>JAZBRI010000003.1:12957500-17957500 GCA_036874045.1 Cymodocea nodosa | reverse complement strand
TGGTTCTAACCCACTATGTGATTGCTGCAGTTGGTTGGTAGCAAGACTTTCCTTGTGCACGGGAAAAGAGTAAGTCTTTCGTCATGAAAAAAGCCAAAGTTTTGTTTGAAACTAAGGTGTTTAGCTGTTATTAGATTTATTCTCCTATAATTCTCAGTACTATTTGTTGGAAATTTTGGAACATAATCACTCTTTCAAATGGAAACATGTCACATGAGAAAGAAGTCAAGCAGACATTCAATATAAATGAAATATGCCGAATTATGATAAAGACAGAATGCTGTGTGGAGAACGATGGTTTTATTGACGATGTCTACCTTGATGGCTTTGGGCATCTTACCCGCAAACAGATATGTGGGATACAGTTCCACTAGTGTGGAGAAAGTACTCATTTGGGATTTTGATTTGCCTTTTTTGGTAATAAACTTTGATGTGCTTTTTCCATTACTATGGTATTTCTTCATTCGGATTTTAGATTAGATGCTAGGATTTTTCATATCAAAAAAAAGTTCAATGAACCCTCGCACTTGATATGTGCACGTAGAAAGGCAAGACAGACATCCTTATTCGATGCTGAATACATAATTATTAGCAAGCAAACATTCCTTTATGAAACTGTTTCAATTATTTTTGGGTTTATAAATAGATTGTGAATTCTAAAGCAGAGCATTTAACGAAGTGCATTGAATATTGCATATAAAGCCTTGTATTGCAAAGTCATGTCTAGTGGCCATTTAATTTTATAAACTTTCTTATTACAGGTGAATCCCGAGTGATTGGGTTAGTACCATATAGATAGCAATATTTGTAGTTATCTATAGTTTGTTTACTGAAGAATACAAAAAATACAATCATTACCATAACATGTACAATGGTAACCCGTATCTTTGTCGTTGATATATTATTTTTGGATTTGACTAAAACTAGTGAAATGCACAAAGATGAAATATTTTGTTGGTTAAAGTGTACCATATAAAATGCATTTTTGTAATAATAGGATTTTTTGTATCCTTCAAAATTTTTAAGTATTGTCTTTGCAATATTGTAGTTGCAGTTGATTCTACGTGATATAAATTTGACTTTAATGAATGAATTTATTCTAGTTATGGAAATTTAAGTAAATTTAGTTTCACTATGATGATTTTTTGAAATAAGGTTTACTGGCTGAATCGGGTATGGAATCTAGGCTACGTTCATAGGCTAATAATCATGGGTAATCATGGGAGGATTATAAAATAAATCAAATCGTAAGTTATATGAAGAAAATGATTATCATTTCAATTTTTATTGAAAATGAATGATAAGCCTTTTATTAATCATCAATAAATAATGTCCATTATTTTTAATTAAAAGGTGAAAAAAGATTGTTATTAGATGGAAAATGTTCAAAAGAAAATGATAGAAATTTTTTCATCATTTTCTGTGTATGTCTTATAGATTTTTGAAAGATTTTGTTATTTTCTTGTATATAAGAATTTTTTTGTTTTTTGACTTTTTGATCTTTGAATTTGATGAAAAATGAAGGAATAGAAAAAGTAAATTATTATATAATATATTAGTGACATATAATTTTGATATAGAAATTATTTATTCTTAATGGACGTAAATTGATATTACGAGTGATGTGTAACAATAAAGATGTGAAATATATTTTGTATTATAATTATTGTCACAAATGATTATTTTATATTATTTATGGTATTTTTATTTTATTTTTTATCTTGTAGATAAATATAAAAATGTTTAATTTATCAATTTTAACATTTTTTATTTTGTTAATAAATATATATATTTTATATTTTATGATTTTTTGATATTTTTTATTTTATATATAAATACATGTATTTCAAAATTCTGTTATTTTTTATTTTGTATACAAATATCTTAAGTTTTTACTTATTTTTTGTAATATTTTATTATTTTCTTTTTACTGTACAAATACCTTTTTAATTGTTGACGTTTCTAGACAGGAGTAGTTAATTTGACGTCTACAAGTAGCCCTTGTAGCTTCAATCGTTTCCTTTACTTTGGGCTCCATTTTGATTTTATCCTATCTTTTATACGGTCAGTTGCATCGTATTGTTTATTTTGGTAATCAATAAATCAAAAGATGCTTTTGCTTGTCATGCATAGGACGGCATGCGTTCCGTTGATATTATATAAGGATAGCGTGGTCACATTTATTTTATATATGAAGGGTAGGGGGTGGTAAAATAGGTACGTGTTAGATTGGGTGATGATTACGCTTGATTAAAACCAATCCGAATTCGGCATGTTTAATAAAGTGTTTAAAAGTCAAACGTAAATTAGATTCGCTTGATAAATAGGTTGATATGTTTAACCCGTTTATCATTTTAACAAGATATATACTAAAATTCGTTGAGTGTGTCAACAAACTTCATACAATGAGATCGATCGGGTTGAGATTGTGAAGTTCAAATAATTCAAACAAAATAAGGATAAATATAATTCTCTAGTGATCAAAATTAAAATACACGTCTATTAAGATACAAATGTCTGAAAAAAATAAAACATAAATACTTTAACACTACAATTATAAGAAAAACATAAATAGGTTAGTGGATTTATTAAATAGATTAAACGGATCGCCCTTTACAACGCAAATATTTGTATTTTCAATTTTAATTTATTAAATATTGAACTGATATACGGTATTACATAAAATATGTCATGTCAAAAATTAACAAGGATGATTCGCAATTTATTTCTAGAGGGATTTCTGAGTCGACACGATCCGGAAAGATAGACGACCGGCAAATCTTTCTTCGAGATCAGGAATCACCTTTTTGGGAATCGGCAAGTCCGTGGGAATAATGTAGATCGCAATATAATCAGGGAACGTCAGGAATCCTGGCAATCAAACAAATGTTTATGCAGCCCAACCCAACTACCTCACATGCATCATGATGTCGAGGGAAAGGTTAAGGGGGGGGGGTGGAGGGGAGGATTGTCGGTAGTGCTAGATTTGAAGTACTGTAATCAAATTTGGAATGTCAAAACTTCTCTTAAAGTGAAAATTTTAATTTAGTTTATTATTCACGGTAAACTTCTTATTAAAGATAACTAAAAGAGGTTGGCAAAGCTACTAGATGTGCTCTTTTTTAGTCTTAGTATTGAAAATAATAAATATATTTTTGCTGATTATGCTCATTATGAAATTTGGAGATTTTTACTTAAAATTTTTTGTAATATCCTGTATGACAACTTTCTAGGTATTATCTTTGCCTCTTCAATTAAACGTAAGTTCTCTTTTACAAATTCTTCATTAATAGATGATTCTTGCGATCTTTTGGATTGTCAAACTAGATTTTTAAGATCATTTTCCAAACTAGGTTTTTAGGGAAAACCTTAAAACAAAGGAGATGATGTACTAATGTACTTTTTGCCCAAAGGTGATGATGGTAGTGAAGGTGTCATTGATGGTTGTAGATGATGCCTTAGAGTAGATACAAGTGTGTTGATGATGGTAGACGACTATCAATAATGACTTCAAGAAGATGCAGAAATGCTAATGATGATAGAGGAGGCATTAGTTGGTAATTATAGAGTCAAGTGGGTGTTAGGCGACAAGTAGATGCAAGGTGGCTTATTTGATCAAGCATGATTTGTTGAGGGTGAAAGAACTCAAGGGGGAGGGTAGAAATGTTCAATATTCTCAAAAGGGGGAGGGTAGTGTTAAACTTCGAACAAACCTTTCTAGTTGACTCACAAGCACGATACTGGAATGCCCATTTCTCTAATCTCATTGAATCTGTAAGTAGGAGAGAAAATGAAGAAAATCTCACACATAAGAACACAAGAATTTACGTGATTCAATAACAGCCTATGTTCATAAGGTGTCTGATTTTTTTATTGAGCTTCGACATAATCAATTGCACATTTTACAACCTTAGCAAGGCTTATATACAACTCAAATCCTAGGGTTAATAAACCTTAATTACAATAGAGCTATTAAATTAGTATAGGAATCCTCCAAAAAGGGAAACTTGTCTTTAGAGTCTTTCAACAAAACCTTCTAAAAATTGTTGCATTTTTAGAACCTTTCGAACTTAACTCTCCAAAGAGACTTTTTGCACTTGTCTAAGTTGTTGGGTACTTTATTTGGGTCTTTTGATGAAACTCTCTAAAAGAGCAAGTATTTCAAAAGGTTTAGTTGAAACCTTTCGAATGCCCTTTAAGTTCTATGCGAATCGGCACCTTTTATTTGAAACTATCTAAACCACTCCAGGTCTTTGGATACTTTTAGGCATAACCTTTCGAAGACACCTAGACCACTTTAACTCCATTTCAAAACGTTTCGGTTGAAACCTTCTGAAAATTCCTATTGTTTAAAAGGTTTAAACTGAAACCTTCCAAAATGCTTAAATTATGCACGTGTTGAATTTAAATGCTTTAGTATATCACGTGAGTTGCACATGTTTAACTCATTAAGTTAGCATAACTATACGTGTTGTGTTAGTGTTATGCAGAAATAGGAAAAGTAAACTTTCGGATAGTTAACGTTTTGTTTTAGTTGAAAAGTTATGTTAAAAACTCGTATAGTTAAGTTATCTGCATGTGTGTTTTTAATGTTTTAAGTTATCACGTGTTTTCCATGTGCGTTCGATAATAAAAATCAAAGAGTTAGACAACTATTCGAGTTTTTATACGCATGGATAGATAACTGTTCGAGTTTTATAAAATGACTAATGAACAGATAAGTTTTCTTGTTTAGTCACATGTTTTGCAGGTGCAAAAACCCGAAGAGTTACAGATAAGTGTTTGAGTTTTTATAGGACTTAAATGATAAATGTTTGACTAAAACGAAAACTTACAAGAACTAGAAGAGTTACAAGAAGATACAATACGAAGGAAAATCACGATTACACGTATCATGTAGGAATTCACTCGTGGGATGAAGAAGAAATCACCATCGTTGATATGAATGAAGGAAATACAACTAATCATCTAAGTAAAAGTAGTTACTATAGAAAGAAATATAAAAGAAGAGGAGAAAGATGAAGAAAGTGTGTGTGTAAAGGTGGAGAACCGTGCTAACTACAGGAAGCATCAGAAGTTCCTTGAAGCTCCACACCACCACCAAAATCACCAACCATTAGAGGTTTGTGAGAATACTTTCCTAATGTCGGGTCGATTCTAAGCCAAACACAATGACTGACAACCACTATGAGGAGTGATCACGTCGCAGGAAGGGAAGTTATTTTCACCAAGCACCAACTTATATCTCAAGAGATCGTAAAACTTCTAGCCTTGGTTTCAGGTTGATGCTAGTATGCTAAAGAGGAGATCATCTTACAATTCTTGATTCATGATTCTATAGGGAGAGGAGGCAAGATTGTAAGTGATTAAGTTTTTAGTGGTGTAATCGCGTCACATGTAGTGACAGAAGTTTTTACTATCGATAGAGATTTTTATATTTCACCTTTCATTCATCTTCAAGAACATATCAAAACAAAAATACCAAAAACAATAAATTATCTATGTTTACATTTAGTTTTCAAGTGTTGTATTGTTTGTTTTGTATCATGATTAATGTTATCATTATTAGTATTGTGAATGTTTTACAATAGTTTGATTCAAAAAATAGAAAATAGTTTTATTATTTACTGAAATTGATTCGTTCTAAATACTTAAAGATTTTAATGGTTATTATTTGAAATATCTGAATGTTAGTATTGCTTAATGATAAATCTAATATTAACTAACATTAAAGAGCTTAATTGATGTTATTTACATTCTGTGGAACCGCCCAATGGTTGGCCGAATTCCTTTGTAAATAACAGTATTTAATTGAAAAAATAGGCTCATGGAGTTAATTTAAGTTCACGAGATTAGTCCGTTGAGTTAACCATAACTCCATGAACTAGGTTTGTTGTGTTAATTGTAACTCAGCGAAGTGCTTAATTGAACACATATAAACTCCAATATAAAAATCGAAACATTACACAATTCTTACTCAATCTCTATGGGATCAACCTGTACTTACACATAAATACAATATACACTGTGCACTTGTAGTTAAAAATACAAATTGGAATTAATATCTAATTTGTGTGAAAGGTTGTTTGTTTACTTCTAAAAGTAATTATTGATATAAGCATAAAAACAAATTAAACAAGTTTAAGATTTAACTTAACAACCTAATACAAGTTTTCTAGCACCGTTGTTAGGGATTGAGAAGCTAAGCAATTGTGAGTGCTATTTTGTTTTAATAGTAGAGGGAGTGTTGTGTGTTTTATTTTATAATTGAGAATATGGCATATGCTTATGCTCAAAGATTTCTGAAACTTGTTGTAGGATCGTATGACTACACAAGAGGGGGGGTGAATTGTGTTTCTCAATATTTTTGAATATAATTGAAACTTTAAAACTCAAAAACAAGTCAAGACACTATTTTCATAAAATCATTTTTATTCAAGGTTTCAATTACAATATACAATTCAATTCTCCTTAGAAATTGTAGATGCAATTATATCTCGATACCATGTATCATCTAAACAATTTCATAACTACAAACAGAGAAAACTAATTTACGAAATTTAAAACATTTCTCTTAGTTTGAGATCTTTTTTCTTCTTCTTCTCTTTCTTCTTTAGCAATTTTTCAGTAACGAATATCTTGTCTTTTTATGCTTCATCGAATTTGCTTTCTTCTAATACTTCAAATATTTAGTGATGTAAATCTGACCTTTTTTGCTTCATTGAATTTTCTTCCACCTGAGAGATTTTCCCTAAAGAGGTGTTTTTGATCCCTAAAAAGATTTTTTGTTTTATGTGCAGGGATAGTTTGATCAATGAGAATTCTATGCCTTTTATACTATATCTTCATTTCATGCATATCCTCCACATTTAATCACTACCAGTTTTCCACTTCTTCACGTCTTTTCTTTTTCCTTCATCGAAATACATACATTTTGACCTACGCTTACATTTTGAATTTTCTTTAATCATCAATCCTAAATCTCTGAAAAATTTCTTGCAAAATAAACTTTCTCGTCCAAAATTTTTCATCAAGTATAATAAGAAGTCGTTACTTTAATGTTAACTAAAGGAGTAACACAAGTATATATATAACTTAACGTTTTAAACTTAACGAGTTTCTCATGTGCCAATCCGCGTGACAAGTACTGTAGCTAACTCAACGAACTAACTCCGTTGTGTTATGGATAACTCAACGAACTATCTCCGTTGTGTTACGATAACTTAACGAATCAGTAAAATACAAATGTTTTTATAATAAGAATTTTACCACGTGCAAAAAATAACAACTTAAGTTTGTAACGCTAACCTAACGCGTTGCCTTAGTGTTCAATATAGCAACTCAATGTGTTTAGTTATGTTAACTTAACGAGTTAAACATGTGCACCTCACGTGATACAATATAACATTTGTAACTTATAATTTCATCACGTGTATAACACTAACTTAACGAGTTGTCTAAACTTTTACTCACTAACTTAATGAGTTCTCACGTGACATATTTTAACCTTTAAGCCTCTAACTCAACGAGTTCTCATGTGATCTCTATACGACTAAAACTCTAACTCAACGAGTTTTCCAAACGTGCACTATACATGATACAGAAAATATAACTTTAAAACATATCATGCTTTTCAATAAAAACACACATTAACTTAACATTTAGTTAAATGAGAAATTAATGCAATGAAACGACTAGTTATTAACTTAGTATAATTTCAGATCCAATACAGACAAGTATTTATATCAGTAAGCTTTTTCTATATTAATTAATGATTTTAATTTCCTTTCACAAGCAATAGTAATTGAGCAAATATGATTATTTTCATTCAGCACACATCATCAAAACAAAATACTCAATAGTCTCCCCCTTTTTGATGATGACAAAACCATATTAAATCAATTATGAAATATATTTAACTCAACAAAGCACCTTCGTTGGGTTAACTTTTAATTCGACAAACAAGTTTGTTGACTTAAGTTCACTTAAGCTTATTTCTATTGTTTGTGTAAATTTCACCTCTCAGAAATAAAACTTTCAGATGTCAATAATTATATAAGTATCATTTCTCTAATTATCATCTGTTAGATTACAATAACCATAAATATCATCTCCCTTTTATATTATATGCAATTAAAATCATAATCATCTTTTTATAACATTTCTCCCCCTTTTTGTCATTAATCAAAAAGATAATTACAGAGAATATATATAGTAAGAGATATATTTACAACAACGCTTTTTGTAAACAATAATAAGAATTGTGTACATTTACAGAAAAATGTATTGTTCAATGAATCAAACAAGGAATACAAACATTACATTTTGTATTCAAATACAAACAAAAACAGTTATTGACCCCTTCTAAGTATATCATTTATAGCATTATAAATTTTATCTCCTAGATGCCTAATATCATTCCTGATATCGTTAAGTACATCATCTAGGTCAGGAGGTATTTGGGTTTGCTGTTCTACTTGAATTGAATAACTAGGTTGTTGTTGTTGTTGTTGAGGGTTATGCATGGCTTGGAATTGTTGCAAATATTTTACACTAAATGCTCTCATGCCTTTAGTTTCAGAGGACCAGTCGGATAAATTCAATTGGCTTGCAAGGATTCTACATACAGCATCACCATAAAATAACTTTGAACTCATATGCTATAGTTGAAAAGTGAAAACATCAAACCAATTGATTTGAATTCTATTCAGTAGGCCATAAGTTGCATATAAACAACTTCTGCTGACTTCCATATTGTGTCCAACTCTCTGAAATAAATTTTCATGCAATATATTTGCAATGAACCTTGCCTCTACATTCATATTTTTCATTAATCTCATTTCAGAATATACATCTGGAATTTTTGATAAAGATTGAATGTTCTATTCCAGTTGTCTAATCATGTCAAATCTATTTGTAACAACAACACCTTCATTCTTTAATCCCAAAACTTCAAAAATTAACTCAAGAGATAATATAAACTCTTGTTGATTTATTTGAGTTTTCAGAAAATTTTCGTTCTTGACCAAATTGCTATAAAAAGCTGCAATAAGCTCTTTGTATTGCTTCCATTTCGTTCCTACTAGCAAGAATTGAATGAGTCCTTGATACTCAAATAGATCTCTTATTTCCATCAAATTTCTGAATTTTATTGGTCGAGCATGTAGAATCTAACATGTAATCAGATTATTGTATTTCTGCACTACTTCAGATCTAAAATGAATTGAATTACCTTGAATTTTTAATATTGTACACAAAGAAGGTGATACCTGAAGCCTTGATTCAGAGTTTAATTCATCTTCAGGAACCTCTTCTTCAAAATGAATGTCATGTTGTTCCTCTATGAAAATATTTTCTTGAAGTTGCATATGTAAGCTTGATTCTTCAACTTCAACAGTGTAAGGAACATTGTCAATATGCTCAACATTCATCTGTTCAGTTTCTATAGAATGATCAGAGTTCAATTTTTCCATAAATTCTACAACCGGTGTATCTGTCTGTAATTGTGCATTTTGTTCAACAAATATCTCCATTGATACATGCTGTGAATTCTCAGACTCTACTTCTATAGATACTAAAGAAGGCTGGTTAACGTTTAGCTCTTCTGGAGTTTTAACTTTTTCAATATCTGCTACTCCAAACAATTTAGCTTGTGAACTAGTTACTACTTCAACATTGACAATTATATATGCAATAACTTGTTCAATGTCAAGTGCCTGATGCTCTGATTTTTCAATTTTTGCATCATCAAGACTTATACTAATAGAAAAACTTGAGCTTATATTTGACTTGTATTTCTTCTCAAGTTTTCTAGCAAGAGAAAATAAAGTTTCATTATCATCATTAGTTTCAGTATGCTCAGAACTGATGAGTTTATCAGATGCACTATAAGGTACAATGTCTAGACATACATTGTCCTTTGGAAATAAATTTTCATCTGATTTTCCTTTTTCAATAGACTTTGTCTTTGAAGACATAATTTTTCTGACTTTCCTTCTACTATAAAATTTCTGTTTCTCCTCTTCAAGTATTGTTGTTTTCTTTTCAAATTGCTCCATAAAAGTTTTCTACTTTAATTCTTCAAAGGCACTTTTTATTGCTATAGCCTTTCGAAGACTGTCAACTTTTCTTTTATTTACAGCAATATTTGATTCTACTTGTTTTGAATATAAAGGGGTAGGTATAGCAGATTCATGTTCTTCCTCAAATGGTTGTAGTCGTATACCACTAATAGGAGTTTGAGGAATTCTATTTGATGAACCTACACCTTTTTCCATATATTTTGCATACTATTCCAAAAATGCAATTTCAGCACATTTCATATGGTATTCTCTATCATATTTACTTCGAATCCCCATGTATGTAATATTAGCATCAGTATTATGAAGCTCTAATCTAACTTCATTCAGTATACCTTCAGGAAAGAAATATTCATTGTAAATTTTTGCTAACCTTTTGTCAACTTGCAAAATTTTCTTAAACCAAGTGCGTGAAACTTCATCATTCTTTATTTCTTTTCCTTTTGTATCTCCTTTGCTTTTGTCTTTTCCTCTGCCACGACCTTTGTAGAACTTAGAGACCATCGTCGCAGGTTGTAACAACAACAAGCGGGAAAGATTTTCTTGACAAAATTTACGAATAACCTAAGTGTCCGTGCAATAAGTGTTTAAATAGGGTTTTATGTGAATAACTCAACGTGAAGAGAAGTCAGGTTTAGATATTAAATGAATATTGAATAAATTTTATTCAATCAAGGTACCCAAAATATTCAAGTATAACTCGTTGAGTTAACTAACCTAACGAGTAAAACGCTATCTAGAGGTAGTTTTACACGTTACCTTATCTAACATAACGTCCAGTTAGTACACTTAAAACAATTCTCAGATACTTTCAACTGAAACGTTCCTAACACATCACAATAGCTATACCTTATCATTTTCTTGAGAACATTGTAAACTATTCTAACATTCCTGTCCTTTGAATCTAAAGTAGTTTGTTTGTCTTTGTAAATTATTTCATCAAGCTTTTAAGAGGACATTAATTTAGATTAATCAAGATTTGTATTCTGAATTATATTAATCTGTTTTGGACATTGTTAATCCTCCCCCTATAAATATACTTCTTATATATTCAATAACATACAAAATATACTTGTATAACAATAGATGTTAAGTATAACTATATTTTTAAATTTTCTTTTCAGAAACTTCTATTATTCTGATTTCATCAAAAATGATTTCCAGAATCAATTCCTACTGTATATGAATCAAAACACAACTTTGAACTCAATATGATTAATTCAAGGAGAATAAAAGAATGTATCTCAAATAAACGTTTTCAAAAGTACTAATGTTGATTCAATAAATCAGTAGCCATATTGGTAGAAACTACATTTGATTCAAAGATATCTGTAATTAATGAAACAACTTTTTCTTTTCAAAACAGTAATTATTGATAATTTTCTTTAAAAGTTAGTTTGAAAAGCTTGAATCATACAAGAGCTTTCTAATGTACCCGTGTAATGAGCTTTCAATCAATAATCCCAGATCTGATCAGGACCTTAGGTTGCCAGATTTAAAGAATCCTTTTTTAGAACAACAATCCTTACATACCTATCTGCTCAAGTACAAAAGGCTCGTGATCAAATTGATCAATAAACTCTCAATGATTTTCACTTTGTAAGCACTTTTCATTTTAAGCATAGTATATATGTATTCCATTAATATAGATGTAATAAAACACAAGTCTCATACAATTTTTACTTCTATGATTTTATTGAAAATATGAATCAATTTCAATAAGCTTATACTTTTGATTAATAGTTTAAGATGAGTTACATATAAATTATTCTACAAGTTTAAGCAATTAAGTCAAATTTATGTATGATCATATGCATTTTCCTCGATTCAAAGAAAACAATTAATCAAAGTTTCAGAATTTCAGAAGTATTTAATGTTTTTCATTTACACTTCCACTTAAAATCGTAAAAACCATTAAAATTGATAAATTACTTAAAATCAATAAGATACTACTATGATTTCACAATAAATACATAGTATCTTAAGCAGTAGTTTAGATATTACTTTAGATATTTATGATAAGTATATAATATCTATGAGGTGAACAACATCATTAATACTATTTATCTTTTTATGTGTAGTTTAAGCATTTTACACATCACATAGCCTACAAATACCCAAATTTAATCTAATGCTGCAAAATGTATTTTCATCTAGAGATTTTGTAAATATATCAGCTAATTGATTTTTACTAGACACAAATTCTAATTTAATTTTTCCTTTAATTACGTTATCTCTTAGAAAATGATGTCTAACCTCTATATGCTTTGCTCTAGAATGTAATACAGGATTTTTGGAAAAATTTATTGCAAAACTATTGTCACAATAAATCTCAGTCATATCATAAGATAATCCAAAATCTTCTAAAGTTTGCCTTATCCACAGAATCTGAGTGCAACATAGTGCAAGAGCAACATATTTAGCTTCTATAGTAGATAGTGCTACATAGTTTTACTTTTTACTAAACCATGACACCAAATTATTTCCCAATAATTGACATGTGCCACTTGTACTTTTTCTATCAGATTTAGATCCTACATAATCAGCATCAGTATATCTTATAAGATCTATTGAACTATCCTTAGAATAATACAGACCGAAATTTTTAGTTCCTTGTATATATCTAAATATTCTTTTAACTGCAATTAAGTGTGATTCTTTAGGATTAGATTTAAAAGAGTTTTTGTGAAGTTTACCTAACTCACATGCATCACACATAAAGTCCTTTGAGTATTTAATCTTTGGTAAATCTCTCACTAAATATTTTCTAGATAGTTTATGTAATAATTTCATATTTATATGCCTAATCCTTCTATGCCACAGATATGCATCACTAGTTTCAGCTAGCAAACATGAATTTAAATCAACTACACTAGAAGGTAAAGATAAAATACATATAGAACCTTTTTTTTAGCAATAAACTTAATTTCATCTATATTTTTATCAATAATTTTGCATACATTATCTTCAAACACTACATAATATCCATTTTCAGTTAGTTTTATAACACTCAGCAAATTAAATCCTAGGTTTTCTACATATAGTACATTCGAAATAACACAAGTCGGAGTTATTTGAACATTGCCCATACCAATGATTTTATCTTTGCTTTTGTTTCCAAATGTTACACTTCCTTTTATGGTATTTGTAAAATTTTGTAGTAGACTTTTCTGTCCGGTCATGTGACTTGACGCTCCACTGTCCAAGATCCATTTTGATGTTGTTTCCTCCTACAACACAAATTAAGAAAAACTTTTTCTTGGTACCCAATGTTGTTGAGGAAGTTCATTAAACGCATATTTCTTCTTTTTGTTTAAAAATAGTTTAACATTATCATTTACATTCTTATTAGTTGTAAGTACTATTGATTTATCATTAGCTACATACTCACATATAGCATTATTGCTCTTATAATCATTCTTTTTATTTTCAGATGTAGTATAACTAGGACCAAATTGATTTTTATTAGATGTTAATTTATTTTAGTCATGCTCATACATTTCAGTAAGTTCATACCAAGATTTTGTACTAGTGTTAACATTTTTCGTACATACAAAATCTTTTTCTACACAAGAATTTTTAGATTTATCACATGTAGAATGAGTAATTGGTCTAACATTAGTGTTTTGAATTACATGCTCGGGTTTTTGAATTTTCAGTTTACTACAATTGTCTGAAATTTTAGGGACATTAGAAACTGAATTTCTAGAACAAGAAACAAGATTTTTAGAAACATTAATAATCATGTTAGAAGTACAATTTGACAAATCACATTGATTTATATTATTACTACATGATTCATCCCTTGAAGTACCTACTTCTACATATTTATTACATTGATTCATGATAAAAGGAATTTTAGTCTTAGATTTACTTGAACTGCAACTAATAAATTCTTTATTGGCTTGAGATTCAGGATAATCAAATCCTAGGCCAAATTTATATGACACCACAAGGGTACTAGTTAGTTTGTCTAACTTAGTTTGACTTAAATTCCATTTCTTAATGGTAGAATTTAAATCTAGCTCTCTCAGTTTTAATTTATCTATCTCTAATTCAAGTTCATTTATATTTTCTCTCAAGATTTCATTTTCAGATTCTATCTTTAATTTTTTAGCATATGTATTTTGTATTTGTTCATGCTAGACACATTCATTAAATCTAAATTTATGCAAATCTCTAGCATGATTTTCATTATCACATTTAAACTTTTCTAAAGTAGTAGACATGAAACTATTTTCTTCTTCCACAATGGATAAAGAGTTTCTAATATTCTTATTTTCTAGTTTACAAACTTTAAGTTTTTGTAATAATGCACGATAAGCACATAATAATTTATCAAAGTTAAAATCTGAATGACTTTTAGGATCAGATATTACCTTAGACTCATCTGCCATGAAGCACAGATGAGCAATGTCTTCTAAATCTTGTTCTCATTCTGAATGTGAAGATTTTGATGATGATTCCTCAGATTCAAACTCTTCAGATGTGTCATCCCAAGTGACCTTCAAAGCCTTTTTCTTGTAAAACTTTTTCTGAGTTTTCTAAGCCGTCTTCTTTCGATTTGTCCTACTATGCTTTTCATTTTTCGTTATAGGACAATCTAGAGAAAGATGTCCTAGTTTCTTACAGTTGTAACATACATACTTTCTAGATGAAGAATTCTTGTCATTCAATGATTTTGACATTGAGAGTTTGTCATTTCTGTTCCTTTGCTGTTTCCTAGCTTTCCATGCTTTCTTGAATTTCCTAGTTAGCAAAATCAAATCCTCGTCAGAATTATAGATATATCAGAATCTGAATTAATTTCGAAGGCTATTTCTTTCTTCATTTTTGGTTTGTTGTGACTTAATGATTCATTTAATTGAACTTCATAAGCTGTTAAGTTTCCTATAAGTTCATTCATGGTATAAACATTTAAATCTCGTGATTCCTCAATTGATGTTACTTTCTGAGACCATTTAGAACTTAGGAATTTGAGAATTTTCCTCACCAAATCCTTCTATTCAAAATTCTTTCCTAAGCATTTTAAAGAGTTTATGATATCAAGAAATCTAGAAAACATCTCAGAAATACTTTCGTCTTCATGCATTTTAAAGAGTTCATACTTATGAATCAACATGTTTATTTTAGTCTCTTTAACTTGAGAAGTACCTTCATGTGAAACTTCTAATGCATGCCATACCTCATAAGCAGATTTATATGCTGACACTTTACTGAACTGTTCATAACTTAATGCACAAAATAAAATATTTAAGCCTTTAGCATTCAGAGTTTCATTTTCTTTTTCAGTAATTGTCCAAGTATTATAAGGGATAGATAACGAAGTATATTGTTTAGAAATCATGAACCACAACTTATGATCTATACTTTGAAGAAAAACAGTCATCCTATATTTCCAATATTCAAAATGTATTCCATCAAATAAAGGAGGACGATTAAGATTTTGGCTTTCATATAAAGAAAAATTACCATTTCCAGTAGCCATCTTACATTAGATTTTTCAACCTATTTGATTTTAAATAGTTTAAAAACTTTAAAACAACTTGAACCTTAAATCAAGAAAGTTAAACGTATGCTTAGATATTAATGTATGTTTAAAAATAAGGAAGGTAGAATAAACAATGATATTAAATAAGTTGGTATCGATTTTATATCAAAGATTATCAACAAAGCTCTGATACCACTTGTAGGACCGTATGGCTACACAAGAGGGGGGGTGAATTGTGTTTCTCAATATTTTTGAATATAATTGAAACTTTAAAACTCAAAAATAAGTTGAGACACTATTTTCATAAAATCATTTTTATTCAAGGTTTCAATTACAATATACAATTCAATTCTCCTTAGAAATTGTAGATGCAATTATATCTCAATACCATGTATCATTTAAACAATTTCATAACTACAAACAGAGAAAACTAATTTACAGAATTTAAAACATTTCTCCCTGTTTGTGATCTTTTTTCTTCTTCTTCTCTTTCTTTTTTAGCAATTCTTAAGCAACGAATATCTTGTCTTTTTATGCTTCACCGAATTTTCTTTCTTCTAATACTTTAAATCTTCAGTAACGTAAATTTGACCTTTTCTACTTCACTAAATTTTCTTCCACTTGAGAGATTTTCCTTGAAGAGGTGTTTTTGATCCCTGAAAAGTTTTTTTGTTTGATATGCAGGATAGTTTGATCAACAAGAATTCTATGCCTTTTATACTGTATATTCATTTCATGCATATCCTCTACGTTTAATCACTACTAGTTTTCCACTTCTTCATGTCTTTTCTTTTTCCTTCATCGAAATACACACGTTCTGACCCACGTTTACATTTTGAATTTTCTTTAATCATCAATCCTAGATCTCTGAAAAATTTCTTGCAAAATAAACTTTCTTGTCCAAAATTTTTCATCAAGTATAATAAGAAGTCGTTACTTTAATGTTAACTAAAGGAGTAACACAAGTATATATATAACTTAACATTTTCAACTTAACGAGTTTCTCATGTGCCAATCCATGTGACAAGTGCTGTAGCTAACTCAACGAACTAACTCCGTTGTGTTATGGATAACTCAACGAACTATCTCTGTTGTGTTACGATAACTTAACGAACCAGCAAAATACAAATGTTTTTATAATAAGAATTTTACCATGTGCAAAAAATAACAACTTAAGTTTGTAATGCTAACCTAACGCGTTGCCTTAGTGTTCAATATAGCAACTTAACGCATTTAGTTATGTTAACTTAACGAGTTAAACATGTGCACCTCACGTGATACAATATAACATTCGTAACTTATAATTTCACCACGTGTATAACACTAACTTAACGAGTTGTCTAAACTTTTACTCACTAACTTAATGAGTTCTCACGTGACATATTTTAACCTTTAAGCCTCTAACTTAACGAGTTCTCACGTGATCTCTATACGACTAAAACTCTAACTCAACGAGTTTTCCAAACGTGCACTATACATGATATAGAAAATATAACTTTAAAACATATCATGCTTTTAAATAAAAACACACATTAACTTAATGTTTAGTTAAATGAGAAATTAATGCAATGAAACGACTAGTTATTAACTTAGTATAATTTCAGATCCAATACAGACAAGTATTTATATCAGTAAGCTTTCTCTGTATTAATTAATGATTTTAATTTCCTTTCACAAGCAATAGTAATTGAGCAAATATGATTATTTTCATTCAGCACACATCATCAAAACAAAATACTCAACACTTGTAGTTAGCATTTGTGAATTTTGCAATTTGGAAGGTCACGACATCTTTGATTGTTTGAAACTAAGACGATTGCAGATTGTTAGATCACATGAACAACAAATGAATTATATTCAATATAATAGAGTTGAGTATGAGAATCCTATAGTTTACCCAATTGATGGTTAGTTTAGAATGTGTAATATGTTGAGAGACAAGGAAGTTTGGGATAGGTATAATAGACTAGAGCGTAGCTTAGAGCAAAATATGGACAAACTGGAACAATGCATGTGTCAGCAATAAGAAGTCAACCAATTAAACTATAGGGAAGAATATACAGAACCTAAAATTGATATCATATACGAAACTAAAAAAACCATAATGAAAATTGATCAAAAATTGAATACAATGAGATTAGATGATTTGGAAAGAAAACTAAAAGCATTGGATGAATTTACAATGAAATTACAAGTTATGTAATAGGAAAACACAAATGAAAACTTTAATGTTACAAATTTGCATAATTTGCAAGATATACAGACAAAAGAAACTACCAATGCAATAGAATTTAAAGAATGTAAGTCAAAATTAAAAATAGTTGAAGATCATAATCACGAAAATGAAATACAAGAACATCATGAAAGTAATGAAAATCTAGAAGATGTATGTATAACATTAAGATCTGGAACTGATATACCACCAAGAATTAAAAAAGAAAGTAATATGAAGATGTATAAGAACAAAATTCAAAATGATAATGAAAATGTAATATCTGAAAATTTAGAAATCAATGAAGAAAAAACTGAATCTAAAAATAAGACTAAAAATGATCAAACAGATGAAATGAAAGACAAAGAATCTTGTAAATCACAATCATTCGTTAGGATCAGTAGGCTCACCAGAGGGGGGGTGAATGGTGAAGATGTGTAAATTTTACTTCTTTTAATTTAGAATCGACTGATTTTATTAATTAGTGAGTTGAAATAGTTTAACTAGATGTAAAGTAGTAAATTGAAAGTAACACACAACAATTTTTAGGTGGTTCACCAACTTGGCTAGTCCACCCCCGAGATACACTTGGGCTTCACTAAGTATATGAGTACTTACAACACTTGCTTTTAGGTTGAAGCAAGAACCAACACTTAGAGCTTTCAGGTATAAGCTCAACAACCAACCTTTCTTTGAGCTTTCAGGTTGAAGCTCTCAACCAATAAAGAGTTTTTAGGTTGAAACTCACGAACCAACACTTTGAACTTGTAACACAGAGTTTGAGTGCAGGGAGTTTTTGTGCTGCAGAAGACTTGAGAGTGTTTCTGAAAGATGCAAACTTGAGTGTATCTCTAAAAGTGTTTGTAGCTCACAATATATGATAATTGCTTTTCGTTGTCTTGATATTCTCTTCACTTCTCATATTTATACCAAGAGGTATAGCGATCATATTCTCTTCCAACAGATGTATTCTATTGTACTTGCTAAGGAATCAGACCTAAAAATGGTAAGTTACTGTTCAGGGAGGTATTTCAAGATACACTTTTGATTTCCTGGATTTTCAGAGGCTTTGCCATGTAACTCTCTAAAAATCAATAGTAACCTACCGAAAAGTCACTTAAGTCTTTCTACCATGTAGGATTTCAGATCATACATATAAGCTGTCATTCGATTGGATACTTGCAACTGTAACATATCGAACTGTTCTTTAACTATCGAATAGTTAGCTACAGTAACCCTCTAAAATCCTTCTTTAAGTTTCTAACTACTTTCTTATTTTAGCACGTGCATAATAGAATAACTTAAGTTTCAGATAGATAAGTTTGTAACCTTCCGAAACTTCCTGTTTTTTGGATAGTTAGCTTTCTAACTCTTTGAAAACTCCTTTAAGCTTCTGTTCTGGATTTCTGCATGTGGGTAATTGAATGACTTAAGTTTCGGATAGTTAGCCTTTCTAACTTTTTGATTTTCCTTGAGCTTCCGGATAGTTAACTCCTTAACTCTCCGATCATTCAACCAACTATGTTTCACAACTCTCCGAAGGCCTTGTAATTTTAGATAGTTATCCTTCTAATTGTCTGACGATATTTCTGTTGCTTTTAAATTTACTCTTCGAATACTTAAGCCTGTAACTTATCGAAGATTAACTTTCTTCTAGATACTTAGGCTTGGTAACTATCCGATTTTCTTGTAGCTTTATAGTAGTAATTTTTGAACTACCTGTATTTGGATATCTGCCTTTCGATCTTTTGTTGCATTGTCTTATTTGTGAAATATAATTTTTTCCCTCACATAGGTTTTTGCATTATCAAAATACTAGGGTCTTAACATCATTAGCACCCTATCTTGAGAGATTGCAACAAACATTTCCTAAAAAACAAGAAAAAATTAGAGAAATTTTTGAAAAAGTACAAGTTAACATTCCTTTGTTAGATTTATTATAGAAAATGCCACATTGTGCTAAGTTTCTTAAGGATTGGTGTACTAAGAAAAGAGAGCGAAAAGTTTTAAGGAAAGTTTTTTTAGCTGAGTAAAGTAGTTCTCCATTTTTGCCACAAATTCCTAAAAAGTTATCTGATCCTAGAATCCTTGTTATATCATGCACCATAGGAAATACCATTCTAGAAAGAACCTTAATAGACCTAGGTGCAGGTATAAATGTTATGCCGAGTGATATATTTGCATCCTTAAGATTAGAAAGTTTAATCCCTACTAGGACTGTTATTCTATTAGCTGATAGAAGTAGAATATACCTTAGAGGAAAAATAGAGGATGTTCTAATTAAAATAAAAAATTTCATATATCCTATTGATATTGTGATTTTGGATTCCCAACAAATTAAGTATCAAAATCATGATACATCTTTAATTTTGGGAAGACCATTCTTAGCAACATCAGAGGTTATTATAAATTGTAAAATTGGAGTAATGAAGTTAGCATATTGTAATGAGGGTACTCAATTAAACATTTTCAAACCAAAAAAGTTTGAGGAGTTAGAAATATCCTTACATACTATAGACTTTCTAGAAGATGAAGGAGATATGCTAGATGATGTGATTCAAGAAGAACTAAATAGGCAACTAAATTTTGAAACTGTAGGAGAAAGTGAAAGCATAAATGTAGAAGGAGATCAAGAAGAGATTTATATAGAAGATGAAAATGTTCAATTAGGAGCTCTAGCTTCTGATGGGCAACATTTAGATTTAAAACCTTTACCTCCTGAATTAACCTATATATTTCTGGAAGAAAAACAAACATGTCCAATCATTATTACTTCAGATTTAAAAGATGATCAAATTTCTAAATTAAAAGTAGTAAAAACTTATAAAGAGGTAATAGGATGGATGTCTTGGATGTGAAAGGTTAAATCAGAAAACTTGTATTGGTTTGTCTTTATGCCTTTATTAATGATTACTTTTAGAAGTAAACAAACAACCATTCACACAAATTAGATATTAATTCCAATTTGTATTTTAACTGCAAGTGCACAATATATATTGTAATTGTGTGTAAGTACAGGTCGATCCCATAGAGATTGAGTAAGAATTGTGTATTATTTCGATTTTTATGTTGAAGTTTGTGTGTGTTCAGTTAAGCACTCAGTTGAGTTATAGTTAACACAATGGACTAAGTTCGTGGAGTTATGGCTAACTCAACGGACTAACCTCGTGGACTTACATTAACTCCACGAGCCTATCTTTCCAGTTAAATACTACTATTTACAAAGGAATTTGGCCAACCATTGGGCGGTTCCATAGATTGTAAATAACATCAATTAAGCTCTTCAATGTTAGTTAATATTAGATTTATCATTAAGCAACACTAACATTCAGATATTTCAAACAGTAACCAATAAAATCTTTAAGTATCTAGAACGAATCAATTTCAATAAATTGTAAAACTATTTTCTATTTTCTGAATCAAACAAACATAAAACATTCACAATACTGATAATGATAACATTAATCATGATACAAAACAAGCAATACAACACTTAAATACTAAACATAAACATAGATAATTTGTTATTTTTGGTATTTTTGTTTTGATATGTTCCTGAAGATGAGTGAAAGGTGGAATTTAAAAATCTCTATCGATAGTAAAAACTTCCGTCACTACATGCGACACGATTACACCACTAAAAACTTAATCACTTACAATCCTGCCTCCTCTCCCTATAGAATCGCGAATCCAGAATTGTAAGATGATCTCCTCTCCAGCATATTGGCATCAATCCGAAACCAAGGCTAGAAGCTTTACGATCTCCTGAGATATGAGTTGGTGCTTGGTGAAACTGGCTTCCCTTCCTATGACGTGATCACTCCTGACAATGGTTGTCAGGCACTGTGTTTGGCTCGAAATTGACCCGACATCAAGAAAGTATCCTCACAGACCTCTGATGGTTGGTGATTTTGGTGGTGGTGTGGAGCTTCAAGGAACTTCCGACACTGCCTGTAGTTAACGCGGTCCTCCACCTCTACACACACACTTTCTTCGTATTTCTCTTCTTTTATATTTTTTTCTATAGTAACTGCTTCTGCTTAAATGATCAGTTGGATTTCTTTCATTTATATCAACGATGGTGATTTCTTCTTCATTCCACGAGTGAATTCCTACGTGATACGTGT
Organism: Cymodocea nodosa; assembly: GCA_036874045.1. Taxonomy (NCBI): domain Eukaryota; kingdom Viridiplantae; phylum Streptophyta; class Magnoliopsida; order Alismatales; family Cymodoceaceae; genus Cymodocea; species Cymodocea nodosa. The sequence continues at coordinate 17,935,591 of JAZBRI010000003.1, read as the reverse complement.
AATCGTGGTTTTCCTTCGAATGCCTTGTTTCTGTAACTGCTATAATGGCATATTAGTCTTCGTTTTAGTAGAACACTTATCCTTTAAGTCCTGTAAAAACTCGAACACTTATCTGTAACTCTTCGAGTTTTTTGCACTTGACTTTCATTCCTAATAACTGTTAATCTTGATTTCTTGGGAACTACATGGATTGGACTAACCCATGAGCTATCAGAAATAGGATAAATTATGTCATTATCTAACCATTTCACTATTTCTTTCCTGACTACTTCTTTAAGGTTTGGATTTAATCTCCTCTCAGGAATTCTAACTGGTTTAACATAAAGTGGTGACAGCATAAAGTTGCACTTAACCCTTTTATATCAGTCATAGTCCATCCTATTGCTTCTTTATAAGTTTTTACTACATCTTTTAATTTAGCAATTTGATCCTCTTTTAAATCTGAAGCAATAATGATTGGGCATGTTCATTTTTCTTCTAGAAATATATAAGTTAATTGAGGAGGAAAATGTTTTAAATCTAAATGTTGCCCATCAGAAGCTAAAGCTCCTAATTGAACATTATCATTTTCTATATTAATCTCTTCTTGATCCCCTTCTACATTTATGCTTTCACTTTCTCCTAAATTTTAAGAATTTAGTTGCCTATTTAGTTCTTCTTGAATCACATTATCTAGCATATCTCCTTCATCCTCTTAAAAGTCTATAATATGTAAGGATATTTCTAACTTCTCAAACTTTTTTGGTTTGAAAATGTTTAATTGAGTATCCTCATTACCATATGCTAACTTCATTACTCTAGTTTTACAATTTATAACAGCCCCTGATGTTGCTAAGAATGGTTTTCCAAAAATTAAAGATGTGTTATGATTTTGATGCTTAATTTGTTGGGAATCCAAAATTACAATATTAATAGGATATATGAAGTTTTTGATTTTAATTAGGACATCCTCTATTTTTCCTCTAGGGTATCTTATACTTCTATCAGCTAATTGAATGACAATCCTAGTAGGGATTAAACCTTCTAATCCTAAGGATGCAAATATATCACTCGGCATAACATTTATACCTGCATCTAGGTCTATTAAGGTTCTTTCTAAACTGGTATTTCCTATGGTGCATGATATAATAGGAATTCCAAGATCAAATAACTTTTTAGGAATTTGTGGCAAAAATAGGGAACTACTTTGCTTAGCTAAAAAGACTTTTCTTAAAACTTTTCATTCTCTTTTCTTAGTACACCAATCCTTAAGAAATTTAGCACAAGGTGGCATTTTCTACAATAAGTCTTAAAGGAATGTTAACTTGTACTTTTTCAAAAATTTCTCTAATTTTTCTTGTTTTTCAGGAAATGTTTATTGTAATCTTTCAGGATAGGGTGCTAATGATTGTGATTTACAAGATTCTTTATCTTTCATTTCATTTGTTTGATCATTTTTAGTCTCATCTTCAGATTCAGATTTTTCTTCAGTGATTTCTAAATTTTCAGAAATTATATTTTCATTATCATTTTGATTTTTGTTCTTATCCACCTTCATGTCATTTTCTTGTTTAATTCTTGGTGGTATATTTGTTCCAGATCTTAATGTTATACATACATCTTCTAGATTTTCATGATGTTTTTGTATTTCATTTTCGTGCTTATGATCTTCAACTATTTTTAGTTTTAAACTACATTCTTTAAATTCTATTGCATTGGTATTTTCTTTTTTCTGTATGTCATGTAAATTATGCAAATCTGTAACATTAAAGTTTTCATTTCTGTTTTCCTATTGCATAACTTGTAATTTCATTGTATATTCGTCCAATGCTTTTAATTTCTTTTTAGATCATCTAATCTCATTGCATTCAATTTTTGATCGATTTTCATTATAGTTTTTTCAGTTTCGTAAATAATATCAATTTTAGGTTCTGAATATGCTTCCTTATAGTTTAATTGGTTGACTTCTTGTTGCTGACACATATATTGTTCTAGTTTGTTCATGTTTTGCCCTAAGCTACGATCCAGTCTGTCATACCTATCCTAAACTTCCGTGTCTCTCAACATATTACATATTCTATGCTGACCATTAGTTGGGTAAACTATAGGATTCTCATACTCAACTCTATTATATTGAATATAACTCATTTGTTGTTCATGTGATCTAACCGTCTTCAACCGTCTTAGTTTCAAACAATCAGAGATGTCATGACCTTCCAAATTGCAGAATTCACATATGCTAACTACAGGTTTTAGAAATCTTTGAGCATAAGCATATGCCATATTCAATGTTAGTTAATATTAGATTTATCATTAAACAACACTAACATTCAAATATTTCAAACAGTAACCAATAAAATCTTTAAGTATTTGGAACAAATCAATTTTAGTAAACTGTAAAACTATTTTCTATTTTCTGAATCAAACAAACATAAAACATTCACAATATTGACAATGATAACATTAATCATGATACAAAACAAACAATACAACACTTAAATACTAAAGATAAACACAGATAATTTGTTGTTTTTGGTATTTTTGTTTTGATATGTTCTTGAAGATGAATGAAAGGTGAAATTTAAAAATCTCTATCGATAGTAAAAACTTTTGTCCCTACATGTGACGTGATTACACCATTGAAAACTTAATCACTTACAATCCTACCTCCTCTCCCTATAGAATTGTGAATCCGGAATTGTAAGATGATCTCCTCTCCAACATACTAGCATCAACCCGAAACCAAGGCTAGAAGCTTTACGATCTCTTGAGATATGAGTTAGTGCTTAGTGAAAATGGCTTCCCTTCCTGTGATGTGATCACTCCTCACAGTGGTTGTCAGACACCGTGTTTGGCTCAGAATCGACCCAACATCAAGAAAGTATCCTCACAGACCTCTGATGGTTGGTGATTTTGGTGGTAGTGTGGAGCTTCTGGGAACATTTGACCCTACCTGCAATTAGCGTGGTCCTCCACCACTACACACGCACTTTCTTAGTCTTTCTCTTCTTCTTTTATATTTTTTTCTATAGTAATTGCTTCTGCTTAAATGATTGGTTGGATTTCTTTCATTTATTTCAATGATGGTGATTTCTTCTTTATTCCACGAGTGAATTCCTACGTGATACGTGTAATCGTGATTTTCCTTCGAATGTCATGTTTCTATAACTGCTACAGCGGCATATTAGTCTTCATTTTAGTCGAACACTTATCTTTAAGTCTTGTAAAAACTCGAACACTTATCTGTAACTCTTTGAGTTTTTTGCACCTGCAAAACACATGACTAACCAAGAAAACTTATCTGTTCGTTAGTTTTTTTTTTTATAAAACTCGAACAGTTATCCATCCATGTATATAAAACTCGAACAGTTATCTATCCATGTATATAAAACTTGAACAGTTATCTAACTCTTTGATTTTCATTACCAAACGCACATGGAAAACACATGACAACTTAAAATATTAAAAACACACATGCAAATAACTTAACTATACGAGTTTTTAACATAACTCTTCGACAAAACCGAAACGTTAACTATTCGAAAGTTTACTTTTCCTATTTCTACATAACAAAACATGTTACCTTAATGTATATTCAAGTAACTCAACGCATATTGTTATGCTAACTTAACAAGTTCAGATATTTCAGATACTTACAAACGTTAACTATCCGATGCCTAGATGCATTTCAGATAGTTAGCAGATAATTTACCGAAAATCCACTTAAGTCATGCATTATGGTTTCAACACGTGTACTGTTCAAGTTGCTTAGGTGGCACTAGAGAACTTGTATTGGTTCCCAAGCAACAACATTAAATAACTTGTATTTGCTAACTTCTGTTTTTAACTTAGTTAATTTATCTTTATTCTTATCAGTAATTCCTTTTTAGAAGTAAACAAACAACCTTTCACACAAATTAGATATTAATTCCAATTTGTATTTTAACTGCAAGTGCACAGTGTATATTGTATTTGTGTGCAAGTACAGGTTGATCCTATAGAGAATTGAGTAAGAATTGTGTATTATTTTATTTTATTTTATAATATACTTAATGTGTTTAGTAATCCCTCCGTTGAGTTACAGTTAACACAACAGACTGACCTCATGGACTTAAATTAACTCCATGAGCCTATCTTTTCAATTTAATACTATTATTTACAAAGGAATTCGACCAACCATTGGGCGGTTCCACAGACTGTAAATAACATCAATTGAGCTCTTTAATGCTAGTGAATATTAGATTTATCATTAAGCAACACTAACGTTCAAATATTTCAAACAGTAACCATTAAAATCTTTAAGTATCTGGAACAATCGATTTCAATAAACTGTGATACTATTTTCTATTTTCTGAATCAAACAAATACAAAACATTCATAGTACTAACAATAACAACTTTAAACACAACACAAAACAAACAATACAACACTTGAATACTAAATATAAACTCAGATAAGTTGTTGTTTTTGGTATTTTTGTTTTTAGACATTCATGAAAATGGGCGAAAGGTGAAATGTAAAAATCTCTATCGATAGTAAATACTTCCGTCACTACATGCTATGCGATTACACCACTGAAAACTTAATCACTTACAATTCTGCCTCCTCTCCCTATAGAATTGCAAGTCCAGAATTGCAAGATGATCTCCTCTTCAGCATACTGACATCAACTCGAAATCAAGGCTAGAAGCTTTACGATCTCTTGAGATATGAGTTGGTGCTTGGTGAAAATGGCTTCCCTTCCCGTGATGCGATCACTCCTCACAGTGGTTGTCAGGCATTGCGTTTGGCTTAGAATCGACTCGACATCAGGAAAGTATCCTCACAGACCTCCAATGGTTGGTGATTATGGTGATGTTGGTGAATTGTTGGTGTTGGTGTGGATGATTCAGTGAACTTCCAACGCTGCCTGTAGTTAGTGCGGTCCTCAATCTTTACACACACTACCACACACCTCCAACCACCCCTTCTTCATTTTTTCTCCTCTTCTTTTATACTTCTTCAGTAGTAATTGCTTCTACTTTAAATGATCGGTTGGATTTCTTTCATTCAAATCAACGATGGTGATTTCTTCTCCCTTCCATGAGTGAATTCTTGCGTGATACGTGCAATCGTGACTTTCCTTTGAATGCCCTATTTCTGTAACCGCTACAGTGACATATTAGAAAATAAATGGTCCGTGGAGTTACACATAACTCAACAGACTTACTTCATTGATTTAACTATAAAACACCTACACTAAAGAAATAAGTTGCTAATCTAACACGTTACCTTAGTGTGTATTCATGTAACTCAACGTGTATAGTTATGCTAACTTAACGAGTTAAACGTGTGCATCTCACGTGATATACTAAAGCATTTAAATTCAACACGTGCATCATTCTAACTTACGAGTTATCACGTGATCTTTTTATACCTCTAAACCTATAATTCAATGAGTTGGCACGTGATCTTTTAACAAAAAGAACACTAACTCAACGAGTTGTTACTGTTCACTTAAATATTCTTTTAGCGTTTGAAACATAACTGTCTGATACATGCAATATAACTCTTCGAAATAACAGAAAATTCGTATACTAAAGAATTAAAAGACCAGCAACTTATCGACAGTTTAGAAATGTACTAAATTAACACTAATTCCCTGAAATTATGTAAATTCTTTCATTAAAGCATATAACAGTACAATTATAACATAATGACTTAATTCTCATATGATAAGCTAAATATTATGCAATTAACCATCATTTAACCATTAATATTATGCACTTTTTCATTCTAAACATGTACTCTAGGAAATAATAAAATACTCTTCTATCGTTAAAAACATAACTGTCCAGTACATTCAATATAACTCTCTGAAATAATAGAAAATTCGAATACTTAAGAATTTCATAGCCTACAATTTACCAATAGTTTAGAAATGTACTTAATTAATGTTAATTCCCTGAAATTATGTAGATTCTTTCATTAAAGTATATAATAGTGCAATTATAACATAATGGCTTAATTCTGATATGATAAGCTAAATATTATGCAATTAACCATCATTTAATCGTTAATATTTTGCACTTTTTCATTCTAAACAATGGACTATGACTGATATAAAAGGGTTAAGTGCAACTTTATGCTGTCACCACATATATTTAGAAGAGAATACTAAACCAGTTAGAATTCCTAAGAGGAGATTGAATCCAAACATTAAAGAAGTAGTCAGGAAGGAAATAGTGAAATGGTTAGATAATAGCATAATTTATTCGATTTCTGATAGCTCATGGGTTAGTCCAATTCATGTAGTTTTGAAGAAATTAGGATTAACAGTTATTAGGAATGAAAGTCAAGACTTGATACCTACTAGAATTCAATCAGGTTGGAGAGTGTGTATAGACTATAGAAAGCTGAATGTTGTGACTAGGAAAGATCATTTTCCCTTACCTTTTATAGATCAAATGCTAGAGAAATTAGCAAGGCAAGAATATTTTTATTTCCTAGACAGGTATTCAGGATATAACCAAGTTCCAATAGCATTAGAGGATCAAGAGAAAACAACTTTCACCTGTCCTAATGGAACTTATGCTTTTAAGAGAATGCCATTCGGATTATGAAATGCACAAGCCACCTTTCAAAGGTGTATGTAGGGCATATTCACTAGAATGACTGAAGATTTTTTAGAAATATTTATGGATGATTTTACTGTTTATGGAACTTCATATGAAGTGTGTTTAAACAATTTAGACCAAGTATTAAAACACTATGTGGAAAAAAGTCTAATTCTAAATTGGGAAAAATGTCACTTCATGGTTAAACAAGGAATAGTTGTTTAAAATGAAAAAGTGCATAATATTAATAGTTAAATGATGGTTAATTGCATAATATTTAGTTTATCATATGAGAATTAAGCCATTATGTTATAATTGCAATGTTATATGCTTTAATGAAAGAATATGCATAATTTCAGGAAATTAATGTTAATTAAGTACATTTCTGAACTATCGATGAGTTACAGGCTTTGAAATTCCTAAGTATCCGAATTTTTTGTTATTTTAGAGAGTTATATTGCATGTATCAGACAGTTATGTTTTAAATACTTAAAGAATATTTTATTATTTCCTGAAGTACACGTGTTGAAACATTAATGCATGACTTAAGTGAATTGTCGGTAAGTTAGGTGCTAACTATTTGAAACATCTAAACTTGTTATTTCTTTATTGCATGTGTTTTATAGTTAAATCAATGATGTAAGTCCGTTGAGTTATTTGTAACTCCATGGACCATTTATTTTCTAATATGCCACTATAGCAGTTGTAGAAACAAGACATTCGAAGGAAAACTACGATTGCACGTATCATGCAGGAATTCACTCGTGGAATGAAGAAGAAATCACCATCATTGATATGAATGAAGGAAATCCAACTGATCATCTAAGTAGAAGTAGTTACTACAGAAAGAAATATAAAAGAAGAGAAAAAAGATGAAGAAAGTGTGTGTGTAGAGGTGGAGAATTGCGTTAACTGTAGGAAGTGTCAGAAGTTCCCTAAAGCTCCACACCACCACCAAAATCACCAATCATTGGAGGTCTGTGAGGATACTTTCCTAATGTTAGGACGATTCCGAGCCAAACATGGTGATTGACAACCATTGTGAGGAGTGATCACGTCGCGAGAAGGGAAGCCATTTTCACCAAGTACTGACTCATATCTCAAGAGATCGTAAAGCTTCTAGCTTTGATTTTGAGTTGATGCCAGTATGTTGAAGAAGAGATCATCTTACAATTTTGGATTTGTGATTCTATAGGGAGAGGAGGCAAGATTGTAAGTGATTAAGTTTTCAGTAGTGTAATCGTGTTGCATGTAGTGGTGGAAGTTTTAACTGTCGATAGAGATTTTTACATTTCACCTTTCATTCATCTTCAAGAACATATCAAAACAAAAATACCTAAAACAACAAATTATTTGTGTTTACATTTAGGATTTAAGTGTTGTATTGTTTGTTTTGTATCGTGATTAATGTTATCATTGTTAGTATTGTGAATGTTTTATGTTTGTTTGATTCAGAAAATAGAAAATAGTTTTATTGTTTACTGAACTTGATTCGTTCCAGATACTTAAAGATTTTAATGGTTACTATTTGAAATACCTGAATGTTAGTGTTGCTTAATGACAAATCTAATATTAATTAACATTAAAGAGCTTAATTGATGTTATTTACATTTTGTGGAATCGCCCAATGGTTGGTCGAATTCCTTTGTAAATAGTAATATTTAACTTGAAAAGAATCGGCTCATGGAGTTAACTTAAGTCCACGAGGTCAATTCATTGAGTTAGCTATAACTCCACGAACTAGGTTCGTTGTGTTAACTGTAACTCAACGGAGTGCTTACTGAACACATATAAACTCTAATATAAAAATAGGAACAGTATTGTTTGGATGTTTTTTAGAAGTTTTAAATTTAATAACCGCAAGTGCACGGCATCCAATGAAGTACATCACCAATTACGGGTTGAACCACAGAGAAATGGGGATAATCTAGGATTCTAATTACAAGAATATGGTAAGCAAATACTTTCCAAATATAGATTAGACTACAAAAAAGGTAAGTCCACGAATTTTTAATTTATCGACCAATCAACAGATTAGACTGAAAATTTAATCTCAATCATATCTGTTAATGTGGACTTCAGATAAAAATTTTCACACTTAAAAACGCACGAATGGTATGACTGAAAATTCGGGGATTGAAAATGATGCATAAAATTGGAAACTTCTGCGTGTTAACAACAGTATCTTAAAAACCTTATAAATCCCGAATTACTCAACCAAAAATTACAAAAGTAGATGCGTTGCAAAATAGACAGAATGTAGATAGTAATGAAATATTTATTCTAATTTTTATGCGATCTGAGTTGAGAGAAAAACACGTTACAATCATGACAAAAGAGTCTCAGACCGAATTCTGTGCTCGATAGAGTTATAGCTTCAAAATGGCAACAAATCTTCTCGGATTGCTATGAAATTTTAGATAATCACAGAAGACTTATAATAGCACGATTAATATTTTTTTCAGAATTTTCAGTTAAACAGAATCGCTCCAGAACGCATATGAACTCTCGGAATAATAACAGATCAACAAAACTGCAAATCTGCAAACAACATGCACAACCTTCAACGAATTCTATGTTGTTTCATGCATAACAGAATGTAATATCCGGATTTCAACATCAACAAACAACAATATATGAATATATATCAATAAAAGCACCTGCTTTTATGATTTTTAGATGAAAAGAACAAAGATTCACGGATTCAAAAAGGAACAAACAAACAACAACGAATCTGTTTTCTACTTTTACCCTATTACAATGAAAACTAAGAACATAAATAACTACCTACGTGAAACATGATAAAAAGTGATATATCTGAAGCCAAAGAAGAGGGAAAAGGGGAGAAACAATTTGTGGAACCTCACAAATGAAGAACAGAACCCTTGTAGTGGTGGATGTCCCTCCTCTAAGATGTGAGATGAAGGCTTTCACGTTGGAGATGACTTGTGGAATGAAGATGATGAGATCCGAGTTGAAGAGATGTGGTGGAATGACCGGTGTTCTCCTTCCTTGCTTCAAGATGTGGAGCTCCAAGAGGGGGTGACGGCTGGTGGTGTTGGAGGTCGAAAACAAAAGAGTCCAAGAGAGCAGACCTAGACGTGCATCACTCTCTTTTATAGAGAGAGTTTCCAAGTTTGGAGATCCATCTTTGATTCAACGATTGGGATTAAATCCCACTTGATTTTGTTTCTCCAATCTTCAATTTCTATGATCTTCAATTGAATTATAAACTTTTCACAACAATAAATACATCAAAATATCAAGTCATCCATAAAATTCATAAATGATGCATGTTTGAAATAATTTCCTACTTTTAACTATATAAAATGGAGATTGGTTCTTATTGGTTAAATAATGAAATAAATGCATAATATGACTTTAAAAAATGTCATGTAAATCTATTTAACCAATAAGATCCTATAAAAATATGCAACATTTTAATCCAAACAAGTACACAATTCTTACTCAATCTTTGTGAGATCGACCTATACTTACACATAAATACAATATACACTGTGCACTTGTAGTTAAAAATATAAATTGGAATTAATATATAGTTTGTGTGAAAGATTGTTTGTTTACTTCTAAAAGTAATTATTGATATAAGCATAAAAGCAAATTAAACAAGTTTAAGAAGTTAACAAATCCAAACAAGTTTTCTAGCACCATTGCCGGGGAACTAATCAAGTTCTCTAGTGCCACCTAAAAACCCAATATGAACCAAATCAATTCATAAGAAATGATGTTTGGGAATTATTTTCTCCACCAAAAAATTAGTCCATAATAGGTATAAAATGGATCTTTAGAAATAAAATTAATGTGATTGGTCAAGTTATAAGAAATAAAGTTAGATTAGTTGCATAAGGGTATACACAAGAAGAAAGACTTGATTATGATGAAACATTTGCTCTTGTGGCTAGGTTAGAAAGTATTAGAATATTATTGGCCTATGCTTGCTATATGGATTTTAAATTATATCAAATGAATGTAAAGAGTGTTGTATTTAAACCCGATTGTTCAGTTAACTCACTATGGCACGATTTTGAAAGGCTCACTTCTAAACTCACCAAAATTGGAAGTGAAGAGAAAGAGGAAGAAGGAACACTGAAGACACAAGATTTACGTGGTTTAGCAACAACCTACATCCACAGAGAGTTGAGGGTTCTACTATGAGCTTTGACATTGTCCTCAATGTACTCGTAAGTATGAAATTGGTAAACTTGTGAAGCAAAAACAAAATAAAAACAACAAGCAACACAAAACGAGCATGAATAGTCACAACAAATGTAGGATAGTATTGTAGTAGACTCCGACATGCATGCAACCAATATGAAAGAGGACATTCTAAGCACAAAAATATATAAGGAGAATGAAATGTATACCTACGTTGTAGTAAGAATTCGTAACTGAAAACATGAACAAACACATCAAACAATTCTATGAAAGGAAATGTAAAAAGACAAACAAATATATAGCAAAACAAAGAAAAGAACATCAATCAGAAGTGTAAAAAAAAATAAAAAAAATAAAACTACAAACACACTGCACAAAAAACAAGAAAAATAAAACTACTAATACATAATGAGCTAAAAATACTTAGCATTCAAACCTAGCTCAAGTATAAGAAGGCTCTTCTAAAGTAATCTCTTCACCACCATAAGTCTTCTTATCAGATAAAAAATTTCAACCGATGACCATGAACCTTAAAAATGCCCCCCCTTTTCATATTTTCTATATCTACTGCACCATGGGGATAAACTTTCTTAACTAGATAAGGTCTAGTCCATCGAGATTTAAACTTCCTAAGAAAAATGTGCAATCTTGAATTATATAATAAAACCTTTTGGCCTATCACAAATTCTCTCATCAAGATATGCTTATCATGAAATATTTTGGCCTCTTCAATAGCTTTATTGAACTCAACATTTGCACCATAACCATCATTATCATCACCATTAGTAATTACATCATTAAAATTTGCATTGTAAACATTATCAGCAAGAAATTTAGCATGCAATGCTTGTACATTAAAGTTCAAATTCTCATTTTCTGATATGGATAAATCAGGATGCTTATACTCTTTAAAATCATCATCTAACATGTAAAAAGGACAATCCTCAAGAATATAATCATTTAAACCACATTTAGCACAAAATATCATAAATGAAGCATCATATGAACTATGGTAATTGAAATTACTATCCATAATCAGATCAAAATCTTAATCTCAGGCTAACCTACAGGGTGCTTTATTAAGATCTTCAATTAAGAACAATTAGCAATCAGCACATAATAAAATAACTACAATCATTGTAATTGCATCACTCACTATTGTAGTTTAAGCATAACAGAACTAAAAAATTCACTCAGAAATGTATACACATCAGAATTGAGCATACAAATATGGCTTGGAAAGCTAATTCATCAAGGATTTCAACAAAAATATCTACTAAAATATGCAGTGATTATGCAAGCACTTCCAAATAAAACGCATGTAACTAACAGAAATCTGGAAACTGCTCTGCATCATACCTTGTATCTCAAGAATTAATTAACGTATCATTCCTACTCCAATTTTAACTTGCAAATACTCGTAGGAAAGCTTAACTTCCATACTTTCAAGTAAAAATATCACACCAACGTTTAATAAACTCCAATCACAGCAGAATCAACAATACCTCAAAACTTCTTCTAAAAAACCTGTTCTGCAATCTGAAAACAACATGAACTTAAAAAATTCATACAAAAATCTCTAAAAATCCAATTCCAGTGTTTAAACACAATCTGGAAAGCTAAGGAAACCTTCTTTTATGGAAAAATATAAACTCATCACATTGAAAAGCCCTTTGGTAGCAGATTCACGTGGAAAATTCAGAACTCTGAAAATTTTGCTACTAACATGTAGTCCACAAATGCCATAAGAAACTTAAATCAATTAAAGCATATGACATTGTATTCATGAAATCAAAGCATCAAGGCATACTAATACACCATTATTACATAAAAACACTTTGAAATCAGAATTCCAAAAGAAGAAACATATCAAAAACTTTAGAAAATTTCAAACAGAAAATTGGCATGATCCCCGGAAATGGTGCCAAAAACTTGTTTGGGGTTTACATGTTATGAAATTAACACACAATCGAGTTTTAATATTTATAACTGCAAGTGCATGGAGTCAATTATAGAAAGCATGCAAGAATGGGTCGAATCCATAGGGACCAGCAATTAAACATAAAATTCATGATAGTTTATAGATATGCCTTGTGTAAATGCATTCTCATTACATGTTTGCCATAACAATCATGTGTATGTTAGAAATGACTTCATATAGAGTTGAATTAGTAATGAGAAACCTGTTTAGAATGAAAAAGTGCATAATATTAACGGTTAAATGATGGTTAATTGCATAATATTTAACTTATCATATGAGAATTAATCCATTATGTTATAATTGCACTGTTATATGCTTTAATGAAAGAATATGCATAATTTCAGGGAATTAGCGTTAATTTAATACATTTCTGAACTGTCGGTAAGTTGTTGACTTTTTAATTCTTAAGTATCTGAATTTTCTGTTATTCTACAGAGTTATGTTTAATGTACCGGACAGTTATGTTTTAAAGAATATTTTATTATTCCCTGAAGTACATGTGTTGAATTTAAATGCTTTAGTATATCATGTGAGATGCACATGTTTAACTCGTTAAGTTAGCATAATTGTACGCATTGAGTTACATGAATACACACTAAGGTAACACGTTATGTTAGCAGCTTATTTCTTTGTTGCACGTGTTTTATAGTTAAATCAACGAAGTAAGTCCGTTGAGTTTTCTGTAACTCCACGGACCATTTAATTTCTAATATGCCACTGTAGCAGTTACAAAAATAAGACATTCGAAGGAAAACCACGATTGCACGTATCACGTAGGAATTCATTCATGGAAGGGAAAGAAATCACCATCGTTGATCTAAACGAAGGAAATCCAACTGATCATCTAAAGCAGAAGTAGTTACTACAAAAGAAATATAAAAGAAGAGGAGAAAAAATGAAGAAGGTGTGGTTGGCGGTGTGTGGCAATGTGTGTAAAGGTGGAGGACCGCACTAACTGTTGGCAGCGTCGGAAGTTCACTGAATCATCTACACCATCACCAACGTTACCATAATCACCAACCATCAGAGGTCTGTGAGGATACTTTCCTGATGTCAGGTCGATTCCGAGCCAAACACGGTGCTTGGCAACTACTGTGAGGAGTGATCGCGTCGCAGGAAGGGAAGCCATTTTCACTAAGCACCGACTCATATCGCAAGAGATCGTAAAGCTTCTAGCCTTGGTTTTGGGTTGATGCCAATATGCTGAAGAGGAGATCATCTTGCAATTCTGGACTCGCAATTCTATAGGGAGAGGAGGTAGAATTGTAAGTGATTAAGTTTTCAGTGGTGTAATCGCGTAGCATGTAGTGACGAAAGTATTTACTGTTGATAGAGATTTTTACATTTCACCTTTCACCCATTTTCATGAACATCTCAAAACAAAAATACCAAAAACAACTTATCTATATTTATATTTAGTATTTAAGTGTTGTATTGTTTGTTTTGTATAGTGATGAAAGTTATCATTGTTAGTATTGTGAATGTTTTATGTTTGTTTGATTCAGAAAATAGAAAATAGTATTACAGTTTACTGAAATCGATTTGTTCCAGATAATTAAAGATTCTAATGGTTATTGTTTGAAATATTTGAATATTAGTGTTGCTTAATGATAAATCTAATATTAACTAGCATTAAAGAGCTTAATTGATGTTATTTACAATCTATAGAACCACCCAATAGTTGGCCGAATTCCTCTGTAAATAGCAGTATTAAACTGGAAAGATAGGCTTGTGGAGTTAACATAACTCCACGGACTTAGTCTGTTGTATTAACTGTAACTCAACGGAGTGATTACTGAACACATTAAGTATAATATAAAAAATGGAATAATACACAATTCTTACTCAATTCTTTATGGGATCGAGCTGTACTTGCACACAAATACAATATACACTATGCACTTGTAGTTAAAATACAAATTGGAATTAATATCTAATTTTTGTGAAAGGTTGTTTGTTTACTTCTAAAAAGAAATTATTGATATAAGCATAAAGACAAATTAACCAAGTTAAAAATAGAAGTTAACAAATACAAGTTATTTGGTGTTGTTGCCTAGGAACCAAACAAATTCTCTAGTGCTGCCTAAAGCAACCAAACAAAACCTCATTCATGTCCCCCTCTATCCATCACTTAAGAGAAAGCAACACATAATAATTATTACACTACAAAAATAGAAAATAAAATTACATTACATCAAACTACTAATTCTACTACAAAACTAGCATACATGGACTTATAACCATACATCTACATCCATGTATGTGTTGGGTTTGAAAACGGATCGTTCAGTTAACTTTCTATGGCATGATATTGAAACACTCAACTCTAAACTCATCGAAACTAGGAGTGAAGAGTAAAAGAAGAAATAACACAGTGAAGACACATGATTTACATGGTTTAGCAATAGCCTACATCCATGGAGAGTTGAGGGTTCTTCTATGAGCTTCGGCATAATCAACCGCAATGTTTTACAACATCATAAAGGTTTATATACTAACCAACTTAGACTTTATAAACCTTTAATTACATACAAGCCATTACAGTAGAGAAATAATGCTTCGAAGAAGAGACTCTCAATTTCGGAGCCTTATCTTCTTATCTTTCCAAAATCTGCAACATTTCGGATAGTTACAGACTTAACTATCTGAAGAAATTCTTTTTTCTAACGGGCGGTACTGTAGCAGGCTAACTATCCGAAGAGATTCGATATTTCGGATAGTTATTGACTTAACTATCCAAAAAGTCACTTACTCGTTTCTCTATCCTTTCGGAAGGTTCTGCTGTTAACTCTCTGAAAATTGCATGTCTTTCGGATAGTTACGTCTTAACTATCTGAAAACTCACTTAAGTGTCTCTTCAGGCATTTCGGAAGGTTCTGCCGATAACCTTCCGAAAACTTATGATTTTCGGATAGTTACTACCTAACTATCCAAAGATCCACTTAAGTCTCTGCTTTTCGGATACTTGGCTTCTTAACTATTCGAAGATCCACTTAAGTGTCTGACTTTCGGATACTTAGCTTCATAATTATCCGAACGTCCACTTATGTGTCCTTTAAGTCATTTCGGATGGTTACAACTAGTAACCCTCTGAAATCTTCTAGCTTTTGGATAGTTAACTCAAAGCCTCCGATTGAAACTTTATTTTCAAATACTTAGGTCTGTAACCTACCGAAAATATAAATCTGCTAGATACTTACTATTAACAAGCTTTCGATTGAACCTAGACTTCTTGTGGCATACTCCACACCTGTACTACTTGCCGTAACAATATGCTCTAATCTACCAAGTACAAGCTATATACAATCAAAACCAAGTAAATCAGGAGGTTAGAGTTAAGTAAAAAATGTCTAAACTATGTTAGAGTTACAGGAACAAACATTGAGCAAAATCCATACAAAGAAACATAAAATCGAACACATAGAAGGCAAAAACTCAAACTAAGCTTAGAATTGAAATACATTGAAACTAACACAAGAATTCAACAATAAACTAAAGGAAAATCACATGGACAACACAAACAACAATAATTAACCAACATATACCACTGAAATTGAAATTACAACTCCATCTCCACTCAAATGTCTACTCCTATTACCTTAAGATCACACCTCCAATGGCTTGAGTACAAGGGACATCACATCCTTGCTTCACACCACTTGAGATGGCTACCTTCTCCAACAATTCTCCACGTCCAAAGTTGCTTGTTCCCTCCACATATTGGAGGTCCAACGCCGAAGGGAATACAACAATGTGTAGAACAATTGAAGAGCTCTCTTGGATGCAAGTTTCCACACCTTCAAGTGTATCTTCAATGGAGCTTCATCCATAGATTCAGCACCAACAAGAGGGGATTTGCAGTAGCAATTCACCTCCTCAAGATGTAGGATGCTAGATGAAGTATTGGAGAAGACAACAAGAAGAAGAACCTTACCTCAAAGAGACGTTTGGAGGAGAAGACACCAAGAGGGGAGCTCTTCCTTCACCTTACTTGGAGCACCAAGAGGAATTCCGAAAATTGGAGTTGGGAGAGGGGAGAAAACTTGTTGGATGCAAGGCCTATTTATAGAGATTTTTGATCATCAAGGATTGATGATCCCAAGTCTTGATCTAAGGGTCCTCATTCACCTATAATCAAATCCATTTAAGTCATGCATGTAATGTTAGTAATACATGCCAAAAATAACTCTAGTTATGAACTTGAAATATATTTATTTCTAAGGTATGTAACATTCATTTTAACATGTTTACAAATGTGAAATGTAAGTTCATCCATGAATGAATCAATTAGTAACATGTATTTAAAATTATTCATAACCAATGTCACATTATTGCATTTAATGTCCACAAGTTCATAACCATATGTATAAAATATATGTGGCCATATCAAATTATTTCAATACCTTGATGACCTTTAAAATCTATTTCTTGGCCTAAGAATTATTAAATCATACATTCAAGCATATGAACATATAGTATGTTTCGTGAAAATTGCAATAAAGGGGTGCATTTGTGCACATATTCATGCAATGTCATAAAAATGTGATTAACATGTATTTTCTTGAATAAGTGCATATAAATTGAGTTTCAAGACATAGAATGCATGAATTATCATATAAAAATGTGTACAAATATCATCTATACAAAAGTGCTACACAGTTTTACTTTTTACTAAACCATGACACCAAATTATTTCTCAATAATTGACATATGCCACTAGTACTTTTCCTATCAGATTTAGATCCTACGTAATCAGCATCAATATATCTTATAAGATCTATTGAACTATCCTTAGAATAATATAGTCCAAAATTTTTAGTTCCTTGTATATATCTAAATATTCTTTTAACAACAATTGAGTGTGATTCTTTAGGATTAGATTGAAATCTAGCACAAGTACACACAACAAACATAATATCAGGTCTACTAACTGTCAAATAAAGTAAAGAACCAATCATACTTTTGTATTTTCTTTGATCTATTGATTTTCCTATGTCATCAATATCTAACTTTAAAGAATTACTCATAGGAGTTCCTTGAATCCTTGTATCATTAAAATTAAATTTCTTAAGCATTTCATCTGCATATTTTTCCTGATTTAAAAATATACCATTATCTATTTTCTTAATTTGAAGTCCTAGAAAATATGAAAGTTCTCCTATCATACTCATTTCAAACTGATTAGCCATCTCTTCAGAAAATATTTTTATTAGTTTATTAGAAGTTGCTCGAAAGATTATATCATCCACATATATTTGAACAACATTTTGATCTTTATTATCTCTCTTGATAAATAGAGTATGGTCTACTTTTCCCATGACATAACCTTGTTCTATTAGAAAAGTAGATAACCTTTCATACCACAATCTAGGTGCTTACTTCAAAGCATAAATGGCTTTCTTCAATTTATACACAGTTAGGATTTTTAATATCTTCAAATCCAGGTGGTTGTTTTACATAAACTTTTTCATTAATTAAACCATTTAGAAATGCACTCTTGACATCCATTTGATATAGTTTAAGATCTATATAACAAACATAGGCCAATAATATTCTAATACTTTCTAACCTAGACATAGGAGCAAATGTTTCATCATAATCTAGTCCTTCCTGTGTATACCCTTGTGCAACTAATCTAGCTTTGTTCCTTATAACTTGACCAGTCTCATTAGTTTTATTTCTAAAGATCCACTTTGTACCTATTATGGACTGATATTCTGGTGAAGAGATTAATTCCCAAACATTATTTCTAATGAATTGATTTAGTTCTTCTTGCATTACCACTCTCCAATTTTCATCAGATAATGCTTCTTCTATATTCTTTGGTTCCACCATAGAAACAAACATACACATACTATTTAAATTTACTAGAGCTCTAGTTTTAACTCCCTCATTAATATTACCAATGACATGAGTGATGGGATGAGATGAAGAATAACACCAATTTCTTTGATTTTCCTTAATATTCTCATCAACATCTAAGGGTACATCACTTTCATCATTAGTATGATAATTTAAGTTCATGTTTTTAATTTTCTCAAATAAATCTTCAATCTCTCTATTGATCTCTAATTCTTTTGGGAAATTGATCATATCATCATTATCAACTTTAGATTGAGATTTTCTAAAAGAATTTTCATTGAAGCTTACATGAAGGGTTTCTTCAATAGTTCTAGAAGTGTTAAGTATTTTGTTTTGATGATGTGTGTTGAATGAAAATAATCATATTTGCTCAATTACTATTGGTTGTGAAAAGAAATTAAAATCATCAATTAATATAGAAAAAGCTTACTAATATAAATACTTGTCTATATTGGATTTGAAATTATACTAAGTTAATAACTAGTCGTTTCATTGCATTAATTTCTCATTTAACTAAACGTTAAGTTAACGTGTATTTTTATTGAAAAGCATGATATGTTTTAAAGTTATATCTTCTATATCATGAATAGTGCACGTTTAGACAACTCATTAAGTTAGAGTTTTGTTCGTATAGAGGTCACATGAGAACTCATTAAGTTAGAGGCTTAAAGGTTAAAATAGGTCACGTGAGAACTCGTTCAGTTAGTGTTATACACATGGTGAAATTATAAGTTATGAGTGTTATATTGTATCACGTGAGTTGGACATGTTTAATTCGTTAAGTTAACATAACTAAACGTGTTGAGTTGCTATATTGAACATTAAGGCAACACGTTAGGTTAGCGTTAAAAAACTTAATTTGTTATTTTTGCACGTGGTAAAATTCTTATTATAAAAACATTTGTTTATTATTGATTTGTTGAGTTATTTGTAACACAACGGAGATGGTTCGTTGAGTTAGCATAACACCACAAAGGTAGTTCGTTGAGTTAGCTACAGTACTTGTCACGTGAGTTGGTGTTTAGAATGAAAAAGTGCATAATATTAACGGTTAAATGATGGTTAATTGTATAATATTTAGCTTATCATACGAGAATTAAGCCATTATGTTATAATTGCACTATTAGATGCTTTAATAAAATAATTTACATAATTCCAGGGAATTAATGTTAATTTAGTACAGTTCTGAACTATCGGTAAATTGCAAGCTGTGAAATTTTTAAGTATCCGAATTTTCTGTTATTTTGGAGACTTATGTTTAATGTACTGGACAGTTATGTTTTAAATGCTTAAAGAATATTTTATTATTTCCTGGATTACACGTGTTGAAATTACAATGCATGACTTAAGTAGATTTTCGGAAGGTTATCTGTAACTATCCAAAATGCATCTGAGCATCGGATAGTTAGGTTCGTAAGTGTCTGAAATATTTGAACTTGTGAAGATAGAATTATGCACGTATTGAATTTAAATGCTTTAGTATATCACGTGAGATGCACATGTTTAACTCATTAAGTTAGCATAACTGTACGCGTTGAGTTACATGAATACACACTAAGGTAACACGTTATGTTAGCGGCTTATTTCTTTATTGCACGTGTTTTATAGTTAAATCAATGAAGTAAGTCCGTTGAGTTATCTGTAACTCCACGGACCATTTATTTTCTAACATACTACTGTAGCGGTTACAGAAACAGGACATTCGAAGGAAAACCACGATTGCACGTATCACACAGGAAATTGCTCGTGGAAGGAAGAAGAAATCACCATCATTGATATGAATGAAGGAATCCAACCGATCATTGAAGCAGAAGCAGTTACTACTAAGAAATATAAAGGACAAGGAGAAAAAAATATAGGGTATGGCTAGTGTGTGTGTAGAGGAGGACAAATCGAGCTATCTGCAGGCAACGTCGGAAGTTCCCTGAAGTTCCACACCAACCACCACCATTACCATAATCACCAACCATCGGAGGTCTGTGAGTATACTTTCCTGATGTCGGGTCGATTTCGAGCCAAACACGGTGCTTGACAACCACTATGAGGAGTGATTGCGTCGCAGGAATGGAAGCCATTTTCACCAAGCACCGACTCATATCTCAGGAGATTGTAAAGCTTCTAGCCTTGGTTTCGGGTTGATGCCAGTATGCTAAAGAGGAGATCAACTTGCAATTCTGGACTAGCGATTCTATAGGGAGAGGAGACAGAATTGTAAGTGGTTAAATTTTCAGTGGTGTAATCGCTTCGCATGTAGTGACAGAAGTTTTTACTATCAATAGAGATTACTTTTACATTTCACCTTTCGCCCATTTTCATGATCATATAAAACAAAAATACCAAAAATAACTTATTTGTGTTTATAGTTAGTATTTGAGTGTTGTATTGTTTGTTTTGTATCGTGATTATTGCTATCATTGTTAGTGTTTGGAATGTTTCATGTTTGTTTAAAATTTAAAAAATGAAAAAGAAAATAGTTTTACAGTTTACTGAAATCGAATTGTTCCTGATACTTAAAGATTTTAATGGTTACTGTTTGAAATATCTGAATGTTAGTGTTGCTGAATGATAAATTTAATATTAATTAACATTAAAGAGCTTAATTGATGTTATTTACAATCTGTGGAACCGCTCAATGGTTGACCGAATTCCTTTGTAAATAGTAGTATTAATCTGGATAGATAACTTCATTGAGTTACGTCAATTTCACGAGGTTAGTTCGTTGAGTTAGCTATAACTCAATGAAGTGCTTACTGAAGATATACATTTCATTATTAAAAATAGAACAGTACACAATTCTTCCTCAATTCTTTGTGGGATCGACCTGTACTTGCACACAAATACAATATACATTATGCACTTGTAGTTAAAATACAAATTGGAATTAATATATAATTTATGTGAAAGATGGTTTGTTGACTTCTGAAAAGGAATTAATGATTAGCATAAAGATAAATTAACTAAGTTACAAACAGAAGTTAACAAGTTTTCTAGCGCCGTTGCTGTGGAACTAAATAAGTTCTCTGGTGCTGCCTAAATATCCAATCAGTTGGCACATGAGGAACTCGTTAAGTTAGAAACGCTAAGTTATATATATACTTGTGTTACTCGTTTAGTTAACATTAAAGTAACAACTTATTATACTTAATGAAAAATTTTGGAAGAGAAAGTTTATTTTGCAGGAAATTTTTCAAAGATTCAAGATTAATGATTAAAGAAAATTTAAAATGTAAACATGGGTTAGAATGTGTGTATTTCGATGAAGGAAAAAGAAAAGATGTGAAGAAGTGGAAAACTAGTAGTAATTAAATGTGGAGGATATACATGACATGAAGATACAGTATAAAAGGCATAGAATTCTCATTGATCAGTTGTCCTTGCACACCAAAAGAAAAATCTTTTCAGGGATCAAAAACACCTCTTCAGGGAAAAGCTCTTAGGAGGAAGAAAATTCAGTGAAGCATAAAAAGGTAAGATATATGTCACTGAATATTTGAAGTATCAGATGGAAGAAAATTCAGTGAAGCATAAAAAGGTAAGATATATGTTGCTAAAGATTTGAAGTATCAAATGGAAGAAAATTCAGTGTAGTAGAAAAAGGTCAGATTTATGTCACTGAAGATTTGAAGTATCAAGAGAAAGTAAATTCGGTGAAGTAGAGAAAGAATAGATATTTGTCATTAAAGAATTGCTGAAGAATAAAGAGAAGAAGAAGAAGAAAGATCTCAAATAGGGAGAAATGTTTTAAATTCTGCAAATTAGTTTTCTCTATTTGTAGTTATGAAATTGTATAGATGAAGCATGGTATCGGTATATAATTGCATCTACAATTTCTAAGGAGAATTGAATTGTATATTGTAATTGAAACCTTGAATAAAAATGATTTTATGAAAACAATGTCTCGACTTGTTTTTGAGTTTTAAAGTTTCAATTATATTCGAAAATGTTGAAAAACACAATTCACCCCCCTCTTGTGTAGCCATATGATCCTACAACTGGTATTAGAGCTGTGTTAATAATCTTTGATATAATATCGATACCAACTTATTTAATATTATTGCTTATTCTACCTTCCTTGTTTTTAAACAGAAATTAATATCTAAGCATACATTTAACTTTCTTGATATAAGGCTCAAATTGTTTTATCATTATTGACTGTTTAAAATCAAATAGGTTGAAAAATCTAAGGTAAGATGGCTATTGGAAATGGTAATTTTTCTTTATATGAAGGCCAAAATCTTAATCGTCCTCCTTTATTTGATGGAATACATTTTGAATATTGGAAATATAGGATGATAGTTTTTGTTCAAAGTATAGATCATAAGTTGTGGTTCATGATTTCTAAACCATATACTTCGTTATCTTCCCCTTATAGTACTTGGACAATTATTGAAAAAGAAAATGAAACTTTGAATGCTAAGGGCTTAAATATTTTATTTTGTGTATTGAGTTATGAACAGTTTAGTAAAGTGTCAGCATATAAATCTGCTTATGAGGTGTGGCATACATTAGAAGTTTCACATGAAGTTACTTCTCAAGTTAAAGAGACTAAGATAAATATGTTAATTCATAAGTATGAACTCTTTAAGATGCATGAAGATGAAAGTATTTTTGAGATGTTTTCCAGATTTCTTGATATCATAAACTTTTTAAAATGTTTAGGAAAGAATTTTGAACAGAAGGATTTGGTGAGGAAAATTCTCAGATCCCTAAGTTCTAAATGGTCTCAAAAAGTAACAATAATTGAGGAATCACGGGATTTAAATGTTTATACCATGAATGAACTTATAGGAAACTTAACTGCTTATGAAGTTCAATTAAATGAATCACTAATTCAAAACAAACTAAAAATGAAGAAAGAAATATCCTTCGAAATTAATTAAGATTCTGATATATCTACTGATTCTGATGAGGATTTGATCTTGCTAATTAGGAAATTCAAGAAAGCATGGAAAGCTAAGAAACAGCAAAAGAACAAAAATGATAAACCCTCAACATCAAAATCACTAAATGATAAGAATTCTTCATCCAAAAAGTATGTATGTTACAACTGTAAGAAACTTGGATATCTTTCTCCAGATTGTCCTATAAGGAAAAATGAAAAGCATAGTAGGACAAATTAGAATAAGATAGCTCAGAAAACTTAGAAAAAGTTTTACAAGAAAAAGGCTTTGAAGGTCACTTGGGATGACACGTTTGAAGAGTCCGAATCTGAGGAATCATCATCAAAATCTTCACAATTAGAAGGAGAACCAGAGTTAGAAGACGTTGCTCATGTGTGCTTCATGGCTGATGAGTTTGAGGTAATATCTGATCCTAAAAGTTATTCAGATTTTAACTTTGATGAACTATTATGTGCTTATCATGCATTCTTACAAAAACTTAAAGTTTGTAAACTAGAAAATAAGAATATCAGAAAGTCTTTATCCATTGTGGAAGAAGAAAATTATTTCCTGTCTACTACTTTAGAGAAGTTTAAATGTGATAATGAAAATCATGCTAGAGATTTGCATAAATTTAGATTTAATGAATGTGTCTTGCATGAACAAATACAGAATACAAATGCTTAAAAATTAAAGATAGAATTTGAAAATGAAGTGTTGAGAAAAAATATAAATGATCTCAAGTTAGAGATTGATAAATTAAAAATGAGAGAGCTAGAGTAAAATTCTACCATTGAGAAATGGAATTTAAGTCAAACTAAGTTAGACAAACTAACTAGTACCCCTACGGTGTCATATAAATATGGCTTAGGATTTGATTATCCTGAATATCTTGAATCTCAAGCCAATAAAGGATTTATTAGTTGCAGTTCAAGTAAATCTAAGACTAAAATTCCTTTTATCATGAAACAAGGTAATAAATACGTAGAAGTAGGTAATTCAAGGGATGAATCATGGAGTAATAATATAAATCAATGTGATTTGTCTAAATGTACTTCTAACATGACTATTAATGTTTCTAAAAATCTTGTTTCTTGTTCTAGAAATTTAGTTTCTAAAATTTCAAACAATTGTAGTAAACTGAAAATTCAGAAACCTGAGCATGTAATTCAAAACACTAGTATTAGACCAATTACTCATTCTACATGGGATAAATTTGAAAATTCTTGTGTAGAAAAAGATTTTGTATGTACTGAAAATTCAAATACAAGTACAAAATCTTGGTATGAACTTATTGAAATGTATGAGCATGACCAAAATAAATTAACATCTGATAAAAATCAGTTTCGTTTTGGTTATACTACATCTGAAAACAAAAAGAATGATTATAAGAGCAATAATGCTATAAGTAAGTATGATGCTAATGATAAGTCTATAGTACTTACAACAAATAAGAATGTAAATGATAATGTTAAACTGTTTTTAAACAAAAAGAAGAAATAAGCATTTAATGAACTTGGTCCTCAACAACATTGGATACTAAGAAAAAGTTTTTCTTAATTTGTTTTGCAAGAGGAAACAACATCAAAATGGATCTTGAACAGTGGAGCATCAAGTCACATGATAGGACAGAAAAGTCTACTACAAAATTTTACAAATACCATGAAAGGAAGTGTAACATTTGGAAACAAAAGCAATGATAGAATCATAGGTATGGGTAATGTTCAAATAACTCCAACTTGTGTTATTTCGAATGTACTATATGTAGAAAACCTAGGATTTAATTTGTTGAGTGTTATAAAACTAACTAAGAATGGATACTATGTAGTGTTTTAAGATATTGTATGCAAAATTATTGATAAAAATACAGATGAAATTAAGTTTATTGTTAAAAGAAAAGGTTTTGTATATATTTTATCTTTACCTTCTAGTGTAGTTGATTTAAATTCATGTTTGCTAGCTGAAACTAATGATGCATATCTATGGCATAGAAGGATCAGGCATATAAATATGAAACTGTTACATAAACTATCTAGAAAACATTTAGTGAGAGGTTTACCAAATATTAAATACTCAAAGGACTTTATGTGTGATGCATGTGAGTTAGGTAAACTTCACAAAAACTCTTTTAAATCCAAAATTGATATTTCAAGCAAGAGAGTCTTAGAACTTATACATATGGATCTATTTGGACCAACAAGAATCATGAGTCTTGGTGGTAAATGGTATGTATTTGTTTTAGTAGATGAATTCTCTAGATACACTTGGGTATATTTTCTAGCATCTAAGACAAAAGTTTTTGAAAAGTTTAAAATGTTTTGCAATTTTGTTCAAAATGAACAAAGTGTCTCTATTCAAAAACTTAGGAGTGATTATGGTATGGAAATTGATAATGATCAAATGGATAATTATTGTAATGAGCATGACATTGATCATAGATTTTCTTTTCCAAGAGCACCGTCTCAAAATGGTGTTGTTGAGAGAAGGAATAGATCACTTCAGGAAATGGCCAGAACTATGTTGAATGAACATAAGTTGCCTCAAAATCTTTGGGTTGAAGCAATGAATACAGCTTGTTATATTATTAACAGTAGTTACTTAAGACCTCGAGTTAATAAAACTCCTTTTGAAATTATGTTTGATAGGGTTCCAAAAATTTCCTATATGAAACCATTTGGCTGCAAGTGTTTTATTCTTAATACTAAGGATAAAAGGGATAAATTTCAAGCCAAAGCGGATGAAGGAATTTTTATAGGTTACTCTACTAGAAGTAAAGCCTATAGAGTATATAACAAGACTTCTAGAACTATTGAAGAAACCCTCCATGTAAGCTTCAATGAAAATTCTTTTAGAGAATCTCAATCTAAAGCTAATAATGATGATATGATCAATTTTCCAAAAGAGTTAGAGATCAATAGAGAGATTGAAGATTTATTTGAGAAAATGAAAAATATGAACTTAAATGATCAAACTAATGATGAAAGTGATGGACCTTCAGATGTTGATGAGAATATTAAGGAAAATCAGAGAAATTGGCCTTATTCTTCATCACATCCCATTACTCAAGTCATTGGTAATATTAATGAGGGAGTTAAAACTAGAGCTTCAGTAAATTTAAATAGTATGTGTATGTTTGTTTCTATGGTGGAACCAAGGAATATAGAAGAAGCATTATCTGATGAAAATTGGATAATGACAATCCAAGAAGAACTAAATCAGTTCATCAGAAATGATGTTTGGGAATTAGTCTCTCCATCAGAAAATCAGTCCATAATAGGTACAAAATGGATCTTTAGATACAAAACTAATGAAACTAGTCAAGTTATAAGGAACAAAGCTAGATTAGTTGCATAAGGGTATACACAGGAAGGACTAGATTATGATGAAACATTTGCTCCTATGGCTAGGTTAGAAAGTATTAGAATATTATTGGCCTATGCTTGTTATATGGATTTTAAATTATATCAAATGGATGTAAAGAGTGCATTTCTAAATGGTTTAATTAATGAAGAAGTCTATTTAAAACAACCACCTAGATTTGAAGATATTAAAAATCCTGACTTTGTGTATAAATTGAAGAAAGCCTTATATGGTTTGAAGCAAGCACCTAGATCATGGTATGAAAGATTAACTACTTTTTTAATAGAACAAGGTTATATCATGGGAAAAGTAGATCATACTCTATTTATCAAGAGAGATGGTAAAGATCAGATTGTTGTTCAAATATATGTGGATGATATAATCTTTGGAGCAACTTCTGAAAAACTAATAAAAATATTTTCTGAAGAGATGACTAGTCAATTTGAAATGAGTATGATAGGAGAACTTTCATATTTTCTAGGACTTCAAATTAAGCAAATGGATAAAGGTATATTTTTAAATCAGGAAAAATATGTAGATGAAATGCTTAAGAAATTTAATTTTAATGATACAAGGATTCGAGGAACTCCTATGAATACTTCTTTAAAGTTATATATTAATGACATAGGAAAATCAATAGATCAAAGAAAATACAGAAGTATGATTGGTTCTTTACTTTATTTGATAGCTAGTAGACCTGATATTATGTTTGTTGTGTGTGCTTGTGCTAGATTTCAATCTAATCCTAAAGGATCACACTCAATTGCAGTTAAAAGAATATTTAGATATATACAAGGAACTAAAAATTTCGAACTGTATTATTCTAAGGATAGTTCAATAGATCTTATAGGATATATTGATGCTGATTATGTAGGATCTAAATCTGATAGAAAGAGTACCAGTGGCACATGTCAATTATTGGGAGATAATTTGGTGTCATGGTTTAGTAAAAAGCAAAACTATATAGTACTTTTTACTACAGAAGCTGAATATGTTGCTACTGCACTGTGTTGCACTCAGATTCTATGGATAAGGCAAACTTTAGAGGATTTTGGATTATCTTATGATACAACTGAGATTTATTGTGATAGTAGTTTTGCAATAAATCTTTCCAAAAATCTTGTATTACATTCTAGAGCAAAGCATATAGAGGTTAGACATTATTTTCTAAGAGATAACGTAATTAAAGGAAAAATTTAATTAGAATTTTTGTCTAGTAAAAATCAATTAGCTGATATATTTACAAAACCTCTAGACGAAAATACATTCTGCAACATAAGATTAAATTTCGGTATTTGTAGGCTATGTGATGTGTAAAATGCTTAAACTCCACAAAAAGATAAATATTATTGATGATGTTGTTCACCTCATAGATATTATATACTTATCATAAATATCTAAGTAATATCTAAATTGCTGCTTAAGATACTATGTATTTATTGTAAAATCATAGTAGTATCTTTTTGATTTTAAGTAGTTTATCAATTTTAATGGTTTTCACGATTTTAAATGGATGTGTAAATGAAAAACATTAAATACTTCTGAAATTCTAAAATTTTGATTAAGTGTTTTCTTTGAATCAAGGAAAGTGCATATGATCATGCATAAATTTGACTTAATTGATTAAACTTGTAGAATAATTTATATGTAAATCATCTTAAATTGTTAATCAAAAGTATGAGCTTATTGAAACTGATTCATATTTTTAGTAAAATCATAGAAGTAAAAATTGTATGAGATTTGTATTTTAATTGCATCTATATTAATGGAATACATATATAATGTACTTAAAATGAAAAGTGCTTACAAAGTGAAAATCTTTGATAGTTTATTGATCAGTTTGATCACGAGCCTTTTGTACTTAAGCAGATAGGTATGTAAGGATTGTTGTCCTGAAAAAGGATTCTTTAAATCTAGCAACCTAAGGTCCTGATCAGATCTAGGATTGTTGACTAAAAGCTCATTATACGGGTACATTAGAAAGCTCTTGTATGATTCAAGCTTTTCAAACTAACTTTTAAAGAAAATTGTCAATATTTACTATTTTGAAAAGAAAAAGTTGTTTCATTAATTACAGATATCTTTGAATCGAATATAGTTTCTACCAATATGACTACTAATTTATTGAATCAATATTAGTACTTTTGAAGATGTTTATTTGAGATACATTCTTTTATTCTCCTTGAATTAATCATATTGAGTTCAAAGTTGTGTTTTGATTCATATAAATTAGGAATTGATTCTGGAAATCATTTTTGATGAATTCAGGATAACGGATGTTTCTAAAAAGAAAATTTAAAGGAATAGTTATACTTAACATCTATTGTTATACAAGTATATTTTGTATGTTATTGAATATATGAGAAGTATATTTATAGGGGGAGGATTAACAATGTCCAAAATAGATTAATATAATTTAGAATACAAATCATGGTTAATCTGAATTAAAGTCCTCTTAAGATCTTGATGAAATAATTTAAAAAGACAAACAAACTATTTTAGATTCATAAGAAGAGAATGTTAGAATAGTTTACAATGTTCTCAAGATAATGTTAAGTGTAGCATGTGTGTTGTCTTCGGAAGGTTTCAGTTGAAAACATCCAAAACTTGGTTTTGTACTAAGTGTACTAACTAAATGTTATGTTATATAAGGTAACGTATAAAACTGCCTCTAGACAGCGTTTTACTTGTTAGGTTAGTTAACTCAACGAGTTATACTTGAATTTTTTGGGTATCTTGATTGAATAAACTATATTCAATATTCATTTAAAATCCAAACCCGACTTATACACGTTGAGTTATTCACCTAAAAACCCTATTTAAACACTTATTACATGGGCACTTAGGTTATTTGTAAACCTTTGTTTGAAAATCTTTCTCGCTTGTTGGTGTTACAACCTACGACAATGGTCTCCAAGTTCTACAAAGGTCATGGCAAAGGAAAAGACAAAAGCAGAGGAGATGCAAAAGGAAAAGAAATAGATACTAATGAAGTTCCATGCACTTAGTTTAAGAAAATACTTTGAGTAGACAAAAGTTTAGCACAAATTTACAATGAATACTTCTTTCCTCAAGGTATACTAGATGAAGTTAGACAAGAGCTTCAAAATACTGATGAAAATATTACATACATGGATATTTGAAGTAAATATGATAGAGAATACAGAATGAAATGTGTTGAAATTGCATTTTTAGAACAGTATGCAAAATATATGGAAAAAGGTGTAGGTTCATCAAATAGAATTCCTCAAACTCCTCTGAGTGGTACAAGACTACATGCATTTGAGGAAGAACATGAATCTGCTATACCTACTCCATGTATTCAGAACAAGTAGAATCAAATATTGCTGTAGATAAAAGAAAAGTTGACAATCTTCGAAAGGCTTTAGCAATAGAAAGTTCTTTTGAAGAATTAAAGTAGAAAACTTTTATAGAGCAATTTGAAAAGAAAATAGCAATACTTGAAGAGGAGAAATAGAAATTTTATAGAAGAAGGAAAATTAGAAAAATTATGACTAAGGAAACAAAGTCTCCTGAAAAAGGAAAATCGAATGAGCATTTATTTCCAAAGGACAATGTATGTCTAGACATTGTACCTTATAGTGCATCTGATAAACTCATCAGTTC
The DNA here is from genome assembly GCA_036874045.1 of Cymodocea nodosa. Classification (NCBI taxonomy): domain Eukaryota; kingdom Viridiplantae; phylum Streptophyta; class Magnoliopsida; order Alismatales; family Cymodoceaceae; genus Cymodocea; species Cymodocea nodosa. The sequence goes on along the minus strand of JAZBRI010000003.1, from coordinate 17,905,130 downwards.
CGAGCATACTGAAACTGATGAAGATAATGAGACTTTATTTTCCCTTGCTAGAAAACTTGAGAAGAAATCCAAGTCAAATATGAGTTCAAGTTTTTCTATTAGTTCAAGTCCTGATGATGCAGAAATTGAAAAATCAAAGCATCAGGCACTTGACATTGAACAAGTTATTGTAGATATAATTGACAATGTTGAGGCAGTAACTAGTTCACAGGCTGAATTGTTTGGAGTAGTAGATATTGAAAAAGTTAAGACTCCAAAAGAGCTAAATGTCAACCAGCCTTCTTCAGAATCTATAGAAGTAGAGTTTGAGAATTCACAGCATATATCAATGGAGATATCTATTGAACAAAATGAACAATTACAGATAGATACACCGGTTGTAGAATTTGTGGAAAAATTGAACTCTGATCATTCTATAGAGACTAAATAGATGAATGTTGAGCATAATGAAGATGTTCCTTACACTGTTGAAGCTGAAGAATTAAGCTTACCTAAGCAGTTTCAAGATAATATTTTGATAGAGGAACAAAATGACATTCATTTTGCAAAAGAGATTCTTGAAGATGAAATAAATTCAGAATCACAGCTTCAGGTATCAACTTCTTTGTACAGAATAATAAATATTAAAGGAAATTCAATTCATTTTAGATCTGAGGAAGCAATGCAAAAATACAAAACTTTCCTTTAATAAAAAGTACATACTTTCTATGTATTTTCCTATTAAAATCTCTGTAATAGCATATACATAAGTAACAAAAATACAGTTGGCACTCACATTGAATCAATTCAACTTTCCTTAAGTAATCTTTTCTAAATTTTTCTTAAATAAATTGACTTTAATAAAAATCAGAATTTCATAAATTCTTAACTACTAGAAAATTATAATTCAAAAATAGATATTTTGTTTTATTTTTTTTTAATAATAAAGACATTAAATTCTAAAACTACCTTTATAACAAACCAAAATGCAATGAACAGGACAATTTAAACATCAGATAACCTACAGATACCAAGTTCTAATCGTAATTTTGAAAAGGTATTTTCATCTAAGGGTTTTGTAAATAGATCTGCTAATTGTTCTGTGGTAGGAACAAAATTTAATACTATTTTTCCTTTTATAACATTATCCCTTAGAAAATGATGTCGAACTTCTATATGTTTTGCTCGTGAATGTAAGATAGGATTTTTACATAAACTTATTGCAAAACTACTATCACAGAAAATCTTAGTTGGTTCATAGTATAAATTAAAATCTTTTAAAGTTTGTCTAATCCACAGGATTTGAGCATAGCAAAGTGCGGCAGCTATATATTCAGCTTCAGTTATAGCTAATCCTACACAATTTTGCTTTTTGCTAAACCATGACACTAAAGAATTTCCTAATAATTGACAAGTGCCATTGGTGTTTTTTCTTTCAGACTTACATCCTACGAAATCAGCATCACTATAACCTACTAAGTTTAAAGAACTGTGTTTAAAGTAAAACAATCCGAAATTGATGGTTCCTAATAGATATTTAAAAATTCATTTAACAACAAGTAGGTGTGATTCCTTAGGATTAGATTGATATCTAGCACAAGTACACACACTAAACATAATATCTGGTCGGTTAGCTGTTAAATAAAGTAATGAACCAATCATACTTCTATATTGTTTTACATCTATAGTTTTTCCAAAGTCATCTTTATCCAACTTGGTGATAGTACTCATTAGTGTATTCTTTGTTTTAGTGTTGTCTAAACCAAACCTCTTTAATAAATCTTGAGTATATTTTTCTTGTGAAATAAAAGTACCCTGATCTAATTGCTTAATTTGTAAGCCTAGAAAAAATGACCCATCAAACTCATTTCAAATTGATTAGTCATGTCTTTCGAAAAGGACTCAACTAATTTATCATTTGTTGCTCCAAATATGATGTCATCTACATAGATTTGAACTACCAATATATCTTTTTCGATCTTCTTGATAAAAAGAGTGTGATCTGCCTTTCCCATAGAATACCCTTTTTCCATAAGGAATTTAGATAATCTCTCATACCAAGATCTAGGGGCTTGTTTAAGGCCATATAGTGCCTTCTTAAGCTTATAAACATACTTAGGATGTTTTGAATCTTCAAAACCTAGAGGTTGTTTTACATACACTTCTTCTTCTATATATCCATTTAAAAAGGCAGTCTTAACATCCATTTGATATAATTTGAAATCCATATAACAAGCATATGCTAACAAAATTCGTATTGATTCTAGTTTAGCAACAGGAGCAAATGTTTTATCATAGTCAATTCCTTCCTCTTGCTTGTAACATTGAGCAACTAATCTAGCTTTATTTTTAACTATATGTCCATCTTGATCTACTTTGTTTCTAAATACCCACCTTGTTCCTATTATGAACTGATTTTTAGGTGGTGGAACTAGATCCCATACCTCATTTCTTATAAATTGATTTAGCTCATCTTGCATAGCTAAATACCAAAATTTATCTTCTAAGGCATCTTCAATTTTCTTAGGTTTTAGTAAAGAAACAAATGAATAAGCACCACAAATGTTGACTACTAATAACCTAGTCCTAACTCCTTGATTAGGATTGCCTATTATCTGATCGATAGGATGAGATGAAGCATAACGCCAATTTCTATGTTGTTCCATATTTTCTATAGGTATGACATTATTTTCTTCTAAATTTTCATCATTTAAGTTTATATTTCTTATTCCGTCAGATAATCTCTCAATTTCTCTGTCAACATCATTTGATACCATTTCTAGGAGAATTTCTAAATCAAAGTTTTCAGCATGTCTAACATCCAAATGAGAATTTTCATGAAATTTTACATGTAGGGTTTCCTCAATGGTTTTTGTTGATTTATTATAAACTCTATATGCCTTACTTCTAATGGAATAACCAACAAAAATACCCTCATCTGATTTGGCTCTAAATTTGTCTCTTCGTTCCTTAGTATTTAAAATAAAACACTTACAACCAAAGAGTTTTAAATAACTTATTTTGGGAACCCTGTTATACCATATCTCATATAGGGTTTTATCTAAAATTGGTCTTAGATGTACTCTATTTATAACATAGCATGCTGTATGAACTGCTTCTACCTAGAGAAATAGGTGCAACTTATTCTCATTTAAGATGGTTCTGGACATTTCCTGAAGTGATCTGTTTTTACGTTCTACTATTCCATTTTGTGAAGGAGCTCTTGGAAATGAGTACCTATGATCTATGCCTAATTCTTCACAAAAGGTGTCCATTTGATCATTATCAAATTCTGTACCATGATCACTCCTAAGTTTTTGAATTTTAACATTTTGCTCATTCTGAACTTTATTACAGAATATGTTAAATGTTTCAAAAACTTCAGTTTTATTAGCTAGAAAATAGACCCAAGTAAATCTAGAATAGTCATCAACTAGTACAAAAGCATAATATTTACCTCCTAGACTGGTTGTCCTAGTAGGTCCAAATAAATCCATATGCACTAGTTCTAATACTCTTTTGCTTGTTATTTCATTTAAACTTTTAAAGGATGTTTTATGTAATTTACGTAGTTAACATGCATCACACATAAACTCTTTCGAGTACTTAATACTAGGTAAACCTCTAACTAGATTCTTTTTAGACAACTTTTGTAATAATTTTAAATTTGAGTGTCCTAGCCTTCTATGCCATAAAATAACTTCATCTGATTTTGCAATTAAGCAAGTATTGTCTTTAATAATATCAGAAGGCAAATTCAGAATACAAACGGATCCTTTCTTGTATGTAGTGAATAAAATTTCATTTATAGACATGTCCATAATTTTACAGGAATCTTTTTCAAAAATTACTCTGTAAAACTTCATTAAAACAGGAACACTCAAATAAATTAAAACCTAAGTTTTTCACTAATAAGACATCATTTATTAAGCATTTCTCAATTACCTGAACCTTGCCAGACCCAAGGATATTTGTTTTGCTTTTATTTCCAAAGGTAACTTGTACGTTCTTGGTCTTTGTTATTTCTGTAAGTAATCGTATATCTCTAGTCATGTGGCTGGATGCTCCACTGTCCATTATCCATTTTGATTTGTGTACCTACAAAACAGTCAAGAAGAGATTTTATCTCTTGGAACCCATTTTTGAGTGGGTCCAAGAATTTTAGAGAGAGTCATATCAAAAAAATCCGTATTTTTAGACTTCAACTTATCTATTTTCTGATAATTATTTTTACATTTCTTTCTCTTAGTGTTATAATTATCAGAACATTTATCTCTATGTAAACTAGAGTTGAAATTTTCATTTCTGACATTATTTGATTTCCAATATCCGATATTCTTTAAATATGAAGAAAATTGATCAAGAATATTAAGATTCTCAAATGACTTAGCTTGATTTTTCTGAAAATTTCTTTTGACATTCTTGCATCGTGTGCTATCATTTATATGCTGCATTTTATCAATTTGCACATATTTTTCTCCCTTTTTAATTACACACGGAATAGTTTTTCTCTTACTATTCTTAGTACTAGAAATAAAGACATTATTTTTAGTAGTACCATCATGCAATTTATAATTTTCAGAAGATGCATCGTGCAAACTAATACCATATTTTTCTACATTTGATATTTTACTACTAAGTTCATTTGTTATAGTTTAACTATTATTCCATTTACTTAATATAGCCTTTTGATTGCAGACCTTAATTTTTAACATATCAATTTTTGAGTTTAAATCAGAAATAGTCAGTTCCAATTTTTCAATTTCATAGATCATTTTCTTCTTATCAACAATTAAATTTTCACAATTAGCATGCAATTTTCTTTCTATTGCAGTAAACTTTAAAATTTCCTGTGCATGCCTTTGATTTTCTGACCAGTCTATTGTATTCAACAAGTAATCCATCAAAACTATCAAAGTTAGCATTTTGATTAGAAGATACCTGTTTAGAATGAAAAATTGCATATTATTAACGGTTAAATGATGGTTAATTGCATAATATTTAGCTTATCATATAAGAATTAAGTTATTATGTTATAATTGCACTGTTATATGCTTTAATTGAAGAATCTGCTTAATTTGGAGGAATTAATGTTAATTTAGTACATTTCTGAACTGTCGGTAAGTTGCAGGCTGTGAAATTCTTAAGTATCCCAATTTTCTGATATTTCGGATAGTTATGTTTAACATACCAAACATATTTTGGATAGTTATGTTTAATAGACCGAACATGTATCGGATAGTTATGTTTAAATTGCCGAATAGTTATGTTTTGAGAGAATATTTTATTATTTCCTGAAGTACACGTGTCGAAACCATAATGAATGACTTAAGTGAACTTTTGGTGAGTTAGCTATAATTATCCGAAATGCATATGAGCATCGGATAGTTAAACCTGTAACTCTTCGAAATGTTATTTTATGATTAAATTGTTGTTGACACGTGTTGAGATCTGGTAGATTTACTTAAGTTATATATCAGTGAGTTATTTGTAACTATCCGAAATGCATCTGAGCATTGGATAGTTAAGTTTTTAAGTATCCGAAATGCACCTGAGCATCGGATAGTTAAATTTATACACGTGTTGAATTTAAATGCTTTAGTATATCACGTGAGATGCACATGTTTAACTCGTTAAATTAGCATAACTGTATGCGTTAAGTTACATGAATATACACTAAGGTAACACGTTATGTTAGCAGCTTATTTCTTTATATTTTTTAATATGCCACTGTAGCGGTTGTAGGAACAGATAGTTGGAAGAGAAAAAAACCACGTTTGCACGTATCGCGCAGGAGAAGAAAGCATTGCCGTTGATATGAATGAAGGAAATCCAACCGACTATTCAAGCAGAAGCAGTTACTACTGAAGAAATATAAAAGAAAAAGAAGAAAAAAAGAAGTGTGTGTGATTGATGGGCGGACAGTGTGTGCAGAGGAGGATCGGTGTCACAATTCTCTGAAGTTCCACACCAACCATCATCACCACCACCATAATCACCAACCATCGGAGGTCTGTGAGGATATTTGCTTGATGTCGGGCTGATTCCGAGCCAAACACAGTACTTGACAACCACTGTGAGGAGTGATCGCGTCGCGAGAAGGGAAGCCATTTTCACCAAGCGCCGACTCATATTTCAGGAGATCGTAAAGCTTTTAGCCTTGACTTCGGGTTGATGCCTGTATGTTGAAGAGGAGATCATCTTGCAATTCTGGACTCGCGATTCTATAGGGAGAGGAGACAAGATTGTAAGTGGTTTAATTTTCAGTGGTGTAATTGCGTTGCAAGTAGTGTCGGAAGTATTTACTGTCAAGTGAGATTACTTTACATTTCACCTTTTGCCCATTTCCATGTTCATATTAAAACGAAAATACCAAAAACAATTTATCTATGTTTGTATGTTGTATTTGAGTGTTGTATTGTTTGTGTTGTATCGTGATTAATGTTATCTTTGTCGGTGTTGTGATTGTTTTATGTTTATTTTAGTTTTACAGTTTATTGAAATTGGTTCATTCAAAAGACTTAAAGATTTTAATGGTTACTATTTGAATTATCTGAATGTTAGTATTGCTTAATGATAAATCCAATGTTAACTAACATTAAAGAGCTTAATTGATGTTATTTACAATCTGTGGAATCGCCCAATGGTTGGCCGAATTCCTTTGTAAATAGTAGTATTCCTCTGTAAATAGCAGTATTAAAAAGAAAAGACAGGCTCGTGGAGTTAACTTAAGTCCACGAGGTTAGTCCGTTGAGTTATCTATAACTCAACGAACTTAGTCCGTTGAGTTAACTATAAGTCAACGGAGAGCTTATTGAATATATAAATTTGATTGTTAACAGACGAACAATTCTCAAGTTCTTCAGCAATTCCCTGTGGGATCGACCTATACTTGCACATTGATACAATAGACACTATGCACATGTAGTTAAAGTACAAATTGGAATTAATATCTAAATTGTATTAAAGGTTGTTTGTTTACTTCTAAAAGAGAGAATAGGCATAAAGATAAATTAATTAGGTAAAAACAGAAGTAACAAATCCAAGTTTTTCTAGTGTAGTGCTGGGAAAACCCAAACAATACCTCACTGGATTTTGCCATGAAGCATACGTTTGCTAGATTTTCTTCTGAATCTGATGTTGATGAGGATTCGTTGTCTGATGTTGAATCCTTTGTTTCTTCACTTTGTGAAGCTGAAGAGTCATCCCATGTCACTTTAAGTGTCATTCTCTTTTTGAATTTCTTACTCCTAAAATTCCTCCTTGAATTCTTCTTATCTTTGTTGAGCGGACAATCAATTTGAAAGTGACCTGATCTATTACACTTGTAGCATATGATTTTGTCTTTCGTGAATGACTTCTTCTCCATATCTCCAGATATCTTTGCTGACCTGAAGTTCCTGCGTTTCTTCAATAGATTTCTAAATTTTCTGGTCAACAATAGTAAATCATCGTTAGAATCACTAGTGACTTTTGAGACTTTATTAGCCTCAAAAGCTAGATCCCTTCTAGGATTTTTCCCTTTTGGATCTAAATGTTGTACTTCATAGGCTGTCAGATTTCCTATGAGATCATCGAGAGTATATGTATTTAAATCTTTGGACTCTTCAATAGATGTTGTCTTTTGAGCCCAAATTTTAGTTAAAGATCTAAGGATCTTTCTTACCAAGTCTTTTTCCTCGAATTTCTTGCCTAAAGATTTTAATGAATTTACAATCTTAAGAAAACGGGAAAACATGTCAGAGATACATTCATTTTCGTGCATTTTAAAAAGCTCATATTTATGTACTAACATATTAATCTTAGATTCCTTGACCTGGTTAGTACCTTCGTTGGCAACTTCTAATGCAAGCCATATCTCATATGCAGTTTGATATGCAGAAACTTTATTAAATTGATCATGAGATAAAGCACAAAACAAGATGTTTAAACCTTTAGCATTCAGTGTCATTCGCTCCTTTTTATCAAAAGTCCAAGTATCATATGGAGTCGTAACTAACACTATAGGATTGCTAATTATATGCCATAGTTTGAAATCGATTGACTGAAAGAATACTTTCATCCTATATTTTCAATAGCCATAATTGCTACCTTCGAACATAGGAGGACGATTAGTGGTCTGTCCCTCAGTACTAACTAAGATTTCAGTATTATCCATTTTAAAGAGATGATCCTGAGAAAATGATAGGAAAAACTGATTCCTAAATAGAGAAACAAAAGCTCTTAATTAAGATAAGAAGCTCAGATACCAGTTGTAGGATCGTCTGTATCATAAGAGGGGGGGTGAATTGTGTCTTTAGTAATTAAAATACTTGTAGGATCGTATGGCTACACAAGAGGGGGGTGAATTGTATATTTTTAATATTTTCTGAAATATAATTGAAACTTTAAAACTTAAAAACAAGTCGAGACATTATTTTCATAAAATCATTTTTATTCAAGGTTTCAATTACAATATACAATTCAATTCTCCTCAGAAATTGTAGATGCAATTATATTTCGATACGATGTATCATCTAAACAATTTCATAACTACAAATATAGAAAACTAATTTGCGAAATTTAAAACTTTTCTCCCTGTTTGAGATATTTCTTCTTCTTCTTTTTCTTCTTCAGTAATTCTTCAATGACGAATATCTTGTCTTTTCATGCTTCACCAAATTTTCTTTCTTCTAATACTTCAAATCTTCAGTGACGAAAATCTTACCTTTTTATGCTTTACTTAACTTTCTTCCACTTGAGAGATTTTCCCCGAGAAGGTGTTTTTGATCCCTAAAAAAGATTTTTCTCTTGGTGTGAAGGGATGACTTGATCTTTGAAAAGATTTTTCATTTTGTGTGTAAGGATGTTTTGATCCTTGAAAAGATTTTTCTTTTTGTGTGCAAAGATAAATTGATCAACGAGAATTCTATGCCTTTTATACTGTATCTTCATTTCATGCATATCCTTCACGTTTAACCACTACTAGTTTTCCACTTCTCCACGTCTTTCCTTTTTCCTTCATTGAAACACACACGTTCTAACCCACGTTTATATTTCGAATTTCCTTTAATCATCAGTCTTGGATCTCTGAAAAATTTCCTGCAAAATAAACTTTCTCGTCCAAAAGTTTTTCATCAGTGTAATAAGAAGTCGTTACTTTAATGTTAACTAAACGAGTAACACAAGTATATATATAACTTAACGTTTCTAACTTAACGAGTTCCTTATGTGCCATTTCACGTGATAAGTACTGTAGTTAACTCAATGAACTAAGTCCGTGGTGTTATGCTATCTCAACGAACCATCTCCGTTGTGCTATGATAACTCAACGAACCATTTCCGTTGTGTTATGATAACTCAACGAACCAGTAATAAACAAATGTTTTTATAATAAGAATTTTACCACGTGCAAAAATAACAACTTAAGTTTATAACGTTAACCTAACGTGTTGCCTTAGTGTTCAATATAGCAACTCAACGCGTTTAGTTATGTTAACTTAACAAGTTAAACATGCACCTCAAGTGATACAATACAACATTTGTAACTTATAATTTCACCACGTGTATAATACTAACTTAACGAGTTCGTCTCTTCTTTTACTCACTAACTTAACGAGTTATCACGTGACCTATTTTAACCTTTAAGCCTCTAACTTAACGAGTTCTCACATGACCACTATACAAACAAAACTCTAACTTAACGAGTTGTCTAAACGTGCACTGTTCATGATACAGAAGATATAACATTAAAACATATCATGCTTTTCAATAAAAACACACGTTAACTTAACGTTTAGCTAAATGAGAAATTAATGCAACGAAACGATTAGATATTAACTTCAGATCCAATACCGACAAGTATTTATATCAGTAAACTTTTTCTATATTAATTGATGATTTTAATTTCTTTTCACAAGCAATAGTAATTGAGAAAATATGATTATTTTCATTTAGCACACATCATCAAAACAAAAATACTCAACAATCTCCCCCTTTTTGATGATGACAAAACCATATTAAATCAATTATGAAATATGTTTAACTCAACAAAGCACCTTCGTTGGGTTAACTTTTAATTCAACAAACTTGTTTGTTGACTTAAGTTCATTTAAGCTTATTTCTATTGTTTGTGTAAATTTTACCTCTCAGAACTAAAACTCTCAGATGCCAATAATTATATAAGTATCAATTTTCTAATTATCATCTGTCAGATTACAATAACCATTTAACTAGCATCTCCTTTTATAATATATATATGCAATTAAGATCATAATCATCTTTTTATAATATTTCTCCCCCTTTTTGTCATTAATCAAAAAGATAATTACAGAGAATATATATATGTATATAAGAGAATTACAACAACGATTTTTGTAAACAAGAATAATAATTGAACACATTTATAGAAAAATGTATTGTTCAATGAATCAAACAAGTAATACAAACATTACATTTTGTATTCAGAAACAAACCAAAATAGTTATCGACCCCTCCTAAGTATATCACTTATAGCATTACATATTTTATTTCCTAGATGCCTAATATCATTTCTGATGTCGTTAAGCACTGCATCTAAGTCAGGAGGTAGTTGGGTTTGCTGTTCTGCTTGAACTGAATAACTTTGTTGTTGTTGTTGTATATGGTCTGTATTAGGTTGTTGTTGTTGTTGTCATTGAGGTTTATGCATGGCCTTGAATTTTTGCAAATCGTTGATACTAAATGCTCTCATGCCTTTAGTTTTAGAGGGCCAGTCGGATAAATTCAATTGGCTTGCAATGAGTCTACATACAGCATCACCATAAAATAACTTTGAACTCATATGCTGTAGTTGAGAAGTGAAAACATCAAACCAATTGATTTGAATTCTATTCAGCAAGCTATAAGTTGCATATAAACAACTTCTGCTGACTTCCATATTGTGTCCAACTCTCTTAAATAAATTTGCATGCAATATATTTGCAATAAACCTTGCCTCTGCATTCAGATTTTCCATTAATCTCATTTCAGAATATACATCTGGAATTTTTGATAAAGACTGAATGTTCCATTCCAGTTGTCTTATTATGTCAAATCTGTTGGTAACAACAACACCTTCATTCTTTAATCCTAAAACTTCAAAAATTAACTCAGGAGACAATATAAACTCCTGTTCATTTATTTGAGTTTTCAGAAAATTTCCATTCTTGACCTGATTGCTATAAAAAGCTGCAATAAGCTCTGTGTATTGCTTCCATTTCGTTCCTACTGGCAAGAATTTAATGAGGCCTTGAAACTCAAACAGATCTCTTATTTCCATCAAATTTCTGAATTTTATTGGACGAGCATGCAGAATCTGACATGTAATCAGATTATTGTATTTCTGCAATGCTTCTTCAGATCTAAAATGAATTACATTACCTTGAATTTTTAATATTGTACACAAAGAAGGTGATACCTGAAGCCGTGATTCAAAGTTTAATTCATCTTCAGGAACCTCTTCTTCAAAATGAATGTCATGTTGTTCCTCTTCCAAAATATTATCTTGAAGCTGCTCAGGTAAGCTTGATTCTTCAGCTTCAACAGTGTTAGGAACATTGTCAATATGCTCAACATTCATCTGTTCAGTCTCTATAGAATGTTCAGAGTACAATTTTTCCACAAATTCTACAGCCGGTGTATCTGTCTGTAATTGTTCATTTTGTTCAACAGATATTTCCATTGATTCATGCTGTGAATTCTCAAACTCTGCTTCTATAGATTCCGTAGAAGGCTGGTTAACTTTTAGCTCTTCTAGAGTCTTAACATTTTCAATATCTGCTACTCCAGACAATTCAGCCTTTGAACTAGTTACTACCTCAACATTGTCAATTATATTTGCAATAACTTGTTCAATGTCAAGTGCCTGATGCTCTGATTTGTCAATTTCTGCATCATTAGGACTTGTACTAATAGAAAAGCTTGAGCTCATATTTGACTTGGATTTCATCTCAAGTTTTCTAGCAAGGGAAAATAAAGTCTCATTATCTTCACCAGTTTCAGTGTGTTCGGAACTGATGAGTTTATCAGATGCATAATAAGATACAATGTTTAGACATACATTGTCCTTTAAAAATAAATTTTCATCTGATTTTCCTTTTTCAAAAGACTTTGTTTCCTTAGACATAATTTTTCTAACTTTCCTCTTCTATAACATTTCTATTTCTCCTTTTCAAGTATTGCTGTTTTCTTTTCAAATTGCTCCATAAAAGTTTTCTGCTTTAATTCTTCTAAAGCACTTTCTATTGCAACGGCCTTTCGAAGACTGTCAACTTTTGTTTTGTCTACAGCAATATCTAATTCTACTTGTTTTGAATATAAAGGAGTAGGGATAGCTGATTCATGCTCTTCCTCAAATACATGTAGTCTTGTACCGTTTATAGGAGTTCTATTTGATGAACCTACACCTTTTTCCAAATATTTTGCATACTGTTCCAAAAATGCAATCTCAGCACATTTCATTCTGTTTTCTCTATCATATTTACTTCGAATACCCATGTATGTAATACTTGCATTAATATGTTGAAGTTCTTGTCTAACTTCATCTAATATATCCTGAGAAAAGTAGTAATCTCTATAAAGTTCTTCTAACCTTTTGTCCACTCGAAATATTTTCTTGAACCAAGTACGTGGAACTTCATCATTCTCTATTTCTTTTCCTTTTGCATCTCTTCTGCTTTTGCCTTTTCCTTTGCCACGACCTTTGTAGAACTTGGAGACCATCGTCGTAGGTTGTAATAGCAACAAGCAGGAAAGATTTTCTTGACAAAGTTTACAAATAACCTAAGTGCCCGTATAATAAGTATTTAAATAGGGTTTTTAGGCGTATAACTCAATGTGAAGAGAAGTCGGGTTTAGAAATAAAATAAATATTGAATAAAGTTTATTCAATCAAGGTACCCGAAATATTCAAGTATAACTCATTGAGTTAACTAACCTAACTAGTAAAACGCTGTCTAGAGGCAGTTTTACACGTTACCTTATCTAACATAACGTCTAGTTAGTACACTTAAACAAGTTTCAGATGCTTCCAACTGAAACCTTCCGAAAACAACACACATGCTAAACTTAACATTATCTTGAGAACATTGTAAACTATTTGAACATTTTGTCCTTTGAATCTATAATAGTTTATTTGTCTTTTTAAATTATTTCATCAAGATTTTAAGAGGACATTAATTCAGATTAACTAAGATTTGTATTCTAAATTATATTAATCTGTTTTCGACATTGTTAATCCTACCCCTAGAAATATACTTCAAATATAGTCAATCAAAATACAAAATATACCTGTAGTGACAATAGATGTAAAGTATAACTATACTTTTACATTTTCTTTTCAGAGACTTCCGTTACCCTGACATCATCAAAAATGATTTTCAGAATCAATTCCTACTGTATATGAATCAAAACACAACTTTGAACTCAATTCGATTAATTCAAGGAGAATAAAAGAATGTATCTCAAATAAACGTTTTCAAAAGTACTAATGTTGATTCAATAAATCAGTAGTCATATTGGTAGAAACTATATGCGATTCAAAGATATCTGTAATTAATGAAACAACTTTTTCTTTTCAAAACAATAAATATTGATAATTTTCTTTAAAAGTTAGTTTGAAAAGCTTGAATCATGTAAGAGCTTTCTAATGTACTCGTGTAATGAGCTTTTAGTCAACAATCCCAGATCTGATCAGGACCTTAGGTTGCCAGATTTAAAGAATCCTTTTTTAGGACAACAATCCTTACATACCTATCTGCTCAAGTACAAAAGGCTCGTGATCAAACAGATCAAGAAACTCTCAAAGATTTTCACTTTGTAAGCACTTTTCATTTTAGGCACAGTATATATGTATTCCATTAATACAGATGCAATAAAACACAAATCTCATACAATTTTTACTTCTGTGATTGTACTGAGAATATGAATTAGTTTCAGTAAGCTTATACTTTTGATTAACAGTTTAAGATGAGTTACATATAACTTATTCTACAAGTTTAATCAATTAAGTCAAATTTATGCATGATCATATGCATTTTCCTTGATTCAAAGAAAACATTTAATCAAAATTTCAGAATGTCAGAAGTATTTAATGTTTTTCATTTACATTTCCACTTAAAATCGTAAAAACCATTAAAATTGATAAACTACATAAAATCAATTAGATACTACTATGATTTTACAATAAATACATAGTATCTTAAGCAGCAGTTTAGCTATTACTTTAGATATTTATAATAAGTATATAATATCTATGAGGTGAACAACATCATCAATAATATTTATCTTTTTATGTGGAGTTTAAGCATTTTACACATCACATAGCCAACAAATACCTAAATTTAATCTAATGTTGTAGAATGTATTTTCATCTAGAGGTTTTGTAAATATATCAGCTAATTGATTTTTACTAGACATAAATTCTAATTTAATTTTTCCTTTAATTACATTATCTCTTAGAAAATGATGTCTAACCTCTATATGCTTTGCTCTTGAATGTAATACAGGATTTTTGGAAAGATTTATTGCAGAACTACTATCACAATAAATCTCAGTTGTATCATAAGATAATCCAAAATCTTCTAAAGTTTGCCTTATCCATAGAATCTGAGTGCAACACAGTGCAGCAGCAACATATTCAGCTTCTGTAGTAGAAAGTGCTACACAGTTTTGCTTTTTACTAAACCATGACAACAAATTATTTCCCAATAATTGACATGTGCCACTGGTACTCTTTCTATCAGATTTAGATCCTGCATAATCAGCATCAGTATATCCTATAAGATCTATTGAACTATCCTTAGAATAATACAGTCCGAAATTTTTAGTTCCTTGTATATATCTAAATATTCTTTTAACTGCAATTAAGTGTGATTCTTTAGGATTAGATTGAAATCTAGCACAAACACACACTGCAAACATAATATCAGGTCTACTAGCAGTCATAAAGTAAAGAACCAATCATACTTCTGTATTTTCTTTGATCTATAGATTTTCCTATGTCATCAATATCTAACTTTAAAGTAGTACTCATAGGAATTCCTCGAATCCTTGTATCATTAAAATTAAATTTCTTAAGCATATCATCTGCATATTTTTCCTGATTTAAAAATATACCTTTATCCATTTGCTTAATTTGAAGTCCTAGAAAATATGAAAGTTCTCCTATCATACTCATTTCAAACTGATTAGTCATCTCTTTAGAGAATATTTCTATTAACTTATCAGAGGTTGCTCCAAAGATTATATCATCCACGTATATTTGAACAACAATCTGATCTTTACCATCTCTCTTAATAAATAGAGTATGATCCACTTTTCCCATGACATAGCCTTCTTCTATTAAAAAAGTAGACACTCTTTCATACCATGATCTAGGTGCTTGCTTCAAACCATATAAGGCTTTCTTCAATTTATACACAAAGTCAGGATTTTTAATATCTTCAAATCTAGGTGGTTGTTTTACATAGACTTCTTCATTAATTAAACCATTTAGAAATGCACTCTTTACATCCATTTGATATAATTTAAAATTCATATAACAAGCATAGGCCAATAATATTCTAATACTTTCTAACCTAGCCATAGGAGCAAATGTTTCATCATAATCTAATCCTTCTTCGTGTGTATACCCTTGTGCAACTAATCTAGCTTTATTCCTTATAATTTGACCAGTTTCGTTAGTTTTGTTTCTAAAGATCCACTTTGTGCCTATTATGGACTGATTTTCTGGTGGAGAAACTAATTCCCATACATCATTTCTGATGAATTGATTTAGTTCTTCTTGCATTGCCACTATCCAATTTTCATCAGATAATGCTTCTTGTATATTCCTTGGTTCCACCATAGAAACAAACATACACATACTATTTAAATTTACTGAAGCTCTAGTTTTAACTCCCTCATTAATATTACCAATGACTTGAGTAATGGGATGTGATGAAGAATAACGCCAATTTCTCTGATTTTCCTCAATATTCTCATCAACATCTAAAAGTCCATCACTTTCATCATCATTAGTTTGATCATTTAAGTTCATATTTTTAATTTTCTCAGATAAATCATCAATTTCTCTATTGATCTCTAACTCATTTGGAAAATTGATCTTATCATCATTATTAGCTTTAGATTGAGATTCTCTAAGAGAATTTTCATTGAAGTTTACATGGAGGGTTTCTTCAATAGTCCTAGAGGTCTTGTTATATACTCTATAGGCTTTACTTCTAGTAGAGTAACCTACAAAAATTCCTTCATCCGATTTGGCTTGAAATATATCCCTTTTATCCTTAGTATTAAGAATAAAACACTTGTAGCCAAATAGTTTCATATAGAAAATTTTTGGAACCCTATTAAACATAATTTCAAAAGCAGTTTTATTAACATGAGGTCTTAAATGACTTTTGTTAATAACATAACAAGCTATATTTACTGCTTCAGCCCAAAGATTTTGAGGTAACTTATGTTCATTCAACATAGTTCTGGCCATTTCTTGAAGTGATCTATTCTTTCTCTCAACAACACCATTTTGACACGGTGCTCTTGGAAAAGAAAATCTGTGATCAATGTCATGCTCATTACAATAGTTATCCATTTGATCATTATCAAATTCAGTTCCATGATCACTCCTAAGTTTTTAAATAGAGACACTTTGCTCATTTTGAACAAAATTGCAAAACATTTTAAATATTTCAAAAACTTCTGTCTTAGATGCTAGAAAATATACCCAAGTGTATCTAGAGAAGTCATCTACTAAAACAAATACATACCGTTTACCACAAAGACTCATGATTCTTGTTGGTCCAAATAGATCCATATGTATAAGTTCTAAGACTCTCTTGCTTGAAATATCAATTTTGGATTTAAAAGAGTTTTTGTGAAGTTTACCTAACTCACATGCATCACACATAAAGTTCTTTGAGTATTTAATCTTTGGTAAACCTCTCACTAAATGTTTTCTAGATAGTTTATGTAATAGTCTCATATTTATATGCCCAATCCTTCTATGCCATAGATATGCATCACTAGTTTCAGCTAGCAAACATGAATTTAAATCAACTACATTAGAAGGTAAAGATAAAATACATACAGAACCTTTTCTTTTAGCAATAAACTTAATTTCATCTGTATTTTTATCAATTATTTTGCATACATTATCTTCAAACACTACATAATATCCATTTTCAGTTAGTTTTATGACACTCAGCAAATTAAATCCTAGGTTTTCTACATATAGTACATTCAAAATAACACAAGTAGGAGTTATTTGAACATTGCCCATACCTATAATTTTATCATTGCTTTTGTTTCCAAATGTTACACTTCCTTTCATGGTATTTGTAAAATTTTGTAATAGCCTTTTTTTCCGGTCATGTGACTTGACGCTCCACTGTCCAAGATTCATTTTGATGTTGTTTCCTCCTACAACACAAATTAAGAAAAATTTTTCTTGGTACCCAATGTTGTTGAGGACCAAGTTCATTAAACGCATATTTCTTCTTTTTGTTTAAAAATAGTTTAACATTATCATTTATATTCTTATTAGTTGTATGTACTATTGATTTATCATTAGCTTTATACTCACATATAGCATTATTGCTTTTGCTATCATTCTTTTTGTTTTCAGATGTAGTATAATCAAGACAAAACATATTTTTATTAGATGTTAATTTATTTTGGTCATGCTTATACATTTCAGTAAGTTCATACCAAGATTTTGTACTTGTATTAAAATTTTCCGTACATACAAAATCTTTTTCTGCACAAGAATTTTTTGTTTTATCACATCTAGAATGAGTAATTGGTCTAATACCAGTGTATTGAATTACATGCTCAGGTTTCTGAATTTTCAGTTTACTACAATTGTCTGAAATTTTAGAAACATTAGAAACTGAATTTCCAGAACAAGAAACAAGATTTTTAGAAAGATTTATAGTCATCTAAGAAGTACAATTTGACAAATCACATTGATTTACATTATTACTGCATGATTCATCCCTTGAAGTACCTACTACTACATATTTATTACCTTGTTTCATAATAAAAGGAATTTTAGTCTTAGATTTACTTGAACTGCAACTAATAAATCCTTTATTGGCTTGAGATTCAGGATAATCAAATCCTAAGCCAAATTTATAAGACACCGCATGGGTACTAGTTAGTTTGTCTAATTTAGTTTGACTTAAATTCCATTTCTCAATGGTAGAATTTAAATCTTGCTCTCTTAGTTTTAATTTATCTATCTCTAATTCAAGTTCATTTATATTGTTTCTCAACATTTCATTTTCAGATTCTATCTTTAATTTTTCAGCATTTATATTCTATATTTGTTCATTCAAGATACATTCATTAAATCTAAATTTTTGCAAATCTCTAGCATGATTTTCATTATCACATTTAAACTTTTCTAAATTAGTAGACAGGAAACAATTTTCTTCTTCCATAATGGATGAAGATTTTCTAATATTCTTATTTTCTAGTTTACATATTTTAAGTTTTTGTAATAATGCATGATAAGCACATAATAATTCATCAAAGTTGAAATCTGAATGACTTTCAGGATCAGATATTACCTCAGACTCATTTGCCATGAAGCACACATGAGCAACGTCTTTTAACTAATTTTGAATTGTATAAAACCTGATCTTTATGCACATAGCTTCTTTCTTTCTCTTTGCTCAACTTCTATATCTCTTCTTCTCCAATTGTCAAATTTCCAGACTTCTTGCGTTTGTAGCTCTTTTTCTGAAATTACTTGGAATTTCGAACATCTTTTGATGTTGGAGAATTTTTCAAAATATGAATATTCAAACTTAACTTTTTAGTTAGGGATCCAAATTGAATATTCGGACTTGGTTTTTGAGATTGGGATCCTTTGTTGTAATGTAGCTCATACTCTCTATTAGTAGTAGAACTATGTTCTCACGTTCAGCATGTTCATCCACTTAATCCATAATCCACGTACTAATTTTCTCTTTAATCTAAATTACTATCTTTTTGAGTTTCCACTTTCTCCACTATAATTTTGAATTTCCACGATCTCCACTCATAGATTCACCGAGACTTTATCTTCCTAGAGTCTTGTAGAATATCTTCTAAGTCTTCGATTTAGTCAAACACTTATCCTTTAAGTCCTGTAAAAACACAAATACTTATCTATAACTCTTCGAGTTTTTGCACCTGCAAAACACGTGACTAAACATAGCAAACTTATCTATTCGTTAGTCATTTTATAAAACTCGAAGACTTATCTATCCATGCGTATAAAAACTCAAACAGTTATCTAACTATTCGATTTTCATTACTGAACGCACAAGGAAAACATGTGACAACTTAAAATATTAAAAACACACGTGTAGATAACTTAACTATATGAGTTTTTAACATAAACTATTCAACAAAAATGAAACGTTAACTATCCAAAAGTTTAACTTTCGAAAATTTAACTCTTCGGAAAACTCTAACTTATCTGACATAAAAATGAAACTTTCCGATAATCTATTAACTATTATACTTAGAGAATATTATTTAAACTTATTTAAAAACTTTAATAAAGCATATATCATCAAAACAAAATTCCTAACAATTTTGGTGATTTTTGGTGATGGTGTGGAGCTTTAGTGAACTTCCGACGCTACCTGCAGTTAGCACGGTCCTCCACCTCTACACATATAGCCAACCACCCTTTCTTCGTTTTTCTCCTCTTCTTTTATATTTCTTCTGTAGTAAGTGCTTCAACTTAGATGATCAGTTGGATTTCCATCATTCATATCAATGATGGTGATTTCTTCTTTCTTCCACGAGTGAATTCCTACGTGATACATGCAATTGTGGTTTCCCTTCGAATGTCCTGTTTTTGTAACCGCTATAGTGGCATATTGGAAAATATATGGTCCGTGGAGTTATAGATAACTCAACGGACTTACTTCGTTGATTTAACTATAAAACACATGCAATAAAGAACTATGTTGCTAACATAACGTGTTACCTAAGTGTGTATTCATGTAACTCAACGCATACAGTTATGCTAACTTAACAAGTTAAACATGTGTGTTGAGTATTTTTATTTTGATGATGTGTGCTGAATGAAAATAATCATATTTGCTCAATTACTATTGCTTGTGAAAAGAAATTAAAATCATCAATTAATACAGAAAAAGCTTACTGATATAAATACTTGTCTGTATTGGATCTGAAGTTAATAACTAGTCGTTTCGTTGCATTAATTTCTCATTTAACTAAACGTTAAGTTAACGTGTGTTTTTATTGAATAGCATGATATGTTTTAATGTTATATCTTCTGTATCATGAACAGTGCACGTTTAGACAACTCGTTAAGTTAGAGTTTTGTTTGTATGGAGGTCACGTGAGAACTCGTTAAGTTAGAGGCTTAAAGGTTAAAATAGGTCACGTGATAACTCGTTAAGTTAGTTTGTAAAAGAAGAGACGAACTTGTTAAGTTAGTGTTATACACGTGGTGAAATTATAAGTTACGAATGTTGTATTGTATCACGTGAGGTGCACATGCTTAACTCGTTAAGTTAACATAACTAAACGCGTTGAGTTGCTATATTGAACACTAAGGCAACGCGTTAGGTTAGCGTTATAAACTTAAGTTGTTATTTTTGCACATGGTAAAATTCTTATTATAAAAATATTTGTTTATTACTGAATCGGTGAGTTAAAGTTTTTCGGAGACTTACAGTCGTAACTATTCGAAAGGTAACTTAAGTCATGTTTTCAGGTCTTGACACGTGTCTCACTAGTTTTATAATATAAAGAGTATTTCGGTGACTTACATCCGTAACTATCTGAAACTTAAACTGTTTTCGGTGAGTTATTGTTGAACCTTTCGAAAGAAAGGTTAAGCTGGTTCGTTGAGATAGCATAACACCACAGACTTAGTTTGTTGAGTTAGCTACAGTACTTGTCACGTAAAATGGCACATGGTGAACTCGTTAAGTTAGAAACGTTAAGTTATATATATATACTTGTGTTACTCGTTTAGTTAACATTAAAGTAATGACTTCATATTACACTGATAAAAAACTTTTGGATGAGAAAGTTTATTTTGCAGGAAATTTTTTAGAGATCCAAGACTGATGGTTAAAGGAAATTCGAAATATAAACGTGGGTTGGAACGTGTGTGTTTCGATGAAGGAAAAAGGAAAGACGTGGAGAAGTGGAAAACTAGTAGTGATTAAACGTGGAGGATATGCATGAAATGAAGATACATTATAAAAGGCATAGAGTTCTCATTGATCAAACCATCCTTGCATACAAAAAGAAAAATCTTTTCAAGGATCAAACCATCCCTGCACACCAAAAGAAAAAAATCTTTTTCAGGGATCAAAAACACCTCTTCGGGAAAAATCTCTCAACTGGAAGAAAGTTCAGTGAAGCATAAAAAGGTAAGATTTTCGTCACTGAAGATTTAAAGTATCAGAAGAAAGCAAATTCGATGAAGCATGAAAAGACAAGATATTCATCACTGAAGAATTGCTGAAGAAGAAAGATCTCAAACAGGGAGAAAAGTTTTAAATTCCACAAATTAGTTTTCTCTATTTGTAGTTATGAAATTGTTTAGATGATACATGGTATCGAAATATAATTGCATCTACAATTTCTGAGGAGAATTGAATTGTATATTATAATTGAAACCTTGAATAAAAATGATTTTATGAAAACAATGTCTCGACTTGTTTTTGAGTTTTAAAGTTTCAATTATATTTCAGAAAATATTAAAAATACACAATTCACCCCCCTCTTGTGTAGCCATACGATCCTACAAGTGGTATCAGAGCTTTGTGAATAATCTTTGATATAAAATCGATACCAACTTATTTAATATCATTGCTTATTCTACCTTCCTTGTTTTTAAAGAGAAATTAATATCTGAGCATACGTTTAACTCTATTGATTTAAGGCTCAAGTTGTTTTAAAGCTTTTACACTGTTTAAAATCAAATAGGTTGAAAAATCTAAGGTAAGATGGCTACTGGAAATGGTAATTTTTCTTTATATGAAGGCCAAAATCTTAATCGTCCTCCTTTATTTGATGGAATACATTTTGAATATTGGAAATATAGGATGACTATTTTTCTTCAAAGTATAGATCATAAGTTTTGGTTCATGATTTCTAAACCATATACTCCGTTAACTAGTCCTTATAATACTTGGACAATTACTAAAAAAGAAAATGAAACTCTGAATGCTAAGGGCTTAAATATTTTATTTTGTGCATTGAGTTATGAATAGTTCAGTAAAGTGTCGGCTTATAAATCTGCTTATGAGGTGTGGCATGCATTAGAAGTTTCACATGAAGGTACTTCTCAAGTTAAAGAGACTAAAATAAATATGTTGATTCATAAGTATGAACTCTTTAAGATGCATGAAGACAAAAATATTTCTAAGATGTTTTCTAGATTTCTTGATATCATAAACTCTTTAAAATGTTTAGGAAAGAATTTTGAACAGAAGGATTTGGTGAGGAAAATTCTCAGATCCCTAAGTTCTAAATGGTCTCAGAAAGTAACAGCAATTGAGGAATCACGAGATTTAAATGTTTATACTATGAATGAACTTATAAGAAATTTAACAGCTTATGAAGTTCAATTAAATGAATCACTGAGTCACAACAAACTAAAAATGAAGAAAGAAATAGCCTTCGAAATTAATTTAGATTTTGATCTATCTACTGATTTTGACGAGGATTTGATTTTGCTGACTAGGAAATTCAAGAAAGCATGAAAAGCTAGGAAACAGCAAAGGAACAAAAATGATAAAACCTCAACGTCAAAATCACTGAATGACAAGAATTCTTCATCCAAAAAGTATGTATGTTACAACTGTAAGAAACCTGGACATCTTTCTCCAAATTGTCCTATGAGGAATAATGAAAAGAATAATAGGACAAATCAAAAGAAGACGGCTCAGAAAACTCAGAAAAAGTTTTACAAGAAAAAGGCTTTGAAGGTCACTTGGGATGACATGTCTGAAGAGTCTGAATCTGAGGAATCAGCATCAAAATCTTTACATTCAGAAGGAGAACAAGAGTTAGAAGACGTTGCTCATGTGTGCTTCATGGCAGATGAGTCTGAGGTAATATCTGATCTTGAAAGTCATTCAGATTTCAACTTTGATGAATTATTATATGCTTATCTTGCATTATTACAAAAACTTAAAGTATGTAAACTAGAAAATAAAAATATTAGAAAATCTTCATCCATTATGGAAGAAGAAAATTGTTTCCTGTCTACTACATTAGAAAAGTTTAAATGTGATAATGAAAATCATGCTAGAGATTTGCAAAAATTTAGATTTAATGAATGTATCTTGTAGGAACAAATATAGAATATAAATGCTGAAAAATTAAAGATATAATCTGAAAATGAAATGTTGAGAAACAATATAAATGAACTTGAATTAGAGATAGATAAATTAAAACTGAGACAGCAAGATTTAAATTCTACCATTGAGAAATGGAATTTAAGTCAAACTAAGTTAGACAAACTAACTACTACCCCTGCAGTGTCTTATAAATGTGGATTAGGATTTGATTGTCCTGAATATCCTGAATCTCAAGCCAATAAAGGATTTATTAGTTGTAGTTCAAGTAAATCTAAGACTAAAATTCCTTTGTTATGAAACAAGGTAATAAATATGTAGAAGTAGGTACTTCAAAGGATGAATCATGTAGTAATAATATAAATCAATGTGATTTGTCAAATTGTACTTCTAACATGACTATAAATGTTTCTAAAAATCTTGTTTCTTGTTATGGAAATTCAGTTTCTAATGGTTCTAAAATTTCAGACAAATGTAGTAAATTGTAAATTCAGAAACCTGAGCATGTAATTCAATACACTGGTATAAGACCAATTACTCATTCTGCATGTGATAAAACTAAAAATTCTTGTGCAAAAAAAGATTTTGTATGTACGAAAAATGTTAATACAAGTACAAAATCTTGGTATGAACTTACTGAAATGTATTAGCATGACCAAAATAAATTAACATCTAATAAAAATCTGTTTGCTCTTGATTATACTACATCTGAAAACAAAAAGAATGATTGTAAAAGCAATAATGCTATATGTGAATATGAAGCTAATGATAAATCAATAGTACTTACAACAAATAAGAATATAAATGATAATGTTAAACTATTTGTAAACAAAAAGAAGAAATATGTGTTTAATGAACTTGGTCCTCAACAACATTGGGTACCAAGAAAAAGTTTTTCTTAATTTGTGTAGCAGGAGGAAACAACATCAAAATGGATCTTGGACAGTGGAGCATCAAGTCACATGACCGGACAGAAAAGTCTATTACAAAATTTTTCAAATACCATGAAAGGAAGTGTTACATTTGGAAACAAAAGCAAAGATAAAATCATAGGTATGGGCAATGTTCAAATAACTCTTACTTGTGCTATTTCGAATGTACTATATGTAGAAAACCTAGGATTTAATTTGCTGAGTGTCATAAAACTAAATGAAAATGGATATTATATGCAGATGAAATGCTTAAGAAATTTAATTTTAATGATACAAGGATTCGAGGAACTCCTATGAGTACTACTTTAAAGTTAGATATTGATGACATAGGAAAATCTATAGATCAAAGAAAATATAGAAGTATGATTGGTTCTTTACTTTATTTGACTGCTAGTAGACCTGATATTATGTTTGCTGTGTGTGTTTGTTCTAGATTTCAATCTAATCCTACAGAATCACACTTAATTGTAGTTAAAAGAATATTTAGATATATACAAGGAACTAAAAATTTTGGACTGCATTATTCTAAGGATAGTTCAATAGATCTTATAGGATACACTGATGCTGATTATGTAGGATCTAGATCTGATAAAAAGAGTACCAGTGGCACATGTCAATTATTGAGAAATAATTTGGTGTCATGGTTTAGTAAAAAGCAAAACTGTGTAGCACTTTCTACTACAAAAGCTGAATATGTTGCTGCTGCACTGTGTTGCACTTAGATTCTGTGGATATGGCAAACTTTAGAAGATTTTAGATTATCTTATGATACAACTGAGATTTATTGTGATAGTAGTTCTGCAATAAATCTTTCCAAAAATCCTGTATTACATTCAAGAGGAAAACATATAGAGGTTAGACATCATTTTCTAAGAGATATCGTAATTAAAGAAAAAATTAAATTAGAATTTGTGTCTAGTAAAAATGAATTAACTGATATATTTACAAAACCTCTAGATGAAAATACATTCTGCAATATTAGATTAAATTTAGGTATTTGTAGGCTATGTGACGTGTAAACTGCTTAAACTCCACATAAAAAGATAAATATTATTGATGATGTTGTTCACCTCATAGATATTATATACTTATTATAAATATCTAAAGTAATATCTAAACTGCTACTTAAGATACTATGTATTTATTGTAAAATCATAGTAGTATCTTATTGATTTTAAGTAGTTTATCAATTTTAATGGTTTTTACGATTTTAAGTGGAAGTGTAACTGAAAAACATTAAATACTTCTAACATTCTGAAATTTTGATTAAATGTTTTCTTTGAATCAAGGAAAGTGCATATGATCATGCATACATTTGACTTAATTTATTAAACTTGTAGAATAAGTTATATGTAACTCATCTTAAACTGTTAATCAAAAGTATAATCTTACTAAAACTGATTCATATTCTCAGTACAATCATAGAAGTAAAAATTGTATGAGATTTGTGTTTTATTGCATCTGTATTAATGGAATACATATATACTGTGCTTAAAATGAAAGGTGCTTACAAAGTGAAAATCTTTGAGAGTTTATTGATCAGTTTGATCACGAGCCTTTTGTACTTGAGTAGATAGGTAT
This sequence comes from Cymodocea nodosa, assembly GCA_036874045.1. Lineage (NCBI taxonomy): Eukaryota > Viridiplantae > Streptophyta > Magnoliopsida > Alismatales > Cymodoceaceae > Cymodocea > Cymodocea nodosa. Next base: position 17,879,299 of record JAZBRI010000003.1, on the reverse strand, counting down.
GTAAGGATTGTTGTCCTAAAAAAGGATTCTTTAAATCTGGCAACCTAAGGTCCTAATCAGATCTAGGATTGTTGACTGAAAGCTCATTACACGGGTACATTAGAAAGCTCTTTTATGATGCAAGCTTTTCAAACTAACTTTTAAAGAAAATTGTCAATATTTACTATTTTGAAAAGAAAAAGTTGTTTCATTAATTACAGATATCTTTGAATTGCATATAGTTTCTACCAATATGACTACTGATTTATTGAATCAACATTAGTACTTTTGAAAACGTTTATTTGAGATATATTCTTTTATTCTCCTTTAATTAATCACATTGAGTTCAAAGTTGTGTTTTGATTCATATACAGTAGGAATTGATTCTAGAAATCATTTTTGATGATGTCAGGAAAACAGAAGTCTCTGAAAAGAAAATTTAAAAGTATAGTTATACTTAACATCTATTGTCAGTACAAGTATAGTTTTTATTTTGATTGAATATATTTGAAGTATATTTGTAGGGGGAGGATCAACAATGTCGAAAACAGATTAATATATTTTAGAATACAAATCTTAGTTAATCTGAATTAATGTCCTCTTAAAATCTTAATGAAATAATTTAAAAAGACAAATAAACTATTTTAGATTCAAAGGACAAAATGTTCAAATAGTTTACAATGTTCTCAAGATTATGTTAAGTTTAGCATGTGTGTGGTTTTTGGAACGTTTCAGTTGGAAGCATCCGAAAATTGTTTCGTGTACTAACTAGACGTTATGTTAGATAAGGTAACGTGCAAAAATGCCTCTAGACAGCATTTTACTTGTTAGGTTAGTTAACTCAACGAGTTATACTTGAATATTTTGGATACCTTGATTGAATAAACTTTATTCAATATTTATTTAATTTCTAAACCCGACTTCTCTTCACGTTGAGTTATACGCCTAAAAACCCTATTTAAATACTTATTACACGGGCACTTAGGTTATTTGTAAACTTTGTCAAGAAAATCTTTCCCGCTTGTTGGTGTTACAACCTACGACGATGGTCTCCAAGTTCTACAAAGGTCGTGGTAGAGGAAAAGGCAAAAGCAAAAGAGATGCAAAAGGAAAAGAAATAGAGAATGATGAAGTTCCACGTACTTGGTTCAAGAAAATACTTCGAGTGGATAGAAGGTTAGCTGAAATTTATAAAGATTACTTCTTTCCTCAAGGTATATTAGATGAAGTTAGACAAGAACTTCAAAATACTGATGCTAGTATTACATACATGGGGATTCGATGTAAATTTGATAGAGAATACAGAATGAAATGTGCTGAGATTGCATTTTTGGAACAGTATGCAAAATATTTTGAAAAAGGTGTAGGCTCATCAAATAGAACTCCTCAAACTCCTATAAAAGGTACAAGACTACATGCATTTGAGGAAGAGCATGAATCAGCTATCCCTACTCCTTTATATTCAAAACAAGCAAAATCAGATATTGTTGTAGACAAAACAAAAGTTGACAGTCTTCGAAAGGCCGTTGCAATAGAAAGTGCCTTAGAAGAATTAAAGTAGAAAACTTTTATGGAGCAATTTGAAAAGAAAATAGCAATAGTTGAAAAGGAGAAACAGAAATGTTATAGAAGAAGGAAAGTCTGAAAAATTATGACTAAGGAAACAAAGTCTATTGAAAAAGGAAAATCAGATGAAAATTTATTTCCAAAGGACAATGTATGTCTAGACATTGTACCTTATTATGCATCTGATAAACTCATCAGTTTCGAACACACTGAAACTGATGAAGATAATGAGACTTTATTTTCCCTTGCAAGAAAGCTTGAGAAGAAATACAAGTCAAATATAAGCTCAAGTTTTTCTATTAGTACAAGTCCTAATGATGCAAAAATTAACAAATCAAAGCATCAGGCACCTGACATTGAACAAGTTATTGTAGATATAATTGACAATGTTGAGACAGTAACTAGTTCAAAGGTTGAATTGTTTGGAGTAGCAGATATTGAAAATGTTAAGACTCCAGAAGAGCTAAAAGTTAATCAGCCTTCTATAGAATCTATAGAAGCAGAGTCTGAGAATTCACAGCATGAATCAATGGAATTATCTGTTGAAAAAAATGAACAATTACAGACAAATACACCAGCTGTAGAATTTGTGGAAAAATTGAACTCTGAACATTCTATAGAGACTAAACAGATGAATGTTGAGCATATTGACAATGTTCCTAACACTATTGAAGCTGAAGAATCAAGCTTACCTGAGCAGCTTCAAGATAATATTTTGGAAGAGGAACAATATGACATTCATTTTGAAGAAGAGGTTCCTGAAGATGAATTAAACTCTGAATCACGGCTTCAGGTATCACCTTCTTTGTGTACAATATTAAAAATTCAAGGTAATGCAATTCAGCTTAGATCTGAAGAAGCATTGCAGAAATACTATAATCCTGCATGCTCGTCCAATAAAATTCAGACATTTGATGGAAATAAGAGATCTGTTTGAGTTTCAAGGCCTTATTAAATTCTTGCCAGTAGGAACGAAATGGAAGCAATACATAGAGCTTATTGCAACTTTTTATAGCAATCTAGTCAAGAATGGAGATTTTCTGAAAACTCAAATAAATGAACAGAAGTTTATATTGTCTCCTAAGTTAATTTTTGAAGTTTTAGGATTAAAGAATGAAGGTGTTGTTGTTACCAACAGATTTGACATGATTAGACAACTGGAATGGAACATTCAGTCTTTATCAAAAATTCCAGATGTATATTCTGAAATGAGATTAATGGAAAATCTGAATGAAGAGGCAAGGTTTATTACAAATATATTGCATGCAAATTTATTTAAGAGAGTTGGATACAATTTGGAAGTCAGTAGAAGCTATTTATATGCAACTTATGGCCTGCTGAATAGAATTCAAATAAATTGGTTTGATGTTTTTATGTCTCAACTACAGCATATGAGTTCAAAGTTATTTTATAGTGATGTTGTATGTAGAATCCTTGCAAGCCAATTGACTTTATTCGACTAGCCCTCTAAAACTAAAGGCATGAGAGCATTTAGTATTAAAGATTTGCAAAAATTCCAGGCCATGCATAAACCTCAACGACAACAACAACAACAACCTAATACAGACCATATACAACAACAACAACAGAGTTATTCAGTTCAAGCAGAACAACAAACCCAGCTACCTCCTGACTTAGATGCAGTGCTTAACGACATCAAAAATGATATTAGGCGTCTAGGAGATAAAATATGTAATGCTATAAGTGATATACTTAGGAGGGGTCGATAACTGTGTTTGTTTGTTTCTGAATACAAAATGTAATGTTTGTATTAATTGTTTGATTCATTTAACAATACTTTTTTCTGTAAATGTGTTCAATTATTATTCTTGTTTACAGAAATTGTTGTTGTAATTCTCTTATATTTATATATATATATTCTCTGTAATTATCTTTTTGATTAATGACAAAAAAGGGGAGAAATATTATAAAAAGATGATTATGATCTTAATTGCATATATATATTATAAAAGGAGAAGCTATTTAAATGATTATTGATAGATGATAATTAGAAAACTGATACTTATATAATTATTGACATCTAAGAGTTTTAGTTCTGAGAGGTAAAATTTACACAAACAATAGAAATAAGCTTAAGTGAACTTAAGTCAACAAACAAGTTTGTTGAATTAAAAGTTAACCCAATGAAGGTGCTTTGTTGAGTTAAACATATTTCATAATTGATTTAATATGGTTTTGTCATCATCAAAAAGGGGGAGATTGTTGAGTATTTTTGTTTTGATGATGTGTGCTGAATGAAAATAGTCATATTTGCTCAATTACTATTGCTTGTGAAAAGAAATTAAAATCATCAATTAATACAGAAAAAGCTTACTGATATAAATACTTGTCTGTATTGGATCTGAAGTTAATAACTAGTCGTTTCGTTGCATTAATTTCTCATTTAACTAAACGTTAAGTTAACGTATGTTTTTATTGAATAGCATGATATGTTTTAAAGTTATATCTTTTGTATCATGAACAGTGCACGTTTAGACAACTCGTTAAGTTAGAGTTTTGTTTGTATAGAGGTCACGTGAGAACTCGTTAAGTTAGAGGCTTAAAGGTTAAAATAGGTCACGTGATAACTCGTTGAGTTAGTGAGTAAAAGAAGAGACGAACTCGTTAAGTTAGTGTTATACACGTGGTGAAATTATAAGTTACGAATGTTGTATTGTATCACGTGAGGTGCACATGTTTAACTCGTTAAGTTAACATAACTAAACACGTTGAGTTGCTATATTGAACACTAAGGCAACGCGTTAGGTTAGCGTTATAAACTTAAGTTGTTATTTTTGCACGTGGTAAAATTCTTATTATAAAAACATTTGTTTATTACTGAATCGGTGAGTTAAAGTTTTTCGGAGACTTACAGTCGTAACTATCTGAAAGGTAACTTAAGTCATGTTTTTAGGTCTTGACACGTGTCTCACTAGTTTTATAATATAAAGAGTATTTCGATGACTTACATCCGTAACTATCCGAAACTTAAACTGTTTTCGGTGAGTTATCGTTTAACCTTCCGAAAGAAAGGTTAAGGTGGTTCGTTGAGATAGCATAACACCACAGACTTAGTTTGTTGAGTTAGCTACAGTACTTGTCACGTAAAATGGCACATGGTGAACTCGTTAAGTTAGAAACGTTAAGTTATATATATATACTTGTGTTACTCGTTTAGTTAACATTAAAGTAACGACTTCTTATTACATTGATGAAAAACTTTTGGACAAGAAAGTTTATTTTGCAGGAAATTTTTTAGAGATCCAAGACTGATGGTTAAAGGAAATTCGAAATATAAACGTGGGTTGGAACGTGTGTGTTTCGATGAAGGAAAAAGGAAAGACGTGGAGAAGTGGAAAACTAGTAGTGATTAAACGTGGAGGATATGCATGAAATGAAGATACAGTATAAAAGGCATAGAGTTCTCGTTGATCAAACCATCCTTGCACACAAAAAGAAAAATCTTTTCAAGGATCAAACTATCCCTGCACACCAAAAGAAAAATCTTTTTCAAGGATCAAAAACACCTTCTCGGGGAAAATCTCTCAAGTGGAAGAAAATTCAGTGAAGCAGAAAAGGTTAGATTTATGTCACTGAAGATTTGAAGTATCAGAAGAAAGCAAATTCAGTGAAGTAGAGAAAGACAAGATATTCGTCACTGAAGAATTGCTGTAGAAGAAAAAGAAGAAGAAGAAAGATTTCAAACAAGGAGAAATGTTTTAAATTCCGCAAATTAGTTTTCTCTGTTTGTAGTTATGAAATTGTTTTGATGATACATGGTATCGAGATATAATTGTATCTACAATTTCTGAGGAGAATTGAATTGTATATTGTAATTGAAACCTTGCATAAAAATGATTTTATGAAAACACTGTCTCGACTTGTTTTTGAGTTTTAAAGTTTCAATTATATTTTAGAAAATAGTAAAGATACACAATTCACCCCCATCTTGTGTAGCCATACGATCCTAGAATGTGCATCTCACGTGATATACTAAAGCATTTAAATTCAACATGTGCATAAATCTAACTTAACAAGTTTAGATATTTCGAACACTTACGAACCTAACTATCTGATGCCTAGATGCATTTCAGATAGTTAACAGATAACTTATCGAAAATCCACTTAAGTCATGCATTAAGGTTTCAACATGTGTATCTTAGGGAATAATAAAGTATTATGTTATCATTAAAAACACAACTATCTGGTACATGCAATATAACTCTCTGAAACAATAGAAAATTCAAATACTTAAGAATTTCATAACCTGCAATTCACCGATAGTTCAGAAATGTACCAAATTAACATTAATTCCCTTAAATTATGTAGATTCTTTCATTAAAGCATATGACAGTGCAATTATAACATAATGGCTTAATTCTTATCTGATAAGCTAAATATTATGCAATTAACCATCATTTAACCCTTAATATTATGCACTTTTTCATTCTAAACACTTCCCCCATACTTAAATTTTGCTAGTCCCTTAGCAAATTAAGATCTAATTAGTTGGTCCTTCTAAAGTGCTAGAATTAATTCTTCATTTTGTTCTTCTTCAAAATACATCATTTAGATTGCTATATAGATATTATGTATTTTTTAGTAATCTGTTTTAACATTGTTTTCTCCTCTTCAACCTGCAAATATATTTAAAACATATGTAAATTACATACAAAATATATTAACATCACATGGGTGTTAATTATATTATCATTTTTCTTCTTTTCAGCATCTGTCATCCTAAATTTCCCAATATGATTTCTAGAATAAATTTCAATAACATACGAATCAAAACACATTCCAATTTAATATGATTAAGACAAGTAGAATAAAGAATTGTATCTTAGATAAACAACTTCAAAAGTATATTCTAGATTCATACTTCAGTAATCTTAGATAACAGAAAATATACTTGATTCAAAAGATATCTGTTTTTCACAAAACACTTTTATCTTTTCAGAATAATATATGCATATTTGTACTTTAAAAGTTAATTTGACAAGCTTGAATCATACAAGAGCTTTCTAGTGTACCCATGTATCAAGCTTTCAGTCAACAATCCCAGATCTGATCAGGATCTTAGGTTGCCAGATTTAAAGAGTCATTTTTCAGGTCAACAATCCTTACATACCTATCTACTCAAGTACAAAATGCTCGTGATTAAACAAGTCAATAAACTCTCAAAGTTTTTCTCTTTTTTCCTTTTCTTTCTTTTCAATACAGTATATATACGTATTCCATTAATACAGATGCAATAAAACACAAATCTCATATAGTCCTGCTTCTATTATTTACTGAAAATATGAATCCATATCAATAAGCTCATCCTCTTTCTATAGTTTAATAAGATCTACACATAAATCATTCTACAAGTTTAATCAACCAAATTAAATGTATTATTGATCATATGTATTTCATTTAATCCAAAAATCAACATTTCAACTCTTCCAGGATTTCAGATAATTTACTGAGTTTTAGTTAAGCATTTTGTTTTCTTTTTAAAATCGTGAAACTGTTAAACTCATAAAATTTAGCAAAAACATAAGATACTATATCTAGATTTGTATGAATAGTAAAATTTTGTATCATCTTATATAACATTCAAGCAGTTATACTTCTTAAAAATTTACAATTTCAATTATTAGATAGTTATAGCAAATTTTCAATTTCCATAGAACTTTGCAGTACCATTCTAATTCCTCTAATTAACAAAATTACATGGCTGTTACTTTAATTACCTCCCCCCCATACCTACATTTTTCATTGTCCTCAATGTAAAAGATTTTACAGTAATTGTAGCAGACATGAATATTGTTGAAAAGATTTTACAGTAAGTTTAGCACCTAACTCAAGGAACTTAATTCGTTGAGTTAATGAATAACTCCATGAACTGAGTTTAAATGTAAATTCAGGATAAGTAATCAATTACATACCTTGTTCTTTTGTATCTCTATCAATATCTTCTGATATTTGATTCTAAAAAACTTTTCATTCACAAATAAAAGCAGAATATATAACAAAATAACATTTAACAACAAAACAGATATTGTTAAATCAGTGTCTTATGTGGAACCCAGGCTCTTATGCCTTTGGTGGCTCACAAGCAAGCCAGTTGGTTTCCCAAAATAGATACCAACAAACTGGATTGATATTTTGTTTTTTTTTTCTTTTATAAAATAAAGCTAAAATTAAAATTTTTTCTTTTCTTTTTCATTTTCTAGAAATAAATGCAAAATACACACAACATTAAAATTACAGAGTCACAATTTAAGAACATGATTGAAAAGTAGTAACAAATGGAATAAACATGTCAGTCCATACAAACTTTTTAGGCATAATTCTTCTTGCTATTAATTCTGTTTTAATGCAGTCCATTTTCCTTTTTAGCTTGTAAACTTGTAATATGTTATCAATACTAAAGATAAGTGTATTTCCATTAATGAAATGAAATGCAGAAAGGGATCCTCTTCTGTTCCAAGATAATGTTGTTGTTTATTTCAATATATTCTTCTTCCCACTTCCATTCATTTAGGTCTTTCATAATCCATATTTGAAATTTCCTCAATTCATCCCACCATCTTATCAGACATAAAGTAGGATCATCATATTCATTATACTACATTCCTAATTGAATTTTATCATATTCTGAAGATGGTGGCTTAGCTATATCACTCGGTATAGGCAATATTTCTATAAAATCATCATCATAACTATCTATGCTTACTATGTATAAATCAGATCTAAATGCAACTGATATATCAGTGACTAGATATATATATCCATCAAGTATGATATGTATGTTGTTAATTAATGCTTTCTATCCTAAATATATCATAGTATTTTCAGTCCAAGATCTATTCAGAAAGTTATACACACTTAAACATAAATCTTCATCCCAATTTTCAGTTGGTCTCCAATAATATAATTTTTCAGAAATGGTCGAATTTTTATCAGAAAAGATTAAAGTTGACCCACAATTTTTAGTTGGTACTTTAAATCTATTAGGCCTTTCTATATTCCATTCTTCTCTTGTGATAGGATTTCTAATCAAAATATCGGGTAACAGAATTGCATACCTTGGTTTGATTTTGTAAATAATTAATCCTTCATCTATCCCCATAATATGATCTATTCCTTCTAATGTATTGGGTGGAATTCTAATAGTTTCTTCCATATTCAGATATTCATAGCAGATTGAACTATGATTAAATGACTTCCATAAAAATCCATCTCTAATCTTAGTCATTTTTGCAACTTGTAGTCCATGAAAATATTTTTCTTTGACACAGTCTTTAATATCCTTTCATACACAACACGATCTACACTAATCTTTAGTTGACAGGTTACTCAATACTTCCCTCAGTGCATCCAATGGTAATTTCATCAATTCCATTTGTTGTGATTCTGTATAACATAAACAAAAAATTAATAGAGACAAAATTAACATAGCTACTTACCCTCGTGGAGTTAGGTCTAACTTTGTAGACATAATAACTCTACGATACTACTAACTATAATTAAACTTACATTTTTTCTTTTTATATTTTTTTACTTACTATATTATACATAGTTACTTTAGTTATACTACTTCATTCAGCTTCCCTCCCATAGGAGGTATCAATTTCATTAATAGTTCTATTGATAGGGTTAAGTACTGCTTGCATTGGCAATCCTCCAATAGGTCTAACTTCCATTGATTCATTCTATTTAGGGGATATATTTCTATTCATATTTTGATTTTGAATTCCAGCATTTTCAAATACAAGATCTAGATGATTGTTTAATTGTTGGACTATCTTTTCTAATTTCCCTATTCTAGATTCTCGTTCAATTAAAGCTTCATAACTTATATTTTTGTCATTTATATTTTCTCCTCCTTGGAAATTGTTGTTTCTCCAAGATAAATTCGGGTGATCTCTCCAATTAGGGTTATAAGAATTTCCAAAGTTATCTTTCTGGTTTCTAGCATAAATAATATCTAAATCATTACCATTTGCATTCTTTTCTGCTAGCTTCTGATTTAATGATAACTCTTCTATTTTCTTTATTAATTCAATTAATTTAACTTCAAGCATTGCTTGAATCTATTTCTTGTATTCCCCTTGGTAATATTCTTTTATCTGTAATAGCTTCAGTTGAGTTTTCCCACTATGCAGTTCTTTTTGCAAAGTTTTCTAAATATGCCCATGCTTCTTCACTACACAATTTTAAAAATCCATTCTAACAAGTAGATTATAATAAAGATTTTGTTGAAACATCTATGCCTTCATAAATTATACCTATTAATTGTGCTTTACTCATTGCATGATGTGGACATTGAGTTAGTAAATCTTTAAATCTTTCAAAATATTTCCAGAATGATTCTCCCTATTTTTGGCTACACATTAATATTTCCATTTTCTTTTTAATCGTTTGATGTGTTGGATATTATTTTTCTAGAAAAATAGAGCAAAATTCAGTCCATGCAGAAATTGAATCAGGCAATAGAGTATATAACCATCTCTTAGCTATGTCTTTTAAAGAAAAAGGGATATATCTAAGTTTAATAGCATCTATACTCATGTTTGGCATTTTCGTCATTTGACAAACTTCGTTAAATTCTCTAAGGAAATAATAAGCATCCTCTCATTCTAATCCATGAAAATGTGTCAATTGACTAATATAATTAGATTTCAGCTCAAACCTATCTCCCTCAAAGTTTGGCAATCGAATACATTAAGGTTCATCAACTAATTTAGGATACAAAATTTTCCCTAATGATTTTTCTACTAGAGCAACCATTTCTTCATTCTCTTTTAAAGAAAGGTTAGCTACACTCCTAAGGATTTTGTTAAAGTCTAATTCAGAAAATATTTTTATACGCCTCTATGTTGAATAATCCTGTGTAGGTGTTCTTACTAATCGTTTAGTGCTAGGAGAACGAAGCCATGTGCTCATAAACTCTTAACATAAAGTAAAATAGCAAAAGATTAATTACATACCAGTTTGAAGCTTTATATTCAGTAAATAGTTGTTGACGGATGAAGTTGAATCAATTGCTTCTCCTTCCAGTTCCCCAATGAATTTCCTTTTCTTTCAAAAGTGTTGGTAATTCGTAAATAACATGCTATCCTATATTTACAATGCACGTCCATAAAGCAAATGAATCTCGTTGCAAGAACGTGTCTTGTAACGTGTAGTGTGGTTCCTATTTTTATGGGTACATGTGCCACTTCTAATTTCAAATTTAAGTAACCGCTAAACCCACAAAGTTTCGATCGTAGCTAAAAGAATAACTATTTAGCTTAATCTACGAACTAACCTCATTAAGTTACAATTAACTCAATAGACTAGCTTCGGTTATTGTTGCTAACTCCACGAACTAACTTTGTTGAGTTACAGTTAACTCAACGGAGTGACCTTATATTATATTATTGACCTCGTAGAGTTAAGGTTAACTCAACAAACTTACTTCATTGAGTTAACACTTAGCAAATTTCTAAAACTTATTCCTCGTATTAACTTCTTTTTTTTCTCCTACAATTTGTCAACTTAAATAAAGTTAAATACATGTCATTACTACAGTGTTCTAATTAAAACTCATTTAAATTTGTTCATGATATGCATATTTTGTTAGTACTTGAGTATTTTGATAATGCAAAACCTATGTGAGGAAACATATTGTATTTCATAGTTAAGTCTTACTGCATTAGATCAAGAAGGTTCCAGATGAACAGATCAAGAAGATTCAGCAAAATCAGACAGTTACAAGTCTAAGTATCCGAAGAGCAAGTTTAAAGCAATAGCAATGCTATCGGATAGTTAAAAGAATAACTATCCGATTTTACAAAGCCTTCGGAGAGTTATTTAATTAGACAGTTAAAAGGATTGAATGATCGAATAGTTAAGGAGATAACTATCCGGAAGCTTAAAAGACTTTTCGGAGAGTTACAGGTATAACTATCTGAAAGTTAAGTCATTCAATAAACCACGTGCAGAAATACAGAACGGAAACTTAAAAGACTTGTCGGAGAGTTAGATAACTATCCGAGTTTTCTTTTCAGAGAGTTAGATAACTATTCGAGTTTTTCGGTAAGTTACAAGCATAACTTAAGTCATTTTATTACGCACATGTAAAATGGAGAAGCCGATAGTTGAAAGTTTAAATGGGAAAATCGGAGAGTTAGATAACTATCCGAAATTTAAAAGAGAGTTTCAGTAAGTTACAGTTTAACTATCTGAAACTTAAGTCAGTGAATTTCCCACGTGCAGAAATCCAGACAGATGCTCAAATAGGTTTTCGGAGAGTTAGAAGGATAACTATCCGAAATTTCAAAAGAGTTTCGGTGAGTTACAGTTTAACCATCCGAAACTTAAGTTATTGAATTTCCCATGTGTAGAATTCCAAACAGTGGCTCAAATAAGTTTTTGGAGAGTTAGAAAAATAACTATCTGAAATCCTGGAGAATTTCGGTGAGTTACAGGATAACCTTTCGAAACTTAAGTTAGTCTTTTATGCACGTGCTAAATTAAAATCGGAAAGTTGACAGAGTCAAGTATATAACTATTCGGTGAGTTACAGTTATAAGTATCTGATTGGATGACAGCTCACATTTAAATATTCTGGAATCCTACCTGGCAGTAAAGGATAAGTGATCTTTCGGTGAGTTACAGTTACTCTTCAGAGAGTTGCATAGCTAAATATTCGAAAGAATAGGAAAATCGGTAAGTTGACTTGAAACATTTTTTTTCTGAACGGTCACTTGCCGTATTGGGACTTGATCCTAATCAAGTACAGTAGAATACATCTGTTGGAGGAAAATATAATCGTTGTACATATCAAGTATATATTCAAAATACAGACAATGGATATACAGGAGAGATATACAGTGAGCTACACTCTAATTCCATTTATACTCAAGTCTGCAAATAGTGAAGAATATTCAGAAGATCCATTGCAGAAAAAGCTCTTGCGCCAAAACTCTGATTGAAGGTTTAAAGCTGTTGGTTCGTGGCTTCAACCTGAAAGCTACATATAGTGTTGGTTTGAGTTTCGACCTGAAAACTCTAGAGGTTGGTTTACTGAAGTTTTTACTTGAAAACTTTTGTGTAGTTGGTTCTTGCTTTGACTTGAAAGCAAGTGTGTAAGTGTTGAAACACTTAGTGAAGCCTAAGTGAACCTTGGGGGTGGACTAGCCAAATTGGTGAACCACCTAAAAATTTGCTGTGTGTTTCTTATCTCTGTTAATTTGCATTATATTAGTTTCATCTCATTTCATTTTTTGTTGAATCATTCGATTCAACATTAAAAGAATTTTAAAAATACACACTTTCACCATTCACCCCCTCTCTAGTGAGCCTATCGATCCTAACAGTTAGTATCAGAGCAAGGTTAATCATTCATAAGATTTAACCATCTGGATTTATGGCTCAATTTGCTAAGGGACAAAACATCCACATACCTCCCCTATTCGATGGCTCCAATTATAACTATTGGAAGAATAGAATGGAGTGTTTCGTTAGGAGTTTTGATGTTAAACTCTGGAAGATTGTTATTCTTGGAACTACACTTCCAACCAGTAATGTTATGGACTAGTCTAAGGAGGATGAGAAAATCATCCAGTTGGATGCTAAAGGGTTGAATGTTATTTATTGTGCACTAATTGCTGATCAATATAATAAAGTATCTGCATGTAAATCTGCTCATGAGGCGTGGAAAATCCTTCAAGTTACTCATGAAGGTACAAGTCAGGTTAAGGATACAAAAATCAGTATTCTTTTAAGAAAACTTGAACTGTTTAAAATGAATGATAATGAAAACATAACTGAAATGTTTTCTAGATTTACTGAAATCACTAATAGTTTGAAAGGCTTGGGAAAGGAGTTCTCTTCACGTGAACAGGTACAGAAGATCCTGAGGAGCTTAATTGTTGAGTGGAAACAGAAGTCCACATCTATTCAAGATTCCAAGGATCTTAACAACTATACAGTTGAAGAATTGTTGGGCAATCTTCTGACCCACAAACCTCAGATGAAGGACTGGAAAGAGCAAGAAGGAACTGTTGAAAAGAAAGCTAAAAAGAAAAAGGAAATAACATTTCCATCTACAAAAGAAGTTCCTAGCTCAGATGATGATGAGATCATGTTGCTGGCAAGAAATTTTAGAAAATTCATGAAGAAAAAGAATAAGCCCAGCTACTCTAAAAGAACTGTTCCTACATGTTTCAAATGTAAAAGGCAAGGGCACATACAGACCTTCTGTCCATTTCAGACAGAAGAGGATCAAGGAGATAAGAAGAAGAGATTGAAAGACAAAAAGAAGATGGCTCTCAAAGCTACGTGGGATGACAGTAGCTCTTCAAGCTGTTCATTAGAGTCTGAAGAAGAAGCTGCAACAAATGTTTGTTTTACAGCACAAGAGGTATGCTCTACTTCCTCTAGTTCAGAAAATGAGTATGATGATCTAGACATAAATAGTCTTTTATCTACTGTAGATAATTTATATGTGAAGTGTAGAGATTTTAAGAAAGAAATTAAAAGATTAAATCAGTGCTTAGAAAATTCATTTGCTGAATTAGAATCAACTATAGTTGAAAATAGGAATCTAAAATCAAATTTAGATAAGTATAGTGGTGATAACTGTAAATTAAAAGATGAAAATAATATTCTATCAACTACTATATCAGATTTGAAAAATATTGTATGTAAATTTACTCAAGGACAAAAAGGATTAAATAAAATAATAGAATCTCAATGATCAAATGGGAATAAATATGGCCTAGGGTATGATCTAATGTTTTAAGGACTAACTCCTCTGGACCTAAGAAAATTTGGGTACCAAAAGCTTTAATTTTAGTATGATTTGTAAGGTGACAAGGAGTTTCAAGCACGTTCAACTAAATGGATTGTGGACAGTGGATGCTCAAAGCACATGACAGGTAAGAAAAGCTTTCTTGACTTAGTTAAAAACTTAAGTTCAGGATCTGTTAAGTATGAAAATAATGAAAAGTGTAAAATAACTGCAATAGGAAATATTACATCTGAAAATGGTATAATTGAAAATGTCTTGTATGTAAATGGTTTAAAACAAAATTTGTTAAGTGTAGGACAATTATGTGATAAAGGCTATACTATTTCTTTTAATGCTAAAAACTACTACATTATTGATCCTGCCACAAATGAAACAAAATTTACTGGTATTAGAAATTGCTCAATATATACATTAAACTTTCCATATGAAAATTCTGCAAACAATTCCTGTTTGGTAGCAACTAGTGAAGATGATTGGGTCTGGCATAGAAGACTTGGTCACATCAGTATGAAGAATATCAGAAAGCTATCCATGGGTGATCTTGTTAGGGGTCTGCCTAAACTCACTTTTAAGAATGATAGAGTGTGCAGTGAGTGTATGCTAGGGAAGCAGAAGAGAACTGCTCTTCACAGCAAAAGTGTTGTTTCCACCAAAAGGCCATTAAAACTGCTACATCTAGATTTGTTCGGTCCTTCTCAAGTATCAAGTCTTGGGGGTCGAAAATATACCTTTGTTATTGTTGATGACTTCTCTAGATTAACTTAGGTAATATTTTTGACACATAAAAATGAAACTTGCAATGAGTTCAGGAATTTCTGCATAAGAGTTCAGAATCAGAAGGAACTAACAGTGAAGAAAATTAGAAGTGATCATGGAGTTGAATTTGAAAACTATGAATTTGAAAACCTCTGCAATTCATTTGGAATTTTGCATGAATTCTCTTGTCCTAGAACTCCTGCT
Source organism: Cymodocea nodosa (assembly GCA_036874045.1). NCBI lineage: Eukaryota > Viridiplantae > Streptophyta > Magnoliopsida > Alismatales > Cymodoceaceae > Cymodocea > Cymodocea nodosa. The sequence continues at coordinate 17,864,004 of JAZBRI010000003.1, read as the reverse complement.
CAAAATGGAGTTGTGGAAAGAAAAAATAGGACATTACAAGAAATGGCTAGAACTATGTTAAGTGCCACGAATCTACCTAAATTTCTCTAGGCAGAAGCTGTAGGAACAACTTGTCACATTTCCAACAGAACTCACATTAGATCCATATTGAATAAGACACCCTTTGAAATTTGGTTCGAGAAAACTCCAAATGTGGGCTATTTTAAGACATTTGGATGCAAATGTTTTGTCTTAAATATAGGAAATGCTAAAGACAAGTTTGATGCTAAGTCTGAACCTGCCATACTTGTTGGTTACTCCTCGAGAAGCATAACTTACAAAGTATATTTTGTTGAAGATAGAAGAGTGGAGGAAAGTATAAATGTTCAGTTTGATGAAGATCTGTTCTAGAATTTCAAAAAGCTGAAGATTAATGATGATAGTGAAAATGAATACTTTGAAGATGATAAAAGCAAGCAGAATACCAATTCACAAGTGTTAGACCAGAATCTCAACCTTAGATATTAGAATCATAACAATTGGAAGTTTAGATCTAATTATCTCGAGGAACAAATTATTAGAAATATATCCAAAGGGGTACAAACCAGAAGCGAAGCACAAGATATCTGTAATTTTTGTGCATTTGTGTCAAAAATAGAGCCAAAATCAGTAGATGAAGCCTATAAGGATACCTACTGGACAATGGCCATGCAGGAAGAATTAAATCAGTTCCAGAAAAATAATGTTTGGAAACTAATAGAAAAACCTGCAGGAAAATCCATCATTGGAACTAAATGGATTTTCAAAAACAAATTAGATGAAGATGGTAACATTCTCAGAAATAAAGCTCGATTAGTTGCACAAGGCTACAATCAGCAGGAAGGTATTGACTATGAAGAAACTTTTGCTCCTGTAGCCAAGATTGAAGCTATCAGAATGTTGCTTGCCTTTGCAAGTAGTATGAAGATAAGATTGTTTCAAATGGATGTGAAAAGTGCCTTCTTAAATGGAGAAATTCAAGAAGAAGTGTTTGTTAAACAACCTCCTGGATTTGAAGATGAACTCAAGCCGGATCATGTCTACAAACTGAGAAAGGCTCTATATGGTTTGAAACAGGCACCTAGAGCTTGGTATGAGAAATTGAAAAGATTTTTAATTGAAAACAATTTTTCTACAGGCAAAGTGGACAACACTTTGTTTGTCAAAACTTTTGATGTGCACATGTTGATTGTACAGATATATGTTGATCTAGTAGATTTACTTAAGTTATATATTGGTGAGTTATCTTTAACTATCCGAAATGCATCTAGGCATCGGATAGTTATGTTTGTATGTATCCGAAATGCACCTGAGCATTAGATAGTTAAATTTATGCATGTGTTCTATAGTTAAATCAACGAAGCAAGTCCGTTGAGTTATTTGTAACTCCACAGACTATTTATTTTCTAATATGCCACTATAGCGGTTGCAGAAATAGGATAGTTGGATGGAAAAACCACGATCACACGTATCGCGTAGAGAGAAGAAATCATCGTCATTGATATGAATGAAGGAAATCCAACCGACCATTCAAGCATCTACAGTTACCACTGAAGAAATATAAAAGAAAAGAAGAAAAAGAAGTAAAGGTGTGATCGATGGGTGTGGCCAGTGTGTACAGAGGAGGATCAGCATCGACAATTCTCTGAAGTATCACACCAACCATCATCACCACCACCATAATCACCAACCATTGGAGGTCTGTGAGAATACTTTCCTAATGCTGGGTCGATTCTGAGCCAAACACAGTGTTTGACAACCACTGTGAGGAGTGATCGGATCGTGGGAAGGGAAGCCATTTTCACCAAGCGCTGACTCATATCTTAGGAGATCGTAAAGCTTCTAGCCTTGGTTTTGGGTTGATGCCTGTATGCTGAAGAGAAGATCATTTTGCAATTCTAGACTCGTGATTCTATAGGGAGAGGAGACAGAATTGTATGTGGTTTAATTTTTAGTGGTATAATCGCGTCACATGTAGTGACAAAAGTATTTATTATTGATTGAGATTACTTTACATTTCACCTTTCGCCCATTTCCATGTTCATATTAAAACGAAAATATCAAAAACAATTTATCTGTGTTTGTATTTTATATTTGAGTGTTGTGTTGTTTGTGTTGTATTATGATTAATGTTATCTTTGTCAGTGTTGTGATTGTTTTATGTTTGTTTTAGTTTTACAGTTTACTAAAATTGGTTTATTCAAAAGACTTAAAGATTTTAATAGTTACTGTTTGAATTATTTGAATGTTAGTATGCTTAATGATAAATCCAGTGTTTACTAACATTAAAGAGATTAATTGATGTTATTTACAATCTGTGGAACTGCCCAATGGTTGGCTGAATTCCTTTGTAAATAGCAGTATTAAATTGGAACGACAGGCTTGTGGAGTTAACTTAAGTCTACGAGGTTAGTCCGTTGAGTTAGCCATAACTCAACGAACTTTGTCCATTGAGTTAACTGTAATTCAATGGAGAGCTTATTGAATATATAAATTTGATTGTTCAAAATGGAACAGTTCTCAATTCTTAAGCAATTCCCTGTGGGATCGACCTGTAGTTGCACACTAATATAGTAAACACTGTGCACTTGTAGTTAAAATACAAATTGGAATTAAAATCTAATTTGTGTGAAAGGTTGTTTGTTTACTTCTAAAAAAAAGGGAATAGGCATAAAGATAAATTAACTAAGTAAAAATAGAAGTTAACAAATCCAAGTTTTTCTAATGCATTGTTGGAGATCCAAACAAGTTTTCTGGTGTCGTGGTAGGTAACCAAACAAGTTTTATGGCACCATTGCCGGGGAATTAATATAAGCAACTATTAGAGCTATTTCGTTTTAATAGCCAGAGTGTTGTGTGTTTTCTTCTGTAATTGAAAATATGCTTATGCTCAAAGATTTCTGAAACCTATAGTTAGCATATGTGAATTCTGCAATTCTGAAAGTCACGACATTTTTGACTGTTTGAAACTGAGACGTTTGCTGATGGCTAGATCCCATGAACAACAAATGAATTATCCTCGATATAATAGAGCCGAGTATGAGAATCCTATAGTTTACCCAACTGATGGTCAATATAAAACGTGTAATATGTTGAGAGACACTAAAGTTTGGGATAGGTATGACAGACTAGAGCATAGTATAGAGCAAAACCTGGACAAACTAGAATACTTTATGTGTCAGCAACAAGAAGTAAACCAATTAAACTATAAGGAAGCATATTCAGAACCTAAAATGGATATAATTTACGAAACTGAAAAAACCATAATGAAAATTGATCAAAAATTGAATGCAATGAGATTAGATGATCTGGAAAGAAAACTAAAAGCATTGGATGAATATACAATGAAAATACAAGTTATGCAACAGGATAATGAAAATTATAATGTTATAGATCTACATAATTTGCAAAATATACAGCAAAAAGAAAATATTAATGCAAGAGAATTTAAAGAATGCACTTTAAAACTAAAAACAATTGAAGATCATAATCACGAAAATGATACACAAAAACATCATGAGAGTAACGAAAATCTGGAAGATGTATGTGTAACATTAAGATCTCGAACTGATATACCACTAAGAACTCAAAATGAAAATAATATGAAGGTGGATAAGAGTAAAAATCAAAACGATAATGAAAATGTAATAGCTGAAAATCTAGAAATCACTAAAGAACAATCTGAATCTGCTAATGAAGCTAAAAATGATCAAACAAATCAAACGAAAGAAAAGAATCTTTTAAATCACAATCTTTAGCACCCTATCATGAAAGATTACAACAAACAATACCTAAAAAACAAGAAAAAATCAAAGAAATTTTTGAAAAAGTACAAGTTAACATTCCTTTGTTAGATCTATTGTAGAAAATGCCACCTTGTGCTAAAGTTCTGAAGGATTGGTGTACTAGGAAAAGAGAGCGAAAAGTTCTTAGGAAGGTCTTTTTAGCTGAGCAAAGTAGTTCCCTATTTCTGCCACAAATTCCTAAAAAGTTATCTGATCCTGGAATCCCTGTTATATCATGCACCATAGGAAATACCATTCTAGAAAGAACCTTAATAGACTTAGGTGCAGGTATAAATGTTATGCCAAGTGATATATTTGCATCCTTAGGATTAGAAGGCTTAACTTCTACTAGTACGATTATTCAATTAGTTGATAGAAGTATAAGATACCCTAGAGGAAAAATAGAGGATGTTTTAATTAAAATCAAAAACTTTATATATCTTATTGATATTGTAATTTTGGATTCCCAACAAATTAAGCATAAAAATAGTGATACATCTTTAATTTTGGGAAGGCCATTTTTAGCAACATTAGGGGTTGTTATAAATTGTAAAACTGGAGTAATGAAGTTATCATATGGCAATGAGGATACTCAATTAAATATTTTCAAACCAGAAAGGTTTGAAGAGTTAGAAATGTCCTTACATACCATAGACTTTTTAGTGGATGAAGGAGATATGTTAGATGATGTGATTCAAGAAGAATTAAATAGGCAAATCAATTCTAAAACTTTAGAGGAAAGTGAAAGCATAAATATAGAAGGAGATCTGGAAGAAATTAATTTAGAAAATGATGATGTTCAATTAGGATCTTTAGCTTCTAATGGGCAACATTTAGAATTAAAACATTTACCTCTTGAATTAACCTATATATTTCTGGAAGAGAAAGGAACCTGTCCAATCATTATTGCTTCAGATTTAAAAGAGAATCAAATAGCTAAATTAATAGATGTAGTGAAAAGTTATAAAGAAGCAATAGGATGGACTATGACTGATATAAAAGGATTAAGTTCAACTTTATGCTGTCACCACATATATTTAGAAGAGAATGCTAAACCTGTTAGAATTCCTGAGAGGAGATTAAATCCAAACCTTAAAGAAGTAGTCAAGAAAGAAATAGTTAAATGGTTAGATAATGATATAATTTATCCGATTTTTGATAGCTCGTGGGTTAGTCCAATCCATGTAGTTCCCAAGAAATCAGGATTAACAGTTATTAGGAATGAAAGTCAAGACTTGATACTTACTAGAATTTAATCAGGCTAGAGAGTATGTATAGACTATAGAAAGTTGAATGCTGTGACTAGGAAAAATCATTTTCCCTTACCTTTTATAGATCAAATGCTAGAAAGATTAGCAGGGCAAGAATATTTTTGTTTCCTAAATGGGTATTCAGGTTATAATCAAATTCTAGTAGCATTAGAGGATCAAGAGAAAACAACTTTCACTTGTCCTAATGGAACTTATGCTTTTAAGAGAATACGATTCAGATTATGCAATGCACTAGCCACCTTTCAAAGGTGTATGCAAGGCATATTTACTGGAATGACTGAAGATTTTTTAGAAATATTTATGGATGATTTTACTATATATGGCAACTCATATGAAGTTTGTTTAAAAAATTTAGACCTAATATTAAAACGCTGTGTGGAAAAAAATCTTGTTTTAAATTGGGAAAAATGTCACTTCATGGTTAAACGAGGAATAGTTTTAGGGCATGTTGTTTCTAAGAAAGGGTTGGAAGTAGATAAAGCTAAAATAGAAGTAATTTCTAATCTACCAGAACCTAAATCAGTTAAAGATATTAGATCATTTCTAGGACATGCTGGTTTTTATAGAAGATTTATTAAAGACTTTAGCAAAATAGCTAGACCTTTAACTAATCTATTAAAAGATGTTCTATTTAACTTTGATAAAAATTGCAAGGAAACATTTTTCAAACTTAAAACTAGCTTAATTTCAACTCCTATAATTCAAGCACCTGATTGGAGCCATCCATTTGAATTAATGTGTGATACATCTAATTTTGCTGTAGGAGCAGTGTTGGGATAGAAGATAGAAAAATCTCCTAGAGTGATTCATTATGCAAGAAAAACCTTAAATGATGCTCAAGTTAATTACACAACTACTGAAAAAGAACTATTAGCTGTTGTGTTTGCCTTAGAAAAGTTTAGATCATATCTGATTGGAGCTAAAGTAATAGTATACACGGATCATTCATCTTTAAATCATCTGTGATGTGTGTGTCTTCCATCAAGTATATCTATGTGTCTTTGTATATGGTTGTATTTCTTTGATAATTTGTACAAGGGCAAACTTGTCTTTTGTATATCACCAACCGTTGCCCCCATATATGTAAGGGGTCATCCACGTCCAAGGGATGCCATGCCAAACCATCCCTTGATTTTGTTCTCCCCCTTCTTTGTACCAGCAACCATACAGCAAGGAATCACGATAGATTGATCACTCATGGATGTACCTATGTTGGGGAACCACGTAAATTTGTCATTCTTCGACTTCTCCACTCGCAATCCTCCCTTCCATGCAGATCTCTTCTCCACACCACCCCTAGATGCTCCACATTTGTTTGATCTTTCCGCACAACAACTGGTATCAGAGCGAGGTTGGACATCTCCGGGTTCTTTCTTTTTCTCTACTTTTCTTTCAGTGACTCCTTCTTTCCATTCCTTCATTTGGACTTCATGGGCTAGAAGGTTTCCCAATAGATCTTCAACTGAATAGTTATTCAGATCCTTTAAATCCTGTATAGAAATAGACTTCTATTTCCATTCGACTGTCAGACTCCTTAGGATCTTTTGTACCTGTTCACTATTAGAAAAACTCCTCACAAGGCCTCTTAGTTCATTCACAATTTCTGTGAATCTAGAAAACATTTCAGTAATACTTTCTTTTCCAAGCATTTTGAATAATTCATATTTTCTTAACAAAATGCTGATTTTAGTATCTTTAACTTGGCTGGTTCCTTCATTTGTAATTTGAAGGATCTTCCAAGCTTCATGAGAGAATTTACAAGCAGATATTTTATTATACTGTTCACTAGTTAGTGCACAGTATAAGGAATTAAGCCCACGAGCATCCATTTGGATGATTCTTTCATCCTCCTCAGTCTAGTCACTTTCATGACTGATTGGAGTTGGTGTACCATGTACAACCATTCTCCAAAGTTTCACATCTGTACTCCTGAGAAAGCACTCCATCCTATTTTTCCAATAGCTGTAATTGCTACCATCAAAGAGGGGGGGCCGATGGATATTCTGACCCTCCATAGTGTGGAAAGCCATGATGTTAGATGGTTAAATCTATTAACGAGATCAACCTTGCTCTAATACCAATTGTCAAGACCTTAAGGCTTACCAGAGGGGGGGTGAATGGTAAACATTCATTTCTTAACCTTTTAGAAGTAGATTAATGTAAAGTGATAGCAAGCATACAATAAAAGAAATCACACAGAGATTTTTAGGTGATTCACCACTAACGGCTAGTCCACCCCCAATGGATACTTGGGCTTCACTAAACTCTTGCAAACGTACAATCACTTGCTTTAAGGTTTAAACAAGAACCAACTAACCATTCACTTGAGCTTCCTTGTCGAAGCTTCAATCAATCCTTTCTCTGAAGTTTTAATCCGTGTACTTTAGTAAACACTATCTTGTGAACAACAAAGTTGAATGCATGATGAGCTTCTGAAATTTGGTCTGTAAGTGTTGAAGATGATTTGATCTCTAAAGCTATTCTTCTGTTGAGCTTGGTGTAAGTATATGTATGAGTAAAACGCTACTTAAATCCGTTGTCTATATCTTGTATATATACCTGACATGTGTAACGATCATATTTTCTTCCAACGGATGCATTCTACTATACTTGATTAGACTCCAATCCCAAATACGATAAGTTACCGTTCAGAAAGTTATTTCAAGATGTCTTACCGATTTTCCTAACCTTTCAGATAGTTAGCTGTGTAACTCTCCAAAGAATATCTGTAACTCACCGAAAGATCACTTAAACTTTTCTGCCACAAAGGATTCCAGAATATTTACTGCGAGCTCACATTCAATCGGATGATAATAACTGTAACTTACCGAACAGTTATATAACTGTCGGATAGTTGGCTACTGTAACCCTTTGTTAACTTTCTAATTACTTCAATTCAGCACATGCATAAAAGGCTGACTTAAGTTTCAGATGGTTATACTTGTAACTCACTGAAACGCTTCAGGATTTCGGATAGTTATCTTTCTAACTCTCCGAAAACATATTTGAGCTTCTTTCTAGAATTCTGCATGTGGGAAATTCAATGACTTAAGTTTCGGATAGTTAAACTATAACTTACCGAAACTCTCTTTGAGATTTCAGATAGTTATCTAACTCTCTGATTTTTCCTTTAAGCATTTGACTACTGACTTCTCTATTCTGCACGTGCGTAATAGGATGACTTAAGTTCCAGAAAGTTATACCTCTAACTTATCGAAAAACTCGAATAGTTATCTAACTCTCCGAAAAGAAAACTCGAATAGTTATCTAACTCTTTGACAAGTCCTTTAAGCTTCTGTTCTGTATTTTTGCACGTGATTTATTGAATGACTTAACTTTCGGATAGTTATACCTGTAACTCTCCGAAAAGTCCTTTAAGCTTCCGGATAGTTAACTCCTTAACTATCCGATCATTCAATCCTCCTTATCATGAGAAATACAATTCTTAACTGTCTGATTTTCTACAGCAACGTATTCTGAGATTTACTACAACCTGTTTGCTGCTTCGATTTGTTTGTCTTCTGATCTTTTTGCTGTACAGATTAATCCTGATAAATACAATTCAAAACCTTACATTGATTTTTGCATTATCAAAATCTAGAGGTCCTTTCAATCTCCCCCTTTTTGATAATGGCAAAAACCTTACAATGTATTACATGTATTTCTCTCCCTATATATCTATATAGAAAAGCACACAAGGAATACAGAATAATGTAAATTTAAAGACTCCCCCTGATTTTTTGAAATCACTCCCCCTACTTTACTGGAGCTTTGCTTACCAAAATATGATATTTCTCCCCCTTTTTTTCCAATTGTCAAAAAGAAGTGAGAAGACAGATATTGAGTTGGTGGAGCAATTATAGTTGAGTATCAAAAAGTCTAAGTTGCTGCAAAACAGAGATGTTAGTAGAACAAGCTCCTAGTTGTGAGCTTGGAGAGTAGATATGAAATTATAAATCATATAAAGAACAAATCCCTAAATTTCGTCTAATATGATTAAATGCAGCTTTAGATAATGGTTTGGTGAAGATATCTGCAAGTTGTTCTTTAGTAGAGACATATTCTAAGGAAATATGACCTTTTTCAACATGGTCTCTTAAAAAGTGGTGCCTAATCTCGATATGTTTCGCTCTAGAGTGTAGAACTGTATTTTTGTAGAGATTGATGGCACTACTGCTATCACAGTAAATAATGGTATTCTGAAAATTTAGCTTATAATCTACTAGAGTTTGCTACATCCATAAGATCTGTGCACAATATAGGCCTGCTGCCATATATTCAACTTCAATGGTGGATAGAGCTATAGAGTTTTGTTTCCTGCTGAACCAAGAAACAAGAGAATGACCAAGCAACTGACATGTCCTACTGGTGCTTTTTCGATTTGTTTGCATCCTGCATAATCTGCATCACTATATCCTACTAAAATCAATTGATTCTGTGAAGAATAAAATAAGCCAAACTCGTTGGTACCTTGTAGATATTTAAATATACGTTTAACTGATTTTAAGTGTGATGCTCTTGGATAGGCTTGATATCTTGCACAAGAACAAACACTAAACATTATATCTGGTCTGCTGGCTGTTAGATACAGAAGTGATCCAATCATACCTCTGCATTTCTTTTGATCTACTGGAATGCCAGAAATGTCCTTATCAAGTTTTTCATTTGAGTTCATTGGAGTACTTGCTACTTTGGATTTATCCATACCAAATTTCAAGAGAATCTCTTTGCAAAATTTTTCTTGATTCAGGAAAATGCCATGCTTAAGTTGATGAATTTGCAATCCTAGAAAGAATTTTAATTCTCCCATAAGACTCATCTCAAATTCATTCTTCATTAAGATTTGAAAATCATGACATAGATTCTCATGTGTGGCACCAAAAATGATATCATCCATGTAGATCTGAATAATTAACATATGAGAACCTTCAGATTTGATGAATAAGGTGTTGTCTGCAGTTCCTATGTTAAACTGATTCTCAAGAAGGAAACTCTTCAGTTTATCATACCATGCACGTGGTGCTTGCTTCAAACCATAGAGAGCTTTATTCAGTTTGTATACATGGTTTGGATTTTCTTCATCTTCAAAACCTGGTGGCTGTTCTACATATACTTCTTCTTGTAGAATGCCATTAAGAAATACACTTTTAACATCTATTTGATAAAGCTTGATTTTCATACTACTTGCAAAGGCAAGTAACATTCTAATTGCTTCAAGTCTTACAACAGGTGCAAAAGTTTCTTCATAGTCGATTCCTTCCTATTGGTTGTATCCCTGAGCAACAAGTCTAGCTTTATTTCTGATAATACTACCATTATTGTCAAGTTTGTTCTTAAACACCCATTTAGTACCAATAATTGATTTTTCGATGGGCCTTTCAATCAAGTTCCGGACTTCATTTTTCTTGAACTGATTTAGTTCCTCTTGCATGGCCATGATCCAGTATTCATTATTGCAAGCGTCTTCAACTGTTGAAGGTTCAAGTTTAGACACAAAAGCACAATAATTGCAAATATTTTGAATTTTGCTTCTTATTTGAACACCTTGATTTATATTCCCAATAATTTGTCCAATGGGATGTTCAGACTTTGTCTTCCATGCTTTTTCTGTCTTAGTAGGTGTAGGTAGTGTTGAACTATCCTTTTTCTGAGGAATTTTCTGATTTATTACTTCACTTTCACTTTCATTGTCTATTGTTAGCCTCTTCAATTTTCCTACCATGTCTTCATCAAAGAATACGTTTATTGACTCTTCTACTCTTCTTTCATGCTCAAAATAGACCCTGTAGGCCTTGCTCCTTGAAGAGTATCCAACAAGTAGAGCAGGATTAGATTTTGCATCAAATTTGTCCTTTTGATCCTTTGTATTAAGCACATAACATCTTGATTCGAAGACCTTAAAATATCCAACATTTGGTATTTTACCATACCATAGTTCAAAAGGTGTCTTATGTAGGATAAGTCTAAGGTGAGTTCTGTTTATCGAATAACATGCAGTATTTACAGCTTCATCCTATAGAGACTTTGGTAGATTAGATGCATTAAGAATTGTCCTTGCCATTTCTTGTACTGATCTATTCTTCCTCTCTACAACTCCATTTTGAGCAAGAGTTCTTAGACATGAGAATTCCTGTAGTATGCCAAAAGAATTGCATAATTCTTCAAATTCTGAATTTTCAAATTCACCTCCATGATCACTTTTGATCTTCTTCACAATTGAATCTTTTTCATTTTGAATTCTAATACAAAGATGTTTGAATTCATCACAAGCTTCATTCTTGTGTGTTAAGAAAATAACCCAAGTGAATCTTGTATAATCATCAACTACCACTAAGGTATATTTTCTTCCTCCTAAACTGGCTGTCTGTGTAGGACCAAATAGGTCCATATGCAATAGATCCAATGGTTGACGTGTGGACATGTCTTCAATACTCTTGTGTGCTGATTTCTTTTGTTTTCCAATTGTATAGTCACTACACAATTTATCTCTCCTGAATTTGAGCTTAGGCACACCTCTAACAAGATCATGTTTGGTCAATTTTCTTATAAGTCTCATGTTTGCATGATTTAATCTTTTATGCCATAACCATTCATCTTCATTAGAAGCAACTAAACATGCATCACTAGATATAATATCACATGGAAATTCCAAAGTATAAATTGAATTATTTCTATATCTAGTAAATTTGATTTCATATGTATCAAGTTGTAATATAAAACATTTTTCTACAGTAAAAAGTATATTGTAACCTTTGTCACATAATTGACCTACACTTAGCAGATTCTGTTTTAAACCATTTACATGTAAGACATTTTCTATTTTTCCATTTTCAGATGCAACATTTCCTATGGCAATAATTCTACATTTTTCATTGTTACCAAACTTAAAAGATCCTAAATTTATTGATTTAACAGATTCCAGAAGTCTTTTCTTACCTGTCATATGCTTTGAGCAACCACTGTCAATGATCCACTTAGACGTTTGAGCTTTCTTGTCCATGCAGTCCTACAAGTCATGTTGAAATTAAGACTTTTGGTACCTATATCTTCTTGGGTCCATCATTGTTAGTCCTCTATATACTAAACTTGTTGCCTTTTGGTAGCCATATAGATGTAGATCTCTTCTTAATGACAAACAAAGTGGTGCCATCTTTGTAAGATCTAATTTTTCTACCACAGTAAGGGGTTTCCTGTGGTACAGCATACCTTAGGCCAAATTTACTTTTTCCTATTCTTTGAGATCCTATGATTTTGTTTAAACTATTTTCACCCTTAGTAAATTTACATACAGTTTTCTTTAAATCAGTAACTTCAGATAATAGATTTTTATTTTCTTCTTTCAGATCAAAATTTTTACAACTATAGCTATCCATTTTAGTTTTCAATTCCCTATTATCAATTAGAGCTTTTTCTAGTTCAGCAAAAACATCTTCTAGATAGGAATTTAAATTCTTTAATTCTTTCTTGTACTTCTTACATTTTACATATAAGTTATCTACTGTACAGAGAAGACTATCTATATCTACATCATCATTTTCTTTTTCTGAGCAATAGGGAGATGTAGAGCATACCTCTTGTGCAGCAAAGCACACATTTGCAGATGCCTCCTCATCTAAGTCTGATGAGCTGCTGGATGAACTGCTGTCATCTCAAGTGGCTTTCAATGCCATTTTCTTCTTATTCTTCCTTTTCCATTTCTGTTTGTCCCCCTCCTGTTGAAAAGGACAGTAAAGTTGAATGTGTCCCAGTTTCTTGCACCTGTAGCATGTAGGGACTTTTGATTTTGAGGAGTTGGCTTTGCCTCCTTGTCTCATCATCCTTCTGAAGTTCCTAGCTAGTAGTAACACTTCATCCTCATCCAAGCTTAGTTGATCTTCTGTTGATGGAAAAGCTAGTTCTTTCTTTTTCTCTACTTTTCTTTCAATGACTCCTTCTTTCCATTCCTTCATTTGGACTTCATGGGCTAGAAGGTTTCCCAACAGATCTTCAACTGTATAGTTATTCAGATCCTTTAAATCCTGTGTGGAAGTAGACTTTTGCTTCCATTCGACTGTAAGGCTCCATAGGATCTTTTGTACCTATTCACGATTAGAAAAACTCCTCCCAAGAACTCTTAGTTCATTCACAATTTCTGTGAATCTAGAAAACATTTCAGTGATTCTTTCTTTTTCAAGCATTTTGAATAATTCATATTTTCTTAACAAAATGCTGATTTTAGTATCTTTAACTTGGCTGGTTCCTTCATATGTAATTTGAATGATCTTCCAAGCTTCATGAGAGAATTTACAAGCAGATATTTTATTATACTGTTCACCAGTTAGTGCACAGTAAATGGAATTAAGCCCATGAGCATCCATCTAGATGATTCTTTCATCCTCCTCAGTCTAGTCACTTTCATGACTGATTGGAGTTGGTGTACCATGTACAACCATTCTCCAAAGTTTCACATCTGTACTCCTGAGAAAGCACTCCATCCTATTTTTCCAGTAGCTGTAATTGCTACCATCAAATAGGGGAGGTCGATGGATATTCTGACCCTCTACAATGTGGAAAGCCATGATCTCAGATGGTTAAATCTATTAACGAGATAAACCTTACTTTGATACCAATTGTTAGGACTTTAAGGCTTACCAAAGGGGGGGGTGAATGGTAAAAATTTGTTTCTTAACCTTTTAGAAGTTGATTAATGTAAAGTGATAGCAAGCATACAATAAAAGAAATCACACAGATATTTTTAGGTGGTTCACCATTAACGGCTAGTCCACCCCCAAGGGATACTTGGGCTTCACTAAACTCTTGCAAACGTACAATCACTTGCTTTAAGGTTTAAGCAAGAACCAACTAACCATTCACTTGAGCTTCTCTATCGAAGCTTCAATGAATCCTTTCTCTGAAACATGATGTCTAACAACCATTGTGAGGAGTGACCACATCGCAGGAAGGAAAGTCATTTTCACCAAGCACCGACTCATATCTCAGGAGATCGTAAAGCTTCTAGCCTTGGTTTCGGGTTGATGCCAATATGCTGAAGAGGAGATCATCTTGTAATTCTGCACTCGCGATTCTATAGGGAGAGGAGACAAGATTGTAAGTGGTTAAGTTTTCAGTGGTGTAATCACGTTGCATGTAGTGACAGATGTATTTACTATCGATAGAGAATTTTACATTTCACCTTTCGCCCATTTTCATGAACATATCAAAAAAAAATACCAAAAACAACTTATCTATGTTTACATTTAGTATTTAAGTGTTGTACGGTTGTTTTGTATTGTGATTAATGTTATCATTTTTAGTATTATGAATGTTTTATATTTGTTTAATTCAGAAAATAGAAAATAGTTTTACAGTTTATTGAACTTGATTCGTTCCAGATATTTAAAGATTTTAATTGTTACTATTTAAAATATCTGAATGTTAGTGTTGCTTAATGATAAATCTAATATTAACTAGCATTAAAGAGCTTAATTGATGTTATTTACAATCTGTGGAACCGCCTAATGGTTGGCCGAATTCCTCTATAAATAGTAGTATTTAACTAGAAAGATAGGCTCATGGAGTTAACTTAAGTCCACAAGATTTGTCCATTGAGTTAGCCATAACTCTACAAACTTAGTCCGTTGTGTTAACTGTAACTCAACGGTGTGCTTAACTAAACACATAAACTCTAATATAAAAATCAGGACAATACACAATTCTTACTCAATCTCTGTGGGATCGACCTGTACTTGCACACAAATACAATATACACTATGCACTTACAGTTAAAATACAAATTAGAATTAATATCTAATTTGTGTGAAAGGTTGTTAGTTTACTTCTAAAAGTAATTATTGATATAAGCATAAAGATAAAGTAAACAAGTTGTTTGATCTAAGCTTTCGCAACCAATACAAAATGCTTAAGAAATTTAATTTTAATGGTACAAGGATTCAAGGAACTCCTATGAGTACTTCTTTAAAGTTAGATATTGATGACATAGGAAAATCAATAGATAAAAGAAAATACTGAAGTATGATTGGTTCTTTACTTTATTTGACAACTAGTAGACCTAATATCATGTTTGCTGTGTGTGCTTGTGCTAGATTTCAATCAATACTAAAGAATCACAATCAATTGTTGTTAAAAGAATATTTAGATATATACAAGGAACTAAAAATTTTAGACTATATTATTCTAAGGATAGTTCAATAGATTTTATAGGATATACTGATGCTGATTACGTAGGATCTAAATCTAATAGAAAGAGTACCAATGGCACATGTCAATTATTGGGAAATAATTTTGTGTCATGGTTTAGTAAAAAGCAAAACTGTATAACACTTTCAACCACTAATGCTAAATATGTTGCTGCTGCATTGTGTTGCACTCAGATTCTATGCATAAGGCAAACTTTAGAAGATTTTGGATTATCTTATGATACAACTAAGATTTATTGTAATAATAGTTCTAACAATGAGTTAGTCTATAACTTATCGAAAATCCACTTAAGTACTTTTGTCTGTCCTAAGTTTGGATACTTGTAGCTGTAACTTACCAAAACATTTTTAACTATTAGATAGTTAGCTACCGTAACTCTCTGATTTCCTTTAAACCTTCTGACTGTAATTATTTTATTTCGGCACGTGCATAATAGGATGACTTAAGTTTTGGATAGTTCATTCTATAACCTTCTGAAAACATCCTATTTTTCGGATAGTCAACTTTCCTAACTTTCTGAAATTCTTCTAAGCTTTTGACTGGATTTCTTGACGTGTATATTAAATGACTTAACTTATCAGATAGTTAGATTTTCTAACTCACCGATTTGCCTTGGATTTTTGGATAGTTAGCTTTCCTAACTTTCTAAAAAATTCAAACCTTTTTTCTTTTTTAACATTCTGAAGACCTTCTTATAAACCTTAGTTAATCTGAGTTTAGTCCTCTTAAGATCTTGATGAAACAATTTATCAGACTAACAAACTATTTTAGGTTCATAAAAAGAATATTAGAATAGTTTACAATGTTCTCAAGATAATGTTTATATAAGTTACTTATAGCTTGTATGTTGCTTTCAAAAGCTTTCAATTGAAAACATTCGAAACTTGCTTTTTAGCTAAGTATATTAATTAGACATTATGTTATGTAAGGTAACATGTAAAACTACCTCTAGACGATGTTTTACTCGTTAGGTTAGCTAACACAATGAGTTATGCTTAAATTTTTTGGGTACCTCGATTGAATAAATTTTATTTAATATTCATTTAAAACTCAAACCCAACTAATAGACTTGTTAAGTTATGCTACTGAAACCTTATTTAAACACTTATTACACGAGAACTTAGGTTATCTCGTAATATCTTTCTGAAAATCTTTCCCACTTATTCCTGTAACAACTTGCGAGATGTATTCAAAGTTCTACAAAGGGCATGGAAGAAAAGTTGAAAGTCTTCGAAAGGCAATAGCTATAGAAAGTGCTGTTTAGAATGAAAAAATGCATAATATTAATGGTTAAATGATGGTTAATTGCAGAATATTTAGCTTATCATATGAGAATTAAGCCATTATGTTATAATTGCACTGTTATATGCTTTAATGAAGGAATCTGCATAATTTCAAGGAATTAGAGTTAATTAAGTACATTTCTAAATTGTCGGTAAGTTGTAGGTTTTTAATTCTTAAGTATCCAAATTTTTTGTTATTTCAGAGAGTTATATTGCATGTACCGGACAATTATGTTTTAAATACTTAAAGAATATTTTATTATTTCCTAGAATACACGTGTTGAAACATCAATACATGACTTAAGTGAAATTTCGGTAAGTTATCTGTTAACTATTTGAAATGCATCTAAGCATCGGATAGTTAAGGTTTGTAAGTATCCGAAATATCTGAACTAGTTATTTCTTTATTACATGTATTTTACAGTTAAATCAACAAAGTAAGTCCGTTGAGTTATCTGTAACTCCACAAACCATTTATTTTCTAATATGCCACTATAGTGGTTGCAAAAACAAGACATTCAAAGGAAAACCACGATCGCACGTATCACGTAGGAATTCACTCATGGAATGAAGAAGAAATCACCATCATTAATATGAATGAAGGAAATCCAACCGATCAATTAAGCAGAAGCAGTTACTACAGAAAGAAATATAAAAGAAGAGAAGAAAGACAAAGAAAGTGTATGTGTAGAGGTGGAGGACCACGTTAACTACAGGAAGCGTCAGAAGTTCCCTAAAGCTCCACACCACTACCAAAATCACCAACCATCAGAGGTCTGTGAGGATACTTTCCTGATGTCAGGTCAATTCTAAGCCAAACACGGTGACTAACAACCACTATGAGGAGTGATCGCGTTGTAGGAAGGGAAGCCATTTTCACCAAGCACCGACTCATATCTTAGGAGATCGTAAAGCTTCTAGCCTTGGTTTCGGGTTGATGCCAGTATGTTGAAGAGGAGATTATCTTACAATTTTGGATTCGCGATTCTATAGGGAGAGGTGGCAGGATTGTAAGTGATTAAGTTTTCAGTGGTATAATCGCGTCGCATGTAGTGATGGAAGTTTTTACTATCGATAGAGATTTTTACATTTCACCTTTCATTCATCTTCAGGAACATATCAAAACAAAAATACCAAAAACAACAAATTATCTATGTTTACATTTAGCATTTAAGTGTTGTATTGTTTGTTTTGTATCGTGATTAATGTTATCATTGTTAGTATTGTGAATGTTTTATGTTGATTTGATTCAAAAAATAGAAAATAGTTTTATTGTTTACTGAAATTGATTCATTCGAGATACTTAAAGATTTTAATGGTTACTGTTTGAAATATTTGAATGTTAGTGTTGCTTAATGAGAAATCTAATATAAACTAACATTAAAGAGCTTAATTGATGTTATTTACAATCTATGGAACCGCCCAATGTTGGCTGAATTCCTCTATAAGTAGTAGTATTTAACTGGAAAGATAGGCTCATGGAGTTAACTTAAGTCCATGAGGTTAGTTCGTTGAGTTAGCCATAACTCAATGAATTAAGTCTATTGTGTTAGCTGTAACTCAATGGAGTGCTTAACTAAACACACATAAACTCCAATAAAAATCGAAACAGTACACAATTCTTACTCAATCTTTGTGGGATTGACCTGTACTTGCACACAAATACAATATACATTGTGCACTTGCAGTTAAAGCAGAAATTGGAATTAATATCTAATTTGTGTGAAAGGTTGTTTGTTTACTTCTAAAAGTAATTATTGATATAAGCATAAAAACAAATCAAACAAGGTTTTTGGTGCAGCTTAACAAATCCAAGACAAGTTTTCTAGCACCGTTGTTGAGGACCAGTTGTCTGATCTAACCTTTCACACCAATACTAGTTTTCTGGCGTCGTTGCCAGGGATTGAAAAACTAAGCAACTATGAGTGTTGTTTTGTTTTAATAGCAAGAGGAATGTTGTGTTTTATTTTTTTTGAGAATATGGTATATGCTTATGCTTAAAGATTTCTAAAGCCTGTAGTTAGCATATGTGAATTCTACAATTTGGAAGGTCACGACATCTTTGATTGTTTGAAACTAAAACGATTGCAGATGGTTAGATCACATGAACAGCAAATCAATTATATTCAATATAATAGAGTTGAGTATGAGAAATTATTTTATGGAGATCTGATTCTGTTGAGTATTTTTGTTTTGATGATGTGTGCTGAATGAAAATAATCATATTTGCTCAATTACTATTGCTTGTGAAAAGAAATTAAAATCATCAATTAATACAGAAAAAGCTTATTGATATAAATACTTGTCTGTATTGGATCTGAAATTAATAACTAGTCATTTCGTTGCATTAATTTCTCATTTAGCTAAATGTTAAGTTAACATGTGTTTTTATTGAAAAGCATGATATGTTTTAATGTTATATCTTCTGTATCATGAACAGTGCACGTTTAGACAACTCGTTAAGTTAGAGTTTTGTTTGTATAGAGGTCACGTGAGAACTTGTTAAGTTAGAGGCTTAAAGGTTAAAATAGGTCACGTGATAACTCGTTGAGTTAGTGAGTAAAAGAAGAGACGAACCCGTTAAGTTACTGTTATACACGTGGGGAAATTATAAGTTACGAATGTTGTATTGTATCACGTGAGGTGCACATGTTTAACTCGTTAAGTTAACATAACTAAACACGTTGAGTTGCTATATTGAACACTAAGGCAACGCGTTAGGTTAGCGTTATAAACTTAAGTTGTTATTTTTGCACGTGGTAAAATTCTTATTATAAAAACATTTGTGGTTCGTTGAGTTATCATAACACAACGGAGATGGTTCATTGGGATAGCATAACACCACAGACTTAGTTCGTTGAGTTAGCTACAGTACTTGTCACGTGAAATGGCATATGAGGAACTCATTAAGTAAAAAACGTTAAGTTATATATATACTTGTGTTACTCGTTTAGTTAACATTAAAGTAACGACTTCTTATTACACTAATGAAAAACTTTTAGACGAGAAAGTTTATTTTGCAGGAAATTTTTCAGAGATCTAGGACTGATGATTAAAGAAAATTCGAAATATAAACGTAGGTTAGAACGTGTGTGTTTCGATGAAGGAAAAAGAAAAGACGTGGAGAAGTGGAAAACTGGTGGTGGTTAAACATGAAGGATATGCATGAAATGAAGATACAGTATAAAAGGCATAGAATCCTCGTTGATCAATTTATCCTTGCACACAAAACGAAAAATCTTTTCAAGGATCAAATCATCCCTGCACACCAAAAGAAAAATCTTTTTCAGGGATCAAAAACACATTCTCGGGGAAAATCTCTCAAGTGGAAGAAAGTTCAGTGAAGCATAAAAAGGTAAGATTTTTGTCATTGAAGTTTTGAAGTATTAGAAGAAAGTAAATTCGGTGAAGCATGAAAAGACAAGATATTCGTCACTAAAGAATTGCTGAAGAAGAAAAAGAAGAAGAAGAAAGATTTCAAACAGGGAGAAAAGTTTTAAATTCCGCAAATTAGTTTTCTCTGTCTGTAGTTATGAAATTGTTTAGATGATACATGGTATCGAAATATAATTGCATCTACAATTTCTAAGGAGAATTGAATTGTATATTGTAATTGAAACCTTGAATAAAAATGATTTTATGAAAACAATGTCTCATCTTGTTTTTGAGTTTTAAAGGTTTAATTATATTTCAGAAAATATTAAAAATACACAATTCACCCTCCTCTTGTGTAGCCATACGATCCTACAAGTGGTATCAGAGCTTTGTTAATAATCTTTGATATAAAATCGATACCAACTTATTTAATATCATTGCTTATTCTACCTTCCTTGTTTTTAAACAGAAATTAATATCTGAGCATACATTTTACTCTATTGATTTAAGGCTCAAGTTGTTTTAAGGTTTTTAGACTGTTTAAAATCAAATAGGTTGAAAAATCTAAGGTAAAATGGCTATTGGAAATGGTAATTTTTCTTTATATGAAGGCCAAAATCTTAATCGTCCTCCTTTATTTGATGGAATACATTTTGAATATTGGAAATATAGGATGACTGTTTTTCTTCAAAGTATAGATCATAAGTTATGGTTCATGATTTCTAAACCATATACTCCGTTAACTACTCCTTATAATACTTGGACAATTACTAAAAAAGAAAATGAAACTCTGAATGTCCTTATAATACTTGGACAATTACTAAAAAAGAAAATGAAACTCTGAATGCTAAGGGCTTAAATATTTTATTTTGTGCATTGAGTTATGAACAGTTCAGTAAAGTGTCGGCATATAAATCTACTTATGAGGTGTGACATGCATTAGAAGTTTCACATGAAGGTACTTCTCAAGTTAAAGAGACAAAAATAAACATGTTGATTCATAAGTATGAACTCTATAAGATGCATGAAGACGAAAATATTTCTGAGATGTTTTCCAGATTTCTTGATATCATAAACTCTTTAAAATGTTTAGGAAAGAATTTTGAACAGAAGGATTTGGTGAGGAAAATTCTCAGATCCCTATGTTCTAAATGGTCTCAAAAAGTAACATCAATTGAGGAATCACGAGATTTAAATGTTTATTCTATGAATGAACTTATAGGAAATTTAACAGCTTATGAAGTTCAATTAAATGAATCACTGAGTCACAACAAACTAAAAATGAAGAAAGAAATAGCCTTCGAAATTAATTCAGATTCTGATATATCTACTGATTTTGACGAGGATTTGATTTTGGTGACTAGGAAATTCAAGAAAGCATGGAAAGCTAGGAAACAGCAAAGGAACAAAAATGATAAACTCTCAATGTCAAAATCATTGAATGACAAGAATTCTTCATCCAGAAAGTATGTATGTTACAGCTGTAAGAAACCTGGACATCTTTCTCCGGATTGTCCTATGAGGAAAAATGAAAAGCAAAGTAGGACAAATCAGAAGAAGACGGCTTAGAAAACTCAGAAAAAGTTTTACAAGAAAAAGGCTTTGAAGGTCACTTGGGATGACACGTCTGAAGAGTCTGAATCTGAGGAATCAGCATCAAAATCTTCACATTCAGAAGGAGAACAAGAGTTAGAAGACGTTGCTCATGTGTGCTTCATGGCAGATGAGTCTGAGGTAATATCTGATCCTGAAAGTCATTCAGATTTCAACTTCGATAAATTATTATGTGCTTATCATGCATTATTACAAAAACTTAAAGTATGTAAACTGGAAAATAAGAATATTAGAAAATATTCATCCATTATGGAAGAAGAAAATTGTTTCCTGTCTACTACTTTAGAAAAGTTTAAATGTGATAATGAAAATCATGCTAGAGATTTGCAAAAATTTAGATTTAATGAATGTATCTTGCATGAACAAATACAGAATATAAATGCTGAAAAATTAAAGATAGAATCTGAAAATGAAATGTTGAGAAACAATATAAATGAACTTGAATTAGAGATAGATAAATTAAAACTGAGAGAGCAAGATTTAAATTCTACCTTTGAGAAATGGAATTTAAGTCAAACTAAGTTAGACAAACTAACTAGTACCCCTGCGGTGTCTTATAAATTTGGCTTAGGATTTGATTATCCTGAATATCCTGAATCTCAAGCCCATAAAGGATT
Organism: Cymodocea nodosa; assembly: GCA_036874045.1. Taxonomy (NCBI): domain Eukaryota; kingdom Viridiplantae; phylum Streptophyta; class Magnoliopsida; order Alismatales; family Cymodoceaceae; genus Cymodocea; species Cymodocea nodosa. The sequence continues at coordinate 17,841,844 of JAZBRI010000003.1, read as the reverse complement.
TATTAGTTGCAGTTTAAGTAAATCTAAGACTAAAATTCCTTTTATTATGAAACAAGGTAATAAATATGTAGAAGTAGATACTTCAAGAGATGAATCATGTAGTAATAATATAAATCATTGAGGGAAACTAGTGATGCATATCTATGGCATAGAAGGATTGAGCATATAAATATGAGACTGTTACATAAACTATCTAGAAAACATTTAGTGAGAGGTTTACCAAAGATTAAATACTCAAAGAACTCTATGTGTGATGCATGTGAGTTAGGTAAACTTCACAAAAACTCTTTTAAATCCAAAACTGATATTTCAAGCAAGAGAGTCTTAGAACTTATACATATGGATCTATTTGGACCAACAAGAATCATGAGTCTTGGTGGTAAACCGTATGTATTTGTTTTAGTAGATGACTTCTCTAGATACACTTGGGTATATTTTCTAGCATCTAAGACAGAAGTTTTTGAAAAATTTAAAATATTTTACAATTTTGTTCAAAATGAGCAAAGTGTCTCTATTCAAAAACTTAGGAGTGATCATGGAACTGAATTTGATAATGATCAAATGGATAACTATTGTAATGAGCATGGCATTGATCACAGATTTTCTTTTCCAAGAGCACCGTGTCAAAATGGTGTTGTTGAGAGAAAGAATAGATCACTTCAAGAAATGGCCAAAACTATGTTGAATGAACATAAGTTACCTCAAAATCTTTGGGCTGAAGCAGTAAATACAGCTTGTTATGTTATTAACAGAAGTCATTTAAGACCTCATGTTAATAAAACTCCTTTTGAAATTATGTTTAATAGGGTTCCAAAAATTTCCTATATGAAACCATTTGGCTGCAAGTGTTTTATTCTTAATACTAAGGATAAAAGGATAAATTTCAAGTCAAATCGGATGAAGGAATTTTTGTAGGTTACTCTACTAGAAGTAAAGCCTATAGAGTATATAACAAGACTTCTAGGACTATTGAAGAAACCCTCCATATAAGCTTCAATGAAAATTCTCTTAGAGAATCTCAATCTAAAGTTGATAATGATGATATGATCAACTTTCCAAATGAGTTAGAGATCAATAGAGAGATTGATGATTTATCTGAAAAAATCAAAAATATGAACTTAAATGATCAAACTAATGATGAAAGTGATGGACTTTCAGATGTTGATGAGAATATTGAGGAAAATCAGAGAAATTGGCGTTATTCTTCATCACATCCCATTACTCAAGTCATTGGTAATATTAATGAGGGAGTTAAAACTAGAGCTTCAGTAAATTTAAATAGTATGTGTATGTTTGTTTCTATGGTGGAACCAAGGAATATACAAGAAGCATTATCTGATGAAAATTGGATAGTGGCAATGCAAGAAGAACTAAATCAATTCATCAGAAATGATGTATGGGAATTAGTCTCTCCACCAGAAAATCAGTCCATAATAGGTACAAAGTGGATCTTTAGAAACAAAATTAACGAAACTGGTCAAATTATAAGGAATAAAGCTAGATTAGTTGCACAAGGGTATACACAGGAAGAAGGATTAGGTTATGATGAAACATTTTCTCCTGTGGCTAGGTTTGATCACGAGCCTTTTGTACTTGAGCAGATAGGTATGCAAGGATTGTTGTCCTGAAAAAGGATTCTTTAAATCTGGCAACCTAAGGTCCTGATTAGATCTGGGATTGTTGACTGAAAGCTCATTACACGGGTACATTAGCAAGCTCTTGTATGATTCAAGCTTTTCAAACTAACTTTTAAAGAAAATTATCAATATTTACTGTTTTGAAAAGAAAAAGTTGTTTCATTAATTACAGATATCTTTGAATCGCATATAGTTTATACCAATATGACTACTTATTTATTGAATCAACATTAGTACTTTTGAAAACGTTTATTTGAGATACATTCTTTTATTCTCCTTAAATTAATCGAATTGAGTTCAAAGTTGTGTTTTGATTCATATACAGTAGGAATTGATTCTGGAAATCATTTTTGATGATGTCAGGATAACATAAGTCTTTGAAAAGAAAATGTAAAAGTATAGTTATACTTAACATCTATTGTCACTACAAGTATATTTTGTATTTTGATTGAATACATTTGAAGTATATTTGTAGGGGGAGCATTAACAATGTAAAAAAAAAGAAAAAAGATTAATATAATTTAAAATACAAATTTTAGTTAATCTAAATTAATGTTCTCTTAAAATATTGATGAAATAATTTAAAAAGACAAATAAACTATTCTAGATTCAAAAGACAAAATGTTCAAATAGTTTACAATGTTCTCAAGATAATGTTAAGTTTAGCATGTGTGTTGTTTTCAGAAGGTTTTAGTTGGAAGCATCCGAAACTTGTTTAAGTGTACTAACTAGACGTTATATTAGATAAGGTAATGTGTAAAACTGCCACTAGACAGCGTTTTACTCGTTAGGTTAGTTAACTCAACGAGTTATACTTAAATATTTCGGGTACCTTGATTGAATAAACTTTATTCAATATTTATTTAATTTCTAAACCCGACTTATCTTCACGTTGAGTTATACGCCTAAAAACCCTATTTAAACACTTATAACACAGGGACTTAGGTTATTTGTAAACTTTGTCAAGAAAATCTTTCCCGCTTGTTGTTGTTACAACTTGTGACGATGGTCTCCAAGTTCTACAAAGGTCGTGGCAGAGGAAAAGGCAAAAGCAGAAGAGATGCAAAAGGAAAAGAAATAGAGAATGATGAAGTTCCACGTACTTGGTTCAAGAAAATATTTCGAGTGGACAAAAGGTTAGAAGAACTTTATAGAGATTACTTCTTTTCTCAGGATATATTAGATGAAGTTAGACAAGAACTTCAACATATTGATACAAGTATTACATACATGGCTATTCGAAGTAAATATGATAGAGAATACAGAATGAAATGTGCTGAGATTGCATTTTTGGAACAGTATGCAAAATATTTGGAAAAAGATGTAGGTTCATCAAATAGAACTCCTCAAACTCCTATAAACAGTACAAGACTACATGTATTTGAGGAAGAGTATGAATCAGTTATCCCTACTCCTTTATATTTAAAACAAGTAGAATCAGATATTGCTGTAGACAAAACAAAAGTTGATAGTCTTTGAAAGGTTGTTACAATAGAAAGTGCCTTAGAAGAATTAAAGCAGAAAACTTTTATGGAGCAATTTGAAAAGAAAACAGCAATACTTGAAAAGGAGAAATAAAAATGTTATAGAAGAAGGAAAGTCAGAAAAATTATGTCTAAGGAAACAAAGTCTATTGAAAAGGGAAAATCAAATGAAAATTTATTTTCAAAGGACAATGTATGTCTAGACAATGTACCTTTTTGTGCATTTGATAAACTCATCAGTTCCGAACACACTGAAATTGATGAAGATAATGAGACTTTATTTTTCCTTGCTAGAAAGCTTGAGAAGAAATCCAAGTCAAATATAAGCTCAAGTTTTTCTATTAGTACAAGTCCTGATGATGTAGAAATTTACAAATCAGAGCATCAGGCACCTGACATTGAACAAGTTATTGGAGTTATAATTGACAATGTTGAGGCAGTAACTAGTTCAAAGGCTGAATTGTCTAGAGTAGCAGATATTGAAATTGTTAAGACTCCAGAAGAGCTAAAAGTTAACCAGCCTTCTATAGAATCTATAGAAGTAGAGTCTGAGAATTCACAGCATGAATCAATTGAAATATCTGTTGAACAAAATGAACAATTACAGATAGATACACCGGCTGTAGAATTTGTAGAAAAATTGTACTCTGAACATTCTATAGAGATTGAACAGATGAATGTTGAGCATATTGACAATGTTCCTAACACTATTGAAGCTAAAGAATCAAGCTTACCTAAGCAGCTTCAAGATAATATTTTGGAAGAGGAACAACATGACATTCATTTTGAAGAAGAGGTTCTTGAAGATGAATTAAACTCTGAATCACGGCTTTAGGTATCACCTTCTTTGTGTACAATGTTAAACATTCAAGGTAATACAATTCATTTTAGATCTGGAGAAGCATTGCAGAAATACAATAATCTGATTACATGTCAGATTCTGCATGCTCGTCCAATAAAATTCAGAAATTTGATGGACATAAGAGATTTGTTTGAGTTTCAAGGCCTCATTACATTCTTGCCAGTAGGACCGAAATGGAAGCAATACACAAAGCTTATTGCAGCTTTTTATAGCAATCTGGTCAAGAATGGAAAATTTCTAAAAACTCAAATAAATGAACAGGAGTTTATATTGTCTCCTGAGTTAATTTTTGAAGTTTTAGGATTAAAGAATGAAGGTGTTGTTACCAACAGATTTGACATGATAAGACAACTGGAATGGAACATTCAGTCTTTATCAAAAATTCTAGATGTATATTCTGAAATGAGATTAATGGAAAATTTGAATGCAGAGGCAAGGTTTATTGCAAATATATTGCATGCAAATTTATTTCAGAGAGTTGGACACAATATGGAAGTCAGTAGAAGTTGTTTATATGCAACTTATAGCTTGCTAAATAAAATTCAAATCAATTGGTTTGATGTTTTCACTTCTCAACTACAGCATATGAGTTCAAAGTTATTTTATGGTGATGCTGTATGTAGACTCATTGCAAGCCAATTGAATTTATCCGACTGGCCCTCTGAAACTAAAGGCATGAGAGCATTTAGTGTCAAAGATTTGCAAAAATTCTAGGCCATGCATAAACCTCAATGACAACAACAACAACAACCTGATATAGACCATATACAACAACAACAACAACAAAGTTATTCAGTTCAAGCAAAACAGCAAACCCAGCTACCTCCTGACTTAGATGCAGTGCTTAACGACATCAGAAATGATATTAGGCATCTAGGAGATAAAATATGTAATGCTATAAGTGATATACTTAGGAGGGGTCGCTAACTGTTTTTGTTTGTTTCTGAATACAAAATGTAATGTTTGTATTACTTGTTTGATTCATTGAACAATACATTTTTCTGTAAATGTCTTCAATTATTATTCTTGTTTACAGAAAGAGTTGTTGTAATTATATCTCTTATATATGTATATATATTCTTTGTAATTATCTTTTTGATTAATGACAAAAAGGGGGAGAAATATTATAAAAAGATGATTATGATCTTAATTGCATATATATATTATAAAAGGAGATGCTATTTAAATGGTTATTGTAATCTGATAGATGATAATTAGAAAACTGATACTTATATAATTATTGACATTTGAGAGTTTTAGTTCTGAGAGGTAAAAGTTACACAAACAATAGAAATAAGCTTAAATGAACTTAAGTCAACTAACAAGTTTGTTGAATTAAAAGTTAACCCAACGAAGGTGCTTTGTTGAGTTATACATATTTCATAATTGATTTAATATGGTTTTGTCATCATCGAAAGGGGGAGATTGTTGAGTATTTTTGTTTTGATGATGTGTGTTGAATGAAAATAATCATATTTGCTCAATTACTATTGCTTGTGAAAAGATATTAAAATCATCAATTAATACAGAAAAAGCTTACTGATATAAATACTTGTCTGTATTGGATCTGAAATTAATAACTAGTTGTTTCGTTGCATTAATTTCTCATTTAGCTAAACGTTAAGTTAACGTGTGTTTTTATTGAAAAGCATGATATGTTTTAATGTTATATCTTCTGTATCATGAATAGTGCACGTTTAGACAACTCGTTAAGTTAGAGTTTTGTTTGTATAGAGGTCACATGAGAACTCGTTAAGTTAGAGGCTTAAAGGTTAAAATAGGTCACGTGATAACTCGTTGAGTTAGTGAGTAAAAGAAGAGACGAACTTGTTAAGTTAGTGTTATACACGTGGTGGAATTATAAGTTACGAATGTTGTATTGTATCACGTGAGGTGCACATGTTTAACTCATTAAGTTAACATAACTAGACGCGTTGAGTTGCTATATTGAACACTAAGGTAACGCGTTAGGTTAGCGTTATAAACTTAAGTTGTTATTTTTGCACGTGGTAAAATTCTTATTATAAAAACATTTGTGGTTCGTTGAGTTATCATAACACAACGAAGATGGTTCGTTGAGATAGCATAACACCACAGACTTAGTTCGTTGAGTTAGCTACAGTACTTGTCACGTGAAATGGCACATGAGGAACTTGTTAAGTTAGAAATGTTAAGTTATATATATACTTGTATTACTCGTTTAGTTAACATTAAAGTAACGACTTCTTATTACACTAATGAAAAACTTTTGGACGAGAAAGTTTATTTTGCTGGAAATTTTTCAGAGATCCAGGACTGATGATTAAAGAAAATTCGAAATATAAACGTGGGTTAGAACGTGTGTGTTTCGATAATGGAAAAAGAAAAGACGTGGAGAAGTGGAAAACTGGTGGTGGTTAAACGTGAAGGATATGCATGAAATGAAGATACAGTATAAAAGGCATAGAATTCTCGTTGATCAATTTATCCTTCCACACAAAACGAAAAATCTTTTCAAGGATCAAATCATCCCTGCATACCAAAAGAAAAATCTTTTTCAGGGATCAAAAACACTTTCTCGGGGAAAATCTCTCAAGTGGAAGAAAGTTCAGTGAAGCATAAAAAGGTAAGATTTTCGTCACTGAAGTTTTAAAGTATCAGAAGAAAGCAAATTCGGTGAAGCATGAAAAGACAAGATATTTGTCACTGAAGAATTGCTGAAGAAGAAAAAGAAGAAGAAGAAAGATCTCAAATAGGGAGAAAAGTTTTAAATTCCGCAAATTAGTTTTCTCTATTTGTTGTTATGAAATTGTTTAGATGATACATGGTATCGAAATATAATTGCATCTACAATTTTTGAGGAGAATTGAATTGTATATTGTAATTGAAACCTTGAATAAAAATGATTTTATGAAAATAATGTCTCGACTTATTTTTGAGTTTTAAAGGTTCAATTATATTTTAGAAAATATTAAAAATACACAATTCACCCCCCTCTTGTGTAGCCATACGATCCTACTGATTCCACTACTAAATTGGTTAAATGGGCCACATATGCAGTTGTGAACAGAATTCAAATTAATTGGTCTTCAATTTTTATGTCCAAGTTTAAATTTGCAAAGATGAAATTATTTTATGGAGATCTGATTTCACTATTGATGGTAGATAGTATTGATTTCACGAAATGGACATCCAAAAGGATAAGATCAAGAACCATTTCAGTGAAAGAATACAGAAATTATGCTGCTGTTGAGATATCTAAACCTTCTAGAAGCATTATTGGAGCTGTAGAGAGGATAAATCAATTAGAGCAACAATTAGAAAAACTCTAGAAGGAAGTAGATGAAATTAGGAGGAAGGACTAATTATATTATTTGTCTACTTATACTTGTATTAAAAATATCTAACTGAATGTAAATGTAAATTATTCATATAAATGAATGAATGTTTTTTAGATGTTTTACATTTGTGTTTGAGAATGAATGATATAATTATGAACTATATTGAATATTATATAACTGTTTTAACAATGTGCAAGATTGTTTAAAAGATTTACAAATTTTATGAATGGCATGATTAAATGCATGATAATTGGTTAATGCCTGAATATATTTGCATGCTGAAAAGTAAAATGTAAATTCTACACAATAGGAAATGAACTGTAAGTTAAATATGCATATAATGTTCAAATTTAAATGAGTTAGATTAGAAATTGCATTAATGACATGTATTTAACTTTAATTAAGTTGACAAAATGCAGGAGAAAAAAAATATAGAAGTTAATACGATGAGTAAGTTTTAGAAATTTGCTATGTGTTAACTCAATAAAGTAAGTCCGTTGAGTTAACCTTAACTCCACGAGGTCAATAATAAAATATAAGGTCACTCTGTTCAGTTAACTGTAACTCAATGAGGTTAGTCCGTGGAGTTAGCAAATAAGTAACCGAAGCTAGTCTGTTTAGTTAACTATAACTCAACAAGGTTAGTTCGTGGATTAAGCTAAACGGTTATTCTTTCAGCCACGAATGAAACTTCATGGGTTCAGTGGTTACTAAAATTTGAAATTATAAGTGGAACACATATTCATAAAAATAGGAACCATACTGCACGTTACAAGACACGTTCTTACAACGAGATTCATTTGCTTTTTGGATGTGCATTATAAATATAGAACAGAATGTTATTTACAAGTTATCAGCACTTTTGAAAGAAAAGAAAATTCGTTAGGGAACTGGAAGGAGAAGCAGCTAATTCAACTTCATCCATCAATAACTATTTATTGAAAACAAAGCATCAGACTGGTATGTAATTAATCTTCTACTATTTTACTTTATGTTAAGAGTTTATGAGCGCATGGATTCATTCTCTTAGCACTAAATGATTAGTAAGAACACCTATATATTTTGAATTGGACTTAAACAAAATCCTTAGGGGTGTAGCTAACCTTTCTTTAAAAGAGAATGAAGATATGGCTGCTCTAGTAGAAAAACCATTAGGGGAAATTTTGTATCTTGAATTAGTTGATGAACCTTCATGTATTCGATTGCCAAACTTTGAGGGAGATAGGTTTGAACTGAAATCTAATTATATTAGTCAATTACCACACTTTCATGGATTAGAAAGAGAAGATGCCTATTATTTCCTTAGAGAATTTAATGAAGTTTGTCAAATGATGAAATTGCCGAACATGAGTATTGATGCTATTAAACTTAGATATATCCCTTTTTCTTTAAAAGACACAGCTAAGAGATGGTTATATACTCTGTCGCCTGATTCAATTTCTACATGGACTGAATTTTGCTCTGTTTTTCTAGAAAAATATTATCTAACTCATCAAATGATTAAAAAGAAAAAGGAAATATTAATGTGTAGCCAAAAATAGGGAGAATCATTTTGGAAATATTTTGAAAGATTTAAAGATTTATTGACTCAATGTCCACATCATGCAATGAGTAAAGCATAGTTAATAGGTATAATTTATGAAGGCATAGATGTTTCAACAAAATCTTTATTAGAATCTACTTGTCAAAATGGATTTTTAAAATTGTCTAGTGAAGAAGCATGGTCATATTTAGAAAACTTTGCAAAAAGAACTACACAGTGGGAAAACTTGGTTGAAGCTATTATAGATAAAAGAATATTGCCAAGGGGAATGCATGAAATAGATTCAAGCACTATGCTTGAAGTTAAATTAACTGAATTAACAAAGAAAATAGAAGAGTTATCATTAAATCAAAAACTAGTAGAAAAGAATGCAAACATTAATGACTTAGATATTATTTATGCTAGAAACCATAAAGATAACTTTGGAAATTCTTATAACCCTAATTGGAGAAATCACCCGAACCTATCATGGAGAAATAACAATTTCCAGGGAGGAGAAAATATAAATGACAAAAATATAAGTTATGAAGCATTAATTGAACAAGTATCTAGAATAGAGAAGTTAGAAAAGATAATTCAACAATTAAACAATCGTCTAGATCTTGTATTTGGAAATGTTGCCATTCAAAATCAAAATATGAATAGAAATATACCTCCTAGATAGAAGGAATCAATAGAAGTTAGACCTACTAGAGGATTGCCAATACAAATAGTACCTAACCCTGTCAACAGAGTTGTTAATGAAATTGATACCTCCTATGGGAGGGAAGCTGAATGAAGTAGTATAATTGAAGCAACTATGTATAATATAGTAAGTATAAAAAAATAAAAAGAAAAATATATATATATAAGTTTAATTATAGTTAGTAATATCATAGAGTTATTACTTAACGAACTTAGTCCATTGAGTTATGACCTAACTCCACGAGGGTAAGTAAGTAACTATGTTAATTTTATCTCTGTTAAATTTTTGTTTATGTTATATAGAATCACGACAGATGGAATTGATGAAATTACCATTGGATGCACTGAGAGAAGTACTGAGTAACTTATCAGCTAAAGATCTATGTAGATTATGTTCTATGTCAAAGGAAATTAAAGAATGTGTTAGAGAAAAATATTTTCATGGACTACAAGCTGCAAAAATGACTAAGATTAGAGATGAATTTTTATGGAAGTCATTTAATCATAGTTCAATCAGTTATGAATATTTGAATATGGAAGAAAATGCTGGAATTCCACCCAATACATTAGAAGGAATAGATCATATTATGGGGATAGATGAAGGATTAATTATTTACAGAACCAAACTAAGGTATGCAATTCTGTTACCCGATATTTTGATTAGAAATCCTATCACTAGAGAAAAATAGAATATAGGAAGGCCTAATAGATTTGAAGTACCAACTGAAAATTCTGGGTCAACTTTAACATTTTCTAATAAAAATTTGACTATTCTTGAAAAATTGTATTACTGGAGACCAACTGGAAATTGGGATGAAGATTTATGTTTAAGTGTGTATAATTTTCTAAATAGTTCTTGGACTAAAAATACTATGATATATCTAGGACAGAAAGCATTAATTAACAACATATATGTCATACTTGATGGATATATATATCTAGTCATAGATATATCAATTGCATTTAGATCTGATTTATACATAGTAAGCATAGATAGTTATGATGATAACTTTATAGAAATATTACCTATACCAAGTGATATAACTAAACCACCGTTTGCAGAATATGATAAAATTCAATTAGGAATGTGGTATAATGAATATGATGATCCTACCTTATGTCTAATAAGATGGTGGGATGAATTAATGAAATTTTAAATATGGATTATGAAAGACTTAAAAGAATGGAAGTGGGAAGAGGAATATATTGAAATAGATGTAGAAATAGAAACAACTACATTGCCATGGAACAAAAGAGGATCCCTTTCTACATTTCAATTTATTAATGGAAATACACTTATATTTAGTAGTGATAACATACTGCAAGTTTACAAATTAAAAAGAAAAGTGGACTGCATTAAAATAGAATTAATAACAAGAAGAATTATGCCTAAAAAGTTTGCTTGAATTGACACGTTTATTTCATTTGTTACTACTTTTCAATCATGTTCTTAAATTATGATTCTATGATTTTAATGTTGTGTGTATTCTGCATTTATTTTTAGAAAAAGAAAAAAAACAAAATATCAATCCTGTTTGTTGGTATCTGTTCTTGGAAACCAACTAGCTTGCTTGTGAACCACAAAAGGCATAGGAGCCTGGGTTCCACATAAGACACTAAGTTAACAATTTATGTTTTGTTATTTTGTTATATATTCTGCTTTTATTTGTGAATGAAAAATTTTTTAGAATAAAAAATCAGAAGATATTGATGGAAATACAAAAGAACAATGTATGTAATTGATTACTTATCCTGAATTTATATTTAAACTCAGTTTGTGTAGTTATTTATTAACTCAATGAATTAAGTTCATTGAGTTAGGTGCTAAATCAACGAAACAATATTCCTGCCCGCTAACAATTACTATATTTACTGTAAAATCTTTTACATTGAGGACAATGCAAAATGTAGGTATGGGGGGAGGTAATTAAATTAACAACCAAGTAATTTTGTTAATTAGAGGAATTGGAATGGTACTGCAAAAGTTCTATGGAAATTGGAAATTTTTTTTATGGATTTGCTATAACTATCTGATAATTGTGACTGCCAAATTTTTAAGATTTATAACTATCTTGAATTTGAAATATTTGAATGTTAGTGTTGCTTAATGATAAATCTAATATTAACTAACATTAAAGAGCTTAATTGATGTTATTTACAATTTGTGGAACCACCCAATGGTTGGCCGAATTCCTTTGTAAATAGTAGTATTTAACTAGAAAGATAGGCTCATGGAGTTAACTTAAGTCCATGAGGTCAGTCCGTTGAGTTAGCCATAACTCAACAAACTAAGTCCGTTGTGTTAACTGTAACTCAATAGAGTGCTTAATTGAACACACTTAAACTCCAAAATAAAAATCGAAATAGTACACAATTCTTACTCAATCTCTATGGGATCGACCTGTACTTGCACATAAATACAATATACACTGTGCACTTGCAGTTAAAGCACAAATTGGAATTAATGTCTAATTTGTGTGAAATGTTGTTTGTTTACTTCTAAAAGGAATTATTGATATAAGCATAACAACAATTCAAACAAGGTTTCTGGTGCAGCTTAACAAACAGAAGTTAACAAATCCAAGACAAGTTTTCTAGCACTATTGTTGGGGACCAATTGTTTGATCTAACCTTTCACACCAATACAAGTGCCTTGGAAGAATTGAAATAGAAAAATTTTATGGAACAAATGCATAAGAAAATAGCAATAATTCAATAGGAAGAACAATTGACTTATTATAAGAGACAAAGAGTTAGAAAATTTTTTTCTAAGAAAACAAATTTAGTTGAAAAAGATAAATTAGATGAAGATTTATTTCCAAAGGGCAATGTATGTCTAGACATTGTGCCTTTTAGTGCATCTGATAAGCTCATTAGTTTCGAACACATTGAAACTGATGATGATGATGAAACTTTATTATCTTTTTTTAGAAAACTTGAAAAGCGCTCAAAGCAACAAATTAGTTCAAGTTTTTCTATAATATCAAGCCTTGATGATAAGGTAATTGAACAATTAGAGCATCAGGCAGATGTCATTGAATAAGTTATTATTGATGTGCTTGAAAATATTGAAGCAGTAACTAGTTCAGAGGCTGAATTGTCTAGAGTAGTAGCTATTGAAAAAGATAAGACTCTAGAAGAGCTTAATGTTGATCAGCCTTTTTCAGAATCTATAGAACCAAAGTTTGAGAATTCACAGCATGTTGAAATGGAAATATCTATTGAGGACCGTGAAGAATTACAAACAGATACACCAACTGTTAAATTTGTGGAAAAATTGCACTCTAACTATTATATAGAAACTGAACTTATGGATGTAGTAGATATTGAAAATGTTCCTCACACTGTTGAAGTTAAAAAATCAAGCTTACCTGAGCAGCTTCAAGAAAATATTTTGACAGAGGAACAAAATGACATTCATTTTGAAGAAGAGATTCCTGAAGGAGACTTAAATTTTGAATCAAGGCTTCAGGTATCATCTTCTGAGTGTAGAATACTACCCATTCAAGGTAATTCAATATATTTTAGATCTAAGGAAGCATTGCAGAAATACAATAGTTTGATTTCATGTCAAATTCTACATGCTCGACCAATAAAATTTAAAAGTTTAATGAAAATAAAAGCTTTATTTGAGTTTCAAGGTTTAATGCAATTCTTACTAGTTGGAACAAAATGGAAGCAATATAAAGAGCTTATTGCAACTTTTTACAGTAATCTAGTAAAAAATGAAAATATATTGACAACTCAAATAAATCAACAGGAGTTTGCTTTATCTCCTGAATTGATTTTTGAAGTTTTGGTATTAAGGAATGAAGGTGTTGTTATTACCAATAGATTTGACAATGTTAGACAACTGAAATGGGATATTCAATCGTTATCATAGATTCTAGGTGTATATACTGAAATGAGATTAATGGAAAATCTGAATGCGGAAGTTAGGTTTATTGCAAATTATTCTGCATGCAAATTTATTTCAAAGAGTTAGACATAATTTGGAAGTATGTAGAAGTTGTTTATATGTAACTTATGGCCTACTGAACAAAATTCCAATAAATTGGTTTGATGTTTTCATATATCAACTATAGCATATGAGTTCAAAATTATTTTTTGGTGATGTTGTATGTCGAATTCTTGCAAGCCAATTAAATTTATCTGACTAGCCCTCTGAAACTAAAGGCATGAGAGTGTTCACTGTCAAAGATTTGCAAAAATACCAGCAAACGCAACTATAGCAACAACAGCAACCTAACCTTACAGAACAACAACAACAGCAAAACTATTCAGATCAAGTACAACAGCAACCAAAGCTACCTCCTACCTTAGATGCGGTGCTGAATGACATCAGAAATGATTTTAGGCATCTAAGAGATAAAATTTGTAATGTTATTAGTGATATCATTAGGAGGAATAGATAAATGTACTATCATTTATCTGTTTACTTGATTTCTGAATACAAAATGTAATGCTTGTATTTATTGTTTAACTATTTAAACAATACATTTTACTGTAAATGTGTTTTAATTCTTATTAATGTTTACAAAAAGTTTAGCTGTACATACTTGTCTCTCAATTTTTATACTGTGTAATCATGATTTTGATTAATGACAAAAAAGGGGAGATGATAATGAGTTTAAATGCATATATTATAAAGGGGGAGATGATTATGGGGTCATTGAATTTTTTTTTGAGAAGTCTTACTTTTGAGAGATGTTTTTCACACAAACAACAGATATAATCTTAAGTGAACTTAAGTCAACAAACTTGTTTGTTGAATTAAAACTTAACCCAATGGAGGTGCTTTGTTGAGTTAAACATATTTCATAATTGATTTAATATGGTTTTTGTCATCATCAAAAAGGGAGAGATTGTTGAGTATTTTGTTTTGATGATGTGTGCTAAATGAATGTAATCATATTTACTCAATTACTATTGTTTGTGAAAGTAAATTAAGAACATCAATTAATACAGAAAAAGTTTACTAATATAAATACTTGTTTATAATGGATCTAAAATTATGCTAAGTTAAATAACTAGTTGTTAAGTTATACTAACTTTTCATTTCACTAAATGTTAAGTTAACGTGTGTTTTTTATTATAAAGCATGATATGTTTTAAAGTTATATTTTCTATATCATATATAGTGCATGTTAAGACAACTCGTTGAGTTAATGCATTATTTGTATAAAGGTCACGTGAGAAATTGAGTTATAAGCTTAAAGGTTAAAATTAGTCATGTGAGAACTCGTTGAGTTAGTGAACAAAAGGTTAAAATAAAGAGACAAACTCGTTAAGTTAGTATTATGTACGTGGTGAAATTAAAGTTTACGAATGTTATATTGTATCACGTGAGTTACACATGTTTAACTCGTTATGTTAACATAACTACACGTGTTAAGTTACTATATTGAACACTAAGGAAACACGTTAAGTTAGCATTATAAACTTAAAGTTATTATTATTGCATGTGGTAAATACTTTATTATTTAAAATATTTATTTATTACTAGTTCATTGAGTTATCTGTAACACAACGAAGTTAGTTCGTTGAGTTAACTGTAACACCACAAAGCTGGTTCGTTGAGTTAGTGTAATACCACAGACTTAGTTCGTTGAGTTAGTTACAATACTTGTCACGTGATTTGGTACATGATAAACTCGTTAAGTTAGATATGTTAAGTTATAAATCTACTTGTTTTACTCATTTAATTAACATTAACACAACGACTTGTTATTACATTTGATGGAAAATTTTGGAAAAGAAAGTTTATTTTGCAGGAAATTTTTCATAGATCTAGGATTGTTGATTAAAGAAAATTTGAAAGAAAAACGTGGGTTAGAACATGTGTATTTCGATGAAGGAAAAAGAGAAGATGTGAAGAGTGGAAAACTGATAGTGATTAAACGTGGAGGATATGCATGAAGTGAAGATACAGTATAAAAAGCATAGAATTCTCGTTGATCAATTATCCCTACACACCAAACGAAATATATTTTCAGGGATCAAAACACCTCTTCGGGGAAAAGCTCTCAGATAGAAGAAAATTCAGTGAAGAAGAGAAAGTCAGATATATGTCACTGAAGATTTGAAGAATCAGAAGAAAGCAAATTTGGTGAAGCAAAGAAAGTCAGATATTTGTCACTAAAGAATTGTAGAAGAAGAAGAAGAAGAAGAAAAATCTCAAACAGGGAGAAATGTTTTAAATTTCGCAAATTAGTTTTCTCTGTTTGTAGTTATGAAATTGATTAGATGAAACATGGTACCGTTATATAATTGCATCTACAATTTTTGAGGAAAATTGAATTGTATATTGTAATTGAACCTTGAATAAAATGATTTGATTAAAATAGTGTCTCGAATTGTTTTTAATTTTAAAGTTTAAATTATATTTAAATACGTTAAAAACACAATTCACCCTCCTCTTGTGTAGCCATTCGATCCTACAGAAGAGGTAGAGGAAATGCAAGAGGAAAACAGATAGATGAAGATGAAGTTCCATATTCATGGTTTAAGAAGATATTTCTAGTTGAAAAAAGGTTAGTAAAAATTATTATTGAAAATGTTGAAAAACATAATTCACCTCCCTCTTGTGTAGCCATTCGATCCTACAAGTTATATTATTAACAGAAGTCACTTAAGACCACTTGTTAATAAAACTCCTTTTAAAATTTTGTATGATAGGGTTCCAAAAATTTCCTATATGAAACCATTTGGCTGTAAGTGTTTTATTTTTAACATTAGAGATAAAAGGGATAAATTTCAAGCCAAAGTAGATGAAAGAATTTTTGTAGGTTACTGTATTAGAAGTAAAGCCTTTAAAGTTTATAATAAAACTTCTAGAACAATTGGAGAAACCCTTCGTGTGAGCTTGAATGAAAATTCTTTTAGAGAATCAAAATCTAAAGCAGATAATGATGATATGATTAATTTTTCAAAAGAATTAGAGATTAATAGAGAGATTGAAGATTTATCTAAGAAAATTAAAATATGAACTTAAATGATCAAACTAATGATCAAATTGATGTGCTTTCAAATGTTGATGAGAATATTGAGGAAGATCATAGAAATTGGCGTTATTCTTCATCACATCCAATCACTCAAGTCATTGGTAATTTTAATGAGGGAGTTAAAACTAAAGCTTCAGTAAATTTCAATAGTATGTGTATGTTTGTTTCTATGGTAGAACCAAAGAACATAGAAGAAGCATTATCTAATGAAAATTGGATAGTGGTAATGCAAAATGAACTAAATCAATTCATAAGAAATGTTGTTTGGGAATTAGTTTCTCCACCAGAAAATTAGTCCATAATAGGTACAAAATGGATCTTTAGAAATAAAACTAATGAGACTGGTTAAGTTATAAGAAATAAAGCTAGATTAGTTGTACAAGGGTATACACAAGAAAGACTTGATTATGATGAAACATTTGCTCCTATGGTTAAGTTAGAAAGTATTAAAATATTATTGGGCTATGCTTACTATATGAATTTTAAACTATATCATATGGATGTAAAGAGTGCATTTCTAAATGGTTTAATTAATGAAAAAGTTTATGTAAAACAACCGCCTAGATTTGAAGATATTAATAATCCTAACTATGTGTATAAACTAAAGAAATCCTTATATGGTTTGAAGTAAGCACCTAGATTGTGGTATGAAAGATTATCTACTTTTCTTGTAGAACAAGGATATATCATGGGAAAAGTTGACTATACTCTTTTTATCAAGAAAGATGATAAAGATTAGATTATTGTTCAAATATATGTGGATGATATAATCTTTGGAGCAACTTTTGATAAACTGATAAAAATATTTTCTAAAGAGATAACTAGTCAGTTTGAAATGAGTATGATCGAGGAACTTTCATATTTTCTAGGACCTCAAATTAAGCAATTGGATAAAGGTATATTTTTAAATCAAGAAAAATATCCAAATGAAATACTTAAGAAATTTATTTTTAATGATATAAGAATTCGAGGAACTCCTTTGAGTACTTCTTTAAAGTTAGATATTGATGACATAGAAAATCAATAGATCAAAGAAAATACAGAAGTATGATTGGTTCTTTACTTTATTTGACAGCTAGTAGACCTGATATTATGATTCTAAAGAATCACACTCAATTGCTATTAAAAGAATATTTAGATATATACAAGGAACTAAAAATTTCAGACTATATTATTCTAAGGATAGTTCAATAGATCTTATAGGATATACTGATGTTGATTACGTAGGATCTAAATCTAATAGAAAGAGTACCGATGGCACATGTCAATTATTGGGAAATAATTTGGTGTCATGGTTTAGTAAAAAGCAAAATTGTGTAGCACTTTCAATCACTGAAGTTGAATATGTTGTTGCTGCATTGTGTTGCACTCAGATTCTATGGATAAGGCAAACTTTAGAAGATTTTGGATTATCTTATGATACAACTGAGATTTATTGTGATAGTAGTTCTATAATAAATCTTTTCAAAAATCCTGTATTACATTCTAGAGCAAAGCATATAGAGGTTAGACATCATTTTCTAAGAGATAACATAATTAAAGGAAAAATTAAATTAGGATTTGTGTCTAGTAAAAATTAATTAGCTGATATATTTACAAAACCTCTAGATGAAAATACATTCTGCAACATAAGATTAAATTTAGGTATTTATAGGCTATGTGATGTGTAAAATGTGTAAACTCCATAAAAGATAAACATTGTTGATGATGTTGTTTACCTCATAGATATTATATACTTATCATAAATATCTAAGTAATATCTAAATTGCTACATAAGATACTATGTATTTATGATAAAATTATAGTAGTATCTTATTGATTTTAATTATTTTTCTAAGTTTAATGATTTTTCAAAATTTTAAGTGGAAATGTCGATAAAAACATTAAATTCCTTTGAAATCCTAAAATTTTGATTAAGTGTTTTCTTTGGATCAATGAAAGTGCATATGATCAAGAATGAGTTTGACTTGATAGATTAAACTTGTAAAATAATTTATATGTAAATCATATTAAGCTACTAATCAAAAGTATGAGCTTATTGAAATTGATTCATATTTTCAATAAAATTATAGAAGTAAAAATTGTATGAGTTTTGTGCGTTATTGCATCTGTATTAATGAAATACATATATACTATGCTTAAAATAAAATGTTCTTAAAAAGTGAAAATCTTTGAGAGTTTATTGATCAGTTTGATCACGAGCCTCTTGTACTTGAGCAGATAGGTATGTAAGGATTGTTGTCTTGAAAAATGACTCTTTAAATCTGGCAACCTAAGGTCCTGATCAGACTTGGGATTGTTGATTGAAAGCTCATTACACAGGTACATTAGAAAGCTCTTGTATGATTCAAGCTTTTCAAATTAACTTTTAATGAAAATTATCAATATTTACTGTTTTGAAAAGATAAAAGTTCTTTCATTAAATACAGATATCTTTGAATTGAATGTAGTTTCTACCAATATGACTGCTAATTTGTTGAATCTAAACTAGTACTTTTGAAAATGTTTATTTGAGATATATTTCTTTATTCTCCTTGTGTTAATCATATTAAGTTTAAAGTTATGTTTTGATTCATATATACTTGGAGTTGATTCTAGAAGTCATTCTTAATGAATTCAAGATAAGAGAAATTTTTGAAAAGGAAAATTTAAAGTATAGTTATAATTAACACCTATTTTATACAAGTATATATTGTATGTTATTGAATATATTTGAAGTATATTTGTAGGGGGAGGAATTAGAATGTCCAAAATAGATTAATATCATTTAGAATATAAACCTTAGTTAATCTGAGTTTAGTCCTCTTAAGATCTTAACGAAACAATTTAACAGACAAACTATTTTAGGTACATAGAAAGAATATTAGAATAGTTTACAGTGTTCTCAAGATAATAATTTATATAAGTTACTTATAGATTGTAAGTTGTTTTCAGAAGCTTTCAATTAAAAACATCCAAAACTTGCTATTTAGTTAAGTATACTAATTAAACATTATGTTGTGTAAGGTAACATGTAAAATTGCCTCTAGATAGTGTTTTACTCATTAGGTTAGGTAACTCAACGAGTTATGCTTAAATTTTTAGGTACCTTGATTGAATAAAGTTTATTCAATATTAATTTAAGACCCAAATCTGACTAAAAGACTCATTTAGTTATTGCTATAGAAACCCTATTTAAAGACTTGTTACATGAGAACTTAGGTTATCTCATAACATCTTTCTAAAAACCTTTCCTGCTTGTTTGCTCCTATAACCACTTGCGACTATGTATTCAAAGTTCTACAAAGGGCGTGGCAGAGGAAAAGGAAGATGTAGAGGAAATGCAAAAGAAAAACAGATAGATGAAGATGAAGTTCCACATTCATGGTTTAAGAAGATATTTCAAGTTGACAAAATGTTTGCTCAAATATACAGTGACTATTTCTTTTTAGAAGAAATCCTTGATGAAGTTCGATTAGAACTTAAACATACTACTGAAAGTATATAATATGTGGGTATTAGAAGTAAATTTGATAGAGAATATCATATGAAATGTGTTGAGATAGCATTTTTAGAACAATATGCACAATACTTGGAAAAAGGAATAGGTTCATCAAATAGAATTCCTCAAAAACCTATAAATGGAACACGACTTACATCATTTGAGGAAGAACATGAATCTGCAATTCCTACACCTTTATTTGCAAAGAAAAAAAGACAAATATTACAAGAAAATTTGAAGGTCTTCGAAAGGCAATAGCTATAAAAAGTACTTTAGAAGAACTAAAATAGAAAATTCTTTTGGAACAAATTCATAAGAAAACAACAATACTACAAGCAAAAGAGGAACTGACTTGTTATAAAAGAAAAAGAGTTAGAAAATTAAAACAAAATTAGATTGTTTCTAAGGAAACAACTTTAGATGGAAAAGAAAAATCAGATGAGGATTTAATTCCAAAGGGCAATGTATGTTTAGACATTGTGCCTTACATTGCATTTGACAAGGTAATCAGTTCAGAACACACTAAAACTGATGATGATAATGAAACATTATTATCATTTTCTAGAAAACTTAAAAAGAGATCAAAGCAACAAATTAGTTCAAGTTTTTCTATAGAATCAAGCCCTAATGATAAGAAAATTGAACAATTAGAGCATCAAGCAGACAACATTGAACAAATTATTGTAGAAGTGCTTGAAAATATTGAGGTAGTAACTAGTTCAGAGGCTGGATTATCTAGAGTAGTGGTTATTGAAAAAGATAAGACTTCAGAAGAGCTTAAAGTTGATCAACCTATTTTAGAATCTATAGAAACAAAGTTTGAGAATTCACCGCATGTAGAAATGGACATATCTGTTAAGGAAAATGAAGAATTATAGATAGATACACAGGCTATTGAATTTGTGGAAAATTTGAACTCTGATCATTCTATAGAAAATAAATTAATGGATGTTGAGCATATTGAAAATGTTCCTTACACTGTTGAAGTTGAAGAATTAAGATTACTTAAGCAGCTTTAAGAAAATATTTTGACAAAGGCAACAACATGACATTCATTTTGAAGAAGAGATTCCTGAAGAAGAATTAAATTCTAAATCAAGGCTTCAAGTATCACCTTCTGAATATAGGACACTACACATTCAAGGTAATTCAATTCATTTTATATCTGAGGAAGTAGTGTAGAAATACAATAGTTTGATTACATGTCAAATTCTACATGCTAGACCAATAAAGTTTAGAGGTTTAATGGAAATTAAAGATCTATTTGAGTTTCAAGGCTTAATACAATTCTTACCAATTGAAACGAAATGGAAACAATATAAATAGCTTATTGCAGCTTTTTACAGTAATCTGGTGTAGAATGACAATTTATAGCAAATTCAAATAACTCAATAGGAGTTTACTTTATCTCCTGAATTAATTTTGGAAGTTTTGGGATTACGGAATGAAGGTGTTGTTATTACCAACAGATTTGACATAGTTAGACAACTAGAATGGAAGATTTAGTCTTTATCATAGATTCTAGATGTATATTCAGAAATGAGATTAATGGAAAATCTAAATGTAGAAGGTAGGTTTATTGCAAATATTATGCATGCAAATTTATTTCAGAGTGTCGGACATAATTTGGAAGTAAGTAGAAGTTGTTTATATGCAACTTATGGCATACTAAACAGAATACAAATAAATTGATTTGATGTTTTCATATATCAACTACAACATATGAGTTCAAAGTTATGTTTTGGTGATACTATATGTCAAATTATTGCAAGCCAAATGGATTTATTTGATTGGCCGTCTGAAGTTAAAGGCATGATAACATTTAGTATAAGAGATTTGCAAAAGCACCAACAACAACAACCTGACCTTCCACATCAACAACAATAGCAAAATTATTCAGATCAAGTACAACAACAACTCGAGCTACCTCTTGACTTAAATGTAGTATTGAATGAAATCAGAAATGATATTAGGCATCTATAGGTGATATTATTAGGAGGAATAGATAAATGTACCATCATTTGTCTATTTACTTGTCTTTTGAATACAAAATGCAATGTTTGTATCTATTGACTGACTAGTTGAACACTACATTTTATTGTAAATGTGTTTAACTTCTTATTAATGTTTACAAATTTTCACTATACATACTTGTCTCTCGGTTTTTATACCATATAATTGTCTTTTTGATTAATGACAAAAAGGGAGAGATAATTATGAGTTTTAATGTATATGTTAAAAAGGGGGAGATGATTATGAGTTTAAATGTATATGTTAAAAAGGGGGAGATGATTATGTGTTCATTGAAATTTTTCTGAAAGTTTTACTTAGAGAGATGATTTTTACACAAACAATAGAAATAAGCTTAAGTGAACTTAAGTCAACAAACGTATTTATTGAATTAAAACTTAACCCAATGGAGGCGCTTCATTGAGTTAAACATATTTCATAATTGATTTAATATGGTTTTGTTATCATCAAAAGGGGGGAGATTGTTGAGTATTTTGTTTTGATGATGTGTGCTAAATGAATGTAATCATATTTACTTAATTACTATTGTTTGTGAAAGTAAATTAAGAACATCAATTAATACAAAAAAAGTTTACTGATATAAATACTTGTCTGTAATGGATTTGAAATTATGCCAAGGTAAATAACTAGTCATTAAGTTATACTAACTTTTCATTTAATTAAACATTAAGTTAACGTGTGTTTTTATTGTAAAGCATTATATGTTTTAAAGTTACATTTTCTGTATCATGTACAGTGCACGTTAAGATAACTCATTGAGTTAGTGCTTCATTTGTACAAAGGTCATGTGAGAACTCGTTGAGTTATAGGCTTAAAGGTTAAAGTAGGTCACGTGAGAACTTGTTTAGTTAATGAATAAAATGTTAAAGTGAAGAGATGAATTCATTAAGTTAGTATTATGCACATGGTGAAATTAAAGTTTATAAATGTTATATTATATCACATGAGTTGCACATGTTTAACTCATTAAGTTAACATAACTACATGCATTGAGTTGCTATATTGAACACTAAGGCAACGTGTTAGGTTAGTGTTATAAACTTAAAGTTATTATTATTGCACATGGTAAATACTTTATTGTTTAAAACATTTATTTATTATTGGATCAGTGAGTTACCAAAGGATTTTCAAATACTTGCAAGCATAACTATTTGAAACTCAAACTCATTTCAGATAGTTAGCATTCAACCTTCTAAAAGATAACTTAAGTCACATTTCCAGGTCACAACACGTGTCTCACTAGTTTTATGGTAAAAAGGTATTTTGGATACTTTGAAAACTTAACTATCCAATACTTAAACACTTTTTGGTGAGTTAGCATCTAACCTTCTAAAAGACAGGTTAAGCTGGTTCGTTGAATTAATTGTAACACCACAGACTTAGTTCGCTAAGTTAGCTATAGTACTTGTCACATGATGAACTCATTAAGTTAGATATGTTAAGTTATAAATCTACTTGTTTAGTTAATATTAACACAATGACTTGTTATTACATTTGATGGAAAATTTTTGGACAAGAAAGTTTAT
This sequence comes from Cymodocea nodosa, assembly GCA_036874045.1. Classification (NCBI taxonomy): domain Eukaryota; kingdom Viridiplantae; phylum Streptophyta; class Magnoliopsida; order Alismatales; family Cymodoceaceae; genus Cymodocea; species Cymodocea nodosa. The sequence goes on along the minus strand of JAZBRI010000003.1, from coordinate 17,818,272 downwards.
TTTGTAAGAAATTTTTCAAAGATCCAGGGTTCATGATTAAAGAAAAATTCAAGAGGAAAACGTGGGTCAAAATGTGTGTATTTTGATGAAGGAAAAGAGAAGACATGAAGAGTGGAAAATTGATTGTGGTTAAACATGAAGGATATGTATGAAATGAAGATACAATATAAAAGGCATAGAATTCTCATTGATCAATCATTCCTGCGCACTAAACAAAATATATTTTCAGGGATCAAAACACCTCTCTAGGGAAAAGCTCTCAGATAGAAGAAAATTCATTGAATAAGAGAAAGTGAGATATTAGTCACTAAAGATTTGTAGAAGAAGAAGAAGAAGAAAAAGAAAAATCTCAAACAAGGAGAAATGTTTTAAATTCTGCAAATTAGTTTTCTATATTTGTAGTTATGAAATAGGTTAGATGAAATATGGTATCGTTATATAATTGCATTTGCAATTTCTAAGGAGAATTGAATTGTATATTGTAATTGAAACCTTGAATAAAATGATTTGATTAAAATAGTGTCTCGACTTGTTTTTAATTTTGAAGTTTCAATTATAATTGAAAATGTTAAAAAACACAATTCACCCCCCTCTTATGTAGCCATTCGATCCTACACATGTACTGTAGCCAACTCAACGAACTAAGTCCATAGTGTTATGCTAACTCAATGAACAAGCTTTGTTGTGCTACTAATAACTCAACGAACTAGTTTTGTAGTGTTACAATTAACTCAACGAACTAACTCTATTGTGTTACTGATAATTCAATGAACCAGTAATAAATAAATGTTTTAAACAATAAATTATTTACCACGTGCAAGAATAATAACTTTTAGTTTATAACGCTAACTTAACGTGTTGCCTTAGTATTCAATATAGCAACTCAACACGTGTAGTTATGTTAACTTAACTAGTTAAACATGTGTAACTCATGTGATACAATATAACATTTATAAACTCTAAATTCACCACATGCATAATACTAACTTAACGAGTTCATCTCTTCACATTAATACTTTGTTCACTAACTCAACGAGTTCTTACGTGACCTATTTTAACTTTTAAGCCTACAATTCAACGAGTACTCACGTGACTTTTTTTATAAACAAGGCACTAACTCAACGAGTTATCTAAACATGCACTATACATGGTATAGAAATATAACTTTTAAAACATATCATACTTTACAATAAAAACACTTGTTAACTTAAAGTTTAGTTAAATGAAAAGTTAGTATAACTTAACGACTAGTTATTTAACTTGGCATAATTTTAGATCCATTGCAGATAGGTATATATATCAATAAAATTTTTTTGTATTAATTGATGTTCTTAATTTACTTTCACAATAGTAGTAATTGATTAAATATAATTACATTTGTTTAACACACATCATCAAAATATAATACTCAACAATCTCCCCCTTTTTGACGATAACAAAATCATATTAAGTCAATTATGAAATATGTTTAACTCAATGAAGCACATCCATTAGGTTAAATTTTAATTCAACAAACAAGTTTATTAACTTAAGTTCACTTAAGCTTATTTCTATTGTTTGTTTAAAAGTCATCTCTCAAAAGTAAAACTTTTAGAAAAATTTCAATAAACACATAATCATTTCCCCCCTTTAAAAATATGCATATAAAATCATAATCATCACCCCCTTTTTGTCATTAATCAAAAAGATAATTACAAAGTATAAAAACAAGAGACAAGAATGTACAGCTAAATTTTCTATAAACTTGAATAAGAAGTGAAACACATTTACAATAAAATGTATTGTTCAAACAGTTAATCAATAAATACAAACATTACATTTTGTATTTAGAAAACAAGTAAACAGGTAAATGATAGTACATTTATCTATTCCTCCTAATAATAACACCTATGACATTACCAATCTTATCTCTTAAATGTCTAATATCATTTTTGATGTCATTAAGTACTACATCTAAGTCAGGAGGTAGTGCGAATTACTGTTGTACTTGATCTGAATAATTTTTCTATTGTTGTTGTTGAAAATCAGGTTGTTGTTGCTATTGCTGGTATTTTTGCAAATCTTTTATACTAAATGCTCTCATGTCTTTAACTTTAGAGGGCTAGTTGGATAAATTCATTGGCTTGCAATAATTTGACATACAACATCACTAAAAAATAACTTTGAACTCATATGCTATAGTTGATATATGAAAACATCAAACTAATTTATGTGTATTCTATTCAGTATGTCATAAGTTGCATATAAGCAACTTCTGCTTACTTCCAAATTATGTCCAACTCTTTGAAATAAATTTGCATGCAGAATATTTGCAATAAACCTAGCTTTAGCATTCAGATTTTCCATTAATCTCATTTCTAAGTATACATCTGGAATCTGTGATAAAGATTGAATATCCCATTCTAGTTGTCTAATTATATCAAATTTGTTGGTAACAACAACACCTTCATTTCGTAATCCTAAAACTTCAAAAATTAATTTAGGAGATGTTTAGAATGAAAAAGTGCATATTATTAACGGTTAAATGATGGTTAATTGCATAATATTTAGCTTACCATATAAGAATTAAGTCAATATGTTATAATTGCACTGTTATATGTTTTAATTGAAGAATTTGCTTAATTTGGGGGAATTAATGTTAATTTAGTACATTTATGAACTGTCGGTAAGTTGCAGGCTGTGAAATTCTTAAGTATCCGAATTTTCTGATATTTCGGACAGTTATGTTTAACATACTGAACAAATTCGGATAGTTATGTTTAACAGGCCGAATATGTATCGGATAATTATGTTAAATTACCGAACAGTTATGTTTTGAGAGAATATTTTATTATTTCCTGAAGTACACGTGTCGAAACCATAATGAATGACTTAAGTGAACTTTCGGTGAGTTATCTATAACTATCCGAAATTGCAGCTGGGCATCAAATAGTTATCCCTACAACTCTCTGAAATCTCTTTTTATTTATAAAATAGTTGAGGACACGTGTCATGTTTTGGAAATTGACTTAAGTGGATTTTTGGTGAGTTAGCTGTAACTATCCAACATGCATCTGAGCATCGGATAGTTAGACCTGTAACTCTCCGAAATGTTATTTTATGATTAAACTACTGTTGACACGTGTCAAGATCTGGTAGATTTACTTAAGTTATATATCGGTGAGTTATTTGTAACTATCTGAAATGCATCTAAGCATCGGATAGTTAAGTTTATAAGTATCCGAAATGTATCTTAGCATCAGATAGTTAAATTTATGCACGTGTTTTATAGTTAAATCAACGAAGAAAGTCCGTTGAGTTATCTGTAACTCCACAGACTATATATTTTCTAATATGCCACTATAGTGGTTGCAGGAACAGACAGTTGGAAGAGAAAAACCACATTTGCACGTATCGTGCAGGGAAAGAAATCATCACCGTTAATACGAATGAAGGAAATCCAACTAACCATTCAAGCAGAAGCAGTTACTACTGAAGAAATATAAAAGAAAAGAAGAAAAAAAGAGAAGTGTGTGATCGATGGACGGACAGTGTGTGCAGAGGAGGATCGGCGTCGCAATTCTATGAAGTACCACACCAACCATCATCATCACCATCATCACCACCATAATCACCAACCATCGGAGGTCTGTGAGGATACTTGCTTGATGTTGGGTCGATTTCGAACTAAACACAGTGCCTGACAACCACTATGAGGTGTGATTGTGTCGCGGGAAGGGAAGCCATTTTCACCAAGCGCCGACTCATATTTCAAGAGATCGTAAAGCTTTTAGCCTTGGCTTTGAGTTGATGCTTGTATGTTGAGGAGGAGATCGTCTTGCAATTCTGGACTCGCGATTCTATAGGGAGAGGAGATAGGATTGTAAGTGATTTAATTTTTAGTGGTGTAATCGCATTGCAAGTAGTGTCAGAAGTATTTACTATCAAGTGAGATTACTTTACATTTCACCTATCGCCCATTTCCATGTTCATATTAAAACAAAAATACCAAAAACAATTTATCTATGTTTGTATGTTATATTTGAGTGTTGTATTGTTTGTGTTGTATCGTGATTAATGTTATCTTTGTCAGTGTTGTGATTGTTTTATGTTTATTTTAGTTTTACATTTTACTTAAATTGGTTCGTTCAAAAGACTTAAAGATTTTAATGGTTACTGTTTGAATTATCTGAATGTTAGTATTGCTCAATGATAAATCCAATATTAACTAACATTAAAGAGCTTAATTGATGTTATTTACAATCTGTGGAATCGCCCAATGGTTGGCCGAATTTCTTTGTAAATAGCAGTATTAAAAAGAAAAGTCAGGCTTGTGAAGTTAACTTAAGTCCACGAGGTTAGTCCGTTGAGTTAGCCATAACTCAATGAACTTAGTCCGTTATGTTAACTATAAATCAATGGAGAGCTTATTGAATATATAAATTTGATTTTTAACAAACGAGCAGTTCTCAAGTTCGTCTGCAATTCCCTGTAGGATCGACCTGTACTTGCACATTGATACAATAGACACTGTGCACTTGCAGTTAAAGTACAAATTGGAATTATTATCTAAATTGTATTAAAGATTGTTTGTTTACTTCTAAAAGAGAGAATAGGCATAAAGATAAATTAACTAAGTAAAAACAGAAGTAACAAATCCAAGTTTTTCTAGTGTAGTGCTGGGAAAACCCAAACAAGTTTTATGGCATCGTTGCCGAGGAATTGAATTGAATTGAATTAAATTGATATAAGCAACTGTTAGAGCTGTTTAGTTTTAATAGCTAGAGTTGTGTGTTTTCTTCTATAATTGAGAATATGGCATATGCTTATGCTCAAAGATTTCTGAAACCTGTAATTAGCATATGTGAATTCTGCAATTCTAAAGGACACAACATTTTTGACTGTTTGAAATTGAGACATTTACAGATGGTTAAATCCCATGAACAACAAATGAATTATCCTCAATATAATAGAGCCGAGTATGAGAATCCTATAGTTTACCCAACTAATGGTTAGTATAGAATGTGTAATATGATGAGAGACACTGAAGTTTGGGATAGCTATGACAGACTAGAGCATAGTATAGAGCAAAATCTTGACAAACTAGAATACTTTATGTGTCAGCAACAAGAAGTCAACCAATTAAATTATAAGGAATCATATTTAGAACCTAAAAACGATATAATTTATGAAACAGAAAAAGCCATAAAGAAAATTGATCAACAAGTGAATGCAATGAAATTAGATGATCTGGAACAAAAATTAAAAGCATTAAACGAAAATGCAATGAAAATACAAGTTCTGCAATAGGACAATGAAAATTATAATGTTATAAACCTGCATAACTTGCAAAATATATAGCAAACAAAAAAGACTAATGCAAGAGAATTTAAAGAATGCACTTTAAAACTAAAAACAATTGAAGATCATAATCACGAAAATGATATGCAAAAACATCATGAAAATATTGAAAATCTAGAAGATGTATGTGTAACATTAAGATCTGGAACTGATATACCACCAAGAACTCAAAATGAAAATGATATGAAGGTGGACAAGAGTAAAAATCAAAATGATAATGAAAAAATAGCTGAAAATCTAGAAATCACTGAAGAACAATTTGAATTTGCGAATGAAGCTAAAAATGATCAAACAAATCAACTGAAAGAAAAAGAGTCTTTGAAATCAAAATCTTTAGCACCCTATCCTGAAAGATTACAATAGACAATTCCTGAAAAACAAGAAAAAATCAGAGAAATTTTTGAAAAAGTACAAGTTAATATTCCTTTGTTAGATCTATTACAGAAAATGCCACATTGTGCTAAATTTCTTAAGGATTGGTGTACTAAGAAAAGAGAGTGAAAAGTTCTTAGAAATGTCTTTTTAGCTGAGCAAAGTAGTTCTCTATTTCTGCCACAAATTCCTAAAAAGTTATCTGATCCTGGAATCCCTGTTATATCATGCACCATAGGGAATACCATTTTAGAAAGAACATTAATAGACTTAGGTGCAGGTATAAATGTTATGCCAAGTGATATATTTGCATCCTTAGGATTAGAAGGCTTAACTCCTACTAGTATGGTTATTCAATTAGCTGATAGAAGTATAAGATAACCTAGAGGAAAAATAGAGGATGTCTTAATTAAAATCAAAGATTTTATATATCCTATTGATATTGTAATTTTGGATTCCCAACAAATTAAGCATAAAAATAGTGATACATCTTTAATTTTGGGAAGGCCATTTTTAGCAACATCAGGGGCTGTTATAAATTGTAAAACTGGAGTAATGAAGTTAGCATATGGTAATGAGGATACTCAATTAAATATTTTCAAACTAGAAAGGTTTGAGGAGTTAGAAATGTCCTTACATACCATAGACTTTTTAGAGGATGAAGGAGATATGCTAGATGATGTGATTCAAGAAGAATTAAATAGGCAAATCAATTCTGAAACTTTAGAAGAAAGTAAAAGCATAAATATAGAAGGAGATCAGGAAGAAATTAATTTAAAAAATGATGATGTTTAGTTAGGAGCTCTAGCTTCTGATGGGCAGCATTTAGAATTAAAACCTTTACCTCCTAAATTAACCTATATATTTCTGGAAGATAAATGAACCTGTCCAATCATTATTGCTTCAGATTTAAAAGAGTATCAAATAGCTAAATTAAAAGATGTAGTAAAAAGTTATAAAGAAGCAATAGGATGGACTATGACTGATATTAAAGGGTTAAGTTCAACTTTATGCTGTCACCACATATATTTAGAAGAGAATGCTAAACCTGTTAGAATTCCTGAGAGGAGATTAAATCCAAACCTTAAAGAAGTAGTTAGGAAGGAAATAGTTAAATGGTTAGATAATGATATAATTTATCCGATTTCTGATAGCTCGTGGGTTAGTCCAATCCATGTAGTTCTCAAGAAATCAGGATTAACAGTTATTAGGAATAAAAGTCAAGACTTGATACCTACTAGAATTCAATCAGGCTGGAGATTATGTATAGACTATAGAAAGTTGAATGCTGTGACTAGGAAAGGTCATTTTCCCTTACCTTTTGAAGATCAAATGTTGGAAAGATTAGTAGGGCAAGAATATTTTTGTTTCCTAGACGGGTATTCAAGGTATAATCAAATTCCAGTAGCATTAGAGGATCAAGAGAAAATAACTTTTACCTGTCCTAATGGAACTTATGCTTTTAAAAGAATGCCATTCAGATTATGCAATGTGCCAGCTACCTTTCAAAGATGTGTGCAGGGCATATTTACTGGAATGATTGAAGATTTTTTAGAAATATTTATGAATGATTTTACTGTATATGGCAACTCATATGAAGTGTGTTTAAGCAATTTAGACCAAATATTAAAACGCTGTGTGGAAAAAAATCTGGTTTTAAATTGGGAAAAATGTCACTTCATGGTTGAACAAGGAATAGTCTTAGGGCATGTTGTTTCTAAAAAAGGGTTGGAAGTAGATAAAGCTAAAATAGAAGTAATATCTAATCTACCAGAACCTAAATCAGTAAAAGATATTAGATCATTTCTAGGACATGCTGGTTTTTATAGAAGATTTATTAAAGACTTTAGCAAGATAGCTAGACCTTTAACTAATCTATTAAAAGATGTTCCATTTAACTTTGATAAAAATTGCAAGGAAGCATTTTTCAGACTTAAGACTAGCTTAATTTCAACTCCTATAATTCAAGCACCTGATTGGAACTATCCATTTGAATTAATGTGCGATGCTTCTGATTTTGCTGTAGGAGCAGTGTTAGGATAGAAGATAGAAAAATCTCCTAGAGTGGTTCATTACGCAAGCAAAACCTTAAATGATGCTCAAGTTAATTTCACAACTACTGAAAAAGAATTATTAGCTGTTGTGTTTGCTTTAGAAAATTTTAGATCATATCTAATTGGAGCTAAAGTAATAGTGTACATGGATCATTCATCTCTAAAACATTTAATAAAGAAAAAAGAAACTAAACCTAGATTGATCCGATGGATATTATTATTACAAGAATTTGATCTAGAAATTAAAGATAAAAAAGGTTGTGACAATGTAGTAGTAGATCATTTATCAAGATTACAAATAGAAAAATCAAATATTGGAATTAAGGATAATTTTCCTGATAAACAGTTAATGACCATCAACACAATGCCTTGGTATACAGACATAGTTAATTACTTAGTTATTGGTTTAACACCTAAGGATTGGAATAGACAAGATAAGAAATTGTTTTTCTCAAGAGTAAAATATTACTATTGGGAAGACCCATACTTATTTAAGAAATGTCCTGATCTAGTTTTAAAGAGGTGTGTTCCAGAAACTGAATATCCGAGCATATTGTCTTTCTGTCATGACCAAGCTTGTGGAGGACATTTTGGTTCAGGGAAAACTACTGCAAAAATTCTGCAATGTGGGTTTTATTAGCCAACACTATTCAAAGATGCTCATAAATATTGCTTAAGTTGTTTAAGATGTCAACAAATAGGAAGAATATCAAAGAGGAATATGATGCCTCTTAATCCTATTGTTGAGGTTGAAATCTTTGATGTGTGGGGAATAGATTTTATGGGTCCATTTCCTATGTCTAATCAATTTAATTACATTTTTTTGGGGGTGGATTATGTATCAAAATGGATAGAAGCTATTCCTACAAAAACTAATGACAACAAAGTTGTAATACAATTTATAATAACAAATATATTTGCCAGATTTGGAATACCTAAAGCTATTATCAATGATAGAGGAACTCATTTCTGTAATAGAAGTTTTAAAGCCTTAATGAAGAAATATGGAGTAAACCACAGAATTGCAACATCATATCATCCGCAAACAAGTGGACAAGTAGAAAGTGCAAACAAACAAATTAAATTAATCTTGAAAAAAGTAGTAAATCCTACTAAGACAGATTGGGCTAATAGATTGGTATATGCACTTTGGACTTATAGAACTGCTTATAAAACGAGCTTAGGTATGTCACCTTTTAGGCTAGTATATGAAAAAAGTTGTCATTTACCTACTGAAATAGAACATAAAGCTTATTGGGCATTAAAAACTCTGAACACTAATTTAAATCAAGCTACTGAAAATTGAAAAATGTAATTAATTGAATTAGAAGAATTTAGAAATGAAGCTTATTCAAAGATTGTAAGAGAAAAAGAAAAAATTAAATTTTGACATGATAGAAAAATTATTCCTAAAAGCTTTGAAATAGGACAAGAAGTATATCTTTGTATGGCTAGACTCCATAACCATCCAGGAAAATTGAAATCTAGATGGACAGGACCTTACATAGTTCGAAATGTTTATCCTTATGCTATTGAAATTGAAAATCCTAAAAATCAGAATATATTTAAAGTAAATGGACAAAGACTTAAACCTATTCTGAAAACACCAAAAAGCTCCTTTGGAATTATAGAAGAAGTCAGAGTAGAGGATTACTCGAGCTTTACTTAGTAAGAAATCAGTTTTTATGCTTATATATAAAAAAAAAACAGAAAAAAAAAACATTAGAAATATATATAAAACATAAAAATCATTACGGTTCAACTGATTGGATCCATCGGTATGACCAGAACATAAAAAATATGAATATTAATGTTCAGAAAAAAATTTTGGTTTTATCGAAATATAGTATCGATTCAACTAAAAGAAAAAAATAAAAAAAATAAAAAATAAAAAAAAATATATTTAAGTCTGACCAAAACATAGTATCAGTTAAACCGGTAACAAAACAGAAAAACTATTCTTTGTAATATATTATTATTATATTTGCTTGTACGGGGAGTCCGTTGAGTTACGTTTAACTCAACGAGCTTACTTCGTTGAGTCTTGAGTTAGTCAACGAACTTATTCCGTTGAGTTAACTGTAACTCAACGGAGTACTGTAGCTAAGATCGCGGATAAAATAGTAATAGTTGGTTTGGGAAATAACCCGATTACCCGCCTAAACTTAAGGCTTATTTAAACTAAAACCTAGGGTTTTGGGGGCATTATCCGGCAAATCATTTAGAATCTAGAACATTAGAAATCAGAGCGATTTCGTGTTGTTGTGTAACTCCACGATGAGGAAGATGACGCCTAAATTCTAGGAAAAGGTAGTAGACACCGCACAGTTTCTAAAGGAATCTGAAGAATGGCACACGAGGTAGAAGATCAGAAATACAACGAGAGAAAAAGAGTTACAGAAGGTAGAATCAGAACTCTTTAACTTGAGAAAAATTTTGGTTGAATTAGAAATACAGATATCACAGATAATGGAGACACGAATTAGAGAGTGGCAATTGAAATTGCATTAAGTAAAGAAAGAAAAATCCGACCAAACAATGAAGTAGCCCTAGAGCTAATTCAACGTAAAGCCAGATTGTGGTTTAAGAAACGTATTGCTGGACGAGGAAGCTGAGAAATATGGTGGCAGGAGCAACGAGAGGCAACTGAAGGATAAGAGGAGACGACTGCTGAAAGACCTGTTCCTGAGGAACAGTAGTTAGGACCTTCAGTTCCACCATTTAAGCTGTTGGCACGAGCAGAAATGATGGCACCTTCGACTAAAGAAGAGAAAAGAGAATTTGCAAAACTGGTTCAAGTTGGGAAGAACCAAGGAGAATCAGAAGATTTGGTAGTGGCCAAAGCACACCTAGTGTTTGATGCACTTTACAAAAAGAGGGCTGCAGAAAAGTTGAAAGCCCAATATAAAATCAAATTGGAATAGCATCACGAAGCTACTGCCAGAACTAATGCCAAATCTACTGCAAAAGAAGCTGAAGCTGGTCCTTCGGGACCAGTAGTTATAAAAAAAGTTAAACAGAAAGAGCCAGTACCTGTGGCTCGAAGGCTTGCAGAACCTACTTTTATAGATTTAATTTCAAGAGATGAAGAGGAAGAACAGGCACAACTAATCAGAAAAAAGAAAGTAAAGGAAAAAGTGCCTAAATATGAGGAAATTAAATTTGAAGTACCAATTTTTACAGGGCCTATGGAGCAGATTTTTATTAACTTGCTATCCAATTCTGAGGAAGAGCAGGAGGAGCAAAGAAAAGAAAAAAATCAGGCTGAAATTAGTCTACAGCCTGTACAAGAAGAAACGGAAATTAGGGTAGAAACTGAATTGCCCGTGACTCCATCCCAATCTATTACAGAATCAAAAAGAACAGTAACAGAACAGATTGGTAGTTGGAGGAGCAAGAAAGTGAAGAAAATGAAGAGGCTGAAAGAAGCCATTTGGACAAAAATAATTTCATAGATTCCACTGAAGAACAAGAAACTCTTCAGCAATTTATGGAGAGAATTCAAGATAGAGTGGAGAGTTCTGCCGGCTCACCACCACAGATAGAAGTAAGAGTAAAAATCCAAGAATCTGAAGAGAATGTCCAAATGCAGCCTATGCTAGAGGAAGATCAAGAACAAACCCCTTAGGAGCAACAAAGTCACCTTCCTGACCCGACTGAAACAACAATTTTGAATGAAGTACATTTTTGTAGTCAGGAAGCTTATACCAAATACCAAGAAATAAGGGGTTATGATTTCATTTACAGTAGACTAGTAAATTGGGATGGAATGCAAGAAATCCAAGAATTATTTGAATTTCAAGGTCTACTGCAATTTATATCTCAAGAAAGAGGGCATGTGGTATATGAAAATTTAGTGCCCTATTTCTATGCAAATTTGAGAGAAAGAGAAGGAGGATTAATTTCAAACGTAGAGGAAGCTGATGTACAGATAACACCAAAGCTTCTCCACAACATATTTGGGTTAAAGAATGAAGGAGCAAAAATTTTGGAAGATACAACTGTAGTTGAATGGACTGAACAACAAATTAAGGATTGTTTAGCTATCAATCTTGGTGTGCCATTATTAAACAGATTGAAGCATTTAAATGGTAAAGCACACATGGTAGCTAACATTCTGATTAAGAATGTCTATCAACGATAAGGCCATGACATAGAATTAAGTCAATTTGTCAAATGGGCCACGTATGCAGTTGTAAATAAGATCCAAATAAATTGGTCTACAGTTTTTATCTCCAAGCTGAAAATAGTGAAGAAGAAATTATTTTATGGAGATTTGATTCCACTACTGATGGTAGACTGTATCGATTTCACTAAATGGAAATCAAAAAGGATCAGATCAAGAACCATTTCAGTGAAAGAATACAGGAATTTTGTAGCTGCAGAACAACCTATACCTTCTAGAGGATTAATCAATTAGAACTTCAATTAGAAAAACTCCAGAAGGAAGTAGATGAACTTAGGCATAGAGATTAAATTGTATTGTTCGTCTACTTATGTAAAACTGTATGAAATTGTATGATGTACTTGTATTGTAATTGATTCATATTAATAAATGTCAATTTTTCAGATGCAATTCTCATACGTGTTTTTGAATGTGAAATGAATGGAAATTATTGAATATTATGTTATTGTGAAACTTTATGAATGAATATATAACAAATTTACAATTTGCTGAATGACAGGATAATTGCTTAAAAATTTCTACATTTTATAAGGTAAAATGTAAATTCTACATAACATAAAATGACCTGCAAGTTAAATCTTTATATAAGATTTAGATTTAAATGAATTTTAATCAAAATGATGCATTAATGACATAGATTTAACTTTATTTCAGTTAGCAGAACAAACAAAGAAAAAAAAAAACAGATAGGAACTTACAAGAGTAAAACTTAGTTGTTGCTAAGTGTTAACTCAACGAAGTAAGTCCGTTGAGTTAACCGTAACTCCACGAGGTCAGTAATATAATATAAGTTCACTCTGTTAAGTTATCTGTATCTCAACGAAGTTAGTCCGTGGAGTTAGCAACAATAACCGACGGTATTCTGTTGAGTTTTCTGTAACTCAACGAGGTTAGTTCGTGGATTAAACAGAATAGTTATTCTTTTAACCACGAATGAAACTTCATCGGTTTAGCGGTTACCAAAATTTGAAATTAGTAGTGGTACACATACCCATAAAAATAGGAACCACGATGCACGTTGCAAGACACATTCTCGCAATGAGATTTATTCACTTTATGGATGCACAATATATATATAAAATAGAATGTTATTTACGAGTTACCAGCACTTTTAAAAGAAAGGATAAGGCGTTGGAGGAACTAGAAGGAGAAGTAGCTGATTCAACTTCATCCGACAACAAATATTTATAGAATGGAAAGCTTCAGACTAGTATGTAATTAATCTGCTATTTATTTATGAGCACATGGACTCGTTCTCTAAGCACTAAACGATTAGTAAGAACACCTACCTAGGAATTTTCATTGTAGAGGAGTACTGAAAAATTTTCTGAATTGAACTTTAACGAAATTCTTTGGGGTGTAGCTAACCTTTCTTTCAAGGAGAACGTAGAGATGGCTGTTCCAGTAGAAAAACCATTAGGAGAGATTCTGTATCCTGAATTAATTGATGAACCTTCATGTATTTGATTGCCAAACTTTGAGGGAGATAGGTTTGAACTGAAATCTAATTATATTAGTCAATTGCCACATTTTCATGGATTAGAAAGAGAGGATGCCTATTATTTCCTTAGAAAATTTAACGAAGTTTGTCAAATGATGAAAATGCCGAACATGAGTATAGATGCTATTAAACTTAGATATATCCCTTTTTCTTTAAAAGACAGCTAAAAGATGGTTATATACTCTATCGCTTGATTCAATTTCTACATGGACTGAATTTTGCTCTGTTTTTCTAGAAAAATATTATCCAACACATCAAACGATTAAAAAGAAGAAAGAAATATTAATGTGTAGCCAAAAATAGGGTGAATCATTCTGGAAATATTTTGAAAGATTTAAAGATTTATTGACTCAATGTCCACATCATGTAATGAGTAAAGCACAATTAATAGGTATAATTTATGAAGGCATAGATGTTTCAACGAAATCTTTATTAGAATCTACTTGTCAAAATGGATTTTTAAAATTATGTAGTGAAGAAGCATGGGCATATTTAGAAAATTTTGCAAAAAGAACTACATAGTGGGAAAATTCGGCTGAAGCTATTGTAGATAAAAGAATATTGCCAAGAGGAATGCATGAAATAGATTCCAATACTATGCTTGAGGTGAAATTAAATGAATTAACAAAGAAAATAGAAGAGTTATCATTAAATCAAAAGCTAGCAGAAAAGAATGCAAACATAAATGACTTAGATATTAGTTATGCTAGAAACTAGAGAGATAACTTGGGAAATTCTTATCATCCTAATTGGAGAAATCACCCGAATTTATCTTGGAGAAATAACAATTTCCAGGGAGGAGAAAATATAAATGAGAAAAACATAAGTTATGAAGTATTAATTGAACAAGGAGCTAGAATAGAGAAATTACAAAAGATAATCCAACAAGTAAACAATCGTCTAGAATTTATATTTGGAAATGTTGGAATTCAAAATCAGAATAGAAATATATCACTTAGATAGAAGGAACCAATGGAAGTTAGACCTACTAGAGGATTGCCAATACAAGCTATACCTAATCCTGTAAATAGAACGATTAATGAAATTGATACTTCTTCTAGGAGGGTAGCTGAATGAAACAGCATATCTGAAGCAACTATCTATATGTATATATGTTTTTTATTTTTAGTTAATAGTATTGTAGAGTTAATTTTTAACTCAACGAACTTAGTCCATTGAGTTATGCCTTAACTCCACGAGGGTGTGTAGTAGTTATGTTAATTTTTGTCTCTGCAAAATTTTTATTTGTGTTATACAGAATCGACAAATGGAATTGATGCAATTACCATTGGATGCACTAAGGGAAGTACTAAGTAACTTGTTAGCTAATGTGCAGGTTGTGTTGTGTATCAAAGGAAATTAAAGACTGTATTGAAGAAAAATATTTTCAGGGACTACAAGCTGCAAAAATGACTAAGATTAGAGATGGATTCATATGGAGATCATTTAATCGTAGTTCAAATACCCATGAATATCTGAGTATGGAAGAAACTATTGGAATTCCACCCAATGTATTAGAAGGAATAAATCATATTATGGGGATAGATGAAGGATTAATCATATACAAGACAAGACCAAGGTATGCAAGTTTATTATTACTTGATATTTTGATAAGAAATCCTATAACAGGAGAAGAATGGAATATAGGAAGACGTAATAGATTTGAAGCACCAACTGTAAATTGTGGGTCAGCTTTGATATTTTCTGGTAAAAATTCTGCAATTCCTGAAAAATTATATTATTGGAGACCTACAGGAAATTGCGGTGAAGATTTACGCTTAAGTGTGTATAATTTTCTAAACAGATCTTGGAATGAAAATATTATGATATATCTAGGACATAAATCATTAATTAACCAAACACATGTCATACTTGATGGATATATATATCTAGTCACAGAGATATCAATAGCATATGGATCTGATTTATACATAGTGAGCATAGACAATTATGATGAATATATAGAAATTTTACCTGTACCGAGTGAAATAGTTAAACCACCATCTGCAGAATTTAATGAAATTCAAATAGGAATGTGGTATAATGAAGAAGATGATCCTACTTTATGTCTAGTAAGATGGTGGGATGAACTGATGAAATTTCAAATATGGATTATGGAAGACATAAATGAATGGAAGTGGGAAGAGGAGTATATTGAAATAGATGTAGAAATAGAAACTGCTACATTACCTTGGAACCAAAAAGGATCCCTTTCTGCATTACATATCATTAATGGTAATACACTCGTATTTGGAATTTATAATATATTACATGTTTATAAATTAAAAAGGAACAAGAATTGCATTAAAACAGAATTAATAGTAAGAAGAACTATGCCTAAAAAGTTTGCTTGGACTGATACATTTATTCCATTTGTTTCTACTTTTCAATCATGTTCTTAAGCTGTGATTTTATGTGTTTAATGTTATGTATTCTGCATTTTTAAATAAAAAAAAAAAATTGAAGTTTTTATGTTCATTTTATAAAAAAAAACAAACAAAATAAAATATCAATCCAGTTTGTTGGTATCTATTCTGGGAAACCAACTAGCTTGCTTGTGAGCCACCAAAGGCATAGGAGCTTGGGTTCCACACAAGACACTGATTTATTAATATCTGTTAAATGTTATTTTGTTTTATATTTTGCTTTTATCTATGAATGAAAAGTTTTTCAGAATCAAAAAATCAGAATATGCAGAAGGAGATACAAATGAAACAAGGTATGTAACTAATTACTCATCTTGAATTTTAAATCAAGCAAAACTATATTCATGCTTGCTACAATTATTGTACTTATTGTCAAACTCTTTACATTGAGGACAATGCAAAATGTAGGTATGGGGGAAGGTAATTAAAGTAACAGCCATGTAAGTTTGTTAATTAAAGAAATTAAAATAGTACTACAAAGTTTTGAGGAAATTGAAAATTTTATGAACTTACTGTAACTATCCGATAATTGAGACTGTAAAATTTTTTATAAACTACTTGAATGTTATATTTAGAAGGCTATATAAGATGCTATAGAATTTATTATTTATGCAAATCTAGATATAGTATCTTATGTTTTTCTGAATTTTATGAGTTTAATAGTTTTACGATTTCAAAATGAAATCAGAATGCTTAATAATAATAAAATCAGTAAATTATCTGAAGTCGTGAAAGAGCTAAGATGTGAATTCTAAATTAAATGAAACAAATATGATTAAAGATACATCTAATTTGACTGATTGAACTTGTAGAATGATTTATGTGTAGATCTTATTAAACTTCAGAAAAAGTATGAGCTTATTGTTATGGATTCATATTTTCAGTAACTGATAGAAGCAGGACTATATGAGATTGGCATTTAACTACATCTGTATTAATGAAATACATACATATATAGTATGTGATTAATGTTTTGTTTTGTGTTTGTAGTTTTGATTGAAAAAAAAAAAAAAAAAAATGAGAGTTTATTGACTTGTTTGATCACGAGCCTTTTGTACTTGAGCAGATAGGTATGTAAGGATTGTTGACCTAAAAAAGGACTCTTAAAATCTGACAACCTAAGATCCTGATCAGATCTGGGATTGTTGACTGAAAGCTCGTTACATGGGTACATTAGAAAGCTCTTGTATGATTAAGCTTGTCAAATTAACTTTTAAAGTACAAAAAAAAAAAAAAATACATATACTGTTCTGAAAAGATACAAGTGTTTTGTGAAATACAGATATCTTATAAATCGAGTATATTTTCTGTTATCTAGAATTGCTGAAATATGAATCTGGAATTGACTTTTGAAGTTGTTTAATGGAGATACAATTCTTTATTCTACTTGTCTTAATCATATTGAATTAGATTGTATTTTGATTCGTATGTTGTTGAAATTTCTTCTAGAAATCTTATTGCAAAATTCAGGATGATAGATGATGAAAAGAAGAACAAATGATAATATAATTAACACCTATATAATGATGATATACTTGGTATGTAATTTACATATATTCTAAGTATATTTGCAGGTTGATTACTGAAACATACATAATATATTTTTATGCTAAACAAAAGAAAAATAAAAGGGGAAGAATTAATTCTAGTACTTTTAAAGACCAATTAATTAGATCTTAGTTTGCTAAGGGACTAGCAAAATTTAGGTATGGGGGAAGTGTTTAGAATGAAAAAGTGTATATTATTAATAGTTAAATGATGGTTAATTGTATAATATTTAGCTTATCATATAAGAATTAAGCCATTATGTTATAATTGCACTGTTATATGTTTTAATTGAAGAATTTGCTTAATTTGGGGGAATTAATGTTAATTTAGTACATTTATGAACTGTCGGTAAGTTGTAGGCTGTGAAATTCTTAAGTATCCAAATTTTCTGATAATTCAGACAATTATGTTTAACATACCGAACAAATTCAGACAGTTATGTTTAACAAACCGAATATGTATCAGATAGTTATGTTAAATTGCCGAACAGTTATGTTTTGAGAGAATATTTTATTATTTCCTGAAGTACACGTGTCGAAACCATAATGAATGACTTAAGTGAACTTTCGGTGAGTTATCTATAACTATCCGAAATTACAGCTGGGCATCGGATAGTTATCCCTATAACTCTCTAAAATCTCTTTTTATTTATAAAATAGCTGAGGACACGTGTCATGTTCTAGGAAATTAACTTAAGTGGATTTTCGGTGAGTTAGCTATAACTATCCGAAATGCATCTCAGCATCGGATAGTTAGACCTGTAACTCTCCGAAATGTTATTTTATGATTAAATTGCTGCTGACACGTGTCAAGATCTAGTAGATTTACTTAAGTTATATATCAGTGAGTTATTTGTAACTATCCAAAATGCATCTAAGCATCGGATAGTTAAATTTATGCACGTGTTTTATAGTTAAATCAACGAAGAAAGTCCGTTGAGTTATCTGTAACTCCACGGACTATATATTTTCTAATATGCCACTGTAGCGGTTGCAGGAATAGACAGTTGGAAGAGAAAAACCACGTTTGTACGTATCGCGCAGGGAAAGAAATCATCACCGTTAATACGAATGAAGGAAATCCGACCGACCATTCAAGCAGAAGCAGTTACTACTGAAGAAATATAAAAGAAAAGAAGAAAAAAAGAGAAGTGTGTGATCGATGGACGGATAGTGTGTGTAGAGGAGGATCGACGTCGCAATTCTCTGAAGTACCACACCAACCATCATCATCACCATCATCACCACCATAATCACCAACCATCGGAGGTCTGTGAGGATACTTGCCTGATGTCGGGTCGATTCCGAACTAAACACAGTGTCTGACAACCACTGTGAGGAGTGATCACATCGCGAGAAGGGAAGCCATTTTCACCAAGCGTCGACTCATATTTCAGGAGATCGTAAAGCTTTTAGCCTTGGCTTCGGGTTGATGCCTGTATGTTGAGGAGGAGATCATCTTGCAATTCTGGACTCGCGATTCTATAGGGAGAGGAGACAGGATTGTAAGTGATTTAATTTTTAGTGGTGTAATCGCATTGCAAGTAGTGTCGGAAGTATTTACTGTCAAGTGAGATTACTTTACATTTCACCTATCGCCCATTTCCATGTTCATATTAAAACAAAAATACCAAAAACAATTTATCTATGTTTGTATGTTGTATTTGAGTGTTGTATCGTGATTAATGTTATCTTTGTCAGTGTTGTGATTGTTTTATGTTTATTTTAGTTTTAGAGTTTACTGAAATTGGTTCGTTCAAAAGACTTAAAGATTTTAATGGTTACTGTTTGAATTATCTGAATGTTAGTATTGCTCAATGATAAATCCAATATTAACTAACATTAAAGAGCTTAATTGATGTTATTTACAATCTGTGGAATCGCCTAATGGTTGGCCGAATTCCTCTGTAAATAGTAGTATTAAAAAGAAAAGTCAGGCTCGTGGAGTTAACTTAAGTCCACGAGGTTAGTCCGTTGAGTTAGCCATAACTCAACGAACTTAGTCCGTTGTGTTAACTATAAATCAATGGAGAGCTTATTGAATATATAAATTTGGTTTTTAACAAACGAACAGTTCTCAAGTTCGTCTACAATTCCCTATGGGATCAACCTGTACTTGCACACTGATACAATAAACATTGTGCACTTGCAGTTAAAGTACAAATTGGAATTAATATCTAAATTGTATTAAAGGTTGTTTGTTTACTTCTAAAAGAGAGAATAGGTATAAAGATAAATTAACTAAGTAAAAACAGAAGTAACAAATCCAAGTTTTTCTAGTGTAGTGCTGGGAAAACCCAAACAGGAGACAAAGTAAACTCCTGTTGAGTTATTTGAGTTATCAATAGATTGTCATTCTATACTAGATTTGTAGGATCGTTGTATCACAAGAGGGGGGTGAATTGTGTTTTTAGTAATCAATATTACCAATAGATAAAACAAGAGCACAAAACATTCGTAAATGAAATTCTAATCTTTATAAACTCTAAAGAAAGAATTTACAATTTCTTTTCAGTTCAATTCTCTTCTTGTCGATTTTGATACGGTAAAGTCTGATATACAATTCAAAGAGAAAATGCAATCCTTATTCCAAGCTAATTTCGAATTGTATAAAACCTGATCTTTATGCATATAACTCCTTTTTCTTCTTTTTGCTTAGCTTCTATATCTCTTCTTCTTTAGTTATCAAATTTCTAGACTTCTTGTGCTTGCACCTCTTTTTCTGAAATTGCTTGGAATTCCGAACTTCTTCTGATTTTGGAGAATTTTTCTAGATTTGAAATTGGGATTGGATATGTAGACTTGATATTTGAGATTGGGATGATCGTAATGCAGCTCATACTCTCTATTTATAGTAGTCTGTAAAGTATCAATTTGTGCATTTTATATATGTTAATTCATGCATGTTAAGGATTATAAAGTGCAAATATATATGTTCGAATGTGGAATTATATGCAAATCATATTTTTAAACATATGCATGAATTAAGGATTAAATAGTCAATAATGCACAAATTTATCCTTTATTAAATTAACACCTAGTCAATTAGCCCATGTGTAGATATAAGTAATTTATATATTGATTTCATGCATATCTTAAAAGAATTATCATTAAGATATGAAATCAAATAATCTTCAATTGAGCAAGCAATATATTATGCACATTTTATTTTTGCTTTATAATCTAGTAGGAATTTATGTGTAATGTGCATATACATTTAATGTTATCTTTTGAGTTGTTGATAATAGGTGAGGATGTGGACCCTTGGACTAAATCATGGGAAATCAACAACCCATGGTCATCCAATTTAAACTTCAAATCAATCGATAAATTAATGATTAAGACTTGCCTAATTTAGGACTCAATTGGAAGGAGTTTGAAATATTTAGAATGTATTTCCTCAATTTTTTTATTATTCTTTTAAAGGTAGCATCTGCTCTATTTTACTAGTCATGCGTCAGAAATTATGCTCAACGCCTTTGTGTTGCCTTACTTTTGTGCATTTCGAAATGTTCTCTTGTAAATTTTCCTTATTAGAACAACGAGTTATCTTTCAAGACATGGTGATTTTGTGAAGATTTGATTGAGTTATGATTTTTGTACTAACGATGCGTTTTTTAAAAGTTTTCAGAATCATTTTGCGCACTATTCATATATCCAACTTTGGCAGCAGCCTAAAGTGAGTTAATCCTAAAAATCATTGCCATTTTAAAGATAACTTAATGACCTTTTCAACTAATATTTTCTCTAGATTTTTCAATGTCAAGGTTGGAAGGAAGAATAGTTAGAATTCAGACTTAATTTCTATGATTCCAAAGATGTGAAATAATGATTTTCTTAAGTTTTCTAGCTATTAACTCTAGGAATTAATAGGTTTTATGCTATCTTTGAAATCTTTATTGTATTTATGTAAATTGTAACTTAATTGCATGTGATTAGAGTTTTAATTATGGATTTAATGGTGTGGATATTTTATTGAATAATTATTTTAATAAAATTATTTAAGACAAACTCCTTGTGGATTTGACTTGTACTTGCACATGCTTATTATATTGGGCACCATGCACTTACGGTTATAAATGTAAAATTTGTGCTTTTACCATTTAATTTAACAACACATAAAAGCGTTACAAGTTTTTGGCACCATTGTTGAGGAGTTTTGGTGCTAAAATAATTTATTAGATGATTTGCAAGATTTAATATCCTTTACATTATTCTAGTTTTGTTTGTTTTCTTGTTTTAGTAGAGTTATTGTTTTTTTTTGTTTGTTTGCAAAGAAAAAGATGCATGGATTGGCCATTCTATGTGTTCAATTCCTTGATTTTTGAATAGCTTGTCACATGTTTAATTCAAGTATATAAGTTGTTGACAAGTAGCTTAAGGGAGTAATGACAATCTTTGTGTACAAAATTATTAAGATAGAATCTGCCTATTTGGAAATTTAAAATTTTTAATGAGCACGAGATTAGAACTCATTTTTATTTTTATTTTCTAAAATATTTGATTTCTGAGATTTCGTTTGAGTATTTATGCATAAAATTCTGATTAGTATGTTAAAAGATAAAAATCTTAGAAGACAAGAATATTCTACAGATTTCTAAACAATTTTCTTCTAATTATTTTTGAAAAATATCTATTTTCTGAGTACTAAAATTTAATTCAGTAATTTTTTTTAGAAACTAGAGGAAATTATCTTTCCAACAAGTATTAGATTTTACAAATATTAATGAAGATTAGATAGTTATAATTGTAACTATTCGACTTCTTCATGAAAAATCAAAAAATTGGATAGTTATAGCCATAACTATCCGATCTTTCTCTTGACTAGATGGTTACACCCATAACTATCCAATTTTACATTAAAATCAGATAGTTAGGTTGAGCTTGTTCGGGCAAGTAGTATAGGTGTGGAGTATGTCATAAGAAGTCCAGGTTCAGTCGAAAACTTGTTAGTAATAAGTCTTCGATAGATTTATGATTTCGAAATGTTACTAGGTCAAAGTATCTGAAAATAATGTTTCAATCGAAAGGCTTTGAGCTATCTGAAAGTCAAGAGATTTTAGAGGGTTACTAGTTGTAACCATCTAGAATGACTTAAAGGACACTTAAGTGGATATTCAGATAGTTAAGAAGCTAAATATCTGAAAGACAGTGACTTAAATGGATCTTCGGATAGTTCGGTAGTAACTATCTGAAAGTCATGAGTTTTTCAGAAGGTTACAACTGCAACCTTCCGAAGTGACTAAAGAGACACTTAAGTGAGTTTTCGGATAGTAAAGACTGTAACTATCCGAAAGGCATGTAGTTTTCGAAAAGTTAACGGCAGAACCTTTCGAATGGATTGAGAGAGATGTAAGTGGGTTTTCAAATAGTTAAGTTTGTAACTATCCGAAAGATCAAATCTCTCTGGACAATTAGCTTGTTATAATACTGCCTGTTACAACAAATTAAGAAAGAAGAATTTTCTTAGGATAGTTAAGTTTGAAAGACCTCTAGATTTTGATAATGCAAAAATCAATGTGAGGAAACAAATTGTATTTCACAAATAAAATAGTTCAGCAAAAGATTAGAAGGTAGATATACAGATACATGGAGTTCAAAAATTACTACTATGGAGCTATAGGAAAATTGGACAGCTACCAGGCTTAAGTATCTAGAAGAAAGTTAATCATTGGTAAGTTACAAGCTTAAGTATCTGAAGAGTCAATTTAAAGTAGTAAAAACATCGTTGGACAGTTAGAAGAATAGTTATCCAAAAATACAAGGCTTTTAGAGAGTTTGGAAGATAATTGGTTGAATGATCGAAGAGTTAAGGCGCTAACTATTTGGAAGATTAAGAAAATCAAAAAGTTAGGAAAGCTAACTATCTGAAATTTAAGTCATTCAATTTCCCACGTGTAGAAATCCGAACAAAAGCTTAAAGGGATTTTTCGAAGAGTTAAAAAGCTAACTATTCGAAAAATAAGAAGTTTTGGAAGATTACAAATTTAACTATCTGAAACTTAAGTCATCCTATTATGCACGTGTAGAAATAAGAAAGCAGTCGAAAGCTTAGAAGAAGAAAATTAGAGAGTTACTGTAGCTAACTATCCGATAGTCAAAAATCATTTCGGTAAGTTACAATTACAAGTATTTGAACTTATGACACCTCATGTGTACAACTTAAAATCCCACGTGGCAAAAGGACTTAAGTTGATTATTGGTAAGTTACGAGCATTCTTCGAAGTGTTACACAGCTAACCATTCGAAAGTCAAAAGCAATTGAAAGGTTATCTTGAAACACCTTCTTAAATGGTAACTTACCATATTTGGTTCTACAAATTCAGTAAGTACAGTATAATACATCTGCTGGAAGTGAATATGATCGTTATGCATAATGTTATAAATACAAATAGCAGACAACAGAGTTAGATAGCATTTTGCATATACGAATCTATACACCAAGCTCCACACATATAATAAAAAATCTTCAAGATCAAATCTTCTACAAAAGGCAAATTCAAGTCTAGAAGCTCTCCACACAATAAACTCGGATTTCTTCAAGCTAGTGGTTTACTGAAGTACACCAACTGAAAACTTCAGAGATAGGTTGGTTGGAGCTACGACCAGAAAACTCAGTTTGATTAGTTAGTTCTTGCTTTGACCTTAAAGCAAGTGTTTGTAAGTCTTGAAAGCTTAGTGAAGCCCAAGTATCCCTTGGGGGTGGACTGGTCGTTAGTGGTGAACCACCTAAAATCCCTATGTGCATTATCTTTTATTGTGTGCTTGCTGAATTACACTATCAATTAGTCATTCATTATTAATCTCTAGAAATTACTTTTAAGAAATTAAAATATTACCATTCACCCCCCCTCTAGTAAGTCATCAAGTCCTAACAATTAGTATCAGAGCAAGGTTGATCTCATTAATAGATTTAACCATCTGAGATCATGGCTTTCCACACTATAGACGGACAGAATATCCATCGACCTCCCCTCTTTGATGGTAGCAATTATAGTTACTGGAAAAATAAGATGGAGTGTTTTCTCAGGAGTACAAATGTAAAACTCTAGAGAATGGTTATACATAGTACACCACTTCCAATCAGTCACGAAAGTGACTAGATTGAGGAGGATGAAAGAATCATCCAGATGGATGCTCGTGGGCTAAATTCCATTTACTATGCACTAACTAGTGAATAGTATAATAAAATATCTACTTCTAAATCTTCTCATGAGGCTTAGAAGACCCTTCAAATTACGTATGAAGGAACCAGCCAAGTAAAAGATACCAAAATCAGTATTTTATTAAGAAAATATGAATTATTCAAAATGCTTGAAAAAGAAAGTATTACTGAAATGTTTTCAAGATTCACTAAAATTATGAATGAATTGAGAGGCCTTGGAAGGGATTTTTCTAATCATGAACAAGTACAAAAGATTCTAAGAAGCCTGACAATTGAATGGAAATAGAAGTCTACTTCCATACAAGATTCAAAGGATCTAAACAGCTATTCAGTAGAAGATCTATTGGGAAATCTTCTTACTCATGAAGTCTAGATGAAAGAATGGAAAGAAGAAGAGAGAGCCACTGAAAGAAAGGATGAGAAAGAACTAGCCTTTCCCTCAATAGAAGACCAACCAAGCTCGAATGAAGATGAAGTTTTACTACTAGCTAGAAATTTCAAAAAAATGATGAGACAATGAGGCAAAGCCAACTCCTCAAGATCAAAAGTCCCCACATGCTACAAGTGCAAAAAATTGGGACACATTCAACTCTGCTGTACTTTCCAGCAAGAGGAGGACAAACAAAAATGGAAGAAGAATAATAAGAAGAAAATGGCCTTAAAAGCCACATGGGATGACAACAACTCATCCAACAGCTCATCAAACTTAAAGGAAGATACCTTTGCAAATGTGTGCTTTGCTGCACAAGAGGTATGCTCTACATCTCGTTACTGTTCAGAAAATGAAAATAATGATTTAGATGTAGATAGTCTCCTTTGTACCGTAGACAGTTTAAATATAAAATGTAAAAACTATAAGAAAGAAATTAAAAGTCTGAATTCTTGTTTAGAGAATGCTTTTGCTGAATTAGAAAAAGCTCTAGTTGATAACAAGAAACTGAAAACTAAAATGGATAACTATAGCTGTAAAAATTTTGATTTAAAAGAAGAAAACAAGAATTTATTATCTAAAATTACTGATTTGAAAAACACTATATGTAAGTTCACTAAAGGTGAAAATAGCCTAAATAAAATCATAGGATCTCAAAGAATGGGTACAAGTAAATTTGGCTTAGGGTATGCTATACCATAGGAAACTCCCTACTATGGTGGAAAAATTAGATCTTACAGAGATGGCACAATTGTTTTTGTCATTAAAAGAAGATTTACTCATATATGGCTACCAAGAGGTAACAAGTTTAATATGCTAAGGACTAAACTGATGGACCCAAGAAAATATGGGTACCAAAAGCCTTAATTTCAACATAATTTGCAAAACTACAAGGACAAGGAAGCTCAAACGTCAAAGTTGATCATTGATAGTGGATGCTTAAAGCATATGACAGGTAAGAAAAGATTTCTAGAATCTATTAAGTCCATAAATTCAGGATCTATTAAGTTTGGTAATAATGAAAAATGTAAAATTACTGCTATAGGAAATGTTGCATCTAAAAATGGGAAAATAGAAAATGTCTTGCATTTAAATGGTTTAAAAAAAATTCTATTAAGTGTAGGTCAATTATGTGACAAAGGCTACAATCTACTTTTTACTGCTAATGTAGGATCGTATGGCTACACAAGAGGGGGGTGAATTGTGCATTTTTAATATTTTCTGAAATATAATTGAAACTTTAAATCTCAAAAACAAGTCGAGACATTGTTTCATAAAATCATTTTTATTCAAGGTTTCAATTACAATATACAATTCAATTCTCCTTAGAAATTGTAGATGTAATTATATTTTGATACCATGTATCATCTAAACA
Organism: Cymodocea nodosa; assembly: GCA_036874045.1. Classification (NCBI taxonomy): domain Eukaryota; kingdom Viridiplantae; phylum Streptophyta; class Magnoliopsida; order Alismatales; family Cymodoceaceae; genus Cymodocea; species Cymodocea nodosa. The sequence goes on along the minus strand of JAZBRI010000003.1, from coordinate 17,791,876 downwards.
ATTTCATAACTACAAACAGAGAAAACTAATTTGTGGAATTTAAAACTTTTCTCCCTATTTGAGATCTTTCTTCTCCTTCTTTTTCTTCTTCAGCAATTCTTTAATGACGAATATCTTGTCTTCCATGCTTCACCGAATTTGCTTTCTTCTGATACTTCAAATCTTCAGTGACGAAAATCTTACCTTTTTATGCTTCACTAAACTTTCTTCCACTTGAGAGATATTCCCCGAGAAGATGTTTTTGATCCTTGAAAAAGATTTTTCTTTTGGTGTGCAGGGATGGTTTGATCCTTGAAAAGATTTTTCTTTTTGTGTGCAAGGATAAATTGATCAACGAGAATTCTATGCCTTTTATACTGTATCTTCATTTCATGCATATCCTTCACGTTTAACCACTACTAGTTTTCCACTTCTCGACATCTTTCCTTTTTCCTTCATCGAAACACACACGTTCTAACCCACGTTTATATTTCAAATTTCCGTTAATCATCAGTCCTGGATCTCTGAAAAATTTCCTGCAAAATAAACTTTCTCGTCCAAAAATTTTTCATCAATGTAATAAGAAGTCGTTACTTTAATGTTAGCTAAACGAGTAACACAAGTATAAATATAACTTAATGTTTCTAACTTAACGAGTTCCTCTTGTGCCATTTCACGTGACAAGTACTGTAGCTAACTCAACGAACTAAGTCTGTGGTGTTATGCTATCTCAACGAACCATCTCCGTTGTGTTATGATAACTCAACGAACCATCTCCATTGTGTTATGATAATTCAACGAACCAGTAATAAACAAATGTTTTTATAATAAGAATTTTACCACGTGCAAAAATAATAACTTAAGTTTATAACGTTAACCTAACGCGTTGCCTTAGTGTTCAATATAGTAACTCAACGCGTTTAGTTATGTTAACTTAACGAGTTAAACATGTGCACCTCACGTGATACAATACAACATTCGTAACTTATAATTTTACCATGTGTATAACACTAACTTAACGAGTTATCACGTGACCTATTTTAACCTTTAAGCCTCTAACTTAACGAGTTCTCACGTGACCTCTATACAAACAAAACTCTAACTTAACGAGTTGTCTAAACGTGCACTGCTCATGATACAGAAGATATAACATTAAAACATATCATGCTTTTCAATAAAAACACACGTTAACTTAACATTTAGCTAAATGAGAAATTAATGCAATGAAACGACTAGTTATTAACTTCATATCCAATACAGACAAGTATTTATATTAATAAGCTCTTTTTGTATTAATTGATGATTTTAATTTCTTTCCACAAGCAATAGTAATTGAGCAAATATGATTATTTTCATTTAGCACACATCATCAAAACAAAAATACTCAACAATCTCCCCCTTTTTGATGATGACAAAACCATATTAAATCAATTATGAAATATGTTTAACTCAACAAAGCACCTTTGTTGGGTTAACTTTTAATTCAACAAACTTGTTTGTTGACTTAAGTTCATTTAAGCTTATTTCTATTATTTGTGTAAATTTTACCTCTCAGAACTAAAACTCTCAGATGTCAATAATTATATAAGTATCAGTTTTTTTTTTATTTTTAATTATCATCTGTCAGATTACAATAACCATTTAAATAGCATCTCCTTTTATAATATATATATGCAATTAAGATCATAATCATCTTTTTATAATATTTCTCCCCCTCTTTGTCATTAATCAAAAAGATAATTACAAAGAATATATATATGTATATAAGAGAATTACAACAACGATTTCTGTAAACAAGAATAATAATTGAACACATTTACAAAAAAATGTATTGTTCAATGAATCAAACAAGTAATACAAACATTACATTTTGTATTCAGAAACAAACAAAAACAGTTATTGACCCCTCCTAAGTATATTACTTATAGTATTACATATTTTATCTCCTAGATGCCTAATATCATTTCTGATGTCGTTAAGCACTACATCTAAGTCAGGAGGTAGCTAGGTTTGCTGTTCTGCTTGAACTGAATAACTTTGTTGTTGTTGTTGTATATGGTCTGTATCAGGTTGTTGTTGTTGTTGTCGTTGAGGTTTATGCATGGCTTGGAATTTTTGCAAATCTTTGATACTAAATGCTCTCATGCCTTTAGTTTTAGAGGGCCAGTCAGATAAATTTAATTGGTTTGCAATGAGTCTACATACAGCATCACCATAAAATAACTTTGAACTCATATACTGTAGTTATGAAGTGAAAACATCAAACCAATTGATTTGAATTCTATTCAGCAAGCTATAAGTTGCATATAAACAACTTCTGCTGACTTCCATATTGTGTCCAACTCTCTGAAATAAATTTGTTTGCAATATATTTGCAATAAATCTTGCCTCTGCATTCAGATTTTCCATTAATCTCATTTCAAAATATACATCTAGAATTTTTGATAAAGACTGAATGTTCCATTCCAGTTGTCTTATTATGTCAAATATGTTGGTAACAACAACACCTTCATTCTTTAATCCTAAAACTTCAAAAACTAACTTAGGAGACAATATAAACTCCTGTTCATTTATTTGAGTTTTCAGAAAATTTCCATTCTTGTCCAGATTGCTATAAAAAGCTGCAATAAGCTTTGTGTATTGCTTCCATTTCGTTCCTACTCGCAAGAAGTTAATGAGGCCTTGAAACTCAAACAGATCTCTTACTTCCATTAAATTTCTGAATTTTATTGGATGAGCATGCAGAATCTGACATGTAATCAGATTATTGTATTTCTGCAATGCTTCTTCAGATCTAAAATGAATTACATTACCTTGAATTTTTAATATTGTACACAAAGAAGGTGATACCTGAAGCCGTGATTCAGAGTTTAATTCATCTTCAGGAACCTCTTCTTCAAAATGAATGTCATGTTGTTCCTCTTCCAAAATATTATCTTGAAACTGCTTAGGTAAGCTTGATTCTTCAGCTTCAACAGTGTTAGGAACATTGTCAATATGCTCAACATTCATCTGTTTAGTCTCTATAGAATGTTCAGAGTACAATTTTTCCACAAATTCTACAGCCGGTGTATCTGTCTGTAATTGTTCATTTTGTTCAACAGATATTTCCATTGATTCATGCTATGAATTCTCAGACTCTGCTTCTATAGATTTCGTAGAAGGCTGGTTAACTTTTAGCTCTTCTAGTGTCTTAACAATTTCAATATCTGCTACTCCAGACAATTCAACCTTTGAACTAGTTACTACCTCAACATTGTCAATTATATCTACAATAACTTATTCAATGTTAGGTGTCTGATGCTCTAATTTGTTAATTTCTGCATCGTCAGGACTTGTACTAATAGATAAACTTGAGCTCATATTTGACTTGGATTTCTTCTCAAGTTTTCTAGCAAGGGAAAATAAAGTCTCATTATCTTCATCAGTTTTAGTGTGTTCGGAACTGATGAGTTTATCAGATGCACAATAAGGTACAATGTCTAGACATACATTGTCCTTTGGAAATAAATTTTCATCTGATTTTCCTTTTTCAAAAGACTTTGTTTCCTTAGACATAATTTTTCTGACTTTCCTTCTTCTATAACATTTTTGTTTCTCCTTTTCAAGTATTGCTGTTTTCTTTTCAAATTGCTCCATAAAAGTTTTTTGCTTTAATTCTTCTAAGGCACTTTCTATTGCAACGGCCTTTCGAAGACTGTCAACTTTTGCTTTGTCTACAACAATATCTGATTCTACTTGTTTTGAATATAAAGGAGTAGGGATAGCTGATTCATGCTCTTCCTCAAATACATGTAGTCTTGTACCGTTTATAAGAGTTTGAGGAGTTCTATTTGATGAACCTACACCCTTTTCCAAATATTTTGCATACTGTTCCAAAAATGCAATCTCAGCACATTTCATTCTGTATTCTCTATCATATTTACTTCAACTACCCATGTATGTAATACTTGCATCAGTATGTTGAAGTTCTTGCCTAACTTCATCTAATATATCTTGAGAAAAGAAGTAATCTCTATAAAGTTCTTCTAACCTTTTGTCCACTCGAAATATTTTCTTGAACCAAGTACGTGGAACTTCATCATTCTCTATTTCTTTTCCTTTTGCATCTCTTCTGCTTTTGCCTTTTCCTCTACCACGACCTTTGTAGCAGTTGACAATAATTACTTGTAGGATCGTATGGCTACACAAGAGTGGGGTGAATTGTGTATTTTTAATATTTTCTGAAATATAATTGAAACTTTAAATCTCAAAAACAAGTCGAGACATTGTTTTCATAAAATCATTTTTATTCAAGGTTTCAATTACAATATACAATTCAATTCTCCTTAGAAATTGTAGATGCAATTATATTTCGATACCATGTATCATCTAAACAATTTCATAACTACAAACAGAGAAAACTAATTTGCGGAATTTAAAACTTTTCTCCTTGTTTGAGATCTTTCTTCTTCTTCTTTTTCTTCTTCAGCAATTCTTCAGTGACGAATATCTTGTCTTTTCATGCTTCACCGAATTTGCTTTCTTCTGATACTTCAAATCTTCAGTGACAAAAATCTTACCTTTTTATGCTTCACAGAACTTTCTTCCACTTGAGAGATATTCCCCGAGAAGGTGTTTTTGATCCCTAAAAAAGATTTTTCTTTTGGTGTGCAGGGATGGTTTGATCCTTGAAAAGATTTTTCCTTTTGTGTGCAAGGATAAATTGATCAACGAGAATTCTATGCCTTTTATATTGTATCTTCATTTCATGCATATCCTTCATGTTTAACTACTACCAGTTTTCCACTTCTCCACATCTTTCCTTTTTCCTTCATCGAAACACACATGTTCTAACCCATGTTTATATTTCGAATTTCCTTTAATCATCAGTCCTAGATCTCTGAAAAATTTCCTGCAAAATAAATTTTCTCGTCCAAAAGTTTTTCATCAGTGTAATAAGAAGTCGTTACTTTAATGTTAACTAAACGAGTAACACAAGTATATATATAACTTAACGTTTCTAACTTAACGAGTTCCTCATGTGCCATTTCACGTGACAAGTACTGTAGCTAACTCAACAAACTAAGTCCGTGGTGTTATGCTATCTCAATGAACCATCTCCATTGTGTTATGATAACTCAACAAACCATCTCCGTTGTGTTATGATAATTCAACGAACCAGTAATAAACAAATGTTTTTATAATAAGAATTTTACCACGTGCAAAAATAACAACTTAAGTTTATAACGCTAACCTAACACGTTGCCTTAGTGTTCAATATAGCAACTCAACGCATTTAGTTATGTTAACTTAACGAGTTAAACATGTGCACCTCACATGATACAATACAACATTCGTAACTTATAATTTCACCACGTGTATAACACTAACTTAACGAGTTCGTTTCTTCTTTTACTCACTAACTTAACGAGTTATCACGTGACCTATTTTAACCTTTAAGCCTCTAACTTAACAAGTTCTCACGTGATCTCTATACAAACAAAACTCTAACTTAACGAGTTGTCTAAATGTGCACTGTACATGATACAGAAGATATAACATTAAAGCATATCATGCTTTTCAATAAAAACACACGTTAACTTAACGTTTAGCTAAATGAGAAATTAATGCAACGAAACGATTAGTTATTAACTTTAGATCCAATACAGACAAGTATTTATATCAGTAAGCTTTTTCTGTATTAATTGATGATTTTAATTTCTTTTCACAAGCAATAGTAATTAATCAAATATGATTATTTTCATTCAGCACACATCATCAAAACAAAAATACTCAACAGCTAAAAACTATTTTATTTTACAGCAAGATACACATGAGATTAAATTTACTAGATATAGGGATAATTCAATTTATGCTTTTGAATTTCCATCAGATAATATGTCTAGTGATGCATGCTTAATTGCTTCTAGTGAAGATGAATGGTTATGGCATAAGAGATTAAATCATGTAAATATAAGAACCTTAAGAAAGTTGACCAAACATAATCTCGTTAGAGGTGTGTCCAAACTCAAATTCCAAAGGGATAAACTGTGTAGTGACTACACGATTGGAAAACAAAAGAAATCAGTACATAAGAGTATTAAAGATATTGCCTCAAGTTAGCCACTGAAACTACTACATATGGACCTATTTGGTCCTACTCAAATAGCCAGATTAGGAGGAAGAAAATATACCTTAGTGGTAGTTGATGATTTCACAAGATTCATTTGGTTTATTTTCTTAGTACACAAGAATGAAGCCTGTAATGAATTCAAACATCTATGCATTAGAATTCAAAATGAAAAAGAATCAACTATGAAGAAGATTAGAAGTGATCATGGAGGTGAATTTGAAAATTCTGATTTTGAAGACTTATGTAATTCCTTTGGTATACTACATGAGTTTTCATGTCCAAGAACTCCTACACAGAATGGAGTTGTAGAAAGGAAAAATAGAATAGTACAAGAAATGGCAAGAACAATTCTTAATGCATCTAATCTACCAAAATTTTTATGGACTGAAGTTGTGAATACTACATGTCATTCAATAAACAGAACTCATCTTAGACCTATTCTACATAGGACACCATTTGAATTATGGTATGGTAAAACACCAAATGTTGGATACTTTAAAATTTTTGGATCAAAATGTTTTGTGCTTAATATAAGGGAACAAAGGACAAATTTGATGCAAAGTCTGACCTTGCTCAACTAGTTGGATACTCTTCAAGAAGTAAGGCTTATAGGGTCTATTTTGAATTTGAAAGAAGAGTAGAAGAATCAATAAATGTATCATTTGACGAAGACCTAGTAGGAAATTAAAGAAACTGAAAATAGACAATGAGAGTGAAAGTGAATCAAAAAATCAGAAAGGTCTATAGAAAAAAGATAGCACAACACTACCTGCACCTACTATGATAGAAAAAGCATGGAAGATAAACTCTGGACATCCCATTGCACAAATTATTGGAAATATAAATCAAGGTGTTCAAACAAAAAGAAAAATTCAGAATATCTATAATTATTGTGCATTTGTATCTAAACTTGAACCTACAATAGTTGAAGAAGCTTGTAATGATGAATACTGGATTATGGCCATGCAAGAGGAACTGAATCAGTTCAAGAAAAATGAAGTCTGGAATTTCATTGAAAGGCCCACTAAAAAATCAATTATTGGAACTAGATGAGTGTTTAAGAACAAATTAGATAATAATGGCAGTATTATCAAAAACAAAGCTAAACTTGTTGCTTAGGGATACAACCAATAGAAATGAATTGATTATGAAGAAACCTTTGCACCTATTGCAAGACTTGAAGCAATCAGAATGTTGCTTACCTTTGCAAGTAGTATGAAAATAAAGCTTTATCAAATGGATGTTAAAAGTGCTTTTCTTAATGGCATTTTGCAAGAGGAAGTTTATGTAGAACAACCACTAGGTTTTGAAGATGTAGAAAGACCAAACCATGTCTATAAACTGAATAAAGCTCTTTATGGTTTGAAGCAAGCATCGCGTGCATGGTATGATAAGTTGAAGGGTTTCCTACTTGAAAATCAGTTTAACATAGGAACTGCAGATAATACTCTTTTTATGAAGTCAGAAAATTCTCATATGTTAATCATTCAGATTTATGTTGATGATATTACTTTTGGTGCCACAAATGAGAAACTATGTCATGACTTTTAGATTTTAATGCAAAATGAATTCGAAATGAGTCTTATGGGAGAATTGAAATTCTTTCTAGGATTACAAATTCATCAATTACAGCATGGCATCTTTCTAAATTAAGAAAAATTCTTGTAGGATCATTGTATCACAAGAGGGGGGGTGAATTGTATCCTTAGTAATTAAAATTACCAGTAGATAAAACAAGAGTACAAAACACTCGTAAATAAAATTCTATCCTTTTTAAACTTTAAAGAAAGAATTTACAATATCTTTTCAGCTCAATTCCCTTCTTGATTGTTTTGATATAGTAATGTTTGATATACAATTCAAATAGAAAATGAAGTCCTTATTCAAAACTAATTTTAAATTGTATAAAACCTGATCTTTATGCACGTAGCTCCTTTCTTTCTTTTTTGCTCAGCTTCTATATCTCTTCTTCTCTAGTTGTCGAATTTCCAAACTTCTTGCATTTGCGGCTCTTTTTCTGAAATTGCTTAGAATTTCAAACTTCTTCTAATGTTGGAGAATTTTTTTAGATATGAATATTTAGACTTGATTTTTCAGTTTGGGATCCAGATTGAATATTCAAACTTGGTTTTTGAGATTGGGATCCTCATTGTAATGTAGCTCGTACTCTCTATTAGTAGTCAAACTTTGACTTCACGTTCAGCATGTTCATCCACTTAATCCATAATCCACGTACTAATTTCAAATTTTAGTCATCCACGATTTCCACTATCTTTTTGAATTTCCACTATGTCCACTATCATTTTAAAATTTCCACTTTCTCCACTATCATTTTGAATTTCCATGATTTTCACTTGTAGATTCACCGAAACTTTATCTTCCTAGAGACTTGTAGAATATCTTCTAAGTCTTCATTTTAGTCGAACACTTATCCTTTAAGTCCTATAAAAACTTGAACACTTATATGTAACTCTTCGAGTTTTTGCACTTGCAAAACACATGACTGAACATAGAAAACTTATCTATTCGTTAGTCATTTTATAAAACTCAAACAGTTATCTATCCATGCATATAAAAACTCGAACAATTATCTAACTTTCGATTTTCATTACCGAACACACATGGAAAACACGTGACAACTTAAAACATTAAAAACAAACGTGTAGATAACTTAACTATATGAGTTTTTAACATAACTCTTCGACTAAATTGAAACATTAACTATATGAAAGTTTAACTATCCAAAAATTTAACTACCTGAAAAATTTAACTATTCGAAAACTGTAACTATCCAAAAGTTAACTATCTAAAAACTTTAAATATCTGAAAGTTAACTATTCGAAAACTTTTCAACATTTAATTATGTGACTATTATACTTAGAAAATATTATTTAGACTTATTTATAAACTTTAATAAAGCATTTATCATCAAAACAAAATTCCTAACAATCTCCCCATTTTTGATGATGTCAAAACCTAATAAGTCAAATAAACTATCTTCTCCCCCTTTTTGGCATTATAAAAAAGTAAATAAAATGTAAGGAAGAAAAACTTGTTATATATATATCATTCAAAAAGACATTTTTAAACATGCATAACTTTCGTGGATAAGAATAATCTGTTTAAATAAAACTGTTTGAAATAAAAATTATCAAAAACAAGTATATGATCATTAAATGCAATAAACAATTTACATAATACGATTGCTTTACATAAGTAATTTTTAGTAACAAATTACAATAAATAAATCATGCAATAAATAATTTGTATAATCGCAAGCCTCTTTGTCTTCGAAAAATATTGATCAGAGTATTTGAAATTTGCCTTGCAATTTCTATACTTACTCTATTTATCTGATCAATTATTGCTTGATCTAAATCAGTTTGTGAAACTTGTGACGATTACTGTAAAAATTCAGTAGTTATGTTTGTATGTAAATCTATATGTGTATCTATATGTATACCTATATTTGTATCTGTATGTATACCTGTATTTGTATCTGTATGTTGCTGTTGTGACTGAGTTTGCCAATCTTATTGTTGTTGTTGCTGTCGAATTACAGGTGTATTGCTTCCTGGTATTTTTGTAGTTCCTTTGTAGAGAAAGATCTTGACTTTAATCTTTTTTATGGCCAAGGTGTAATATTTGTTTGACTTGCCACAATTCTCAAAAGTGTATCACCATAAAATAATTTACTCTACAAGTTTAAGATATGAGAAACAAAAATATCATACCAATTCACCTATATATGGTTAATTAATGCATATGTAGTATAAAGACAGCATCTACCAACCTTTGCACCATGACCAAACCTCTAAAAGAGTGAAACACGTATTTTTGCAATAAAACGTGCTTGGCCATTTAAATCATTTAGTAGTCTCATTAGATTGTTGGCAGTCAAATCTTTGGCTAAACTTTTAATGTCCCATCTCAACTAATAAACATGTTTTCTTTCTAATAATTTAACTCCTTCATTTTTCAGACCAAGTACTTAATAAAGTAATTCTGGAGTTAAATATATATCACAGTCTTGTATATTGGAAACAGGAATACCTTCTTCCACTGTTAAGTTTGAGTAAAAACAACTTATAAGTTCTGGTATAACAAGGTGGCCTGGCTGTTGTGGAAGTAGAGTCAACAAGCCATGAAATTCAAACATTTCTCGTATATGTGCTGTTTAGAATGAAAAAGTGCATATTATTAATGGTTAAATGATGGTTAATTGCATAATATTTAGCTTATCATATGAGAATTAAGCCATTATGTTATAATTGCATTATTATGTGCTTTAATTGAAGAATCTGCTTAATTTTGGGGAATTAATGTTAATTTAGTACATTTCTGAACTATCGGTAAGTTACAGGCTGTGAAATTCTTAAGTATCCGAATTTTCTGATATTTCAGACAGTTATGTTTAACATACCGGACATATTTCGAATAGTTATGTTTAACATACCGACCATATTTCGGACAGTTATGTTTAATAGATCGAACATGTCGGATAGTTATGTTTAAACTGCCAAACAGTTATGTTTTGAAAGAATATTTTATTATTTCCTAAAGTACACGTGTCAAAACCATAATGCATGACTTAAGTGAACTTTCGGTGAGTTATCTACAACTATCCGAAATTGCAGTTGGGCATCGGACAGTTATATGTATAACTCTCCGAAATCTCTTTTTATTTATAAAATAGCTGAGTACACGTGTCATGTTCTAGGAAAGTGACTTAAGTGGATTTTTAGTGAGTTATCTCTAACTATCCGAAATGCCTAAGCATCGGATAGTTAGCTCTGTAACTCTCCGAAATGTTATTTTATGATTAAACTGTTGTTGACACGTGTCGAGATCTTGTAGATTTACTTAAGTTATATATCGATGAGTTATCTGTAACTATCCAAAATGCATCTAGGCATCGGATAGTTAAGTTTATAAGTATTTGAAATGCACCTAAGCATCGGATAGTTAAATTTATGCACGTGTTTTATAGTTAAATTAACAAAGAAAGTCCATTGAGTTATCTGTAACTCCACGGACTATTTATTTTCTAATATGCCACTGTAGCGGTTGTAGAAATAGGACAGTTGGAAGAAAAACCACGATTGCACATATCGCGTAGGGAGAAGAAAGCATCGTCGTTGATATGAATGAAGGAAATCCAACTAACCATTCAAGCAGAAGTAGTTACTACTGAAGAAATATAAAAGAAAAGAAGAAAAAGAAGTAAAGGGTGTGATCAATGGACGACCAGTGTATACAGAGGAGGAACACCAAGCTTTCTACAAGCAGTATCGGTAATTCTCCAAAGTACCACACCAACCATCGTTACCACCACCACAATCACCAACCATCGGAGGTTTGTCAGAATACTTTCTTGATGTCGGGTCGATTTCGAGACAAACATAGTGCCTGACAACCACTGCGAGGAGTGATCGCATCGCGGGAAGGGAAACCATTTTCACCAAGCGCCGACTCATATTTCAGGAGATCGTAAAGCTTCTAGCCTTGGCTTCAAGTTGATGCCTGTATGCTGAAGAGGAGATCATCTTGCAATTCTGGACTCGCGATTCTATAGGGAGAGGAGACAGAATTGTAAGTGGTTTAATTTTCAATGTTGTAATCGTGTTGCAAGTAGTGTCGGAAGTATTTACTGTCAAGTGAGATTACTTTACATTTCACATTTCGCCCATTTCCATGTTCATATTAAAACAAAAATACAAAAACAATTTATCTATGTTTGTATGTTGTATTTGAGTGTTGTATTATTTGTGTTGTATTGTGATTAATGTTATCTTTGTTAGTGTTGTGATTGTTTTATGTTGTTTTAGTTTTACAATTTACTAAAATTGGTTCATTCAAAAGACTTAAAGATTTTAATGGTTACTGTTTGAATTATCTGAATGTTAGTATTGCTTAATGATAAATCTAATGTTAACTAACATTAAAGAACTTAATTGATGTTATTTACAATCTATGGAATCGCCCAATGGTTGGCTGAATTCCTCTGTAAATAGTAGTATTAAAAAGAAAAGACAGGCTCGAGGAGTTAACTTAAGTCCATGAGGTTAGTCCATTGAGTTAATTGTAATTCAATGGAGAGCTTATTGAATATATAAATTTGATTATTAACAAACGAACAGTTCTCAAGTTCTTCAGTAATTCCCTGTGGGATCGACCTGTACTTGCACACTGATACAATAGACACTGTGCACTTGCAGTTAAAGTAAAAATTGGAATTAATATCTAAATTGTATTAAAGGTTGTTTGTTTACTTCTAAAAGAGAGAATAGGCATAAAGATAAATTAACTAAGTAAAAACATAAGTAACAAATCCAAGTTTTTCTGGTGTAGTGCTGGGAAAACACAAACAAGTTTTATGGTGCTGTTGCTGGGGAATTGAATTGAATTGAATAGATATAAGCAACTGTTAGAGTTGTTTCATTTTAATAGCCAGAGTTGTCTATTTTCTTTTGTAATTGAGAATATGGCATATGCTTATGCTCAAAGATTTTTGAAACCTATAATTAGCATATGTGAATTCTGCAATTCTGAAGGACATGACATTTTTGACTGTTTGAAACTGAGACGTTTATAGATGGTTAGATCCCATGAACAACAAATGAATTATCCTGAGTATAATAGATCCGAGTATGAGAATCCTATAGTTTACCCAACTGATGGTCAGTATAGAATGTGTAATATGTTGAGAGACACTGAAGTTTGGGATAGGTATGACAGACTGGAGCGTAGTATAGAGCAAAATCTGGACAAACTAGAATACTTTATGTGTCAACAACAAGAAGTCAACCAATTAAATTGTAAGGAAGCATATTTAGAACCTAAAAAGGATATAATTTACGAAACTAAAAAAACCATAATGAAAATTGATCAAAAATTGAATGCAATGAAATTGGATGATCTGGAATGAAAATTAAAAGCATTAGACGAATATACAATGAAAATACAAGTTATGCAACAGGACAATGAAAATTATAATGTTATAAACCTGCATAATTTGCAAAATACACAGCCAATAGAAAATATTAATGCAAGAGAATTTAAAGAATGCACTTTAAAACTAAAAACAATTGAAGATCATAATTACGAAAATGATATACAAAAACATCATAAGAGTAATGAAAATCTGGAAGATGTATGTGTAACATTAAGATCTGGAACTGATATACCACCAAGAACTCAAAATGAAAATGATATGAAGGTGGATAAGAGTAAAAATCAAAATGATAATGAAAATGTAATAGCTGAAAATCTAGAAATCACTGAAGAACAATCTGAATTTGCTAATGAAGTTAAAAATGATCAAACAAATCAACTGAAAGAAAAAGAATCTTTTAAATCCAAATCTTTAGCACCCTATCTTAAAAGATTACAAAAAACAATACCTGAAAAACAAGAAAAAATCAGAGAAATTTTTGAAAAAGTACAAGTTAACATTCCTTTGTTAAATCTATTGCAGAAAATGCCACCTTGTGCTAAATTTCTGAAGGATTGGTGTACTAAGAAAAGAGAGCGAAAAGTTCTTAGAAAGGTCTTTTTAGCTGAGCAAAGTAGTTCCCTATTTCTACCACAGATTCCTAAAAAGTTATCTGATCCTGGAATCCCTGTTATATCATGCACCATAGGAAATACCATTCTAGAAAGAACCTTAATAGACTTAGGTGCAGGTATAAATGTTATGCCTAGTGATATATTTGCATCCTTAGGATTAGAAGTCTTAACTCCTACTAGTACGGTTATTCAATTAGATGATAGAAGTATAAGATACCTTAGAGGAAAAATAGAGGATGTCTTAATTAAAATCAAAAACTTTCCAGGGAAATTAAGATCTAGATGGGCAGGACCTTACATAGTTCGAAATATTTATCCTTATGGAGCTATTGAAATTGAAAATCCTAAAAATCAGAATATATTTAAAGTAAATGGACAAAGATTGAAACCTATTCTGAAAACACCAAAAAGCTCCTTTGGAATTATAGAAGAAGTTAGAGTAGAGGACTACTCGAGCTTTACTTAGTAAGAAATTAGTTTTTATGTTTATAAAAAAAAAAAAAAATTTAAAAATATATATATATATATAAAATATAAAAATCATTGCAGTTCAATTGACTAGATCCATCAGTATGACCGGAACATAAAAAATATGTATATTAATTTTCAAAAAAAATGTTGGTTTTACCAAAACATAGTATCGGTTCAATCGGAAAAAATATTTAGGTCTGACCGAAACATCATATCGGTTAAACCGGTAAAAAATAGAAAAACTGTTATGTGTAGTATTATTATTATTATATTTGTTTGTACAGGGAATCCCTTGAGTTACGCTTAACTCAACGAGCTTACTCCGTTGAGTCTTGAGTTAATCAATGAGCTTATTCCGTTGAGTTAACTATAACTCAATGGAGTACTATAGCTAAGACCGCGAATAAAATAGTAATAGTTGGTTCGGAAAATGACCCGATTACCCGCCTAAACTTAGGGCTTATTTAAACTAAAGCCTAGGGTTTTGGGGGCATTATCTGGCAAATCATTTAGAATCTAGAACAATAGAAATCAGAGCGATTTCGTGCTGTTGTGTAACTCCACGATGAGAAAGATGACACCCGAGTTCTGGGAAGAGGCTGTTGACACATCAGAATTTCTAAAGGAATCAAAAGAATGGCACACACGTCAAAAGATTAGAAATACGACAAGAGAGAAAGAGCTACAAAAGGTAGAATCGAAACTTTTCAATTTTAGAAGATATTTAGTAGAATTGGGTATACAAATACCTCAAATAATGGAAACAAGAATAAAGGTTGCAACAGAAATTGTTGTAAGCAAGGAAAGAAAAATAAGGCCAAGTAATGAAGTTGCCCTAGAATTAATCCAATGTAAGTCCCGGCTCTGGTTCAAAAGACGAATCTATAGATGAGCTAGATGGGCGATCTAGGAGCAAGAAAGGAAAGAAAATGAAGAAGATGCAACTGAAGAACAGGAGGAACCAACTACTGAAAGACCTGTTCCTGAGGAATAGCAGTCAGGACCTCTAGTTCGGCCAACAGAGCCATTGCCACAAGTTGCATTTGCTTGGCCGAGAACTGAAGAAGAAGAGAAAGAATTTGCTAGCTTGGTCAAGACAGCAAGAGACTAAGGTGATACTCAAGAGATAGCTTCGGCTAAGGCACATATTTTATATGATGCCATTAAGAAAAAAAGGGTCGAAGAAAGGATAAGGGCCCAATACAAAATAAAAGTTGAATAGTATTAGGCAGCAACTAAATCAAGTGCTGCAGGAGAGGCTGGTCCTTCGAGACCAGTAGTTATAAAAAGAGTTAAACAGGAAGAGCCAGTACTTGTGGCTCGAAAGCCTACAGAGCCTAGTTTTGTAGATTTAATTTCAAAAGAAGAAGAGGAAGAATAGGCACAACTAATCAGAAAAAAGAAAGGAAAAGAAAAAGTTCCTAAATATGAGGAAATTAAATCTGAAGTACCAATTTTTACAGGGCCTATGGAGCAAATATTTATAAACCTGCTATCCGATTCTAAGGAAGAGTAGGAGAAGCTGCAGCAACAGGAGCAAAGACAAGAAGAAAAATGGCTGAAATTAGTCTGCAGCCTATACAAGAAGAAAGAACAAAAATTAGGGCAGAAACTGAATTGCCCCTGACTCTATCCTAATCTGTTACAGAATCAGAAAGAACAATGACAGAACAGATTAGTAGTCATGAGGAAGAAGAAAGAGTAGAAAATATAGAGGCTGAAAGAAGCCATTTGGACAAAAATAACTTTACAGATTCCACTGAAGAGTAAGAAACTCTTCAGCAATTTATGGAAAGAATTCAAGACAGAGTGGAGAGTTCTGCCGGCTCACCACCACAGACAAAAGCAAAAGCAAAAATTCAGGAATCTGTAGAGAATGTTCAAATGCAGCCTATGTTAGAGGAAGAGCAAGTACAAACCCCTTTGGAACAACAAAGTCACCTTCCTAACCTGACTGAAACAACAATTTTGAATGAAGTACATTTTTGTAGTCAGGAAGCTTATACCAAATACCAAGAAATAAGGGATTACGACATTATTTACAGTAGACTAGTAAATTGGGATGGAATGCAAGAAATTAAAGATTTATTTGAATTCCAAGGTCTACTGCAATTCATTTCTCAAGAAAGAGGGCATGCAGTTTATGAGAATTTAGCGCCTTGTTTTTATGCAAATTTAAGAGAAAGAGAAGAGGATTAATTTCAAACGTGGAGGAAGCAGATGTATAGATAACACTAGAGCTTCTCCACAACATTTTTAGATTAAAGAATGAAGGTATAAAAATTTTGGAAGATACAACTGTAGTCGAGTGGACAGAATAGCAAAATAAGGATTGTTTAGCTATCAATCCTAGTGTGCCTTTATTAAACAGATTGAAGCATTTAAATGGTAAAGCACACATGGTAGCTAACATTTTGATTAAAAATGTCTACCAACGACAAGGCCATGACATAGAATTAAGTCAATTTGTCAAATGGGCCACATATGCAATTGTAAATAAGATTCAAATAAATTAGTCTGTAGTTTTTATCTCCAAGCTGAAAACAGTGAAGAAGAAATTATTTTATGGAGATTTGATTCCACTGCTGATGGTGGACTGTATTGATTTCACGAAATGGGCATCAAAAAGGATTAGATGTAGAACCATTTCAGTGAAAGAATACAAAAATTTTGTAGCTACAGAACTAGTTGTACCTTCTGGAGGAATTACGGGAGTAGTAGAAAAGATTAATCAATTAGAGCTTCAATTAGAAAAACTCTAGAAGGAAGTAGATGAACTAAGGAATAGAGAATAAATTGTATTGTTCGTCTACTTGTGTAAAATTGTATGAAATTGTATGATGTACTTGTAATGTAATTGATTCATATTAATGAATGTAAATTTTTCAGATGCAATTTTCATACGTGTTTTGGATGTGAAAATGAATGGAATGTATTAACTGTTATATATATTTTGTGGAATATTATGAATGAATGTTTAACAGATTTACAATTTGCTGAATGACAGGATAAATGCTTAAAAATTTCTGCATGTTGCAAGGTAAAATGTAAATTCTACATAACATAAAATGACCTGCAAGTTAAATCTTTATATAATGTTCAAATTTAAACGAATTTTAATTAGAATGATGCATTAATGACATAGATTTAACTTTATTTCAGTTAGCAGAATAAACAAAGAAAAGAACAGAGAGGAACTTACGAGAGTAAAACTTAGAAGTTGCCAAGTGTTAACTCAACGAAGTAAGTTCGTTGAGTTAAACGTAACTCCACGAGGTCAGTAATATAATATAAGGTCACTCCGTTGAGTTATCTGTAACTCAACGAGGTTAGTTCATGGATTAAGCAGAACGGTTATTCTTTTAACCACGAACGAAACTTCGTCGGTTTAGCGGTTACCAAAATTTGAAATTAGTAGTGGTACACGTACCCATAAAAATAGGAACCACGATGCACGTTGCAAGACATGTTCTTGCAACAAGATTTATCCACTTTATGGATGTGCAGTATATATATAAAACAGAATATTATTTACAAGTTACCAGCACTTTTAAAAGAAAGGAGAATGCGTTGGAGGAACTGGAAGGAGAAGCAGCTGATTCAACTTCATCCAACAACAAATATTTATTGAATGGAAAGCTTTAGACTGGTATGTAATTAATCTTCTGCTATTTATTTATGAGCACATGGACCCATTCTCTAAGCACTAAACGATTAGTAAGAACACCTACCCAGGAATTTTCATTGTAGAGGAGTATTGAAAAATTTTCTGAACTGAACTTTAACGAAATTCTTTGGGGTGTAGCTAACCTTTCTTTAAAAGAGAATGTAGAGATAGCTGCTCTAGTAGAAAAACCATTAGGAGAGATTCTATATCCTGAATTAGTTGATGAACCTTCTTGTATTTGATTGCCAAACTTTGAGGGAGATAGGTTTGAACTGAAATCTAATTATATTAGTCAATTACCACATTTTCATGGATTAGAAAGAGAGGATGCCTATTATTTCCTTAAAGAATTTAATGAAGTTTGTCAAATGATGAAAATGCCGAACATGAGTATAGATGCTATTAAACTTAGATATATCCCTTTTTCTTTAAAATACATAGCTAAGAGACGGTTATATACTCTGTTGCCTAATTTAATTTCTACATGGACTGAATTTTGCTCTGTTTTTCTGGAAAAATATTAACCAACACATCAAACGATTAAAAAGAAAAGAAAAATATTAATATGTAGCCAAAAATAGGGTGAATCATTCTGAAAATATTTTGAAAGATTTAAAGATTTACTGACTCAATGTGCACATCATGCAATGAGTAAAGCACAATTAATAGGTATAATTTATGAAGGCATAGATGTTTCAACAAAATCTTTATTAAAATCTACTTGTCAAAATGGATTTTTAAAGTTATGTAGTGAAGAAGCATGGGCATATTTAGAAAACTTTGCAAAAAGAACTACACAATGGGAAAACTCGGCTGAAGCTATTGCAGATAAAAAAATATTACTAAGAGGAATGCATGAAATAGATTCAAGTACTATGCTTGAGGTGAAATTAACTGAATTAACAAAGAAAATAGAAGAGTTATCATTAAATCAAAAGCTAGCAAAAAAGAATGCAAACATAAATGATTTAGATATTATTTATGCTAGAAACTAGAGAGATAACTTGGGAAATTCTTATAATCCTAATTGGAGAAATCACCCAATTTATCTTGGAGTAACAACAATTTTCAGGGAGGAGAAAATATAAATGAGAAGAACATAAGTTATGAAGCATTAATTGAACAAGGATCTAGAATAGCGAAATTAGAAAAGATAATCCAACAATTAAACAATCGTCTAGATTTTGTATTTGGAAATACTGCAATTCAAAATCAGAATAGAAATATACCACTTAGACAGAAGGAACTAATAGAAGGTAGACCTACTGGAGGATTGCCAATACAAGCAATACCTAATCCTATCAATAGAACTGTTAATGAAATTGATACCTCTTCTAGGAGGATAGCTGAATGAAGCATCATATCTGAAGCAACTATCTGTATGTATATATGTTTTTATTTTTAGTTAATAGTATCATAGAGTTAGTCCTTAACTCAACGAACTTAGTTCGTTGAGTTATTCCTTAACTCCACGAGGGTGTGTAGTAATTATGTTAATTTTTGTTTTTGCTAAATTTTTGTTTGTGTTATATAGAATCGACAAATGGAATTGATGCAATTACCATTGAATGCACTAAGGGAAGTACTGAGTAATTTATCAGCTAAAGATCTGTGCAGGCTGTGTTGTGTATCAAAAGAAATTAAAGACTGTATTGAAGAAAAATATTTCCATGGACTACAAGCTGCAAAAATGACTAAGATTAGAAATGGATTTATATGGAGGTCATTTAATCGTAGTTCAAATACCCATGAATATCTAGCAATGGAAGAAACTACTAGAATTCCACCCAATACATTAGAAGGCATAAATCATATTATGAGGATAGATGAAGGATTAATCATATACAGGACGAGACCAAGGTATGCAAGTTTATTATTTCTTGATATTTTGATAAGAAATCCTATAACAAGAGAAGAATGGAATATAGGAAGACCTAATAGATTTGAAGTACCAATTGTAAATTGTGGATCGGCTTTGATTTTTTCTGATAAAAATTCTGCAATTCCTAAAAAATTATATTATTGGAGAACTATAGGAAATTGGAGTGAAGATTTACGCTTAAGTGTGTATAACTTTCTAAATAGATCTTGGAATGAAAATATTATGATATATCTGGGACGGAAATCATTAATTAACTAAACACATGTCATACTTGATAGATATATATATCTAGTCACAGATATATCAATAGCATTTGGATTTGATTTATACATAGTGAGCATAGACAGTTATGATGAATATATAGAAATATTACCTATACCGAGAGAAATAGTTAAACCACCATCTAAAGAATTTAATAAAATTCAAATAGGAATGTAGTATAATGACGAAGATGATCCTACTTTATCTCTGATAAGATGGTGGGATGAATTCATGAAATTTCAAATATGGATTATGAAAGACATAAATGAATGGAAGTGGGAAGAGGAGTATATTAAAATAGATGTAGAAATAGAAACTGCTACATTACCCTGGAATCAAAAAGGATCCCTTTCTGCATTTCATATCATTAATGGTAATACACTTATATTTGGAATTTATAATATATTACATGTTTACAAATTAACAAGGAACAATAAATGCATTAAAACAGGATTAATAGCAAGAAGAACTATGCCTAAAAAGTTTGCTTGGACTGATACATTTATTCCATTTGTTCCTACTTTTCTATCATGTTCTTAAGTTGTGATTTTGTGTATTTAATGTTGTGTGTATTCTACGTTTATGTTTAGAAGAAAATTTTTTTTTTTGAAGTTTTCATGTTTCTTTTTTAAAAGAAAAAAAAAACAAAATATCAATCCAGTTTGTTGGTATCTGTTATGGGAAACCAACTAGCTTGCTTGTGAGGCACCAGAGGCATAGGAGCCTGGGTTCCACACAAGACACTAATTTATTAATATTTGTTAAGTGTTATTTTGTTTTATATTTTGCTTTTATCTGTGAATGAAAAGTTTTTCAGAATCAAAAATTGAAATATGTAGAAGGAGATACAAACAGAACAAGGTATGCAACCAATTACTTATCTTGAATTTTAAATCAAGCAAAACTGTATTCATGCCCGCTACAATTACTGTACTTATTGTAAATCTTTTACATTGAGGACAATGCAAAATGTAGGTATGGGGGGGAGGCAATTAAAGTAATAGCCATGTAAGTTTGTTAATTAAAGGAATTAAAATGGTACTGTAAAGTTGTGGAAATTGAAAATTTTTATGAACTTGTTGTAACTATCCGATAATTGAGACAGTAAAATTTATATAAATTGTAACTACTTGAATGTTATATTTAGAAGGCTATATAAGATGCTATAGAATTTACTATTTATGCAAATCTAGATATAGTATCTTATGTTTTTCTGAATTTCATGAGTTTAACAGTTTCACGATTTTAAAATTAAATCAGAATGCTTAATGAAAAATCAGTAAATTATTTGAAGTCCTGAAGGAGCTGAGATGTGAATTCTAGATTAAATGAAATATATATGATGAAAGATACATTTAATTTGACTAATTGAACTTGTAGAATGATTTATGTGTAGATCTTATTAAACTATAGAAAAAGTATGAGCTTATTGTTATGGATTCATATTTATAGTAAATGATAGAAGCATGACTATATGAGATTGGTGATTACTACATCTGTATTAATGAAATACATACATATACAGTATGTGATTAATGTTTTGTTTTATGTTTGTATTTTTAAAAAAAAAGAAGGAAAAATTTGAGAGTTTATTGACTTGTTTGATCACGAGCCTTTTGTACTTGAGCAGATAGGTATGTAAGGATTGTTGACCTGAAAAAGGACTCTTGAAATCTGGCAACCTAAGATCCTGATCAGATCTGGGATTGTTGACTGAAAGCTCGTTACATGGGTACATTAGAAAGCTCTTTTATGATTCAAGCTTGTCAAATTAACTTTTAAAGTACGAAAAAAAGAAAAAGAAAAAAAACAACATTAAAAAAAAAAAAACATATACTGTTCTGAAAACATACACCAACCATCATCATCACCACCATAATCACCAACCATCGGAGGTCTGTGAGGATACTTGCCTGATGTCGGGTTGATTCCGAGCCAAACATAGTGCCTGACAACCACTATGAGGAGTGATCTCGTCGCGGGAAGGGAAGTGTTTGGGTTTTCCCAACACTACACTAGAAAAACTTGGATTTGTTACTTCTATTTTTACTTAGTTAATTTATCTTTACACCTATTGTTTCTTTTAGAAGTAAACAAACAACCATAGGGAATTGCTGACGAATTTAAGAAATGTTTGATTGTGAACAATTCAAATTTATATTCAATAAGCACTCCGTTGAGTTACAGTTAACTCAACGGACTAAGTTCGTTGAGTTATGGCTAACTCAACAGACTATACTCATGGACTTAAGTTAACTCCACGAGCTTGTCTCTTCTTTATAATACTGTTATTTACAGAGGAATTCAGCCAACCATTGGGCGATTCCACAGATTGTAAATAACATCAATTAAGCTTTTTAATGCTAGTTAACATTGGATTTATCATTAAGCAATGCTAACATTCAGATGATTCAAACAGTAACCATTAAAATCTTTAAGTTTTTTGTACGAACCAATTTCAGTAAACTGTAAAATTAAAACTAACATAAAACAATCATAAAATTGATACAGATAACATTAATCACGATACAACACAAACAATACAACACTCAAATACAACATACAAATAAAGATAAATTGTTTTTGGTATTTTTGTTTTGATGTGAACATGGAAATGGGCGAAAGGTGAAATGTAAAGTAATCTCACTTGACAGTAAATACTTCCGACACTACTTGCAACACGATTACACCATTGAAAATTAAACCACTTACAATTTTGTCTCCTCTCCCTATAGAATCGCGAGTCCAGAATTGCAAGATGATCTCCTCTTCAGCATACAAGCATCAACCCGAAGCCAAGGCTAAAAGCTTTACGATCTCCTGAAATATGAGTCGGCGCTTGGTGAAAATGTCTTCCCTTCCCGCGACGCGATCACTCCTCACAGTTGTTGTCAAGCACTGTGTTTGGCTCGGAATCGACCCGACATCAGGCAAGTATCGTCACAGACCTCCGATGATTGGTGATTATGGTGGTGATAACGATGGTTGGTGTGATACTTTGGAGAATCGCCGATATTGTCTGCAGAAAGCTCGGTGCTCCTCCTCTGTATACGCTGGCGGTCATTCGATCACACTTTCTTCTTTTTTCTTCTTTTCTTTTATATTTCTTCAGTAGTAACTGCTTCTGCTTGAATGATCGGTTCGATTTCCTTCCTTTAGATCAACAACGATGCTTCCTTCTCCATGCGCGATTGAATTCCTACGTGATACGTGCAAACGTGGTTTTTCCTTCCAACTGTCTATTCCTGCAACCGCTACAGTGGCATTTTAGAAAATAACTATAAAATACATGCAATAAAGAAATAAGCCGCTAACCTAACGCGTTACATTAGTGTATATTCATGTAACTCAACGCGTGCAGTTATGCTAACTTAACGAGTTGAACATGTGCATCTCACGTGATATTCTAAAGCATTTAAATTCAACACGTCCATAAAATACATGCAATAAAGAAATAAGTTGCTAACATAACACGCTACCTTAGTGTATATTCATGTAACTCAATGCGTACAGTTATGCTAACTTAACGAGTTATAACTTAGTAAATCTACCAGCTCTCGACACGTGTCAACAGTAGTTTAAACATAAAATAACATTTCGGAGAGTTATAGGTATAACTATCCGATGCTCAGATGCATTTTCAGATAGTTACAGCTAACTCACCGAAAATTCACTTAAGACATTCATTCTGGTTTCGACACGTGTACATCTGGAAATAATAAAATATTCTCTCTAAACATAACTGTTCAGCAATTTAAACATAACTATCCGAAATATCAGAAAATTTGGATACTTAAGAATTTCACAGCCTGCAACTTACCGACAGTTCATAAATGTACTAAACTAACATTAATTCCCCAAAATTAAGCAGATTCTTCAATTAAAGCATATAACAGTGCAATTATAACATAATGGCTTAATTCTCATATGATAAGCTAAATATTATGCAATTAACCATCATTTAACCGTTAATAATATGCACTTTTTCATTCTAAACACTTCCCCCATACCTAAATTTTGCTAGTCCCTTAGCAAACTAAGATCTAATTAATTGGTCTTTCAAAAAGTGCTAGAATTAATTCTTCCCCTTTTGTTTTTTTTTCTTCTATTTAATATAAACATATATTCTATATGTTTCAGTAATCAACCTACAAAGATATTTAGAATATATGTAAATTACATACAAAGTATATCATCTTCATGTAGGTGTTAATTATATTATCATTTGTTCTTCTTTTCATCATCTGTAATCTTGAATTTTCTAATAAGTTTTCTAGAAGAATTTTCAACAACATACGAATCAAAGTACAATCCAATTCAATCTGATTAAGACAAGTAGAATAAAGAATTGTATTTCCATTAAACAACTTCAAAAGTCAATTCCAGATTCATATTTCAGCAATTCTAGATAACAGAAAATATACTCGATTCATAAGATATCTGTATTTCACAAAACACTTGTATCTTTTCAGAACAGTATATGTTTTTTTTTTTTTTTTTTGTACTTTAAAAGTTAATTTGACAAGCTTGAATCATACAAGAGCTTTCTAATGTACCCATCTAACGAGCTTTCAGTCAACAATCCCAAATCTGATCAGGATCTTAGGTTGCCAGATTTTCAAAGTCCTTTTTCAGGTCAACAATCCTTACATACCTATCTGCTCAAGTACAAAAGGCTCGTGATCAAACAAGTCAATAAACTCTCAAAGTTTTTTTTTCTCTTTTTTTTCTTTTTTTCTTTTTTCTTTTTCTAAAAATAAATGCACACACAAAACAAAGCATTAATCACATACTGTATATGCACGTATTTCATTAATACAGATGTAGTAAAACACCAATCTCATATAATCCTGCTTCTATCATTTACTAAAAATATGAATC
The DNA here is from genome assembly GCA_036874045.1 of Cymodocea nodosa. Classification (NCBI taxonomy): domain Eukaryota; kingdom Viridiplantae; phylum Streptophyta; class Magnoliopsida; order Alismatales; family Cymodoceaceae; genus Cymodocea; species Cymodocea nodosa. Next base: position 17,767,051 of record JAZBRI010000003.1, on the reverse strand, counting down.
CATAACAATAAGCTCATACTTTATCTGTAGTTTAATAAGATCTACACATAAATCATTCTACAAGTTAAATCAGTCAAAGTAAATGTATCTTTCATCATATGTGTTTCATTTAATCTAGAATTCACATCTCAGCTCCTTCAGGACTTTAGATAATTTTCTAATTAAGCATTAAATATTCTGATTTCATTTTAAAATTGTGAAACTGTTAAACTCATGAAATTCAGAAAAATCATAAGATACTATATCTAGATTTACATAAATAATAAATTCTATAGCATCTTCTATAGCCTTCTAAATATAACATTCAAGCAGTTTATAAAAATTTTACAGTCTCAATTATCGGATAGTTACAGCAAGTTCATAAAAATTTTCATTTTCCTCAAAACTTTGCAGTACCATTTTAATTCCTTTAATTAACAAACTTACATGGCTGTTACTTTAATTACCTCCCCCCCATACCTACATTTTGCATTGTCCTCAATGTGAAAGATTTGACAATAAGTACAATAATTGTAGCAGGCATGAATAAAGTTTTGTTTGATTTAAAATTCAGGATAAGTAATTGGTTACATACCTTGTTCCATTTGTATCTCTTTCTGCATATTTCAATTTTTGATTCTGAAAAACTTTTCATTGCCAAATAAATACAGAATATAAGACAAAATATCATTTAACAGATATTAATAAATCAGTGTCTTGTGTGGAACCCAGGCTTCTATGCCTTTGGTGGCTCACAAGCAAGCCAGTTGGTTTCCCAAAACAGATACCAACAAACTAGATTGATATTTTGTTTTGTTTGTTTTTTTTATAAAATGAACATGAAAAACTTCAAAATTCCTTTTTTTTTTCTTTTTTCTCTTTTTAAAAAAATAAATGCTGAATACACACGTTAAACACATAAAATCACAGCTTAAGAACATGATTGAAAAGTAGAAACAAATGGAATAAATGTATCTGTCCAAGCAAACTTTTTAGGCATAGTTCTTCTTTCTATTAATTCTGTTTTAATGCAGTTCTTGTTCCTTTTTAATTTGTAAACATGCAATATATTATAAATTCCAAATACGACTGTATTACCATTAATGATATGTGTTGAGTATTTTTGTTTTGATGATGTGTGCTGAATGAAAATAATCATATTTGCTCAATTACTATTGCTTGCGAGAAGAAATTAAAATCATCAATTAATACAGAAAAAGCTTATTGATATAAATACTTGTCTGTATTGGATCTGAAGTTAATAACTAGTCGTTTCATTGCATTAATTTCTCATTTTGCTAAAGATTAAGTAAATGTGTGTTTTTATTGAAAAGCATGATATGCTTTAATGTTATATCTTCTGTATCATGAACAGTGCACGTTTAGACAACTCGTTAAGTTAGAGTTTTGTTTGTATAGAGGTCACGTGAGAACTCGTTAAGTTAGAGGCTTAAAGGTTAAAATAGGTCTACTACTTTAGAAAAGTTTAAATGTAATAATGAAAATCATGCTAGAGATTTGCAAAAATTTAGATTTAATGAATGTATCTTGCATGAACAAATATAGAATATAAATGCTAAAAAATTAAAGATAGAATCTGAAAATGAAATGTTGAGAAACAATATAAATGAACTTGAATTAGAGAGAAAAATTAAAACTGAGAGAGCAAGATTTAAATTCTACCTTTGAGAAATGGAATTTAAGTTAAACTAAGTTAGACAAACAAACTAGTATCCCTGCGGTGTCTTATAAATTTGGCTTAGGATTTGATTATCCTGAATATCCTGAATCTCAAGCCAATAAAGGATTTATTAGTTGCAGTTCAGGTAAATCTAAGACGAAAATTCCTTTCGTTATGAAACAAGGTAATAAATATGTAGAAGTAGGTACTTCAAGGGATGAATCATGCAGTAATAATATAAATCAATGTGATTTGTCAAATTGTACTTCTAACATGACTATAAATGTTTTTAAAAATCTTGTTTCTTGTTCTGGAAATTCAGTTTCTAATGTTTCTAAAATTTTAGACAATTGTAGTAAACTGAAAATTCAGAAACCTGAGCATGTAATTCAATACACTGGTATTAGACCAATTACTCATTCTGCATGTGATAAAACAAAAAATTCTTGTGCAAAAAAAGATTTTGTATGTACGGAAAGTGTTAATATAAGTACAAAATCTTGGTATGAACTTACTGAAATGTATAAGCATGACCAAAATAAATTAACATCTGATAAAAATATATTTGGTCTTGATTATACTACATCTGAAAACAAAAAGAATGATTGCAAAAGCAATAATGCTATATGTGAGTATGAAGCTAATGATAAATCAATAGTACTTACAACTAATAAGAATATAAATGATAATGTTAAACTTTTTTTAAACAAAAAGAAGAAATATGCGTTTAATGAACTTGGTCCTCAACAACATTGGGTACCAAGAAAAAGTTTTTCTTAATTTGTGTTGCAGGAGGAAACAACATCAAAATGGGTCTTGGACAGTGGAGCGTCAAGTCACATGACCGAACAAAAAAGTCTATTACAAAATTTTACAAATACCATGAAAGGAAGTGTAACATTAAGAAACAAAAGCAAAGATAAAATCATAGGTATGGGCAATGTTCAAATAACTCCTACTTGTGTTATTTCGAATGTACTATATGTAGAAAACCTAAGATTTAATTTGCTAAGTGTCATAAATGGATAAAGGTATATTTTTAAATCAGGAAAAATATGCCGATGAAATGCTTAAGAAATTTAATTTTAATGATACAAGGATTCAAGGAACTCCTATTAGTACTACTTTAAAGTTAGATATTGATGACATAGGAAAATCTATAGGTCAAAGAAAATACAGAAGTATGATTGGTTCTTTACTTTATTTGACTACTAGTAGACCTGATATTATGTTTGCTATGTGTGTTTGTGCTAGATTTCAATCTAATCCTAAGGAATCACACTTAATTGCAGTTAAAAGAATATTTAGATATATACAAGGAACTAAAAATTTTAGATTGTATTATTCTAAGGATAGTTCAATAGATCTTATAGGATTTACTGATGCTGATTATGTAGGATCTAAATCTGATAGAAAGAGTACCAGTGGCACATGTCAATTATTGGGAAATAATTTGGTGTCATGGTTTAGTAAAAAGCAAAACTGTGTAGCACTTTCTACTACAGAAGTTGAATATGTTGTTGCTGCACTGTGTTGCACTCAGATTCTGTGGATAAGGCAAACTTTAGAAGATTTTGGATTATCTTATGATACAACTGAGATTTATTGTGACAGTAGTTCTACAATAAATCTTTCTAAAAATCCTGTATTACATTCAAGAGCAAAACATATAGAGGTTAGACATCATTTTCTAAGAGATAACATAATTAAAAGAAAAATTAAATTAGAATTTGTGTCTAGTAAAAATCAATTAGCTGATATATTTACAAAACCTCTAAACGAAAATACATTCTACAACATTAGATTAAATTTAGGTATTTGTAGGCTATGTGATGTGTAAAATGCTTAAACTCCACATAAAAAGATAAATATTATTGATGATGTTGTTCACCTCATAGATATTATATACTTATTATAAATATCTAAAGTAATATCTAAACTGCTGCTTAAGATACTATGTATTTATTGTAAAATCATAGTAGTATCTTATTGATTTTAAGTAGTTTATCAATTTTAATAGTTTTTACGATTTTAAGTGGAAGTGTAAATGAAAAACATTAAATACTTCTGACATTCTGAAATTTTGATTAAATGTTTTCTTTGAATCAAGGAAAATGCATATGATCATGCATAAATTTGACTTAATTGATTAAACTTATAGAATAAGTTATATGTAACTCATCTTAAACTGTTAATCAAAAGTATAAGCTTATTGAAACTGATTCATATTCTCAATACAATCATAGAAGTAAAAATTGTATGAGATTTGTGTTTTATTGCATCTGTATTAAATGGAATACATATATACTGTGCTTAAAATGAAAAGTGCTTACAAAGTAAAAATCTTTGAGAGTTTATTGATCAGTTTGATCATGAGGCTTTTGTACTAGAGCAGATAGGTATGTAAGGATTGTTGTCCTGAAAAAGGATTTTTTAAATCTGGCAACCTAAGGTCCTGATCAGATCTAGGATTGTTGACTAAAAGCTCATTACACAGGTACATTAGAAAGCTCTTGTATGATTCAAGCTCTTCAAACTAACTCTTATAGAAAATTATCAATATTTACTGTTTTGAAAAGAAAAGGTTGTTTCATTAATTATAGATATCTTTGAATCACATATAGTTTATACCAATATGACTACTGATTTATTGAATCAACATTAGTACTTTTGAAAACGTTTATTTGAGATACATTCTTTTATTCTCCTTGAATTAATCGAATTGAGTTCAAAGTTGTGTTTTGATTCATTTATAGTAGGAATTGATTCTGGAAATCATTTTTGATGATGTCAGGATAACGGAAGTCTCTGAAAAGAAAATGTAAAAGTATAGTTATACTTAACATCTATTGTCACTACAAGTATATTTTGTATTTTGATTGAATATATTTGAAGTATATTTGTAGGGGGAGGATTAACAATGTTGAAAATAGATTAATATAATTTAGAATACAAATCTTAGTTAATCTGAATTAATGTCCTCTTAAAATCTTGATGAAATAATTTAAAAAGACAAATAAACTATTTTAAATTCAAAGGACAAAATGTTCAAATAGTTTACAATGTTCTCAAGATAATGTTAAGTTTAGCATGTGTGTTGTTTTCGGAACGTTTCAGTTGGAAGCATCCAAAAATTGTTGTGTACTAACTAGACGTTATGTTAGATAAGGTAACGTGTAAAACTGCCTCTAGATAGCGTTTTACTCGTTAGGTTGGTTAACTCAACGAGTTATACTTGAATATTTCAGGTACCTCGATTGAATAAACTTTATTCAATATTTAATTAATTTCTAAACCTGACTTCTCTTCACGTTGAGTTATACGCCTAAAAACCCTATTTAAACACTTATTACATGGGGACTTAGGTTATTTGTAAACTTTGTCAAGGAAATCTTTCCCGCTTGTTGCTGTTACAACCTACGACGATGGTCTCCAAGTTCTACAAAGGTCGTGGCAGAGGAAAAGGCAAAAGTAGAAGAGATGCAAAAGGAAAAGAAATAGAGAATGATGAAGTTCCACGTACTTGGTTCAAGAAAATATTTCGAGTGGACAAAATGTTAGCAGAACTTTATAGAGATTACTTCTTTCCTTAGGGAATATTAGATGAAGTTAGACAAGAACTTCAACATACTGATGCAAATATTACATACATGGGTATTCGTAGTAAATTTGATAGAGAATACAGAATGAAATGTGCTGAGATTGCATTTTTGGAACAGTATGCAAAATATTTGGAAAAAGGTGTAGGTTCATCAAATAGAACTCCTCAAACTCCTATAAACGGTACAAGACTACATGCATTTGAGGAAGAGCATGAATCATCTATCCCTACTCCTTTATATTCAAAACAAGTAGAATCAGATATTGTTGTAGACAAAACAAAAGTTGACAGTCTTCGAAAGGCCGTTGCAATAGAAAGTGCCTTAGAAGAATTAAAGCAAAAAACTTTTATGGAGCAATTTGAAAAGAAAACAGCAATACTTGAAAAGGAGAAACAAAAATGTTATAAAAGAAGGAAAGTCAGAAAAATTATGTCTAAGGAAACAAAGTCTATTGAAAAAGGAAAATCAGATGAAAATTTATTTCCAAAGGACAATGTATGTCTAGACATTGTACCTTATTGTGCATCTGATAAACTCATCAGTTCCGAACACACTAAAACTGATGAAGATAATGAGACTTTATTTTCCCTTGCTAGAAAACTTGAGAAGAAATCCAAGTCAAATATGAGCTCAAGTTTTTCTATTAGTACAAGTCCTGACGATGCAGAAATTAACAAATTAGAGCATCAGACACCTAACATTGAACAAGTTATTGTAGATATAATTGACAATGTTGAGGCAGTAACTAGTTCAAAGGCTGAATTATCTGGAGTAGCAGATATTGAAATTGTTAAGACTCCAGAAGAGCTAAAAGTTAACCAGCCTTCTACGGAATCTATAGAAGCAGAGTCTGAGAATTCACAGCATGAATCAATGGAATTATCTGTTGAACAAAATGAACAATTACAAACAGATACACCGGCTGTAGAATTTGTGGAAAAATTGTACTCTGAACATTCTATAGAGACTGAACAGATGAATGCTAAGCATATTGACAATGTTCCTAACACTGTTGAAGCTAAAGAATCAAGCTTACCTGAGCAGCTTCAAGATAATATTTTGGAAAAGGAACAACATGACATTCATTTTGAAGAAGAGGTTCCTGAAGATAAATTAAACTCTGAATCATGGCTTCAGGTATCACCTTCTTTGTGTACAATATTAAAAATTCAAGGTTACGCAATTCATTTTAGATCTGAAGAAGCATTGCAGATATACAATAATCTGATTACATGTCAGATTCTACATGCTCGTCTAATAAAATTCAGAAATTTGATGGAAATAAGAGATCTGTTTGAGTTTCAAGGCCTCATTAAATTCTTGCCAGTAGGAACGAAATGGAAGCAATACACAAAGCTTATTGTAGCTTTTTATAGCAATCTACTCAAGAATGGAAATTTTCTAAAAACTTAAATAAATGAACAGGAGTTTATGTTGTCTCCTGAGTTAATTTTTGAAGTTTTAGGATTAAAGAATGAAGGTGTTGTTGTTACCAACAGATTTGACATAATAAGACAACTAGAATGAAACATTCAGTCCTTATCAAAAATTCTAGATGTATATTCTGAAATGAGATTAATGGAAAATCTGAATGTAGAGGAAATGTTTATTGCAAATATATTGCATGCAAATTTATTTCAGAGAGTTGGACACAATTTGGAAGTCAGCAGAAGTAATTTGGAAGTTTTGAGAGGTAAAATTTACACAAACAATAGAAATAAGCTTAAGTGAACTTAAGTCAACAAACAAGTTTGTTGAATTAAAAGTTAACCCAATGAAGGTGCTTTGTTGAGTTAAACATATTTCATAATTGATTTAATATGGTTTTGTCATCATCAAAAAGGGGGAGATTGTTGAGTATTTTTGTTTTGATGATGTGTGCTGAATGAAAATAATCATATTTGCTCAATTACTATTGCTTGTGAAAAGAAATTAAAATCATCAATTAATACAGAAAAAGCTTACTGATATAAATACTTGTCTATATTGGATCTGAAGTTAATAACTAGTCATTTCGTTGCATTAATTTCTCATTTAGCTAAACGTTAAGTTAACATGTGTTTTTATTGAAAAGCATGTATGTTTTAATGTTATATCTTCTGTATCATGAATAGTGCACATTTAGACAACTCGTTAAGTTAGAGTTTTGTTTGTATAGAGGTCACGTGAGAACTCGTTAAGTTAGAGGCTTAAAGGTTAAAATAGGTCACGTGATAACTCGTTGAGTTAGTGAGTAAAAGAAGAGACGAACTCGTTAAGTTAGTGTTATACATGTGGTGAAATTATAAGTTACGAATGTTGTATTGTATCACGTGAGGTGCACATGTTTAACTCGTTAAGTTAACATAACTAAACGTGTTGAGTTGCTATATTGAACACTAAGGCAACGCGTTAGGTTAGCGTTATAAACTTAAGTTGTTATTTTTGCACGTGGTAAAATTCTTATTATAAAAACATTTGTAGTTCGTTGAGTTATCATAACACAACGAAGATGGTTCGTTGAGTTATCATAACACAACGGAGATGGTTCGTTGAGATAGCATAACACCACAGACTTAGTTCGTTGAGTTAGCTACAGTACTTGTCACGTGAAATGGCACATGAGGAACTCGTTAAGTTAGAAACGTTAAGTTATATATATACTTGTGTTACTCGTTTAGTTAACATTAAAGTAACGACTTCTTATTACACTGATGAAAAACTTTTGGACGAGAAAGTTTATTTTGCAGGAAATTTTTCAGAGATCTAGGACTGATGATTAAAGAAAATTCAAAATATAAACGTGGGTTAGAACGTGTGTGTTTCGATGAAGGAAAAAGAAAAGACGTGGAGAAGTGGAAAACTAGTGGTGGTTAAATGTGAAGGATATGCATGAAATGAAGATACAGTATAAAAGGCATAGAATTCTCGTTGATCAATTTATCCTTGCACACAAAACAAAAAATCTTTTCAAGGATCAAATCATCCCTGCACACCAAAAGAAAAATCTTTTTCAGGGATCAAAAACACCTTCTTAGGGAAAATCTCTCAAGTGGAAGAAAGTTCAGTGAAGCATAAAAAGGTAAGATTTTCGTCACTGAAGTTTTGAAGTATCAGAAGAAAGCAAATTCGGTGAAGCATGAAAAGACAAGATATTCGTCACTGAAGAATTGCTGAAGAAGAAAAAGAAGAAGAAGAAAGATCTCAAACATGGAGAAAAGTTTTAAATTTCGCAAATTAGTTTTCTCTATTTGTAGTTATGAAATTGTTTAAATGACAGAAAATTTTCTAATTCCTTGTTGGCATTTTCTATCATTGGTCCTCATTTCTTTCCAAAATAAGTAATAGATTGTACCGATTGTTTAAGTACTTGTCTAGAACTTGTAACAACCTTAGGGTTAGGTTGTAAAGTTCGTTTCCACTTTTGTAACATGGAAAGTTCAATCTATTTTAGTCTAAACTATGTTTCAGTATAATTTCAAATAAATTCCCAACAGAAATTTTTCTCGTCTTGAACAGCTTTTCTAATTTCATGTAGTACTTCATTAGAAAAAGTATACCTTGAGTAAATGTTGTTGATCTCATTTTCTATCTTTTGAAGTTCCATCTCTCTTTTCTACACTTTTGTCATTCTACCACGTCCTAACATTGTCGATTAATCTTTGTTGTTCACTATAGAACTTAGTGGAAGTAAAGATTGTGAAACTAGGGTTTTACCAAGGTAGAAACACGAAAGGTTGTCAATAAAACATTTATAACTCTTTGAGTTTATAAACGGATAAATGGATTCAATCATTGAAATTATAAATATAAGATCTGTTACTGATAAATAACTCGAATGCTTACAATAACTATACGAGTTTTACAACCGACAAAAGCTAAAGACTTAGTGTAACTATTCGTGTAAAGAAAATAACTACTAGCTAAGTAAAAATTGAGAAAACTCGAAGACTTACGATAACTATTCAAGTTTTATGAATAGTAAAGTACATAACTATATGACAAACTAGAATAGTTATTGTCATATTTTAAGTTTTTCATAAAAATATAATAATACTAAGTTAACTGCTCGAGTTTCTTAGATGGATATGTGAAAAAGTTAAAGTCTTAAGCATAATGTTCGAGTTTCTTAAAAGGATAAAATATAAGAATTTAAAATAGAAACTCAAAGAGAAATCTACCTATTTGAGTTTGTAGAAGAGTAAAAACGTAACAATACAAAAAACTCGGAGGGTTAGATAAAATAGTTGAAATCAAGTGAAATACTTAATTGTATGTTAAACTAACTGAATGAGTCTAACTTTTTATCAGTATAAGCTCTAGAATATTTGCATTTGATTAAATGTACCATTGGTTGTCATTATTTTCTCCCCCTACATAAATGTAGTCTAGAGAATCTATGGCGTACTTAATATTAGGTTGCTAAGCCCTGATAGATTTGTCATTAAAGTCCAAGATTAGCTGACTTAAGTTGATTGCTAAGCCTTAAATAGATTTGTCATTTAAGTTCAAAATCTGGCGTACTTAAATTGGGTTGCCAAAGCCCTAATAGATTTGAGTCTCACTATAATTTTTTTTTTTAATTTAAATACAAAAATAAGTAGTAGATTTAACAATTTAGACCTTCTGACTTTTATTTTATTCAATTTATAAAAGAAAATTCATAGAGATATACCTTCAAGTAACTTAAAAGAATTCAATAATGAGTACACGAACTTAAGAAAATAAATGCATTACATTATGTGTAAAGAATAGATAATAACAAAGAAAAATAGCAAAGATTATATACACAGATTATGATAGAATTGTTATAATACTTGTAAAATAAATTAAGCTTGAGTACATTGCCCCCCTTTTTTTAATTTTTTTATTTTATGTATTACCTCCCATAATATCATCTTTTTATGTGATCACAATCTCTTGCTTAGGAGAAAGATAACCAGTTACTCAATGATAAGTGAGAATAGGTAACCTTTTTTTTTATATATTAAATAGAATCTAAATTACTTGTAAAATGAGTTTTCAATCAACACATCTCAAACTAGTTGGTTCAAGTGACTAGGGTTTAAGATCCCCCAATGGACTTAATTACTCAAGCAATTGCAAACAAACAAGAAAACAAGACAATAAATTGAATAAAAGGCAACTGCAAGACTTAATTTTTCTAACAGTATGTTAATAACTTTCCTTTAATAAACGATATATATTTTCTATGTACTTTTCAATTAAAATCTCTATAATGGCATAAACATAAGTAACAAAAATACAATTAGTACTCATATTGAATCAAATTAACTTTCCTTAAGTAACATTTTCTGAATTTTTCTTAAATAAATTGATTTCAATAAAAATTAGAATTTTATAAATTCTTAACTACCAGTAAACAGTAATTCTAAAATAGATATTTTGAGTTTTTTTTTTTAAATAAAGAAATTTAAATTCTAAAGCTACTTTGTAACAAACCAAAATATTATATAATGAACAAGACAAATTAAATGCCAAAGAACCTATAGATACCAAGTCTAATTGTAATTTTGAAAAGGTATTCTCATCTAAGGGTTTTGTAAATAAATCTGCTAATTATTCTGTGGTAGGAACAAAATTTACTACTATTTTTTGTTTTATAACATTATCCCTTAGAAAATGATGTCGAACTTCAATATGTTTAACTCGTGAATGTAAGATAGGATTTTTAGACAAACTTATTGTAAAACTACTATCATAGAAAATCTTAGTTGGTTCATAGGCTAAATTAAAATCTTTTAAAGTTTGCCTGATCCACAGGATTTGAGCACAGCAAAGTGTAGCAGCTATATATTTAGCTTTAGTTGTAGATAATGCTATACAATTTTACTTTTTGCTAAACCAAGACACTAAAGAATTTCCTAATAATTGACAAGTGCCACTAGTGCTTTTTCTTTCAGACCTACATTCTACAAAATTAGCATCACTATAACCTATTAAATTTAGAGAACTGTGTTTAAAGTAAAACAATCCGAAATTGATGGTTCCTAATAGATATTTAAAAATTTGTTTAACAGCAAGTAGGTGTGATTCTTTAGGATTAGATTGATATCTAGCACAAGTACACACACTAAACATAATATCTGGTCAGCTAGTTGTTAAATAAAGTAATGAACCAATCATACTTCTATATTGTTTTATATCAATAGTTTTTCCAGAGTCATCTTTATCCAACTTAGTGATAGTACTCATTAGTGTATTCTTTGTTTTGGTGTTGTCTAACCCAAACCTCTTTAATAAATCTTGAATATATTTTTCCTGTGAAATAAAAGTACTATGATTTAACTACTTAATTTGTAAGCCTAAGAAAAATGATAGTTCACCCATCATACTCATTTCAAATTGATTAGTCATGTCTTTCGAAAAAGACTCAACTAATTTATCATTTGTTCTTCCAAATATGATGTCATCTATATAGATTTGAACTACCAATATATCTTTTCCACCTTCTTGATAAAAAGAGTATGATCTGCCTTTCCCATAGAGTACCCTTTTTCCATAAGAAATTTAGATAATCTCTCATACCAAGATCTAGGGGCTTGTTTAAGGCCATATAGTGCCTTTATAAGCTTGTAAACATACTCAGGATGTTTTTAATCTTCAAAACCTAGAGGTTGTTTTACATAAACTTCTTTTATATATCTATTTAAAAAAGTAGTCTTAACATCCATTTGATATAATTTGAAATCCATGTAACAAGCATATGCTAACAAAATTCGTATTGATTCTAGTCTAGCAAGAGGAGAAAATGTTTCATCATAGTCAATTCCTTCCTCTTGCTTGTAACCTTGAGCAACTAACCTAGCTTTATTTTTAACTATATGTCTATCCTGATCTACTTTATTTCTAAATACCCACCTTGTTCCTATTATGGACAGATTTTCAAGTAGTGGAACTAGATCCCTGTAAAGTATCAATTTGTGCATTTTATATATGTTAATTCATGCATATTAAGGATTATAAATCATCATTATCTATGTTCTTATAAAGGATTACATGAAAATCATATTTTTAGACATATGCATGAATTAGGGATTAAATAGTTGATAATGTACAAATTTATCCTTTATCAATTAAACACCTAGTCAATAACCCTTGTATTAGACATGATTCTTATAATTCTTCAATGTATGACTTTATATACATTATATGATTGCCAAATCACTTAAATATGATGTTAAACTAAAGAACTTTAAGTAATTCATGTATGCACATTTGAAGAAGTTGTGGACCAAAACCTTCCTAATTTGGCAACTTTCCATATATGGCAACTCATGCATGCATGTATACTATATTTGCATCATATGATTTATATTCAATGTATATGTGCATCCAACTTGGTTTTGAGTTTTATAGGTCAATAAATCATGAAATCAAAATGGATCAAAGAGGAAAAAAGTGGGCCATTGGATGTGACTTATTAGAGATCAAGCAACAATAGCCTAGACTATGTAAAGTGCTTGGCCAACCCAATCCTAGGTTATCTCCCCTTTCTTCCAAATTCGTTCACCATAGTAGCAACCGGCCATCCTCCAAGTTTCAGCTCAAATCTGATTTTTTCTCCTCTCTTCTCAAGGTTTGAGCAAGCATTTCTCCAAGGGAAGGTGAGCTTGGGTGTCTTCCTCCCCCATTGGCGACCTCCTTCCTCTTTTTGGATGCAATCACAAGCATATGGAGCTCCACGACTGGGATTCATGGATGTTTGGTGGAGAGGAGCCATGCTTGGGCCTCCTTGAAGAGCTTTGGACCTGATCAACGAAGGGTGGTGTATAGGAAGCATCTCTCTTGAAGTGAAAAGCAAAAGTTGTGACATTTAGAGCAAGCAAGAGGATGTGCAACCTCTTTTTCTTCAAGCAATCATATATGGTTCCCTTTGGACGTAATCTACAAGTGGTGACAGCCTTGTAGAGGAGCAGATTGAAGCGATTCTTCATCAAACAAGGTGCAAACATTTGAAGAAAAGTGGAGGGCTTAAAGGTATGATTGAAGGGAGAGATCCTCATACTAGTCTTCATATTTCAAAATTTTGATATGTATGAGTATGGTTTGACAATGTTGAAGAACAAAATTTCATGCATGAATATTTGTTTTAAATGTTCTATCGTATGTTTCATATATTGTTTAGATGTTGGTTGATATAAAAATTGATTTCATATCATGTGTATAATGTGAATGAATGTGATTGTATAATTTATGAATGTAGTTTTCCATTTCATAGATTTCTAGAATTTTAGTAGCTTTTGTTCGAGTTGTATCTACTTGTTCGTCACCTCTAAATCTTTTTTTTGTTTCATTTTGTAAATACTATGAGTGTAGAACATGTTTACAAAGTTTTAGAATTTTTTTAAAATTTTTTCATAGGTTTTCAATTTTATTTTCTAAAGTTCTCAGCGGTTTTGAATCTCTGTCGAGTGCTCAAGGTTACAAGTTGAGTGCCTTTTTAATCTTGTAAACATACTCAGGATGTTTTGAATCTTCAAAACCTAGAGGTTGTTTTACATAAACTTCTTCTTTTATATATCCATTTAAAAAAGCAGTCTAAACATCTATTTGATATAATTTGAAATCCATGTAACAAGCATATGCTAACAAAATTCGTATTGATTCTAGTATAGCAATAGGAGCAAATGTTTCATCATAGTCAATTCCTTCCTCTTGCTTGTAACCTTGAGTAACTAACCTAGCTTTATTTTTAACTATATGATCGAATGGTTACACCCATAACTATCTAATTTTACATTAAAATCGGATAGTTAGGTTGAGCTATCTCATTTCCATCAGCATGTTATTTTCTGGGTAGATTTTTCATAACATGCATTCTTTTAATTAAAACTACTATTACATGTTTGAATAAAACTTATTTTTGACATTTTTCCATGAAACTACAAGAGTTTATCTTTCAAAAAAAGTATTATACGTTATATTTGGATTTATATACATTTCTGGAGAATTTTCCTAAGATGAGATGTTCTGCAGATTATGAATTCTGAGTTATCTGAGTTTCACACGATTTTGATAATACTTCAATTTTTAATATTTTGCTTGTTATATTTAAAACTTTGGATGAAGTTGATTTTTTGTTGATAAAATACATTGTGTTTTTATGCTGATCATAGTGACATAAACGTAGGATCTTGTAATTTAATGAGTTAAGGAAAATGAGGTCTTAAGTGGAATTAAAAATGATTGCTTTTCAATTCTTTTATTATATTGCAAATTACTAGTATTACTAAAGACCTAAGTGCTTGAATTAATTATGTTTGCTCATTTAATCAATTTTGCATGTCATTATGGATAACTAGTCATAGTAATAATAATAGTAATAAAATAAAAAATATAATTATTATTAAAAAAATATTTTAAAAAATTATTATAAAAAAAAAAATTTAATTTTGTTGTTTGTGTGCTTTATATATATATATATTGTTTTTTAATTTTGATATGTTTGTTAGTTTTGTAGTTGTTTCTTTTCTTTGTCAAGCAAGGTACATATTCTTAACCTTATTTTTTTATGATGTACTTAAATGATACTTATATTGAGCATTATTTCTTTAGCATACTACTCAATCTCTATTATATGTTTTAGGAATAATACAATTTAAATTTACACATGTGCAAATGGATTGCATGTTAGGTATGGGGGTGTGTAAAGTATCAATTTGTGCATTTTATATATGTTAATTCATGCATATTAAGGATTATAAATCATCATTATCTATGTTCTTATAAAGGATTATATGAAAATCATATTTTTAGACATATGCATGAATTAGGGATTAAATAGTTGATAATGTACAAATTTATCCTTTATCAATTAAACACCTAGTCAATAGCCCTTGTATTAGACATGATTATTATAATTCTTCAATGTATGACTTTATATACATTGTATGATTGCCAAATCACTTAAATATGATGTGAAACTAAAGAACTTTAAGTAATTCATATATGCACATGTGAAGAAGTTGTGGACCAAAACCTTCCTAATTTGGCAACTTTCCATATATGGCAACTCATGCATGCATGTATACTATATTTGCATGTATACTATATGGCAACTCATGCATGTATACTATATGATTTATATTCAATGTATATGTGCATCCAACTTGGTTTTGAGTTTTATAGGTCAATAAATCATGAAATCAAAATGGATCAAAGAGGAAAAAAGTGGGCCATTGGATGTGACTTATTGGAGATCAAGCAACAATAGCCTAGACTATGTAAAGTGCTTGGCCAACCCAATCCTAGGTTATCTCCCCTTTCTTCCAAATTTGTGCACCATAGTAGTATCCTGCCATCCTCCAAGTTTCAGCTCAAATCCGGTGTCTTCTCCTCTCTTCTCAAGGTTTGAACAAGCATTTCTCCAAGGGAAGGTGAGCTTGGGTGTCTTCCTCCCCCATTGGCAACCTCCTTCCTCTTTTTGGATGCAATCACAAGCATAAGGAGCTCCACGATTGGGATTCATGGATGTTTGGTGGAGAGAAGCCATGCTTGGGTCTCCTTGAAGAGCTTTAGAAGTGATCAACGAAGGGTGGTGTATAGGAAGCATCTCTTTTGAAGTGAAAAGTAAAAGTTGTGACCTTTGGAGCAAGCAAGAGGACGTGCAACCTCTTTTTCTTCAAGCAATCATATATGTTTCCCTTTGGACAAAATCTACAAGTGGTGGCAGCCTTGTAAAGGAGCAAATTGAAGTAGTTCTTCATCAAAAAAGGTGCAAACGTTTGAAGAAAAGTGGAGGGCTTAAAGGTATGATTGAAGGGAGAGATCCTCATACTAGTCTTCATATTTCAAAATTTTGATATGTATGAGTATGGTTTGACAATGTTGAAGAACGAAATTTCATGCATGAATATTTGTTTTAAATGTTTTATCTTATGTTTCATATATTGTTTAGATGTTGGTTGATATAAAAATTGATTTCATATCTTGTGTATAGTGTGAATGAAAGTGATTATATAATTTGTGAATGTAGTTTTTCATTTCTTAGATTTCCAGAATGTTAGTAGCTATTGTTTGAGTTGTATCTACTTGTTCGTCACCTCTAAATCTCATTTTTTGTTTTGTTTTGTAAGTACTATGATGTAGAACATGTTTACAAAATTTTAGAATTTTTTAAAATGTTTTTTGAAGGTTTTCAATTTTATTTTCTAAAGTTCTCAACGGTTTTGAATCTCTATCGAGTGCTAGTTTTGAGCTCGATGCCTGTGCAGTGCTTGTATCGTATATTTTGTGGAATTTGGTTCTGTAAATTTTCCTTGTTATTGTAACGAATCTACTTTCAAGGTACATTTATTTCATAGTGTTTCCTAGAGATTTGACAGAGATCTGATTTTTGCACCGAAGGTGCGTTTATGGAAAGTTTCCATAACCATCTGTGCCCCTTTCATAAATAAGATATTGCTAGCATTTTAAGTTGAGTTAATCCACAAAATCACTGCCATTTTAAAGATATTTCAAGGATCTTTCCAACCGTTATTTATTCTGGATTTTTAAACATTCAGGTTGGAAGTTATTAGAGTTAAAAGTCGAGCATAACTTCTGTGATTTTAGGATTGATACTCATTAATTTCCTGAATATCTTATGATAACTTAAGAATTAATTGGATTTTGGGGTAATCTTATAAACCTTAATTGTGTTACGAATTTTGTATATTAATATCAAGTAATTAGAGTTTAATTATGAGTTAATTTAGTGTGGGTATTTCATCAGATAATCATTTTAATAAAATTAATTTAAACAAACTCCTTGTGGATTTGACCTGTACTTGCACATGCTTATTACAATGGGCACCATACGCTTGTGGTTATAAATGTAAAATTTATGTTTTTGCCGTTAATTTAACAACACATAAAAGTGTTACAATCCCATACCTCATTTCTTATAAATTGATTTAGCTCATCTAGCATAGCTAAATACCAAAATTCATCTTCTAAGGCATCTTCAATTTTCTTAGGTTCTAGTAAGGAAAAAATGAATAAGTACCACAAATGTTGACTACTGATGACCTAGTCCTAACTCCTTGATTAGGATCGCCTATTATCTAATCAATATGATGAGATGAAGCATAATGTTTGATGTGAAAGGTTAAATTAGAAAACTAGTCCTTGACAACGATGCTAGAAAAATTTTCTTGGATTTGTTAACTTTTGTTTTTTAAGCTGCACCAGAAACCTTATTTGATTTGTTTTTATGCTTACATCAATAATTCCTTTTAGAAGTAAACAAACAACCTTTCACACAAATTAGATATTAATTCCAATTTTTGCTTTAACTGCAAGTGCACAGTGTATATTGTATTTGTGTGTAAGTACAGGTCGATCCCATAAAGATTGAGTAAGAATTGTGTACTGTTTCAATTTTTATATTAGAGTTTATTGTGTTCAGTTAAACACTCCGTTGAGTTACAGTTATCACAACGAGCTGACCTCGTGGACTTAAGTTAGCTCCACAAGCCTATCTTTCTAGTTAAATACTACTATTTATAGAGGAATTTATTCAACCATTGGGCGGTTCCACAGATTGTAAATAACATCAATTAAACTCTTTAATGTTAGTTAATATTAGATTTATCATTAAGCAACACTAACATTCAGATATTTCAAATAGTAACCATTAAAATCTTTAAGTATCTAGAAGGAATCAATAAAACTATTTTCTATTTTCTGAATCAAACACAATATATATATGTATTTCATTAATACAGATGCAATTAAGCATAAATCTCATATAATCTTACTTCTACAATCTACTAAAAAATATGAATCCATTTCAATAAGCTCATACTTTTTCTATTACAAATAATTCATTCTACAAGTTTAATCAATCAAATTAAATGTATCCTTGATTATATGCATTTCATTCAATCCAAAAATCAACATTTCAACTCTTTTAGGATTTCAGTTAATTTTCTAAATTTCAGTAAAGCATTCTAATTTCCTTTTAAAATCGTAAAACTATTAACTCATAAAATTTAGTAAAAACATAAGATACCATATCAGATTTGTATTAATAGTGAAGTAATGTAACATCTTATATAAGATTCTAAATATAACACTTAGACAGTTACAGTAAAAAAAAAAAATTTTATAGGTTCAACTATTGGAAGGTTTTAGAAAAATTTTTGGATAGTTACAACAAAATGCATAAAAATTTATCAGATTCCACAAAAATTTTGCAGAACAATCCTAATTCTTACAATTGATAAGATTACTTCAATTTTAATCTAATTATCTCTCCCCCACATTTTGCATTGTCTTCAATGTAAAAGATTTACAAAAAGTATAGTAAATGTCAACAGGCATGATATACTATTTCGTTAACTTAGTATCTAACTCAACAAACTTAGTTCATTGAGTTAATGTATAGCTCCACGAACTATACATAAATATAAATTTAGGATAAGTAATCAATCACATACCTTGTTCTTTTGTATCTTCATTAATATCTTTCGACTTTTGATTTTGAAAAACTTTTCATTCATAAATAAAAGTAAAACATATAATAAAATAATAATTATAAATTGTTAAATATGTGCCTTGTATGAAACCCAAGCTCCTATACCTTTAGTGGCTCACAAGCAAGCCAGTTGGTTTCTCAAAACAAAATACCAACAAACTAAATTGATATTTTGTTTTTCTCTTGTAAGATAAATAAAACATAAAACATTCACAATACTAACAATGATAACATTAATCATGATACAAAACAAGCAATACAACACTTAAATGTTAAATGTAAACACAGATAATTTGTTTTTTTTGGTATTTTTGTTTTGATATGTTCTTGAAGATAAATGAAAGGTGAAATGTAAAAATCTCTATCAATAGTAAAAATTTTCGTCACTACATGCGACACGATTACACCACTGAAAACTTAATAACTTACAATCCTGCCTCCTCTCCCTATAGAATTGTGAATCCAAAATTGTAAGATGATCTCCTCTTCAGCATACTGGCATCAACCTGAAACCAAGGTTAGAAGCTTTATGATCTCTTGAGATATGAGTCGGTGCTTGGTGAAAATGGCTTCCCTTCCCATGACGCGATCACTCCTCATAGTGGTTGTCAGTCACCATGTTTGACTCGGAATCGACCCAATATCAGGAAAGTATCCACACAGACCTCCGATGGTTGGTGATTTTGGTGGTGGTGTGGAACTTCAGGGAACTTCCGATGCTTCCTGCAGTTAGCGTGGTCCTCCACCTCCACACACACACTTTCTTCGTCTTTCTCCTCTTCTTTTATATTTCTTTGTGTAGTAACTACTTCTGCTTAATTGAACGGTTGGATTTCCTTTATTCATATCAACGATGGTGATTTCTTCTTCCTTCCACGAGTGAATTCCTACGTGATACGTGCAATCGTGGTTTTCCTTCGAATGTCCTATTTCTACAACTACTACAGTGGCATATTAGAAAATAAATGGTCCATGGAATTACACATAACTCAACGGACTTACTTCATTGATTTAACTATAAAACACGTGCAATAAAGAAATAACTAGTTCAAATATTTCGGATACTTACAAACCTTAACTATCTGATGCTTAGATGCATTTTGAATAGTTAACAGATAACTTACAAAAAATTCACTTATGTCATGTATTGATGTTTCAACACATGTATTTTAGGAAATAATAAAATATTCTTTAAGCATTTAAAACATAACTGTTCGGTACATGTAATATAACTCTCTGAAATAATAGTAAATTCAGATACTTAAGAATTAAAATCCTTCAACTTACCAACAGTTCCAAAATATACTTAATTAACATTAATTCCTTGAAATTATGTAGATTCTTTCATTAAAGCATATAACAGTGCAATTATAACATAATAGCTTAATTCTCATATGATAAGCTAAATATTATGCAATTAACCATCATTTAACTATTAATATTATGCACCTTTTCATTCTAAACACTTCCCCCATACTTAAATTTTGCTAGTCCCTTAGCAAACTAAGATCTAACTAGTTGGTCTTTCTAAAATGCTAGAATTAATTCTTCATTTTGTTCTTCTTCAGAATACATAAATTAGATTACTATATAGATATTCTGTATTTTTTAGTAATCTGTTTTAACTTTGTTTTCTCCTCTTCAACCTACAAAAATATTTAAAACATATGTAAATTACATATAAAATATATTAGCATCATATAGGTGGTAATTATATTATCATTTTTTCTTCTTTTCAAACATCTGTTATCCTAAATTTTCTAATATGATTTCCAGAATAAATTTCAACTAGATACGAATCAAAACACAATCCAACTCAATATAATTAAAACTAGTAGAATAATGAATTGTATCTCAAATAAACAACTTCAAAAGTCTATTCTAGATTCATACTTCAGCAATCTTAGATAACAGAAAATATACTTGATTCAAAAGATTTTTGTATTTCACAAAACACTTTTATCTTTTCAGAATAGTATATGCATATTTGTACTTTAAAAGTTAATTTGAAAAGCTTGAATCATACAAGAGCTTTCTAGTGTACCCATGTATCGAGCTTTTAGTCAACAATCCTAGATCTGATCAGGATCTTAGGTTGCCAGATTTAAAGAGTCCTTTTTCAGGTTAACAATCCTTATATACCTATCTACTCAAGTACAAAAGGCTCATGATCAAACAAGTCAATAAACTCTCAAAGTTTTTCTCTTTTTGTTCCTCTTTTTTCTTAAAACACAATATATATACGTATTTCATTAATACAAATGCAATAAAACACAAATCTCATATAGTCCTGCTTCTATTATTTACTAAAAATATGAATCCATATCAATAAGCTCATACTTTTTCTATAGTTTAATAAGATTTTCACATAAATCATTCTACAAGTTTAATCAATCAAATTAAATGCATCCTTGATCATATGTATTTCATTTAATCCAAAAATCAACATTTCAACTCTTTCAAGATTTCAAATAATTTGCTGAGTTTCAGTTAAGCATTCTGATTTCTTTTTAAAATCGTGAAACTGTTAAACTCATAAAATTCAGCAAAAACATAAGATACTATATCTAGATTTGTATGAATAGTAAAATTTTGTAGCATCTTATATAAGATTATAAATATAACATTCAAGTAGTTACAATACTTAAAAATTTGATAGTCTCAATTATCAGATAGTTACAGCAAATCCATAAAAAAAATTTTTAATTTCTATAGAATTTTTGCAGTACCATACTAATTCCTCTAATTAACAAAATTACTTGGCTGTTAATTTAATTACATCCCCCCCATACCTACATTTTGCATTGTCCTCAATGTAAAAGATTTTACAGTAAATACAGTAATTGTTAGCAGGCATGAATATTGTTTCGTTGACTTAGTACCTACCACAACGAACTTAATTCGTTGAGTTAATGAATAACTCCACAAACTAAGTTTAAATGTAAATTCAAGATAAGTAATCAATTACATACCTTATTCTTTTGTGTCTCCTTCAATATCTTCTGATTTTTTATTTTGAAAAACTATTCATTCACAAATAAAAGTAGAATATATAACAAAATAACAAAACATAAATTGTTAACTTAGTGTCTTGTGTGGAACCCAGGCTCCTATACCTTTGGTGGCTCACAAGTAAGCTAATTGGTTTTCCAAAACAGATACCAACAAACTGGATTGATATTTTATTTTTTTTTCTTTTTTTAAAAATAAATGTAGAATACACATAACATTAAAAGCACAGAATCACAATTTAAGAACATGATTGAAAAGTAGTAACAAATGGAATAAACGTGTCGGTCCAAGCAAACCTTTTAGGCATAATTCTTCTTGCTATTAATTCTATTTCAATGTAGTCTACTTTCCTCTTTTAATTTGTAAGCTTGTAGTATGTTATCACTACTAAATATAAGTGTATTTTCATTAATAAATTGAAATGCAGAAAGGGATCCTCTTCTATTCCATGGCAATGTAGTTGTTTCTATTTCTACATCTATTTTAATAGATTCCTCTTCCCACTTCCATTCTTTTAGATATTTCATAATCCATATTTGAAATTTCATTAATTCATCCCACCATCTTATCAAACATAAAGTAGGATCATCATATTCATTATACCACATTCCTAATTGAATTTTATCATATTCCACAGATGATGGTTTAGCAATATCACTCGGTATAGGTAATATTTTATAAAGTCATCATCATAACTATCTATGCTTACTATGTATAAATTAGATCTAAATGCAACTGATATATCTATGACTAGATATATATATCCATCAAGTATGACATGTATGTTGTTAATTAATGCTTTCTGTCCTAGATATATCATAGTATTTTCAGTCCAAGATCTATTTAGAAAATTATACACTTAAACATAAATCCTCGTCCCAATTTCCAGTTGGTCTCTAGTAATACAATTTTTTAGGAATGGTCGAATTTTTATCAGAAAATGTTAAAGCTGACCCATAATTTTCAATTGGTACTTCAAATCTATTAGGCCTTCCTATATTCCATTCTTCTCTAGTGATAGGATTTCTAATCAAAATATCAGGTAACAGAATTGCATACCTTGGTTTCATTCTATAAATAATTAATCCTTCGTCTATCCCCATAATATGATCTATTCCTTCTAATGTATTAGGTGGAATTCCAGCATTTTCTTCCATATTCAGATATTCATAATTGATTGAACTATAATTAAATGACTTCCATAAAAATCCATCTCTAATCTTAGTCATTTTTGCAGCTTGTAGTCCATGAAAATATTTTTCTCTGACATAGTCTTTAATTTCATTTGATACACAACACAATCTACACAGATCTTTAGCTGACAAGTTACTTAGTACTTCCCTTAGTGCATCTAGTGGTAATTTCATCAATTCCATCTATTGCGATTCTATATAACATAAAGAAAAATTTAATAGAGATAAAATTAACATAGCTACTTACTTACCCACGTGGAGTTAGGTCATAACTCAACAAACTAAGTTCAATGAGTTAAATAATAACTCTATAATATTACTAATTATAATTAAACTTATGTATATATTGTTCTTTATATTTTTTTTATACTTACTATATTATACATAGTTACTTCAGTTATACTACTTCATTCAGCTTCCCTCCCATAGGATGTATCAATTTCATTAACAACTATGTTGATAGGGTTAGGTACTATTTGTATTGGCAATCCTCTAGTAGGTCTAACTTCTATTGATTCCTTCTATCTAGGGGGTATATTTCTATTCATATTTTGATTTTGAATGACAGCATTTCCAAATACAAGACCTAGACGATTGTTTAATTGTTGAATTATCTTTTCTAACTTCTCTATTCTAGATCCTTGTTCAATTAATTCTTCATAACTTATACTTTTGTCATTTATATTTTCTCCTCCTTGGAAATTGTTATTTCTCCATGATAGGTTCGAGTGATTTCTCCAATTAGGGTTATAAGAATTTCTAAAGTTATCTTTCTAGTTTCTAGCATAAATAATATCTAAGTCATTAATGTTTACATTCTTTTCTGCTAGTTTTTGATTTAATGATAACTCTTCTATTTTCTTTGTTAATTCAATTTTAACTTCAAGCATAGTGCTTGAATCTATTTCATGCATTCCCCTTGGCAATATTCTTTTATCTGTAATAGCTTCAGCTGAGTTTTCCCACTATGTAGTCCTTTTTGCAAAGTTTTCTAAATATGCCCGTACTTCTTCACTACACAATTTTAAAAATCCATTCTGATAAGTAGATTCCAATAAAGATTTTGTTAAAGCATCTATGTCTTCATAAATTATACCTATTAATTGTGCTTTACTCATTGCATGATGTGGACATTGAATCCATAAATCTTTAAATCTTTCAAAATATTTCTAAAATGATTCTCCCTTTTTTGGCTACACATTAATATTTCCTTTTTCTTTTTAATCGTTTGATGAGTTGGATAATATTTTTCCAAAAAAAAAGAGCAAAATTCAGTCCATGCAGAAATTGAATCAAGCGATAGAGTATATAATCATCTCTTAGCTGTCTTTTAAAGCAAAAGGGATATATCTAAGTTTAATAGCATCAATACTCATGTTCGACATTTTCATCATTTGACAAATTTCATTAAATTCTCTAAGGAAATGATAGGCATCTTCTCTTTCTAATCCATGAAAGTGTGGTAATTGACTAATATAATTAGATTTCAGTTCAAACCTATCTCCCTCAAAGTTTGGCAATCGAATACATGAAGGTTCATCAACTAATTCAAGATATAGAATTTCCCCTAATGGTTTTTCTATTGGAGCAACCATATCTTCGTTCTCTTTTAAAAAAAGGTTAGCTACACCCCTAAGGATTTCGTTTAAGTCCAATTCAGAATATATTTCAGTACGTCTCTGTGTTGAATAATCCTGTATAGGTGTTCTTACTAATCGTTTAGTGCTAGGAGAACGAATCCATGTGCTCATAAACTCCTAACATAAAGTAAAATAGCAGAAGATTAATTACATACCAGTCTGATGCTTTGTTTTCAATAAATAGTTATTGACGGATGAAGTTGAATTAGTTGCTTCTCCTTCCAATTCCCCAACGAATTTTCTTTTCTTTCAAAAGTGTTGGTAACTTGTAAATAACATTCTGTTCTATATTTATAATACATGTCCATAAAGCAAATGAATCTCGTTGCAAGAACGTGTCTTGTAAGGTGTAATATGGTTCCTATTTTTATGGATACGTGTTTCACTTCTAATTTCAAATTTCAGTAACCACTGAACCCATGAAGTTCCGTTCTTGGCTGAAAGAATAATCGTTTAGCTTAATCCACGAACTAACCTCATTGAGTTATAGTTAAATCAACGGACTAGCTTCGGTTACTTATTTGAAAACTCCACAGACTAACTTCGTTGAGTTACAGTTAACTCAATGAAGTGACCTTATATTTTATTATTGACCTCGTGGAGTTAATGTTAACTCAACGTACTTACTTTGTTGAGTTAACACTTAGCAAATTTCTAAAACTTACTCCTCGTATTAACTTCTATATTTTTTTTCTCCTACATTTTGTCAACTTTAATAAAGTTAAATACATGTCATTAATGCATATTCTAATCTAACTCATTTAAATTTGAACATTATATGCATATTTAACTTACAGTTCATTTCCTATTGTGCAGAATTTACATTTTACTTTTCAACATGCAAATATATTCAGGCATTAACCAATTATCATGCATTTAATCATGTCATTCATAAAATTTGTAAATCTTTTAAATAGTCTTACACATTGTTCAAACAGTTGTATAATATTCAATATAGTTCATCAATTATATCATTCATTCTCAAACACGAATGTAAAAACATCTAAAAAACATTCATTCATTTATATGAATAATTTACATTTACATTTAGTTAGATATTTTTAATACAAGTATAAGTAGATGAACAATATAATTAATCCTTCCTCCTAATTTCATCTACTTCCTTCTAGAGCTTTTTTAACTATTGCTCTAATTGATTTATCCTCTCTACAGCTTCTGTAATACTTCCAGAAGGTTCAGATATCTCAGTAGCAGCATAATTTCTGTATTCTTTCACTGAAATGGTTCTTCATCTTATCCTTTTGAATGCCTATTTCGTGAAATCAATACTATCCACCATCAATAGTGGAATCAGATCTCCATAAAATAATTTCTTCTTTGCAGATTTTAACTTGAAGATAAAAATTGAAGACCAATTAATTTGAATTCTGTTTACAACTGCATATGTGGCCCATTTGACAAATTGACTAAGTTCAATATCATGGTCTTGTCATTGGTAGACATTTTTAATCAAAATATTAGCTATCATGTGTGCTTTACCATTTAAGTACTTCAGTTTGTTTAATAATGGCACACCAAGATTGATAACTAAACAGTCCTTTATTACATGTTCTGTCCACTCAACTACAATTGTGCTTTCCAGAATTTCTATTCTTTCATTTTTCAATCTGAAAATATTGTGGAGAAGCTCTAATGTTATCTGTACATCAGCTTGCTTCATGTTGGAAATTAATTCACTTTCTTCTTCTCTCAAATTTGCATAGAAGCAGGGCACTAGATTCTCATATACTACATGCCCTCTCTGTTGAGAAATAAATTGCAGTAGACCTTGGAACTCAAATAAATCCTTAATTTCTTGCATACCGTCCTAGTTTACTGGTCTATTGTAAATAATATCATAACCCTTAATCTCTTGATATTTATTATATGCTTCTTGACTCCAAAAGTGTAATTCATTTCAAACTATTGCTTCAATCAGGTCAGGAATTTGCATTTGTTGCTCTAGAGGGGTTTGTTCTTGAATTTCTTCTTCTATATGCTGAACTTGAATTGGTTGGGAATGCTTTGGAGATTCCTACATTTTTGCTTCTGCTTTTGGCTATGGTGGAGAGTTGGCAAAACTCTCCACTCTTCTTTCTTGAATCGTTTCTAAAATTTTATGAAGAGTTTCTTCCTCTTTAGTGGAATCTCTCGAGTCATTTCTTTCTTGTTCAATATATACTTGTTCAGCTTCTTGTTTAGTTTCTGTTCTTTCTTCTTCCTCTTGACTACCAATCTACATTGTCATTGTTCTTTCTGATTTTGTGGTAGATTGGGATGGAGTCACAAGCAAATCAGCTTCTACCTTTATTTCAGTATCTTCTGTTTGTACAGGCTGCAGACTAATTTCAGCCTATTATTCTTCTTCTCTTTGCTATTGGTTTTGCTGCTCCTGCTCAACCTCAGATTCGGATAGCAAGTTTACAAAAATTGGCTCTGTAGGTCCTATAGATATTGCTGGCTTAGGTTTAATCTCTTCTTGATGTTCAGACGCTATCTCTTTTCCTTTCCTTCTTCTAATTAGCTGTGTCTGATCTTCCTCTTCTTCTTCTAAGATTAAATCTACAAAAATAGGCTCTACAAGCTCTCTAGCCACAAGTATTGGCTCTTCCTATTTCACTCTTTCTATAATTGTTGGTCTTGAAGGACCAACTTCCATTTCTTTAGTAGCCATTAATCTAGCTGCTTCTTGATGTTGTTCAACTTTAATTTTATATTGGGCATTCAACTTTTCTTCGACCCTTTTCCTACAGAGTGCATCATATAGTAAATGCATTTTTGCCACAGCCATATCCTCAGAATTTCCTTGGCTCTTGGCAACTTTAACTAGCTCTACAAATTCTTTCCATTCCTGTCGCATAGATGGCCCCAAACATGCTACTCTTTCTAACGGCCTTGGCTGTGGAATGGATGGTCTTGGCTGCTGTTCCTCAAAGATAGGTCTTTCAATAGTCGATTCCTCTTGTTCTTCAGTTGCATTCCTCTGTTGCTATCACCTAATTACACCCCTTGCACAACCAACAATTTCTTGCGAAAACCATAATCTGGCCTTGCATTGGATCAGTTTTAGGAAAATTTCATTATTTGGCCTAATTCTTCTTTCTCTGTTTAATGCGACTTCTATAGCTACTTTGATTCTTGTTTCCATAATCTAAGGTATTTTTATGTCTAAATCTACTAAAACTTTCCTCTAGTAGAAAATGTCAGATTCTACCTTTTGTAGTTCTTTTACCTATGTTGTATTTCTAATCTTCTATCTCGTATGCCATTCTTCAGATTCTTTGAGAAATCTTGTCGTGTCAACTACTTCCTCCCAGAACTCTAGCATCATCTTTGTCATCGTGGAGTAATGGAACAGAATGGAATCACTCTGATCTATACTATTCTAAGTTCTAAATGAGTTTGTGGATAATGCCCTCAAATCCTAAGTTTTAATATAAATAAACCCTAAGTTTTTAGCAGGTAATCGGGTCATTTTCCCACGCAAAACTCTCACTCTCTCACTTACCTCTCCATAGAGTTACAGTTAACTCCACGAACTAAGTCCGTGGACCTAACTATAGTACTTCGTTGAGTTATAGTTAACTCAATAGGGTAAGTTCGTTAACATATCCTAGACTCAATGGAGTAAGTTCGTTAAGTTAAGCGTAACTCAATAGACTTTCCATAAAGTTATAACTAATGAAAATACTTAAAATAATAATTTTTACTTCAGTCAAGACCGAAGAATTTTCAGTCTAACCGACTCTTAATTTTGGAATAATTTTCTTGTCATGCCAGAACTTCATTTTCTCTTTTTCTCTTACAGTCTTTGAATAAGCTTCATTCCTAAATTCTTCTAGTTCAATCAATTGCATTTTCCTATTTTCAACAACTTGATTTAAATTAGTGTTTAGAGTTTTTAATGCCTAATAAGCTTTATGTTATATTTCAGCTGGTAAATGACAACTTTTTCCATATACTAGCTTAAAAGGTGACATACCTAAGCTTGTCTTATAAGCAGTTCTATAAGCCCAAAGTGCATCTATTAATCTATTGGCCCAATCTTTCCTAGTAGGATTTACTACTTTTTCTAAGATTAATTTAATTTATTTGTTTGCACTTTCTACTTGTCCACTTGTTTACGGATGATATGATGTTGCAATTTTGTGGTTTACTCCATATTTCTTCATTAAAGCTTCAAAACTTCTATTACAGAAATGAGTTCCTCTATCATTGATAATAGCTTTAGGTATTCCAAATCTGGCAATTATAGTAGTTCTTATAAAATGTATTACTACTTTGTTGTCATTAGTTTTTGTAGGAATAGGTTCTATCCACTTAGATACATAATCCACCCCCAACAATATATAATTAAATTGATTAGACATAGGAAATGAACCCATAAAATCTATTCCCCACACATCAAAGATTTCAACCTCAACAATAGGATTAAAAGGCGTCATATTCCTCTTTGATATTCTTCCTATTTGTTGACATCTTAAACAACTTAAACAATATTTATGAGCATCTTTGAATAGTGTTGGCCAATAAAAGTCACATTGCAGAATTTTGGCAGTAGTTTTCCCTAAACCAAAATGTCCTTCACATGCTTGGTCATGGCAGAAAGACAATATGCTTTGATATTCAGTTTCTAGAACACACCTCCTTAAAACCAAATCAGGACATTTCTTAAATAAGTATGGGTCTTCCCAATAGTAATATTTTACTCTTGAAAAGAACAATTTCTTATCTTGTCTATTCCAATCCTTAGGTGTTAAACTAGTAACCAAGTAATTAACTATGTCTACCTACCAAGGCATTATGTTGATGGTCATTAATTGTTCATCAAGAAAATTATCCTTAATTTCAATATTTGATTTTTCTATTTGTAATCTTGATAAGTGATCTGCTACTACATTCTCACAACCTTTTTTATCTTTAATTTCTAGATCAAATTCTTGTAATAATAATATCCATTGGATCAATTTAGGTTTAGTCTCTTTTTTTGCTATTAGGTGTTTTAAAGCTGAATGATCTGTGTATACTATCACTTTAACTCTAATCAGATATGATCTCAACTTTTCTAAGGCAAATACAACAGCTAACAGCTCTTTTTTAGTAGTTGTATAATTAACTTGAGCATCATTTAATGTTTTGCTTGCATAATAAATCACTCCAGGTGATTTTTCTATCTTCTATCCTAATACTGCTCCTACAGCAAATCAGATGCATCGCACATTAATTCAAATGGATGGCTCCAATCAGGTGCTTGTATTATAGAAGTTGAAATTAAGCTAGTTTTAAGCTTGAAAAATGCTTCTTTGAAATTTTTATCAAAGTTAAATGGGACATCTTTTAATAGATTAGTTAAAGGTCTAGCTATTTTGCTAAAATCTTTAATGAATCTTCTATAAAATCTAGCATGTCCTAGAAATAATCTAATATCTTTTACTGATTTAGGTTCTGGTAGATTAGAAATTACTTCTATTTTAGCTTTATCTACTTCCAACCCTTTCTTTGAAAAAACATGTCCCAAGACTATTTCTTGTTTAACCATGAAGTGACATTTTTCACAATTTAAAACCAAACTTTTTCCACACAGTGTTTTAATATTAGGTCTAAATTTTTTTAAACAAACTTCATATGAATTGCCATATACAGTAAAATCATCCATAAATATTTCTAAAAAATCTTCAATCATTCTAGTAAATATGCCCTGCATACACCTTTGAAAGGTGGCTAGTGCATTGCATAATCCGAATGACATTCTCTTAAAAGCATAAGTTCCATTAGGATAGGTAAAAGTTATTTTCTCTTGATCCTCTAATGCTACTGGAACTTGGTTATATCCTGAATACCCATCTAGGAAACAAAAATATTCTTGCCCTACTAATTTCTCTTGCATTTGATCTATGAAAGGTAAGGGAAAATGATCTTTCCTAGTCACAACATTCAACTTTCTATAGTCTATACACACTCTCCCACCTGATTGAATTCTAGTAGGTATCAAGTCTTGACTTTCATTCCTAACAACTATTAATCTTGATTTCTTGGGAACTACATGGATTGGACTAACCCATGAGCTATTAGAAATCGGATAAATTATGTCATTATCTAACCATTTCACTATTTCTTTCCTGACTACTTCTTTAAGGTTTGGATTTAATCTCCTCTCAAGAATTCTAACTGGTTTAGTATTCTCTTCTAAATATATGTGGTGACAGCATAAAGTTGCACGTAACCCTTTTATATCAATCATAGTCCATCCTATTACCTCTTTATAAGTTTTTACTACATCTTTTAATTAAGAAATTTGATCCTCTTTTAAATTTGAAGCAATAATGATTGGACATGTTCATTTTTCTTCTAGAAATATATAGGTTAATTCAGGAGGTAAAAGTTTTAAATCTAAATGTTGCCCATCAGAAGTTAGAGCTCCTAATTAAACATTTTCATTTTCTATATTAATCTCTTCTTGATCTCCTTCTACATTTATGATTTCACTTTCTCCTAAATTTTTAGAATTTAGTTGCCTATTTAGTTCTTCTTGAATCACATCATCTAGCATATCTCCTTCATCCTCTAAAAAGTCTATAGTATGTAAGGACATTTCTAACTCCTAAAACCTTTCTGGTTTGAGAATGTTTACTTGAGTATCCTCATTACCATATGCTAACTTCATCACTCCAGTTTTACAATTTATAACAGCTCCTGATGTTGCTAAGAATGGCCTTCCCAAAATTAAAGATGTATCATGATTCTGATGCTTAATTTGTTGGGAATCCAAAATCATAATATCAATAAGATATATGAAGTTTTTGATTTTAATTAAAACTTCCTCTATTTTTCCTCTAGGGTATCTTATACTTCTATCAACTAATTGAATAACAGTCCTAGTAGGGATTAAGCCTTCTAATCCTAAGGATGCAAATATATCACTCGGCATAACTTTTATACCTGCACCTAGGTCTATTAAGGTTCTTTTTAGAATGGTATTTCCTATGGTGCATGATATAACAAGGATTCCAGGATTAGATAACTTTTTAGGAATTTGTGGTAGAAATAGAGAACTACTTTGCTCAGCTAAAAAGATTTTCCTAAAAACTTTTCGCTCTCTTCTCTTAGTACACCAATCCTTAAGAAACTTAGCACAAGGTGGCATTTTTTGCAATAAGTCTTAGAAATGAATGTTAACTTGCACTTTTTCAAAAATTTCTCTAATTTTTTCTTGGTTTTTAGGAAATGTTTGTTGTAATCTTTCAAGATATGGTGTTAATGATTGTGATTTAAGAGATTCTTTTTCTTTCATTTCATTTGTTTGATCATTTTTAGTTTCATTTTCATATTCAGATTTGTCTTCATTGATTTCTACATTTTTAGATATTAAATTTTCATTATCATTTTGAATTTTATTCTTATCCACCTTCATGTTACTTTCTTGGTGGTATATCAGTTCTAGATCTTAATGTTATACATACATCTTCTAGATTTTCATTACTTTCATGATGCTCTTGTATTTCATTTTCGTGATTATGATCTTCAACTATTTTTAGTTTTAAATTGCATTCTTTAAATTCTATTGCATTGGTATTTTCTTTTGTCTGTATATCTTGCAAATTATGCAAATTTGTAACATTAAAGTTTTCATTTGTGTTTTCTTGTTGCATAACTTGTAATTTCATTGTATATTCATCTAATACTTTTAGTTTTCTTTCCAGATCATCTAATCTCATTGCATTCAATTTTTGATCAATTTTCATTATTGTTTTTTCAGTTTCGTATATGATATCAATTTTAGGTTCTGTATATTCTTCCCTATAGTTTAATTGGTTGACTTCTTGTTGCTAACACATATATTGTTCTAGTTTATCCATGTTTTGCTCTAAGCTATACTCTAATTTGTCATACCTATCCCAAACTTCCTTGTCTCTCAACATATTACACATTCTAAACTGATCATCAGTTGGGTAAACTATAGGATTCTCATACTCAGCTCTATTATATTGAATATAATTCATTTGTTGTTCATGTGATCTAACCATCTACAACCATCTCAGTTTCAAACAATCAGAGATGTCGTGACCTTCTAAATTGTAGAATTCACATATGCTAACTATAGGTTTTAGAAATCTTTGAGCATAAGCATATGCCATATTCTCAAAAAAATAAAGCACACAATACTCCTCTACTATTAAAACAAAACAGCACTCATAGTTGCTTAGTTTTTCAATCTCCGGCAATAGCGCTAGAAAACTTGTTTGATGTGAAAGGTTAAATCAGAAAACTAGTCCCTAGCAATGGCGCCAGAAAACTTGTCTTGGATTTGTTAACTTTTATTTGTTAAGCTACACCAGAAACCTTGTTCGATTTGTTTTTATGCTTATATCAATAATTCCTTTTAGAAGTAAACAAACAACCTTTCACACAAATTAGATATTAATTCCAATTTGTACTTTAACTACAAGTGCACAGTGTATATTGTATTTGTGTGCAAGTATAGGTCGATCCTATAGAGATTGAGTAAGAATTGTGTGTTGTTCCAATTTTTATATTGGAGTTTATGTGTATTCAGTTAAGCACTCCATTGAGTTACAATTAACACAATGGACTTAGTTCGTTGAGTTATGGCTAACTCAACGGACTGACCTCGTGGACTTAAGTTAATTCCACATGCCTATCTTTTTAGTTAAATATTGCTATTTACAAAGGAATTCGGCCAACCATTGGGTGGTTTCACAAATTGTAAATAACATCAATTAAGCTCTTTAATGTTAGTTAATATTAGATTTATCATTAAACAACACTAACATTCAAATATTTCAAACAGTAACCATTAAAATCTTTAAGTATCTAGAATGAATCAATTTTAGTAAACAATAAAACTATTTTCTATTTTCTGAATCAAACAAACATAAAACATTCACAATACTGACAATGATAACATTAATCACGATACAAAACAAACAATACAACACTTAAATGCTAAATGTAAACACAAATAATTTGTTGTTTTTGATATTTTTGTTTTGATATATTCTTGAACATGAATGAAAGGTGAAATGTAAAAATCTCTATCGATAGTAAAAACTTCTGTCACTACATGCGACGCGATTACACCACTAAAAACTTAATCACTTACAATCCTACCCCTTCTCCCTATAAAATCGTGAATCCAAAATTGTAAGATGATCTCTTCTTCAGCATACTAGCATCAACCCGAAACCAAGGCTAGAAGCTTTACGATCTCTTAAGATATGAGTCGGTGCTTGGTGAAAATGGCTTCCCTTCCCATAATGCAATCACTCCTCACAATGGTTGTCAATCACCGTGTTTGGCTTGGAATCAACCCGACATTAGGAAAGTATCCTCATAGACCTCCGATGGTTGGTGATTTTGGTTGTGGAGTGAAGCTTCAAGGAACTTCTGATGCTTCCTATGGTTAGCACGGTTCTCCACCTCTACACACACACTTTCTGTCTTTCTCCTCTTGTTTTATATTTCTTTCTATAGTAACTACTTCTGCTTAATTGATCGATTGGATTTCCTTCATTCATATCAACGATGGTGATTTCTTCTTCCTTCCACGAGTGAATTCCTACATGATACATGCAATCGTGGTTTTCCTTCGAATGTCCTGTTTCTACAACTGCTATAGTGGCATATTAGAAAATAAATGGTTTGTAGAGTTACAGATAACTCAACGGACTTACTTCGTTGATTTAACTATAAAACACGTGCAATAAAGAAATAACTAGTTCAGATATTTTGAATACTTACAAACCTTAACTATCTAATGCTCAGATGCATTTCAGATAGTTAACAGATAACTTACCGAAAATTCACTTAAGTCATGTATTGATGTTTCAACACGTGTATTCCAGGAAATAATAAAATATTCTTTAAGCATTTAAAACATAATTGTCTGGTACATTCAATATAACTCTCCAAAATAATAGAAAATTCGGATACTTAAGAATTAAAATCTTGCAACTTACCGATAGTTCTAAAATATACTTAATTAACATTAATTCCTTGAAATTATGCAAATTCTTTCATTAAAGCATATAACAGTGCAATTATAACATGATGGCTTAATTCTCATATCATAAGCTAAATATTATGCAATTAACCATCATTTAACTGTTAATATTATGCACTTTTTCATTCTAAACACATAACGCTAATTTCTATGTTGTTCCACATTTTCCATAGGTATGACATGATTTTCTTCTAAATCTTCATCATTTAAGTTTATATTTCTTATTCCGTCAAATAATCTCTTAATTTCTCTGTCAACATCATTTGGTACCATTTTTGGGAGAATTTCTAAATCAATGTTTTCAACATGTCTAAAATCTAAATGAGAATTTTCATGAAATTTCACATGTAGGGTTTCCTCAATGGTTTTTGTTGATTTGTTATATACTCTATATGCCTTACTTCTAATAGAATAACCAATAAAAATACTCTCATCTGATTTGGCTCTAAATTTGTCTCTACGTTCCTTAATGTTTAAAGTGAAACACTTGCAGCCAAATGGTTTTAAATAACTTATTTTGGGAACCTTGTTATACCATATCTCATAAGGAGTTTTATTCAAAATTGGTCTTAGATGTACTCTATTTATAACATAACATGTTATATGAACAACTTCTGCCTAGAGAGATAGGGGT
The DNA here is from genome assembly GCA_036874045.1 of Cymodocea nodosa. Taxonomy (NCBI): domain Eukaryota; kingdom Viridiplantae; phylum Streptophyta; class Magnoliopsida; order Alismatales; family Cymodoceaceae; genus Cymodocea; species Cymodocea nodosa. The sequence goes on along the minus strand of JAZBRI010000003.1, from coordinate 17,731,827 downwards.
AACTCATTTTCATTTAACATGGTTCTAGACATTTCCTGAAGTGATCTATTTTTACGTTCTACTATCCCATTTTGTGAATGAGCTCTTAGAAATGAGTACTTATGATCTATGCCTAATTCTCTACAAAAGGTGTCCATTTGATCATTATCAAATTCTATACCATGATCACTCCTAAGTTTTTGAATTTTAACATTTTACTCATTCTGAACTTTATTACAGAATATCTTAAATATTTCAAAAACTTCAATTTTATTAGCTAAAAATAAACCCAAGTAAACCTAGAATAGTCATCAACTAGTACAAAAGTATAATGTTTACCTCCTAGACTGGTAGTCCTAGTAGGTCCAAATAAATCCATATGCACTAGTTCTAATACTCTTTTGCTTGTTATTTCATTTAAACTTTTAAAGGATGTTTTATGTAATTTACCTAGTTGACATGCATCACAATTTTATGATTCTTTTTAAATAGCTTTTGTAATAATTTTAAGTTTGAGTGTCCTAACCTTCTATGCCATAAAATAACTTCATCTGATTTTGCAATTAAGCAAGCATTGTCTTTAATACTATTAGAAGTTAAATTCAAAATACAAACGGATCATTTCTTATATGCAATAAATAAAATTTTGTTTGTAGACATGTCCATAATTTTACAAGAATCTTTTTCAAAAATTACTTTATAAAACTTCATTAAAACAAGAATACTCAATAAATTAAAACCTAAGTTTTCCACTAATAAGACATCATTTATAAAACATTTTTCAATTACCTGAACCTTGTCAGACTCAAGGATATTTGTTTTGCTTTTATTTCCAAAGGTAACTTGTCTGTTCTTGGTCTTTGTTACTTCTATAAGTAATCGTATATCTCTAATCATGTGGTTGGATGCTCCATTGTCCATTATCAATTTTGATTTGTGTACCTACAAAACAATTAGGAAGAGATTTTACCTCTTGAAACCCATTTCTGAGTGGGTCCAAGAAATTTAGAGAGTCATATCAAAATAATCAATATTTTTAGACTTCAACTTATCTATCTTCTGATAATTATTCTTACATTTATTTCTCTTAGTATTATACTTATCAAAACATTTATCTCTATGTAAACTAGAGTTGAAATTTTCATTTCTGACATTATTTGATTGCTAATCCCAATATTTGGTATTTTTTAAATATGAAAAAAACTAATCAAAAATATTAAAATTCTCAAATGACTTAGCTTTATTTTTCTGAAAATTTCTTTAGAAATTCTTGCATTGTGTGCTATTATTTATATGCTGCATTTTATCAATTTGCACATATTTATCTCCCTTTTTAATCACTAATGGAATAGTTTTTCTTTTACTATTCTTAGTACTAAAAATAAAGACATTATTTTTAGCAGTACCATAATGCAATATATAATTTTCAAAAGATGCATCGTGTAAACCAATACAATGTTTTTCTACATTTGATATTTTACTACTAAGTTCATTTGTTATAATTTGACTATTATTCGATTTACTTAATGTAGCCTTTTGATCACAAAATTAATCCCATGTCACTTAACAAATGAACTTAATGAGGATAATTATCTAATGAGGATTCATTGTCTAATGTTGAATCCTTTGTTTCTTCAGTTTGTGAAGCTGAAGAGTCATCCCATGTCACTTTAAGTGTCCTTCTCTTTTTGAATTTCTTATTCCTAAAATTCCTCCTCGAATTCTTCTTATCTTTGTTGAGAGGACAATCAGTTTGAAAGTGACCCAGCCTGTTGCACTTGTAGCATATGATTGTCTTTTATGAATGACTTCTTCTCTATATCTCTAGATGTCTTTGCTAACCTGAAGTTCTTGTGTTTCTTCAACAGATTTTTAAATTTTCTAATCAAAGACAGTAAATCATCGTCAGAATCACTAGTAACTTCTAAGACTTTATTGCCTCAAAAGCCAGATCCCTTCTAGGATTCTTCCCTTTTGGATCTAAATGTTGTACTTCATAGGCTGTCAGATTGCCTATGTGATCATTGAGAGTATATGTATTTAAATCTTTGGACTCTTCAATAGATGTTATCTTTTGAGCCCAAATTTTAGTTAAAGATCTAAGGATCTTTCTTACCAAGTCTTTTTCCTCGAATTTCTTGCCTAAAGATTTTAATGAATTTACAATCTCAAGAAAATGGGAAAACATATCAAAGATACATTCATTTTCATGCATTTTAAAAAGCTCATATTTATGTACTAACATATTAATCTTAGATTCCTTGACCTGATTAGTACCTTCGTTAGCAACTTTAATGCATGCCATATCTCATATGTAGTTTGATATGTAGAAACTTTGTTAAATTGATCATGAGATAAAGCATAAAACAAGATGTTTAAACCTTTAGCATTCAGTGTCATTTGCTCCTTTTCATCAAAAGTCCAAGTATCATATGGAGTCGTAACTAACACTATAGGATTGCTAATTATATGCCATAGTTTGAAATCAATTGATTGAAAGAATACTTTCATTCTATATTTCTAGTAGCCATAATTGCTTCCTTCAAACATAGGAGGACGATTAGTGGTCTATCCTTCAGTCATAACTAAGATTTCAATATTATCCATTTTAAACAAATGATCCTAAGTAAATGACAGGAAAAATCGATTCCTAAATAGAGAAACGAAAGCTCTTAATTATGCTCTGATACTAGTTGTAGGATCGTTGTATCACAAGAGGAGGGGTGAATTGTATCTTTAATAATTAAAATTACCAACGTATAAAACAAGAGCACAAAACACTTGTAAATAAACTTTAAAGAAAGAATTTACAATATCTTTTCAACTCAATTTCCTTCTTGATGGTTTTGATACAGTAATGTCTAATATAAAATTCAAATAGAAATTGAAGTCATTATTCAAAACTAATTTCAAATTGTATAAAACCTGATCTTTATGCATGTAGCTACTTTCCTTCTTTTTACTCAGCTTTTGTATCTCTTCTTCTCTAGTTGTCGAATTTCCAAACTTCTTGCATTTGCAACTTGTAGAATCGTTTGTATCACAAGAGGGGGGTGAATTGTGTCTTTAGTAATTAAATACTAGCAGATAAAACAAGAGCACAAAACACTCGTAAATGAAATTCTATTCTTTATTTAAAAATAGAATTTACAATATCTTTTCAGCTCAATTCCCTTCTTGATGGTTTTGATACAGTAATGTTGGATATACAATTCAAATAGAAAAACAAAGCTCTTATTCAAAACTAATTTTGAATTGTATAAAACCTGATCTTTATGCACATAGCTTCTTTCTTTCTCTTTGCTCAGCTTCTGTATCTCTTCTTCTCTAGTTGTTGAATTTCCATACTTCTTGCGTTTGCAACTCCTTTTCTGAAATTACTTGGAATTTTGAACTTCTTCTGATGTTGGAGAATTTTTCAAAATATGAATATTCAAACTTAACTTTTCAGTTAGGGATCTAGATTGAATATTTAGACTTGGTTTTTGAGATTGGGATCCTCTATTGTAATGTAGCTCATACTCTCTATTAGTAGTCGAACTCTATTGTCTTTCACGTTCAGTGTGTTCATCCACTTAATCCACAATTCATAATCCATAATCCATGTACTAATTTTTTCTTTAATCCAAATTACTATCTTTTTGAGTTTCCACTTTCTCCACAATCATTTTGAATTTCCACGATCTCCACTCGTAGATACATTGAGACTTTTATCTTCCTAGAGTCTTGTAGAATATCTTCTAAGTCTTTGATTTAGTCGAACACTTATCCTTTAAGTCTTGTAAAAACTCGAACACTTATTTGTAACTCTTCGAGTTTTTGCACCTGCAAAACACGTGACTAAACATAGCAAACTTATATGTTCGTTACTCATTTTATAAAACTCGAACAGTTATCTAACTATTCGATTTTCATTACCGAACGCATATGGAAAACACGTGACAACTTAAAACATTAAAAACACATGTGTAGATAACTTAACTATACGAGTTTTTAACATAAACTATTCGACAAAAACGAAATGTTAACTATCCGAAAGTTTAACTATCGAAAATCTAACTCTTTGGAAATCTTTAACTTATCCAACATAAAAATGAAACTTTTCGATAATCTGTTAACTATTATACTTAGAGAAATATACTTAGAGAATATTATTTAGACTTATTTAAAAATGTTAATAAAGCATATATCATCAAAACAAAATTCCTAACACAACTCCTTTTCTGAAATTGCTTGGAATTTCGAACTTCTTCTAATGTTGGAGAATTTTTCTAGATATGAATATTCAGACTTGATTTTTTAGTTTGGGATTCGGATTGAATATTCAGACTTGGTTTTTGAGATTGAGATCCTCATTGTAATGTAGCTTGTACTCTCTATTAGTAGCCAAATTCTAACTTCACATTCAGCATGTTCATCCACTTAATCCATAATCCACATACTAATTTTAAATTCAAATCATCCACGATTTCCACTATCTTTTTGAATTTCCACTATGTCCACCATCATTTTGAAATTTCCACTTTCTCCACTATCATTTTGAATTTCCACGATTTCCACTCGTAGATTCACCGAAACTTTATCTTCTTGGAGACTTGTAGAATATCTTCTAAGTCTTCGTTTTAGTCGAGCACTTATCCTTTAAGTTATGTAAAAACTTGAACACTTATCTATAACTCTTTGAGTTTTTGCACCTGCAAAACACGTGACTGAACATAGAAAGCTTATATGTTTGTTAGTCATTTTATAAAACTCGAACAGTTATCTATCTATGCGTATAAAAACTTGAATAGTTATCTAATTCTTCGATTTTCATTATCGAACGCACATGGAAAACACGTGATAACTTAAAACATTAAAAACACACGTGTAGATAACTTAACTATATGAGTTTTTAACATAACTCTTCGACTAAATCGAAACGTTAACTATTTGAAAGTTTAACTATCCAAAAACTTTAACTATCCGAAAGTTAGCTATCCAAAAACTTTAACTATCTGAAAGTTAACTATCCAAAAACTTTTCAACATTTAATTACGTGACTATTATACTTAGAAAATATTATTTAGACTTATTTATAAACTTTAATAAAGAATTTATCATCAAAACAAAATTCCTAACACATATGACAAGTAAGAAATGATTTCTGGAATCTATTAAATCCATAAATTCAAGATCTGTTAAGTTTGGTAATAATGAAAAATGTAAAATTACTGTTGTAGGAAATGTTGCATCTAAAAATGGGAACCAACAATTGGAAACCAACAATTGTAAGATGATCTCCTCTTCAGCATACTGGCATCAACCCAAAACTAAGGCTAGAAGCTTTATGATCTCTTGAGATATGAGTCGATGCTTGGTGAAAATGATTTTCCTTCGTGCGACGTGATTACTCCTCACAATGGTTGTCAGTCACTATGTTTGGCTCGGAATCGACCCAACATCCGAAAAGTATCCTCACAAACCTTCGATGGTTGGTGATTTTGGTGGTGGTGTGGAGCTTCAAAGAATTTCTAACGCTTTCTACAGTTAGCACGGTCCTCCACCTTCACACACACACCCTTTCTTCATCTTTCTCCTCTTCTTTTATATTTCTTTTAGTAATAACTGCTTCTGCTTAAATGATTAGTTAGATTTCCTTCATTCATATCAATAATAGAGATTTCTTCTTCATTCCACGAGTGAATTCTTGCGTGATACGTGCAATCGTGGTTTTCCTTCAAATTTCTTGTTTCTACAATACTACAATGGCATGTTAGAAAATAAAAGATCCATGGAGTTAGTGTAACTCAATGGACTTACTTCATTGATTTAACTATAAAACACATGTAATAAAATAACTTAACAAGTTCAAATGTTTCAGATATAATTATATGTATCCAAAACTTATATGCATTTTGGATTGTTAGTACCTAACCTTCCAAAAGATAACTTACATTAAGTTTCTAGAACGCAACACATGTTAGGTAGTTTTATGATAAAAAGATATTACGGATACTTGCAAACCTAACTATCCGATGCTTAGACACATTTCGGATAATTAGTAGATAACTTACCGAAAATCTACTTAAGTCATATATTAAGGTTACAGCACGTGTCCTCTAGGAAATAATAATAAAATATTCTTTTAGTATTTAAAACATAACTATCTGGTACATGCAATACAACTCTCCGAAATAATAGACAATTCGAATACTTAAGAATTAAAAAGCTTATAACTCATCGACAATTTAGAAATATACTTAATTAATGCTAATTCCTTGAAATTATGCAGATTCTTTTATTAAAGCATATAACAGTGTAATTATAACATAATCACTTAATTCTCATATGATAAGCTAAATATTATGCAATTAACCATCATTTAATTGTTAATATTATGCACTTTTTCATTCTAAGCATATTGTCATTTGTCTATTATACTTGTTGTCTGAATACAAATGTAATGTTTGTATTTAATTTTGAATGTTTGAACAATACATTTCCTGTAAATGTGTTTATGATTTATCAAAGTTTATAAAGAATTATGTTGTAAATATCTATCTCTCATTTTAATACTTTGTAATCATTTTTTTTATTAATAACAAAAAAGGAGAGATGATTATGGATTTTAAATTTTTTATTAAAGGGGGAGATAAGATAAGATGAAGTTGTTAAATATGTTGTTTGCTGAAATTATTACTTCTAGGAGATAATTTCTAAGAGTATAAATACAAACAACAGAAATAAGCTTAAATGAATTTAAGTCAACAAACTTGTTTGTTGAATTAAAACTTAACTCAATGGAGGTGCTTTGTTGAGTTAAACATATTTCATAATTGATTTAATATGATTTTGTCATCATTAAAAAAGAGAGATTATTATGTATTATATTTTGATGATGTATGCAAAACGTAAGTAATTATATTTAATCAATTACTATTGTTTGAGAAAGTAAATTAAGAACATCAATTAATACATAAAAAGTTTAATGTTATATACTTGTTTGTAATGGATTTGGAATTATGCTAAGTTAAATAACTAGTCATTAAGTCATACTAACTTTTCATTTAACTAAATGTTAAATTAACGTGTGTTTTTATTGTAAAGCATGATATATTTTAAAAGTTCCAGATTTGTATCATGTACAGTGCACATTAAGACAATTCACTGAGTTAGTGCTTTATTTGTAAAAAGGTCATGTGAAAACTTATTAAGTTATAGGCTTAAAGGTTAAAATATGTTACATGAGAACTCATTGAGTTAGTGAATAAAATGTTAAGTTTCATGAATGAACTTGTTAAGTTAGTATTATGCATGTGGTGAATTTAAGATTATGGATGTTATATTGTATCACGTGAGTTACACATGATTAACTCATTAAGTTAACATAACTACATACGTTGAGTTACTATATTGAACATTAAGGCAATGCGTTAGGTTAGCATTATAAACTTAAAGTTATTATTTTTTACATGTGATAAATACATTATTGTTTAACATTTATACTGGTTCATAAAGTTAACTATAACACAATGAAGTTGGTTCGTTGAGTTACTATAACTCCACAAAGTTGGTTCATTGAGTTAGCATAACATCACAAGCTTAATTCGTTGAGTTAGTAACTTACACAACGAAGCATGTCACATACATAGCACATGCTAAACTTGTTAAGTTAGATACATTGAGTTATAAGTCTACTTGTTTTACTCATTTAGTTAGTATTAATATAACGTTTTATTATTACATTTGATCAAAAAGTTTGGACGAGAAAGTTATTTTGCAAGAAATTTTTTAAAGGATATAAGGTTGATTTAAGAAAATTCGAGAAGAAAACGTGGACCAAAATGTGTGTATTTCGAAATTTGAATTTGAAAGTAACATAGAAGATGTGAAGAGTGGAGACTAATCGTGGATGAATGTCAAAGATATGCATGGAATGGAAATTGACTATAAAAAGCATAGAATTCTCGTTGATCAAAACATCCCTACACATTTAAAGAAATATACTTTTAGGGATCAACACCTCTCAAGAGAAAGCTCTCAAGAAAAAAGAAAATTACGCAAATTCAATGAAGAAGTGAGTGTTAGATATTTGTCAATAAAGATTTGTAAAAGAAGAAAAAAAGGAAAATCTCAAATAGAGAGAAATGTTATAAATTCTGTAAATTAGTTTTCTCTGTTTGTAATTATAAAATTGATTAGATGAAACATTATATCAATATATCATTGCATCTAAAATTTCTGAGGAGAATTAAATTGTACATTGTAATTGAAACCTTATATTAAATGATTTGAATAAAACAATGTCTCGACTTGTTTTAATTTTGAAGTTTCAATTATAATTGAAAATGTTGAAAAATACAATTCACCTCCTCTTGTATAGTCTTTCAATCCTACAAATTTTCAAGGCACGCCAAGCTTCATATGCAATAGAACAAGTAGAAATCTTATTGTAAATATCAGTAGTAAGTACACAAGTCAATGCATTCATTTCCTTAGCATTAATCTGAATTTTCTCTTCATCTTCATTAGTCTACATGTCTTCGGGGATGGTTGGTAGTTATATCCCATGTACAACAACTCTCCAAACCTTCACATTCATAGATTTTAGAAAATTAGTCATCTTATTTTTCCAAAATCTATAATTATTACCATCAAACAATGATAGTCTGTAAACATGCTAACCCTTTGCCATTAATCTCAAATTGGTTAAATCTATTACAGAGATAACCTACTTTGATACCACTTGTTAGGATCAAATGGCACATTAAAGGGGGGTGAATAGTGTCCTAGCAAGATTTAATTACTTTTAAATAAATTTGAAAGTAGTTGATATTAGTTGACCTTAAATAAAGTGATTCAATCACAGTAATTATAGTGTAATAATAAAAAGGAACATAGAAAATTTTATAGTGGTTCTCCAAACTAGGTAGTCCACTCCTCAAGGCCCTAACCTTGGGAATTCACTAAATGCTTTTAAGGTTGAGTATGAACCATAGACAAGTTGCTTTTATAAGTTGAGCAACAACCTTACAAATGTTGTTTTTCATGGGCTAAACAAAAACCCTACAAATGTTGTTTTTCAAGCTCAACAACAACCTTACACAAAACACCAACTTTGTATACTCAAGACCCCAATCTTGAGTAAGTGAAGTCTCACGCTTCGCTCTCTTCACTAAGGCCCCAACCTTGTGAAAGTTTACTCACAACACCCTTGTGAGCTAGGGTTTTTCAAAAATTTAAGAGATAAGATTATGCTCAGGAATCTATGACTCAAATTGATTCAAAACACACAGCAAAAAAACTATTGTAATGAAGTTGATTGCTGAAGCTTAGGGAGAAATCTAGATCAGTCTGTAGGGTTGGATTTTCAATAGATGTTGAAAAAAGATTTTCAATTATTTGTAGAGTTGTGGAAAATCTTCTTCTCCTTCTATGTGTTCTGTATGTTCTATCTATAATCTGTAAATCTGGTTTTTCTATTTTCCTCCAAGAATTGTTTATCTGGAAAGTACTCTGAATTTGTTAGATTCTTTGTGTGTCATTCCATTTCCAGTAATGATCAATAAATATCAAATCAAATCTAAAATCAAAATGATATCTTGCCAAAATAATAAGCTAACATATAACAGTAGCAAATTCTTAATTTCAAAAGTATCAGATACATTTAGAAAATCAAAGATTTAGAGTCGAAACCTTTTGATGCTCAAAAACGTTTCAAATAGTTTAAAACAAAACCTTCCAATGGACAAACTTAAGTCATGCATTCAAATTAATACACGTGTCTTTCTATAAACAATAGTAGAAGATAAATAACCCTTTAAAACAAACTATTCGATAATGAAGAGGTATTTCAAATACTTGTAGAATGTAACTCTCTGATGCTTAGAAGTATTTCAGATAGTTTCATTCAAAATCTTCCGAAGAACAACTTAAGTCATGTATTAAGGTTACAACACGTGTCTTTCTAAAAATAGTGAATGAAATACTCTTAAAGCATTTAAAAATGAAACTATCTAGTACATAAAATGAAACCTTCTAAAATAAAAGACATTTCAAATACTTTCAAAAAGCAAAATAGTCCGAACATAAGAAATCTAAAACTCATTGATAGTTAAAGATTTTCTGATAGTTTTAGAGAAAACTCTGCAAACATATAATGTAAAAATAAAACTATCCAATTTACCTAGATCTCTGATAACTTCCAATGAAACTCTCCGATAATGTGCCTAAGAATAATTGAAACATTTCAAAACTTATTTTTGAAGGTTTATTGAATAAAAACAATTAAGCAATCACAAGTATATTAAAATGAATGCTAATAACATATAATCTAATATTAAGCACTTGATTTTTCATCATCAAAATTAAACTTGTAAAATAATAAACTAAGAAATTTTAAATTCTTTAACCTAGTTAGTACCTTCATTGGCAACTTCTAATGCATGTCATATCTCATGTGCAATTTGATATGTAAATACTTTATTAAATTGATCATGAGATAAAGCATAGAATAAAATATTTAAACCTTTAGTATTTAGTTTCATTCGCTCATTTTCATCAAAAGTCCATGTATCATATGAAATCGTAACTAACACTATAGGATTGTTAATTATGTGTTATAGTTTAAAATCTATTAACTAAAAGAATACTTTCATCCTATATTTCTAATAGTCATAATTACTACATTCAAATATAAGAGGACGAGTAGTAGTCTATCCTTCAATAATTACTAGGATTTCATTATTTGAAATACTAGTCATTTTAAACAGAGAATAAATCAGCAATCCTAACTTATGAAAGGTAAAATTGATTCCTACAAAGCTTTGATACCAATTGTTGAACCGTAGTATCACAAGAAAGAGGGTGAATTATATCTTTAGAAATTTAAAATCTAGTAGATAAAACAAGAGCACAAAACACTCACTATTTATAATTCTAAACTTTTTATTGATAAAGTAAGAATTTACAATCATTTACATCATAATTCATTGCTTGTTGGTTCTGATACAATGTAATCCAAGATACAACTCAATATAAAATAAACTTTATTCTATCCTTGATTGAATTGTATTTTTCAAACCTAAACTTTTACACACAACTTTTTTATTCTTCTAAAAATTTGCTCAACTTCTATATCTCTTTACATCTTTCTTCGGATCTTTGAGACTTCCTTCATAATAGCTCTTTCTCTGATTTTGCTTGGAATTCAATGAGATGAGATTCCTCTATTGAATTTAGGATTTATCTCTGTAAATTTTGGGATTTCTTTCCATCGAAGTTGGGATGAATGAAATGTAACTCATACCCTTTATTTATAGTAGTAAAACTGTAACTTCACATTCAATATGTTCATCCACTTAATTCATAATTCATGATCTCACATACTAATTCAAATTTAAATTATCCACATTCTCCACTGTCTTGTTGAATTTCCACAATCTCCACTTTCTTTTTGAATTTCCACGATCTCCTATCATAGAACAATCAAAAATCTTCTTTCTAGAGAACTATAGAATATATTTTCTAAGTCATTGTTTTAGTCGAATACTTATTCTTTAAGACCTGTAAAAACTTGAACACTTATCCATAACTTTTCAAGTTTTTTCACCTACAAAACACATGACTAAAACAAAAAAACTTAACTTTTCATTAATCACATAAAAGAAGTTAAATAGTTATCTAATTCTTCGATTTTTCTTTACTGAATGCACATGGAAAACATATGAAAACTTAAAATGTTAAAAACATACATGTAGATAACTTAACTATACAAGTTTTTACCATAACTCTTTGATTAACTCGAAATATTAACTTACAACTATACAACTTTTCAAAATGTGTTAACGTCTAACAATGTGACTACTATACTTAGACTTATTTATAGACTTAGTAAAATATTCATCTTCAAAACAAAATTCCTAACAAAATGTAATTTCTTTCTTAAATTTTAATTTATTGTGACCTAAGGAATCATTTAATTGAACTTCATAAGCAGTTAAATTTCCTTTAAATTCATCAACAATGTAAACTTTAAGTCTCGTAATTCTTCAATTAAAATCACTTTCTAAGACCATTTAGAATTTAAGGATATGAGAATTTCCCTTATCCAATCTTTTTTTTTCCTAAGCATTTTAAAAAATTTATTATATCTAGGAATCTAGAAAACATCTCAGAAATAGTTTCATTTTTATGCATATTAAAAAGTTCATATTTATGAATTAACATATTAATCTTTGTCTCTTTAACTTAAGAAGTACATTCATAAGATACTTTCAATGCATATCACACTACATTTATAGATCTATATGTAGACATCTTACTAAACTGATAATAACTTAATGTACAAAATAAAATATTTAAACCTCTTGCATTAAGTATTTCATTTTTTTTTAATAGCTATCTAATATTCATAGTGCAATCCATCAAATAAAACATGGTTTAAGTTTTGACTTTCTTACATAAAGTGAAATTGGAGTTTCTAGTAGTCATTTAATCCTAGATTTTTCAACCTAATTAATTATTAAACAAAGCTCTGATACCAAATTGAAGATAATCGAAGACTACATAAGAGAAAGGTAAATTGTGTTTTTTAAAAATTTAATCAATAATTAAAACTCTAATATAAACAAACTATAAAATCTATATTCAAATATTTTATTTAAAGAGTTTCAATTACAATTTATAATTCAACAATCCTTTGAAATTCTAAGTACAAGAATATCATGATTAAAATACACTTAAATCAATTCACTCTAATTTATAAACAAAGAAAACAAAAATGCAGAATTTAAAATTTTTCTCCCTATTTGCGAATTTCCATTTCTTCTATTATTCTACAATTCTTTAGTGATTGACTTTTTGAATTTTCGATCTTCATCGAAGTTATTGAATCTTCTCTTCCTTCCTGTGTTTTGATCAACTAAATTATATACCTCAAATATGAAAGGACCTCTAGATTTTGATAATGCAAAAATCAATGTGAGAAAACAAATTGTATTTCACAGATAAGACAGTTCAGCAAAAGATCAGAAGGTAGATAAATAGATATAGGTAGTTCAGAAACTGTTGTTATAAAGCTACAGGAAAATTAGATAGCTACCAGGCTTAAGTATCTAGAGAAAAGTTAATCTTCAGTAAGTTACAGGCTTAAGTATCCAAAGAGTCAGTTTAAAGCAGCAGAAACATCGTTGGACAGTTAAAAGAATAACTATCCAAAAATACAAGGCCTTCGGAGAGTTTGGAAGATAACTAGTTGAATGATCGGAGAGTTAAGGTGCTAACTATCTGGAAGATTAAGGAAATCGAAAAGTTAGGAAAGCTAACTATTAGAAATTTAAGTCATTCAATTTCCCACGTGCAGAAATCTAGAATAGAAGCTTAAAAGGATTTTTTGAAGAGTTAGAAAGCTAACTATCCAAAAAACCAAAAGGCTCGAAAGGTTATAGATTTAACTATCTGAAACTTAAGTCATTCTATTTTGCACGTGTAAAAATAAGCAAGCAGTCAGAAGCTTTGAAGAAGAATCAGAAGGTTATTGTAGCTAACTATCTGAAAGTTGAAAATTTCGATAAGTTAATAGTTATAACCATCCAAACTTATGACTCCTCACGTGTATGACCTAAAATCCCATGTGACACAGATAAAAGGACTTAAGTAGATTTTCGGTGAGTTACGACTATCCTTCAGAGAGTTACATAGCTAACCATCCAAAAATCAAAGGAAATCAAAAGGTTACAACTTGAATAGTATACAGAACGGTAACTTACCATATTTGATTCTGCAATTTCAGTAAGTACAGCAAAATACATCTGTTGGAAGTGAATATGATCGTTATGCATAATGTTATAAATACAAACAGCAGATAATAGAGTTAGATAGCTTTGTGCATATACAAATCTTAACACCAAGCTCCACACATACAGTAGAAAATCTTCAAGATCAAATCTTCTACAAAAGGAAAATTCAAGTCTAGAGCTCTCTATGCAAATAAACTCTGATTTCTTGAAGGTAGTGGTTTACTAAAGTGCACCAACTAAAAACTTCAGAGATAGGTTGGTTGGAGCTACAACCAGAAAGCTCAGTTCGATTGGTTGGTTCTTGCTTTGACCTTAAAGCAAGTGTTTGTAAGTTTTGAAAGATTAGTGAAGCCCAAGTATCCCTTGAGGGTGGACTAGCTGTTAGTGGTGAACCACCTAAAATCCTTGTGTGCTTTATCTTCTTATGTTGTGTGCTTGCATAATTTATTTGCCAATTAGTCTCTTATTCCTAAACTCCTGAAATTGCATTAAAGAAATTAAATATTACCATTCACCCCCCCCCTCTGGTAAGCCATTAGGTCCTAACAATTGGTATCAAAGCAAGGTTGATCTCATTAATAGATCTAACCATCTGAGATCATGGCTTTCCACATTGTAGGGGGATAGAATATCCATCAACCTCCTCTCTTTGATGGTAGTAATTATAATTACTAGAAAAATAGGATGGAGTGTTTTCTCAAGAGTACATATGTAAAACTTTTGGAGAATGGTTGTATATGGTACACCACTTCCAATCAGTCATGAAAGTGACTAGACTAAGAAGGATGAAAGAATCATCCAAATGGATGCTCGTGGGCTAAATTCCATTTACTATGCACTAACTAATGAATAGTATAATAAAATATCTACTTGTAAATCTTCTCATGAGGCTTGGAAGACCCTTCAAATTACATATGAAGGAACCAGCCAAGTAAGAGATACCAAAATCAACATTTTGTTAAGAAAATATGAATTATTCAAAATGCTTGAAAAAGAAAGTATTACTAAAATGTTTTCAAGATTCACTGAAATTATGAATGAACTGAGAGGCTTTGGAAGGGATTTTTCTAATCGTGAACAGGTACAAAAGATTCTAAGAAGCTTGATAGTGGAATGGAAACAGAAGTCTACTTCCATACAAGATTCAAAGGATCTAAACAACTATTCAGTAGAAGATCTGTTGGGAAATCTTCTTGCTCATGAAGTCTAAATGAAGGAATGGAAAGAAGAAGAGGGAGCTACTAAAAGAAAGGTTGAGAAAGAACTAGCCTTTCCCTCAACAGAAGACCAACCAAGCTTGGATGAAGATAAAGTTCTACTATTGGCCTGAAATTTTAGAAAAATGATAAGACAATGAGGCAAAGCCAGCTCCTCAAGATCAAAAGTCCCCACATGCTATAAGTGCAAAAAATTGGGACACATTCAACTCGACTGTCCTTTCCAGCAAGAGGAGGATAAACAAAAATGGAAGAAGAATAATAAGAAAAAAATGCCTTGAAAGCCTTATGGGATGACAACAGCACATCCAGCAGCTCATCAAACTTAGAGGAAGATGCCTCTACAAACGTGTGCTTTACTGCACAAGAGATATGATCTACATCTCCTTATTGTTCAAAAAATGAAAATAATGATTTAGATATAGATAGTCTCCTCTGCATAGTAGACAATTTATATGTAAAATGTAAAAACTATAAGAAAGAAATTAAAAGTTTGAATTCTTGTTTAGAGAATGCTTTTCCTGAATTAGAAAAAGCTCTAGTTGATAATAGGGAACTGAAAACTAAAATGGATAACTATAGCTATAAAAATTTTGATTTGAAAGAAGAAAATAAAAATTTATTATCTAAAACTACTGAGTTGAAAAATATTGTATGTAAGTTCACTAAAGGTGAAAATAACCTAAATAAAATCATAGGATCTCAAAAAACGAGTACAAGTAAATTTGGCCTAGGGTATGTTATACCACAGGAAACTCCCTACTATGGTGGAAAAATTAGATCTTACAAAGATGGCACAACTATTTTTGTCATTAAAAGAAGATCTACTCATATATGGCTACCAAGAGTCAACAAGTTTAATATGCTAAGGACTAACACTAATGGACCCAAGAAAATATGGGTACCAAAAGACTTAATTTCAACATAATTTGTAGGACTACAAGGACAATGAAGCTTAAACGTCAAAGTGGATCATTGATAGTTGATGCTCAAAGCATATGACAGGTAAGAAAAGATTTCTAGAATCTATTAAATCCATAAATTCAGGATCTATTAAGTTTAGTGATAATGAAAAATGTAAAATTATTGCTGTAGGAAATGTTGCATCTAAAAATGGGAAAATAGAAAATGTCTTACATGTAAATGGTTTAAAACAAAATCTGTTAAGTGTAGGTCAATTATGTGACAAAGGTTACAACCTACTCTTTACTACTGAAAACTATTTTATTTTACAACAAGATATGCATGAGATTAAATTTACTAGATATATGGATAATTCAATTTATGCTTTAGAATTTCCATCAGATAATATGTTTAGTGATGCATGCTTAATTGCTTCTAGTGAAGATGAATGGTTATGGCATAAGAGATTAAATCATGTAAATATGAGAACCTTAAGAAAGTTGACCAAGCATGATCTCGTTAGAGGTGTGTCCAAACTCAAATTCAAAAGGGATAAATTGTGTAGTGACTCTACGATTGGAAAACAAAAGAAATCGGTACACAAGAGTATTGAAGATATTACCACAAGTCAGCCACTAGAACTACTGCATATGAACCTGTTTGGTCCTACTCAGACAGCTAGCTTAGGAGGAAGAAAATATACCTTAGTGGTAATTGATGATTACACAAGATTCACTTGGGTTATTTTCTTAGCATACAAAAATGAAGCCTATGATGAATTCAAACATCTTTGCATTAGAATTCAACATGAAAAAGAATCAACTGTGAAGAAGATCAAAAGTGATCATGGAGGTGAATTTAAAAATTCTGATTTTGAAGACTTATGTAATTCCTTTGGTATATGTTTAGAATGAAAAAGTGTATAATATTAATGCTTAAATGATGGTTATTTGCATAATATTTAGCTTATCATATGAGAATTAAGCCATTATGTTATAATTGTACTATTATATGCTTTAATGAAGAAATCTACATAATTTCAAGGAATTAGCGTTAATCAAGTACATTTTTAAACTGTTGATAAGTTACAGGCTTTGAAATTCTTGAATATCCAAATTTTCTGTTATTTTAGAGAGTTATATTGCATGTACCGGACAGTTATGTTTTAAATGCTTAAAGAATATTTTATTATTTTTGGGAGTACACATGTTGAAACATTAATAAATGACTTAAGTGGATTTTCGATAAGTTATCTGGTAACTATCTGAAATGCATTTAAGCATCGGACAATTAGGTTTGTAAGTATCCAAAATATCTGAACTTGTTAAGTTAGAATTATGCACGTGTTGAATTTAAATGCTTTAGTATATCACATGAATTGCACATGTATAACTCATTAAGTTAGTATAACTAAACGTGTTGAGTTACTTGAATATACACTGAAGTAACATGTTGTGTTAGTGTTATGTAGAAATAGGAAAAGTAAACTTTTGGATAGTTAACGTTTCGTTTTAGTCGAAGAGTTATGTTAAAAGCTCGTATAGTTAAGTTATCTGCACATGTGTTTTTAATGTTTTAAGTTGTCACGTGTTTTTCATGTACGTTCGGTAATGAAAATCGAAGAGTTAGATAACTGTTCGAGTTTTATACGCATGGATAGATAACTTTTCGAGTTTTATAAAATGACTAACGAGCATATAAGTTTTCTATGTTCAGTCACATGTTTTGCTAGCGCAAAAACTCAAAGAGTTATAGATAAGTGTTCGAGTTTTTACAGGACTTAAAGGATAAGTGTTCGACTAAAACGAAGACTTACAAGAACTAGAAGAGTTACAAGAAGATACAATACAAAGGAAAACCATGATTGCACGTATCACGTTGGAATTCACTCGTGGAATGAAGAAGAAATCACCATCGTTGATATGAATGAAGGAAATCCAACCGATCATCTAAGCAGAAGTAGTTACTACAGAAAGAAATATAAAAGAAGAGGAGAAAGGCGAAAAAAGTGTGTGTGCAGAGGTGAACCGCGCTAACTGTAGGAAGCGTCGGAAGTTTCTTGAAGCTCCACGCCACCACCAAAATCACCAACCATTAGAGGCCTATGAGGATACTTTCCTAATGTCAAGTCGATTCCATGCCAAACACGGTGATTGACAACCACTATGAAGAGTGATCGCGTCGCGAGAAGGGAAGCCATTTTCACCAAGCACCGACTCATATCTCAAGAAATCGTAAAGCTTCTAGCCTTGGTTTCAAGTTGATGCTAGTATGCTAAAGAGGAGGTCATCTTACAATTCTTGATTTGCGATCCTATAGGGAGAGGAGGCAAGATTGTAAGTGATTAAGTTTTCAATGGTGTAATCACGTCGCATGTAGTGACGGAAGTTTTTACCATTGATAGAGATTTTTACATTTCACCTTTCATTCATCTTCAGGAACATATCAAAACAAAAATACCAAAAACAACAAATTATCTGTGTTTACATTTAGTATTAAAGTGTTGTATTATTTGTTTTGTATCGTGATTAATGTTATCATTGTTAGTATTGTGAATGTTTTATGTTTGTTTGATTCAGAAAATAGTTTTATTGTTTATTGAAATTGATTCGTTCTAGATACTTAAAGATTTTAATAGTTACTATTTGAAATATCTGAATGTTAGTGTTAATGATAAATCTAATATTAACTAACATTAAAGAGCTTAATTGATGTTATTTACATTCTATGGAACCGCCCAATGGTTGGCCAAAGTCCTCTATATTTAATTGGAAAAATAGGCTCGTGGAGTTAACTTAAGTTCACAAGGTTAGTCCGTTGAGTTAACCATAACTCCACGAACTATGTCCATTGTGTTAACTGTAACTCAACAGTGTGTTTAACTAAACACATATAAACTCCAATATAAAAATCGAAACAGTACACAATTTTTACTCAATCTCTGTGGGATTGACCTGTACTTGCACACAAATACAATATACACTATACACTTGTAATTAAAATACAATATAGAATTAATATCTAATTTGTATGAAAGATTGTTTATTTACTTCTAAAAGTAATTATTGATATAAGGATAAAAACAAATTAAACAAGTTTAAGATTTAACTTAACAACCCAAAACAAGTTTTCTAGCGCCGTTGCTGGAGATTAAGAAGCTAAGCAACTATGAGTGCTGTTTTGTTTTAATAGTAGAGGAGTGTTGTGTGTTTTATTTTATAATTGAGAATATGGCATATGCTTATGCTCAAATATTTCTGAAACCTGTAGTTAGTATATGTGAATTCTATAATTTAGGTCACAACATCTCTGATTGTTTAAAACTAAGACGATTGTAGATGGCTAGATCACATGAACAATAAATGAATTATATTCCATATAATAGAACTAAGTATGAGAAACCTATAGTTTACCCAACTGATGGTTAGCTTAGAATGTGTAATATGTTGAGAGACAAGGAAGTTTGGGATAGGTATGACAGACTGGAGTGTAGCTTAGAGCAAAACATGGACAAACTTGAATAATATATGTGTTAGCAACAAGAAGTCAACCAATTAAACTATAGGGAAGAATATATAGAACTTAAAATTGATATCATATACGAAACTAAAAAAATCATAATGAAAATTGATCAAAAATTGAATGCAATGAGATTAGATGACTTGGAAAGAAAACTAAAAGCATTGGATGAATTTACAATGAAATTACAAGTTATGCAATAGGAAAACACAAATGAAAACTTTAATGTTATAGATTTGCATAATTTGCAAGATATATAGACAAAAGAAAGTACTAATGCAATAGAATTTAAAGAATGTAAGTTAAAACTAAAAATAGTTGAAGATCATAACCACAAAAATGAAATACAAGAACATCATGAAAGTAATGAAAATCTAGAAAATGTATGTATAACATTAAGATCTAGAACTGATATACCACCAAGAATTCAAAAAGAAAGTGATATGAAGGTGGATAAGAAAAAAATTCAAAATGATAATGAAAATGTAATATCTAAAAACTTAGAAATCAATGAAGACAAAACTAAATCTGAAAATGAGACTAAAAGTGATCAAACAAATGAAATGAAAGACAGAATCTTGTAAATCACAATCATTAGCACCCTATCCTGAAAGATTACAACAAACATTTCCTGAAAAATAAGAAAAAATTAGAGAAATTTTTGAAAAAATGTACAAGTTAACATTCCTTTGATAGACTTATTGCAGAAAATACCATCTTGTGCTAAGTTTCTTAAGGATTGGTGTACTAAGAAAAGAGAGCGAAAACTTTTAAGGAAAGTCTTTTTAGCTGAGCAAAGTAGTTCCCTATTTCTGCCACAAATTCCTAAAAAGTTATCTGATCCTGGAATCCCTGTTATATCATGCACCATAGGAAATACCATTCTAGAAAGAACCTTAATAAACCTAGGTGCAGGTATAAATGTTATGCTGAGTGATATATTTGCATCCATAGGATTATTACAAGGCTTAATCTCTACTAGGACTGTTATTCAATTAGTTGATAGAAGTATAAGATAACTTAGAGGAAAAATAGATGATGTCTTAATTAAAATCAAGAACTCCATATATCCTATTGATATTGTGATTTTGGATTCCTAACAACTTAAGCATCAAAATCATGATACATCTTTAATTGTGAAAAGACCATTCCTAGCAACATCAGGGGCGGTTATAAATTGTAAAACTAGAGTGATGAAGTTAGCATATGGTAATGAGGATACTCAATTAAACATTTTCAAACTAGAAAAGTTTGAGGAGTTAGAAATGTCCTTACAAACTATAGACTTTTTAGAGGATAAAGGAGATATGCTAGATGATGTGATTTAAGAAGAATTAAATAGGCAACTAAATTCTAAAACTTTAGAAGTAAGTGAAAGCATAAATGTAGAAGGAGATCAAAAGAGGTTTATATAGAAGATGAGAATGTTCAATTAGGGGCTCTAGCTTCTGATGGTCAACATTTAGATTTAAAACATTTACCTCCTGAATTAACCTATATATTTCTGGAAGAAAAATGAGCATATCCAATCATTATTACTTTAGATTTAAAAGATGATCAAATTTTTAAATTAAAAGATGTAGTAAAAACTTATAAAGAGGTAATAGGATGGACTGTGACTAATATAAAAGGGTTAAGTGCAACTTTATGCTATCACTATATATATTTAGAAGAGAATGCTAAACCAGTTAGAATTCCTGAGAGGAGATTAAATCCAAACTATTGAGTATTTTATTTTGATGATGTGTGCTGAATGAAAGTAATCATATTTGCTCAATTATTATTGCTTGTGAAAGGAAATTAAGAACATCAATTAATACAGAAAAAGTTTACTGATATAAATACTTGTCTATATTAAATCTAAAATTATACTAAGTTAAATGACTAGTCGTTTCGTTGCATTAATTTCTCATTTAACTAAATGTTAAGTTAACGTGTGTTTTTATTGAAAAGCATGATATGTTTTAATGTTATATTTTCTGTATCATGAATAGTGTACATTTAGACAACTCGTTAAGTTAGAGTTTTATTCATATAGAGGTCACGTGAGAACTCGTTAAATTAGAAGCTTAAAGGTTAAAATAGGCCACGTGAGAACTCATTCAGTTAGTGAGTAAAAGAAGAGACGAACTCGTTAAGTTAGTGTTGTACACGTGGTGAAATTAAAGGTTACCAATGTTATATTATATCATGTGAGTTGCACATGTTTAACTCGTTAAGTTAACATAACTAAACGCGTTGAGTTGCTATATTGAACACTAAGGCAATGCATTAGGTTAACATTATAAACTTAAGTTATTATTATTGCACGTGGTAAAATTCTTATTATAAAAACATTTGTTTATTACTAGTTCGTTGAGTTATCGTAACACCATGAAGCTTGTTCGTTGAGTTAGCGTAACACCACAGACTTAGTTCGTTAAGTTAGCTACAGTACTTATCACATGAGTTGGCACATGAGGAATCCGTTAAGTTAGAAACGTTAAGTTATATATCTACTTGTGTTATTCATTTAGTTAACATTAAAGTAACGACTTCTTATTATACTTGATGAAAAATTTTATACGTGAAAGTTTATTTTACAAGAAATTTTTTAGAGATCTAGGATTGATGATTAAAGAAAATTTGAAATCTAAATGTGGGTTAGAACGTGTATATTTCAATAAAGGAAAAAGAGAAGACATGAAGAAGTGGAAAACTAGTAGTGATTAAATGTGGAGGATATGCATGTAATGAAGATACAGTATAAAAGGCATAGAATTCTTGTTGATCAGTTATCCCAACACACCAAACGAAATATCTTTTCAGAGGTCAAAAACACCTTTCAAGAAAAACCTCTCAGATGGAAGAAAATTCAATGAAGTAGAAAAGGTCAGATTTATGTCACTAAAGATCTGAAGTATTAGGAGAAAGCAAATTCGATGAAGTAGAGAAAGTCAGATATTCGTCACTGAAGAATTACTAAAGAAGAAAAAGAAGAAGAAAGATCTCAAACAGGGAGAAATGTTTTAAATTCCATAAATTAATTTTCTTTGTTTGTAGTTATGAAATTGTATAGATGAAATATGGTATCGTTATATAATTGCATCTACAATTTCTAAAGAGAATTGAATTGTATATTGTAATTGAAACCTTGAATAAAATGATTTTATGAAAACAATGTCTCAACTTGTTTTTAATTTTGAAGTTTCAATTATAATCAAAAATGTTGAAAAACACAATTCACCCCCCTCTTGTGTAGCCACACGATCCTACAAGTGGTATCAGAGCTTTGTTAATAATCTTTAATATAAAATCGATACCAACTTAATTAATATTATTGCTTATTCTACCTTCCTTGTTTTTAAATAAAAATTAATATTTGAGCATACTCTTAACTTTCTTGATTTAAGGCTCAAGTTGTTTTAAAGTTTTTAAACTATTTAAAATCAATTAGGTTGAAAAATCTAAGTTAAGATGGCTATTGGAAATGGTAATTTTTCTTTGTATGAAGGCCAAAATCTTAATCATCCTCCTTTATTTGATGGAATACATTTTGAATATTGGAAATATAGGATGAGAGTCTTTCTTCAAAGTATAGATCATAAGTTGTGGTTCATGATTTTTAAACCTTATACTCCATTAACTAGCCTTTATAATACTTGGACAATTACTGAAAAAGAAAATGAAACTCTGAATGCTAAGGGCTTAAATATTTTATTTTGTGCATTGAGTTATGAACAGTTCAGTAAAGTGTCGGCATATAAATTTGCTTATGAGGTGTGGCATGCATTAGAAGTTTCACATGAAGGTACTTCTTGTTAGGACCTTATGGCTTACCAAAATGGGGATGAATGGTAATAATTTGTTTCTTTAGCTTTTTAATGGTAAATTGATATAAAGAATTAGCAAGCACACGATAAAAGAAAACACACAGAGATTTTAGGTGGTTCACCACTAACGGCTAGTCCAACCCCAAGGGATACTTGGGCTTCACTAAACTTTCTCCCTGTTTGAGATCTTTCTTCTTCTTCTTTTTCTTCTTCAGCAATTCTTTAGTGACGAATATCTTGTCTTTTCATGCTTCACCGAATTTGCTTTCTTCTGATACTTCAAATCTTCAGTGACGAAAATCTTACCTTTTTATGCTTCACTGAACTTTGTTCCACTTGAGAGATTTTTCCTGAAGAGGTGTTTTTGATCCTTGAAAAAGATTTTTCTTTTGGTGTGTAGGGATGGCTTGATCCTTGAAAAGATTTTTCTTTTTGTGTGCAAGGATGGTTTGATCAACGAGAATTCTATGCCTTTTATATTGTATCTTCATTTCATGCATATCCTTTATGTTTAATCACTACCAGTTTTCCACTTCTCCACGTCTTTTCTTTTTCCTTCATCGAAACACACACGTTCTAACCCATATTTATATTTCAAATTTTCTTTAATTATCAGTCCTGCATCTCTAAAAAATTTCCTGCAAAATAACCTTTCTCGCCCAAAAATTTTTCATTAGTGTAATAAGAAGTTGTTACTTTAATGTTAACTAAATGAGTAACACAAGTATATATATAACTTAACGTTTTTAACTTAATGAGTTCCTCATGTGCCATTCCACATGACAAGTACTATAGCTAACTCAGCGAACTAAGTCTGTGGTGTTATGCTATCTCCACGAACCATCTCCGTTGTGTTATGATAACTCAACGAACCATTTCCGTTGTACTATGATATCTCAACGAACCAGTAATAAACAAATGTTTTTATAATAAGAATTTTACCACATGCGAGAATAATAACTTAAGTTTATAACGCTAACCTAACGCATTGCCTTAGTGTTCAATATAGCAACTCAACGCGTTTAGTTATGTTAACTTAACGAGTTAAACATGTGCACCTCACGTGATACAATACAACATTCGTAACTTATAATTTCACCACATGTATAACACTAACTTGACGAGTTCGTCTCTTCTTTTACTCACTAACTTAATGAGTTATCACGTGACCTATTTTAACCTTTAAGCCTCTAACTTAACAAGTTCTCACGTGACCTCTATACAAACAAAACTCTAACTTAACGAGTTGTCTAAACGTGCACTGTTCATGATACAGAAGATATAACATTAAAACATATCATGCTTTTCAATAAAAACACACGTTAACTTAACGTTTAGCTAAATGAGACATTAATGCAACGAAACAACTAGTTATTAACTTCAAATCCAATACAGACAAGTATTTATATCAGTAAGTTTTTTCTATATTAATTGATGATTTTAATTTCTTTTCACAAGCAATAGTAATTGAGCAAATATGATTATTTTCATTCAGCACACATCATCAAAACAAAAATACTCATCAATCTCCCCCTTTTTGATGATGACAAAACCATATTAAGTCAATTATGAAATATGTTTAACTCAACAAAGCACCTTCGTTGGGTTAATTTTTAATTCAACAAACTTGTTTGTTGACTTAAGTTCACTTAAGCTTATTTCTATTGTTTGTGTAAATTTTACCTTTCAGAACTAAAACTCTCAGATGTCAATAATTATATAAGTATCAGTTTTCTAATTATCATCTGTCAGATTACAATAATCATTTAAATAGCATCTCCTTTTATAATATATATATGCAATTAAGATCATAATCATCTTTTTATAATATTTCTCCCCCTTTTTGTCATTAATCAAAAAGATAATTACAGAGAATATATATATATATATAAGAGATATAATTACAACAACTCTTTCTGTAAACAAGAATAATAATTGAAGACATTTACAGAAAAATGTATTGTTCAATCAAATCAAACAAGTAATACAAGAATTACATTTTGTATTCAGAAACAAACAAAAGCAGTTATCGACCCCTCCTAAGTATATCACTTATAGCATTACATATTTTATCTCCTAGATGCCTAATATCATTTCTGATGTCATTAAGCACTATATCTAAGTTAGGAGGTAGCTGGGTTTGCTGTTCTGCTTGAACTGAATAACTTTGTTGTTGTTGTTGTTGTTGTTGTTGTATATGGTCTGTATCAGGTTGTTGTTGTTGTTGTCGTTGAGGTTTATGCATGGCCTGGAATTTTTGCAAATCTTTGACACTAAATGCTCTCATGCCTTTAGTTTCAAAGGGCCAGTCAGATAAAGTCAATTGGATTGCAAGGATTCTACATACAGCATCACCATAAAATAACTTTGAACTCATATGCTGTAGTTGAGACATAAAAACATCAAACCAATTTATTTGAATTCTATTCAGCAGGCCATAAGTTGCATATAAACAGCTTCTGCTGACTTCCAAATTGTGTCCAACTCTCTGAAATAAATTTGCATGCAATATATTTGCAATAAACCTTGCCTCTACATTCAGATTTTCCATTAATCTCATTTCCGAATATACATCTGGAATTTTTGATAAAGACTGAATGTTCCATTCCAGTTGTCTTATTATGTCAAATCTGTTGGTAACAACAACACCTTCATTCTTTAATCCTAAAACTTCAAAAATTAACTCAGGAGACAATATAAACTCCTGTTCATTTATTTGAGTTTTCAGAAAATTTCCATTCTTGACCAGATTGCTATAAAAAGCTGCAATAAGCTTTGTGTATTGCTTCCATTTTGTTCCTACTGGCAAAAATTTAATGAGGCCTTGAAACTCAAACAGATCTCTTATTTCCATCAAATTTCTGAATTTTATTGGACGAGCATGTAGAATCTGACATGTAATCAGATTATTGTATATCTACAATGCTTCTTCAAATCTAAAATGAATTGCATTACCTTGAATTTTTAATATTGTACACAAAGAAGGTGATACCTGAAGCCGTGATTCAGAGTTTAATTCATCTTTAGGAACCTCTTCTTCAAAATGAATGTCATGTTGTTCCTCTTCCAAAATATTATCTTGAAGCTGCTCAGGTAAGCTTGATTCTTCAGCTTCAACAGTGTTAGAAACATTGTCAATATGCTCAACATTCATCTGTTCAGTCTCTATAGAATGTTCAGGGTACAATTTTTCCACAAATTCTACAACCGGTGTATCTGTCTATAATTGTTCATTTTGTTCAACAGATAATTCCATTGATTCATGCTGTGAATTCTCAGACTCTACTTCTATAGATTCCGTAGAAGACTGGTTAACTTTTAGCTCTTCTGAAGTCTTAACAATTTCAATATTTGCTACTCTAGACAATTCAGCCTTTCAACTAGTTACTGCTTCAACATTGTCAATTATATTTGCAATAACTTGTTCAATGTCAAGTGACTGATGCTCTGATTTGTCAATTTCTGCATCATGAGGACTTGTACTAATAGAAAAACTTGAGCTCATATTTGACTTGGATTTCTTCTCAAGTTTTCTAGCAAGGGAAAATAAAGTCTCATTATCTTCATCAGTTTCAGTGTGTTCAGAACTGATGAGTTTATCAGATACACAATAAGGTACAATGTCTAGACATACATTGTCCTTTGGAAATAAATTTTCATCTAATTTTCCTTTTTCAATAGACTTTGTTTCCTTAGACATAATTTTTCTGACTTTCCTTCTTCTATAACATTTTTGTTTCTCCTTTTCAAGTATTGCTGTTTTCTTTTCAAATTGCTCCATAAAAGTTTTCTGCTTTAATTCTTCTAAGGTACTTTCTATTGCAACGGCCTTTCGAAGACTGTCAACTTTTGTTTTGTCTACAGCAATATCTCATTCTACTTGTTTTGAATATAAAGGAGTAGGGATAGCTGATTCATGCTCTTCCTCAAATGCATGTAGTCTTGTACCGTTTATAGGAGTTTGAGGAGTTCTATTTGATGAACCTACACCTTTTTCCAAATATTTTTCATACTGTTCCAAAAATGCAATCTCAGCACATTTCATTCTGTATTCTCTATCAAATTTACTACGAATACCCATGTATGTAATATTTGCATCAGTATGTTGAAGTTCTTGTATAACTTCATCTAATATACCTTGGGGAAAGAAGTAATCTCTATAAATTTCTGCTAACCTTTTGTCAACTCGAAATATTTATTGAACCAAGTACGTGGAACTTCATCATTCTCTATTTCTTTTCCTTTTGCATCTCTTCTGCTTTTGCCTTTTCCTCTGCCACGACCTTTGTAGAACTTGGAGACCATCGTCACAGGTTGTAACAGCAACAAGCGGGAAAGATTTTCTTGACAAAGTTTACAAATAACCTAAGTCCCTGTGTAATAAGTGTTTAAATAGGGTTTTTAGGCGTATAACTCAACGTGAAGAGAAGTCGGGTTTAGAAATAAAATAAATATTGAATAAAGCTTATTCAATCAAGGTACCCGAAATATTCAAGTGAGTTAACTAACCTAACGAGTAAAACGTTGTCTAGAGGCAGTTTTACACGTTACCTTATCTAATATAACGTCTAGTTAGTACACTTAAACAAGTTTCGGATGCTTCCAACTGAAACCTTCCGAAAACAACACACATGCTAAACTTAACATTATCTTGAGAACATTGTAAACTATTTGAACATTTTGTCCTTTGAATCTAAAATAGTTTATTTGTCTTTTTAAATTATTTCATCAAGATTTTAAGAGGACATTAATTCAGATTAACTAAGATTTGTATTCTAAATTATATTAATCTGTTTTCGACATTGTTAATCCTCCCCCTACAAATATACTTCAAATATATTCAATCAAAATTCAAAATATACTTGTAGTGACAATAGATGTTAAGTATAACTATACTTTTACATTTTCTTTTCAAAGACTTCCGTTATCCTGACATCATCAAAAATGATTTCCAGAATCAATTCCTACTGTATATGAATCAAAACACAACTTTGAACTCAATTCGATTAATTCAAGGAGAATAAAAGAACGTTTCTCAAATAAACGTTTTCAAAAGTACTAATGTTGATTCAATAAATCAGTAGTTATATTGGTATAAACTATATGCGATTCAAAGATATCTATAATTAATGAAACAACTTTTTCTTTTCAAAACAGTAAATATTGATAATTTTCTTTAAAAGTTAGTTTGAAGAGCTTGAATCATACAAGAGCTTTCTAATGTACCCGTGTAATGAGCTTTCAGTCAACAATCCCAAATCTGATCAGGACCTTAGGTTGCCAAATTTAAAGAATCCTTTTTGAGATATTTCTTCTTCTTCTTTTTCTTCTTCAGCAATTCTTCAGTGACGAATATCTTGTCTTTTCATGCTTCACCGAATTTGCTTTCTTCTGATACTTCAAATCTTTAGTGACGAAAATCTTACGTTTTTATGCTTCACTGAACTTTCTTCCACTTGAGAAATTTTTCCCAAAGAGGTGTTTTTGATCCATGAAAAAGATTTTTCTTTTGGTGTGCAGGGATGGTTTGATCCTTGAAAAGATTTTTCTTTTTGTGTGCAAGGATGGTTTGATCAACGAGAATTCTATGCCTTTTATACTGTAT
This sequence comes from Cymodocea nodosa, assembly GCA_036874045.1. NCBI lineage: Eukaryota > Viridiplantae > Streptophyta > Magnoliopsida > Alismatales > Cymodoceaceae > Cymodocea > Cymodocea nodosa. The sequence continues at coordinate 17,703,011 of JAZBRI010000003.1, read as the reverse complement.
CTTCATTTCATGCATATCCTTCACGTTTAACCACTACCAGTTTTCCACTTCTCCACGTCTTTTCTTTTTCCTTCATTGAAACACACACGTTCTAACCCACGTTTATATTTCTAATTTTCTTCAATCATCAGTCCTGGATCTCTAAAAAATTTCCTGCAAAATAAACTTTCTCGTCCAAAAATTTTTCATCAGTGTAATAAGAAGTCGTTACTTTAATGTTAACTAAACAAGTAACACAAGTATATATATAACTTAACGTTTCTAACATAACGAGTTCCTCATGTGCCATTTCACGTGACAAGTACTGTAGCTAACTCAATGAACTAAGTCTATGGTGTTATGCTATCTCAACGAACCATCTCTGTTGTGTTATGATAACTCAACGAACCATTTCTGTTGTGTTATGATATCTCAATGAACCAGTAATAAACAAATGTTTTTATAATAAGAATTTTACCACGTGCAAAAATAACAACTTAAGTTTATAACGCTAACCTAACGCGTTGCCTTAGTGTTCAATATAGCAACTCAACGCGTTTAGTTATGTTAAATTAACGAGTTAAACATGTGCACCTCACATGATAAAATACAACATTCGTAACTTATAATTTCACCACGTGTATAACACTAACTTAACGAGTTCGTCTCTTCTTTTACTCACTAACTTAACGAGTTATCACGTGACCTATTTTAACCTTTAAGCCTCTAACTTAATGAGTTCTCACGTGACCTCTATACAAACAAAACTCTAACTTAACGAGTTGTTTAAGCGTGCACTGTTCATGATACAGAAGATATAACATTAAAACATATCATGCTTTTCAATAAAAACACACGTTAACTTAACGTTTAGCTAAATGAGAAATTAATGCAACGAAATGACTAGTTATTAACTTCAGATCCAATACAGACAAGTATTTATATCAGTAAGCTTTTTCTATATTAATTGATGATTTTAATTTCTTTTCACAAGCAATAGTAATTAAGCAAATATGATTATTTTCATTTAGCACACATCATCAAAACAAAAATACTCCACAACCTAAGGCTTTCTTCTGTTGAGCTTGGTGTAAATATATGTATGAGCAAAAGCTAAGCTAATTCTGTTGTCTATAGCTTATATATATACTAAACATGTGTAACGATCATATTTTTCTTCTAGCAGATGTATTCTGCTGTACTTGATCAAATTTCAGTCCCAAATATGGTAAGTTACCATTCAAGAAGATATTTCAAGATATCCTTCCAATTTTCTCAACCTTTTAGATAGTTAGCTGTGTAACTCTCCAAAGGATGTTTGTAACTCACCGAAAAATCACTTAGCTTTTTCTACCATGTAAGATTTCAGATCGTACAATGAGAGCTGTCATTCAATCAGATACTTGCAATTGTAACTTACCGAACTGTTATTTAACTGTCAGATAGTTAGCTACAGTTACCCTTCGAAATCCTTCATTAAGTTTTCGATTGCTTTATTTAATTCAACACATGCATAATAGATTGACTTAAGTTTTGGATGGTTATACCTGTAACTCACCGAAACACTTCAAGATTTTGGATAGTTAACTCCAGTAACTTTCTGATTTTCCTTTTAAGCTTCTGTTTGGATTTCTGCACATGGGAAATTCAATGACTTAAGCTTCAGATGGTTATTCTTGTAACTCACCAAAACTCTTCAAGATTTCGGATAGTTAACTCCAGTAACTTTTTGATTCTTCATACATCCATCTTTCTAACTCTCTGAAAACCTTCTAACTGTTGGATACTTAATCTTCTAACTGTCCGATTGTATTGCTACTGCTTTATACTACCTTTTGGATACTTAGACTATTAACTTATTGAAAATATTTCTCTTTCGGATAGTTAAGTCTAGTAACCTTCCGAAGTCCTTTTTATCACTTGCAGCATACTTTGAACTGTCTGTATCAACTTCTGCTCTCTTGCTGACTGTTAAGCCTGAGAAATACAATTTAAAAGCTCACATTGATTTTTGCATTATCGAAATCTAGAGGTCCTTTCAATCTCTCCCTTTTTGATAATGGCAAAAGCCTTACAATATATTACATGTATTTCTCTTCCTATATATCTATACAGAAAGGCACACAAGGAATACAGAATAATGAAATTTAGAAACTCCCCCTATTTTTCTGAGATTACTCCCCCTGAGTTTCTCCCCCTATTTTACTGCAGCCTGCTACCAAAATATGGTCTTTCTCCCCCTTTTTTGCTGATTGTCAAAAGAAGTGAGAAGTAAGATACTGACTTGGTGGAGCAATTATAGTTGATTATCAAAAGAATGACTAAGTTGCTGCAAAACAGAGATGTTAGTAGAACAAGCTCCTAGTTGTGAGCTTGGAGAGTAGAGAGATATGAAATTATAAATCATATAAAGAGCAAATCCCTAAATTTCGTCTAATATGATTAAATGCAAATTCAAATAATGGTTTGGTGAAAATATCTACAAGTTGTTCTTTAGTAAAGACATATTCTAAGGAAATATGACCTTTTTCAACATGGTCTCTTAGAAAGTGGTGTCTAATCTCGATATGTTTTGCTCTAGAGTGTAGAACTGTATTTTTGGAGAGATTGATGGCACTACTACTATCACTATAAATAATGGTATTCTGAAAATTTAGCTTATAATCTGCCAAAGTTTGTTGCATCCATAAAATCTATGCACAACATAGGTCTGCTGCCATATATTCAGCTTCAATGGTGGATAGAGTTGTAGAGTTTTGTTTTCTACTGAACCAAGAAACAAGTGAATGACCAAGCAATTGACATGTCCCATTGGTGCTTTTTCGATTTGATTTGCATCCTACATAATCTGCATCACTATATCCTACTAATATCAAATGATTCTGTGAAGAATAAAATAAGCCAAAATCTTTGGTACCCTGTAGATATTTAAGTATACGTTTAACTGCTTTTAAGTGTGATGCTTTTGAAGAGGCTTGATATCTTGCACAAGCACAAACACTGAACATTATGTCTGGTCTACTAGCTGTTAGATACAGAAGTGATCCAATCATGCCTCTGTATTTCTTGTGATCTACTGAAATGCTAGAGATGTCCTTATCAAGTTTTTCATTTGAGTTCATGGGAGTACTTGCTGCTTTAGATTTATCCATACCAAATTTTAAGAGAATCTCTTTGCAAAATTTTTCTTGATTCAGGAAAATGTCATGCTTAAATTGATGAATTTGTAATCCTAGAAAGAATTTTAATTCTCCCATAAGACTCATCTCAAATTCATTCTTCATTAAGATTTGAAAATCATGACATAGTTTCTCATGTGTGGCACTAAAAATGATATCATCCACGTAGATCTAAATAATCAACATATGAGAACTTTCTGATTTGATAAATAAAGTGTTGTCTATAGTTCCTATGTTAAACTGATTCTCAATAAGGAAACTCTTCAATTTATCATACCATGCACGTGGTGCTTGCTTCAAACCATAGAGAGTTTTATTCAGTTTGTATACATGGTTTGGTCTTTCTTCATCTTCAAAACCTGGTGGTTGTTCTACATATACTTCTTCTTGCAGAATGCCATTAAAAGACGCACTTTTAACATCCATCTGATAAAGATTGATTTTCATACTGCTCGCAAAGGCAAGCAACATTCTAATTGCTTCAAGTTTTGCAACAGGTGCAAAAGTTTCTTCATAGTCGATTCCTTCCTACTGATTGTATCCCTGAGCAACAAGTCTAGCTTTATTTCTAATAATACTTTCATTATTATCAAATTTGTTCTTAAACACCCATCTAGTTCCAATAATTGATTTTTCGATAAGCCTTTCAATTAAATTCCAGACTTCATTTTTCTTGAACTGTTTTAGTTCCTCTTGCATGGCCATGATCCAATATTCATCATTGTAGGATTCGTCAATTGTTGAAGGTTCAAGTTCAGACACAAAATCACAATAATTACAAATATTTTGAATTTTGCTTCTTGTTTGAACACCTTGATTTATATTCCCAATAATTTGTCTAATGGGATGTCCAAACTTTGTCTTCCATGCTTTTTCTGTCACAGTAAGTGTAGGCAATGTTGAACTATCATTTTTCTGAGAAATTTTCTAATTTATTGATTCACTTTCACTATCTATTTTTAGCTTCTTCAATTTTCCTACCATGTCTTCATCAAAGGATACATTCATTGACTCTTCTACTCTTCTTTCATGTTCAAAATAGACCTTGTAAGACTTGCTTCTCGAAGAGTATCCAATAAGTAGAGTAGGATCAAACTTTGCATCAAATTTGTCCTTTTGATCCTTAGTATTAAGCACAAAACATCTTGACCCAAAGACTTTGAAATATCCAACATTTGGTATTTTACCATACCATAATTCAAAAGGTGTCTTATGTAGGATAGGTCTAAGATGAGTTCTGTTTATAGAGTAACATGCAGTATTTACAACTTCTACCCATAAAGACTTTGGTAGATCAGATGCATTAAGAATTGTCCTTGCAGAATACATGAGAATTCATGCAGTATACCAAAGGAATTGCATAATTCTTCAAATTCAGAATTTTCAAATTCACCTCTATGATCACTTATGATCTTCTTCATAGTCGATTCTTTTTCATTTTGAATTCTAATACAGAGATGTTTGAATTCATAGCAGGCTTCATTCTTGTGTGTTAAGAAAATAACCCAAGTGAATCTTGTATAATCATCAACTACCACTAAGGTATATTTTCTTCCTCCTAAACTAGATGTCTGTGTAGGACCAAACAGGTCCATATGCAATAAATCTAATGGTTGACGTGTGGCAATGTCTTCAATACTCTTATGTGCTGATTTCTTTTGTTTTCCAATAGTATAGTCACTACATAATTTATCTCTCTTGAATTTGAGCTTAGGCACACCTCTAACAAGATCATGTTTGGTCAATTCTCTTAAAAGTCTCATGTTCACATGATTTAATCTTTTATGCCATAACCATTCATCTTCATTAGAAGTAACTAAACATGCATCACTAGATATATTATCACATGGAAATTCCAAAGCATAAATTGAATTATTTCTATATCTAGTAAATTTGATTTCATGTGTATCCTGTTGTAATATAAAACAATTTTTTGTAGTAAAGAGTATACTGTAACCTTTGTCACATAATTGACCTATACTTAGCAGATTCTGTTTTAAACCATTTACATGTAAGACATTTTCTATTTTTCCATTTTTAGATGCAACATTTCCTATGGCAGTAATTCTACATTTTTCATTGTTACCAAACTTAACAGATCCTGAATTTATTAATTTAACAGATTCTAGAAATCTTTTCTTACCTGTCATGTACTTTGAGCATCCACTGTCAATAATCCACTTGGACGTTTGAGCTTTCTTGTCCATGTAGTCCTGCAAATCATGTTGAAATTAAGACTTTTGGTACCCATATTTTCTTGGGTCCATCAGTGTTAATCCTTTGTATATTGAACCTATTGCCTTTTGGTAGCCATATAGAAGTAGATCTCTTCTTAATGACAAAAATAGTTGTGTCATCTCTGTAAGATCTAATTTTTCCACCACAGTAGGGAGTTTCCTGTGGTACAACATACCCTAGGCCAAATTTACTTCTTCCTATTCTTTGAGATCCTATGATTTTGTTTAAACTGTTTTCACCTTTAGTAAATTTACATACAGTTTTCTTTAAATCAGTAACTTCAGATAACAAATTCTTATTTTCTTCTTTCAAATCAAAATTTTTACAACTATAGCTATCCATTTTAGTTTTTAATTCCCTATTATCAACTAGGGCTTTTACTAATTCAGCAAAAGCGTCTTCTAGATAGGAATTTAAACTCTTTAATTCTTTCTTATACTTCTTACATTTTACATATAAGTTATCTACTATATAGAGAAGACTATCTATATCTACATCATCATTTTCCTTTTCTGAGTAATAAGGAGATGTAGAGCATACCTCTTGTGCAGCAAAGCACACATTTGCAGATGCCTCTTCATCTGAGTCTGATGAGCTACTGGATGAACTACTGTCATCCCATGTGGCTTTCAAAGCAATTTTCTTCTTATTCTTCCTCTTCCATTTTTGTTTGTCCTCCTCCTATTGAAAAGGACAGCAAAGTTGAATGTGTCCTAGTTTCTTGCACTTGTAGCATGTAGGGACTTTTGATCTTGAGCTGGCTTTGCCTCCTTGTCTCATCATCTTTTTGAAATTTCTAGCCAGTAGTAACACTTCATCCTCATCCGAGCTTGGTTGGTCTTCTATTGAAGGAAAGGCTAGTTCTTTCTTTTTCTCAGCCTTTCTTTCAGTGACTCCTTCTTCTTTCCATTCATTCATTTCAACTTCATGGGCTAGAAGATTTCCCAACAGATCTTCAACTGAATAGTTGTTCAAATCCTTTGAATCTTGTATGGAAGTAGACTTCTGCTTCCATTCGATTGTCAAGCTTCTTAAGATCTTTTGTACCTGTTCACGATTAAAAAAACTCCTTCCAATGGCTCTTAGTTCATTCACAATTTCTATGAATCTAGAAAACATTTCAGTAATACTTTCTTTTTCAAGCATTTTGAATAATTCATATTTTCTTAACAAAATGCTGATTTTAGTATCTTTAACTTGGCTGGTTCCTTCATATGTAATTTGAAGGATCTTCCAAGCTTCATGAGAGAATTTACAAGCTGATATTTTATTATACTGTTCACTAGTTAGTGCATAGTAAATGGAATTAAGTCCACGAGCATCCATTTGGATGATTCTTTCATCCTCCTTAGTCTAGTCACTTTCATGACTAATTGGAATTGGTGTACCATGTACAACCATTCTCCAAAGTTTCACATATGTACTCTTGAGAAAGCACTCCATCCTATTTTTCTAGTAGCTATAATTGCTACCATCAAAGAGAGGAGGTCGATGGATATTTTGACCATCTGCAGTGTGGAAAGTCATGATCTCAGATGGTTAAATCTATTAACGAGATCAACCTTACTCTGATACCAATTGTTAGGACCTTATGGCTTACCAAAGGGGGGGTGAATGGTAATAATTTATTTCTTTAGCTTTTTAATGGTAGATCGATATAAAGAATTAGCAAGCACACAATAAAAGAAAACACACAGAGATTTTAGGTGGTTCACCACTAACGGCTAGTCCACCCCCAAGGGATACTTGGGCTTCACTAAACTTTCACAAACTTACAATCACTTGTTTTAAAGTTAAAGCAAGAACCAACCATTCACTTGAGCTTTCTAATGGTAGCTCCAACCAATCTTTCTTTGAAGTTTTGATCCGTGTACTTCAATAAACACTAGCTTGAAAGTATAAAAGTTGAGTGCGTGATGAGCTTCTGAAATTGAGTCTATAAATGTTGAAGATGATTTGATCTCTAAGGCTTTCTTCTGTTGAACTTGGTGTAAATATATGTATGAGCAAAAGTGTTTAGAATGAAAAAGTGCATAATATTAACAGTTAAATGATGGTTAATTGCATAATATTTAGCTTATCATGCGATAATTAAGCCATTATGTTATAATTGCACTATTAGATGCTTTAATAAAAGAATCTGCATAATTCTAGGGAATTAATGTTAATTTAGTACATTTCTGAACTATCGGTAAATTACAGGCTGTGAAATTCTTAAGTATCTGAATTTTCTGTTATTTCGAAGAGTTATGTTTAATGTACTGGACAGTTATGTTTTAAATGCATAAAGAATATTTTATTATTTCCTGGATTACACATGTTGAAACTACAATGCATGACTTAAGTGGATTTTCGGAAGGTTATCTGTAACTATCTGAAATGCATCTGAGCATCGGATAGTTAGGTTTGTAAGTGTCTGAAATATTTGAACTTGTTAAGATAGAATTATGCACGTATTGAATTTAAATGCTTTAGTATATCATGTGAGATTCACATGTTTAACTCGTTAAGTTAGCATAACTGTACGCGTTGAGTTACATGAATACACACTAAGGTAACGCATTATGTTAGCGGCTTATTTCTTTATTGCACATGTTTTATAGTTAAATCAACGAAGTAAGTCCATTGAGTTATCTGTAACTCTACGGACCATTTATTTTCTAATATGCCACTATAGCGGTTACAGAAACAGGACATTCGAAGGAAAACCACGATTGCACGTATCACGTAGGAAATCGCTCATGGAAGGAAGAAGAAATCACTATCGTTGATATAAATGAAGGAAATCCAATTGATCATCGAAGCAGAAGCAGTTACTACTAAGAAATATAAAAGACAAGGAGAAAAAAAAACGAAGGGTGTGGCCAGTGTGTGTGTAGAGGAGGAGGACCGCGCTAACTACAGGCAGCATTAGAAGTTCCCTGAAGTTCCACACTACCATCACCACCACCACCATAATCAATAACCATCGGAGGTCTGTGAGGATACTTTCCTGATGTCAGGTCGATTCCAAGCCAAACACAGTGCCTGACAATCACTGTAAAGAGTGATCGTGTCGTGGGAAGGGAAGCCATTTTCACCAAACACCGACTCATATCTTAGAAGATCATAAAGCTTCTAGCCTTGGTTTCGAGTTGATGCCAGTATGTTGAAGAGGAGATCAACTTGCAATTCTGGACTCGCGATTCTATAGGGAGAGGAGACAGAATTGTAAGTGGTTAAATTTTTAGTGGTGTAATCGCGTCGCATGTAGTGACGTAAGTTTTTACTATCAATAGAGATTACTTTTACATTTCATCTTTTGCCCATTTTTATGATCATATAAAAACAAAAATACCAAAAACAACTTATCTGTGTTTATAGTTAGTATTTGAGTGTTGTATTGTTTGTTTTGTATCGTGATTATTGTTATCATTATCAGTGTTTGGAATGTTACATGTTTGTTTAAATTTAGATAAAAGAAAATAGTTTTACAGTTTATTGAAATCAAATTGTTCCTGATACTTAAAGATTTTAATGGTTACTATTTGAAATGTCTAAATGTTAGTGTTGCTAAATGATAAATTTAATATTAACTAGCATTAAAGAACATAATTGATGTTATTTACAATCTGTGGAACCGCTCAATGGTTGACCGAATTCCTTTGTAAATAGCAGTATTAATTTGGATAGACAACTTCGTTGAGTTACTTCAATTTCACAATGTTAGTTCGTTGAGTTAGCTATAACTCCACGAAGTGCTTACTAAAGATATAAATTTCATTATTAAAAACAGAACAGTATACAATTCTTCCTCAATTCTCTATGGGATCGACCTGTACTTACACACAAATACAATATACACTGTGCACTTGCAGTTAAAATACAAATTGGAATTAATATCTAATTTGTGTGAAAGATGGTTTGTTGACTTCTAAAAAGGAATTAATGATAAGCATAAAGATAAATTAACGAAGTTACAAATAGAAGTTAACAAGTTTTCTGGTGCCGTTGCCGGGGAACTAAATAAGTTCTCTAGTGTCGCCTAAAAATCCAATCAAGTTTTCTAACGCTGTTGCTAGGGAATTGAGTAGCTAAGCAACTGTGAGTGCTGTTTTGTTTTAATAGCAAGAGGGGTGTTGTGTGTTTTCTTCTATAATTGAGAATATGGCACATGCTTATACTCAAAGATTTCTGAAACCTGTAGTTAGCATATGTGTATTCTGTAATTCTAAAGGTCACAACATTTCTGATTGTTTAAAACTGAGACGTCTGCATATGGTTAGATCACATGAACAACTAATGAATTATCTTCAATATAATAGAGTTGAGAATGAGAATCCTATGGTTTACCCAACTGATGGTCAGTATAGAATGTGTAATATGTTAAGAGACACGGAAGTTTGGGATAGGTATGACAGACTAGAGTGTAGTATAGAGTAAAGCATGGACAAATTAGAACACTTTGTGTGAGCAACAAGAAGTCAACCAATTAAACTATAAGGAAGCATATTCAAAACCTAAAATTGATATCATTTATGAAACTGAAAAAACCATAATGAAAATTGATAAAAAATTGAATGCAATGAGATTAGATGATCTAGCAAGAAAACTAAAAGCATTGGACGAACATACAATGAAATTACAAGTTATGCAACAGGACAACACAAATGAAAATTATAATGTTATAGATTTGCATAATTTGCAAGATATATAGACAAAAGAGAATACCAATGCAAGAGAATTTAAAGAATGTACTTTAAAATTAAAAACAATTGAAGATCATAATCACGAAAATAATATACAAGAACATCATGAGAGTAACAAAAATCTGGAAGATGTATGTATAACACTAAGATTTGGAATTGATATACCACCAAGAATTCAAAAAGAAAGTAATAGAAAGATGGGTAAGAACACAAATCTAAATGATAATGAAAATATAATATCTAAAAATATAGAAATCAATGACGAAAGTCTGAATCAAAAAATGAGACTAAGAATGATCAAACAAATCAAATGAAAGAAAAAGAATCTTTTAAATCACAATCATTAGCACCCTATCTTGAAAGATTACAACAAACAATTCCTGAAAAACAAGAAAAAATTAGAGAAATTTTTGAAAAAGTACAAGTTAACATTCCTTTGTTAGACTTATTGCAAACAATGCCACCTTGTGCTAAATTTCTTAAGGATTGGTGTGCTAAGAAAAGAGAGCGAAAAGTTTTAAGGAAAATCTTTTTAGCTGAGCGAAGTAGTTCCTTATTTCTGCCACAAATTCCTAAAGAGTTATCTGATCTTGGAATCCTAGTTATATCATGCACCATAGGAAATACCATTCTAGAAAAAACCTTAATAGACTTAGGTGCTAGTATAAATGTTATGCCAAGTGATATATTTGTATCCTTAGGATTAGAAGGCTTAACTCCTACTAATACAGTTATTAATTAGCTGATAGAAGTATAAGATACCATAGAGGAAAAATATAGGATGTCTTAATTAAAATTAAAAACTTTATATATCCTATTGATATTGTAATTTTGGATTCCCAACAAATTAAGCATAAAAATAATGAAACATCTTTAATTTTGGGAAGACCATTTTTAGCAACATCAGGGGTAGTTATAAATTGTACAAGTGGAGTAATGAAGTTATCATATGGCAATGAGAATACTCAATTAAACATTTTCAAACTAGAAAAGTTCGAGAAGTTAGAAACGTCCTTGCATACCATAGACTTTTTAGAGGATGAAGGAGATATGCTAGATGATGTGATTCAAGAAGAATTAAATAGGCAATTCAATTTTGAAATTTTAGAGGAAAGTGAAAGCATAAATATAGAAGGAGATCAAGAAGAAATTAATTTAGAAAATGAGGATGTTCAATTAGGAGCTCTTGCTTCTGATGGGCAATATTTAGAATTAAAACCTTTACCTCTTGAATTAACCTATATATTTCTGGAAGAAAAATGAACATGTCAAATCATTATTGCTTCAGATTTAAAAGAGGATCAAATAGCTAAATTAAAAGATGTAGTAAAAATGTATAAAGAAGCAATAAGATGGACTATGACTGATATACAAGGGTTAAGTCCAACATTATGCTGTCACCATATATATTTAGAGGAGAATGCTAAACCTGTTAGAATTCCTAAGAGGAGATTAAATCCAAACCTTAAAGTAGTTAGGAAGGAAATAGTGAAATGATTAGATAATGACATAATTTATCCAATTTCTGATAGCTCATGGGTTAGTCCAATCCATGTAATTCTCAAGAAATCAAGATTAACAGTAATTAGGAATGAAAGTCAGGACTTGATACCTACTAAAATTCAGTCAGGCTAGGGAGTGTGTATAGACTATAGAAAGTTGAATGCTGTAACTAGGAAAGATCATTTTCCCTTACCTTTTATAGATCAAATGCTAGAGAAATTAGCAAGGCAAGAATATTTTTGTTTCCTAGACGGATATTCAGGATATAACCAAGTTCCAATAGCATTAGAGGATCAAGAAAAAACAACTTTCACCTGTCCTAATAGAACTTATGCTTTTAACAGAATGTCATTTGGATTATGAAATGCACCTGCCACCTTTCAAAGGTGTATGCATGGCATATTCACTAGAATGACTGAAGATTTTTTAGAAATATTTATGGATGATTTTACTATTTATGGAACTTCATATGAAGTGTGTTTAAACAATTTAAACCAAGTATTAAAATGCTGTGTGAAAAAAAATCTAGTTCTAAATTGGGAAAAATGTCACTTCATGGTTAATCAAGGAATCGTCTTGGGTCATGTTGTTTCAAAGAAGGGGTTGGAAGTAGATAAAGCTAAAATAGAAGTAATTTCTAATCTACAAGAACCTAAATCAGTAAAAGATATTAGATCATTTCTAGGACATGCTAGATTTTATAGAAGATTTATTAAAGATTTTAGCAAAATAGCTAGACCTTTAACTAATCTATTAAAAGATGTTTCATTCAACTTTGATAAAAATTGCAAAGAAGCATTTTTCAAGCTTAAAACTAGCTTAATTTCAACTCCTATAATTCAAGCACCTAATTGGAGCCATCCATTTGAATTAATGTGCGATGCATCTGATTTTGTTGTAGGAGCAGTGTTGGGACAAAAGATAGAAAAATCTCCTAGAGTGATTCGTTATGCAAGCAAAACCTTAAATGATGCTTAAGTTAATTACACAACTACTGAAAAAGAGCTGTTAGCTATTGTGTTTGCTTTAGAGAAGTTTAGATCATATCTAATTGGAGCTAAAGTAATAGTATACACGGATCATTTAGCTTTAAAACATCTAATTGCAAAGAAAGAGACTAAACCTAGATTGATCTGATGGATATTATTATTACAAGAATTTGATCTAGAAATTAAAGATAAAAAAGGTTGTGATAATGTAGTAGCAGATCATTTATCAAGATTACAAATAGAAAAATCAAATATTGAAATTAAGGATAATTTTCCTGATGAACAGTTAATGATCATCAACACAATGCATTAGTATGCAGACATAGTTAATTACTTAGTTACTTGTTTAATACCTAAGGATTGGAATAGACAGGATAAGAAATTGTTTTTCTCAAGAGTAAAATATTACTATTGGGAAGATCCATACTTATTTAAGAAATGTCCTAATCTAGTTTTAAGGAGGTGTGTTCCAGAAACTGAATATCAGAACATATTATCTTTCTATTATGACCAAGCATGTGGAGGGCATTTTGGTTCAGGGAAAATTGCTGCAAAAATTCTGCAATGTGGATTTTATTGGCCAACACTATTCAAAGATGCTCATAAATATTGCTTAAGTTATTTAAGATGTCAACAAATAGGAAGAATATTAAAGAGGAATATGATGCCTCTTAATCCTATTGTTGAGGTAGAAATCTTTGATGTTTGGGGAATAGATTTTATAGGTCCATTTCCTATGTCTAATCAATTTAATTATATATTGTTGGGGGTGGATTATGTATCTAAATGGATAGAAGCTATTCCTACAAAAACTAATGACAACAAAGTGGTAATACATTTTATAAGAACCAATATAATTGCTAGATTTGGAATACCTAAAGCTATTATCAATGATAAAGAAACTCATTTCTGTAATAGAAGTTTTGAAGCCTTAATGAAGAAATATGGAGTGAACCAAAAAATTGCAACATCATATCATCCTCAAACAAGTGGATAAGTAGAAAGTGTCAACAAACAAATTAAGTTAATCTTAGAAAAAGTAGTAAATCCTACTAGAACAGATTGGGCTAATAGATTGATAGATGCACTTTGGGCTTATAGAACTGCTTATAAGACAAGCTTAGGTATGTCACCTTTTAAGCTAGTATATGGAAAAAGTTGTCATTTACTAGTTGAAATTGAACATAAAGCTTATTGGGCATTAAAAACTCTGAATACTAATTTAAATCAAGCTGCTGAAAATAAGAAATTACAATTGATTGAATTAGAAGAATTTAGAAATGAAGCTTATTCAAAAACTGTAAGAGAAAAAGAGAAAATGAAGTTCTGGCATGTTAAGAAAATTATTCCAAAACCTTTAAAATAGGACAAGAAGTATATCTTTATATGACTAGACTCCATAACCATCTAGGAAAATTAAGATCTAGATGGGCAAGACCTTACATAGTTTGAAATATTTATCCCTATGGAGTTATTGAGATTGAAAATCCTAAAAATCAGAATATATTTAAAGTAAATGGACAAAAACTTAGACCTATTTTCAAAGTGGAACAGCATCAAGAAGCTATTGCTAGACTTACTGCAAAAGGAGATGAAGCTGGTCCTTCGAGACTAGTAATTATTGAAAAAGTTAAATAGGAAGAGCCAGTACCTATGGCTCAAAGGCGTGCAAAGCCTATTTTTGTGGATTTAATTTTAGACGAGGAAGAAGAAGACCAGACACAAATAATTAGAAAAAAGAAAGGAAACAAGATAGTGTTTGAATATCAAAAGGAGATTAAATCTGAAAGACAAATGTTAGTAGGGCTTGTAGAGCCAAATTTTGTAAACCTGCTATCCGATTCTGAAGAGGAGTAAGAGCTGCAGTAGAAAGAGCAAAGAGAAGAAGAAAAATAGGTTGAAACTAGTTTGCAGCCTATACAAATAAAAGAAACAGAAATTAGGGCAGAAACTGATTTGCCCAGAACTCCATCCCAATCTGCCACAGAATCAAAAAGAATTGTGACAATGCAGATTGGTAGTTAGGAGGAAGAAGAAGAAAAAAAAAAATGAACAAGAAGCTGAACAAGTATATATGGAAAGACAGGACTCAATAGATTCCACTAAAGAGCAAGAAAATCTTCAGCAATTTATGGAAAGAATTCAAGGTAGAGTGGAGAGTTCTACTAGCTCACCACCACAGACAAAAGCAGAAGCAAAAATGCCAGAATCTGTGGAGCATTTTCAGCAAGTACAAGTTCAGCATTTGGAAGTGGAAGTTCAAGAACAAACCCTTCAGGAGCAACAAATGCATATTCCTGATCCTTCTGAAGCAGTAGTTTTAAATAAAGTACATTTTCAAAGTCAGGAAGCTTATGATAAATACCAAGAGATTAGGGGTTATACTATCATTTACAGTAGACCAGTAAATTGGGACGGAATGCAAGAAATCAAAGAATTATTTGAATTCCAAGGTCTACTGAAGTTTATTTCTCAAGAAAGAGGGCATGCAGTATATGAGAATCTAGTGCCCTGCTTTTATGCAAACTTAAGAGAAGAAGAAGGAGGATTAATTTCTACTAGAGCATTATAAATATAGAATAGAATGTTATTTACTAGTTACCAGCACTTGTGAGAGAAAAGAAAATTCGTTGGGAAACTGGAAGGAGAAGCAACTGATTCAACTTCATCCGTCAACAATTATTTACTGAATAGAAAGCTTCAGACTAGTATGTAATTAATCTTCTACTGTTTTACTATATGTTAAGAGTTTATGAGCACATGGACTCGTTCTCCTAGCACTAAACGATTAGTAAGAACACCTACCTAGGAGTATTCAACACAGAAGCGTATTGAAATATTTTCTAAATTGGACTTTAACGAAATCCTTAGGGGTCTAGCAAACCTTTCTTTAAAAGAGAACGAAGATATGGCTGCTCTAGTAGAAAAACCATTAGGGGAAATTCTATATCCTAAATTAGTTGATGAACTTTCATGTATTTGATTGCCAAACTTTAAGGGAGATAGGTTTGAACTGAAATCTAATTATATTAGTCAATTACCACATTTTCATGGATTAGAAAGAGAGGATGCCTATTATTTCCTTAGAGAATTTAACGAAGTTTTTCAGATGATGAAAATGTTGAAATATGCTATTAAACTTAGATATATCCCTTTTGCTTTAAAAGACAGCTAAGAGATGGTAATATATTCTGTTGCCTGATTCAATTTCTACATGGACTGAATTTTGCTCTATTTTTCTGGAAAAATATTATCCAACACATCAAACGATTAAAAAGAAAAAGAAAATATTAAGTGTAGCCAAAAATAGGGAGAATCATTTTGGAAATATTTTAAAAGATTTAAAGATTTACTGACTCAATGTCTGCATCATGCAATTAGTAAAGCACAATTAATAGGTGCAATTTATGAAGGCATAGATGTTTCAACAAAATCTTTATTAGAATCTACTTGTTAGAATGGATTTTTAAAATTGTGTAGTGAAGAAGCATGGGCATACTTAGAAAATTTTGTAAAAACAACTGCATAGTAAGAGAACTCAGCTGAAGCTATTACAGATAAAAGAATATTGCCAAGGGGAATGCATGAAATAGATTCAAGCACTATGCTTGAAGTGAAATTAACTAAATTAACAAAGAAAATAGAAGAGTTATCATTAAATCAAAAACTAGCAGAAAAGAATGCAAACATTAACGATCTAGATATTATTTATGCTAGAAACCAGAAAAATAACTTTGGAAATTCATATAACCCTAATTGGAGAAATCACCCGAATTTATCTTGGAGAAACAACAATTTCCATGGAGGAGAAAATATTAATGACAAGAATATAAGTTATGAAGCATTAATTGAACAAGGATCTAGAATAAAGAAATTAGAAAGGATAATTCAGCAATTAAACAATCGTCTAGATTTTGTATTTGGAAATGCTACAATTCAAAATCAAAATATAAATAGAAATATACCCCCTAGACAGAAAGAATCAATAGAAGTTAGACCTACTAGAGGATTGCCAATGCAAGCAATACCTAACCCTATTAACAGAACTGTTAATGAAATTGATACCTCCTCTAGGAGGGTAGCTGAATGAAGTAGTATAACTGAAGTAACTATGTTTATAGTAAAAAAAAAAAAAATGTAAGTTTACTTATAGTTAATAGCATCGTAGAGTTATTACTTAACTCAATGAACTTAATTCGTTGAGTTATGACCTAACTCCACGAGGGTGTGAAGTAGTTATGTTAATTTTTGTCTCTGCTAAACTTTTGTTTATGTTATATAGAATCACAACAGATGAAATTCTTAAAATTACCACTAGACGCACAAAGGGAAGTACTGAGTAACTTGTTAGCTAAAGATATGTGCAGATTATGTTGTGTATCAAATGATATTAAAGACTGTGTTAGAGAAAAATATTTACATGCACTACAAGCTACAAAAATGACTAAGATTAGAGATGGATTTTTATGGAAGTCATTTAATCGTAGTTCAATCAGCTATGAATATCTGAATATGGATGAAACTACTTGAATTCCACCCAATGCATTAGAAGAAATAAATCATATTATGGGGATGGATGAAGGATTAATTATATACAAAACCAAACCAAGGTATGCAATTCTGTTACCTGATATTTTGATTAGAAATCCTCTCACCTGAGAAGAATGGAATATAGGAAGGCCTAATAGGTATGAAGTACCAATTGAAAATTGTGGGTCAGCTTTAATATTTTCTGATAAAAATTCTACCATTCTTGAAAAATTATATTATTGGAGACCTACTAGAAATTGGGATGAAGATTTATGCTTAAGTGTGTATAATTTTCTGAATAGATCTTAGACTGAAAACACTATGATATATCTAAGACAGAAATCCTTAATTAACAGCATGCATGTCATACTTGATGGATATATATATCTAGTCACAGATATATCAGTTGCATTTAGATCTGATTTATACATAGTAAGCATAGATAGTTATGATAATGACTATATAGAAATTTTGCCTATACCAAGTGATATAGTTAAACCACCATCTGCAGAATATGATAAAATTCAATTAGGAATGTGGTATAATGAATATGATAATCCTACTCTATGTCTGATAAGATGGTAGGATGAATTGAAGAAATTTCAAATATGGATTATAAAAGACCTAAATGACTGGAAGTGGGAAGAGGAATATATTGAAATAAATATAGAAATAGAAACAGCCACACTATCTTGGAACAGACGAGAATCTCTTTCTACATTTCATTTGATTAATGGAAATACACTTATATTTAGTATTGATAACATACTGCAAGTTTACAAATTAAAAAGGAAAATAGACTGCATTGAAACAGAATTGATAGCAAGAAGGATTATGCCAAAAAAGTTTGCTTGGACTGACACGTTTATTCCATTTGTTACTACTTTTCAGTCATGTTCTTAAAATATGATTCTGTGTTTTTAATGTTGTGTAGTCAGTATTTATTTTTAGAAAAAAAAAAAACAAACAAAAATATCAATCTAGTTTGTTGGTATCTGTTCTGGGAAACCAATTGGATTGCTTGTGAGCCACCAAAGGCATAGGAGCCTAGGTTCCACACAAGACACTGATTTATCAATATCTGTTAAATGTTATTTTGTTATATATTCTGCTTTTATCTGTGAATGAAAAATTTTCAGAATCAAAAATCGGAATATATAAAAGGAGATACAAACGAAACAAGGTATGTAATTGATTACTTATCCTGAATTTAGATTTAAACTCAATTCATGGATTTATTTATTAACTCAACGAATTAAGTTCGTTGAGTTAGATGCTAAGTCAATGAAACAATATTCATGCTTGTTACAATTACTGTATTTATTGTCAAATCTTTTACATTGAGGACAATGCAAAAAAATAGGTATGGGGGGGAGGTAATTAAAGTAACAATCACATAAGTTTGTTAATTAAAGGAATTAGATTGGTACTGCAAAGTTTTGTGGAAATTGAAAACTTTTATGAATTTGCTGTAACTATCCGATAATTGAGACTGTAATTTTTTTAAGAACTGTAACTGCTTGAATGTTATATTTAGATTCCAATATAAGATGCTACAAATTTTACTACTCATACAAATCTAGATATAGTATCTTATGTTTTTGCTAAAATTTATGAGTTTAATAGTTTCACGATTTTAAAAAGAAATCAGAATGTTTAACTAAAACTCAGTAAATTATCTGAAATCCTGAAAGAGCTAAAATGTTGATTTTTAGATTAAAGGAAATACATATGATCAATGATACATTTAATTTGATTGATTAAACTTGTAGAATGATTTATGTGTAGATCTTATTAAACTACAGAAAAAAGTATGAGCTTATTGATATGGATTCATATTTTCAGTAAATAATAGAAGCAAGACTATATGAGATTAGTATTTTATTGCATCTGTATTAATGAAATACGTACATATACTATGTTTAAAAATAAATAAATAAAAAGAGAAAAATTTTGAGAGTTTATTGACTTGTTTGATCACGAGCCTTTTGTACTTGAGTAGATAGGTATGTAAAGATTGTTAACCTGAAAATGACTCTTTAATCTAGCAACCTAAGATCCTGGTCAGATCTGGGATTGTTGGTTGAAAGCTCGATACATGGGTACACTAGAAAGCTCTTGTATGATTCAAGCTTGTCAAATTAACTTTTAAAAGTACAAATATGCATATACTATTTTGAAAAGATACAAGTGTTTTGTGAAATATAGATATCTTATGAATTGAGTATATGTTCTGTTATCTAAAATTGCTGAAGTATGAATCTAGAATAGACTTTTGAAGTTGTTTATTTGAGTTACAATTCTTCATTCTACTTGTCTTAATCATATTGAATTGGATTGTGCTTTGATTCTTATGTACTTGAAATTTAGTCTGGAAATCATATTGATAAATTTAGGATGACAGATGCTGAAAAAAAAATGATAATATAAGTAACACCTATGTGATGCTAATATATTTTGTATGTAATTTACATATATTCTAAATATATTTGCAGGTTGAAGAGGAGAAAACAAAGTTAAAATAGATTACTAAAGCATATAGAATATCTATATGGTAATCTAATTTATTATTCTGAAGAAGAGCGAAATGAAGAATTAAATCTAACACTTTAGAAAGATCAATTAGTTAGATCTTAGTTTGCTAAAGGACTAGCAAAATTTAAGTATGGGGGAAGTGTTTAGAATGAAAAAGTGCATAATATTAACGGTTAAATGATGGTTAATTGCATAATATTTAGCTTATCATGCGAGAATTAAGCCATTATGTTATAATTGCATTGTTGATGCTTTAATAAAAGAATTTGCATAATTTCAGGAAATTAATGTTAATTTAGTACATTTCCGAATTGTCGGTAAATTGCAGGCTATGAAATTCTTAAGT
This sequence comes from Cymodocea nodosa, assembly GCA_036874045.1. NCBI lineage: Eukaryota > Viridiplantae > Streptophyta > Magnoliopsida > Alismatales > Cymodoceaceae > Cymodocea > Cymodocea nodosa. Next base: position 17,683,024 of record JAZBRI010000003.1, on the reverse strand, counting down.
ATCTGAATTTTCTGTTATTTCGGAGAGCTATGTTTAATGTACTGGACAATTATGTTTTAAATGCTTAAAGAATATTTTATTATTTCCTGGATTACACGTGTTGAAACTACAATGCATGACTTAAGTGGATTTTCAGAAGGTTATTTGTAACTATCTGAAATACATCTGAGCATCGGATAGTTAGGTTCGTAAGTGTCTGAAATATTTGAACTTGTTAAGATAGAATTATGCACGTATTGAATTTAAATGTTTTAGTATACCACGTGAGATGCACATATTTAACTCGTTAAGTTAGCATAATTGTACGCGTTGAGTTACATGAATACACACTAAGGTATCACGTTATATTAGCAGCTTATTTCTTTATTGCACGTGTTTTATAGTTAAATCAACGAAGTAAGTCCATTGAGTTATCTATAATTCCACGGACCATTTATTTTCTAATATGCCACTATAGTGATTACAGAAACAAGACATTTGAAGGAAAACCACGATTGCACGTATCAGGTAGGAAATCGCTTGTGGAAGGAAAAAGAAATCACCATTGTTGATATAAACGAAGGAAATCCAACCGATCATCGAAGTAGAAGCAGTTACTACTAAGAAATATAAAAGACAAGGAGAAAAAAAAACGAAGGGTGTGGTCAGTGTGTGTGTAGAGGAGGTGGACCACACTAACTACAAGTAGCATCGAAAGTTCCCTAAAGTTCTACACTACCATCACCACCACAACCATAATCACCAACCAATGGAGGTTTGTGAGGATACTTTCCTAATGTCAGGTCGATTCCAAGCCAAACACGGTGCCTAACAACCATTGTGAGGAGTGATCGCGTCACGGGAAGGGAAGCCATTTTCATCAAACACCGACTCAAATCTTAGGAGATCGTAAAGCTTTTAGCCTTGGTTTCAGGTTGATACCAATATGCTGAAGAGAAGATCAACTTGCAATTCTGGACTCGCGATTCTATAGGGAGAGGAGATAGAATTGTAAGTGATTAAATTTTCAATGGTGTAATCGCGTCGCATGTAGTGACGGAAGTTTTTACTATCAATAGAGATTACTTTTACATTTCACCTTTCACCCATTTTCATGATCATATAAAAACAAAAATACCAAAAACAACTTATCTGTGTTTATAGTTAGTATTTGAGTGTTGTATTGTTTGTTTTGTATCGTGATTATTGTTATCGTTGTCAATATTTGGAATGGTACATGTTTGTTTAAATTTAGAAAATGGAAAATAGTTTTATAGTTTATTGAAATCAAATTGTTCCTGATACTTAAAGATTTTAATGGTTACTGTTTGAAATATCTGAATGTTAGTGTTGCTAAATGATAAATTTAATATTAACTAGTATTAAAGAGCTTAATTGATGTTATTTACAATCTGTGGAACCACTCAATGGTTGACCGAATTCTTTTGTAAATAGTAGTATTAATCTGGATAGACAATTTCGTTGAGTTACTTCAATTTCACGAGGTTAGTTCGTTGAGTTAGCTATAACTTCACGAAGTGCTTACTGAAGATATAAATTTCATTATTAAAAACAGAACAGTACACAATTCTTCCTCAATTCTCTGTGGGATCGACCTGTACTTACACACAAATACAATATACACTATGCACTTGTAGTTAAAATACAAATTGGAATTAATATCTAATTTGTGTGAAAGATGGTTTGTTGACTTCTAAAAAGGAATTAATGATAAGCATAAAGATAAATTAACTAAGTTACAAACAGAAGTTAACAAGTTTTCTAGCGCCGTTGTCGGGGAACTAAATAAGTTCTCTAGTGCCGCCTAAAAATCCAATCAAAAAGCTAAGCTAATTCTGTTGTCTGTAGATTATATATATACTAAACATGTGTAACGATCATATTTTTCTTCCAACGGATGTATTATGCTGTACTTGATCAGATTTCAATCCCAAATATGGTAATTTACCGTTCAGGAAGATATTTCAAGATATCCTTTCGATTTTCTCAACCTTTCGGATAGTTAGCTATGTAACTCTCCGAAGGATGTTTGTAACCCACCGAAAAATCACTTAAGTCTTTCTGCCATGTAGGATTTCAAATCGTATAATGAGAGCTATCATTCAATTGGATACTTGCAGCTGTAACTTACCGAACTATTATTTAACTATCGGATAGTTAGCTACAGTAACCCTCCGAAATCCTTCATTAAGTTTCTGACTACTTTATTTAATTCAGCACATGCATAATAGACTGACTTAAGTTTCGGATGGTTATACCTGTAACTCGCCGAAACGCTTCAAGATTTCAGATAGTTAACTCCAGTAACTTTTCGATTTTCCTTTTAAGCTTCTATTTGGATTTCTACATGTGGGAAATTCAATGACTTAAGCTTCAGATGGTTATTCTTGTAACTCACCGAAACTCTTCAAGATTTTGGATAGTTAACTCCAGTAACTTTCCTATTCTTCATACATCCATCTTTTTAACTCTCTGAAAACCTTCTAACTGTCGGATACTTAATCTTCTAACTGTCCGATTGTATTGCTACTACTTTATACTGCCTTTCGGATACTTAGACTGTTAACTCACCGAAAATATTTCTCTTTCAAATAGTTAAGCCTGGTAACCTTTCGAAGTCCTTTGTATCACTTGCTGCATACTTTGAATTGTCTGTATCAGCTTCTGCTCTCTTGCTGACTGTTAAGCCTGAGAAATACAATTTAAAACCTCACATTGATTTTTGCATTATCAAAATCTAAAGGTCCTTTCACTTCTCAAGTTAAAGAGATTAAGATTAATATGTTAATTCATAAGTATGAACTCTTTAAGATGCATGAAGACGAAAGTATTTCTAAAATGTTTTCCAAATTCCTTGATATCATAAACTCTTTAAAATGCTTAGGAAAGAATTTTGAATAGAAGGATTTAGTGAGGAAAATTCTCATATCCCGAAGTTCTAAATGGTCCTAGAAAGTAACGTCAATTGAGGAATCATGAATTTTAAATGTTTATACCATAAATGAACTTATAGGAAACTTAACTGCTTATGAAGTTCAATTAAATAATTCACTAAGTCACAACAAATTAAAACTGAAGAAAGAAATAGCCTTCAAAATTAATTTAGATTCTGAAATATCTACTAATTCTGACAATGATTTGATTTTGTTAACTAGGAAATTCAAAAAAGCATGGAAAGCTAGAAAATAGCAAAGGAACAGAAATGATAAACCCTCAACATCAAAATCACTGAATGACAAGAATTCTTCATCCAAAAAGTATGTTTGTTACAACTAAAAGAAACCTAGACATCTTTCTTCAGATTGTCCTATAAGGAAAAATGAAAAGCATAGTAGGACAAATCAGAAGAAGACGGTTCAGAAAATTCAGAAAAAGTTTTACAAGAAAAATGCTTTAAAGGTCACTTGGGATGACACGTCAAAAGAGTCTGAATCTAAGGAATTATCATCAAAATCTTCACATTCAGAAGAAGAACAAGAGTTAGAAGACGTTGTTCATGTGTGTTTCATGGCAAACAAGTCTGAGGTAATATCTGATCCTAAAAGTCATTCAGATTTTAACTTTGATGAATTATCATGTGCTTATCATGCATTATTACAAAAACTTAAAGTTTGTAAACTGGAAAATAAGAATATTAGAAACTCTTTGTCCATTTTGGAAGAAGAAAATTTTTTCTTGTCTACTACTTTAGAAAAGTTTAAATGTGATAATGAAAATCATGCTAGAGATTTGCATAAATTTAGATTTAATGAATGTCTTGCATGAACAAATACAGAATACAAATGCTAAAAAATTAAAGATAGAATCTGAAAATGAAATATTAAGAAACAATATAAATGATCTTGAGTTAGAGATTAATAGATTAAAAATGAGAGAGCTAGATTTAAATTCCACCATTGAGAAATGGAATTTAAGTCAAACTAAGTTAGACAAACTAACTAGTACCCCTACGGTGTCATATAAATTTAGCTTAGGATTTGATTATCTTGAATATCTTGAATCTCAAGCCAATAAAAGATTTATTAGTTGCAGTTCAAGTAAATCTAAGACTAAAATTCCTTTTATCATGAAACAAGATAATAAATATGTAGAAGTAGGTAATTCAAGGGATGAATCATGTAGCAAAAATATAAACCAATGTCATTTATCTAAATGTACTTCTAACATGACTATCAATGTTTCTAAAAATCTTGTTTCTTGTTCTAGAAATTCAGTCGCTAATGTTTCAAAAATGTCAAACAATTGTAGTAAATTGAAAATTTAAAAACCTGAGTATGAAATTCAAAACTCTAGTGTTAGACCAATTACTCATTCTACATGTTCTTTATCTGAAAATTCTTATGTAGAAAAAGATTTCGTATGTACTAACAATTCAAATACAAGTACAAAATCTTGGTATGAACTTACTGAAATGTATGAGCATGACCAAAATAAATTAACATTTGATAAAAATCGATTTGGTCTTAGTTATACTACATCTGTAAACAAGAATCATGAGTCTATTTGGACCACTACGATACAATATACGAATGTTATATTGTATCACATGAGTTGCACATGTTTAACTCGTAAAGTTAACTAAACGCGTTGAGTTGCTATATTGAACACTAAGGCAACACGTTAGGTTAGCCTTATAAACTTAAGTTGTTATTATTGCATGTGGTAAAATTCTTATTATAAAAATATTTGTTTATTACTAGTTCGTTGATTTATCTGTAACACAACGGAGTTGGTTCATTGAGTTATCATAACACCACGAAGCTTGTTCGTTGAGTTAGCGTAACACCACGGACTTAATTCGTTGAGTTTGCTATAGTACTTGTCACGTGAGTTGGCACATGAGAAATTCGTTAAGTTAAAAACGTTAAGTTATATATCTACTTATGTTACTCATTCAGTTATTATTAAAGTAACGACTTCTTATTATACTTGATGAAAAATTTTAGACGAGAAAGTTCATTTTACAAGAAATTTTTCAGAGATCTAGGATTGATGATTAAAGAAAATTCGAAATGTAAACGTGGGTCAGAACATGTGTATTTCGATGAAAGAAAAAGAGAAGACGTAAAGAAGTGGAAAACTAGTAGTGATTAAATGTGTAGGATATGCATGAAATGAAGATATAGTATAAAAGGCATAGAATTCTTGTTGATCAGTTATCCCTGCACACCAAATGAAATATCCTTTCAGGGATCAAAAACACCTTTCAGGGAAAAGCTCTCAGATGGAAGAAAATTCAGTGAAGTAGAAAAGGTTAGATTTATGTCACTAAAAATCTGAAGTATCATGAGAAAGCAAATTCAGTGAAGTAGAGAAAGTCAGATATTTGTCACTAAAGAATTGTTATAGAAGAAAAAAAAGAAGAAGAAGAAGAAATATCTCAAACAAGGAGAAATGTTTTAAATTCTGCAAATTAGTTTTCTCTGTTTGTAGTTATGAAATTGTATAAATGAAATATGGTATCGTTATATAATTGCATTTACAATTTCTAAGGAGAATTGAATTGTATATTGTAATTGAAACTTTGAATAAAATGATTTTATGAAAATAGTGTCTCGACTTGTTTTTAATTTTGAAGTTTCAATTATAATCGAAAATGTTGAAAAACACAATTCACCCTCCTCTTGTGTAACTATACGATCCTACACAAACCTTAAAAAAGTAGTTAGGAAGGAAAAAGTGAAATAGTTAGATAATGACATAATTTATCTGATTTTTTAGAAATATTTAAGGATGATTTTACTATATATGGAACTTCATATGAAGTGTGTTTAAACAATTGAGACCAAGCATTAAAACGTTGTGTGGAAAAAATCTATTTCTAAATTAGGAAAAATGTCATTTCATGGTTAAACAAGGAATAGTCTTTGGACATGTTATTTCAAAGAAATGGTTGGAAGTAGATCAAGCTAAAATAGAAGTAATTTCTAATCTACTAGAAGCTAAATCAATAAAAGATATTAGATCATTTCTAGGACATGCAGGATTTTATAGAAGATTTATTAAAGATTTTAGCAAAATAGCTAGACCTTTAACTAATCTATTAAAAGATGTCCCATTCAACTTTAATAAAAATTGCAAAGAAGCATTTTGCAAGCTTAAAACTAGCTTAATTTCAACTCCTATAATACAAGCACCTGATTAGAGCCATCCATTTGAATTAATGTGCAATGCATCTGATTTTACTGTAGGAGCAGTGTTGAGACAGAAGATAGAAAAATCTCCTAGAGTGATTCATTATGCAAGTAAAACCTTAAATGATGCTCAAGTTAATTATACAACTATTGAAAAAGAGCTATTAGATGTTGTGTTTGCCTTAGAAAAGTTTAGATCGTATCTAATTGGAGCTAAAGTGATAGTATACATGGATCATTTAGCTTTAAAACACCTAATAGCAAAGAAAGAGACTAAACCTAGATTGATCTGATGGATATTATTATTACAAGAATTTGATCTAGAAATTAAAGATAAAAAAGGTTGTGAGAATGTAGTAGTAGATCATTTATCAAGATTGCAAATAGAAAAATCAAATATTGAAATTAAGGATAATTTTCTTGATGAACAATTAATGACCATCAACACAATGCCTTGTATGTAGACATAGTTAATTACATAGTTACTAGTTTCACACCTAAGGATTGGAATAAACAGAATAAAAAATTATTCTTTTCAAGAGTAAAATATTACTATTGGGAAGACCCATACTTATTTAAAAAATGTCTTAATCTGGTTTTAAGGAGGTGTGTTCCAAAAACTGAATATCAAAGCATATTGTCTTTCTGCCATGACCAAGCATGTGAAGGGTATTTTGGTTCAAGGGAAACTACTGCTAAAATTCTACAATGTGGATTTTACTAGCCAACACTATTCAAATATGCTAATAAATATTGTTTAAGTTGTTTAAGATGTCAACAAATAGGAAGAATATCAAAGAGGAATATGATGCCTCTTAATACTATTGTTGAGATTGAAATCTTTGATGTGTAGGGAATAGATTTTATGGGTCCATTTCCTATGTCTAATCAATTCAATTATATATAATTGGGGGTGGATTATGTATCTAAATGGATAGAAGATATTCCTACAAAAACTAATAATAACAAAGTAGTAATACAGTTTATAAGAACTAATATAATTGCCAGATTTGAAATACCTAAAGCTATTATCAGTGATAGAGGAACTCATTTCCGTAATAGAAGTTTTGAAGCCTTAATGAATAAATATGGAGTAAATCACAAAATTGCAACATCATATCATTCGCAAACAAGTGGACAAGTAGAAAGTGAAAACAAACAAATTAAGTTAATCTTAGAAAAAGTAATAAATCCTACTAGAACAGATTGGGCTAATAGATTAATAGATGCACTTTGGGCTTATAGAACTATGTTTGGGTTGTTAAGTTAAATCTTAAACTTGTTTAATTTGTTTTTACGCTTATATCAATAATGACTTTTAGAAGTAAACAAACAACCTTTCCCACAAATTAGATATTAATTCCAATTTGTATTTTTAACTACAAGTGCATAGTGTATATTGTATTTGTGAGCAAGTACAGGTCGATCCCACAAAGATTGAGAAAAAATTGTGTACTATTTGGATTTTTATATTAGAGTTTATGTGTTTAGTTAAACACTCCGTTGAATTGCAGTTAACACAACAAACCTAGTTTGTGGAATTATGGTTAACTCAATGGACTAACCTCGTGGACTTAAGTTAACTCCACGAGCCAATTTTTCCAGTTAAATACTATTACTTACAAAGGAATTCGGCCAACCATTGGGTGGTTCCATAGATTGTAAATAACATCAATTAAGCTCTTTAATGTTAGTTAATATTAGATTTATCATTAAGAAACACTAACATTCAGATATTTCAAATAGTAACCATTAAAATCTTTAAGTATCTAGAACAAATCAATTTCAGTAAACAATAAAACTATTTTCTATTTTCTATATCAAACAAACGTAAAACATTCACAATACTAACAATGATAACATTAATTACGATACAAAACAAACAATACAATACTTTAATACTAAATGTAAACATAGATAATTTGTTATTTTTGGTTTTTTTGTTTCAATATGTTCTTGAAGATGAACAAAAGGTGAAATGTAAAAATCTCTATCGATAGTAAAAACTTCTCTCACTACATGCGATGCAATTACACTATTGAAAACTTAATCACTTACAATCTTGCCTCCTCTCCCTATAGAATCGCAAATCAAGACTTGTAAGATGACCTCCTCTTCAGCATATTGGCATCAACTCGAAACCAAGGCTAGAAGTTTTTACGATCTCCTGAGATATGAGTCGATGCTTGGTGAAAATGGTTTTCCTTCCCGCGACACAATCACTCCTCACAATGGTTGTCAGTCATTGTGTTTGGCTCAGAATCGACCCGACATTAGAAAAGTATCCTCACAGACCTTCAATGGTTGGTAATTTTGGGGGTGGCGTAGAGCTTCAGGGAACTTCCAACGCTTTCTACAATTAGCGCAGTTCTCCACCTCTACACACACACTTTCTTCGTTTTTCTCCTCTTCTTTTATATTTCTTTCTATAGTAACTACTTCTACTTAGATGATCAATTGGATTTCCTTCATTCATATTAACGATGGTGATTTCTTCTTCATTCCACGAGTGAATTCCTGCGTGATACGTGCAATCGTGGTTTTCCTTCATATTTCCTGTTTCTGCAACTACTATGGTGGCATATAAGAAAATAAATGGTCCATGGAGTTAGTGTAACTCAACGAACTTACTTTGTTGATTTAACTATAAAACACGTGCAATAAAGAAATAACAAGTTCAGATGTTTTAGATAGTTACAACTATAAGTATCCGAAACTTATATTCATTTCAGATAGTTAACACCTAACCTTCCAAAAGATAACTTAAGTCAAGTTTCCAGATCGTGACATGTGTCCTCAGGTAGTTTTATCATAAAAAGATATTACAGATACTTGCAAACCTAACTATTCAATGCTTAGACACATTTTGGATAGTTAACAGATAACTTACCGAACATTCACTTAAGTCATGCATTATGATACTATATTGATTTGTTAATTTCTATTTTTATGCTTATATAACTAATTACTTTTAGAAGTAAACAAACAACCTTTCACACAAATTAGAGATTAATTCTAATTTGTATTTTAACAATAAGTGCACAGTGTATATTGTATTTATGTGCAAGTACAAGTCGATCCCACAGAGATTAAGTAAGAATTATGTACTATTCTGATTTTTATATTGGAGTTTATATGTGTTCAATTAAGCACTCCGTTGAGTTACAATTAACACAACAGACTTAGTTCGTGGAGTTATGGCTAACTCAATGGACTGTTCTCATGGACTTAAGTTAACTCCATGAGCCTATCTTTCTAGTTAAATACTACTATTTACAAAGAAATTTGACCAATCATTGGGCGGTTCCACAGATTGTAAATAACATTAATTAAGCTTTTCATTGTTAGTTAATATTAGATTTATCATTAACACTAACATTCAGATATTTCAAACAATAACCATTAAAATCTTTAAGTATTTGGAACAATTCAATTTCAGTAAACAATAAAACTATTTTCTATTTTCTGAATCAAACAAACGTAAAACATTCACAATACTGACAACAATAACATTAATCAGGATACAAAACAAATAATACAACACTCTAATACTAAATGTAAACACCGCTAATTTGTTGTTTTTGGTATTTTTGTTTTGATATGTTCCTAAAGATGAATGAAAGGTGAAATGTAAAAATCTCTATCGATAGTAAAAACTTCCATCACTACATACGATGCGATTACACCACTGAAAACTTAATCACTTACAATCTTGCCTCCTCTCCCTATAGAATCGCGAATCAAGAATTGTAAGATGATCTCCTCTTTAGCATATTGGCATCAACCTAAAACCAAGGCTACAAGCTTTACAATCTCTTGAGATATGAGTCAGTGCTTGGTGAAAATGGCTTCCCTTCTTGCAATGCGATCACTCCTCATAGTGGTTGCCAGTCACCATGTTTGGCTCGAAATTGATTCGACATCAGGAAAGTATCTTCACAGACCTTCGATGGTTGGTGATTTTGGTGGTGATGTGGAGCTTCAGGGAACTTCCGACGCTTCCTATAGTTAGTGCGGTTCTCCACCTCTACACACACACTTTCTTCATTTTTCTTCTCTTCTTTTATATTTCTTTCTATAGTAACTGCTTCTGCTTAGATGATCGGTTAGATTTCCTTTATTCATATCAATAGTGGTGAATTCTTCTTCATTCCATGAGTGAATTCCTACGTAATACGTGTAATCGTGGTTTTCCTTCGAATGTCTTGTTTCTAAAACTGCTACAATGGCATATTAGAAAATAAATAGTTCGTAGAGTTATAGATAACTCAACGGACTTACTTCATTGATTTAACTATAAAACACATGCAATAAAGAAATAACTTATAAGCTAACTAACACAATGCGTTACCTTAGTGTATATTCACTTATGCTAACTTAACGAGTTATATATGTGCAGTTCACGTGACATAATAAAGCATTTAAATTCAACATGTGCATAATTCTATCTTAACGAGTTCAAATATATAACTTACAATTTTTACATCTACTCAAGTACAAAAGGCTCGTGATCAAACAAGTCAATAAACTCTCAAAGTTTTCTTTTTTTTTCTTTCTTTTTTTCTTTTCAACATAGTATATATATGTATTTCATTAATACAGATACAATAAAACACAAATCTCATATAGTACTACTATAATTTACTGAAAATATGAATCAATATCAATAAGTTCATACTTTTTATGTAGTTTAATAAGATTTACACATAAATCATTCTACAAGTTTAATCAATCAAATTAAATGTATCCTTGATCATATGTATTTCATTTAATCTAAAAATCAACATTTCAGCTCTTTCAAGATTTTAGATAATTTATTGAGTTTCAGTTAAGCATTCTGATTTCTTTTTAAAATCATGAAACTATTAAACTCATAAAATTCAGCAAAAATATAAGATATTATATCCAGATTTGTATAATAGTAAAATTTTGTAGCATCTTATATAATGTTCTAAATATAACATTCAAGTAGTTACAATTCTTAAAAATTTGATAGTCTCAATTATCGGATAGTTATAGCAAATTCATAAAAAAAAAAGTTTCACTTTCCATAGAACATTACAGCACCATTCTAATTCCTCTAATTAAACAAATTACTTGGCTTTTAATCTAATTACCTCCCCCCATACTTACATTTTGCATTGTCCTCAATGTAAAAGATTTTATAGTAAATATTAGCAGGCATGAATATTATTTCGTTGACTTAGCACCTAACTTAACGAACTTAATTTGTTAAGTTAATGAATAACTCCACGAACTGAGTTTAAATATAAATTCAAGATAAGTAATCAATTACATACTTTGTTCTTTTGTATCTCTTTCAATATCTTCCAACTTTTGATTCTGAAAAACTTTTCATTCACAAATAAAAGCAGAATATATAACAAAATAACATTTAACAACAAAACATAGTGGTTGTCAGTCACCGTGTTTAACTCAGAATCAACCCAACATCAAGAAAGTATCTTCACAAACCTCCGGTGGTTGGTGATTTCGATGGTGATGTGGAGCTTCAAGGAACTTCCGATGCTTCCTATAGTTAGCACAGTTCTCCACCTGTACACACACTTTCTTCATCTTTCTCCTCTTCTTTTATATTTCTTATTAGGATCGGTAGGCTCACTAGAGGGGGGGTGAATGGTGAAGGTGTGAAAGTTTTACTTCTTTTAAAACAGAATTGATTGATTCTGAATATCAGTGTATTGAAATTGATTAAAATGATGCAAAAGCAGTAAATAGAAAGGAACACAAGACAATTTTAGGTCGTTCACCAACTCAGCTAGTCCACCCCTAAGAATCACTTGAGCTTCACTAAGTTTAAAAACTTACAACACTTGCTTTCAAGTAAAAGCAAGAACCAACACTTGAGCTTTCAGGTTGAAGCTCAGTAATCAACCTTCCTTCGAGCTTTCAGGTACAAGCTCTAAACCAACAATGAGTTTTCAGGTTGAAACTCATGAACCAACAGCTTGAACTTTTAATACAGAGTTTAATCACAGGGAGCTTTTGTGCTATAGAAGACTTGAGATTGTTTCTGAATGATGTAGACTTGAATGAATCTCTGAATGTGTTTGTAACTCACAATATATGATAATTGTTATCATAGCTTTTCCTTTTCTTCTCATATTTATACGAAGAGGTATAACGATCATATTCTCTTCCAACGGATGTATTCTACTGTACTTGCTAAGAAATCAGACCTAAATATGGTAAGTTACCGTTCAGGGAGATATTTCAAGATACCCTTCCGATTTCCTAGGTTTTTCGGAGATTTAGCCATGTAACTCTTTGAAACTCAATAGTAACTTCCCGAAAAGTCACTTAAGTTTTTCTACCATGTAGGATTTCAGATCGTACATATGAGCTATCATTTGATCGGATACTTGCAGCTTTAGCTTACTGAACTATTCCTCAAATTGTCGAATAGTTAGCTACAGTAACCCTCTGAAATCCTTGTTTAAGTTTTCGACTTCTTTCTTATTTCAACACGTGCATAATAGAATAACTTAAGTTTCAGATAGATAAGTATGTAACCTTCCGAAACTTCTTGTTTTTCGGATAGTTAGCTTTCTAACTCTCCAAAAACTCCTTTACGCTTCTTTTCTAGATTTCTGCATGTGGGTAATTGAATGACTTAAGTTTCGGATAGTTAACTCCTTAACTCTCCGACGGTATTTCTACTGCTTTGAATTTACTCTTCGGATACTTAAGCCTGTAATTTACCGAAACTTAACTTTCTTTCAGATACTTAAGCTTGGTAACTATCCGATTTTCTTGTAGCTTTATAGCAGTAATTTCTGAACGACCTGTATCTATTTATCTACCTTCTGATCTTTTACTGCACTGTCTTATCTGTGAAATACAATTTGATTCCTCACATAGGTTTTTGCATTATCAAAATACTAGGGTCCTAACAATCTCTCCCTTTTTGATAATGACAAAATCCTTTACATTTATTTACATGTATTTCACTCCCTAGATTGTTTCTATATATTCAGTCACATAGAAACTAAGTAAAGCAAAGATTTACAGGGAATACAATAACGTGGAGTTAATTCCTCCCCCTAACTATGTGCTAGAAATAGTGTAATTTCCATACTCTTCTCCCCCTATCTGTGTGCTGGGATTTTCCTCCCCCTTTTTATATTCTCCCTCTATCTGTGCTAGAAATACTGTAATTTCCATATTCTTCTCCCCCTTTTTGTCATTATAAAAAAAGGTGACTTGTAAAATTAATATCTAATATGTCCTACACGAGTACATGTTAGTAGAAAGCAAGCTCCCATATGGTGAGCTTGAGGAATAATAGATGAAAACATTTAAAGATCATGTAATGAACATATGCCTAGATTTCTTCTAATATGATTAAAGGTTGATTCATTTAAGGGTTTTGTGAAAATATCTACAAGTTGATTTTCTGTTGGAACAAACTTGAGTGAGATATTCCCTTTTTCCACATGGTCTCTCAAAAAATGATGTCTAATCTCGATATGCTTAGCTCTGGAATGAAGTACTGTATTCTTAGATAAGCTTATTGCACTACTGTTGTCACAAAATATAGTTGTATTCTGAATTTTCAGTTTGTAGTCAGCTAAAGTTTGCTGCATCCAAAGAATTTAAGCACAACACAGACCTACTGCAATATATTCGACTTTAGTAGTAGATAATGCAATACAGTTTTGTTTCCTACTAAACCATGAAATTAATGAATTTCTAAGTAGTTGGAATGTGCCACTAGTACTTTTTCTGTTAGATTTGCTGCTTGCATAATCTACATCACTATAGCCTGTTAACATTAGACTACTGTCAGCTGAGTAGTATAATCCGAAATCTTTAGTGCCTTGTAGATATTTGAAAATTCTTTTGGTTGATTTCAAATGAGATTCCTTTGGTGATGCTTGAAATCTAACACACAAACATACACTGAACATGATATCTGGCCTACTTGCTGAAAGATACAATAGAGATCAAATCATGCCTCTATATTTCTTTTGATCTACTGCAACACTTGAGTCATCAATTTCAAGTTTAGTGCTTGAACTCATTGGTGTGTTTCCAGATTTGATGTTTTCAAAGCCAAATTTCTTTAACATCTCTTTGTAGTATTTTTCTTGGTTGACAAAGATGCCATTTTGCACTTGATGTATCTGTAAACCTAAGAAAAATTTCAATTCTCCCATCATGCTCATTTCAAATTTATTTTTCATCAAATTTTGAAATCCATGATAGAGTTTTTCTGATGTAGCTCCAAAAACTATATCAACATATATCTGAACTATCAAAATGTGAAAATCAAAAGTTTTGATAAACAAAGTGTTGTCTACTTTGCCTATAGAGAAATTATTTTCAGTTAAGAACTTTTTTAATTCCTCATACCATGCCCTAGGTGCCTATTTTGGACTATATAAAGCTTTGTTCAGTTTGTAGACATGATCTGACTTGACTTCATCTTCAAATCCAAGAGGTTGTTTAACAAAAACTTCTTGAATTTCTCCATTTAGAAATGCACTTTTCACATCCATCTGAAACAATTTTATTCTCATACTGCTTGCAAAAGCAAGCAACATTCTGATAGCTTCTATTCTGGCTACAGGTGTAAAAGTTTCTTCATAGTCAATACCTTCTTGCTGATTATAACCCTATGCAACCAGTCGAGCTTTATTTCTGTTTATGTTTCCTTCTTCATCTAATTTGTTTCTGAAAATCCATTTAGTTCCAATGATGGATTTTCCTACAGGTTTTTCCACTAATTTCCAGATATTGTTTTTCTGGAATTGATTTAATTCTTCCTACATGGCCATCATCCAGTAAGTATCCTTACAAGCTTCATCTACTGATTTTAGCTCTATTTCTAACACAAATGCATAGTAATTGCAAATATCTTATGCTTTGCTTCTAATTTGTACCCTTTTGGTTATATTTCCAATTATTTGTTCTATGGGATGATCAAATTTGAACTTCCAACTATTTTGATTCTAATCTAAAGCCTGGGATTTGAGTTTCTACTTGTAGCTACCTTTTTCCAAATATTCATTTTCACTATCATTGTCAATCTTCAAATTTTTGAAATTCTATATTAGATCTTCATCAAACTGAACATTTATACTTTCCTCTACTTTTTTGTCTTTAGCAAAGTATACTCTGTAAGCTTTGCTTCTAGATGAGTATCCAACAAGTATAGCAAGTTCAGATTTTGCATCAAACTTGTCTTTAGCATTTCTAGTGTTTAAGACAAATCATTTGCATCTGAATGTCTTAAAGTAACCAACATTTGGAGTCTTATCAAACCAAATTTCAAAAGGTGTCTTATTCATCATAGATCTGATGTGAGTTCTATTGGAGATGTGACAAGCTATTCCTACAACTTCAGCCTAAAGAAATTTTGGTAGATCAATCGCATTCAACATGGTTCTAGCCATTTCTTGCAATGTCCTATTCTTTCTTTCCACTACTCCATTTTAAGTTGGAGTTCTAGGGCAAGAGAATTCATGCAAAATTCCAAATGAGTTGCAAAGATTTTCGAAATCATAGTTTTCAAATTCTCCTCCATGATCACTTCTGATTTTCTTCATTGTTAATTCCTTCTGGTTTTGAATTCTAATGCAAAAATTTTAGAATTCACTACATGTCTCATTTTTGTGAGTCAAAAATATTACCTAGGTTAATCTAAAAAAATCATCTACAATAACAAGAGTATATTTTCGACCTCCAAGACTTGAAATTTGAGTTGGGCCAAACAGATCTAGATGTAAAAGTTCCAAAAGCCTTTTGGTGGTAATTTCATGTTTTCTATGAAGAGAAGTTCTCTTCTGCTTCCCTAGCATACAGTCACTACACACCTTATCTTTCTTGAATGTAAGTTTAGGTAGTCCCCTAACAAGATCACTCTTAGATAACTTTCTGAGAGTTTTCATACTAACGTGACCAAGTCTTTTATGCCACAACCAATCATCTTCACTAGATGCTACCAAAGAAAAATTGCTTGTAAAATTTTCACATGAAAAGTTTAGTGTATAAATTGAGTAATTTCTAACTCTTGTAAATTTTATTTCATTTGTAACTGGATCTATGATATAACAATTTTTAGCATTAAAAGAGATAGTATATCCTTTATCACAGAGTTGTCCTACACTTAACAAATTTTGTTTTAATCCATTAACATGCAAGACATTCTCAATTTTACCATTTTTAGAAGTTATATTTCCTACTGCAGTAATTTTACATTTTTCATTATTACCAAATCTAATAGATCCTGAAGTTATGCTTTTAACAGAATCAAGAAAACTTTTCTTACCTGTCATGTGCTTAGAGCATCCACTGTCCACAATCCATTTTATTGCACGTGCTTCAAGCAACTTGTTATCCTGTAATTTATACTGAAATTAAAGCTTTTGGTACCCAAATCTTCTTGGGTCTAGTAGAGTTAGTCCTTAAAACATTAAATTTGTTGCCTCTTGACAACCACATATGACCTGATCTTCTTCTGATAGCAAACACAGTGGTGTCATCTCTATATGATCGAATCATTCCACCATAATAAGGTACTTCCTGTAGTATAGCATACCCTAGGCCAAATTTAGTTCCATTAAGACGTTGAGATCCTATTATTTTATCTAGTCTCTTCTGACCTTGAGTGAATTTCCAAATGATTCCTTTTAGATCATAGATTTTTGCTAATAATTTTTTATTTTCTTCTTTTAGTTCACAGTTATCACAACTATATTTATCCAAGTTAGTTTTCATACTTCTATTTTCAACTACAGCTGTTTCTAATTAAACAAAAGAATCTTCTAAACAACTATTCAACCTTTTAATTTCTTTCTTATATTCTCTACATTTAACATATAGATTATCTACTATACATAGAAGACTATTAACATCTAATTCATCATGCTCGTCTTCTGAACAAGAAGAAGAAGTGGAGCATGCCTCTTGAGCTGCAAAGCACACATTTGCTGCAGCTTCATCTTCAGAATCAGTTGAACTATTTGAGGAGCTACTGTCATCCCACGTAGCTTTGAGAGGCATTTTCTTTTTGTTCTTCCATCTCTTCTTCTTATCTAACTGATCCTCTTCTGTTTGAAATGGACAGAAAGTCTGTATGTGTCTTTGCCTTTTGCATTTGAAGCATGTGGGGATTGTTCTTTTTGGTAAGCTGGTCTTATTACTCTTCTTCATGAATTTCTTGAAATTTCTTGCTAGCAACAAAATATCATCCTCATCTGAGCTTAAAGCTTCTTCTATTGAAGGAAATGCAATTTCTTTTTTCTTATCAGCTTTCTTTTCAATAATTCCCTCTTGTTCCTTCCAGTCTTTCATTTGAACTTCGTGGGCTAGAAGATTGCCCAAACAGTTCTTCAACCGCGTAGTTATTTAGATCCTTGGAATCTTGAATAGAGATGGATTTCTATTTCCACTCGACAGTTAAACTTCTAAGGATCTTCTGTACCTATTCATGAGAAGAGAATTCCTTTCCCAAGCCTTTCAGACTATTATATTTACAAAACCTTTAGATGAAAATACATTCTGCAACATAAAATTAAATTTGGGTATTTGTAGGCTATGTGATGTATAAAATGCTTAGACTCCACAAAAAGATAAATATTGTTGATGATGTTGTTTACCTCATAGATATTATATACTTATCATAAATATCTAAGTAATATCTAAACTACTACATAAGATACTATGTATTTATGATAAAATTATTGTAGTATCTTATTGATTTTAAGTATTTTGTCAAGTTTAATGGTTTTCAAAATTTTAAGTGAAAGTGTAAATGAAAAACATTAAATACCTCTGAAATCCTAAAATTTTGATTAAATGTTTTCTTTGGATCAATGAAAGTGCATATGATCAAGAATGAGTTTGACTTGATTGATTAAACTTGTAGAATAATTTATATATAAATCATCTTAAACTACTAATCAAAAGTATGAGCTTAATGAAACTTATTCATATTTTCAATAAAATCATAGACGTAAAAATTGTATGAGATTTGTGTTTTATTGCATCTGTATTAATGGAATACATATATACTGTGCTTAAAATGAAAAGTACTTACAAAGTGAAAATCTTTGAGAGTTTATTGATCAGTTTGATCACAAGCCTTTTGTACTTGAGAAGATAGGTATGTAAGGATTGTTGTCTTGAAAAGGGATTCTTTAAATCTAGCAACCTAAGATCCTGATTAGACTTGAGATTATTGACTAAAAGTTCATTACACGGGTACATTAGAAAAAGCTCTTGTATGATTCAAGCTTTTCAAACTAACTTTTAATGAAAATTATCAATATTTACTATTTTGAAAAGATAAAAGTTATTTCATTAAATACATATATCTTTTAATCGAATATAGTTTCTACCAATATGACTACTGATTTATTGAATCAACAATAGTACTTTTGACAATGTTTATTTGAGATACATTCTTTTATTCTCCTTGAGTTAATCATATTAAGTTTAAAATTATGTTTTGATTCATATATGGTTGGAGTTGATTCTTGAAATCATTTTTGATGAATTTAGGATGATAGAAATCTTCTGAAAAGAAAATTTAAAGTATAGTTATAATTAACATCTATTTTTATACAAGTATATTTTGTATGTTATTGAATATATTTGAAGTATATTTGTAGGGGGAGGAATAACAATGTCCAAAACAGATTAATATAATTCAAAATATAAATCTTGGTTAATTTGATTTTAGTCCTCTTAAGATCTTGATGAAACAATTCAAAAGACAAATAAACTATTTTTAGATTCATAAAAAGAATATTAGAATAGTTTACAATGCTCTCAAGATGATGTTTTATATATGTTAATTATAACTTGTGTGTTGTCTTTGGAAGGTTTTAGTTGAAAGCATCCGAAACTTGTTTTTGGTAAAGTGTATTAACTAAACGTTATGTTATATAAGGTAACGTGTAAAACTACCTCTAGACAGCTGTTAGGTATTTAATTTTGATGATATATGCTTTATTAACGTATTTAAATAAGTCTACATAATATTCTCTAAGTATATTTCTCTAAGTATAATAGTTAACAGATTATCGGAAAGTTTCATTTTTATGTCGGATAAATTAAAGATTTTCGAATGGTTAGATTTGCAATAGTTAAACTTTCAGATAGTTAACGTTTCGTTTTTGTCGAATACTTTATGTTAAAAACTCGTATAGTTAAGTTATCTGCACGTGTGTTTTTAATGTTTTAAGTTGTCACGTGTTTTCCATGTACATTCGGTAATGAAAAATCGAATAGTTAGATAACTGTTCTAGTTTTTATACGAATGGATAGATAACTGTTCGAGTTTTGTAAAAGGACTAACGAACAGATAAGTTTCCTTGTTTAGTCATGTGTTTTGCAGGTGCAAAAACTCGAAGAGTTAAAGAATAAGTGTTCGAGTTTTTACAGGAGTTAAAAGATAAATGTTTGACTAAATTGAAGACTTAGAAGATATTCTCCAAGACTCCAGGAAGATGAAGTTTCGGTGAATCTACGAGTGGAGATCGTGGAAACTCAAAATGTTAGTGAAGAAAGTGGAAATTTAAATAGAAAGTAATTTCGATTAAAGAGAAAATTAGTACGTGGATCATGGATTATGGATTATGGATCAAGTGGATGAACATGGTGAACGTGAAAGACAACAAAGTTTGACTACTAATAGAGAGTACGAGCTACATAACAACAAAGGATCCCAATCTCAAAAAAAAAAGAAAACCAAGTCTGAATATTCAATCTGGATCCCTAACTGAAAAGTTAAGTTTGAATATTCATATTCTGAAAAGTTCTCCAACATCAAAAGAAGTTCGAAATTCCAAGCAATTTTAGAAAAGGAGCTGCAAACGCAAGAAGTTTGGAAATTCGACAACTGGAAAAGAAGAGATACAGAAGCTGAGCAAAGAGAAAGAACAGAGTTGTGTGCATAAAGATCAAGTTTTATACAATTCCAAATTAGTTTTGAAAAAGAGCTTTGTTTTCCTATTTCAATTGTATATCAAAAATTACTGTATCAAAATTGTCAAGAAGGGAATTAAGCTGAAAAGATATTGTAAATTCTGTCTTGAAATAAAAGAATAGAATTTCATTTATGAGTGTTTTGTGCTCTTGTTTTATCCGCTAGTTTAATTACTAAAGACACAATTCACCCCCCCTCTTGTGATACAGACGATCCTACAACTAGTATTAGAGCAATTAAACTGTTTAAAGCATTCGAAAAGCCTTCATTTCTCTATTTAGGAATTGGTTTTTCGTGTCATTTACTTCGGATCATCTGTTTAAAATGGATAATTTTGAAATCATAGTTATGACTGAAGGACAAACCACTAATCATCCTCCTATGTTCGAATGTAGCAATTATGGCTACTGGAAATATAAGATGAAAGTATTCTTTCAGTCAATCCATTTCAAATTATGATATATAATTAGCAATCCTATAGTGTTAGTTACGACTCCATATGATACTTTATTATTATTATTATTATTATTATTTTATTTATTTTTTTTTAAAATAAATCTATCCTGTAAATTCATCAGGGGATAGTCCTGCAAATGGGAAAGATAAACCAAATAAATTTGGTTTGAACTTAAGGTACAATTTTTTGAAAGAGAAGCAAGAAACCTTGAAAATCGGTTTGACCTAGAGATATTCTAGTTTGACCGAAACGAAAGTTCAGTCTAGTCGAAAATTCAAAATGGTCTGACCGTTAAAGCAGATTTTACGGTGAAACCGATCCTAGTGATCGGTAAGACCGTAGAGGAATACGGTCTGACCGAAGCACCTGACCGGTCAGACCGGCGTAGTAAAATCGCCGGATGTCGGTTGAATCCAGAAAAAATAATAAGGCTGTTTTTCGGTTCAGCCATCTCAGCAGAGCGGTTGAACCGAAGAGACTCCGGTGGAACCTAAAAAGTGTTTCGGTTAAACCGAAGGTCACCAAATTTTTGCTGCAAATTTTCTTCCATACCGATCCTGGGATCGGTTTGACCGGAAGGTGAACGGTGCAACCGGATGTTCTGACAACTGCATGTGCGTCTGCCGAAGCTGCAGGTAGCGTCTGACGAGCGACTGTCAGACTGAAGAAGCGGTAGGCTGTATTCCTCGATCTTTGTTTTTTGAGGACAGTGAACTGCTATCTACTCATTTCTTCCGAAACTTTAAATAGTTGGAAAAAATGCGATATTCTCCCAATTACTACAGAAATATTTGGTTGAATGTTACGAAAGATGATATCGCACCTGTGGATCCAGATGCACCATAATGTTGTTGTTGTTAAGTATTTTAGAATATTCAGCCGAGGAGATTTTTTTCGAGAAAATTTTTTTTGTTTGCTCCATTCTTTCCAGTTGGTAATCCCGTCAATATTTAGTATGTTGTTGAGCCGATGTATCAAATCTTTGACGAACCTGCAATCGTAAAAAATATGTTGAGATGTTTCTGAGTTATTATTGCATAAGCTGCACCTAGAAGGGAGATAATATCCAGCCTGCGTTCTAATATCATCCACTGGAATGATATTTCTGTTGAGTTTCCATAGGAAAATTGAAATTTTTGTGGGAATCTGCGATGACCACATGCCTTTAAGCTTATTGTCTTGATGGTGATGATCTCGCACTAATTCCCAAGCTATTTTGATCGAGAATTTATGGCCGCTTAAAGCTCCAGATTCCTGAAATAAATGTTTGTAATTTCTCCAACAGCTATTGAACATTTTGTTGATATTATTGCCTTGTTCTTCTGCTATTTGATCCATCGACCCATGTATAGCATTTATGGCATGAGCCCAGATACCTGAGTTTTCCAGTATTTTTTTAATTTGCTTCAATCTGAAGGCGGTAATCTGATCTCTTATATTTCTGATATCAAGTCCATTTTCTGTAATAGGTCTAGCTATTCTTCCCCATGAAAGCCAATGAAAATTCTTTTTGGTATTGTCTCCAGACCAGAAAAATTTAGCACAAATGGAATTGATTCTGTTGATAATGCCTAAAGGAAGTGGAATGGCACTTAGAGTGTGTATAGGTATGGAATTCAGAACATGCTTAATCAGCATAAGTCTACCTCCTTGACTGAGAAATCTTGCCTTCCAGCCTGCCATTTTGTTTTGAATCTTGTCAATCAGATATTGAAAATATTTTATCTTCGGTTGTCCTTTGAAGATGGGGCAGCCTAAGTAGATAAACAGCCAATCACCTTGCTTACAACCAAGAATGTCCTTTATGAAAGCAATGCGATGTATTGGACTTTTCTTGGATACTAAGAAGTTGCTTTTTTCATAATTAATCTTTTGGCCAGTAGTCATTTCATATTTCTTGAGAATATTGATGACTTTCTGAAGCATAGATTTTCTACTATTTAGGAATAAAAGGGCATCATCTGCAAACATCAAGTGAGAAATACGCCAATGTCTGCTTTGGCATTTGTAAGGAATATAGTCTGATTCCTGTTGGAGCTTGAGTAGTGCTCTACTTAGCAGTTCTTCAGTAATAATAAAAAGGAAAGGTGAAAGTGGATCCCCTTGCCGAAGACCTCTAGAAGGGTAAAAAGTTTGTGAGGGTGCTCCATTGAATAACACTAACGTAGGATTGTCAGAAATACAGTTTGCAATGATGTTGATGATAGTGGAGTCGAAACCAAATGCTTTAAGGGTTCGGAAAATAACCGTCCAATTCATTCTATCAAAAGCTTTTTCCATATCTAATTTGACAATGAGATTACCTCCCCGATGGCCTTGATCAATATATTGAATCAATTCTTGTGCTAAGGAAATATTATCATGAATACTTCTTTCCTTGATGAAAGCTGCTTGGGTGGGAGATATCATAAGTGAAATCACTTTGGAGATTCTGTTGGCGATAACTTTGGCTATTACCTTGTAAGAGATGTTGCATAAACTGATAGGCCTGAAATCTGCAAAGTTTTCTGGTTGCTTTCTTTTTGGAATCAAAGTAATAAATGTGGCTTTCCATTTGTTGTTAAGTCTTGCACCTGTAAAGAAATATTGTACGGCAGCACAAAAATCTGTACCAATTACCTCCCAGAATTTCGTATAGAATTCTGTTGTGAAACCATCTGGGCCAGGAGCTTTGTTATTAGGGAGAGAGACTAAGACATCTTTTATTTCAGCAATAGTAGGAATGTCCCATAAAGACTGATTGTGACTTTCATTTAAGACTCTCGGTATATTATCAAACAGACTCTGATCCTTAGTAACTTGTTGAGAATGAAAAATTTCTGAAAAGTAGTCTTTACCTCTCTTTTTAATTTGTTCTTCATCTTCATTCCTTGTTTGCATATTTTTGAAATGATCCTTCGAGTTTCTCCTTTTGATAATTTGATGAAAGAATCTTGTGTTTCTGTCCATTTTTGTCAACCAATTAATGTGAGAACTTTGTTTCAACAAACTATATTGTCTAGCTGTATTCTTTATAAGTTTATCTTTGAGATTGATAACCATGGCATTTTCCTCTAGCGTACAAGTCTCAGGCTCTGTCTGAAATTTCTGCTCTAAAGAATTTATTTGTTTCAAAATATTCTGTTCCTCAGAAAAAATATTTCCCACTTTATTTCTATTCTAGCTAATGAGAGCTTTCTTTAGAATCTTGAGTTTAGCACTGAAGTTTGTGATTGGATTCTGGAATTTTGCACTGCTCCAAACATTTCTAACTATATGTTCTATATCTTCAAATGATAACCAGAAATTTTTAAATTTGAACGATCTTGGGCCCCATCCTTTGATATTTTTGTTTTGAATCCTGATGTAAGCATGATCTGAGCAAATCCGTTCTCCATAAATTATCTCGTCAGTGAATTGTTCAAACAGAGAATTATTCAATAGAATACGGTCTAATCTTGCTAATTTTCTGTTATTGCCAGTTCTATTGTTGCACCAAGAAAAAGAATCTCCAAAATGAGGGGGTTCTATGAGTTGGTTTTGATTTATGAAATCATTGAACTCCTGTCTAGCTGACTGATGTATGTGAATAATATTCTGAACTTCATCTGTATGTCTAGTAACATTGAAATCTCCCCCAAGCAACCACGGGCCATGTGCAATTCTTGTATTCAGATCCGTTAAATAATCCCAAAGATTTCTACGGATATTCTGATTGCATGAAGCATAAACCACCGAAACTAAAAGATCTTGATAAGATGATTTTAAAACCTTGTAAGTGATGGCTTGCGAGTGGGACTCCCAATGTTGTATATCCAGATTATCAGACCAAAAAGCACATATCTTTGCATTTCCATAGTGATGATTCCAATTAATTTTTTCTGTAAATTTTTGAGCATCATCTTCAGACATAAAGTGTTCCTGAATGAATATTGTTTGTAACTTATGCTTCTTTATCAGATTTATGACAAAATTTTGGGTTGATTTATTTACCAACCCTCGGCAATTCCAAAATAATATATCCATATTATCAATGTTTGGCCATTTCACTCTTACAAGGACGTAAGACTAACACTCTGTGAAGATTCTGAGTCATGGATGAGCTGTAGTTTTTTCTGTCTAAGTCGAGTACTTTGTCTTTTGGATAGCCGATTCATATTGATTTTTTGTCTTGGAGTCTCTGCTTCCTCATCTAAAGAGTCTGACATAAACTTTTCAGGACAGGAATCTTCTTCGTCCGAATTTGAATCTATATCTTTCTTTTTCAATTTTTCTTTTAGAATCTGTAAAGCCAGATTTTGGAAAGATTCTTTTCTCGGTTTGACCGTAGCTGTATCCGGTTGGGCCTAATTTGTGTTAACTTCCATCGCCTGTTTACCGATCATAATCCGGTGCGACCGAATAGTCGCGAGTTGTCAGAAGGGCATTCTGACGACTCGATACCCGGTTTAACCGTGGAAAAGCTCGATTGAACCGAGGTCTGTATAGCATCGGACGCCTGTATACCGATCTGGATTCGGTGCTACCGAACCGGTCGCGTGTTGTCAGGGTTTTCCAGACTATCTGTCGACGCGATTCGCGGTTGTACCATGGATCTCGGTTGAACCGGGGTCTGCTTTCCGTCGGACGCCTGTTCATGTGTCAGAGGAGTTCGGTGCATCCGCTGTATTTGCTTGTTGTTAGGATTTTCCCCCTGCAACGCTTGCGTGTCTGACATTTGCTCTTTCCTCGATGTTACAGTAGTGGTTGCGTGTCTAGCTAACTCTGAAGCTTTTTCAGGTGCAACAGCTGTGCTTTTTGGAGAGAGAGTCTCAGAGACATTCTGCGACATATCTTTCTCAGTCAGCGGGATATCTGTTGTCTGATTTTTATCGGTGTTTACTAGTTGCGAAGATCTGATATCCGAAGATTTTTTGCGTGTGACTACCTTCCATGCGTTTTGATTTACTTCCGTATTTTTCTGACTTGTCGACGGCCCAGCATTGTCAGAGGCAGCTTTCTTTTTGCATTGTTGAATCGTGTGCCCGATTTTACAGTAATGCGTACAAAATTTTGGTTCGAATGGATATAAAATCTTTTGGACTATTATCTCTCCTCCATTATCGATGGTGATTGAGCGTGGGAGAGGCTTCGACAGATCCATCTCTACGCATATTGCTGCCAATCCAGGTCTTGTAAAATTGCAGACATCTTTATGAGCACAAAGGTATTTTCCTAGGAGTTTGGCTATGGATTTAATGGCTCCCAGAGCATGAAGGTGTGCACGCAAATGAGGTAAGTGAACCCAAACAGGAGCCCATATTGCTTCCATTCCCGGAGAGAAGGAAGGAGACCAACGAAAAACATACATTCTTCTCCCTTTAATGCTCCAGTTATCCTTAACTAGAGCTTGTAAAAAATGAGTATGACTTTGAAATCGTAAAAGAACATACCGGTTATCCAATGCTACTGGGAAGACTCCTTCTGTGATGTTAAGGGTAGCCTTGATGCCTTCTAGAATAGAGTGAAGATCCGGTCGTTGTCCTGCGAATCTCCCGACTAGAGTATGTTGGAATGGAGCAGCCAGATTTGAGATTTCTTCATTGGAGAAAGATATTCGGAGTTGACCTTCCACCGAGATAGGGTCTCTCACCGGAATCTCTGGAAATGTTGGAGGAACAAAATGTTCCCGGATGGTTGCTGCAAAAGATGGACGAGGAGAGTCCTTTTGCCAAGCATTTGGGTTGACAAAAGGAGGGGGATCTCCTAGGACCTACGTCGGAGCCGGTGGCGGATCATCCGCCATGAAAACTCAAAAGAAAAATAAGAGCTCCTACACTCTTGACTAAAATCGCCTAGAGAGAGAAGCTCTGCCTTGAGAGAGAAAGTTGAGGGGAAGAATGGGTTTTTTTTTTTTTTTTTTTCCATATGATACTTGGACTTTTGATGAAAAGGAGCGAATGATACTAAATGCTAAAGGTTTAAACATCTTGTTTTGTGCTTTATCTCATGATCAATTTAATAAAGTTTCTGCATATCAAACTACATATGAGATATGGCATGCATTAGAAGTTGCCAACGAAGGTACTAATCAAGTCAAGGAATCTAAGATCAATATGTTAGTACATAAATATGAGCTTTTTAAAATGCACGAAAATAAATGTATCTTTGACATGTTTTCCCGTTTTCTTGAGATTGTAAATTCATTAAAATCTTTAGGCAAGAAATTCGAGGAAAAATACTTGGTAAGAAAGATCCTTAGATCTTTAACTAAAATTTGGGCTCAAAAGACAACATCTATTGAAGAGTCCAAAGACTTAAATACATATACTCTCGATGATCTCATAGGAAATCTAACAACTTATGAAGTACAACATTTAGATCCAAAAGGGAAAAATCCTAGAAGGGATCTGGCTTTTGAGGCTGATAAAGTCTTAGAAGTCACTAGTGATTGTAACGATGATTTATTGTTGTTGACGAGAAAATTTAGAAATCTGTTGAAGAAATGCAGGAACTTCAGGTCAGCAAAGACATCTGGAGATATGGAGAAGTCATTCACGAAAGACAAAAGTATATGCTACAAGTGCAACAGGTCGGGTCAATTTCAAACTGATTGTCCTCTCAACAAAGATAAGAAGAATTCAAGGAGGAATTTCAGGAATAAGAAATTCAGAAAGAGAAGGGCGCTTAAAGTGACATGGGATGACTCTTCAACTTCACAAAGTGAAGAAACAAAGGATTCAACATCAAACAATGAATCCTCATCAACATCAGATTCAGAAGAAAATCTGGCAAATGTATGCTTTATGGCAAAATCCAATGAGGTATCCTCTGATCAAAATGCTAATTTTGATAGTTTTGATGGATTACTTGTTGAATATAATAGACTGGCCAAAAAATATAAGAAAGTCAAAATAGAAAGAAAGGACACTAAGAAAATGTTAGATGAATCTGAAAATAAGATTGATTTTCTGAACTCTACGTTGAATAAATTTAAAGAAGAAAATCAAAGGCATGCACAGGAAATTTTAAAGTTCACTGCTATAGAAAGAAAATTGCATGCTGATTGTGAAAATTTAATTGTTGATAAGAAAAAAATGATCTGTGAAATTGAAAAACTAGAACTGACTATTACTGATTTAAATTCAGAAATTGATGTGTTAAAGATTAAAGTCTGCGATCAAAAGGCTATATTAAGTAAATGGAATAATAGAAAAACTTTAACAAATGAACTCAGTAGTAAAATATCAAATGTAGAAAAACATGGTATTGGTTTACACGATGCATCTTCTGAAAATTATATATTGCATGATGGTACTGCTAAAAATAATGTCTTTATTTCCAGTACTAAGAATAGTAAGAGAAAAACTATTCCATATGTAATCAAAAAGGGAGAAAAATATGTGCAAATTGATGAAATGTAGCATATAAATGATAACACACGATGCAAGAATTTCAAAAGAAATCTTCAAAAGAATCAAGCTAAGACATTTGAGAATTTTAATATTCTTGATCAATTTTCTTCATATTTAAAGAATATTAGATATTGGAAATCAAATAATGTTAGAAATAAAAATTTCAACTTTGGTTTACATGGAGATAAATGTTCTGATAATTATAACACTAAGAGAAAGAAACGCAAAAATAATTATCAGAAAATAAATAAGTTGAAGTCTAAAAATATGGATTATTTTGATATGACTCTCTCTAAAATTCTTGGACCCACTCAAAAATGGGTTCCAAGAGATAAAATCTCTTTTTGACTATTTTGTAGGTACACAAATCAAAATGGATATTGGACAGTGGAGCATGCAGCCACATAACTAGAGATATACGATTACTGACAGAAATAACAAAGACCAAGAACGGACAAGTTACCTTTGAAAATAAAAGCAAAACAAATATCCTTGGGTCTAGCAAGGTTCAAGTAGGTGAGAAATGTTTTATAAATGATGTCTTATTAGTTGAAAACTTAGGTTTTAATTTATTGAGTGTTCCTATTTTAATGAAGATTTACAGAGTAATTTTTGAAAAAGATTCTTGTAAAATTATGGATATGACTACAAACGAAATTTTATTCACTACATACAAGAAAGGATTTGTTTGTATTCTAAATTTGCCTTCTGATATTATTAAAGACAATGCTTGCTTAATTGCAAAATTGGATGAAGTCATTTTATGGCATAGAAGGCTAGGACACTCAAACTTAAAATTATTACAAAAGCTGTCTAGAAAGAATCTAGTTAGAGGTTTACCTAGTATTAAGTACTCAAAAGAGTTTATGTGTGATGCATGTCAACTAGGTAAATTACATAAAACATCCTTTAAAAGCTTAAATGAAATAACAAGCAAAAGAGTATTAGAACTAGTGCATATGGATTTATTTGGACCTACTAGAACAACCAGTCTAGGAGGTAAACATTATGCTTTTGTATTAGTTGATGACTATTCTAGATTTACTTGGGTCTATTTTATAGCTAATAAAACTGAAGTTTTTGAAATATTTAAGATATTCTGTAATAAAGATCAGAATGAGCAAAATGTTAAAATTCAAAAACTTAGGAGTGATCATGGTACAAAATTTGATAATGATCAAATGGACACCTTTTGTGAAGAATTAGGCATAGATCATAGGTACTCATTTCCAAGAGCTTCACAAAATGGGATAGTAGAACGTAAAAATAGATCACTTCAGGAAATGTCCAGAACCATGTTAAATGAGAATAAGTTACCCCTTTTCATTGGGCAGAAGCAATTCATACAGCATGCTATGTTATAAATAGAGTACATCTAAGACCAATTTTAGATAAAACTCCTTATGAGATATGGTATAATAGGGTTCCCAAAATAAGTTATTTAAAATCATTTGGCTGTAAGTGTTTTATTTTAAACACTAAGGAACGAAGAGACAAATTTAAAGCCAAATCAGATGAAGGGATTTTTGTTGGTTATTCCATTAGAAGTAAAGCATATAGAGTTTATAATAAATCAACAAAAACCATTGAGGAAACCCTGCATGTGAAATTTCATGAAAATTCTCATTTGGATGTTAGACATGCTGAAAACTTTGATTCAGAAATTCTCCCAAAAATAGTACCAAATGATGTTGATAGAGAAATTGATAGATTATCTAACAGAATAAGAAATCTAAGTTTGAATGATGAAAATTTAGAAGAAAATAATGTCATACCTATAGAAAATATGGAACAACATAGAAATTGGCGTTATACTTCATCTCATCCTATTGATCAGATAATAGGCGATCCTAATCAAGGAGTTAGGACTAGGTCATCAGTAGTCAACATTTGTGGTGCTTATTCATTTGTTTCTTTACTAGAACCTAAGAAAATTGAAGATGCCTTAGAAGATGAATTTTGGTATTTAGCTATGCAAGATGAGCTAAATCAATTTATAAGAAATGAGGTATGGGATCTAATTCCACCACCTGAAAATCAATCCATAATAGGAACAAGGTGGGTATTTAGAAACAAAGTAAATCAAGATGGACATATAGTTAAAAATAAAGCTAGATTAGTTGCTCAAGGTTACAAGCAAGAGGAAGGAATTGACTATGATGAAACATTTGCTCCTGTTGCTAGACTAGAATCAATACGAATTTTGTTAGCTTATGCTTGTTATATGGATTTCAAATTATATCAAATGGATGTTAAGACTGCTTTTTTAAGTGGATATATAAAAGAAGAAGTGTATGTAAAACAACCTCTAGGTTTTGAAGATTCAAAACATCTTGAGTATGTTTACAAGCTTAAGAAGGCACTATATGGCCTTAAACAAGCTCCTAGGTCTTGGTATGAAAGATTATCTAAATTTCTTATGGAAAAAGGGTATTCTATGGGAAAGGCAGATCACACTCTTTTTATCAAGAAGATCGAAAAAGATATATTAGTAGTTCAAATCTATGTAGATGACATCATATTTGGAGCAACAAATGATAAATTAGTTGAGTCCTTTTCGAAAGACATGACTAATCAATTTGAAATGAGTATGATGGGTGAACTATCATTTTTCCTAGGCTTACAAATTAAGAAATTAGATCAGGGTACTTTTATTTCACAAGAAAAATATACTCAAGATTTATTAAAGAGGTTTGGTTTAGACAACACTAAAACAAATAATACACCAATGAGTACTATCACCAAGTTGGATAAAGATGACTCTGAAAAAACTATAGATGTAAAACAATATAGAAGTATGATTGGTTCATTACTCTATTTAACAGCTAGCCTACCAGATATTATGTTTAGTGTGTGTACTTGTGCTAGATATTAATCAAATCCTAAGGAATCACACCTACCTACTGTTAAATGAATTTTTAAATATCTATTAGGAACCATCAATTTCAGACTGTTTTACTTTAAACACAGTTCTTTAAACATAGTAGGTTATAGTGATGCTGATTTCGCAAGATGTAAGTCTGAAAGAAAAGGCACTAGTGGCACTTGTCAATTGTTAGGTAATTCCTTAATGTAATGGTTTAGCAAAAAGTAAAATTGTGTTGCATTATCTACAACTGAAGCTGAATATATAGCTACTACACTTTGCTATGCTCAAATCCTATGGATCAGACAAACCTTAAAAGATTTTAATTTAGACAATGAACCAACTAAGATTTTCTATGATAGTAATTCTGCAATTGGTTTATCTAAAAATCCTGTCTTACATTCACGAGCAAAACATATTGAAGTTCAACATCATTTTCTAAGGGATAATGTTATAAAAGGAAAAATAGTATTAAATTTTGTTCCTACCACAGAACAATTAGCAGATCTATTTACAAAACCCTTAGATGAAAATACATTCTCAAAATTACGATTAGAACTTGGTATCTGTAGGTTATCTGATATTTAAATGGTCATGTTCATTGTATTTTGATTTGTTATAAGGTAGTTTTAGAATTTAATGTCTTTATTAAAAAAAACAAAAAACAAAAACAAAACAAAACAACATATCTATTTTCGAATTACAGTTTTCTAGTAGTTAAGAATTTATGAAATTCTGATTTTTATTGAAGTCAATTTATTTAAGAAAAATTCAGAAAAGATTACTTAAGGAAAAGTTAAATTGATTCAATGTGAGTGTCAACTATATTTTTGTTACTTATGTATATGCTATTACAGAGATTTTAACAGGAAAATACATAGAAAGTATGTACTTTTTATTAAAGTTATTAGCATTCTGTTAAAAAAATTAAGTCTTGCGGTTGCCTCTAATTTAATTTACTATCCTGTTTTATTTTTGTTTATTTTTTGTCTATAATTACTTGAGTAATTAAATTCATTGGGGGATCTTAAACCCTAGTCACTTAAACCAATTGGTTTGGGATGTGCTGACTGAAAACTCATTTTGCAAGTAATTCAGATTATATTTAAAAAAAAAAAAATTACCTATTCTCACTTGTCATTGAGTAACTGGTTATCTTTCTCCTAAGCAAGGGATTATGATCACGTAAAAAGATGATATTGTGAGAGGTAATACATAAAATATATATATATGAATATAATAAAAAACAAAGGAGGCAATGTACTCAAGCTTAATTTATCTTTCAAGGTGTTATAACAGTCCTAACATAATCTATGCACATAATCCTTGTTACTTTTGTTATTATCTACTCTTTACACATAATGTACGATATTTATTTGTCTTAAGTTGTGTACTCATTATTAAAATCTTTTAAGTTTCTATACGTATATCTCTATGAATTATCTTTTGTAAACTGAATAAGATAAAAGCCAAAAAGTCTAAATTGTTAACTCTACTACTTATTTCTGTATTTCATTCAAATTAAAAAAAAGAAAAAAGGAGAGACTCAAATCTATTTAAGGCTTAGCATCCTACTTAAGTAAGCTATTTGACCTTTTTAAGCCAACTCTACTTAGGGATTGGCAACCCAAATTAAGTACGCCATAAATTCTTTACACTACATTTATGTAGGGAGAACAATTTCTCGTATAATAATTTATAACTTTTGAACTATTATATGTTTTCATGAAAGAATCTGCATAATTTCAGGAAATACACCTTAATTAAGTACATTTCTAAACTATCGGTGACTTGCAGGTATTTTAATTCTTAAGTATCCGAATTTTCTATTGTTTCGGTAAGTTATATTACAAGTATCGGACAGTTGTGTTTTAAAACGTTCAATAGACTATGTTATTATTTCCTGTAGTACACATGTCGAAACCATAATGCATGACTTAAGTGGATTTTCGGTAAGTTATCTATAACTCTCCGAAATGCGTTTGGGCATCGGAAAGTTAGATTTGTAACTATCTGAAACATCTCTTTATTATAAAACTACTTAAGTACACATGTCGTGATCTAGACGATTGACTTAAGTTATCTTTCGGAAGGTTATTTGTAACTCTCCAAAATGCACCTGTGTATCGGATAGTTAGGTTTATAAGTCTCCGAAACTTTCTGAACACCTTATGTTTAAATTGTGCACGTGTTGAATTTCACTACTTTATAATGTCTCAATCGAAACTCGAACAGTTATGTTTAAATCTTCGACTTTTCACACCTATTCCTTCGAGAAACTCAAACAGTTATCATAAGTCTTCGAGTTTTCTCACTTTTTCACTTAGCTTGAAGTTATTTTCTTTATATGCACAGTTATGCTAAGTATTCCGCAATTGTTGGTTGTAAAACTTATACAGTTATTGCAAACACTCGAGTTATTTATCGGTAATGGATCTTCTATTTATGATTTCAATGATTGAATCTGTTTATCCATTTATAAACTCGAAGAGTTATGAATGTTTTCCTAACAACCTTTCATGTTTCTACCTTGGTAAAACCCTAGCTTCACAATCTTTCCTTCCACTAAATTCTACAATGCAAAGCGAAAATTAATCAAAAATGTCAGGACGTGGTAGAATGACCAAAGTGCATAAAAGAGAGCTGTAACTTCAGAAAATGTAGAATGAAATCGACGACATCTATTCAAGGTACACTTTTTCAAATGAAATACTACATGAAATAAGAAAAGCTGTTCAAGATGAGAAAAACTTCTGTTGGAAATTTATTCGAAATTATGCTGAAACACAGTTTAGACTAAAATAGACTGAACTTTTCGCATTGCATTTATAGAAAAGAAATTTACAACCTAACCCTGCAGTTGTAAGTTCTGGACATGTACTAAAGACATCAGTACAGTCTATCACTTATTATGGAAAGAAGTGGGGACCAACGATCGAAAATGCAAACAGGGAATTACAATCCTTGTATTCCCAACATTATTTTCCCCTAGCTGTTTTAGATGATATTAAACAGTATATCGATGAATAGAAAACTGCCATTAGCAAAATGGGCCTTCGAAGTGAAAGACAAAGAGTTTATCAACTCAAAATGACAGAGGTGGAGAGCTTAAAACTCTATATTCCATTATTACCACCTAGGCATCATGGTGAAGGACCATCAAGACAACAGGTGCCTTTAACGGGAGAAATTAAGACAATTTTAGAACCTCCTGAATAACATGAAACACTGCAAACATATAGTCGAACAAAGAAAAAGACAATTGAATATTTTGGACTAACTGCAGGTGTACAAGGAATATTGCATCAAAAAGAAGAATCAATGAAAAATGGAAAACTATGCTCCATTGCAGAAGCTGGACAGACATTTTTGTCAAGAACCCCAGTAGATGTGACAAATATTGGCTTACAAGCATATACTCTAAGGTATTGTGTCACATTAGTGCATAATGTATCTTTTAATACAATGGACAGTTTTTCACACAATGCTGCAAACACACATTCTTTTCTTACGGAAAGTGAGAATGTAGGAAATTTTGATGATATATATACAGATGATATTGTTGATGACATAGACACTGAGTCTATGAATTTTGAAGATATTTCATCTGAAGAGGAATGTACAGATATTCTTCCTCTTACTATATCTCGAACAGAGACTTTTGAATTTTGGTACAGTTGCTTATACTACACTTTATATGTATGGTTATGTCTGTTACAATATATCGTATACTTGTTGATAAATGTATATAATCAACATACACAGTTACAAATAGAATATGATACTACCAATGTCTCACATATACAAATTTCAGAAATACAGGATGATTCTATTCCACAAACAGATATAGAGCATTCTTTCATACAAAGACAGTTGTATAGATCACATATAGATATACAGGTTGCTGATATACAGATTGTTACAGAGACTATTGCTACTGAAATGTTTCTAGAAGAACAAACAGAAGAAATTCAGTAGATTATTGATACGACAATAATAGATATTTCAGACATTTATACTAGTTTTGATAGAAATCCCACCAGTTCTAAAAGATCTGACAATATAGATGCTACTGATAATATTGAAACAAGTCCCAAATCAAAACATCATGACAGGAAAATACCTAATCCTGAACAGAGTTTAGATGCAAATACACTATTATGGTTCAAAAATAATTCATGTTATGACAAATTTCAGACATATAAAACTTTTACAGTTTTATATTCAAGACCAGTTAAGTTTGAAGGGATGGCACACATATGTGAACTGTTTGAATTTCAAGGCTTGTTGACTCTACTTCCACAACAGCCAAGCCATCTTGCTATACTCGAACTTCTCAATTGTTTTTACTCAAACTTAACAGTGGAAGAAGGTATTCATGTTTCTAATATACAAGAAAATGACATATATTTAACTCCAGATTTACTTCATCAAGTACTTGGTCTGAAAAATGGAGTTAAATTATCAAAAGAAAATAGGTTTATCGATTGGGATGGGACATTACAAGTTTAGCCAAAGATCCAACTACCAACAAACCATTGACATTACTAAATGACTTAAATAGCCAAACACGTTTTATTGCAAAAATATTGCATGCTACATTGTTTTAGAGGTTTGGTCATGGGGCAGTAGTTGGCAGATGTTGTCTTTATACTACATACACATTAATCAACCATATACAGGTGAACTGGTATGATATTTTTGTTTCTCATATCTTACATTTGCAGAGTAAATTATTTTATGGTGATACAATTTTGAGAATTGTGGCAAGTCAAACAGATATTACACCTTCGCCACAGAAAAGATTAAAGTCACGATCTTTCTTTGCAAAGGAACTCCAAAAATACCAAGCGGCAGATACACGTATCCTCAAACAACAACAACAGGTTCGGCAAACACAGCAACAATCCATAGAATTTACAGAAACATAGCAACATACAGATATACAACAAGATATACATACAGATATACAACAAGGTATACACGGAGAAATACATACAGGTATAGATACAGACATACATACTGAATTTTTACAGCAACCATCATAAGTTTCTCAAAATGATTTAGATTAAGCATTACTTGATCAGATAAACAAAGTTAGTACAGATATTGCAAAGAAAATTTCAAATACTCTGATTGATATTTTTTGAAGACAAAGAAGCTTGTGATTATACAAATTATGTATTACATGATTTATTTTTTGTAATTTGTAACCAAAACTATTATGTAAACTGTTTACTGATTTTAATGTTACGTGATTATTTTTCACAGTTTATGATATTAAACAGTTTTTGCTTAATTCATAAATCCTATGTATAGTTGACACTATCGTTTTGATTAATATATACTTAATAAGATATCTTTCCTTACATTTATAAAACTTAACTTACTAAAGGAGGAGAAAATAGTTTGTTTACTTTTTTATAATGCCAAAAAGGGGGAAATATAAATTATGCGACTTATTAGGTTTTGACATCATCAAAAAAGGGAAGATTGTTAGGTATTTAATTTTGATGATATATGTTTTATTAATGTATTTAAATAAGTCTACATAATATTCTCTAAGTATAATAGTTAACAGATTATCAGAAAGTTTCATTTTTATGTCGAATAAATTAAAGATTTCCGAAGAGCTAGATTTGCAATAGTTAAACTTTCAGATAGTTAACGTTTCGTTTTTATCGAATACTTTATGTTAAAAACTCGTATAGTTAAGTTATCTACACATGTGTTTTTAATGTTTTAAGTTGTCACATGTTTTCCATGTGCGTTCGGTAATGAAAAATCGAATGGTTAGATAACTGTTTGAGTTTTTATACGCATGGATAGATAACTGTTCGAGTTTTGTAAAAGAACTAACGAACAGATAAGTTTCCTTGTTTAGTCACATGTTTTGTAGGTGTAAAAACTCAAAGAGTTAAAGAATAAGTGTTTGAGTTTTTACAGGAGTTAAAGGATAAATGTTCGACTAAATCGAAGACTTAGAAGATATTCTACAAGACTCTAGGAAGATGAAGTTTCGGTGAATCTACGAGTGAAAATCGTGGAAACTCAAAATGTTAGTGAATAAAGTGGAAATTTAAATAGAAAGTAATTTGGATTAAAGAGAAAATTAATACGTGGATTATGGATTGTGGATCAAGTGGATGAACATACTGAACGTGAAAGACAATAGAGTTCGACTACTAATAGAGAGTACAAGCTACATTACAATAGAGGATCCCAATCTCAAAACAAAAAAACCATGTCTGAATATTCAATCTAGATCCCTAACTGAAAAGTTAAGTTTGAATATTCATATTCTGAAAAGTTCTCCAACATCAGAAGAAGTTCGAAATTCCAAGTAATTTTAGAAAAGGAGCTGCAAATGCAAGAAGTCTGGAAATTCGACAATTGGAAAAGAAGAGATACAAAAGCTAAGCAAAGAGAAAGAAAAGAGTTGTGTGCATAAAGATCAGGTTTTATACAATTCAAAATTAGTTTTGAAAAAGAGCTTTGTTTTCCTATTTGAATTGTATATCAAAAATTAATATATCAAAACCGTAAAGAAGGGAATTGAGCTGAAAAGATATTGTAAATTCTATCTTGAAATAAAAGAATAGAATTTCATTTACGAGTGTTTTGTGCTCTTGTCTTATCCGCTAGTTTAATTACTAAAGACACAATTCACCCCCGTCTTGTGATATAGACGATCCTACAACAGCGTTTTACTCGTTAGGTTAGTTAACTCAACAAGTTATGCTTAAATATTTTAGGTACCTTGATTGAATAAATTATATTCAATATTCATTAAAATCCAAACCCGACTATTATACTAGTTGAGTTAATCGCCTAAAACCCTATTTAAACACTTATTTCATGGACACTTAGGTTATTCGTAAACTTTGTGTTTGAAAATCTTTCCCACTTGTTCTTATTACAACCTGCGACGATGGTCTCCAAGTTCTACAAAGGTCGTGGCAGAGAAAAAGGCAAAGGCAGAGGAGATGGAAAAGGAAAAGAAATAGACAATGATGAAGTTCCACAAGCTTGGTTTAAGAAAATACTTCAAGTGAAAAAAGGTTAGCAAAAATATATAGTGAATACTTCTTTCTTGAAGGAATACTAAATGAAGTTAGATTAGAACTTCATAACACTAATGAAAGTATAAAATACATAGGTATCAGAAGTAAATTTGATAAAGAATATAGAATGAAGTGTGCCGAAATTACATTTTTGGAACAGTATGCTAAATATATGGAAAAAGGTATAGGTTCATCAACTAGAATTCCTCAAACACCCATAAATGATACAAGATTACATGCATTTGAGGAAGAACATGAATCTACTATTCCTACTCCTTTGTATTCAAAAGAAAAACAAACAAATATTGTTGTGGATAAAAGAAAAGTTGAAGGTCTTCAAAAGGCAATAGTAATAGAAAGTGCCTTAGAAGAATTAAACCAAAAAACTTTTATGGAACAATTTCAAAAGAAAACAGTAATACTTAAAGAAGAGAAGCTAACTTGTTATAAAAGAAGAAAAATCAGGAAAATTATGTCTAAAGAAACAAAGTCTGCTGGAAAAGAAAATCAGATGAGCATTTATTTCCAAAGGACAATGTATGTCTAAACATTGTACCTTACAATGCATCTGAAAAACTCATCAGTTCCGAGCATGTTGAAACTAATGAAGATAATGAGACTATATTTTCTCTTGCTAGAAAACTTGAAAAGAAATCCAAGTCAAATATATGTTCAAGTTTTTCTATTAGTTCAAGCCCTAATGATGTAGAAATTGAATAATTAGAGCATCAGGCAACTGACATAGAACAAATTATTGCAGATATAATTGAAAATGTTGAGGCAGTAACTAGTTCACAGGTTGAATTGTCTAGAGTAGCAGATATTGAAAAAGTTAAGACTCTAGAAGAGCTTAATGTCAATCAACCTTCTTTAGAATTTATAGAAGTAGAGTTTGAGAATTCACAACATGTACCAATAGAGATATCTGTTGAACAAAATGAAAAATTACAGACAGATACATCGATTGTAGAATTTATGGAACAATTGAACTCTAACTATTCTATGGAGACTGAACAGATGAATGTTGAGCATATTGAAGATGTTCCTTACAATGTTGAAGTTAGAGAATCAAGCTTACATACATAGCTTCAAGAAAATATTTTCACAAAGGAACAACATGACATTCATTTTGAAGAAGAAGTTCTTGAAGATGAATTAAATTCTAAATCAAGGCTTCAGGTATCACCTCTTTGTATAGAGTATTACAAATTCAAGGTAATTCAATTCATTTTAGATCTGAGGAAACATTGTAGAAATACAATAATTTGATTACTTGTCAGATTTTGCATGCTCGTCCAATAAGATTCAAAAATTTGGTGGAAATAAGAGATCTATTTCAATTTCAAGGCTTAATTCAATTCTTGCCAATTGGAACAAAATGAAAACAATATAAAGAGTTTATTGTAGTTTTTTACAGCAATTTGGTCAAGAAATACAATATATTGACAACTCAAATAAATCAATAGGAGTTCACATTGTCTCTTGAATTAATTTTTGAAGTTTTAGGATTGAAGAATGAAGGTGTTGTTGTTACAAATAGATTTGACATGATCAGACAACTGGAATGGGACATTCACTCGCTATCAAAGATTCTAGGTGTATATAGTAAAATGAGGTTAATAGAAAATCTGAATGCAGAGGCAAGATTTATTGCAAATATCTTGCATGTCAATTTATTTCAAAGAGTCAGACACAATATGGAAGTTAGCAAAAGCTGTTTATATGCAACTTATGGTCTGTTGAATAGAATTCAAATCAATTGGTTTGATGTTTTCATTTCTCAACTACAGCATATGAGTTCAAAGTTATTTTTTGGTGATGTTGTATGTAGACTTCTTGCAAACCAATTCAATTTATCTGATTGGCCTTTGAAACTAAAGGTATGAGAGCTTTTAGTGTAAAAGATTTGCAAAGATTCCAAGCCATGCATCAACCTCAACCTCATCAACAACAACAACAACAACTAGAATGTACAGAACAAATACAATCACCTATATAGTCAATTTATTCAATTCGAGCAAAACAGCAACCTCAGCTACCTCCTCACCTAGATGATGTGCTTAACGAAATTAGAAATGATATTAGGCATCTAGGAGATAAAATATGTAATGCTATAAGTGATATCCTTAGGAGGAATAGATAAATGTCAAGTCATTTGTCTATTTGCTTGTATCTAAATACAAAATGTAATGTTTATATTTATTGTTTGATTATTTGAGCAATACATTTTTTTCTATAAATGGTTACAATTCATATTATTGTTTACAGAAAGTTTAGCTATAAATATATATCTCGATTCATATATTGTGTAATCATCTTTTTGATTAATGACGAAAAGGGGGAGATGTTATAAATTCAAAAGAAGAAGATGATTATGATTTTAATTGTATATATTATAAAGGGAGATGATATTTAAGTGGTTATTGTAATCTGACAGATGATAATGTAATCTAAAAGATAGTTATATGGTTATTAAAATCTGAAAGATACTTATGTAATTATTAACATTTGAAAGTTTTATTTTTGAGAGGTGAATTTTACATAAACAATAGAAATAAGCTTAAGTGAACTTAAGTCAACAAACTTATTTGTTGAATTAAAAATTAACCCAACGAAAGTACTTTATTGAGTTATATATATTTCATAATTGATTTGATATAGTTTTGTCATCATCAAAAAGGGAGAGATTGTTGAGTATTTTGTTTTGATGATGTGTGCTAAATGGAAGTAATCATATTTGCTCAATTACTTTTGCTTGTGAAAGAAAATTAAGAACATCAATTAACACAGAAAAAGTTTACTGATATAAATACTTGTTTGTATTGGATCTGAAATTATACTAAGTTAAATAACTAGTCGTTTCATTGTAGTAATTTCTCGTTTAACTAAACGTTAAGTTAACGTGTGTTTTATTGAAAAGCATGATATGTTTTAAAGTTATATTTTCTATATCATGAACAGTGCACGTTTAGACAACTCGTTAAGTTAGAGTTTTATTCATATAGAGGTCACGTGAGAACTCATTAAGTTAAAAGCTTAAAGGTTAAAATAGGTCACGTGAGAACTCGTTAAGTTAGTGAGTAAAAGAAGAGATAAACTCGTTAAGTTAGCATTGTACATGTAGTGAAATTAAAGGTTACGAATGTTATATTGTATCATGTAAGTTGCACATGTTTAACTCTTTAAGTTAATATCACTAAACACATTGAGTTGCTATATTAAACACTAAGGCAACGCATTAGGTTAGCATTATAAACTTAAGTTATTATTATTGCACGTGGTAAAATTCTTATTATAAAAACATTTGTTTATTACTAGTTCGTTGAGTTATCTATAACACAACGAAGTTGGTTCGTTGAGTTATCGTAACACCATAAATCTAGTTCATTGAGTTAGCGTAACACCACAGACTTAGTTCGTTGAGTTAGCTACAGTACTTGTCACGTGAGTTGGCACATGAGAAACTTGTTAATTTAGAAATGTTAAGTTATATATCTACTTGTGTTACTCGTTTATTTAACATTAAAGTAACGACTTCTTATTATACTTGATGAAAAATTTTAGACGTGAAAGTTTATTTTGCAGGGAATTTTTCAGAGATCCAGGATTGATGATTAAAGAAAATTCAAAATGTAACCGTAGGTCAAAACGTGTGTATTTCACTGAAGGAAAAAGAGAAGACGTGAAGAAGTGGAAAACTAGTAGTGATTAAACATGAAAGATATGCATAAAATGAAGATATAGTATAAAAGGCATAGAGTTCTTATTGATCAATTATCCTTGCACACCAAACAAAAAATCTTTTCAGGGATCAAAAACACCTCTTCAGGGAAAAACTCTTAGATGAAAGAAAATTCAGTGAAGCAAAAAAGGTAAGATTTATGTCACTAAAGATCTGAAGTATTAAAAGAAAGCAAAATTTGGTGAAGCAAAGAAAAACAAGATATTCATCACTAAAGAATTGTTGAAGAAGAAAAAGAAGAAGAAGAAGAAAGATATCAAACAAGGAGAAATGTTTTAAATTCTGTAAATTAGTTTTCTCTGTTTGTAGTTATGAAATTGTATAAATGAAACATGGTATCGATATATAATTACATCTACAATTTCTAAGGAGAATTAAATTGTATATTGTAATTGAAATCTTGAATAAAAATGATTTTATGAAAATAGTGTCTCGACTTGTTTTTAATTTTGAAGTTTCAACTATAATCGAAAAAGTTGAAAAACACAATTCACCCCCCTCTTGTGTAGCCATACAATCCTACATGCACCATTAGGGACGAGCTTCATCCAGTGGAGTTGTAGAAATTATGTGAATTCATGGCATACACCTACATGTTAGGGCGAGTAGTACAGGTATGGAGTATGCCACAAGAAGTCTAGGTTTAGTCAGAAGCTTGTTAGTAGTAAGTCTCCGGTAGATTTATGATTTCAAAAGGTTACCAAGTCAAAGTATCCGAAAATAACGTTTTAGTCAGAAGACTTTGAGCTAACTATTCGAAAGTCAAGAGATTTCGGAGGATTACTAGCTATAACCATCTGGAATGACTTAAAAGACACTTAAGTGGATGTTCGGATAGTTAAGAAGCCAAGTATTTGAAAGACAGTGACTTAAGTGAATCTTCAGATAGTTAGGCAACTATCCGAAAGTCATGAGTTTTTTGAAAGGTTACAGCTACAACCTTCTGAAGTGATTGAAGAGACACTTAAGTGAGTTTTCGGATAGTTAAGACTATAACTATCCGAAAGACATGTAGTTTTCAAAAAGTTAATGGTAGAACCTTCCGAATGGACTGAGAGAGATGTAAGTGGATTTTCAGACAATTAAGTTTGTAACTCTCCAAAAGATTGAATCTCTTCGAATAGTTAGCTTGCTACAATACCACCTATTACAACAAATGAAGAAAGAAGAATTTTCTTCGGATAGTTAAGTTCTGTAACTATCCGAAGTGTTCCAGTTTTTGGAAAGATAGGAAGATAAGGCTCTGAAATTGAGAGTTTCTTCTTCGAAGCATTTTCTCTCTACTGTAATGGCTCAAGTGTAATTAAAGGTTTATTAACCCTAAGTTGGGTAGTATATAAACCTTTATGATGTTGTAAAACAAATGCGGTTGATTATGTCGAAGCTCATAGTAGAACCTTCAACTCTTCGTGAACGTAGGTTGTTGCTGAATCGCATAAATCCTGTGTCTTTAGTGTTCTTTCTTCCTCTTTCTCTTCACTTTCAGTTTCAACAAGTTTAGAGGTGAGCTTTTCAAAATCGTGCCATAGTGAGTTGACTGAACGATCAATTTAGCTATAACAACTAGTATCAGAGCTGAAGGTTTTTCAATTTAATAGAATGGTAGACGATAGAAAGCTTAGGATCGAGAAATTTGATGGAAAAGATTTCGTGTACTAGAGGTCTTAAATAGAAGACTATTTGTATCAAAAGGATCTTCATCAACCTCTGTTCGAAAGAAAACCAAAGAAGATGGATTAGGAAGAGTGGGAATTGCTAGACAGGAAA
Source organism: Cymodocea nodosa (assembly GCA_036874045.1). Classification (NCBI taxonomy): domain Eukaryota; kingdom Viridiplantae; phylum Streptophyta; class Magnoliopsida; order Alismatales; family Cymodoceaceae; genus Cymodocea; species Cymodocea nodosa. The sequence continues at coordinate 17,639,664 of JAZBRI010000003.1, read as the reverse complement.
GCTCTAGGTCTCATCAGGTTGTCACTAGCAAGGAACGTTCATTCAAATGTTGCCAAGGAGAAAACAACAACTGACTTCATGAAAGTACTGTCCAACATGTATGAGAAGCCATCAACCGCCAATAAGGTATTTCTCATGCGTAGATTATTCAATTTGAAAATGCATGAAAGTGGAAATGTTATAGACCACGTTAATGAGTTAAATACTATTTTGAATCAACTACATTCAGTGGATATAGTATTTGATGATGAAGTCAGTGCCTTGATTTTATTATCCTCATACTAAAAAGTTGGTCTCTTGTCGTGACTAGTGTAAGTAGTTCACTAGGTCATGAAAAGCTCAAAATGAGTGACATCCAAGATTTAATTTTGAGTGAGGACATTCGTTGGAAAAGTGAATTGTCAGCTTCAACTTCTGCCCTTAGTGTTGAAAGTAGAGGGAGAAGTAAATCAAAACAATTTAAATCTAAATGAAGGTCAAAGTCCAGAGATACTAGTAAGGTGAGATCAGATATTAAATGTTGGAACTGTAATCAATGGGGGCACTTCAAGTCACAGTATAAGGCTCCCAAGAAAGATAGCAAAGGGAAGGAATTAGAAGGAGCAGGTGCAAATGTTGTCTCCTATGACTTAGATGATGCCCTAATATGCTATGTGGACAGTTTCATTAACTCATGGGTACTGGACTTAGGAGCTTCTTTCCACACTACCTACAAGAAAGATTTGTTGTACAATTATCGTACAACTCCAGTGAAGAAAGTATACTTAACTAACAACATAAATTTGGATGTATTGGGAAAAGGAGAGGTACACATTAGAACAAAACAAGGGATATGGAAATTGCAAGAAGTCAGATATGTTCCTCATCTTGCAAAGCAATTAATTTCCATAAGTTCCCTAGATAATGATAGTTACCAGATTGTCTTTGGTGTAGGCAAATGGAAGGTAACCAAAGGTGCAAGAATTATTGTCTCAAGACAGAGGACCGACACTTTATATTTGACATTGGATCAAGATGATACTATTGCAGTAGTTAGTGATACTAAAGACACTGACTTATGGCATAAAAGACAAACACCTCAGTGAGAATGGACTAAAGGTTTTGTTAGGGCAGGTAGTGTAGGTGTGGAGTATGCCACAAGAAGTCCAAGTTCAGTCGGAAGCTTGTTAACAATAAGTATCCAGCAGGTTTATATTTTTGGTAGGTTATCAGGCCTAAGTATCTGAAAATAAAGTTTCAGTCGAAGGCTTTGAGCTAACTATCCGAAAGTCAGAAGATTTCAGAGGGTTACTAACTGTAATCATCTGGAATGACTTAAATGACACTTATGTGTACGATCAGATAGTTAAAAAGCTAAGTATCCAAAAAGCAGTAACTTTAGTGGATCTTTGGATAGTTAAGCAGTAACTATCCGAAAATCATAAGCTTTCGGAAAGTTAACAACAGAACCTTCTGAAATGACTGAAGAGACACTTAAGTGTATTTTCTGATAGTTAAGACAGTAACTATCCGAAAGACATGTAGTTTTTGGAGAGTTAACAACAGAACCTTCCGAAAGGATAGAGAGAGAGAAGTAGGTTTTCGGATAATTAAGTCTGTAACTATCTGAAATATCGAATCTCTCCGAACAGTTAACCTACTATAGTACTGCCTGTTACAACAAATGAAGAAAGAAGAATTTCTTCAAATAGTTAAGTCTATAATCATCCGAAGTGTTGCAATTTTCAGAAAGTTAGGAAGATAAGGCTTCGAAATTGAGAGTCCCTTCTCTGAAGCATTATTTCTCTATTATAATGGTTTGAATGTAATTAAAGATTTATTAACCCTAAGTTGGGTAGTATATAAACCTTTATAATGTTGTAAAACAATGCGATTGATTATGCTGAAGCTTATAGTAGAACCCTCAACTCTCTGTAGACGTAAGTTGTTGCTGAACCATGTAAATCCTATGTCTTCATTATGTTATTTCTTCCTCTTACTCTTCACTTCCAATTTCGGTGAGTAAGAGGTGAGTGTTTCATAATTGTATCATAGAAAGTTGACTAAATGATCCGTTTTAATCGTAACAACTGGTATTAGAGCGGAAGGTTTTTCAGTTTAATAGAATGGTAGACGACAAAAAGATCAGGATCGAGAAGTTTGTTGGAAAAGATTTCAGATACTGGAGGTCTCAGATAGAAGACTGTTTGTATCAGAAGGATCTTCATCAACCTCCGTTCGGAAGAAAACCAGAGAAGATGGATCAAGAAGAGTGAGAGTTGCTAGATAGAAAAGCTTTAGGTCTCGTTAGGTTGTCACTAGCATGGAACATTCATTCAAACGTTGCCAAGGAGAAAACAATGGCTAACTTGATGAAAGCTTTGTACAACATGTATAAGAAGCCATCAACCGCCAACAAGGTATTTCTCATGCGTAGATTATTTAATCTGAAAATGTATGAAAGTAGAAATGTTACAGACCATGTTAACGAGTTAAATACTATTTTGAATCAACTGCATTTAGTAGATATAGTATTTGATGATGAAACCAAGGCCTTGATTTTATTATCCTCATTACTAGAAAGTTGGTTTTTTGTCGTGACTGGTGTAAGTAGTTCACTAGGTCATGAGAAGCTCAAAATGAGTGACATCCGAGATTTAATTTTGAGTGAGGACATTCGCAAAAAAAGTGAATTGTCAGTTTCAACTTCTGCCCTTAATGTTGAAAGTAGAGGGAGAAGTAAATCAAAACAATTTAAATCCAAAGGAAGGTAAAAGTCCAAAGATACCAGTAAAGTGACATCAGATATCAAATGTTGGAACTGCAATCAATGGAGGCACTTCAAGTCACAGAAATTGGAGCTAGTTCACACAGATGTGTGGGGGCCTGCCCCAATTAGTTCTTTAAGAGGTGCTCTCTATTATGTCACCTTCATTGATGACAGTACAAGGAAGGTATGGGTTTATTTTCTGAAACAGAAGTCTGAAGTTTTCCAAGTCTTCAAGAAATGGAAGGCAGAAGTGGAAAATCAGAATGGAAGAAAAATCAAATCTATCAGGTCAAATAATAGAGGAGAATATGATAGCCATGAATTTAAAGTTTACTGTGAGGAGCAAGGAATTGGAAAGCAAAGGACTATAGCTAGAACTCCACAACAAAATGGAGTTGCTAAAAGGATGAAGAAGACCTTGAATGAACGAGCAAGATGTATGAGGCTACATGTAGGTTTTCCTAAGACATTCTTGGCAGAAGCTATCAATACAACTGCTTATCTAATAAATAGAGGATCATCTGTCCTAATGGGGCTCAAAAACCCTAAAGAATTGTGGACAGGAAAATAGGTCAATTATGTTCACTTAAAAGTCTTTGGATCTAAGTCATTTGTCCACTTGAACAATGACAAAAGGGATAAGTTGGATTCAAAATCACAGAAATATTATTTCATTGGCTATGGTAAGGATTATTTTGGTTACAGATTCTGGATAGAAGAAACAAGAAAATAATTTGTGCAAAAGATGTCACATTTATTGAATCCAAGATGTACAAGCATAGAGAAAGTGCAGATGAACAGCAGTCAGAGCTTCAGTCTGAAAGTACTGTTAAGATCAGTCTAGATAATGATATTGAACAACCTTAGAAGAAACCTATAGAAGAAATTCGACTTCTAGAGGCTGAACAACAAGAACATCTAGATGATCAAGAAGATGAAGTTATCACTAGACAACTTAGAAGATCTGGAAGGGTTTCTAGACAACCTAAAAGGTATGTATCATCATTCAATTATCTGTTACTAACGGATGATGGTGAACCTGAAACATATCAAGAAGCAATCTATGCAAGTGATGCACACAAATGGGAGTTAACAATGAAAGAAGAAATGAAGTCCCTAGAGAAGAATAAAACTTGGGAGCTAACTTCATTACCAGAAGGAAAGAAAATCCTAGGAAACAAGTGGGTGTTCAAGATGAAAGAACAACTAGATGACAACAAGAAATATAAAGCCAGACTTGTCGTCAAGGATTTTCAACAAATTCAAGACATAGACTACACAGAAGTATTCTCTCCTGTTGTGAAGAACTCTACATGATGTAGCCAAAAGGATTTGCAATAACTAACAAGAAAAGAAAGACAGTATGTAGATTGCTGAAAAGTCTGTATGGTTTGAAACAAGCACCCCAACAATAGTACAAGAGATTTGATACCTTTATCTGTACCTTAGGCTTCAAAAGATGTGATACAAACTATTGCTATTACATAAAACTATTTAATGATTGCTTCATTATTCTACTGATTTATGTAGATGATATGTTAATTGCTTGTTCTAGTATGGAACAGATTAAGCAATTAAAGAGACAACTATCAAAATAATTTGACATGAAGGATATGGGAGAAGCCAAGCAAATCTTGGGTATGAGAATTATCCGAGATAGAGTGGCAGACACATTGAGATTAAATCAGAAGAAGTACCTAGAAAAGGTACTGAGGAGATTTAATATCTCAAATGAGAGGAAGACTAAACTACCTCTCAGACCCTACTTCAAGTTGTCTAAAGGTCAGTCAGCCAAGATTGAAGAAAAAAGGACAAAAATGTCCAAAATACCATATGCTTCAGTAGTGGGAAGTTTAATGTATGTCATGATATGCATAAGACCTGATATATCTCGTGTAGTGGGAGTGGTCAATAAATATATGACAGATCTAGGAGCTAAGCATTGGTCTGTTATACTATGAATACTTAAATATCTCAAATATTCCCTAGATATAGATCTGAATTTCAAGAAAGGACTAGTTGAATTAATTGGCTACTGTGATGCTGATTTAGGAAGAAAGTTGGATAAAAGCAGAAATACTTCAGGCTATGTTTTCTGCATAGGAAGTACTGCAATTAGCTAGAGATCCAAGCTGCAAAGTATTGTTGCACTCTCAACCATAGAAGTTGAATATGTTGTAGTAGCAAAGGCAGCTAAAAAAAGAATCTAGCTAGAGAATGTACTAGTCGAATTAAGACATAAATAGAAAAGAAGCATTTTGTTCTGTGACAATCAAAGTACCATTTATTTAGTTGAAAATCTGAAGTTTCATTCAAGGTCCAAGCATATGAGAATGAGATTTCATTTCATAAGGGAAGAGATAGAGTAGAACATGTTAGATTTGCAAAAGATTGCTGGATCTGAAAATACTACAGATATGCTAACCAAAGTTTTGAATCTATAGAAATTAAGGCTTTGTATGGCCTTAATTGGTCTCTTGAACAATTGAAAAGAAGAAGGAGATGAAGAGTTGATGATTACTTGAGCTGCTATTGCAATAATCTGTAAGCCAAGAATAGAGATTGATTTTTTCTTTGATCATTGTGTCAAACTCCAAGTGGGAGATTGTTAGAGTAGGTAGTGCAGGTGTGGAGTATGCCACAAGAAGTCCAGGTTCAGTCGGAAGCTTGTTAACAGTAAGTATCCGACAAGTTTATATTTTTGGTAGGTTATCAAGCCTAAGTATTTGAAAATAAAGTTTCAATTGGAGGCTTTGAGCTAACTATCCAAAATTCAGAAGATTTCGAAAGGTTACTAGCTGTAACCATCTGAAATGACTTAAAGGATACTTATGTGTACGGTTAGAAAGTTAAGAAGCTAAGTATCCGAAAAGCAGTAACTTAAGTGGATCTTCAGATAGTTAAGTAGTACTTATCCGAAAATCATAAGCTTTCGGAAAGTTAACGGCAGAACCTTTTGAAATGACTAAAGAGACACTTAAGTGTGTTTTCGGATAGTTAAGACAGTAACTATCCGAAAGACATGCAATTTTCAGAGAGTTAATGGTAGAACCTTCCGAAAGGATAGAGAGAGAGAAGTGGATTTTCGGATAGTTAAGTCTATAACTATCCGAAATATCGAATCTCTCCGGACAGTTAGCCTACTACAATATCGCCCGTTACAATAAATGAAGAAAGAAGAATTTCTTCAAATAGTTAAGTCTATAACCATCCGAAGTGTTGCAGTTTTTGAAAAGTTAAGAAGATAAGGCTCCGAAATTGAGAGTCCCTTCTCCGAAACATTATTTCTCTACTATAATGGCTTGAATGTAATTAAAGGTTTATTAACCCTAAGTTGGGTAGTATATAAACATTTATGATGTAAAATAGTGCGATTGATTGTGCCAAAGCTCATAGTAGAACCCTCAACTCTCTATGGACGTAAGCTATTGCTGAACCACGTAAATCTTGTGTCTTCATTGTGTTATTTCTTCCTCTTACTCTTCACTTCCAATTTCAGTGAGTTAAGAAGTGAGTGTTTCAGAATCGTGTCATAAAAAGTTGACTGAATGATCGGTTTTAATCGTAACAGGTTTTAGTGGTAAAAGGAAAAATCCCTAAGTTGAAGAATGTTAATTTAGGGATATGTGAAAACTGCATTGAGGGAAAGCAAAAGAAAGTCAGCTTTGCCAAGACTCCTCATGATCCAAAGTCACAGAAATTAGAGTTGGTTCACACGAATGTGTGGGGGCTTGCCCCTATCAGTTCTTTAAAAGGTGCTCACTATTATGTCACATTCATTGATGACAATACTAGAAAGGTATGAATTTATTTTCTAAAATAGAAGTCTAAAGTTTTCCTAGTCTTCAAGAAATGGAAGGCAAAAGTGGAAAATTAGAGTGAAAGAAAAATCAAATTCATCAGGTCAGATAATGGAAGAGAATATAATAACTATGAATTCAAAGTCTACTGTGAGGAGCAAGGGATTAGAAGGTAAAGGATTGTAGTTGGAACTCCACAACAAAATGGAGTTGCTGAAAGGATGAATAGGACCTTGAATGAACGAACAAGATGCATGAGATTACATGTAGGCTTTCCCAAGACATTCTAGGCATAAGCTATCAATACAGCTGCCTATCTAATAAATAAAGGACCATCTGTCTTAATGGGACTCAAAAATCCTGAAGAATTGTGGACTGAGAAAGAGGTCAACTATGCTCACTTAAAAGTCTTTGGATCCAAGTCATTTATCCACTTGAATAGTGACAAAAGAGATAAGCTAGATTCAAAATCACAAAAGTGTTATTTCATTGGCTATGATAAGGATTATTTTAGTTACAGATTCTAGGTAAAAGAAATCAAGAAAATAATCTGTGTAAAAGATGTCACCTTCATTGAATCCAAGATGTACAAGTATAAAGAAATTGCAAATGAACAGCAATTTGAAAGTACTGCTTAGATTAGTCAAGATAATGATGTTGAACAACTTTAGAAGGAACTTGTAAAAGAAATTCAATTTCTAGAGACTAAACAACAAGAACATCTAGATGATCAAGAAAATGAAGTTGTCACCAAACAACTTAGAAGATCTGGAAGGATTTTTAGATAACCAGAAAGGTATGTATTATCATTCAATTATCTATTACTAATGGATGATGGTGAACCTGAAACATATCAAAAAGCAATCTATGCAAGTGATGCACATAAATGGGAGTTAGCAATGAAAGAAGAAATGAAGTCCCTAGAGAAAAATAAAACTTAAGAACTAACTTCATTGCTAAAAGGAAAGAAAATCCTAGGAAACAAGTAAGTATTCAAAATGAAAGAACAACTAGATGGTAGCAAGAAATATAAAGTGTAGAGACAAAATTTGTGCATTTTATTAGATATTATTGCATGATAGTTATGGACTTAATTGTGTTAAATATATGTTTTTGAATGAGATTACATGTCAACTATGTTTGAGGCTATTACATGTCAAATGAGCTAAGTGTTAGAAAAATGCACAAATTTATCACTATTCTAGTTGAATCACATCAAATAACCCACATGTAAGATCATAGTTAGTTATAGAATTGATTTCATGAAATATGTAACTAGTGATTTTTTTTTATTCATGAAATCTTATGCATGTAACACATTTATTTTGACATCACCATAAAAGTAAATTCATCATGGAGGAATTTCATTTAGCAACACACAACATTACTTCCATGCAAATGAATTATGAATTAAATTTCTCATACATGTCAATATCGTCAATTGATAATTATTACATGTATATATATTTTTAGTACAAATTTAATGCTCTTTATACATACCACACGTTTATTGTATTAGTTATCAAGTTTCATTTAAAGTGTGACATTTAACATTATTTGTAAGTGGTTAGCAAAAGGAAAAGTAAAACATGAAAAAATGAGGGCCATTGATCTTCCTTGGGATCATTTAAAGTACTTTTGAGATTCTAAATCTAGAACTAGAATCTCACTATAAAGATGCCAAGCCAATCTTGTTGGAGGCATCTCACCCCACACACAAGGGCAACCATTCTTCATCTCCAAAATAGCAAAGACGTCCTCCATTCTCTTCTCTCCTTCCCTCCTCCTTCCAAGCATGAGCAACCAACCATATGCAACATGGTGAGCCAAGGGTCTAGACATCCTCCCCCATCTTGCTTCCACCTCCATTCTCTTGCAAGGAGATCCACGTCCAAGGCTTCATGGTGAAGTGGATGACCTCTTTAGGAGAATCAAGTTGAAGATATTAGTGGATTGAGGAGGCACTGGTGTTCCATCCCTAGAAAGAGTTGCTTATGCAAAGTTTGAGGAGCTTGAGAAAAAGGTGGTGTTTAGAATGAAAAAATGCATATTATTAACAGTTAAATGATGGTTAATTGTATAATATTTAGCTTATCATATGAAAATTAAGTCATTATGTTATAATTGCACTGTTATATGCTTTAATTGAAGAATCTGCTTAATTTTGCGGAATTAATGTTAATTTACTACATTTATGAACTGTCGGTAAGTTGCAAGCTGTGAAATTCTTAAGTATCCAAATTTTCTGATATTTCAGATAGTTATGTTTAAATTGCCGAACAGTTATGTTTAGAGAGAATATTTTATTATTTCCAAATGTACACATGTCGAAACCAGAATGAATGTCTTAAGTGAATTTTCGGTGAGTTAGCTGTAACTATCCTAAAATGCATCTAAGCATTGGATAATTAGACCTGTAACTCTCCGAAATGTTATTTTATGTTTAAACTGCTGCTGACACGTGTCGAGATCTGGTAGATTTACTTAAGTTATAACTCGTTAAGTTAGCATAACTGTACATGTTGAGTTACATGAATATATACTAAGGTAGCGCGTTAGGTTAGCGGCTTATTACTTTATTGCATGTATTTTATAGTTATTTTCTAAAATGCCATTGTACCGGTTGTAGGAACAGACAATTGGAATGAAAAACCACGTTTGCACGTATCACGCAGGAATTCAATCGCGCATGGAGAAGGAAGCATCGCCGTTGATCTAAAGAAAGGAAATCCAATCGATCATTCAAGCAAAAGCAGTTACTACTGAAGAAATATAAAAGAAAAGAAGAAAAAAAGAAGAAGGTGTGATCAATGGACGGCCAGTGTATACAGAGGAGGAGCACCAAGCTTTTTGCAGAAAGTATCAGTGATTCTCTGAAGTATCACACCAACCATCATTATCACCACCATAATCACCAATCATCGGAGGTCTGTGAGGATACTTGCCTGATGTCGGGTCGATTCCGAGCCAAACACAATGCCTGACAACCACAGTGAGGAGTGATCGCGTCGTGGGAAGGGAAGACATTTTCACCAAGCGCCGACTCATATTTCAGGAGATCGTAAAGCTTTTAGCCTTGGCTTCGGGTTGATGCCTGTATGCTGAAGAGGAGATCATCTTGCAATTCTGGACTCGCGATTCTATAAGGAGAGGAGACAGAATTGTAAGTGGTTTAATTTTTAGTGGTGTAATCGCGTTGCAAGTAGTGTCGGAAGTATTTACTATCAAGTGAGATTACTTTACATTTCACCTTTCGCCCATTTCCATGTTCACATCAAAACAAAAATACCAAAAACAATTTATCTTTGTTTGTATGTTGTATTTGAGTGTTGTATTGTTTGTGTTGTATCGTGATTAATGTTATCTGTATCAGTTTTATGATTGTTTTATGTTAGTTTTAATTTTACAGTTTACTGAAATTGGTTCGTACAAAAAACTTAAAGATTTTAATGGTGACTGTTTGAATCATCTGAATGTTAGTATTGCTTAATGATAAATCCAATGTTAACTAGCATTAAAAAGCTTAATTGATGTTATTTACAATCTGTGGAATCACCCAATGGTTGGCCGAATTCCTTTGTAAATAGCAGTATTATAAAGAAGAGACAAGCTCGTGGAGTTAACTTAAGTCCACGAGGATAGTTTGTTGAGTTAGCCATAACTCAACGAACTTAGTCCATTGAGTTAACTGTAACTCAACGGAGTGCTTATTGAATATAAATTTGAATTGTTCACAATCAAACATTTCTTAAATTCGTCAGCAATTCCCTATGGGATCGACCTGCACTTGCACACTAATACAATAGACACTATGCACTTGCAGTTAAAATACAAATTGGAATTAATATCTAAATTGTATTAAAGGTTGTTTGTTTACTTCTAAAAGAAAGAATAGGCGTAAAGATAAATTAACTAAGTAAAAATAGCAGTAACAAATCCAAGTTTTTCTAGTGTAGTGTTGGGAAAACCCAAACAAGTTTTATGACACTGTTGCCGGGGAATTGAATTGAATTGAGTCAAAGTGAATTGAATTGAATTGAATTGAGTTAAACATTAAAAATATATATAAAACATAAAAATAGTTCTGGTTCAACCGATTGGATCCATCGGCATGATCGGAACATTAAAAAAAAAAAAAAATTGTATATTAATTTTCAGAAAAAAATATTGGTTTTACTGAAACATAATATCGGTCCAACTGAAAGAAAAATAAAAAAATAAAAAATATTTAGGTCTAACCGAAGCATAGTATCGGTTAAACCGGTAAAAAAACAGATAAACTATTCTCTGTAATATTTTTATTATTATATTTGCTTGTACGGGGAGTCCGTTGAGTTATGCTTAACTCAACGAGCATACTCCGTTAATTCTTGAGTTAGTCAACGAGCTTATTCTGTTGAGTTAACTATAACTCAACGGAGTATTGTAGGTAAGACCTAAAATTAGAAAAACTCTAGAAGGAAGTAGATGAATTTAGGCATAGAGATTAAATTGTATTGTTCGTCTACTTGTGTAAAATTGTATGGTGTACTTGTAATGTAATTGATTCATATTAATGAATATAATTTTTCAGATGCAATTTTCATACGTATTTGGATGTGAAATGAATGGAATTTATTGAATATTATGTAATTTGTGGAACTTTATGAATATGTAACAGATTTACAATTTGCTAAATGACAAGATAACTGCTTAAAAATTTCTGCATGTTATATGGTAAAATGTAAATTCTACATAACGTAAAATGACCTACAAGTTAAATCTTTATATAATGTTCAGATTTAAATGTATTTTAATCAAAATGAGGCATTAATGACATAGATTTAACTTTATTACAATTAGCAGAAGAAGAAAAAAATAGAATAGAAAACTTACGATAGTGAAACTTAGAAGTTGCCTGTGTTAACTCAACGAAGTAAGTCCGTTGAGTAAACCGTAACTCCACGAGGTCAGTAATATAATATAAGATCACTCCATTGAGTTATCTGTAACTCGACGAAGTTAGTCTATGGAGTTAGCAATAGTAACCGACTATGTTCTGTTGAGTAATCTGTAACTCAACGAGGTTAGTTCATGGATTAAGCAAAACAGTTATTCTTTTAACCACAAACGAAACTTCGTCGGTTTAGCGGTTACCAAAATTTGAAATTAATAGTGGTACACGTACCCATAAAAACAGGAACCACGATGCACGTTGCAAGCCACGTTCTTGCAACGAGATTTATTCACTTTATGGATGCACAGTATATATATAAAACAGAATGTTATTTACGAGTTACCTGCACTTTAAAAGAAACAAGAAAGCGTTGGAGGAACAGGAAGGAGAAGCAGCTGATTCAACCTTCATCCGACAACAAATATTTATAGAATGGAAAGCTTCAAACTGGTATGTAATTAATCTTCTGCTATTTATTTATGAGCACATGGACTCGTTCTCTAAGCACTAAACGATTAGTAAGAACACCTACCTAGGAATTTTCATTGCAGAGGAGTACTGAAAAATTTTCTGAACTAAACTTTAACGAAATTCTTTGGAGTGTAGCTAACCTTTCTTTAAAAGAGAATGTAGGATGGCTGCTCCAGTAGAAAAACCATTAGGAGAGATTCTGTATCCTGAATTAATTGATGAACCTTCATGTATTCGATTGCCAAACTTTGAGGGAGATGGGTTTGAACTGAAATCTAATTATATTAGTCAATTGCCACATTTTCATGGATTAGAAAGAGAGGATGCCTATTATTTCCTTAGAGAATTTAACGAAGTTTGTCAAATGATGAGAATGCCGAACATAAGTATAGATGTTATTAAACTTAGATATATCCCTTTTGCTTTAAAAGATACAGCTAAGAGATGGTTATATACTCTATCGCCTGATTCAATTTCTACATGGACTGAATTTTGCTCTGTTTTTCGGGAAAAATACTATCCAACACATCAAACGATTAAAAAGAAGAAAGAAATATTAATGTGTAGCCAAAAACAAGGTGAATCATTCTGAAAATATTTTGAAAGATTTAAAGATTTACTGACTCAATGTCCACATCATGCAATGAGTAAAGTACAATTAATAGGCATAATTTATGAAGGCATAGATGCTTCAACGAAATCTTTATTAGAATCTACTTGTCAAAATGGATTTTTAAAATTATGTAGTGAAGAAGCATGGGCATATTTAGAAAATTTTGCAAAAAGAACTGCACAGTAGGAAAATTCGGCTAAAGCTATTGTAGATAAAAAATTATTGCCAAGAGGAATGCATGAAATAGATTCCAATACTATGCTTGAGGTGAAATTAAATGAATTAACAAAGAAAATAGAAGAGTTATCATTAAATCAAAAGCTAGCAGAAAAGAATACAAACATAAATGACTTAAATATTATTTATGCTAGAAACTAGAGAGATAACTTGGGAAATTCTTATAATCCTAATTGGAGAAATCACCCAAATTTATCTTGGAGAAACAACAATTTTCAGGGAGGAGAAAATATAAATGAGAAGAACATAAGTTATGAAGTATTAATTGAACAATGAGCTAGAATAGAGAAATTAGAAAAGATAATCCAACAAGTAAACAATCGTCTAGAATTTATATTTGGAAATGCTGCAAATCAAAATCAGAATAGAAATATATCACTTAGACAGAAGGAACCAATGGAAGTTAGACCTATTGAAGGATTGCCAATACAAGCTATACCTAATCCTGTCAATAGAATGGTTAATGAAATTGATACCTCTTCTAGGAGGGCAGCTGAATGAAGTAACATATCTGAAGTAACTATCTATATGTATATATGTTTTATTTTAAGTTAATAGTATCGTAGAGTTAATTTTTAACTCAACGAACTTTGTCCGTTGAGTTATGCCTTAACTCCACGAGGGTGTGTAGTAGTTATGTTAATTTTTCTCTGTGCTAAATTTTTGTTTTTTATTTTATAGAATCGACAAATGGAATTAATGCAATTACTGTTGGATGCACTAAGGGAAATACTAAGTAACTTGTCAGCTAAAGATCTGTGCAGGCTGTGTTGTGTATCAAAGGAAATTAAAGACTGTATTGAAGAAAAATATTTTCAGGGACTACAAGCTGCAAAAATGACTAAGATTAGAGATGGATTCATATGGAGGTCATTTAATCGTAGTTCAAACAGAAATCATTAATTAACCAAACACATGTCATACTTGATGGATATATCTATTTAGTCACGGAGATATCATTAGCATATGGATCTGATTTATACATAGTGAGCATAGACAGTAATGATGATTATATAGAAATTTTACCTGTACCGAGTGAAATAGCTAAACCACCATCTGTAGAATTTAATGAAATTCAAATAGGAATGTGGTATAATGAAGAAGATGATCCTACTTTATGTCTGATAAGATGGTGGGATGAACTGATGAAATTTCAAATATGGATTATGGAAGACATGAATGAATGGAAGTGGGAAAAGGAGTATATTGAAATAGATGTAGAAATAGAAACTGCTACATTACCTTGAAACCAAAAAGGATCCCTTTCTGCATTACATATCATTAATGGTAATACACTCGTATTTGGAATTTATAATATATTGCATGTTTACAAATTAAAAATGAACAAGAACTACATTAAAATAGAATTAATAGCAAGAAGAACTATACCTAAAAAGTTTGCTTGGACTAATACATTTATTCCATTTGTTTCTACTTTTAAATCATGTTCTTAAGGTGTGATTGTGTGTTTAACATGTGTATTCTGCATTTATTTATTTATTTTTAAAAAGGAATTTTGAAGTTTTTCATGTTCATTTTATAAAAAAAAAACAAACAAAACAAAATATCAATCCAATTTGTTGGTATATGTTCTGGGAAACCAACTGACTTGCTTGTGAGCCACCAAAGGCATAGGAGCCTACGTTCCACACAAGACACCGATTTATTAATATCTGTTAAATGTTATTTTGTTTTATATTCTATATTTATCTGGGAATGAAAAGTTTTTCAGAATCAAAAATCGAAATATGCAGAAAGAGATACAAATGGAACAAGGTATGTAACCAATTACTTATCCTGAATTTTAAATCAAACAAAACTTTATTCATGCCTGCTACAATTATTGTAATTATTGTCAAATCTTTTACATTGAGAACAATGCAAAATGTAGGTATGGGGGGAGGTAATTAAAGTAACAGCCATGTAAGTTTGTTAATTAAAGGAATTAAAATGGTACTGCAAAGTTTTGAGGAAATTGAAAATTTTTATGAACTTGCTGCAACTATCCGATAATTGAGACTGTAAAATTTTTATAAACTGCTTGAATGTTATATTTATAAGGCTATAGAAGATGCTATAGAATTTATTATTTATGTAAATCTAGATATAGTATCTTATGATTTTTCTGAATTTCATGAGTTTAACAGTTTCACGATTTTAAAACGAAATCAGAATATTTAATGCTTAATCAGAAAATTATCTGAAGTCTTGAAGGAGCTGAGATGTGAATTCTAGATTAAATGAAACACATATGATGAAAGATACATTTACTTTGACTAATTGAACTTGTAGAATGATTTATGTGTAGATCTTATTAAACTACAGATAAAGTATGAGTTTATTGTTATGGATTCATATTTTAAGTAAATGATAGAAGCAGGATTATATGAGATTGGTGTTTTACTGCATCTGTATTAATGAAATATGTGCATATACAGTATGTGATTAATGCTTTGTTTTGTGTGTGCATTTATTTTTAGAAAAAAAAAAAAAAACTTTGAGAGTTTATTGACTTGTTTGATCACGAGTCTTTTGTACTTGAGCAGATAGGTATGTAAGGATTGTTGACCTGAAAAAGGACTGAAAATCTGGCAACCTAAGATCCTGATCAGATCTGGGATTGTTGACTGAAAGCTCGTTACATGGGTACATTAGAAAGCTCTTGTATGATTCAAGCTTGTCAAATTAACTTTTAAAGTACAAAAAAAAAAACAACATATATTGTTCTGAAAAGATACAAGTGTTTTGTGAAATACAGATATCTTATAAATCGAGTATATTTTCTGTTATCTAGAATTGCTGAAATATGAATCTAGAATTGACTTTTGAAGTTGTTTAATGGAAATACAATTCTTTATTCTACTTGTCTTAATTAGATTGAATTGGATTGTACTTTGATTCGTATGTTGTTGAAATTTCTTCTAGAAAATTTATTGGAAAATTCAGGATTATAGATGATGAAAAGAAGAACAAACGATAATATAATTAACACCTATATGAAGATGATATACTTTGTATGTAATTTACATATATTCTAAATATCTTTGCAGGTTGATTACTGAAACATACAGAATATATGTTTATGTTAAACAGAAAAAAAAAAAAACAAAAGGGGAAGAATTAATTCTAACACTTTTTGAAAGACCAATTAATTAGATCTTAGTTTGCTAAGGGACTAGCATAATTTAGGTATGGGGGAAGTGTTTAGAATGAAAAAATGCATATTATTAACGGTTAAATGATGGTTAATTGCATAATATTTAGCTTATCATATGAGAATTAAGTCATTATGTTATAATTGCATTGTTATATGCTTTAATTGAAGAATCTGCTTAATTTTGCGGAATTAATGTTAATTTAGTACATTTATGAACTGTCGGTAAGTTGCAAGCTGTGAAATTCTTAAGTATCCGAATTTTCTGATATTTTGGATGGTTATGTTTAAATTGCCGAACAGTTATGTTTAGAGAGAATATTTTATTATTTCCAAATGTACACATGTCGAAACCAGAATGAATGTCTTAAGTGAATTTTCGGTGAGTTAGCTATAACTATCCTAAAATGCATCTAAGCATTGGATAATTAGACCTGTAGCTCTCCGAAATGTTATTTTATGTTTAAACTGCTACTGACACGTGTCGAGATCTGGTAGATATACTTAAGTTATAACTCATTAAGTTAGCATAACTGTACGCGTTGAGTTACATGAATATATACTAAGGTAACGTGTTAGGTTAGCGGCTTATTTCTTTATTGCATGTATTTTATAGTTATTTTCTAAAATTCCACTGTAGCGGTTGCAGGAACAGATAGTTGGAAGGAAAAACCACGTTTGCACGTATCACGCAGGAATTCAATCGCGCATGGAGAAGGAAGCATCGCCGTTGATCTGAAGGAAGGAAATCCAACTGATCATTCAAGTAGAAGCAGTTACTACTGAAGAAATATAAAAGAAAAGAAGAAAAAAAGAAGAAGGTGTGATCGATGGACGCCTAGTGTATACACAGGAGCATCGAGTTTTCTGTAGAAAGTATCGGCGATTCTCCGAAGTATCACACCAACCATCGTTATCACCACCATAATCACCAATCATCGGAGGTTTATGAGGATACTTGCCTGATGTCAGGTCGATTCCGAGCCAAACATAGTGCTTGACAACCACTGTGAGGAGTGATCGCGTCACGGGAAGGGAAGACATTTTCACCAAGCGTCGACTCATATTTCAGGAGATCGTAAAGCTTTTAGCCTTGGCTTCGGGTTGATGCCTGTATGCTGAAGAGGAGATCATCTTGCAATTCTGGACTCGCGATTCTATAGGGAGAGGAGACAGAATTGTAAGGGGTTTAATTTTCAGTGGTGTAATCGCATTGCAAGTAGTGTCGGAAGTATTTACTGTCAAGTGAGATTACTTTACATTTCACCTTTCGCCCATTTCCATGTTCTCATCAAAACAAAAATACCAAAAACAATTTATCTTTGTTTGTATGTTGTATTTGAGTGTTGTATTGTTTGTGTTGTATCGTGATTAATGTTATCTGTATCAGTTTTATGATTGTTTTATGTTAGTTTTAATTTTGCAGTTTACTGAAATTGGTTTGTACAAAAAACTTAAAGATTTTAATGGTGACTGTTTGAATCATCTGAATGTTAGTAATTCTTACTGATAAATCCAATGTTAACTAGCATTAAGAAGCTTAATTGATGTTATTTACAATCTGTGGAATCACCCAATGGTTGGCCGAATTCCTCGTTAAATAGTAGTATTATAAAAAAGAGACAGGCTCGTGGAGTTAACTTAAGTCCACGAGGATAGTCCGTTGAGTTAGCCATAAATTTGAATTGTTCACAATCAAACATTTCTTAAATTCGTTAGCAATTCCCTATGGGATCGACCTGTACTTGCACACTGATACAATAGACACTGTGCACTTGCAATTAAAGTACAAATTGGAATTAATATCTAAATTGTATTAAAGGTTGTTTGTTTACTTCTAAAAGAAAGAATAGGCGTAAAGATAAATTAACTAAGTAAAAATAGAAGTAACAAATCCAAGTTTTTCTAGTGTAGTGTTGGGAAAACCCAAACAAATTTTATGGTGCCATTACTGGGGAATTGAATTGAATTGAGTCGAAGTGAATTGAATTGAATTGAGTTAAACATTAAAAATATATATAAAACATAAAAATAGTTGCGGTTCAACCGATTGGATCCATTAGCATGACCAGAACATTAAAAAAAAAAAAAATTGTATATTAATTTTCAGAAAAAAATATTGGTTTTACCGAAACATAGTATCGATCCAATCGAAAGAAAAATAAAAAAAATATTTAGGTCTGACCGAAGCATAGTATCGGTTAAACCGGTAAAAAAATAGAAAAACTATTCTCTGTAATATTTTTATTATTATATTTGCTTGTACGAGGAGTCCGTTGAGTTACGCTTAACTCAACAAGCATACTCCGCTAATTCTTGAGTTAGTCAACGAGCTTATTCCGTTGAGTTAACTGTAACTCAACGGAGTATTGTAGCTAAGACCTAAAATTAGAAAAACTCCAGAAGGAAGTAGATGAATTTAGGCATAGAGATTAAATTGTATTGTTCATCTACTTGTGTAAAATTGTATGAAATTGTATGGTGTACTTGCAATGTAATTGATTCATATTAATGAATATAATTTTTCAGATGCAATTTTCATACGTATTTGGATGTGAAATGAATGGAATTTATTGAATATTATGTAATTTGTGGAACTTTATGAATATGTGACAGATTTACAATTTGCTGAATGACAAAATAACTGCTTAAAAATTTTTGCATGTTATAAGGTAAAATGTAAATTCTGCATAACGTAAAATAACCTGCAAGTTAAATCTTTATATAATGTTCAGATTTAAATGTATTTTAATCAAAATGAGGCATTAATGACATAGATTTAACTTTATTACAGTTAGCAGAGGAAAAAAAAAAAATAGAATAGAAAACTTACGAGAGTGAAACTTAGAAGTTGCCTCTGTTAACTCAACGAAGTAAGCCCGTTGAGTTATCTGTAACTCAACGAAGTTAGTCTGTGGAGTTAGCAACAGTAACCGACTGTGTTCTGTTGAGTAATATGTAACTCAACGAGGTTAGTTCGTGGATTAAGCAGAATGGTTATTCTTTTAAACACAAACGAAACTTCATCGGTTTAGCAGTTACCAAAATTTGAAATTAGTAGTGGTACACGTACCCATAAAAAAAGGAACCACGATGCACGTTGCAAGCCACGTTCTTGCAACGAGATTTATTCACTTTATGGATGCGCAGTATATATATGAAACAGAATGTTATTTACAAGTTACCAATACATTTAAAAGAAAGGAGAAAGCGTTGGAGGAACTGGAAGGAGAATCACCTGATTCAACCTTCATCCGACAACAAATATTTATAGAATGGAAAGCTTCAGACTGATATGTAATTAATCTTCTACTATTTATTTATGAGCACATGGACTCGTTCTCTAAGCACTAAAAGATTAGTAAGAACACCTACCTAGGAATTTTCATTGTAGAGGAGTACTGAAAAATTTTCTGAACTGAACTTTAACGAAATTCTTTGGGGTGTAGCTAACCTTTCTTTAAAAGAGAACGTAGAGATGGCTGCTCTAGTAAAAAAACCATTAGGAGAGATTCTGTATTCTGAATTAATTGATGAACCTTCATGTATTCGATTGCCAAACTTTGTGGGAGATGGGTTTGAACTGAAATCTAATTATATTAGTTAATTGCCACATTTTCATGGATTAGAAAGAGAGGATGCCTATTATTTCCTTAGAGAATTTAACGAAGTTTGTCAAATGATGAGAATGTCGAACATGAGTATAGATGCTATTAAACTTAGATATATCCCTTTTGCTTTAAAAGATACAGCTAAGAGATGGTTATATACTCTATCGCCTGATTCAATTTCTACATAGACTGAATTTTGCTCTATTTTTCTAGAAAAATACTATCCAACACATCAAACGATTAAAAAGAAGAAAGAAATATTAATTTGTAGTCAAAAACATGGTGAATCATTTTGGAAATATTTTGAAAGATTTAAAGATTTAATGACTCAATGTCCACATCATGCAATGAGTAAAGTACAATTAATAAGCATAATTTATGAAGACATAGATGTTTCAATGAAATCTTTATTAGAATCTACTTGTCAAAATGGATTTTTAAAATTATGTAGTGAAGAAGCATGGGCATATTTAGAAAATTTTGCAAGAAGAACTACACAGTGGAAAAATTCGATTGAAGCTATTGCAGATAAAAAATTATTGCCAAGAGGAATGCATGAAATAGATTCCAATACTATGCTTGAGGTGAAATTAAATGAATTAACAAAAAAAATAGAAGAGTTATCATTAAATCAAAAACTAGCAGAAAAGAATACAAACATAAATGACTTAAATATTACTTATGCTAGAAACTAGAGAGATAACTTGGGAAATTCTTATAATCCTAATTGGAGAAATCACCCAAATTTATCTTGGAGAAACAACAATTTTCAGGGAGGAGAAAATATAAATGAGAAGAACATAAGTTATGAAGTATTAATTGAACAATGAGCTAGAATAGAGAAATTAGAAAAGATAATCCAACAAGTAAACAATCGTCTAGAATTTATATTTGGAAATGCTGCAAATCAAAATCAGAATAGAAATATATCACTTAGACAGAAGGAACCAATGGAAGTTAGACCTATTGAAGGATTGCCAATACAAGCTATACCTAATCCTGTCAATAGAATGGTTAATGAAATTGATACCTCTTCTAGGAGGGCAGCTGAATGAAGCAACATATCTGAAGCAACTATCTGTATGTATATATGTTTTATTTTAAGTTAATAGTATCGTAGAGTTAATTTTTAACTCAACGAACTTAGTCTGTTGAGTTATGCCTTAACTCCACGAGGGTGTGCAGTAGTTATGTTAATTTTTGTCTCTGCTAAATTTTTGTTTTTTATTTTACAGAATCGACAAATGGAATTAATACAATTACTGTTGGATGCACTAAGGGAAATACTAAGTAACTTTTTAGCTAAAGATCTGTGCAGGTTGTGTTGTGTATCAAAGGAAATTAAAGACTGTATTGAAGAAAAATATTTTCAGGGACTACAAGCTGCAAAAATGACTAAGATTAGAGATGGATTCATATGGAGGTCATTTAATCGTAGTTCAAACAGAAATCATTAATTAACCAAACACATGTCATACTTGATGGATATATCTATTTAGTCACGGAGATATCATTAGCATATGGATTTGATTTATACATAGTGAGCATAGATAGTTATGATGATTATATAGAAATTTTACCTGTACCGAGTGAAATAGCTAAACCACCATCTATAGAATTTAATGAAATTCAAATAGGAATGTGGTATAATGAAGAAGATGATCCTACTTTATGTCTGATAAGATGGTGGGATGAACTGATGAAATTTCAAATATGGATTATGGAAGACATGAATGAATGGAAGTGGGAAAAGGAGTATATTGAAATAGATGTAGAAATAGAAACTGCTACAATACCTTGGAACCAAAAAGGATCCCTTTCTGCATTACATATCATTAATGGTAATACACTCGTATTTGGAATTTATAATATATTGCATGTTTACAAATTAAAAATGAACAAGAACTGCATTAAAACAGGATTAATAGCAAGAAGAACTATACCTAAAAAGTTTGCTTGGACTAATACATTTATTACATTTGTTTCTACTTTTCAATCATGTTCTTAAGCTGTGATTTTGTGTGTTTAATGTGTGTATTCTGCATTTATTTTTGAAAAAAAAGAAGAAGGAATTTTGAAGTTTTTCATGTTCATTTTATAAAAAAAAAACAAACAAAACAAAATATCAATCCAGTTTGTTGATATCTGTTCTAGGAAACCAACTGACTTGCTTGTGAGCCACCAAAGTATAGGATTGTATGGCTACACAAGAGGGGGGTGAATTGTGTATTTTTAATATTTTCTAAAATATAATTGAAACTTTAAAACTCAAAAACAAGTCCAGACATTGTTTTCATAAAATCATTTTTATTTAAGGTTTCAATTACAATATACAATTCAATTCTCCTCAGAAATTGTAGATGCAATTATATTTCGATACCATGTATCATCTAAACAATTTCATAACTACAAACAGAGAAAACTAATTTACGGAATTTAAAACTTTTCTCCCTGTTTGAGATCTTTCTTCTTCTTCTTTTTCTTCTTTAGCAATTCTTCAATGACGAATATCTTGTCTTTTCATGCTTCACCGAATTTGCTTTCTTCTAATACTTCAAATCTTCAGTGACGAAAATCTTACCTTTTTATGCTTCACTGAACTTTCTTCCACTTGAGAGATTTTCCCCGAGAAGGTGTTTTTGATCCTTGAAAAAGATTTTTCTTTTGGTGTGCAGGCATGTTTTGATCCTTGAAAAGATTTTTCTTTTTGTGTGCAAGGATGTTTTGATCTTTGAAAAGATTTTTCTTTTTGTGTGCAAGGATAAATTGATCAACGAGAATTCTATGCCTTTTATACTGTATCTCATTTCATGCATATCTTTCACGTTTAACCACTACCAGTTTTCCACTTCTCCACGTCTTTTCTTTTTCCTTCATCGAAACACACGTTCTAACCCACGTTTATATTTCGAATTTCCTTTAATCATCAGTCCTGGATCTCTGAAAAATTTCCTGCAAAATAAACTTTCTCGTCCAAAAGTTTTTCATCAGTGTAATAAGAAGTCGTTACTTTAATGTTAACTAAACGAGTAACACAAGTATATATATAACTTAACGTTTCTAACTTAACGAGTTCTTCATGTGCCATTTCACGTGACAAGTACTGTAGCTAACTCAACGAACTAAGTCTGTGGTGTTATGCTATCTCAACGAACCATCTCTATTGTGTTATGATAACTCAACAAACCATCTCCGTTGTGTTATGATAACTCAACGAACCAGTAATAAACAAATATTTTTATAATAAGAATTTTATCACGTGCAAAAATAAAAACTTAAGTTTATAACGCTAACCTAACGCGTTGACTTAGTGTTCAATATAGCAACTCAACGCGTTTAGTTATGTTAACTTAACGAGTTAAACATGTGCACCTCACGTGATATAATATAACATTCGTAACTTATAATTTCACCACGTGTATAACACTAACTTAACGAGTTCGTCTTTTCTTTTACTCACTAACTTAAAGAGTTATCACGTGACCTATTTTAACCTTTAAGCCTCTAACTTAACGAGTTCTCACGTGACCTTTATACAAACAAAACTCTAACTTAACGAGTTGTCTAAACGTGCACTGTTCATGATACAGAAGATATAACATTAAAACATATCATGCTTTTCAATAAAAACACACGTTAACTTAACGTTTAGCTAAATGAGAAATTAATGCAACGAAACGACTAGTTATTAACTTCAGATCCAATACAGACAAATATTTATATCAGTAAGCTTTTTCTGTATTAATTGATGATTTTAATTTCTTTTCACAAGCAATAGTAATTGAGCAAATATGATTATTTTCATTCAGCACACATCATCAAAACAAAAATACTCAATAATCTCCCCCTTTTTGATGATGACAAAACCATATTAAATCAATTATGAAATATGTTTAACTCAACAAAACACCTTCCTTGGGTTAACTTTTAATTCAACAAACTTGTTTGTTGACTTAAGTTCACTTAAGCTTATTTCTATTGTTTGTGTAAATTTTACCTCTCAGAACTAAAACTCTCAGATGTCAATAATTATATAAATATCTGTTTTCTAATTATCATCTGTTAGATTACGATAACCATTTAAATAGCATCTCCTTTTATAATATATATATGCAATTAACATCATAATCATCTTTTATAATATTTCTCCTCCTTTTTGTCATTAATCAAAAAGATAATTACAAAGAATATATATATGTATATAAGAGAATTACAACAACGATTTATGTAAACAAGAATAATAATTGAACACATTTACAGAAAAATGTATTGTTCAATGAATCAAACAAGTAATACAAACATTACATTTTGTATTCATAAACAAACAAAAACAGTTATCGACCCCTCCTAAGTATATCACTTATAGCATTACATATTTTATCTCCTAGATGCCTAATATCATTTCTGATGTCGTTAAACACTACATCTAAGTTAGGAGGTAGCTAGGTTTGCTGTTCTACTTGAACTGAATAACTTTGTTGTTGTTGTATATTGTCTGTATCAGGTTGTTGTTATTGTCGTTGAGGTTTATGCATGGCTTGGAATTTTTGCAAATCTTCGACACTAAATGCTCTCATGCCTTTAGTTTCAGAGGGCCAGTCGGATAAATTCAATTGGCTTGCAATGAGTTTACATACAGCATCACTATAAAATAACTTTGAACTCATATGCTGTAGTTGAGAAGTGAAAACATCAAACCAATTGATTTGAATTCTATTCAGTAAGCTATAAGTTGCAAATAAACAACTTCTGCTGACTTCCATATTGTGTCCAACTCTCTGAAATAAATTTGCATGTAATATATTTGAAATAAACCTTGCCTCTGCATTCAGATTTTCCATTAATCTCATTTCAGAATATACATCTGGAATTTTTGATAAAGACTAAATGTTCCATTCCAATTGTCTTATTATGTCAAATCTGTTGGTAACAACAACACCTTCATTCTTTAATCCTAAAACTTCAAAAATTAACTCAAGAGACAATATAAACTCCTGTTCATTTATTTGAGTTTTCAGAAAATTTCCATTCTTGTCCAGATTGCTATAAAAAGCTACAATAAGCTCTGTGTATTGCTTCCATTTCGTTCCTACTGGCAAGAATTTAATGAGGCCTTGAAACTCAAAGAGATCTCTTATTTCCATCAAATTTTTGAATTTTATTGGACGAGCATGTAGAATCTGACATGTAATCAGATTATTGTATTTCTACAATGCTTCTTCAGATCTAAAATGAATTGCATTACCTTGAATTTGTAATATTGTACACAAAGAAGGTGATACCTGAAGCCGTGATTCAGAGCTTAATTCATCTTCAGGAACCTCTTCTGCAAAATGAATGTCATGTTGTTCCTCTTCCAAAATATTATCTTGAAGCTGTTCAGGTAAGCTTGATTCTTCATCTTCAACAGTGTTAGGAACATTGTCAATATGCTCAACATTCATCTGTTCAGTCTCTATAGAATGTTCAGAGTATAATTTTTCCACAAATTCTATAGCTGGTGTATCTGTCTGTAATTGTTCATTTTGTTCAACAGATATTTCCATTGATTCAGGTTGTGAATTCTCAGACTCTGCTTCTATAGATTCCGTAGAAGGCTGGTTAACTTTTAGCTCTTTTGGAGTCTTAACATTTTCAATATCTGCTACTCTAGACAATTCAGCCTTTGAACTAGTTACTACATCAACATTGTCAATTATATCTGCAATAACTTGTTCAATGTCAGGTGCCTGATGCTTTGATTTGTCAATTTTTACATCATCAAGACTTATACTAATAGAAAAACTTAAGCTCATATTTGACTTGGATTTCTTCTCAAGTTTTCTAGCAAGGGAAAATAAAGTCTCATTATCTTCATCAGTTTTAGTGTGTTCGGAACTGATGAGTTTATCAGATGCACAATAAGGTACAATGTCTAGACATACATTGTCCTTTGGAAATAAATTTTCATCTGATTTTCCTTTTTCAAAAGACTTTGTTTCCTTAAACATAATTTTTCTGACTTTCCTTCTTCTATAACATTTCTGTTTCTCCTTTTCAAGTATTGTTGTTTTCTTTTCAACCATAAAAGTTTTCTGCTTTAATTCTTCTAAGGCACTTTCTATTGCATCGGCCTTTCGAAGACTGTCAACTTTTGTTTTGTCTACAGCAATATCTCATTCTACTTGTTTTAAATATAAAGGAGTAGGGATAGCTGATTCATGCTCTTCCTCAAATACATGTAGTCTTGTACCGTTTATAGGAGTTTGAGGAGTTCTATTTGATGAACCTATACCTTTTTCCAAATATTTTGCATACTATTCCAAAAATACAATCTCAGCACATTTCATTTTGTATTCTCTATCATATTTACTTTGAATACCCATATATATAATACTTGCATCAGTATGTTGAAGTTCTTGTCTAACTTCATCTAATATATCCTGAGAAAAGAAGTAATCTCTATAAAGTTCTTCTAACCTTTTGTCCACTCGAAATATTTTCTTGAACCAAGTACGTGGAACTTCATCATTCTCTATTTCTTTTCCTTTTGCATCTCTTCTGCTTTTGCCTTTTCCTCTGTCATGACCTTTGTAGAACTTGGAGACCATCATTGCAGGTTGTAACAGCAACAAGCGGGAAAGATTTTCTTGACAAAGTTTACAAATAACCTAAGTGCCCGTGTAATAAGTGTTTAAATAGGGTTTTTAGGTGTATAACTCAACGAGAAGATAAGTCAGGTTTAGAAATAAAATAAATATTGAATAAAGCTTATTCAATCAAAGTACCCGAAATATTCAAGTATAACTCATTGAGTTAACTAACCTAACGAGTAAAACGCTGTCTAGAGGCAGTTTTACACGTTACCTTATCTAATATAACGTCTAGTTAGTACACTTAAAACAATTTTCGGATGATTCCAACTGAAACGTTTCGAAAACAACACACATGTTAAAACTTAACATTATCTTGAGAACATAGTAAACTATTTGAACATTTTGTCTTTTGAATCTAAAATAGTTTATTTGTCTTTTTAAATTATTTCATCAAGATTTTAAGAGGACATTAATTCAAATTAACTAAAATTTGTATTTTAAATTATATTAATCTGTTTTTGACATTGTTAATGCTCCCCCTACAAATATACTTCAAATATAGTCAATCAAAATACAAAATATACTTGTAGTGACAATAGATGTTAAGTATAACTATACTTTTACATTTTCTTTTCAGAGACTTCCGTTATCCTGGCATCATCAAAAATGATTTCCAAAATCAATTCCTATTGTATATGAATCAAAACACAATTTTGAACTCAATTCGATTAATTCAAGGAAAATAAAAGAATGTATCTCAAATAAACATTTTCAAAAGTACTAATGTTGATTCAATAAATCAGTAGACATATTGGTATAAACTATATGCGATTCAAAGATATATGTAATTAATGAAACAACTTTTTCTTTTCAAAACAGTAAATATTGATAATTTTCTTTAAAAGTTAGTTTGAAAAGCTTGAATCATACAAGAGCTTTCTAATGTACCCGTGTAATGAGCTTTCAGTCAACAATCTCAAATCTGATCAGGACCTTAGGTTGCCAAATTTAAAGAATCTTTTTTCAAGACAACAATCCTTACATACCTATCTGCTCAAGTACAAAAGGCTCATGATCAAACTAATCAATAAACTCTCAAAGATTTTTACTTTGTAAGCAGTTTTCATTTTAAGCACAGTATATATGTATTCCATTAATACAAATGCAATAAAACACAAATCTCATACAATTTTTACTTCTATGATTGTACTGAGAATATGAATCAGTTTCAATAAACTTATACTTTTGATTAACAGTTTAAGATGAGTTACATATAACTTATTCTACAAGTTTAATCAATTAAGTCAAATTTATGCATGATCATATGCATTTTCCTTGATTCAAAGAAAACATTTAATCAAAATTTCAGAATGTCAGAAGTATTTAATGTTTTTCATTTACACTTCCACTTAAAATCGTAAAAGCTATTAAAATTGATAAACTACTTAAAATCAATAAGATACTACTATGATTTTACAATAAATACATAGTATCTTAAGCAGCAGTTTAGATATTACTTTAGATATTTATAATAAGTATATAATATCTATGAGGTGAACATCATCAATAATATTTATCTTTTTATGTGGAGTTTAAGTATTTTACACATCACATAGCCTACAAATACCTAAATTTAATCTAATGTTGCAGAATGTATTTTCGTCTAGAGGTTTTGTAAATATATCAGCTAATTGATTTTTACTAGACACAAATTCTAATTTAATTTTTCCTTTAATTACGTTATCTCTTAAAAAATGAAGTCTAACCTCTATATGCTTTGCTCTTGAATGTAATACATGATTTTTGAAAAGATTTGTTGCAGAACTATTGTCACAATAAATCTCAGTTGTATCATAAGATAATTCAAAATCTTCTAACGTTTGCCTTATCCACAAAATCTGAGTGCAACACAGTGCTTAATTTGAAGTCCTAGAAAATATGAAAGTTCTCCTATCATACTCATTTCAAACTGATTAGTCATCTCTTTAGAGAATATTTCTATCAACTTATTAGAGGTTGCTCCAAAGATTATATCATCCACGTATATTTGAACAACAATCTGATCTTTACCATCTCTCTTGATAAATAGAGTATGATCCACTTTTTACATGATATAACCTTTTTCTATTAAAAAAGTAGACAATCTTTCATACCATGATCTAGGTGTTTGTTTCAAACCATATAAGGCTTTCTTCAATTTATACACAAAGTCAGGATTTTTAATATCTTCAAATCCAGGTGGTTGTTTTACATAGACTTCTTCATTAATTAAACCATTTAGAAATGCACTCTTTACATCCATTTGATATAATTTAAAATCCATATAAAAGCATAGGCTAATAATATTCTAATACTTTCTAACCTAGCCACAGGAGCAAATGTTTCATCATAAACTAATCATTCTTCCTGTGTATACCCTTGTGCAACTAATCTATCTTTATTCCTTATAATTTGACCAGTTTCGTTAGTTTTGTTTCTAAAGATCCACTTTGTACCTATTATGGACTGATTTTCTAGTGGAGAAACTAATTCCCATACATCATTTCTAATGAATTGATTTAGTTCTTCTTGCACTACCACTATCCAATTTTCATCAGATAATGCTTCTTGTATATTCCTTGGTTCCACCATAGAAACAAACATACACATACTATTTAAATTTACTGAAGCTCTAATTTTAACTCCCTCATTAATATTACCAATGACTTGAGTAATGGGATGTGATGAAGAATAACGCTAATTTCTCTAATTTTCCTCAATATTCTCATCAATATCTGAAAATCCATCACTTTCATCATTAGTTTGATCATTTAAGTTCATATTTTTGATTTTCTCAGATAAATCTTCAATCTCTCTATTGATGTCTAACTCACTTGGAAAATTGATCATATCATCATTATCAGCTTTAGATTGAGATTCTCTAAGAGAATTTTCATTGAAGCTTACATGGAGGGTTTCTTCAATAGTCCTAGAGGTCTTGTTATATACTCTATAGGCTTTACTTCTAGTAGAGTAACCTACAAAAATTCCTTCATCCGATTTGGCTTGAAATTTATCCATTTTATCCTTAGTATTAAGAATAAAACACTTACAGCCAAATGGTTTCATATAGGAAATTTTTGGAACCCTATTAAACATAATTTCAAAAGTAGTTTTATTAACATGAGGTCTTAAATGACTTCTGTTAATAACATAACAAGTTGTATTTACTGCTTCAGCCCAAAGATTTTGAGGTAACTTATGTTCATTCAACATAGTTCTGGCCATTTCTTGAAGTGATCTATTCTTTCTCTCAACAACACCATTTTAACACGGTGCTCTTGGAAAAGAAAATTTGTGATCAATGCCATGCTCATTACAATAGTTATCCATTTGATCATTATCAAATTCAATTCCATGATCACTCCTAAGTTTTTGAATAGAGACACTTTGCTCATTTTGAACAAAATTGCAAAATATTTTAAATTTTTCAAAAACTTCTGTCTTAGATGCTAGAAAATATACCCAAGTGTATCTAGAGAAGTCATCTACTAAAACAAATACATATCGTTTACCACCAAGACTCATGATTCTTGTTGGTCCAAATAGATCCATATGTATAAGTTTTAAGACTCTCTTGCTTGAAATATCAGTTTTGGATTTAAAAGAGTTTTTGTGAAGTTTACCTAACTCACATGCATCACACATAAAGTTCTTTGAGTATTTAATCTTTGGTAAACCTCTCACTAAATGTTTTCTAGATAGTTTATGTAATAGTCTCATATTTATATGCCCAATCCTTCTATGCCATAGATATGCATCACTAGTTTCAGCTAGCAAACATGAATTTAAATCAACTACACCAGAAGGTAAAGATAAAATACATACAGAACCTTTCTTTTAGCAATAAACTTAATTTCATCTGTATTTTTATCAATTATTTTGCATACATTATCTTCAAACACTACATAATATCTATTTTCAGTTAGTTTTATGACACTCAGCAAATTAAATCCTAGGTTTTCTACATATAGTAAATTCGAAATAACACAAGTAGGAGTTATTTGAACATTGCCCATACCTATGATTTTATCTTTGCTTTTGTTTCCAAATGTTACACTTCCTTTCATGGTATTTGTAAAATTTTGTAATAGACTTTTTTGTCCGGTCATGTGACTTGACGCTCCACTGTCCAAGATCCATTTTGATGTTATTTCCTCCTACAACAAATTAAGAAAAACTTTTTCTTGGTACCCAATGTTGTTGAGGACCAAGTTCATTAAACGCATATTTCTTCTTTTTGTTTAAAAATAGTTTAACATTATCATTTATATTCTTATTAGTTGTAAGTATTATTGATTTATCATTAGCTTCATACTCACATATAGCATTATTACTTTTGCAATCATTCTTTTTGTTTTTAGATGTAGTATAATCAAGACCAAACATATTTTTATCAGTTGTTAATTTATTTTGGTCATGCTTATACATTTCAGTAAGTTCATACCAAGATTTTGTACTTGTATTAAAATTTTCCATACATACAAAATCTTTTTCTACACAAGAATTTTTTGTTTTATCACATGCAGAATGAGTAATTGGTCTAATACCAGTGTATTGAATTACATGCTCAGGTTTCTGAATTTTTAGTTTACTATAATTGTCTAAAATTTTAAAAACATTAGAAACTGAATTTCCAAAACAAGAAACAAGATTTTTAGAAACATTTATAGTCATGTTAGAAGTACAATTTGACAAATCACATTGATTTATATTATTACTGCATGATTCATCCCTTGAAGTACCTACTTCTACATATTTATTACCTTGTTTCATAATAAAAGGAATTTTAGTCTTAGATTTACTTGAACTACAACTAATAAATCCTTTATTGGCTTGAGATTCAGGATATTCAGGATAATCAAATCCTAAGCCAAATTTATAAGACATCGCAGGGGTACTAGTTAGTTTGTCTAACTTAGTTTGACTTAAATTTCATTTCTCAATGATAGAATTTAAATCTTGCTCTCTTAGTTTTAATTTATCTATCTCTAATTCAAGTTCATTTATATTGTTTCTCACATTTCATTTTCAGATTCTATCTTTAATTTTTCAGCATTTATATTTTGTATTTGTTCATGCAAGATACATTCATTAAATCTAAATTTTTGCAAATCTCTAGCATGATTTTCATTATCACATTTAAACTTTTCTAAAGTAGTAGACAGGAAACAATTTTCTTCTTCCATAATGGATGAAGATTTTCTAATATTCTTATTTTCCAGTTTACATACTTTAAGTTTTTGTAATAATGCATGATAAGCACATAATAATTCATCAAAGTTGAAATCTAAATGACTTTCAAGATCAGATATTACCTCAGACTCATCTGCCATGAAGCACACATGAGCAACGTCTTCTAACTCTTGTTCTCCTTCTGAATGTGAAGATTTTGATGCTGATTCCTCAGATTCAGACTCTTCAGATGTGTCATCCCAAGTGACCTTCAAAGCCTTTTTCTTGTAAAACTTTTTCTGAGTTTTCTGAGCCATCTTCTTCTGATTTGTCCTACTTTGCTTTTCATTTTTCCTCATAAGACAATTTGGAGAAAGATGTCCAGGTTTCTTACAGTTGTAACATACATACTTTCTAGATGAAGAATTCTTGTCATTCAATGATTTTGACGTTGAGGGTTTATCATTTTTGTTCCTTTGCTGTTTCCTAGCTTTCCATGCTTTCTTGAATTTCCTAATCAGCAAAATCAAATCCTCGTCAGAATTAGTAGATATATCAGAATCTGAATTAATTTCGAAGGCTATTTCTTTCTTCATTTTTAGTTTGTTGTGACTCAGTGATTCATTTAATTGAACTTCATAAGCTGTTAAATTTCCTATAAGTTCATTCATAGTGTAAAGATTTAAATCTCGTGATTCCTCAATTGATGTTACTTTCTGAGACCATTTAGAACTTAGGGATCTGAGAATTTTCCTCACCAAATCCTTCTGTTCAAAATTCTTTCCTAAACATTTTAAAGAGTTTATGATATCAAGAAATCTGGAAAACATCTCAAAAATATTTTCATCTTCATGCATCTTAAAGAGTTCATACTTATGAATCAACATGTTTATTTTTGTCTCTTTAACTTGAGAAGTACCTTCATGTGAAACTTCTAATGCATGTCACACCTCATAAGTAGATTTATATGCCGACACTTTACTGAACTGTTCATAACTCAATGCACAAAATAAAATATTTAAGCCCTTAGCATTTAGAGTTTTATTTTTTTTTCCAGTAATTGTCCAAGTACTATAAGGAGTAGTTAACGGAGTATATGATTTAGAAATCATGAACCACAATTTATGATCTATACTTTAAAGAAAAACAATCATCCTATATTTCCAATATTCAAAATGTATTCCATCAAATAAAGTAGGACGATTAAGATTTTGCCCTACATATAAAGAAAAATTACCATTTCCAGTAGCCATTTTACCTTAGATTTTTCAACCTATTTGATTTTAAACAGTCTAAAAACTTTAAAACAATTTGAGCCTTAAATCAAGAAAGTTAAACGTATGCTCAGGTTAATTTCTGTTTAAAAACAAGGAAGGTAGAATAAGCAATGATATTAAATAAGTTGGTATCGATTTTATATCAAAGATTATTAACAAAGCTCTGATACCACTTGTAGGATCGTATGGCTATACAAGAGAGGGGTGAATTGTGTATTTTTAATATTTTCTAAAATATAATTAAAACTTTAAAACTCAAAAACAAGTCGAGACATTGTTTTCATAAAATCATTTTTATTCAAGGTTTCAATTACAATATACAATTCAATTCTCCTCAGAAATTGTAGATGCAATTATATTTCGATACCTTGTATAATCTAAACAATTTCATAACTACAAACAAAGAAAACTAATTTGTAGAATTTAAAACTTTTTTCCCTGTTTGAGATCTTTCTTCTTCTTTTTCTTCTTCAACAATTCTTCAGTGACGAATATCTTGTCTTTTCATGCTTCACCGAATTTACTTTCTTCTAATACTTCAAATCTTCAGTGACGAAAATCTTACCTTTTTATGCTTCACTGAACTTTCTTCTACTTGATAGATTTTCCCCGAGAAGGTGTTTTTGATCCCTGAAAAAGATTTTTCTTTTGGTGTGCAGGGATGTTTTGATCCTTGAAAAGATTTTTCTTTTTGTATGTAAGGATGTTTTGAACCTTGAAAAGATTTTTCTTTGTGTGTAAGGATAAATTGATCAATGAGAATTCTATGTCTTTTATATTGTATCTTCATTTCATGCATATCTTTCACGTTTAACCACTACCAGTTTTCCACTTCTCCACGTCTTTTCTTTTTCCTTCATCGAAACACACGTTCTAACCCACGTTTATATTTCGAATTTCCTTTAATCATCAATCCTGGATCTCTGAAAAATTTCCTGCAAAATAAACTTTCTCGTCCAAAAGTTTTTCATTAGTGTAATAAGAAGTCGTTACATTAATGTTAACTAAATGAGTAACACAAGTATATATATAACTTAACGTTTCTAACTTAACGAGTTCCTCATGTACCATTTCACGTGATAAGTACTGTAGCTAACTCAACGAACTAAGTCTATGGTGTTATGCTATCTCAACGAACCATCTCCATTGTGTTATGATAACTCAACGAACCATCTCCATTGTGTTATGATAACTCAACGAACCAGTAATAAACAAATGTTTTTATAATAAGAATTTTACCACGTGCAAAAATAACAACTTAAGTTTATAACGCTAACCTAACGCGTTGCCTTAGTATTCAATATAGCAACTCAACGCGTTTAGTTATGTTAACTTAACGAGTTAAACATATACACCTCACGTGATACAATACAACATTCGTAACTTATAATTTCACCACGTGTATAACACTAACTTAACGAGTTTGTCTCTTCTTTTACTCACTAACTTAACGAGTTATCATGTGACCTATTTTAACCTTTAAGCCTCTAACTTAACGAGTTCTCACGTGACCTCTATACAAACAAAACTCTAACTTAACGAGTTGTCTAAACGTACACTGTTCATGATACAGAAGATATAACATTAAAACATATCATGCTTTTCAATAAAAACACACGTTAACTTAACATTTAGCTAAATGAGAAATTAATGCAACGAAATGACTAGTTATTAACTTCAGATCCAATACAGACAAGTATTTATATCAGTAAACTTTTTCTGTATTAATTGATGATTTTAATTTCTTTTCACAAGCAATAGTAATTGAGCAAATATGATTATTTTCATTCAGCACACATCATCAAAACAAAAATACTCAACACAAAGGCATAGGAGCCTAGGTTCCACACAAGACACTGATTTATTAATATCTGTTAAATGTTATTTTGTTTTATATTCTGTATTTATCTGGGAATGAAAAGTTTTTCAGAATCAAAAATCAAAATATGCAGAAAGAGATACAAATGGAACAAGGTATGTAACCAATTACTTATCCTGAATTTTAAATCAAACAAAACTTTATTCATGCCTGCTACAATTACTGTACCTATTGTCAAATCTTTTACATTTAGGACAATGCAAAATGTAGTTATGGGGGGGAGGTAATTAAAGTAACAACCATGTAAGTTTGTTAATTAAAGGAATTAAAATGGTACTGCAAAGTTTTGAGGAAATTGAAAATTTTTATGAACTTGCTGTAACTATCCGATAATTGAGACTGTAAAATTTTTATAAACTGCTTGAATGTTATATTTAGAATGCTATAGAAGATGCTATAGAATTTATTATTTATGTAAATCTAGATATAGTATCTTATGATTTTTCTGAATTTTATGAGTTTAACAGTTTCACGATTTTAAAATGAAAGTAACTGCTATAGAAGTCTTGAAGGAGCTGAGATGTGAATTCTAGATTAAATGAAACACATATGATGAAAGATACATTTACTTTGACTGATTGAACTTGTAGAATGATTTATGTGTAGATCTTATTAAACTACAGATAAAGTATGAGCTTATTGTTATGGATTCATATTTTAAGTAAATGATAGAAGCAGAATTATATGAGATTGGTGTTTTACTACATCTGTATTAATGAAATATGTGCATATACAGTATGTGATTAATGCTTTGTTTTGTGTGTGCATTTATTTTTAGAAAAAAAAAAAAAAACTTTGAGAGTTTATTGACTTGTTTGATCACGAGTCTTTTGTACTTGAGCAGATAGGTATGCAAGGATTGTTGACCTGAAAAAGGACTCTGAAAATCTGGCAACCTAAGATCCCAATCAGATCTGGGATTATTGACTAAAAGCTCGTTACATGGGTACATTAGAAAGCTCTTGTATGATTCAAGCTTGTCAAATTAACTTTTAAAGTACACAAAAAAAAAACATATAATGTTTTGAAAAGATACAAGTGTTTTGTGAAATACAGATATCTTATGAATCGAGTATATTTTATGTTATCTAGAATTGCTGAAATATGAATCTAGAATTGACTTTTGAAGTTGTTTAATGGAAATACAATTCTTTATTCTACTTATCTTAATCAGATTGAATTTGATTGTACTTTGATTCGTATGTTGTTGAAATTTCTTCTAGAAAACTTATTTGAAAATTCAAGATTACAGATGATGAAAAGAAGAATAAACGATAATATAATTAACACCTATATAAAGATGATATACTTTATATGTAATTTACATATATTCTAAATATCTTTGCAGGTTGATTACTGAAACATATAGAATATATGTTTATGCTAAACAGAAAAAAAAAAAAAAAAAAAAACAAAACAAAAAAGGAAGAATTAATTCTAGCACCTTTTGAAAGACTAATTAATTAGATCTTAGTTTGCTAAGGGACTAGCAAAATTTAGGTACAAGAGAAGTGTTTATAATGAAAAAATG
Organism: Cymodocea nodosa; assembly: GCA_036874045.1. Taxonomy (NCBI): domain Eukaryota; kingdom Viridiplantae; phylum Streptophyta; class Magnoliopsida; order Alismatales; family Cymodoceaceae; genus Cymodocea; species Cymodocea nodosa. The sequence continues at coordinate 17,603,617 of JAZBRI010000003.1, read as the reverse complement.
CATATTATTAACTGTTAAATGATGGTTAATTGCATAATATTTAGTTTATCATATGAGAATTAAGCCATTATGTTATAATTGCACTATTATATGTTTTAATTGAAGAATTTGCTTAATTTTGGGGAATTAATGTTAATTTAGTATATTTATGAACTGTCGGTAAGTTGCAGGCTGTGAAATTCTTAAGTATCCGAATTTTCTGATATTTTGGATAGTTATGTTTAAATTGCCGAACAATTATGTTTAGAGAGAATATTTTATTATTTCCAGATGTACACGTGTCGAAACCAGAATGAATGTCTTAAGTAAATTTTCGGTGAGTTAGCTGTAACTATCCGAAAATGCATCTGAGCATCGGATAGTTAGACCTGTAACTCTCCGAAATGTTATTTTATGTTTAAACTGTTGCTGACACGTGTCGAGATCTGGTAGATTTACTTAAGTTATAACTCGTTAAGTTAGCATAACTGTACGCGTTGAGTTACATGAATATATACTAAGGTAACGCGTTAGGTTAGCGGCTTATTTCTTTATTGCATGTATTTTATAGTTATTTTCTAAAATGCCACTGTAGCAGTTGCAGGAACAGACAGTTGGAAGGAAAAACCATGTTTACACGTATCACGTAGGAATTCAATCGCGCATGGAGAAGGAAGCATCGTCGTTGATCTGAAGGAAGGAAATCCAATCGATCATTCAAGCAGAAGCAGTTACTACTAAAGAAATATAAAAGAAAAGAAAAAAAAAAGGTGTGATCGATGGACGACCAGTGTATACAAAGGAGAAGCACCAAGCTTTCTACAGAAAGTATCGGCGATTCTCCAAAGTATCACACCAACCATCGTTATCACCACCATAATCACCAATCATCGGAGATCTGTGAGGATACTTGCCTGATGTCGGGTCGATTCTGAGCCAAACATAGTGCCTGACAACCATTGTGAGGAGTGATCGCGTCGCAGGAAGGAAAGACATTTTCACCAAGCGCCGACTCATATTTCAGGAGATCGTAAAGCTTTTAACCTTGGCTTCAGGTTGATGCCTGTATGCTGAAGAGGAGATCATCTTGCAATTCTGGACTCGCAATTCTATAGGGAGAGGAGACAGAATTGTAAGTGGTTTAATTTTCAGTGGTATAATCGTGTTACAAGTAGTGTCGAAAGTATTTACTATCAAGTGAGATTAATTTACATTTCACCTTTCGCCTATATCCATGTTCACATCAAAACAAAAATATCAAAAACAATTTATCTTTGTTTGTATGTTGTATTTGAGTGTTGTATTGTTTGTGTTGTATCGTGATTAATGTTATCTGTATCAGTTTTATGATTGTTTTATGTTAGTTTTAATTTTACAATTTATTGAAATTGATTCGTACAAAAAACTTAAAGATTTTAATGGTGACTGTTTGAATCATCTGAATGTTAGTATTGCTTAATGATAAATCCAATGTTAACTAGCATTAAAAAGCTTAATTGATATTATTTACAATCTGTGGAATCGCCCAATGGTTGGCCGAATTCCTCTATAAATAGCAATATTATAAAGAAGAGACAGGCTCGTGGAGTTAACTTAAGTCCACGAGGATAGTCTGTTGAGTTAGCCATAACTCAACGAACTTAGTCCGTTGAGTTAACTGTAACTCAACGGAGTACTTATTGAATATAAATTTGAATTGTTCACAATCAAACATTTCTTAAATTCGTCAGCAATTCCCTATGGGATCGACCTGTACTTGCACACTGATACAATAGACACTGTGCACTTACAGTTAAAGTACAAATTGAAATTAATATCTAAATTGTATTAAAGGTTATTTGTTTACTTCTAAAATAAATAATAGGTGTAAAGATAAATTAACTAAGTAAAAATAGAAGTAACAAATCCAAGTTTTTCTAGTGTAGTGTTGGGAAAACCAAAATAGGTGGCCACTCCAATTCAGCCCAAAGAATGTGCATCTCAAGTGAGGAATTCCAACATGTGACAGCCATTGGAGCTACTGAATTGAGGTGGAAAGCATCCTCAAGAGAGCACGTGAAGTTGGAGTGGATTGCTTCAAAGGTATAAGAGGACTTAGGTGGGATCCCTATGCTTAGTTTGTGTTAAATTGTGTTGTAACATGAGCATAGGTAGTTATTTGTTATGTGTGTTGATTATTTTGTTTCCACTTGTTGTCATGGATCTTGTTTATGTGTTCTTGCATGTTACATTAGGAGTAGGAGTAGTGGTAATTGAAGCACTTTATTGTTAGATTTTGATATAAAACAATGGTGAAAACTTGTGATCATGTGAATAGAATTTTGTGCATATGTGGTGTTTATGTATATGCCTAATAATAGCTAACTTAGTATAGTTTTTACTTGAGTGTGAATGACTAGTCTTTGCTGTAATTATGACAATATTCATGTGGTAGTTGCATATACATTTAGTGGATGATGTTACGTGTGAATGCATGTACACTCGTTAAAATGTTGAAATGTAAATTTTAGATTATATTGTTTGAGGCTATATGTTTTATATGCATATTCTCTTGGATTTTGACACCCATTTTGGACCTCTATTAATAACCGTTTACTCTCCCTTTCAATGGATTAAGATCTACTCAAAGTTGGTGTGAATTGGTGTTAGAAGAAGTCTTATTCGGTTGGGGGGGTTAAACTAGTAGAGAAATGTAAATTTCTCTATCTCATGCTTCTCTCACCTTGCCACTCTTCATAGTATTTTTGTGCCATGAATTCAATAGTTTATTCCTTGGTTTGAGTGTCCTTTAGTGGCTAAATTTCTACAGCCAAACTTGTATTCATTCAATATATCATTGGATACAACAAATTAAAATCCTTGTGGAGATGACCCGTACTTGCACTACTTAATACAATAGGCACCGTGTGCTTGTGGAAAATTTATAAATGTAAAATTTGTGATTGTTATGTTAACAACAAATATCGTTACATAAAGCTAGACTTGTAGTCAAAGGTTTTTAGCAAATTCAAGTCATAGACTATACTGAAGCATTCTCTCTAGTTGTGAAGATGAATATTATAAGAATAGTCTTAAGCATTGTTACTGCAAAAAATTTGTTCTTGGAACAAATGGATGTAAAGACAACATTCCTATATGAAGATTTGCAAGAAGAACTCTACATGATGCAACCAAAAGGATTTGTAGTAACTAGCAAAAAAAGAAAGATAGCATGTAGATTGCTAAAAAGTTTGTATGGCTTGAAGCAAGCACCAAGATAATGATACAAGAAATTTGATACCTTTATTTGTACCCTAAACTTCAAAAGATGCGATACAGACTATTGTTGCTTCATAAAACTATTTAATGATTACTTCATTATTCTACTAATTTATGTAAATGATATGTTAATTGCTTATTCAAGTATGAAACAGACTAAGCAATTAAAGAGACAACTGTCAAAAGAATTTGACATGAAGGATATAGGAGAAGCCAAGCAAATCTTAGGTATGAAAATCATCTGAGATAGAATGACAGGCACATTGAGATTAAATCAAAAGTACTTAGAAAAATTATTTAGGAGATTTAATATCTCAAATGAGAGGAAAATTGAACCTCTAAGACCCCAATTCAAGTTGTCTAAATATCATTCAACTAAGACTGAAGAAGAAAAGACAAAAATGTCTAGAATACCATATGTTTTAATAGTAGGAAGTTTGATGTATGTCATGATATGCACAAGACCTAATATATCTCATGTAGTGAGAGTGGTCAGTAGATATATGGTAGATCTAAGAGTTGAGCATTGGTCTGTTGTACTGTGGATACTCAGATATCTCAGATATTCCTTAGATATAGATCTGAACTTCATGAAAGGACCAATTGAATTGATTGGCTACTATGATACTAATTTGGGAAGAGAGATGGATAAAAGTAGTACTTCAGATTATGTTTTCTACATAGGAAGTACTGCAATAAGTTAGAGATCTAAGCTGCAAAGTATTATTGCACTCTCGACCATAGAAACTAAATATGTTGCAGTTGTAGAGACAGCTAAAGAAAGAATCTAACTAAAGAATATACTAGCTGAATTAAGACACAAATAGAAAAGAAACATTCTATTCTATGACAATCAAAGTACCATTTATTTAGCTGAAAATCTAAAGTTTCATTCAAGGTCCAAGCATATGAGAATGATGTTTCATTTCATAAGGGAAGAGAGAGTAGAACAAGTTAGATATGTAGAAAATTGCTGGTGCTGAAAATGTTATAGATATATTAACTAAAGTTCTAAATCTACAAAAATTAAGGCTCCATATGGCCTTAATTGGTCTCCTAAATAATTAAGAAAAAGGGAACATGGAGTTGATGTTTATTTGAGCTACTGTTGTAAATAATCTGTAAGTCAAGAGTAGAGATTGTTTTTTATTTTATCATTGTGTCAAACTCCAAGTGAGAGATTGTTAGGGCGAGTAGTACAAGTGTAGAATATGCTACAAGAAGTCTAAGTTCAATCGAAAGCTTGTTAGCAGTAAGTCTCCAGCAGATTTATGATTTTGAAGGTTACCAGGTCAAAATATCTAAAAATAATGTTTCAATCAGAAGGCTTTGAGCTAACTATCTGAAAGTTAAGAAATTTCAGAGGGTTACTAGCTGTAACCATCTGGAATGACTTAAATGACACTTAAGTGGATGTTTAGATAGTTAAGAATTCAAATATCCAAAAGACAGTGACTTAAGTGAATCTTTAGATAGTTAGGCAGTAACTATCTGAAAGTCATGAGTTTTTAAGAAGGTTACAGATACAACCTTTTGAAATGACTAAAGAAACACTTAAGTGAGTTTTTGAATAGTTAAAATTGTAACTATCCAAAAGACATGTAATTTTAGAAAAGTTAACGGTAGAACCTTTCGAATAGACTAAGAGAGATGTAAGTAGGTTTTCAAACAGTTAAGTCTGTAACTATCTGAAAAACCAAATCTCTCTAGATAGTGAGCCTGCTACAGTATTGCCTGTTACAACAAATGAAGAAAGAAAAATTTTCTTCAAATAGTTAAGTTCTATAACTTCCGAAGTATTGCAATTTTCGAAAAGATAGGAAGATAAGACTTCAAAATTGAGAGTTCCTTCTCTGAAACATTTTCTCTCTACTATAATGGCTCAAGTGTAATTAAAGATTTATTAACCCTAAGTTGGATAATATATAAGCATTTATGATGTTGTAAAATAAGTGTGGTTGATGTGCCGAAGCTCATAATAGAACCTTCAACTCTCTATGGACATAAATTATTACTGAACCACATAAATTCTCTGTCTTCAATATTCTTTCTTCCTCTTTCTCTTCACTTCTAATTTCAATGAGTTTAAAAGTGAGCTTTTCAAAATCATACCATAGTAAATTGACTGAACGATCAATTTAGCTATAACAATTAAGGCTACCCATGAAGTTAAGCAAAAGATTCACCTATAGACAAGTTAAAGAGTCAAGTTTGTGTGATAATCAAAACCCACTTCAATGTTCTTGCTCATGATCATAGTGCATCTAAGGTGCACTCAAGGATGGACTTTTGTAGGCTCTACAAATGTGTAGGTTGCCAATTCTAATGTAGTTCAATGGAATTGAAGCAAAGAGATGTGTCACCATATCTTTTGGTAATTCTCATACTTAGCCTTAGTTGCATTACCTTACCTACAATACATATTTCTTTGACAATCAATTTGTTTTCATTACCACTTTTGTGTATAAAAATCTTCTTCTGCTTGTAGTGCAATTGTGTTTGTTCATGCATGTTATTATATTCTTCGTGGCTTGATTTACATAACTTTTCTTCTATCTCCAAAATTCTATATTTTTCGCGTGTTCCTCCATTCTTCATGAGTGTTGACTTGTACTTGTCAACATACTACTTTATACATCATGTTCTTACAATATTATTAAATTTAACAAACATCATCTCTTACTTTCCTTCAAAAAGTATACTTCATCTCCACCAACCAAATTCTAAGGGTCATTTGTATACTTAAAAAGTGATAAAAAAGAAAATGTCGAAAAGTTCAAAAAGTAACAAAAAAGAAAATTATAGAAAGTTATAAAAAGTCATCAGAAAATTATGATATTTATGCACTAACTAAAAAGTGAAAAAATAACAAAATATAATAAAATATAAATGAATAACATAAAAATATTTGTAAATATCTCAAATTTACAGAAAAATTAAAAATATTTACATTCTTTATAAGAACACATTATACATTACGAGGTTAATATAAATTTAACATATTGTAAAAATTTATTATTATTATTTCATCCTTTTTTAAAACATATAAATTTAGCAAATTACATTTTCTTTTATTTTTTGTCTCTTCTTCTTTTTTTCCCTCACGTTCCGTCACTTTCAAACCCTTCAACTCAATAAAGAAGACAACTCTACTTCCTCTTATAAAACTTTCTCTAGAAAGTGACGAATACTTTCTATCACTTTACATCAAATACAAACACACCATATTTTTTCGCTACTTTCCTTTATTTTCCTTTTCACCACTTTCCCTCGTGTACAAACCCTCTTAAGTCTTATCTTCTCCACCTCTTGAGTACTTGAACCTTGAAAGAGATCGAGCAACTAATCAAACTCCTCCATGCACACCATTCTCTCCTATGGGAATGATAAACTCCACAAATGTATTACCAAACTAGCTTATGTCAAACTAAATCATAGATCAAGATGTAGATTCTATATGCTTAACCATAGATCAAGATGTAGATTCTAACAACCATAGATCATAGAACTTCAAACCCTCAAGTAACAAAATTTGACTTACAAGTATCAAAATAAATGATATTCACTAGTCTTGGAGCACTACCTTTAGTAAATGCCTCTATAAGAAATTAACCTAAATCAAGAACATAAATTGCATGACCCATTTAACATCCTCATGTAACCAAAAGAATATTTTTCTAGTTTTCATACATAAACTTGAAAATACATATGAAGTTTGTATAATCTTTTAGAAATAAAATATTCCCCCTACATTTTAAAATGCATGGCTTGTATCCTTTCCACCTTCATTCAATACAAAAATGGCTTGCATTCATGAATATGAAAACTTTCAAATCGTTACAAAGTTACTAAAATTAAATTTCTATTTCATATTAAAATTTACGTTATAATTGGTTATAAATAATATTTAAATTAATTTTTTATTATATATTATAGTAGAAAAAGGAATAAGTTAATGAGTAATTGTTTTTAAATTATCTAATTTTTGCATCTAACGTATGACATGAATGAACAACATATACATGTACCACAAGTGTATTGATTAGATTAACAATCCTAATAAAGTACTTAATCGAAAGTAACAATTTTTTGATAATGGTAAATTTTACACTATACAAGATTCAACCCTTAATTGAAGAAACAAATACTACTATTTTTGACAAATTGAAATTCTTTAGAAGCAACCCAACTTTTTTTTATCAAAAAAGAATAATGCTAATAAAGTATCGATTGAATATCATACACATTGTTACTTTTACAAATCAATAATAATTGTTTTATAATTCCAAATACACATTTCAAAGCAACTTTATGAAAAATTGAATCTTATAAATCAAGGAACTATTTATGAAAAGGGAATAGTATCAAAAGGCTTCAGCATTGTAGGTTGTATTAAAGATCCTTCGATACTTCTTGGTTGCAACCAATTTAACATCTCGTAAGAAAAAGCACAAGTCATTTCAAATTGATAAGACGGGTAAAGATCAAGAAATACGTTTGTCTAAGAAGAATGAACTCAAACTTTTGTCCGACTTGAAATCTTAACGAATGCAAAAATTACCATTATAAAAAAACAAACATCGAAATAACGAGTTTCCAAGCATTTTCATGAGTTAGAGCAAAGAGCTCTTCATGAATTCCACACCATACTGCATGCTAGTTAAACGAGATGAAACTACAATTCTTTTTGAAGATTACACTGACATCGTCCACTCCTTTTGGCGTTAGGCTTGAGAATAACGACAACATGACAAACGACATCAGAAACTCATTATTTAACTTTCGTATGCACATTCATGTTCAACATAAAAATCCTTGTGAATTACAACAAGCAACTAAAAAATGCAGCATCCGAACCGATTTCAATCATATAACTATAATTAAGATAAAGACATGTTTGATGGACCATGATCTAGGAAAATGTAGGATTGCCTTTAACGACTGATAAACATCAATGGTAGAACAGTTTTTTCAAAAAAACAGACAAAAAATCCAATAGAACATGAAAATGATATCTTTATTAGTAATCCCTAAAGACAATACATGAGCTCAGCTATGATTTTTCTAATTAATTTTATTTCATTTTAAATTTATTTTATGTTTTCTTTTCTGTTTTTCATTAGCATAGGTATTTTCGTTGGTATTTTAAAAAAATTTACTTACATTTTTGGGGACTTCATAAGTACAACTGTAAAGGACTTATAAAAAGCCCTCTACTTATGTAAACCGTGTCTGCAGAAAAATCTCCCGATATCTATAATCTAGTAAGAGAATGATATCTGTATAATTTAGATTTTCAAGTATATGACTTCTGGGGCATGTCAAATTAGGATTCAATAGACCATCTAATTATCTGAATAAGGAACACGGACTGAAGATTTTTACTGTACTTCATTTGAGAATAAACCGTGAAGTTATGTGAAGTTTCATGAGAACATTATAATACATGTGTCAAATTGTATTGTTTTAAAACAAATTCAGTGGCAACGACAGTTGATCATGCTCAGCAGATAATGGCAGAACTCTTGAACTCAATAAGATTGGCCTAAAATAGGACACAGCTAGTTTGACAAGAATCTTCAAATGGTTGTTAACTCAAAGCCAACCTAATTTTTGAAACAACATTGAAATCTAGAATCGCATTATCGACTGTTAAAAAAGAGGCATCATAAACATTCAAGTATGGAAACTATTTTAGAGACTGTAGATAATTCCTGAACAATACCTCAGAGTTTTAATCAAAAGGGTAGAAAGTAACTTAGCTATGAAATACTCTCTTCCAGTAATTATTTCAATCCATAAGCTACCATTTAGAACATGACAGTCAATTTTAAATGCAACTTAAAAAATATTTGTCACCTAGAATACTTGTAGATGCTCGAGAAAATTACACAAAAATGGTTTCTGACAAAAAGAATAGTCAAAGAAGGTATCTCGTATGGGGTATTTTATAAGATGTTCTACACTTGAAACAAGCTTTACTACAAGAAACATTTCAGTACTGTTGCAAAAGAAATTAGGCTAATAAGGTGTATCACCAATAAATCAATTTCACACACAATCAAATAGCTGACTTCTAGAATTGTAATAAATCATTAGAATTTTTATGCATCATTATCATACAGCTACATTAAACAAGCTTATTAATTAATTGTGCTGAAAATGAACATGATGAACTATATCTTAACCATGTATCCTCCATATATTATAAGTAGAAAATTTCCCTGTAGAACACTTTCCCATAGGCACCCAAATTTTTTATTTTTCATTCAAAAACTAAAATTTAACTATGTAATTAATTACCATAGAAGATAATCCATTATATGTTGAACTTTAATTCCAACCCAAGTTATATTCATTATCAATTTTTCAATTAAAATTTAACAATTAAGAAGTAAACAAATACATTGAATTTCAAGACCTTTAGATCTAGGACTAATAAATGTTCAATTTGAAAAAAAAAATTTAATTATATTCATAGTTGGCTAATAAAAAAACTTAAACTATATAGTTACTTATTTTCTTTCAAAGTTGTTTTAGTCAAAAATTGTCTGCAGACTTGTTTGCTGTCATTACCTACATGAAATTAGGTCCATTTTGATTTGAGAAGTTCGTGTTATTGAGATGGAATTTGCTTTTAAAATTCAGATTCAACAATTCTTCCACTGTTGCCAAAAGTCTCCCTCATCTTCAGAAACATGTTCATGCCCATGGGTCACATGCACATGCAGGTCTTCTGATGGTTATCACACATGAGCCTTCAGCACTTCATGAGCGCACACATTTGCAGCCTGAGTCTTCTTCTGTGCAACAACCTCAAGCAGCAGGTCTCAATACACTCTGGTTCATGAGTTTGCAGTCTACAGCACATATGAGTGTTGCTGTACCACTGCATCTCCATGAGTTTGTTTTTTTTTCTTATTCTTGATTTTGAGTTCATGTAGAAGTGAGTGGAGTGAGTGAGTTTTTGGTGTTAGTGAAGTGTGATCGTGAGTTGTGATTTAGAATTTACTTGTGTGGTGATTGTGATTATAAATATATAAGTGTAGTGTCATGTTTTTGAAAAGGTGAATGAAGTAGAAGTAAAGATAGCTTTCGAGTGTGTTAAGTTCCAGCATCAATCCTTCCTCTTCTTCCACCTCCTACTTGCTTCTTCCTCCTTGCAACTCCTTCAGCAGGAATGGGTTTCCCACCTGCCAAAAGAGATTAGGTCACAAGTCCAAAGGCTCCTAGGGTAGAATACTCCAATCTAAAGACAACTGCACCCCCTGTCCTTACAAGAGCAATCGGCAATCGTCAAACACATTCAACACTATTTTCTGCTGACAGTAAGAATCACTAAAACATGGTAAAGAACTACCAAACAAGTTAAACATCACTTGATTGGAGCATTCAAATTCAAGAATTGAAAATACCAAAACGTCAGCGGAACACAAAGCTGATTTACCTATGAAAAAAAAAAAGGGAAAACACCATCAAACATCGACGAAACTAATTTATTGTTATTCTTTTCTCCAATACGCACATAATGAACAGAAACAAATAAAAAGGGAGCGTAGTTGTTCATGAGCTACCCACCATAAACCCCTCCAACCGACGGGGTTAGGGATTCGAGTGGTGCGACTCGGAAAGTGCGTTTGCCTTACGTAGGTCATCTATCAACTGGCCCAGTTCCTTCCGTGCCGATTCCCTCCCGAACATGAACCCGTACCTGCAGAAGAATACTAATTTACATTTTTTTTAAGAAAAAAATTGACGAATGGAAGGGGACAGACACAGAGGGAAAAGGCGCGAAGGGGAATGGAATGGCAACTAGATTCATCTCTTGCCAAAAGGAAACGACAGAGAATACTCCTGCGGAAGCCACCGTCTGGAAGAGAGTCAGCTTCTTCTCCATTTCCGCAGTACAACCACAAAACCCAGCCCTCCTCTGTCGTCCTTGTGGCCATGACTACCTGTCGGATAGAGCTGATTTCTCATGTTCTCGGGAAGGATCCGAAAATTGCCTCTTCCCCTGATACAATACCCTATCTGGATCTCATTTGCCCCCTTTTTTTTATCGGTTTCGGGTCTAGGTATAGGATTCGAGCATATTCTTATCGATCGATGTAGGCCTTCGCCCTCCCTCCTTGCACACACCAATCTTCCACCCAAATTTGGGGCGAACGATTATGGATTTATCTCCCTTTTTACATATATATATATATATATATATATATAATATTGGAAAATAAAAAAAATTACATGCATTATTTCTAAAGGTTAATTTTGTTAGTTTTAATTTTAATTACTTGTTTAGAAATTGCATGATAGATTTGTTAAGAAAATTTTCTATGTTTGGTAATTTAAAGTGAATATTGATATAAATTTTTGGAATTAAATTTTGGAAATTTAAAATATAAATTTTGGAAATTTTAGAAATTTTCCATATAGTAGAGAACAAATTGAAAGTTGGAAATACAATAATATTCTTAAAGCTTTCCATGTATTGAAAGTATGATCTAAGAAAAATCATTGGTTTGTGACTTCAACTAAAAAGCTATACATTGTGTTAGTTTGAGTTTCGACCTGAAAACTCAAAGAGGTTGATTTGCTAAAGTTTTAACCTAAAAACTTTTGAGAGGTATTTATTAAGATCAAATGGCACACTAAGGGGGGTTTGTGCCTACTCGGATTTTTAAGAAAGGAAAGAAATGAAACTAAAGAAAGTATGTAATTAGTTTGTGCAGATTTGGAAACTTGGGAAAGTTTGTTAACTTTCCCAAATATAAAAGGAAAAATTTTCCCTGATTTCGGAGACTCTCCCCTCTGAAATCAAGGAATCTCCGACCGCCCAAATGCCCTGATTTCGTCTGCTTGAAGCTCGCCAGGTGCGTGATTCCCGTCGACCGTTCAAAGCTCGTCGACCGCTCGAAGGCCATTGACCGCTCGAAGCTCGCCGACTGCTCGAAAGCTCACGGACCGCTTGAAGCTCGCCAACTGCTCGAAAGCTCGTCGACCGCTCGAAGCTCACCGACCTCTTGGAAACTCACCGACTACTCAAAGCTCACCGACTGCTTGAAGCTTGCCGACTGCTCAAAGCTCACGGACCACTCGAAGCTTGTCGACTACTCGAAAGCTCACGAACCGCTTGAAGCTCGTGGACCGCTCAAAAGCTCGCCGACTGCTCAAAGCTCACCGACCGCTTGAAGCTCGCCGACTGCTCGAAGCTTGCAGACCACTCGAAGCTCGCCGACTGCTCGAAAGCTCACCGACCGCTCGAAGCTCACCGATCGCTCGAAAGCTCGCCGACTACTCAAAGCTCACTGATTGCTTGAAGCTCGCCGACCGCTCAAAGCTCTTGGATAGCTCGAAGCTCATCGACTGCTCGAAAGCTCGTCGACCGCTTGAAGCTCACTGACCGCTCGAAAGCTCACCGACCGCTCCAAGCTCGCCGACCGCTCCAAGCTCATCGATTGCTCGAAGCTCACCGACCACTCAAAGGTAATAATTTCATGAAACTTTTACATAGTTTATTTCTTGCAACCAGAAGAATACTAACAAATATTATTACCTGTGCATGTCGACGAGCCACTATTCCTGGTTTACTGCGTTCAAAATTTCATTTTTGTCGTTACAAGAACAAATAGGCAGGGATGTACGGTGGAAACTAATAGGGATAGACGTAGAGCTTTCCGAGCAAACACTCTTATCTTATCTACCAAAGTTTAAATTGAGTAACTTTTTATTTCATCCATTCATCACCTCTAATAATTTCTATTGTTTGCGGTGGAACTTATTTTGTATCAGTCGTCTGAACTTATTTACAAGGTAACATTTGTAAAATATGTATTTTGTTAATAAGAGTTAGAAGTTCATATCATGTTTATATGGTTAGTGGAGATTAATGAGAAGAGGAAAATTGAAAAAACAAGAAGCAAGATCTTTTGCAAGAACTAAGGTTGTTGAAGATTTAGGATTTTGTTAATATGACTCAATATTTTATGTTGTGATCAATATGACTCAATTTGCATTAATGAGGTCCTACATTATTTGAATTTTGCTTTAGACAAGGAGGGACTACGTTGGCTTTGCATTAGCAACAAAGCATGTCTGGACTTAAGCAATCTTAGTGTAGGCTATGTGTTAATTCTTGAATATCTTTTGCTGCTGTTCTTACTTCATTTGCTTCCCTTTTCATGATATCCAACTTATTTCTTTAGTTATATTTTGATTACAAATCCAACGAAAAAAACTATGAAATTCTTATGTATGCCATTTCATATGTGTTATGAATGACTAGTAACTTATTTAAGTTATTCATTCTTATCTATTTTTAATGCATATTGTCATTGAATGAATAATAACTTATTTAATTTTTATGTTAATGATTGATGTTGTCATTGTCATCCATATTTAATTACTTTTAAAATTTTGAAAGTAGTTGACACTAGTTAACCCTAATTAAAATGATTTGATAACAATAATCAAAATATAATAATAAAAGAACATAGAAAATTTTATAATGATTCCCCAAAATGAGTAGTCCACTCCTCAAGGCACTAACCTTAAGAATTCATTAAGTACTTTTACAGTTAGGCACAAACCTTAATCAAGTTGTTTTTGTAAGCTAAGTGTTTAAAATGAAAAAGTGCATAATGTTAATGGTTAAATAATGGTTAATTACATAATATTTAACTTATTATATGAGAAATAAGCTATTATGTTATAATTGCATGATTATATGCTTTAATTGAAGAATGTGCATAATTCTAGTGAATTAGCGTTAATTAAGTATATTTGTGAACTATCGGTGAGTTATAGGCTTTTTAATTCCTTAAGTATTTGAAATATCTGTTATTTCGAAGAGTTATATTTTATATACTAGACAATTGTGTTTTAAATGCTTAAATAATATTTTATTATTATTTTAAGAAGGACACATATCGTGATCTGGAAACTTGACTTAAGTTATCTTTCAAAAGGTTAGAGGCTAACTATCTGAAATGTGTTTAAGCATTAGATAGTTATGTTTCCAAAGTATACGAAATACCCTTTTACAGGTTTAAAAGTAAAAAAATTATTACATGCAAATTCGTAAAGTTACTCATGTAAGGTTACGGAACCTTCGTAAAGTTTTAGTTAAGTTTACAGATTCTTGTAAGCTTACAAAGTTAAGGTTATGGAACCTCGTTAAGTTAAAATTATGCACGTATGAATTTAAATGTTTTATTATGTCACATGATTTGCATATATTTGATATTAAGTCTATTGAGTTAAACTTTACTCAATGAAGGAAGTCCATTGAGTTAACAATTAAGTCAACGAAATAAGTCTGTTGAGTTACACTAACTCCACAGACCAACTATTTTCTAATATGTCACTATTAGCAATTGTAGAAATAGAAAATTTGAAGGAAAACCACGATTGCACGTATCACATAGGATTTAAATCATAGAATGAAGAAGAAATTACCATCGTTGATATGAATGAAGGAAATCCAACCGAGCATTTAAGAAGAAGAAGTTACTACTAAAAGAAATATAAAAGAAGAGGAGAAATATGAAGAATGGGGGTGGAAAAGTGTGGAGAACTGTGCTAATTGCAGGAAGCGTTGAAAATTCCCTAAAGCTCCACAACACCACCACAATCACCAACTATTAGAGGTTTGTAAGGATATCTTCCAAATGTCGAGTCGATTTCGAGCCAAACACGGTGACTAACAATCACTATGAGGAGTGATCGTGTTGCAAGAAGGAAAGTCATTTTCACCAAGCACTAACTCATCTCCTAGGAGATCGTAAAGCTTCTAGCCTTGGTTTTGGGTTGATACCAATATACTGAAGAGGAGATCAAGTTACAAGTATCGGTTCATGATTCTATAGGGAGAGAAGGCAAGACTGTAAGTGATTAAGTTTTCAATAGTGTAATCGCATCACATGTAGTGACAGAAGTTTTTACTATCAATAGAGAATATCTACATTTTACCTTTTGTTCATCTTTAGGAACATATCAAAACAAAAAATACCAAAAACTAATTATCAGCGTTTATAGTTAGTATTTATGTGTTGTATTGTTTGCTTTGTATCGTGATTAATGTTATCATTGTCAATATTGTGAATGTTTCGTATTTATTTGATTTAGAAAATAGAAAATAGTTTTATTGATTACTAAAAGTGATTCATATAGAATACTCAAAAATCTTAATGACTACTATTCGAAATATCTGAATGTTAGTGTTAATTAATGATAAATCTCAAATTAACTAACATTAAAAGCTTAATTGATGTTATTTACATTCTGTGGAACCACTCAATGGATGGCCGAATTCCTTTGTGAATAGCAACATTTAATTAGAAATTACAAGTTAGGCTCGTAGAGTTAACTTAAGTCTACGAAGATAGTCCATTGAATTAACTGTAACTCAACGAACTAAGCTTGTTGAGTTAACAATAACTCAGCGGAGTGCTTAATTGAACACATATAAAACTCTAGTTATAAAAATCAAAATAGTATATTATTCTTATTCAATCTTTATGGGATCAACCTATACTTACACACAAATATAATAGACATTGTGCACTTGCAATTAAAATACAAATTAGACTTAATAGCTAATTTATGTGAAAAGTTATTTGTTTACTTCTAAAAGAAATTATTAATATAAACATAAAAATAAACCAAGAAAATTTTTCCAAACAAGTTTTCTAGCGTCGTTGCTAGGGATTGAAAGTTAAGTAATTGTAGTGTTGTTTTGTTTTAATAGCATAAGGAGTGTTGTGTTTTTTTTTTTTTTTCATTGAGAATATGGCATATACTTATGGTTAAAGATTTCTAAAATCTATAGTTAGCATATGTGAATTTTACAATTTAGAATGTCATGACATTGCTGATTGTTTAAAACTAGGATGATTCCAAATGGTTAGATCACATGAACAACAAAAGAATTATATATAGAATTGAGTATGTGAATTTTATAGTTTACCCAACTAATAGTCAATTTAAAATAACTAATATGTCAAGAGACAAGAAAGTTTGGGATAGGTATGATAGACTTAAGCGTAGTTTAGAAAAAAACTTAGACAAACTAGAACAATACATGTATTATCAATAAGAAGTCAACTAGATAAACTATAAGGAAAATTATTCAGAACCTAAAATCGATATCATCTATGAAATTGAGAAAACCATAATGAATATTTATCAAAAATTGAATACAAAGAGATTAGATGATTTGGAAAGAAAGCTAAAAGCATTAGATGAATTTACAATGAAATTACAAGTTATGCGAAATGAGAATACAAATGAAAATTTTAATGTTGAAGATCTTCATAATTTGCAAAACATAAGGATAAAAGAAAATACCAACAAAATAGGAGTTAAGAAATGTAATTTAAAATTGGAAATAATAGAAAATCAAAATCATAAAAATGAAATACAAGAACATCATGAAAGTAATAAAAATCTAGAAGATGTGAGTATAACATTAAGATCTGGAACTAATGTACTGTAGGATTGTCTGTATTACAAGAGGGGGGGTGAATTGTGTCTTTAGTAATTAAACTAGCAGATAAAACAAGAGCACAAAACACTCGTAAATGAAATTCTATTCTTTTATTTCAAGACAGAATTTACGATATCTTTTCAGCTCAATTCCCTTTTTGACGGTTTTGATACAGTAATTTTTGATATACAATTCAAATAGGAAAACAAAGCTCTTTTTCAAAACTAATTTTGAATTGTATAAAACCTAATCTTTATGCACACAACTCTTTTCTTTCTCTTTGCTCAACTTCTGTATCTCTTCTTTTCTAGTTGTCGAATTTCCAAACTTCTTGCGTTTGCAGCTCCTTTTCTAAAATTACTTGGAATTTCGAACTTCTTCTAATGTTGGAGAACTTTTCAGAATATGAATATTCAAACTTAACTTTTCAGTTAGGGATCCAGATTGAATATTCAGATTTGGTTTTTTTTTTTGAGATTGGGATCCTCTGTTGTAATGTAGCTCGTACTCTCTATTAGTAGTCGAACTCTGTTGTCTTTCACGTTCAGCATGTTCATCCACTTGATCCACAATCCATAATCCATGTACTAATTTTCTCTTTAATCCAAATTACTTTCTATTTAAATTTCCACTTTCTTCACTAACATTTTGAGTTTCCACGATCTCCACTCGTAGATTCACCGAAACTTTATCTTCTTGGAGTCTTGTAGAATATCTTCTAAGTCTTCGATTTAGTCGAACATTTATCCTTTAACTCTTGTCAAAACTCGAACACTTATCCTTTAACTCTTCGAGTTTTTGCACTTGCAAAACACGTGACTAAACAAGGAAACTTATCTGTTCGTTGGTCCTTTTATAAAACTTGAATAGTTATCTATCCATGCGTATAAAAACTCGAACAGTTATCTAACTATTCGATTTTTCATTACCGAATGCACATGGAAAACACGTGACAACTTAAAACATTAAAAACACACGTGCAGATAACTTAACTATATGAGTTTTTAACATAAAGTATTCGACAAAAATGAAACGTTAACTATCCAAAAATTTAACTATTGCAAATCTAGCTCTTCGGAAATCTTTAATTTATCCGACATAAAAATGAAACTTTCCGATAATCTGTTAACTATTATACTTAGAGAAATATACTTAGAGAATATTATGTAGACTTATTTAAATACGTTAATAAAGCATATATCGTCAAAATTAAATACCTAACAATCTCCCCCTTTTTGATGATGTCAAAACCTAATAAGTCACATAATTTATATCTCCCCCTTTTTAGCATTATAAAAAAGTAAACAAACAATTTCTCCCCCTTTAGGAAGTTAAGTTTTATAAATGTAAGGAAGGATATCTTACTAAGTATATATTAATCAAAACGATAGTGTCAACCATACATAGGATTTATGGATTAAGCAAAAACTGTTTAATATCATAAATTGTGAAAAATAATCACGTAACATTAAAATCAGTAAACAGTTTATATAATAGTTTTGGTTACAAATTACAAAAAATAAATTATGTAATACATAATTTGTATAATCACAAGCCTCTTTGTCTTCGAAAAATATCAATCAGAGTATCTGAAATGTTTTTTGCAATATCTGTACTAACTCTGTTTATCTGATCAAGTAATGCCTGATCTAAATCATTTTGAGAAACTTGTGATGGTTGCTATAAAAATTCTGTATGTATGTCTGTATCTATACCTATATGTATTTCTTTGTGTATACCTTGTTGTATATCTGTATGTATATCTTGTTGTATATCTATATGTTGCTGTGTTTCTGTAAATTCTGTGGATTGTTGCTGTGTTTGCCGAACCTGTTGTTGTTGTTGTCTAAGGATAGTGTATCTGTTGCTTGGTATTTTTGGAGTTCCTTTATAGAGAAAGATTGTGACTTTAATCTTTTCTATGGCCAAGGTGTAATATCTATTTGACTTGCCACAATTCTCAAAATTGTATCACCATAAAATAAATTACTCTGCAAATGTAAGATATGAGAAACAAAAATATCATACCAGTTCACCTGTATATGATTGATTAATGCGTATGTACCATAAAGACAATATCTGCCAACTTCTGCCCCATGACCAAACCTCTAAAACAATATAGCATGCAATATTTTTGCAATAAAACGTGCTTGGCCATTTAAGTCATTTAGTAATGTCAATGGTTTGTTGGCAGTTGGATCTTTGGCTAAACTTGTAATGTCCCATCCCAATCGATAAACCTGTTTTCTTTCTGATAATTTAACTCCTTCATTTTTTAGACCAAGTACCTAATGAAGTAAATCTGGAGTTAAATATATGTCATTTTCTTGTATATTAGAAACAGGAATACCTTCTTCCACTATTATGTTTGAGTAAAAACAACTGAGAAGTTCGGGTATAGCAAGATGGTCTGGCTGTTGTGGAAGTAGAGTCAACAAGCCTTGAAATTCAAATAGTTCACGTACGTGTGCCATCCCTTCAAACTTAACTAGTCTTGAATATAAAACTGTAAAAGTTTTATATGTCTGAAATTTGTCATAATAGGAATTATTTCTAAACCATAATAGTGTATTTGCATCTAAACTCTGTTCAGGATTAGGTATTTTCCTGTCATGATGTTCTGATCTAGGACTTGTTTCAATATTATCAGCAACATCTATATTGTCAGATTTTTCAGAATTGGTGGAATTTCTATCGAAACTAGTATAAATGTCTGAAATCTGTATATCAGCAACCTGTATATCTATATGTAATCTATACAACTGTCTCTGTATGAAAGAATGTTTTGTATCTATTTGTGGAATAGAATCATCCTATATTTCTGAAATTTGTATATGTGAGACATTAGTAGTATCATATTCTATTTGTAACTGTGTATGTTGTTGATTATATACATTTATCAACAAGTAAATGATATATTGTAACAGACATAACCATACATATAAAGTGTAGTATAAGCAACTGTACCAAAATTCAAAAGTCTCTGTTCGAGATATAGTAAGAGGAAGAATATCTATACATTCCTCTTCAGATGAAATATCTTCAAAATTCATAGACTCAGTGTCTATGTCATCAATAATATCATCAAATTTGATATCATCTGTATATATATCATCAAAATTTCCTACATTCTCACTTTCCGTAGGAAAAGAATGTGTGCTTGCAGCATTGTGTGAAAAAATGTCCATTGTATTAAAAGATACATTATGCACTAATGTGACACAATACCTTAGAGTATATGCTTGTAAGCCAATATTTGTCACATCTGTTGGGATTCCTGACAAAAATGTCTGTCCAGCTTCTGCAATGGAGCATAGTTTTCCATTTTTCACTGATTCTTCTTTTCGCTGCAATATTCCTTGTACACCTGTAGTTAGTCCAAAATATTCAATTGTCTTTTTCTTTGTCCGACTATATGTCTGCAGTGTTTCAGGTTGTTCAAGAGGTTCTAAAATTGTCTTAATTTCTCCTGATAAAGGCACCTATTGTCTTGATGGTCCTTCACCATGATGCCTAGGTGGTAATAATGGAATATAGAGTTTTAAGCTCTCCACCTCTGCCATTTTGAGTTGATAAACTCTTTGCCCTTCACTTAGAAGGCTCATTTTGCTAATGGCAATTTTCTATTCATCGATATACTGTTTAATATCATCTAAAACAGTTGGGGGAAAATAATGTTAGGAATACAAGGATTGCAATTCCCTGTTTGCATTTTCCATCATTGGTCCCCACTTCTTTCCATAATAAGTGATAGACTGTGCCGATGTCTCTGGTACATGTCCAGAACTTACAACCGTAGGGTTAGGTTGTAAATTTGTTTTCCATAAATGCAATGTGGAAAGTTCAGTCTGTTTTAGTCTAAACTGTGTTTCAGCATAATTTCGAATAAATTTCCAACAGAAATTTTTCTCATCTTGAACAGCTTTTCTTATTTCATGTAGTATTTCATTTGAAAAAGTGTACCTTGAATAGATGTCGTTGATTTCATTCTGCATTTTCTGAAGTTCCAACTCTCTTTTCTACACTTTGGTCATTCTACCACGTCCTGACATTATTGATTAATCTTCGCTTTGCACTGTAGAACTTAGTGGAAGGAAAGATTGTGAAGCTAGGGTTTTACCAAGGTAGAAACATGAAAGGTTGTTAGTAAAACATTCATAACTCTTCGAGTTTATAAATGGATAAACAGATTCAATCATTGAAATCATAAATAGAAGATCCGTTACTGGACTTAAGTTAACTCCACGAGCCTATCTTTTCTTTTTAATACTGCTATTTACAGAGGAATTCGGCCAACCATTAGGCGATTCCACAGATTGTAAATAACATCAATTAAGCTCTTTAATGTTAGTTAACATTGGATTTATCATTAAGCAATATTAACATTCAGATAATTCAAACAGTAATCATTAAAATCTTTAAGTCTTTTGAACGAACCAATTTCAGTAAACTATAAAACTTAAACAACATAAAACAATCACAATACTAACAAAGATAACATTAATCACGATACAACACAAACAATACAACACTCAAATATAACATATAAACATAGATAAATTGTTTTTGGTATTTTTGTTTTAATATGAACATGGAAATCGGCGAAAGGTGAAATGTAAAGTAATCTCACTCGACAATAAATACTTCCGACACTACTTGCAATGCGATTACACCATTGAAAATTAACTACTTACAATTCTGTCTCCCCTCCCTATAGAATCGTGAGTCCAGAATTGCAAGATAATCTTCTCTTCAGCATACATGCATCAACCTGAAGCCAAGGCTAAAAGCTTTATGATCTCTTGAAATATGAGTCGGCGCTTAGTAAAAATGGCTTCCCTTCCTGCAACGCGATCACTCATCACAGTGGTTGTAAGGCACTGTGTTTGGCTCGAAATCGACCCGACATCAAGAAAGTATTCTCACAGACCTCCAATGGTTGGTGATTACGGTGGTGGTAACGATGGTTGGTGTGATACTTCGGAGAATCGCCGATACTATCTGCAGAAAGCTTGGTGCTCCTCCTCTATATACACTAGCCGTCCATCGATCACACCCTTTCTTCGTTTTCTTCTTTTCTTTTATATTTCTTTAGTAGCAACTGCTTCTGCTTGAATGGTCGGTTGGATTTCCTTCATTCAAATCAATGGCGATGATTTCTTCTCCCTACGCAATACATGCAATCGTGGTTTTTCTTCCAATTGTCTTGTTTTTGCAACCGCTACAGTGGCATATTAGAAAATAAATAGTCCGTGGAGTTACAGATAACTCAACGGACTTTCTTCGTTGATTTAACTATAAAACACGTGCATAAACTTAAGTATCTAATGCTCAGATGCATTTCGGATACTTATAAACTTAACTATCCGATGCTCAGATGCATTTCAGATAGTTATAAACTTAACTATCTGATGCTTAGATGCATTTCGGATAGTTACAAATAATTCACCGATATATAACTTAAGTAAATCTACTAGATATCGACACGTGTCAGCAGTAGTTTAATCATAAAATAACATTTTGGAGAGTTACAGGTCTAACTATTCGATGCTCAGATGCATTTCAGATAGTTACAGCTAACTCACCGAAAATCCACTTAAGTCACTTTACTAGAACATGACACGTGTCCTCAGCTATTTTATAAATAAAAAGAGATTTCGGAGAGTTATACATATAACTGTCTGATGCCCAACTGCAATTTCGGGTAGTTATAGATAACCCACCGATTTAGTAATAAACAAATATTTTTATAATAAGAATTTTACCATGTGCAAAAATGACAACTTAAGTTTATAATGCTAACCTAATGTGTTGCCTTAGTGTTCAATATAGCAACTCAATGCGTTTAGTTATGTTAACTTAACGAGTTCGTCTCTTTTTTTACTTACTAACCTAACAAGTTATCAAAACGTGCACTGTTCATGATACAAAAGATATAACTTTAAAACATATCATGCTTTTCAAGAAAAACACACGTTAACTTAACGTTTAGCTAAATGAGAAATTAATGCAACGAAACTACTAGTTATTAACTTCAAGAAACTTTCAAAACATAACTACTTGGCAATTTAAACATAACTATCCGACATGTTCGGTCTGTTAAACATAACTGTCTGAATTATCAGAAAATTCGAATACTTAAGAATTTCACTGCCTGCAACTTACTAACAGTTCAGAAATGTACTAAATTAACATTAATTCCCCAAAATTAAGCAGATTCTTCAATTAAAGCATATAACAGTGCAATTATAACATAATGGCTTAATTCTTATTTGATAAGCTAAATATTATGCAATTAACCATCATTTAACAGTTAATAATATGCACTTTTTCATTCTAAACACTTCGCCCATACCTAAATTTTGCTAGTCCCTTAGCAAACTAAGATCTAATTAATTGGTCTTTCTAAAAGTGCTAGAACTAATTCTTCTTCTTTCTTTTTTTCTTCTATTTAGCATAAAAATATATTCTGTATGTTTCAGTAATCAACCTGCAAATATACTTAGAATATATGTCAATTACATACAAAGTATATCATCATCACATAGGTGTTAATTATATTATCGTTTGTTCTTCTTTTCATCATCTGCCATCCTGAATTTTCCAATAAGATTTCTAGAAGAAATTTCAACAACATACCAATCAAAATACAATCCAATTCAATATGATTAAGACAAGTAGAATAAAGAATTGTATCTCTATTAAACAACTTCAAAAGTCAATTCTAGATTCATATTACAGAAATTCTAGATAGTAGAAAATATACTCGATTCATAAGATATTTGTATTTCACAAAACACTTGTATCTTTTCAGAATAGTATATGTATATATATATATATTTATACTTTAAAAGTTAATTTGACAAGCTTGAATCATACAATAGCTTTCTAATGTACCCATGTAACGAACTTTCAGTCAACAATCCCATATCTAATCAGGATCTTAGGTTGCCAGATTTCAAGAGTCCTTTTTCAGGTCAACAATCCTTACATACCTATCTGCTTAAGTACAAAAGGCTCATGATCAAACAAGTCAATAAACTCTTAAAATTTTCCCTCTTTTTTTTTTCTTTTTTTTTTTTCTTCTCAACTACATTCTTCTCTTTTCTTTTTCTTTCAATCAAAATACACACACAAAACATTAATCACATACTGTATATGTACGTATTTCATTAATACAGATGTAGTAAAACACCAATCTCATATAGTCCTGCTTCTATCATTTACTGAAAATATGAATCCATAATAATAAGCTCATACTTTTTCTGTAGTTTAATAAGATCTACACATAAATCATTCTACAAGTTCAATCAGTCAAATTAAATGTATCTTTCATCATATATGTTTCATTTAATCTAGAATTCACATCTTAGCTCCTTCAGGACTTTAGATAATTTTTTTTTTTTTCATTAAGCATTCTGATTTCATTTTAAAATCGTGAAACTATTAAACTCATGAAATTCAGAAAAAACATAAGATACTATATCTAGATTTGCATAAATAGTAAATTCTATAGCATCTTATATAGCCTTCTAAATATAACATTCAAGTAGTTACAATTTATATAAATTTTACAGTCTCAATTATCGGATAGTTACAGCAGTTCATAAAAATTTTCAATTTCCACAACTTTGCAGTACCATTTTAATTTCTTTAATTAACAAACTTACATGGCTGTTACTTTAATTACCTCCCCCCAAACCTACATTTTGCATTATCCTCAATGTAAAAGATTTGACAATAAGTATAGTAATTGTAGCAGGCATGAATACAGTTTTATTTGATTTAAAATTCAGGGTAAGTAATTGGTTACATACCTTGTTCCGTTTGTATCTCCTTCTGCATATTTTGATTTTTGATTCCGAAAAACTTTTCATTCACACATAAAAGTAAAATATAAAATAAAATAACACTTAACAGATATTAATAAATCAGTGTCTTGTGTGGAACCCACGCTCCTATGCCTCTAGTGGCTCACAAGCAAGCCAGTTGGTTTCCTAGAACAGATACCAACAAACTAGATTGATATTTTGTTTGTTTGTTTTTTTTTTTATAAAATAAAATGAAAACTACATATTTTTTTCTAAAAATAAACATAGCATACACACAACATTAAACACACAAAATCACAGCTTAAGAACATGATTGAAATGTAGAAACAAATGGAATAAACACATCAGTCCAAGCAAACTTTTTAGGCATAATTCTTCTTGCTATTAATTATGTTTTCGTGTAGTTCTTGCTCCTTGTTAATTTGTAAATGTGTAATATATTATAAATTTCAAATACAAGTGTATTACCATTAATGATATGAAATGCAGAAAGAGATCCTTTTTGGTTCCAAGGTAATGTAGTAGTTTATATTTCTACATCTATTTCAATATACTCCTCTTCCCACTTCCATTCATTTATGTCTTCCATAATCCATATTTAAAATTTCATCAGTTCATCCCACCATCTTATCAGACATAAAGTAGGATCATCTTCTTCATTATACCACATTCCTATTTGAATTTTATTAAATTCTGTAGATGGTGGTTTAGCTATATCACTCGGTACAGGTAAAATTTCTATATATTCATCATAATTATCTATGCTCACTATCTATAAATCAGATACAAATGCAATTGATATATCTGTGACAAGATATATATATCCATCAAGTATGACATGTGTTTAGTTAATTAATGATTTCTGTCCTAGATATATTATAATATTTTCATTCCAAGATCTATTCAGAAAATTATACACACTTAAGCGTAAATCTTCACCCTAATTTCCTGTAGGTCTCCAATAATATAATTTTTTAGGAATTGTAGAATTTTTATCAAAAAATATTAAAGTTGACCCACAATTTACAGTTGG
Source organism: Cymodocea nodosa (assembly GCA_036874045.1). Classification (NCBI taxonomy): domain Eukaryota; kingdom Viridiplantae; phylum Streptophyta; class Magnoliopsida; order Alismatales; family Cymodoceaceae; genus Cymodocea; species Cymodocea nodosa. The sequence goes on along the minus strand of JAZBRI010000003.1, from coordinate 17,578,032 downwards.
TACTTCAAATCTATTAGGTCTTCCTATATTCCACTCTTCTCATATTATAGGATTTCTTATCAAAATATCAGGTAATAATAAACTTGCATACCTTGGTCTCGTCTTGTATATGATTAATCATTCATCTATCCCTATAATATGATTTATTCTTTCTAATGCATTGGGTGGAATTCCAGTAGTTTCTTCCATAGCCAGATATTCATGGTTAATTGAACTACGATTAAATAACCTCCATATGAATCCATCTCTAATCTTAGTCATTTTTGTAGCTTGTAGTCCCTGAAAATATTTTTCTTCAATGCAGTTTTTAATTTCCTTTGATACACAATACAACCTGCACAGATCTTTAGCTGATAAGTTACTCAGTACTTCTCTTAGTGCATCAAATGGTAATTGCATCAATTCCATTTGTTGATTCTGTATAACACAAACAAAAATTTAGTAGAGACAAAAATTAACATAACTACTGCACACCCTCATGGAGTTAAGGAATAACTCAACGGATTAAGTTCGTTGAGTTAAGGACTAACTCTACAATACTATTAACTAAAAATAAAAACATATATACATACAGATAGTTGCTTCAGATATGCTGCTTCATTCAGCTACCCTCCCAAAAGAGGTATCAATTTCATTAACCGTTCTATTGACAGGATTAGGTATAGCTTGTATTGGCAATCCTCTAGTAGGTCTACCTTCCATTGGTTCCTTCTATCTAAGTAGTATATTTCTATTCTAATTTTGAATTGTAGCACTTCCAAATATAAAATCTAGACGATTATTTAATTGTTGGATTATCTTTTCTAATTTCTCTATTCTAGATCCTTGTTCTAGTAATGCTTCATAACTTATATTCTTCTCATTTATATTTTCTCCTCCCTGGAAATTGTTATTTCTCCAAGATAAATTCGGGTGATTTCTCCAATTAGGATTATAAGAATTTCCCAAGTTTTCTCTCTGGTTTCTAGCATAAATAATATCTAAATCATTTATGTTTGCATTCTTTTCTGCTAGCTTTTGATTTAATGATAACTCTTCTATTTTCTTTGTTAATTCATTTAATTTCACCTTAAGCATAGTACTTGAATCTATTTCATGCATTCCTCTTGGCAATATTTTTTTATCTACAATAGCTTCAGCCGAATTTTCCCACTATGTAGTTCTTTTTGCAAAGTTTTCTAAATATGCCCAATCTTCTTCACTACATAACTTTAAAAATCCATTTTGACAAGTAGATTCTAATAAAGATTTCGTTGAAACATCTATGCCTTCATAAATTACACCTATTAATTGTGCTTTACTCATTGCATGATGTGGACATTGAGTCAATAAATTTTTAAATCTTTCAAAATATTTCCAGAATGATTCACCCTATTTTTGGCTACACATTAATATTTCTTTCTTCTTTTTAATCGTTTGATGTGTTTGATAATATTTTTCCAGAAAAATAGAGCAAAATTCAGTCCATGTAGAAATTGAATCAGGCGATAGAGTATATAACCATCTCTTAGCTATGTCTTTTAAAGAAAAAGGGATATATCTAAGTTTAATAGCATCTATACTCATGTTTGACATTTTCATCATTTGACAAACTTCGTTAAATTCTCTAAGGAAATAATAGGCATCCTCTCTTTCTAATCCATGAAAATGTGGCAATTGACTAATATAATTAGATTTCAGTTCAAACCTATCTCCCTCGAAGGTTGGTAATCGAATACATGAAGGTTCATCAACTAATTCAGGATACAAAATCTCTCTTAATGGTTTTTCTACTGGAGCAGTCATCTCTACGTTTTCTTTTAAAGAAAGGTTAGCTACACCCCAAAGAATTTCGTTAAAGTTCAGTTCAGAAAATTTTTCAGTACTCCTCTACAATGAAAATTCCTAGGTAGGTGTTCTTACTAATCGATTAGTGCTTAGAGAACGGGTCCATGTGCTCATAAATAAATAGCAGAAGATTAATTACATACCAGTTTGAAGCTTTCTATTGAATAAATTTTTGTTGTTGGATGAAGTTGAATAAGCTACTTCTCCTTCCAATTCCTCCAAGGCATTCTCCTTTCTTTTAAAAGTGCTGGTAACTCGTAAATAACATTCTGTTTTATATATATACTACACTTCCATAAAGTGAATAAATCTCGTTGCAAGAACGTGTCTTGCAACGTGCATCGTGGTTCCTATTTTTATGGGTACGTGTACCACTACTAATTTCAAATTTTGGTAACCGCTAAACCGACGAAGTTTCGTTCCTGGTTAAAAGAATAACTGTTCTGCTTAATCCACGAACTAACCTCGTTGAGTTACAGATTACTCAATGGAACACAGTCGGTTACTGTTGCTAACTCCACGAACTAACTTCGTTGAGTTACAGATAACTCAACGGAGTGACCTTAATTATTACTAACCTCGTGGAGTTACGTTTAACTCAACGGACTTACTTCGTTGAGTTAACACTTAGCAACTTCTAAGTTTTACTCTCATAAGTTCCTCTCTATTCTTTTCTTTTTCATTCTGCTAATTGAAATAAAGTTAAATCTATGTCATTAATGCATCATTCTGATTAAAATTCGTTTAAATCTGAACATTATATAAGGATTTAACTTGCAGATCATTTTATGTTATGCAGAATTTACATTTTACCTTGTAACATGCAAAAAGTTTTAAGCATTTATCCTGTCATTCAGCAAATTGTAAATCTATTACATATTCATTCATAAAGTTCCACAAATTACATAATATTCAATAAATTCCATTCATTTCACATCCAAAACATGTATGAAAATTGCATCTGATAAATTATATTCATTAATATGAATCAATTACATTACAAGTACATCATACAATTTCATGCAATTTTACACAAGTAGATGAACAATACAATTTAATCTCTATTCCTAAGTTCATCTACTTCCTTCTGGAGTTTTTCTAATTGAAGTTCTAATTGATTAATTCTTTCTACAACTCCTGTAATTCCTCTAGAAGGTACAGCTATCTCTGCAGCTATAAAATTTCTGTATTCTTTCACTGAAATGGTTCTTGATCTAATCCTTTTTGATGTCCATTTAGTGAAATCGATATAGTCGACCATCAGCAGTAGAATCAAATCTCCATAAAACAATTTTTTCTTTACTGCTTTCAGCTTGGAGATAAAAACTACAGACCAATTTATTTGAATCTTATTCACAACTGCATATGTGTCCCATTTGACAAATTGACTTAATTCTATGTCATGGCCTTGTCATTGATAGACATTTTTAATCAGAATGTTAGCTACCATGTGTGCTTTACCACTTAAATGCTTCAATCTGTTTAATAAAGGCACACCAGGTTTGATAGCTAAACAATCTTTGATTTCCTGTTCAATTCACTCGACGGTAGTTGTATCTTCCAAAATTTTTATTCCTTCATTCTTTAAACCAAAAATGTTGTGGAGAAGCTCTGGTGTTATCTATACATCAGCTTCCTCCACATTTGAAATTAATTCTTCTTCTCTTTCTCTTAAATTTGCATAAAAACAAGGCACTAAATTCTCATATACTGCATGCCCTCTCTCTTGAGAAATGAATTACAGTAGACCTTGGAATTCAAATAGATCTTTGATTTCTTGCATTCTATCCCAATTAATTGGTCTACTATAAATAATGTCATAACCCCTTATTTTTTGGTATTTGGTATAAGCTTCCTAACTACAAAAATGTACTTCATTCAAAATTATTGTTTCAGTTGGGTCAGGAAGGTGACTTTGTTGTTCCAGAGGGGTTTGCTCTTGCTTTTCCTCTTCTATAGGTTGCATTTGAACATTTTCAATAGATTCCTGAATTTTTGTTTCTGTTTGTGGTGGTGAGCCGGTAGAACTCTCCACTCTGTCTTGAATTCTTTCCATAAATTGCTGAAGAGTATCTTGCTCTTTAGTGGAATCTATGAAATTATTTTTGTCCAAATGGCTTCTTTCAGCCTCTTCATTTTCTACTCTTTCTTCTTCCTCTTGACTACCAATCTATTCTGTTATTGTTCTTTCTGATTCTGTAACAGATTGGTATGGAGTCACGGGCAATTCAGTTTTTGCCCTAATTTTTGTTTCTTCTTGTACAGGTTGTAGACTAATTTCAACCTGATTTTCTTCATTTCTTTGCTCCTATTGCAGCTCCTGCTCCTCCTCAGAATCGGATAGTAGGTTTATAAAAATTTTCTCCATAGGCCCTGTTGACAATGGTATCTCAGTTTTAATTTCTTCATATTCAGGCACTTTTTCTTTTCCTTTTTTTTTTTTGATTAGTTATGTCTGTTCTTCCTCTTCATCTTCTGAAATTAAATCTACAAAAGTAGGCTCTGCAAGCCTTCGAGCCACAGGTACTGGCTCTTCCTGTTTAACTTTTTTTATAACTACTGGTTTCGAAGGACCAGCCTCTCCTACAGCACTTAATTTAGTTGTTGCCTAATACTGTTCAACTTTTATTTTGTATTGGGCCCTTATCCTTTCTTCGACCCTTTTTTTCTTAATAGCATCATATAAAATATGTGCCTTAGCCATAGCTATCTCTTGAGTATCACCTTGGTCTCTTGCTGTTTTGACCAAGCTAGTAAATTCTTTCTCTTCTTCTTTAGTTCTTGGACAAACAAATGCTAATCGTGGCAAAGGCTCTATTGGCTGAACTGAAGGTCCTAACTGCTGTTCCTCAGGAACAGGTCTTTCAGCAGTTGGTTCTTCTTATTCTCTTGCTCGTTGCTGCTCCCATATTGCCTAGCTTCCTCGACCAGCAATGCGTTTCTTAAACCATAATCTGGCTTTACGTTGAATTAGCTCTAGGGCTACTTCATTGTTTGGCCGGATTTTTCTTTCTTTGCTAACTGCAATTTCAGTTGCCACTCTAATCCGTGTCTCCATTATCTGTGGTATTTGTATTTCTAACTCAACTAAAACTTTCCTCAAGTTAAAGAGTTCCGATTCTACCTTTTGTAGCTCTTTCTCTCTTGTTGTATTCCGGATCTTTTGCCGTGTGTGCCATTCTTCAAATTCCTTTAGAAACTATGCAGTGTCCACTACATCTTCCCAGAATTCAGGCGTCATTTTCCTCATTGTGGAGTTACTCAACAGCATGGAATTGCTCTGATTTCTAATGTTCTAGATTCTAAATGATTTGCCGGATAATGCCCCCAAAACCCTAAGTTTTAGTTTAAATAAGCCCTAAGTTTAGGCGGGTAATCGGGTCATTTCCCGAACCAACTATTACTATTTTATCCATGGTCTTAGCTACAGTACTCCGTTGAGTTACAGTTAACTCAACGGAATAAGCTCGTTGACTAACTCAAGACTGAATGGAGTAAGCTCGTTTAGTTAAGCGTAACTCAACGGACTCCCCGTACAAACATATATAATAATAAAAATACTACAGATAATAGTTTTTCAATAGCTCCATAAGGATAAATATTTTGAACTATGTAAGGTCCTGCCCATCTAGATCTTAATTTTCCTGGATGGTTATAGAGTCTAGCCATATAAAGATATACTTCTTGTCCTATTTCAAAGCTTTTTGGAATAATTTTTCTATCATGCCAGAATTTAATTTTCTCTTTTTCTCTTGCAATCGTCGAATAAGCTTCATTTCTAAATACTTCTAATTCAATTAATTACATTTTTCTATTTTCAGCAGCTTGATTTAAATTAGTGTTCAGAGTTTTTAATGCCCAATAAGCTTTATGTTCTATTTCAGTAGGTAAATGACAACTTTTTCCATATACTAGCCTAAAAGGTGACATACCTAAGCTTGTTTTATAAGCAGTTCTATTAGCCCAAAGTGCATCTATTAATCTATTAGCCTAATCTGTTCTAGTAGGATTTACTACTTTTTCTAAGATTAACTTAATTTGTTTGTTTGCACTTTCTACTTGTCCTCTTGTTTGCGGATGATATGATATTGCAATTTTGTGGTTTACTCCATATTTCTTCATTAAGGCTTCAAAACTTCTATTACAAAAATGAGTTACTCTATCACTGATAATAGCTTTAGGTATTCCAAATCAAGCAAATATATTTATTCTTATAAATTGTATTACCACTTTGTTGTCATTAGTTTTTGTAGGAATAGCTTCTATCCATTTAGATACATAATCCACCCCCAACAATATGTAATTAAATTGATTAGACATAGGAAATGGACCCATAAAATCTATTCCCTACACATCAAAGATTTAAACCTCAACAATAGGATTAAGAGTCATCATATTCCTCTTTGATATTCTTCCTATTTGTTGACATCTTAAACAACTTAAGCAATATTTATGAGCATCTTTGAATAGTGTTGGCCAATAAAACCCACATTATAGAATTTTTGTAGTAGTTTTCCCTGAACCAAAATGCCCTCCACAAGCTTGGTCATGACAGAAAGACAATATGCTCGGATATTCAATTTCTGGAACACACCTCCTTAAAACCAGATCAGGACATTTCTTAAATAAGTATGGGTCTTTCCAATAGTAATATTTTACTCTTGAGAAAAATAATTTCTTATCTTGTCTTTTCCAATCCTTAGGTGTTAAACCAGTAACTAAGTAATTAACTATGTCTGCATACCAAGGCATTGTGTTGATGGTCTTTAATTGTTCATCAGGAAAATTATCCTTAATTTTAATATTTGATTTTTCTATTTGTAATCTTGATAAATGATCTGCTACTACATTCTCACAACCTTTTTTATCTTTAATTTCTAGATCAAATTCTTGTAATAATAATATCCATTGGATTAATCTAGGTTTAGTTTCTTTTTTCTTTATTAGATGTTTTAGAGTTGAATGATCTGTGTATACTATTACTTTAGCTCCAATCAGATATGATCTAAACTTTTCTAAGGCAAGCACAACAACTAATAATTCTTTTTCAGTAGTTGTGTAATTAACATGAGCATCATTTAAGATTTTGCTTGCATAATGAATCACTCTAGGAGATTTTTCTATTTTCTGTCCCAACACTGCTCCTACAGCAAAATCAGATGCATCGCACATTAATTTAAATAGATGGTTCCAATTAGGTGCTTGAATTATAGGAGTTGAAATTAAGCTAGTCTTAAGTTTGAAAAATGCTTCCTTACAATTTTTATCAAAGTTAAATGAGACATCTTTTAATAGATTAGTTAAAGGTCTAGCTATTTTGCTAAAGTCTTTAATAAATCTTCTATAAAAACCAACATGTCCTAAAAATGATCTAATATCTTTTACTGTTTTAGGTTCTAGTAGATTAGAAATTACTTCTATTTTAGCTTTATCTACTTCCAACCCTTTCTTAGAAACAACATGCACTAAGACTATTCCTTGTTTAACCATGAAATGACATTTTTCCTAATTTAAAACCAGATTTTTTTTCACACAGCGTTTTAATATTTGGTCTAAATTGCTTAAACAAACTTCATATGAGTTGTCATATACAGTAAAAACATCTATAAATATTTCTAAGAAATCTTCAGTCATTTTAGTAAATATGCCCTACATACACCTTTGAAAGGTAGCTGGTGCATTGTATAATCCGAATGACATTCTCTTAAAAGCATAAGTTCAATTAGGACAGGTGAACGTTGTTTTCTCTTGATCTTCTAATGCTTCTAGAATTTGATTATAACCTGAATACCCATCTAGGAAACAAAAATATTCTTGCCTTGCGAATCTTTCCAGCATTTGATCTATAAAAGGTAAGGGAAAATGATCTTTCCTAGTCACAACATTCAGCTTTCTATAGTCTATACATACTCTCTAGCCTGATTGAATTCTAGTAGGTATCAAGTCTTGACTTTCATTCCTAATAACTGTTAATCCTGATTTCTTGGGAACTACATGGATTGGGCTAACCCATGAGCTATCAGAAATCGGATAAATTATGTCATTATCTAACCATTTAACTATTTCCTTCTTGATTACTTCTTTAGGGTTTGGATTTAATCTCCTCTCAAGAATTCTAACAGGTTTAGCATTCTCTTCTAAATATATGTGGTGACAGCATAAAGTTGAACTTAACTCTTTTATATCAGTCATAGTCCATCCTATTGCTTCTTTATAACTTTTTACTACATCTTTTAATTTAGCTATTTGATCCTCTTTTAAATCTGAAGCAATAATGATTGGACAAGTTCATTTATCTTCCAGAAATATATAGGTTAATTCATGAGGTAAAGGTTTTAATTCTAAATGCTGCCCATTAGAAGCTAAAGCTCCTAATTGAACATCATCATTTTCTAAATTAATTTCTTCCAGATCTCCTTTTATATTTATGCTTTCACTTACCTCTAAAGTTTCAGAATTGATTTGCCTATTTAATTCTTCTTGAATCACATCATCTAACATATCTCCTTCATCCTCTAAAAAGTCTATGGTATGTAAGGACATTTCTAATTCCTCAAACCTTTCTAATTTGAAAATATTTAATTGAGTATCCTCATTACCATATGCTAACTTCATTACTCCAGTTTTACAATTTATAACAGCCCCTGATGTTGCTAAAAATGGCCTTCCCAAAATTAAAGATGTATCACTATTTTTATGCTTAATTTGTTGGGAATCCAAAATTACAATATCAATAGGATATATAAAATTTTTGATTTTAATTAAGACATCCTCTATTTTTCCTCTAGGGTATCTTATACTTCTATCAGCTAATTGAATAACCGTACTAGTAAGAGTTAAACCTTCTAATCCTAAGAATGCAAATATATCACTTGGCATAACATTTATACCTGCACCTAAGTCTATTAAAATTCTTTTTAGAATGGTATTTCCTATGGTGCATGATATAACAAGGATTCCAGGATCAGATAACTTTTTAGGAATTTGTGGCAGAAATAGGGAACTACTTTGCTCAACTAAAAAGACCTTTCTAAGAACTTTTCGCTCTCTTTTCTTAGTACACCAATCCTTCAAAAATTTAGCACAAGGTGGCATTTTATGCAATAGATCTAACAAAGGAATGTTAACTTGTACTTTTTCAAAAATTTCTCTGAATTTTTCTTGTTTTTCAGGTATTGTTTGTTGTAATATTTTAGGATAGGGTGCTAAAGATTTTGATTTCAAATATTCTTTTTCTTTCAATTGATTTGTTTGATCATTTTTAGCTTCATTAGCAGATTCAGATTGTTCTTTAGTGATTTCTAGATTTTCAGCTATTACATTTTCATTATCATTTTGATTTTTACTCTTATTCACCTTCATATCATTTTCATTTTGAGTTCTTGGTGGTATATCAGTTCCAGATCTTAGTGTTACACAAACATCTTCCAGATTTTCATTACTCTTATGATGTTTTTGTATATCATTTTCATGATTATGATCTTTAATTGTTTTTAGTTTTAAAGTGCATTCTTTAAATTCTCTTGCATTAATATTTTCTGTTTGCTGTATATTTTGCAAATTATGCAGGTTTATAACATTATAATTTTCATTATCCTGTTGCATAACTTGTATTTTCATTGTATATTCATCTAATACTTTTAATTTTCTTTCCAGATCATCCAATTTCATTGCATTCAATTTTTGATCAATTTTCATTATGGTTTTTTCAGTTTCGTAAATTATATCCTTTTTAGGTTCTGAATATGCTTCCTTATAATTTAGTTGGTTGACTTCTTGTTGCTGACACATAAAGTATTCCATTTTGTCAAGGTTTTGCTCTATACTACGCTCTAGTCTGTCATACCTATCCCAAACTTCTGTGTCTCTCAACATATTACACATTCTATACTGACCATCAGTTGGGTAAACTATAGGATTCTTATACTCGGCTCTATTATATTGAGGATAATTCATTTGTTGTTCATGGGATCTAACCATCTGTAAATGTCTCAGTTTCAAACAGTTAGAAATGTCATGTCCTTCAGAATTGTAGAATTCACATATGCTAATTACAGGTTTCAGAAATCTTTGAGCATAAGCGTATGCCATATTCTCAATTATAGAAGAAAACACACAACACTCTGGCTATTAAAACAAAACAGCTCTAATAGTTGCATATATCTAGTCAATTCAATTCAATTCAATTCAATTCCCCGGCAACAGTGCCATAAAACTTGTTTGTGTTTTCCCAACATGACACCAGAATATCTAGTTAGATCTCCAATAATGTACTAGAAAAACTTGGATTTGTTACTTCTGTTTTTACTAAGTTAATTTACCTTTATGCCTATTCTTTCTTTTAGAAGTAGACAAACAACCTTTAATACAATTTAGATATTAAGTCCAATTTATACTTTAACTGCAAGTGCACAGTGTCTATTGTATCAGTGTGCAAGTACAGGTCGATCCCACAGGGAATTGCTGAAGAATTTGAGAACTGTTCGTTTGTTAACAATCAAATTTATATATTCAATAAGCTCTCCGTTGAATTACAGTTAACTCAACGGACAAAGTTCGTTGAGTTATGGCTAACTCAACGGACTAACCTCGTGGTCTTAAGTTAACTCCATGAGCCTATCTTTTTTCTTTTTAATACTACTATCTAAAGAGGAATTCGGCCAATCATTGGGTGATTCCATAGATTGTAAATAACATCAATTAAGCTCTTTAATGCTAGTTAACATTGGATTTATCATTAAGCAATATTAACATTCAGATAATTCAAACAGTAACCATTAAAATCTTTAAGTCTTTTGAACAAACCAATTTTAGTAAACTGTAAAACTAAAACAACATAAAACAATCACAACACTGACAAAGATAACATTAATCATGATACAACACAAACAATACAACACTCAAATACAACACACAAACATAGATAAATTGTTTTTGGTATTTTTGTTTTAATATGAACATGGAAATGGGCAAAAGGTGAAATGTAAAGTAATCTCACTCGATAGTAAATACTTCCGACACTACTTGCAACGCGATTACACCACTGAAAATTAAACCACTTACAATTCTGTCTCCGCTCCCTATAGAATCGCGAGTCCAGAATTTCAAGATAATATTCTCTTCAGCATACAGGCATCAACTCGAAGCCAAGGCTAAAAGCTTTACGATCTCCTGAAATATGAGTCGACACTTGGTGAAAATGGCTTCCCTTCCTACGACGCAATCACTCATCACAGTGGTTGTTAGGCACTATATTTGGCTCGGAATCGACTCGACATCAAGAAAGTATTCTCACAAACCTCCGATGGTTGGTGATTAATTATGGTGGTGGTAACGATGGTTGGTGTGATACTTTAGAGAATCGTCGATATTGTCTGCAGAAAGCTCAATGCTCCTCCTCTGTATATACTGGTCGTCCATCGATCACACCCTTTCTTCTTTTTCTTCTTTTCTTTTATATTTCTTTAGTAGTAACTGCTTCTGCTTGAATGGTCGGTTGGATTTCCTTCATTCAAATCAACGACGATGATTTCTTCTCTCTACGCAATACATGCAATCGTGGTTTTTCTTCCAACTGTCCTATTTTTGCAACCGCTATAGTGGCATATTAGAAAATAAATAGTCTGTGGAGTTATAGACAACTCAACGGACTTTCTTCGTTGATTTAACTATAAAACACGTGCATAAACTTAACTATCCGATGCTCAAATGCATTTCGGATAGTTATAAACTTAACTATCCGATGCTCAGATGCATTTCAGATAGTTACAAATAACTCACTGATATATAACTTAAGTAAATCTACTAGATATTGACACGTGTCAGCAGTAGTTTAATCATAAAATAACATTTCAGAGAGTTACAAGTCTAACTATCCGATGCTAAGATGCATTTCGGATAGTTACGGCTAACACATCGAAAATCCACTTAAGTCACTTTACTAGAACATGACACGTGTCCTTAGCTATTTTATAAATAAAAAGAGATTCCGAAGAGTTATACATATAACTGTCCGATGCCCAGCTACAATTTCGGATAGTTATAGATAACTCACCGATTCAGTAATAAACAAATGTTTTTATAATAAGAATTTTACCACGTGCAAAAATAACAACTTAAGTTTATAACGCTAACCTAATGCGTTGCCTTAGTGTTCAATATAGTAACTCAACGCATTTAGTTATGTTAACTTTACGAGTTCATCTCTTCTTTTACTCACTAACTTAACGAGTTATCAAAACGTGCACTATTCATGATACAGAAGATGTAACTTTAAAACATATCATGCTTTTCAATAAAAACACACGTTAACTTAACATTTAGCTAAATGAGAAATTAATGCAACCAAACTACTAGTTATTAACTTCAGGAAACTTTCAAAACATAACTGCTCGGCAATTTAAACATAACTATTCGACATGTTCGGTCTGTTAAACATAACTGTTTGAATTATCAGAAAATTCGAATATTTAAGAATTTCACAGCCTACAACTTACCGACAGTTCAGAAATGTACTAAATTAACATTAATTCCCCAAAATTAAGCAGATTCTTCAATTAAAGAATATAATAGTGCAATTATAACATAATAGCTTAATTCTTATATGATAAGCTAAATATTATGCAATTAACCATCATTTAACCGTTAATAATATGCAATTTTTCATTCTAAACAGTTACCGATAAATAACTCGAGTGCTTGCAATAACTGTATAAGTTTTACAACCAACAATTGTAGAATACTTAGCGTAACTGTGCATATAAAGAAAATAACTTCAGGCTAAGTGAAAAAGTGAGAAAACTCGAAGACTTATGATAACTATTCGAGTTTCTCGAAGGAATAGGTGTGAAAAGTTGAAGATTTAAACATAACTGTTCGAGTTTCGACTTAGACATTATAAAGCAGTGAAATTCAACACGTGCACAATTTGAACTTAAGGTGTTCATAAAGTTTCGGAGACTTATAAAAATAACTATCCGATGCTCAGGTACATTTCAGAGAGTTACAGATAACCTTCCGAAAGATAACTTAAGTCAATCATCCAGATCACGACATGTGTACTTAAGCAGTTTTATAATAAAGAGATGTTTCGGACAGTTACAAATCTAACTTTCCGATGCCCAAATGCATTTCGGAGAGTTACAGATAACTTACCAAAAATCAACTTAAGTCATGCATTATGGTTTCGACACGTGTACTTTAGGAAATAATAAAATAGTCTATTGAACGTTTTAAAACACAACTGTCCGATACTTTTAATATAACTTGCCGAAACAATAGAAAATTTGGATACTTAAGAATTAAAATACTTGCAAGTCACCGACAGTTTAGAAATGTACTTAATTAAGGTGTATTTCCTGAAATTATGTAGATTCTTTCATGAAAATATATAATAGTTCAAAAGTTATGAATTATTATACGAGAAATTGCTCCCCCTACATAAATGTAGTGTAAAGAATCTATGGCGTACTTAATCTAGGTTGCCAAGCCCTAAGTAGAGTTGGCTTAAAAAGGTCAAATAGCTTACTTAAAGAGGATGCTAAGCCTTAAATAGATTTAAGTCTCTCCTTTTTTTCTTTTTTTTAATTTGAATGAAATACAGAAATAAGTAGTAGAGTTAACAATTTAGACTTTCTAGCTTTTATCTTATTCAGTTTACAAAAGATAATTCATAGAGATATACCTACAGAAACTTAAAAGATTTCAATAATGAGTACACAACTTAAGACAAATAAATATCGTACATTATGTGTAAAGAGTAGATAATAACAAAAATAACAAAGATTATATGCACAGATTATGTCAAGATTGTTATAACACCTTGAAAGATAAATTAAGCTTGAGTACATTGCCCCTTATTATTATTATTATTATTATTATTATTATTATATTCATATATATATATATTATGTATTACCTCCCACAATATCATCTTTTTACATGATCATAATCCCTTGCTTAGGGGAAAGATAACCAGTTACTCAATGACAAGAGAGAATAGGTAATTTTTTTTAAAAAATATAATTTGAATTACTTGCAAAATGAGTTTGCAGTCAGCACGTCCCAAACCAATTGGTTTAAGTGACAAGGGTTTAAGATCCCCCAACGGACTTAATTACTCAAGTAATTACAGACAAAAAATAAACAAAAATAAAACAAGACAGTAAATTAAATTAGAGGCAACCGCAAGACTTAATTTTTCTAACAGAATGTTAATAACTTTCCTTTAATAAAAAGTACATACTTTCTATGTATTTTCCTGTTAAAATCTCTATAATAGCATATACATAAGTAACAAAAATATAGTTGGCACTCACATTGAATCAATTTAACTTTTCCTTAAGTAATATTTTCTAAATTTTTCTTAAATAAATTGACTTCAATAAAAATCAGAATTTCATAAATTCTTAACTACCAGAAAACTGTAATTCGAAAATAGATATGTTGTTTTGTTTTGTTTTTTTAATAATAAAGATATTAAATTCTAAAACTACCTTATAACAAACCAAAATACAATGAACATGACCATTTAAATATCAGATAACCTACAGATACCAAGTTCTAATCGTAATTTTGAGAATGTATTTTCATCTATATGCTTTAATTGAAGAATCTGCTTAATTTTGGGAAATTAATGTCAATTTAGTACATTTCAGAACTGTCGGTAAGTTGTAGGCTGTGAAATTCTTAAGTATCCGAATTTTCTAATAATTCGAACAGTTATGTTTAACATACCGAACATATTCGGACAGTTATGTTTAACAAACCGAACATGTATCAGATAGTTATGTTTAAATTGCCGAACAGTTATGCTTTGAGAGAATATTTTATTATTTCCTGAAGTACACGTGTTGAAATCATAATGAATGACTTAAGTGAACTTTCGGTGAGTTATCTATAACTATCCGAAATTGCAGCTGGGCATTGGATAGTTATCCTTATAACTCTCCGAAATCTCCTTTTATTATAAAACTGCTGATGACACCTGTCATGTTTTGGTAAAGTGACTTAAGTGGATTTTTGGTGAGTTAGCTATAACTATCCGAAATGCATCTAAGCATCGGATAGTTAGACCTGTAACTCTCCGAAATGTTATTTTATGATTAAACTACTGCTGACACATGTCAAGATCTAGTAGATTTACTTAAGTTATATATCGGTGAGTTATTTGTAACTATTCGAAATGCATCTGAGCATCGGATAGTTAAGTTTATAAGTATCCGAAATGCACCTGAGCATCGGATGGTTAAATTTATGCACGTGTTAAATTTAAATGCTTTAGTATATCACGTGAGATGCATATGTTTAACTCGTTAAGTTATCATAATTGTACACATTGAGTTACATGAATACACACTATGGCAACACGTTATGTTAGCAGCTTATTTCTTTATATTTTCTAATATGCCACTGTAGTGGTTGCAGGAACAGATAGTTGGAAGAGAAAAAACCACGTTTGCACGTATCGCGCAGGGAGAAGAAAGTATCGCCGTTGATATGAATGAAGGAAATCCAACTGATCATTCAAGTAGAAGTAGTTACTACTGAAGAAATATAAAAGAAAAGAAGAAAAAGAAGAAAAGTGTGTGATCGATGGATGGCCAGTGTATACAGAGGAGGAGCACCGAGCTTTCTGCAGATAGTATCGGCGATTCTCCGAAGTATCACACCAACCATCATTACCACCACCACAATCACCAACCATCAGAGGTCTGTGAGAATACTTTCTTGATGTCGGGTTGATTCCGAGCCAAACACAGTGCTTGACAACCACTGTGAGGAGTGATCGCGTCGCGGGAAGGGAAGCCATTTTCACCAAGCGCCGACTCATATTTCTGGAGATCGTAAAGCTTTTAGCCTTGGCTTCAGGTTGATGCCTGTATGCTGAAGAGAAGATTATCTTGCAATTCTGGACTCACGATTCTATAGGGAGAGGAGACAGAATTGTAAGTGGTTAATTTTCAATGGTGTAATCGCGTTGCAAGTAGTGTCGGAAGTATTTAATGTCAAGTGAGATTACTTTACATTTCACCTTTCACCCATTTCCATGTTCATATTAAAACAAAAATACCAAAAACAATTTATCTATGTTTGTATGTTGTATTTGAGTGTTGTATTGTTTGTGTTGTATCGTGATTAATATTATCTTTGTTAGTATTGTGATTGTTTTATGTTGTTTTAGTTTTATAGTTTACTGAAATTGGTTCGTTCAAAAGACTTAAAGATTTTAATGGTTATTGTTTGAATTATTTGAATGTTAGTATTGCTTAATGATAAATCGAATGTTAACTATCATTAAAGAGCTTAATTGATGTTATTTACAATCTATGGAATCGCCCAATGGTTGGCCGAATTCCTCTGTAAATAGCAGTATTAAAAAGAAAAGACAAGCTCGTGGAGTTAACTTAAGTCCACGAGGTTAGTCCGTTGAGTTAGCCATAACTCAATGAATTTTGTTCGTTGAGTTAACTGTAATTCAACGGAGAGCTTATTGAATATATAAATTTGATTGTTAACAAACGAACAGTTCTGAAGTGCTTTAGCAATTCCCTGTGGGATCGACCTATACTTGCACATTGATACAATTGACACTATGCACTTGCAGTTAAAGTACAAATTGGAATTAATATCTAAATTGTATTAAAGGTTGTTTGTTTACTTCTAAAAGAAAGAATAGGTATAAAGATAAATTAACTAAGTAAAAACAGAAGTAACAAATCCAAGTTTTTCTAATGTAGTGCTGGGAAAACACAAATACTTAATGATAAATCTTAGATTAACTAACATTAAAAAACTTAATTGATGTTATTTACATTCTATGGAACCGCCCAATGGATGGCCGAATTCCTCTATAAATAGCAATATTTAACTAGAAAGGTAGGCTCATAGAGTTATCTTAAGTTCATGAGTTTAGTTCATTGAGTTGGCTGTAACTCCACGAGCTAAGTCCGTTGAGTTAACAGTAACTCAATAAAGTGCTTAATTAAATACATACAAACTCTGGTATAAAAATTAAAATAGTACACAATTTTTACTAAATCTCTACGGATCAACCTGTACTTGTACACAAATACAATATACACTATGCACTTGTAGTTAAAACATAAATTGAATTTAATATTAAATTTGTGTGAAAAGTTGTTTGTTGCTTTAGAAGAATTTATAATTAGACAAGGTCTGATTGAACATTATAGGTCTTCTAATTTAACTTCACAAACAACCGAACAAAACATTTCTAATGCCGTTGCTAGGGATTGAGAAGCTAAACAACTATGAGTGTTGTTTTGTTTTACTAACAAAGGGAGTGTTGTGTGTTTTATTATATAATTGAGAACATGGCATAGGCTTATGCTCAAAGATTTCTGGAACCTGCAGTTAGCATATGTGAATTCTATAATTTGGAAGGTCATGACATTTCTGATTGTTTGAAATTGAGATGATTGCGGATGGTTAGATCACATGAACAACAAATGAATTATATTCAATATAGTAGAGCTGAGTATGAGAATCCTATAGTTTACCCAACTAATGGTTAGTTTAGAACAAGTGATATGTTGGGAGATAAGGAAGTTTGGGGTAAGTATGATAGACTTGAGCATAGTTTAGAGTAAAACATGGACAAATTAGAACAATACATGTATTAGCAACAAGAAGTCAACCTATTAAATTATAGGAGAGAATATTCAAAACTTAAAATCGATATCATATATGAAACGGAAAAAACCATAATGGAAATTGATCAAAAATTGAATGCAATGAGACTAGATGATCTAGAAAGAAAGCTAAAAGCATTAGATGAATTAACAATGAAATTTCAAGTTATGCAATAGGAAAACACAAATGAAAACTTTAATGTTGAAGATCTACATAATTTACAAGACATATGGACAAAAGAAAATACCAATGAAATAGCAGTTAAAGAATGTAATTTAAAATTGAAAATAATAGAAAATCAAAATCAAGAAAATGAAATACAAGAACATCATGAAAGTAATGAAAATCTGGAAGATGTATGTATAACATTAAGATCTAGAACTGACATACCACTAAGAATTCAAAATGAAAGCAAAGTGGATCTATGTAAGAACAAAATTTAAAATGACAATGAACAAGTAATATCTGAAAACTTAGAAATCAATGAAGAAAAATCTAAATCTAAAAGTGAGACTAAAAATGATCAAAAGAATGAAAAGAAAGAAAAAGAATCTTGTAAGTCACAATTATTAGTACCCTATCGTGAAAGATTACACCAAACATTTTCTGAAAAACAAGAGAAAATTAGAGAAATTTTAAAAAAAGTACAAGTAAGCATTCCTTTGTTAGACTTATTGCAGAAAATGCCACCTTGTGCTAAATTTCTTAAGGATTAGTGTACTAAGAAAAGAGAACAAAAAGTTTTAAGGAAAATCTTTTTAGCTGAGCAAAGTAGTTCTCTATTTCTACCTCAAATTTCTAAAAAGTTATCTGATCTAGGAATCCTTGTTATATCATGCACCATAGGAAATACCATTCTAGAAAGAACCTTAATAGACCTAAGGGCAGGTATAAATGTTATGCCTAGTGATATATTTACATCCTTAGGATTAGAAGGCTTAATTCCTACTAGGTCTCTCATTCAATTAGCAGATAGAAGTATAAGATACCTTAAAGGAAAAATAGAAGATGTCTTAATTAAAATCAAAAACTTCATATATCCTATTGATATTGTGATTTTGGATTCCCAATAAATTAAGCATCAGAATCATGATACATCTTTAATTTTGGGAAGACCATTTTTAACAACATCAGAGGCTATTATAAATTATAAAACTAGAATGATGAAGTTAGCATATGGTAATGAGGACACTTAATTAAACATTTTCAAACTAGAAAAGTTTGAGTTAGAAACATCCTTACATATTATAGACTTTTTAGAGGATGAAGGAGATATGCTAGATGATGTGATTCAAGAAGAATTAAATAGACAATTAGATTTTGAAACTTTAGAAGTAAGTGAAAGCATAGATTTAGAAGGAGATCAAGAAAATGTTAATATAGAAGATGAAAATGTTAAATTAGGAGCTTTAGCTTCTGATAGTCAACATTTAGATGTAAAACATCTACCTCCTAAATTAACCTATATATTTCTAGAAGAAAAACGAACATGTCCAATCATTATTGCATCAGATTTAAAAGAGGATCAAATTTTTAAATTAAAAGATGTAGTAAAAACTTATAAAGAGGCAATAGGATGAACTATGGTTAATATAAAAGGGTTAAGTGCAACTTTATGCTGTCACTATATATATTTAAAAGAGAATGCTAAACCAATTAAAATTCCTAAAAGGAGATTAAATCCAAACCTTAAAGAAGTAGTCAAGAAGGACATAGTGAAACGGTTAGATAATGACATAATTTATCTGATTTCTAATAGTTCATGGGTTAGTCCAATCTATGTTGTCCCCAAGAAATAAGGATTAATAGTTATTAGGAATGAAAGTTAGGACTTGATACCTACTAGAATTCAATCAGGTTGGAGAGTGTGTATAGACTATAGAAAGCTGAATGCTGTGACTAGGAAAAATCATTTTCCGTTACCTTTTATAGATCAAATGTTAGAGAAATTAGTAGGGCAAGAATATTTTTATTTCCTAGATGGGTATTCAAGATATAACCAAGTTCTAGTAGCATTAGAGGATCAATAGAAAACAACTTTCACATGTCCTAATGGAACTTATGCTTTTAAGAAGATGTCATTCGGATTATACAATGCACTAGCTACCTTTCAAAGGTGTATGTAGGGCATATTCACTAGAATGACTAAAGATTTTTTAGAAATATTTATGGATGATTTTATTGTAAATGGAACTTCATATGAAGTATGTTTAAACAATTTAGACTGAGTATTAAACGTTGTGTGGACAAAAATTTGGTTCTAAATTGGGAAAAATGTTTGTATTGTTGTGAAAAGTTAAATCTTAAACTTGTTTATATAATGGTGCTAGAAAACTTGTTTAATTTGTTTTTATGCTTATATCAATAACTACTTTTAGAAGTAAACAAACAACCTTTCACACAAATTAGATATTAATTCCAATTTGTATTTTAACTACAAGTGCATAGTGTATATTGTATTTGTGTGCAAGTATAGGTCAATCCCATAGAGATTGAGTACGAATTGTGTACTGTTTTGATTTTCATATTAGAGTTTATATTGTTAGGGTGAGTAGTATAGGTGTGGAGTATACCACAAGAAGTACAGGTTTAGTCGAAAGCTTGTTAGTAGTAAGTCTCTAGCAGATTTATGATTTCGGAAGGTTACTAGGTCAAAGTATTTGAAAACAACATTTAGTCGGAAGGCTTTGAGCTAACTATTCAAAAGTCAGGAGATTTCAGAGGGTTACTGGTTGTAACCATTTGGAATGACTTAAAGGACACTTAAGTGGACGTTCAGACAGTTATGAAGCTAAGTATCCAAAAGTTAGACACTTAAGTGGATGTTTGGATAGTTAAGAAGCCAAGTATCCAAAAGACAGTGACTTAAGTGGATCTTTGGATAGTTAGGCAGTAACTATCCGAAAGTTAGGAGTTTTTTAGAAGGTTACTAGCTATAACCATCCGAAATAACTGAAGAGACACTTAAGTGATTTTTCGGATAGTTAATTCTGTAACTATCCGAAAGGCATGTAGTTTTCAAAAAGTTAATGGTGGAACCTTCCAAATGGACTAAGAGAAACTTAAGTGGGTTTTTAGACAGTTAAGTCTGTAAATGTCTAAAAGACCGAATCTCTCCAAACAATTAGCTACAGTAACACCTGTTATGACAAATGAAGAAAGAAGATTATTCTTCAAATGGTTAAGCTCTATAACTATTCGAAGTGTTGCAAATTTTGAAAAGTTAAGAAGATAAAGCTCCGAAATTAAGAGTCCCTTCTCCAAAGCATTTTCTCTCTACTATAATGGCTTAAGTGTAATTTAAGGCTTATTAACCCTAAGTTGGGTAGTATATAAACCTTTATGATATTGTAAAACATTACGGTTGATTGTGCCGAAGCTCATAATAAAACCCTCAACTCTCCATGGACGTAGGTTATTACTGAACCATGTAAATCCTGTGTCTTCAGTGTTTTATCTTCCTCTTTCTCTTTACTTCCAGTTTTAATAAGTTTAAAGTTGAGCTTATCAGAATCGTGCCATATTGTGTTGACTGAACGATCGAGTTTAGTTACAACAACAACTGGTATCAGAGCTGAAGGTTTTTCAATTTAACAGAATGACAAACGATAGAAAGCTCAAGATTGAGAAGTTTGATGAAAAAGAGTTTGGATATTGGAGGTCTTAGATAGAAGACTGTTTATATCATAAGGAATTTCATCAACCTCTGTTTGGAAGAAAATTGGAGAAGATGGATCAAGAAGAGTGGGAGTTGCTAGGTAGGAAAGCTCTAGGTCTCGTTAGGTTGTCCCTAGCAAGGAATGTTCATTCAAATGTTGCCAAAGAGAAAACAATAGCTAACTTGATGAAAGCATTGTCCAACATGTATGAGAAGCCATCAACTGCCAATAAGGTATTTCTCATGCGTAGATTATTCAATCTGAAAATGCATGAAATTGGAAATATTACAGATCACGTTAATGAGTTAAATACTATTTTGAATCAACTGCATTCAGTAGATATATAGTATTTGTTGATGAAGTCGTGACTGGTGTAACTAGTTCACTAGGTCATGAAAAGCTCAAAATGAGTGACATCCGAGATTTAATTTTGAGTGAGGACATTCACAGGAAAAGTGAATTGTCAGCTTCAACTTCTGCCCTTAATGTTGAAAGTAGAGGGAGAAGTAAATCAAAACAATTTAAATCCAAAGGAAGGTCAAAGTCCAGAGGTACCAGTAAGGTGAGATCAGATATTAAATGTTGGAACTGTAATCAATGGGGGCACTTCAAGTCATAGTGTAAGGCTCCTAAGAAAGACAGCAAAGGGAAGGAATCAGAAGGAGTAGGTGCAAATGTTGTCTCTTATGATTCAGATGATGCCCTAGTATGCTATGTGGACAGTTCTATTGACTCATAGGTACTAGACTTAGGAGCTTCATTCCACACTACCTACAGGAAAGATTTGTTGCACAATTATCATGCAACTCCTATGAAGAAAGTGTACCTAGCTAACAACACAAGCTTGGATGTGTTGGGAAAAGGAGAGGTACACATTAAAACAAAGCAAGAGATATGGAAATTGCAAGAAGTCAGATATGTTCTTGATCTTGCAAAGCAATTAATTTCCATAAGTTCCCTAGATAATGATGGTTATCAAATTGCCTTTGGTGTAGGCAAATGGAAGGCAACCAAAGGTGTAAGAATTGTTGCCTCAGGATAGAGGATTGACACCTTATATCTGACATCAGATCAAGATGACACTATTACAGCAGTTAGTGATACTGAAGACACTGACTTATGGCATAAAAGATTGGGACACCTTAGTGAGAATGGACTAAAGGTTTTAGTAGCAGAAGGGAAAATCCCTAAGCTGAAGAATGTCAATCTAGGGATATGTGAGGACTGCATTGAGGAAAAGCAGAAGAAAGTCAGCTTTGCCAAGACCCCTCATGATCCAAAGTCATAAAAATTGGAGCTAGTTCACACGGATGTGTGGGGGCCTGCCCCTATCAGTTCTTTAGGAGGTGCTCTCTATTATGCCACCTTCATTGTTGATAGTACAAGGAAGGTATGGATTTATTTTCTGAAATAGAAGTCTGAAGTTTTTCAAGTCTTCAAGAAATGGAAGGTAGAAGTGGAAAATAAGAGTGGAGGAAAAATCAAATCCATTAGGTTAGATAATGGAGGAGAATATGATAGCCATGAATTCAAAGTCTACTGTGAGGAGTAAGGGATTAGAAGGTAGAGGACTATAGTTGGAACTCCACAACAAAATGGAGTTGCTGAAAGGATGAACAGGACCTTGAATGAATGGGCAAGATGCATGAGACTACATGTAGGTTTTCCCAAGACATTTTGGGCAAAAGCTGTCAATACAATTGGTTATCTAATAAATAGAGGACCATCTATTCCAATGGGGTTAAAAGACCCTAAAGAATTGTGGACTTAGAAAGAGGTCAACTATGCTCACTTAAAAGTCTTTGGATCCAAGTCATTTGTCCACTTGAATAGTGACAAAAGAGACAAGTTGAATTCAAAATCATAGAAGTATTATTTCATTGGCTATGGTAAGGATTATTTTGGTTACAGATTCTGGGTAGAAGAAACCAAGAAAATAATTTGTGCAAAAGATGTCACATTTATTGAATCCAAGATGTATAAGCATAGAGAAAGTGTAGATGAACAACAATCTGAGCTTCAGTCTGAAAGTACTATTGAGATTAGTCTAGATAATGATGTTGAACAACTTTAGAAGGAACCTGTAGAAGAAATTCAGCTTCCAAAGGCTAAACAAGAAGAACATCTAGATGATCAAGAAGATCAAGTTGTCACTAGACAACTTAGAAGATTTTGAAGGATTTCCAGACAACTAGAAAGGTATGTACCATCATTCAATTATCTGTTGCTGATGGATGATGGTGAACCTGAAACATATCAAGAAGCAATCTGTGCAAGTGATGCACATAAATGGGAGTTAGCAATGAAAGAAGAAATGAAGTCCCTAGAGAAGAATAAAACTTGGGAGCTAACTTCATTGCCAAAAGGAAAGAAAATCCTAGGAAACAAGTGGGTATTCAGAATGAAAGAACAACCAGATGATAGTAAGAAATATAAAGCCAAACTTGTAGTCAAGGGTTTTCAATAAATTCAAGACATAGACTATACCGAAGTATTCTCTCCAGTTGTGAAGATGAATACTATAAGAATAGTCTTAAGCATTGTTGCTGCAGAAGATTTGTTCTTAGAGCAAATGGATGTAAAGACAGCATTCCTACATCGAGATTTGCAGGAAGAACTCTACATGATGCAGCTAGAAGGATTTGTAGTAGTTGGCAAGAAAAGAAAGACAGTATGTAGACTGCTAAAAAGTCTGTATGGTTTGAAGCAAGTACCAAGACAGTGGTACAAGAAATTTGATACCTTTATTTATATCCTAGGCTTCAAAAGATGCGATACAGATTATTGCTACAACATAAAACTGTTTAATGATTGCTTTATTATTCTATTGATTTATGTAGATGATATGCTAATTGCTTGTTCAAGTATGGAATAGATTAAGCAATTAAAGAGACAATTGTCAAAAGAATTTAACATGAAGGATATGGGAAAAGCCAAGCAAATCTTGGGTATGAGAATCATCCAAGATAGAATAGTAGGCACATTGAGATTAAATCAGAAGAAGTACTTAGAAAAGGTACTTAGGAGATTTAATATCTCAAATGAGAGGAAAACTAAACTCCCTCTCGGACCCCATTTCAAGTTGTCTAAAGATCAATCACCAAAGACTGAAGAAGAAAGGCAAAAATGTCTAGAATAGTATTTGCTTTAGTAGTGGGAAGTTTAATGTATACCATGATATGCACAAGACCTGACATATCTCATGTAGTGGGAGTGGTCAATAGATATATGGAAGATCCAAGAGCTGAGCATTGGTCTACTGTATTATGGATACTCAGATATCTTAGATATTCCCTAGATGTAGATCTGAACTTCAAGAAAGGATCAGTTGAATTGATTGGCTACTATGATACTGATTTGGGAAGAGAGTTGGATAAAAGCAAAAGTACTTCAGGCTATGTTTTCTATATAGGAAGTACTACAATAAGCTAGAGATCCAAGCTGCAAAGTATTGTTGCACTCTCAACCATAGAAGTTGAATATATTACAGTTGTAGAGGTAGCTAAAGAAAGAATCTAGCTAGAGAATGTACTAGTCGAATTAGGGCACAAATAGAAAAGAAGCATTCTATTCTGTGACAATCAAAGTACCATTTATTTAGCTAAAAATTTGAAGTTTCATTCAAGGTCCAAGTATATGAGAATGATGTTTCATTTCATAAGGGAAGAGATAGAGTAGAACAGGTTAGATCTGTAGAAGATTGCTGGTGCTGAAAATGTTGCAGATATGTTAACTAAAATTCTGAATCTACAGAAATTAAGGCTCTGTATGGCCTTAATTGGTCTCCTAAATAATTAAGAAAAAGGGGATATGGAGTTGATGATGATTTAAGCTGCTATTGCAAATAATCTATAAGCCAAGAGTAGAGATTTTTTTTTTATTATCATTGTGTTAGACTCCAAGTGGGAGATTGTTAGGGCGAGTAGTATAGGTGTGGAGTATGCCACAAGAAGTCTAGATTTAGTCGGAAGCTTGTTAGTAGTAAGTCTCTAGTAGATTTATGATTTTAGAAGGTTACGAGGTTAAAGTATCCGAAAACAACGTTCAATCGAAAGACTTTAAGCTAATTATTTGAAAGTTAGGAGATTTCAGAGGGTTATTGGCTGTAATCATCTAGAATGACTTAAAGGACACCTAAGTGGACGTTTGGACAATTATGAAGCTAAGTATCTGAAAATCAGACACTTAAATGGATCTTTGAATAGTTAGGCAGTAACTATTCGAAAGTTAGGAGTTTTTTGGAAGGTTACTAGCTGTAACCATCCGAAATGACTAAAGAGACACTTAAGTGATTTTTCGGATAGTTAAGTTTGTAACTATCCGAAAGGCATGTAGTTTTCGGAAAGTTAACAATGGAACCTTCCAAATTGATTGAGAGAGTCGTAAGTGGGTTTTCAGACAATTAAGTTTGTAATTGTTCGAAAGATCAAATCTCTTCAGACAGTTAGCTACAGTAACGCTCGCTATGACAAATGAAGAAAGAAGATTATTCTTCGAATAATTAAGCTCTATAACTATCCAAAGTATTGCAGATTTCGAAAGTTAAGAAGATAAGGCTCTGAAATTGAGAGTCCCTTCTCTGAAGTATTTTCTCTCTACTGTAATGGCTTAAGTGTAATTTAACCTTTATTAACCCTAAGTTGGATAGTGTATAAACCTTTATGATGTTGTAAAACATTGCGGTTGATTGTGTTGAAGCTCATAGTAGAACCCTCAACTCTCCATGAACGTAGGCTGTTGCTGAACCACGTAAATCTTGTGTCTTCAGTGTTTTATCTTCCTCTTTCTCTTTACTTTCAGTTTCGGTAAGTTTAGAGTTGAGCTTTTCAGAATCATGTCATAGTGTGTTGACTGAATGATCAGGTTTAGTTACAACAAAACATATATGTGTTCAATTAAGCACTCCGTTGAATTATAGTTGACACAACGAACCTAATTCGTGGAGTTATGGTTAACTCAACGGACTAACCTCGTGGACTTAAGTTAACTCCAGAAGCCTATTTTCCTAGTTTAATACTGCTATTTATAGAGAAATTCAGCCAACCATTGGGCGATTGCACAGAATGTAAATAACATCAATTAAGCTCTTTAATGTTAGTTAATATTAGATTTATTATTAAGTAACACTAACATTCAGATATTTCAAACAGTAACTATAGAGTCATAATTTATGCATATTCCATATATTTAATGGATGCATTTTATGCTTTTAAAGATCCATATTTAGATGTGCTTAAGTGAAATTTAATTTATTGATGCATTTTTTGATTATCTATTTGAACATGTGCTTAAATGGAAATATATTGCATAAATGAGACTCTATCTTAATTTTGTACTTCATGGAAACACAATTGTATCTTGGTTGGCCTTACATATGTTATTAATATAGTTTTATTAACTAGGACAATTTCATTTTAACACTTAGGTTAATTAGGGTGAATAAAGTACATGGGTATTTCTGGAATGTAATGATACTAAACTTTTATTAGTTACTCATGTATCTTAGTTAATTTAACTTTATTCCTTAAATGTTTTGATGTTTTTAATTGAGTTTTGTAGGTTAAACAAAAGTTAATAAAGGAGAAAAAATGGTGGCCCTTGGATCAAAGGTGTTGGAGATCAACTCTAACACTCAACTTCCTATTTAAGCACACCTTCTCTCCTCTTTCACCCCTCTCTTCACCAACTCAATTTTGTGCCCTAGAAGCAGCTAACATCCTCCTCCTCTCCTCTTGCATCCAAGGTGCTCCTCTCCCCTCTGGTGAAGCTTCCACTCATGAAGAAGGCAAGGATGACCTCCCTTCTTTGGATTGGAGCTTGGCTTGGTTTCTCGTGGAGGATGACTAGGTGGTGGCTTGGGAACTCGTGGAAGGCTGAAGGTTGCTATCCTCCAAGCTTTGAAGACCTCCCTCCCTTGGTGCGGACCTCCACTTGTGAGGAAAGGCTAGAGAATCAAGCTTGGTGGAGTTTGCAGTTGCAATAGTAGAGCTTGGTGGGTTGCACGACCTCCCTTCTTTGGTGGAACTTCCTTGGGTGACAGCCATGGAAGCGTCTTCGTGAGGAATGGCTAGGATCAACTCGTGCAACAACATTCTTCTTCATGGTAAAAAGGCTGGAGTGCTTTGGTTATATTAGTTTTAGGTTTTTACATGCATTTTGTAGTTGTATTGGCATTTAGGTTAGATTTCTAGTCTTGCATTTGTAATGTTATGTTTTAATATGCTAAAACTTTAGGATTTCATTTAGAATTTTATATTTCAGTAGATGTAATGTTACTTTTATTGTTGATGTTAAAGCAACTCTCATATTTGGTTGAATCTTGTACATATGTGAATGTTTGTATGCTAACAAAGCTATCTTGTGTTGTTTATCATCAGCTTAGAATCTTGTGATTTTGATGATTTTGTTTAGGTTGCAACTCGATGATCCAATGATGTTTTGCTTTATTTTTTGATTCTATTTTGTAGATCTTCAAGTGTACTTTACTCTTGTATAGTTTTTAGAATTTTTTCAATCGATTTGTATAGGTTTTTAAATTTATTTTGTTGATATCGCATCTGGCGCATCTTGGTGTTTTTCACCCAATTTTTGCTTCTGTGCCGAACTCGATTCCTTATTATCTACAGCATGAAATCGATCTCTGTAAATTTTCTCTGTTAGATGAACGAGTTAAGTTTCGAAGCACAGTGATTTTGTAGACTTTCATGATGATTTGAAAATCTTATGCCATTTTTAGCAAATGTGCACAATTTGGGAATGTTAGTTGCCAGTCTGCATGCCTTTAGGGAAAGCAATGCTGACACTTGCCTATTTCATAATTTTTGACGAAATTAGTGGGGTTGTAAAGCTAATCCAATGAGTACTTAGTATGGTATTTTTAATGTATTTTATCATTGACATATTGAGAGGAGGATATGTGTGAAACTGACTAAATTTTGAGATTCTGTGCTGTAGTGATTTAGTGTTTTATGAATGGAAATGAGGAATTTATACTTTATTGAGTGAATTTTTGATAAATTTTGAATCACTTGTAATTATTATTATTTTTGCACCTTAGAAATATTTTGTAAAAGCCAAATCCTTGTAGATTCGACCTGTACTCGTCGGAGTAAATTACAATTGCATCGTGCACTTGCGGTTATTTATTTTAAAACATGGTTTTCAGATATGAGTTTATTTTTCTATCAATCAAAACTATAACAGTAACCATTAAAATCTTTAAGTATCTAGAACGATCAATTTCAGTAAACAATAAAACTATTTTCTATTTTCTAAATCAAACAAACATAAAATATTCACAATACTGACAATGATAACATTAATCATGATACAAAAGAAATAATACAACACTTTAATACTAAATGTAAACATAGATAATTTTTTGTTTTTGGTATTTTTGTTTTGATATGTTCCTAAAGATGAATGAAAGGTGAAATGTAAAAATCTCTATCGACAGTAAAAACTTTCGTCACTACATGTGATGCGATTACTCTATTGAAAACTTAATCACTTACAATCTTGCCTCCTCTCCCTATAGAATCGTGAATCAAGAATTGTAAGATGACCTCCTCTTCAGCATACTAGCATCAACCTGAAACCAAGGCTAGAAGCTTTATGATCTCCTGAGATATGAGTCGGTGCTTAGTGAAAATGGCTTCCCTTCCCATGACACGATCACTCCCCACAATGGTTGTTAGTCATTATGTTTGGTTGGGAATCAACCTGACATCAGAAAAGTATCCTCATAGACCTCTGATGGTTGGTGATTTTGGTGGTGGTGTGGAACTTTAGGGAACTTCCGACGCTTCCTATAGTTAGCACGGTTCTCCACCTCTACACACACACTTTCTTCGTCTTTCTCCTCTTCTTTTATATTTTTTTCTATAGTAACTACTTCTACTTAGATGATCGGTTGGATTTCCTTCATTCATATCAAAGATGGTGATTTCTTCTTCATTCCACGAGTGAATTCCTGCGTGATACGTGTAATCATGGTTTTCCTTCGAATTTCTTATTTTTCCAATTGCTATAGTGGCATATTAGAAAATAAATGGTCTGCGGAGTTAGAGATAACTCAACGGACTTACTTCGTTGATTAATTATAAAACACGTGCAATAAAGAAATAACTTATAAGCTTATAACACTAACATAACGCGTTACCTTAGTGTTTATTCAAGTAACTCAACGCGTATAGTTATGCTAACTTAATGAGTTAAACATGTGTAGTTCATGTGATATACTAAAGCATTTAAATTCAACACGTGCATAATTATAACTTAACGAGTTCAGATATTTTGGATACTTACACACCTCTGTCCGATGCTCAGATGCATTTTAGATGGTTATTAGATAACTTACCAAAAATGCACTTAAGTCATGCATTAATGTTTCAACACGTGTACTCCCAGAAATAATAAAATATTCTTCTACCATTAAAAACATAACTGTCCGATACATGCAATATAACTCTCCGAAATAACAGAAAATTCGAATACTTAGGAATTTCAAAACTTGTAATTCATTGATAGTTCAGAAATGTATTTAATCAACGCTAATTCCTTGAAATTATGCAGATTCCTTCATTAAAGCATATAATAGTGCAATTATAACATAATGGCTTAATTCTCATATGATAAGCTAAATATTATGCAATTAACCATCATTTAATCGTTAATATTATGCACTTTTTCATTCTAAACACTTCCTCCATACTTAAATTTTGCTAGTCCTTTAGCAAATTAAGATCTAACTAGTAGGTCTTTCTAAAGTTGCTAGAATTAATTTTTCATTTTGTATCTTTAGAATACATAAATTAGATTACTATATAGATATTCTGTATTTTTCAACAATCTATTTTTACATTGTTTTCTCATCTTTAACCTGCAAATATATTTAAAGCATATGTAAATTACATACAAAATATATTAGCATCACATAGGTGGTAATTATATTATCATTTTTTCTTCTTTTCAACATCTGTTATCCTAAATTTTCCAATATGATTTTTAGAATAAATTTCAACTATATATGAATCAAAACACAATCCAATTCAATATGATTAAAACAAGTAGAATAATGAATTGTATCTCAAATAAAACGATTCAAAAGTCTATTTTAGATTCATACTTCAATAATCTTAGATAACATAAAATATACTTGATTTAAAAGATTTCTATATTTCACAAAACACTTTTATCTTTTTAGAATAGTATATGCATATTTGTACTTTAAAAGTTAATTTGAAAAGCTTGAATCATACAAGAGCTTTCTAGTGTACCTATGTATCGAGCTTTCAGTCAACAATCCCAGATCTGATCAGGATCTTAGGTTGCCAGATTTAAAGAGTCATTTTTTAGGTCAATAATCCTTACATACTTATCTGCTCAAGTACAAAAGACTCGTGATCAAACAAGTCAATAAACTCTCAAAGTTTTTCTCTTTTTTTTCTTTCTTTTTTCTTTACAACACAGTATATATATGTATTTCATTAATACAAATGCAATAAAACACAAATCTCATATAGTCTTACTTTTATTATTTACTGAAAATATGAATCCATATCAATAAGCTTATACTTTTGCTGTAGTTTAATAAGATGTACATATAAATCATTCTACAAGTTTAATCAATCAAATTAAATGTATCCTTGATTATATGTATTTCATTTAATCCAAAATCAACATTTCAGCTCTTTTAGAATTTCAGATCATTTACTGAATTTCAGTTAAGCATTCTGATTTTTTTTAAAATCGTGAAACTATTAAACTCATAAAATTCAACAAAAACATAAGATACTATATCTAGATTTGTATTAATAGTAAAATTTTGTAGCATCTTATATAAGATTCTAAATATAACATTCAAGTAGTTATAATTCTTAAAAATTTGACAATCTCAATTATCGGATAGTTACAGCAAATTCATAAAATTTTTTTAATTTCCATAGAACTTTTGCAACACCATTCTAATTCCTCTAATTAACAAAATTACTTGCCTTTTAATCTAATTAGCTCCCCCTATACCTACATTTTCCATTGTCCTCAATGTAAAAGATTTTACAGTAAATACAGTAATTGTTAGCAGGCATTAATATTGCTTCATTGACTTAGCACCTAACTCAATGAACTTAATTCGTTGAGTTAATGAATAACTCCATAAACTAAGTTTAAATGTAAATTCAGGATAAATAATTAAGTATATACCTTTTTTTTTGTATCTCTTTCAATATCTTTCGACTTTTGATTCTGAAAAACTTTTCATTCACAAATAAAAGTAGAATATATCACAAAATAACAAAACATAAATTGTTAAATTAGTGTCTTGTGTGGAACCCAGGCTCCTATGCCTTTGGTGGCTCACAAGCAAGCTAGTTGATTTCCCAAAACAGATACCAACAAACTGGATTGATATTTTTTTTTTTTTTCTTTTTATAAAATAAAACAAAAACTAAAATTTTTTCTTCCTTTTCTAAAAGTAAATACAGATTACACACAACATTAAAAGTACAAAATCACAATTTAAGAATATGATTGAAAAGTAGTAACAAATGGAATAAACGTGTCACTCCAAGCAAACTTTTTAGGCATAATTCTTCTAGCTATTAATTCTGTTTTAATGCAGTCTACTTTCCTTTTTAACTTGTAAACTTGCAATATGTTATCAATACTAAATTTAAGTGTATTTTCATTAATGAAATGAAATGCAGAAAGGGATATTTTTCTGTTCCAAGATAATGTAGCTGTTTCTATTTCTACATATATTTCAATATGTTCCTCTTCTCACTTCCATTCATTTAGGTCTTTCATAATCCATATTTGAAATTTCATCAATTCATCCCACTATTTTATCAAACATAAAGTAGGATCATCATATTCATTATACCACATTCCTAATTGAATTTTACCATATTCTGCAAATAGTGGTTTAGCTATATCACTCGGTATAGGCAATATTTCTATAAAGTCATCATCATAACTATCTATGCTTACTATGTATAAATCAGATCTGAATGCAACTGATATATTTGACACTAAATATATATATCCATCAAGTATGACATGTATGTTCTTAATTAATGCTTTCTATCCTAGATATATCATAGTATTTTCAGTTCAAGATCTATTTAGAAAATTATACACACTTAAGCATAAATCTTCATCCCAATTTCCAATTGGTCTCCAATAATACAATTTTTCAAGAATTGTCGAATTTTTATCAGAAAATATTAATGCTGACCCACAATTTTCAATTGGTACTTCAAATTTATTAGGCCTTCCGATATTCCATTCTTCTCTAGTGATAGGATTTCTAATCAAAATATCGGGTAACTGAATTGCATACCTTGGCTTGGTTCTGTAAATAATTAATCCTTCATCTATCCCCATAATATGATTTATTCCTTCTAATGTATTGGGTGGAATTCTAGCAGTTTCTTCCATATTTAGATATTCATAGCTGATTGAACTAGGATTAAATGACTTTCATAAAAATCCATCTCTAATCTTAGTCATTTTTACAACTTGTAGTCTATGAAAATATTTTTCTCTGACATAGTCTTTAATTTCTTTTGATACACAACAGAATCTACATAAATCTTTAGTTGATATGTTACTTAGTACTTCCCTCATTGTATCTAGTGGTAATTTCATCAATTCCATCTGTTGTAATTCTGTATAGCATAAAGAAAAATTTAACAGAGACAAAATCAACATAGCTACTTACTTACCCTTGTGGAGTTAGGTCATAACTCAACGGACTAAGTTCGTTGAGTTAAGTAATAACTCTACGATATTACTAATTATAATTAAACTTACATTTTTTTTCTTTTTATATTTTTCTACTTACTATATTATACATAGTTGCTTTAGTTATACTACTTTATTCAACTTCCCTCCCATAGGAGGTATCAATTTCATTAACAATTCTATTGACAAGGTTAGGTACTCCTTGCATTGGCAATCCTCTAGTAGGACTAACTTCTATTGATTCCTTTTGTCTAGGAGGTATATTTCTATTCATATTTTGATTTTGAATGATAGCATTTCCAAATACAAGATCTAGACGATTGTTTAATTGTTGAATTATCCCTATTCTAGATCCTTGTTTAATTAATGCTTCATAACTTATATTCTTATCATTTATATTTTCTCCTCTCTAGAAATTATTATTTCTCCAAGATAAGTTCGGGTGATTTCTCCAATTAGGATTATAAGAATTTCCAAAGTTATCTTTCTTGTTTCTAGCATAAATAATATCTAAGTCATTAACGCTTGCATTCTTTTCTACTAGCTTTTGATTTAATGATAACTCTTTTATTTTCTTTGTTAATTTAGTTAATTTAACTTCAAGCATAGTGCTTGAATCTATTTCATGCATTCCCCTTGGCAACATTCTTTTATCTATAATAGCTTCAATCGAGCTTTCCCACTATGTAGTTCTTTTTGCAAAGTTTTCTAAATATGCCCATACTTCTTCACTACACAGTTTTAAAAATCCATTCTGATAAGTAGATTCTAATAAAGATTTCGTTGAAACATCTATGCCTTCATAAATTATACCTATTAATTATGCTTTACTTATTGCATGATGTGGACATTGAGTTAGTAAATCTTTAAATCTTTCAAAATATTTCTAGAATGATTCTCCCTAATTTTGTCTACACATTAATATTTCCTTTTTCTTTTTAATCGTTTGATGTGTTGGATAATATTTTTCTAGAAAAATAGAGCAAAATTCAGTCCATGTAGAAATTGAATCAGGCGACAAAGTATATAACCATCTCTTAGCTGTGCATTTTAAAGCAAAAAAGATATATCTAAGTTTAAAAGCATCAATACTCATGCTCGGCATTTTCATCATTTGACAAACTTCATTAAATTCTCTAAGGAAATAATAGGCATCTTCTCTTTCTAATCCATGAAAGTGTGGCAATTGACTAATATAATTAGATTTCAATTCAAACCTATCTCATTCAAAGTTTGGCAATCAAATACATGAAGGTTCATTAACTAGTTTAGGATATAGAATTTCCCCTAATGGTTTTTCTACTAGAGCAACCATATCTTCGTTCTCTTTTAAAGAAAGGTTAGCTATACTCCTAAGGATTTTGTAAAAGTCCAATTCAGAAAATATTTCAGTACGCCTCTATATTGAATAATCTTATGTAGGTATTCTTACTAATCATTTAGTGCTAGGAGAACAAATCCATGTGCTCATAAACTCTTAACATAAAGTAAAAAAGTAGAAGATTAATTGCATACCAGTCTGATGCTTTGTTCTCAGTAAATAGTTGTTGATGGACGAAGTTGAATCAGTTGCTTCTCCTTCTAGTTCCCCCAACGAATTTTCTTTTCTTTCCTTAAGTGTTGGTAGCTCATAAATAACATTCTGTTCTATATTTATAATGCACATCCATAAGGCAAATGAATCTCGTTGCAAGAACGTGTCTTGTAACGTGCAGTATGGTTCCTATTTTTATGGATACGTGTTCCACTTTTAATTTCAAATTTAAGTAACTGCTAAACCCATGACGTTTCGTTCGTGGCTAAAAGAATAACTGTTTAGAATGAAAAAATGTATAATATTAACGGTTAAATGATGGTTAATTGCATAATATTTAGCTTATCATATGAGAATTAAGCCATTATATTATAATTGCATTGTTATATGCTTTAATGAAGGAATCTACATAATTTTAGGGAATTAATGTTAATTTAGTACATTTTTGAACTATTGGTAAATTGCAGGCTGTGAAATTCTTAAGTATCTGAATTTTCTATTATTTCGGAGAGTTATATTGCATGTACCGGACAGTTATGTTTTTAATGATAGAAGAATATTTTATTATTTCCTGGAGTACACGTGTTGAAACCATAATGCATGACTTAAGTGGATTTTTGGTAAGTTATCTGTTAACTATTTGAAATGCATCTAGGTATCGAATAGTTAGGTTCTTAAGTGTCCGAAATATCTGAACTTGTTAAGTTAGAATTATGCATGTGTTGAATTTAAATACTTTAGTATATCACATGAGATGCATATGTTTAACTAGTTAAGTTAGCATAATTGTACGCATTGAGTTATATGAATATACACTAAGGTAACACGTTATGTTAGCAACTTATTTCTTTATTACACGTGTTTTATAGTTAAATCAATGAAGTAAGTCCGTTGAGTTATCTATAACTACACGGACCATTTATTTTCTAATATGTCATTGTAGTAGTTACAGAAACAAGACATTCGAAGGAAAACCACGATTGCACGTATCATGTAGGAATTCGCTTGTGGAAGGAAGAAGAAATCACCATTGTTGATATGAATGAAGGAAATCCAACTGATCATCTAAGTAGAAGCAGTTACTACTGAAGAAATATAAAAGAAGAGGAGAAAAAACAAAGAAAGTGTGGTTGGCGGTGGGTGGCAATGTGTGTAGAGGTGGAGGACTGCGCTAATTGCAAACAACGTTGGAAGTTCATTGAAGCATCCACACCATCACCAACAATTCACCAACATCACCAACATCACCATAATCACCAACCATTAGAGGTCTGTGAGGATACTTTCTTGATGTTGGGTCAATTCCGAGCCAAACACGGTGTCTAATAACTACTATGAGGAGTGATCGCGTTGTGGGAAGAGAAGCCATTTTCACCAAGCACCGACTCATATCTCAAGAGATCGTAAAACTTCTAGCCTTGGTTTCAGGTTGATGCCAGTATGCTGAAGAGGAGATCATCTTGCAATTCTAGACTCGTGATTCTATAGGGAGAGGAGGTAGGATTATAAGTGGTTAAGTTTTCAATGGTGTAATTGTTAGGATCGATAGGCTCACTAGAGGGGGTGAATGGTGAAAGTGTGTAGTTTTTAAAATTCTTTTGATGTTGAATCGAATGATTCAATAGAAATGTAATGAGATGAAACTAAGTGAATGCAAATCAGTAGAGACAAGAAACACACAGCAAATTTTTAAGTGGTTCACCAACTTGGCTAGTCCACCCCCAAGATTCACTTGGGCTTCACTAAGTGTTTCAACACTTACATACTTACTTTCAGGTCAAAGCAAGAACCAACTACACAGAAGTTTTCAGGTATAAACTTTAGTAAACCAACCTCTAGAGTTTTCAGGTCGAAACTCAAACCAACACTGTATGTAGCTTTCAGGTTGAAGCCATGAACCAACAACTTTAATCCTTCAATCAGAGTTTTGGCGCATAGAGCTTTTTCTGCAGTAGATCTTTAGAATATGCTTCACTGTTTGCAGACTTGAGTGTAAATGGAATTGGAGTGTAGCTCACTGTATATGGTATATCCGTTGTCTGTATTTTCCATTCTTAAACTCCTCATATTTATATCAAAGGTACAACGATCATATTTCTCTGTCAACGGATGTATTCTACTGTACTTGAGTAGACATCAGTCAAATACGGCAAGTTACAGTTCAGAAAGTTATTTCAAGATGTCTTACCGATTTTCCTAACCTTTCGGATAGTTAGCTGTGTAACTCTCCAAAGAAAAACTATAACTCACCGAAAAATCACTTAAACTTTCTGCCAGGTAGGATTCGAGAATATTTACTACGAGTTGTCATTCAATCGGATACTTATAACTGTAACTCACTGAAGAGTTATATAACTATCGGATAGTAGGCTACAATAGCCCTCTGTTAACTTTCCGATTGCTTTAATTCAGCACGTGCATAAAGGGTTGACTTAAGTTTCAGAAGGTTATCCCTGTAACTCACCGAAATGCTTCAGGATTTCGGATAATTATTTTTCTAACTCTCCGAAAACTTATTTGAGCCACTCTTTGGAATTCTGCACGTGGGAAATTCAATGACTTAAGTTTCGGATGGTTAAACCGTAACTCACCGAAACTCTTTTGAAATTTCGGATAGTTATCTTTCTAATTCTTTGAAAACCCATTTGAGCATCTGTTTGGAATTCTGTACGTGGGAAATTCAATGACTTAAGTTTCAGATAGTTAAAATGTAACTCACTAAAACTCTCTTGAAATTTTGGATAGTTATCTTTCTAACTCTTCAAAAACCCATTTGAGCATCTATTTGGAATTCTACACGTGGGAAATTCAATGACTTAAGTTTCAGATAGTTAAACTGTAACTCACCGAAACTCTCTTGAAATTTCAGATAGTTATCTTTCTAACTCTCCGATTTTCCCTTTTAAGCTTTCAATTGCCGGCTTCTCCATTTTGCACGTGCGTAATAAACTAACTTAAGTTCTAGAAAGTTATGCCTGTAACTTACCAAAAACTCGAATAGTTATCTAATCCTCCAAAAAGAAAACTTGGATAGTTATCTAACTCTCCGACAAGTCTTTTAAGCTTCTGTTCTATATTTCTGCACATGATTTATTGAATGACTTAAGTTTTAGATAGTTAGCCTTTCTAACTTTCCGATTTTCCTTTTTCTTTCGGATAGTTAACTCCATAACTCTCCGATCATTCAACCAACTTAACTATCTGATTAAATAACTCTCCGAAGGCTTTGTAAAATCGGATAGTTATCCTTCTAACTGTCCGATAGTCTTGCTGCTGTTTTACTCTTCGGATACTTGAATCTGTAATTGTCCGATTTTGCTGTATTTTGAAAGTATTATCATCTGTAACCTTCTCGATCTATTCATCTGCTTGGAATTTGTTCTAACAGTCTTCTGATCTAATGCAGTACAGACTTAACTGTGAAATACAATATGTTTCTTCACATAGGTTTTGCATTATCAAAATACTCGGGTTCTAACAATCTCCCCCTTTTTGATAATGACAAAAACCTTTACAATTATTTACATGTATTTCACTCCCTAGTGTATTTCTATACATTCAGTCACATAGAGAAACATAAAACGGGAATTTATCAATACTACACTGACGAGGAGGGATTCCTCCCCCTGACTTTGAGCAGACTTCTCCCCCTATCTGTGTGTTGAGTTTTTCTTCTCCTTTTAATAATTCTCTTTCAATTCTTGTTGGAAATACCATAAGTGACCATATACTTGACAAATTTCCAAATTCTTCTCCCCCTTTTTGTCATTATATAAAAAGGTGAGGACTGTAAAACTTATTTTCTGTAAAAATGATATTAACTGTATCCTGCACGAGTAGGGTAGCAGAAAACAAGCTCCCATATGGTGAGCTTGATGAAGAAAAAATATTTAAAGATCTTGTAAAGAACATATTCCTAGATTTGTCTAATATGATTAAAAGTTGATTCATTTAAAGGTTTGGTGAAAATATCTGCAAGTTGATTTTCTGTTGGCACAAACTTAAGTGAAATGTTCCCTTTCTCCACATGATCTCTTAGAAAATGATGTCTGATCTCGATATGCTTGGCTCTAGAATGAAGTACTGTATTCTTAGATAGACTGATTGCACTGCTGTTATCACAAAATATGATTGAATTCTGAATTTTCAGTCTGTAATTTGCTAGAGTTTGCTGCATCCAAAGGATTTGTGCACAGCACAATCTAGTTGCAATATACTCGACTTCAGTAGTAGATAAAGCTATACAATTTTGTTTCCTACTGAACCATGAGATTAAAGAACATCCAAGTAATTGACAAGTACCACTAGTACTTTTTCTATCAGATCTACTACCTGCATAATCTACATCACTATAGCTTGTTAAAATCAAACTATTGTTAGCTGAGTAGAATAATCTGAAATCTTTGGTTCCTTGTAGATATCTGAAAATCCGTTTGACTGATTTCAAATGTGATTCCTTTGGTGATGCTTGAAATCTAGCACACAAGCATACACTGAACATAATATCTGGCCTGCTAGCTGAGAGGTATAACAGGGATCCAATCATTCCTCTATATTGCCTTTGATCTACTACAACACTTGAATCATCCATTTCTATTTTAATGCTTGAACTCATTGGAGTATTTTCGGATTGATGTTTTCATAACCAAATTTCTTCAACATCTCTTTGTAGTATTTTTCTTGGTTGACAAAGATACCATTATGCACTTGATGAATCTGTAATCCCAAGAAAAACTTCAATTCTCCCATCATGCTCATTTCGAATTTATTTTTCATCAAATTCTGAAATTCATGACAGAGATCTTCTGAAGTGGCTCCAAAGACTATATCATCAACATATATCTGTACAATCAACATATGCATATCAAAAGTTTTGATAAACAAAGTGCTGCACACTTTGCCTATAGAAAAATTGTTTCCAGTTAAAAACTTTTTCAATTTCTCATACCATGCTTTGGGTGCCTGTTTCAGACCATAAAGAGCCTTTCTTAGCATGAAGACATGATTCAGCTTGAATTCATCTTCAAATCCAGGAGGTTATTTGACAAACACTTATTCCTGAATTTCTCCATTTAAGAAGGCACTTTTC
This sequence comes from Cymodocea nodosa, assembly GCA_036874045.1. Lineage (NCBI taxonomy): Eukaryota > Viridiplantae > Streptophyta > Magnoliopsida > Alismatales > Cymodoceaceae > Cymodocea > Cymodocea nodosa. The sequence continues at coordinate 17,538,524 of JAZBRI010000003.1, read as the reverse complement.
ACATCCATTTGAAACAATCTTATCTTCATACTACTTGCAAAAGCAAGCAACATTTTGATAGCTTCAATTCTGACTACGGGAGCAAAAGTTTCTTCATAGTCAATACCTTCCTGCTGATTGTAGGCTTGAGCAACTAATCAAGTTTTATTTTTGAGAATATTACCTTCTTCATCTAATTTGTTTTTGAAAATCCATTTAGTTGCAATGATAGATTTTCCTGCAGGTTTTTCTACTAGTTCCCAAACATTGTTTTTCTGAAACTGATTTAATTCTTCTTGCATAGCCATAGTCCAGTAGGTATCCTTACATGCTTCATCTACTAATTTTGACTCTATTTCTGACACAAATGCACAAAAATTGCAGATATCTTATGCTTTGCTCCTAGTTTGTACCCCTTTAGATATATTTCCAATAATTTGTTCCTCGGGATGATCAAATCTAAACTTTCAACTATCAAGATTCTGATATCTATTGTGGAGATTCTGGTCTGACACTTGTGATTTGAGTTTCTGCTTACAGTTATCATCTTCAAAGTATTCATTTTCACTATCATATTTAATCTTCAACTTTTTAAAATTCTAGATCAGATCTTCATCAAACGGAACATTTATACTTTCCTCCACTCTTCTATCTTCAGCAAAATATACTTTGTAAGCTTTGCTTCTCGAGGAGTAACCAACAAGTATGGCAGGTTCAGACTTAGCATCAAACTTGTCTTTAGCATTTCCTGTATTTAAGACAATACATTTGCATCCAAATGTCTTAAAATAGCCAACATCTGGAGTTTTACCGAACCAAATTTCAAAGGGTGTCTTATTCAATATGGATCTAATGTGAGTTCGGTTGGAAATGTGACAAGCTGTTCCTATAGCTTTTGCCTAGAGAAATTTAGGTAGATCCGTGGCATTTAACATAGTTCTAGCCATTTCTTGTAATGTCCTATTTTTCCTTTCCACAACTCCATTTTGAGCAGGAGTTCTAGGACAAGAGAATTCATGTAGAATTCCAAATGAATTGCAAAGGTTTTCAAATTCATAGTTTTCAAATTCCTCTCCATGATTACTTCTAATTTTCTTCACCGTTAGTTCCTTCTGATTCTGAACTCTTATGTAGAAATTCTTGAACTCATTGCAAGTTTCATTTTTATGTGTCAAAAATATTACCCAAGTTAATTTGGAGAAATCATCAACAATAACAAAGGTATATTTTCGACCCCCAAGACTTGATACTTGAGAAGGACCAAACAAATCTAGATGTAGCAGTTCTAATGGCCTATTGGTGGAAACAACATTTTTGCTGTGAAGAGCAATTCTCTTTTGCTTCCCTAGCATACACTCACTACACACTCTATCCTTCTTAAAAGTGAGTTTAGGCAGACCCCTAACAAGATTATCCATGGATAGCTTTCTGATATTCTTCATATTGATGTGATCAAGTCTTCTATGCCACACCCAATCATCTTCACCAATTGCTACCAAACAGGAATTGCTTGCAGAAATTTCACATGAAAAGTTTAATGTATATATTGAGCAATTTCTAATACCATTAAATTTTGTTTCATTTGTGGCAAGATCAATAATGTAGCGGTTTTTAGCATTAAAAGAAATAGTATAGCCTTTATCACATAATTGTCCTAAACTTAACAAATTTTGTTTTAATCCATTTTCAGATGTAATATTTTCTATTGCAGTTATTTTACACTTTTCATTATTTTCAAACTTAACAGATCCTGAACTTAAGTTTTTAACTGAGTCAAGAAAGCTTTTCTTACTTGTCATGTGCTTTGAGCATCCACTGTCCACAATCCATTTAGTTGAACGTGCTTGAAATTCCTTGTCACCCTACAAATCATATTGAAATTAAAGCTTTTGGTATCCAAATCTTCTTGGGTCCAGTAGAGTTAGTTCTTAAAACATTAAATCTATTGCCTCTTGGCAGCCACATATGACCTGATCTTCGTTTGATGGCAAACACAGTGGTGCCATCTCTATAAGATCGAATCACTCTACCACAATAAGGTATTTCCTGTGGTGTAGCATACCTTAGGCCATATTTATTTCCATTTGATCGTTGAGATCCTATTATTTTATTTAATCTTTTTTGTCCTTGAGTAAATTTACATATAGTATCTTTCAAATCTGATATAGTAGTTAATAGATTTTTATTTTCATTTTTTAATTCACAGTTATCACAACTATACTTATCTAAATTTGATTTTAGATTTCTATTTTCAACTATAGTTGATTCTAATTTAGCAAATGAATTTTCTAAGCAATGATTGAATCTTTTAATTTCTTTCTTAAAATCTCTACACTTCACATATAAATTATCTACAGTAGATAGAAGACTGTTTATGTCTAAATCATCATGCTCATTTTCTGAACTAGAGGAAGTAGAGCATACCTCTTGTGTTGCAAAACAATCATTGGCTGCCATTTCCTTTTTCTTTTCAGCTTTCTTTTCAGCAGCTCCTTCTTGCTCTTTCCAGTCATTCATCTGAACTTCGTGGGCCAAAAGATTGCCCAACAGTTCTTCAACTGTGTAATTGTTGAGATCCTTGGAATCTTGAATAGATGTGGACTTCTATTTCCACTCAACAATTAAGCTCCTCAGGATCTTCTGTACCTGTTCACGTGAAGAGAACTCCTTTCCCAAGCTTTTCAGACTGTTAATGATTTCAGTAAATCTAGAAAATATTTCAGTTATGTTTTCATTATCATTCATTTTGAACAGTTTTAGTTTTCTCAAAAGAATACTGATTTTTGTATCCTTAACTTGGCTTGTACCTTCATGAGTAACTTGAAGGATTTTCTAAGCCTCATGAGCAAACTTACATGCAGATACCTTATTATATTGATTAGCAGTTAGAGCACAATAAATGGCATTCAGCCCTCTAGCATCCAACTGGATGATTTTCTCATCCTCCTCAAACCAGTTCGTAACATCACTAGTTGGAAGTGTAGTTCCAAGAACAACAGTCTTCCAAAGTTTAACATCTGAACTCCTAAGGAAGCACTTCATTCTATTCTTACAATAGTTATAATTGGAACCATCGAATAGAGGAGGTCTGTGGATGTTTTGTCCCTCAGCAAATTGAGCCATAAATCTAGATGGTTAAATTTTATGAAGGATTAACCTTACTCTGATACCAACTGTTAGGATCGATAGGCTCACCAGAGGGGGGGTGAATGGTGAAAGTGTGTAGTTTTTAAAATTCTTTTGATGTTGAACCGAATGATTCAACAGAAATGTAATGAGATGAAACTAAGTGAATGCAAATTAGTAGAGACAAGAAACACAGCAAATTTTTAGGTGATTCACCAACTTGGCAAGTTGTTTGGGTATTTTAGAAGTTTTAAATTTATAAACTGTAAGTGCACGACATCCAATGAAGTACGTCGGCAAGTACGGGTCGAACCACAGAGAAATGGAGATAATCTAAGATTCTAATTACAAGAATATGATAAACAAATACTTTCCAAAAATAGATTAGACTACAAAAAAAATAAGTCTACGGATTTTTAATTTATCGATCAATCAATACATTAGACTATAAATTTAATCTCAATCAGATCTGTTAATGTGGACTTCAGATAAAAATGTTCACACTTAAAAACGCACGAATGGTATGACTGAAAATTCGGGGATTGAAAATGATGCATAAAATTGGAAACTTCTGCGCGTTAACAACAGTATCTTAAAAACTTTATAAATCCCAAATTACTCAACCAAAAATTACAAAGTCAAATGAGTTGCAAAATAGACAGAATGTAGATATTAATGAAATATTTATTCGAATTTTTAAGCGATCTGAGTTATGATAAAAATACATTACAATCACGACAAAAGAGTCTTAGACCGAATTCTGTGCTCGATAGAGTTATAGCTTCAAAATGGCAACAAATCTTCTCGGATTTCTATGAACTTTTAGAGAATCACATAAAACTTATAATATCATGATTATGATTTTTTTCAGAATTTTCAGTTAAACAGAATCGCTCCAGAACATGTATGAACTCTTGGATTAAACACAGAACAGAAAAACGCAGAGCTGCAAACAAGCATGCGAGATCTTCATCATATACGAATTTTTTTCACATAACACAATAAGATTTCTTCATAGGAGCATCCGTAAACATCAATACATGATAATAGAACATCAATCACGTCTGTTTCTATGATTTTAGCAATGAAATAACAAGGTTTCTCGGATACAATTGCATAAACACATAAAAATACGTATCTGTCTACTATGAACTATTTGATACAATAAAACTTGAAGAAACTTACATCTAAATACATAAATCTATTGTAAACTTAAAGATAAACATAGATCTGAAGTGTAGGAAGACGTGGAGTGAAGAAATGATAGAGGAAAAATGCTCACAACAACAAGGATGTGTGGCTGCCTTTGCTTGTATGTGAGGGATGAAGGATTGTTGGTGGAGATGACTTGTGGAATGAGCTTTGAAGAGGAATCCGAGTTGAAAGTGTGGAGAAATGGCTGCTGGTCTTCTTCCCTCCTTCAAGATCATGAGCTCCCCTTTGGAAGTGTGGAGGACGGCTGCTGGAATGAGGTGGAGGTCCAAAAGAGCGAGAGCTAGACCTAGATGTGCATTACTCTCTTTTATATAAAGAGTTTCCAAGTTTGGAAATCCATCTTTGATTCAACGATTGGGATTAAATCCCACTTGATTTTCTTTCTCCAATCTTCAATTTCCATGATCTTCTATTGAATTATAAACTTTTCACAACAATAAATACATCAAAATATCAAGTCATCCATAAAATTCATAAATGATGCATGTTTGAAATAATTTCCTACTTTATTTGTATAAAATGGGGATTGGTTCTTATTGGTTAAATAATGAAATAAATGCATAATATGACTTTAATAAATCTCATGTAAATCTACTTAACCAATAAGATCCTATAAAAATATGCAACATTTTAATTCGAACAAACTCCCCCATGCTTAAACTTTTACTCGTCCCGAGTAATAAAAACAACTAAAAATCAAGAACTTGAAATCACACGAAAAATTATTCAGTTCACTTGTCACTATTGAACTCGTTGGGCATGGTGGTGGCTCAAACTAATATCACAATCTCTCACAATGTCCTCCAGTTCCAACAAGTTTACACTATTGGAATGAGAAGTCACCTGTCCACAAGAACTATTTTGCCTTGAACAAAAAGGATTCACACCCTCACTACTCAAGAAAAATTTCATTGTATAACAATATGATAATGAATCAAATGAAAGAAATATGTGGTAGTGATTAACTCCCTCCCTTCAAATGAGATAAGTCAGAAAATGCTTAGAATGAACAACCAAAGTATCACATCATAGCGTGCTCTAATCAACCCACTCTCAAGAAAATAAAAGAAGCTAGACACTTGAGAAAGCCCACTACTTCCTCACATCCCATATGTTTCTAAGCCCCCTTTCCACATTGAAAGCTCTTTTTTCTTCTTTTTTTTACTTTTCTTTTTTTTCTCTTTTCATTTCAAATTCTTTTCTTTTTCTTTTTTCTTTTTTGGGGCCGCTTTGGCCTTTTTTTTTCTTTTCTTTTTTTCTTCTTCTTCCTTTTTTTTTTTTTTCAACAATATAATTTTCCAATGGTATCAAACACCTTATTTCACCATTAAACCTAACCTACCCCAAGAAACTCCTTAGCACGCCAAATGTGATAACTTAGGTGTTTTCCTAAACACATCCTTCAAAATCTCATAGAAGTTTGGGATGGTCCTAAATATCTCACCAAAGGTCATGTAATGAATAACCTGATTATGGTGGCACTCGGCTTAAGGATCACTTAGAAAAGATGTATAAAAATAACAAGGCGTAAGTTCAAGTGACCAGGAAGACTCAATTCAAAACACAAATAGCTTAAACTCATCTTCTTTGGAGAACATCACTATTAGGTCTTATGCTTTTTGGTTCTGGAGTCTCACCACTCAAAAGGAAATGGGGTTGTCCCATAAAATCTAATAGTGACAACTGAATAGGCAATCTCATCAAGTGTGTTTTTCAAGTAAAAATACAATAAAATCATGTATCTAAAATTTTAAAATATGAGCCTATCAAAGCAATTATAATGAAATGAAATTCACCTTCCCCCCATGCTTAAATTTGACATTATCCTCAATGCAATATAAAAGAGGGGATATAGATATCATACCAGATTGAAGTCACTTAAAGTCAAACCTTATTCCATAGTTGTGATGCCTGCATGGAATTCTTGTTAGAAAAATATCTTGAAAATTACATATAAGGCATGTACTAATGGTTATAAGTTGAAGATAATACAACATAATCTATAATGAAATAACTGTTTCAACCTACTACATGTCTTATTCATGTATCATTAAATTATATGCTAATCAAAGAAAGAAAAACCCTGGTCAATTTGATCAATAAAGCGTTGAATTTCCGCATCCATCTTCTTTCATGGTTTCACATTCGTCATCTTTGGCTCTTCATCTTTGTTTGTCTTATCAAAGTAACAGATGTAATCATCTTCATAGCACTTCTCAAAGGTGAGCATAGACTTCTCTATTACAACATTGGAATTTCTTGCACTTGTAGATGGTTGTGTTGCGGTGATAGGAGCTTTTCCTTTTTCTACACATGTTACTTTTGCTGGTTGTGCTTGTTGCTTTGTTTTCCCTTTTGATTGATGGTTCTTCCTAGCTTTTGTATTCTCCATGTGTTAAACCTGTGTAAAACTTCTACAAGAGCTACATGTGGATAAGCAACAGTTATAATAAAATAATAATAAATATTTTAGCACATGAAATAATAAACATGAACTTTAGTAATGAAACAACAATTATAACAATAATGCACATCAGATAATCTCCATACAATAAAATAAGATCACACTCCACAATACCATAGATAAGAAAAATAGACAACAAAAGAGTAGAATAAAATAAAACTTCTAACTACTAAACTAAACTAAGATAGTGCTTATGCTTGTTCTTAGGTTTTCACACCTAAGGTGGCTCATAAGTAAGCTAGGTGGTTTACCAGAATAGATACCACCAAACTGTAAGGACACAGAACCAATTAAGCTCCCCCTTGAGGACCTCCACTAGGCCCAGGATTTTGAGGTCTAGGCCTAGGGTGACTTCGAGGGTTAAGGACAGGCTGGCTTGGTAATTCGCCTCTAGGCCTGTTGGTAACTAATTGAGTAATACTATGCATTTGTTGAGGAGGTTGCCTTACTAACGACTCTAAATTTTTATGGAAATCAGCCATTTGTCTCTCCAAGTTATCTAACCTCGAATGTTCTTAAGATGGCTGACGAGTAGGTATACCAAAGCTTGGCTGATCTCTGGAATTAGAAGTAGAGGCATTAAAATTGTTGTCTCTCCAAGAGAAGTTAGGATGATGCCTCCAAGATGGGTTATATGTGGTGCCATAGTTTTCATTTCGTCCCTTATAAAAGATGGCATTGACATCCTCAATAGAATTAGCACCACAAATTGTTGGACATACATCAATAGCATGACCAATCCCATTGCAACCTGCACAAGTTGGCATTTGTGGCAATTCCTTAGCCTTTCCTTTCTCTTGTAGTTCCTCAAATTTCTTCATAAAGGCATTAAGCTTAGCATCTACTATTGCTCCAACATCAACATTATGCATTCCTCTGGGCATTTGAGACCTATCCTGCCTTGGATCTCCAGAATGCTCCCATTGGCCTGTTCTCTTAGCAAAATCACTTAAAAATTGCCATGCATCAATGCTATTCAAATTTAAGAATCCATTTTGGCAAGTGGACTCAAGCAAGGTCTTTGTTGCCACATCCACACCCTCATAAATAATACCTACTAGTTGTGCCTTGCTAATACCATGGTGGGGGCATTTCGTGAGCAAGTCACGAAATCTCTCAAAGTATCTCCAGAATGACTCACTAGGTTTCTAATGGCAAAACTAGATTTCTCTTTTCTTCTTAATGGTTAGGTGTGTAGGATAATACTTCTCTAAAAATAAAGAGCAGAACTTGCTCCAGGAGTCTATTGTGCCTAGCTCTAAAGAATAGAGCCATCTCTTCGCTGCCTCCTTGAGAGCAAAAGGAATATACCTTAACTTAACAGCTTCAAGGGACATATGGGGTACCTTCATCATTTGAGACACCTCATTAAACTCTTTCAGAAAGTAATGAGCATCTTCTCTCTCAATTCCATGAAAATTAGGCAATTGGCTAATAAAATGAGGCTTTAATTCAAATCTATCCCCTTCAAATTCGGGTAAGGCAATGCAAGATGGTTCGTCTACTAGTTCAGGGTATAGGATATCTCCTATAGTAGGTTCAGTCTCTGCCATTTGATCACCTACTTCCAAGTTCACACGTCTAATCAACCGGTTATGAGAATCCCTAACTCAACCACGCATACACTAAAGTTCTAGAGATAACAGAAAATAATTGAAAGCTTACCAGAAGTGATTTTACTGCAGAACTGTTCAAGCCAACCTTGAACCTTCCTAATTTGGTCCTCCTAAAAAAAAAAAAAAAAAAAAAAACAAGTTAATTACTAAACTCAAAAGGAGAAATAAACTAAAAGAAAACACACAAAACAAAGATAAAGGGAAAATAAAAACAAAATCTACTATTCCATTTATTCATATTGAGGTTCCTGTAAATTCTCCTCTCTAGCTTTGAAATCAATACCAGCAGGTGTCTTCAAAATAGGCTTGAGCCTTTGTCCATTAACCTTGAAAATGGTGTGGTCTTTAGGAATCTTGATATCTACGGAACCATAAGGATATACCTTATGCACCACAAAAGGCCCAGCCCAACGAGATCTTAACTTACCAAGATGAGTATGAAGCCTAGACATATACAACCAAACATCTTGTCTAGGGACAAATGATTTCTTACTTATCTTTTTATCATGAATAGCTTTCATTTTCTCTTTCCCTGAGACTGTTCTTACATAAGCTTCATCCCTCATCTCCTCTAATTCTGCCAATTGAAACTTCCTAAGTGGGCCGGCTACTTCTAAATCCAAATTGAGTTTCTTTATAGCCCAAAAAGTTTTATGCTCCAATTCTACCGGCAAGTGACAAGCTTTCCCATATACCATTCTATAGGGGGTCATTCCAAGGGTAGTCTTGTAAGCAGTTTGATATGCCCATAGTGCATCCACTAACTTATCTGCCCAATCCCTTCTTGTGTGGTTAACCATCTTTTCCAAAATTGCCTTAATTTGTTTATTAGCACTCTCAACTTGATCACACGGTTGGGGGTGATAAGGGGTAGCAATTTTATGCACAATTCCATATTTTTTCATTAAAGCCTCAAAACTTCTGTTGCAGAAATGTGTGCCCCTATCACTTATAATAGCTCTAGGCATACCAAACCTTGATATAATATTATTTCTTACAAATTTCACAACTACCTTGTTATCATTAGTTCTGGTAGGGATAGCTTCAATCCACTTGGAAACATAATCAACTGCCAACAACACATAAAGATAACCTACTGAAATGGGAAATGGGCCCATGAAGTCAATCCCCCAAACATCAAATACTTCAACTTCAATAATGGGGTTGAGAGGCATCATGTTCTTCTTTGAAATTTTTCCCAGTTGTTGACATCTGGCACAACTTATACAATATTGATGTGCATCCTTGAATAAAGTTGGCCAGTAAAATCCACACTGCAGCACCTTGGCAGTAGTCTTCCTAGAGCCGAAATGTCCCCCACATGCTTGGTCATGGCAAAAGGAAAGAACACTCCTAACTTCATTGTTAGGGATGCAACATCTCAAGATCAAGTCTGGGCATTGCTTAAACAAATAAGGATCATCCCAGTAAAAATACTTGACTCGAGACAAGAAGATCTTCCTATCCTGCCTTGTCCAATCATGTGGCATCGATCCCATGACTAAATAATTAACAATATCTGCAAACCATGGGACGACATTAACCATTAAAACTTGCTCGTCAGGAAATGACTCTCCAACTTCTGAATTTGAGGGTGCTAACTGCAGTCTGGATAAATGATCAGCTACAACATTTTCACATCCTTTCTTGTCTTTGATTTCAATATCAAATTCCTGCAGCAATAAAATCCATCTCATCAAACGTGATTTGGCATCCTTCTTTGCCAACAAATACTTTAATACTGCATGATCTGTATACACAATTACTTTGGCTCCAATCAGATATGACCTAAATTTCTCCAAAGCAAATACAACAGCCAAAAGTTCTTTCTCAGTGATTGCATAATTGAGCTGAGCATCATTGAGGGTTTTGCTGGCATAACAAATTGCATATGGAAGCTTATCAATCTTTTGTCCCAAAACAGCCCCTACTGCAAAATCAGAAGCATCACACATAACCTCAAAAGGATATGCCCAATTAGGAGATTGGACAATAGGGGATGATACAAGTTGCTTCTTAATCTTATAAAATGCTTCCTTACACTCTTGGTTGAACAAAAATGGGACATCCTTTAACAAGTTCGTTAAGGGTCTAGCTATCTTGCTAAAATCCTTAATAAACCTCCTATAAAATCCAGCATGGCCTAGAAATGGTCTTATATCTTTAACTATTTTAGGCTCAAGTAGATTGGCAATTAATTCCACTTCCAATCCTTTCTTAGAGATCACATGTCCCAACACAATTCCACTTTGGACCATGAAATAGCACTTTTCCCAATTTAAGACCAGCTTCTTCAATTTGCATCTTTCTAGCACTAATCTTAAATTCTTCAAACATTCATCATATGAAGATCCAAAAACAGAAAAATCATCCATGAAAATCTCAAGACAACTCTTAGTCATTTCATTAAAAATGCCCATCATGCACCTTTAGAAAGTTGCTGGTGCATTACAAAGTCCAAAAGGCATTCGCCTATATGCAAACGTTCCAAAAGGGCATGTGAAGGTTGTCTTCTCTTGGTCTTCAAGTGCCACAGCAATTTGATTATAACCCGAGTATCCATCAAGAAAGCAATAATATTCTTGCCCTGCTAATCTTTCTAACATTTGATCAATAAAGGACAATGGAAAATGATCCTTCCTGGTGGCGGCATTGAGCTTCCTATAATCAATACACACACGCCAACCAGTTTGCTTCCTCACAGGGATGAGCTTGTTCTTATCATTTGCTTCTACCGTCACTCCAGATTTCTTAGGGACAACCTGAATAGGACTGACCCAAGTACTATTAGAGATTGGGTAGATGATATCATTATCTAAAAGTTTAATTATTTCTTTTTTAACTACCTCTCATATGTTAGAGTTTAATCTCCTTTGAAACTCATGAGAGGGCACAAAATTATCTTCCAAATAAATTCTATGTTGACAGATAGCAGGACTTATACCTTTGATATCTGCCATAGTCCAACCAATGGCTTCTTTAAATTCCCTCAGCAAATCTAACAAACTCAACTCTTGTTCTCTAGACAAGTCATTTGCAATAATCACTGGAAAAGTCTCATATTCTCCTAAAAATCCATATTTCAAATTATCAGGTAAAGGTTTCAACTCTAATGAAGGAGCTTCTAAAGTTGGGAGTTCATGTGGAGTATTGGTGGGGAGTTCCCAAACTTGGCTCTCCTCATCCTCTCCTCCAATGATCTCAACTTCATCATCTTCACATCTCATTCCTGAGTTTGATTCATTTAAAACATTCATCATCTTTACCTGCACAAGTTCATCCATTCCATCCTCTTCATCTTCAAAAAATTGGAGCATATGTGCACTCACTTCATCATCTTTATGCTCCTCACTTGTTCCTCCTTTAGGATGGAAAACATTCAACTCAATTCTCTTATCTCCATAAGTCAACCTCATGACACCTGACTTACAATTAATCATTGCCTCAGCAGTGGCCAAAAATGGTCTACCCAAAATAAGAGGAATAAAATTGGACTTATGTAGAGAATTATAGGTTTCTAAAACTAAAAAATCTACAAGGTAAATACAATCTCTAATCCTAATTAAGACATCCTCGATCTTCCCTCGAGGGTATCTTAAAGACCTATCAGCTAACTGTACAATGGTTTTGGTTTTCACTAGGCCCTCTAATCCTAGGGATTCAAAAACACTACTAGGCATGACATTAATTCCAGCTCCCAAATCTATGAGAGCTTTATCTAATGTTTTATCCCCAATAATACATGAAATCAAAGGGGTACCTGGATCATCTAACTTAAAAGGAAGGTGGTTGGTAAAAGGAGAACTAGCTTTTTGAGCCAGAAAGGCTCTCTTAATGACTTTCCTAGTTCTCTTCTTAGTGCACCACCCCTTAAGAAATTTAGCACAGTTAGGCATTTGTTTTAATAAATCAAGGAGAGGTATATTAACTTGCACCTGTTTAAAAATTCTTTCAATGTCTTCATTTTTTATATTTTCATTTGATTTTAACCTATTAGGATAAGGTGATAAAGCTATAGGTTGAGTAGGTTCTAAATAATTTTCTTTAGATTTTAAATCTACTCCCTCTCCATCTAAGTTACTATGTTAATCTTCAATATTTTCATTTTCCTTATTTTCTTCTTCTTGTCTAATTATTTCATTTTCTTCTCTTATGGGTGGGGTCTTATGAGTGACATTACCTGATCTAAGTGTTACATAAGCATCTACTAAGCCACTTTCTTCACTTAAATTTTTTCCACTATTTTCATTATTTTCTTCAATTGTTACAAAATTTTCTAAATTATCCTCTTGTTCTCTTTCTATATTAATTTGAAATTGGTGCTCTACCTCTTCACTAGGTTGGGTTGAAGACTCCTCTAATCCTATAGATGGATTTATCTCATAACCTCCTTCTACCATCCTAGCTAGATCTTCAATTTGTTTACACCTCACTCATAATTCTAAATTCTTTTTCCTCAATTGGTTGTTCATAAATAGTTGGTTGAGTATAATAATTTTGACATTCATTTTCTTCATGATAGTAATTAATTGAATTAATGGCTTTTACTATTTCATCTTCAGGGTTTTGTAAACATTCTTCTTCATTATGTCCTAACATTAAACATTTATTACATTGTTTAACATTTTCTGATGGTTGAGGTGGATAATAATAAAAAATGCAATTGGTTGTAGCATGCCCCTCTACATGACATAAGTCACAATAAAGAGAACATTCATCTCCAAAGGCATAGAAATTATTTTGCATAATTATCTCCTTTGAAGATGCACAACCAAAACACTTAAAAGGCTCAAGTCTAATCTAAAAAATTAAAACCTAGATTATACCGTGCCAATTCCTTAGAAACGGCGCCAAAAACTTGTTTGGGTATTTTAGAAGTTTTAAATTTATAAACCGTAAGTGCACGGCATCCAATGAAGTACGTCGGCAAGTACGGGTCGAACCACAGAAAAATGGGGATAATCTAAGATTCTAATTACAAGAATATGATAAGCAAATACTTTCCAAAAATAGATTAGACTACAAAAAAAATAAGTCTACGGATTTTTAATTTATCGATCAATCAACAGATTAGACTGAAAATTTAATCTCAATCAGATCTGTTAATGTGGACTTCAGATAAAAATGTTCACACTTAAAAACGCACGAATGGTATGACTGAAAATTCGGGGATTTAAAATGATGCATAAAATTGGAAACTTCTGCGCGTTAACAATAGTATCTTAAAAACCTTATAAATCCCGAATTACTCAACCAAAAATTACAAAGTCAGATGAGTTGCAAAATAGACAGAATGTATATATTAATGAAATATTTATTCGAATTTTTAAGCAATCTGAGTTGTGATAAAAATACATTACAATCACGACAAAAGAGTCTCAGACAGAATTCTGTGCTCGATAGAGTTATAGCTTCAAAATGGCAACAAATCTTCTCGGATTGCTATGAAATTTTAGATAATCACAGAAGACTTATAATATCACGATTATGATTTTTTTCAGAATTTTCAGTTAAACAGAATCGCTCCAGAACATGTATGAACTCTTGGATTAAACACAGAACAGAAAAACGCAGAGCTGCAAACAAGCATGCGAGATCTTCATCATATACGAATTTCTTTCACATAACACAATAAGATTTCTTCATAGGAGCATCCGTAAACATCAATACATGATAATAGAACATCAATCACGTCTGTTTCTATGATTTTAGCAATGAAATAACAAGGTTTCTCGGATACAATTGCATAAACACATAAAAATACGTATCTGTCTACTATGAACTATTTGATACAATAAAACTTGAAGAAACTTACATCTAAATACATAAATCTATTGTAAACTTAAAGATAAACATAGATCTGAAGTGTAGGAAGACGTGGAGTGAAGAAATGATAGAGGAAAAACGCTCACAACAACAAGGATGTGTGGCTGCCTTTGCTTGTATGTGAGGGATGAAGGATTGTTGGTGGAGATGACTTGTGGAATGAGCTTTGAAGAGGAATCCGAGTTGAAAGTGTGGAGAAATGGCTGCTGGTCTTCTTCCCTCCTTCAAGATCACGAGCTCCCCTTTGGAAGTGTGGAGGACGGCTGCTGGAATGAGGTGGAGGTCCAAAAGAGCGAGAGCTAGACCTAGATGTGCATTACTCTCTTTTATATAGAGAGTTTCCAAGTTTGGAAATCTATCTTTGATTCAACGATTGAGATTAAATCCCACTTGATTTTCTTTCTCCAATCTTCAATTTCCATGATCTTCTATTGAATTATAAACTTTTCACAACAATAAATACATCAAAATATCAAGTCATCCATAAAATTCATAAATGATGCATGTTTGAAATAATTTCCTACTTTATCTGTATAAAATGGGGATTGGTTCTTATTGGTTAAATAATGAAATAAATGCATAATATGACTTTAATAAATCTCATGTAAATCTACTTAACCAATATGATCCTATAAAAATATGTAACATTTTAATCCAAACACAAGTCCACCCTCAATATTCACTTGGGCTTCACTAAGTGTTTCAACACTTACACACTTGCTTTCAGGTCAAAGCAAGAACCAACTACACAGAAGTTTTCAGGTATAAACTTCAGTAAACCAACCTCTAGAGTTTTCAGGTCGAAACTCAAACCAACACTGTATGTAGCTTTCAGGTTAAAGCCACGAACCAACAACTTTAATCCTTCAATTAGAGTTTTGGCGCATAGAGCTTTTTCTGCAGTAGATCTTTAGAATATGCTTCACTGTTTGTAGACTTGAGTGTAAATGGAATTGGAGTGTAGCTCACTGTATATGATATATCCGTTGTCTGTATTTTCCATTCTTAAACTCCTCATATTTATACCAAAGGTACAATGATCATATTTCTCTGTCAACGGATGTATTCTACTGTACTTGAGTAGACATCAGTCAAATACGGCAAGTTACTGTTCAGAAAGTTATTTCAAGATGTCTTACTGATTTTCCTAACCTTTTGGATAGTTAGCTGTGTAACTCTCCAAAGAAAATTTGTAACTCACCGAAAGATCACTTAAACTTTCTGCCAGGTACGATTCGAGAATATTTACTGCGAGCTGTCATTCAATTAGATACTTATAACTGTAACTCACCGAACAGTTATATAACTGTCAGATAGTTGGCTATAGTAGCCCTCTATTAACTTTCCGATTGCTTTAATTCAGCACGTGCATAAAGGGCTGACTTAAGTTTTGGAAGGTTATCCCTATAACTCACCAAAATGCTTTAGGATTTCGGATAGTTATTTTTCTAACTCTTCGAAAACTTATTTGAGCCACTCTTAGGAATTCTGCACATGGGAAATTCAATGACTTAAGTTTTAGATGGTTAAACCGTAACTCATCAAAACTCTTTTGAAAGTTTGGATAGTTATATTTCTAACTCTCCGAAAACCCATTTGAGCATCTGTCTGGAATTCTGCACGTGGGAAATTCAATGACTTAAGTTTCGGATAGTTAAATTGTAACTCACTGAAACTCTCTTGAAATTTCGGATAGTTATCTTTCTAACTCTCCGAAAACCCATTTGAGCATCTGTTTGGAATTCTACACGTGGGAAATTCAATGACTTAAGTTTCTGATAGTTAAACTGTAACTCACTGAAACTCTCTTGAAATTTCGGATAGTTATCTTTCTAACTCTCCGATTTTCCCTTTTAAGCTTTCAACTGCCGGCTTCTCCATTTTGCATGTGCGTAATAAACTGACTTAAGTTTCGGAATGTTATGCCTATAACTTACCGAAAACTTGAATAGTTATCTAACCCTCCGAAAAGAAAACTCAGATAGTTATCTAACTCTCCGACAAGTCTTTTAAGCTTCCATTCTATATTTCTACACGTGATTTATTGAATGACTTAAGTTTCAGATAGTTAGCCTTTCTAACTTTTCGATTTTCCTTTTTCTTTCAGATAGTTAACTCCATAACTCTCCGATCATTCAACCAACTTAATTGTCTGATTAAATAACTCTCCGAAGGCTTTGTAAAATCGGATAGTTATCCTTCTAACTGTCCGATAGTCTTGCTGCTGTTTTACTCTTCAGATAATTGAACCTGTAACTATCCGATTTTGCTGTATCTTGAAAGTATTATCATCTGGAACCTTCTCGATCTGTTCATCTACTTGGAATTTGTTCTAACAGCCTTCTGATCTAATGTAGTACAAACTTAACTGTGAAATACAATATACTTCCTCACATAGGTTTTGCATTATCAAAATACTCGGGTTCTATCAGTAATCGCGTCGCATGTAGTGATGGAAGTTTTTATTGTCGATAGAGATTTTTTACATTTCACCTTTCACCCATTTTCATGAACATATCAAAACAAAAATACCAAAAACAACAACTTATCTGTGTTTACATTTCGTATTTAAGTGTTGTATTGTTTGTTTTGTATCGTGATTAATGTTATCATTGTCAATATTGTGAGTGTTTTATGTTTGTTTGATTCAGAAAATAGAAAATAGTTTTACAGTTTACTGAAATTGATTCATTCCAAATACTTAAAGATTTTAATGGTTGCTGTTTGAAATATCTAAATGTTTGTGTTGCTTAATGATAAATCTAATATTAACTAGCATTGAAGAGCTTAATTGATGTTATTTACAATTTGTGGAACTACCCAATGGTTGGCCGAATTCCTTTGTAAATAGTAGTATTAAACTAGAAAGATAGGCTCATGGAGTTAACTCAGGTCCACAAGGTTAGTTTGTTGAGTTAGCCATAACTCAATGGAGTGCTTACTGAACATATAAATTTCATTATTAAAACTGGAACAGTACACAATTCTTACTCAATCTCTTTGGGATCGACTTGTACTTGCACACAAATACAATATACACTGTGCACTTGTAGTTAAAATACAAATTGGAATTAATATCTAATTTGTGTGAAAGTTTGTTAGATTACTTCTAAAAGTAATTATTGATTTAAGCTTAAAGACAAATTAAACCAGTTGTCTAATCTAACCTTTCACAAACCAATAAACAATAACCGTTCGACTTAATCCATGAACTAACCTCGTCGAGTTACAATTAACTCAATAGACTAGCTTCGGTTACTGTTTCTGACTCAACGAACTAATCTCGTTGAGTTACAACTAACTCAATGGACTAACTTCGTTAAGTTACAGATAACTTAGCGGAGTGACTTTATATTTACTTATTGACCTCGTGGAGTTAAGGTTAACTCAACAGACTTGCTTCGTTGAGTTAACACTTAACAAATTTTTCTAAAACTTACTCATCGTATTAACTTCTATATATATATATATATATTGCATTTTGTCAACTTAATTAAAGTTAAATACATGTCATTAATGTAGTGTTCTAATGTAACTCATTTAAATCTGAACATTATATGCATATTTAACTTACAGTTCACTTTATGTTATGCAGAATTTACATTTTACTTTTTAGCATGCAAATATATTCAAGCATTAACCAATTATCGTGCATTTAACCATGTCATTCATAAAATTTGTAAATCTTTTAAACAGTCTTGCACATCTTTTAAACAGTTATATAATCTTCAATATAGTTCTCAATTATATCATTCATTCTCAAACATGACTTCAAAAACATCTGAAATTCAATCATTCATTTATATAAATAGTTTACATTTACATACAGTCAAATATTATTTTAATACAAGTAGATGAACAATATAATTAGTCCTTTTTCCTAAGTTTATCTACTTCCTTCTAGAACTTTTTTAGTTGTTGTTCTAACTGATTTATCCATTCAACAACTACTATAATGTCTTTAGAAGGTCTAGATACCTCAATAGCTACAACACTGTAATTTCTGTATTCCTTCATTGAAATGGCTCTAGATCTTATCCTTTTGGACGTCCATTTTGTGATGTCAATACTGTCCACTATTAGTAGTGGAATCAGATCTCCATAAAATAATTTCTTCTTTGCTGCTCTCAACTTGGAGATAAAAACTACAAACTAATTAACTTAAATTCTGTTTACAACTACATATGTGGCCTATTTAACAAACTTAGTTCAATATCATGGCCTTATTGTTGGTAGACATTTTTAATCAAAATGTTAGCTACCATGTGTGCTTTACCATTTAAGTGCTTCAATCTGTTTAATAATGACATACCAGGATTAATAGCTAAACAGTTCTTTATTTCTTGTTCTGTCCACTTGACTGCAGTTGTGTTCTCTAGAATTTCTATCCCTTCATTTTTCAATTCAAAAATGTTGTGGAGAAGCTCTGGTGTTATTTGTATATCAACTTGCTCCATGTTAGAAATTAACTTTCCCTCTTCCTCTCTCAAGTTTGCATAAAAGCAGGGCATTAGATTCTCATATACAACATGCCATTTCTATTGAGAAATAAATTGTAGTAGACCCTAGAACTCGAATAATTCTTTAATTTCCTATATACCATCCCAGTTTACTGGTCTATTGTATATAATATCATAACCCCTAATCTCTTGATATTTATTGTATGCTTCTTGACTCCAAAAGTGTATTTCATTCAGAACTGTTGCTTTAGTCGGGTCAGGAATTTGAATTTGTTGCTCGAGGGGTTTGTTCTTGAATTTCTTCTTCAATGTGCTGAACTTGAGTTTGTTGGAAATAATCCAGAGATTTCTGTATTTCAGCTCCTCTTTCTATTTGTGGTGGAGAGTTAGTAGAACTCTCCACTCTTCTTTCTTGAATCCTCTCAAAAATTTGCTGAAGAGTCTCCCCTCTTTAGTGGAATTTGTCAAGATATTTCCTTCCTATTTCATATGCTCTTGTTCAGCTTCTTGTTCAATTTCTTCTCTTTCTTCTTCCTCCTAACTACCAATCTACATTGTCACTGTTGTTTCTGATTTTGTGGTAGATTGGGATGGAGTCATGGGCAAATCAGCTTCTGCCCTAATTTCAGTTTCTTCTATTTGTACAAGCTGTAGACTAATTTCAGCCTATTTTTCATCTTCTCTTTGCTCTTGTTGTTGCTACTCCTACTCTTCCTCTGATTCGGATAGCAGGTCTACAAAAATGGGCTCTTTAGACCCTTTTGATATTTTAAGCTTAGGTTTAATCTCTACAAGAGCTTCAAACACTATCTCTTTTCCTTTCCTTCTTCTACATAGTTGTGCTTGGTCTTCCTCTTCCTCCTTTGAGATTAAATCTACAAAAATAGGCTCTATAGGCCCTCGAGCCAAAGGTACTAGCTCTTCCTATTTTACTCTTTCTATAATTACTGGTCTCAAAGGACTAGTTTCAGTTTCTCTTGCAACCATTGATCTAGCTGCTTCTTGATGCTACTCTACTTTAATTTTATACTAGCTCTTCAACTTATCTACGACCCTTTTCTTGAAGAGTGCATTGTTTAACAAATGCATTTTTTCCACAGTCATATCCTTAGAATTTCCTTGGCTCTTGGCAACTTTGACAAGCTTTGCAAATTCTCTCCATTCCTTTGGTGTCGATGGCCCCAAAAATGCTACTCTTTCGATCAGTCTTGGTAGTGGAATGGATGGTCCTGGCTGTATTTCCTTAGTAACTAACTTTTTAGCAGTCGGCTCTACAGTTGCAGGTTCTTCAATTGCTTTCCTCTATTGTTGCCGCCAAATTTCACCCCTTGCACAACCAACAATTTCTCTTAAGAACCATAATTTGGCCTTGCGTTGGATCAATTCTAGGGCAACTTTGTTGTTTGGCTAGATTTTTCTTTCTCTATTAACAACAACTTTTGTTGCTACTTTAATCCTCATTTCCACAATTTGAGGTATGGTGATATCTAAATCTACTAAAACTTTCCTCTAATAAAAAATGTCAGATTCTACCTTTTCTAGTTCTTTTTCCCGCATTGTGTTCCAAATCTTTTGTCTCGTATGCCATTCTTCTAATTCTTTGAGAAATCTCATGATGTCAACTTCCTCCAAGAACTCAAGCGTCATCTTG
Source organism: Cymodocea nodosa (assembly GCA_036874045.1). NCBI lineage: Eukaryota > Viridiplantae > Streptophyta > Magnoliopsida > Alismatales > Cymodoceaceae > Cymodocea > Cymodocea nodosa. The sequence continues at coordinate 17,518,187 of JAZBRI010000003.1, read as the reverse complement.
TCTTCGTGGTGTGATGGAACAGAATAGAATCACTCTGATTTCTACTATTCTAAGTTCTAAATGATTCTGCAGATAATGCCCCCAAATCCTAAGTTTTAATATAAATAAACCCTAAGTTTTAGGCGAGTAATCGGGTCATTTTCTCGTGCAAACTCTCGCTCTCTCACTTACCTCTCTATGGAGTTACGATTAACTCCATGGACTAAGCCCGTGGACTTAACTACAATACTCCGTTGAGTTATAGTTAACTCAACGGGGTATGTTTGTTAACTTATCCTATACACAACAAAGTAAGTTCATTGAGTTAAGCGTAACTCAACGGACTTCCCGTAAAGCTATAACTAATAAAAATACTTATAATAATAATTTTTACTTTGGTCATGACCGAAGAATTTCCAACCTAACCGATTCTTAATTTTTCAACATTTTAGAATTTCGATCAAACCGTTATATTCCTCAGTCGAATCGAAATTAAATACTCTCTCTCTTTTTCTACTGGTTGAACCAATACTATGCTTTGGTAAAACCGACATTTTTACTTAATATAATATATAGATTTTTTTTTTTGTTTTTATGTTTCGATTAAACCGATGGATCCTATTGGTTGAACTGCAACAAATGTTTTTTTTTTTTAATATATGTTTCGGTAAAATTGATAATTTCTTTCAATTGAATCATGACTATGTTTAAATAACATTTTTTTTTTACTGACTTAGATAATTTCTTACTAAGTAAAGCTCGAGTAGTCCTCTACTCTTACTTCTTCTATAATTCCAAAGGAACCTTTTAGAATCTTAGGAATAGGTTTAAGTCTTTGTCTATTTACTTTAAATATATTCTAATTTTTAGGATTTTCAATTTCAATAGCTCCATAAGAATAAATATTTCGAATTATGTAAGGTCCTGCCCATCTAAATCTTAATTTTCTTAGATGGTTATGGAGTCTAGTCATGTAAAGATATACTTCTTGTCCTATTTCAAAAGTTTTTGGAATAATTTTCTTGTCATGCAAGAATTTCATTTTCTCTTTTACTTTTATAGTTTTCGAATAAGCATCATTCTTAAATTCTTCTAATTCAATCAATTACATTTTCCTATTTTAAATAGCTTGATTTAAATTAGTGTTCAGAGTTTTTAATGCCCAATAAGCTTTATGTTCAATTTTAGTTGGGAAATGACAACTTTTTCTATAAAACTTGTTTGTGTTTTCTGTAAACGTCTCAGTTTCAAACAGTCAGAAATGTCATGTCCTTAATAATTGTAGAATTCACATATGCTAATTACAGGTTTCAGAAACCTTTGAGCATAAGCATATGCCATATTCTTAATTACAGAAGAAAACACAAAACACTCTAGCTACTAAAACAAAACAGCTCTAACAGTTGCTTATATCTAGTCAATTCAATTCAATTCTAGTCAATTCAATTCAATTCCCTGGCAACGGCGCCATAAAACTTGTTTGTGTTTTCCCAACATGACACCAGAATATCTGGTTAGATCTCCAATAACGTACTAGAAAAACTTAGATTTGTCACTTCTGTTTTTACTGAGTTAATTTATCTTTATGCCTATTCTATCTTTTAGAAGTAAACAAACAACCTTTAATACAATTTAGATATTAAGTCCAATTTGTACTTTAACTGCAAGTGCACAGTGTCTATTGTATCAGTGTGCAAGTATAGGTCGATCCCACAGGGAATTGCTGAAGAACTTGAGAACTGTTCGTTTGTTAATAATCAAATTTATATATTCAATAAGCTCTCCGTTGAATTACAGTTAACTCAACGGACAAAGTTTGTTGAGTTATATCTAACTCAACGGACTAACCTTGTAGACTTAAGTTAACTCCACGAGCCTGTCTTTTTTTTTTAATACTGCTATTTAAAGAGGAATTCGGCCAACCATTGGGCAATTCCACAAATTGTAAATAACATCAATTAAGCTCTTTAATGTTAGTTAACATTGGATTTATAATTAAGCAATACTAACATTCAGATAATTCAAACAGTAACCATTAAAATCTTTAAGTTTTTTGAACGAACCAATTTCAGTAAACTATAAAACTAAAACAATATAAAACAATCACAACACTAACAAAGATAACATTAATCACGATACAACACAAACAATACAACACTCAAATACAACATACAAACATAGATAAATTATTTTTGGTATTTTTGTTTTAATATGAACATGGAAATGGGCGAAAGGTGAAATGTAAAGTAATCTCACTCGACAATAAATATTTCTAACACTACTTGCAACGCGATTACACCATTGAAAATTAAACCACTTACAATTCTGTCTCCTCTCCCTATAGAATCGTGGGTCCAGAATTGCAAGATAATCTTCTCTTCAGCATACAGGCATCAACTCGAAGCCAAGGCTAAAAGCTTTACGATCTCCTGAATTATGAGTCGGCGCTTGGTAAAAATGGCTACCCTTCTCGCGACGCGATCACTCCTTACAATGGTTGTCAAGCACTGTGTTTGGCTGGGAATCGACCCGACATCAAGAAAGTATTCTCATAGATCTCCAATGGTTGGTTATTATGGTGGTGGTAACGATTGTTGGTGTGATACTTCGGAGAATCGCCGATACTATCTAGAGAAAGCTCAGTGCTCCTCCTCTATATACACTGGCCATCCATCGATCACACACTTTTTCTTCTTTTTCTTTTATATTTCTTTAGTAGTAACTGCTTATGCTTGAATGGTCGGTTGGATTTCCTTCATTCATATCAACGGCGATGCTTTCTTCTCCCTGCGCGATACGTGCAGTCGTGGTTTTTTTCTTCCAACTGTCTTGTTTCTACAACCGCTATAGTGGTATATTAGAAAATAAATAGTCCGTGGAGTTACAGATTACTCAACGGACTTTCTTCTTTGATTTAACTATAAAACACGTGCATAAATTTAACTATCTGATGCTCAGGTGCATTTCAGATACTTATAAACTTAACTATCTGATGCTCAGATGCATTTCGGATAGTTAGAGATAACTCACTGATATATAACTAAAGTAAATCTACTAGATCTCGACACGTGTCAGCAGTAGTTTAATCATAAAATAACATTTCGGAGAGTTACACAGCTAACTATCCGATGCTTAGATGCATTTCGGATAGTTAGAGAGAACTCATCGAAAATCCACTTAAGTCACTTTCCCAGAACATGAAATGTGTCCTCAGCTATTCTATAAATAAAAAGAGATTTTGGAGAGTTATACATATAACTGTCCGATGCGCAGCTACAATTTCGGATAGTTATAGATAACACACCGAAATTTCACTTAAGTCTTGCATTATGGTTTCGACATGTGTACTTCAGGAAATAATAAAATATTCTTTCAAAACATAACTGTTCGATAATTTAAACATAACTATTCGACATGTACGGTCTGTTAAACATAACTTTCTAAAATATGTTCGGTATGTTAAACATAACTGTCCGAATTATCAAAAAATTCCGATACTTAACAATTTCACAGCTTGCAACTTACTGACAGTTCAGAAATGTACTAAATTAACATTAATTCCCCAAATTAAGTAGATTCTTCAATTAAAGCATATAATAGTGAAATTATAACATAATGGCTTAATTCTTATATGATAAGCTAAATATTATGCAATTAACCATCATTTAACCGTTAATAATTTGCACTTTTTGATTCTAAACAACTAGCTTAAAAGGTGATGTTGAGTATTTTTGTTTTGATGATGTGTGCTGAATGAAAATAATCATATTTGCTCAATTACTATTGCTTGTGAAAAGAAATTAAAATCATCAATTAATACAGAAAAAGTTTACTGATATAAATACTTGTCTGTATTGGATCTGAAGTTAATAACTAGTTGTTTCATTGCATTAATTTCTCATTTAGCTAAACGTTAAGTTAACGTGTGTTTTTATTGAAAAGCATGATATGTTTTAAAGTTATATCTTCTATATCATGAATAGTGCACGTTTGGACAACTCGTTAAGTTAGAGTTTTGTTTGTATAGAGGTCACGTAAGAACTCGTTAAGTTAGATGCTTAAAGGTTAAAATAGGTCACGTGATAACTCGTTAAGTTAGTGAGTAAAAGAAGAGACGAACTCGTTAAGTTAGTGTTATACACGTGGTGAAATTATAAGTTACGAATGTTGTATTGTATCACGTGAGGTGCACATGTTTAACTCGTTAAGTTAACATAACTAAATGCGTTGAGTTGCTATATTGAACACTAAGGCAACGCGTTAGGTTAGCATTATAAACTTAAGTTGTTATTTTTGCACGTGGTAAAATTCTTATTATAAAAACATTTGTTTATTACTGAATCGGTAAGTTAAAGTTTTTTCGGAGACTTACAGTCGTAACTATCCGGAAGGTAACTTAAGTCATGTTTTCAGGTCTTGACACATGCCTCACTAGTTTTATAATATAAAGAGTTTTTTAGTGACTTACATCCGTAACTATCCAAAACTTAAACTGTTTTCAGTGAGTTATTGTTTAAACTTCCGAAAGAAAGGTTAAGCTGGTTTGTTGAGTTAGCATAACACCACAGACTTAGTTCGTTAAGTTAGCTACAGTACTTGTCACGTAAAATGGCGCATGAGGAACTCGTTAAGTTAGAAACGTTAAGTTATATATATATACTTGTGTTACTTTTTTAGTTAACATTAAAGTAACGACTTCTTATTACACTGATGAAAAATTTTTAGACGAGAAAGTTTATTTTGTAGGAAATTTTTCAGAGATCTAGGACTGATGATTAAAGAAAATTCGAAATATAAACGTGGGTTAGAACGTGTGTGTTTAGATGAAGGAAAAAGCAAAGACGTGAAGAAGTGGAAAACTGGTAGTGATTAAACGTGGAGGATATGCATGAAGTTAACATACAATATAAAAGGCATAGAATTCTCGTTGATAATTAGAGATAACTTACCGAAAATCCACTTAAGTCACTTTCTCAGAACATGACACGTGTCCTGAGCTATTTTATAAATAAAAAGAGATTTCAGAGAGTTATACACATAACTGTCTGATGCCTAGCTGCAATTTCAGATAGTTATAGATAACTCACCGAAATTTCACTTAAGTCATGCATTATGGTTTCGACATGTGTACTTCAGGAAATAATAAAATATTCTTTCAAAACATAACTATTTGGTAATTTAAACATAACTATCCGACATGTTCGGTCTGTTAAACATAACTGTTCAAAATATGTTCGGTATGTTAAACATAACTGTCCAAATTATCAGAAAATTCGGATACTTAAGAATTTCACAGCCTGCAACTTACCGACAATTCAGAAATGTATCAAATTGACATTAATTCCCCAAAATTAAGCAGATTCTTCAATTAAAGCATATAACAGTGCAATTATAACATAATGGCTTAATTCTTATATGATAAGCTAAATATTATGTAATTAACCATCATTTAACCATTAATAATATGCACTTTTTCATTCTAAACACTTCCCCCATACCTAAATTTTGCTAGTCCCTTAGCAAACTAAGATTTAATTAATTAGTGTTTCTAAAAGTATTAGAACTTATTCTTCTTCTTTCTTTTTTTCTTCTGTTTAACATAAAAATATATTCTGTATGTTTCAATAATCAACCTGCAAATATACTTAGAATATATGTCAATTACATACAAAGTATATCATCATCACATAGGTGTTAATTATATTATCGTTTGTTCTTCTTTTTATCATCTGCTTTCCTAAATTTTCCAATAAGATTTCTAGAAGAAATTTCAACAACATACGAATCAAAATACAATCTAATTCAATATGATTAAGACAAGTAGAATAAAGAATTGTATCTCTATTAAACAACTTCAAAAGTCAATTCTAGATTCATATTACAGCAATTCTAGATAACAGAAAATATACTCGATTCATAAGATATCTATATTTCACAAATACTTGTATCTTTTCAGAACAGTATATGTATATATATATATATTTTTTTCGTACTTTAAAAGTTAATTTGACAAGCTTGAATCATACAAGAGCTTTCTAATGTACCCATGTAACGAGCTTTCAGTCAACAATCCTAGATATAATCAGGATCTTAGGTTGCCAGATTTCAAGAGTCCTTTTTCAGCTCAACAATCCTTACATACCTATCTACTCAAGTACAAAAGGCACGTGATCAAACAAGTCAATAAACTCTCAAATTTTATTTTTTTTTAATATTTTTTTAAAAAAAATACAAATATAAAACAAAACATTAATCACATACTGTATATGTATGTATTTCATTAATACAGATGTAGTAATCACCAATCTCAGATAGTCCTGCTTCTATCATTTACTATAAATATGAATCCATAACAATAAACTCATACTTTTTCTGTAGTTTAATAAGATCTACACATAAATCATTCTACAAGTTCAATTAGTCAAATTAAATGTATCTTTCATCATATATGTTTTATTTAATCTAGAATTCACATTTCAGCTCCTTTAGGACTTCAAATAATTTACTGATTTTTCATTAAGCATTCTGATTTCATTTTAAAATCGTGAAACTGTTAAACTCATGAAATTTAGAAAAAACATAAGATACTATATCTAGATTTGCATAAATAGTAAATTCTATAGCATCTTATATAGCCTTCTAAATATAACATTCAAGCATTTACAGTTTATATAAATTTTACAGTCTCAATTATTGGATAGTTACAGTAAGTTCATAAAAATTTTCAATTTCCACAACTTTGCAGTACAATTTTAATTTCTTTAATTAACAAACTTACATGGCTGTTACTTTAATTACCTCCCCCCTATACCTACATTTTGCATTGTCCTCAACGTAAAAGATTTCACAATAAGTACAGTAATTGTAGCAGGCATGAATACAATTTTGTTTGATTTAAAATTCAGGGTAAGTAATTGGTTACATACCTTGTTCCGTTTGTATCTCCTTTTACATATTTTGATTTTTGATTTTGAAAAACTTTTCTTCACAGATAAAAGCAAAATATAAAAAAAAATAACACTTAACAGATATTAATAAATCAGTGCCTTGTGTGGAACCCAGGCTCCTATGTCTCTAGTGCTCACAAGCAAGCTAGTTGGTTTCCTAGAATAGATACCAACAAACTGGATTGATATTTTGTTTTTTTGTTTTTTATAAAATAAAATGAAAACTATATTTTTTTTTTTCTAAAAATAAACGTAGAATACACACAACATTAAACACACAAAATCACAACTTAAGAACATGATTGAAAAGTAGGAACAAATGGAATAAATGTATCAGTCCAAGCAAACTTTTTAGGCATAGTTCTTCTTGCTATTAATTCTATTTTAATGTAGTTCTTGTTCCTTGTTAATTTGTAAACATGTAATATATTATAAATTCCAAATACAAGTGTATTACCATTAATGATATGAAATGCAGAAAGGGATCCTTTTTGGTTCCAGGGTAATGTAGTAGTTTCTATTTCTACATCTATTTCAATATACTCCTCTTCCCACTTCCATTCATTTATGTCTTCCAAAATCCATATTTGAAATTTCATCAGTTCATCCCACCATCTTATCAAACATAAAGTAGGATCATCTTCTTCATTATACCACATTCCTATTTGAATTTTATTAAATTCTGTAGATGGTGGTTTAGCTATATCACTCGGTATAGGTAAAATTTTTATATATTCATCATAACTGTCTATGCTCACTATGTATAAATCAGATCCATATGCTATTGATATATTTCTAACAAGATATATATATCCATCTAGTATGATATGTGTTTGGTTAATTAATGATTTCTATCCTAGATATATTATAATATTTTCATTCCAAGATCTATTCAAAAAATTATACACACTTAAGCGTAAATCTTCACCCCAATTTCCTGTAGGTCTCCAATAATATAATTTTTCAGGAATTGTAGAATTTTTATTAGAAAATATTAAAGCCGATCCACAATTTACAGTTCGTACTTTAAATCTATTAGGTCTTCCTATATTCCACTCTTCTCCTGTTATAGGATTTCTTATCAAAATATTAGGTAATAATAAACTTGCATACCTTGGTCTCGTCTTGTATATGATTAATCCTTCATCTTTCCCCATAATATGATTTATTCCTTCTAATGCATTGGGTGGAATTCTAGTAGTTTCTTCCATAGCCAGATATTCATGGTTAATTGAACTACGATTAAATGACCTCCATATGAATCCATCTCTAATCTTAGTCATTTTTGCAGCTTGTAGTCATTGAAAATATTTTTCTTCAATATAGTCTTTAATTTCTTTTGAAACACAACACAGCCTGCACAAATCTTTAGTTGATAAGTTACTCAATACTTCCCTTAGTGCATCCAACGGTAATTGCATCAATTCTATTTGTCGATTCTGTATAATACAAACAAAAATTTAGTAGAGACAAAAATTAACATAACTACTGCACACCCTCGTGGAGTTAAGGAATAACTCAACAGACTAAGTTCATTGAGTTAAAGACTAACTCTATGATACTATTAACTAAAAATAAAAATATTTATACATATAGATAGTTACTTCAGATATGCTACTTCATTCAGCTATCCTCCTTGAAGAGGTATCAATTTCATTAACCGTTCTAATGACAGGATTAGATATAGCTTGTATTGGTAATCCTCCAATAGGTCTACCTTCCATTGGTTCCTTCTGTCTAAGTGGTATATTTCTATTCTAATTTTGAATTGCAGTACTTCCAAATACAAAATTTAGACGATTGTTTAATTGTTGGATTATCTTTTCTAATTTCTCTATTTTAGATCATTGTTTGAGTAATGCTTCATAACTTATATTCTTCTCATTTATATTTTCTCCTCCCTGGAAATTGTTGTTTCTCCAAGATAAATTCGGGTGATTTCTCCAATTAGGATTATAAGAATTTCCCAAGTTATCTCTCTGGTTTCTAGCATAAATAATATCTAAATCATTTATGTTTGCATTCTTTTCTGCTAGCTTTCGATTTAATGATAACTCTTCTATTTTCTTTGTTAATTCATTTAATTTCACCTCAAGCATAATACTTGAATCTATTTCATGCATTCCTCTCGGCAATATTTTTTTATCTGCAATAGCTTCAATCGAATTTTCCCACTGTGTAGTTCTTTTTGCAAAGTTTTCTAAATATGCCCAAGCTTCTTCACTACATAACTTTAAAAATCCATTTTGACTAGTAGATTCTAATGAAGATTTTGTTGAAACATCTATGCCTTCATAAATTATACCTATTAATTATGCTTTACTCATTGCATGATGTGGACATTAAGTCAATAAATCTTTAAATCTTTCAAAATATTTCCAAAATGATTCACCCTGTTGTCGGATGAAGTTGAATCAGCTACTTCTCCTTCCAGTTCCTCCAACGCATTCTCCTTTCTTTTAAAAGTATTGGTAACTCGTAAATAACATTCTATTTTATATATATACTGCACATCCATAAAGTGAATAAATCTCGTTGCAAGAACGTGTCTTGCAACGTGCATCGTGGTTCCTATTTTTATGGGTACGTGTACCACTACTAATTTCAAATTTTGGTAACCGCTAAACCGACGAAGTTTCGTTTCTGGTTAAAAGAATAACCATTCTGCTTAATCCACGAACTAACCTCGTTGAGTTACAGATAACTCAACGGAACACAGTCGGTTACTGTTGCTAACTCCACGGACTAACTTCGTTGAGTTACAGATAACTCAATGGAGTGACCTTATATTATATTACTAACCTCGTGGAGTTACGTTTAACTCAACGAACTTACTTTGTTGAGTTAACACTTAGCAACTTCTAAGTTTTACTCTCGTAAGTACCTCTCTAATTTTTTTTTTTTCTTTTCTTTTATTCTGCTAACTAAAATAAAGTTAAATCTGTCATTAATGCATCATTCTGATTAAAATTCGTTTAAATCTGAACATTATAAAAAGATTTAACTTGCAGGTAATTTTATGTTATGCAGAATTTACATTTTACCTTGCAACATGTAGAAATTTTGTAAGCATTTATCCTATCATTCAACAAATTGTAAATCTGTTATATATTCATTCATAAAGTTCCACAAATTACATAATATTCAATAAATTCCATTCATTTCACATCCAAAACATATATGAAAATTGCATCTGAAAAATTATATTCATTAATATGAATCAATTACATTACAAGTACATCATACAATTTCATACAATTTTACACAAGTAGACCAATAATACAATTTAATCTCTATTCCTAAGTTCATCTACTTCCTTCTGGAGTTTTTCTAATTGAAGTTCTAATTGACTAATTCTTTCTACAACTCTTGTAATGCCTTCAGAAGGTACAACTATCTCTGCAGGTACAAAATTTCTGTATTCTTTCACTGAAATGGTTCTTGATTTGATCCTTTTTGATGTCCATTTAGTGAAATCGATACAGTCCACCATCAACAGTAGAATCAAATCTCCATAAAATAATTTTTTCTTTACTACTTTCAGCTTGGAGATAAAAACTACAGACCAATTTATTTGAACCCTGTTCACAATTGCATATGTGGCCAATTTGACAAATTGACTTAATTCTATGTCATGGCCCTGTCATTGATAGACATTTTTAATTAGAATGTTAGCTACCATGTGTGCTTTACCACTTAAATGCTTCAATCTGTTTACTAAAGGCACACTAGGATTGATAGCTAAAGAATATTTGATTTCCTGTTCAGTCCACTCGACAGTAGTTGTATCTTCCAAAATTTTTATTCCTTCATTCTTTAAACCAAAAATGTTGTGGAGAAGCTCTGGTGTTATTTGTACATTAGCTTCCTCCACGTTTGAAATTAATCCTCCTTCTCTTTCTCTTAAATTTGCATAAAAATAGGGCACTAAATTCTCATATACTGCATGCCCTCTCTCTTGGGAAATGAATTGTAGTAGACCTTGAAATTCAAATAGATCTTTGATTTCTTGCATTCCATCCCAATTTACTAGTCTACTGTAAATAATGTCATAACCCCTTATTTCTTGGTATTTGGTATAAGCTTCCTGACAACAAAAATGTACTTCATTCAAAATTGTTGTTTCAGTCGGGTCAGGAAGGTGACTTTGTTGTTCCAGAGGGGTTTGCTCTTGCACTTCCTCTTCCATAGGCTGCATTAGAACATTTTCTACAGATTTCTGAATTTCTGTTTCTGTTTGTGGTGGTGAGCCAGCAGAACTCTCCACTCTGTCTTGAATTCTTTCCATAAATTGCTGAAGAGTTTCTTGCTCTTCAGTGGAATTTGTAAAATTATTTTTGTCCAAATGGCTTCTTTCAACCTCTTCATTTTCTGCTCTTTCTTCTTCCTCCTGACTACCAATCTGTTTTGTTACTATTCTTTCTGATTCTGTAACAGATTGGGATGGAGTCACGGGCAATTCAGTTTCTGCCCTAATTTCTATTTCTTCTTCTATAGGCTGCAGACTAATTTCAGCCTGATTTTCTTCTTTTCTTTGCTCTTGCTACTGCAGCTCCTCATACTCCTCCTTAGAATCGGATAGCAGGTTAATAAAAATTTGCTCCACAGGCCTTGTAAAAATTGGTACTTCAGATTTAATTTCCTCATATACAAGCACTTTTTCTTTTCCTTTCTTTTTTCTAATTAGTTGTGCCTGTTCTTCCTCTTCATCTTCTGAAATTAAATCTACAAAAGTAGGCTCTACAAGCCTTCGAACCATAGGTACTGGCTCTTCCTATTTAACTTTTTTTATAACTACTGGTCTCGAAGGACCAGCCTCTCCTACAGCACTTGATTTAGTTGCTGCTTGATACTGTTCAACTTTTATTTTGTATTGGGCCCTTATCCTTTCTTCGACCCTTTTTTTCTTAATGACATCATATAAAATATGTGCCTTAGCCGTAGCTATCTCTTGAGTATCACCTTGGTCTCTTGCTGTCTTGACCAAGCTAGCAAATTCTTTCTCTTCTTCTTCAGTTCTCAGCCAAGCAAATGCAACTCATGGCAATGGCTCTGTTGGCTGAACTAGAGGTCCTAACTACTGTTCCTTAGGAACAAGTCTTTCAACAGTTGGTTCCTCCTGTTCTTCAATTGCCTCTTCTTCTTTTTCTTTCCTTTCTTGCTCCCAGATCACCCATCTAGCTCATCTACAGATTCGTCTTTTGAACCAGAGCCGGGACTTTCTTTGGATTAATTCTAGGGCAACTTCATTACTTGGCCTTATTTTTCTTTCTTTACTTACGGTAATTTCAGTTGCCACTCTAATTCGTGTCTCCATTATCTATGGTATCTGTATACCCAATTCTACTAAAACTTTCCTCAAGTTAAAGAGTTCTGATTCTACCTTTTGTAGCTCTTTCTCTCTTATTGTATTCCGGATCTTTTGCCGCGTGTGTCATTCTTCAGATTCCTTCAGAAACTCTGTAGTGTCCATTGCCTCTTCCCAGAATTCAAGTGTCATCTTCCACATCGTGGGGTTACTCAACAACACGGAATCGCTTTGATTTCTACTATTCTAGATTCTAAATGATTTGTCGGATAATGCCCACAAAACCCTAGGTTTTAGTTAAAATAAGCCCTAAGTTTAGGCGGGTAATCGGGTCATTTCCCGAACCAACTATTACTATTTTATCTGCAGTCTTAGCTACAATACTCCATTGAGTTACAGTTAACTCAACGGAATAAGCTCGTTGACTAACTCAAGACTCAACGGAGTAAGCTCGTTGAGTCAAGCGTAACTCAACAGACTCCTCGTACAAACATATATAATAATAAAAATACTACAGATAATAGTTTTTCTATTTTATTTTTTATCGGTTTAACCGATACTATGTTTCGGTCAGACCTAAATATTTTTTTCGGTTGAATCGATACTATGTTTCGGTAAAACCAACATTTTTTCTGAAAATTAATATAAATATTTTTTATGTTCCGGTCATACCAATGGATCTAGTCGGTTGAACCACAACGATTTTTATATTATATATATATATATATATATATATTTATTTATATCAACATAAAAACTGATTTTCTACTAAGTAAAGCTCGAGTAGTCCTCTACTATAACTTCTTCCATAATTCTAAAGGAGCTTTTTGGTGTTTTCAGAATAGTTTTCAGTCTTTGTCCATTTACTTTAAATATATTCTGATTTTTAGGATTTTCAATTTCAATAGCTCCATAAGGATAAATATTTCGAACTATGTAAGGTCCTACTCATCTAGATATACATCTTCTAGATTTTCATATACATCTTCTAGATTTTCATTACTTTTATGATGTTTTTGTATATCATTTTCGTAATTATGATCTTCAATTGTTTTTAGTTTTAAAGTGCATTCTTTAAATTCTCTTGCATTAATATTCTCTGTTTGCTTTATATTTTGGAAATTATGTAGGTTTATAACATTATAATTTTCATTATCCTGTTGCATAACTTGTATTTTCATTGTATATTCATCTAATGCTTTTAGTTTTCTTTCTAGATCATCTAATCTCATTGCATTCAATTTTTGATCAATTTTCATTATGGTTTTTTCAGTTTCGTAAATTATATCCTTTTTAGGTTCTGAATATGCTTCCTTATAATTTAATTGGTTGACTTCTTGTTGCTGACACATAAAGTATTCCAGTTTGTCAAGGTTTTGCTCTATACTACGCTCTAATCTGTCATACCTATCCCAAACCTCCGTGTCTCTCAACATATTCCACATTCTATACTGACCATCAATTGGGTAAACTATAGGATTCTCATACTCGGCTCTATTATATTGAGGATAATTCATTTGTTGTTCATGGGATCTAACCATCTCTAAACGTCTCAGTTTCAAACAGTCAGAAACGTCATGTCCTTCATAATTGCAGAATTCACATATGCTAATTACAGGTTTCAAAAACCTTTGAGCATAAGCATATGCCATATTCTTAATTACAGAAGAAAACACAAAACACTCTAGCTATTAAAACAAAACACCTCTAATAGTTGCTTATATTTAGTCAATTCAATTCAATTCTAGTCAATTCAATTCCTTGGCAACAGCGCCATAAAACTTGTTTGTGTTTTCCCAACACGACACCAGAATATCTGGTTAGATCTCCAATAATGTACCAGAAAAACTTAGATTTGTTACTTCTATTTTTACTGAGTTAATTTATCTTTATGCCTATTCTGTCTTTTAGAAGTAAACAAACAACCTTTAATACAATTTAGATATTAATTCCAATTTGTACTTTAACTGCAAGTGCACAGTGTCTATTGTATCAGTGTGCAAGTATAGGTCGATCCTATAGGGAATTGCTGAAGAACATGAGAACTGTTTGTTTGTTAATAATCAAATTTATATATTCAATAAGCTCTCCGTTGAATTACAGTTAACTCAACGGACAAAGTTTGTTGAGTTATATCTAACTCAACGGACTAACCTCGTGGACTTAAGTTAACTCCACAAGCCTACCTTTTCTTTCTAATACTGCTATTTACAGAGGAATTCGGCCAACCATTGGGCAATTCCATAGATTGTAAATAACATCAATTAAACTCTTTAATGTTAGTTAACATTGGATTTATCATTAAGCAATACTAACATTCAGATAATTCAAACAGTAACCATTAAAATCTTTAAGTCTTTTGAACGAACCAATTTCAGTAAACTGTAAAACTAAAACAACATAAAACAATCACAACACTAACAAAGATAACATTAATCACGATACAACACAAACAATACAACACTCAAATACAACATACAAACATAGATAAATTGTTTTTGGTATTTTTGTTTTAATATGAACATGGAAATGGGCGAAAGGTGAAATGTAAAGTAATCTCACTCGATAGTAAATACTTCTAACACTACTTGCAACGCGATTACACCATTGAAAATTAAACCACTTACAATTCTATCTCCTCTCCCTATAGAATCACGGGTCCAGAATTGCAAGATAATCTTCTCTTTAGCATACAGGCATCAACCCGAAGCCAAGGCTAAAAGCTTTACGATCTCTTAAAATATGAGTCGGCGCTTGGTGAAAATGGCTTCCCTTCCCGCGACGCGATCACTCCTTACAGTGGTTGTCAAGCACTGTGTTTGGCTGGGAATCGACCCAACATCAAGAAAGTATTCTCACAGATCTCCAATGGTTAGTTATTATGGTGGTGGTAACGATGGTTGGTGTGATACTTCGGAGAATCGCCGATATTGTCTGCAGAAAGCTCGGTGCTCCTCCTTTGTATACACTGGCGATCCATCGATCACACACTTTTTCTTCTTTTTCTTTTATATTTCTTCAGTAGTAACTGCTTATGCTTGAATGGTCGGTTGGATTTCCTTCATTCATATCAACGGTGATACTTTCTTCTCCCTACGCGATATGTGCAGTCGTGGTTTTTTTCTTCCAACTGTCTTGTTTCTGCAACCGCTACAATGGCATATTAGAAAATAAATAGTCCGTGGAGTTACAGATTACTCAACGGACTTTCTTCTTTGATTTAACTATAAAACACGTGCATAAATTTAACTATCTAATGCTCAGGTGCATTTTAGATACTTATAAACTTAACTATCCGATGCTTAGATGCATTTCGCATAGTTAGAGATAACTCACCGATATATAACTTAAGTAAATCTACTAGATCTCGACATGTGTCAGCAGCAGTTTAATCATAAAATAATATTTCGAAGAGTTACAGAGCTAACTATCCGATGTTTAGATGCATTTCGGATAGTTAGAGAGAACTCACCGAAAATCCACTTAAGTCACTTTCCCAGAATATGACACGTGTCCTCATCTATTTTATAAACAAAAAAAGATTTTGGAGAGTTATACATATAACTGTCCGATGCCCAACTGCAATTTCGGATAGTTATAGATAACTCACTGAAATTTTACTTAAGTCTTGCATTATGATTTCGACACATGTACTTTAGGAAATAATAAAATATTCTTTCAAAACATAACTATTCGATAATTTAAACATAACTATCCGACATGTACGGTCTGTTAAACATAACTGTCTGAAATATGTTCGGTATGTTAAACATAACTATCCGACTTATCAAAAAATTCGGATACTTAAGAATTTCACAGCCTGCAACTTACCGATAGTTCAGAAATGTACTAAATTAACATTAATTCCCCAAAATTAAGTAGATTCTTCAATTAAAGCATATAACAGTGCAATTATAACATAATGGCTTAATTCTTATATGATAAGCTAAATATTATGCAATTAACCATCATTTAACTATTAATAATATGCACTTTTTCATTCTAAACAATTAGCTTAAAAGGTGATGTTGAGTATTTTTGTTTTGATGATGTGTGCTGAATGAAAATAATCATATTTGCTCAATTACTATTGCTTGTGAAAAGAAATTAAAATCATCAATTAATACAGAAAAAGTTTACTGATATAAATACTTGTCTGTATTGGATCTTAAGTTAATAACTAGTTGTTTCATTGCATTAATTTCTCATTTAGCTAAACGTTAAGTTAACGTGTGTTTTTATTGAAAAGCATGATATGTTTTAAAGTTATATCTTCTGTATCATGAACAGTGCACGTCTAGACAACTCGTTAAGTTAGAGTTTTGTTTGTATAGAGGTCACGTGAGAACTCGTTAAGTTAGAGGCTTAAAGGTTAAAATAGGTCACGTGATAACTCGTTAAGTTAGTGAGTAAAAGAAGAGACGAACTCGTTAAGTTAGTGTTATACACGTGGTGAAATTATAGGTTACGAATGTTGTATTGTATCACGTGAGGTGCACATGTTTAACTCGTTAAGTTAACATAACTAAACGCGTTGAGTTGCTATATTGAACACTAAGGCAACGCATTAGGTTAGCATTATAAACTTAAGTTGTTATTTTTGCACGTGGTAAAATTCTTATTATAAAAACATTTGTTTATTATTGAATCAGTGAGTTAAAGTTTTTTGGAGACTTACAGTCATAACTATCCGAAAGGTAACTTAAGTCATGTTTTCAGGTCTTGACACGTGTCTCACTAGTTTTATAATATAAAGAGTTTTTTAGTGACTTACATCCGTAACTATCCAAAACTTAAACTATTTTCGGTGAGTTATTGTTTAAACTTCCGAAAGAAAGGTTAAGCTGGTTCGTTGAGTTAGCATAACACCAGAGACTTAGTTCGTTGAGTTAGCTATAGTACTTGTCACGTGAAATGGCACATGAGGAACTCGTTAAGTTAGAAACGTTAAGTTATATATATATACTTGTGTTACTTGTTTAGTTAATATTAAAGTAACGACTTCTTATTACACTGATGAAAAATTTTTGGACAAGAAAGTTTATTTTGCAGGAAATTTTTTAGAGATCTAGGACTGATGATTAAAGAAAATTCAAAATATAAACGTGGGTTAGAACGTGTGTGTTTCGATGAAGGAAAAAGCAAAGACATGAAGAAGTGGAAAACTGGTAGTGATAAAACGTGGAGGATATGCATGACGTTAACATACAATATAAAAGGCATAGAATTCTCATTGATCAAACCATCCTTGCACACAAAACAAAAAATCTTTTCAAGGATCAAACCATCCCTACACACCAAAAGAAAAATCTTTTTTAGGGATCAAAAACACCTCTTCGGGCAAAATCTCTCAAGTGGAAGAAAATTCAGTGAAGTAGAAAAAGTTAAATTTATGTCGCTGAAGATTTGAAGTATCAAGTGAAAGTAAATTCAGTGAAGCAGAGAAAGACAAGATATTCGTCATTGAAGAATTGATGAAGAAGAAAAAGAAGAAAAGAAATATCTCAAATAGGGAGAAAAGTTTTAAATTCCGCAAATTAGTTTTCTCTATTTGTAGTTATAAAATTATTTAGATGATACATGCTATGGAGTTATAATTGCATCTACAATTTCTGAGGAGAATTGAATTGTATATTGTAATTGAAACCTTGAATAAAAATGATTTTATGAAAACAATGTCTCGACTTTTTTTTGAGTTTTAAAGTTTCAATTATATTTCAGAAAATATTAAAAATACACAATTCACCCCCCTCTTGTGTAGCCATACGATCCTACAGGTGACATACCTAAGCTTGTCTTATAAGTAGTTTTATAAGCCCAAAGTGCATTTATTAATCTAGTAGCCCAATCTGTTCTAGTAGGATTTACTACTTTTTCTAAGATTAACTTAATTTGTTTATTTGTACTTTCTACTTGTCCACTTGTTTGCAGATGATATGATATTGTAATTTTGTGATTTACTTCATATTTCTTCATTAAGGCTTCAAAACTTCTATTACAGAAATGAGTTCCTCTATCACTAATAATAGCTTTAGGTATTCCAAATCTGGCAATTATATTAGTTCTTATAAATTGTATTACCATTTTGTTGTCATTAGTTTTTATAGGAATAACTTCTATCTATTTAAATACATAATCCACCCCCAACAATATATAATTAAATTGATTAGACATAGGAAATGGACCCATAAAATCTATTCCCCACACATCAAAGATTTCAACTTCAATAATAGGGTTCAGAGGCATCATATTCCTCTTTGATATTCTTCTTATTTGTTGACATCTTAAACAACTTAAGTAGTACTTATGAGCGTCTTTGAATAGTGTTGGCTAATAAAATCTACATTGTAGAATTTTGGCAGTAGTTTTTCCTAAACCAAAATGCCCTCCACATGCTTGGACATGGTAGAAAGACAATATGCTTTGATATTTAGTTTCTGGAACACACCTCCTTAAATCCAAATGAGAACATTTCTTAAATAAGTATGGGTCTTGTGTAGAATGAAAAAGTACATAATATTAATGGTTAAATGATGGTTAATTGCATAATATTTAGCATATCATATGAGAATTAAGCCATTATGTTATAATTGCGCTGCTATATGCTTTAATGAAAGAATTTGTGTAATTTCAGGGAATTAATGTTAATTTAGTACATTTCTAAATTATCGGTAAATTGCAAGTTGTAAAATTCTTAAGTATCTGAACTTTCTATTATTTCGAAGAGTTATACTGCATGTACCGGATAATATATTTTAAAGGAATATTTTATTATTTCTTGGAATGCATGTGTTGAAACCTTAATGCATGACTTAAGTGGATTTTCAGTAACTTATCTATTAACTATCTGAAATGCATCTAGGCATCGGATAGTTAGGTTCTTAAGTGTCTAAAATATCTGAATTTGTTAAGTTAGAATTATGCATGTGTTGAATTTAAATGCTTTAATAAATCATGTGAGATGCACATGTTTAACTTGTTAAGTTAGCATAATTGTACGCGTTGAGTTACATGAATGCACACTAAGGTAATGCATTATGCTAGAAGCTTATTTCTTTATTGCATGTGTTTTATAGTTAAATCAACGAAGTAAGTCCGTTGAGTTATCTGTAACTCCACAAACCATTTATTTTCTAATATGCCACTATAGCGATTACAGAAATAGGACATTTGAAGGAAAACCACGATTGCACGTATCAAGCAGGAATTCACTCATGGAAGGAAGAAGAAATCACCATTGTTGATATGAATGAAGCAAATCCAACCAATCATCTAAGTAGAAGCAGTTTTTACTAAGAAATATAAAAGAAAAGGAGAAAAGACAAAGAAAGTGTGTGTGTGTAAAGGTAGAGGACCGTGCTAACTGCAGGTAGTGTTGGAAGTTTCCTAAAGCTCCACACCAACATCACCAACATTACTATAATCACCAACCATCGGTGGTTTGTGAGGATGCTTTCCTGATGTTAGGTCGATTCTGAGACAAATACGGTGCCTAACAACCACTGTGAGGAGTGATCACATCGCGGGAAGGGAAGCCATTTTCACCAAGCACCGACTCATATCTCAAGAGATCGTAAAGCTTCTAGCCTTGGTTTCGGGTTGATGCTTGTTTGTGTTTTCCCAGCACTACACTAGAAAAACTTGGATTTGTTACTTCTGTTTTTACTTAGTTAATTTATCTTTATGCCTATTCTCTCTCTTAGAAGTAAACAAACAACCTTTAATACAATTTAGATATTAATTCCAATTTGTACTTTAACTACAAGTGCACAGTGTCTATTGTATCAGTGTGCAAGTACAGGTCGATCTCATAGGGAATTGCTGAAGAACTTGAGAACTGTTCGTTTGTTAACTATCAAATTTATATATTCAATAAGCTCTCCGTTGACTTAGAGTTAACTCAACGGACTAATCTCGTGGACTTAAGTTAACTCCACGAGCCTGCCTTTTCTTTTTAATACTGCTATTTACAAAGGAATTCGGCCAACCATTGGGCGATTCCACAGATTATAAATAACATCAATTAAGTTCTTTAATGTTAGTTAACATTGGATTTATCATTAAGCAATACTAGCATTCAATAATTCAAACAGTAACCATTAAAATCTTTAAGTCTTTTGAATGAACCAATTTCAGTAAACTGTAAAACTAAAACAAACATAAAACAATCACAACACTAATAAAGATAACATTAATCGTGATACAACACTCAAATACAACATACAAACATAGATAAATTATTTTTGGTATTTTTGTTTTAATATGAACATGGAAATCGGCGAAAGTTGAAATGTAAAGTAATCTCACTTGACAGTAAATACTATCGACAATACTTGCAACGCGAATACACCCTTGAAAATTAAACCACTTACAATTCTGTCTCCTCTCCCTATAGAATCGCGAGTCTAGAATTGCAAGATAATCTTCTCTTCAGCATATAGGCATCAACTCGAAGCCAAGGCTAAAAGCATTACGATCTCCTCAAATATGAGTTGACGCTTGGTGAAAATGGCTTCCCTTCCCGAGACGTGATCACTCCTCATAATGGTTGTCAGGCATTGTGTTTGGCTTGGAATATACCCGACATCAAGAAAGTATTCTCATAGACCTCCGATGGTTGGTGATTGTGGTGGTGATGATGATGGTTGGTGTGGAACTTCAGAGAATTGCGACGCCGATCCTCCTCTGCACACACTGTTCGCCCATCGATCACACACGCACACCTTACTTCTTTTTCTTCTTTTCTTTTATATTTCTTCAGTGGTAACTGCTTCTGCTTGAATGGTCAGTTGGATTTCCTTCATTCATATCATTGGCGATGCTTTCTTCTCCCTACGACGAGTGAATTCCTGCATGATATGTGCAAACGTGGCTTTTCTTCCAATTGTCCTATTTCTACAACCGCTATAGTGGCATATTAGAAAATATAAAGAAATAAGCTGCTAACATAACACGTTACCTTAGTGTATATTCATGTAACTCAACACGTACAGTTATGCTAATTTAACGAGTTAAACATGTGCATCTCACATGATATACTAAAGCATTTAAATTCAACACGTGCATAAATTTAACTATCTAATGCTCAGGTGCATTTCGGATACTTAAAAACTTAACTATCCCATGCTCAGATGCATTTCGGATAGTTACAAATAACTCACCGATATATAACTTAAGTAAATCTACCAAATCTCGACACGTGTCAATAGCAGTTTAATCATAAAATAACATTTTGGAGAGTTACAGGTCTAACTATCTGATGCTCAGATGCATTTCAGATAGTTACAGCTAACTCATCGAAAATCCACTTAAGTCACTTTACCAGAACATGACACGTGTCATCAATAGTTTTATAATAAAAGGAGATTTCGGAGAGTTATAGGGTAACTATTCGATGCCCAACTGCAATTTTGGATAGTTATAGATAACTCACCGAAAGTTCAGTTAAGTCATGCATTATGGTTTTGACACGTGTACTTCAGGAAATAATAAAATATTCTCTTACAATATAACTGTTCGGCAATTTAAACATAACTATCTGATACATGTTCGGTCTGTTAAACATAACTATCCGAATATGTTCGGTATGTTAAACATAATTGTCCGAATTATCAGAAAATTTGGATACTTAAGAATTTCACAGCTTGCAACTTACCGACAGTTTAGAAATGTACTAAATTAACATTAATTCCCCCAAATTAAGCAGATTCTTCAATTAAAGCATATAACAGTGCAATTATAACATAATGGCTTAATTCTTATATGATAAGCTAAATATTATGCAATTAACCATCATTTAACCGTTAATAATATACACTTTTTCATTCTAAACACTTCCCCCATACCTAAATTTTGCTAGTCCCTTAGCAAACTAAGATCTAATTAATTGGTCTTTCTAAAAGTGCTAGAAATAATTCTTCCCCTTTCTTTTTTTCTTGTTAGCATAAAAAATATATTATGTATTTTCTAGTAATCAACCTGCAAATATATTTAGAATATATGCAAATTACATACAAAGTATATCATCATCACATAAGTGTTAATTATATTATCGTTTGTTCTTCTTTTCATCATCTGTCATCTTGAATTTTTCAATAAGATTTCTAGAAGAAATTTCAACAACATACGAATCAAAGTACAATCCAATTCAATTTGATTAAGACAAGTAGAATAAAGAATTGTATCTCCATTAAACAACTTCAATAGTCAATTCTAGATTCATATTATAGCAATTCTAGATAACAAAAAATATACTCGATTCATAAGATATCTGTATTTCACAAAACACTTGTATCTTTTCAGAACAGTATATGTATATTTTTTTTTTTCGTACTTTAAAAGTTAATTTGACAAGCTTGAATCATACAAGAGCTTTCTAATGTACCCATGTAACGAGCTTTCAGTCAACAATCCCAGATCTGATCAAGATCTTAGGTTGCCAGATTTCAAGAGACTTTTTTCAAGTCAACAATCCTTACATTCCTATCTGCTCAAGTACAAAAGGCTCGTGATCAAACAATCAATAAACTCTTAAAATTTTCTCTTTCTTTTTTTTTTTTTTTTTCCTTCTCAACTACATTCTTCTCTTTTTTTTTTTCTTTCAATCAAAATACACACACAAAACATTAGTCACATACTATATATGTATGTATTTCATTAATATAGATGTAGTAAAACACCAATCTCATATAGTCCTGCTTCTATCATTTACTAAAAATATGAATCCATAACAATAAGCTCGTACTTTTTCTGTAGTTTAATAAGATCTACATATCAATCATTCTACAAGTTCAATCAGTCAAATTAAATGTATCTTTAATCATATGTGTTTCATTTAATCTAGAATTCACATTTCAGCTCCTTTAGGACTTTAGATAATTTACTGATTTTTTCATTAAGCATTCTGATTTCATTTTAAAATCGTGAAACTGTTAAACTCATGAAATTCAGAAAAAAAAACATAAGATACTATATCTAGATTTACATAAATAGTAAATTCTATAGCATCTTATATAGCCTTCTAAATATAACATTTAAGTAGTTACAGTTTATATAAATTTTACAGTCTCATTTATCGGATAGTTACAGCAAGTTCATAAAAATTTTCAATTTCCACAACTTTGCAGTACCATTTTAATTTCTTTAATTAACAAACTTACATGGCTGTTACTTTAATTACCTCCCCCCCATACCTACATTTTGCATTGTCCTCAATGTAAAAGATTTGACAATAAGTACAGTAATTATAGCAGGCATGAATACAGTTTTTTTGATTTAAAATTCAGGATGAGTAATTGGGTGCATACCTTGTTTCATTTGTATCTCCTTCTACATATTCTGATTTTTTTTCTGAAAAACTTTTCATTCACAGATAAAAGCAAAATATAAAAGCAAAATATAAAAAAAAATAACATTTAACAGATATTGATAAATCAATGTCTTGTGTGGAACCTAGGCCCTATGCCTCTAGTGGCTCACAAGCAAGCCAGTTGGTTTCCCAGAACAGATACCAACAAACTGGATTGATATTTTGTTTTATTTTTATAAAAAAAAATGAAAACTATATATTTTTTTCTAAAAATAAATGCAGAATAAACACAACATTAAACACACAAAATCACAGCTTAAGAACATAATTGAAAAGTAGAAACAAATGGAATAAACGTGTCAGTCCAAGCAAAATTTTTAGGCATAGTTCTTCTTGCTATTAATTCTATTTTCGTGCAATTCTTGTTCCTTCTTAATTTGTAAACATGTAATATATTATAAATTCCAAATACAGGTGTATTACCATTAATGATATGAAATGCAGAAAGGGATCCTTTTTGGTTCTAGGGTAATGTAGCAATTTCTATTTCTACATCTATTTTAATATACTCCTCTTCCCACTTCCATTCATTTATGTCTTCCATAATCCATATTTGAAATTTCATCAGTTCATCCCACCATCTTATCAGACATAAAGTAGGATCATCTTCTTCATTATACCACATTCCTATTTGAATTTTATTAAATTCTGTAGATGATGGTTTAGCTATTTCACTCGGTGTAGGTAAAATTTCTATATATTCATCATAACTGTCTATGCTCACTATGTATAAATCAGATCCATATGCTATTGATATCTCTGTGACTAGATATATATATCCATCAAGTATGACATGTGTTTGGTTAATTAATGATTTCTGTCCTATATATATCATAATATTTTCATTCCAAGATCTATTAAGAAAATTATACACACTTAAGCGTAAATCTTCACCCCAATTTCCTGTAGGTCTCCAATAATATAATTTTTCAGGAGTTGCAAAATTTTTATCAAAAAATATTAAAGCTGACCCACAATTTATAGTTGGTACTTCAAATCTATTAGTCTTCCTATATTCTACTCTTCTCCTATTATATGATTTCTTATCAAAATATCAGGTAATAATAAACTTGCATACCTTAGCCTCGTCTTGTATATGATTAATCCTTCATCTATTCCCATAATATGATTTATTCCTTCTAATGCATTGGGTGGAATTCCAGTAATTTCTTCCATAGCTAGATATTCATGGTTAATTGAACTACGATTAAATGACCTCCATTTGAATCCATCTCTAATCTTAGTCATTTTTGTAGCTTGTAGTCCCTGAAAATATTTTTCTTCAATACAGTCTTTAATTTCCTTTGATACACAACACAGCCTGCACAGATCTTTAGCTGACAAGTTACTTAGTACTTCCCTTAGTGCATCCAACGGTAATTGCACCAATTCCATTTGTCGATTCTGTATAACACAAACAAAAATTTAGTAGAGACAGAAATTAACATAACTACTGCACTCCCTCATGGAGTTAAGGAGTAAGTCAACGGACTAAGTTCGTTGAATTAAAGACTAACTCTACGATATTATTAACTAAAAAAAAAAAAAAAAAACATATATAAATACAAATAGTTGCTTCATATATGCTACTTCATTCAACTACCCTCTCAGAAGAGGTATCAATTTCATTAACCGTTCTATTGAGAGGATTAGGTATAGCTTGTATTGGCAATCCTCTAGTAGGTCTACCTTCCATTGGTTCCTTCTGTCTAAGTGGTATATTTCTATTCTGATTTTGAATTGCAGCACTTCCAAATACAAAATCTAGACGATTGTTTAATTGTTGGATTATCTTTTCTAATTTCTCTATTCTAGATCATTGTTTAATTAATATTTCATAACTTATGTTCTTCTCATTTATATTTCTCCTCCCTGGAAATTGTTGTTTCTCCAAGATAAATTTAGGTGATTTCTCCAATTAGGATTATAAGAATTTCCCAAGTTATCTCTCTGGTTTCTAGTATAAATAATATCTAAGTCATTTATGTTTGCATTCTTTTCTGCTAGCTTTTGATTTAATGATAACTCTTCTATTTTCTTTGTTAATTCATTTAATTTCACCTTAAGTATAGTACTTTAATCTATTTCATGCATTCCTCTTGGCAATATTTTTTTATCTACAATAGCTTCAACCGAATTTTCCCACTATGCAGTTCTTTTTGCAAAGTTTTCTAAATATGCCCATGCTTCTTCACTACATAACTTTAAAAATCCATTTTGACAAGTAGATTCTAATAAAGATTTTGTTGAAACATCTATGCCTTCATAAATTATATCTATTAATTGTGCTTTACTCATTGCATGATGTGGACATGAGTCAATACATCTTTAAATCTTTCAAAATATTTCCAGAATGATTCACCTTGTTTTTGGCTACACATTAATATTTCTTTCTTCTTTTTAATCATTTGATGTGTTGGATAATATTTTCCCGGAAAAACAGAGCAAAATTCAGTCCATGTAGAAATTGAATCAGGCGATAGAGTATATAACCATCTCTTAACTGTGTCTTTTAAAGAAAAAGGGATATATCTAAGTTTAATAGCATCTATATTCATGTTCGGCATTTTCATCATTTGACAAACTTCGTTAAATTCTCTAAGGAAATAATAGACATCCTCTCTTTCTAATCCATGAAAATGTGGCAATTGACTAATATAATTAGATTTCAGTTCAACCCTATCTCCCTCAAAGTTTGGCAATCGAATGCATGAAGGTTCATCTACTAATTCAGGATACAGAATCTCTCCTAATGGTTTTTCTACTAGAGCAGCCATCTCTACATTCTCTTTTAAAGAAAGGTTAGCTACACCCCAAAGAATTTCTTTAAAGTTCAGTTTAGAAAATTTTTTAGAACTCCTTTGCAATAAAAATTCCTGGGTAGGTGTTCTTACTAATCGTTTAGTACTTAGAGAACAAGTCCATGTGCTCATAAATAAATAGCAGAAGATTAATTACATACCAGTCTGAAGCGTTCCATTCAATAAATATTTGTTGTCGGATGAAGTTGAATTAGTTGCTTCTCCTTCTAGTTCCTCCAACGCATTCTCCTTTCTTTTAAAAGTGTTGGTAACTCGTAAATAACATTCTGTTTTATATATACACTGCACTTCCATAAGGTGAATAAATCTCGTTGCAAGAACGTGTCTTGCAATGTGCATCATGGTTCCTGTTTTTATGGGTACGTGTACCACTACTAATTTCAAATTTTGGTAACCGCTAAATCGATGAAGTTTCGTTCGTGGTTAAAAGAATAACCATTCTGCTTAATCCACGAACTAACCTCGTTGAGTTACAGATAACTCAACAGAATACAGTCGGTTACTGTTGCTAACTCCACGGACTAACTTCGTTGAGTTACAGATAACTCAATGGAGTGACCTTATATTATATTACTGACCTCGTGGAGTTACGTTTAACTCAACGAACTTACTTCGTTGAGTTAACACTTGGCAACTTCTAAGTTTTACTCTCGTAAGTACCTCTCTCTTTTTTTCTTTGTTTATTCTGCTAACTGAAATAAAGTTAAATCTATATCATTACTGCATCATTCTGATTAAAATTCTTTTAAATCTGAACATTGTATAAAGATTTAACTTGCAGGTCATTTTATGTTATGCAGAATTTACATTTTACCTTACAACATGCAGAAATTTTTAAGTAGTTATCCTGTCATTCAGTAAATTGTAAATCTGTTACATATTCATTCATAAAGTTCCACAAATTACATAATATTCAATAAATTCCATTCATTTCACATCCAAAACATGTATGAAAATTGCATCTAAAAAATTTACATTCATTAATATGAATAAATGACATTACAAGTACATCATACAATTTTATACAATTTTACACAAGTAGACGAACAATACAATTTAATCTCTATGCCTAAGTTCATCTACTTCCTTCTAGAGTTTTTCTAATTGAAGTTCTAATTGATTAATTCTCTCTACTGCTCCTGTAATTCCTTTAGAAGGTACAGCTAGTTCTGCAGCTACAAAATTTCTGTATTCTTTCATTGAAATGGTTCTAGATCTGATCCTTTTTTATGTCCATTTCGTGAAATCAATACAGTCCACCATCAGTAGTGGAATCAAATCTCCATAAAATAATTTTTTCTTTACTGTTTTCAGCTTGGAGATAAAAACTGCAAACCAATTTATTTGAATCTTATTTACAACTGCATATGTGGCCCATTTGACCAATTGACTTAATTCTATGTCATGGCCCTGTCATTGATAGACATTCTTAATCAGAATGTTAGCTACCAGGTGTGCTTTACCATTTAAATGCTTCAATCTTTTTAATAATGGCACACCAGGATTGATAGCTAAACAATCCTTAATTTGCTGTTCAGTCCATTCAACTGTAGTTGTATCTTCCAAAATTGTTATTCCTTCATTCTTTAAACCAAAAATGTTGTGGAGAAGCTCTAGTGTTATTTGTACATCAGCTTCCTCCACGTTGAAAATTAATCCTCTTTCTCCTTCTCTTAAATTTGCATAAAAACAGGACACTAAATTCTCATATACTACATGCCCTCTCTCTTGAGAAATGAATTGCAGTAGACCTTGGAATTCAAATAGATCTTTGATTTCTTGCATTCCATTCCAATTTACTAGTCTACTGTAAATAATATCGTAACCCCTTATTTCTTGGTATTTGGTATAAGCTTCCTGACTACAAAAATGTACTTCATTCAAAATTGTTGTTTCAGTTGGGTCAGGAAGGTGACTTTGTTGTTCTAGAGGGGTTTGCTCTTGCTCTTGCTCTTCTATAGGCTGCATTTGAATATTTTCTACAGATTCCTAAATTTCTGTTTCTATTTGTGGTGGTGAGCCGACAGAACTCTCCACTCTGTCTTGAATTCTCTCCATAAATTGCTGAAGAGTTTCTTGTTCTTCAGTGGAATCTATGAAATTATTTTTGTCCAAATGGCTTCTTTCAGCCTCTTCATTTTCTGTTCTTTCTTCTTTCTCTTGATTACTAATCTGTTCTGTTACTGTTCTTTTTGATTCTATAACAGATTGGGATGGAGTCACGGGCAATTCAATTTCTACCCTAACTTCTGTTTCTTCTTATATAGGTTGCAAACTAATTTCAGCCTAATTTTCTTCTTTTCTTTGCTCCTGCTACTGCAGCTCCTCCTGCTCCTCCTTAGAATCGGATAGCAGGTTAATAAAAATCTGCTCCACAGGCCTTGTAAAAATTGGTACTTCAGATTTAATTTCCTCATATTCAGGCACTTTTTCTTTTCCTTTCTTTTTTCTGATTAGTTGTGCCTGTTCTTCCTCTTCATCTTTTGAAATTAAATCTACAAAAGTAGGCTCTACAGGCCTTCAAGCCACAGGTACTAGCTCTTCCTACTTAATTTTTTCTATAATTACTGGTCTCGAAGGACCAGCCTCATCTTCTTTTACAGCAAGTTTAGCAGTAGCTTTTTTCTTTACTTACTGCAATTTCAATTGCCACTCTAATTCGTGTCTCCATTATCTGTGGTATCTGTATTTCTAACTCAACCAAAATTTTTCTCAAGTTAAAGAGTTTTGATTCTACCTTCTGTAGCTCATTCTCTCTTGTTGTATTACTGATCTTCTGCCACGTGTGCCATTCTTCAGATTCCTTTAGAAACTGTGCGGTGTCCACTGCCTCTTCCCAAAATTTAGGCTTCATCTTCCTCATCATGGAGTTACACAATAGCACAGAATCACTTTGATTTCTACTATTCTAGATTCTAAATGATTTACCAGATAATACCCCCAAAACCCTAGGTTTTAGTTTAAATAAGCCCTAAGTTTAGGCGGGTAATCAGGTCATTTCCCGAACCAACTATTACTATTTTATCTGCAGTCTTAGCTATAGTACTCTGTTGAGTTACAGTTAACTCAACGGAATAAGCTCGTTGACTAACTCAAGACTCAACGGAGTAAGCTCGTTGAGTTAAGCGTAACTCAACGGACTCCCCGTACAAGTAAATATAATAATAAAATTATTACAGAGAATTGTTTTTTCTATTTTTTTACCGGTTTAACCGATACTATGTTTCGGTTAGACCTAAAAAAAAATTTATTTTTTTTATTTTTCTTTCGGTTGAACCTATACTATGCTTCGGTAAAACCAACATTTTTTTCTGAAAATTAATATACATATTTATATGTTCCGGTCATACAGATGGATCCGATCGGTTGAATCGAAATGATTTTTATATTTTATATATATTTTTAATGTTTTTTTATTTATTTATATCAACATAAAAAAAAATTGATTTTTTTACTAAGTAAAGCTCGAGTAGTCCTATACTTTGACTTCTTCCATAATTCCAAAGGAGCTTTTTGGTGTCTTCAGAATAGGTTTCAGTTTTTGTCCATTTACTTTAAATATATTCTAATTTTTAGGATTTTCAATTTCAATAGCTCCATGAGGATAAACATTTCGAACTATGTAAGGTCTTGCTCATTTAGATTTTAATTTTCCTAGATAGTTATGGAGTCTAGCCATATAAAGATATACTTCTTGTCCTATTTCAAAGCTTTTAGGAATAATTTTTCAATCATGTCAAAATTTAATTTTTTCTTTTTCTCTTACAATATTCAAATAAGCTTCATTTCTAAATTCTTCTAATTCAATTACTTGCATTTTTCTATTTCAGCAACTTGATTTAAATTAGTGTTCAAAGTTTTTAATGCCCAATAAGCTTTATGTTCTATTTCAACAGGTAAATGACAACTTTTTCCATATACTAGCCTAAAAGGTGACATACTTAAGCTCGTTTTATAAGCAGTTCTATAAGCCCAAAGTGCATCTATCAATCTATTAGCCCAATCTGTTCTAGTAGGATTTACTACTTTTTCTAAGATTAATTTAATTTGTTTGTTTGCACTTTCTACTTGTCCACTTGTTTGCAGATGATATGATGCTGCAATTTTGTGGTTTACTCCATATTTCTTCATTAAGGCTTCAAAACTTCTATCACAGAAATGAGTTCCTCTATCATTGATAATAGCTTTAGGTATTCCAAATCTAGCAAATATATTTGTTCTTATAAATTGTATTACCACTTTGTTATCATTAGTTTTTGTAGGAATAGCTTCTATCCATTTAGATACATAATCCACCCCCAACAATATGTAATTAAATTGATTAGACATAGGAAATAGACCCATAAAATCTATTCCCCACACATCAAAGATTTCAACCTCAACAATAGGATTAAGAGGCATCATATTCCTCTTTGATATTCTTCCTATTTGTTGACATCTTAAACAACTTAAGCAATATTTATGAGCATCTTTGAATAGTGTTGGCCAATAAAACCCACATTGTAGAATTTTTGCAGCAGTTTTCCCTGAACCAAAATGTCCTCCACAAGCTTGGTCATGATAGAAAGACAATATGCTCGGATATTCAGTTTCTAGAACACACCTCCTTAAAACCAGATCAGGACATTTCTTAAATAAGTATGGGTCTTCCCAATAGTAATATTTTACTCTTGAGAAAAACAATTTCTTATCCTATCTATTCCAATCCTTAGGTGTTAAACCAGTAACTAAGTAATTAACTATGTTTGCATACCAAGGTATTGTGTTGATGGTCATTAATTGTTCATCAGGAAAATTATCCTTAATTTCAATATTTGATTTTTCTATTTGTAATCTTGATAAATGATCTACTACTACATTCTCACAACCTTTTTTATCTTTAATTTCTAGATCAAGTTCTTGCAATAATAATATCCATCGGATCAATCTAGGTTTAGTTTCTTTTTTCTTTATTAGATGTTTTAGAGCTGAATGATTCGTGTATACTATTACTTTAGCTCCAATCAGATATGATCTATACTTTTCTAAGGCAAACACAACAACTAATAATTCTTTTTCTTTCAGTTGATTTGTTTGATCATTTTTAGCATCATTAGCAAATTCAGATTATTCTTCAGTGATTTCTAGATTTTCAGTTATTAGATTTTCGTTATCATTTTGATTTTTACTCTTATCCACCTTCATATTATTTTCATTTTGAATTCTTGGTGGTATATCAGTTCCAGATCTTAATGTTACACAAACATCTTCCAGATTTTCGTTACTCTCATGATGTTTTTATATATCATTTTTGTGATTATGATCTTCAATTGTTTTTAGTTTTAAAGTGCATTCTTTAAATTCTCTTGCATTAGTATTTTTTGTTTGCTGTATATTTTGCAAATTATGTAGGTTTATAACATTATAATTTTCATTGTCCTATTGCATAACTTGTATTTTCATTGTATATTTGTCTAATGCTTTTAATTTTGTTTCTAGATCATCTAATTTCATTGCATTCAATTTTTGATCAATTTTCATTATGGTTTTTTTCAGTTTCGTAAATTATATCATTTTTAGGTTCTGAATATACTTCCTTATAATTTAATTGGTTGATTTCTTGTTGCTGACACATAAAGTATTCCAGTTTGTCCAGATTTTACTCTATACTACGCTTTAGTCTGTCATACCTATCCCAAACTTTAGTGTCTCTCAACATATTACACATTCTATATTGACCATCAGTTGGGTAAACTATACGATTCTCATACTCGGCTCTATTATATTGAGGATAATTCATTTGTTGTTCATGGGATCTAACCATCTGTAAACGTCTCAATTTCAAACAGTCAGAAATGTCATGTTCTTCAGAATTGCAGAATTCATATATGCCAATTACAGGTTTCAGAAATCTTTGAGCATAAGCATATGCCATATTCTCAATTACAGAAGAAAACACACAACTCTGGCTATTAAAATAAAATAGCTCTAACAGTTGCTTAAATTAATTCAATTCAATTCAGTTCAGTTCAATTCCCTGATAGTGGTGCCATAAAACTTGTTTGCGTTTTCCCAGCACTACACTAGAAAAACTTGGATTTGTTAATTCTGTTTTTACTTAGTGTTTTTACTTAGTTAATTTATCTTTATGTCTATTCTCTCTTTTAGAAGTAAACAAACAACCTTTAATATAATTTAAATATTAATTTCAATTTGTACTTTAACTGCAAGTGCACAGTATCTATTGTATCAGTATGTACAGTGTCAACAAATTAAAGTACTTAACTTACATTAAAAATATTATAAATACTTAACTTACGTTGAGGGAAAAGGTGGTAAGAACCCCCGTAGAAATGATTCGGTAGGTCGACGTCACCCACCCGTATATATCTAAACGGCACCGCCGGTGGGGTGATATTCTCCAAATTGACAACTCTTATACGCCAAAGATCTTTTGCACGTGTTTCTTGATATATAATTCGCAAGCCTTGTTATAAACAGATCGTAAATATTTAATTTCAGAGTGTGTATTGCCGTGCATGCATCCATTTACGACTCTCCTTCATGACTTGTGATTGAAGAACTATGGTCCTCCGCGGATTCATGTGCCGATTTATAACCCAGTAATGTGTGCGTGAGGGACCATTAATGCAGTACCAAGTTGTTGCATATATTATTTGCTCCTTCACCGCCTGGAGCTTCTCGTGATGGAGGACCAACATCGTATGATGGTCTCGTAATATTAATCTTATTATGAAAGACTCGTAATCTAGCTGGTTGTAATTAATCCTTTTCCAGGAGGATGTATATATTGTAACTCAATTGGAACCAGAAATCTGTACACAGTGTCTATTTCTAGAGCTAATATCTAGAAAACTCAAGAAAATCTTTGGTTCACATTTCTGCAATCACATAAATTAGTCCGAATTCTAACTCTTCTTACTTTCAACCTGGACATTGAAAAATCCAAAGAAAATATTAGATGAAAATTTCATCGAGTTATCTTTAAAATAGAAGTGATTTTCAGAATTCACTCTAGGTTGTTGCCAAAGTCTGATATACAAATAGTGCGCAAAACGATTCTGAAAACTTTCCAAAAACACGCCGTTGGTGTAAAAATCATAACTCAATCAAATCTTCATGAAATACTAAGAAATCACCGCACCTTGAAAGATAACTCGTTTCTCTAATCAAGAAAATTTACCGGAAAACATTTCGAAATGCACAAAAGCAAGGCAACATGAAGGCGTTGAGTACAATTTCTGTCACTCGACTAGTAAAACAGAGCAGATGCTACCTTCGAAAGAAAAATAGAAAAACCGAAGAAATGCATTCTAAAAAATTCCAACAACACTACATACGTATTGTAAACTTAAATTACTTACAAAAAAAGCTATAACACGACATATAACTTAGAGAAATCAAGTCATACAATATATAACAAAACAGAACATGCATTGGAATTTACAGCAAATAGGATATACACGCATTCACAAGGGTTAAGAGTTAGTTTTATGCACAACATTCACATATTCACATGAAGCAACTATATTCCATGAGATCTAATCTAAAAAAACTATTTAAATTAAAGAAATAAAGATTTAACAAAGATCCTAAACGTGCATACATTTATAAATTAAAAATACCTAAATACTCATACACATTTGATATGAAAATATGTTTACAAGTATGAGGATCTCTCCCTTCTCTTTTACCTTTAATTCATCCACTTCTCCTTAAGCATTTGATCCCTATTTGATGATGAACCACTTTATTCGCTCCTCTACAAGGATGTCACCACTTGCAAATCACGTCCAAGGGGGAACTGCCTATATTTGCTTTGGAGAAAATGGGTTGCACGTCCTCAATCCATTTCCAAGATATACGGATTTGTTGGCTTTCCTCTCAATTTTGATGCTTCCTATTACCTCATCTTGAAGATCACGTCCCAAGCTCTTCCATTGTTGCACACGTGCCTCCAATACCACTGATTTCACCCGTGGAGGTCCTTCCGTATGTCGGCTTGGAGTGGAGAGAAGAAGGTCTTCTAGTATGAGGGGGAAGGCGCTTAAGCTCACCAATCTTGGAGGAAAACTCTTCCAAAATCTTGGGTGGAAGAGGATGGACGAAAATTGGAGTTGGAGTTCTTGCCCTTGCGTGGAGGAGAAAGAGGAGATGAGATGTTTCCTTGGTCGGCCATACACTTTTCTCTTCCCTTGCCATTCATCTATGGAAAGAATTCAAACACCTTCTAATTTGTGGCCTCCTAAATTAAGCAAGTCTTGATGGTTGATTGATTGATATCTTCAAGAATTGGAAGTATGTGATGGACGACCATGGGTTGCTGATTTCCCATGATTTAATCCAAGGGTCCACGTCCTCACCTATTTTCAACAACTCAAACATAACATTAAATGCATATGCACATTACACATAAATTGCTACTCAATTATAAAGCAAAAATGAAATGTGCATAATATATTGCTTGCTCAATTGAGGATTATTTGATTTCATATCTTAATGATAATTCTTTTAAGATATGCATGAAATCAATATATAAATTACTTATATCTACACATGGGCTAATTGACTAGGTGTTAATTTAATAAAGGATAAATTTGTGCATTATTGACTATTTAACCAATAAAACATGCATAGCTCTAAAATATGATTTTCATGTAATCTTTCATAAGAACATATATAATGATGACTTATAATCCTTAATATGCATGAATTAAACATTTATAAAATGCACAAATTGATACTTTACAATTTTCTTCTGTAATTGAGAATATGGCATATGGTTATGCTCAAAGATTTCTGAAACCTGTAGTTAGCATATGTGAATTCTGAAATTTAGAAGGTCACAATATTTTTGATTGTTTGAAACTAAGACGATTGCAGATGGTTAGATCACATGAACAACAAATGAATTATCTTTAATATAATAGATCTGAGTATGAGAATCCTATGGTTTACCCAACAAATGGTTAGCTTAGAATGTGTAATATGTTGAGAGACAAGGAAGTTTGGGATAGGTATGACAGACTGGAGTGTAACTTAGAGCAAAACTTGAACAAATTGGAACAATACATGTGTCAACAACAAGAAGTCAACCAATTAAACTATAGAGAAGAATATTCAGAACCTAAAATTGATATCATTTACGAAACTAAAAAAACCATAATGAAAATTGATCAAAAATTGAATGCAATGAGATTAAATAAATCCGTTCTATATGTTGCATGCCACCATGTTTTATATGTATCCATGATAAGAACTTGCATGTCAATTTGTTTTAGGAAATAGTTTTTTGTTAGTTACTTTTGATTTTGAATTATTGCATCTTAGCCTTACCAGCATGCTACTCAATCTCCATTGTATGCTCTTAAGGTTAAGATCATTAATTCTTTATTAGTTTTAGCTTTGTTTTCATTTGAACTTAATTTCTTTTTGTGGCATGTTGAATTTTCCTTACTAATGTTCTTTCCTTATGATGTCTTACACTTAGAGTTGAGCTTATCTTTAAGGTGAGGATAGGAATATGCATTTGAGATGCCAACCATAGTTTCTTACTTATAACATATACACATTCTTGCACTAGACTCTTAATCATGTGGTATCTAGAGGACTCTTCTTATGACATGAATCTTGAGGAGTGGCTTAGGAAATCTTTCCAATAGGTTGTCCTATGAGAAGGGTAGATATATGAATTTGGGAATAAGGTTTGATACCCGTTCTCATAAGGTTGCTGGGGACGGAGGCTAAGTAACCTCTTAGTCTTCACGTGTAAACCCTTTATGGGAGGTATCCTAAGGGTAGGGGTAGGATGTGAAAAAAGAGAGGTATCAAAAGAAGAAGAAGAAGAAGAAGAAGTTGTTCTATAGAATGAATAAAGAAAATACTTTTATAGAATCAAAAAGAAGAAAAACTCAATTGAAAATAAAGGGACAATGTACTAGTGGATAGAAGCCTAAAGAAACCTTCATGTATTCTTGGATTAAGTGAGATGAACCTAGGTGCTATTGATTATGGGTCTAAGCACTTTGCACTTAATAGTATCTTAAAAACTTATTTTCCTTAGGTTGGCATTAGATGTCTATTCTAAATTCCTCACCATTACAGGAACTCAGCTTGTGAGTGGAGATTATCTATAAGTATTGTTGCATTACTTGGCGAGAATTTAATTTGTCTTAATTTTCTTTATTGTGTTTGTTTGTTTCAAAGGAGTTCCTTAATCTTTTCTTCTTTAAATTTTGCTAGAGGACTAGCAAAGTTTAAGTGTGGGGGGGTGTTCAAGCTTTAATTTTGCCCATTTTTAATAACACCAGGATCACCAGGATCATTAGAGGAACACTAGGATCATTGAATTTTTTAGCTAAACTATCAAGCAACATTGAACTACTTAACTCGGTTAAATAAACTTGCTTACTTAATTTTTTTCTTGGCTTCCTATGCTTGGTACAAAGGTTTTTAAGCACCCTCCCATATGCTGGAATTTTTCTAATTAATTCTAACATAGGTATATTAACATTGATTTTCTCAAATATGGTTCTTATAGCTTCATTTTCCTCATTTTCTTTGTTGTTGTCAAGCCGACTAGGAAATGGTGGTTTGTTGTTCATATTTTCAGATGTTTCTTCTTTCTTTTTATCCATTTCTAAGTCTATAATAGGGTTTTCTTCAATTAATTCTTCATTAGTTTCATCCATTAGACATTTTTCAAGTTCAACTCCTTCATGTTCTAGTTCTACATCTTTATGTTCATCTCTTGTCAACATATTTTCTTCCTTTTCATCTACGTTTTCTTCACTTTGTTTTTCTTCACTTTCATGTTCTAATATGTTTCTTTCTATGGTTTTTCCAGGTCTTAAGATTAAATTCACGTTTCATCTACATTAGAGTCTTCCTCATCATCTATGACAATTACATCTTCTTTTTGTTCTAGGAGCTTAGTGGCAACATAATAGCTATCTCCTAACTCTATGATTCTCTCCATATTCCTCATGAACTCTTCTATAGAACTACTACTAACATGAGAGCAATCACAAACATCATTTCTTTCATCAATATGAGATTTATGCATATCAAAATCGTAAGAAAATTCACTAGCATCATGCAAGACATCATATTCATCACTAACATGAGTTGTTTCTTCTACTGGTTGAATTTTTATATTAAATAACTTGTTGGTACATATGCTTTCATCATGACCTTTTACATGGCAATAAGAACAAGCACTTTCAGATAAAAAATCATTTATAAACTTAAAAGGATCATCATGATGAAAATTTGACATACTTGCAAGAAATTTAAGCAATAAAATTCACAACTAAGCACAAGAAAGATATGTTTATGAAAATTTATCAAACAACCAACTAAGAACTTCAAATATGGTAAAAATAAACTAAGCCAAATTGCCAATCCCCGGCAACGGCGCCAAAAACTTGTTGAGCTATATTTTTAGCTCAAGCTTTACTGCAAGTGCACAGTTCCTTTGGTGTACATGGCAAATTCAGGTCATTCTTCCACAAGAATTGTGTTTATGACTTAATCAATTATTACTCAACTTGTTCTTCAAGCTTTTAGGTATACTTCAGTAAATTAATGACATGTGAATGTAGAATAATCAAAATTAACACAAGCTCACAAATCATGCAGTTTCAAGGCAATGTGTAGTGGAAAATGGTGATGTGAATCAATTTCTTTACTTGTAAATCTATCAACTCATTCAATTATAACATGCACACAAGTTCCACGTGATTTCAGAAGTGATATCAATGCATCAATATTGAGGAAAGAAAAATAAAACAAGACGGTTCAATAGACTATACTACTCTATTCTAATTTATACTAAATGCATGCAACTATGCTATTTGCTAATCTAGCTAAACTATACTATACTACTTGCATTAGAAATTCTTTTTGGAGATTGATTAGGACAAAATGTGATCAATATAAGATATAACAAACTCAATTAACTACTGAAATTAAAATTAACAACTAGATATAAATGATAGGTTCTTCATTCAAATGAACATCAACACTTATTTTCTTCTTCTTTCAATTCACACCTTCTTCTCAAATGCGCCAAGCCACCATTGGTGAGTGTCATTCACTCGTGTGAAAGCCTCACCAACAGCCCCAACAATACACGTGAATAGAGGATGCAAATTAAAAGTTGAAAAGAAGAATTAAACATTCATATACATTCATTGAACTCTATCTAACTAAGAAGACATATAATTGAGATGTTCACCACCATTTCTCATCAATTCTTCCTTCTATACAAGAAAATAATAAACTCTAAGAGTTGTCACTACCTTAGGAGCTTCTTATCTTCTTCTCTAGAGCTTTGAATTCAATGGAACTTGGCAGTAACTTCACCTCCAAGCTTGGACGTCTTCTCCTTAGCCCTTGGAATGGTGAATAGCATGAATGGATGGTCTCTCTTTGGAAGCACAAGCCTCACCTCCAAGCTTCTTCTCCTTTGGTATTCTCTCGTTGGAAGCACCCCAAGTTGTTGGCCGAAAATCCTCTCCCCTTGTATTTATGTTGTTGTGTCTTCTCTCTCTTTGATGTGGCACCTTGGTTTTATCACCAAGCCAATAAGATGCCATAGATCTAGGAGGGCCAATAAGGTGTTGGCATGTCCTCTTCTTTAAAGTTTAGTCCACCAACTTTTGATTCTTTACATCTTCTTTGGTCTTTTGCATTAAGCTCCTCCCATATGTATGTTACCTATTAATGGAAGTTGAACTCTAAGAGACATTAGCCAACATAGGACATGCAAAATAAATCAATGTGTTCCATGTAAAATTATATCCAATGGGGGATACACTTGTTAATTAAATTTCTATATTGCACTATATTTCAAGACTTATATTACCCATAATTAATATCATTTATCCACCATAGATAGATAATATCATGCAAAATTACTTATAAAATTCATTAAAAATGGGCAAAATTAAAGCTTGAACAGTTACTGTTTGAAATATCTAAATGTTAGTGTTGCTTAATGATAAATCTAATATTAACTAGCATTAAAGAGCTTAATTGATGTTATTTACAACCCATGGAACCGCCCAATGGTTGGCCAGATTTCTCTATAAATAGCAGTATTTAACTAGAAAGATAGGCTCATGGAGTTAACTTAAGTCCATGAGGTTAGTCCGTTGAGTTAGCCATAACTCCACGAACTTTGTTCATTGTGTTAACTATAAATCAACGGAGTGCTTAACTGAATACATAAACTCTAATATAAAAATTAGGACAGTACACAATTCTTACTCAATCTCTATGGGATCGACCTGTACTTGCATACAAATACAATATACATTGTGCACTTATAGTTAAAATATAAATTGGAATTAAAATCTAATTTGTGTGAAAGGTTGTTAGTTTACTTCTAAAAGTAATTATTGATATAAGCATAAAGACAAAGCAAACAAGTTGTTTGATTTAATCTTTCACAACCAATATAGTAATATTTTACTCTTGAAAAGAATAATTTCTTATCAAGTCTATTCCAATCCTTAGGTGTTAAACCAGTAACTAAGTAATTAATTATATCTCCATACTAAGGCATTGTGTTGATGGTCATTAACTGTTCATCAGGAAAATTATCCTTAATTTTAATATTTGATTTTTCTATTTGAAATCTTGATAAATGATCTGCTACTACATTCTCACAACCTTTTTTATCTTTAATTTCTAGATCAAATTCTTGTAATAATAATATCCATCGGATAAATCTAGGTTTAGTCTTTTTCTATGCTATTAGGTGTTTTAAAGCTGAATGATCTGTGTATACTATCACTCTAGCTTCAATCAGATATGATCTAAACTTTTCTAAGGCAAACACAATAGTTAATAGTTTCTTTTTAGTAGTTGTATAATTAACTTGAGTATCATTTAATGTTTTGCTTGTATAATGAATCACTCTAGGAGATTTTTTTATCTTCTATCCCAACACTGCTCCTACAACAAAATCAGATGCATCACACATTAATTCAAATGGATGGCTCCAATCAGGTGCTTGTATTATAGGAGTTGAAGTTAAGCTAGTTTTATGCTTGAAAAATGCTTCTTTGCAATTTTTATCAAAGTTGAATGGGGCATCTTTTAATAGATTAATTAAAGGTCTAGCTATTTTGCTAAAATCTTTAATAAATCTTCTATAAAATCTTGCATATCCTAGAAATGATCTAATATCTTTTACTAATTTAGGTTCTGGTAGATTAGAAATTACTTCTATTTTAGTTTCATCTACTTCCAACCCTTTCTTTAAAACAACATGTCCCAAGACTATTCTTTATTTAACCATGAAGTAACATTTTTTCCAATTTAGAACCAGACATTTTTTCCACACAATGTTTTAATACTTGGTCTAAATTGTTTAAACACACTTCATATGAAGTTTCGTATATAGTAAAATCATCCATAAATATTTCTAAAAAATCTTCAGTCATTCTAGTGAATATGTCTTGCATACACCTTTGAAAGGTGACTAGCGCATTACATAATCCGAATGGCATTCTCTTAAAAGCATAAGTTCCATTAAGACAGGTGAAAGTTGTTTTCTCTTGATCCTCTAATGCTATTGGAACTTGGTTATATCCTGAATACCCGTCTAGGAAACAAAAATATTCTTGCCCTGCTAATTTCTCTAGCATTTGATCTATAAAAGGTAAGGGAAAATGATCTTTCCTAGTCACAACATTCAGCTTTCTATAGTCTATACACACTTCCTAGCCTAATTGAATTCGAGTAGGTATCAAGTCCTGACTTTCATTCCTAATAACTGTTAATCCTGATTTCTTAGGAACTATATGGATTGGACTAACCCATGAGCTATCAGAAATCGGTTAAATTATGTCATTATCTAACCATTTTACTATTTCCTTCCTGACTACTTCTTTAAGGTTTGGATTTAATCTCCTCTCAAGAATTCTAACTGGTTTAACATTCTCTTCTAAATATGTGGTACAGCATAAAGTTGCACTTAACCCTTTTATATCAGTCATAGTCCATACTATTGCTTCTTTATAAGTTTTTACTACTTTTAATTTAGCAATTTGATCCTCTTTTGAATCTGAAGCAATAATGATTGGACATGTTCGTTTTTCTTCCAGAAATATATAGGTTAATTCAGGAGGTAAAAGTTTTAAATCTAAATGTTGGCCATCAAAAGCTAAAGCTTCTAATTGAACATTTTCATCTTCTATATAAATCTCTTCTTGATCTCCTTCTACATTTATGCTTTCACTTACTTCTAAAGTTACAAAATTTAGTTGCCTATTTAATTCTTCTTGGATCACATCATCTAGCATATCTCATTCATCCTCTAAAAAGTCTATAGTATGTAAGGACATTTCTAACTCCTCAAACTTTTCTGGTTTGAAAATGTTTAATTGAGTATCCTCATTACCATATGCTAACTTCATCATTCTAGTTTTACAATTTATAACTATCCCTAATGTTGCTAAGAATGGTCTACCCAAAATTATAGATGTATCAAGATTTTGATGCTTAATTTGTTGGGAATGCAAAATCACAATATCAATAGGATATATGAAGTTCTTGATTTTAATTAAGACATCCTCTATTTTTCCTCTAGGGTATCTTATATTTCTATCAGGTAATTGAATAACATTCTTAGTAGGAATTAAGCCTTCTAATCCTAAGGATGCAATTATATCACTCGACATCTAGGTCTATTAAGGTTCTTTCTAGAATGGTATTTCCTATGGTGCATGATATAACAGGGATTCCAGGATCAGATAACTTTTTAGGAATTTGTGGCAGAAATAGGGAACTACTTTGCTCAGCTAAAAAGACTTTCCTTAAAACTTTTCGCTCTCTTTTCTTAGTACACCAATCGTTAAGAAACTTAGCACAAGGTGGCATTTTCTGCATTAAGTCTAATAAAGGAATGTTAACTTGTACTTTTTCAAAAATTTCTCTAATTTTTTCTTGTTTTTCAGGAAATGTTTGTTGTAATCTTTTAGGATAGGGTGCTAATGATTGTGATTTACAAGATTCTTTGTCTTTCATTTCATTTGTTTGATCATTTTTAGTCTCATTTTTAGATTTAGTTTTTTCTTCATTGATTTCTAAGTTTTTAGATATTACATTTTCATTATTATTTTGAATTTTATTCTTATCCACCTTCATATTACTTTCTTTTGAATTCTTGGAGGTATATTAGTTCCAGATCTTAATGTTATACATACATCTTCCAGATTTTCGTTACTTTCATGATGTTCTTGTATTTCATTTTCATAATTTCGATCTTCAATTGTTTTTAGTTTTAACTTACATTCTTTAAATTCTATTTGCATTGGTACTTTCTTTTGTCTATATATCTTGCAAATTATGCAAATCTGTAATGTTAAAGTTTTCATTTGTGTTTTCCTATTGCATAACTTGTAAATTCATTGTAAATTCGTCCAATGCTTTTAGTTTTCTTTCCAAGTCATCTAATCTCGTTGAATTCAATTTTTGATCAATTTTCATTATGATTTTTTCTGTTTCGTATATGATATCAATTTTAGGTTATGTATATTCTTCCCTATAGTTTAACTGGTTGACTTCTTGTTGTTGACACATGTATTATTCCAGTTTGTCCATGTTTTGCTCTAAGCTACGCTCTAGTCTGTCATACCTATCCCAAACTTCCTTGTCTCTCAACATATTACACATTCTAAATTGACCATCAGGGTAAACTATAGGATTCTCATACTCAACTCTATTATATTGAAGATAATTCCTTTGTTGTTCCTGTGATCTAACCATCTGCAATCGTCTCAGTTTCAAACAATCAAAGATGTCGTGACCTTCCAAATTGTAGAATTCACATATGCTAACTATAGGTTTCAGAAATCTTTGAGCATAAGCATATGCCATATTCTCAATTATAAAATAAAACACACAACACTCCCTCTGCTATTAAAACAAAACAACACTTACAGTTGCTTAGCTTCTCAATCCTCGGCAATGGAGCCAGAAAACTTGTATTGTTGTGAAAAGTTAAATCTTAAACTTGTTTATACAGCATGCTACAAAACTTGTTTAATTTATTTTTATGCTTATATCAATAATTACTTTTAGAAGTAAACAAACAACATTTCACACAAATTAGATATTAATTCCAATTTGTATTTTAACTGCAAGTGCACAATGTATATTGTATTTGTGTGCAAGTATAGGTCGATTCCACAAAGATTGAGTAAGAATTGTGTACTGTTTCGATTTTTATATTAGAGTTTATATGTGTTCTGTTAAGCACTCCATTGAGTTATAGTTAACACAATGAACTAACCTCATAGACTTAAGTTAACTCCACGAGCCTATTTGCCCAGTTTAATATTGCTATTTACAGAGCAATTCGGCCAACCATTGCGCTGTTCCACAAAATGTAAATAACATCAATTAAGCTCTTTAATGTTAGTTAATATTAGATTTATCATTAAGCAATACTAACATTCAGATATTTCAAACAGTAACCATTAAAATCTTTAAGTATCTGGAACGAATCAATTTCAATAAACAATAAAACTATTTTCTATTTTCTGAATCAAACAAACATAAAACATTTACAATACTGACAATGATAACATTAATCATGATACAAAACAAACAATACAACACTTTAATACTAAATGTAAACATAGATAATTTATTATTTTTGGTATTTTTGTTTTGATATGTTCCTGAAGATGAACGAAAGGTGAAATGTAAAAATTTCTATCAACAGTAAAAACTTCCATCACTACATGTGACACGATTATACCACTGAAAACTTGATCACTTACAATCTTGCCTCCTCTCCCTATAGAATCGTGAATCAAGAATTGTAAGATGACCTCCTCTTCAACATATTGGCATCAACCCGAAACCAAGGCTAGAAGCTTTACGATCTCTTGAGTTATGAGTTAGTGCTTGGTGAAAATGGCTTCCCTTCTCGCAACGCGATCACTCTTCACAGTGGTTGTCAACCATGGTGTTTGGCTCAAAATCGACCTGACATAAGGAAAGTATCCTCACAGACCTCTAATAGTTGGTGATTTTGGTGGTGGTGTGGAGCTTTAGAGAACTTCCAACGCTTCTTGCAGTTAGCGCGGTTCTCCACCTCTACACACACACTTTCTTGATCTTTCTCCTATTCTTTTATATTTTTGTATATAGTAACTACTTCTGCTTAGATGATCGGTTAGATTTCCTTCATTCATATCAATGATGGTGATTTCTTCTTCATTCCACAAGTGAATTCCTATGTGATATGTGCAATTGTGGTTTTCCTTCGAATTTCTTGTTTCTACAACTGCTATAGTGGCATATTAGAAAATAATGGTCCATGGATTTATAGATAAC
The DNA here is from genome assembly GCA_036874045.1 of Cymodocea nodosa. NCBI lineage: Eukaryota > Viridiplantae > Streptophyta > Magnoliopsida > Alismatales > Cymodoceaceae > Cymodocea > Cymodocea nodosa. Next base: position 17,473,406 of record JAZBRI010000003.1, on the reverse strand, counting down.
TCAACGGACTTTATTCATTGATTAACTATAAAATACGTGCAATAAAGAAATAACTTAAAAGCTTATAACACTAACACAATGCGTTACCTTAGTGTATATTCAAGTAACTCAATGCGTACAGTTATGCTAACTTAACGAGTTAAACATGTGCAGTTCACGTGATATACTAAAGCATTTAAATTCAACATGTGCATAATTCTAACTTAACGAGTTCAAATATTTCAGATACTTACACACCTTTATCCGATGCTCAAATGCATTTCGGATAGTTACCAAATAACTTACTGAAAATGCACTTAAGTCATGCATTAATGTTTCAACACGTGTACTCCTGGAAATAATAAAATATTCTTCTATTGTTAAAAACATAACTGTCTGGTACATGGAATATAACTCTCCGAAATAACAGAAAATTCGGATACTTAGGAATTTCAAAGCCTGTAATTCACCGATAGTTCAGAAATGTACTTAATTAACACTAATTCCTTGAAATTATGTAGATTCCTTCATTAAAGCATATAATAGTGTAATTATAACATAATGGCTTAATTCTCATATGATAAGCTAAATATTATGCAAATAACCACCATTTATTTGTTAATATTATGCACTTTTTCATTCTAAACAATGTCACTTCATGGTTAAACAAGGAATGGTCTTGGGACATGTTGTTTCAAAGAAAGGGTTGGAAGTAGATAAAGCTAAAATAGAAGTAATTTCTAATCTACCAAAACCTAAATCAGTAAAAGATATTAGATCATTTCTAGGATATGCAGGATTTTATAGGAGATTTATTGAAGATTTTAGCAAAGTAGCTAGGACCTTTAACTAATTATTGAAAGATGTTCCATTTAAGTTTAATAAGAATTGCAAAGAAGCATTTTTCAAGCTTAAAACTAGCTTAATTTCAACTCCTATAATACAAGCACCTAACTAGAGCCACCTATTTGAATTAATGTGCGATGCATTTGATTTTGCTTTAGGAGTAGTGTTGGGACAAAAGATAGAAAAATCTCTTAGAGTGATTCATTATGCAAGCAAAACTTTAAATGATGCTTAAGTTAATTATATAACTACTGAAAAAGAACTATTAGCTATTGTGTTTGTCTTAGAAAAGTTTAGATCATATTTAATTGGAGCTTAAGTGATAGTATATATGGATCATTCAGCTTTAAAACACTTAATAGCAAAGAAAGAGACTAAACCTAGGTTGATCCGTTAGATATTGTTATTGCAAGAATTTGATCTAGAAATTAAAGATAAAAAAGGATGTGAGAATGTAGTAGCAAACCATTTATCAAGATTACAAATAGAAAAATCAAACATTGAAATTAAGGATAATTTTCCTGATGAACAATTAATGACCATAAACACAATGCTTTGGTATGTAGACATAGTTAATTACTTAGTTGCTGGTTTAACACCTAAGGATTGGAATAGACAAGATAAGAAATTATTTTTTTCAAGAGTAAAATATTATTATTAGGAAGACCCATACTTATTTAAGAAATCTCCTGATCTGGTTTTAAGAAGGTGTGTTCCAAAAACTGAATATCAGAGCATATTGTCTTTCTACCATGACCAAACATGTGGACATTTTGGTTCAGAGAAAACTACTACCAAAATTCTACAATGTGGTTTCTATTGGCCAACACTATTCAAAGATGCTCATAAATATTGCTTAAGTTGCTTAAGATGTCAATAAATAGGAAGGATATCAAAGAGGGATATGATGCCTTTGAATCCTATTGTTGAGGTTGAAATCTTTGATGTGTGGGGAATAGATTTTATGGGTCTATTTCCTATGTCTAATCAATTTAATTATATATTGTTGGGGGTGGATTATGTATCTAAATGGATAGAAGCTATTCCTACAAAAACTAATGACAACAAAGTGGTAATACATTTTATAAGAACTAATATAATTGCTAGATTTGGAATACCTAAAGCTATTATTAGTGATAGAGGAGCTCATTTTTGTAATAGAAGTTTTGAAGCCTTAATGAAGAAATATGGAGTAAATCAAAAAATAGCAACATCATATCATCTACAAACAATTGGACAAGTAGAAAGTTCAAACAAACAAATTAAGTTAATCCTAGAAAAAGTAGTAAATCCTACTAGGAAAGATTAGGTTGATAGATTAATAGATGCACTTTAAGCCTATAGAATTGCTTATAAGATAAGCTTAGGTATGTCACCTTTTAAAATAGTTTATGGAAAAAGTTGTCATTTACTAGTTGAAATTGAACACAAAGCTTATTAGGCATTAAAAACTCTAAACACTAATTTAAACCAAGTTGCTGAAAATAGAAAAATGCAATTGATTGAGTTAGAGGAATTTAGGAATGAAGCTTATTCAAAAACTATAAAAGAAAAAGAGAAAATGAAGTTTTGGCATGACAAGAAAATTATTCCAAAAACTTTTGAAATAGGACAAGAAGTATATCTTTACATGACTAGACTTCATAACCATCTAAGAAAATTAAGATCTAGATGGGCAAAGACCTTACATAGTTCAAAATATATATTCCTATGGAACTATAGAAATTGAAAATCCTAAAAATCAGAATATATTTAAAGTAAATGGACAAAGACTTAGACCTATTCTGAAATTTCCAAAAAGTTCCTTAGGAATTATAGAAGTAAGAGTAGAGGACTACTCGAGCTTTATTAAGTAAGACAAAATATAAAAGAAAAAAAATAAAAGAAAGAAAAAGAAAGAAAAAGAAAACTTATTTTAAATATAGTAATGGTTCAATCGAAAGAAATTATTGATTTTACCGAAACATATATTTAAAAGAAAAATATTATTATAGTCACACCGAAAGGATCCATCGATTTGATTGAAACATAAATAAATATATATATATTTATATTATATTAAGTAAAAGTGTCAATTTTACCAGAGCATGGTATCGATTCAATTAGAAGAAAAAGAAAGAAATGTGTAATTTTGGTTCGATTGAGGAAATGCAATGGTTTGATCGAAGTTAAGGAAATAGAAAAATTAAAAGTTAATTAGACTAGAGATTCTTCCATCTTGACTGAATTAAAAATTATAATAATAATTATTTTTATTAGTTATAACTTTATGAGAAGTCCATTGAGTTATGCTTAACTCAACGAATTTACTCTATCGAGTTAGGTGTAACTCAACTAAGTATTTAAGGTAAGTCTACGGATTTAGTCCGTGAAGTTAACCGTAACTCCATGGAGTAGTATGTGTAAGTAGTGATAGATTGCATAGGAAATGACCCGATTATCTGCCAAAAACTTAGGGTTTATTTATACTAAAACTTAGGATTTAAGGGCATTATTCGCAGAAATCATTTAGAACTTAGAAAAGTAAAGATTAAAGTCGTTCCGTTTTGTTCTGTAACACAACAAAGACAGAGATGGAGCAAACTTCTAGGATCAAATCGACACTATAGAATTCCTTAAATAATCGGAGGAATGACATTCATGGTAGAAGATCAGAAACACTACCAGAGAGAAGCAACTAGAAAAGGTAGAGGATGATCTATTCTTTTTTACAAAAAGGCTCGTAGATTTAAATATTAGAATACCTACGATAATGGAAACAAGAATGGGTAGCAATTGAAACTGCTATCAATAGAGAAAGGAAAATCAGGCTGAATAATGAAGTTGCCTTAGAACTTATAAGAAGGAAATCATGGCTATGATTTATAAGAAAGATAGCTACAAAAGTGGCTATTTGACAAGAAAAATAGCAAACTAAAATGTCTACAAAACAAGAGCAGCAGCTAGAACCCTCACATTAACAACAATTGAGAGAAGTTGAAATGCTGGGTGTAATAGTAGAACAAGTAGGACCTTCAATTCTTCCACTTAGACCACTAGAAAGGGTGTTAGTTATGGGGCCATCTACTAAAGAAGAATTAAGAGAGATTGAAGAACTAGTTCGAGTTAGGAAAAGTCAAGGAGAATCAAAAGATATGGTAGTAGCTAAAGCACATTTGGCGTTTGATGCACTTCACAAAAGAAGGGTTGTAGAAAAGTTGAAGGCCCAATACAAAGTTAAAGTTGAAAAGCATCAGGAAGCCATTGCCATACCAATTACAAAAGAATGAGGCTGGACCTTTAAGATAAGCAAAAAATACAGGAAGTAAAACAAGAAGAGTTAGTACTTGTAGCTCGAGGGCTTGAAGAGTACATTTTTGTTGACTTAGGGGGAGTTTGTGCACTCGGAATCTGACAGAATTGAAAATTTTTTTCGTTAGATTCCAAGTGATGAGGTGTTTGTGCCGTTTGGAATTCAAATTCCCAAGGAATTTGAATTCCAATCATGTGTAAAGGTTGGGAAAATGAATTCCCAACCTAAAAGGTTGGAGTTCATTTTTCGACAGTCGCCCCCTCACGTTCGGCCCCGACACTTGCCTACACTATCGCCCTCGCCCGTGCCGCAGTTGATTCCCCCTCGTGCTCGTCGACACCGACGCTCAACCCCGACACCTACGCGCTTGCCCTCGCACTCGCCTGCATCGTCACCCTTGCCCGTGCGGTAGTCGATTCCGCCTTGCGCTCGTCGACACCCACGCTCGCCCTCGCACTCGCCTGCACTATCGCCCTCGCTTGCGCCGTAGTCAATTGCCCCTCGCGCCTGCGCTGTAGTCGATTCCCCCTCCCACTCGTCAGCACCCACGCTCGCCCTCACACTCGCTTACACTATCACCCTCGCCTGCGTCGCATTCCATTCCCCCTCGCGCTCGTCGGCACCCACGCTCGGCCTCGACACCTACGCGCTTGCCCTCGCACTCGCCTGCACTGTCACCCTCGCCCGCGTCGTAGTCAATTACCCCTCGCGCTCGTCGACACTCATGCTCGACCCCAACAATTGCGCGCTCGCCCTCGCACTCGCCTGCACCGTCACCCTTGCCTGCATCGCAGTCCATTCCCCCTCGCGCTCGTCGACACCCACACTCGGCCCCGACACCTACGCACTCGACCTCACACTCACCTACACCATCTTCAACAGTAAGTTCGCTGGTGGAAGGTATACATTCCAATGCTACTTTCTTCACAGAGTATTACTATAATACTATTGATGGTGCAAAATATATTTTCACATTCGAATGTTACTTTCTTATGGCTGAAATTGCATTAATGCAAAATAATTTGTAATACTGTTGATGGTGCAAAAGTATTTTCTATGCACAAATATATAAATTTGCACAACCTACATTAATCACTACCATGTACAATACCTAGATATTTATCTTTTTAAAGTATATTCATTTGTAGATAGGTGTTTATTGTGAATCTAATGTTTATGGTAATGTCCATCTCTATGTTATGTTATGGTGCATTTTATATTATGTTTGTTGAGTATTTTTGTTTTGATGATGTGTGCTGAATGAAAATAATCATATTTGCTCAATTACTATTGCTTGTGAAAAGAAATTAAAATCATCAATTAATATAGAAAAAGCTTACTGATATAAATACTTGTCTGTATTGGATCTGAAGTTAATAACTAGTCATTTCGTTGCATTAATTTCTCATTTAGCTAAACGTTAAGTTAGCGTGTGTTTTTATTGAAAAGCATGATATGTTTTAATGTTATATCTTCTGTATCATGAACAGTGCACGTTTAGACAACTCATTAAGTTAGAGTTTTGTTTGTATAGAGGTCACGTGAGAACTCGTTAAGTTATATATATACTTGTGTTACTCGTTTAGTTAACATTAAAGTAACGACTTCTTATTACACTGATGAAAAACTTTTGGACAAGAAAGTTTATTTTGCAGGAAATTTTTCAGAGATCCAAGACTAATGATTAAAGGAAATTCGAAATATAAACGTGGGCTAGAATGTGTGTGTTTCGATGAAGGAAAAAGAAAAGACGTGGAGAAGTGGAAAACTAGTAGTGGTTAAACGTGAAGGATATGCATGAAATGAAGATACAGTATAAAAGGCATAGAATTCTTGTTGATCAATTTATCCTTGCACACAAAAAGAAAAATCTTTTCAAGGATCAAAACCATCCCTGCACACCAAAAGAAAAATCTTTTTTAGGGATCAAAAACACCTTCTCGGGGAAAATCTCTCAAGTAGAAGAAAGTTCAGTGAAGCATAAAAAGGTAAGATTTTCGTCATTGAAGATTTGAAGTATCAGAAGAAAGCAAATTCGGTGAAGCATGAAAAGACAAGATATTCGTCACTAAAGAATTGTTGAAGAAGAAAAAGAAGAAGAAGAAAGATCTCAAAAAGGGAGAAAAGTTTTAAATTCCGCAAATTAGTTTTCTCTGTTTGTAGTTATGAAATTGTTTAGATGATACATGGTATCGAAATATAATTGCATCTACAATTTCTAAGGAAAATTAAATTGTATATTGTAATTGAAATCTTGAATAAAAATGATTTTATGAAAACAATGTCTCGACTTGTTTTTGAGTTTTAAAGTTTCAATTATATTTCAGAAAATATTTAAAAATACACAATTCACCCCCCTCTTGTGTAGCCATACAATCCTACAAGTGGTATCAGAGCTTTGTTAATAATCTTTGATATAAAATTGATACCAACTTATTTAATATCATTGTTTATTCTACCTTCCTTGTTTTTAAATGGAAATTAATATCTGAGCATACGTTTAACTCTATTGATTTAAGGCTCAAGTTGTTTTAAAGTTTTTAGACTGTTTAAAATCAAATAGGTTGAAAAATCTAAGGTAAAATGGCTATTGGAAATGGTAATTTTTCTTTATATGAATGCCAAAATCTTAATCGTCCTCCTTTATTTAATGGAATACATTTTGAATATTGGAAATATAGGATGACTATTTTTCTTCAAAGTATAGATCATAAATTGTGGTTCATGATTTCTAAATCATATACTCCGTTAACTACTCCTTATAATACTTGGACAATTACTGAAAAAGAAAATGAAACTCTGAATGCTAAGGGCTTAAATATTTTATTTTGTGCATTGAGTTATGAATAGTTCAGTAAAGTGTCGGCATATAAATCTGCTTATGAGGTGTGGCATGCATTAGAAGTTTCACATGAAGGTACTTCTCAAGTTAAAGAGACAAAAATAAACATGTTGATTCATAAGTATGAACTCTTTAAGATGCATGAAGACGAAAATATTTCTAAGATGTTTTCCAAATTTCTTGATATCATAAACTCTTTAAAATGCTTAGGAAAGAATTTTGAACAGAAGGATTTGGTGAGGAAAATTCTCAGATCCCTAAGTTCTAAATGGTCTCAGAAAGTAACATCAATTGAGAAATCACGAGATTTAAATGTTTATACTATGAATGAACTTATAGGAAATTTAACAGCTTATGAAGTTCAATTAAATGAATCAATGAGTCACAACAAACTAAAAATGAAGAAAGAAATAGCCTTCGAAATTAATTCAGATTCTGATATATCTACTGATTCTGACGAGGATTTGATTTTGCTGACTAGGAAATTCAAGAAAGCATGGAAAGCTAGGAAACAGCAAAGGAACAAAAATGATAAACCCTCAACGTCAAAATCATTGAATGATAAGAATTATTCATCCAAAAAGTATGTATGTTACAACTGTAAGAAACCTGTACACCTTTCTTCAGATTGTCTTATGAGGAAAAATGAAAAGCAAAGTAGGACAAATCAGAAGAAGATGATTCAGAAAACTCAGAAAAAGTTTTACAAGAAAAAGGCTTTGAAGGTCACTTGGGATGACACGTCTGAAGAGTCTAAATCTGAGGAATCAGCATCAAAATCTTCACATTCAGAAGGAGAACAAGAGTTAGAAGACGTTGCTCATGTGTGCTTCATGGTAGATGAGTCTGAGGTAATATCTGATCCTGAAAGTCATTCAGATTTCAACTTTGATGAATTATTATGTGCTTATCATGCATTATTACAAAAACTTAAAGTATGTAAACTGGAAAATAAGAATATTAGAAAATCTTCATCCATTATGGAAGAAGAAAATTGTTTCCTGTCTACTACTTTAGAAAAGTTTAAATGTGATAATGAAAATCATGCTAGAGATTTGCAAAAATTTAGATTTAATGAATGTATCTTGCATGAACAAATACAGAATATAAATGCTGAAAAATTAAAGATAGAATCTGGAAATGAAATGTTGAGAAACAATATAAATGAACTTGAATTAGAGATAGAAAAATTAAAACTAAGAGAGCAAGATTTAAATTCTACCTTTGAGAAATGGAATTTAAGTTAAACTAAGTTAGACAAACTAACTAGTACCCCTGCAGTGTCTTATAAATTTGGCTTAGGATTTGATTATCCTGAATCTCAAGCCAATAAAGGATTTATTAGTTGCAGTTCAAGTAAATCTAAGACTAAAATTCCTTTTATTATGAAACAAGGTAATAAATATGTAGAAGTAGGTACTTCAAGGGATGAATCATGCAGTAATAATATAAATCAATGTGATTTGTCAAATTGTACTTCTAACATGACTATAAATGTTTCTAAAAATCTTGTTTCTTGTTCTGGAAATTCAGTTTCTAATGTTTCTAAAATTTCAGACAATTGTAGTAAACTGGAAATTCAGAAACCTGAGCATGTAATTCAATACACTGGTATTAGACCAATTACTCATTCTGCATGTGATAAAACAAAAAATTCTTGTGCAGAAAAAGATTTTATATGTACGGAAAATTTTAATACAAGTACAAAATCTTGGTATGAACTTACTGAAATGTATAAGCATGACCAAAATAAATTAACAATTGATAAAAATATGTTTGGTCTTGATTATACTACATCTGAAAACAAAAAGAATGATTGCAAAAGCAATAATGCTATATGTGAGTATGAAGCTAATGATAAATCAATAGTACTTACAACTAATAAGAATATAAATGATAATGTTAAACTATTTTTAAACAAAAAGAAGAAATATGCGTTTAATGAACTTGGTCCTCAACAACATTGGGTACCAAGAAAAAGTTTTTCTTAATTTGTTGCAGGAGGAAACAACATCAAAATGGATCTTGGACAGTGGAGCGTCAAGTCACATGACCGGACAAAAAAGTCTATTACAAAATTTTACAAATACCATGAAAGGAAGTGTAACATTTGGAAACAAAAGCAAAGATAAAATCATAGGTATGGGCAATGTTCAAATAACTCCTACTTGTGTTATTTCGAATGTACTATATGTAGAAAACCTAGGATTTAATTTGCTGAGTGTCATAAAACTAACTAAAAATGAATATTATGTAGTGTTTGAAGATAATGTATGCAAAATAATTGATAAAAATATAGATGAAATTAAGTTTATTGCTAAAAGAAAAGGTTCTGTATGTATTTTATCTTTACCTTCTGGTGCAGTTGATTTAAATTCATGTTTGCTAGTTGAAACTAGTGATGCATATCTATGGCATAGAAGGATTAGGCATATAAATATGAGACTGTTACATAAACTATCTAGAAAACATTTAGTGAGAGGTTTACCAAAGATTAAATACTCAAATAACTTTATGCATTTGGTAAACTTCACAAAAACTCTTTTAAATCCAAAACTGATATTTCAAGCAAGAGAGTCTTAGAACTTATACATATGGATTTATTTGGACCAATAAGAATCATGAGTCTTGGTGGTAAACGGTATGCATTTGTTTTAGTAGATGACTTCTCTAGATACACTTGGGTATATTTTCTAGCATCTAAGACAGAAGTTTTCGAAAAATTTAAAATGTTTTGCAATTTTGTTCAAAATGAGCAAAGTGTCTCTATTCAAAAACTTAGGAGTGATCATGGAACTGAATTTGATAATGATCAAATAGATAACTATTGTAATGAGCATGGCTTTGATCACAGATTTTCTTTTCCAAGAGCACCGTGTCAAAATGGTGTTGTTGAGAGAAAGAATAGATCACTTCAAGAAATGGCCAGAACTATGTTGAATGAACATAAGTTATGTCAAAATCTTTGGGCTGAAGTAGTAAATACAGCTTGTTATGTTATTAACAGAAGTCATTTAAGACCTCATGTTAATAAAACTCCTTTTGAAACTATGTTTAATAGGGTTCCAAAAATTTCCTATATGAAACCATTTGGCTGCAAGTGTTTTATTCTTAATACTAAGGATAAAAGGGATAAATTTCAAGCCAAATCGGATGAAGGAATTTTTGTAGGTTACTCTACTAGAAGTAAAGCCTATAGAGTATATAACAAGACTTCTAGGACTATTGAAGAAACCCTCCATGTAAGCTTCAATGAAAATTCTCTTAGAGAATCTCAATCTAAAGCTGATAATGATGATATGATCAATTTGCCAAGTGAGTTAGAGATCAATAGAGAGATTGATGATTTATCTGAGAAAATCAAAAATATGAACTTAAATGATCAAACTAATGATGAAAGTGATGGACTTTCAGATGATGAAAATATTGAGGAAAATTAGAGAAATTGGCGTTATTCTTCATCACATCCCATTACTCAAGTCATTGGTAATATTAATGAGGGAGTTAAAACTAGAGCTTCAGTAAATTTAAATAGTATGTGTATGTTTGTTTCTATGGTGGAACCAAGGAATATACAAGAAGCATTATCTGATGAAAATTGGATAGTGGCAATGCAAGAAGAACTAAATCAATTCATTAGAAATGATGTATGGGAATTAGTTTCTCCACCAGAAAATCAGTCCATAATAGGTACAAAGTGGATCTTTAGAAACAAAACTAACGAAACTGGTCAAATTATAAGGAATAAAGCTAGATTAGTTGCACAAGGGTATACACAGGAAGAAGGATTAGATTATGATGAAACATTTGCTCCTGTGGCTAGGTTAGAAAGTATTAAAATATTATTGGCCTATGCTTGTTATATGGATTTTAAATTATATCAAATGGATGTAAAGAGTGCATTTCTAAATGGTTTAATTAATGAAGAAGTCTATGTAAAACAACCACTTGGATTTGAAGATATTAAAAATCCTGACTTTGTGTATAAATTGAAGAAAGCCTTATATGGTTTGAAGCAAACACCTAGATCATGGTATGAAAGATTGTCTACTTTTTTAATAGAAAAAGGCTATATCATGGGATAAGTGGATCATACTATATTTATTAAGAGAGATGGTAAAGATCAGATTGTTATTCAAATATACGTGGATGATATAATCTTTGGAGCAACCTCTAATAAGTTGATAGAAATATTCTCTGAAGAGATGACTAATTAGTTTGAAATGAGTATTATAGGTGAACTTTCATATTTTCTAGGACTTCAAATTAAGCAAATGGATAAAGGTATATTTTTAAATCAGAAAAAATATGCAGATGAAATGCTTAAGAAATTTAATTTTAATGATACAAGGATTCGAGGAACTCCTATGAGTACTACTTTAAAGTTAGATATTGATGACATAGGAAAATCTATAGATCAAAGAAAATACAGAAGTATGATTGGTTCTTTACTTTATTTGACTGCTAGTAGACCTGATATTATGTTTGCTGTGTGTGTTTGTGCTAGATTTCAATCTAATCCTAAAGAATCACACTTAATTACAGTTAAAAGAATATTTAGATATATACAAGGAACTAAAAATTTTGGACTGTATTACTCTAAGGATAGTTCAATAGATCTTATAGGATATACTGATGTTGATTATGCAGGATCTAAATCTGATAGAAAGAGTACCAGTGGCACATGTCAATTATTGGGAAATAATTTGGTGTCATGGTTTAGTAAAAAGCAAAACTGTGTAGCACTTTCTACTACAAAAGCTGAATATGTTGCTGCTGCACAGTGTTGCACTCAGATTCTGTGGATAAGGCAAACTTTAGAAGATTTTGGATTATCTTATGATACAATTGAGATTTATTGTGACAGTAGTTCTGCAATAAATCTTTCCAAAAATCCTGTATTACATTCAAGAGCAAAGCATATAGAGGTTAGACATCATTTTCTAAGAGATAACGTAATTAAAGGAAAAATTAAATTAGAATTTGTGTCTAGTAAAAATCAATTAGCTGATATATTTTCAAAACCTCTAGACGAAAATACATTATGCAACATTAGATTAAATTTAGGTATTTGTAGACTATGTGATGTGTAAAATGCTTAAACTCCACAAAAAAAGATAAATATTATTGACGATGTTGTTCACCTCATAGATATTATATACTTATTATAAATATCTAAAGTAGTATCTAAATTGCTGCTTAAGATATTATGTATTTATTGTAAAATCATAGTAGTATCTTATTGATTTTTAGTAGTTTATCAATTTTAATAGTTTTTACGATTTTAAGTGGAAGTGTAAATGAAAAACATTAAATACTTTTGACATTCTGAAATTTTGATTAAATGTTTTCTTTGAATCAAGGAAAAAACATATGATCATGCATAAATTTGACTTAATTGATTAAACTTGTAGAATAAGTTATATGTAACTCATCTTAAACTGTTAATCAAAAGTATAAGCTTATTGAAATTGATTCATATTCTTAGTAGAATCATAGATGTAAAAATTGTATGAGATTTGTGTTTTATTGCATCTGTATTAATGGAATACATATATACTGTGCTTAAAATGAAGTGCTTACAAAGTAAAAATCTTTGAGAGTTTATTGATTAGTTTGATCACGAGCCTTTTGTACTTGAGCAGATAGGTATGTAAGGATTGTTGTCCTGAAAAAAGATTCTTTAAATCTGGCAACCTAAGGTCCTGATCAGATTTGGGATTGTTGACTTAAAGCTCATTACATGGGTACATTAGAAAGCTCTTGTATGATTCAAGCTTTTCAAACTAACTTTTAAATAAAATTATCAATATTTACTGTTTTGAAAAGAAAAAGTTGTTTCATTAATTACAGATATCTTTGAATCGCATATAGTTTATACCAATATGACTACTGATTTATTGAATCAACATTAGTACTTTTGAAAATGTTTATTTGAGATACATTCTTTTATTCTCCTTGAATTAATCGAATTGAGTTCAAAGTTGTGTTTTGATTCATATACAATAGGAATTGATTCTTGAAATCATTTTTGATGATGTTAGGATAACGGAAGTGTTTGAAAAGAAAATGTAAAAGTATAGTTATACTTAACATCTATTGTCACTACAAGTATATTTTGTATTTTAATTGAATATATTTGAAGTATATTTGTAGGGGGAGCATTAATAATGTCAAAAACAGATTAATATAATTTAAAATACAAATTTTAGTTAATCTAAATTAATGTCTTCTTAAAATCTTGATGAAATAATGTAAAAAGACAAATAAACTATTTTAGATTCAAAGGACAAAATGTTCAAATAGTTTACTATGTTCTCAAGATAATGTTAAGTTTTAGCATGTGTGTTGTTTTCGGAACATTTTAGTTGGAAGCATCCGAAAATTGTTTTAAGTGTACTAACTAGACGTTATATTAGATAAGGTAACGTGTAAAACTACCTCTAGACAGCGTTTTACTCGTTAGGTTAGTTAACTCAACGAGTTATACTTGAATATTTCGGGTACTTTGATTGAATAAGCTTTATTCAATATTTATTTTATTTCTAAACCCGACTTATCTTCACGTTGAGTTATACGCCTAAAAACCCTATTTAAACACTTATAACACGGGGACTTAGGTTATTTGTAAACTTTGTCAAGAAAATCTTTCCCGCTTGTTGCTATTACAACCTACGACGATGGTCTCCAAGTTCTACAAAGGTCGTGGTAGAGGAAAAGGCAAAAGTAGAAGAGATGCAAAAGGAAAAGAAATAGAGAATGATGAAGTTCCACGTACTTGGTTCAAGAAAATATTTCGAGTGGACAAAAGGTTAGAAGAACTTTATAGAGATTACTTCTTTTCTCAGGATATATTAGATGAAGTTAGACAAGAACTTCAACATACTGATGCAAGTATTACATACATGGGTATTCAAAGTAAATATGATAGAAAATACAGAATGAAATGTGCTGAGATTGCATTTTTGGAACAGTATGCAAAATATTTGGAAAAAGATGTAGGTTCATCAAATAGAACTCCTCAAACTCCTATAAACGGTACAAGACTACATGTATTTGAGGAAGAGCATGAATCAGCTATCCCTACTCCTTTATATTCAAAACAAGTAGAATCAGATATTGTTGTAGACAAAACAAAAGTTGATAGTCTTCGAAAGGCTGTTGCAATAGAAAGTACCTTAGAAGAATTAAAGCAGAAAACTTTTATGGAGCAATTTGAAAAGAAAACAGCAATACTTGAAAAGGAGAAACAGAAATGTTATAGAAGAAGGAAAGTCAGAAAAATTATGTCTAAGGAAACAAAGTCTTTTGAAAAAGGAAAATTAGATGAAAATTTATTTCCAAAGGACAATGTATGTCTAAACATTGTACCTTATTATGCATCTGATAAACTCATTAGTTCCGAACACACTGAAACTGATGAAGATAATGAGACTTTATTTTCCCTTACTAGAAAACTTGAGAAGAAATCCAAGTCAAATATGAGCTCAAGTTTTTCTATTAGTACAAGTCCTGATGATGCAGAAATTGACAAATCAGAGCATCAGGCACCTGACATTGAACAAGTTATTGCAGATATAATTGACAATGTTGAGGCAGTAACTAGTTCAAAGGCTGAATTGTCTGGAGTAGCAGATATTGAAAATGTTAAGACTCCAAAAGAGCTAAAAGTTAACTAGCCTTCTACGGAATCTATAGAAGCAGAGTCTGAGAATTCACAATATGAATCAATGGAAATATCTGTTGAACAAAATGAACAATTACAGACAGATACACCGGCTGTAGAATTTGTGGAAAAATTGTACTCTGAACATTCTATAGAGATTGAACAGATGAATGTTGAGCATATTGACAATGTTCCTAACACTGTTGAAGCTGAAGAATCAAGCTTACCTGAGCAGCTTCAAGATAATATTTTGGAAGAGGAACAACATGACATTCATTTTGAAGAAGAGGTTCCTGAAGATGAATTAAACTCTGAATCACAGCTTTAGGTATCACCTTCTTTGTGTACAATATTAAAAAGTCAAGGTAATGCAATTCATTTTATATCTGAAGAAGCATTGCAGAAATACAATAATCTGATTACATGTCAGATTCTGCATGCTCGTCCAATAAAATTCAGAAATTTGATGGAAATAAGAGATCTGTTTGAGTTTCAAGGCCTCATTAAATTCTTGCCAATAGGAACGAAATGGAAGCAATACATAGAGCTTATTGCAGCTTTTTATAGCAATCTGGACAAGAATGGAAATTTTCTGAAAACTCAAATAAATGAACAGGAGTTTATATTGTCTCCTGAGTTAATTTTTGAAGTTTTAGGATTAAAGAATGAAGGTGTTGTTGTTACCAACAGATTTGACATAATAAGACAACTGGAATGGAACATTCAGTCTTTTTCAAAAATTCCAGATGTATATTCTAAAATGAGATTAATGGAAAATCTGAATGTAAAGGCAATGTTTATTGCAAATATATTGCATGCAAATTTATTTCAGAGAGTTGGACACAATATGGAAGTCAGCAGAAGTTGTTTATATGCAACTTATAGCTTGCTGCATAGAATTCAAATCAATTGGTTTGATGTTTTCACTTCTCAACTACAGCATATGAGTTCAAAGTTATTTTATGGTGATGCTGTTTGTAGACTCATTGCAAGCCAATTGAATTTATCCGACTGACCCTTTGAAACTAAAGGCATGAGAGCATTTAGTATCAAAGATTTGTAAAAATTCCAGGCCATGCATAAACCTCAAGGACAACAACAACAACAACCTGATACAGACCATATACAACAACAACAACAACAAAGTTATTCAGTTCAAGTAGAACAGCAAACCCAGTTACCTCCTGACTTAGATGCAGTGCTTAACGACATCAGAAATGATATTAGGCATCTAGGAGATAAAATATGTAATGCTATAAGTGATATACTTAGGAGGGGTCAATAATTGTTTTTGTTTGTTTCTGAATACAAAATGTAATGTTTGTATTACTTGTTTGATTCATTGAACAATACATTTTTCTGTAAATGTGTTCAATTATTATTCTTGTTTACAAAAATCATTGTTGTAATTCTCTTATATACATATATATATTCTCTGTAATTATCTTTTTGATTAATGACAAAAAGGGGGAGAAATATTATAAAAAGATGATTATGATCTTAATTGCATATATATATTATAAAAGGAGATGCTATTTAAATGGTTATTGTAATCTGACAGATGATAATTTGAAAACTGATACTTATATAATTATTGACATCTGAGAGTTTTAGTTCTGAGAGGTAAAATTTACACAAACAATAGAAATAAGCTTAAATGAACTTAAGACAACAAACAAGTTTGTTGAATTAAAAGTTAACCCAACGAAGGTGCTTTGTTGAGTTAAACATATTTCATAATTGATTTAATATGGTTTTGTCATCATCAAAAAGGGGGAGATTGTTGAGTATTTTTGTTTTGATGATGTGTGCTGAATGAAAATAATCATATTTGCTCAATTACTATTGCTTGTGAAAAGAAATTAAATTCATCAATTAATACAGAAAAAGCTTACTGATATAAATACTTGTCTGTATTGGATCTGAAGTTAATAACTAGTCATTTCGTTGCATTAATTTCTCATTTAGCTAAACGTTAAGTTAATGTGTGTTTTTATTGAAAAACATGATATGTTTTAATGTTATATCTTCTGTATCATGAACAGTGCACGTTTAGACAACTCGTTAAGTTAGAGTTTTGTTTGTATAGAGGTCACGTGATAACTCGTTAAGTTATATATGTACTTGTGTTACTCGTTTAGTTAACATTAAAGTAACGACTTCTTATTACATTGATGAAAAACTTTTGGACGAGAAAGTTTATTTTGTAGGAAATTTTTCAGAGATCCAAGACTGATGATTAAAGGAAATACGAAATATAAACGTGGGGTAGAACGTGTGTGTTTCGATGAAGGAAAAAGAAAAGACGTGGAGAAGTGGAAAACTAGTAGTGGTTAAACGTGAAGGATATGCATGAAATGAAGATACAATATAAAAGGCATAGAATTCTCGTTGATCAATTTATCCTTGCACACAAAAAGAAAAATCTTTTCAAGGATCAAAACCATCCCTGCACACCAAAAGAAAAATCTTTTTCAGGGATCAAAAACACCTTCTCGGGGAAAATCTCTCAAGTGGAAGAAAGTTCAGTGAAGCATAAAAAGGTAAGATTTTCGTCACTAAAGATTTGAAGTATCAGAAGAAAGCAAATTCGGTGAAGCATGAAAAGACAAGATATTCGTCACTGAAGAATTGCTGAAGAAGAAAAAGAAGAAGAAGAAAGATCTCAAACAGGGGGAAAAGTTTTAAATTCCGCAAATTAGTTTTCTCTGTTTATAGTTATGAAATTGTTTAGATGATACATGGTATCGAAATATAATTGCATCTACAATTTCTGAGTAAAATTGAATTGTATATTGTAATTGAAACCTTGAATAAAAATGATTTTATGAAAACAATGTCTCAACTTGTTTTTGAGTTTTAAAGTTTCAATTATATTTCAGAAAATATTTAAAAATACACAATTCACCCTCCTCTTGTGTAGCCATACGATCCTACAATGTTCATATATGTATTCTTAGGAAATGGAAAACAAGAAAGGATGTGGAAGATCTTATTTTAGTTGTAGTGTTCAAGCGGATGAGATGATATTAAGAAGGGTGTGCAATGCTATTAAGGAGGGTAATGGTAAAACTCCTGATGGAAAGATACGAGTTGATACTTGGCTGAAGGTAATTGATGATTACAATAAAGAAATAAGAGGTAACATCCAAAAGAAAAATATTGATAGTCGAATGAAAACATGACAACAAATGTACAAGATTTATACCAAGATTGGTGCACAAAGTGGTTGGGGATGGAACTACATTCATGGACATACTGATATCGCAAAAGAAGTTTGGGATGAATTTGTTATGGTTAGTTGAATTTTTTCAAATTTAAATTTAACATTTGATTAGCTTATAATTTGTACTAATATTTTTTTTTCCTAATAGGTTCATCTAGAGTGTGCATAGTACAAGGGTAAAGCATGTCCTATATATGACCAACTTCAAATAATATTTGAAGGAAATCTTGCAACAAGCTCAACTAAAATGAGTACAACAAATTTGAGAGCAGTTGTGAACTTGAATGAAGATACAAATGACCTTGATAATGTACCTCTTACACAAAATACTATGGAATTTGAGGCTAAAACTCAAGATCCTTTTCCTACTCAAGCTCCTTCTCCTAGTTTGAATGATGTAGACTCATGTAGGAAAGGAAAACGTCCACGTCCACATGCTGAATTACAACTTATGGCAACTACAATGAACAATGTTGGTGTATCACTTATGAATTATTTTAGTGAGGATATGGAAGAAAATTTGAGAAAAATGGCACACACAGAGTGTGTCATACAACTACAAGAGAACATGATATCGATCCAAAAGGAAAAGATGGCATTTACACAACGTATTGAAGAAAGAAAATTAACATACATGGAGAGGAAGATGGAATTGTTAGAGAAAAAAGATCGGGAAGAAGATGATGTTCTCACTATTTTACTTTCACTTACAGATCTTACAGAAGAAGAAAAATACAAGGCAATGCAATTATTGGAGATAGAATCAAAGAAGAATCAATTTAGGCATCTACCACCGAACATGAGAACTTCATGGTTGAAGTTTAATTTGAAATGATATGCTTTTTTCATTTAAAAATTTAAATTTTGTTGAACATGTTTGAATTTATTGAACTTGTGTTATCCTTATGTAACATGGTGTAAACATTTTGTTGATGTATGCATTGTTTTGCATTGTATGCTATTATTATGTTTTCTTTATTAAATCATAATTGGTATGATAGGTACATATGTAGGGACTAGAATTTATGAAGAGGTCGATGTCCATTATTAATGAAGACGAAGAATGAAGGAAGAAAAAAAGAAAAGTTATATTGGGAACATGGCAATTTCTATGCAGAATTACTATAAATGGGATTCAAACATCCACCACTCGTATATAGAGTACAGAAGGAGTAGAATATGTACAAAGATTGTTAGATCCATCATCACCATATCAAGCATACAACTACAGGAAAATTTATCGAATGAGTCGACATGTTTACAAAGGTATGGAGTAACCAGAGAGCGTTTTCATTGCTTAGCATGGACTGTCAGTACATATTTCAATGAAATGATAAATGCTATATTAAAAATAGGTGATATACTTCTAGCTAAACATGAAGTTGCTACACATAATCAAATTCAGAATGATGTTAATGTTTATCCATATTTCAAGGTACACACTTCAATCTTTATTTCTATTTTGATATTTCATGTTATTCATTTATATATTAATTAAATTTGTTTTTGGTATGAGTAGGATTGTATAGGTGCTATTGATGGTACACACATTAAAGCCACAATTTATGGAAAAGAGAATGCCCGATTTAGAAATAGAAAAGGTGAATTGTCACAAAACGTATTGGCTGCATGCAATTTTGATATGGAATTTACTTATGTTCTTAGTGGGTGGGAAGGTTCAGTTGTTGATGCTCAACTCCTTCAAGATGCGACAACTCAATGCAATGGTTTGCAAGTGCCACGAGGTATACAACTTATGATCTAACTTTATGTCACCTATCAATCAAAACTGAATTTATTTCAAATGATGTTCAAATACATGCAGGTAAATTTTACTTAGTTGATGCTAAATTTCCAAATAGGCTTGAGTTTATATGTCCATTTTGAGGTGTTCGATATCACTTATCAGAATATGAAAGAAATCGACAACCGACAAATGCAGTGGAAAACTTCAACTATAGACATTCACAGTTGAGGACAATAATTGAACGTACATTTGGAGTAGTCAAACATTGTTTTGCAATATTATGAGGATATATGCCATTTCCTTTTACAACTCAAGCAAAAATAGTGTTGACATGTTTTTTAGTTCACAACTTCATTCGTAAAGTAGATAAAACAGACTTATGTCAAGATCTTGAAGATGAAGTGCAAGAAGATGAACGTGATATATAAGTTGAAGACTCTACAAATGTAGAAAGACAATATGAAATAGTTAACACTATTGGGAACAACACGCAAGAGCAAAAAAAGAAATTGTAGATAAATTTTGTGAAAATATTATGTATGCAATATAGGATGGTCGTCAATGAAAATATTACAAACATCATAATGAGTAGATTTTTTGTAATATACCTTTTTTTGATAATTACGAGGAATATAGAATTTATAATTATCCTTTTGTTGTTTTAAATATGTAATATAACGTATAAGTTATCAATTTCTGTAATTTTTGATTTATTTTATATAATGATATATTTAATTAATTGATAAATGATATATAAACATTTATTTTAATAATATGCTCATATATTAATGTAAATAATTCATTAATAATTTAATTACATTTTCACTAATTACTTTAATTCATTACTTAATTTTATTAAAAATCATTTCTATTCAATTCCCTCCAATTCTGTCATGTGCACAAACACTTAAATTTCAATTTTCGTCAAATTCTTGAATGTCCATAAACACCCAGATTTTGAATTCTTTCCGTCAAATTCTGTAGAATTCAAATTCTAGATGCATAAACATGCCCTTAATGTTAGAAGAAAAAGAAGAAGAAGATTAGGCATAACTATTAAAAAGAAGAAAAGAAAAAGAAATAGTGCTTGAGGCTTAAGAAGAAATTAAATGTCTGCCTATAATATTTATAGTAGGGCATAAAGAGCCCATTTTTCTAGATTTTCTATTAGAAGAAGAAGAAGATCAAGAGTAGGAACAAAGAAGAGAAGAAAAACAGGTTGAAATTAGTCTACAGCTTGAAGAATTGGAAAAAGAAGTTAGGATAGAATATACTATGCCCGAGACTCCATCCCAATTTACCATAGAATTAGAAAGAACAGTAACAATGTAGATTGGTAGTGAGGAGGAAGAAGAAAGAGAAGAAGTTGAATAGAAAAAAAAAAATTTAATAGATTCCTCTGAAGAGAATGAAACTCTTTAGCAACTTATGGAGGAAATACAAGATAAAAATGTGGAAAGTTCTACAGGCTCTCCACCACATTCTAGAATTGAAAGATAGGAATCTCTAGATTATTTTCAGCAACCATTACAACAACAAGCTCAGCAAATTGAAGAAGAAAGTCAAGAATAGAGCCCTCTAGAGCAACAAATCCAAATTCTTGATCCAACAGAAGTAACTATTCTTAATGAAATTGATTTCTAGAGTCAGGAAGCTTATGGTAAGTATCAAGTAATAAAGGTGTATGATATAATTTACAGAAGGCCAATAGATTGGATTGGAATGGATGACGCTAAAGAATTATTTGAATTCCAAGGTTTATTAGGAATTATTCCAAAGCAAAAAGGGCATGCAATTTATGAAAATTTAGTGCCTTGTTTTTATGCAAATTTGAGAGAGGATGAAAGAAATTTAATTGCAAACATGGAAGAAGTTGATATTCAAATAATACCTGAACTCCTCTACAACATTTTTGGACTAAAAAATGAAGGGATTGAAATTTTGAAAAATACAACTACAACTAAATGGACAGAACAAGAAATCAAGCAATGTTTGGTCATTGACCCTAGTGTACCATTACTGAACAGACTTAAGTATTTAAATGGGAAAGCACACATGGTGGCAAACATTTTAGTTAAAACTATCTATTAGAGGCATGGCCATGACATTGAATTGAGTCAATTTGTTAAATGGGCTACGTATGTAGTTGTAAATAAAATTCAAGTTAACTAGTGTCAAGTCTTCCTGTCAAAGATCAAATCTGCAAAGAAGAAACTATTCTTTGGGGGCTTGATACCAGAATTAATGGTGGAAGGAATAGATTTCATGAAATGGGCATCTAAAAGGATGAGATCAAGAACCATTTCAATGAAAGAATACAAAAATTATGCTGCTATTACTGTTGAGATGACTGCACCTTGTAGAGAATTTGCAAGAGCTATAGAATGAATTAATCAACTAAAACAACAACTAGAAAAGCTCTAGAAGGAAGTAGATGAACTAAGAAAGAAGGATTAAAATGTATTATTCATCTACTTGTACTAAAATTATTTGATAGTATGTATTGTAAATGATATATATATATTAATGTATGAACATCAATTTGTTTCTGAATTTGTGTGATTGTGAATAAATGATTTAATTGAGAACTATTTTGAATATAAATATTATATATCTATTTATTTAAAGCTTTGCAGGACTATTTTAAAAGGTTTACAATTTTAGGAATGATGTGAATACATGCACGATAAATTGATAATATATATTAGCATACTGAAAAGTAAAATGTAATTTCTACATAACAGGAAATAAACTGTAAGTTAAATATGCATATAATGTTTGAATTTAAATGAGTTTAAATTGGAACACTGCATTAATGTAATGTATTTAACTTTATTTAAGTTGATAAAATGCAAGAAAAAAATATAGAAGTTAAGATGAGGAGTAAGTTCTTAGGAAATTTTTTTTACTAAGTGTTAACTCAATGAAGTTAGTTCGTTGAGTTAACCTTAACTCCACGAAATCAATATTAAAATATAAGGTCACTCTGTTGAATTATCTATAACTCAACGAAGTTAGTTTGTGAAGTTAGCAAATAGTAACTAAGGCTAGTACATTGAGTTATCTATAACTCAACGAGCTTAATTCATGGAGTTAGGATAATGGTTATTCTTTTATCCATGAACGAAACTTTATGGGTTTAGTGGTTACTAGAATTTGAAATTAGAAGTGGAACATGTATCCATTAAAATATGAAACATATTGCACATTACAAGACGCGTTCTTGCAATGAAATTCATTTGCCTTATGGACGTACATTATAAATATAGAATAGAATTTGATTTATTGGGTACCAGCAATTGAGGAGAGAAAACAAAATTCGTTGAGGAATTGGAAGGAGAAGCAACTGATTCAACTTCATCCATCAACAACTAT
The DNA here is from genome assembly GCA_036874045.1 of Cymodocea nodosa. Lineage (NCBI taxonomy): Eukaryota > Viridiplantae > Streptophyta > Magnoliopsida > Alismatales > Cymodoceaceae > Cymodocea > Cymodocea nodosa. The sequence goes on along the minus strand of JAZBRI010000003.1, from coordinate 17,450,433 downwards.
TTATTGAGAACAAAGCTTCAGACTGGTATGTAATTAATATGCTACAATTTTACTTTATGTTAAGAGTTTATGAGCACATGGACTCATTCTCCTAGCACTAAATGATTAGTAAGAACATCTACATAAGATTATTCAACACAGAAGCATACTGAAATTTTTTTTAAATTGGACTTTAACGAAATCCTTAGGGGTGTAGCCAACCTTTCTTTAAAGGAGAACGAAGATATGACTGCTCCAGTAGAAAAACCATTAGGGAAAATTCTGTATCTGAAACTAGTTGATGAACCTTCATGTATTCGATTGCCAAACTTTGAGAGAGATAGGTTTGAATTGAAATCTAATTATATTAGTTAATTGCCACACTTTCATGGATTAGAAAGAGAAGATGCCTATTATTTCCTTAAAGAATTTAACGAAGTTTGTCAAATGATGAAATGCCGAACATGAGTATTGATGCTATTAAACTTAGATATATTCCTTTTGCTTTAAAAGACACAGCTAAGAGATAGTTATATACTCTATCACTTGATTCAATTTCTGCTTAGACTGAATTTTGCTCTATTTTTTTGGAAAAATATTATCCAGCACATTAAACGATTAAAAAGAAAAAGGAAATATTAATGTGTAGCCAAAAATAGGGAGAATCATTCTAGAAATATTTTGAACAATTTAAAGATTTACTAACTCAATGTCCACATCATGCAATGAGTAAAGCATAATTAATAGGTATAATTTATGAAGGCATAGATGTTTCAACTAAATCTTTATTAGAATCTACTTGTCAGAATGTATTTTTAAAACTGTGTAGTGAAGAAGCATAGACATACTTAGAAAACTTTGTAAAAATAACTATTTAGTGGGAAAACTCGATTGAAGCTATTACAGATAAAAGAATATTGCTAAGGGGAATGTATGAAATAGATTCAAGCACTATGCTTGAAGTTAAATTAACTAAGTTAACAAAGAAAATAGAGTTATCACTAAATAAAAAACTAGCAGAAAAGAATGCAAATATTAATAACTTAGATATTATTTATACTAGAAATTAGAAAGATAACTTTGAAAATTCTTATAACCGTAATTGGAGAAATCACCCAAACCTATCTTGGAGAAATAACACTTTCCAGGGAGGAGAAAATATAAATGACAAAAATATAAGTTATAAAGCATTAATTGAACAAGGATCTAGAATAGAAAAGTTAGAAAAGATAATTCAACAATTAAACAATCATCTAGATCATGTATTTGGAAATGTTATCATTCAAAATCAAAATATGAATAGAAATATACCCCCTAGTTAGAAGGAATCAATAGAAGCTAGAGCTATAGGAGGATTGCCAATGCAAGCAATGTCTAACCCTACCAATAGAACTGATAATGAAATTGATACCTCCTATGGGAGGGAAGCTGAATGAGGTAGTATAATTGTTAGCAACTATGTATAATATAGCAAGTAGAAAAATATAAAAAGAAAATGAAAGTTTAATTATATGCTGCATGTAATTTGTGCATTTTATATATGTTAATTCATGCATATTAAGGATTATAAAGTGTAAATATATATGTTTTAATGTGGAATTACATGCAAATCATATTTTTAGACATTTGCATGAATTAAGGATTAAATAGTCAATAATGCATAAATTTATCCTTTACTAAATTAACACCTAGTAAATTAGCCCATGTGTAGATATAAGTAATTTATATATTGATTTCATGCATATCTTAAAAGAATTATCATTAAGGTATGAAATCAAATAATCTTCAATTGAACAAGCAACATATTATGCACATTTCATTTTTTCTTTATAATCTAGTTGGAATTTATGTGTAATGCGCATATACATTTAATGTCATGTTTGAGTTGTTGATAATAGGTGAGGACGTGGACCCTTGGATTAAATCATGGGAAATCAACAAACCATGGTCGACCAAAGGAAAGAGCATTTCCTCTTTCTCCTTGACACAAGGGTTAGAAGTCCAACTCCAATTTTTGTCCCTCCCTTTCATCCAAGATTTTGGAAGAGTTTTCCTCCAAAATTGGTGAGTGTTGGCGTCTTCCCCCTCATCCTAGAAGACCTCCTCTTCTCCACTCCAAGCTGACATATGGAAGGATCTCCACAAGTGAATTTGGTGGTATTAGAGGCACGTGTGCAGCATTGGAAGAACTTGGGATGTGATCTTCAAGGTGAGGTATTTAGGAAGCATCAAAGTTGAAGAAGAAATCCAAGTATCTTGGAAGTGGATTGAGGATGTGCAACCCATTTTCTCCAAAGCAAACATAAGTGGTTCTCTTTAGGCATGACTTGCAAATGGTGACAGCCTTGTAGGGGAGCAGACAAAGTGGTTCATCATCAAATAGGGCTCAAATGCTTGAAGAGATGTGAATGATTTAAAGGTAAAAGAGAAGGGAGAGATCCTCATACTTGTATTCTCAATTTCATATCATATGTATATGAGTATTTAGGAATTTTTGGATTTATAAATGTATGCACGTTTAGGATCTTTGTTAAATGTTTATTTCTTTAATTTAAATAGTTGTTTTACAATTTATTTCATGGAAAATGATTGCTTCATGTGAATATGTGAATGTTGTGCATAAAACTAATCCTTAATTCTTGTGAATGCGTGTATAATCCTATTTGCTATAAATTCCAATATGAGCCTCGTTTTGTTATATGTTGTACAACTTGATTTCTCTGAGTTATATGTCATGTTATAGCTTGTTTTGTAAGTACTTCAAGTGTAGAATACGTATGTAGTGTTTTTGTAATTTTCTAGAATGTATTTCTTCGATTTTTTGATTATTCTTTCGAAGGTAGCATCTACTCCATTTTACTGGTCGAGCATCAGAAATTGTGCTCGACACCTTTTTGTTTCCTTGCAATTGTACATTTTGAAATGTTTTTATGTAAATTTTCCTGATTAGAACAATGAATTATCTTTCAAGGCACATTAATTTCATGGTGTTTCGTGAAGATTTGACTGAGTTATGATTTTTACACTAACAACACATTTTTGGAAAGTTTTTAGAATCATTTTGCGCACTCTTTGTAAATTCGACTTTGGCAACAACCTAGAGTAAGTCATTTTAAAGATAACTTGATGACCTTTCCAACCAATATTTTCTCTAAATTTTTCAATGTCTAGGTTGGAAGGAAGAAGAGTTAGAATTTAGACTTAATTTCTGTGATTCTAGAGATGTGAAATAATGATTTTCTTGAGTTTTCTAGCTATTGACTCTAGGAATTAACAAGTTTTATTTTATTTTTGAAATCTTTATTGTATTTGTGTAAATTGTAACTTGATTACACGTAATTAGAGTTTTAATTACAAATTTAATGGTATGGATGTTTTATCAAATAATCATTTTAATAAATTTACTTAAGACAAACTTCTTATGGATTCAACTTGTACTTGCACATGCTTATTACAATGGGTACCGTGCACTTGCAGTTATTGTTCAAGCTTTAATTTTGCTCATTTTTAATGAATTTTATAAGTAATTTTGCATGATATTATATATCTATGATGGATAAATGATATTAATTATGGGTAATATAAATCTTGAAATATAGTGCAATATAGAAATTTAATTAACAAGTGCATCCCCCATTGGATATAATTTTACATGAAACACATTGATTTATTTTGCATGTCCTATGTTGGCTAACGTCTCTTGGAGTTCAACTTCCATTAATTGTAGGTAACATATATATGGGAGGAGCTTAATGCAAAAGACCAAAGAAGATGTAAAAAATCAAAAGTTGGTGGACTAAACTTTAAAGAAGAGGACATGCCAACACCTTATTGGTCCTCCTAGATCTATGGCATCTTATTGGCTTGGTGATAAAACCAAGGTGCCACATCAAAGAGAGAGAAGACAAAACAACATAAATACAAGGGGAGAGGAATTTCAGCCAATACCTTGGTGCTTCCAACGAGAGAAAGAAGGAGGAGAAGAAGCTTGGAGGTGAGGCTTGTGCTTCCAAAGAGAGACCATCCATTCATGCTATTCACCATTCCAAGGGCTAAGGAGAAGACGTCCAAGCTTGGAGGTGGATTTGCTGCCAAGTTCCATTGAATTCAAAGCTCTAGAGAAGAAGATAAGAAGCTCCTAAGGTAGTGACAACTCTTAGAGTTTATTATTTTCTTGTATAGAAGGAAGAATTGATGAGAAATGGTGGTGAACATCTCAATTATATGTCTTCTTAGCTAGATAGAGTTCAATGAATGTATATGAATGTTTAATTCTTCTTTTCAACTTCTAATTTGCATCCTCTATTCACGTGTATTGTTGGGGCTGTTGGTGAGGCTTTCACACGAGTGAATGACACTCATCAATGGTGGCTTGGCACATTTGAGAAGAAGGTGTGAATTGAAAGAAGAAGAAAATAAGTGTTGATGTTCATTTGAATGAAGAACCTATCACTTATATCTAGTTGTTAATTTTAATTTCAGTAGTTAATTGAGTTTGTTATATCTTATATTGATCACATTTTGTCCTAATCAATCTCCAAAAAGAATTTCTAATGCAAGTAGTATAGTATAGTTTAGCTAGATTAGCAAATAGCATAGTTGCATGCATTTAGTATAAATTAGAATAGAGTAGTATAGTCTATTGAACCTTGTTGTTTTATTTTTCTTTCCTTAATATTGATGCATTGATATCACTTTTGAAATCACATGGAACTTGTGTGCATGTTATAATTGAATGAGTTGATAGATTTACAAGTAAAGAAATTGATTCACATCACCATTTTCCACTACAAATTGCCTTGAAATTGCATGATTTGTGAGCTTGTGTTAACTTTGATTATTCTACATTCACATGTCATTAATTTACTGAAGTATACCTAAGAGCTTGAAGAACAAGTTGAGTAATAGTTGATTAAGTCATAAACACAATCCTTGTGGAAGAATGACCTGTATTTGCCATGTACACCAAAAGAACTATGCACTTGCAGTAAAGCTTGAGCTAAAAATATAGCTCAACAAGTTTTTGGCGCCGTTGCCGGAGATTGGCAATTTGGCTTAGTTTATTTTTACCATATTTGAAGTTCTTAGTTGGTTGTTTGATAAATTTTGATAAACATATCTTTCTTGTGCTTAGTTGTGAATTTTATTGCTTAAATTTCTTGCAAGTATGTCAAATTTTCATCATGATGATCCTTTTAAGTTTATAAATGATTTTTTATCTGAAAGTGCTTGTTCTTATTGCCATGTAAAAGGTCATGATGAAAGCATATGTACCAGCAAGTTATTTAATATAAAAATTCAACCAGTAGAAGAAACAACTCATGTTAGTGATGAATATGATGTCTTGCATGATGCTAGTGAATTTTCTTACGATTTTGATATGCATAAATCTCATATTGATGAAAGAAATGATGTTTGTGATTGCTCTCATGTTAGTAGTAGTTCTATAGAAGAGTCCATGAGGAATATAGAGAGAATCATAGAGTTAGGAGATAGCTATTATGTTGCCACTAAGCTCCTAGAACAAAAAGATGTAATTGTCATAGATGATGAAGAAGACTCTAATGTAGATAAAAACGTGAATTTAATCTTAAGATCTGGAAAAACCATAGAAAGAAACATATTAGAACATGAAATATTAATGCGTATGTAGCATACAGACAACATCTGCCAACTTTTGCTCCATGACCAAACCTTTGAAACAATGTAGCATGCAATATTTTTGCAATAAAACGTGCTTGGCCATTTAAGTCATTTAGTAATCTCAATGGTTTGTTGGCAGTTGGATCTTTGGCTAAACTTGTAATGTCCCATCCCAATCGATAAACCTATTTTCTTTCTGATAATTTAACTCCTTCATTTTTCAAACCAAGTACTTGATAAAGTAAATCTAGAGTTAAATATATGTCATTGTCTTGTATAGTAAAAACAGGAATACCTTCTTCCACTATTAAGTTTGAGTAAAAACAACTAATAAGTTCGAGTATAGCAAAATGGCCTGGTTGTTGTAGAAGTAGAGTCAACAAGCCTTGAAATTCAAATAGTTCTCGTATGTGTGTGATCCCTTCAAACTTAATTGGTCCTGAATATAAAACTTTTACAGTTTTATATGTCTGAAATTTGTCATAACAGGAACTATTTCTGAACCATAATAGTGTATTTTCATCTAAACTCTGTTCAAGATTAGGTATTTTCCTATCATGATGTTCTGATCTAGGACTTGTTTCAATATTATCAGCAGCATCTATATTTTCAGATCCTTCAGAATTGGTGGAATTGCCAACAAAACTAGTATAAATGTCTGAAATATCTATTATTGTCGTATCAATAATCTACTGAATTTCTTCTGTTTGTTCTTCTGGAAACATTTCAGTAACAATAGTCTCTGTAGAAATCTGTATATCAGCAACATGTATATCTATATTTGATCTATTTAACTGTCTTTGCATGAAAGAATGTTCTATATCTGTTTGTGGAATAGAATCATCCTGTATTTCTGAAATTTGTATATGTGAGACATTGGTAGTATCATATTCTATTTGTAACTGTGTATGTTGTTGATTATATATATTTATTAACAAGTATACTATATACTGTAACAAACATAACCATATATGTAAAATGTAGTTTAAGCAACTGTACCAAAATTCAAAAGTCTCTATTTGAGATACAATAAGAGGAAGAATATCTGTACATTCCTCTTCAGATGAAATATCTTCAAAATTCATAAACTCAGTGTCTATTTTGTCAAAAATATCATCAAATTGGATATCATCTGTATATGTATCATCAAAATTTCCTACATTCTCTCTTTCTATAGGAAAACAATGTGTGCTTGCAGCATTGTGTGACAAATTGTCCATTGTATTAAAAGATACATTATGCACTAATGTGACACAATACCTTAGAGTATATGCTTGTAAGCCAATATTTGTCACATCTATTGGGATTCTTAACAAAAATGTCTGTCCAGCTTCTGCAATGGAGCATAGTTTTCCATTTTTCACTGATTCTTCTTTTTGCTGCAATATTCCTTGTACACATGTAGTTAGTCCAAAATATTGAATTGTCTTTTTCTTTTTCCGACTATATGTCTGCAGTGTTTCAGGTTGTTCAGGAGGTTCTAAAATTGTCTTAATTTCTTCTATTAAAGGCACATGGGGTCTTGATGGTCCTTCACCATGATGCCTAGGTGGTAATAATGGAATATAGAGTTTTAAGCTCTCCACCTCTGCCATTTTGAGTTGATAAACTCTTTGTCCTTCACTTTGAAGGCCCATTTTGCTAATGGTAGTTTTCTATTCATCTATATACAGTTTAATATCATCTAAAACAGCTGGGGGAAAATAATGTTGGAAATACAAGGATTGTAATTCCCTGTTTGCATTTTCGATCATTGGTCCCCACTTCTTTCCATAATAAGTGATAGACTGTACCGATGTCTCTAGTACATGTCCAGAACTTACAACCGCAGGGTTAGGTTGTAAATTTCTTTTCCATAAATGCAATGCGGAAAGTTCAGTCTATTTTAGTCTAAACTATGTTTCAGCATAATTTTGAATAAATTTTCAACAGAAATTTTTCTCATCTTGAACAGCTTTTCTTATTTCATGCAGTATTTCATTTGAAAAAGTGTACCTTGAATAGATATCGTTGATTTCATTCTACATTTTCTGAAGTTCCAACTCTTTGTTCTGCACTTTTGTCATTCTACCACATCCTCTTCCACATCCTAACATTGTCGATTAATCTTCGCTTTGCACTATAGAACTTAGTGGAAGTAAAGATTGTGAAGCTAGGGTTTTACCAAGGTAGAAACACGAAAGGTTATTAGTAAAACATTTATAACTCTTCGAGTTTATAAATGGATAAACGGATTCAATCATTGAAATCATAAATATAAGATCCGTTATCGATAAATAACTCGAGTGCTTGCAATAACTATACAAGTTTTACAACCAACAATTGCACAATACTTAGCGTAACTGTTCATATAAAGAAAATAACTTCAAGCTAAGTGAAAAGTGAGAAAACTCGAAGACTTATGATAACTGTTCGAGTTTCTCGAAGGAATAGGTGTGAAAAGTCGAAGAGTTAAACATAACTGTTCGAGTTTCAATTGAGACATTATAAAGCAATGAAATTCAACACGTGCATAATTTGAACTTAAGGTGTTTAGAAAGTTTTGGAGACTTATAAACCTAACTATCTGATGCTTAGGTGTATTTCGAAGAGTTATAGATAACCTTCCGAAAGATAACTTAAGTTAATCATCCAAATCACGACACGTGTACTTAAGTAGTTTTATAATAAAGAGATGTTTCAGATAGTTACAAATCTAACTTTCCGATGCCCAAACGCATTTTGGAGAGTTACAAATAACTTACCGAAAATCCACTTAAGTCATGCATTGTGGTTTCGACATGTGTATTTCAGGAAATAATAAAATAGTCTATTGAACGTTTTAAAACACAACTGTCTGATACTTGCAATATAACTTGTCGAAAGAATAGAGAATTCGGATACTTAAGAATTAAAAAAACCTGCAAGTCACCGACAGTTCAGAAATGTACTTAATTAAAGTGTATTTCCTGAAATTATGCAGATTCTTTCTTGAAAACATATAATAGTTCATAAGAAATGAATTATTATACGAGAAATTGCTCCCCCTACATAAATGTAGTGTAAAGAATCTATGGCGTACTTAATGTGGGTTGTCAAGCCCTAAGTAGATTTGAGTCTCTCTTTTTCTTTTTCTTTTTAATTTAATTTGAATTAAATACAGAAATAAGTAGTAGAGTTAACAATTTAGACTTTCTGGCTTTTATCTTATTCAATTTACAAAAGATAATTCATAAAGATATACTTGCAGAAACTTAAAAAAAATTCAATAATGAGTACACAAACTTAAGACAATAAATATCGTACATTATGTGTAAAGAGTAGATAATAACAAAAAAATAACAAGGATTATATGCACAGATTATGGCAGGATTGTTGTAACACCTTAAAAGATAAATTAAGCTTGACTACATTGCCCCCTTTTTTTTATTATTCATATATATATATTATGTATTACCTCCCACAATATCATCTTTTTACGTGATCACAATCCCTTGCTTAGGGGAAAGATAACTAGTTACTCAATGACAAGTGAGAACAGGTAATAAATTTTTTATTTTTTTTTAAATATAATCTGAATTACTTGCAAAATGAGTTTTTAGTCAGCACATCCCAAACCAGTTGGTTTAAGTGACTAGGGTTTAAGATCCCCCAATGGACTTAATTACTCAAGTAATTACAGACAAAAACAAACAAAACAATAAAACAAGATAGTAAATTAAATTAGAGGCAACCGCAAGACTTAATTTTTCTAACAGAATGTTAATAACTTTCCTTTAATAAAAAGTACATACTTTCTATGTATTTTCCTATTAAAATCTATGTAATAGCATAGACATACGTAACAAAAATATAGTTGGCACTCATATTGAATCAATTTAACTGTCCTTAAGTAATCTTTTTTGAATTTTTTCTTAAATAAATTGACTTCAATAAAAATCAGAATTTCATAAATTCTTAACTACTAGAAAACTGAAATTCAAAAATAGATATTTTGTTTTGTTTTGATTTTTTTTTAATAATAAAGACATTAAATTCTAAAACTACCTTATAACAAACCAAAATACAATGAACAGGACCATTAAATATCAGATAACCTACAGATACCAAGTTCTAATCGTAATTTTGAGAAAGTATTTTCATCTAAGGGTTTTGTAAATAGATCTGCTAATTGTTCTATGGTAGGAACAAAATTTAATACTATTTTTCCTTTTATAACATTATCCCTTAGAAAATGATGTCGAACTTCTATATGTTTTGCTCATGAATGTAACATAGGATTTTTCTAAAAATATAGTTGGCACCATGATACTAAAGAATTACCTAACAATTGACAAGTGCCACTGGTGCTTTTTCTTTCAGACTTACATCCTGCGAAATCAACATCACTATAACCTACTAAGTTTAAAGAACTGTGTTTAAAGTAAAATAGTCCGTAATTGATGGTTCCTAATAGATATTTAAAAATTCGTTTAACAGCAAGTAGGTGTGATTCCTTAGAATTAGATTGATATCTAGCACAAGTACACACACTAAACATAATATCTGGTCAGCTAGCTGTTAAATAGAGTAATGAACCAATCATACTTCTATATTGTTTTACATCTACAGTTTTTCCAGAGTCATCTTTATCCAACTTGGTGATAGTACTCATTGGTGTATTCTTTGTTTTAGTGTTGTCTAAACCAAACCTTTTTAATAAATCTTGAGTATATTTTTCTTGTGAAATAAAAGTACCCTGATCTAATTGCTTAATTTGTAAGCCTAGGAAAAATGATATTTCACCCATCATACTCATTTCAAATTGATTAGTCATGTCTTTCGAAAAGGACTCAACTAATTTATCATTTGTTGCTCCAAATATGATGTCATCTACATAGATTTGAACTACCAATATATCTTTTTCGATCTTCTTGATAAAAAGAGTGTGATTTGCCTTTCCCATAGAATATCCTTTTTCCATAAGAAATTTAGATAATCTTTCATACCAAGACCTAGGAGCTTGTTTAAGGCCATATAGTGCCTTCTTAAGCCTATAAACATATTCAGGATGTTTTGAATCTTCAAAACCTGGAAGTTGTTTTACATACACTTCTTCTTTTATATATCCATTTAAAAAGGCAGTCTTAACATCCATTTGATATAATTTGAAATCCATATAACAAGCATAAGCTAACAAAATTCGTATTGATTTTAGTCTAGCAATAGGAGCAAAAGTTTCATCATAGTCAACTCCTTCCTCTTGCTAGTAACCTTGAGCAACTAATCTAGCTTTATTTTTAACTATATATCCATCTTGATCTACTTTGTTTCTAAATACTCACCTTGTTCCTATTATGGACTGATTTTCAGGTGGTGGAACTAGTTCTCATATCTCATTTCTTATAAATGGATTTAGCTCATCTTGCATAGCTAAATACCAAAATTCATCTTCTAAGGCATCTTCAATTTTCTTAGATTCTAGCAAAGAAACAAATGAATAAGCATCACAGATGTTGACTACTGATGACCGAGTCCTAACTCCTTGATTAGGATTGCCTATTATCTAATCAATAGGATGAGATGAAGCATAACGCCAATTTCTATATTGTTCCACATTTTCTATAGGTATGACATTATTTTCTTCTAAATTTTCATCATTCAAACTTAGATTTCTTATTCCGTCAAATAATCTATCAATTTCTCTATCAACATCATTTGGTACTATTCTTGGGAGAATTTCTGAATCGAAGTTTTCAGCATGTTTTAAATCCAAATGAGAATTTTCATGAAATTTTACATGCAGGGTTTCCTCAATGATTTTTGTTGATTTATTATAGACTCTATATGCTTTACATCTAATGGAATAACCAACAAAAATACATTCATCTGATTTGGCTTTAAATTTGTCTCTTCGTTCCTTAGTGTTTAAAATAAAACACTTACACCCAAAGGGTTTTAAATAACTTATTTTGGGAACCTTGTTATACCATATCTCATAAGGAGTTTTATCTAAAATTGGTCTTAGATGTACTCTATTTATAACATAGCATGTTGTATGAACTACTTCTGCCTAGAGAAATAGGGAAACTTATTCTCATTTAACATGGTTCTAGACATTTCTTGAAGTGATCTGTTTTTACGTTCTACTATCCCATTTTGTGAAGGAGCTCTTGGAAATGAGTACCTATGATCTATGCCTAATTCTTCACAAAAGGTGTCCATTTGATCATTATCAAATTTTGTACCATGATCACTCCTAAGTTTTTGAATTTTAACATTTTGCTCATTCTGAATTTTATTACAAAATATCTTAAATATTTCAAAAACTTTAGTTTTATTAGCTAGAAAATAGACCCAAGTGAATCTATAATAGTCATCAACTAGTACAAAAGCATAATGTTTACCTCCTAGACTGGTTGTTCTAGTAGGTCCAAATAAATCCATATGCATTAGTTCTAATACTCTTTTGCTTGTTATTTCATTTAAGCTTGTAAAGGATGTTTTATGTAATTTACCTAGTTGACATGCATCACACATAAACTCTTACGAGTACTTAATACTAGGTAAACCTCTAACTAGATTCTTTTTAGACAGCTTTTGTAATAATTTTAAGTTTGAGTGTCCTAGCCTTCTATGCCATAAAATGACTTCATCTGATTTTGCAATTAAGCAAGCATTGTCTTTAATAATATCAGAAGGCAAATTTAGAATACAAATAGATCCTTTCTTGTATGTAGTGAATAAAATTTCGTTTGTAGACATGTCCATAATTTTACAGGAATCTTTTTCAAAAATTACTTTGTAAATCTTCATTAAAACAAGAACACTCAATAAATTAAAACCTAAGTTTTCCACTAATAAGACATCATTTATAAAGCATTTCTCAGTTATCTGAACCTTGCCAGACCCAAGGATATTTGTTTTGCTTTTATTTCCAAAGGTAACTTGTCCATTATTGGTCTTTGTTATTTCTGTAAGTAATCGTATATCTCCAGTCATTTGGCTGGATGCTCCACTATCCATTATCCATTTTGATTTGTGTACCTCACTGGATTTTGCCATAAAGCATACATTTGCTAGATTTTCTTCTGAATCTGATGTTGATGAGGATTCATTGTCTGATGTTGAATCCTTTGTTTCTTCACTTTGTGAAGTTGAAGAGTCATCCCATGTCACTTTAAGCACCCTTCTCTTTTTGAATTTCTTATTCTTGAAATTCCTCCTTGAATTCTTCTTATCTTTGTTGAGAGGACAATCAGTTTGAAAGTGACCCAGCCTGTTGCACTTGTAGCATATACTTTTGTCTTTCATGAATGATTTCTTCTCCATATCTCCAGATGTCTTTGCTAACCTGAAGTTCCTACGTTTCTTCAACAGTAGTAAATCATCGTTAGAATCACTAGTGACTTCTGAGACTTTATCAGCCTCAAAAGCCAGATCTCTTCTAGGATTTTTCCCATTTGGATCTAAATGTTGTACTTCATAGGCTGTCAGATTTCCTATGAGATCATCAAGAGTATATGTATTTAAGTCTTTTGACTCTTCAATAGATGTTGTCTTTTGAGCCCAAATTTTAGTTAAAGATTTAAGGATCTTTCTTACCAAGTCTTTTTCCTCGAATTTCTTGCCTAAAGATTTTAATGAATTTACAATCTCAAGAAAACGAGAAAACATGTCAAAGATACATTCATTTTCGTGCATTTTAAAAAGCTCATATTTATGTACTAACATATTGATCTTAGATTCCTTAACCTGATTAGTACCTTCGTTGGCAACTTCTAAAGCATGCCATATCTCATATGCAGTTTGATATACAGAAACTTTATTAAATTGATCATGAGATAAAGCACAAAACAAGATGTTTAAACCTTTAGCATTCAGTGCCATTCACTTCTTTTCATCAAAAGTACAAGTATCATAGGGAGTTGTAACTAACACTATAGGATTGCTAATTATATGTCATAATTTGAAATCAATTGACTGAAAGAATACTTTCATCCTATATTTCCAGTAGCCATAATTGCTACCTTCAAACATAGGAGGATGATTTGTGATCTGTCCTTTAGTCATAACTAAGATTTCAGAATTATCCATGTTAAACAGATGATCCGAAGTAAATAATAGGAAAAATCGATTCCTAAATAGAGAAATGAAGGCTTTTAATTACGATAATAATGAAAGCTCTAATACTAGTTGTAGGATCGTCTGTATCATAAGAGGGAGGGTGAATTGTGTCTTTAGTAATTAAATACTAGCGGATAAAACAAGAGTACAAAATACTCGTAAATGAAATTCTATTCTTTTATTTTAAGACAGAATTTACAATTTCTTTTCAGCTCAATTCCCTTCTTGACGATTTTGATACAGTAATGCTCGATATACAATTCAAATAGGAAAACAAAGCTCTTATTCAAAACTAATTTTGAATTGTATATAACCTGATCTTTATGCACACAACTTCTTTCTTTCTCTTTGCTTAACTTCTATATCTCTTCTTCTCTAGTTGTTGAATTTCCAGACTTCTTACGTTTGCAGCTCATTTTCTGAAATTGCTTGAAATTTCGAACTTCTTCTGATGTTGGAGAATTTTTCAGAATATGAATATTCAAACTTAACTTTTCAGCTAGGGATCCGGATTGAATATTCAAACTTGGTTTTTGAGATTGGGATCCTCTATTGTAATGTAGCTCATACTCTCTATTAGTAGTTGAACTCTGTTGTCTTTCACCTTCAGTATGTTCATCCACTTGATCCACAATCCATAATCCACGTACTAATTTTCTCTTTAATCCAAATTACTTTCTATTTTAATTTCCACTTTCTCCACTAACATTTTGAATTTCCATGATCTCCACTTCATAGATCCACCAAAAATTTATCTTCCTGGAGTCTTGTAGAATATCTTCTAAGTCTTTGATTTAGTCGAACATTTATCCTTTAAGTCTTGTAAAAACTCGAACACTTATCCTTTAACTCTTTGAGTTTTTGCACCTGCAAAACACGTGACTAAACAAAGAAACTTATCTGTACGTTAGTCCTTTTATAAAACTCGAACAATTATCTATCCATGCGTATAAAACCTCAAACAGTTATCTAACTATTCGATTTTTCATTATCGAACGCACATGGAAAACACGTGACAACTTAAAACATAAAAAACACACGTGTAGATAACTTTAACTATACGAGTTTTTAACATAAAGTATTCGACAAAAACGAAACGTTAACTATCCAAAAGTTTAACTATTGCAAATCTAACTCTTCGGAAATCTTTAATTTATCCAACATAAAAATAAAACTTTCCGATAATCTATTAACTATTATACTTAGAGAAATATACTTAGAGAATATTATGTAGACTTATTTAAATATGATAATAAAGCATATATCATCAAAATTAAATACCTAATAGACGTTGTTGTCGGGGAGTTTTGGTACTTTAAAATGATTTATTAAATGATTTGCAAGATTTAATATCCTTTATATTATTATAGTTTTGTTTGTTTTCTTGTTGAGTTATTTTTTTATTTGTTTGTAAGGAAAAGGATACATGGATTGGCCGTTCTATGTGTTCAATTCTTTGTTATTTGAATTGCTTGTTACATGTTTAATTAAAGTATATAATTTGGTGACAAGTAGCTTAATGGAGTAATGATAATCTTTGTGTACAAATTATTAAGACAGAATCTGCTTGTCTAGAAAATTAAATGTTTTTATGTGCATGAGATTGGAACTCATTTTTATATTATTTTTCTTGAATTTCTTGGTTTCTAGCATTTCTTTTGAATACTTATGCATAAAATTCTAAATTGTATGTTAAAAGATAAAAATCTTAGAAGACAATGATGTTTTATAGATTTTTGAATAGTTTTCTTCTGATGATTTTTAAAAATCAATATTTTTTTTGAATATTCAAAATTTAATTTAGTAATTTTTTTAGAAACTAGAAAAAATTATCTTTCCAACAAGTATTTACATGTGTCATTTGGATTTATATACACTTCTATGTGATTTTTCAAAGTTGAGATGGTAAGTTTCCATGCATTTTAGATGGTTAGAGCTTTAACTATTCGAAAATTGCTGAATTTTGAAAGGTTAGGAGCCCTAACCGTTCTAAATTTTTTGTGTAGTTTTTCTAGTGCAGAATATTTTAATCTAAACTCTCTTATTTGAAACTGCAGATACATGTATAAGTAAAACTTATTTTTGTGATTTTTTCCATGAAACTACAAGAGTTAACTTTCCAACAAGGTATTATATGTTGTATTTGGATTTAAATATATTTCTAGAGAATTTTTCTAAAATGAGCTATTCTATAGATTACGAATTTTGAGTTATCTAAGTTTCACATGATTTTGATGATACTTTAGTTTTGAATATTTTTGTCTCTAATTTTTCATAAAAACTAGAAGTAATTACCTTTCAGAAGAATATTTATTTGTGATTATCTAAGTTGTCTGAATTTCTATAGAAAATCTTGAAGTTGTAGTGACATAGTTTAATTTTTGGAATATTGTGCTTGCTTGTTATATTTAAAACTTTGGATGAATTTGATGTTTTGCTGATAAAATACATTGTAATTTTATACTAATCATAGTGGCATGAAAGTAGGATCATGTGATTTAATGAGTTAAGGAAAATTAGGTATTAAGTGGAATTAAAAGTGATTGCTTTTCAATTCTTTTATTATTTTGCAAATTGCTAGTATTACTAAAGACCTAAGTGCATAAATTAATTATCTTTGCTCATTTAATCAGTTTTGCATGTCACTATGGATAACTAAGAATAATAATAATAATAAATAATAAATAAAAATATGACTAAAAAAATTATAAAAAAATAATATAATATTTTTTAAAATGTATTATAAAAAAATAATATATATATATATATTTCATTCAATTAGTATTTTTATTCTTAAATGCATGCTATAGTTCTTTTTATGTCAATTTTTTCTATTTTGATATGTTTATTAGTTTTGTAGTTGAGTTGTTTTCTTCGTTAAACAAGGTACGCACTCTTAATCCTATTACTATATGATGCATTTGAATGATACCTGTATTGAATATTATTTTTCTAGCATACTACTCAATCTTCATTGTATGCTTTAGGAATAATGCAATTTAAATTAATACAAGTACATATGGATTGCACCTAGGTATGGAGGTGTAATCTTTCCTTGCTTGACATAGTTTGTTTCTTTTGTTTTTATCATCTTCATGCTTTCTATCTTATTGCCTAAATGATTTCTTTTACATTGGGGACAATGCAAAATTTAGGTACGGGGAGGCATTTGATGATAGTTTTTTTCGATTTTGTGTTTTTTCTTATTTATTATGTTTTTATATATGCTCTTAGGCCCTAATGAATAAAATTCTCTTAGGTATAGTTGAGACCTGAAAGTGAATCCTTTAGGAATAAACCTTGAATCTTAAGGGGAGGAGAAGAATAAAATTCAAAACCATCCATATTTTTGTGCTTATATGTAGTATTGCACTTACATGAGGCCTTGACTAGGAAGGAACCACTCCTCTTGAAGGGAAACTTAGGTAAAAAGCTTAGGAATATACCTTGGGGTTGTCCTATAAGAAGGGTAGAATAAAAGGGCTAAGGTAAAAATTGCCTATTCCCAAACAATCATGTGAGAGGCACTCTTAAGGGTAGAGGGCTAGGGAGAGAAAAAAAAAAGAAAAAAAAAGAGAAAGAAGAAGAAGAAGAGAGATTGATTACTTGTTCTTACAAAAGCTACTAAGTAACCAGTCAACTTTCCCCTAAGTAAGGGATTGTGGTCGTGTGAAAAGGTATTGGAGTAGGAGGTAATCTAAAAAAAAAAAGATAGAAAAATAAAAAAAGAAAAGAGAGAGAGAGAGAGAGTCAAAATAAAAGGACAATGGACTTAAGGATAGACATTTGGGATTACCTAGGTAACTAGAGGGAGTTGAGTAGGTTATTTCTTAGTCTTGGCCATTTTCACATACACTTATTTATATAGTACTTTACTTTCTTAGGATGGAAATTGAATGATTATTTGAATTTAATCTAAATAGGTAAGAGGGTGATTGAATAAAGGTGAAGCTAATAGGTCAAGACTACCTAAGAACAACTTTATCTATGTTTAAGAAACCAAGAGCATATTTTTGTTGTTTTTTGTCTTTCTTTTGTGTTGTTTTATGTTTTGTTTTGGATTTTGTAGGTATATCTGCTGAAAACCCTATAGAGACACAACTCCACCACTAGGGTGACCTAAGGGTTTAAAGGCTTGCTGTACATGCTAAGTGTAGTCGTAATCCTTACGAAAGTGGTTTAGGTTAGTTTTATTTTTGTTATTTGTTTATTACTTTTTTTTGTTTTCTATTTTTAATAAGTGTACTTTCATATGGGCTTTGTGTTATCATTGTTTAATTTTAGTCCTTTGCTAAGGGACTAGCAAAGACTAGGTATGGCCTTTGCTAAGGGACTAGCAAAGACTAGGTATGGGGGTGTGTAAAGTATTAATTTGTGCATTTTATATATGTTAATTCATGCATGTTAAGGATTATAAAGTGCAAATATATATGTTTTAATGTGGAATTACATGCAAATCATATTTTTAGACATATGCATGAATTAAGGATTAAATAGTCAATAATGCATAAATTTATCCTTTACTAAATTAACACCTATTAAATTAGCCCATGTGCAAATATAAGTAATTTATATATTGATTTCATGCATATCTTAAAAGAATTATCATTAAGATATGAAATCAAATAATCTTCAATTGAGCAAGCAACATATTATGCACATTTCATTTTTGCTTTATAATCTAGTTGGAATTTATGTGTAATGTGCATATACATTTAATGTTATGTTTGAGTTGTTGATAATAGGTGAGGACATGGACCCTTGGATTAAATTGTGGGAAATCAACAACCCATGGTCATCCAATTCAAACTCCCAATCAATCCATCAATCAATCAATGATTAAAACTTACCTAAATTAGAAGGTCTCAATTGAAAGGAGTTTGAAATCTTTCCATAGATGAATGGCAATGGAAGACAAAAGACCATGGTCGACCAAAGGAAAGAGCATCTCCTCTTTCTCCTCCACACAAGGGCAAGAACTCCAACTCCAATTTTTGTCCCTCCTCTTCCATCTAAGATTTTGGAAGAGTTTTCCTCCAAAATTGGTGAGCTTAGGCATCTTCCCCCTCATCCTAGAAGACCTCCTCTTCTCCACTATAAGCCAACATACGGAAGGATCTCCAAAGGTGAATTTGGTGGTATTGGAGGCACGTGTGTAGCATTGGAAGACCTTGGGATGTGATCTTCAAAGTAAGGTAATTAAGAAGCATCAAAATTAAAGAAGAAATCCAACAAATCCATGTATCTTGGAAGTGGATTGAGGATGTGCAACCCATTTTCTCCAAAGCAAACATAGGCAATTCCCTTTGGACATGACTTGCAAGTGGTGACAACCTTGTATGGGAGTGAACAAAGTGGTTCATCATCAAATAGGGCTCAAATGCTTGAAGAGATGTGGATGATTTAAAGGTAAAAGATAAGGGAGAGATCTTCATACTTGTATTCTCAATTTCATATCATATGTGTATGAGTATTTAGGAATTTTTGGATTTATAAATGTATTCACGTTTAGGATCTTTGTTAAATATTTATTTCTTTAATTTAAATAGTTTTTTTACAATATATTTCGTGGAAAATGATTGCTTCATGTGAATATATGAATGTTGTGCATAAAACTAATCCTTAATCCTTGTGAATGTGTCTATATCCTATTTGCTGTAAATTCCAGTATGAGCCTCATTTTGTTATATGTTGTACAACTTGATTTCTTTGAGTTATATGTCGTGTTATAGCTTGTTTTGTAGGTACTTCAAGTGTACAATATGTATGTATTGTAATTTTTTAGAATGTATTTCTTTGGTTTTTCAATTATTCTTTCGAAGGTAGCATCTACTCCATTTTACTGGTCGAGTGTTAGAAATTGTGCTTGATGCCTTCCTGTCGCCTTACTGTTGTGTGCTTCGAAATATTTTTCTATAAATTTTCCAGATTAGAAAAATGAGTTATCTTTCAAGGCACATTGATTTCGTGGTGTTTCGTGAAGATTTGATAGAGTTATGATTTTTATATCAACAACACATTTTTGGAAAGTTTTCAGAATCATTTTGCGCACTCTTTGTAAATCTGACTTTGGCAACAACTTAGAGTGAGTTAGTCTTGGAAATCACTGCCATTTTAAAGATAACTCGATGACCTTTCCAACCAATACTTTTTTTTAGATTTTTCAATGTCATGTCAATTCCGAGCCAAACACGGTGATTGACAACCATTATGAAGAGTGATTGCGTCACAGGAAAGGAAGTCATTTTCTCCAAGCATCGACTCATATCTCAAGAGATCGTAAAGCTTCTAGCCTTGGTTTTAGGTTGATGCCAGTATATTGAAGAGGAGACCAACTTACAAGTCTTGGTTCACGATTCTATAGGGAGAGGAGGCATGATTGTTAGTGGTTAAATTTTTAGTGGTGTAATCACGTCACATGTAGTGACAGAAGTTCTTATTGTCGATAGAGATTTTTACATTTCACCTTTCGCTCATCTTTAGGAATATATCAAAACAAAAATATCAAAAACAACTAATTATCTGTGTTTGAATTTAGTTTTAAAGTGTTGTATTGTTTGCTTTGTATCATGATTAATGTTATCATTGTTAGTACTATGAATGCTTTATATTTGTTTGATTCACATAGATAATTAGTTGTTTTTGGTATTTTTGTTTTGATATGTTCCTGAAGATGATCGAAAGGTGAAATGTAAAAATCTCTATCGATAATAAGAACTTCTATCACTACATGCGATACGATTACACCACTGAAAATTTAATCACTTACAATCTTGCCTTCTCTCCCTATAGAATCGCGAACCAAGACTTGTAAGTTGATCTTCTCTTCAGTATATTGTCATCAACCCAAAACCAAGGCTAGAAGCTTTGCGATCTCCTGAGATATGAGTTGGTGCTTAGTGAAAATGACTTCTCTTCTTTTAACGCGATCACTCCTCACAATGGTTGTCAATCACCATGTTTGGCTAAAATCAACTTGACATCTAGAAAGTATACTCACAGACCTCCAATGGTTAGTGATTTTGGTCGTGGTGTGGAGTTTTAGGGAACTTTTGACGCTCCTTGCAGTTAGCGCAGTTCTCCACCTCTCTCTTCGTTTTTCTCCTCTTCTTTTATATTTCTTTAAGTAATAACTGTTTCTACTTAAATGATCAATTAGATTTCCTTCATTCATATCAACGATGGTGATTTCTTCTTCATTCCACGAGTGAATTCCTGTGTGATACATGCAATCATGGTTTTCCTTTGAATTTCTTGTTTCTACAATTGCTACAGTAGCATGTTAGAAAATAAATGGTCTATGGAGTTAATGTAACTCAATAGACTTAATTCATTGATTTAACTATAAAACACGTGTAATAAAGAAATAACTTATAAGCTTATAACACTAACACAATGTGTTACCTTAGTGTATATTCAAGTAACTCAATGTGTATAGTTATGCTAACTTAACGAGTTAAACATGTGTAGCTCACGTGACATAATAAAACATTTAAATTCAACACGTGCACTCTAGGAAATAATAAAGTATTCTTTAAGTGTTTAAAACATAATTGTCTGATACATAAAATGTAACTCTCTGAAATAATAGACAATTCAGATACTTAAGAATTTTAAAGCCTATAACTCACCAACAGTTTAGAAATGTACTTAATTAACATCAATTTAGTATTTCCGCCTACCACACGGGTGACCTAGTGTTTAGAATGAAAAAGTGCATAATATCAATGGTTAAATGATGGTTAATTACATAATATTTAGCTCATCATATAAGAATTAAGCCATTATGTTATAATTGCACTATTATATGCTTTAATGAAAGAATCTACATAATTTCAAGGAATTAATGTTAATTAAGTACATTTCTGAACTATCGGTGAATTACAAGCTTTTTAATTCCTAAGTATCCAAATTTTCTGTTATTTCAGAGAGTTACATTTAATGTATTGGATAGTTATGTTTTAAATGATAAAAGAATATTTTATTATTTCCTAGAGGACATGTGTCGCGTGCTAGAAACTTAACTTAGGTTATCTTTTGAAAGGTTAGGTGCTAACTATCTGAAATGCATTTGAGTATCAGATAGTTAGGTTTATAAGTATCCGAAATATCTAAACTCATTATTTCCTTATTACATGTGTTCTATAGTTAAATCAACGAAGTAAGTCTGTTGAGTTAGACTAACTACATGGACCATTTATTTTTTAACATGCCACTATAGCAGTTGTAGAAATAGGAAATTCGAAGGAAAACCACGATTGCACATATCACGTAGGAATTTACTCGTGGAATGAAGAAGAAATCACCATCATTGATGTGAATGAAGGAAATCCAACCGATCATTTAAGTAGAAGTAGTTACTATTGAAAGAAACATAAAAGACGAAGAAAAAGACTATGTGACGGGTGGTGGAGAACCGCGCTCATTGCAGGAAGCATAGGAAGTTTCCTGAAGCTCCACACCAGCACCACCACCACCAAAATCACCAACCATTGAAGGTCTGTGAGGATACTTTCCAGATGTTGGGTCAATTCCAAGCCAAACACAGTGATTGACAACCATTGTGAGGAGTGATAACGTCGTAGGAAGGAAAGCCATTTTCTCCAAGCACCAACTCATATCTTAGGAGATCGTAAAGCTTCTAGCCTTGGTTTCGGGTTGATGCCAGTATGTTGAAGAGGAGATCATCTTACAATTCTTGATTCACAATACTATAGGAAGAGGAGGCAAGATTGTAAGTGATTAATTTTTCAATGGTATAATCGTGTCGCATGTAGTGACGGAAGTTTTTATTATCGATAGAGATTTTTACATTTCACCTTTCGCTCATCTTAAAGAACATATTAAAACAAAAATACCAAAAAGAACTAATTATCTATGTTTACATTTAGTATTAAAGTGTTGTATTATTTGTTTTGTATTGTGTTTAATGTTATCATTGTCAGTACTATGAATACTTTATATTTGCTTGATTCAGAAAATAAAAAATAATTTTATTGGTTATTGAAATTGATTCGTATAGAATACTAAAAATCTTAATGGTTAATATTTAAAATATTTGAATGTTAGTGTTGCTTAATCATAAATCTAATATTAACTAACATTAAAGAGCTTAATTGATGTTATTTACATTCTGTGGAACCGCCCAATGGTTGGTCGAATTCCTCTATAAATAGCAGTATTTAAATGGAAAGGTAGGCTCGTGGAATTAACTTAAGTCCACGAGGTTAGTCCATTGAGTTAACTATAACTCCATGAACTATGTCCATTGTGTTAACTGTAACTCAACGGAGTGCTTAACTAAACACATATAAACTCCAATATAAAAATTGGAACAGTACACAATTCTTACTCAATCTCTATGGGATCGACATGTACTTGCACACAAATACAATATACATTGTGCACTTGCAGGTAAAATACAAATTGGATTTAATATCTAATTTGTGTGAAAGGTTGTTTGTTTACTTCTAAAAGAATTTATTAATATAAGCATAAAAACAAATCAATACAAAGTTTTCTAGCACCACCTAACAAACAAAAGTTCACAATCAATAAACACCTAGGTTCGATCCCTAACAACGATGCTAGAAAACTTGTTCGGTGTGAAAATCTTGTTTGATTTGTTTTTATGCTTGTATTAATAAATTCTTTTAAAAGTAAACAAATAGCTTTTCACACAAATTAGATATTAAGTCCAATTTATATTTTTAACTGCAAGTGCATAGTGTATATTGTATTTGTGTGCAAGTATAGGTCGATCCCATAAAGATTGAGTAAGAATTGTATACTATTTTGATTTTTATATTGAAATTTATATGTGTTTAGTTAAACATTCTGATTTCTTTTTAAAATTGTGAAACTGTTAAACTCATAAAATTTAGTAAAAATATAAGATACTATATCTAGATTTATATTAATAGTAAAATTTTGTAGCATCTTATATAAGATTCTAAATATAACATTCAACCAGTTACAATTCTCAAAAATTTTTACAATTTCAATTATCAGATAGTTACAAGAAATTTCGATTAGTTATAGTAAATTCATAAAAATATTTTCAATTTCCATAGAAATTTGCAACACAATCCTAATTCCTCTAATTTACAAGGTTACTTGGATTTTAATTTAGTTACTTCCCCCCGATACCTACATTTTGTATTGTCCTCAATGTAAAAGATTTATAGTAAATATAGAAAATGTTAGTAGGCATGAATATTGTTTCGTTGACTTAGCACCTAACTCAACGAACTTAATTCGTTGAGTTAATGAATAACTCCTCAAACTGTGTTTAAATGTAAATTCAGGATAAGTAACCAATTACATACCTTGTTCTTTGTGTCTCCTTCAATATCTTTTGACTTTTAATTTTGAAAAACTTTTCATTCACAAATAAAAGCAAAGCATATAACAAAATAATAGCTTAACAACAAAACATAAAGTGTTAAATCAATCTCTTGTGTGGAACCCAGGCTCCTATGCCTTTGGTGGCTCACAAGCAAGCTAGTTGGTTTCCTAGAATAAATACCAACAAACTGGATTGATATTTTGTTTTTCTTTTCTTTTCCTTATAAAATAAAACAAAAACTAAATTTTTTTCTTTCTTTTCTAAAAATAAATGTAGAGTATACACAACATTAAAAGTACAAAATCACAATTTAAGAACATGATTGAAAAGTAGTGACAAATGGAATAAACATGTCAGTCTAAGCAAACATTTTAGGCATAATTCTTCTTGCTATTAATTTCGTTTTAATGTAGTCTACTCTCCTCTTTAACTTGTAAACTTGTAGTATGTTATCGATAGTAAATATAAGTGTATTACCATTAATGAATTGAAATGCAGAAATGGATCCTTTTTTATTCCAAGATAATGTAGTTGTTTCTATTTCTATATATATTTCAATATATTTCTCTTCCCACTTCCATTCATTTAGGTCTTTCATAATCCATATTTGAAATTTCATCAATTCATTCCACCATCTTACTAAACATAAAGTAGGATCATCATATTCATTATATTGTTAGGATTGAAAGGCTCACTAGAGGGGGGTGAATGGTGTGTGTCTGTGTAATTTTAACTTCCTTTTTACTTAATTGGTTGATTCAATTTATCTGTGATCTTAATTAATCAATATACATGCAAAATAGTAAATAGTAATGAACACATGAAGATTTTAGGTGGTTCACTAACTTGGCTAGTCCACCCCCAAGATTCACTTGGGCTTTACTAAGTATATGAATACTTACAACACTTACTTTCAGGTTGAAGCAAGAACCAACACTTGAGCTTTCAGGTAGAAGCTCAACAATTAACCTTTCTTCGAGCTTTCAGGTACAAGCTCTTAACCAACAATGAGTTTTTAGGTAGAAACTCACGAACCATCAGCTTTAATCTTTGAACCAGAGTTTGAGCGCAAGGAGCTTTTGTGCTGTAGTGAACTTGAGAATATTTCTGTATTTTGAAGACTATAAGAGTGTTACTAGAATTTTTGAGTAGCTCACAATATATGATAATCATTATCTTTATCTTCCCTTTATTTATCATATTTATACCAAGAGGTACAATGATCATATTCACTTCTAACAAATGTTTTTGTTAGGATTGATAGACACACTAGAGGGGGGGTGAATGGTAATCTAAGTGTACTTTAAAACTTTTTACTAACTTTACTAACTAATTTGATTAATTAGTATTCATAAGTGTTAAATAGAAGATTAAACATGCACAGCGGAAATATAAACAAGAAACACAAGGGAATTTTAGGTGGTTCACCAACTTGGCTAGTCCACCCCCAAGGATCACTTGGGCTTTACTAAGTGTTTCAATACTTACAAACACTTACTTTTAGGTCAAAGCAAGAACCAACCCCTTGAGCTTTCAAGTCGTAGCTCTAACCAACACTTAGAAGTTTTCAAGTATAAACTTTAGAAAACCAACCTCTTGAGTTTTTAGGTCAAAACTCAAACCAACAACTTGAATGAAGCTTTAAGGTTGAAGCCGCAAACCAAATGTTCCTTCTTGGATCAGACTTTCAGCACTTAGAGAGCTTT
This sequence comes from Cymodocea nodosa, assembly GCA_036874045.1. Lineage (NCBI taxonomy): Eukaryota > Viridiplantae > Streptophyta > Magnoliopsida > Alismatales > Cymodoceaceae > Cymodocea > Cymodocea nodosa. Next base: position 17,424,672 of record JAZBRI010000003.1, on the reverse strand, counting down.
AAGAATCTTCTTATATATCCAGCTTTCAATCGATTCTTTGTAGTAGTTAATCTGAATTGAGCTATCTTCTGTAACAGTAGTTGATCTGCAATGTATACTATATCTCTATATGTGATTGTCTATGTAATTTGACTTGTTAGCTCTACTGAATATTGAATGATCTATTTGTATTTATGCTTGTAAGTCCAATGATCATATTTTCTCTTCAACGGATTTATTCTACTGTACTTGTTGAGTTTGCAGGTCTAAATATGGTAAGTTACCATTTAGAAAGGTGTTTCAAGATAACCTTTCGATTTTCTTAGACTTACAGATAGTTAGCTGTATAACTTTCTGAAGGATGTTTGTAACTCACCGAAAATCCACTTAAGTCCTTTTGTCACATGAGCTTTAAGTCATACACGTGACATGTCTTAAGTTCGGATATTTGTAACTGTAACTCACCAAAATGTTCTTGACTATTAGATAGTTAGCTACAACAACTCTTTGATTTTCTTCTTTTAAGCTTTCGATTGCTGTCTTCTTATTTTTGCACATGGTGTTAGGAATTTTGTTTTAATGATATATGCTTTATTAAAGTTTTTAAATAAGTCTAAATAATATTCTCTAAGTATAATATTTAACAGATTATCGAAAAGTTTCATTTTTATGTCGGATAAGTTAACTTTTTCGAAGAGTTAGATTTTCAATAGTTAAACTTTCAAATAATTAACGTTTCATTTTTGTCGAATAGTTTATGTTAAAAACTCATATAGTTAAGTTATCTACACATGTGTTTTTAATATTTTAAATTGTCATGTGTTTTCCATGTTCATTCGATAATGAAAATCGAATAGTTAGATAACTCTTCGAGTTTTTATACGCATGGATAGATAAGTCTTCGAGTTTTATAAAATGACTAACGAACAGATAAGTTTACTATGTTTAGTCATGTATTTTGTAGGTGCAAAAACTCGAAGAGTTACAGATAAGTATTCGAGTTTTTACAGGACTTAAAGGATAAGTGTTTGAATAAATCGAAAACTTAGAAGATTTTCTACAAGACTCTAAGAAGATAAAGTCTAGGTGAATCTACGCGTGGAGATCATGGAAATTCAAAATGATAGTGGAGAAAGTGGAAACTCAAAAAGATAGTAATTTGGATTAAAGAAAAAATTAGTACGTGGATTATGGATTAAGTGGATGAACATGCTGAACGTGAAAACATAGTTCGACTACTAATAGAGAGTACGAGCTACATTACAACAAGAGGATCCCAATCTTAAAAACCAAGTCTGAATATTCAATCTGGATCCCTAACTGAAAAGTTAAGTTTGAATATTCATATCTGAAAAATTCTCCAACATTAGAAGAGGTTCGAAATTCCAAGCTATTTCAGAAAAGGAGATGCAAACGCAAGAAGTCTGGAAATTCGACAACTGGAGAAGAAGAGATACAGAAGCTGAGCAAAGAGAAGGAAAGAAGCTGTGTGCATAAAGATCAGGTTTTATAAAATTCAAAATTAGTTTTGAATAAGAGCTTTGTTTTTCTATTTGAATTGTATATCGAACATTACTGTATCAAAACTTTCAAAAAGGGAATTGAGCTGAAAAGATATTGTAAATTCTGTCTTTAAATATTATAAAGAATAGAATTTCGTTTACGAGTGTTTTGTGCTATTGTTTTATCCGCTGGTATTTTAATTACTAAAGACACAATTCACCCCCCTTCTTGTGATACAAACGATCCTACAACTGGTATCAAAGCATCTTATCTTAATTAAGAGCTTTTATTTCTCTATTTAGGAATCAGTTTTTCTTATCTTTTTTTCAGGATCATCTGTTTAAAATGGATAATACTGAAATCTTAGTTATGACTGAGGGATAGACCACTAATTGTCCTCCTATGTTCGAAGGTAGCAATTATGGCTACTAGAAATATAGGATGAAAGTATTCTTTTAGTCAATCGATTTCAAACTATGGCATATAATTAGCAATTCTATAGTGTTAGTTACGACTTCATATGATACTTGGACTTTTGATGAAAAGGAGCGAATGACACTGAATGCTAAAGGTTTAAACATCTTATTTTGTGCTTTATCTCATGATCAATTTAATAAAGTTTCTGCATATCAAACTACATATGAGATATGGCATGCATTAGAGGTTGCCAACGAAGGTACTAACTAGGTCAAGGAATCTAAGATTAATATGTTAGTACATAAATATGAGCCTTTTAAAATGCACGAAAATGAATGTATCTCTGACATGTTTTCCTGTTTTCTTGAGATTGTAAATTCATTAAAATCTTTAGGCAAGAAATTTGAGGAAAAAGACTTGGTAAGAAAGATCCTTAGATCTTTAACTAAAATTTGGGCTGAAAAGACATCTATTGAAGAGTCCAAAGATTTAAATACATAGACTCTCGATGATCTCATAGGAAATTTGACAGCCTATGAAGTACAACATTTAGATCCAAAAGGAAAAAATCCTAGAAGAGATTTGGCTTTTGAGGTTGATAAAGTCTTAGAAGTCACTAGTGATTCTAACGATGATTTACTGTTGTTGACTAGAAAATTTACAAATCTGTTGAAGAAACGTAGGAACTTTAGGTCAGCAAAGACATCTAGAGATATGAAGAAGAAGTCATTCACGAAAGACAAAATCATATGCTACAAGTGCAACAGACTGAGTCACTTCCAAACTGATTGTCCGCTCAACAAAGATAAGAAGAATTCGAGGAGGAATTTTAGGAGTAAGAAATTCAGAAAGAGAAGGGCACTTAAAGTGACATGGGATGACTCTTCAGCTTCACAAAGTGAAGAAACAAAGGATTGAATATTAGACAATGAATCATCGTCAACATCAGATTCAGAAGAAAATCTAGCAAACGTATTCTTCATGGCAAAATCCAGTGAGGTATCCTCTGGTCAAAATGCTAACTTTGATAGTTTTGATGGATTACTTGTTAAATACAATAGACTAGCCAAAAAATATAAGAAACTAAAAATAGAAGGAAAGAACACTAGGAAAATGTTAGATGAATCTGAAAATAAGGTTGATTTTCTGAACTCTACTTTAAATAAATTTAAAGAAGAAAATCAAAGGCATGCATAGGAAATTTTAAAGTTTACTGCAATAAAAAGAAAATTGCATGCTAATTGTGAAAATTTAATTGCTGATAAAAAGAAAATGATATGTGAAATTGAAAAACTAGAATAGACTATTATTGATTTAAATTTAGAAATTGATATGTTAAAGATTAAGGTCTGTGATCAAAAGACTATATTAAGTAAATGGAATAATAGTCAAACTATAACAAATGAACTTAGTAGTAAAATATCAAATGTAGAAAAACATGGTATTGGTTTACACGATGCATCTTCTGAAAATTATATATTGCAAGATGGTACTGCTAAAAATAATGTCTTTATAGTACTAAGAATAGTAAGAGAAAAACTATTCCATGTGTAATTAAAAAGGGAGAAAAATATGTGCAAATTGATAAAATGCAGCATATAAATGATAGCACACGATGCAAGAATGTCAAAAGAAATTTTCAAAAAAATCAAGCTAAGTCATTTGAGAATCTTAATATTCTTGATCAATTTTCTTCATATTTAAAGAATATCAGATATTGGAAATCAAATAATGTTAGAAATGAAAATTTCAACTCTGGTTTACATAGAGATAAATGTTCTGATAATTATAACACTAAGAGAAAGAAACGAAAAAATAATTATCAGAAAATAGATAAGTTGAAGTCTAAAAATATGGATTATTTTGATGACTCTCTAAAATTCTTGGAGCCACTCAAAAATGGGTTTCAAGAGATAAAATCTCTTTTTGACTATTTCGTAGGTACACAAATCAAAATGGATAATGGACAGTGGAGCATCCAGCCACATGACTAGAGATATATGATTACTTACAGAAATAACAAAGACCAATAACAGACAAGTTACCTTTGGAAATAAAAGCAAAACAAATATCCTTGGGTCTGGCAAGGTTCAGGTAACTGAGAAGTGCTTTATAAATGATGTCTTATTAGTGGAAAACTTAGGTTTTAATTTATTGAGTGTTCCTGTTTTAATGAAGTTTTACAGAGTAATTTTTGAAAAAGATTCCTGTAAAATTATGGACATGTCTACAAACGAAATTTTATTCACTACATATAAGAAATGATCCATTTGTATTCTGAATTTGCCTTCTGATATTATTAAAGATAATGCTTGCTTAATTGCAAAAACAGATGAAGTTATTTTATGGCATAGAAGGTTAGGACACTCAAATTTAAAATTATTACAAAAGCTGTCTAAAAAGAATTTAGTTAGAGGTTTACCTAGTATTAAGTACTCGAAAGAGTTTATGTGTGATGCATGTCAACTAGATAAATTACATAAAACATCCTTTAAAAGTTTAAATGAAATAACAAGCAAAAGAGTATTAGAACTAGTGCATATGAATTTATTTGAACCTACTAGGACAACTAGTCTAGGAGGTAAACATTATGCTTTTGTACTAGTTGATGACTATTCTAGATTTACTTGGGTCTATTTTCTAGCTAATAAAACTAAAGTTTTTGAAATATTTAAGATATTCTGTAATAAAGTTCAGAATGAGCAAAATGTTAGAATTCAAAAACTTAGGAGTGATCATGGTACAAAATTTGATAATGATCAAATGGACACCTTTTGTGAAGAATTAGGCATAGATCATAGGTACTCATTTCCAAGAGCTCCTTCACAAAATGGGATAGTAGAACGTAAAAACAGATCACTTTAGGAAATATCCAGAACCATGTTAAATGAGAATAAGTTACCCCTATTTCTCTAGGCGAAAGCAGTTCATACAGCATGTTATGTTATAAATAGAGTACATCTAAGACCAATTTTAGATAAAACTCCTTATGAGATATGGTATAACAGGGTTCCCAAAATAAGTTATTTAAAACCATTTGGCTGTAAGTGTTTTATTTTAAACACTAAGGAACGAAGAGACAAATTTAAAGCCAAATCAGATCAAGGTATTTTTGTTGGTTATTCCATTAGAAGTAAAGCATATAGAGTTTATAATAAATCAACAAAAACCATTGAGGAAACCCTACATGTAAAATTTCATGAAAATTCTCATTTGGATGTTAGACATGTTGAAAACTTTGATTCAGAAATTCTCCCAGAAATGGTATCAAATGATGTTGATAGAGAAATTGAGAGATTATCTGACGGAATAAGAAATATAAACTTAAATGACGAAAATTTAGAAGAAAATAATGTCATACCTATAGAAAATATGGAACAACATAGAAATTGGCGTTATGCTTCATCTCATCCTATCGATCAGATAATAGGTGATCCTAATCAAGGAGTTAGGACTAGGTCATCAATAGTCAACATCTGTGGTGCTTATTCATTTGTTTCTTTACTATAACCTAAGAAAATTGAAGATGCCTTAGAAGATGAATTTTGGTATTTAGCTATGTAGGATGAGCTAAATCAATTTATAGGAAATGAGGTATGGCATCTAGTTCCACCACCTGAAAATCAGTCCATAATTGAAATAAGGTGGGTATTTAGAATCAAAGTAGATCAAGATGGACATATAGTTAAAAAAAAAGCTAGATTAGTTCCTCAAGGTTACAAGCAAGAGGAAGGAATTAACTATGTTGAAACATTTTCTCCTGTTGCTAGACTAGAATCAATACGAAGTTTGTTAGCTTATGCTTGTTATATGGATTTCAAATTATATCAAATGGATGTTAAGACTATTTTTTTAAATGGATATATAAAAGAAGAAGTGTATGTAAAACAACCTCTAGGTTTTGAAGATTCAAAGCATCTTGAGTATGTTTATAAGCTTAAGAAGGCACTATATGGTCTTAAACAAGCTCCTAGATCTTGGTATGAGAGATTATCTAAATTCCTTATGAAAAAAGGGTATTCTATGGGAAAGGCAGATCACACTCTTTTTATCAAGAAGATCGAAAAAGATATATTGGTAGTTCAAATCTATGTAGATGACATCATATTTGGAGCAACAAATGATAAATTAGTTGAGTCCTTTTCGAAAGACATGACTAATCAATTTGAAATGAGTATGATGGGTAAACTATCATTTTTTCTAGGCTTACAAATTAAGCAATTAGATCAGGGTACTTTTATTTCACAAGAAAAATATACTCAAAATTTATTAAAGAGGTTTGGTTTAAACAACACTAAAACAAAGAATACACCAATGAGTATTATCACCAAGTTGGATAAAGATGACTCTGGAAAAACTATAGATGTAAAACAATATAGAAGTATGATTGGTTCATTACTTTATTTAACAGCTAGCTGACCAGATATTATGTTTAGTGTGTGTACTTGTGCTAGATATCAATCTAATCCTAAGGAATCACACCTACTTGCTATTAAACAAATTTTTAAATATCTATTAGGAAACATCAATTTCGGATTGTTTTACTTTAAACACAGTTCTTTAAACTTAGTAGGTTATATTGATGTTGATTTTGCAAGATGTAAGTCTAAAAGAAAAAGCACCAGTGGCACTTGTCAATTATTAGGAAATTCTTTAGTGTCATGGTTTAGCAAAAAGTAAAATTGTGAAGCATTATCTACAACTAAAGCTGAATATATAGCTGCTGCACTTTGCTGTGCTCAAATCCTGTGGATCAGACAAACCTTAAAAGATTTTAATTTAGATTATGAACTAACTAAGATTTTCTATGATAGTAGTTCTACAATAAGTTTATTTAAAAATCCTGTCTTACATTTACGAGCAAAACATATAGAAGTTTGACATCATTTTCTAAGGATAATGTTATAAAAGGAAAAATAGTATTAAATTTTGTTCATACCATAGAACAATTAGCAGATCTATTTATAAAACCCTTAGATGAAAATACCTTTTTAAAATTACGATTAGAACTTGGTATCTGTAGGTTATCTGATGTTTAAATTGTCCTGTTCATTGCATTTTGGTTTGTTATAAAGGTAGTTTTAGAATTTAATGTCTTTATTATTTTAAAAAAAAAAAACAAAACAAAATATCTTTTTTCGAATTACCGTTTTCTGGTAGTTAAGAATTTATGAATTTCTGATTTTTATTGAAGTCAATTTATTTAAGAAAAATTCAGAAAAGATTACTTAAGGAAAGTTAATTTAATTCAATGTGAGTGCCAACTATATTTTTGTTACTTATGTATATGCTATTACAAAGATTTTAACAGGAAAATACATAGAAAGTATGTATTGTTTATTAAAGGAAAGTTATTAACATTCTGTTAGAAAAATTAAGTTTTACAGTTGCCTCTAATTTAATTTACTATCTTGTTTCATTTTTTTTCCTGCAATTACTTGAGTAATTAAGTCCGTTGGGGGATTTTCAACCCTAGTCACTTAAACCAAGTGGTTTGGGATGTGCTGATTGAAAACTCATTTTGCAAGTAATTCAGATTACAATTAAAAAACAATAAAAATTTTACTTGTTCTCACTTGTCATTAAGTAACTGGTTATCTTTCCCTTAAGTAATGGATTGTGATCATGTAAAAAGATGATATTGTGGGAGGTAATACATAATATATAAATATATAAAAAAAAGGGCAATGTACTCAAGCTTAATTTATTTTCAAGGTATTATAACAATCCTGCCATAATCTTCGCATATAATCTTTGTTATTTTTCCTTGTTATTATCTACTCTTTACAAATAATGTATGACATTTATTGTCTTAAGTTCATGTACTCATTATTGAATTCTTTTAAGTTCTTGAAGGTATATCTCTATGAATTATCTTTTGTAAACTAAATTAGATAGAAGCTAGAAAGTCTAAATTGTTAAATCTACTATTTATTTTTGTATTTAATTCATATTTAAATATATATATATATATTAGAGAGACTCAAATCAATTAAGGGCTTGGCAACCTAATTTAAGTAAGCTAGAGATTCTTTACACTACATTTATGTAGGGGGAGCAATTTCTAATATAATAATTCAACTCTTATGAACTATTATATGTTTTCATGAAAGAATCTTCATAATTTCAGGAAATTAACATTAATTCAATACATTTCTGAACTGTCGGTAAAATAAAGCTTTTTAATTCTTAAGTATCTAAATTTTCTATGATTTCGGAAGACTATATTGTATATCACACAGTTATGTTTTAAACGATTAATAGAATATTTTATTATTTCATGAAGTACACTTGTCGAAGCCTAAAAGCATATCTTAAGTGAATGTTCAGTAAGTTATTTGGTAACTCTCCGAAATGCATCTAAGCATCGGATAGTTAAGTTTATAAGTATCCGAAAATCTTTGAACACCTTAAGTTAGAATTATGCAAGTGTTGAATTTCATTGCTTTATTATGTCTCAGTTGAAACTCGAACAGTTATGTTTAACTCTTCGACTTTCACACCTATTCATTCGAGAAACTTGAATAGTTAACTTAATATTATTATATTTTTCTGAAAGACTTAATCTCTGACAATAACTATTCTCGTTTGTCGTATAGTTATGTGCTTTACTGCTCACAAAACTCGAATAGTTATCATAAGTATTCAGTTTTCTCACTTTTCACTTAGCCCGAAGTTATATTTTTTTTTCATGAATAGTTATGCTAAGTATTCTGCTTTTATCGGTTGTAAAACTCGTATAGTTATTGTAAGCACTCAAGTTATTTATCAGTAACGAATCTTATATTTATGATTTCAATGATTGAATCTGTTTATCCATTTATAAACTCGAAGAGTTATAAATGTTTTACTAACAACCTTTTGTGTTTCTACCTTAGTAAAACCCTAGTTTCACAATCTTTACTTCCACTAAGTTCTACAATGCATAGTGAAGCTTAATCGACAATGTCAGGACATGGAAGAGGACGTGGTAGAATGACAAAAGTGCAAAAAAGAGAGCTGGAACTTCAGAAGATGCAAAGTGAAATCAACAACATCTACTCAAGGTACACTTTTACAAATGAAATACTGCATGAAATTAGAAAAGCTGTTCAAGATGAGAAAAATTTCTGTTGGAAGTTTATTCGCAATTATGCTGAAACATAGTTCAGACTAAAACAGACTAAACTTTCCACATTACAACTATGGAAACGAACTTTACAACCTAACCCTACGGTTGTTACATGTTCTAGACATATACCTGAAAAATCGGTACAATCTATCACTTACTAAGGAAAGAAATGGGGACTAATGATAGAAAATGCAAATAGGGAATTAGAATCTTTGTATTCTCAACATTATTTTCCCTCGGCTATTTTAGATGACATTCAATAGTATATAGATGAATAGAAAACTGCCATTAAGAAAATGGGTTTTCGAAGTGAAGGACAAAAAGTTTATCAACTAAAAATGGCAGAGGTTGAGGGCTTACAACTCTATATTCCATTATTACCACCTAGGCATCATGATGAAGGACCATCATGACCACAAGTGCCTTTAACAGGAGAAATTAAGAAAATTTTAGAACCTCCTAAACAACTAGAAATACTACAGACTTATAGTCGGAAAAAGAAAAAGACATTAGAATATTTTGGACTAATTGCAGGTGTAGAAGGAATAATGCAGCAAAAAGAAAAACCATTGAAAAATGGAAAACTATGTTCCATTGCAGAAGCTGGACAGACAATTGTGTCAGGAATCCCAGCAGATGTGACAAATATTGGATTGCATGCATACACTCTAAGGTATTGTGTCACATTAGTGCATAATGTATCTTTTAATACAATGGAAAATTTTTCACATCATGCTGCAAGCAGACATTCTTTTCATACAGAAAGAGAACATGTAGGAAATTTTGATGATACATATACAGATGATATCAATTTTGATGATATTTTTGATGATATAGACACTAAGTCTATGAATGTTGAAGATATTTCATCTAAAAAGGAATGTACAGATATTCTTCCTCTAACTGTATCTCAGATAGAAACTTTTGATTTTTGGTATAGTTGCTTATACTATAGTTTATACATATGATTATGTCTGTTATAGTATATAATATACTTGTTGATAAATGTATATAATCAACAACATACACAGTTACAAATTGAATATCACACTACCAATGTCTCAAGTATAGAAATTTCAGAAATACAGAATGAATCTATTATATAACATTCTTTCCTATAGAGACAGTTGTTGTATAGATAAATCATAGATATAAATGTTGCTGATAGACAGATTGATATAGAGACTGTTGCTACTCATATGTCTCAAGAAGAACAAACAGAAGAATTTCAGTAGATTATTGATATGACAATAACAGATATTTCAGACATTTATACCAGCTTTGATAGAAATTCCACCAATTCTGAAAGCTCTGAAAATATAGATACTGCTGATAATTTTGAAACCAGTCTCAGATCAGAACATCATGACAGGAAAATACCTAATTCTAAACAGAGTTTACACGAAAATACATTATTATGGTTCAGAAATAGTTCATGTTATGAAAATTTCAAACATATAGAACTTTCACAATTTTATACTCAAGACTAGTTAAGTTTGAAGGGATGACAAATATACGAGAAATGTTTGAATTTCAAGGCTTGTTGACTCTACTTCCACAATAGCTAGGCTATCTTGTTGTACCCAAACTTATCAGTTGTTTTTACTCAAACTTAACAGTAGAAGAATGTATTCCTGTTTCCAATATACAAGAAAATGACATATTTAACTCCAAATTTACTTTTATCAAATACTTGGTCTGATAAATGAAGGAGTTAAATTATTAGAAAGAAAACAGGTTTATCAATTGGGATGGGACATTCAAAGTTTAGCCAAAGATCCAATTGCCAACAAACCAATGAGATTACTAAATGATTTAAATGGCCAAGCACGTTTTATTGCAAAAAAACTGCATGCTTCATTGTTTCAGAGGTTTGGTCATGGTGCAAAAGTTGGGAGATGTTGTCTTTATGCTACGTATGCATTAATTAACCATATACAAGTGAACTAGTATGATATTTTTGTTTCTCATATCTTACATTTGCAGAGTAAATTATTTTATGGTGATACGATTTTGAGAATTGTGGCAAGTCAAATAGATATTACACCTTGGCCACAGAAAAGATTAAAGTCAAGATCTTTCTTTGCAAATGAACTCCAAAAATACTAGGAAGCAAATACACCTATAGTCCGACAACAACAACAACAAGATGGGCAAACACAGTCACAACAGCAACAGCAACAATCAACACAATTTTCAGAACAATAGCAACATACAGATATCAATACAGGTATACATACAAATATAAATATAGGTATACAGACAGATACAAATACAGGTATACATACAGAAATTCATACTGAATTTTTACAACCATCACAAGTTTCACAAAATGATTTAGATCAAGCAGTAATTGATCAGATAAATAGAGTAAGTACAGAAATTGCAAAGAAAATTTTAGACACTCTAATCAGTATTTTTCAAAGACAAAGAGGCTTGTGATTATACAAATTATGTATTATATGATTTATGTATTGTAATTTGTTACCAAAAATATTATGTAAATTGTTTACTGCATTTAATACTCATGTGATTATTTTTCACAGTTTATATTTAAATAGTTTATGCTTAATCCATGATAGTTATGCATGTTTAAAAATATCTTTTTGAACGATATGTACTTAGAATATTTTTCTTCCTTACTTTTTATTTACTTTTTTATAATGCCAAAAAGGGGGAGAAGAGATAGATTATTTGACTTATTAGGTTTTGACATCATTAAAAAGGGGGAGATTGTTAGGAATTTTGTTTTGATGATATATGCTTTATTAAAGTTTTTAAATAAATCTAAATAATATTCTCTAAGTATATTTCTCTAAGTATAATAGTTAACAGATTATCGGAAAGTTTCATTTTTATGTCGGATAAGTTAAGTTTTTCGAAGAGTTAGATTTTGGATAGTTAAACTTTTAGATAATTAACGTTTCGTTTTTGTTGAATAGTTTATGTTAAAAACTCATATAGTTAAGTTATTTGCATGTGTGTTTTTAATGTTTTAAGTTGTCGCGTGTTTTCCATGTGCGTTCGGTAATGAAAATCGAATAGTTAAATAACTGTTCGAGTTTTTATATGCATGGATAGATAAGTCTTAGACTTTTATAAAATGACTAACAGACAGATAAGTTTGCTATGTTTAGTCACGTGTTTTGCAGGTGCAAAAACTCGAAGAGTTATAGATAAGTATTCGAGTTTTTACAGGACTTAAAGGATAAGTGTTCGACTAAATCGAAGACTTAGAAGATATTCTACAAAACTCTAGGAAGATAAAGTCTCGGTGAATCTATGAGTGGAGATCGTGGAAATTCAAAATGATAGTGGAGAAAGTGGGAACTCAAGAAGATAGTAATTTGGATTAAAGAAAAAATTAGTACATGGATTATGGATTGTGGATTAAGTGGATGAATATGTTGAACGTGAAAACATAGTTCGACTACTAATAGAGAGTACAAGCAACATTACAACAAGAGGATCCCAATCTTAAAAATCAAGTCTGAATATTCAATCTGGATCCCTAACTAAAAAGTTAAGTTTGAATATTCATATTCTGAAAAATTCTCCAACATTAGAAGAGGTTCGAAATTCCAAGCAATTTCAGAAAAGGAGCTGTAAACGCAAGAAGTCTGGAAATTCGACAACTAGAGAAGAAGAGATACAAAAGCTGAGCAAAGAGAAGGAAAGAAGCTGTGTGCATAAATATCAAGTTTTATACAATTCAAAATTAGTTTTGAATAAGAGCCTTATTTTTCTATTTTAATTGTATATCGAACATTACTGTATCAAAACTTTCAAGAAGGGAATTGAGTTAAAAAGATATTGTAAATTCTATCTTTAAAGATTATAAAGAATAGAATTTCGTTTATGAGTGTTTTGTGCTCTTGTTTTATCCACTGGTATTTTAATTACTAAAGACACAATTCTCCCCCCTCTTGTGATATAGACGATCCTACACATAGGTAATTGAATGACTTAAGTTTTGGATAGTTAGCTTTCCTAACTTTTCAATTTCCTTAAACTTCTAGATAGTTAGTGCCTTTACTATCCGATCATTCAACCAACTATCTTTCAAACTCTCCGAAGGCCTTGTATTTTCGGATAGTTATTCTTCTAATTGTCTGATGGTGTATCTGTTACTTTAAACTGACTCTTTAGATACTTAAGCATAGTAACTCACCGAAGATTTATCACTTCTAGATAGTTAAGCCTAGTAATCTTTCGAATTCTTGTTTATCTCTTGTAGCATATTCTGAACTATCTGTATCGACTTATTTACCTTCTACTCTTTTGCTGAACTGCTTTATTTGTGAAATACAATTTGTTTCCTCACATAGGTTTTTGCATTATCAAAATACTAGGATCCTAACAGTTTTCTACTGTACTTACTGTGTAGTTAGTCCCAAAAATAGTAAGTTACCGTTCTGTATACTATCCAGCTTGTAACCTTCCAATTCCCTTTGATTTTCGGATGGTTAGGTATGTAACTCTCCGAAGGACAACCATAACTCACCGAAAATCCACTTAAGTCCTTTTTTCCATGTCACATGGAATTTTAAGTCATACCTGTGAGGTGTCTTGAGTTTGGATACTTGTAGCTATAACTTACCGAATCATTTTTGACTTTCGAATAGTAAGTTTCTGATTGTAGTTTTCCTATTTCAGCTTGTGCATAATAAAATGACTTAAGTTTTGGATAGTTCATTCTGTAACCTTCTAAAACTTCTTATTTTTTGGATAGTTAGCTTTCTAACTTTTTGAAAATCCTTTTTAAGCTTTCGTCTGAATTTCTGCACGTGAGTAATTGAATGACTTAACTTTCAAATAGTTGTAGCTGTTAACTCACCGAAGTGTTTTAACTTTCAGATAGTTAGCTATAATAACTTTTCAAATTTCCTTGTAAGCTTCCAAAAGCTTCTGTTTGGATTTTTGCACATGATTAATTGAATGACTTAAGTTTTGGATAGTTAGCATTCCTAACTTTCTGATTTCCTTAAACTTCCAGATTGTTAGCTTTCCTAACCCTCCGATCATTCAACTAGCTATCTTTCAAACTTTCCGAAGGCATTGTAATTTCAGATAGTGATCCTTCTAACTGTCCAACGGTGTATCTGTTGCTTTAAACTGACTCTTCGGATACTTAAGCCTATAACTCACCGAAGATCCATTTCTTCCAATTACTTAAGCCTGGTAACCTTTCTAAAATCCTATTATTCTCTTGCAGCAATTTTTGAACTATCTATATTGACTTATCTACCTTTTGACCTTCAGTTTGCTGATATGTCTTGTGGTATCTATGAAATACAATTTGTTTCCTCACGTAGGTTTTTCCATTATCAAAATACAAGGGTTCTAACAATCTCCACCTTATTGATAATGACAAAATCCTTTACATTTAGTTACATGTATTTCACTCCCTAGTTTATTTCTATACATTCAGTCATATAGAAAATAAGTGAAATGGACTTCTAGAGTTACATGATTTATAGTGAGTACAAAATACTAGAGTAGATTTCTCCCCCTATTTGCGTGTTGGGAATTCTCCCCCCTACCTTCCATGTAATTTCTCTTTATTTTTCTCCCCCTTTTTGTCATTAGATAAAATGAGATCTCTATGTTTGATACCATAACTCCTGTAGGCAAAATCTTCTCCCCTTTTTAATCTTGAGTTAGTCAGATCTTCTCCTATTGATCTTAGCTATCTCCTAACTTGTTCTTCCCCTGAGATATTGTATACTTTAAAATCTAGCATAAGTAAACGTTAGCAGAAAACAAGCTCCCATATGGTGAGCTTGAGGGGTAATAAATATAAATCCAATATGAATGCATTATAAGTCATGCATAGAATATATGCCTAGATTTCTTTTAATATGATTAAATGTTGATTCATTTAATGGTTTTGTGAAAATAGTTGCAAGTTGATTTTCTATTGAAACAAACTTAAGTGAGATGTGCCCTTTTTCCACATAATCTCTCAAAAAATGATGTCTGATCTCAATATGCTTAGCTCTAGAGTAAAGTACTGTATTCTTAGAGAGACATATTGCACTACTGTTATCACAATATATCTTTGTATTCTGAAATTTCAGTCTGTAATCTTCTAGAGTTTGCTACATTCATAAAATTTAAGCACAACATAAACCTACTATAATATATTTTACCTCAGTAGTGGATAATGAAATATAGTTTTGTTTCCTACTAAACCATGAAATTAAGGAATTTCCAAGCAGTTGGCATATGCCACTTGTGCTTTTTTTGTCTGATCTACTGTCTACATAATCTACATCACTATAACCTATTAAAGTTAGACTACTATCAGCTGAGTAATATAATCCGAAATCTTTAGTGCCTTGTAAATAGTTGAAGATTCTTTTGATTGATTTGAGATGAGATTCTTTTGGTGATATTTGAAATCTGGCACACAAGTATATACTTAACATGATATTTGGTCTATTTGCTGATAAATATAACAGAGATCCAATCATGCCTTTGTAGTTCTTTTGATCTAATGCAACACTTAAGTCAGCATTTTCAAGTTTAGTATTTGAACTCATTGGTGTATTTGTAGATTTGATATTTTCAAAGCTGAATTTCTTTAGAGTTTCTTTGTAGTATTTTTCCTGATTAACAAAGTTGCCATTTTTCACTTGATGGATCTGTAGTCCTAAGAAAAATTTCAACTCTCCCATCATGCTCATTTCAAATTTATTTTTCATCAACTTTTGAAAGTCATGATATAGTTTTTTTGATGTAGCCCCAAACACAATATCATCAACATAAATTTGAACAATCAATATGTGCAACTCAAAAGTTTTGAATAACAAAGTGCTATCCATTTTGCCTATGATGAAATCATTATTAGATAAGAACTTTTTCAATTTTTCATACCATGCCCTAGGTGCCTATTTCAAACCATATAAAGCTTTGTTTAATCTATAGACATGATCTGAATTGACTTCATCTTCAAATCTGAGGGGTTGCTTGAGAAATACTTCTTCTTGTATTTCTCCATTCAAAAATGCACTCTTTACATCCATTTGAAATAGTTTTATTCTCATACTACTTGCAAAAGCAAGCAATATTCTGATAGCTTCAATTCTAGCTACAAGTGCAAAAGTTTCTTCATAATCAATGCCTTCTTATTGATTATATCCTTGTGCAACCAATCGAGCTTTATTTTTGAGTATGTTTCCTTCTTCATCCAATTTATTTTTGAAAATCCATTTAGTTTCAATGATGGATTTTCCTACAAGTTTCTTCACTAATTCCCAAACATTATTTTTCTGAAATTTATTTAATTCTTCCTGCATAGCCATTATCTAGTAAATATCCTTACAAGCTTCATCTACTGATTTTGGCTCAAATTCTGACACAAATGCATAATAATTGCAAATATCTTATGTTTTGCTTCTAGTCTGTACTCCTTTGGTTATATCTTCACTTATTTGTTCCATGGGATGGTCTGATTTGAATTTCCAACTGTTTTGATTTTGATTTGATGCTTGGGAATTGAATTTCTGCTTGCAATTATCTTTTTCATAATTTTCATTTTCACTCTCACTATCAATCTTCAAATTTCTGAAATTCTATATCAAATCTTCATCAAACTGAACATTTATACTTTCATCTACTCTTCTATCTTTAGCAAAGTATACTCTATAAGCTTTACTTCTAGATGAATATCCAACTAGTATGGCAGGTTCAGATGTTGAATCAAACTTGTCTTTAGCATCTCTAGTGTTTAAGACATAACATTTGCATCCAAATGTCTTAAAATATCCAACATTTGGTGTCTTATCATACCAAAGTTCAAATGGTGTCTTATTTAGCATAGATCTGATATGAGTTCTATTGGAGATGTGACAAGCTGTACCAATAGCTTCATCCTAAAGAGATTTTGGTAGGTTAGTAGCATTCAACATAGTTCTAGTCATTTCTTGCAAAGTTCTATTCTTTCTTTCCACAACTCCATTTTGAGCTGGAGTTCTAGGACAAGAGAATTCATGTAACATACCAAAAGTATTACATAGAATTTCAAATTCATAATTCTTAAATTCTCCTCCATGATCACTTCTGATTTTCTTTACTGTCAGTTCTTTCTAATTTTGAACTTTTGTGTAGAAGTTTTTGAATTCATTGCATGCCTCATTTTTGTGTGTCAAAAATATGACCCAAGTTAATCTAGAAAAATCATCTACAATAACAAGTGTATATTTTCGATCCCCTAGACTTGATGTTTGAGTTGGACCAAAAAGATCCAGATGTAATAGTTCTAGTGGCTTTCTGGTGGTAATCTCATTCTTGCCATGTAAAGAAGTTCTCTTTTGCTTGCCTAACATACAATCACTACATACCTTGTCTTTCTTGAATTCAAGTTTGGGCAATCCCCTGACTAGATCATTTTTGGATAACTTTCTATGATTTTTCATACTGACATGACCAAGTCTTTTATGCCACAACCAATCATCTTCACTAGATGCTACCAAATAGGAATTATTTGCAAAATTTTCGCATGGAAAGTTTAGTGTATATATTTGAACAATTTCTAAAACCAGTAAATTTTATTTCATTTGTAGCTTGATCAGTAATGTAACAATTTTTAGCAGTAATGAAACATTATAACCTTTATCACACAATTGTCCTACACTTAATAAGTTTTGTTTTAGTCCATTAACATGGAAGACATTCTCAATTCTACCATTTTCAGATGTTATATTTCCTATTGCAGTAATTTTACATTTTTCGTTATTACCAAATTTAACAGATCCTAAACTTAAGCATTTAACAGAATCAAGAAATCTTTTCTTACTTGTCATATGCTTTGAGCATCCATTGTCCACAATCCATTTGTTGTTCTTGCTTGAAGCTCCTTGTTATCCTGCAATTTATATTGAAATTAAGGCTTTTGGTACCCAAATCTTTTTGGGTCCAGTAGAGTTAGTCTTTATAACATTAAATTTATTGCCTCTTGGTAGCTACATATGACCTGATCTTCTTCTGATAGCAAATACCGTAGTGCTATATCTATATGATCGAATCATGCCACCACAATAAGGTACTTCCTATGGTGTAGCATACCCTAACCCAAATTTAATTCCATTTGGTCATTGAGATCCTATGATTTTATCTAACCCTTTTTGACCTTTTGTAAATTTGCAAACAATACTTTCAGATCAAAGATTTCAGCTAATAAATTTTTATTTTCTTCTCTTAACTCATAGTTATTACAACTACATTTATCCATGTTGGTTTTCAAGTTTCTATTTTCAACAAGAGCCTTTTCTAACTCAACAAAAGAATCTTCTAAACAATTATTCAAACTTTTAATCTCTTTCTTATATTCTTCATATTTATCATATAGACTATCTATTGTACATAGAAGACTATTTACATCTAAATCATCATGCTCATTTTCTAAACAATAAGGAGAAGTGTAGCATACCTCTTGTGTTGTAAAGCACACGTTGGCTGCAGCTTCATCTTCAAAATCTGAGGAACTACTTGAGGAGCTACTATCATCCCAAGTAGTTTTAAGAGCCATTTTCTTTTTGTTCCTCCATTTTTTCTTCTTATCTGTCTGATCCTCTTCTATCTGCAATGGACAAAAGTTTTGTATATGTTGTTGAGTATTTTGTTTTGATGATGTGTGCTGAATGAAAATAATCATATTTTCTTAATTACTATTGCTTGTGAAAGGAAATTAAGTACATCAATTAATACAGAAAAAGTTTACTAATATAAATACTTGTCTATATTGGATCTAAAATTATATTAAGATAAATAACTAGTCGTTCCATTGCATTAATTTCTCATTTAACTAAACGTTAAGTTAACGTGCATTTTTATTGAAAAGCATGATATGTTTTAAAGTTATATCTTCTATATCATGAATAGTGCACGTTTAGACAACTCGTTAAGCTAGAGTGTTATTTGTATAGAGATCACATGAGAACTCGTTAAGTTAGAGGCTTAAAGGTTAAAATAGGTCACGTGAGAACTTGTTAAGTTAGTGAGTAAAAGAAGAGACGAACTCGTTAAGTTAGTGTTGTACATGTGGTGAAATTATAAGTTACAAATGTTATATTGTATCACATGAGGTGCACATGTCTAACTCGTTAAGTTAACATAACTAAATGCGTTGAGTTGCTATATTGAACACTAAGGCAATGTGTTAGGTTAGCGTTATAAAACTTAAGTTGTTATTTTTGCACGTGGTAAAATTCTTATTATAAAAACATTTGTTTATTACTGGTTCATTGAGTTATCTGTAACACTACAGAGATGGTTCGTTGAGTTAGCGTAACACCACAGACTTAGTTCGTTGAGTTAGCTACAGTACTTGTCATGTGAGTTGGTACATGAGGAACTCGTTAAGTTAGAGACGTTAAGTTATATATATCTACTTGTTTTACTCGTTTAGTTAACATTAAATTAACGACTTCTTATTACACTTGATGAAAGATTTTGGACAAGAAAGTTTATTTTGCAGGAAATTTTTCAGAGATCTAGGATTGATGATTAAAGAAAATTTGAAATATAAACGTGGGTCAGAACGTGTGTATTTCAATGAAGGAAAAAAAAAAGACGTGAAGAAGTGGAAGACTGATAGTGATTAAACGCGGAGGATATGCATGAAATGAAGATACAGTATAAAAGGCATAGAATTGTCGTTGATTATTATCCCTACACACCAAACAAAAAATCTTTTCAAGGATCAAAAACACCTCTTTGGGGAAAAGCTCTTAGGTGGAAGAAAATTCAGTGAAGTAGAAAAAGGTGGAAGAAAATTCAGTGAAGCAAAAAAAGGTAAGATATATGTTATTGAAGATTTGAAGTATCAGAAGAAAGCAAATTCGGTGAAGCAGAGAAAGACTAGATATTCGTAATTGAAGAATTGCTGAAGAAGAAAGAGAAGAAGAAGAAGAAAGATCTCAAATAGGGAGAAATGTTTTAAATTCCGCAAATTAGTTTTCTCTATTTGTAGTTATGAAATTGTATAGATGAAACATGGTATCGATATATAATTGCATCTACAATTTTTGAGGAGAATTGAATTGTATATTGTAATTGAAACCTTGAATAAAAATGATTTTACGAAAATAGTGTCTCAACTTGTTTTTGAGTTTTAAAGTTTCAATTATAATCGAAAATGTTGAAAAATACAATTCACCCCCCTCTTTTGTAGCCATACGATCCTACATGTCCTTACCTTTTGCATTCAAAACATGTAGGGATTGTTCTTTTGGAGGAGCTAGTCTTATTATTTTTCTTCGTGAATTTTCTGAAATTTCTTGCCAGCAACATAATCTCATCATCATTTGAGCTTAGAGCTTCTTTTGTTGAAGGAAATGCAATTTCCTTTTTATTCTCAGCTTTCTTTTCAACAGTTCCCTCCTATTCCTTCTAGTCGTTCATTTGAACCTCGTGGGCCAATAGATTGCCCAATAGCTCTTCAATAGTGTAGTTGTTGAGGTCCTTGGAGTCTTGAATGGAGGTGGACTTTTGTTTCCACTCAACAGTTAAACTTCTCAAAATCTTTTGTACCATTCACGTGAAGAGAATTCCTTTCCTAAGCCTTTAAGACTGTTAATGATCTCAATAAATCTTGAAAACATTTCAGTTATGCTTTCATTATCATTCATTTTAAATAATTCTAGTTTTCTCAATAGGATGCTGATTTTTGTGTCCTTTACTTAGCTTGTACCTTCGTTTGTAACTTGAAGGATTTTCTAAGCTTCATGTGTAGATTTGTATGTAGAAACTTTATTATATTGTTCAGTTGATGGTACATAGTATATAGCATTCAACCCTCAAGCATCCAATTGGATGATTCTCTCATCGTCCTCAGTCTAGTCCATAACATTATTGGTAGAAAGTGTTGTTCCAAGAATGGCAATCTTCTAGAGTTTTACATCAGAACTCCTAAGGAAACACTCAATTCTATTCTTCTAATAATTATAGTTGGAACCATCGAATAGAGGAGGTTTGTGGATGTTTTGCCCCTCAGCAAATTGTGCCATTTTAATCTAGATGGTTAAATCTATAAATGGATTAACCAGGCTCTAATACCAATTGTTAGGATTGAAAGGCTCACCAAAGGGGGGTGAATGGTGTGTGTGTGTAATTTTAACTTCCTTTCTACTTAATTGGTTGATTCAATTTATCTGTGATCTTAATTAATCGATATACATACAAAACAATAAATAGTAATGAACACATGGAGATTTTAGGTGGTTCACCAACTTGGCTAGTCCACCCCCAAGATTCACTTGGGCTTCACTAAGCATATGAATACTTACAACACTTACTTCTAGGTTGAAGCAAGAACCAACACTTGAGCTTTCATGTAGAAGCTCAGCAACCAACCTTTCTTCGAGCTTTCAGGTACAAGCTCTTAACCAATAGTGAGTTTTTAGATAGAAACTCATGAACCACCAGCTTTAATTTTTGAACTAGAGTTTGAGTGTAGGGAGCTTTTGTGCTGTAGTGAACTTGAGAATATTTCAATATTTTACAGACTAAGAGTGTTACTAGAATTTTTGAGTAGCTCACAATATATGATAATCGTTATCTTTATCTTCCCTTTACTTATCATATTTGTACTAAGAGGTATAATGATCATATTCACTTCTAACAGATGTTTTCTATTGTACTTACTATATAGCCAGTCCCAAAAATAGTAAGTTACTATTTTGTATACTATCTAGCTTATAACCTTTCGATTCCCTTTGATTTTTGAATGGTTAGCTATATAACTCTCTGAAGGACAGTCGTAACTCACCAAAAATCCACTTAAGTCCTTTTGTCTATGTCATGTGGGATTTTAAGTCATACACATGAGGTGTCTTAAGTTTGGATACTTGTAGCTGTAACTTATCGAATCATTTTTGACTTTCGGATAGTTAGTTATAGTAAGCTTCCAATTTTCTTCAAAGCTTCTGACTACAATTTTCCTATTTTGGCACGTGCATAATAGAATGACTTAAGTTTCAAATAGTTCATTTTGTAACCTTCCGAAACTTCTTATTTTTTAGATAGTTAGCTTTCTAACTTTTTGAAAATCCATTTTAAGCTTCTGTCTGAATTTCTACACGTGAGTAATTGAATGACTTAACTTTCAGATAGTTGTAGCTGTTAACTCACCAAAGTTTTTTAACTTTCAGATAATTAGCTACAATAACTTTTTGAATTTCCTTGTAAGCTTTCGAAAATCATTTAAGCTTTCATTTGGATTTTTACATGTGAGTAATAGAATGACTTAAGTTTCAGATAGTTAGCTTTGCTAACTTTCTAATTTCCTTGAACTTCTAGATAGTTAGCTTTCCTAAACCTTCGATCATTCAATTAGCTATCCTTCAAACTTTTTAAAGGCATTATAATTTTGGATAGTTATCCTTCTAACTATTCGACGATGTATCTACTACTTTAAACTAACGCTTTGAATACATAAGCCTATAACTCACCAAAGATCCATTTCTTTCGATTACTTAAGCTTGGTAACCTTTCGAAAATCTTGTTATTCTCTTGCAGCAATTTCTGAACTATCTATATCGACTTATCTGCCTTCTGATCTTCAGTTTGCTGAACTGTCTTGTGATATCTGTGAAATACAATTTGTTTCCTCATGTAGGTTTTTGCATTATCAAAATACAAAGGTTCTAACATATACCACACTCCTAATTGAATTTTATCATGTTTTGTAGATGGTGGTTCAGCTATATCACTAGGTATAGGCAATATTTCTATAAAGTTATCATCATAACTATCTTTGCTTACTATATATAAATCAGATCTAAATGCAACTAATATATCCGTGACTAGATATATATATCCATCAAGTATGACATATATGTTGTTAATTAATGCTTTCTCTCCTAGATATATCATAGTATTTTCAGTCCAAGATCTATATAGAAAATTATGCACACCTAAACATAGATCCTCATCCCAATTTCTAGTTGGTCTCTAGTAATACAATTTCTCAAGAATGGTCGACTTTTTATCAGAAAATGTTAAAGTTGACTCACAATTTTTAGTTGGTACTTCAAATCTATTAGGCTTTCCTATATTCCATTCTTCTCTAGTGATAGGATTTCTAATCAAAATATCGGGTAACAGAATTGCATACCTTAGTTTGGTTTTGTAAATAATTAATCATTTGTCTATCCTCATAATATGATCTATTCCTTCTAATGTATTGGGTGGAATTCCAACAATTTCTTCCATATTCAGATATTCATAGTTGATTGAGCTACAATAAAATGACTTCCATAAAAATCCATCTCTAATATTAGTCATGTTTGTAGCTTGAAGTCCTTGAAAATATTTTTCTTTGACACATTTTTTAACTTCTTTTGACACAACACAATCTACACAGATTTTTAGCTAATAAGTTACTCAATACTCCCCTTATTGCATCCAATGGTAATTTCATCAATTCCATTTGTTGTGATTCTGTATAACATAAATAAAATTTTAAACAGAGATAAAATTAACATAGCTACTTACATACCTTCATGGAGTTAGGTCATAACTCAACAGACTAAGTTCGTTGAGTTAAGTAATAACTCTACAATACTACTAACTATAATTAAACTTTCATTTTATATTTTTCTACTTACTATATTATACATAGTTGCTAACAATTATACTACCTCATTTAGCTTCCCTACCATAGGAGGTATCAATTTCATTAATAGTTCTATTGATAGGGTTAGGTACTACTTGCATTGGCAATCCTCTAATGGGTCTAACTTCTATTGATTCCTTCTGTCTAGGGGGTATATTTCTATTCATATTTTGATTTTGAATGGCAGCATTTTCAAATACATGGTTTAGACGATTGCTTAATTGTTGAATTATCTTTTCTAATTTCTTTATTCTAGATCCTTATTCAATTAATGCTTCATAAACTATATTTTTGTCATTTATATTTTCTCCACTATGGAAATTGTTATTTCTCCAAGATAGGTTCAGGTGATTCCTCCAATTATGGTTATAAGAATTTCCAAAGTTATCTTTTTGGTTTCTAGCATAAATAATAACTATGTCATTAATATTTGCATTCTTTTCTACTACTTTTTGATTTAATGATAACTCCTCAATTTTCTTTGTTAACTCAGTTAATTTGACTTCAAGTATAGTGCTTGAATCTATTTCATGAATTCCCCTTGGCAATATTCATTTATCTAAAATAGCTTCAGTCGAGTTTTCCCACTATGTAGTTCTTTTGGCAAAGTTTTCTAAGTATGCCCATGCTTCTTCACTACACAATTTTAAAAATCAATTCTGACAAGTAGATTCTAATAAAGATTTAGTTGAAACATCTATGCCTTCATAAATTATACTTATTAATTGTGCTTTACTCATTACATGATGTGGACATTGAGTCAGTAAATCTTTAAATCGTTTAAAATATTTCTAGAATGATTCTCCTAGTTTTTTACTACACATTAGTATTTCATTTTTCTTTTTAATCATTTGACATGTTGGATAATATTTTTCTAGAAAAATAGAGTAAAATTCAATCCATGCAGAAATTGAATAAGGCGATAGAGTATATAACCATCTCTTAGCTGTGTCTTTTAAAGCAAAAAGAATATATCTAAGTTTAATAGCATCAATACTCATGTTCGACATTCTCATCATTTGACAAACTTCGTTAAATTCTCTAAGGAAATAATAGGCATCTTCTCTTTCAAACCCATGAAAGTGTGGCAATTGACTAATATAATTAGATTTCAGTTAAAACTTATCTCCCTCAAAGTTTGGCAACTGAATACATGAAGGTTCATCAACTAATTCATGTAGGATCGAATGGCTACACAAGAGGGGAGTAAATTGTGTTTTTCAACATTTTCGATTATAATTGAAACTTCAAAAATAAAAATAAGTCGAGACACTATTTTAATCAAAACATTTAATTCAAGGTTTCAATTTCAATATACAATTCAATTTCAATCATTTTTCTAGAAAAATAGAGTAAAATTCAATCCATGCAGAAATTGAATAAGGCAATAGAGTATATAACCATCTCTTAGCTGTGTCTTTTAAAGTAAAAAGAATATATCTAAGTTTAATAGCAACAATACTCATGTTCGACATTTTCAACATTTGACAAACTTCATTAAATTCTCTAAGGAAATAATAGGCATCTTCTCTTTCTAATCCAAGAAAGTGTGGCAATTGACTAATATAATTAGATTTCAGTTCAAACTTATCACTCTCAAAGTTTGGCAACTGAATACATGAAGGTTCATCAACTAATTCCTGTAGGATCGAATGGCTACACAAGAGGGGAGTAAATTGTGTTTTTCAACATTTTCGATTATAATTGAAACTTCAAAAATAAAAATAAGTCGAGACACTATTTTAATCAAATCATTTTATTCAAGGTTTCAATTTCAATATACAATTCAATTTCAATCATTTTTCTAGAAAAATAGAGTAAAATTCAATCCATGTAGAAATTGAATAAGGCAATAGAGTATATAACCATCTCTTAGCTGTGTCTTTTAAAGCAAAAAGAATATATCTAAGTTTAATATCATCAATACTCATGTCAGACATTTTCATCATTTGACAAACTTCATTAAATTCTCTAAGGAAATAATAGGCATCTTCTCTTTCTAATCCATGAAAGTGTGGCAATTGACTACTATAATTAGATTTCAGTTCAAACTTATCTCCCTCAAAGTTTGGCAACTGAATACATGAAGGTTCATCAACTAGTTCATGTAGGATCGAATGGCTACACAAGAGGGGAGTAAATTGTGTTTTTCAACATTTTCGACTATAATTGAAACTTCAAAAATAAAAATAAGTCAAGACACTATTTTAATCAAAACATTTTATTCAAGGTTTCAATTTCAATATACAATTCAATTTCAACCATTTTTCTAGAAAAATAGAGTAAAATTCAATCCATGCAGAAATTGAATAAGGCAATAGAGTATATAACCATCTCTTAGCTGTGTCTTTTAAAGTAAAAAGAATATATCTAAGTTTAATAGCATCAATACTCATGTTCGACATTTTCAACATTTGACAAACTTCATTAAATTCTCTAAGGAAATAATAGGCATCTTCTCTTTCTAATCCATGAAAGTGTGGCAATTGACTAATATAATTAAATTTCAGTTCAAACTTATCACTCTCAAAGTTTGGCAACTGAATACATGAAGGTTCATCAACTAATTCATGTAGGATCGAATGGCTACACAAGAGGGGAGTAAATTGTGTTTTTCAACATTTTCGATTATAATTGAAACTTCAAAAATAAAAATAAGTCGAGACACTATTTTAATCAAATCATTTTATTCAAGGATTCAATTTCAATATACAATTCAATTTCAATCATTTTTCTAGAAAAATAGAGTAAAATTCAATCCATGTAGAAATTGAATAAGGCAATAGAGTATATAACCATCTCTTAGCTGTGTCTTTTAAAGCAAAAAGAATATATCTAAGTTTAATATCATCAATACTCATGTTCGACATTTTCATCATTTGACAAACTTCATTAAATTCTCTAAGGAAATAATACGCATCTTCTCTTTCTAATCCATGAAAGTGTGGCAATTGACTACTATAATTAGATTTCAGTTCAAACTTATCTCCCTCAAAGTTTGGCAACTGAATACATGAAGGTTCATCAACTAGTTCATGTAGGATCGAATGGCTACACAAGAGGGGAGTAAATTGTGTTTTTCAACATTTTCGAATATAATTGAAACTTCAAAAATAAAAATAAGTCGAGACACTATTTTAATCAAAACATTTTATTCAAGGTTTCAATTTCAATATACAATTCAATTTCAATCATTTTTCTAGAAAAATAGAGTAAAATTCAATCCATGCAGAAATTGAATAAGGCAATAGAGTATATAACCATCTCTTAGCTGTGTCTTTTAAAGTAAAAAGAATATATCTAAGTTTAATAGCAACAATACTCATGTTCGACATTTTCAACATTTGACAAACTTCATTAAATTCTCTAAGGAAATAATAGGCATCTTCTCTTTCTAATCCATGAAAGTGTGGCAATTGACTAATATAATTAGATTTCAGTTCAAACTTATCACTCTCAAAGTTTGGCAACTGAATACATGAAGGTTCATCAACTAATTCATGTAGGATCGAATGGCTACACAAGAGGGGAGTAAATTGTGTTTTTCAACATTTTCGATTATAATTGAAACTTCAAAAATAAAAATAAGTCGAGACACTATTTTAATCAAATCATTTTATTCAAGGTTTCAATTTCAATATACAATTCAATTTCAATCATTTTTCTAGAAAAATAGAGTAAAATTCAATCCATGTAGAAATTGAATAAGGCAATAGAGTATATAACCATCTCTTAGCTGTGTCTTTTAAAGCAAAAAGAATATATCTAAGTTTAATATCATCAATACTCATGTCAGACATTTTCATCATTTGACAAACTTCATTAAATTCTCTAAGGAAATAATAGGCATCTTCTCTTTCTAATCCATGAAAGTGTGGCAATTGACTACTATAATTAGATTTCAGTTCAAACTTATCTCCCTCAAAGTTTGGCAACTGAATACATGAAGGTTCATCAACTAGTTCATGTAGGATCGAATGGCTACACAAGAGGGGAGTAAATTGTGTTTTTCAACATTTTCGACTATAATTGAAACTTCAAAAATAAAAATAAGTCGAGACACTATTTTAATCAAAACATTTTATTCAAGGTTTCAATTTCAATATACAATTCAATTTCAATCATTTTTCTAGAAAAATAGAGTAAAATTCAATCCATGCAGAAATTGAATAAGGCAATAGAGTATATAACCATCTCTTAGCTGTGTCTTTTAAAGTAAAAAGAATATATCTAAGTTTAATAGCATCAATACTCATGTTCGACATTTTCAACATTTGACAAACTTCATTAAATTCTCTAAGGAAATAATAGGCATCTTCTCTTTCTAATCCATGAACGTGTGGCAATTGACTAATATAATGAGATTTCAGTTCAAACTTATCACTCTCAAAGTTTGGCAACTGAATACATGAAGGTTCATGAACTAATTCATGTAGGATCGAATGGCTACACAAGAGGGGAGTAAATTGTGTTTTTCAACATTTTCGATTATAATTGAAACTTCAAAAATAAAAATAAGTCGAGACACTATTTTAATCAAATCATTTTATTCAAGGTTTCAATTTCAATATACAATTCAATTTCAATCATTTTTCTAGAAAAATAGAGTAAAATTCAATCCATGTAGAAATTGAATAAGGCAATAGAGTATATAACCATCTCTTAGCTGTGTCTTTTAAAGCAAAAAGAATATATCTAAGTTTAATATCATCAATACTCATGTCAGACATTTTCATCATTTGACAAACTTCATTAAATTCTCTAAGGAAATAATAGGCATCTTCTCTTTCTAATCCATGAAAGTGTGGCAATTGACTAATATAATTAGATTTCAGTTCAAACTTATCACTCTCAAAGTTTGGCAACTGAATACATGAAGGTTCATCAACTAATTCGTGTAGGATCGAATGGCTACACAAGAGGGGAGTAA
Source organism: Cymodocea nodosa (assembly GCA_036874045.1). Classification (NCBI taxonomy): domain Eukaryota; kingdom Viridiplantae; phylum Streptophyta; class Magnoliopsida; order Alismatales; family Cymodoceaceae; genus Cymodocea; species Cymodocea nodosa. Next base: position 17,396,112 of record JAZBRI010000003.1, on the reverse strand, counting down.
ATTGCGTTTTTCAACATTTTCGATTATAATTGAAACTTCAAAAATAAAAATAAGTCGAGACACTATTTTAATCAAATCATTTTATTCAAGGTTTCAATTTCAATATACAATTCAATTTCAATCATTTTTCTAGAAAAATAGAGTAAAATTCAATCCATGTAGAAATTGAATAAGGCAATAGAGTATATAACCATCTCTTAGCTGTGTCTTTTAAAGCAAAAAGAATATATCTAAGTTTAATATCATCAATACTCATGTCAGACATTTTCATCATTTGACAAACTTCATTAAATTCTCTAAGGAAATAATAGGCATCTTCTCTTTCTAATCAATGAAAGTGTGGCAATTGACTACTATAATTAGATTTCAGTTCAAACTTATCTCCCTCAAAGTTTGGCAACTGAATACATGAAGGTTCATCAACTAGTTCATGTAGGATCGAATGGCTACACAAGAGGGGAGTAAATTGTGTTTTTCAACATTTTCGACTATAATTGAAACTTCAAAAATAAAAATAAGTCGAGACACTATTTTAATCAAAACATTTTATTCAAGGTTTCAATTTCAATATACAATTCAATTTCAATCATTTTTCTAGAAAAATAGAGTAAAATTCAATCCATGCAGAAATTGAATAAGGCAATAGAGTATATAACCATCTCTTAGCTGTGTCTTTTAAAGTAAAAAGAATATATCTAAGTTTAATAGCATCAATACTCATGTTCGACATTTTCAACATTTGACAAACTTCATTAAATTCTCTAAGGAAATAATAGGCATCTTCTCTTTCTAATCCATGAACGTGTGGCAATTGACTAATATAATGAGATTTCAGTTCAAACTTATCACTCTCAAAGTTTGGCAACTGAATACATGAAGGTTCATGAACTAATTCATGTAGGATCGAATGGCTACACAAGAGGGGAGTAAATTGTGTTTTTCAACATTTTCGATTATAATTGAAACTTCAAAAATAAAAATAAGTCGAGACACTATTTTAATCAAATCATTTTATTCAAGGTTTCAATTTCAATATACAATTCAATTTCAATCATTTTTCTAGAAAAATAGAGTAAAATTCAATCCATGTAGAAATTGAATAAGGCAATAGAGTATATAACCATCTCTTAGCTGTGTCTTTTAAAGCAAAAAGAATATATCTAAGTTTAATATCATCAATACTCATGTCAGACATTTTCATCATTTGACAAACTTCATTAAATTCTCTAAGGAAATAATAGGCATCTTCTCTTTCTAATCCATGAAAGTGTGGCAATTGACTACTATAATTAGATTTCAGTTCAAACTTATCTCCCTCAAAGTTTGGCAACTGAATACATGAAGGTTCATCAACTAGTTCATGTAGGATCGAATGGCTACACAAGAGGGGAGTAAATTGTGTTTTTCAACATTTTCGACTATAATTGAAACTTCAAAAATAAAAATAAGTCGAGACACTATTTTAATCAAATCATTTTATTCAAGGTTTCAATTTCAATATACAATTCAATTTCAATCATTTTTCTAGAAAATTAGAGTAAAATTCAATCCATGTAGAAATTGAATAAGGCAATAGAGTATATAACCATCTCTTAGCTGTGTCTTTTAAAGCAAAAAGAATATATCTAAGTTTAATATCATCAATACTCATGTTCGACATTTTCTTCATTTGACAAACTTCATTAAATTCTCTAAGGAAATAATAGGCATCTTCTCTTTCTAATCCATGAAAGTGTGGCAATTGACTGATATAATTAAATTTCAGTTCAAACTTATCTCCCTCAAAGTTTGGCAACTGAATACATGAAGGTTCATCAACTAGTTCATGTAGGATCGAATGGCTACACAAGAGGGGAGTAAATTGTGTTTTTCAACATTTTCGATTATAATTGAAACTTCAAAAATAAAAATAAGTCGAGACACTATTTTAATCAAATCATTTTATTCAAGGTTTCAATTTAAATATACAATTCAATTTCAATCATTTTTCTAGAAAAATAGAGTAAAATTCAATCCATGCAGAAATTGAATAAGGTAATAGAGTATATAACCATCTCTTTGCTGTGTCTTTTAAGGTAAAAAGAATATATCTAAGTTTAAAAGCATCAATACTCATGTTCGACATTTTCATCATTTGACAAACTTCATTAAATTCTCTAAGGAAATAATAGGCATCTTCTCTTTCTAATCCATGAAATTGTAGCAATTGACTAATATAATTAGATTTAAGTTAAAACTTATCTCCCTCAAAGTTTGGCAACTGAATACATGAAGGTTCATGAACTAGTTCATGTAGGATCGAATGGCTACACAAGATGGGAGTAAATTGTGTTTTTCAACATTTTCGATTATAATTGAAACTTCAAAAATAAAAATAAGTCGAGACACTATTTTAATCAAATCATTTTATTCAAGGTTTCAATTTCAATATACAATTCAATTTCAATCATTTTTCTAGAAAAATAGAGTAAAATTCAATCCATGCAGAAATTGAATAAGGCAATAGAGTATATAACTATCTCTTAGCTGTGTCTTTTAAAGCAAAAAGAATATATCTAAGTTTAATATCATCAATACTCATGTCAGACATTTTCATCATTTGACAAACTTCATTAAATTCTCTAAGGAAATAATAGGCATCTTCTCTTTCTAATCCATGAAAGTGTGGCAATTGACTACTATAATTAGATTTCAGTTCAAACTTATCTCCCTCAAAGTTTGGCAACTGAATACATGAAGGTTCATCAACTAGTTCATGTAGGATCGAATGGCTACACAAGAGGGGAGTAAATTGTGTTTTTCAACATTTTCGACTATAATTGAAACTTCAAAAATAAAAATAAGTCGAGACACTAATTTAATCAAAACATTTTATTCAAGGTTTCAATTTCAATATACAATTCAATTTCAATCATTTTTCTAGAAAAATAGAGTAAAATTCAATCCATGCAGAAATTGAATAAGGCAATAGAGTATATAACCATCTCTTAGCTATGTCTTTTAAAGTAAAAAGAATATATCTAAGTTTAATAGCATCAATACTCATGTTCGACATTTTCAACATCTGACAAACTTCATTAAATTCTCTAAGGAAATAATAGGCATCTTCTCTTTCTAATCCATGAAAGTGTGGCAATTGACTAATGTAATTAGATTTCAGTTCAAACTTATCACTCTCAAAGTTTGGCAACTGAATACATGAAGGTTCATCAACTAATTCGTGTAGGATCGAATGGCTACACAAGAGGGGAGTAAATTGTGTTTTTCAACATTTTCGATTATAATTGAAACTTCAAAAATAAAAATAAGTCGAGACACTATTTTAATCAAATCATTTTATTCAAGGTTTCAATTTCAATATACAATTCAATTTCAATCATTTTTCTAGAAAAATAGAGTAAAATTCAATCCATGTAGAAATTGAATAAGGCAATAGAGTATATAACCATCTCTTAGCTGTGTCTTTTAAAGCAAAAAGAATATATCTAAGTTTAATAACATCAATACTCATGTTCGACATTTTCATCATTTGACAAACTTCATTAAATTCTCTAAGGAAATAATACGCATCTTCTCTTTCTAATCCATGAAAGTGTGGCAATTGACTACTATAATTAGATTTCAGTTCAAACTTATCTCCCTCAAAGTTTGGCAACTGAATACATGAAGGTTCATCAACTAGTTCATGTAGGATCGAATGGCTACACAAGAGGGGAGTAAATTGTGTTTTTCAACATTTTCGACTATAATTGAAACTTCAAAAATAAAAATAAGTCGAGACACTATTTTAATCAAAACATTTTATTCAAGGTTTCAATTTCAATATACAATTCAATTTCAATCATTTTTCTAGAAAAATAGAGTAAAATTCAATCCATGCAGAAATTGAATAAGGCAATAGAGTATATAACCATCTCTTAGCTGTGTCTTTTAAAGTAAAAAGAATATATCTAAGTTTAATAGCAACAATACTCATGTTCGACATTTTCAACATTTGACAAACTTCATTAAATTCTCTAAGGAAATAATAGGCATCTTCTCTTTCTAATCCATGAAAGTGTGGCAATTGACTAATATAATTAGATTTCAGTTCAAACTTATCACTCTCAAAGTTTGGCAACTGAATACATGAAGGTTCATCAACTAATTCATGTAGGATCGAATGGCTACACAAGAGGGGAGTAAATTGTGTTTTTCAACATTTTCGATTATAATTGAAACTTCAAAAATAAAAATAAGTCGAGACACTATTTTAATCAAATCATTTTATTCAAGGTTTCAATTTCAATATACAATTCAATTTCAATCATTTTTCTAGAAAAATAGAGTAAAATTCAATCCATGTAGAAATTGAATAAGGCAATAGAGTATATAACCATCTCTTAGCTGTGTCTTTTAAAGCAAAAAGAATATATCTAAGTTTAATATCATCAATACTCATGTCAGACATTTTCATCATTTGACAAACTTCATTAAATTCTCTAAGGAAATAATAGGCATCTTCTCTTTCTAATCCATGAAAGTGTGGCAATTGACTACTATAATTAGATTTCAGTTCAAACTTATCTCCCTCAAAGTTTGGCAACTGAATACATGAAGGTTCATCAACTAGTTCATGTAGGATCGAATGGCTACACAAGAGGGGAGTAAATTGTGTTTTTCAACATTTTCGACTATAATTGAAACTTCAAAAATAAAAATAAGTCGAGACACTATTTTAATCAAAACATTTTATTCAAGGTTTCAATTTCAATATACAATTCAATTTCAATCATTTTTCTAGAAAAATAGAGTAAAATTCAATCCATGCAGAAATTGAATAAGGCAATAGAGTATATAACCATCTCTTAGCTGTGTCTTTTAAAGTAAAAAGAATATATCTAAGTTTAATAGCAACAATACTCATGTTCGACATTTTCAACATCTGACAAACTTCATTAAATTCTCTAAGGAAATAATAGGCATCTTCTCTTTCTAATCCATGAAAGTGTGGCAATTGACTAATATAATTAGATTTCAGTTCAAACTTATCACTCTCAAAGTTTGGCAACTGAATACATGAAGGTTCATCAACTAATTCGTGTAGGATCGAATGGCTACACAAGAGGGGAGTAAATTGTGTTTTTCAACATTTTCGATTATAATTGAAACTTCAAAAATAAAAATAAGTCGAGACACTATTTTAATCAAATCATTTTATTCAAGGTTTCAATTTCAATATACAATTCAATTTCAATCATTTTTCTAGAAAAATAGAGTAAAATTCAATCCATGTAGAAATTGAATAAGGCAATAGAGTATATAACCATCTCTTAGCTGTGTCTTTTAAAGCAAAAAGAATATATCTAAGTTTAATAACATCAATACTCATGTTCGACATTTTCATCATTTGACAAACTTCATTAAATTCTCTAAGGAAATAATACGCATCTTCTCTTTCTAATCCATGAAAGTGTGGCAATTGACTACTATAATTAGATTTCAGTTCAAACTTATCTCCCTCAAAGTTTGGCAACTGAATACATGAAGGTTCATCAACTAGTTCATGTAGGATCGAATGGCTACACAAGAGGGGAGTAAATTGTGTTTTTCAACATTTTCGACTATAATTGAAACTTCAAAAATAAAAATAAGTCGAGACACTATTTTAATCAAAACATTTTATTCAAGGTTTCAATTTCAATATACAATTCAATTTCAATCATTTTTCTAGAAAAATAGAGTAAAATTCAATCCATGCAGAAATTGAATAAGGCAATAGAGTATATAACCATCTCTTAGCTGTGTCTTTTAAAGTAAAAAGAATATATCTAAGTTTAATAGCAACAATACTCATGTTCGACATTTTCAACATTTGACAAACTTCATTAAATTCTCTAAGGAAATAATAGGCATCTTCTCTTTCTAATCCATGAAAGTGTGGCAATTGACTAATATAATTAGATTTCAGTTCAAACTTATCACTCTCAAAGTTTGGCAACTGAATACATGAAGGTTCATCAACTAATTCATGTAGGATCGAATGGCTACACAAGAGGGGAGTAAATTGTGTTTTTCAACATTTTCGATTATAATTGAAACTTCAAAAATAAAAATAAGTCGAGACACTATTTTAATCAAATCATTTTATTCAAGGTTTCAATTTCAATATACAATTCAATTTCAATCATTTTTCTAGAAAAATAGAGTAAAATTCAATCCATGTAGAAATTGAATAAGGCAATAGAGTATATAACCATCTCTTAGCTGTGTCTTTTAAAGCAAAAAGAATATATCTAAGTTTAATATCATCAATACTCATGTCAGACATTTTCATCATTTGACAAACTTCATTAAATTCTCTAAGGAAATAATAGGCATCTTCTCTTTCTAATCCATGAAAGTGTGGCAATTGACTACTATAATTAGATTTCAGTTCAAACTATCTCCCTCAAAGTTTGGCAACTGAATACATGAAGGTTCATCAACTAGTTCATGTAGGATCGAATGGCTACACAAGAGGGGAGTAAATTGTGTTTTTCAACATTATCGACTATAATTGAAACTTCAAAAATAAAAATAAGTCGAGACACTATTTTAATCAAAACATTTTATTCAAGGTTTCAATTTCAATATACAATTCAATTTCAATCACTTTTCTAGAAAAATAGAGTAAAATTCAATCCATGCAGAAATTGAATAAGGCAATAGAGTATATAACCATCTCTTAGCTGTGTCTTTTAAAGTAAAAAGAATATATCTAAGTTTAATAGCATCAATACTCATGTGCGACATTTTCAACATCTGACAAACTTCATTAAATTCTCTAAGGAAATAATAGGCATCTTCTCTTTCTAATCCATGAAAGTGTGGCAATTGACTAATATAATTAGATTTCAGTTCAAACTTATCACTCTCAAAGTTTGGCAACTGAATACATGAAGGTTCATCAACTAATTCGTGTAGGATCGAATGGCTACACAAGAGGGGAGTAAATTGTGTTTTTCAACATTTTCGATTATAATTGAAACTTCAAAAATAAAAATAAGTCGAGACACTATTTTAATCAAATCATTTTATTCAAGGTTTCAATTTCAATATACAATTCAATTTCAATCATTTTTCTAGAAAAATAGAGTAAAATTCAATCCATGTAGAAATTGAATAAGGCAATAGAGTATATAACCCTCTCTTAGCTGTGTCTTTTAAAGCAAAAAGAATATATCTAAGTTTAATATCATCAATACTCATGTCAGACATTTTCATCATTTGACAAACTTCATTAAATTCTCTAAGGAAATAATAGGCATCTTCTCTTTCTAATCCATGAAAGTGTGGCAATTGACTACTATAATTAGATTTCAGTTCAAACTTATCTCCCTCAAAGTTTGGCAACTGAATACATGAAGGTTCATCAACTAGTTCATGTAGGATCGAATGACTACACAAGAGGGGAGTAAATTGTGTTTTTCAACATTTTCGACTATAATTGAAACTTCAAAAATAAAAATAAGTCGAGACACTATTTTAATCAAAACATTTTATTCAAGGTTTCAATTTCAATATACAATTCAATTTCAATCATTTTTCTAGAAAAATAGAGTAAAATTCAATCCATGCAGAAATTGAATAAGGCAATAGAGTATATAACCATCTCTTAGCTGTGTCTTTTAAAGTAAAAAGAATATATCTAAGTTTAATAGCATCAATACTCATGTTCGACATTTTCAACATTTGACAAACTTCATTAAATTCTCTAAGGAAATAATAGGCATCTTCTCTTTCTAATCCATGAACGTGTGGCAATTGACTAATATAATGAGATTTCAGTTCAAACTTATCACTCTCAAAGTTTGGCAACTGAATACATGAAGGTTCATCAACTAATTCATGTAGGATCGAATGGCTACACAAGAGGGGAGTAAATTGTGTTTTTCAACATTTTCGATTATAATTGAAACTTCAAAAATAAAAATAAGTCGAGACACTATTTTAATCAAATCATTTTATTCAAGGTTTCAATTTCAATATACAATTCAATTTCAATCATTTTTCTAGAAAAATAGAGTAAAATTCAATCCATGGAGAAATTGAATAAGGCAATAGAGTATATAACCATCTCTTAGCTGTGTCTTTTAAAGCAAAAAGAATATATCTAAGTTTAATATCATCAATACTCATGTCAGACATTTTCATCATTTGACAAACTTCATTAAATTCTCTAAGGAAATAATAGGCATCTTCTCTTTCTAATCCATGAAAGTGTGGCAATTGACTACTATAATTAGATTTCAGTTCAAACTTATCTCCCTCAAAGTTTGGCAACTGAATACATGAAGGTTCATCAACTAGTTCATGTAGGATCGAATGGCTACACAAGAGGGGAGTAAATTGTGTTTTTCAACATTTTCGACTATAATTGAAACTTCAAAAATAAAAATAAGTCGAGACACTATTTTAATCAAATCATTTTATTCAAGGTTTCAATTTCAATATACAATTCAATTTCAATCATTTTTCTAGAAAATTAGAGTAAAATTCAATCCATGTAGAAATTGAATAAGGTAATAGAGTATATAACCATCTCTTAGCTGTGTCTTTTAAAGCAAAAAGAATATATCTAAGTTTAATAGCATCAATACTCATGTTCGACATTTTCATCATTTGACAAACTTCATTATATTCTCTAAGGAAATAATAGGCATCTTCTCTTTCTAATCCATGAAAGTGTGGCAATTGACTAATATAATTAGATTTAAGTTAAAACTTATCTCCCTCAAAGTTTGGCAACTGAATACATGAAGGTTCATCAACTAGTTCATGTAGCATCGAATGGCTACAAAAGATGGGAGTAAATTGTGTTTTTCAACATTTTCGATTATAATTGAAACTTCAAAAATAAAAATAAGTCGAGACACTATTTTAATCAAATCATTTTATTCAAGGTTTCAATTTCAATATACAATTCAATTTCAATCATTTTTCTAGAAAAATAGAGTAAAATTCAATCTATGTAGAAATTGAATAAGGCAATAGAGTATATAACCATCTCTTAGCTGTGTTTTTTAAAGCAAAAAGAATATATCTAAGTTTAATAGCATCAATACTCATGTTCGACATTTTCATCATTTGACAAACTTCATTAAATTCTCTAAGGAAATAATAGGCATCTTCTCTTTTTAATCCATGAAAGTGTGGCAATTGACTAATATAATTAGATTTCTTTTCAAACTTATCTCCCTCAAAGTTTGGTAACTGAATACATGAATGTTCATCAACTAATTCATGTAGGATCGAATGGCTACACAAGAGGGGAGTAATTTGTGTTTTTCAACATTTTCGATTATAATTGAAACTTCAAAAATAAAAATAAGTCGAGACACTATTTTAATCAAATCATTTTATTCAAGGTTTCAATTTCAATATACAATTCAATTTCAATCATTTTTCTAGAAAAATAGAGTAAAATTCAATCCATGTAGAAATTGAATAAGGCAATAGAGTATATAACCATCTCTTAGCTGTGTCTTTTAAAGCAAAAAGAATATATCTAAGTTTAATATCATCAATACTCATGTTCGACATTTTCTTCATTTGACAAACTTCATTAAATTCTCTTAGGAAATAATAGGCATCTTCTCTTTCTAATCCATGAAAGTGTGGCAATTGACTGATATAATTAAATTTCAGTTCAAACTTATCTCCCTCAAAGTTTGGCAACTGAATACATGAAGGTTCATCAACTAGTTCATGTAGGATCGAATGGCTACACAAGAGGGGAGTAAATTGTGTTTTTCAACATTTTCGTTTATAATTGAAACTTCAAAAATAAAAATAAGTCGAGACACTATTTTAATCAAATCATTTTATTCAAGGTTTCAATTTAAATATACAATTCAATTTCAATCATTTTTCTAGAAAAATAGAGTAAAATTCAATCCATGCAGAAATTGAATAAGGTAATAGAGTATATAACCATCTCTTTGCTGTGTCTTTTAAGGTAAAAAGAATATATCTAAGTTTAAAAGCATCAATACTCATGTTCGACATTTTCATCATTTGACAAACTTCATTAAATTCTCTAAGGAAATAATAGGCATCTTCTCTTTCTAATCCATGAAATTGTAGCAATTGACTAATATAATTAGATTTAAGTTAACACTTATCTCCCTCAAAGTTTGGCAACTGAATACATGAAGGTTCATGAACTAGTTCATGTAGGATCGAATGGCTACACAAGATGGGAGTAAATTGTGTTTTTCAACATTTTCGATTATAATTGAAACTTCAAAAATAAAAATAAGTCGAGACACTATTTTAATCAAATCATTTTATTCAAGGATTCAATTTCAATATATAATTCAATTTCAATCATTTTTCTAGAAAAATAGAGTAAAATTCAATCTATGTAGAAATTGAATAAGGCAATAGAGTATATAACCATCTCTTAGCTGTGTTTTTTAAAGCAAAAAGAATATATCTAAGTTTAATAGCATCAATACTCATGTTCGGCATTTTCATCATTTGACAAACTTCATTAAATTCTCTAAGGAAATAATAGGCATCTTCTCTTTTTAATCCATGAAAGTGTGGCAATTGACTAATATAATTAGATTTCTTTTCAAACTTATCTCCCTCAAAGTTTGGCAACTGAATACATGAATGTTCATCAACTAATTCATGTAGGATCGAATGGCTACACAAGAGGGGAGTAAATTGTGTTTTTCAACATTTTCGATTATAATTGAAACTTCAAAAATAAAAATAAGTCGAGACACTATTTTAATCAAATCATTTTATTCAAGGTTTCAATTTCAATATACAATTCAATTTCAATCATTTTTCTAGAAAAATAGAGTAAAATTCAATCAATGTAGAAATTGAATAAGGCAATAGAGTATATAACCATCTCTTAGCTGTGTCTTTTAAAGCAAAAAGAATATATCTAAGTTTAATATCATCAATACTCATGTTCGACATTTTCTTCATTTGACAAACTTCATTAAATTCTCTAAGGAAATAATAGGCATTTTCTCTTTCTAATCCATGAAAGTGTGGCAATTGACTAATATAATTAGGTTTCAGTTCAAACTTATCTCCCTCAAAGTTTGGCAACTGAATACATGAAGGTTCATCAACTAGTTCATGTAGGATCGAATGGCTACACAAGAGGGGAGTAAATTGTGTTTTTCAACATTTTCGATTATAATTGAAACTTCAAAAATAAAAATAAGTCGAGACACTATTTTAATCAAATCATTTTATTCAAGGTTTCAATTTAAATATACAATTCAATTTCAATCATTTTTCTAGAAAAATAGAGTAAAATTCAATCCATGCAGAAATTGAATAAGGTAATAGAGTATATAACCATCTCTTTGCTGTGTCTTTTAAAGTAAAAAGAATATATCTAAGTTTAATAGCATCAATACTCATGTTCGACATTTTCATCATTTGACAAACTTCATTAAATTCTCTAAGGAAATAATAGGCATCTTCTCTTTCTAATCCATGAAATTGTAGCAATTGACTAATATAATTAGATTTAAGTTCAAACTTATCTCCCTCAAAGTTTGGCAACTGAATATATGAAGGTTCATGAGCTAGTTCATGTAGGATCGAATGGCTACACAAGATGAGAGTAAATTGTGTTTTTCAACATTTTCGATTATAATTGAAACTTCAAAAATAAAAATAAGTCGAGACACTATTTTAATCAAATCATTTTATTCAAGGTTTCAATTTCAATATACAATTCAATTTCAATCATTTTTCTATAAAAATAGAGTAAAATTCAATCTATGTAGAAATTGAATAAGGCAATAGAGTATGTAACCATCTCTTAGCTGTGTTTTTTAAAGAAAAAAGAATATATCTAAGTTTAATAGCATCAATACTCATGTTCGACATTTTCATCATTTGACAAACTTCATTAAATTCTCTAAGGAAATAATAGGCATCTTCTCTTTTTAATCCATGAAAGTGTGGCAATTGACTAATATAATTAGATTTCATTTCAAACTTATCTCCCTCAAAGTTTGGCAATTGAATACATGAATGTTCATCAACTAATTCATGTAGGATCGAATGACTACACAAGAGGGGAGTAAATTGTGTTTTTCAACATTTTCGATTATAATTGAAACTTCAAAATAAAAATAAGTCGAGACACTATTTTAATCAAATCATTTTATTTAATGTTTCAATTTCAATATACAATTCAATTCTCCTCTGAAATTGTAGATGCAATTATATAACGATACCATGTTTCATCTAATCAATTTTATAACTACAAATAGAGAAAACTAATTTGCGGAATTTAAAACATTTCTCCCTATTCGAGATTTTTCTTCTTCTTCTTCTTCTTCCTTTTCTTTTGCAATTCTTCAGTGACAAATATCTAACTTTCTCTGCTTCACCGAATTTGCTATTTTCTGATACTTCAAATCTTTAGTGACATAAATCTGACTTTTTTTCTGCTTCACTGAATTTTCTTCTAACTAAGAGCTTTTCCCTGAAGAGGTGTTTTTGATCCTTAAAAAGATATTTTGTTTGGTGTGCAGGGATAATTGATGAACGAGAATTCTATGCCTTTTATACTGTATATTCACTTCATGCATATCCTCCACATTTAATCACTATCAGTTTTCCACTCTTCATGTCTTTTGTTTTTCCTTCATCGAAATACACACGTTCTGATCCACATTTTTCCTTTCGAATTTTCTTTAATCATCAATCTTAGATCTCTAAAAACTTTTTTGCAAAATAAACTTTCTCATCCCAAATTTTCCATCAAATGTAATAAGAGGTCATGTTAATGTTAACTAAACGAGTAATACAAGTAGATTTATAACTTAACGTATCTAACTCAACGAGTTCATCATGTGCCAAATCACATGACAAGTATTGTAGCTAACTTAACGAACTAAGTCTATGGTGTTATGCTAACTCAAGGAACCAGCTTCATGGTGTTACAATTAACTCAATGAACCAACTTCGTTGTATTACTGATAACTCAACGAACCAGTAATAAACAAATGTTTTTATAATAAAGTATTTACCACGTGCAAGAATAATAACTTTAAGTTTATAACACTAACCTAACGCGTTGCCTTAGTGTTCAATATAGCAACTAACATGTGCAGTTATGTTAACTTAATGAATTAAACATGTGCAACTCACGTGATACAATATAACATTCGTAAACCTTAATTTCACCATGTGTACAATACTAACTTAACGAGTTCATCTGCTCTTTTACTCACTAACTTAGCAAGTTCTCACGTGACCTATTTTAACATTTAAGCCTATAACTCAACGAGTTCTCACATGACCTTTATACAAATAACTCACTAATTTAATGAGTTGTCTTTAATGTGCACTGTACATGATACAGGAAATATAACTTTAAAACATATCATGCTTTACAATAAAAACACATGTTAACTTTGTTGAGTATTTTGTTTTGATGATGTATGCTAAATGAATATAATCATATTTACTCAATTACTATTGTTTGTGAAAGTAAATTAAGAACATCAATTAATATAGAAAAAGTTTACTAATATAAATACTTATCTGTAATGGATCTAAAATTATGCTAAATTAAATAACTAGTCGTTATGTTACACTAACTTTTCATTTAACTAAACGGTAAGTTAACGTGTGTTTTTATTGCAAAGCATGATATGTTGTAAAGTTATATTTTCTATATCATAAACAGTGCATGTTTAGACAACTCGTTGAGTTAGTGAGTTATTTGTATAAAGGCCACGTGAGAACTCATTAAGTTAGTGAGTAAAAGACCAAAATGAAGAGACGAACTCGTTAAGTTAGTATTGTACACGTGGTGAAATTAAAGTTTATGAATGTTATATTGTATCATGTGAGTTGCACATGTTTAACTTGTTAAGTTAACATAACCGCATGCGTTGAGTTGCTATATTGAACACTAAGGCAACGTGTTAGGTTAGCATTATAAAATTAAAGTTATTATTCTTGCACATGGTAAATACTTTATTGTAAAAACATTTGTTTATTACTGGTTCATTGAGTTATCAGTAACACAACGAAGTTGGTATGTTGAGCTAACTGTAATACCTTGGAGTTGGTTCGTTGAGTTAGCATAATACCATAGACTTACTTTGTTGAGTTAGCAACAGTACATGTCACGTGATTTGGCACATGATGAACTCGTTCAGTTAGATACGTTAAGTAATAAATCTACTCATTTTACTCATTTAGTTAACATTAACACAACAACCTCTTATTACATTTGATGAAAAATTTTGGATGAGAAAGTTTATTTTGTAGGAAATTTTTCAGAGATCTAGGATTGATGATTAAAGAAAATTCGAAAAGAAAATGTGGGTCAGAACATGTGTATTTTGATGAAGGAAAACAAAAGACGTGAAGAGTGGAAAACTGATAGTGATTAAACATGGAGGATATGCATGAAGTGAATATATAGTATAAAAGGCATAGAATTCTCGTTGATCAATTATCCCTGCACACCAAACGAAATATCTTTTTAGGGATTAAAAACACCTCTTTAGGGAAAAGCTCTCAGATGGAAGAAAATTCAATGAAGAAGAAAAAGTCAGATTTATGTCACTGAAGATCTGAAGCATCAGAAGAAAGAAAATTCGGTGAAGCAGAGAAAGTCAGATATTTGTCACTAAAGAATTGCAGAAGAAAAAGAAGAAGAAGAAGAAGAAGAAGAAGAAAAAAATCTCAAATAGGGAGAAATGTTTTAAATTCTGTAAATTAGTTTTCTCTATTTGTAGTTATGAAAATGATTAAATGAAACATTGTATCGTTATATAATCGCATCTATAATTTCAGAGGAGAATTGAATTATATATTGTAATTGAAACCTTGAATAAAATGATTTGATTAAAACAGTGTCTCGACTTGTTTTTATTTTTGAAGTTTCAATTAAAATTGAAAATGTTGAAAAACACAATTCACCCCCCTCTTGTGTAGCCATTTGATCCTACAAGTGGTATCAAAGCTAGTTTATAATCTTTGATATAAAATCGATACCAACTAAATTAATATCATTGCTTATTCTGCCTTCTTTGTTTTTAAACAAAAATTTATATCTAAGGATTCGTTTAACTTTGTTAATTTTAGGCTCAAGTTGTTTTTAAAGTTTTAAATTGTTTAAAATCAAATAGGTTAAAACATCGAAGGTAAGATGACTACTGGAAATGGTAATTTTTCTTTGTATGAAGGCCAAAATCTTAACCATCCTCCTTTATTTGATGGAATACATTTTGAATATTGGAAATATAGGAGGACAGTCTTTCTTCAAAGTATAAATCACAAGTTGTGGTTCATGATCTCCAAACCATATACTACGTTAACTACTCCTTATAATACTTGGACAATTACTGAAAAAGAAAATGAAACTCCGAATGTTAAGGGCTTAAATATCTTATTTTGTGCATTGAGTTATGAATAGTTCAGTAAAGTGTTGGCATATAAATCCACTTATGAGGTGTGGCATGCATTAGAAGTTTCATATGAAGGTACTTCTCAAGTTAAAGAGACTAAGATTAACATGTTAATTCATAAGTATGAACTCTTTAAGATGCATGAAGACGAAAGTATTTTTAAGATGTTTTCCAAATTCCTAGATATAATAAACTCTTTAAAATGCTTAGGAAAGAACTTTGAACAAAAGGATTTAGTGAGAAAAATTCTTAGATCCCTAAGTTCTAAGTGGTCTCAAAAAGTAATATCTATTGAGGAATCATGAGACTTAAATGTTTATACTATAAATGAACTTATAAGAAATTTAACTGCTTATGAAGTTCAATTAAATGATTCACTAAGTCACAACAAACTAAAAATGAAGAAAGAAATAGCCTCTGAAATTAATTCAGATTCTAAAATATCAACTAATTTTGATGAGGATTTGATTTTGTTGACTAGGAAATTCAAGAAAGCATGGAAAGCTAGGAAACAGCAAATGAATAGAAATGACAAACCCTTAATGTCAAAGTCACTGAATGAAAAAAATTCTTCATCTAGAAAGTATGTATGTTACAACTGCAAGAAACCTAGACATCTTTCTCCAGATTGTCCTATAAGGAAAAATGAAAAGCAAAGTAGGAAGATGGCTTAGAAATCTTAGAAAAAGTTTTACAAGAAAAAGGCTTTGAAGGTCACTTGGGATGACACGTCAAAAGAGTCTGAATCTGAGGAATTATCATCAAAATCTTCACATTTAGAAGAAGAATAACAGTTAGAAGATGTTGCTCATGTGTGCTTCATGGCAGATGAGTCTGATGTAATATCTGATCCTGAAAGTCATTTAGATTTTAACTTTGATGAATTGTTATGTGCTTATCATGCATTATTACAAAAACTTAAAGTTTGTAAACTGGAAAATAAGAATATCAGAAACTCTTTGTCCATTTTGGAAGAAGAAAATTGTTTCTTGTCTACTACTTTAGAAAAGTTTAAATGTGATAATGAAAATCATGCTAGAGATTTGCATAAATTTAGATTTAATGAATGTGTCTTGCATGAACAAATACAGAATATAAATGCTGAAAAATTAAAGATAGAATCTGAAAATGAAAAATTGAGAAAAAATATAAATGATCTTGAGATAGAGATTGAAAGATTAAAAATGAGAGAGCTAGATTTAAATTCCACCATTGAGATATGAAATTTAAGTCAAACTAAGTTAGACAAACAAACTAGTACCCCTATAGTGTCATATAAATTTGGCTTAGGATTTGATTATCCTGAATACCTTGAATCTCAAGCCAACAAAGGATTTATTAGTTGTAGTTCAAGTAAATCTAAGACTAAAATTCCTTTATCATGAAACAAGGTAATAAATATGTAGAAGTAGGTACTTCAAGGGATGAATCATGTAGTAATAATATAAACCAATGTAATTTATCTAAATGTACTTCTAACATGACTATCAATGTTTCTAAAAATCTTGTTTCTTGTTCTAGAAATTTAGTTACTAATGCTTCTAAAATTATAGACAATTGTGGTAAATTGGAAATTTAGGAACCTAAGCATAAAATTAAAAACTATGGTATTAGACTAATTGCTGGATTTGCATGTTCTTTATTTGAAAATTCATGTGTAAAAAAAGATATTGTATGTACTGAAAATTTAAATACAAGTACAAAATCTTGGTATGAACTTGTTGAAAAGTATGAGCATGACCAAAATAAATTAACATAGGAATAAATATTTCGAATTATGTAAGGTCCTACCCATTTAGATCTTAATTTTCCTAGATGGTTATGGAATCTAGTCATGTAAAGATATACTTCTTGTCCTATTTCAAAGTTTTTGAAATAATTTTCTTATCATGCTAGAACTTTTTTTTTTCTTTTTCTCTTACAGTTTTCAAATAAGCTTCATTCCTAAATTCTTCTAATTCAATCAATTGCATTTTCCTATTTTCAGTAGCCTGATTTAAATTAGTGTTTAAAGCTTTTAATGCCCAATAAGCTTATGTTCAATTTCAACTGGTAAATGACAACTATTTCCATATACTAGCTTAAAAGGTGACATACCTAAGCTTGTCTTATAAGCAGTTCTATAATCCCAAAGTGCATCTATTAATCTATTAGCCCAATCTATTCTAGTAGGATTTACTACTTTTTCTAAGATTAACTTAATTTGTTTGTTTGCACTTTCTACTTGTCCACTTGTTTGTGGATGATATGATGTTGCAATTTTGTGACTTACTCCATATTTCTTCATTAAGACTTCAAAACTTCTATTACAGAAATGAGTTCCTCTATCAGTAATAATAGTTTTAGGTATTCCAAATCTAGCAATTATATTAGTTCTTATAAAATGTATTACCACTTTGTTGTCATTAGTTTTTAGAAATAGCTTCTATCCATTTAGATACATAATCCACCCCTAATAATATATAATTAAATTGATTAGACATAGGAAATGGACCCATAAAATCTATTCCCCACACATCAAAGATTTCAACCTCAATAATAGGATTCAAAGGCATCATATTCTTGTTTGATATTCTTCCTATTTGTTGACATCTTAAACAACTTAAGCAGTATTTATGAACATCTTTGAATAGTGTTGGCCAATAAAATCCACATTGCAGAATTTTGGTAGCAGTTTTCCCTAAACCAAAATGCTCTCCACATGCTTAGTCATGGCAAAAAGATAATATGCTCTATTATTCAGTTTTTGGAGCATACCTCCTTAAAACCAGATCAGGATATTTCTTTAATAAGTATGGGTCTTCCCAATAGAAATATTTTACTCTTGAAAAGAACATTTATTATCCTATCTATTCCAATCCTTACGTGTTAAACCAGTAACTAAGTAATTAACTATGTCTGCATACCAAGACATTGTGTTCATGGTCATTAACTATTCATCAGGAAAATTATCCTTAATTTCAATATTTGATTTTTCTATTTGTAATCTTGATAAATGATCTACTACTACATTCTCACAACCTTTTTATCTTTAATTTCTAGATCAAATTCTTATAATAATAATATCCATTAGATCAATCTAGGTTTAGTCTATTTTTTTGCTATTAGGTGTTTTAAAGCTGAATGACCCGTGTATACTATCACTTTAGTTCCAATTAGATATGATCTAAACTTTTCTAAGGCAAACACAATAGCTAACAACTCTTTTTCAATAGTTGTATAATTAACTTGAGCATCATTTAAGGTTTTGCTTGCATAATGAATCACCCGAGGAGATTTTTCTATCTTTTGTCCTAGCACTACTCCTACAACAAAATCAGATGCATTACACATTAATTCAAATGAATGGCTCCAATCAGGTGTTTGTATTATAGGAGTTGAAATTAAGCTAGTCTTAAGCTTGAAAAATACTTCTTTGCAATTTTTATCAAAGTTGAATAGGACATCTTTTAATAGATTAGTTAAAGGTCTAGCTATTTTGCTAAAATCTTTAATAAATCTTCTATAAAACTCTGCATGTCCTAGAAATGATCTAATATCTTTTATTGATTTAGGTTTTGGTAGATTAGAAATTACTTCTATTTTAGCTTTATCTACTTCCAACCCTTTCTTTGAAACATGTCCCAAGACTATTCCTTGTTTAACCATAAAGTGACATTTTTCCCAATTTAGAACTAGACTTTTTTCCACACAGCGTTTTAATACTTAGTCTAAATTGTTTAAACACACTTCATATGAAGTTCCATAAATAGTAAAATCATCTATAAATATTTCTAAAAAATCTTTAGTCATTCTAGTGAATATGCCCTACATACACCTTTGAAAGGTGGCTGGTGCATTGCATAATCCGAATGTCATTCTCTTAAAAGCATAAGTTCCATTAGGACAAGTGAAAGTTGTTTTCTCTTGATCCTCTAATGCTACTGGAACTTGGTTATATCCTGAATACTCGTCTAGGAAACAAAAATATTCTTGCCCTACTAATTTTTCTAACATTTAATCTATAAAAGGTAAGGAAAAATGATCTTTCCTAGTCACAGCATTCAACTTTCTATAGTCTATACACACTCTCTAGCCTGATTGAATTCTAGTAGGTATTAAGTTCTGACTTTCATTCCTAATAACTGTTAATCCTAATTTCTTAGGTACTACATGGATTAGACTAACCCATGAGCTATCAGAAATTAGATAAATTATATCATTATCTAATCATTTCACTATTTCCTTCCTAACTACTTTAAGATTTGGAT
The DNA here is from genome assembly GCA_036874045.1 of Cymodocea nodosa. Classification (NCBI taxonomy): domain Eukaryota; kingdom Viridiplantae; phylum Streptophyta; class Magnoliopsida; order Alismatales; family Cymodoceaceae; genus Cymodocea; species Cymodocea nodosa. Next base: position 17,376,425 of record JAZBRI010000003.1, on the reverse strand, counting down.
TTAATCTCCTCTCAAGAATTCTAACTGGTTTAGCATTCTCTTCTAAATATATGTGGTGACAATATAAAGTTGCACTTAACCCTTTTATATCAATCATAGTCCATCCTATTGCTTCTTTATAAGTTTTTACTATATCTTTTAATTAAGAAATTTGATCCTCTTTTAAATCTAAAGCAATAATGATTGGACATGTTCATTTTTCTTCCAAAAATATATAGGTTAATTCAGGAGGTAAAGGTTTTAAATCTAAATGTTAACCATTAGAAGCTAAAGCTCCTAATTGAACATTCTCATCTTCTTTGTAAATCTCTTCTTGATCTCCTTCTACATTTATGCTTTCACTTACTTCTAAAGTTTTAGAGTTTAGTTGCCTATTTAATTCTTTTTGAATCACATCATCTAGCATATCTCCTTCATCCTCTACAAATTCTATAGTATGTAAGGACATTTCTAACTCGTCAAACGTTTCTGGTTTGAAAATGTTTAATTGAGTCCTCCTTACCATATGCTAAATTCATTACTCTAATTTTACAATTTATAATAGCCCCTGATGTTGCTAAGAATGGTCTTTTCAAAATTAAAGATGTATCATGATTCTGATGCTTAGTTTGTTGGGAATCCAAAATCACAATATCAATAGGATATATGAAGTTCTTGATTTTAATTAAGACATCCTCTATTTTTCCTCTAGGGTATCTTATACTTTTATCAGCTAATTGAATACAGTCCTAGTTGAGATTAAGCCTTCTAATCCTAAGGATGCAAATATATCACTCGGCATAACATTTATACCTACACCTAGATCTATTAAGGTTCTTTCTAGAATGGTATTTCTTATGGTGCATGATATAACAAGGATTCTAGGATCAGATAACTTTTTTGGAATTTGTGGTAGAAATAAGGAACTACTTTGCTCAGCTAAAAAGACTTTCCTTAAAACTTTTCGCTCTCTTTTCTTAGTACACCAATCCTTAAGGAACTTAGCACAAGGTGGCATTTTCTGTAATAAGTCTAACAAAGAAATGTTAACTTGTACTTTTTCAAAAATTTCTCTAATTTTTTCTTGTTTCCTAGGAAATTTTTGTTGTAATCTTTCAGAAGAGGGTGCTAATATTGTGATTTACAAGATTCTTTTTCTTTCATTTCATTTGTTTGATCATTTTTAGTCTCATTTTTAGATTTAGTTTTGTCTTCATTGATTTCTAAATTTTTAGATATTACATTTTCATTATCATTTTGAATTTTGTTCTTGTCCACCTTCATACTACTTTCTTTTTGAATTCTTGGTAGTATATCAGTTCTAGATCTTAATGTTATACATACATCTTCTAGATTTTCATTACTTTCATGATGTTGTTGTATTTCATTTTCATGATTAAGATCTTCAACTATTTTTAGTTTTAACTTGCATTCTTTAAATTCTATTGCATTGGTATTTTCTTTTGTCTATATATCTTGCAAATTATGTACTTTTGTAACATTAAAGTTTTCATTTGTGTTTTCTTATTGCATAACTTGTAATTTCATTGTAAATTCGTCAAATGCTTTTAGTTTTCTTTCCAAGTCATCTAATCTCATTGCATTCAATTTTTGATCAATTTTCATTATGGTTTTTTCAGTTTCGTATATGATATCAATTTTAGGTTCTATATATTCTTCCCTATAGTTTAATTGGTTGACTTCTTGTTGCTGACACATATATCGTTCCAGTTTGTCCATGTTCTACTCTAAGCTACGCTTTAGTTTGTCATACCTATCTCAAACTTCCTTGTCTCTCATCATATTACATATTCTAAACTAACCATCAGTTGGGTAAACTATAGGATTCTCATACTTAGCTCTATTATATTGAGTATTATTCATTTGTTATTCATGTGATCTAACCATCTACAATCGTCTTAGTTTCAAACAATCAGAGATGTCATGACCTTCCAAATTGCAGAATTCACATATGCTAACTACGGGTTTCAAAAAATTTTGAGTATAAGCATATGCTATATTCTCAATTATAAAATAAAACACACAACACTCCTTCTACTATTAAAACAAAATAGCACTCATAGTTGCTTAGCTTCTCAATCCCTAGCAACGACGCCAAAAAACTTGTTTGGGGTTGTTAAGTTAAATCTTAAACTTGTTTAATTTGTTTATATAGCAGTGCTAGAAAACTTGTTTAATTTGTTTTATGCTTATATCAATAATTACTTTTAGAAGTAAACAAACAACCTTTCACACAAATTAGATATTAATTCCAATTTGTATTTTTAACTGCAAGTGCACAGTGTATATTGTATTTGTGTACAAGTATAGGTCAATCCCATAGAGATTGAGTAAGAATTGTGTACTGTTTCAATTTTTATATTGGAGTTTATATGTGTTCAATTAGGCACTTCGTTGAGTTATAGTTAACACAATGGACCTAGTTCGTGGAATTATGGTTAACTCAATGGACTAACCTCGTGGACTTAAGTTAACTTTAGGAGCCTATTTTTCCAGTTAAATACTACTATTTACAAAGGAATTCGGCCAACCATTGGGTGGTTCCACAGAATGTAAATAACTTCAATTAAGCTCTTTAATGTTAGTTAATATTAGATTTATCATTAAGCAACACTAACATTCAGATATTTCAAATAGTAACCATTAAAATCTTTAAGTATTTGGAATGAATCAATTTCAGTAAACAATAAAACTATTTTCTATTTTTTGAATCAAACAAGCTTAAAACATTCACAATACTGAAAATGATAACATTAATCACGATACAAAACAAATAATACAACACTTTAATACTAAATGTAACCATAGATAATTTGTTGTTTTTGGTATTTTTGTTTTGATATGTTTCTGAAGATGAACAAAAGGTGAAATGTAAAAATCTCTATCGACAGTAAAAACTTCCGTCACTACATGCAACACAATTACACCACTGAAAACTTAATCACTTACAATCTTGCCTCCTCTCCCTATAGAATCACGAATCAAGAATTGTAAGATGATCTCTTCTTCAACATATTGGCATCAACCTAAAACCAAGGCTAGAAGCTTTACGATCTCTTGAGATATGAGTCGATGCTTAGTGAAAATGGCTTCCCTTCTTGTGATGTGATCACTCCTCACAGTGGTTGTCAGTCACCATGTTTGACTTGAAATCGACCTGACATCAAGAAAGTATCCTCACAGACCTTCGATGGTTGGTGATTTTGGTGGTGGTTGCTCAAGCTTTAATTTGCCCATTTTTAATGAATTTTATGAGTAATTTTGCATGATATTATCTATCTATGGTGGATAAATGATATTAATTATGGGTAATATAAGTCTTGAAATATAGTGCAATATAGAAATTTAATTAACAAGTGCATCCTCCATTGGATATAATTTTACATGGAACTCATTGATTTTATTTTGAATGCCTTATGTTGGCTAACGTCTCTTAGAGTTCAATTTCCATTAATTGTAGGTCACACACATATGGAAGGAGCTTAATGCAAAAGACCAAAAGAAGATGTAAAGAATCAAAGTTGGTGGACTAAACTTTAAAGAAGAGGGCATGCCAACACCTTATTGGCCCTCCTAGATCTATGGCATCCTATTGGCTTGGTGATAAAACCAAGGTGCCACATCAAATAGAGAGAGAATGGATAGCCAACATAAATGCAAGGGGAGGGGAAATCAATTTTCATAGGCCACCTTGGTGCTTCCAACGAGAGGGAGAAAGAAGGAGAAATAGCTTGGAGGTGAAGCTTGTGCTTGCAAGGAGACCATCCATTGATGTTATTCACCATTCCAAGGGCTAAGGAGAAAATGTCTAGGCTTGGAGGTGAGGTTGCTGCCAAGTTCCATTGATTTCAAAGCTCTAGAGAAGAAGAGGAAAAGCTCCTAAGGTAGTGACAACCCTTAGAGTTTATTATTTTCTTGTATAGAAGGAAGAGTTGATGAGAAATGGTGGTGAACATCTCAATTATATATCTTCTTAGCTAGATAGAGTTCTAATGAATGTATATGAATGTTTAATTCTTCTTTTCAACTTCTAAATTGCATCTTCTATTCACATGTATTGTTAGGGCTATTGGTGGGGCTTTCACAAGAGTGAATGACACCCATCAATGGTGGCTTGGCGCATTTGAGTAGGAGGTGTGAATTGAAAGAAGAAGAAAATAAGTGTCGATGTTCATTTGAATGAAGAACCTATCATTTATCTCTAGTTGTTAATTTTAATTTCAGTAGTTAATTGAGTTTGTTATCTCTTATATTGATCACCTTTTATCCAAATCAATCCCAAAAAGAATTTCTAATGCAAGTAGTGTAGTATAGTTTTAGCTAGATTAGCAAATAGCATAGTTGCATGCACTTAGTATAAATTAGAATAGAGTAGTGTAGTGTATTGTTTCTTCATATTCTATTTTTTTCTCTTGTTTTTCTTTGCATATATCTTGCATCTAAACTAACGTGGAATTGGTGTGGATTTCATCCTTGAATGGCTTGATAGATTTACAAGTAAAAAATTGATTCACATCACCATTTTCCACTACACATTGCCTTAAAACTACATAATTTGTGAGCTTGTGTTATTTTTGATGATTCTACATTAGCATCTCATTAATTTACTAAAGTATAACTAAGAGCTTAAAGAGAAAAGTTGAGTAATAATTGATTAAGTCATAAACACAATCCTTGTGGAAGAATGACCTGTATTTGCCATGTACACCAAAGGAACTGTGCACTTGTAGTAAAGCTTGAGCTAAAAATATAGCTTAATAGTGGTGTGGAGCTTCAGGGAACTTCCGACACTTCCTGCAGTTAGCGCGGTTCTCCACCTCTACACACACACCTTCTTCGTCTTTTTCCTCTTCTTTTATATTTCTTTCTATAGTAATTACTTCTGCTTAGATGATTGGTTGGATTTCCTTCATTTGTATCAACGATGGTGATTTCTTCTTCATTCCACGAGTGAATTCTTTCATGATACATTCAATCATGGCTTTCCTTCATATTGTATCTTCTTGTAACTCTTATAGTTCTTGTAAGTCTTTGTTTTAGTTGAACACTTATTCTTTAAGTCTTGTAAAAACTTGAACACTTATCTGTAACTCTTCGAGTTTTTGCACTTGCAAAACACATGACTAAACAAGAAAACTTATCTGTTCGTTAGTCATTTTATAAAACTCGAACAGCTATCTATCCATGCATATAAAAACTCGAACAGTTATCTAACTCTTCGATTTTCATTACCAAACGCACATGGAAAACACGTGACAACGTAAAACATTAAAAACACACATGTAGATAACTTAACTATACGAGTTTTTAACATAACTCTTCGACTAAAACGAAATATTAACTATCCGAAAGTTTACTTTTCCTATTTCTGCATAACACTAACACAATGCGTTACTCTAGTGTATATTCAAGTAACTCAATGCGTATAGTTATGATAGCTTAACGAGTTAAACATGTGTAGTTCACGTGACATAATAAAGCATTCAAATTCAACACATGCATAATTCTAACTTAACAAGTTCAGATATTTCGGATACTTGCAGTCTTAACTATCCGATGCTTAGATGCATTTCGGATAGTTAGCAGATAACTTACCGAAAATCCACTTAAGTCATGCATTAATGTTTCAACACGTGCTCCCAGAAATAATAAAATATTCTTTAAGTATTTAAAACATAACTATCTAGTACATGCAATATAATTCTATGAAATAACAGAAAATTCAAATACTTAGGAATTTCAAAGTGTGTAATTCATCGATAGTTCAGAAACATACTTAATTAACGCTAATTCCTTGAAATTATGTAGGTTCCTTCATTAAAGCATATAACAATGCAATTACAACATAATGGCTTAATTCTCATATGATAAGCTAAATATTATGCAATTAACCATCATTTAACCATTAATAATATGCACTTTTTCATTTTAAATAGTGTAGCTAACCTTTCTTTAAAAGAGAATGAAGATATGGCTACTCTAGTAGAAAAACCATTAGGGGAAATTTTGTATCTTGAATTAGTTGATGTACTTTCATGTATTCTATTACCAAACTTTGAGGGAGATAGGTTTGAATTGAAATCTAATTATATTAGTCAATTGCCATACTTTCATGGGTTAGAAAGAGAATATGCCTATTATTTCCTTAGAGAATTTAACGAAGTTTGTAAAATGATGAAAATGCCGAACATGAGTATTGATGCTATTAAACTTAGATATATCTCTTTTGCTTTAAAAGACATAGCTAAGAGATGGTTATATACTGTGTCGCTTGATTTAATTTCTACATGGACTGATTTTTGCTCTATTTTTCTGGAAAAATATTATCCAACACATCAAACGATTAAAAAGAAAAAGGAAATATTAATGTGTAGCCAAAAATAGGGAGAATCATTTTGGAAATATTTTGAAAGATTTAAAGATTTACCGACTCAATGTTTACATCATGCAATGAGTAAAGCACAATTAATAGGTATAATTTATGAAAGCATAGATGTTTCAATAAAATCTTTATTAGAATCTACTTGTCAGAATGGATTTTTAAAACTGTGTAGTGAAGAAGCATGAGCATATTTAGAAAACTTTGCAAAAAGAACTACACAGTGGGAAAACTTAGTTGAAGCTATTACAAATAAAAGAATATTGCCAAGGGGAATGCATGAAATAATTCAAGCACTATGATTGAAGTTAAATTAACTGAATTAACAAAGAAAATAGAAGAGATATCATTAAATCAAAAGCTAGTAGAAAAGAATGCAAACATTAATGATTTAGATATTATTTATGTTAGAAACTAGAAAGATAACTTTGGAAATTCTTATAACCCTAATTAGAGAAATCACCCGAACCTATCTTGGAGAAATAACAATTTCTAGGGAGGAGAAAATATAAATGATAAGAATATAAGTTATGAAACATTAATTGAATAAGGATCTAGAATAAAGAAGTTAGAAAAGATAATTCAACAATTAAACAATCGTCTAGATCTTGTATTTGGAAATGTTGCCATTCAAAATCAAAATATGAATAGAAATATACCCCTTAGATAGAAGGAATGAATAGAAGTTAGACCTATTAGAGGATTGCCAATGCAAGTAGTACCTAACATTGTCAATAGAACTGTTAATGAAATTGATATCTCCTATGGGAGGAAAGCTAAATGAAGCAGTATAACTAAAGTAACTATGTATAATATAGTAAGTAGAAAAGTATAAAAAGAAAAAATGCAAGTTTAATTATAGTTAGTAATATCGTAGAGTTATTACTTAACTCAACGAACTTAGCTCGTTGAGTTATGACCTAACTCCACGAGGGTAAGTAAGTAGCTATGTTGATTTTGTCTCTATTAAATTTTTGTTTATGTTATACAGAATCACAATAGATGAAATTGATGAAATTACCACTAGATGCACTGAGGGAAGTACTGAGTAACTTATTAGCTAAAGATCTACGTAGATTGTGTTGTGTGTCAAAAAAAATTAAAGACTGTGTTAGAGAAAAATATTTTCGTGGACTACAAGCTGCAAAAATGACTAAGATTAGAGATGGATTTTGATGGAAGTCATTAATCGTAGTTCAATCAGCTATGAATATCTGAATATGGAAGAAACTACTGGAATTCCACTCAATACATTAGAAGGAATAGATCATATTATGGGGATAGATGAAGGATTAATTATTTACAGAACCAAACCAAGGTATGCAATTCTGTTACTTGATATTTTGATTAAAAATCCTATCACTAGAGAAGAATGGAATATAAGAAGGCCTAATAGATTTGAAGTACCAACTGAAAATTGTGGGTCAGCTTTAACATTTTTTGATAAAAATTCGACCATTCTTGAAAAATTGTATTACTAGAGACCAATGGGAAATTGGGACGAGGATTTATGCTTAAGTGTGTATAATTTTCTGAATAGATCTTGGACTAAAAATACTATGATATATCTAGGACAGAAAGTATTAATTAACAACATACATGTCATACTTAATGGATATATATATTTAGTGTCAGATATATCAGTTGCATTTAGATCTAATTTATACATAGTAAGCATAGATAGTTATGATGATGACTTTATAGAAATATTGTCTATACTAAGTGATATAACTAAACCACCATCTGTAGAATATGATAAAATTCAATTAGGAATGTGGTATAATGAATACGATGATCCTAATTTATGTCTGATAAGATGGTGGGATGAATTGATGAAATTTCAAATATGGATTATGAAAGACCTAAATGAATAGAAGTGGGAAGAGGAATATATTGAAATAGATGTAGAAATAGAAACAGCTACATTATCTTGGAACAGAAAAGGATCCCTTTCTGCATTTCATTTCATTAATGGAAATACACTTATATTTAGTATTGATAACATACTACAAGTTAAAAAGGAAAGCAGACTACATTAAAATAGAATTAATAGCAAGAAGAATTATGCCTAAAAAGTTTGCTTGGACTAACATGTTTATTCCATTTGTTATTACTTTTCAAACATGTTCTTAAATTGTGATTTTGTACTTTTAATGTTGTGTGTAATCTGTATTTATTTTTAAGAAAAGAAAAGAAAAAAACAAAATATCAATCCAATTTGATGGTATCTATTCTTGGAAACCAACTGTCTTGCTTGTGAGCCACCAAAGCCATAAGAGCCTAGGTTCCACACAAGACACTGATTTAACAATTTATGTTTTGTTGTTAAATGTTATTTTGTTATATATTTTACTTTTATTTGTGAATGAAAAGTTTGTTAGAATCAAAAGTCAGAAGATATTGAAAGAGATACAAAAGAACAAGGTATGTAATTAATTACTTATTCTAAATTTAGATTTAAACTCAATTCATGGAGTTATTCATTAACTCAACGAATTAAGTTCGTTGAGTTAGGTGCTAAGTCAACGAAACAATATTCATGCCTACTAACATTTACTGTATTTACTATAAAATCTTTTACATTGAGGGCAATGCAAAATGTAGATATGGGGGGGAGGTAATTAGATTAAAAGCCAAGTAATTTTATTAATTAAAGGAATTAGAATGGTGTTGCAAAATTCTATGGAAATTGAAATTTTTTTATGAATTTGCTGTGACTATTCAATAATTGATATTGTCAAATTTTTAAGAATTGTAACTACTTGAATATTATATTTAGAATCTTACATAAGATGCTACAAAATTTTACTATTAATACAAATCTAGATATAGTATCTTATGTTTTTGTTGAATTTTATGAGTTTAACAGTTTCACGATTTTAAAAAGAAATCAGAATGCTTAATTGAAACTTAGTAAATTATCTAAAATCCTGAAAGAGCTGAAATGTTGATTTTTGGATTAAATGAAATGCATATGATCAAGGATACGTTTAATTTGATTGATTAAACTTGTAGAATGATTTATGGGTAAATCTTATTAAACTACAGAAAAAGTATGAGCTTATTGATATGGATTCATATTTTCAATAAATTATAGAAGCAGGATTATATGAGATTTGTGTTTTATTGCATCTGTATTAATGAAATATGTATATATACTGTGTTGAAAAGAAAAAAAGAAAAAAAGGAGAAAAACTTTGAGAGTTTATTGACTTGTTTGATCACGAGCCTTTTGTACTTGAGCAGATAGGTATGTAAGGATTGTTGACCTAAAAAATGACTCTTTAAATCTGGCAACCTAAGATCCTGATCAGATCTAGGATTGTTGATTGAAAGCTCGATACATGGGTACACTAGAAAGCTCTTGTATGATTCAAGCTTTTCAAATTAACTTTTAAAGTACAAATATGCATATACTATTTTGAAAAGATAAAAGTGTTTTGTGAAATACAAATATCTTTTGAATCGAGTATATTTTCTATTATCTAAGATTGCTAAAGTATGAAACTAGATTAAACTTTTGAAGTTGTTTATTAGAGATACAATTCATTATTCTTCTTGTTTTAATCATATTGAGTTGGATTGTGTTTTGATTCGTATGTAGTTGAAATTTATTCTAGAAATCATATTGGAAAATTTAGGATAACAGATGTTGAAAAGAAAAAAAAATGATAATATAATTACCACCTATGTGATGCTAATATATTTTGTATGTAATTTACATATGTTTTAAATATATTTGCAGGTTGAAGAGGAGAAAACAATGTTAAAAATAGATTGCTGAAAAATACAGAATATCTATATAGTAATCTAATTTATGTATTCTGAAGATACAAAATGAAGAATTAATTCTAGCAACTTTAGAAAGACCAACTAGTTAGATCTTAGTTTGCTAAGGGACTAGCAAAATTTAAGTATGGGGGAAGTGTTTAGAATGAAAAAGTGCATAATATTAACGATTAAATAACGGTTAATTGCATAATATTTAGCTTATCATATGAGAATTACGCCATTATGTTATAATTGCACTATTATATGCTTTAATGAAGGAATCTACATAATTTCAAGGAATTAGCATTAATTAAGTACATGTATGAACTGTCGGTGAATTACAAGCTTTGAAATTCCTAAGTATCCAAATTTTCTGTTATTTCGAAGAATTATATTGCATGTACCAAACAGTTAAGTTTTTAACGCTTAAAGAATATTTTATTATTTCCTGGAGTACACGTGTTGAAACATCAATGCATGACTTAAGTAGATTTTCGGTAAGTTATCTAGTAACTATCCAAAATGCATCTGAACATCAGACAGTTAAGTGTGTAAGTATTCGAAATATCTGAACTCGTTAAGTTAGAATTATGCACATGTTGAATTTAAATGCTTTAGTATGTGACTTGCACATGTATAACTCATTAAGTTAGCATAACTATATGCGTTGAGTTACTTGAATATACACTAGAGTAATGCGTTGTGTTAATGTTATGCATAAATAGGAAAAGTAAACTTTCGGATAGTTAACGTTTCGTTTTAGTCAAAGAGTTATGTTAAAAACTCATATAGTTATCTACACATGTGTTTTTAATATTTTAAGTTGTCACGTGTTTTCCATGTGTGTTCGGTAAAGAAAATCGAAGAGTTAGATAATTGTTCAAGTTTTTTTATGCATGGATAGATAACTATTCGAGTTTTATAAAATGACTAACGAATAGATAAGTTTTCTATGTTCAGTCACGTGTTTTGCAGGTGCAAAAACTCGAAGAGTTATAGACAAGTGTTCGAGTTTTTACAGGACTTAAAGGATAAGTGTTCAACTAAAATGAAAACTTACAAGAACTAGAAGAGTTACAAGAAGATACAATATGAAGGAAAAGCACGATTGCACATATCACATAGAAATTCATTTTTGGAATGAAGAAGAAATCACCATCATTGACATGAATGAAGGAAATCCAATCGATCATCTAAGTAGAGGTAGTTACTACAAAAAGAAATATAAAAGAAGAGGAGAAAGACGAAGAAAGTGTGTGTACAGAGGTGGAGAACCGTGCTAACTACAGGAAGCGTCGAAAGTTCCTTGAAGCTCCACACCACCACCAAAATCACCAACCATCGAAGGTTTGTGAGGATACTTTCTTGATGTTGGGTCGATTCCGAGCCAAACACAGTGACTGACAACCACTGTGAGGAGGGATCACGTCACAGGAAGGGAAGCTATTTTCACCAAGCACCGACTCATATCTCAAGAGATCATAAAGCTTCTAACCTTGGTTTTGGGTTGATGCTAGTATGCTGAAGAGGAGGTCATCTTACAATTCTTGATTCGCAATTCTATAGGGAGAGGAGGCAAGATTGTAAGTGATTAAGTTTTTAGTAGTGTAATCGCATTGCATGTAGTGATGGAAGTTTTTACTATCGATAGAGATTTTTACATTTCACCTTTCATTAATCTTCAAGAACATATCAAAACAAAAATACCAAAAACAACAAATTATCTATGTTTACATTTAGTATTAAAGTGTTGTATTGTTTGTTTTGTATCGTGATTAATGTTATCATTGTCAGTATTGTGAATGTTTTTTGTTTGTTTGATTTAGAAAATAAAAAATAGTTTTATTGTTTACTAAAATTGATTCATTCCAGATACTTAAAGATTTTAATGGTTACTTTTTGAAATATCTGAATGTTAGTATTGCTTAATGATAAATCTAATATTAACTAACATTAAAAAGCTTAATTGATGTTATTTACAATCTGTGGAACCACCCAATCGTTGGCCGAATTCCTCTATAAATAACAATATTTAACTAGAAAAATAGGTTCGTGGAGTTAACTTAAGTCCACGAGGTTAGTCCGTTGAGTTAACTATAACTCCACGAACTAGGTCTGTTGTGTTAACTGTAACTCAATGGAGTGCTTAACTAAACACATATAAACTCCAATATAAAAAATCAAAATAGTACACAATTCTTACACAATCTTTGTGGGATTGACCTATACTTGCACACAAATACAATATCACTGTGCACTTGTAGTTAAAAATACAAATTGGAATTAATATCTAATTTGTGTGAATGGTTGTTTGTTTACTTCTAAAAGTAATTATTAATATAAGCATAAAAACAAATTAAACAAGTTTAAGATTTAACTTAACAACCCAAACATGGGCTGAAGAAAAGTTGAGGGTCTCGTATAAAATTAAAGTAGAACAACATTCTGAAGCAGCTAAATCACTAACTACAAAAGAAAATGAAGCTTGTCCTTTGAGACCAGTAATTATAGAAACAGGAAGAGCTAGTACCTATGGCTCGATGGCCTATAGAGCCCAATTTTGTAGACTTAGTCTTGGAGGAGGAAGAGAAAGAACAAACACAGTTATTTAGAAGAAGAAAAGGAAAAGAGATGGTGTCTAAAGCTCAAGCAGAAATTAAACCTGAACCTATACTATCAGTAGGGCCTAAAGGGCCCATTTTTGTAGATTTATTATCCGAATCTGAGGAGGAGCAAGAGTAGCAGTAGTAAAAGCAAAGAGGAGAAGAAAAATAGGTTGAAATTAGTCTGTAGCTTGTACAAATAGAGGAAACTAAAGTTAGGGCAGAATATACTATACCAATGACTCCATCTCAATCTGCCATAGAAATAGTAACAATGCAGATTGGTAGTCAAGAGGAAGAAGAAATAAAAGAAGTTGAACAAGAACATATGGAACAAAAAGAAAATGACTCCATAGATTCCATTGAAGAGGGAGAGACTCTTCAGCAAATTATTGGGAGAATATAAGAAAAAAGAGTGGAGAATTCTACTAGCTCTCCACCATAGACAAAAGTAGAAACAAGAATACAAGAATTTCTAGATCATTTCCAACAAACACAAGTTCAGCATTTTGAGGGAGAAGTAGAAAGACAAACCCTAGTAAAGGAACAAATTCAAATTGCTAACCCTTCCCAACAGCAAGTTCTAAATGACATGTTTTTGGAGTTAGGAAGCAATGAATAAATATGAAGAGATAAAGGGGTTTGATATCATATACAGTATACTAGTAAACTGGGATGGCATGGAGGACATTAAAGAATTATTTGAGTTCTAGAGTCTACTGCAATTTATTTCTCAACAGATAGGACATGCAGTATATGAAAATCTAGTACCCTATTTTTATGCCAATTTGAGAGAAGGAAAAAGAGGATTAATTTCCAACATAGAACAAGTTAATGTACTGATAACACTAGAGCTTCTCTACAATATTTTTGGACTAAGGAATGAAGGAAAAGAAATTCTGGAGAGCACAACTACAATCGAGTGGACAGAACAGGAAATAAAAGACTATTTAGCTATCAATCCTAATGTGCCATTATTAAACATATTGAAGTACTTAAATGGTAAAGCACACATGGTAGCTAACATTTTGATTAAAAATGTCTACCAACGACAAGGCCATGATATAGAATTAAATCAGTTTGTTAAATAGGCCAGATATGCAGTTGTGAACAAGATTCAAGTAAATTGGTCTGTAATTTTTATCTCCAAGTTGAGAGCAGCACAGAAAAAATTATTCTATGGAGATCTGATTCCACTACTAATGGTGAACAATATTGACTTCACAAAATGGGCATCCAAGAGGATAAGATCTAGAGCCATTTCAATGAAGGAATATAGAAATTATAATGTTGTAGTTGTAAGTTAAATATCATATAATATTTAGATTTAAAGGAGTTTAAATTAGAACACTGTATTAATGAAATATATTTAACTTTATTTAAGTTGATAAAATGCAAGAGAAAAAAAAATATAGAAGTTAGTATGAGGAGTAAGTTTTAGAAAAATTTGCTAAGTGTTAACTCAATGAAGTAAGTCCATTGAGTTAACCTTAACTCCATGAGGTCAATAATAAAATATAAGGTCACTCTGTTGAGTTATCTATAACTCAACGAAGTTAGTCCATGGAGTTAGCAAATGGGCGATGTAAAATATCAATTTGTACATTTTATATATGTTAATTCATGCATATTAAGGATTATAAGTTAGCATTATATATGTTCTTATAAAGGATTACATGAAAATCATATTTTTAGACATATGCATGAATTAGGAATTAAATAGTTGATAATGTACAAATTTATCCTTTATCAATTAAACACCTAGTCAATAGCCCTTATATTAGACATGATTATTATAATTCTTCAATTTATGACTTTATATACATTGTATGATTGCCAAATCACTTAAATATGACATTAAACTAAAGAACTATAAGTAATTCATGTATGCACATGCGAAGAAGTTGTGGACCAAAACCTTCCTAATTTGGCAACTTTCCATATATGGCAACTCATGCATGCATGTATACTATATTTGCATCATATGATTTATATTCAATGTATATGTGCATCCAACTTGGTTTTGAGTTTTATAGGTCAATAAATCATGAAATCAAGGTGGATCAAAGTGGAAAAGACATGGGCCATTAGATGTGACTTATTGGAGATCAAGCAACATTAGCCCAAACTATGTAAAGTACTTGGCCACTCAAACCTAGGCTATCTCCTCCTCTTCCAAACAAATTGCAACCGACAGTTCCAATCCTTCCAGCAGCTCCATCTGGCAAGTCCTATCTTCTCCTTGATCTTGAACAAGCTCCCTTCAATAATGGTGAGCCTTGGCGTCTTCCTCTCTTCCTAGAAGATACCTTCTCTTCAATTCAGATGGCCATATGTTAGGATCTCCCTTGGGTGCTGCTCTTGGTGGATTGGGAGGCTTGTGTGACTGATTTGGAGTGGAGCAAAAGGTTATGATCTTCAGGGTTGAGTAATAGGAAGCATCATCCTTGGACGTGGAAGCCAAAGTTGTGCGTCTTGGAGGCTAGATCTTGAGGGTGTGCACCCATCTTCTTCAAGGCAACCCTAGAAGCTTCACTTGGACATGCTATAGGTGGTGACAGCCTTGTGGAGCATTGGTTTTAAGGACTTTGGGGAGTTCTTGCTTGAAGAAAAGTGGAAGACTTAAAGGTATGATGGAAAGGAGAGATCCTCATACTAGGTTTTCATATTTTGAAATTTTATATGTATGAGTATGGTTGAATGTGTTGAAGAATGAAATTTCATGCATGAACCTTTGTTTTAAATGTTTTAAATTAAATTTCATATACTATTTTGATGTTGATTGATATAAAGAATGGTTCATATCATGTGTATAGTGTGAATGAATGTGATTGTATAATTTGTGAATGCAGTTTTCCGTTTCTTAGATTTCCAGTATATTTGTAGCTTTTTTTCTAGTTGTATTTACTTGTTCATCACTTCTTAATCTCTTTTTTGTTTCATTTTTGAGTGTAGAACATGTTTGCAAAGTTTCAGATTTTTTTAAAATATTTTTTGAAGGTTTTCAATTTTATTTTATGAAGGTAGCAATGGTTTTGAATCTCTATTGAGTGCCAGTTTTGAGCTCGACGCCTGTGCAGTGCTTGCATTGTATGTTTTGTGTAATTTAGTTCTGTAAATTTTCCTTATTGGTGTAATAAATCTAATTTCAAGGCACATTTATTTCGTAGTGTTTCATGGAGATTTGACGGAGATCTGATTTTTACATCAAAGGTGTGTTTATGGAAAGTTTGCATAACCATCTGCACCCCTTTCTTAAATAAGATATTGCCAGCATTTTAAGTTGATCTAATCTACGAAATTATTGTCATTTTAAAGATATTTTGAGGATCCTTCCAACCGTTATTTATGCTAGATTTTTAAACATTCAGGTTGGAAGTTATTAGAGTTAAAATTTGGGCATAACTTCTGTAATTTCAGGATTGATACTCATTGATTTCTTGAATATCTTATGATAACTTAAGAATTAATTAGATTTTGGGGAAATCTTTTGAACCTTAATTGTGCTACGAAATTTGTATATTAATATCAAGTAATTAGAGTTTAATCATGAGTTAATTAGTATGGGTATTTTTGTTAGGATCAATAGGCTCACTAGAGAGGGGGTGAATGGTGTGAGTGTGTAAATTTTATTTCTTTTAAAGCTTAATCAATTTATTCAATTTATCTGTAAGTTGAATTAATTGAAATGAATGTAAAACATTAAATAGAAAGGAACACTAGAAGATTTTTAGGTGGTTCACCAACTTGGCTAGTTCGTCCCCAAGATTCACTTGGGCTTCACTAAGTATACAAATACTTACAACACTTGCTTTTAGGTTGAAGCAAGAACCAACACTTGAGCTTTCAAGTTGAAACTTAGCAACCAACCTTTCTTCGAGCTTTTAGGTTCAAGCTCTTAACCAACAATGAGTTTTCAGGTTGAAACTCACGAACCAACAGCTTTTAACTTTTTCACAGAGTTTGAGCGTAGGGAGCTTTTGTACTACAGTGAATCTTTGAGAATATTCTTGATTGTTGTAGCCTTTAGAGTATATCTAGAATTTTTGAGTAGCTCACAATATGTGATGATCATTATTCTAATCTTCCCTATACATCTCATATATATACCAAGAGGTATAACGATCATATTTACTTCCAACGGATGTTTTCTATTGTACTAGCTATGTAGTTAGTCCCAAAATTAGTAAGTTACCATTCTGTATGCTGTTCAGAAAGTAACCTTCTAATTCCCTTTGATTTTTGGATGGTTATAGGTGTAACTCACCGAAAAACATCCGTAACTCATCGAAAATCCATTTGAGTCCTTTTGTCTGTGTCACATGAGAATTTAAGTCATGCACGTGAGGTGACTTAAGTTCGAAAGGTTATGACTGTTAACTTACCGAAATTCTTTAACTTTCGGATAGTTAACTACAATATCTTTTCGAGCCCTCTTTTAAGCTTCCGACTACTTTCTTCTCATTTCTACATGTGCGAAATAGAGTGACTTAAGTTTCAGATAGTTAAGTTTGTAGTCTTCCGAAATCTCAAGTTTTTCAGATAGTTAACTTTCTAACTCTTTGAAAAATCCTTTTAAGCTTTAGTTCTGGATTTCTACACATGGGAAATTCAATGACTTAAGTTTCGAATACTTAGCCTTCCTAACTTTCTAATTTTCCTTGAGCTTCCAGATATTTAGAGACTCAACTCTCCGATCATCCAACCAGTTATTTTCAAAAACTCTCTAAAGGCCTTGTAATTTCAAATAGTTATTCTTCTAACTGACTCATGATGCTTTTGCTGCTTTAAGCTGGTTCTTTAGATACTTAAGCCTGGTAACCTTCCGATTTCCTTTTTATCACTTGCAACAAATTTTTGAACTATGTGTATCAACTTCTGCTCTTTTGCTGAACTGTCTAATATGTGAAATACAATTTATTTCCTCACACAAGTTTTTGCATTATCAAAATACAAGAGTCCTAACAATCTCCCCCTCTTTGATAATGACAAAATCCTTTACATTTAATTACATGTATTTTACTCCATAGTTTATTTCTATACAAACTATCACATAGAAAACAATGAAACAAATTTAGAAAAGAAATCTCCCCTTGTTTGTGTGTTAGGATTTTCTCCCCCTACCTTCCATGTCATTTCTCTTTAAGCTTTTCTTAATCTATGAACTAATTTCCTATTATACTTCTCTCCCTTTTTGTCATTATATAAAAAGGAGACTTCTGAAAAATCTTGCATGAATACACGTTAGCAGAAAACAAGCTCCCATATGGTGAGCTTGAGGGATAACAAAATATAAATGCATTATAAGTCATGCAAAGAACATATGCCTAGATTTCTTCTAATATGATTAAATGTTGATTCATTTAAAGGTTTTGTGAAAATATCTGCAAGTTGATTTTCTATTGGAACAAACTTGAGTGAGATGTGCCCTTTTTCCACATGATCTCTCAAGAAATGATGTCTGATCTCGATATGCTTGGCTCTAGAATGAAGTACTGTATTCTTAGATAAGCTTATTGCACTACTGTTATCATAAAATATATCTGTATTCTAAATTTTCAGTTTGTAATCTACTAAAGTTTGCTGCATCCATAAAATCTGAGCACAACAGAGACTTGCTGCAATATATTCGACTTTAGTAGTGGATATTGCAATACAATTTTGTTTCCTATTGAACCATGAAATTAAAGAATTTCCAAGCAGTTGGCATGTGCCACTTGTGCTTTTTCTATCTTATCTACTGCCTACATAATCTACATCACTATAACCTATTAAAATTAAGCTGCTGCCAATTGAGTAATATAATTCGAAATCTTTAGTGCCTTATAAATACTTGAAGATTCTTTTGATTGATTTCAGATGAGATTCTTTTGGTGATGCTTGAAATTTGGCACACAAATAGACACTAAACATGATGTCTGGCCTACTTGCAGATAGGTACAACAGAGATCCAATCATGCCTCTGTATTTCTTTTGATCTACTGCAACACTTAAGTCATCATTTTCATGCTTAGTGTTTGAACTCATTGGTGTGTTTGCAGATTTGATATTCTCAAAGCCAAATTTCTTCAGAGTCTCTTTGCAGTATTTTTCCTAATTGACAAAGATGTCATTTCTCACTTGATGGATCTGTAAACCTAAGAAAAACTTTAACTCTCCCATCATGCTCATTTCAAATTTGTTTTTCATCAAGTTTTGAAGTTAATGACATAATTTTTCTAATGTAGCTCCAAAAACAATATCATCAACATAGATTTGAACGATCAACATGTGTAAATCAACCGTTTTAATAAATAAAGTGTTGTCCACCTTGCCTATGATGAAATAATTTTTAGTTAAGAACTTTTTCAGCTTTTCATACCATGCCCTAGGTGCCTGTTTTAGACCATATAAAGCTTTGTATAGTCTGTAAACATGATCTAAATTGACTTCATCTTCAAATCTAGGGGGTTGCTTAACAAATACTTCTTCTTGTATTTCTGCATTCAAAAATACACTTTCTACATTCATTTGAAACAATTTTATCCTCATACTACTTGCAAATGCAAGTAACATTTTGATAGCTTCTATTCTAGCCATAGGTGCAAAAGTTTCTTCATAGTCAATTCCTTCTTGCTAATTATAACCTTGTGCAACTAGATGAGCTTTATTTCTAAGAATGTTCCCTTCTTCATCTAATTTGTTTCTGAAAATCCATTTAGTCCCAATGATGGATTTTCCTATAGGTTTCTTCACTAATTCCTAGACATTGTTTTTTTAGAACTGAATTAATTCTTCCTGCATAGCCATTGTCCAGTAAATATCCTTGCAAGCTTCATCTACTGATTTTGGTTCAATTTCTAACACAAATGCACAATAATTGCAAATATCTTATGCTTTGCTTCTAGTTTGTACCCCTTTGGTTATATTTCCAATTATTTGTTCCATGGGGTGATCAGATTTGAATTTCCAACTGTTTTGATTTTGATTTGATGCTTGGGATATAAGTTTCTACTTGCAATAATCTATTTCAAAATTTTCATTTTCACTTTCACTATCAATCTTCAAATTTCTGAAATTCTATATCAATTCTTCATCAAACTGAACGTTTATACTTTCCTCTACTCTTCTTTCTTTAGCAAAGTATACTTTGTAAGCTTTGCCTCTAGATGAGTAACCAACAAGTATGGTAGGTTCAAATTTTGAGTCAAACTTGTCTTTAGCATCTCTAGTGTTTAAGACAAAGCATTTACATTCGAATGTCTTAAAATATCCAACATTTGGAGTCTTGCCAAACCAAAGTTCAAAAGGTGTCTTATTCTACATAGATCTGATATGAGTTCTGTTGGAGATGTGACAAGTTGTACCTACAACTTCAGCTCAAAGAGATTTTGGTAGATTAGAGGCATTCAACATAGTTCTAGTCATTTCTTGCAATGTTCTATTTTTCCTTTCCACAACTCCATTTTGAGTTGGAGTTCTAGGGCAAGAGAATTCATGTAGGATTCCAAATGAATTGCAAAAGTTTTCAAATTCTCCTCCACGATCACTTCTAATTTTCTTCACTATCAGTTCCTTCTTATTTTGAATTCTTATGCAAAAACCTTTGAATTCATTGCATGTTTCATTTTTATGTATCAAAAATATTACCCAAGTTAATCTAAAGAAATCATCTACAATAACAAAAGTATATTTTCGACCTCTATAGGATCATCTATATCACAAGAGGGGGGGTGAATTGTGTCTTTAGTAATTAAAATACCAGCAGATAAAACAAGAGCACAAAACACTCGTAAATGAAATTCTATTCGTTATAAACTTTAAAGACAGAATTTACAATATCTTTTCAACTCAATTCCCTTCTTGAAGGTTTTGATAGATTAATGTCTGATATACAATTCAAATAGAAAAATGAAGTTCTTATTCAAAACTAATTTCGAATTGTATAAAACCTGATCTTTATGCACAACTTCTTTCCTTCTCTTTGCTCAACTTCTGTATCTCTTCTTCTCCAGTTGTCGAATTTGCAGACTTCTTACGTTTGTTGCTCCTTTTCTAAAATTGCTTGAAATTTTTAACTTCTTCTGATGTTGGAGAATTTTTCAAGATATGAATATTCAAACTTAACTTTACAATTAGGGATCTAGATTAAATATTCAGACTTGGTTTTTGAGATTGGGATCCTTAACTTGTAATGTAGCTCGTACTCTCTATTTGTAGTCGAACTATGTCTTCACATTCAGCATGTTCGTCCACTTAAACCATAATCCACGTACTAATTTTTTCTTTAATCCAAATTACTATCTTTTTGAGTTTCCACTTTCTCCACTATCATTTTGAATTTCCACGATCTCAACTCGTAGATTCACCAAAACTTTATCTTCCTAGAGTCTTGTAGAATATCTTCTAAGTCTTTGATTTAGTCGAACACTTATCCTTTAAGTCTTGTAAAAACTCGAATACTTATCTATAACTCTTCGAGTTTTTGCACCTGCAAAACACGTGACTAAACATAGCAAACTTATCTGTTCGGTAGTCATTTTATAAAACTCGAAGACTTATCTATCCATGTGTATAAAAACTCGAACAGTTATCTAACTATTTGATTTTCATTACCGAACGCACATGGAAAACACGTGACAACTTAAAACATTAAAAACACACGTGTAGATAACTTAACTATACGAGTTTTTAACATAAACTATTCGACAAAAATGAAATGTTAACTATCTGAAAGTTTAACTATCAAAAATCTAACTCTTCAGAAAGCTTTAACTTATCCGACATAAAAATGAAACTTTCCAATAATCTGTTAACATTTAATTACGTGACAATTATACTTAGAGAATATTATTTAGACTTATTTAAAAACTTTAATAAAGCATATATCATCAAAACAAAATTCCTAACAATCTCCCCCTTTTTGATGATGTCAAAACCTAATAAGTCAAATAATCTATCTTCTCCCCCTTTTTGGCATTATAAAAGAGTAAATAGTTTATCTTCGCCTTCTTTAGTATTTAAGCCATGTAAATGTGAGGAAGAAAAACCTTGCTAAGTATACATGAATCAAAAAGATATTTTTAAACATGCATAACTTTCGTGGATTAAGCATAAACTATTTAAACATAAACTATGAAAAACAATCACGTGAGCATTAAGTGCAGTAAACAGTTTACATAATATATTTGGTAACAAAATACAATAAATAAATCATGTAATACATAATTTGTATAATCACAAGCCTCTTTGTCTTCAAAAAATACTGATTAGAGTATCTGAAATTTGCCTTGCAATTTCTGTACTTACTCTGTTTATCTGATCAATTACTACTTGATCTAAATCATTTTGTGAAACTTGTGATAGTTGCTGTAAAAATTAAATATGTATGTCTGTATTTATACCTGTATTTGTATCTGTATGTTGTTGTTTTGAAAATTATGTTGATTGTTGTTGTTGCTGTTGTGACTGTGTTTGCCAATCCTATTGTTGTTGTTGAATTATAGGTGTATCTGCTTCCTAGTATTTCTGTAGTTCCTTTGCAGAGAAAGATCTTGACTTTAATCTTTTCTGTGGCCAAGGTGTAATATCTGTTTGACTTGCCCATTTTTAGTTGATAAACTTTTTGTCCTTCACATCAAATGCCCATTTTCCAAATGGCAGTTTTCTATTCATCAATAAATTATTGAATGTCATCTAAAATAGCTAGGGGAAAATAATGTTGGGAATACAAAGATTCTAATTCCCTATTAGCATTTTCTATCATTGGTCCCTATTTCTTTCCATAATAAGTTATAGACTATACCGATTTTTTAGGTACATGTCCAGAACTTGTAACAACTACAGGGTTAGGTTGTAAAGTTCGTTTCCATAGTTGTAATGCAAAAAGTTTAGTCTGTTTTAGTCTAAATTATGTTTCAGCATAATTGCGAATAAACTTCCAACAGAAATTTTTCTCATCTTGAACAGCTTTTCTAATTTCATGTAGTACTTCATTTGTAAAAGTATACCTTGAGTAGATGTCATTGATTTCACTTTCTATTTTCTGAAGTTCCAACTCTTTTTTCTGCACTTTTGTCATTCTTCCACATCCTCTTCTACATCCTGACATTGTCGATTAATCTTTGATGTGCACTGTAAAACTTAGTGGAAGTAAAGATTGTGAAACTAGGGTTTTACCAAGGTAGAAACATGAAAGGTTGTCAGTAAAACATTTATAACTCTTCAAGTTTATAAACGGATAAATGGATTCAATCATTGAAATTATAAATATAAGATCCATTGTTGATAAATAACTCGAGTGCTTACAATAATTGTACGAGTTTTACAACCGACAAAAGCAGAATACTTAGCGTAATTGTTCGTGTAAAGAAAATAACTTTGGGCTAAGTGAAAAGTGAGAAAACTCGAAGACTTATGATAACTATTTGAGTTTTGTGAGTACTAAAGCACATAACTATACGACAAATAAGAATAGTTATTGTTAGAGATTAAGTATTCCAGAAAAATATAAGAATATTAAATTAACTGTTTGAGTTTCTCGGATGGATAGGTGTGAAAGTCGAAGAGTTAAACATAACTGTTCGAGTTTCAACTGAGACATAATAAAGCAATGAAATTCAACACGTGCATAATTCTAACTTAAGGAGTTCAGATATTTTCAGATACTTATAAGCCTAACTATCCGATGCTCAAATGCATTTCGGAGAGTTACTAGATAACTTACCGAACATTCACTTAAGATATGCATTTAGGCTTCGACACGTGTACTTCAGGAAATAATAAAATATTTTGTTGATCGTTTAAAACATAACTATCCGGTATATACAATATAGTCTTCTGAAATCACAGAAAATTTGAATACTTAAGAATTAAAAAGCCTGTATTTCATCGATAGTTCAGAAATGTACTTAATTAATGTTAATTTCCTAAAATTATGCAAATTCTTTCATGAAAACATATAATAGTTCATAATAGTTGAATTATTATATGAGAAATTGCTCCCCCCACATAAATGTAGTCTAAAGAATCTATAGCGTACTTAAACTGGGTTGCCAAGCCCTTATAGATTTGGCAATAAAATGTCAAATAGCTTACTTAAGTTGGGTACTAAGCCTTAAATAGATTTGAGTCTCTCTTTTTTTTTCTTTTCTTTTTTTTAAAATATTAATTAAATACAGAAATAAGTAGTAGATTTAACAATTTAAACTTTTTAGCTTTTATCTTATTTAGTTTACAAAAGATAATTCATAGAGATATACCTTCAGGAACTTAAAAGAATTCAATAATGAGTACATGAACTTAAGAAAATAAATACTGTACATTATGTGTAAAGAGTAGATAATAACAAAGATTATATGCACAGATTATGGTAGGATTGTTATAACACTTGGAAAATAAATTAACCTTGAGTGCATTACCCCCCTTTTTTTTGTTTATATATATATATTTGTTTATATTCATATATATATATACTTTATGTATTACCTCCCACAATATCATCTTTTTACGTGATCACAATCCCTTGCTTAAGGGAAAGATAGCCAGTTACTCAATGACAAATGAGAACAGGTAAATTTTTATTTTTTTTAATATAATCTAAATTACTTGAAAAATGAGTTTTCAATTAGCACATCCCAAACTAGTTGGTTTAAGTGACTAGGGTTTAAGATCCCCCAATGGACTTAATTACTCAAGTTATTGTAGACAAAAAAAAACAAGACAATAAATTAAATTAGAGGCAATCGCAAGACTTAATTTTTCTAACATAATGTTAATAACTTTCCTTTAATAAACTATACATACTTTCTATGTATTTTCCTGTTAAAATCTCTGTAATAGCATATACATAAGTAACAAAAATACAGTTGGCACTCATATTGAATCAAATTAACTTTCCTTAAGAAATGTTTCTGAATTTTTCTTAAATAAATTGACTTCAATAAAAATCAGAATTTCATAAATTCTTAACTACCAGAAAATGGTAATTCGAAAATAGATATTTTGTTTTTGTTTTTTTTTTAATAATAAAGAAATTAAATTCTAAAACTACCTTTTTAACAAACCAAAATGTTATGCAATGAACAAGACAATTTAAACATCAGATAACCTATAGATACCAAGTTCTAATCGTAATTTTGAAAAGGTATTTTCATCTAAGGGTTTTGTAAATAGATCTGCTAATTGTTCTGTGGTAGGAACAAAATTTAATACTATTTTTCCTTTTATAACATTATCCCTTAGAAAATGATGTCGAACTTCTATATGTTTAGCTCGTGAATGTAAGACAGGATTTTTAGACAAACTTATTGTACTATCATAGAAAATCTTGGTTCATAGTCTAAAATAAAAATCTTTTAAAGTACGTCTAATCCAAAGGATTTGAGCACACCAAAGTGTAGTAGCTATATATTCAGCTTTAGTTGTAGATAATGCTACACAATTTTGCTTTTTGCTAAACCATGACACTAAAGAATTTCCTAATAATTGACAAGTGCCACTAGTACTTTTTCTTTCAGACTTACATCCTACGAAGTCAGCATCACTATAACCTATTAAATTTAAAGAACTGTGTTTAAAGTAAAACAATCCAAAATTGATGATTCCTAATAGATATTTAAAAATTCGTTTAACAGCAAGTAGTTGTGATTCTTTAGGATTAGATTGATATCTAGCACAAGTATACACACTAAACATAATATCTAGTCGGCTAGCTGTTAAATAAAGTAATGAACCAATCATACTTCTATATTGTTTTACATCTATAGTTTTTCCAAAGTCATCTTTATCCAACTTGGTGATAGTACTCGTTGGTGTATTCTTTGTTTTAGTGTTGTCTAAACCAAACCTCTTTAATAAATCTTGAGTATATTTTTCCTGTGAAATAAAAGTACCCTGATCTAATTGCTTAATTTGTAATCCTAGAAAAAATGATAGTTCACCCATCATACTCATTTCAAATTGATTAGTCATGTCTTTTGAAAAAGACTCAACTAATTTAACATTTGTTGCTCCAAATATGATGTCATCTACATAGATTTGAACTACCAATATATCTTTTTCGATCTTCTTGATAAAAAGAGTATGATCTGCCTTTCCCATAGAATACCCTTTTTCCATAAGAAATTTAGATAATCTCTCATACCAAGACCTAGGGGCTTTCTTAAGACCATATAGTACCTTCTTAAGCTTATAAACATACTCAGGATGTTTTGAATCTTCAAAACCTGGAGGTTGTTTTACATAAACTTCTTCTTTTATATATCCATTTAAAAAAGCAGTCTTAACATCCATTTGATATAATTTAAAATCCATATAACAAGCATATGCTAACAAAATTCATATTGATTCTAGTCTAGCAATAGGAGCAAATGTTTCATCATAGTCAATTCCTTCCTCTTGCTTGTAACCTTGAGCAACTAATCTAGCTTTATTTTTAACTATATGTCCATCTTGATCTACTTTGTTTCTAAATACCCACCTTGTTCCTATTATGGACTGATTTTCAGGTGGTGGAACTAGATCTCATACCTCATTTCTTATAAATGGATTTAGCTCATCTTGCATAGCTAAATACCAAAATTTATCTTCTAAGGCATCTTCAATTTTCTTAGGTTCTAGTAAAGAAATAAATGAATAAGCACCACAAATGTTGACTATTGATGACCTAGTCCTAACTCCTTGATTAGGATCGCCTATTATCTGATAAATAGGATGAGATGAAGCATAACACCAATTTCTATGTTGTTCCACATTTTCTATAGGTATGACATTATTTTCTTCGAAATATTCATCATTTAAGTTTATATTTCTTATTCCATCAAATAATCTCTCAATTTCTCTATCAACATCATTTGATACAATTTCGAGGAGAATTTCTGAATCAAAGTTTTCAGCATGCCTAAAATTCAAATGAGAATTTTCATGAAATTTCACATGTAGGGTTTCCTCAATGGTTTTTGTTGATTTGTTATAAACTCTATATGCCTTACTTCTAATGGAATAACCAACAAAAATACCCTCATCTAATTTGGCTCTAAATTTGTCTCTTCTTTCCTTATTGTTTAAAATAAAACACTTACACCCAAAGAGTTTTAAATAACTTGTTTTGGGAACCCTGTTATACCATATCTCATAAGGAGTTTTATCTAAAATTGGTCTTAGATGTACTCTATTTATAACTTAGCATGCTGTATGAACTGCTTCTGCCTAAAGAGATAGGGGTAACTTATTCTCATTTAACATAGTTCTAGACATTTCTTGAAGTGATCTATTTTTACATTCTACTATCCCATTTTGTGAAGGAGCTCTTGGAAATGAGTGCCTATGATCTATGCCTAATTCTTCACCAAAGGTGTCCATTTGATCATTATCAAATTCTGTACCATGATCACTCCAAAGTTTTTGAATTTTAACATTTTGCTCATTCTGAACTTTATTACAGAATATCTTAAATATTTCAAAAACTTCAATTTTATTAGCTAGAAAATAGACCCAAGTAAATCTAGAATAGTCATCAACTAGTACAAAAGCATAATGTTTACCTCCTAGACTAGTTGTCCTAGTAGGTCCAAATAAATTCATATGCACTAGTTCTAATACTCTTTTGCTTGTTATTTCATTTAAACTTTTAAAGGATGTTTTATGTAATTTACTTAGTTGACATGCATCACACATAAACCCTTTCGAGTACTTAATACTAGGTAAACCTCTAACTAGATTCTATTTAGACAGCTTTTGTAATAATTTTAAGTTTGAGTGTCCTAGCCTTCTATGCCATAAAATAACTTCATCTAATTTTGCAATTAAGCAAGCATTGTCTTTAATAATATTAGAAGGCAAATTCAGAATACAAACGGATCCTTTCTTGTATGCAATGAATGGAATTTCATTTATAGACATGCCCATAATTTTACAGGAATCTTTTTCAAAAATTACTCTATAAAACTTCATTAAAACAGGAACACTCAATAAATTAAAACCTAAGTTTTCCACCAATAAGACATCATTTATAAAGCATTTCTTAGTTACCTAAACCTTGCCAAACCCAAGGATATTTGTTTTGCTTTTATTTCCAAAGGTAACTTGTCTGTTCTTGGTCTTTGTTACTTCTGTAAGTAATCGTATATCTCTAGTCATGTGGCTAGATGCTCCACTGTCCATTATCCATTTTGATTTGTGTACCTACAAAACAGTTAAGAAGAGATTTTATCTCTTGGAACCCATTTTTGAGTGGGTCCAAGAATTTTAGAGAGAGTCATATCAAAATAATCAATATTTTTAAACTTCAACTTATCTATTTTCTGATAATTATTCTTGCATTTATTTCTCTTAGTGTTATAATCATCAAAACATTTATCTCTATGTAAACCAAAGTTGAAATTATTTGATTGTTGATACCAATATCTGATATTTTTTAAATATAAAGAAAATTGATCAAAAATATTAAGATTCTCAAATGTCTTAACTTGATTTTTCTGAAAATTTCTTTTGACATTCTTACATCGTGTGCTATCATTTATATGCTGCATTTTATCAATTTGCACATATTTATCTCCCTTTTTAATTACACACAGAATAGTTTTTCTCTTACTATTCTTAGTACTGGAAATAAAGACATTAGTTTTAGCAGTACCATCATGCAATATATAATTTTCAGAAGATGCATCGTGTAAACCAATACCATGTTTTTCTACATTTGATATTTTACTACTAAGTTCATTTGTTATAGTTTGACTATTATTCCATTTACTCAATATAGCCTTTTGATCGCAGACCTTAATCTTTAACATATCAATTTCTCAATTTAAATCTGTAATAGTTAGTTTTAGTTTTTCAATTTCACATATCATTTTCTTCTTATCAGCAATTAAACTTTCACAATTAGCATACAATTTTCTTTCTATTGTGGTAAACTTTAAAATTTCCTATGCATGCCTTTGATTTTCTTCTTTAAATTTATTCAACGTAGAGTTCAAAAAATCAATCTTATTTTCAGATTCATCTAGCATTTTCCTAGTGTTCTTTCCTTCTATTTTTACTTTCTTATATTTTTTGGCCAGTCTATTGTATTCAATAAGTAATCCATCAAAACTAGCATTTTGATCGAAGGATACCTCACTGGATTTTTCCATGAAGCATATGTTTGCCAGATTTTCTTTTAAATCTGATGTTGATGAGGATTCATTGTCTAATGTTGAATCCTTTGTTTCTTCACTTTGTGAAGTTGAAGTGTCATCCCATGTCACTTTAAGTGCCCTTCTCTTTTTGAATTTCTTACTCATAAAATTCCTCCTCGAATTCTTCTTATCTTTGTTGAGCAGACAATCAGTTTGAAAGTGACCCGGTCTATTGCACTTGTAGCATATGATTTTGTCTTTCGTGAATGACTTCTTCTCCATATCTCCTGATGTCTTTGCTGACCTGAAGTTCCTACATTTCTTTAATAGATTTCTAAATTTTCTGGTCAACAATAGTAAATCATCGTCAAAATCACTAGTGACTTCTGAGACTTTATCAGCCTCAAAAGCCAAATCCCTTCTAGGATTTTTCCCTTTTGGATCTAAATGTTGTACTTCATAGGCTGTCAGATTTCCTATGAGATCATTGAAAGTATATGTATTTAAATCTTTGGACTCTTCAATAGATATTGTCTTTTGAGCGCAAATTTTAGTTAAAGATCTAAGGATCTTTCTTACCATGTCTTTTTCCTCGAATTTCTTGCCTAAATATTTTAATGAATTTACAATCTCAAGAAAATGAGAAAACATATCAAAGATACATTCATTTTCGTGCATTTTAAAAAGCTCATATTTATGTACTAACATATTAATCTTAGATTCCTTGACTTGGTTAGTACATTCATTGGCAACTTCTAATGCATGCCATATCTCATATGCAGTTTGATATGTAGAAACTTTATTAAATTGATCATGAGATAAAGCACAAAACAAGATGTTTAAACCTTTAGCATTCAGTGTCATTCGCTCCTTTTCATCAAAAGTCCAAGTATCATATGGAGTCATAACTAACACTATAGGATTGCTAATTGTATGCCATAGTTTGAAATCAATTAACTGAAAGAATACTTTCATCCTATATTTCAAGTAGCCATAATTGTTACCTTCGAACATAGGAGGACGATTAATGGTCTGTCCTTCAGTCATTACTAAGATTTTAGTATTATCCATTTTAAATAGATGTAGCAGAGTGTAGACAATCGGACAATAATAAATACTCTGATACCAGTTGTACGATCGTTTGTATCACAAAAGGGGAGGTGAATTGTGTCTTTAGTAATTAAAATACCAGCGGCTAAAATAAGAGTACAAAACACTCGTAAATGAAATTCTATTCTTTATAAACTTTAAAGACAGAATTTACAATATCTTTTCAACTCAATTCCCTTCTTGAAGGTTTTGAAACAGTAATGTCTGATATACAATTCAAATAGAAAAATGAAGTTCTTAGTCAAAACTAATTTCGAATTATATAAAACTTGATCTTTATGCACACAGCTTCTTTCCTTCTCTTTGCACAGCTTCTGTATCTCTTCTTCTCCAATTGTCGAATTTCCAGACTTCTTACGTTTGCTACTCCTTTTCTGAAATTTCTTGAAATTTTGAACTTTTTCTGATGTTGGAAAATTTTTCAAAATATGAATATTCAAACTTAACTTTTCAGTTAGGGATCCAGATTGAATATTCAGACTTGGTTTTTGAGATTGGGATCCTTTCTTGTAATGTAGCTCATACTCTCTATTAGTAGTCGAACTATGTCTTCATGTTCAGCATGTTCATCCACTTAATCCATAATCCACGTACTAATTTTTTCTTTAATCCAAATTACTATCTTTTTGAGTTTCCACTTTCTCCACTATCATTTTGAATTTCCACGATCTCCACTCGTAGATTCACCGAAACTTTATCTTCCTGAAGTCTTGTAGAATATCTTCTAAGTCTTTGATTTAGTCGAATACTTATCCTTTAAGTCTTGTAAAAACTCGAATACTTATCTATAACTCTTCGAGTTTTTGCACCTACAAAACACGTGACTAAACATAGCAAACTTATCTGTTCGTTAGTCATTTTATAAATCTCGAAGACTTATCTATCCATGCGTATAAAAACTCGAACAGTTATCTAACTATTCGATTTTCATTACCGAACGCACATGGAAAACATGTGACAACTTAAAACATTAAAAACACACGTGTAGATAACTTAACTATACGAGTTTTTAACATAAACTACTCGACAAAAATGAAACGTTAACTATCCGAAAGTTTAACTATCAAAAATCTAACTCTTCAGAAAACTTTAACTTATCCGACATAAAAATGAAACTTTCCGATAATCTGTTAACATTTAATTACATGACAATTATACTTAGAGAATATTATTTAGACTTATTTAAAAACTTTAATAAAGCATATATCATCAAAACAAAATTCCTAACAGGATAGTTACCAGATAACTTACTGAAAATCCACTTAAGTCATGCATTAATGTTTCAATAGATGTACTCTTGGAAATAATAAAATATTCTTTAAGCGTTTAAAACATAACTGTCTAGTACATGCAATATAACTCTCCGAAATAATAGAAAATTCAGATACTTAGGAATTAAAAAGCCTGCAACTTACCGACAGTTCAGAAATGTACTTAATTAACGTTAATTTCTTGAAATTATGTAGATTCTTTCATTAAAGCATATAACAGTGCAATGTAACATAATGGCGTAATTCTCATATGATAAGCTAAATATTATACAAATAACCATCATTTAACCGTTAATATTATACACTTTTTCATTCTAAACACTCTTCTGCATATACTTCCTCTTGTAAAATGCCATTTAGAAATGCACTTTTAACATCCATTTGATAGAGCTTTATTTTCATACTACTTGCAAAGGCAAGCAACATTCTAATTGCTTCAATTCTTGCAACAGGTGCAAAAGTTTCTTCATAATCAATTCGTTCTTGCTGGTTGTATCCCTAAGCAACAAGTCTAGCTTTGTTTCTGATAATATTGCCATTATTATCTAATTTTTCTTAAACATCCATCTAGTTCCAATAATTGATTTTTCAATGGGCCTTTCAATTAAATTCCAAACTTCATTTTTCTTGAACTGATTCAGTTCCTCTTACATGGCCATAATCCAATATTCATCTTTACAAGCTTCTTCAACTATTATAGGTTCAAGTATAGATACAAATGCACCATAATTATAGATATTCTGAATTTTTCTCCTTGTTTGAACACCTTGATTTATATTTCCAATAATTTGTACAATAGGATGTCCAGATTTTGTCTTTCATGCTTTTTTTGTCATAGTTGGTGCAAGCAATGTTTTGCTATCCTTTTTCTGTAGAGCTTTCTGATTTTATGATTCACTTTCACTCTTCGACTAAATTGAAACGTTAACTATTCAAAAGTTTAACTGTCTAAAATTCTAACTATCCGAAAACTTTAACTATTCAAAAATAAAGGGTCCGTGGAGTTACAAATAACTCAACGGACTTACTTCGTTGATTTAACTATAAAACACGTGCAATAAAGAAATAACTAGTTCAGATGTTTCATATAGTTATAACTATAAATATCTGAAACTTATATGCATTTCGAATAGTTAGCACCTAACTTTCCGAAAGATAACTTAAGTCAAGTTTCCAGAATGCAACATGCGTCCTTAGACAGTTTTATGATAAAAGGATATTTCGGATACTTAAAAATCTAACTATCCGATGCTTAGATGCATTTCGAATAGTTACCAGATAACTTACTGAAAATCCACTTAAGTCATGCATTAATGTTTCAACACGTGTACTCTAGGAAATAATAAAATATTCTTTAAGTATTTAAAACATAACTATCTGATACATGCAATATAACTCTCTAAAATAACAGAAAATTCAGATACTTAGGAATTAAAAAGCCTATAACTTACCGACAGTTCAGAAATGTACTTAATTAACGTTAATTTCCTAAAATTATGTAGATTCTTTCATTAAAGCATATAACAGTGCAATTATAACATAATGGCGTAATTCTCATATGACAAGCTAAATATTATGCAAATAACCATCATTTAACCATTAATATCATGCACTTTTTCATTCTAAAAACTTCCCCCATACTTAAATTTTGCTAGTCCCTTAGCAAACTAAGATCTAACTAGTTGGTCTTTCTATAGTGCTAGAATTAATTCTTCATTTTGTTCTTCTCTTCAGAATACATAAATTAGATTACTATATAGATATTCTGTATTTTTTAGTAATCTGTTTTAACATTATTTTCTCCTCTTCAACCTGAAAATATATTTAAAACATATGTAAATTACATACAAAATATATTAGCATCACATAGGTAGTAATTATATTATCATTTTTTCTTCTTTTCAAACATCTGTTATCCTGAATTTTCCAATATGATTTTCAGAATAAATTTCAACTACATATGCATTAAAACACAATCCAATTCAATATCATTAAAACAAGGAGAATAATGAATTGTATCTCAGATAAACAATTTCAAAAGTCTATTCTAGATTCATACTTTAGTAATCTTAGATAACAGAAAATATACTTGATTCAAAAGATATCTATATTTCACAAAACACTTTTATATGTTCAGAACAATATATGCATATTTGTACTTTAAAAGTTAATTTGAAAAGCTTGAATCATATAAGAGCTTTCTAGTGTACCCATGTATCGAGCTTTCAGTCAACAATCCTAGATCTAATCAAGATCTTAGGTTACCAGATTTAAAGAGTCATTTTTCAAGTCAACAATCCTTACATACCTATCTACTCAAGTACAAAAGACTCGTGATCAAACAAGTCAATAAACTATCAAAGTTTTTCTCCTTTTTTTTTCTTTTCAACATAGTAAATATACGTATTTCATTAATACAGATGCAATAAAACACAAATCTCATATAATCCTACTTCTATTATTTACTGAAAATATGAATCAATATCAATAAGCACATACTTTTTCTATAGTTTAATAAGATTTACACATAAATCATTCTACAAGTTTAATCGATTAAATTAAATGTATCCTTATCATATGTATTTCATTTAATCCAAAAATCAATATTTCAACTGTTTCAGGATTTCAGATAATTTACTGAATTTTAGTTAAGCATTTAGATTTCTTTTTAAAATCATGAAACTTTTAAATTCATAAAATTCAACAAAAACATAAGATACTATATCTAGATTTGTATTAATAGTCA
Source organism: Cymodocea nodosa (assembly GCA_036874045.1). Classification (NCBI taxonomy): domain Eukaryota; kingdom Viridiplantae; phylum Streptophyta; class Magnoliopsida; order Alismatales; family Cymodoceaceae; genus Cymodocea; species Cymodocea nodosa. The sequence goes on along the minus strand of JAZBRI010000003.1, from coordinate 17,342,448 downwards.
AATTTTTGTAGCATCTTATATAAGATTCTAAATATAACATTCAAGCAATTACAGTGCTTAAAAATTTGACAGTCTCAATTATCGGATAGTTATAGCAAATTCATAAAAAAATTTCAATTTCCACAGAAATTTGTAGCACCATTCTAATTCCTCTAATTAACAAAATTACTTGGCTTTTAATCTAATTACCTCCCCCCAATACCTACATTTTGCATTGTCCTCAATGCAAAAGATTTTACAGTAAACACATTAATTGTTAGTAGGCATGAATATTGTTTCGTTGACTTAGCACCTAACTTAACAAACTTAATTCATTGAATTAATGAATAACTCTACGAACTGAGTTTAAATCTAAATTCAAGATAAGTAATCAATTACATACCTTGTTCTTTTGTATCTCCTTCAATATCTTCTGACTTTTGATTTTGAAAAACTTTTCATTCACAAATAAAAGCAGAATATATAACAAAATAACAAAACATAAATTGTTAAATCAATATCTTATGTAGAACCTAGGCTCCTACGCCTTTGGTGGCTCACAAGCAAGCATGTTGATTTCCCAAAATAGATACCAGCAAACTGGATTAATATTTTGTTTTTTTCTTTTCTTTTCTTTTTATAAAAAAAATTTCTTCCTTTTCTAAAAATAAATACAAAGTACACACAACATTAAAAATACAGAATCACAATTTAAGAACATGATTGAAAAGTTGTGACAAATGGAATAAACGTGTATGTTATCAATACTAAATATAAGTGTATCTCCATTAATAAACTGAAATGCTGAAAGGGATCCTTTTCTATTCCAAGCTAATGTAGCTATTTCTATTTCTACATCTATTTCAATATATTCCTCTTCCCACTTCCATTCATTTAGGTCTTTCATAATCCATATTTGAAATTTCCTCAATTCATCCCACCATCTTATTAGACATAAAGTAGGATCATCATATTCATTATACCACATTCCTAATTCAATTTTATCATATTCTGTAGATGGTGGTTTAGCTATATCACTCGGTATAGGTAATATTTCTATAAAGTCATCATCATAACTATTTATGCTTACTATTTATAAATTAGATCTAAATGCAACTGATATATCTGACACTAAATATATATATCCATCAAGTATGACATATATGTTGTTAATTAATGCTTTCTGTCCTAGATATATCATAGTATTTTCAGTCCAAGATCTATTCAGAAAAGTATATACACTTAAGCATAAGTCTTCATCTCAATTTCCAGTTGGCCTCTAGTAATACAATTTTTTAAGAATGGTCAAATTTTTATCAGAAAATGTTAAAGTTGATCCACAATTTTCAATTGGTACTTCAAATCTATTAGGCCTTCCTATATTCCATTCTTCTCTAGTGATAGGATTTTCAATCAAAATATCGAGTAATAGAATTGCATACCTTAGTTTGGTTCTGTAAATAATTAATCCTTCATCTATCCCCATAATATGATCTATTCCTTCTAATGTATTAGGTGGAATTCCAGCAGTTTCTTCCATATTCAAATATTCATAGCTAATTGAACTACAATTAAATGACTTCCACAAAAATCCATCTATAATCTTAGTCATTTTTGCAACTTGTAGTCTATGAAAATATTTTTCTCTGACATAGTCTTTAATTTCTTTTGATACATAACACAATCTGCATAGACCTTTAACTGATAAGTTACTTAGTACTTCCCTCAATGCATCTAGTGGTAATTTCATCAATTCCATCTGTTGTGATTCTGTAAAAACATAAATAAAAATTTACAAAGATAAAATCAATATAGCTACTTACTTACCCTTGTGGAGTTAGGTCATAACTAAATGGACTAAATTCGTTGAGTTAAGTAATAACTCTATGATATTACAAACTATAACTAAACTTACATTTTTTTTCTTTTTTTATATTTTTTTTACTTGCTATATTATACATAGTTGCTTCAGTTACACTACTTCATTCAGCTTCCCTCCCATAGGAGGTATCAATTTCATTAACAGTTCTGTTGACAGGATTAGGTATTGCTTACATTGGCAATCCTCCAGTAGGTCTAACTTCTATTGATTCCTTCTGTCTAAGGGGTATATTTCTATTCATATTTTGATTTTGAATGGCAACATTTCCAAATACAAGATCTAGACGATTGTTTAATTGTTGAATTATCTTTTCTAACTTCTCTATTCTAGATCCTTGTTTAATTAATGCTTCATAACTTATATTCTTATCATTTATATTTTCTCTTCCTTGGAAATTGTTATTTCTCCAAGATAGATTCGGGTGATTTCTCCAATTAGGGTTATAAGAATTTTCAAAGTTATCTTTCTGGTTTCTAGCATAAATAATATCTAAATCATTAATGTTCGCATTCTTTTCTGCTAGCTTTTGATTTAATGATAACTCTTCTATTTTCTTTGTTAATTTAGTTAATTTAACTTCAAGCATAGTGCTTGAATCTATTTCATGCATTCCCCTTGGCAATATTCTTTTATTTGTAATAGCTTCAATTTAGTTTTCCCACTATGCAGTTCTTTTTGCAAAGTTTTCTAAATATACTCACGCTTCTTCACTACAAAGCTTTAAAAATCCATTTTGACAAGTAGATTCTAATAAAGATTTTGTTGAAACATCTATGCCTTCATAAATTATACCTATTAATTGTGCTTTACTCATTGCATGATATGGACATTGAGTCAGTAAATCTTTAAATCTTTCAAAATATTTCCAGAATGATTCTCCCTGTTTTTAGCTACACATTAATATTCCTTTTTCTTTTTAATCGTTTGATGTGTTGGATAATATTTTTCCAAAAAATAAAGTAAAATTCAGTCCATGCAAAAATTGAATCCGGCGATAGAGTATATAACAATCTCTTAGCTGTGTCTTTTAAAGCAAAAGGGATATATCTAAGTTTAATAGCATCAATACTCATGTTCGACATTTTCATCATTTGACAAACTTCATTAAATCCTCTAAGGAAATAATAGGCATCTTCTCGTTCTAATCCATGAAAGTGTGGCAATTGACTAATATAATTAGATTTCAATTCAAACATATCTCCCTCAAAGTTTGGTAATTGAATACATGAAGGTTCGTCAACTAATTCAAGATATAGAATTTCCTCTAATGGTTTTTCTACTAGAGTAGTCATATCTTCGTTCTCTTTTAAAGAAAGGTTAGCTACACCCTTAAAGATTTCGTTAAAGTCTAATTCAAAAAATATTTTAATACGCCTCTATGTTGAATAATCTTGTGTAGGTGTTCTTACTAATCGTTTAGTGCTAGGAGAACGAATTCATATGCTCATAAACTCTTAACATAAAGTAAAATAGCAGAAGATTAATTACATACCAGTCTGATGCTTTGTTCTCAATAAATAGTTGTTGACGGATGAAGTTGAATTAGCTACTTCTCTTTCCAGTTCCCCAATGAATTTTCTTTTCTTTCCTCAAGTGCTAGTAACTCGTAAATAAAATTCTGTTCTATATTTATAATGCACGTCCATAAAGTCAATGAATCTCGTTGCAAGAATGTGTCTTGTAACGTGTAGTATGGTTCCTATTTTTATGGATACATGTTCCACTTCTAATTTCAAATTTCAATAACCGCTAAACCCATGAAGTTTCGTTCGTGGCTAAAAAAAAAAAAATCGTTCAACTTAATCCATGAACTAACTTCATTGAGTTATAGTTAACTCAACGAACTAGCTTCTGTTACTATTTGCTAACTCCACAAACTAACTTCGTTGAGTTATAGATAACTCAACGGAGTGACCTTATATTTTATTATTGACCTTGTGGAGTTGAGGTTAACTCAACGAACTTACTTCATTGAGTTAACACTTAGCAAATTTCTAAAACTAATCATATACATTACAACAAAGGATCGCAATCTCAAAAACCAAGTCTAAATATTCAATCTGGATCCCTAACTGAAAAGTTAAGTTTGCATATTCATATTCTGAAAACTTCTCCAACATCAGAAGAAGTTCAAAATTCCAAGCAATTTCAGAAAAGGAGCTGCAAACGCAAGAAGTCTAGAAATTCGACAACTAGAGAAGAAGAGATATAGAAGCTGAGCAAAGAGAAAGAAAGAAGCTATGTGCATAAAGATCAGGTTTTATACAATTCAAAATTAGTTTTGAATAAGAGCTTTGTTTTTCTATTTGAATTGTATATTGAACATTACTGTATCAAAACCTTCAAGAAGGGAATTGAGCTGAAAAGATATTGTAAATTCTATTTTTAAATAAAGAATAGAATTTCATTTACGAGTGTTTTATGCTCTTATTTTATCTGCTAGTATTTAATTACTAAAGACACAATTCACCCCCCCTCTTGTGATACAAACGATCCTACAACTAGTATCAAAGCTTTTATTATTGTCAAATTGCCTACACTCTGTTACAACTGGTATCAGAGCTTTTACTATTGCTAGATTGCCTACACTCTCCTATAACTGGTATCAGAGCATTATTATCATAATTAAGAGCTTTTATTTCTCTATTTAGGAATTGATTTTTCCTATCATTTTCTTAAGATTATCTATTTAAAATGGATAATACTGAAATCTTAGTTATGATTGAAGGACAGACCACTAATTGTCCTCCTATGTTCGAAGGTAGCAATTATAGCTACTGGAAATATAGGATGAAAGTATTCTTTCAGTTAATCGATTTCAAATTATGGCATATAATTAGCAATCCTATAGTGTTAGTTACGACTCCATATGATACTTGGACTTTTGATGAAAACGAGCGAATGACACTGAATGCTAAAGGTTTAAACATCTTGTTTTGTGCTTTATCTCATGATCAATTTAATAAAGTTTCTGCATATCAAACTGCACATGAGATATGGCATGCATTAGAAGTTGCCAACGAAGATACTAACCAGGTCAAGGAATCTAAGATGAATATGTTAGTACATAAATATGAGCTTTTTAAAATGCACGAAAATGAATGTATCTCTAACATGTTTTCCCGTTTTCTTGAGATTGTAAATTCATTAAAATCTTTAGGCAAGAAATTCGAGGAAAAAAACTTGGTAAGAAAGATCCTTAGATCTTTAACTAAAATTTGGGCTCAAAAGACAACATCTATTGAAGAGTCCAAAGATTTATATACATATACTCTCGATGATCTCATAGGAAATCTAACAACCTATGAAATACAACATTTAGATCCAAAAGGGAAAAATCTTAGAAGGGATCTAGCTTTTGAGGCTGATAAAGTCTCAAAAGTCACTAGTGATTCTAACGATGATTTACTGTTGTTGACCAGAAAATTTAGAAATCTGTTGAAGAAACGCAAGAACTTCAGGTCAGCAAAGACATTTAGAGATATGGGGAAGAAGTCATTCACGAAAGACAAAATCATATGCTACAAGTGCAACAGACCGGGACACTTTCAAACTGGTTGTCCGCTCAACAAAGATAAGAAGAATTCGAGGAGGAATTTTAGGATTAAGAAATTCAGAAAGAGAAGGGCACTTAAAGTGACATGGGATGACACTTCAGCTTCACAAAGTGAAGAAACAAAGGATTCAACATCAGACAATGAATCCTCATCAACATCAGATTTAGAAGAAAATCTGGCAAACGTATGCTTCATGGCAAAATCCAGTGAGGTATCCTCTGATCAAAATGCTAACTTTGATAATTTTGATGGATTACTTGTTGAATACAATAGACTAGCCAGAAAATTTAAGAAAGTAAAAATAGAAGGAAAGAACACTAGGAAAATGCTAGATGAATCTGAAAATAAGGTTGATTTTCTAAACTCTACATTGAATAAATTTAAAGAAGAAAATCAAAGGCATGCACAGGAAATTTTAAAGTTTACTGCAATAGAAAGAAAATTGCATGCTAATTGTGAAATTTTAATTGCTGATAAGAAGAAAATGATCTGTGAAATTGAAAAACTGGAACTGACTATTACTAATTTAAATTCAGAAATTGATATGCTAAAGATTAAGATCTATGATCAAAAGGCTATATTAAGTAAATGGAATAATAGTCAAACTATAACAAATGAACTTAGTAGTAAAATATCAAATATAGAAAAGCATGGTATTGGTTTACACGATGCATCTTCTGAAAATTATATATTGCATGATGGTACTGCTAAAAATAATGTCTTTATTTCCAGTACTAAGAATAGTAAGAGAAAAACTATTCCGTGTGTAATTAAAAAGGGAGAAAAATATGTGCAAATTGATAAAATGCAACATATAAATGATAGTACACGATGCAAGAATGTCAAAAGAAATTTTTAGAAAAATCAAGCTAAGTCATTTGAGAATCTTAATATTCTTGATCAATTTTCTTCATATTTAAAGAATATCAGATATTGGAAATCAAATAATGTTAGAAATGAAAATTTCAACTCTGGTTTACATAGAGATAAATGTTCTGATAATTATAACACTAAGAGAAAGAAACGAAAAAATAATTATCAGAAAATAGATAATATGAAGTCTAAAAATACGGATTATTTTGATATGACTCTCTCTAAAATTCTTGGACCCACTCAAAAATGGGTTCCAAGAGATAAAATCTCTTTTTGACTATTTTGTAGTTTATCTGATATTTAAATGGTCCTGTTCATTGCTTTTTGGTTTTTTATGAAGGTAGTTTTAGAATTTAATGTCTTTATTATTAAAACAAAATATCTATTTTCGAATTACAGTTTTCTAGTAGTTAAGAATTTATGAAATTCTGATTTTTATTGAAGTCAATTTATTTAAGAAAAATTCAGAAAAGATTACTTAAGGAAAGTTAAATTGATTCATTGTGAGTGCCAACTATATTTTTGTTACTTATGTATATGCTATTACAGAGATTTTAACAGGAAAATACATAGAAAGTATGTACTTTTTATTAAAGGAAAGTTATTAACATTTTGTTAGAAAAATTAAGTCTTGCGGTTGCCTCTAATTTAATTTACTGTCTTGTTTTATTTTTTGTTTGTTTTTGTCTGCAATTACTTGAGTAATTAAGTTCGTTGGGGGATCTTAAACCCTAGACACTTAAACCAACTAGTTTGAGATGTGTTGACCGAAAACTCATTTTGCAAGTAATTCAGATTACAATTAAAAATTAAAAAAAAAAATTACATGTTCTCACTTGTCATTAAGTAACTGGTTATCTTTCCCCTAAGCAAGGGATTGTGATCACGTAAAGAGATGATATTGTGGGAGGTAATACATAAAATATATATATGAATATAAACAAAAAAAAAGAGAGGAAAAAGGGGCAATGTACTCAAGCTTAATTTATCTTTCAAGGTTTTATAACAATCCTACCATAATTCTTGCATATAATCTTTATTTTTTTTTGTTATTATCTACTCTTTACACATAATGTATGATATTTATTGTCTTAAGTTTGTGTACTCATTATTGAATTCTTTTAAGTTCCTGAAGGTATATCTTTATGAATTATCTTTTGTAAACTGAATAAGATAAAAGCTAGAAAGTCTAAATTGTTAAATCTACTGCTTCTTTCTGTATTTAATTCATATTTAAAATATATATATATATTTAGAGAGACTCAAATCTATTTAAGGCTTAACATCCTTTTTAAGTAAGCTATTTGACCTTTTAAAGCCAAATCTATTTAGGGCTTGGCAAACTAGTTTAAGTACGCCATAGATTCTTTAGACTACATTTATGTAGGGGGAGCAATTTCTCATATAATAATTCAACTCCTATGAACTATTATATGTTTTCATGAAAGAATCTACATAATTTTAGGAAATTAACATTAATTCAATACATTTCTGAATTGTCGGTAAAATACATGTTTTTTAATTCTTAAGTGTCCGAATTTTTTGTGATTTCAGAAGACTATTGTATATATATCGGACAGTTATGTTTTAAATGATCAATAGAATATTTTATTATTTTCTGAAGTACACGTGTCAAAGCTTAAATGCATATCTTAAGTGAATGTTCGGTAAGTTATCTGGTAACTCTCTGAAATGCATCTGAGCATCGGATAGTTAGGTTTATAAGTATCCAAAAATATCTGAACACCTTAAGTTAGAATTATGCACGTGTTGAATTTCATTGCTTTATAATTTCTTAGTTGAAACACGAACAGTTATGTTTAACTCTTCGACTTTCACACCTATCCATTCGAGAAACTCAAACAGTTAACTTAATATTATTATATTTTTTGAAAGACTTAATCTCTGACAATAACTATTCATGTTTGTCGTATAGTTATGTGCTTTACTGCTCACAAAACTCGAATAGTTATTATAAGTCTTCGAGTTTTCTCACTTTTCACTAAGCCAGAAGTTATTTTCTTTGCACGAACAGTTACGCTAAGTATTTTTCTTTTGTCGGTTGTAAAACTCGTACAATTATTGTAAGCACTCGAGTTATTTATCAGTAACGGATCTTATATTTATGATTTCAATGATTGAATCCGTTTATCCGTTTATAAACTCGAAGAGTTATAAATGTTTTACTAATAACCTTTCGTGTTTCTACCTTGGTAAAACCCTAGTTTTGTAATTACAACTATGGAAACGAACTTTACAACCTAACCCTGCAGTTGTTACAAGTTCTGGACAGATACCTGAAAAATTAGTACAGTCTATTACTTATTATGGAAAGAAATGGGGACCAATGATAGAAAATCCAAATAGGGAATTAGAAACATTGTATTCCCAACATTATTTTCCCCCAACTGTTTTAAATGGCATTCAACAGTACATAAATGAACAGAAAACTACCATTAGCAAAATGGGCCTTCGAAGTGAAGGACAAAGAGTTTTTCAACTTAAAATGGCAGAGGTGGAGAGCTTAAAACTCTATATTCCATTATTACCACCTAGGCATCATGGTGAAGGACCATCAAGAACCTAGGTGCCTTTAGCAGGAGAAATTAAGAAAATTTTAGAACCTCCTGAACAACAAGAAACGTTGCAGATATATAGTCGGAAAAAGAAAAATACATTAGAATATTTTGGACTAACTGCAGGTGTAGAAGGAATAATACAGCAAAAAGAAGAATCATTGAAAAATGGAAAACTATGTTCCATTGCAGAAGCTGGACAGACATTTGTGTCAGGAATCCCAACAGATGTGAACAATATTGGAATACAAGCATACACTCTAAGGTATTATGTCACATTAGTGCATAATGTATCTTTTTATATAATGGACAGTTTTTCACATCATACTGCAAGCACACATTCTTTTCCTATGGAAAGAGAACATGTAGGAAATTTTGATGATACATATACAGATGATATCAATTTTGACGATATTTTTGATGATATAGACACTGAGTCTATGAATATAGAAGATATTTCATCTAAAGAGGAATGTACATGTAGGATCGTATGGCTACACAAGAGGGGGGTGAATTGTGTATTTTTAATATTTTCTAAAATATAATTGAAACTTTAAAACTCAAAAACAAGTCGAGACATTATTTTCATAAAATCATTTTTATTCAAGGTTTCAATTACAATATACAATTCAATTCTCCTTAGAAATTGTAGATGCAATTATAACTCGATACCATGTATCATCTAAACAATTTCATAACTACAAATAGAGAAAACTAATTTACGGAATTTAAAACATTTCTCCCTGTTTGAGATCATTCTTCTTCTTCTTTTTCTTCTTTAGCAATTCTTCAGTGATGAATATCTTGTCTTTCTCTGCTTCACCAAATTTGCTTTCACTTGATACTTCAAATCTTCAGTGACGTATATAATACCTTTTTCTGCTTCACTGAATTTTCTTCCACTTGAGAGATTTTCCTCGAAGAGGTGTTTTTGATCCCTAAAAAAAATTTTCTTTTGGTGTGTAGGGATGGTTTGATCCTTGAAAAGATTTTTCTTTTTGTGTGCAAGGATAATTTGATCAATGAGAATTCTATGCTTTTTATACTGTATCTTCATTTCATGCATATCCTTCACGTTTAACCACTACTAGTTTTCCACTTCTCCACGTCTTTTCTTTTTCCTTCATCAAAACACACACATTCTAACCTATGTTTATATTTCGAATTTTCTTTAATCATTAGTCCAGGATCTTTGAAAAATTTCCTACAAAATAAACTTTCTCATCCAAAGAATTTTCCATCAAGTGTAATAAGAAGTCGTTACTTTAATGTTAACTAAATGAGTAACACAAGTATATATATATCTTAACATTTCTAACTTAACGAGTTCCTCATGTGCCATTTCACGTGACAAGTACTGTAGCTAACTCAATGAACTAAGTCTGTGGTGTTATGCTAACTCAACGAACCAGCTTAGCCTTTCTTTCGGAAGGTTAAATGATAACTCACCAAAAATAGTTTAAGTTTTAGAAAGTTACAGTTGTAAGTCACCGAAAATCTCTTTATATCATAAAACTAGTGAGACACGTGTCAAGACCTGAAAACATGACTTAAGTTACCTTTCGGATAGTTACGACTGTAAGTCTCCGAAAAAACTTTAACTCACCGATTCAGTAATAAACAAATGTTTTTATAATAAGAATTTTACCACGTGCAAAAAAATAACAACTTAAGTTTATAACGCTAACCTAACGTGTTGCCTTAGTGTTCAATATAGCAACTCAACGTGTTTAGTTATGTTAACTTAACGAGTTAAACATGTGCACCTCACGTGATACAATATAACATTCGTAACTTATAATTTCACCACGTATATAACACTAACTTAACGAGTTCGTCTCTTCTTTTACTCACTAACTTAATGTTTAGTTAAATGAGAAATTAATACAACGAAACGACTAGTTATTAACTTCAAATCCAATACAGACAAGTATTTATATCAGTAAGCTTTTTCTGTATTAATTGATGATTATAATTTCTTTTCACAAGCAATAGTAATTGAGCAAATATGATTATTTTCATTCAGCACACATCATCAAAACAAAATACTCAATAATCTCCCCCTTTTTGATGATGACAAAACCTTATTAAATCAATTATGAAATATGTTTAACTCAACAAAGCACCTTCGTTGGGCTAACTTTTAATTCAACAAACTTGTTTGTTGACTTAAGTTCACTTAAGCTTATTTCTATTGTTTGTGTAAATTTTACCTCTTAGAACTAAAACTCTCAGATGCCAATAATTATATAAGTATCAGTTTTCTAATTATCATCTATCAGATTACAATAACCATTTAAATAACATCTCCTTTTATAATATATATGTAATTAAGATCATAATCATCTTTTTATAATATTTCTCCCCCTTTTTGTCATTAATCAAAAAGATAATTACAGAGAATATATATATATATAAGAGATATAATTACAACAACTCTTTCTGTAAACAAGAATAATAATTGAACACATTTACAGAAAAATGTATTGTTCAATGAATCAAATAAGTAATACAAACATTACATTTTGTATTCAGAAACAAACAAAAATAGTTATCGACCCCTCCTAAGTATATCACTTATAGCATTACATATTTTATCTCCTAGATGCCTAATATCATTTCTGATGTCATTAAGCACTGCATCTAAGTCAGGAGGTAGCTGGGTTTGCTGTTCTATTTGAACTGAATAACTTTGTTGTTGTTGTTGTCGTTGAGGTTTATGCATGGCCTGGAATTTTTGCAAATCTTTAACACTAAATGCTCTCATGCCTTTAGTTTCAGAGGGCCAGTCAGATAAAGTCAATTGGCTTGCAAGGATTCTACATATAGTATCACCATAAAATAACTTTGAACTCATATGCTGTATTTGAGACATAAAAACATCAAACCAATTTATTTGAATTCTATTCAATAGGCCATAAGTTGCATATAAACAGCTTTTGCTGACTTCCAAATTGTGTCCAACTTTGTGAAATAAATTTGCATGTAGTATATTCGCAATAAACCTTGCCTCTGCATTCAAATTTTCCATCAATCTCATTTCAGAATATACATCTGGAATTTTTGATAAAGACTGAATGTTCCATTCCAATTGTTTTATCATGTCAAATCTGTTTGTAACAACAATACCTTCATTCTTTAATCCTAAAACTTCAAAAATTAACTTAAGAGACAATATAAACTCTTGTTCATTTATTTAAGTTTTCAGAAAATTTCCATTCTTGACCAGATTGCTATAAAAAGCTGCAATAAGCTCTGTGTATTACTTCCATTTCGTTCCTACTAGCAAGAATTTAATGAGGCCTTGAAACTCAAACAAATCTCTTATTTCCATCAAATTTCTAAATTTTATTGGACGAGCATGTTGAATCTGACATGTAATCAGATTATTGTATTTCTGCAATGCTTCTTCAGATCTAAAATGAATTGTATTACCTTGAATTTGTAATATTGTATACAAAGAAGGTGATACCTGAAGCTGTGATTCAGAGTTTAATTCATCTTCAGGAACTTCTTCTTCAAAATGAATGTCATGTTGTTCCTCTTCCAAAATATTATCTTGAAGCTACTTAGGTAAGCTTGATTCTTCAGCTTCAACAGTGTTAGGAACATCTTCAATATGCTCAACATTCATCTGGTCAGTCTCTATAGAATGTTCAAAGTTCAATTGTTCCATAAATTCTACAACCGTTGTATTTGTCTATAATTATTCATTTTGTTCAACAGATATTTCCATTGAGTCATGCTATGAATTCTCAGACTCTGCTTCTATAAATTCTATAGAAGGCTGGTTAACTTTTATCTCTTCTGGAGTCTTAACATTTTCAATATCTGCTACTCCAGACAATTTAGCTTGTGAACTAGTTACTACCTCAACATTGTCAATTATATCTACAATAACTTGTTCAATGTCAGGTGTTTGATGCTCTGATTTGTTAATTTCTACATCATCAGGACTTGTACTAATAGAAAAACTTGAGCTCATATTTGACTTGTATTTCTTCTCAAGCTTTCTAGCAAGGGAAAATAAAGTCTCATTATCTTCATCTGTTTCAGTGTGTTCGGAACTGATGAGTTTATCAGATGCACAATAAGGTACAATGTCTAGACATACATTGTCCTTTGGAAATAAATTTTCATTTGATTTTCCTTTTCCAATAGACTTTGTTTCCTTAGACATAATTTTTCTGATTTTTCTTCTTCTATAACATTTCTGTTTCTCCTCTTCAAGTATTGTTGTTTTCTTTTCAAATTGCTCCATAAAAGTTTTCTACTTTAATTCTTCTAAGGCACTCTCAATTGCTACAGCCTTTCGAAGACTGTCAACTTTTGCTTTGTCTACAACAACATTTGATTCTACTTGTTTTGAATATAAAGGAGTAAGGATAGCTGATACATGCTCTTCCGCAAATGCATGTAGTCTTGTACCGTTTATAGGAGCTTGAGGAGTTCTATTTGATGAACTTACACCTTTTTCCAAATATTTTGCATACTGTTCCAAAAATGCAATCTCAGCACATTTCATTCTGTATTCTCTATCAAATTTACTTGAAATCCCCATGTATGTAATACTAGCATCAGTATTTTGGAGTTCTTGTCTAACTTCATTTAGTATACCTTCAAGAAAGAAATATTCACTATAAATTTCTACTAACCTTTTGTCCACTTGAAATATTTTCCTAAACCAAGTACATGGAACTTCATCATTCTCTATTTCTTTTCCTTTTGCATCTCCTCTGCTTTTGCCTTTTCCTCTGCCAGGACCTTTGTAAAACTTGGAGACCATCGTCGCAGGTTGTAACAGCAACAAGCGGGAAAGATTTTCTTGACAAAGTTTACAAATAACCTAAGTGCCCGTGTAATAAGTGTTTAAATAGGGTTTTTAGGCGTATAACTCAACATGAAGAGAAATCAGGTTTAGAAATTAAATAAATATTGAATAAAGTTTATTCAATCGAGGTACCCGAAATATTCAAGTATAACTCGTTGAGTTAACTAACCTAACGAGTAAAACGCTATCTAGAGGTAGGTTTACATGTTACCTTATTTAACATAACGTCTAGTTAGTACACTTAAAACAATTTTCGAATGCTTCCAATTGAAACGTTCTGAAAACAACACATGTTAAACTTAACATTATCTTGAGAACATTGTAAACTATTTGAACATTTTGTCCTTTGAATCTAAAATAGTTTGTATGTCTTTTTAAATTATTTCATCAAGATTTTAAGAGGACATTAATTTAGATTAACTAAGATTTGTATTCTAAATTATATTAATCTATTTTCGACATAGTTAATCCTCCCCCTACAAATATACTTCAAATATATTCAATCAAAATATAAAATATACTTGTAGTGACAATAGATGTTAAGTATAACTATACTTTTAAATTTTCTTTTTAGAGACTTCCGTTATTCTGACATCATCAAAAATGATTTCCAGAATCAATTCCTACTTTATATGAATTAGAACACAACTTTGAACTCAATGTGATTAATTCAAGGAGAATAAAAGAATGTATCTCAAATAAACATTTTCAAAAGTACTAATGTTGATTCAATAAATCAGTAGTCATATTGGTAGAAACTATATGTGATTCAAAGATATCTATAATTAATGAAACAACATTTTTTTTTTTTTTTTCAAAATAGTGAATATTGATAATTTTCTTTAAAAGTTAGTTTGAAAAGCTTGAATCATACAAGAGCTTTCTAATGTACCCGTGTAATGAGCTTTCAATCAACAATCCCAGATCTGATCAAGACCTTAGGTTGCCAGATTTAAAGAATCCTTTTTCAGGACAACAATCCTTACATACCTATCTGCTCAAGTACAAAAGGCTCGTGATCAAACCGATCAATAAACTCTCAAATATTTTCACTTTGTAAGTACTTTTCATTTTAAGCACAGTATATATGTATTCCATTAATACAAATGCAATAAAAAACAAATCTCATACAATTTTTACTTCTATGATTGTATTGAGAATAAGAATCAGTTTCAATAAGCTTATACTTATGATTAACAGTTTAAGATGAGTTACATATAACTTATTCTACAAGTTTAATCAATTAAGACAAATTTATGCATGATCATATGCATTTTCCTTGATTCAAAGAAAACATTTAATCAAAATTTCAGAATGTCAGAAGTATTTAATGTTTTTCATTTACACTTCCACTTAAAATCGTAAAAACCATTAAAATTGATAAACTACTTAAAATCAATAAGATACTACTATGATTTTACAATAAATACATAGTGTCTTAAGCAACAGTTTAGATATTAATTTAGATATTTATAATAAGTATATAATATCTATGAGGTGAATAACATCTTCAATAATATTTATCTTTTTTATGTGGAGTTTAAGCATTTTACACATCACATAGCCTACAAATACCTAAATTTAATCTATTGTTACAGAATGTATTTTCGTCTAGAGGTTTTGTAAATATATCAGCTAATTGATTTTTACTAGACACAAATTCTAATTTAATTTTTCCTTTAATTACATTATCTCTTAGAAAATGATGTCTAACCTCTATATGCTTTGCTCTTAAATGTAATACAGGATTTTTGGAAAGATTTATTGCAGAACTACTGTCATAATAAATCTCAGTTGTATCATAAGATAATCCAAAATCTTCTAAAGTTTGCCTTATCCACAGAATCTGAGTGCAACACAGTGCAGCAGCAACATATTCAGCTTCTGTAGTAGAAAGTGCTACATAGTTTTGCTTTTTACTAAACCATGACACAAAATTATTTCCCAATAATTGACATGTGCCATTGGTACTCTTTCTATCAGATTTAGATCCTACATAATCAGCATCAGTATAACCTATAAGATCTATTGAACTATCCTTAGAATAATACAGTCCAAAATTTTTAGTTCCTTGTATATATCTAAATATTCTTTTAACTGCAATTAAGTGTGATTCTTTAGGATTAGATTGAAATCTAGCACAAATACACACAGCAAACATAATTTCAGGTATACTAGTAGTCAAATAAAGTAAAGAACCAATCATACTTCTGTATTTTCTTTGATCTATGGATTTTCCTATGTCATCAATATCTAACTTTAAAGAAGTACTCATAGGAGTTCCTCGAATCCTTGTATCATTAAAATTAAATTTCTTAAGCATTTCATCTGCATATTTTTCCTAATTTAAAAATATACCTTTATCCATTTGCTTAATTTGAAGTCCTAGAAAATATTAAAGTTCTCCTATCATACTCATTTCAAACTAATTAGTCATCTCTTCAGACAATATTTTTATCAACTTATCAGAGGTTGCTCCAAAGATTATATCATCCACGTATATTTGAACAACAATCTGATCTTTACCATCTCTCTTAATAAATAGAGTATGATCCACTTTTCCCATGATATAGCCTTTCTCTATTAAAAAAGTAGATAATCTTTCATACCATGATCTAGGTGCTTGCTTCAAACCATATAAGGCTTTCTTCAATTTATACACAAAGTCAGGATTTTTAATATCTTCAAATCTAGGTGGTTGTTTTACATAGACTTTTTCATTAATTAAACCATTTAGAAATTCACCCTTTACATCCATTTGATATAATTTAAATTCCATATAACAAGCATAGGGCAATAATATTCTAATACTTTCTAACCTAGCCACAGGAGCAAATGTTTCATCATAATCTAATCCTTTTCCTGTGTATACCCTTGTGCAACTAATCTAGCTTTATTCCTTATAATTTGACTAGTTTCGTTAGTTTTATTTCTAAAGATCCACTTTGTACCTATTATGGACTGATTTTCTAGTAGAGAGACTAATTCCCATACATCATTTCTGATGAATTGATTTAGTTCTTCTTGCATTGCCACTATCCAATTTTCATCAGATAATGCTTCTTGTATATTCCTTGGTTCCACCATAGAAACAAACATACACATACTATTTAAATTTACTAAAGCTCTAGTTTTAACTCCCTCATTAAAATTACCAATGACTTGAGTAATGGGATGTGATGAAGAATAACGCCAATTTCTCTAATTTTCCTCAATATTCTCATCAACATCTGAAGGTACATCACTTTCATCATTAGTTTGATCATTTAAGTTCATATTTTTGATTTTCTTAGATAAATCATCAATCTCTCTATTGATCTCTAACTCTTTTGGAAGATTGATCAAATCATCATTATCATCTTTAGATTGAGATTCTCTAAAAGAATTTCCATTGAAGCTTACATGGAGGGTTTCTTCAATAGTCCTATAAGTCTTGTTATATACTCTATAGGCTTTACTTCTAGTAGAGTAACCTACAAAATATCCTTCATCCGATTTGGCTTGAAATTTATCCCTTTTATCCCTAGTATTTAGAATAAAACACTTACAGCCAAATGGTTTCATATAGGAAATTTTTGGAACCTTATTAAACATAATTTTAAAAGGAGTTTTATTAACATGAGGTCTTAAATAACTTCTGTTAATAACATAACAAACTGTATTTACTACTTCAGCCTAAATCATTTGAGGTAACTTATGTTCATTCAACATAGTTCTAGCCATTTCTTGAAGTGATCTATTCTTTCTCTCAACAACACCATTTTGACACGGTGCTCTTGGAAAAGAAAATCTATGATCAATGCCATGCTCATTACAATAATTATCCATTTGATCATTATCAAATTTAGTTCCATGATCACTCCTAAGTTTTTGAATAGAAACACTCTGCTCATTTTGAACAAAATTGCAAAACATTTTAAATTTTTCAAAAACTTCTGCCTTAAATGCTAGAAAATATACCCAAGTGTATCTAGAGAAGTCATCTACTAAAACAAATACATACCATTTACCACCAAGACTCATGATTCTTGTTGGTCCAAATAGATCTATATGTATAAGTTCTAAGACTCTCTTGCTTGAAATATCAGTTTTGGATTTAAAAGAGTTTTTATGAAGTTTACCTAACTCACATGCATCACACATAAAGTCCTTTGAGTATTTAATCTTTGGTAAACCTTTCACTAAATGTTTTTTTGATAGATTATGTAACAGTTTCATATTTATATGCCCAATCCTTCTATGCCACAGATATGCATCACTAGTTTCAACTAGCAAACATGAATTTAAATCAACTGCACTAGAAGGTAAAAATAAAATACATACAGAACCTTTTCTTTTAGCAATAAACTTAATTTTATCTGTAATTTTATCAATTATTTTGCATACATTATCTTCAAACACTACATAATATCCATTTTCAGTTAATTTTATGACACTTAGCAAATTAAATCCTAGGTTTTCTACATATAGTACATTCGAAATAACACAAGTAGGAGTTATTTGAACATTGGCCATACCTATGTTTTTATATTTGCTTTTGTTTCCAAATGTTACACTTCCTTTCATGGTATTTGTAAAATTTTGTAATAGACTTTTCTGTCCGGTTATGTGA
Source organism: Cymodocea nodosa (assembly GCA_036874045.1). Lineage (NCBI taxonomy): Eukaryota > Viridiplantae > Streptophyta > Magnoliopsida > Alismatales > Cymodoceaceae > Cymodocea > Cymodocea nodosa. The sequence goes on along the minus strand of JAZBRI010000003.1, from coordinate 17,324,138 downwards.
CTTGACGCTCCACTGTCCAAGATCCATTTTGATGTTGTTTCCTCTTGCAACATAAATTAAGAAAAACTTTTTTTTGGTACCCAATGTTGTTGAGGACCAAGTTCATTAAATGCATATTTCTTCTTTTTGTTTAAAAATAGTTTAACATTATCATTTATATTCTTATTAATTGTAAGTACTATTAATTTATCATTAGCTTCATACTCACATATAGCATTATTGCTTTTACAATCATTCTTTTTGTTTTCAGATGTAGTATAATCAAGACCAAACGGATTTTTATCAAATTTTAATTTATTTTGGTCATGCTCATACATTTTAGTAAGTTCATACCAAGATTTTGTACTTGTATTAACATTTTCCGTACATACAAAATCTTTTTCTGCACAAGAATTTTTAGTTTTATCACATGCAGAATGAGTAATTGGTCTAATACCAATGTATTGAATTACATGCTCAGATTTCTGAATTTTTAGTTTACTACAATTGTCTGAAATTTTTAGAAACATTAGAAACTGAATTTCCCAAACAAGAAACAAGATTTTTAGAAACATTAATAGTCATGTTAGAAGTACAATTTGACAAATCACATTGATTTATATTATTACTACATGATTCATCCCTTGAAGTACCTACTTCTACATATTTATTACCTTGTTTCATAATAAAAGGAATTTTAGTCTTAGATTTACTTGAACTGCAACTAATAAATCCTTTATTGGCTTGAGATTCAGAATATTTAGGATAATCAAATCCTAAGCCAAATTTATAAGACACCGCAGGGGTACTAGTTAGTTTGTCTAACTTAGTTTGACTTAAGTTCCATTTCTCAATGGTACAATTTAAATTCAGCTCTCTCAATTTTAATTTATCTATCTCTAATTCAAGTTCATTTATATTGTTTCTCGACATTTCATTTTTAGATTCTATCTTTAATTTTTCAGCATTTATATTCTGTATTTGTTCATGCAAGATACATTCATTAAATCTAAACTTTTGTAAATCTCTAGCATGATTTTCATTATCACATTTATACTTTTCTAAAGTAGTAGACAAGAAACAACTTTCTTCTTCCATAATGGATGAAGATTTTCTAATATTCTTATTTTCAAGTTTACATACTTTAAGTTTTTGTAATAATGCATGATAAGCACATAATAATTCATCAAAGTTGAAATCTGAATGACTTTCAAGATCAGATATTACCTCAGACTCATCTGCCATGAAGCACACATGAGCAACATCTTCTAACTCTTGTTCTCCTTCTGAATGTGAAGATTTTGATGCTGATTCCTCAGATTCAGACTCTTCAGACGTGTCATCCCAAGTGACCTTTAAAGCATTTTTCTTGTAAAACTTTTTCTAAGTTTTCTGAGCGTCTTCTTCTGATTTGTCCTACTTTGCTTTTCATTTTTCCTCATAGGACAGTCTAGAGAAAGATGTCCAGGTTTCTTACAGTTGCAACATACATACTTTCTAGATGAAGAATTCTTGTCATTCAGTGATTTTGATGTTGAGGGTTTATCATTTTTGTTCCTTTGCTGTTTCCTAGCTTTCCATGCTTTCTTGAATTTCCTAGTCAGCAAAATCAAGTCCTCGTCAGAATCAGTAGATATATCAGAATCTGAATTAATTTCGAAGGTTATTTCTTTCTTCATTTTTAGTTTGTTGTGACTCAGTGATTCATTTAATTGAACTTCATAAGCTGTTAAGTTACCTATAAGTTCATTCATAGTATAAACATTTAAATCTCATGATTCCTCAATTGATGTTACTTTCTGAGACCATTTAGAACTTAGGGATCTGAGAATTTTCCTCACCAAATCCTTCTGTTCAAAATTCTTTCCTAAACATTTTAAAGAGTTTATGATATCAAGAAATCTGGAAAACATCTCAGAAATATTTTCGTCTTCATGCATCTTAAAGAGTTCATACTTATGAATCAACATGTTTATTTTAGTCTCTTTAGCTTGAGAAGTACCTTCATGTGAAACTTCTAATGCATGCCATACCTCATAAGCAGATTTATATGCCGACACTTTACTAAACTGTTCATAACTCAATGCACAAAATAAAATATTTAAGCCCTTAGCATTCAAAGTTTCATTTTCTTTTTTAGTAATTGTCCAAGTATTATAAGGAGTAGTTAACGGAGTATATGGTTTAGAAATCATGAACCACAACTTATGATCTATACTTTGAAGAAAAACAGTCATCCTATATTTCCAATATTCAAAATGTATTCCATCAAATAAAGGAGGATGAACATATTAGAAATTATGAACTGACCATTAGTTGGGTAAACTATAGGATTCTCGTACTCAGCCCAATTATATTGAATATAATTCATTTGTTCATGTGATCTAACCATCTGCAATCGTCTTAGTTTCAAACAATCAAAGATGTCGTGACCTTCCAAATTGCAAAATTCACATATACTAACTACAGGTTTCAGAAATCTTTGAGCATAAGCATATGCCATATTCTTAATTAGAAAATAAAACACACAACACTCCTCTATTATTAAAACAAAACAACATTCACAGTTGCTTAGCTTCTCAAATCCCCAGCAACGACACCAGAAAACTTGTTTTGGTGGTGGTTAACTTCTATTTTTATGCTTATATCAATAATTACTTTTAGAAATAAACAAACAACCTTTCACACAAATTAGATATTAATTCCAATTTGTATTTTAACTATAGGTGCACAGTGTATATTGTATTTGTGTGCAAGTACAAGTCGATCCCATAGAGATTTGAGTAAGAATTGTGTACTGTTTCTATTTTTATATTGGAGTTTATATGTGTTCAGTTAAGCACTCCGTTGAGATACAGTTAATACAACGAACCTAGTTCATGGAGTTATGGTTAACTCAACGGACTAACCTCGTGGACTTAAGTTAACTTCACGAGCCTACCTTTCCAATTAAATACTACTATTTACAAAGGAATTCGGCCAACCATTGGGCGGTTCCATAGAATGTAAATAACATCAATTAAGCTCTTTAATGTTAGTTAATATTAGATTTATCATTAAGCAACACTAACATTCAGATATTTCAAACAGTAACCATTAAAATCTTTAAGTATCTGGAACAAATCAATTTCAGTAAACAATAAAACTATTTTCTATTTTCTGAATCAAACAAACATAAACATTCACAATACTGACAATGATAACATTAATCACGATACAAAACAAACAATGCAGCACTTTAATACTAAACAGATAATTTGTTGTTTTTGGTATTTCTATTTTGATATGTTCCTGAAAATGAACGAAAGGTGAAACATAAAAATCTCTATCAACAATAAAAACTTCTATCACTACATGCGACGCGATTACACCACTGAAAAATTATTCACTTACAATCTTGCCTCCTCTCCTTATAGAATCGCGAATCAAGAATTGTAAGATGATATCCTCTTTAGCATACTGGCATCAACCTGAAACCAAGGCTAGAAGCTTTACGATCTCCTTAGATATGAGTTGGCACTTGGTGAAAATGGCTTCCCTTCCCATGACGTGATCACTCCTTATAGTGGTTGTCAGTCACCATGTTTGTCTCAAAATCGACTCGACATCAGGAAAGTATCCTCACAACCCTCCGATGATTGGTGATTTGGTGGTGGTGTGGAGCTTCAAGGAACTTCCAATGCTCCCTACAGTTAGCGCGGTTCTCCACCTCTACACACACACTTTCTTCGTCTTTCTCCTCTCCTTTTATATTTCTTTTTATAGTAACTGCTTCTACTTGATTGATCAGTTGGATTTTCTTCATTCATATCAACGATGGTGATTTCTTCTTCATTCCATGAGTGAATTCCTGCGTGATACGTGTAATCATGGTTTTCCTTCGAATGTCTTATTTCTACAATTGCTACAATAGCATATTAGAGAATAAAGGGTTTATGGAGTTACAAATAACTCAACGGACTTACTTTGTTGATTTAACTATAAAACACGTGCAATAAAGAAATAGCTAGTTTAGATGTTTTAGATAGTTATAACTGTTAGGATCGATAGGCTCACTAGAGGGGGGTGAATGGTGAAGGTGTGTAATTTTACTTCTTTTTAATTAAGAATCAATTGATTCTATTAAACAGTGCATTGAACTAAATTAAATGGATGCACAATAGTAAGAAGAAAATAACACAAAAATTTTTAGGTGGTTCACCAACTCGGCTAGTCCACCCCCAAGATACACTTGGGCTTCATTAAGTAGACAAGTACTTACAACACTTGCTTTCAGGTTGAAGCAAGAACTAACACTTAGAGCTTTCAGGTATAAGCTCAATAACCAACCTTTCTTCAAGCTTTCAGGTTGAAGCTCTCAACAAATAGTGAGTTTTCAGGTTGAAACTCACAAACCAATAGCTTTAAACTTTTCTATCAGAGATTTGGCATAGGGAGCTTTTCTACAGTGAATCTTTAAGAGTATTCTTGAATGTTGCAAACTTGAGAGTGTATCTGAAATTTTGTGTAGCTTACAGTATAATGTATGATCGTTGTCTCTATCTGATTTTCTCTTTACCCTTCATATTTATACCAAAAGGTATAACGATCATATTTTTCTTCCAACAGATGTATTCTGCTGTACTTGCTAAGAAATCAAACCTAAATATGGTAAGTTACCGTTCAGGGAGGTATTTCAAGATACCCTTTCGATTTTCTCAAACTTTCAGATAGTTAGCTGTGTAACTCTTCGAAGGATGTTTATAACTCACCGAAAAATCACTTAAGTCTTTCTGCCATGTAGGATTTCAGATCGTACAATGAGTTGTCACCTGATCGGATACTTATAACTGTAACTTACCGAACTATCCTTTGATTGTCAGATAGTTAGCTACAATAACCCTTCGAAATCCTTCTTTTTAAGTTTCCAACTGCTTTCTTATTTTAGCACATGCATAAAAGAATAACTTAAGTTTTTCTGAAAGATAAGTCTGTAACCTTCCAAAAATTCCTGTTTTTCCGATAGTTAGCTTTCTAACTCACCGAAAAATCACTTAAAGCTTCTATTCTAGAATTTTACACGTGGGTAATTGAATGACTAAAGTTTCGAATAGTTAACTTTTCTAACTCACCGAAAACTCCTTTAGCTTCTAGATAGTTAACTCCTTAACTCTCCGATCATTCAATACTTTCTTAACTATTCGATCTTTTAACTCTTCGAAGGCTTTGAAAATTTGGATAGTTATTCTTCTAACTATCTGACGGTATTTCTACTGCTTTACTCTTCGGATACTTAAGCCTGTAACTCACTGAAAATTAACTTTCTTCCAGATACTTGACTTGGTAACTATCCGATGTTCTTGTAGCTTTATAGCAGTAATTTCTGAACTAACTGTATTTGTTTATCTGCCTTCCGATCTTTTGCTCTTCATTGTGAAATACAATATGTTTCCTCACATAGGTTTTTGCATTATCAAAATACCAGGATCTCCCCCTTTTTGATAATGACAAAATCCTTTACATTTATTTACATGTATTTCACTCCGTAGATTGTTTCTATACATTTAGTCACACAGAAACTAAGTAAAGTAAAGATTTACAATGAATATAAAGAAGAGAAGTTAATTCCTTCCCCTGACTGTGTGCTGTCTTCTCCCCCTATCTGTGTGCTAGGATTTCACTCCCCCTTTTAATACTTCTCCTTCTGTCTATGCTGGAAATATTGGAATTTTTCATATTCTTCACCAATTGCCATATTCTTCTCCCCTTTTTGTCATTATATAAAAAAGGTGACTGATATTTGTAAAACTGACATCTAATATGTCCTACACGAGTACATGTTAGCAAAAAGCAAGCTCCCATATGGTGAGCTTGAGGAATAATAAAAGCATTTAAAGATCATGTAATGAACATATGCCTAGATTTCTTCTAATATGATTAAAGGTTGATTCATTTAAGGGTTTTGTGAAAATATCTGCAAGTTGATTTTCTGTTGGAACAAGCTTAAGTAAGATGTTCCCTTTTTCCACATGATCTCTTAGAAAATGGTGTTTGATCTCGATATGCTTGGCTTTGGAATGAAGTAATGTATTCTTAGATAAACTTATTGCACTACTATTATCACAAAATATAACTGTATTCTGAATTTTCAGTCTGTAGTCTGCTAAAGTTTGCTACATCCAAAGAATTTGAGCACAACATATACCCGCTGCAATATATTCGGCTTCAGTAGTAGATAATGCAATACAGTTTTCTTTCCTATTGAACCATGAGATTAATGAATTTCCAAGTAGTTGGCATGTGCCACTAATACTTTTTTTATCAAATCTACTACCTGCATAATTTGCATCACTATAGCCTGTTAACATTAGATTGTTGTCAACTGAGTAGAATAATCTGAAATCTTTGGTGCCTTGTAGATATTTGAAAATTCTTTTAACTGATTTCAGATGAGATTCCTTAGGTGATGCTTGAAATCTAGCACACAAGTATACACTGAACATAACATTTGGCCTACTTGCTGAAAGATACAACAGGGATCCAATCATTCCTCTATATTTCTTTTGATCTACTACAACACTTGAATCATCCATTTCAAGTTTAGTGCTTGAACTCATTGGAGTATTTGTAAATTTGACGTTTTCATAACCAAATTTCTTCAACATCTCTTTGTGGTATTTCCCTTGGTTGACAAAGATGTCATTTTGCACTTGATGGATCTGTAAGCCTAAGAAAAATTTCAATTCTCCCATCATGCTCATTTCAAATTTATTTTTCATCAAATTTTGAAATCCATGACAAAGTTTTTCTGAAGTGGCTCCAAAAACTATATCATCAACATATATCTGTATAATCAAAATGTACAAATCAAAAGTTTTGATAAACAAAGTGCTGTCCACTTTGCCTATAGAGAAATTATTTTCTGTTAAGAACTTTTCAATTTCTCATACCAAGCCCTAGGTGACTGTTTCAAACCATATAAAGTCTTTCTTAGTTTGTAGACATAATCTAACTTGACTTCATCTTCAAATCTGGGAGGTTGTTTAACAAAAACTTCTTCCTAAATTTCTCCATTTAAAAAGGCACTTTTCACATCCATCTAAAACAATTTTATTTTCATACTACTTGCAAAAGCAAGTAACATTTTGATAGCTTCTATTCTAGCTACAAGTACAAAAGTTTCTTCATAGTCAATACCTTCTTGCTGATTATAGCCTTGTGCAACTAGTCGAGCTTTATTTCTAAGTATATTTCCTTCTTCATCTAATTTGTTTTTGAAAATCCATTTAGTTCCAATGATGGATTTTCCACTAGTTCCCAGACATTGTTTTTCTAGAACTGATTTAATTCTTCCTACATAGCCATTGTCCAGTAAGTATCCTTACAAGCTTCATCTACTAATTTTGGCTCTACTTTTGACACAAATGCACAAAAATTGCAAATATCTTGTGTTTTGCTTCGAGTTTGTACCCCTTTAGTTATATTTCCAATTATTTGTTCCACGAGGTGGTTAGATTTGAACTTCCAACTGTTATGATTCTAATCTGAAGCTTGGGATTTGAGTTTTTGCTTGCAATTATCTTTTTCAAAACTTTCATTATCACTTTCACTGTGAATCTTCAAATTTTTGAAATTTTGTATCAATTCTTCATCAAATTGAACGTTTATGCTTTCTTCTACTCTTTTGTATACTTTGCTTCTAGATGAGTATCTAGCAAATATAGTAGGTTCAAATTTTGCATCAAACTTGTCTTTAACATTTCCAGTATTTAATACAAAGTATTTGCATCTAAAGGTCTTAAAATGACCAACATTTAGAGTCTTATCAAACCAAAGCTCAAAAGGAGTTTTATTCTTCAAAGATCTGATATGAGTCCTATTGAAGATGTGACAAGCTGTACCTACAACTTCAGCCCAAAGAAATTTTGGCAAATTAGTTACATTCAACATAGTTCTAGCCATTTCTTGCAATGTTCTATTTTTCCTTTCCACAACTCTATTTTGAGCTGGAGTTATAGGACAGGAGAATTCATGTAGGATTCCAAATGCATTGCAAAGATTTTCAAATTCAAAGTTTTCAAATTCTCTTCCATGATCACTTCTGATTTTCTTCACTGTTAGTTCCTTCTAATTCTGAACTCTTATGCAGAAGTTTCTGAACTCATTGCAAGTCTCATTTTTATGTGTCAAAAATATTACCCAAGTTAATTTAGAGAAATCATCAACAATAACAAAGGTATATTTTCGACCCCCAAGACTTGAAACTTGAGATGGGCCAAACAAATCCAAATGTAACAGTTTCAATGGCCTTTTGGTGGCAAATTCATTTTTGCTATGAAGAGAAGTTCTCTTTTGCTTGCCTAGCATATAATCACTACACACCCTATCTTTCTTAAATGTAAGTTTAGGTAGTCCCCTAACAAGATCACCCTTGGATAACTTTCTGAGAGTCTTCATACTAACATGACCAAGTCTTTTATGCCACAACCAATCATCTTCACTAGATGCTAACAAATAAGAATTACTTGCAAAATTTTCACATGGAAAGTTTAGAGTATAAATTGAGCAATTTCTATCACTAGTAAATTTTATTTCATTTGAAGTTGAATCAATAATATAACATATCTCAGCATTAAATGTGACTATGTAGCCTTTATCACATAATTGTCCTACACTTAATAAATTCTATTTAAGACCATTGACATGCAAGACATTCTCAATTCTACTATTTTCAGATGTAATATTTCCTATTGCATTTATTTTACACTTTTCATTATTTCCAAATTTAACAGATCCTGAACTTAAGCATTTGACTGAATCAAGAAATCTTTTCTTACCTGTCATGTGCTTTGAACATCCATTGTCCACAATCTATTTTGTTATACGTGCTTGGAGCTCCTTGTCATCCTACAATTTATACTGAAATTAAGGCTTTTGGTACCCAAATCTTCTTGGGTCTACCAAAGTTAGTCGTTAAAACATTAAATTTGTTGCCTCTTGGCAGCCACATATGGCTCGATTTTCTTCTGATAGCAAACACAGTGGTGCCATCTCTATAAGATCGAATCAATCCACCACAATAAGGTACTTCCTATGGTGTAGCATACCCTAGGCCATATTTACTTCCATTAAGTCGTTGAGATGCTATCATTTTATTTAGTCCTTTTTGACCTTGAGTGAATTTACATATGGTATTTTTCAAATCAGATATTGTAGTTAATAAGTTTTTATTTTCTTCTTTTAATTCATAGTTATCACAACTATATTCATCCAAGTTAGATTTCAGATTTCTCTTTTCAACTATAGCTGTTTCTAATTCAGCAAGGGAATCTTCTAAACAATTATTCAACCTTTTAATTTCTTTCTTAAATTCTCTACATTTAACATATAGATTATCTACAGTAGATAGAAGACTACTAATACCTGATTCATCATGCTCATTTTCTGAACTAGAGGAAGAAGTGGAACATACCTCTTGAGCTGTAAAGCACACATTGGCTGCAGCTTCACTTTTAGAGTCTGAAGAGCTATCTGATGAACTACTATCATCCTAAGTAGCCTTGAGAGTCATTTTCTTTTTGTTCTTCCACCTTTTCTTCCTTTCTGATTGCTCTTCTTCTGTTTGCAATGGACAAAAGGTCTATATGTGTCCTTGCCTTTTGCATTTGAAGCATGTGGGAATAATTCTTTTGGAGGAGCTGGTCTTATTCTTTTTCTTCAAGAACTTCCTGAAGTTCCTTGCCAGCAACATGATCTCATCATCATCTAAACTTAGAGCTTCTTCAGTTGAAGGAAATGCAATTTCCTTTTTCTTTTCAACTTTCTTTTCAACTTTTCCCTCCTATTCCTTCCAATCTTTCATTTGAACTTCGTGGGCCAAAAGATTGCCTAACAGTTCTTCAACTATGTAATTGTTGAGATCCTTGGAATCTTGGATAGAGGTAGATTTCTATTTCCACTCGATGGTTAAACTTCTCAAGATCTTCTGTACCTGTTCACGAGAAGAAAATTCCTTTCCCAAGTCTTTCAGACTGTTAATAATTTCAGTGAATCTTGAAAACATTTCAGTTATGTTTTCATTATCATCCATTTTAAACAGTTCTAGTTTTCTCAACAGAATGCTAATTTTAGTATCCTTCACTTGGCTTGTACCTTTGTGAGTCACTTGAATGATTTTCCAAGCCTCATGTGTAGACTTACATGCATAAACTTTGTTATATTGTTCAGCAGTTAGTGCACAGTATATAGCATTCAGTCCTCTAGCATCCAACTGGATGATTCTCTCATCCTCCTTAGACCAGTTCATAACATCACTGGTTGGAAGTGTAGTTCCAAGAACAACAATCTTTTAGAGTTTTACATTAGAACTCCTAAGGAAACACTCCATTCTATTCTTCCAATAGTTATAATTAGAACCATCGAATAGAGGAGGTATGTGGATGTTTTGTACCTCAATAAATTGAGCCATAAATCTAGATGGTTAAATCTTATAACGGATTAACCAAGCTCTGATACCAATTGTTAGGAACGATAGGCTCACTAGAGTGGGGGTGAATGGTGAAGGTGTGTAATTTTACTTCTTTTTAATTAAGAATCAGTTGATTCTATTAAATAGTGCGTTGAACTAAATTAAATGGATGCACAATAGTAAGAAGAAAATAACATAGAAATTTTTAGGTGGTTCACCAACTCGGCTAGTCCACCCCCAATATACACTTGGGCTTCACTAAGTAGACAAGTACTTACAACACTTGTTTTTAGGTTGAAGCAAGAACCAACACTTAGAGCTTTCAGGTATAAGCTCAATAACCAACCTTTCTTCGAGCTTTCAGGTTGAAGCTCTCAACCAATAGTGAGTTTTCAGGTTGAAACTCACGAACCAACAACTTTAAACTTTTCTATTAGAGATTTGGCACAGGGAGCTTTTCTACAGTGAATCTTTAAGAGTATTCTTGAATGTTGCAGACTTGAGAGTGTATCTAAAATTTTGTGTAGCTCATAGTATAATGTATGATCATTGTCTCTATCTGATCTTCTCTTTACTCTTCATATTTATACCAAAATGTATAATGATCATATTTTTCTTCCAACAAATGTATTCTGTTGTACTTGCTAAGAAATCAAACCTAAATATGGTAAGTCACCGTTTAGGGAGGTATTTCAAGATACCCTTCCGATTTTCTCAAAACTTTCGGATAGTTAGCTGTGTAACTCTCTGAAGGATGTTTGTAACTCACCGAAAAATCACTTAAGTATTTCTGCCATGTAGGATTTCAAATCGTACAATGAGTTGTCACCCGATCAGATACTTGTAACTGTAACTTACCGAACTATCCTTTAACTATCGAATACTTAGCTACAGTAACCCTCTGAAATCCTTCTCTTTAAGTTTCCAATTGCTTTCTTATTTTAGCACGTGCATAAAAGAATAAGTTAAGTTTTTCAGAAAGATAAGTTTGTAACCTTCCAAAAATTCTTATTTTTTAGATAGTTAGTTTTCTAACTCACTGAAAAATCACTTAAAGCTTCTGTTCTGGAATTTTGCACGTGGGTAATTGAATGACTAAAGTTTTGGATAGTTAACTTTTCTAACTCACCGAAAACTCCTTTAGCTTCTAGATAGTTAACTCCTTAACTCTTCGATCATTCAATACTTTCTTAATTGTTCGATCTTTTAACTCTTCGAAGGCTTTGAAAATTCGGATAGTTATTCTTCTAGCTGTCCGACGGTATTTCTACTACTTTACTCTTCAGATACTTAAGCCTGTAACTCACCAAAAATTAACTTTCTTCCGGATACTTGGCTTGGTAACTATCCGATGTTCTTGTAGCTTTATAGCAGTAATTTCTAAACTACTTGTATCTATTTATCTATCTTCCGATCTTTTGCTGCACTATCTTCATTGTGAAATACAATATGTTTCCTCACATAGGTTTTTGCATTATCAAAATACCAAGGTCCTAACAATAACTATAAATATCTGAAACTTATATGCATTTCGGATAGTTAGCACCTAACCTTCCGAAAGATAACTTAAGTCAAGTTTCCAAAATGCGACACGTGTCCTTAGGCAGTTTTATGATAAAAAGATATTTCGAATACTTAAAAATCTAATTATCTGATGCTTAGATGCATTTTGGATAGTTACCAGATAACTTACCGAAAATCAACTTAAGTCATGCATTAATGTTTCAACACGTGTACTCCAAGAAATAATAAAATATTCTTTAAGCGTTTAAAACATAACTATTTGGTACATGTAATATAACTCTCCGAAATAACAGAAAATTCGAATACTGAGGAATTAAAAGACCTGCAACTTACCGAAAGTTCAGAAATGTACTTAATTAACGTTAATTTCCTGAAATTATGAAGATTCGTTCATTAAAGCATATAATAGTGCAATTGTAATATAATGGCATAATTCTCATATGACAAGCTAAATATTATGCAAATAACCATCATTTAACCATTAATATTATACACTTTTTCATTCTAAACACTATTCTGCATATACTTCCTCTTGTAAAATGCCATTTAAAAATGTACTTTTAACATGCATTTGATAGAGCTTTATTTTCATACTACTTGCAAAGGTAAGCAACATTCTAATTGTTTCAATTCTTGCAACAGGTGCAAAAGTTTCTTCATAATCAATTCCTTCCTATTGGTCGTATCCCTAAGTAACAAGTCTAGCTTTGTTTTTGATAACACTGCCATTATTATCTAATTTGTTCTTAAACACCCATCTAGTTCTAATAATTGATTTTTCAATGGGTCTTTCAATTAAATTTCAGACTTCATTTTTCTTGAACTGATTCAATTCCTCTTGCATGGCCATAATCCAATATTCATCATTACAAGCTTCTTCAACTATTGTAGGTTCAAGTATAGATACTAATGCACCATAATTATAGATATTCTGAATTTTGCTCCTTGTTTGAACACCTTGATTTATATTTCCAATAATTTGTACAATAGGATGTCCAAATTTTGTCTTTCATGTTTTTTCTGTCATAGTTGGTGCAAGCAATGTTGTGCTATCCTTTTTCTACAAAGCTTTCTGATTTTCTGATTCACTTTCACTCTTCGACTAAATCGAAACTTTAACTATCCGAAAGTTTAACTGTCTGAAATTCTAACTATCCGAAAGCTTTAACTATTTGAAAACTGTAACTATCCGAAATTTTAAATGAAACTTTCTGATAACTTGTCAACATTTAATTACATGACTATTATACTTAGAAAATATTATTTAGACTTATTTATATAAACTTTAATAAAGCATTTATCATCAAAACAAAATTCCTAACATCATGCATTAAGGTTACAACACGTGTACTTCAGGAAATAATAAAATATTCTTTAAGTGTTTAAAACATAACTATCTAGTACATAAAATATAACTCTTTGAAATAATAGACATTTTGGAGACTTAAGAATTAAAAACCCTATAATTCACCGACAATGCAAAAATGTACTTAATTAACATTAATTCCTTGAAATTATACACATTCTTTCATTAAAGCATATAACAGTGTAATTATAACATAATGGCTTAATTCTCATATGATAAGCTAAATATTATGCAATTAACCATTATTTAACCCCTAATATTATACACTTTTTCATTCTAAACACTTCCCCCATACTTAACTTTTGCTAGTGCCTTAGCAAACTACTAAGATCTAACTAGTTGGTCTTTCTAAGGTGCTAGAACTAATTCTTCATTTTGTATTTTCAAAATACATAGATTAGATTAATGTAAAGAAATTCTGTATTATTTCAGTACTCTAATTTAACATTATTTTCTCCTCTCCAACCTGCAAATATATTTAAAACATATGTAAATTACATACAAAAGATATTAGCATCATATAGGTGGTAGTTATATTATCATTTTTTTCTTTTCAACATCTGTTATCCTAAATTTTCCAATATGATTTCCAAAATAAATTTCAACTACATACGAATCAAAACACAATCCAACTCAATATGATTAAAACAAGAAGAATAATGAATTGTATCTCAAATAAACAACTTCAAAATTCTAATCTAGATTTATACTTAAGTAATCATAAACAATAGAAAATATACTTGATTCAAAAGATATCTGTATTTCACAAAACACTTTTATCTTTTTAGAACAATATATGCATATTTTTACTTTAAAAGTTAATTTGAAAAGCTTGAATCATACAAGAGCTTTCTAGTGTACCCATGTATCGAGCTTTCAATCAACAATCTCAGATCTGATCAGGATCTTAGGTTCTCAGATTTAAAGAGTCCTTTTTTAGGTCAACAATCCTTACATACTTATCTACTTAAGTACAAAAGGCTCGTGATCAAACAAATCAATAAACTTTCAAAGTTTTTCTCTTTTTTTTCTCTTTTTCCTTTTCAGTATAATCAGTATATATAAGATTTCATTAATACAGATGCAATAAAACACAAATCTCATATAATTCTGCTTCTATAATTTACTGAAAACAAGAATTCATATCAATAAACTCATACTTTTTCTATAGTTTCATAAGATTTACACATAAATCATTCTACAAGTTTAATCAATCAAATTAAATGTATCCCTGATCATATGTATTTCATTTAATCCAAAAATCAACATTTCAGCTCTTTCAAGGTTTCAGATCATTTATTGAGTTTCAGTTAAGCATTTTGATTTCTTTAAAATCATGAAACTGTTAAACTCATAAATTTCAATAAAAACATAAGATACTATATCCAGATTTGTATTAATAGTAAAATTTGTAACATCTTATATAGCATTCTAAATATAACATTCAAGCAATTACAATTCTCAAAAAAAAAAATTTACAATTTCAATTATTGGATAGTTATAGAAAATTCTGATTAGTTATAACAAATTCATAACAATATTTTAGTTTCCATAGAAATTTACAGCACCATCCAAATTCCTCTAATTAACAAGATAACTTGGATTTAATCTAATTACCTCCCCCTATACCTACATTTTGCATTGTCCTCAATGTAAAAGATTTTATAGTAAATGTTAGTAGACATGAATATTGTTTCATTGACTTAGAACCTAACTCAACAAACTTAATTCATTAAGTTAATGAATAACTCCTTGAATTGAGTTTGAATGTAAATTCAGGATAAGTAATTAATGACATACCTTGTTCTTTGTATCTCCTTCAATGTCTTTCAACTTTTGATTCTACAAACTTTTCATTCACAAATAAAAACAAAATATATAACAAAATAATAACTTAACAACAGAACATAAATTATTAAATCAGTGCCTTGTGTGGAACCTAGGCTCCTATGCCTTTGGTGGCTCACAAGCAAGCCAATTGGTTTCCTAGAATAGATACCAACAAATTGGATTGATATTTTGTTTGTTTTTTTTCTAAAAATAAATGCAAAATACACACAACATTAAAATTACAAAATCACAATTCAAGAATATGATTGAAAAGTAGTGACAAATGGAATAAACGTGTTAGTCCAAGCAAACTTTTTAGGCATAATTCTTCTTGATATTAATTCATTTTTAATGTAGTCTGCTCTCCTTTTTAACTAGTAAACTTGTTGTATGTTATTAATACTAAATATAAGTGTATTACTATTAATGAATTGAAATGCAAAAAGGGATCCTTTTCTATTCCAAGATAATGTAGTTATTTCTATTTCTACATATATTTCAATATATTCCTCTTCCCACTTCCATTCATTTAGGTCTTTTGTATTGATGTGAAAGGTTAGATCAGAAAACTGGTCCTCGGCAACGGCACCAGAAAACTTATATTGATTTGTTAACTTCTGTTTTTATACTTATATAACTAATTACTTTTAGAAGTAAACAAACAATCTTTCACACAAATTAGAGATTAATTCCAATTTGTATTTTAACTTCAAGTGCACAATGTATATTGTATTTGTGTGCAAGTACAGGTCGATCTTATAGAGATTGAGTAAGAATTGTATACTATACTGATTTTTATATTGGAGTTTATATGTGTCCAGTAAGCACTCCGTTGAGTTAAGGTTAACACAACAAACTTAGTTCGTGGAGTTATGGCTAACTCAACAGATTGACCATGTGGACTTAAGTTAACTCCACGAGTCTATCTTTCTAGTTAAATGCTGCTATTTACAAAGAAATTCAACCAACCATTGGGCGGTTCCACAGATTGTAAATGGCATCAATTAAGCTCTTTAATGTTAGTTAATATTAGATTTATCATTAAACAACACTAACATTCAGATATTTTAAACAGTAACCATTAAAAGCATTAAGTATCTAGAACGAATCAATTTCAGTAAACAATAAAACTATTTTTTATTTTCTAAATCAAACAAACGTAAAATATTCACAATACTAACAATAATAACATTAATCACAATACAAAACAAATAATACAACACTCTAATACTAAATGTAAACACAAATAATTTGTTGTTTTTGGTATTTTTGTTTTGATATGTTCCTGAAGATGAATGAAAGGTGAAATGTAAAAATCTCTATCGATAGTAAAAACTTCTGTCACTACATGCAACGTGATTACACCATTGAAAACTTAATCACTTACAATCATGCCTCCTCTCCCTATAGAATCGTGAATCAAGAATTGTAAGATGATCTCCTCTTCAGGATACTAGCATCAACCCGAAACCAAGGCTAGAAGCTTTACGATCTCCTGAGATATGAGTCGGTGCTTGGTGAAAATGGCTTCCCTTCCTACGACACGATCACTCCTCATAGTGGTTGTCAGTCACCGTGTTTGGCTCAAAATTGATCCGACATTAGGAAAGTATCCGCATAGACCTCCAATGGTTAGTGATTTTGGTGGTAGTTTGGAGCTTCAAGGAACTTCCGACGCTTCCTGCAGTTAGCACGGTTCTCCACCTCTACAACACACTTTCTTCGTCTTTCTCCTCTTCTTTTATATTTCCTTCTGTAGTAACTACTTCTGCTTAGATGATTGGTTGGATTTCCTTCATTCATATCAACGATGGTGATTTCTTCTTCATTCCACGAGTGAATTCCTGCATGATACATGTAATCATGGTTTTCCTTCGAATGTCCTATTTCTACAACTACTATAGTGGCATATTAGAAAATAAATGGTCTGTGGAGTTACAGATAACTCAATGGACTTACTTCGTTGATTTAACTATAAAACACATGCAATAAAGAAATAACTAGTTCAGATGTTTTAGATACTTACAAACTTTAACTATCCGATGCTCAAATGCATTTCGGATAGTTACCAAATAACTTACCGAACATTCACTTAAGTCATGCATTATGGTTTCAACATGTATACTTCAGGAAATAATAAAATATTCTTTTAGCATTTAAAACATAACTGTCTGGTACATGCAATATAACTCTCCGAAATACAGAAAATTTGGATCCTTAAGAATTAAAAACCCACAACTTATCGACAATTCAGAAATGTACTTAATTAACATTAATTTCCTGAAATTATGCAAATTCTTTCATTAAAGCATATAATAGTGCAATTATAACATAATGGCTTAATTCTTATACGATAAGCTAAATATTATGCAATTAACCATCATTTAACCATTAATATTATGCACTTTTTCATTCTAAACATCTTTCATAATCCATATTTGAAATTTCATTAATTCATCCCACCATCTTACTAAACATAAAGTAGGATCATCATATTCATTATATGATACTCCTAATAGAATTTTATCATATTTTGCAGATGGTGGTTCAGCTATATCACTAGGTTCAACTATAAGCTTAACTCAACGAACTTACTCCATTGAGTCTAGGATAAGTTAACGAACTTACTCTGCTAAGTTAACTATAACTCAATGAAGTATTTAAGGTAAGTCCATGGAGTTAACCGTAACTCCACGGAGTAGTATGTGTTAGTAAGTGATAGATTGTGTGGGAAATGACCCGATTACCCACCAAAAACTTAGGATTTATTTATACTAAAACTTAGGATTTGGGGGCATTATCTGCAAAAATCATTTAGAACTTAGAACAGTAAAGATCAGAGTGATTTCATTCTATTCTATAATGCCATGAAGACAGAGATGGAGCAAAACTTTTGGGATTAATTTAACACTATAGAATTCCTTAGACAGTTGAAGGAATGACATTCAAGGTAGAAGATCAGAAATACTACCAAAGAAAAGCAACTTGGAAAGGTAGAGGACAATCTATTATTCTTTACAAGAAAGCTAGTAAATTCGAATGTTAGAATACCTCAAATAATGGAAACAAGAATATGAGTAGTTATAGAAACAACCATCAATAAAGAAAGGAGAATCAAGTCGTACAATGAAGTTGCCCTAGAACTTATAAGAAGGAAATCATGGTTGTGGTTTATAAGAAAGCTAGCTGTAGAAGCAACTTATCAACAATTTGAAGAATAGAGAGGGTAGGAAGAATAAAAGCAGCAACCGAAATCTTCACAATAATAGTTAACAAAGCAAGTTGAAATGTTGACTATAGCAACAAAACAGGTAAGACCTTCAATTCCACCACCTAAACCACTAGAAAGGGTGGTAGTTATGGGGCCATCTACTGAAGAAGAGTTAAGAGAGTTTGAAGAACTAGTTCAAGTTGGGAAAACCCAAGGAGAATCAGAAGATTTGGCAATAGCTAAAACACATTTGGTGTTTGATGCACTTCACAAAAGAAGGGCTGTAGAAAAGTTGAAGGCCCAATACAAAGTTAAATTTGAATAGCATCAAGAAGCCATTGCCATACCTATTATAAGAGAAACTAAGGCTGGTCCTTCAAGACCAGCAACTATAGAGAATGTGAAATAGGAAGAGCCAATACCTGTGGCTCGAGGGCCTCAAGAGCCCATTTTTGTTGACTTAATGTCAGAAGAAGAAGAAGATTAGGCACAACTATTAAGAAGAAGAAAAGGAAAAGAAAAAGTGCCTAAGGATCAAGAAGAAATTAAATCTAAGCCTATAATGTATACAGTAGGGCATAAAGAGTTCATTTTATTAGATTTGCTATCAGAAGAAGAAGCAGATCAACAGTAGGAGCAAAGAGGAGAAGAAAAATGGGCTGATGAAGATCTACAGCCTGAAGAATTGAAAAAAAAAAAGTTAGGGAAGAATATATTGTGCCCCAGACTCCATCTCAATCTACCACAAAATTAGAAAGAATAGTAACAATGCAGATTGGTAGTGAGGAGGAAGAAGAAAGAGAAGAAGTTGAGTAGGAAGCTAAATAGGAAGAAAAAAATTCAACAAATTCCTCTGAAGAGAATGAAACTCTTCAACAACTTATAGAGAGAATATAAGACAAAAGTGTGGAAAGTTCTACAAGCTCTCCACCACATTTTAGAACTGAAAGGCAGGAATCTCTAGATTATTTTCAGCAACAAATACAACAAACTCAACAAATGGAAGAGAAAATTCAAGAACAAACCCCTCTAGAGCAACAAATCAAAATTCCTAACCCAACAAAGGCAACTATTCTAAATGAAGTTTACTTTTGGAGTTAGGAAGCATACAACAAGTGTCAAGAAATAAAGGGGTATGATATCATTTATAGTAAGCTAGTAGATTGGACTAGAATGAAGGAGATTAAAGAGTTATTTGAATTACAAGGCCTATTGGAATTTATTCCAAAAGAAAAAGTGTTTAGAATGAAAAAGAGCATAATATTAACAGTTAAATGATGGTTAATTGCATAATATTTAGCTTACCATTTGAGAATTAAGCCATTATATTATAATTGCACTGTTATATGCTTTAATGAAAGAATTTTCATAATTTCAGGGAATTAATGTTAATTTAGTACATTTCTGAATTGTCGGTAAATTGCAGGCTAAAAAATTCTTAAGTATCCGAACTTTCTGTTATTTCAAAGAGTTATACTGCATGTACCAGATAGTATGTTTTAAAAGAATATTTTATTATTTCTTGGAATGCACATGTTGAAACCTTAATGCATGACTTAAGTGGATTTTCGATAAGTTATCTGTTAACTATCTAAAATGTATCTAGGCATCAGATAGTTAGGTTCTTAAGTGTCTAAAATATCTCAATTTGTTAAGTTAGAATTATGCATGTGTTGAATTTAAATGCTTTAGTAGATCACGTGAGATGCACATGTTTAACTCGTTAAGTTAGAATAACTGTACACGTTGAGTTACATGAATACACACTAAGGTGACACGTTATGCTAGCAGCTTATTTCTTTATTGCATGTGTTTTATAGTTAAATCAACGAAGTAAGTCCGTTGAGTTGTCTGTAACTCCACGAACTATTTATTTTCTAATATGCCACTATAGCGGTTAAAGAAACAAGACATTCGAAGGAAAACCATGATTGCACGTATCACACGGGAATTCATTCATGGAAGGGAGAAGAAATCACCATCGTTGATATGAATGAAGGAAATCCAATCGATCATCTAAGCAGAAGCAGTTACTACAAGAAATATAAAAGAAAAGGAGAAAAGACGAAGGTGTGTGTGTGCAGAGGTGGAGGACCGTGCTAATTGCAAGCAACGTCGGAAGTTCCTTGAAGCTCCACACCAACATCACCAACATTACCATAATCACCAACCATCGGAGGTCTATGAGAATACTTTCCTGATGTCGAGTCGATTCCGAACCAAACACGGTGCCTGACAACCACTGTGAGGAGTGATCGCGTCACGAGAAGGGAAGCCATTTTCACCAATCACCGACTCATATCTCAGGAGATCGTAAAGCTTCTAGCCTTGGTTTCAGGTTGATGCCAGTATGCTAAAGAGGAGATCATCTTGCAATTCTAGACTCACGATTCTATAGGAAGAGGAGACAGGATTGTAAGTGATTAAGTTTTCAGTGGTGTAATCGCATCGTATGTAGTGACGGAAGTTTTTACTATCGATAGAGATTTTTACGTTTCACCTATCGCCCATTTTCATGAACATATTAAAACAAAATACCAAAAACAACAACTTATTTGTGTTTACATTTAGTATTTAAGTGTTGTACTGTTTGTTTTGTATTGTGATTAATGTTATCATTGTTAGTATTGTGAATGTTTCATGTTTGGTTAATTCAGAAAATAGAAAATAGTTTTACAGTTTGTTAGGTATTTAATTTTGATGATATATGCTTTATTAACGTATTTAAATAAGTCTACATAATATTCTCTAAGTATATTTCTCAAAGTATAATAGTTAACAACTTATCGGAAAGTTTCATTTTTATGTCGGATAAATTAAAGATTTTCGAAGAGTTAGATTTGCAATAGTTAAACTTTCGGATAGTTAACGTTTCATTTTTGTCGAATACTTTATGTTAAAAACTCGTATAGTTAAGTTATCTACACGTGTGTTTTTAATGTTTTAAGTTGTCACGTGTTTTCCATGTGCGTTCGGTAATGAAAAATCGAATAATTAGATAACTATTCGAGTTTTTATACACATGGATAGGTAACTTTTCGAGTTTTATAAAAGGACTAACGAATAGATAAGTTTCTTTGTTTAGTCACATGTTTTGTAGGTGCAAAAACTCGAAGAGTTAAAGGATAAGTGTTCGAGTTTTTACAGGAGTTAAAGGATAAATGTTCGACTAAATCGAAGACTTAGAAGATATTCTATAAGACTCTAGGAAGATAAAGTTTTGATGTATCTGCGAGTGGAGATCGTGGAAACTCAAAATGTTAGTGAAGAAAGTGGAAATTTAAATAGAAAGTAATTTGGATTAAAGAGAAAATTAGTACGTGGATTATGGATTATGGATTGTGGATCAAGTGGATGAACATGTTGAACGTGAAAGACAACAAAGTTCTACTACTAATAGAGAGTACGAGCTACATTACAACAGAGGATCCCAATCTCAAAAAACCAAGTTTGAATATTCAATCTGGATCTCTAACTGAAAAGTTAAGTTTGAATATTCATATTCTGAAAAGTTCTCCATCATCAGAAGAAGTTCGAAATTCCAAGCAATTTTAGAAATGGAGCTGCAAATGCAAGAAGTCTGGAAATTCGACAACTGGAGAAGAAGAGATACAAAAGCTGAGCAAAGAGAAAGAAAAGAGTTGTGTGCATAAAGATCAGGTTTTATACAATTCAAAATTAGTTTTGAAAAAGAGCTTTGTTTTCCTATTTGAATTGTATATCAAAAATTATTGTATCAAAACCGTCAAGAAGGGAATTGAGCTGAAAAGATATTGTAAATTCTGTCTTGAAATAAAAGAATAGAATTTCATTTACGAGTGTTTTGTGCTCTTGTTTTATCTGCTAGTTTAATTATTAAAGACACAATTCACTCCCTCTCTTGTGATACAGACGATCCTACAACTGGTATTAGAGCATTTAAACTATTTAAAGCATCCGAAAAGCCTTCATTTCTCTATTTAGGAATTGGTTTTTCCTATCATTTACTTCGGATCATCTGTTTAAATGGATAATTCTGAAATCTTAGTTATGACTGAAGGACAAACCACTAATCGTCCTCCTATGTTTGAAGGTAGCAATTATGGCTATTGGAAATATAGGATGAAAGTATTCTTTCAGTCAATCGATTTCAAATTATGGCATATAATTAGCAATCCTATAGTGTTAGTTACAACTCCATATGATACTTGGACTTTTGATGAAAAGGAGCGAATGACACTGAATGCTAAAGGTTTAAACATCTTATTTTGTGCTTTATCTCATGATCAATTTAATAAAGATTCTGCATATCAAACTGCATATGAGATATGGCATGCATTAGAAGTTGCCAACGAAGGTACTAATCAGGTCAAGGAATCTAAGATCAATATGTTAGTACATAAATATAAGCTTTTTAAAATGCACGAAAATGAATGTATCTCTGACATGTTTTCCTGTTTTCTTGAGATTGTAAATTCATTAAAATCTTTAGGCAAGAAATTCGAGGAAAAAGACATGGTAAGAAAGATCCTTAGATCTTTAACTAAAATTTGGGTTCAAAAGACAACATCTATTGAAGAGTCCAAAGGCTTAAATGCATATACTCTCGATGATCTCATAGGAAATCTGATAGCCTATGAAGTACAACATTTAGATCCAAAAGGGAAAAATCCTAGAAGGGATCTGGCTTTTGAGGCTGATAAAGTCTTAGAAGTCAGTAGTGATTCTAATGATGATTTACTATTGTTGACCAAAAAATTTAGAAATCTGTTGAAGAAACGTAGGAACTTCAGGTCAGCAAAGACATTTGGAGATATGGATAAGAAGTCATTCAAGAAAGAAAAAAGTATATGCAACAAGTGCAACAGGCTGGGTCACTTTCAAACTGATTGTCCTCTCAATAAAGATAAGAAGAATTCAAGGAGGAATTTTAGGAATAAGAAATTCAGAAAGAGAAGGGCACTTAAAGTGACATGGGATGACTCTTCAACTTCACAAAGTGAAGAAATAAAGGATTCAACATCAGACAATGAATCCTCATCAACATAAGATTCAAAAGAAAATCTAGCAAATGTATGCTTTATGGCAAAATCCAGTGAGGTATCCTCTAATCAAAATGCTAATTTTGATAGTTTTGATGGATTACTTGTTGAATACAATAGACTGGCCAGAAAATATAAGAAAGTCAAAATACAAAGAAAGGACACTAGTAAAATGCTAGATAAATCTGAAAATAAGATTGATTTTCTGAACTCTACGTTGAATAAATTTAAAGAAGAAAATTAAAGGCATGCATAGGAAATTTTAAAGTTCACTGCTATAGAAAGAAAATTGCATGCTGATTGTGAAAATTTAATTGTTGATAAGAAGAAAATGATCTGTGAAATTGAAAAACTGGAACTGACTATTACTGATTTAAATTCAGAAATTGATGTGTTAAAGATTAAAGTCTGCGATCAAAATGCTATATTAAGTAAATGGAATAATAGTCAAACTTTAACAAATGAACTCAATAGTAAAATATCAAATGTAGAAAAATATGGTATTGATTTACACGATGCATCTTCTGAAAATTATATATTGCATGATGGTACTGCTAAAAATAATGTCTTTATTTCCAGTACTAAGAATAGTAAGAGAAAAACTATTCCGTGTGTAATCAAAAAGGGAGAAAAATATGTGCAAATTGATGAAATGCAACATATAAATGATAGCACACGATGCAAGAATTTCAAAAGAAATCTTCAGAAGAATCAAGCTAAGACATTTGAGAATTTTAATATTCTTGATCAATTTTCTTCATATTTAAAGAATATCGGATATTGGAAATCAAATAATGTCAGAAATGAAAATTTCAACTCTGGTTTACATGGAGATAAATGTTCTGATAATTATAACACTAAGAGAAAGAAACGCAAAAATAATTATTAGAAAATAGATAAGTTGAAGTCTAAAAATATGGATTATTTTGATATGACTCTCTAAAATTCTTGGACCTACTCAAAAATGGGTTCCAAGAGATAAAATCTCTTTTTGACTACTTTGTAGGTACACAAATCAAAATGGATAATGGACAGTGGAGCATCCAGCCACATGACTGAAGATATACGATTACTTATAGAAATAACAAAGACCAAGAATGGACAAGTTACCTTTGGAAATAAAAGCAAAACAAATATCCTTGGGTCTAGCAAGGTTTAGGCAACTGAGAAATATTTTATAAATGATGTCTTATTAGTTGAAAACTTAGGTTTTAATTTATTGAGTGTTCTTGTTTTAATGAAGATTTACAGAGTAATTTTTGAAAAAGATTCCTATAAAATTATGGACATGTCTACAAATGAAATTTTATTCACTACATACAAGAAAGGATCTGTTTGTATTCTAAATTTGCCTTCTGATATTATTAAAGACAATGCTTGCTTAATTGCAAAATCGGATGAAGTCATTTTATGGCATAGAAGGCTAGGACACTCAAACTTAAAATTATTACAAAAGCTGTCTAAAAAGAATCTGGTTAGAGGTTTACCTAGTATTAAGTACTCGAAAGAGTTTATGTGTGATGCGTGTCAACTAGGTAAATTACATAAAACATCCTTTAAAAGCTTAAATGAAATAACAAGTAAAAGAGTATTAGAACTAGTGCATATGAATTTATTTGGACCTACTAGAACAACCAGTCTAGGAGGTAAACATTATGCTTTTGTACTAGTTGATGTCTATTCTAGATTTACTTAGGTCTATTTTCTAGCTAATAAAACTGAAGTTTTTGAAATATTTAAGATATTCTATAATAAAGTTCAGAATGAGAAAAATGTTAAAATTCAAAAACTTAGGAGTGATCATGGTACAGAATTTGATAATGATCAAATGGACACCTTTTGTGAAGAATTAGGCATAGATCATAGGTACTCATTTCCAAGAGCTCCTTCACAAAATGGGATAGTAGAACGTAAAAACAGATCACTTCAGGAAAAGTCCAGAACCATGTTAAATGAGAATAAGTTACCCCTTTTTCTCTAGGTAGAAGCAGTTCATACAGCATGCTATGTTATAAATAGAGTACATCTAAGACCAATTTTAGATAAAACTCCTTATGAGATATGGTATAGCAGGGTTCCCAAAATAAGTTATTTAAAACCCTTTGGCTGTAAGTGTTTTATTTTAAACACTAAGGAATGAAGAGACAAATTTA
This sequence comes from Cymodocea nodosa, assembly GCA_036874045.1. NCBI lineage: Eukaryota > Viridiplantae > Streptophyta > Magnoliopsida > Alismatales > Cymodoceaceae > Cymodocea > Cymodocea nodosa. The sequence continues at coordinate 17,298,607 of JAZBRI010000003.1, read as the reverse complement.
AAGCTAAATTAGATGAAGGGATTTTTGTTGGTTATTCCATTAGAAGTAAAGCATATAGAGTTTATAATAAATCAACAAAAACCATTAAGGAAACCCTACATGTGAAATTTCATGAAAATTCTCATTTAGATTTAAGACATGCTGAAAACTTTGATTCAGAAATTCTCCTAGAAATAGTACCAAATGATGTTGATAGAGAAATTGATAGATTATCTGACGAAATAAGAAATCTAAGTTTGAATGATGAAAATTTAAAAGAAAATAATGTCATACCTATAGAAAATATAGAACAACATAGAAATTGGCGTTATGCTTCATCTCATCCTTTTGATCAGATAATAGGCGATCCTAATCAAGGAGTTAGGACTAGGTCATCAGTAGTCAACATTTGTGGTGCTTATTCATTTGTTTCTTTACTAGAACCTAAGAAAATTGAAGATGCCTTAGAAGATGAATTTTGGTATTTAGCTATGCAAGATGAGCTAAATCAATTTATAAGAAATGAGGTATGGGATCTGGTTCCACCACCTGAAAATCAGTCCATAATAGGAACAAGGTGGGTATTTAGAAACAAAGTAAATCAAGATGGACATATAGTTAAAAATAAAGCTAGATTAGTTGCTCAAGGTTACAAGCAAGAGGAAGGAATTGACTATGATGAAACATTTGCTCCTATTGCTAGACTAGAATCAATACGAATTTGTTAGCTTATGCTTGTTATATGGATTTCAAATTATATCAAATGGATGTTAAGACTACTTTTTTAAATGGATATATAAAAGAAGAAGTGTATGTAAAACAACCTCTAGGTTTTGAAGATTCAAAGCATCCTGAGTATGTTTACAAGCTTAAGAAGGCACTATATGGCCTTAAACAAACTCCTAGGTCTTGGTATGAAAGATTATCTAAATTTTTTATGGAAAAAGAGTATTCTATGGGAAAGGCAGATCACACTCTTTTTATCAAGAAGATCGAAAAAGATATATTAGTAGTTCAAATCTATGTAGATGACATCATATTTGGAGCAACAAATGATAAATTAGTTGAGTCCTTTTCGAAAAACATGACTAATCAATTTGAAATGAGTATGATGGGTGAACTATCATTTTTCCTAGGCTTACAAATTAAGTAATTAGATCAGGGTACTTTTATTTCACAAGAAAATATACTCAAGATTTATTAAAGAGGTTTGGTTTAGACAACACTAAAACAAAGAATACACCAATGAGTACTATCACCAAGTTGGATAAAGATGACTCTAGAAAAACTGTAGATGTAAAACAATATAGAAGTATGATTGGTTCATTACTCTATTTAACAGCTAGCCGACCAGATAATATGTTTAGTGTGTGTACTTGTGCTAGATATCAATCAAATCCTAAGGAATCACACCTACTTGCTGTTAAACGAATTTTCAAATATCTATTAGGAACTATCAATTTTGGACTGTTTTACTTTAAATATAGTTATTTAAACTTAGTAGGTTATAGTGATGCTGATTTCACAAGATGTAAGTTTGAAAGAAAAAGTACCAATGGCACTTGTCAATTGTTAGGTAATTCCTTAGTGTCATGGTTTAGCAAAAAGCAAAATTGTGTAGCATTGTCTACAACTAAAGCTTAATATATAGTTGCTGCACTTTGCTGTGCTCAAATCCTATGGATCAGACAGACCTTAAAAGATTTTAATTTAGACTATGAACCAACTAAGATTTTCTGTGATAGTAATTCTACAATTAGTTTATCTAAAAATCCTGTCTTACATTCACGAGCAAAACATATAGAAGTTCGACATCATTTTCTAAGGGATAATGTTATAAAAGGAAAATTAGTATTAAATTTTATTCCTACCACAAAACAATTAGTAGATCTATTTACAAAACCCTTAGATGAAAATACATTCTCAAAATTACGATTAGAACTTGGTATCTGTAGGTTATTTGATATTTAAATGGTCCTGTTCATTGTATTTTGATTTGTTATAAGGTAGTTTTAGAATTTAATGTCTTTATTATTAAAAACAAAAAAAAAACAAAACAAAACAAAATATCTATTTTCAAATTACAATTTTCTGGTAGTTAAGAATTTATGAAATTCTGATTTTTATTGAAGTCAATTTATTTAAGAAAAATTCAGAAAAGATTACTTAAGGAAAAGTTAAATTGATTCAATGTGAGTGCCAACTATATTTTTGTTACTTATGTATATGCTATTACAAAGATTTTAACAGGAAAATACATAGAAAGTTTGTACTTTTTATTAAAGGAAAGTTAATAACATTCTGTTAGAAAAATTAAGTCTTGCGGTTGCCTCTAATTAAATTTATTGTCTTGTTTTATTTTTTGTTTATTTTTTTTCTATAATTACTTGAGTAATTAAGTCCGTTGGGGGATCTTAAACCCTAGTCACTTAAACCAACTGGTTTGGGATGTGCTGACTGAAAACTCATTTTGCAAGTAATTCAGATTATATTTAAAATAAAAAATAAAAAGAATTACTTGTTCTCACTTGTCATTGAGTAACTGGTTATCTTTCACCTAAGCAAGGGATTGAGATCATGTAAAAAGATGATATTGTGGGAGGTAATACATAATATATATATATATAAATATAAAAAAAAAGGGGACAATGTACTCAAGCTTAATTATCTTTCAAGGTGTTATAACAATCCTACCATAATCTGTGCATATAATCCTTGTTATTTTTGTTATTATCTACTCTTTACAATTAATGTACGATATTTATTGTCTTAAGTTGAGTACTCATTATTGAATTCTTTTAAGTTTCTGTAGGTATATCTCTATGAATTATCTTTTGTAAACTGAATAAGATAAAAGCCAGAAAGTCTAAATTGTTAACTTTACTACTTATTTCTGTATTTTATTCAAATTAAAAAAAGAAGAAGGAGAGACTCAAATCTATTTAAGGCTTAGCATCCTCTTTAAGTAAGCTATTTGACATTTTTAAGCCAACTCTACTTAGGGCTTGGCAACCCAGATTAAGTACGCCATAGATTCTTTACACTACATTTAAGTAGGGGGAGCAATTTCTCGTATAATAATTCATATCTTATGAACTATTATATGTTTTCATGAAAGAATCTACATAATTTCAGGAAATACACCTTAATTAGGTACATTTCTAAACTATCGGTGACTTGCAGGTATTTTAATTCTTAAGTATCTGAATTTTCTATTGTTTCAGCAAGTTATATTACAAGTATCGGACAGTTGTGTTTTAAAACGTTCAATAGACTATTTTATTATTTCCTGAAGTACACGTGTCGAAACCATAATGCATGACTTAAGTGGATTTTCGGTAATTTATCTGTAACTCTTTGAAATGCGTTTGGGCATCGGAAAGTTAGATTTGTAACTGTCTGAAACATCTCTTTATTATAAAACTACTTAAGTACACGTGTCGTGATCTGGACAATTGACTTAAGTTATCTTTTGGAAGGTTATTTATAACTCTCTGAAATACACCTGAGCATCGGATAGTTAGGTTTATAAGTCTTCGAAACTTTCTAAACACCTTAAGTTAAAATTGTGCACGTGTTGAATTTCACTGCTTTATAATGTCTTAGTTGAAACTCGAAAAGTTATGTTTAACTCTTCAACTTTTCACACCTATTCCTTCGAGAAACTTAAACAGTTATCATAAGTCTTCGAGTTTTCTCACTTTTTCACTTAGCCTGAAGTTATTTTCTTTATATGAACAGTTATGCTAAGTATTCTGCAATTGTTGGTTGTAAAACTTATACAGTTATTGCAAGCACTCAAGTTATTTATCGGTAACGGATCTTCTATTTATGATTTCAATGATTGAATCCATTTATCCATTTATAAACTTGAAGAGTCATGAATGTTTTACTAACAACCTTTCGTGTTTCTACCTTGGTAAAACCCTAGCTTCACAATCTTTCCTTCCACTAAGTTCAACAGTGCAAAGCGAAGATTAATCAACAATGTCAGGACGTGGAAGAGGACGTGGTAGAATGACCAAAGTGCAGAAAAGAGAGCTGGAACTTCAGAAAATGCAAAATGAAATCAACAAAATCTATTCAAGGTACACTTTTTCAAATGAAGTACTACATGAAATAAGAAAAGCTATTCAAGATGAGAAAAATTTCTGTTGGAAATTTATTCGAAATTATGTTGAAACACAGTTTAGACTAAAACAGATTGAACTTTCCGCATTGCATTTATGGAAAAGAAATTTACAACCTAACCCTGCGGTTGTAAGTTCTAGACATGTACTAGAGACATCGGTACAGTCTATCACTTATTATGAAAAGAAGTGGAGACCAATGATTAAAAATGCAAATAGGGAATTACAATCCTTGTATCCCCAACATTATTTTCCCCCAACTGTTTTAGATGATATTAAATAGTATATCGATGAACAGAAAACTACCATTAGCAAAATGGGCCTTCGAAGTGAAGGACAAAGAGTTTATCAACTCAAAATGGCAAAGGTGGAGAGCTTAAAACTCTATATTCCATTATTACCACTTAGGCATCATGGTGAAGGACCATCAAGACAACAGGTGCCTTTAACAGGAGAAATTAAGACAATTTTAGAACCTCCTAAACAACCTGAAACACTACAGACATATAGTCGGACAAAGAAAAAGACAATTGAATATTTTGGACTAACTACAGGTGTACAAGGAATATTGCAGCAAAAAGAAGAATCAGTGAAAAATGGAAAACTATGCTCCATTGCAGAAGTTGGACAGACATTTTTGTCAGGAATCCTAGTAGATGTGACAAATATTGGCTTACAAGCATATACTCTAAGGTATTGTGTCACATTAGTGTATAATGTATCTTTTAATACAAGGAAGTTGCTCTAGTTAAGTTTGAAGGGATGGCACACATACGTGAACTGTTTGAATTTTAAGGCTTGTTGACTCTACTTCCACAACAGCCAGGCCATCTTGCTATACCCGAACTTCTTAGTTGTTTTTACTCAAACTTAACAGTGGAAGAAGGTATTCATGTTTCTAATATACAAGAAAATGACATATATTTAACTCCAAATTTACTTCATCAGGTACTTGGTCTGAAAAATGAAGGAGTTAAATTATCAGAAAGAAAATAGGTTTATCGATTGGGATGGGACATTACAAGTTTAGTCAAAGATCCAACTGCCAACAAAACATTGACATTACTAAATGACTTAAATGGCCAAGCACGTTTGGTCATGGGGCAGAAGTTGGCAGATATTGTCTTTATGCTACATATGCATTAATAAACCATATACAGGTGAACTGGTATGATATTTTTGTTTCTCATATCTTACATTTGTAGAGTAAATTATTTTATGGTGATACAATTTTGAGAATTGTGGCAAGTCAAATAGATATTACACCTTAGCCACAGAAAAGATTAAAGTCAATATCTTTCTCTGCAAAGGAACTCCAAAAATACCAAGAAGCAGATACACCTATCCTTCGACAATAACAACAGGATCGGCAAACACAATCACAGCCACAACAACAACAATTCACACAATTTATAGAAACACAGCAACATACAGATATACAACAAGATATACATACAGATATACAACAATGTATACACAGAGAAATACATATAGGTATAGATATAGACATACATACTGAATTTTTACAGCAACCATCACAAGTTTCTCAAAATGATTTAGATCAGGCATTACTTGATCAGATAAACAAAGTTAGTACAGATATTGCAAAGAAAATTTCAGATACTCTAATTGATATTTTTCAAAGACAAAGAGGCTTGTGATTATACAAATTATGTATTACATGATTTATTTTTTGTAATTTGTAACCAAAACTATTATGTAAACTGTTTACTGATTTTAATGTTACGTGATTATTTTTCACAGTTTATGATATTAAATAGTTTATGCTTAATCCATAAATCCTATTAATGTTTGAAACTATCGTTTTGATTAATATATACTTAGTAAGATATCCTTCCTTACATTTATAACACTTAACTTCCTAAAGGGGGAGAAAATAGTTTGTTTACTTTTTTATAATGTCAAAAAGGGGGAGATATAAATTATGTGACTTATTAGGTTTTGACATCATCAAAAAGGGAGAGATTGTTAGGTATTTAATTTTGATGATATATGTTTTATTAACGTATTTAAATAAGTCTACATAATATTCTCTAAGTATATTTCTCTAAGTATAATAGTTAACAGATTATCGGAAAGTTTCATTTTTATGTCAGATAAATTAAAGATTTCCGAAGAGTTAGATTTGCAATAGTTAAACTTTCGGATAGTTAACGTTTCATTTTTGTCGAATACTTTATGTTAAAAACTCGTATAGTTAAGTTATCTGCACGTGTGTTTTTAATGTTTTAAGTTGTCACGTGTTTTCCATGTGCGTTTGGTAATGAAAAATCGAATAGTTAGATAATTGTTCAAGTTTTTATACGCATGGATAGGTAACTATTCGAGTTTTATAAAAGGACTAATGAATAGATAAGTTTATTTTTTTAGTCACATGTTTTGCAGGTGCAAAAACTCAAAGAGTTAAAGGATAAGTGTTCGAGTTTTTACAAGAGTTAAAGGATAAATGTTCGACTAAATCGAAGACTTAGAAGATATTCTACAAGACTCCAGGAAAATAAAGTTTCGATGTATCTACGAGTGGAGATCGTGGAAACTCAAAATGTTAGTGAAGAAAGTGGAAATTTAAATAGAAAGTAATTTGGATTAAAGAAAAATTAGTACGAGGATTATGGATTATGGATTGTGGATCATGTGGATGAACATGTTGAATGTGAAAGATAACAAAGTTCTACTACTAATAGAGAATACGAGCTACATTACAACAGAGGATCCCAATCTCAAAAAACCAAGTCTGAATATTCAATCTGGATCCCTAACTGAAAAGTTAAGTTTGAATATTCATATTCTGAAAAGTTCTCCATCATCAGAAAAAGTTCGAAATTCCAAGCAATTTTAGAAAAGGAGCTACAAACGCAAGAAGTCTGGAAATTCAACAACTAGAGAAGAAGAGATACAGAAGTTGAGCAAAGAGAAAGAAAAGAGCTGTGTGCATAAAGATCAGGTTTTATACAATTTAAAATTAGTTTTGAAAAAGAGCTTTGTTTTCCTATTTGAATTGTATATCAAAAATTACTGTATCAAAACCATCAAGAAGGGAATTGAGCTAAAAAGATATTGTAAATTCTATCTTGAAATAAAAGAATAGAATTTCATCTACAAGTGTTTTGTGCTCTTGTTTTATCTGCTAGTTTAATTACTAAAGACACAATTCACCCCACCTCTTGTGATACAGACGATCCTATAGAGTTTATTGAACTTGATTCATTCTAGATACTTAAAGATTTTAATGGTTACTATTTGAAATATCTGAATGTTAGTATTGCTTAATGATAAATCTAATATTAACTAGCATTAAAGAGCTTAATTGATGTTATTTACAATTTGTGGAACCGCCCAATGGTTGGCTGAATTCCTCTATAAATAGCAGTATTTAACTGGAAAGATAGGCTCGTGGAGTTAACTTAAGTCTACGAGATTAGTCCATTGAGTTAGCCATAACTCCATGAAATTAGTCTGTTGTGATAACTGTAACTCAACGAAGTGTTTAACTGTGCACATAAACTTTAATATAAAAATCAAGATAGTACACAATTTTTACTCAATCATTATGGGATCGACCTATACTTGCACACAAATACAATATACATTGTGCACTTGTAGTTAAAATACAAATTGGAATTAATATCTAATTTGTGTGAAAGGTTATTAGTTTACTTCTAAAAGTAATTATTGATATAAGCATAAAGACAAAGTAAACAAGTTGTTTGATTTAATCTTTCACAACCAATGTAAGTTTTCTAGCACCGTTGCCGGGGATTGAGAAGCTAAGCAATTGTAATTGCTGTTTTGTTTTAATAGCAAGAGGAGTGTTGTGTGTTTTCTTCTATAATTGAGAATATGGCGTATGTTTATGCTCAAAGATTTTTGAAACCTGTAGTTAGCATATGTGAATTCTGCAATTTGGAAGGTCATGACATTTCTGATTGTTTAAAACTAAGACGATTGCAGATGGTTAGATCACATGAACAACAAATGAATTATCTTCAATATAATAGATCTGAGTATGAGAATCCTATGGTTTACCCAACTCATGGTTAGCTTAGAATGTGTAATATGTTGAGAGACAAGGAAGTTTAGAATAGGTATGACAGACTAGAGCGTAGCTTAGAGCAAAACATGAACAAACTAGAACAATATATGTGTTAGCAACAAGAAGTTAACTAATTAAACTATAGAGAAGAATATTCAGAACCTAAAATTGATATCATTTACGAAACTGAAAAAACCATAATGAAAATTGATCAAAAATTGAATGCAATGAGATTAGATGATTTAGAAAGAAAACTAAAAACATTGGATGAATATACAATGAAATTACAAGTTATGCAATAGGAAAACACAAATAAAAACTTTCATGTTACAGATCTGCATAATTTGCAAGACATACAAACAAAAGAAAATACTAATGCAATAGAATTTAAAGAATGCAATTTAAAACTAAAAACAGTTGAAGATCATAATCACGAAAATGATATACAAGAACATCAAGAAAGTAACGAAAATCTAGAAGATGTATGTATAACATTAAGATCTGGAACTAATATACCACCAAGAATTCAAAAAGAAAATAATATGAAGGTGGATAAGAGCAAAAATCAAAATAATAATGAAAATGTAATAATTGAAAATATAGAAGTCAATGAAGAAAAATCTGAATCTGAAAATGAGACTAAAAATGACCAAACAAATCAAATGAAAGAAAAAGAATCTTTTAAATCACAATCATTAGCACCCTATCTTGAAATATTACAACAAACATTTCTTGAAAAACAAGAAAAAATTAGAGAAATTTTTGAAAAGTACAAGTTAACATTCCTTTATTAGACTTATTACAGAAAATGCCACCTTGTGCTAAATTTCTTAAGGATTGGTGTACTAAGAAAAGAGAGCGAAAAGTTTTAAGGAAAGTCTTTTTAGCTGAGCAAAGTAGTTCCCTATTTTTGCCACATTCCTAAAAAGTTATCTGATCCTGGAATTCTTGTTATATCATGCACCATAGGAAATATCATTCTAAAAAGAACCTTAATAGACCTATGTGTAGGTATAAATGTTATGCCAAGTGATATATTTGCATCCTTAGGATTAGAATGCTTAATCCCTACTAGGACTATTATTCAATTAGCTGATAGAAGTATAAGATACCCTAGAGAAAAAAATAGAGGATGTCTTAATTAAAATCAAAAACTTCATATATCCTATTGATATTGTAATTTTGGATTCCCAACAAATTAAGCATAAAAATAGTGATACATCTTTAATTTTGAGAAAACCATTTTTCGCAACATCAAGGGCTATTATTAATTGTAAAACTAGAGTAATGAAGTTAGCATATGGTAATGAGGATACTCAATTAAACATTTTCAAACCAGAAAAGTTTGAGGAGTTAGAAATGTCCTTACATACTATAGACTTTTTAGAGGATGAAGGAGATATGCTAGATGATGTGATTCAAGAAGAATTAAATAAGCAACTCAATTCTAAAACTTTAGAAGAAAGTGAAAGCATAAATATAGAATGAGATCAGGAAGAAATTAATTTAGAAAATGATGATGTTCAACTAGGAGCCCTAGCTTCTGATGGGCAATAATTAGAATTAAAACATTTACCTCCTGAATTAACCTATATATTTCTGGAAGAGAAATGAACATGTCCAATCATTATTGCTTCAGATTTAAAAGAGGATCAAATTACTAAATTAAAAGATGTAGTAAAAACTTATAAAAAAGCAATAGGATGGACTATGATTGATATAAAAGGGTTAAGTGCAAATTTATGCTGTCACCACATATATTTAGAAGAGAATGCTAAACCAGTTCGAATTCCTGAGAGGAGATTAAATCCAAACCTTAAAGTAGTCAAGAAGGAAATAGTGAAATGGTTAGATAATGACATAATTTATCTAATTTCTGATAGCTCATGGGTTAGTCCAATCCATGTAGTTCCCAAGAAATCAGGATTAACAGTTATTTGGAATGAAAGCCAAGACTTGATACCTACTAGAATTCAATCAGGCTAGAGAGTGTATATAGACTATAGAAAGCTGAATGTTGTGACTAGGAAAGATCATTTTCCCTTACCTTTCATAGATCAAATGTGAGAAAAATTAGTAGGGCAAAAATATATTTGTTTCCTAGACGGGTATTCAAGATATAACAAAGTCCCAATAGCATTAGAGGATCAAGAGAAAACAACTTTCACCTGTCCTAATGGAACTTATGCTTTTAAGAGAATGCCATTCGAATTATGCAATGCACCAACCACCATTCAAAGGTGTATGCAGGGCATATTCACTAGAATGACTGAAGATTTTTTAGAAATATTTATGGATAATTTTACTATTTATGGAACTTCATATGAAGTGTGTTTAAACAATTTAGATCAAGTATTAAAATGCTGTGTGGAAAAAAGTCTAGTTCTAAATTGGGAAAAATGTCACTTCATGGTTAAACAAGGAATAGTCTTGGGACATGTTGTTTCAAAGAAAGGGTTGGAAGTAGATAAAGCTAAAATAGAAGTAATTTCTAATCTACCAGAACCTAAATCAATAAAAGATATTAGATCATTTCTAGGACATACTCGATTTTATAGAAGATTTATTAAAGATTTTAGCAAAATAGCTAGACCTTTAACTAATCTATTAAAAGATGTCTCATTCAACTTTGATAAAAATTGCAAAGAAGCATTTTTCAAGCTTAAAACTAGCTTAATTTCAATTCCTATAATACAAGCACCTGATTGGAGCCATCCACTTGAATTAATGTGTGATGCATCAAATTTTGCTATAGGAGTAGTGTTGGGACAGAAGATAGAAAAATCTCCTAGAGTGATTTAGTATGCAAGCAAAACTTTAAATGATGCTCAAGTTAATTACACAACTACTGAAAAAGAGTTGTTAGCTGTTATGTTTGCCTTAGAAAAGTTTAGATCATATTTGATTGGAGCTAAAGTGATAGTATACACAGATCATTCAACTTTAAAACACCTAATAGCAAAGACAGAGACCAAACCTAGATTGATCCAATGGATATTATTATTACAAGAATTTGATCTAGAAATTAAGGATAAAAAAAGTTGTGAGAATGTAGTAGCAAATCATTTATCAAGATTACAAGTAGAAAAATCAAATATTGAAATTAAGGATAATTTTCCTTATGAACAATTAATGACCATCAACACAATGCGTTGGTATGTAGATTGGTTAATTACTTAATTACTAGTTTAACACCTAAGGATTAGAATAGACAGGATAAGAAATTGTTCTTTTCAAGAGTAAAATGTTACTATTGGGAAGACCCATACTTATTTAAGAAATGTCCTGATCTAGTTTTAAGGAGGTATGTTCCAGAAACTGAATATTAGAGCATATTATCTTTCTACCATGACCAAGCATGTGGATGGCATTTTGGTTTAGGGAAAACTACTGCTAAAATTCTACAATGTGGATTTTATTGGCCAACACTATTCAAAGATGCTCATAAATATTGCTTAAATTGTTTAAGATGTCAACAAATAGGAAGAATATCAAAGAGGAATATGCTGCCTCTTAATCTTATTGTTGAGGTTGAAATCTTTGATATGTGGGGAATAGATTTTATGAGTCCATTTTCTATGTCTAATCAATTTAATTATATATTGTTAAGGGTGGATTATGTATCTAAATGGATAGAAGCTATTCCTACAAAAACTAATGACAACAAAGTGGTAATACATTTTATAAGAACTAATATAATTGCCAGATTTGGAATACCTAAAGCTATTATCAGTGATATAGGAACTCATTTCTGTAATAGAAGTTTTGAAGCCTTAATGAAGAAATATGGAGTAAATCACAAAATTGCAACATCATATCATCCGCAAGCAAGTAGACAAGTAGAAAGTGCAAACAAACAAATTAAGTTAATCTTAGAAATAGTAAATCCTACTAGAACAGATTGGGCTAATAGATTGATAGATGCACTTTGGGCTTATAGAACTGCTTATAAGACAAGCTTTGGTATGTCACCTTTTAGGCTAGTATATGGAAAAAGTTGCCATTTACTAGCTAAAATTGAACATAAAGCTTATTGGGCATTAAAAACTTTGAACACTAATTTAAATCAAGCTACTGAAAATAGAAAAATACAATTAATTGAATTAGAAGAATTTAGGAATGAAACTTATTCGAGAACTGTAAGAGAAAAAGAGAAAATGAAGTTCTGGCATGACAGGAAAATTATTCCAAAAACCTTTGAAATAGAACAAGAAGTATATCTTTACATGACTAGACTCCATAACCATTTAGGAAAATTAAGATCTCGATGGGCCGGACCTTACATAGTTCGAAATATTTATCCTTATGAAGTTATTGAAATTGAAAATCCTAAAAATCAGAATATATTTAAAGTAAATGGACAAAGACTTAGACCTATTTTGAAAATACCAAAATGTTCTTTTGGAGTTATAGAAGAAGTAAGAGTGGAGGACTACTCGAGCTTTACTTAGTAAGGAAATTTCTAAAAATATATAGATATATAAAAAAACCTTATTTAAACATAGTCACGGTTCAACTGAAAGGAATTATTAGTTTTATCGAACGTATTTTAAAAGAAAAAAATCGTTGCGGTTCAACCGACAGGATCCATTGGTCTGACCGAAACATAAAAACATAAAAAAAAATCTATATATTATATTTAGTTTAATGTCGGTGTTATCGAAGTATAGTATAGGTTCAATTGATAGAAAAAAGAAAATATTTAATTTCGATTCAATCGAGGAATATAACGGTTTGACCAAAAAATTTTAAAATATTGGAAAACTAAGAATCGGTTAGATCGGAAATTCTTCGGTCTTGACCAAAGTAAAAAGTATTATTTTATGTATTTTTATTAGATATAACTTTACAAAAAGTCTGTTGAGTTACACTTAACTCAACGAACTTACTCCATTGAGTCTAGGATAAGTTAACGGTTTTACCCTGTTGAGTTAACTATAACTCAATGGAGTACTGTAGTTAAGTCCATGAACTTAGTTCGTAGAGTTAACCATAATTCCACGGATGAGAGAGCGAGAGTTTGTGTGGGAAATGACTCGATTACCCACCTAAACTTAGAGCTTATTTATACTTAACTTAAGGTTTGGGGGCATTATCCGCAGAATCATTTAGAACTTAGACTAGTAGAGATTAGAGTGATTCCATTCCGTTACGTAACTCCACGATGGCAAAGATGACACCGGAATTTTGGGAGGCCATAGTTGACACTTCAAAATTTCTTAAAGATTCGGAGGAATGGCACACAAGGCAGGAAATCAACAATACGACGAGGGAAAAAGAGCTTCAAAAGGTAAAATCTGACATTTTCTATTAGAGGAAAGTGTTAGTTGATTTAAGCATAAAAATACCTCAGATGATGGAAACTAGAATCAAAGTATGGAAGTTGTTGTAAGTAGAGAGAGAAGAATCATGCCAAATAACGAAGTTGCCCTAGAATTGATCCAACGTAAGTCCCGACTCTAGTTTAAAACACACATAGGTAGACGAGCTTAAATGGCAATCTAGGAGCAACAAAGGAAAGAAAATGAAGAACAAGCAACTAAAGAACAAGAGGAGCCGACTACTAAAAGACTTGTCCTTGAGGAATAGCAACCAAGACCTTCAGTTCCACCATCAAGGCCATTAGAAAGAGCAGCAATTTTGGGGCCTTCTACGGAGGAAGAAATAAGAGAATTTCAAGAATTGGTTCAAATTGGAAAAGACCAAGGAGAACTAGAAGAGTTGGTAGTAGCTATAGCACATCTGGTGTTTGATGCATAGTGCAAAAAGAGGGCTGCAGAAAAGTTGAAAGCCCAATATAAAATTAAAGTTGAATAGCATCAAGAAGACACTACTAGACCTATTGTAAGAGGAGCTGAAGCTGGTCCTTTGAGACTAGCAATTATATAAAAAGTTAAACAAGAAGAGCAAGTACCTATGGCTCAAAGGCATGTAGAGCCTATTTTTGTATATTTAATTTCAAAAGAAGAAGAAGAAGACTAGGCACAATTAATTAGAAGAAGGAAAGGAAAAGAGATAGTGCCTGAATATCAAGAAGAGATTAAATCTGAGATGCAAATATCAGAAGGGCATGTAGAGCCAATTTTTGTAAACCTGCTATCCGATTCTGAGGAGGAGGAGCAGCAGCAGCAGCAAGAGCAAAGAGAAGAAGAAAAATAGCCTGAAACTAATCTACAACCTATACAAGCAAAAGAAATAGAAATTAGGGTAGAAGCTGATTAGCCCGTAACTCCATCCCAATCTGCCACAGAATCAGAAAGAATAGTGACAATGCAGATTGGTAGTCAAGAGGAAAAAGAAAAAGAAGAAACTGAACAAGAAGTTGAACAAGTACATATGAAAAGAGATGACTCGACAGATTCCACTAAAGAGCAAAGAACTCTTCAACAAATTTTGGAAAGAACTCAAGACAGAGTGGAGAGTTCTACCGGCTCACCACTACAGACAAAAGCAAAAGCAAAAATGCAGGAATTTTCGGAGCATTTTCAGTCTATTCAAGTTCAACACTGGTAAGAGGAAGTTCAAGAACAAACCCCTTTGGAGCAACAAATTTACATTCTTGACTCGACTGAAGCAACAATTTTAAATGAAATACACTTTTGTAGTTAAGAAGCATATAATAAATACCAAGAGATTAGGGGTTATGGTATCATATACAGTAGACCAGTAAATTAGGACGGGATGCAAGAAATTAAGGATTTATTTGAGTTCCAAGGTCTACTATAGTTTATTTCTCAAGAAAGAGGGCATGTAGTATATGAGAATCTAGTGCCCTATTTTATGCAAATTTAAGAGAAGGAGAAAGAGGATTAATTTCCAACGTGGAGCAAGCTGATGTACAGATAACACCAGAGCTTTTCCACAACATTTTAGGATTGAAGAATGAAGGACTAGAAATTCTAGAAAGCACAACTGCAGTTGAGTGGATAGAACAAATCATAAAGAAGTGTTTAGCTATCAATCCTAGTGTGCCATTGTTAAATAGACTGAAGCACTTAAATGGTAAAGCACACATGATAGATAACATTTTAATTAAGAATGTCTACCAACAACAAGGCCATGATTTAGAACTGAGTCAATTTGTCAAATGGGCCACATATGTAGTTGTGAACGGAATTTAGATAAATTGGTCTGTAGTTTTTATCTCCAAGTTGAGAGCAATAAAGAAGAAATTATTTTATGGAGATCTGATTCCACTATTGATGGTGGACAGTATTGATTTCACGAAATGGGCATCCAAAATGATAAGATTAAGAACCATTTCAGTGAAAGAATATAGAAATTATGCTGTTGCAGAGATTGCTGAACCTTCTAGAGGAATTACAAGAGTTGTAGAGAGGATAAATCAATTAGAGCAACAATTAGAAAAACTCCAAAAGGAAGTAGATGAACTTAGGAGAAAAGATTAAATTGTATTGTTCATCTACTTGTATATATTTGTATGAAAAATATCTGATTAATAGTAATGTAAACTATTCATATAAATAAATGTATGTTTTTCAAATGTGTTTGCATTTATGTCTGAGAATGATGTAATGGATGAACTATCTTGAATATTATATAATGGTTTGAACAAGATGCAAGATTGTTTAAAAGATATACAAATTTGCTGAATGACAAGATTAAATGCAAGATAACTAGTTAATGTTTGAAAATAGCTAGATGCTGCAAAGTAAAATATAAATTCTACATAACATGAAGTGAACTGTAAGTTAAATATTTATATAATGTTCAGATTTGAATGAGTTTTTAATTAGAACACTGTAATAATGACATGTATTTAACTTTACTTAAGTTAACAAAATGTAGGAGAGAAAAAAATATAGAAGTTAATATGAGGAGTAAGTTTTAGAAATTTGTCAAGTATTAACTCAACAAAGTAAGTTCGTTGAATTAACCTTAACTCCACGTGGACAATAATATAATATAAGGTCACTCCGTTGAGTTATCTCTAACTCAACAAAGTTAGTCCATAGAGTTAGCAATAGTAACCGAAGCTAGTCCGTTGAGTTAACTGTAACTCAACGAGGTTAGTTTGTGGATTAAGCTAAATGGTTATTCTTTTAGCCACGAACGAAACTTCGTGGGTTTAGTAGTTACTAAAGATTTGAAATTAGAAGTAGAACACATACCCATAAAAATAGGAACCACACTACACGTTACAAGACACGTTCTTGCAACAAGATTCATTTGCTTTATGGACGTCCATTATAAATATAGGACAAAATGTTATTTACAAGTTACCAACACTTGAGAAAAGGAAATTCGTTGGGGAACTGGAAGAAGAAGTAGCTTATTCAACTTCATCCGTCAATAGCTATTTACTGAATATAAAGCTTCAGACTGGTATGTAATTAATCTTCTGCTATTTTACTTTATATTAAGAGTTTATGAGCACATGGGTTCGTTCTCCTAGCACTAAATGATTAGTGATAACACCAACACAGGATTATTCAACACAGAGACATATTGAAATATTTTTTGAATTGGACTTTAACGAAATCCTTAGGGGTATAACTAACCTTTCTTTAAAAGAGAACGAAGATATGGCTACTCTAGTAGAGAAACCATTAGGGGAAATTCTGTATCCTGAATTAGTTGATGAACCTTCATGTATTCGATTGCCAAACTTTGAGGGAGATAGGTTTGAATTGAAATCTAATTATATCAGTCAATTGCCACATTTTCATGGATTAGAAAGAGAGGATGCTTGTTATTTCCTTAGAGAATTTAACGAAGTTTGTCAAATGATGAAAATGCCAAACATGAGTGTAGATGCTATTAAACTTAGATATATCCCTTTTGCTTTAAAAGACATAGCTAAGAGATGGTTATATACTCTATCGCTTGATTCAATTTCTACATGGACTGAATTTTACTCTGTTTTTCTAGAAAAATATTATCCAACACATCAAACAATTAAAAAGAAAAAGGAAATATAAATGTGTAGTGAAAAACAGGGAGAATCATTTTAGAAATATTTTGAAAGATTTACTAACTCAATGTCCACATCATGCAATGAGTAAAGCACAATTAATAAGTATAATTTATGAAGACATAGATGTTTCAACGAAATGTTTATTAGAATCTACTTGTCAGAATAGATTTTTAAAACTGTGTAGTGAAGAAGCATGGGCATATTTAGAAAACTTTGCAAAAAAAACTACATAGTGGGAAAACTTAGCTGAAGCTATTACAAATAAAAGAATATTGCCAAGGAGAATGCATGAAATAGATTCAAGCACTATGCTTGAAGTTAAATTAACTGAATTAACAAGGAAAATAGAAGAGTTATCATTAAATCAAAAGCTAGCAGAAAAGAATGCAAACGTTAATGATCTAGATATTATTTATGCGAGAAACCAAAAAGATAACTTTGGAAATTCTTATAACCCTAATTGGAGAAATCACCCGAATCATTCTTGGAGAAACAATAATTTCCAAGGAGGAGAAAATATAAATGAAAAAAATATAAGTTATGAAGCTTTAATTGAACAAGGATCTAGAATAGAGAAATTAGAAAAGATAATCCAACAATTAAATAATCGTCTAGATCTTGTATTTGGAAATGCTGCAATTCATAATCAAAATATAAATAGAAATATACCCCCTAGACAGAAAGAATCAATGGAAGTTATACCTACTAGAGGATTGCCAATGCAAGCAGTACCTAACCCTGTCAATAGAACTATTAATGAAATTGATACCTCCTCTAGGAGGGTAGCTAAATGAAACAATATAACTGAAGTAACTATGTATAATATAGTAAGTAGAAAAATATAAAAAGAAAAAAATATGTAATTTTAATTATATTTAGTAGTATCGTAGAGTTATTACTTAACTCAACGAACTTAGTCCATTGAGTTATGACCTAACTCTACGAGGGTGTGAAGTAGCTATGTTAATTTTGTCTCTGTTAAATTTTTGTTTATGTTATACAGAATCACAACAAATGGAATTGATGAAATTACCACTAGATGCACTGAGGGAAGAACTGAGTAACCTGTCAATTAAAGATCTGTACAGATTGTGTTGTGTATCAAAGGAAATCAAAGACTGTGTAAGAGAAAAATATTTTCATAGACTACAAGCTACAAAAATGACTAAGACTAGAGATGAATTTTTATGGAAGTCATTTAATCGTAGTTCAATCAATTATGAATATCTGAATATGGAAGAAACTACTGGAATTCCACCTAATATATTAGAAGGAATAGATCATATTATGGGGATGGATGAAGGATTAATTATATACAGAACTAAACCAAGGTATGCAATTCTGTTACTTGATATTTTAATTAGAAATCCTATCACAAAAGAAGAATGGAATATAGGAAGGCCTAATAGATATGAAGTACCAACTAAAAATTGTAGGTCAGCTTTAACATTTTCTGATAAAAATTTGACCATTCCTGAAAAATTATATTATTGGAGACCAACTAGAAATTGGGATGAAAATTTATGCTTAAGTGTGTATAATTTTCTGAATAGATCTTGGACTGAAAATACTATGATATATCTAGGACAGAAAGCATTAATTAACAGCATACATGTCATACTTGATGGATATATATATCTAGTCACAGATATATTAGTTGCATTTAGATCTAATTTATACATAGTAAGTATAGATAGTTATGATGATGATTTTATAGAAATGTTACCTATATCGAGTGAAATAGCTAAACCACCATCTGCAGAATATGATAAAATTCAATTAGGAATGTGGTATAATGAATATGATGATCCTACTTTATGTCTAATAAGATGGTGGGATGAATTGAGGAAATTTCAAATATGGATTATAAATGACCTAAATGAATGGAAGTGGGAAGAAGAATATATTGAAATAGATGTAGAAATAGAAACAGCTAAACTATATTGGAACAGAAGAGGATCCCTTTCTGCATTTCATTTCATTAATGGAAATACACTTATATTTAGTATTGATAACATACTACAAGTTTACAAGCTAAAAAGGAAAACGAACTGCACTAAAACAGAATTAATAGCAAGAAAAATTATGCCTAAAAAGTTTTCTTGGACTGACGCGTTTATTCCATTTGTTACTACTTTTCAATCATATTCTTAAATTGTGATTTTGTGCATTTAATGTTGTGTATTCTGCATTTATTTAAAACAAAAAAAAAAGAGAAAAGGAAGAAAAATTTTCGTTTTAGTTTTATTTTATAAGAAAAGAAAAAATAAAATATCAATCCAGTTTGTTGGTATTTGTTCTGGGAAACCAACTGGCTTGCTTGTAAGCCACCAAAGGTATAGGAGCCTAGGTTCCACACAAGACATTGATTTAACAAGTTATGTTTTGTTGTTAAGTGTTATTTTGTTATATATTCTACTATTATTTGTAAATGAAAAGTTTTTCAGAATCAAAAATCAGAAGATATTGAAGGAGATACAAAAGGACAAGGTATGCAATTGATTACTTATCCTGAATTTACATTTAAACTCAATTCGTTGAGTTAGGTGCTATGTCAACGAAACAATATTCATGCCTGCTACATTTACTATATTTACTATAAAATCTTTTACATTGAGGACAATGCAAAATGTAGGTATGGGGGGGAGGTAATTAAAATAACAGCCATGTAATTTTGTTAATTAAAGGAATTAGAATGGTATTGCAAAAGTTCTATGGAAATTGAAAATTTTTTGAGACTATTTGATAATTGAGACTGTAACTACTTAAATGTTATATAAGATGCTATAGAATTTTACTATTCATACAAATCTAGATATAGTTTCTTATATTTTTGCTAAATTTTATGAGTTTAACAGTTTCATGATTTTAAAAAGAAATCAGAATGCTTAACTGAAACTCAGTAAATTATCTGAAATCCTGAAAGAGCTAAAATGTTGATTTTTGGATTAAATGAAGTATATATGATCAAGGATACATTTAATTTGATTAATTAAACTTGTAGAATGATTTATGTGTAAATCTTATTAAACTACAGAAAAAGTATGAGCTTATTGGTATGGATTCATATTTTCAGTAAATAATAGAAGCAGGACTATATGAGATTTGTGTTTTATTACATCCGTATTAATGAAATACGTACATATATTGTGTTGAAAAGAAAAAAAAAAAAAAAAAAAACTTTGAGAGTTTATTGACTTGTTTGATCACGAGTCTTTTGTACTTGAGCAGATAGGTATGTAAGGATTGTTGACCTCAAAAGGACTCTTTAAGTCTAGCAATCTAAGATCCTAATCAGATCTGGGATTGTTGACTGAAAGCTCAATACATGGGTACACTAGAAAGCTCTTGTATGATTCAAGCTTGTCAAATTAACTTTTAAAGTACAAATATGCATATACTGTTCTAAAAAGATACAAGTGTTTTGTGAAATACAGATATCTTTTGAATCGAGTATATTTTCTATTATCTAAAATTGCTGAAGTATGAATCTAGAATAGACTTTTGAAGTTGTTTATTTGAGATACAATTCTTTATTCTACTTGTCTTAATCATATTGAATTGGATTGTGTTTTGATTTGTATGTAGTTGAAATTTATTCTGGAAATCATATTGGAAAAGTCAAGATGACAGATGCTGAAAAGAAGAAAAATGATAATATAATTAACACCTATGTGATGCTGATATATTTTGTATGTAATTTACATATATTCTAAATATATTTGTAGGTTGAAGAGGAGAAAACAAAGTTAAAACAGATTACTGAAACATATAGAATATCTATATAGTAATCTAATTTATTATTCTGAAGAAAAACGAAGTGAAGAATTAATTCTAGCACTTTAGAAAGACCAACTAGTTAGATCTTAATTTGCTAAGGGACTAGCAAAATTTAAGTATATGAGAAGTGTTTAGAATGAAAAAGTGTATAATATTAATGGTTAAATGATGGTTAATTGCATAATATTTAGTTTATCATATGAGAATTAAGCCATTATATTATAATTGCACTGTTATATGCTTTAATGAAAGAATTTGCATAATTTCAAGGAATTAATGTTAATTTAGTACATTTCTGAA
Source organism: Cymodocea nodosa (assembly GCA_036874045.1). Classification (NCBI taxonomy): domain Eukaryota; kingdom Viridiplantae; phylum Streptophyta; class Magnoliopsida; order Alismatales; family Cymodoceaceae; genus Cymodocea; species Cymodocea nodosa. The sequence goes on along the minus strand of JAZBRI010000003.1, from coordinate 17,277,426 downwards.
TTGTCGATAAATTGCAGGCTAAAAAATTCTTAAGTATTCGAACTTTCTGTTATTTTAGAGAGTTATACTACATGTACCGAATAGTATGTTTTAAAAGAATATTTTATTATTTCTTGGAATGCACATGTTGAAACCTTAATGCATGACTTAAGTGGATTTTCAGTAAGTTATCTGTTAACTATCCGAAATGCATCTGGGCATCAGATAGTTAGGTGCTTAAGTGTTTGAAATATCTGAATTTGTTAAGTTAGAATTATGCATGTGTTGAATTTAAATGCTTTAGTAGATCACGTGAAATGCACATGTTTAACTCGTTAAGTTAGCATAACTGTACGAGTTGAGTTACATGAATACACACTAAGGTAACGCGTTATGTTAGCAGTTTATTTCTTTATTGCACGTGTTTTATAGTTAAATCAACGAAGTAAGTCCGTTGAGTTATCTATAACTCCATGGATCATTTATTTTCTAATATGCCACTATAGCAATTACAAAAATAGGACATTGAAAGGAAAACCACGATTGCACGTATCACGCAGGAATTCACTCGTGGAAGGAAGAAGAAATCACCATCGTTGATATGAATGAAGGAAATCCAACCGATCATCTAAGTAGAAGCAGTTACTACTAAGAAATATAAAAGAAAAGGAGAGAAGACGAAGAAGGTGTGTGTGTGCAGGGGTGGAGGACCGCGCTAACTACAGGCAGCGTTGGAAGTTCCCTGAAGCTCCACACCAACATTACCATAATCACCAACCATCAAAGGTCTTTGAGGATACTTTCCTGATGTCGGGTCGATTCTGAGCCAAACACGATGCTTGAAAACCACTGTGAGGAGTGATCGCGTCACAGGAAGGGACGTCATTTTCACCAATCACCGACTCATATCTCAGGAGATCGTAAAGCTTCTAGCCTTGGTTTCAGGTTGATGCCAATATGCTGAAGAGGAGATCATCTTGCAATTCTAGACTCGTGATTCTATAAGGAGAGGAGACAGGATTGTAAGTGATTAAATTTTCAATGGTGTAATCGCGTCGCATGTAGTGACAGAAGTTTTTACTATCGATAGAGATTTTTACATTTCACCTTTCGCCCATTTTCATGAGCATATCAAAACAAAAATACCAAAAACAACTTATCTGTGTTTACCTTTAGTATTTAAGTGTTGTACTGTTTGTTTTGTATTGTGATTAATGTTATCATTGTTAGTATTGTGAATGTTTGATGTTTATTTAATTCAGAAAATAGAAAATAGTTTTACAGTTTACTAAACTTGATTCATTCCAGATACTTAAAGATTTTAATGGTTACTGTTTCAAATATCTGAATGTTAGTATTGCTTAATGATAAATCTAAAATTAACTAGCATTAAAGAGCTTAATTAATGTTATTTACAATCTTTGGAACCACCCAATGGTTGGCCAAATTCCTATGTAAATAGCAATATTTAACTGGAAAGATAAGCTCATAGAGTTAACTTAAGTCCACGAGGTTAGTCCATTGAGTTAGCCATAACTCCATGAACTTAGTCCATTGTGTTAACTATAACTCAACGGAGTGGTTAACTAAACACATAAACTCTAATATAAAAATCAAGACAGTACACAATTCTTACTCAATCTCTATGAGATCGACTTGTACTTGCACAAAAATACAATATACAAAAAGGGCATGCAGTTTATGAAAATTTAATGCCCTATTTTTATGCAAATTTAAGAGAGGAAGAAGGAAATTTAATTGCAAACATGGAAGAAGTTAATATTTAGATAACAACTAAGCTTCTCCACAACATTTTTGGATTGGAAATGAAAGAATTGAAATTTTGGAAGAAATAACTACAGTGGAATAGACTGAACAGGAAATTAAGTAGTGCATAGCTAGTGACTCTCGTGTGCCAATACTTAACAAAATGAAGTACTTAAATGGAAAGGCACACATGGTGGCAACTATACTGGTGAAGACTGTTTATCAAAGACAATGCCACAATATTGAATTGAGTCAATTTGTCATGTGGGCCACATATGCAATTGTTAACAGAATACAAGTGAATTAGTTTAAAGTATTCATCTCCAACCTCAAATCAATAAAGAAAAAGTTATTTTATGGAGATTTAATTCCACTACTGATAGTGGAAGGAATTGACTTCACGAAATGAACATCTAAGAGGATAAGATCTAAAGCCATTTTAGTGAAGGAATACAGTAATTATAATGTTGCTATTGCTTCTATTGTTGGACCTTCTAGAGACTTTACAAGAGCTGTAGAACGTATAAATCAATTAGAGCAACAACTAGAGAAGCTCCAAAAGGAAGTAGATGAACTTAGGAAGAAAGACTAAATGCATTATTCATCTACTTGTATTAAAAAAAAAAATCTGATAGTATGTAATTATAAACTATTTATATATATGAATATTTGAACAATAAGATGCTTTTGAATTAATGTTTGTGAATGAATGATTTAAAGCTGTATTGAAATTCTAATCTATATATATGTTTGAAGCATTACAGAACTGTTTTAAAAGAAATTGAATTGAATGAAAGATGTGCTTAAAGGCACAATTATTTAAGAAACACCTAAATATGTTTACAAATTGCAAAAACTCTAAATTCTACATAACAAGAAATGAACTATAAGTTAAATATGCATATAATGTTTAGATTTAAATGAGTTTAAATTGGAACACTACATTAATGTAATGTATTTAACTTTATTTAAGTTGATAAAATGTAGGGGGAAAAAAAATATATAGAAGTTAAGATGAGGAGTAAGTTTTAGAAAAATTTTCTAAGTGTTAACTCAACGAAGTTAGTTCGTTGATTTAACCTTAACTCCATGAAGTCAATATTGAAATATAAGGTCACTCCATTGGGTTATTTGTAACTCAATGAAGTTAGTCTATGGAGTTAGCAATCAGTAACTAAGGCTAGTCCGTTGAGTTATCTGTAACTCAACAAGGTTAGTTCATGGAGTTAGTATAACAATTATTCTTTTATCTACGAATGAAACTTCATGGGTTTAGTGGTTACTAAAAATTGAAATTAAAAGTGGAACACGTATCCATAAAAATAGGAGCCATATTGTATGTTACAAGACACGTTCTTGCAACGAGATTCATTTGCCTTATGGACGTGCATTATAAATATAGAACAGAATGTTATTTACTAGTTACCAACACTTGAGGAGAGAAAAGAAAATTCGTTGGGGAACTACAAGGAGAAGCAGCTGATTCAACTTCATTCGTCAACAACTATATTTGAGCTAACCTTTTGTCTACTTGAAAAATCTTCTTAAACCATATACGAGGAACTTCATCTACATCTATTTCTTTGCCTTTTGCATTTCCTCTACCTCTTCCTTTTCCTCTGCCACACCTTTTATAGAACTTTGAATACATCGTCATAGGTTATTATATGAACAAGTGGGAAAGATTTTCAGAAAGATGTTATAAGATAACCTAGGTTCTCGTGTAATAAGTGTTTAAATAGGGTTTCAACAACATAACTTAATGAGTCTATTAATCGGGTTTGAGTTTTAAATGAATATTGAATAAAGTTTATTCAATCGAAGTACCCGAAAAATTTAAGTATAACTCGTTGAGTTACCTAACCTAACGAGTAAAATGTTGTCTAGAGGTCGTTTTACACACTACCTTACATAACATAACATCTAATTAGTATACTTTGACTAAAAAGCAAGTTTCGGATATTTTCAACTGAAAGCTTTCAAAAACAACATATAAGCTATAAGCAACAGATATAAACATTATCTTGAAAACATTGTAAACTATTCTAATATTCTTTTTATGAACCTAAAATAGTTTATTTGTCTGTGAAATTGTTTCATCAAGATCTTAAGAGGACAAAACTTAGATTAACTAAGGTTTATATTTTGAATGATATTAATCTGTTTTAGATATTGTAAATCCTCCCCCTATAAATATACTTCAAATATATTCAATAACATACAAAATATACTTGTATAAAGTAGGTGTTACTTATAACTATACTTTAAATTTTTCCTTATAGAAATTTCTGGTATCCTGAATTCATCAAGAATGATTTCTAGGATCAACTCCAACTGTATATGAATCAAAACATAACTTTAAAATTAATATGATTAACATAAGGAGAATAAAGAAATGTATCTCAAATAAACATTTTCAAAAGTACTTGTTTAGATTCAACAAATCAGCAGTCATATTGGTAGAAATTATATTTGATTCAAAGATATCTATATTTAATGAAACAACTTTTATCTTTTCAAAACAGTAAATGTTGATAATTTTCTTTAAAAGTTAGTTTGAAAAGCTTGAATCATACAAGAGCTTTCTAATGTACCCATGTAATAAGCTTTCAATCAACAATCTTAGGTCTGATCAAGACCTTTGGTTACCAGATTTAAAGAATCCTTTTTCAAAACAACAATCCTTACATACCTATCTACTCAAGTACAAGAGGCTCGTGATCAAATTGATCAATAAACTCTCAAAGATTTTCACTTTGTAAGAACTTTTTATTTTAAACACAATATATATGTATTTCATTAATACAGATGCAATAAAGCACAAATCTCATACAATTTTTACTTCTATGATTTTATTGAAAATATGAATCAATTTCAATAAGCTCATACTTTTGATCAGTAGCTTAATATGATTTACATATAAATTATTCTACAAGTTTAATCAATCAAGTCAAACTCATTCCTGATCATATGCACTTTCATTGATCCAAAGAAAACACTTAATCAAAATTTCAGGATTTCAGAGGAATTTAATGTTTTTCTTTGACATTTCCACTTAAAATTTTAAAAACCATTAAACTTAGAAAAATAAGTAAAATCAATAAGATACTACAATAATTTTATCATAAATACATAGTATCTTATGCAACAATTTAGATATTACTTAGATATTTATGATAAGTATATAATATCTATGAGGTAAACAACATCATCAACAATATTTATCTTTTGTGGAGTTTAAGCATTTTACACATCACATAGCCTAGAAATACCTAAATTTAATCTTATGTTGCATAATGTATTTTCATCTAGAGGTTTTGTAAATATATCAGCTAATTAATTTTTACTAGACACAAATCCTAATTTAATTTTTCCTTTAATTACGTTATCTCTTAGAAAATGATGTCTAACCTCTATATGCTTTGCTCTAGAATGTAATATAGGATTTTTGGAAAGATTTATTGTAGAACTACTATCACAATAAATCCCAGTTGTATCATAAGATAATCCAAAATCTTCTAAAGTTTGCCTTATCCACAAAATCTGAGTGCAACACAATGCAGCAGCAACATATTCAGCTTCAGTGGTTGAAAGTGCTATACAGGTTTGCTTTTTACTAAACTATGACACCAAATTATTTCCCAATAATTGACATGTGCCAATAGTACTCTTTCTATCAAATTTAGATCCTACGTAATCAGCATTAGTATATCTTATAAGATCTATTGAACTACCCTTAGAATAATACAATCTGAAATTTTTAGTTCCTTGTATATATCTAAATATTCTTTTAACAGCAATTGAGTGTAATTCTTTAAGATTAGATTGGAATCTAGCACAAGCACACACAACAAACATGATATCAAGTCTACTAGCTTCAAATAAAGTAAAGAACCAATCATACTTCTATATTTTCTTTGATCTATTGATTTTCCTATGTCATCAATATCTAACTTTAAAGAAGTACTCATAAGAGTTCCTCGAATCCTTGTATCATTAAAATTAAATTTCTTAAGCATTTCAACTACATATTTTTCCTCATTTAAAAATATACCTTTATCCATTTTCTTAATTTGAAATCCTAGAAAATATGAAAGTTCTCCTATCATACTCATTTCAAACTGACTAGTCATCTATTCAGAAAATATTTTTATCAGTTTATTAGAAGTTGCTCCAAAGATTATATCATCCACATATATTTGAACAACAATCTGATCTTTATTATCTTTCTTGATAAATAGAGTATGATCTACTTTTCCCATAATATATCATTGTTCTACAAGAAAAGTAGATAATCTTTCATACCACGATCTAGGTGCTTGCTTTAAACCATACAAGGCTTTCTTCAATTTATACACATAGTCAGGATTTTTAATATCTTCAAATCCAGGTGGTTGTTTTATATAGACTTCTTCATTAATTAAACCATTTAGAAATGCACTCTTTACATCCATTTGATATAATTTAAAATCCATATAACAAGCATAGGCCAATAATATTCTAATACTTTCTAACTTAGCCATAGGAGCAAATGCTTCATCATAATCAAGTTCTTCTTGTGTATACCCTTGTACAACTAATCTAGCTTTGTTTCTTATAACTTGACCAGTCTCATTAGTTTTGTTTCTAAAGATCTACTTTGTACCTATTATAGACTGATTTTTTGGTGGTGAAACTAATTCCCAAACATCATTTCTAATGAATTGATTTAATTCATCTTGCATCGCCACTATCTAATTTTCATCAGATAATGCTTCTTCTATATTCTTGGTTTCGCCATAGAAACAAACATGCACATACTATTTAAATTTACTGAAGCTCTAGTTTTAACTCCCTTATTAATATTACCAATGACTTGAGTGATGGAATGTGATAAAAATAACACCAATTTCTATGATTTTCCTTAATATTCTCATCAACATCTAAAGGTACATCACTTTGATCATTAGTTTGATCATTTAAGTTCATATTTTTAATTTTCTTAGATAAACCTTCAATCTTTCTATTGATCTCTAATTCTTTAGGGAAATTGATCATATCATCATTATCAGCTTTAGATTTTGATTCTCTAAAGGTATTTTCATTGAAACTCACATGAAGGGTTTCTTCAATGGTTCTAAAAGTCTTATTATAAACTCTATAGGTTTTACTTCTAGTAGAGTAACCGAAAAAAATTCCTTCATCCACTTTAGCTTGAAATTTATCTCTTTTATCCTTAGTGTTAAGAATAAAACACTTATATCTAAGTGGTTTCATATAAGAAATTTTTGGAACCCTATCATACATAATCTCAAAAGGAGTTTTATTAACAAGAGGTCTTAAGTGACTTCTGTTAATAATATAACAAGCTGTATTCATTGCTTCAGCCCAAAGATTTTGAGGTAAATTATGTTCATTTAACATAGTTCTAGCCATTTCCTGAAGTAATCAATTCTTTCTCTCAACAACACCATTTTGATAAGGTGCTCTTGGAAAAGAATATCTATGATCAATGCCATGATCTATATAGTAATTATCTATTTGATTATTTTCAAATTCAATACCATGACCACTCCTAAGTTTTTGAATAGAGACACTTTGTTCATTTTGAACAAGATTGCAATACATTTTAAATGTTTCAAAAACTTCTATTTTAGTTACTAGAAAATATACCCAAATGTATCTAGAAAAGTCATCTACTAAAACAAATACATATCATTTACCACCAAGACTCATGATTCTTGTTGGTCCAAATAGATCCATATGTATAAGTTCTAAAACTCTCTTGCTTGATATATCAATTTTGGATTTAAAAGAGTTTTTATGAAGTTTACCTAACTCACATGCATCATACATGAAATCCTTTGAGTATTTAATTTTTGATAAACCTCTCACCAAATTTTGTTTAGATAATTTATGCAATAGTTTTATATTTACATGACCAATCCTTCTATGCCAAAGATATGCATCACTAGTTTCAGCTAGGAAACATGAATTTAAATCAACTTCACCAAAAGGTAAAGATAAAATACATACAGAACCTTTTCTTTTAATAATAAACTTAAGTTCATTTGTAATTTTACCAATAATTTTGCATACATTATCTTCGAACAATACATAGTATCCATTATCAATTAGTTTTATAACACTCAGCAAATTAAATCATAGCTTTTCTACATACAATACATTCGAAATAACACAAGTAGGAGTTATTCGAACATTGCCAATACTTATGATTTTATCCTTGTTTTCGTTTCCAAATATTACACTTCCTTTCTTAGTATATGTAAAATTTTTCAATAGGCTTTTCTGTCCAGTCATGTGACTTAATGCTCCACTATCTAAAATCTATTTTGATGTTGTTTTCTCCTACCAAACAAATTAAGAAGAATTATTTCTTGGTACCCAATGTCTTTAAGGACCAAGTTCATTAAAAGCATGTTTCTTCTTTTTGTTTAAAAACAATTTAACATTATCATTTATATTCTTATTAGTTGTAAGTACTATTGATTTATCATTAGCTTCATACTTACTTATAGAATTATTACTTTTATTGATATACTTTTTATTTTAAGATGTAGTATAGCCAAGACCAAATCGATTTTTATCAAATGTTAATTTATTTTGGTCATGCTCATACATTTCAGTAAGTTCGTGCCAAGATTTTGTACTTGTATTTAAATTTTTAGTACATACAAAATCTTTTTCTACACATGAATTTTAAGATAAAGAACATGTAGAACTAGTAGTTGGTCTAATACTAGTGTTTTGAATTTCATGCTCAAGTTTTTGAATTTCCAGTTTACTAGAATTGTCTGAAATTTTAGAAACATTAGTAATTGAATTTCTAGAACAAGAAACAAGATTTTTAGAAATATTGATAGTCATGTTAGAAGTACATTTAGATAAATCACATTGGTTTATATTATTACTACATGATTCATCCCTTGAAGTACCTACTTCTACATATTTATTACCTTGTTTCATAATAAAAGAATTTTAGTCTTAGATTTACTTGAACTGCAACTAATAAATCCTTTATTGGCTTGAGATTCAAGGTATTCAAGATAATCAAATCCTAAGCCAAATTTATATGGCACCGCAAGGATACTAGTTAGCTTGTTTAACTTGGTTTGACTTAAATTCCATTTCTTAGTGGTGGAATTTAAATCTAGCTCTCTCATTTTTAATTTATCAATCTCTAACTCAAGATCATTTATATTATTTCTCAACTTTTCATTTTCAGATTCTATCTTTAATTTTTCAGCATTTATATTTTGTATTTGTTCATGCAAGACACATTCATTAAAACTAAATTTACGTAAATCTCTAGCATGATTTTCATTATCACATTTAAACTTTTCTAAAGTAGTAGATAGGAAACAATTTTCTTCTTCCATAATGGACAAAGAGTTTCTAATATTCTTATTTTCTAGTTTACAAACTTTAAGTTTTTGTAATAATGTATGATAAGTACATAATAATTCATCAAAGTTAAAATCTGAATGACTTTTAGGATCAGATATTACCTCAGACTCATCTTCCATGAAGCACACATGAGTAACATCTTCTGACTCTTGTTCTTCTTTTGAATGTGAAGATTTTGATGATAATTCCTTAGATTCAAACTCTTCTGACGTGTCATCCCAAGTGACCTTCAAAGCCTTTTTCTTGTAAAACTTTTTCTGAGCCTTTTTCTTCTTATTTGTCCTACTTACTTTTCATTTTTCCTTATAGGACAATTTGAAGAAAGATGTCTAGGTTTCTTGTAGGATCATTTGTATCACAAGAGGGGGGGGTCAATTGTGTCTTTAGTAATTAAAATACTAGTAGATAAAACAAGAGCACAAAACACTCGTAAATGAAATTCTATTCTTTATGTAAAGACAGAATTTACTATATCTTTTTAGCTCAATTCCCTTCTTGAAAGTTTTGATATAGTAATGTTCGATATACAATTCAAATAGAAAAACAAAGCTCTTATTCAAAACTAATTTTGAATTGTATAAAACCTGATCATTATGCACACAGCTTCTTTCTTTCTCTTTGCTCAGCTTCTGTATCTCTTCTTCTCCAATTGTCGAATTTCCAGACTTCTTGCGTTTGCAGCTCCTTTTCTGAAATTGCTTGGAATTTCGAACTTCTTCTAATGTTGGAGAATTTTTCAGAATATGAATATTCAAACTTAACTTTTCAGTTAGGGATCTAGATTAAATATTCAGACTTGACTTTTGAGATTGGAATCCTCTATTGTAATGTAGCTTATACTCTCTATTAGCAGTCGAACTATGTTCTCACATTCAGCATGTTCATCCACTTAATCCACAAACTAATTTTTTCTTTAATCCAAATTACTATATTTTTGAGTTTCCACTTTCTCCACTATAATTTTGAATTTCCACGATCTCCACTCGTAGATTCACCGAGACTTTATCTTCCTTGAGTCTTGTAAAATATCTTCTAAGTCTTCGATTTAGTCGAACACTTATCCTTCAAGTCATATAAAAACTCAAATACTTATTTGTAACTCTTCAAGTTTTTGCACCTACAAAACACGTGACTAAACATAGCAAACTTATCTATTCGTTAGTCATTTTATAAAACTCGAGGACTTATCTATCCATGCATATAAAAACTCTAACAGTTATCTAACTATTCGATTTTCATTACTGAACGCACATGGAAAACATGTGACAACTTAAAACATTAAAAACACACGTGCAGATAACTTAAATATACGAGTTTTTAACATAAACTATTCGACAAAAATGAAATGTTGACTATCCAAAAGTTTAACTATCGAAAATCTAACTCTTCGGAAATCTTTAACTTATCCGACATAAAAATGAAACTTTCCGATAATCTGTTAACTATTATACTTAGAGAATATTATTTAGACTTATTTAAAAACTTTAATAAAGCATATATCATCAAAACAAAATTCCTAACAATCTCCTCCTTTTTGATAATGTCAAAACCTAATAAGTCAAATAATCTATCTCTTCTCCCCCTTTTTGGCATTATAAAAAAAAGTTAATAAAATATAAGGAAGAAAAATATTCTAAGTACATATCATTCAAAAAGATATTTTTAAACATGCATAACTATCATGGATTAAGCATAAACTATTTAAATATAAATTGTGAAAAATAATCACATGAGTATTAAATGCAGTAAACAGTTTACATAATATTTTTGGTAACAAATTACAATACATAAATCATGTAATACATAATTTGTATAATCACAAGCCTCTATCTTCGAAAAATACTGATCAGAGTGTCTGAAATTTGCTTTGCAATATTTGTACTTACTCTGTTTATCTAATCAATTACTACTTGATCTAAATCATTTTGTGAAACTTGTGATGGTTGTTGTAAAAATTCAGTATGGATGTCTGCATGTATACTTGTATTTGTATCTATTTATATACCTGTATTTATATCTATATGTATACCGGTATTGATATCTATATGTTGCTGTTGTTCTGAAGATTGTGTTGATTGTTGTTGTTGCTGTTGTGACTGTGTTTGCCTATCTTGTTGTTGTTGTTGTCAAACTACAGGTGTATCTGCTTCCTAGTATTTTTGGAGTTCCTTTGTAGAGAAAGATCTTGACTTTAATCTTTTCTATGGCCAAGGTATAATATCTGTTTGACTTGCCATAATTCTCAAAATCATATCACCATAAAATAATTTACTCTACAAATGTAAGATATGAGAAACAAAAATATCATACCAGTTCACCTATATATGGTTAATTAATGCATACGTAGCATAAAGACAACATTTGCCAATTTCTGCACCATGACCAAACATCTGAAACAATGAAGCATGCAGTATTTTTGCAATAAAACGTGCTTGGCCATTTAAATCATTTAGTAATCTCATTGGTTTGTTAGCAGTTGGATCTTTGGCTAAACTTTGAATGTCTCATCCGAATTGATAAACTTGTTTTCTTTTTGATAATTTAACTCCATTTTTTAGACCAAGTACTTGATAAAGTAAATCTGGAGTTAAATATATGTCATTTTCTTGTATATTGGAAACAGAAATACATTCTTCCACTATTAAGTTTGAGTAAAAACAACTAATAAATTCGGGTGTAATAAGATGGCCTAACTGTTATGGAAGTAGAGTCAGCAAGCCTTGAAATTCAAACATTTCTCGTATATGTGCCATCCCTTCAAACTTAACTAGTCTTGAGTATAAAACTGTAAAAGTTCTATATGTTTGAAATTTTTCATATTAGGAACTATTTCTAAACCATAATAATATATTTTCGTGTAAACTCTGTTCAGGATTAGGTATTTTCTTGTCATGATGTTCTGATCTAGGACTGGTTTCAAAATTATCAACAGTATCTATATTTTCAGAGCTTTCAGAACTGGTGGAATTTCTATCAAAGTTGGTATAAATGTCTGAAATATCTATTATTGTCGTATCAATAATCTGCTGAAATTCTTCTATTTGTTCTTGAGACATATGAGTAGCAACAGTCTCTATATCAATCTGTCTATCAGCAACATTTATATCTATGATTGATCTATACAACAACTGTCTTTGTAGGAAAGAATGTTCTATAATAGATTCATTCTGTATTTCTAAAATTTCTATACTTGAAACATTGGTAGTGTGATATTCAATCTATAACTGTGTATGTTGTTGATTATATACATTTATCAACAAGTATATTATATACTGTAACAGACATAACCATATGTATAAACTGTAGTATAAGCAACTATACCAAAAATCAAAAGTTTCTATCCGAGATACAATTAGAGGAAGAATATCTGTACATTCCTCTTCAGATGAAATATCTTCAACATTCATAGACTCAGTGTCTATATCATCAAAAATATCATCAAAATTGATATCATCTGTATATGTATCATCAAAATTTCCTACATGTTCTCTTTCCGTAGGAAAAGAATGTGTTCTTGCAACATGATGTGAAAAACTATCCATTGTATTAAAAGATACATTATGCACTAATGTGACACAATACCTTAGAGTGTATGCATGTAATCCAATATTTGTCACATCGGCTAGGATTCCTGACACAAATGTCTGTCCATGCAATGGAACATAGTTTTCCATTTTTCAATGATTCTTCTTTTTGCTGCATTATTCCTTCTACACTTGTAGTTAGTCCAAAATATTCTAATGTCTTTTTCTTTTTCTGACTATATGTCTACAGTGTTTCTGGTTGTTCAGGAGGTTCTAAAATTTTCTTAATTTCTCTTGTTAAAGGCACCTATGGTCGTGATGGTCCTTCACCATGATACCTAGGTGGTAATAATGGAATATAGAGTTTTAAGCTCTCAACCTTTGCCATTTTTAGTTGATAAACTTTTTGTACTTCTCTTTGAAGACCCATTTTCCTAATGGCAGTTTTATGTTCATCTATATACTATTGAATGTCATCTAAAACAACTAGGGGAAAATAATGTTGGGAATACAAAGATTCTAATTCCCTGTTTGCATTTTTTATCATTGGTCCCCATTTCTTTCCATAGTAAGTGATAGGCTATACCGATTTTTCAAGTATATGTCTAGAACTTGTAACAACCGTAGGGTTAGGGTGTAAAGTTCGTTTCCATAGTTGTAATGCGGAAAGTTCAATCTATTTTAATCTAAACTATGTTTCAACATAATTGCGAATAAACATCCAACAGAAATTTTTCTCGTCTTCAACAGCTTTTCTAATTTCATGTAGTATTTCATTTGTAAAAGTATACCTTGAGTAGATGTTGTTGATTTCACTTGGCATTTTCTAACGTTCCAGCTCTCTTTTCTGCACTTTTGTCATTCTACGACGTCCTCTTCCATGTCCTAACATTGTCGATTACGCTTCGCTGTGCGCTATAAAACTTAGTGGAAGTAAAGATTGTGAAACTAGGGTTTTACCAAGGTAGAAATACGAAAGGTTGTTAGTAAAATATTTATAACTCTTCGAGTTTATAAACGGATAAACGGATTCAATCATTGAAATCATAAATATAATATCCGTTACTGATAAATAACTTGAGTGCTTACAAGAACTATACGAGTTTTACAACTGACAAAAGCAGAATACTTAGCATAACTGTTCATGAAAAAAAAATATAACTTCGGGCTAAGTGAAAAAGTGAGAAAACTCGAATACTTATGATAACTATTCGAGTTTTGTGAGCAGTAAAGCACATAACTATACAACAAACGAGAATAGTTATTGTCAAAGATTAAGTCTTTTAGAAAATATAATAATATTAAGTTAACTGTTCGAGTTTCTCGAATGGATAGGTGTGAAAGTCAAAGAGTTAAACATAATTGTTTGAGTTTCAACTGAGACATAATAAAGCAATGAAATTCAACATATGCATAATTCTAACTTAAAGTGTTCAGAGATTTTTGGATACTTATAAACCTAACTATCCGATGCTTAGATGCATTTTGGAGAGTTACCAAATAACTTACCGAACATTCACTTAAGATATGCATTTAGGCTTCGACACGTGTACTTTAGGAAATAATAAAATATTCTAATGATCGTTTAAAACATAACTGTCTGATATATATATAATATAGTCTTTCGAAATCATAGAAAATTTGGATACTTAAGAATTAAAAATCTTGTATTTTACCGATAGTTCAGAAATGTACTGAATTAATGTTAATTTCCTAAAATTATGTAGATTCTTTCATGAAAACATAAAATAGTTCATAAGAGTTGAATTATTATATGAGAAATTGCTCCCCCTACATAAATGTAGTCTAAAGAATCTATGGCGTACTTAAACTGAGTTGTCAAGCCCTAAATAGATTTGGCTTTAAAAGGTCAAATAGCTTACTTTAAAAGGATGTTAAGCCTTAAATAAATTTGAGTCTCTCTATTTTTTTTGTTTTTTTTTAAAATATGAATTAAATACAGAAATAAGTAGTAGATTTAACAATTTAGACTTTCTGGCTTTTATCTTATTTAGTTTACAAAAGATAATTCATAGAGATATACCTTCAGGAACTTAAAAGAATTCAATAATGAGTACATGAACTTAAGACAATAAATATTGTACATTATGTGTAAAGAGTAGATAATAACAAGAAAAAAATAACAAAGATTATGGCAAGATTGTTATAACACCTTGAAAAATAAATTAAGCTTGAGTACATTGCCCCCTTTTCTTTTCTTTTCTTTTTCTTTTTTTTTTGTTTATATTCATATATATATATATATATTATGTATTACCTCCCACAATATCATCTTTTTACGTGATCACAATCCCTTGCTTAGGGGAAAGATAACTAGTTACTCAATGACAAGTGAGAACAGGTATTTTTTTATTTTTAATTGTAATCTAAATTACTTGCAAAATGAGTTTTCAGTCAGCACATCCCAAACCAGTTGGTTTAAGTGACTAGGGTTTAAGATCCCCCAACGAACTTAATTACTCAAGTAATTGCAGACAAAAAATAATAATAAGATAGTAAATTAAATTAGAGGCAACCGCAAGACTTAATTTTTCTAACAGAATGTTAATAACTTTCCTTTAATAAAAAGTACATACTTTCTATGTATTTTCCTGTTAAAATCTCTTTAATAGCATATACATAAGTAACAAAAATATAGTTGGCACTCACATTGAATCAATTTAACTTTCCTTAAGTAATCTTTTCTAAATTTTTCTTAAATAAATTGACTTGAATAAAAATCAGAATTTCATAAATTCTTAACTACTAGAAAATTGTAATTCGAAAATAGATATTTTGTTTTATTTTTTTTTAATAATAAAGACATTAAATTCTAAAACTACCTTTATAACAAACCAAAATACAATGAACAAAACAATTTAAACATTAGATAACCTACAGATACCAAGTTCTAATCGTAATTTTGAAAAGGTATTTTCATCTAAGGGTTTTGTAAATAGATCTGCTAATTGTTCTATGGTAGGAACAAAATTTAATACTATTTTTCCTTTTACAACATTATCCCTTAGAAAATGATGTCGAACTTCTATATGTTTTGCTCGTGAATGTAAGACAGGATTTTTAGATAAACTTATTGCAAAACTACTATCACAGAAAATCTTAGTTGGTTCATAGTCTAAATTAAAATCTTTTAAAGTTTGTCTGATCCACAGGATTTGAGCACAACAAAGTGCGGCAGATATATATTCAGCTTCAGTTGTAGATAATGCTACACAATTTTACTTTTTGCTAAACCATGACACTAAAGAATTTCCTAATAATTGACAAGTGCCACTGGTGCTTTTTCTTTCAGACTTACATCCTACGAAATCAGCATCACTATAACCTACTAAGTTTAAAGAACTATGTTTAAAGTAAAACAATCCAAAATTGATGGTTCCTAATAGATATTTAAAAATTCATTTAACAGCAAGTAGGTGTGATTCCTTAGGATTAGATTGATATCTAGTGCAAGTACACACACTAAACATAATATCTAGTCAGCTAGCTGTTAAATAAAGTAATAAACCAATCATACTTCTATATTGTTCTACATCTACAGTTTTTCCAAAGTCATCTTTATCCAACTTGGTGATAGTACTCATTGGTGTATTCTTTGTTTTAGTGTTGTCTAAACCAAACCTCTTTAATAAATCTTGAGTATATTTTTCTTGTGAAATAAAAGTACCCTGATCTAATTGCTTAATTTGTAAGCCTAGAAAAAAAGATAGTTCACTCATCATACTCATTTCAAATTGATAAGTCATGTCTTTCGAAAAGGACTCAACTAATTTATCATTTGTTGCTCTAAATATGATGTCATCTACATAGATTTGAACTACCAATATATCTTTTTCGATCTTCTTGATAAAAAGAGTGTGATATGCCTTTCCTATAGAATACCCTTTTTCCATAAGGAATTTAGATAATCTCTCATACCAAGATCTAGGGGCTTGTTTAAGGCCATATAGTGCCTTCTTAAGCTTATAAGCATACTCAAGATGTTTTGAATCTTCAAAACCTCGAGGTTGTTTTACATACACTTCTTCTTTTATATATCCACTTAAAAAGGCAGTCTTAACATCCATTTGATATAATTTGAAATCCATATAACAAACATATGCTAACAAAATTCATATTGATTCTAGTCTAGCAACAAGAGTAAATGTTTCATCATAGTCAATTCCTTCCTCTTGCTTGTAACCTTGAGCAACTAATCTAGCTTTATTTTTAACTATATGTCCATCTTGATATACTTTGTTTCTAAATACCCACCTTGTTCCTATTATTGACTGATTTTCAAGTGGTGGAACTAGATCCCATCTTCTAAGGCATCTTCAATTTTCTTAGGTTCTAGTAAAGAAACAAATGAATAAGCACCACAAATGTTGACTACTGATGACCTAGTCCTAACTCCTTGATTAGGATCGCCTATTATCTGATCGATAGGGTGAGATGAAGCATAACGCCAATTTTTATGTTGTTCCATATTTTCTATAGGTATGACATTATTTTCTTCTAAATTTTCATCATTTAAGTTTATATTTCTTATTCCGTCAGATAATCTCTCAATTTCTCTGTCAACATCATTTGATACCATTTCTGGGAGAATTTCTGAATCAAAGTTTTCAGCATGTCTAACATCCAAATGAGAATTTTCATGAAATTTTACATGTAGGGTTTCCTCAATGGTTTTTGTTGATTTATTATAAACTCTATATGCTTTACTTCTAATGGAATAACCAACAAAAATACCTTCATCTGATTTGGCTCTAAATTTGTCTCTTCGTTCCTTAGTGTTTAAAATAAAACACTTACAGCCAAAGGGTTTTAAATAACTTATTTTGGGAACCCTGTTATACCATATCTCATAAGGAGTTTTATCTAAAATTGGTCTTAGATGTACTCTATTTATAACATAGCATGTTGTATGAACTACTTCTACCTAGAGAAATAGGGGTAACTTATTCTCATTTAACATGGTTTTAGACATTTCCTGAAGTGATATGTTTTTATGTTCTATTATCCCATTTTGTGAAGGAGCTCTTGGAAATGAGTACCTATGATCTATGCCTAATTCTTCACAAATGGTGTCCATTTGATCATTATCAAATTTTGTACCATGATCACTCCTAAGTTTTTGAATTTTAACATTTTGCTCATTCTGAACTTTATTACAAAATATCTTAAATATTTCAAAAACTTCAGTTTTATTAGCTAGAAAATAGACCCAAGTAAATGTAGAATAGTCATCAACTAGTATAAAAGCATAATGTTTACCTCCTAAACTGGTTGTCCTAGTAGGTCCAAATAAATCCATATGCACTAATTCTAATACTCTTTTGCTTGTTATTTCATTTAAACTTTTAAAGGATGTTTTATGTAATTTAGCTAGTTGACATGCATCACACATAAACTCTTTCGAATACTTAATACTAGGTAAACCTCTAACTAGATTCTTTTTAGACAACTTTTATAATAATTTTAAATTTGAGTGTCCTAGCCTTCTATGCCATAAAATAACTTCATCAGATTTTGCAATTAAGCAAGCATTGTCTTTAATAATATTAGAAGGCAATTTCAGAACACAAACAGATCTTTTCTTGTATGTAGTAAATAAAATTTCATTTGTAGACATGTCCATAATTTTACAGGAATCTTTTTCAAAAATTACTTTGTAAAACTTCATTAAAACAAGAACACTCAATAAATTAAAATCTAAGTTTTCCACTAATAAGACATCATTTATAAAGCATTTCTCAGTTACCTGAACCTTGCTAGACCTAAGGATATTTGTTTTGCTTTTATTTCCAAAGGTAACTTATCTGTTCTTGGTCTTTGTTATTTCTGTAAGTAATCGTATATCTCTAGTCATGTGGCTGGATGCTGCACTGTCCATTATCTATTTTGATTTGTGTACCTACAAAACAGTCAAAAAGAGATTTTATCTCTTGGAACCCATTCTTGAGTGGGTCTAAAAATTTTAGAGAGAGTCATATCAAAATAATCCGTATTTTTAGACTTCAACTTATCTATTTTCTGATAATTATTTTTGCGTTTCTTTCTCTTAGTGTTATAATTATCAGAACATTTATCTCTATGTAAACCAGAGTTGAAATTTTCATTTCTGACATTATTTGATTTCCAATATGCGATATTCTTTAAATATGAAGAAAATTGATCAAGAATATTAAGATTCTCAAATGACTTAGCTTGATTTTTTTTTAAATTTCTTTTGACATTCTTGCATCGTGTGCTATCATTTATATGCTGCATTTTATCAATTTGCACATATTTTTCTCCCTTTTTAATTACACACAGAATAGTTTTTCTCTTACTATTCTTAGTACTGGAAATAAAGACATTATTTTTAGCAGTACCATCATGCAATATATAATTTTTAGAAGATGCATCATGTAAACCAATACCATGTTTTTCTACATTTGATATTTTACTACTAAGTTCATTTGTTATAGTTTGACTATTATTCCATTTACTTAATATAACCTTTTGATCGCAGACCTTAATTTTTAACATATCAATTTCTGAATTTAAATCAGTAATAGTTAGTTCCAATTTTTCAATTTCACATATCATTTTCTTCTTATTAGCAATTAAATTTTCACAATTAGCATGCAATTTTCTTTCTATTGCAATCAACTTTAAAATTTCCTATGCATGCCTTTGATTTTCTTCTTTAAATTTATTCAACGTAGAGTTCAAAAAATCAACCATATTTTCAGATTCCTCTAGCATTTTCCTAGTGTTCTTTCCTTCTATTTTTACTTTCTTATATTTTCTGGCCAGAGTATTGTATTTAACAAGTAATCCATCAAAACTATCAAAGTTAGCATTTTGATCAAAGGATACCTCACTAGATTTTGCCATGAAGCATACATTTCGTAGATTTTCTTCTGAATCTAATGTTGATGAAGATTCATTGTCTGATGTTGAATCCTTTGTTTCTTCACTTTGTGAAGCTGAAGAGTCATCCCATGTCACTATAAGTGCCCTTCTCTTTCTGAATTTCTTACTCCTAAAATTCCTCCTCGAATTCTTCTTATCTTTGTTGAGCGAACAATCAGTTTGAAAGTGACCCGGTCTGTTGCACTTGTAGCATATGATTTTGTCTTTCGTGAATGACTTCTTCTCCATATCTTCAGATGTCTTTGCTAACCTGAAGTTCCTACGTTTCTTCAACAGATTTCTAAATTTTCTGGTTAATAACAATAATTCATCGTTAGATTCACTAGTGACTTCTGAGACTTTATCAACCTCAAAAGCCAGATCCCTTCTAGGATTTTTCCCTTTTGGATCTAAATGTTGTACTTCATCAGTTGTCAGATTTCCTATGAGATCATCGAGAGTATATGTATTTAAATCTTTGGACTCTTCAATAGATGTTGTCTTTTGAGCCTAAACTTTAGTTAAAGATCTAAGGATCTTTCTTACCAAGTCTTTTTCCTCGAATTTCTTGCCTAAAGATTTTAATGAATTTACAATCTCAAGAAAACGGGAAAACATGTCAAAGATACATTCATTTTCGTGCATTTTAAAAAGCTCATATTTATGTACTAACATATTAATCTTAGATTCCTTGACCTGGTTAGTACCTTCGTTGGCAACTTCTAATGCATGCCATATCTCATATGCAGTTTGATATGCGAAAACTTTATTAAATTGATCATGAGATAAAGCACAAAACAAGATGTTTAAACCTTTAGCATTCAGTATCATTCGCTCCTTTTCATCAAAAGTCCAAGTATCATATGGAGTCATAACTAACACTATAGGATTGCTAATTATATGCCATAGTTTGAAATCGATTGACTGAAAGAATACTTTCATCCTATATTTCTAGTAGCCATAATTGCTACCTTCGAGTATAGGAGGACGATTAGTAGTCTATCCCTCAGTCATAACTAAGATTTCAGTATTATCCATTAGAAACAGATGATCCTGAGAAAATGATAGGAAAAATTGATTCCTAAATAGAGAAACAAAAGCTCTTAATTAAGATAAGAAGCTCTGATACTAGTTGTAGGATCGTCTGTATCACAAGAGGGGGGTGAATTGTGTCTTTAGTAATTAAAATACTAGCGGATAAAACAAGAGCACAAAACACTCCTAAATGAAATTCTATTCTTTATGTAAAGGTAGAATTTACTATATCCTTTCAACTCAATTCCCTTCTTGAAAGTTTTGATACAGTAATGTTCGATATACAATTCAAATAGAAAAACAAAGCTCTTATTCAAAACTAATTTTGAATTGTATAAAACCTGATCTTTATACACAGCTTCTTTCTTTCTCTTTGCTCAGCTTCTGTATCTCTTCTTCTCCAATTGTCGAATTTCCAAACCTCTTGCATTTGCAGCTTCTTTTCTGAAATTGCTTGGAATTTCGAACTTCTTCTGATGTTGGAGAATTTTTCAGAATATGAATATTCAAACTTAACTTTTTAGTTAGGGATCCAGATTGAATATTCAGACTTGGTTTTTGAGATTGGGATCCTCTATTGTAATGTAGCTCATACTCTCTATTAGTAGTCAAACTATGTTCTCACGTTCATCATGTTCATCCACTTAATCCCAATCCACATACTAATTTTTTCTTTAATCCAAATTACTATCTTTTTTAGTTTCCACTTTCTCCACTATAATTTTGAATTTCCACGATCTCGACTCGTAGATTCACCAAGACTTTATCTTCCTGGAGTCTTGTAGAATATCTTCTAAGTCTTTGGTTTAGTCGAACACTTATCCTTTAAGTCCTGTAAAAACTCAAATACTTATTTGTAACTCTTCGAGTTTTTGCACCTGCAAAACACGTGACTAAACATAGCAAACTTATCTGTTCATTAGTCATTTTATAAAACTCAAAGACTTATCTATCCATGCGTATAAAAACTCGAATAGTTATCTAACTATTTGATTTTCATTACCAAATGCACATGGAAAACATGTGACAACTTAAAACATTAAAAACACACGTGCAGATAACTTAACTATACGAGTTTTTAACATAAACTATTCGACAAAAACGAAACGTTAACTATCCAAAAGTTTAACTATCAAAAATCTAACTCTTCAGAAATCTTTAACTTATCCGACATAAAAATGAAACTTTCCGATAATCTGTTAACTATTATACTTAGAGAATATTATTTAGACTTATTTAAAAACTTTAATAAAGCATATATCATCAAAACAAAATTCCTAACATTTCTTGTAGTTGTAACATACATACTTTCTAGATGAAGAATTCTTTTCATTCAATGGCTTTGATGTTGAGAGTTTGTCATTTTTGTTCCTTTGCTGTTTCCTAGCTTTCCATGCTTTCTTGAATTTCCTAGTCATCAAAATCAAATCCTCATCCGAATCAGTTGATATTTCAAAATCTGAATTGATTGCAAAGGCTATTTCTTTCCTCATTTTTAATTTGTTGTGATTCAATGAATCATTTAATTGAACTTCGTAAGCAATTAAATTTCCTATAAGTTCATTTATAGTATAAACTGTAGGATTGAATGGCTACACAAGAGGGGGGTGAATTGTGTTTTTCAACATTTTCGATTATAATTGAAACTTCAAAAATAAAAACAAGTCAAGACACTATTTTAATCAAATCATTTTATTCAAGGTTTCAATTACAATATACAATTCAATTCTCCTCTAAAATTGTAGATGCAATTATGTAACGATATTGTGTTTCATCTAATCAATTTCATAACTATAAAAAGAGAAAACTAATTTACGGAATTTAAAACATTTCTCCTTGTTCAAGATTTTTCTTCTTCTTCTTCTTCTTCTTCTTCTTCTTCTTTTTCTTCTACAATTATTCAGTGACAAATATCTGACTTTCTCTACTTCATCGAATTTGCTTTCTTTTGATACTTCAAATCTTCAGAGACTTAAATCTGACTTTTTTATGCTTCATTGAATTTTCTTCTAATTGAGAGCATTTTCCCGAAGAGGTGTTTTTGATCCCTAAAAAGATATTTCGTTTGGTGTGTAGGGATAATTGTTCAACGAGAATTCTATGCCTTTTATACTATATATTCACTTCATGCATATCCTCCACGTTTAATCACTATCAGTTTTCCACTCTTCACATCTTTTGTTTTTCCTTCATCAAAATACCCACATTTTTCCTTTCGAATTTTCTTTAATCATCAATCCTAGATCTTTGAAAAATTTCCTGCAAAATAAACTTTCTCATCCAAAATTTTTCATCAAATGTAATAAGAAGTTGTTGTGTTAATGTTAACTAAATAAGTAATACAAGTAGATTTATAATTTAATGTATCTAACTCAAGGAGTTCATCATGTGCCAAATCATGTGATAAGTATTGTAGTAACTCAACAAACTAAGTCTGTGGTGTTACACTAACCCAATGAACCAGCTTTTTGGTGTTACAATTAACTCAATGAACCAACTTCGTTGTGTTACTGATAACTCAACGAACTAGTAATAAACAAATGTTTTTACAATAAAGTATTTATCACATGTAAGAATAATAACTTTAAGTTCATAACGCTAACCTAACACATTGCCATAGTATTCCATATAGCAACTCAATGTGTGTAGCTATGTTAACTTAATGAGTTAAACATGTGCAACTCATGTGATACAATATAACATTCGTAAACTTTAATTTCACCACGTGTACAATACTAACTTAACGAGTTCATCTGCTCTTTTACTTACTAACTTAATGAGTTCTCACGTGACTTATTTTAACATTCAAGCCTATAACTCAACAAGTTCTCACGTGACCTTTGTACAAATAACTCACTAACTTAACGAGTTGTCTTTAACGTACACTGTACATAATATAGGAAATATAAATTTAAAACATATCATGCTTTACAATAAAAACATATGTTAACTTAATGTTTATTTAAATGAAAAGTTAGTATAACGTAACAACTAGTTATTTAACTTAGCATAATTTCAGATCCATTACAAACAAGTATTTATATCAGTAAACTTTTTCTGTATTAATTAATGTTCTTAATTTACTTTCACAAACAATAGTAATTGAGTAAATATGATTACATTCGTTTAGCATACATCATCAAAACAAAATACTCAACATATACATTTAAGTCTCGTGATTCCTCAATTGATGTCACTTTTTGAGACCATTTAGAACTTAGGGATCTGAGAATTTTTCTCACCAAATCCTTCTATTCAAAGTTCTTTTCTAACCATTTTAAAGAATTTATGATATCTAGGAATCTAGAAAACATCTCAAAAATACTTTCATCATCATGCATCGTAAAGAGTTTATACTTATGAATTAACATATTAATCTTAGTCTCTTTAACTTAAGAAATACCTTCATATGAAACTTCTAATGCATGCCACACCTCATACACAGATTTAGGTGCCGACACTTTACTAAATTGTTCATAACTCAATGCACAAAATAAGATATTTAAGCCTTTTGCATTTAAAGTTTTATTTTCTTTTTTAGTAACTATCCAAGTATTATAAGGAGTAGTTAACGAAGTATATGGTTTTGAAATCATGAACCACAACTTGTGATCTATACTTTGAAGAAAGACTGTCATCCTATATTTCCAATATTCAAAATGTATTCCATCAAATAAAAGAGGACGATTAAGATTTTGGCCTTCATACAAAGAAAAATTACCATTTCCAATAGCCATCTTACCTTAGATTTTTCAACCTATTAGATTTTAAATAGTTTAAAACTTTAAAAACAACTTGAGCCTAAAATCAATAAAGTTAAACGTATGCTCAGATATTAATTTCTATTTAAAAACAAGGAAGGTAGAATAAGCTATGATATTAATTAAGTTGGTATCGATTTTAAAAGAATCAAATGGCACACTAGAGGGGGGGTGAATAGTGTCCTAATAAAAGTTATTCTGCTTTTAAAAATTTCAGAAGCTGTTGACACTAATGAACCCTAATTAATTGATTTTAGAATTAAAAAACTAGTAGTGCAGAAAGTAAAGAACACAAGAGATTTATAGTGGTTCCCCAAACTGGGTAGTCCACTCCTCAAGGCCAAAACCTCGAGAATTCCACTAAGTGCTTTTAAGGCTCAGCACAAACCTTAAACTTGTTGCTTTTACAAGCTAAGCAACAACCTTACAGATGTTTTTACAAGCTGAACAAAAACCTCACACAAAGCACCAACTTTGTGTACTCAAGACCCCAATCTTGAGCAAGTGAAGTACCACACTTCACTCTCTTCACCAAGGCCCTGAGTTTGTGAAGGTATACTCACAATACTCTTGTGAGTTAAGGTTTTCAAGTAAATGAGAATACAATTTAAAACAGGAGTCACTAACTAAAAAAGAAAATGACACACAACACTAGATCAACTACTATGAAGAGTTAGCACAGAAACTCTAAGGAGATTTCTTGATGAATCTGCAGTTGATGATCTTCTGGACTTTGTTGTAGATGAATCTTCAAGGTGTTTGTAAAATTATTGAACAGACAAATTCTCCTGTCGAGTGTTGAAAAATTCTATGTGTCTCTTTTTGTTTTTTGCAAAAATACTTTTTATTTTTCCTTCGAGATTTGCATAAGTGGAAAGAATTCTGAAATGGTTAGATGCCTTATGTAGGAATTCATTTCTGGCAACCTTCAATCATAATAAAGTTGAGATTTGTAATCAAAAGATATCTTGCCACAAAGATTAGTCAATTAATACTAGTTGTAGTTTCTGTAAAAATAAAATCTTCGAAGTCTTTTAGAAAATCAGAGACTTAAACAGATAACCTGCTGAAACTCAAAATCATTTCGGATAGTTAGAACTAACTTACCGAAAGACCACTTAAGTCATGTATTAAAAATAAAACACGTGTCCTTCAGAAACTACGTTATAAAATATTAAAAAATAAACTATCTGATAGAGTGGACATGTTTCGGATACTTAAAAAGATAACTCTCCGATCTTTAAGTCATTTCGGATAGTTACACAAGTAACCTTCCAAAAAGTCACATAAGTCAAAAAATAAAAGAAAACTTAACCATCTGAAGCTTAAAACAGTTTTTGGATACTTACTGAAGATAACTCTCTAATTCTTAAGAGTTTTCGGATAGTTACATCGTAACCTTCCGAAAAGTCACTTAAGTCAAGCGATGAGAGACTGACACGTGTCCTTTAGAAGAAAGTAACTGAAAATATATTAAAAACAAAGAAATAGCTAACTCTCTAGAATAAAAACATTAACTATCCGAAACCAAAGGGATTTTGGAGACTTATCATAAAAATCATATCCAGACATAAAAAGACTTAACTTACCGAAGATAAATACTTTTCGGATAGTTACTGATATAACTGTCTGAAAAGCCAAGAGAGAGACTTAACCATCTGATTTGTCCTGTTCTGTTCGATGACTTATAAAATAACTCTCCGATCAAAACACTATAGACAAAATAACCTACCAAAATCTAATTTAAAATATTTTGAGAACAAAGTAGTTAGCAAAAATTCATTTGAGTAAAAAGACATCTAACACATGGAACAAATAATTAAACCACACGTTTTTCATCATCAAAATTAATTGATAAAATAAATGAACTAACAATCTCCTCCTTTTTAATGATGACAAAATTGTAAACAGATATATTCTCCCCCTTTGTCAAAATTAAAAAGTGGAGACAGTTAAATGAAGAATACTCGGAGATAAAGAGAAATGTGATTTTATTGATTCAAGAGTAAGAACAATAAGTATACATAAAAAAAATTGAAAATTACATCAAAGGAAACAAAAACAACCAAATTAAGTATCAGTTGACTTTTTCTATAACAATTCTTGAATTAAGGTATCCCTCTCTCTCAGAAGTTGTTCTAAATGAGCCACTTGATCCAAAAGCATCTAATTATGCTGAAGAAGAAGCTCATTCTGTTTGAGGAGGGTCTTAGAACTGTCAACTTCTGAAAATGAAGCTGCTAGAGTTGGAGGAGGTGCTACAGGAGGTGGCGTTTCTGCAGAAGGAGGTACAGCAGGAGGTGGATGTTTTGCAAATGAAGAAGGTGAATTCTGAGTTGTAGATGGTTGAAAATGAGAGGGCAACTCAACCAGATTAGAAGAGGACATTCTTTGAAGATCCTTAAGTTGTAATACTCTTCTTTTAATGGACTTCAAAGGCTTGTCAGATAAATCAATGTATCTGACCATCAGATGATAAATAAAATCTCCATAGTACAGAAAACTTTGCAGATGAGAAATCTGAGCAATAATAACTTTTGCCTAGTTAACCTTGATACCAGCCATCATAGCATAAGTGGCTTGGTAGACTTTCCTTTCCAATTCATCTATATGACCAATCTTCTGAAATATAGAGGAAGACATAATAGTAGTAATCATCCAGGCCAAACCATTTAGATGTGTAGTCTTTACTAACTTGAATTTTCTATCAGAAGAGTTTCCAATCAATTTATTCATCACAGATTCCTGTCACCCAAGCTTTGATGGAGAAAGAGCAATATTTATACCAGAAGATGGTATGCCAAACAGATTCTCCAAAAATTCTCCATCAAGTCTTACTGTTTGATTTTAGAGGTACAGGAGACAAAAATGAGGAAAAATCTCAAGGTTGGAGTAGAAAAAGGGAATTAGGTCTTCAAAAATAGATAACCCTGATGGGGCAGAAATAAGACCTAAAAGCCCTTGATGAATTAGCAGACTATGAATCGAATCCATTCCTTTAAAATTTACAGGTCTGCTGTAAATAATCTTCATGCCCTGATATTTATTAAAAAACAAATCCCCAACTGCAAAGGATCTGAAATAACATATATCTGAAGGGATGTCTGAAGAAAAATGAACTTCAACCTCTGAATCTTCATCTATGGGAGGTTTTGCAGAAGGAGGAAGAGATTAAGGAGCAGAGACATAACCTAAATCTTCATACAATCCTTGTATCACCATTTGAGTGTGAGGTGAACGAATTGGATGAGATTTGACATTAGATGAAGGAGGAGGAGGTGTAAATTCTTCTCTATGAACAAGCAAAGATTGAGCAAAACTTGGATGAGAAGAAAGGGTTTTCTTTCTTCTCCTAGAATAAGTAAATGAAGTAGATGGAAGGGGAGACGAGACAACTATAGGCAAAATTTGATTGGCTGAGGAGATCAAATGGGAAGGACTAGGAGCAATTTGATGTAGAATTCCAATACATAACTCAGGAATTGGAGGATATGAACGGCCAGCCACATGCCTGAAATCAATCCCTTTCTATGGCAAAAAGAATGAAGATTCAGCCAATGATTTCTTCTTCTCAGCCAATGATTTCTTCTTCTCTGCCAAATCAGAAAAATCATGAAGACAAGCAGGCTCTGTAGGCTCTTGAATCTTAATTCCTGGTTGCTCACTGAGTTTATGCAATAATGCTTCAATTCTCCTCTTAACTAGAGTATCTTGTAAATGTAGGGCCATATGTAGTGCTCATTTTTTAGATGCCTTAGAATCCTCAGAAGCATTCAAAAATTGGCTAACATAAGCCTCATAAACAGATTTAAATTGAGATTCTAAGGAGTTCACTTTGGCAGTAAATATGTCTTCATCATCCGAAGAAGAGTCCTTAGAAACCCTAGAATCAACACAATCTGTTTTACTGCTTTGTGAATCACAAGAAGAAGAGGTCTTCAGTTTCTTATGACCAGTGGAAGTTTTGAGGTATTTTCTCAAGGAATGCTTCTTGGTTTTCAACTATTTTCTACTTTTAGCACCAGTGGAAATAGGACAAAATTTATGAAGAACAGACAATTGTTTTTCCAAACATAATAACCAAGTAACTATTTCTGAAGTGCCATAGATTGACTTAATATCTATAACCTCTTCTCCGGTAGAAATAATTTGTTGAACTTGTTCAGGAGAAAGAGTCTCCATACCTGTTTGGAGATCCTATTCCATTCTGTGAATCCGCTGTTCTTGCTCTTGCAGAGAGAGGGCAGAGAAACGACCAGATGAAGCCATGAAGGAGAAGGCGCGAAAAAGGGATGAAATAAACGAAGGATTTGAGAGTCAAAAGGTTAAGACAAAGTGAGAAGATATGTAGGCTCATATGGCTACACAAGAGGGGGGGTGAATTGTGTATTTTTAATATTTTTTGAAATATAATTGAAACTTTAAAACTCAAAAACAAGTCGAGACATTATTTTCATAAAATCATTTTTATTCAAGGTTTCAATTACAATATACAATTCAATTCTCCTTAGAAATTATAGATACAATTATAACTCGATACCATGCATCATCTAAACAATTTCATAACTACAAACATAGAAAACTAATTTGCGGAATTTAAAACATTTCTCCTTGTTTGAGATCTTTCTTCTTCTTCTTTTTCTTCTTCAGCAATTCTTTAGTGACGAATATCTTATCTTTCTCTACTTCATCGAATTTGCTTTCTTTTGATACTTTAAATCTTCAGTGACATAAATAATACCTTGTTCTGCTTCACTGAATTTTCTTCCACCTGATACTTCAAATCTTCAGCGACATAAATTTAACCTTTTCTGCTTCACTGAATTTTCTTCCACTTGAGAGATTTTCCCCGAAGAGGTGTTTTTGATCCTTGAAAAAGATTTTTCTTTTGGTGTGCAGGGATAGTTTGATCCTTGAAAAGATTTTTCTTTTTGTGTGCAACGATAGTTTGATCAACAAGAATTCTATGCCTTTTATGTTGTATCTTCATTTCATGCATATCCTCCACATTTAATCACTACTAGTTTTCCACTTCTCCACATCTTTTCTTTTTCCTTCATCAAAACACACACGTTCTGACCCACGTTTATATTTCAAATTTTCTTTAATCATCAGTCCTGGATCTCTGAAAAATTTCCTGCAAAAAAAACTTTCTCGTCCAAAGAATTTTCCATCAAGTGTAACAATAAGTCGTTACTTTAATGTTAACTAAACGAGTAACACAAGTATATATAACTTAACGTTTCTAACTTAACGAGTTCCTCATGTGCCATTTCACGTGACAAGTACTATAGCTAACTCAACGAACTAAGTCTGTGGTGTTATGCTAACTCAACGAACCAACTTAACCTTTCTTTCGAAAGGTCAAACGATAACTCACCGAAAACAGTTTAAGTTTCGGATAGTTACGGCTGTAAGTCACCGAAAAACTCTTTATACCATAAAACTAGTGAGACACGTGTCAAGACCTGAAAACATGACTTAAGTTACCTTTCGGATAGTTACGACTGTAAGTCTCTGAAAAAACTTTAACTCACCGATTCAATAATAAACAAATGTTTTTATAATAAGAATTTTACCACGTGCAAAAATAACAACTTAAGTTTATAACGCTAACCTAACGTGTTGCCTTAGTGTCCAATATAGCAACTCAACGCGTTTAGTTATGTTAACCTAATGAGTTAAACATGTGCACCTCACGTGATACAATATAACATTCGTAACTTATAATTTCACCATATGTATAACACTAACTTAACGAGTTCATCTCTTCTTTTACTCACTAACTTAACGAGTTATCACATGACCTATTTTAACCTTTAAGCCTCTAACTTAACGAGTTCTCACGTGACCTCTATACAAACAAAACTCTAACTTAACGAGTTGTCTAAGCGTGCACTGTTCATGATACAGAAGATATAACTTTAAAACATATCATGTTTTTCAATAAAAACACACGTTAACTTAACGTTTAATTAAATGAGAAATTAATGCAACGAAAAGACTAGTTATTAACTTCAAATCCAATATAGACAAGTATTTATGCCAGTAAGCTTTTTCTGTATTAATTGATGATTTTAATTTCTTTTCACAAGCAATAGTAATTGAGAAAATATGATTATTTTTCATTCAGCACACATCTTCAAAACAAAATACTCAACAATCTCCCCCTTTTTGATGATGGCAAATCCTTATTAAATCAATTATGAAATATGTTTAACTCAGCAAAGCACCTTTGTTGGGTTAACTTTTAATTCAACAAACTTGTTTGTTGACTTAAGTTCACTTAAGCTTATTTCTATTGTTTGTGTAAATTTTACCTCTCAGAACTAAAACTCTCAGATGTCAATAATTATATAAGTGTCATTTTTCTAATTATCTATCAGATTACAATAACCATTTAAATATCATCTCCTTTTATAATATATATGCAATTAAGATCATAATCATCTTTTTATAAAATTTCTCCCCCTTTTTGTCATTAATCAAAAAGATAATTACAAAGAATATATATATATAAGAGATATATTTACAACAACTCTTTCTGTAAACAAGAATAATAATTGAACACATTTACAGAAAAATGTAATGTTCAATGAATTAAACAAGTAATACAAACATTACATTTTGTATTCAAAAACAAACAAAAACAATTATCGACCCCTCCTAAGTATTTCACTAATAGCATTACATAGTTTATCTCCTAGATGCCTAATATCATTTCTGATGTCGTTATTCACTACATCTAAGTCAAGAGGAAGCTGGGTTTGCTGTTCTGCTTGAACTAAATAACTTTGTTGTTGTTGTTATATATGGTCTGTATAATCAAGTTGTTGTTGTTGTTGTCGTTGAGGTTTATGCATGGCCTGGAATATTTGCAAATCTTTAACACTAAATGCTCTCATGCCTTTAGTTTTAGAGGGCCAGTCGGATAAAGTCAATTGGCTTGCAAGGATTCTACATACAACATCACTATAAAATAACTTTGAACTCATATGTTGTAGTTGAGAAGTAAAAACATCAAACCAATTGATTTGAATTCTATTCAGCAGGCCATAAGTTGCATATAAACAGCTTCTACTGACTTCCAAATTGTGTCCAACTCTCTGAAATAAAGTTGCATGCAATATATTTGCAATAAACCTTGCCTCTACATTTAGATTTTCCATTAATTTCATTTCAGAATATACATCTAGAATTTTTGATAAAGACTGAATGTTCCATTCCAATTGTCTAATCATGACAAATTTGTTCGTAACAACAACACCTTCATTCTTTAATCCTAAAACTTCAAAAATTAACTCAGGAGACAATGTGAACTCTTGTTGATTTATTTGAGTTTTCAGTATGTTGTCATTCTTGACCAGATTGCTATAAAAAGCTGCAATAAGCTCTTTGTATTGCTTCCATTTCATTCCTACTAGCAAGAATTGAATAAGGCCTTGAAACTCAAATAGATCTCTTATATCCATCAAAATTTTGAACTTTATTGGACGAGCATGTAGAATCTGACATGTAATTAGAATATTGTATTTCTGCAATGCTTCTTCAGATCTAAAATGAATTGAATTACCTTGAATTCATAATACTATACACAAAGAAGGTGATACTTGAAGTCGTGATTCAGAGTTTAATTCATCTTCAGGAACCTCTTCTTCAAAATGAATGTCATGTTGTTCCTCTTCCAAAATATTATCTTGAAGCTGCTCAAGTAAGCTTGATTCTTTAGCTTCAACAGTGTTAGGAACGTCTTCAATATGCTCAACATTCATCTGTTCAATCTCTATAGAATCTTTAGAGTTCAATTTTTCCACAAATTCTACAGTTGGTGTATCTGTCTATAATTGTTCATTTTGTTCAATAGATATTTCCATTGAGTCATGTTGTGAATTCTCAGACTCTGCTTCTATAGATTCTAAAGAAGGCTGGTTAACTTTTAGCTCTTCTAGAGTCTTAACATTTTCAATATCTGCTACTCCAAACAATTCAGCATGTGAACTAGTTACTGCCTCAACATTGTCAATTATATCTGCAATAACTTATTCAATGTCAGGTGCCTGATACTCTGATTTGCCAATTTCTGCATCATCAAGACTTGTACTAATAGAAAAACTTGAGCTCATATTTGACTTGTATTTCTTCTCAAGCTTTCTAGCAAGGGAAAATAAAGTCTCATTATCTTCATCAGTTTCAGTGTGTTCGGAACTGATGAGTTTATCAGATGCACAATAAGGTACAATGTCTAGACATACATTGTCCTTTGGAAATAAATTTTCATCTAATTTTCCTTTTTCAATAGACTTTGGTTCCTTAGACATAATTTTTCTGATTTTTCTTCTTCTATAACATTTCTGTTTCTCCGCTTCAAGCATTGCTGTTTTCTTTTCAACTTGCTGCGTAAAAGTTTTCTGCTTTAATTCTTTTCTACTTGAAGTTGGGTTTAGATATTAAATGAATATTGAATAAGGTTTATTCAATCAAGGTACCCGATATATTCAAGTATAACTCAATGAGTTAACTAACCTAACGAGTAAAACGCTGTCTAGAGGTAGTTTTACACGTTACCTTATCGAACATAACCTCTAGTTAGTACACTTAAAACATGTTTCAAATGCTTCCAACTAAAATGCTCCGAAAACAACACACATGCTAAACTTAACATTATCTTGAGAACATTTTAAACTATTCGAAAATTTTTGTCCTTTGAATCTAAAATAGTTTGTTTGTCTTTTTAAATTATTTCATTAAGATTTTAAGAAGACATTAATTCAGATTAACCAAGATTTGTAGTCTGAATTATATTAATCTATTTTCGACATTGGTAATCCTCCCCCTACAAATATACTTCAAATATATTCAATCAAAATACAAACTATACTTGTAGTGACAATAAATGTTAAGTATAACTATACTTTTAAATATTCTTTTCAAAGACTTCCGTTATTCTGACATCATCAAAAATGATTTCAAGAATCAATTCCTACTATATATGAATCAAAACACAACTTTGAACTCAATGTGATTAATTCAAGGAGAACAAAAGAAAGTATCTCAAATAAACGTTTTCAAAAGTACTAATGTTGATTCAATAAGTCAATAGTCATATTGGTAGAAACTATATGTGATTCAAAGATATCTGTAATTAATGAAACAACATTTTTCTTTTTTTTTCAAAATAGAAAATATTTATAATTTTCTTTAAAAGTTAGTTTGAAAAGCTTGAATCATATAAGAGCTTTCTAATGTACTTGTGTAATGAGCTTTCAATCAGTAATCCCAGATCTGATCAGGACCTTAGGTTGCCAGATTTAAAGAATCCTTTTTCAGGACAACAATCCTTACATACCTATCTACTCAAATACAAAAAGCTCATGATCAAACCGATCAATAAACTCTCAAAGATTTTCACTTTGTAAGTACTTTTCATTTTAAGTACAATATATATGTATTCCATTAATACAAATGCAATGAAACACAAATCTCATACAATTTTTACTTCTATGATTGTATTGAGAATATGAATCAGTTTCAATAAGCTTATACTTTTTATTAACAGTTTAAGATGAGTTACATATAACTTATTCTACAAGTTTAATCAATTAAGTCAAATTTATGCATGATCATATGCATTTTCCTTGATTCAAAGAAAACATTTAATCAAAATTTCAGAATGTCAGAAGTATTTAATGTTTTTCATTTACACTTCCACTTAAAATAGTAAAAACCATTAAAATTGATAAACTACTTAAAATCAATAAGACACTACTATGATTTTACAATAAATACATAGTATCTTAAGCAACAGTTTAGATATTACTTTAGATATTTATAATAAGTATAAAATATCTATGAGGTGAACAACATCATCAATAATATTTATCTTTTTATGTGGAGTTTAAGCATTTTACACATCACATAGCCAACAAATACCTAAATTTAATCTAATGTTGTAGAATGTATTTTCGTCTAGAGGTTTTGTAAATATATCATCTAATTGATTTTTACTAGACACAAATTCTAATTTAATTTTTCCTTTAATTACGTTATCTCTTAGAAAATGATGTCTAACCTCTATATGCTTTGCTCTTGAATGTAATACAGGATTTTTGGAAAGATTTATTGCAGAACTACTGTCACAATAAATCTCAGTTGTATCATAAGATAATCCAAAATCTTCTAAAGTTTGCCTTATCCATAGAATCTGAGTGCAACACAATACAGCAGCAACATATTTAACTTTTGTAGTAGAAAGTGCTACACAGTTTTGATTTTTACTAAACCATGACACCAAATTATTTCCTAATAATTGACATGTGCCACTAGTACTCTTTCTATCAGATTTAGATCCTGCATAATTAGCATCAGTATATCCTATAAGATCTATTGAACTATCCTTAGAATAATACAGTTCGAAATTTTTAGTTCCTTGTATATATCTAAATATTCTTTTAACTACAATTAAGTGTGATTCTTTAGGATTAGATTGAAATCTAGCGTAAACACACACAGCAAACATAATATCAGGTCTACTAGCAATCAAATAAAGTAAAGAAACAATCATACTTCTGTATTTTCTTTGATCTATAGATTTTCCTATGTCATCAATATCTAACTTTAAAGAAGTACTCATAGGAGTTCCTCGAATCCTTATATCATTAAAATTAAATTTCTTAAGTATTTCATCTACATATTTTTCCTGATTTAAAAATATACATTTATCCATTTGCTTAATTTGAAGTCCTAGAAAATATGAAAGTTCTCCTATCATACTCATTTCAAACTGATTAGTCATCTCTTCAGAGAATATTTTTATCAACTTATTAGAGGTTGCTCCAAAGATTATATCATCCACATATATTTGAACAACAATCTAATCTTTACCATCTCTCTTAATAAATAGAGTATGATCCACTTTTCCCAAGATATAGCCTTTTTCTATTAAAAAAGTGGACAATCTTTAATACCATGATCTAGGTGCTTGCTTCAAACCATATAAGACTTTCTTCAATTTATACACAAAGTCAGGATTTTTAATATCTTCAAATCCAGGTGGTTGTTTTACATAGACTTCTTCATTAATTAAACCATTTAGAAATGCACTCTTTACATCCATTTGATATAATTTAAAATCCATATAACAAGCATAGGCCAATAATATTCTAATACTTTCTAACCTAGCCATAGGAGCAAATGTTTCATCATAATATAATCCTTCTTCCTATGTATACCCTTGTGCAACTAATCTAGCTTTATTCCTTATAACTTGACCAGTTTCGTTAGTTTTGTTTCTAAAGATCCACTTTGTACCTATTATGGACTGATTTTCTAGTGGAGAGACTATTTCCCATACATCATTTCTGATGAATTGATTTAGTTCTTCTTGCATTGCCACTATCCAATTTTCATCAAATAATGCTTCTTGTATATTCCTTGGTTCCCCAATAGAAACAAACATACACATACTATTTAAATTTACTAAAGCTCTAGTTTTAACTCCCTCATTAATATTACCAATGACTTGAGTAATGGGATGTGATGAAGAATAACACCAATTTCTCTAATTTTCCTTAATATTCTCATCAACATTTGAAGGTACATCACTTTCATCATTAGTTTGATCATTTAAGTTCATATTTTTGATTTTCTCAGATAAATCATCAATATCACTATTAATCTCTAACTCTTTTGGAAGATTGATCAAATCATCATTATTAGCTTTAGATTGAGATTCTCTAAAAGAATTTTCATTGAAGCTTACATGGAGGGTTTCTTCAATAGTCATAGAAGTCTTGTTATATACTCTATAGGCTTTACTTCTAGTAAAGTAACCTACAAAAATTCCTTCATCCAATTTGGCTTGAAATTTATCCCTTTTATCCTTAGTATTAAGAATAAAACACTTGTAGCCAAATGGTTTCATATAGCAAATTTTTGGAACCCTATTAAACATAATTTCAAAAGGAGTTTTATTAACATGAGGTCTTAAATAACTTCTGTTAATAACATAACAAGCTTTATTTACTACTTCAACCCAAAGATTTTGGGGTAACTTATGTTCATTCAGCATAGTTCTGGCCATTTCTTGAAGTGATCTATTCTTTCTCTCAACAACACTATTTTGACACAGTGCTCTTGGAAAAGAAAACCTGTGACCAATGCCATGCTCATTACAATAACTATCCATTTGATCATTATCAAATTCAATTCTATGATCACTCCTAAGTTTTTGAATAGAGACACTTTGTTCATTTTGAACAAAATTGTAAAACATTTTAAACTTTCCAAAAACTTCTGTTTTAGATGCTAGAAAATATACCCAAGTGTATCTAGAGAAGTCATCTACTAAAACAAATACATACCGTTTACCACCAAGACTCATGATTCTTGTTGGTCCAAATAGATCCATATGTATAAGTTCTAAGACTCTCTTGCTTGAAATATCAGTTTTGGATTTAAAAGAATTTTTATGAAGTTTACCTAACTCACATGCATCACGCATAAAGTCCTTTAAGTATTTAATCTTTGGTAAACCTCTCACTAAATGTTTTTTTGATAGATTATGTAACAGTTTCATATTTATATGCTCAATCCTTCTATGCCACAGATATGCATCACTAGTTTTAGCTAGCGAACATGAATTTAAATCAACTGCACTAGAAGGTATAGATAAAATACATATAGAACCTTTTCTTTTAGCAATAACCTTAATTTCATCTATATTTTTATCAATTATTTTGCATACATTATCTTCAAACACTACATAATATCCATTTTCAGTTAGTTTTATGACACTCAACAAATTAAATCCTAGGTTTTCAACATATAGTACATTCGAAATAACACAAGTAGGAGTTATTTGAACAATGCCCATACCTATGATTTTATCTTTACTTTTGTTTCCAAATGTTACACTTCCTTTCATGGTATTTGTAAAATTTTATAGACTTTTCTATGCGGCCATGTGACTTGATGCTCTACTGTCCAAGATCCATTTTGATGTTGTTTCCTCCTACAACACAAATTAAGAAAAACTTTTTCTTGGTACCCAATGTTGTTGAGGACCAAGTTCATTAAACGCATATTTCTTCTTTTTGTTTAAAAATAGTTTAACATTATCATTTAAATTCTTATTAATTGTAAGTACTATTGATTTATATTTAGCTTCATACTCACATATAGCATTATTGCTTTTACAATATTTCTTTTTGTTTTCAGATGTAGTATAATCAAGACCAAATGAATTTTTATCAAATGTTAATTTATTTTGGTCATACTCATACATTTCAGTAAGTTCATACCAAGATTTTGTACTTGTATTTGAATTTTCAGTGTATACAAAATCTTTTTCTGCACAAGAATTTTCAGATTTATCACATGTAGAATGAGTAATTGGTCTAATACCAGCGTATTGAATTACATACACAGGTTTCTGAATTTTCAGTTTACCACAATTGTTTGAAATTTTAGAAACATTAGAAACTGAATTTCCAGAACAAGAAACAAGATTTTTAGAAACATTTATAGTCATGCTAGAAGTACAATTTTGTAGGATCATATGACTACACAAGAGGGGGGTGAATTATGTATTTTTAATATTTTCTAAAATATAATTGAAACTTTAAAACTCCAAAACAAGTCGACACATTGTTTTCATAAAATCAATTTTATTCAAGGTTTCAATTACAATATACAATTCAATTCTCCTCAGAAATTGTAGATGCAATTATATTTCAATACCATGTATCATCTAAACAATTTCATAACTACATATAGAGAAAACTAATTTGCGGAATTTAAAACTTTTCTCCCTATTTGAGATCTTTCTTCTTCTTCTTTTTCTTCTTCAGCAATTCTTCAGTGATGAATATCTTGTCTTTTCATGCTTCACCGAATTTGCTTTTTTCTGATACTTTAAATCTTCGGTGACGAAAATCTTACATTTTTATGCTTCACTGAACTTTCTTCCACTTGAGAGAATTTTCCCGAAGAGGTGTTTTTGATCCCCGAAAAAGATTTTTCTTTCGGTGTGTAGGAATGGTTTGATCGTTGAAAAGATTTTTCTTTTTGGTGTGCAAGGATAAATTGATCAACGAGAATTCTATGCCTTTTATATTGTATCTTCATTTCATGCATATCCTTCACGTTTAACCACTACCAGTTTTCCACTTCTCCACGTCTTTTCTTTTTCCTTCATCGAAACACAAACGTTCTAACCCACGTTTCTATTTCGAATTTTCTTTAATCATCAGTTCTGGATCTCTGAAAAATTTCATGAAAATAAACTTTCTTGTCCAAAAATTTTTCATCAGTGTAATACGAAGTCATTACTTTAATGTTAACTAAACGAGTAACACAAGTATATATATATAACTTAACGTTTCTAACTTAACGAGTTCACCATGTGCTATTTCACATGACAAGTACTGTAGCTAACTCAACGAACTAAGTCTGTGGTGTTATGCTATCTCAACGAACCATCTCCGTTGTGTTATGATAACTCAACGAACCAGTAATAAACAAATGTTTTTATAATAAGAATTTTATCATGTGCAAAAATAACAACTTAAGTTTATAACGCTAACCTAACACGTTGCCTTAGTGTTCAATATAGCAACTCAACGCATTTAGTTATGTTAACTTATCGAGTTAAACATGTGCACCTCACGTGATACAATACAACATTTGTAACTTATAATTTCACCACGTGTATAACACTAACTTAACGAGTTCGTCTCTTCTTTTACTCACTAACTTAACAAGTTATCACGTGACCTATTTTAACCTTTAAGCCTCTAATTTAACGAGTTCTCACGTGACCTCTATACAAACAAAACTCTAACTTAACGAGTTGTCTAAATGTGCATTGTTCATGATACAGAAGATATAACATTAAAACATATCATGCTTTTCAATAAAAACACACGTTAACTTAACGTTTAGCTAAATGAGAAATTAATGCAACGAAACGACTAGTTATTAACTTCAGATCCAATACAGACAAGTATTTATATCAGTAAGCTTTTTTTGTATTAATTGATGATTTTAATTTCTTTTCACAAGCAATAGTAATTGAGCAAATATGATTATTTTCATTCAGCACACATCATCAAAACAAAAATACTCAATAATCTCCCCCTTTTTGATGATGACAAAACCATATTAAATCAATTATGAAATATGTTTGTTGACTTAAGTTCACTTAAGCTTATTTCTATTGTTTGTGTAAATTTTAGCTCTCAGAACTAAAAGTCTCATATGTCAATAATTATATAAGTATCAGTTTTCTAATTATCATCTGTCAGATTACAATAACCATTTAAATATCATCTCCTTTTATAATATATATATGCAATTAAGATCATAATCATCTTTTTATAATATTTCTCCCCCTTTTTGTCATTAATCAAAAAGATAATTACAGAGAATATATATATATAAGAGATATATTTACAACAACTCTTTCTGTAAACAAGAATAATAATTGAACACATTTACAGAAAAATGTATTGTTCAATGAATTAAACAAGTAATACAAACATTACATTTTGTATTCAGAAACAAACAAAAATAGTTATCAACCCCTCCTAAGTATATCACTTATAGTATTACATATTTTATCTCCTAGATGCCTAATATCATTTCTGATGTCGTTAAGCACTACATCTAAGTCAGGAGGTAGTTGGGTTTGCTGTTCTGCTTGAACTAAATAACTTTGTTGTTGTTGTTGTATATGGTCTGTATTAGGTTGTTGTTGTTGTTGTCGTTGAGGTTTATGCATGGCTTGGAATTTTTGCAAATCTTTGACACTAAATGCTCTCATGCCTTTAGTTTCAGAGGGCTAGTCAGATAAAGTCAATTGGCTTGCAAGGATTCTACATACAGCATCACCATAAAATAACTTTGAACTCATATGTTGTAGTTGAGACATAAAAACATCAAACCATTTTATTTGAAGTCTATTCAGTAGGCCATAAGTTGCATATAAACAGCTTCTGCTGACTTCCAAATTGTGTCCAACTCTCTGAAATAAATTTGCATGCAATATATCTGCAATAAACCTTGCCTCTGCATTTAGATTTTCCATTAATCTCATTTCAAAATATACATTTGGAATTTTTGATAAAGACTGAATGTTCCATTCCAGTTGTCTTATTATGTCAAATCTTTTGGTAACAACAACACCGTCATTCTTTAATCCTAAAACTTCAAAAATTAACTCAGGAGACAACATAAACTCCTGTTCATTTATTTGAGTTTTCAGAAAATTTCCATTCTTGACTAGATTGCTATAAAAAGATGCAATAAGCTCTGTGTATTGCTTCCATTTTGTTCCTACTAGCAAGAATTTAATGAGGCCTTGAAACTCAAACAGATCTCTTATTTCCATCAAATTTCTGAATTTTATTGGACGAGCATGCAGAATCTGACATGTAATCAGATTATTGTATATCTGCAATGCTTCTTCAGATCTAAAATGAATTCCATTACCTTGAATTTTTAATATTGTACACAAAGAAAGTGATACCTGAAGCCGTGATTCAAAGTTTAATTTATCTTCAGGAACCTCTTCTTCAAAATGAATGTCATGTTGTTCCTCTTCCAAAATATTATCTTGAAGCTGCTCAGGTAAGCTTGATTCTTCAGCTTCAACAGTGTTAGTAGCATTGTCAATATGCTCAACATTCATCTGTTCAGTCTCTATAGAATATTCAAAGTACAATTTTTCCACAAATTCTACAACCGGTGTATCTATCTGTAATTGTTCATTTTGTTCAATAGATAATTCTATTGAGTAATGCTCTGAATTCTCAGACTCTGCTTCTATAGATTCCGTAGAAGGGTGGTTAACTTTTAGCACTTCTGGAGTCTTAACAATTTCAATATCTGCTACTCCAGACAATTCAGCCTTTGAACTAGTTACTACTTCAACATTGTCAATTATATTTGCAATAACTTGTTCAATGTCAGGTGTCTGATGCTCTGATTTGCCAATTTCTGCATCATCAAGACTTGTACTAATAGAAAAACTTGAGCTCATATTTGACTTGGATTTCTTCTCAAGTTTTCTAGCAAGGGAAAATAAAGTCTCATTATCTTCATCAGTTTCAGTGTGTTCGGAACTGATGAGTTTATCAGATGCATAATAAGGTACAATGTCTAGACATACATTGTCCTTTGGAAATAAATTTTCATCTGATTTTCCTTTTTCAATAGACTTTGTTTCCTTAGACATAATTTTTCTGACTTTCCTTCTTCTATAATATTTTTGTTTCTCCTTTTCAAGTATTGCTGTTTTCTTTTTAAATTGCTCTATAAAAATTTTCTGCTTTAATTCTTCTAAGGCACTTTCTATTGCAACAACCTTTCGAAGACTGTCAACTTTTGTTTTGTCTACAGCAATATCTGATTCTACTTGTTTTGAATATAAAGGAGTAGGGATAGCTGATTCATGCTCTTCCTCAAATGCATGTAGTCTTGTACCGTTTATAGGAGTTTGAGGAGTTCTATTTGATGAACCCACACCTTTTTCCAAATATTTTGCATACTGTTCTAAAAATGCAATCTCAGCACATTTCATTCTGTATTCTCTATCAAATTTACTATGAATACCCATGTATGTAATATTTGCATCAGTATGTTGAAGTTCTTGTCTAACTTCATCTAATATTCCCTGAGGAAAGAAGTAATCTCTATAAGGTTCTGCTAACCTTTTGTCCACTCGAAATATTTTCTTGAACCAAGTACGTGGAACTTCATCATTCTCTATTTCTTTTCCTTTTGCATCTCTTCTGCTCAAGTACAAAAGGCTCGTGATCAAACTGATCAATAAACTCTCAAAGATTTTTACTTTGTAAGCACTTTTCATTTTAAGCACAGTATATATGTATTCCATTTAATACAGATGCAATAAAAAACAAATCTCATATGATTTTTACTTCTATGATTGTATTGAGAATATGAATCAGTTTCAATAAGCTTATACTTTTTATTAACAGTTTAAGATGAGTTACATATAACATATTCTACAAGTTTAATCAATTAAGTCAAATTTATGCATGATCATATGCATTTTCCTTGATTCAAAGAAAACATTTAATCAAAATTTCAGAATGTCAGAAGTATTTAATGTTTTTCATTTACACTTCCACCTAAAATCGTAAAAACTATTAAAATTGATAAACTACTTAAAAATCAATAAGATACTACTATGATTTTACAATAAATACAAAGTATCTTAAGCAGTAGTTTAGATATTACTTTAGATATTTATAATAATTATATAATATCTATGAGGTGAACAACATCATCAATAATATTTATCTTTTTATGTGGAGTTTAAGCATTTTACACATCACATAGCCTACAAATACCTAAATTTAATCTAATGTTGCAGAATGTATTTTCGTGTAGAGGTTTTGTAAATATATCAGCTAATTGATTTTTACTATACAAAAATTCTAATTTAATTTTTCTTTTAATTACGTTATCTCTTAGAAAATGATGTCTAACCTCTATATGTTTTGCTCTTGAATGTAATATAGGATTTTTAGAAAGATTTATTGCAGAACTACTGTCACAATAAATCTCAGTTGTATCATAAGATAATCCAAAATCTTCTAAAGTTTGCCTTATCCACAGAATCTGAGTGCAACACAGTGCAGCAGCAACATATACAGCTTTTGTAGTAGAAAGTGCTACACAGTTTTGCTTTTTACTAAACCATGACACCAAATTATTTCCCTATAATTGACATGTGCCACTGGTACTCTTTCTATCAGATTTAGATCCTACATAATCAACATCAGTACATCCTATAAGATCTATTGAACTATCCTTAGAATAATACAGACCGAAATTTTTAGTTCCATGTATATATCTAAATATTTTTTAACTACAATTAAGTGTGATTCTTTAGGATTAGATTGAAATCTAGCACAAACACACACAGCAAACATAATATCAGGTCTATTAGCAGTCAAATAAAGTAAAGAACCAATCATACTTCTGTATTTTCTTTGATCTATAGATTTTCCTATGTCATCAATATCTAACTTTATAGTAGTACTCATAGGAGTTCCTCGAATCCTTGTATTATTAAAATTAAATTTCTTAAGCATTTCATCTGCATATTTTTCCTGATTTAAAAATATACCTTTATCCATTTACTTAATTTGAAGTCCTAAAAAATATGAAAGTTCTCCTATCATACTCATTTCAAACTGATTAGTCATCTCTTCAGAGAATATTTCTATCAACTTATCAGAGGTTGCTCCAAAGATTATATCATCCACGTATATTTGAACAACAATCTGATCTTTACCATCTCTCTTAATAAATAGAGTATGATCCACTTTTCCCAAGATATAGCCTTTTTCTATTAAAAAAGTAGACAATCTTTCATACCATGATCTAGGTGCTTGCTTCAAACCATATAAGGCTTTCTTCAATTTATACACAAAGTCAGGATTTTTAATATCTTCAAATCCAGGTGGTTGTTTTACATAGGCTTCTTCATTAATTAAACCATTTAGAAATGCACTCTTTACATCCATTTGATATAATTTAAAATCCATTTAACAAGCATAGGCCAATAATATTCTAATACTTTCTAACCTAGCCATAGGAGCAAATGTTTCATCATAATCTAATCTTTCTTCCTGTGTAAACCCTTGTGCAACTAATCTAGCTTTATTCCTTATAATTTGACCAGTTTTGTTAGTTTTGTTTCTAAAGATCCACTTTGTACCTTTTATGGACTGATTTTCTAGTGGAGAGACTAATTCCCATACATCATTTCTGATGAATTGATTTAGTTCTTCTTGCATTGCCACTATCCAATTTTCATCAGATAATGCTTCTTGTATATTCCTTGGTTCCACCAAAGAAACAAA
This sequence comes from Cymodocea nodosa, assembly GCA_036874045.1. Lineage (NCBI taxonomy): Eukaryota > Viridiplantae > Streptophyta > Magnoliopsida > Alismatales > Cymodoceaceae > Cymodocea > Cymodocea nodosa. The sequence continues at coordinate 17,233,155 of JAZBRI010000003.1, read as the reverse complement.
CATACACATACTATTTAAATTTACTGAAGCTCTAGTTTTAACTCCCTCATTAATATTACCAATGACTTGAGTAATGGGATGTGATGAAGAATAACGCCAATTTCTCTGATTTTCCTCAATATTCTCATCAACATCTGAAAGTCCATCACTTTCATCATTAGTTTGATCATTTAAGTTCATATTTTTGATTTTTTTGGATAAACCATCAATCTCTCTATTGATCTCTAACTCATTTGGAAAATTGATCATATCATCATTATCAACTTTAGATTGACATTCTCTAAGAGAATTTTCATTGAAGCTTACATGGAGGGTTTCTTCAATAGTTCAAGAAGTCTTGTTATATACTCTATAGGCTTTACTTCTAGTAAAGTAACCTACAAAAATTCCTTCATCCGATTTGGCTTGAAATTTATCCCTTTTATCCTTAGTATTAAGAATAAAACACTTGCAGCAAAATGGTTTCATATAGGAAATTTTTGGAACCCTATTAAACATAATTTCAAAAGGAGTTTTATTAACATGAGGTCTTAAATGACTTCTGTTAATAACATAACAAGCTGTATTTACTACTTCAGCCCAAAGATTTTGAAGTAGCTTATGTTCATTCAACATAGTTCTGGCCATTTCTTGAAGTGATCTATTCTTTCTCTCAATAACACCATTTTGACACGGTGCTCTTGGAAAAGAAAATCTATGATCAATGTCATGCACATTACAATAGTTATCCATTTGATCATTATCAAATTCAGTTCCATGATCACACCTAAGTTTTTGAATAGAGACACTTTGCTCATTTTGAACAAAATTGCAAAACATTTTAAATTTTTCAAAAACTTCTATCTTAGATGCTAGAAAATACACCCAAGTGTATCTAGAGAAGTCATCTACTAAAAAAAATACATACCGTTTACCACCAAGACTCATGACTCTTGTTGGTCCAAATAGATCCATATGTATAAGTTCTAAGACTCTCTTGCTTGAAATATCAGTTTTGGATTTAAAAGAGTTTTTGTGAACTCTACCTAACTCACATGCATCACACATAAAGTTCTTTGAGTATTTAATCTTTGGTAAACCTCTCACTAAATGTTTTCTAGATAGTTTATGTTGAGTATTTTTGTTTTGATGATGTGTGCTGAATGAAAATAATAATATTTGCTCAATTAATATTGCTTGTGAAAAGAAATTAAAATCATCAATTAATACAGAAAAAGCTTACTGATATAAATACTTGTCTGTATTGGATCTGAAGTTAATAACTAGTCGTTTCGTTGCGTTAATTTCTCATTTAGCAAAACGTTAAGTTAACGTGTATTTTTATTGAAAAGCACGATATGTTTTAATGTTATATCTTCTGTATCATGAACAGTGCACGTTTAGACAACTCGTTAAGTTATAGTTTTGTTTGTATAGTGGTCACGTGAGAACTCCTTAAGTTAGAGGCTTAAAGGTTAAAATAGGTCACGTGATAACTCGTTAAGTTAGTGAGTAAAAGAAGAGACGAACTCGTTAAGTTAGTGTTATACACGTGGTGAAATTATAAGTTACAAATGTTATATTGTATCACGTGAGGTGCACATGTTTAACTCGTTAAGTTAACATAACTAAGCGCATTGAGTTGCTATATTGAACACTAAGGCAACGCGTTAGGTTAGCGTTATAAACTTAAGTTGTTATTTTTTGCATGTGGTAAAATTCTTATTATAAAAACATTTGTTTATTACTGGTTCGTTGAATTATCATAACACAACGAAAATGGTTCGTTGAGTTATCATAACACAACGAAGATGATTCGTTGAGATAGCATAGCACCACGGACTTAGTTCGTTGAGTTAGCTACAGTACTTGTCACGTGAAATGGCACATGAGGTACTCGTTAAGTTAGAAACGTTAAGTTATATATATACTTGTGTTACTCCTTTAGTTAACATTAAAGTAACGACTTCTTATTACACTGATGAAAAACTTTTGGACGAGAAAGTTTATTTTGCAGGAAATTTTTCAGAGATCCAGGACTGATGATTAAAGGAAATTCGAAATATAAACGTGGGTTAGAACGTGTGTGTTTCGATGAAGGAAAAATGAAAGACGTGGAGAAGTGGAAAACTGGTAGTGGTTAAACATGAAGGATATGCATGAAATGAAGATACAGTATAAAAGGCATAGAATTCTCGTTGATCAATTTATCCTTACACACAAAAAGAAAAATTTTTTCAAGGATCAAACCATCCCTGCACACCAAAAGAAAAATCTTTTTCAGGAATCAAAAACACCTTCTCAGGGAAAATCTCTCAAGTGGAAGAAAGTTCAGTGAAGCATAAAAAGGTAAGATTTTCGTCACTGAAAATTTAAAGTATTAGAAGAAAGCAAATTCGGTGAAGCATGAAAAGACAAGATATTCGTCACTGAAGAATTGCTGAAGAAGAAAAAGAAGAAGAAGAAAGATCTCAAACAGGGAGAAAAGTTTTAAATTCCGTAAATTAGTTTTCTCTATTTGTAGTTATGAAATTGTTTAGATGATACATGGTATCGAAATATAATTGCATCTACAATTTCTAAGGAGATTTGAATTGTATATTGTAATTGAAACCTTGAATAAAAATGATTTTACGAAAACAATGTCTCGACTTGTTTTTGAGTTTTGAAGTTTCAATTATATTTCAGAAAATATTAAAAATACACAATTCACCCCCCCTCTTGTGTAGCCATATGATCCTACAGTTTATGTAACAGTCTCATATTTATATGCCCAATCCTTCTATGCCATAGATATGCATCACAAGTTTCAGCTAGCAAACATGAATTTAAATCAACTGCACTAGAAGGTAAAGATAAAATACATACAGAACCTTTTCTTTTAGGAATAAACTTAATTTCATCTGTATTTTTATCAATTATTTTGCATACATTATCTTCAAACACTACATAATATCCATTTTCAGTTAGTTTTATGACACTCAGCAAATTAAATCCAAGGTTTTCTATATATAGTACATTCAAAATAACACAAGTAGGAGTTATTTGAACATTGCCTATACCTATGATTTTATCTTTACTTTTGTTTCCAAATGTTACACTTCCTTTCATGGTATTTGTAAAATTTTGTAATAGACTTTTTTGTCCGGTCATGTGACTTGACGCTTCACTGTCTAATATCCATTTTGATGTTGTTTCCTCCTGCAACACAAATTAAGAAAAACTTTTTCTTGGTACCCAATGTTGTTGAGGACCAAGTTCATTAAACGCATATTTCTTCTTTTTGTTTAAAAATAGTTTAACATTATCATTTATATTCTTATTAGTTGTAAGTACTATTGATTTATCATTAGCTTCATACTCACATATAGCATTATTGCTTTTGCAATCATTCTTTTTGTTTTCAGATATAGTATAATCAAGACCAAACATACTTTTATCAGATGTTAATTTCTTTTGGTCATGCTTATACATTTCAGTAAGTTCATACCAAGATTTTGTACCTGTATTAACATTTTTCGTACATACAAAATCATTTTCTACACAAGAATTTTTAGTTTTATCACATGCAGAATGAGTAATTGGTCTAATACTAGTGTATTGAATTACATGCTCTGGTTTCTTAATTTTCAGTTTACTACAATTGTCTGAAATTTTAGAAACATTAGAAACTGAATTTCCAAAACAAGAAACAAGATTTTTAGAAACATTTATAGTCATGTTAGAAGTACAATTTGACAAATCACATTGATTTATATTATTACTACATGATTCATCCCTTGAAGTACCTACTTCTACATATTTATTACCTTGTTTCATAATGAAAGGAATTTTAGTCTTAGATTTACTTGAACTGCAACTAATAAATCCTTTATTGGCTTGAGATTCAGGATATTTAGGATAATCAAATCCTAAGCCAAATTTATAAGACACCGCAGGGGTACTAGTTAGTTTGTCTAACTTAGTTTGACTTAAATTCCATTTCTCAATGGTAGAATTTAAATCTTGCTCTCTCAGTTTTAATTTTTTTATCTCTAATTCAAGTTCATTTATATTGTTTCTCAACATTTCATTTTCAAATTCTATCTTTAATTTTTCAGCATTTATATTCTGTATTTGTTCATGCAAGATACATTCATTAAATCTAAATTTTTGCAAATCTCCAGCATGATTTTCATTATGACATTTAAACTTTTCTAAAGTAGTAGATAGGGAACAATTTTCTTCTTCTATAATGGATGAAGATTTTCTAATATTCTTATTTTCTAGTTTACATACTTTAAGTTTTTGTAATAATGCATGATAAGCACATAATAATTCATCAAAGTTGAAATCTGAATGACTATCAGGATCAGATATTACCTCAGACTCATTCGCCATGAAGCACACATGAGCAACGTCTTCTAACTCTTGTTCTCCTTTTGAATGTGAAGATTTTGATGTTGATTCCTTAGATTCAGACTCTTCAGACGTGTCATCCCAAGTGACCTTCAAAGCCTTTTTCTTGTAAAACTTTTTTTGAGTTTTCTAAGCCATCTTCTCCTGATTTGTCCTACTTTGCTTTTCATTTTTCCTCATAGGACAATCTGGACAAAGATGTCTAGGTTTCTTACAGTTGTAACATACATACTTTCTGGATGAAGAATTCTTGTCATTCAATGATTTTGACGTTGAGGGTTTATCATTTTTGTTCCTTTGCTGTTTCCTAGTTTTCCATGCTTTCTTGAATTTCCTAGTCAGCAAAATCAAATCCTCGTCAGAATCAGTAAATATATCAAAATTTGAATTAATTTCGAAGGCTATTTCTTTCTTCATTTTTAGTTTGTTGTGACTCAGTGATTCATTTAATTGAATTTCATAAGCTGTTAAATTTCCTATAAGTTCATTCATAGTATAAACATTTAAATCTCGTGATTCCTCAATTGATGTTACTTTCTGAGACCATTTAGAACTTAGGGATCTGAGAATTTTCCTCACCAAATCCTTCTGTTCAAAATTCTTTCCTAAACATTTTAAAGAGTTTATGATATCAAGAAATCTGGAAAACATCTCAGAAATATTTTTGTCTTCATGCATCTTAAAGAGTTCATACTTATGAATCAACATGTTTATTTTTGTCTCTTTAACTTGAGAAGTACCTTCATGTGAAACTTCTAATGCATGCCACACCTCATAAGCAGATTTATATGCCGACACTTTACTGAACTGTTCATAACTCAATGCACAAAATAAAATATTTAAGCCCTTAGCATTTAGAGTTTCATTTTCTTTTTCAGTAATTGTCCAAATATTATAAGGAGAAGTTAACGGAGTATAAGGTTTAGAAATCATGAACCACAATTTATCATCTATACTTTGAAGAAAAATAGTCATCCTATATTTCCAATATTCAAAATGTATTCCATCAAATAAAGGAGGATGATTAAGATTTTGGCATTTATATAAAGAAAAATTACCATTTCCAATAGCCATCTTACCTTAGATTTTTCAACCTATTTGATTTTAAACAGTCTAAAAACTTTAAAAGAACTTGAGCCTTAAATCAATAGAGTTAAACGTATGCTTAGATATTAATTTTCGTTTAAAAACAAGGAAGGTAGAATAGGCAATGATATTAAATAAGTTGGTATCGATTTTATATCAAAGATTATTCACAACTCTCTAATACCACTTGTAGGATCGTCTGACTACACAAGAAGGGGGTGAATTGTGTATTTTTAATATTTTCTGAAATATAATTGAAACTTTAAAACTCAAAAACAAGTCAAGACATTGTTTTCATAAAATCAATTTTATTCAAGGTTTCAATTACAATATACAATTCAATTCTCCTCAAAAATTGTAGATGCAATTATATTTCGATACCGTATATCATCTAAACAATTTCATAACTACAAACAGAGAAAACTAATTTGCGGAATTTAAAACTTTTCTCCCTATTTGAGATCTTTCTTCTTCTTCTTTTTCTTCTTCAGCAATTCTTCAGTGACGAATATCTTGTCTTTTCATGCTTCACCGAATTTGCTTTCTTCTGATACTTCAAATCTTCAGTGACGAAAATCTTACCTTTTTATGCTTCACTGAACTTTCTTCTACTTGAGAGATTTTTCCCGAAGAGGTGTTTTTGATCCCTGAAAAAGATTTTTCTTTTGGTGTGCAGGGATGGTTTGATACTTGAAAAGATTTTTCTTTTTGGTGTGCAAGGATAAATTGATCAACGAGAATTCTATGCCTTTTATACTGTATCTTCATTTCATGCATATCCTTCACTTATAACTACTACCAGTTTTCCACTTCTCCACGTCTTTTCTTTTTCCTTCATCGAAACACACACGTTCTAACCCACGTTTATATTTCGAATTTTCTTTAATCATCAGTCTTGGATATCTGAAAAATTTCCTGCAAAATAAACTTTCTCGTCCAAAAATTTTTCATCAGTGTAATAAGAAGTCATTACTTTAATGTTAACTAAACGAGTAACACAAGTATGTATGTATATATAACTTAACGTTTCTAACTTAACGAGTTCACCATGTGCTATTTCACGTGACAAGTACTATAGCTAACTCAACGAACTAAGCCCGTGGTGTTATGCTATCTCAACGAACCATCTTCGTTGTGTTATAATAACTCAACGAACCAGTAATAAACAAATATTTTTATAATAAGAATTTTACCACGTGCAAAAATAACAACTTAAGTTTATAACGCTAACCTAACACGTTGCCTTAGTGTTCAATATAGCAACTCAACGCGTTTAGTTATGTTAACTTAACGAGTTAAACATGTGCACCTCACGTGATACAATACAATATTCCTAACTTATAATTTCACCACGTGTATAACACTAACTTAACGAGTTCGTCTCTTCTTTTACTCACTAACTTAACGAGTTATCACGTGACCTATTTTAACCTTTAAGCATCTAACTTAACAAGTTCTCACGTGACCTCTATACAAACAAAACTCTAACGTAACGAGTTGTCTAAACGTACACTGTTCATGATACATAAGATATAACATTAAAACATATCACGCTTTTCAATAAAAACACAAGTTAACTTAACGTTTAGCTAAATGAGAAATTAATACAACGAAACGACTAGTTATTAACTTCAAATCCAATACAGACAAGTATTTATATCAGTAAGCTTTTCTGTATTAATTGATGATTTTAATTTCTTTTCACAAGCAATAGTAATTTAGCAAATATGATTATTTTCATTCAGCACACATCATTAAAACAAAAATACTCAACAAATTTGACAAATCACATTGATTTATATTATTACTACATGATTCATCCCTTGAAGTACCTACTTCTACATATTTAATACCTTGTTTCATAATAAAAGGAATTTTAGTCTTAGATTTACTTGAACTGCAACTAATAAATCCTTTATTGGCTTGAGATTCAGGATATTCAAGATAATCAAATCCTAAGCCAAATTTATAAGACACCGTAGGGGTACTAGTTAGTTTGTCTAACTTAGTTTGACTTAAATTCCATTTCTCAATGGTAGAATTTAAATCTTGCTCTCTTAGCTTTAATTTTTCTATCTCTAATTCAAGTTCATTTGTATTGTTTCTCAACATTTCATTGTCAGATTCTATCTTTAATTTTTCAGCATTTATATTCTGTATTTGTTCATGCAAGATACATTCATTAAATCTAAATTTTTGCAAATCTCTAGCATGATTTTCATTATCACATTTAAACTTTTCTAAAGTAGTAGATAGGAAACAATTTTCTTCTTCCATAATGGATGAAGATTTTCTAATATTCTTATTTTCTAGTTTACATAATTTAAGTTTTTGTAATAATGCATGATAAGCACATAATAATTCATCAAAGTTGAAATCTAAATGACTTTCAAGATCAGACATTACCTTAGACTCATTCACCATGAAGCGCACATGAGCAACGTCTTCTAACTCTTGTGCTCCTTCTGAATGTGAAGATTTTGATGCTGATTCCTCAGATTCAAACTCTTCAGACGTGTCATCCCAAGTGACCTTCAAAGCCTTTTTCTTGTAAAACTTTTTCTGAGTTTTCTGAGCTGTCTTCTTCTAATTTGTCCTACTTTGCTTTTCATTTTTCCTCATAGGATAGTCTAGAGAAAGATGTCCAGGTTTCTTACAGTTGTAACATACATACTTTCTGGATGAAGAATTCTTGTCATTCAATGATTTTGACGTTGAGGGTTTATCATTTTTGTTCCTTTACTGTTTCCTAGCTTTCCATGCTTTCTTGAATTTCCTAGTCAGCAAAATCAAATCTTCGTCAGAATTAGTAGATATATCAGAATCTGAATTAATTTCGAAGGCTATTTCTTATGATCTATACTTCGAAGAAAAACAGTCATCCTATATTTCCAATATTCAAAATGTATTCCATCAAATAAAGGAGGACGATTAAGATTTTGGCCTTCATATAAAGAAAAATTACCATTTCCAGTAGCCATCTTACCTTAGATTTTTCAACCTATTTGATTTTAAACAGTCTAAAAACTTTAAAACTTTAAAACTTTCAACCTATTGTATTTTGAGCCTTAAATCAAGAAAGTTAAACGTATGCTCAGATATTAATTTCTATTTAAAAACAAGGAAGGTAGAATAAGCAATGATATTAAATAAGTTGGTATCGATTTTATATCAAAGATTATTAACAAAGTTCTAATACCACTGGTAGGATCGTATGGCTACACAAGAGGGGGGGTGAATTGTGTATTTTTAATATTTTCTGAAATATAATTGAAACTTTAAAACTCAAAAACAAGTCGAGACGTTGTTTTCATAAAATCATTTTTTTTCAAGGTTTCAATTACAATATACAATTCAATTCTCCTCAGAAATTGTAGATGCAATTATAACTCGATACCATGTATCATATAAACAATTTCATAACTACAAACAGAGAAAACTAATTTACGGAATTTAAAACATTTCTCCCTGTTTGAGATCTTTCTTCTTCTTCTTTTTCTTCTTCAGCAATTCTTCAGCGACGAATATCTTGTCTTTCTCTGCTTCACCGAATTTGCTTTCTTCTGATACTTTAAATCTTTAGTGACATAAACAATACCTTGTTCTGTTTCACTGAATTTTCTTCCACCTAATACTTCAACTCTTCAGCGACATAAATTTAACCTTTTCTACTTCACTGAATTTTCTTCCACATGAGAGATTTTCCCCGAAGAGGTATTTTTGATCCCTGAAAAAGATTTTTCTTTCGGTGTGTAGGGATAGTTTGATCCTTGAAAAGATTTTTCTTTTTGTGTGCAATGATAGTTTGATCAATGAGAATTCTATGCCTTTTATACTGTATCTTCATTTCATGCATATCCTCCACGTTTAATCACTACTAGTTTTTCACTTCTCCACGTCTTTTCTTTTTCCTTCATCAAAACACAAACATTCTAACCCACGTATATATTTCGAATTTTCTTTAATCATCAATCGTGGATCTCTGAAAATTTTCCTGCAAAATAAACTTTCTCGTCCAAAGAATTTTCCATCAAGTGTAATAATAAGTCATTACTTTAATGTTAACTAAACGAGTAACACAAGTATATATAACTTAACATTTCTAACTTAACGAGTTCCTCATGTGCCATTTCACATGACAAGTACTGTAGCTAACTCAATGAACTAAGTCTGTAGTGTTATGCTAACTCAACGAACCAGCTTAACCTTTCTTTCGGAAGGTTAAACGATAACTCACCGAAAATAGTTTAAGTTTCGGATAGTTACGGCTGTAAGTCATCGAAAAACTCTTTATACCATAAAACTAGTGAGACATGTGTCAAGACCTGAAAACATGACTTAAGTTACCTTTCAGATAGTTATGACTGTAAGTCTTTGAAAAAACTTTAACTCACTGATTCAGTAATAAACAAATGTTTTTATAATAAGAATTTTACCACGTGCAAAAATAACAACTTAAGTTTATAACGCTAACCTAACGAGTTGCCTTAGTGTTCAATATAGCAACTCAACGCGTTTAGTTATGTTAACCTAACGAGTTAAACATGTCCACCTCACGTGATACAATATAACATTCGTAACTTATAATTTCACCATGTGTATAACACTAACTTAATGAGTTCGTCTCTTCTTTTACTCACTAACTTAACGAGTTATCACGTGACCTATTTTAACCTTTAAGCCTCTAACTTAACGAGTTCTCATGTGACCTCTATACAAACAAAACTCTTAACTTAACGAGTTGTCTAAACGTGCAATGTTCATGATACAGAAGATATAACTTTAAAACATATCATGCTTTTCAATAAAAACACACGTTAACTTAACGTTTAGTTACATGAGAAATTAATGCAACGAAATGACTAGTTATTAACTTTAGATCCAATACAGACAAATATTTATGCTAGTAAGCTTTTTCTGTATTAGTTGATGATTTTAATTTCTTTTCACAAGCAATAGTATTTAAACAAATATGATTATTTTTCATTCAGCACACATCATCAAAACATAATACTCAACAAGATAACCCTCCAAAAGTAGATATAAAAATCAGAAAGTTCTAGAGATCGGTGAGTTAGAGGCCTAACTTACCGAAAGAAAAGAATTTTCGGATAGTTACAAGATAAGTGTCTGAAAAAGAAAGAAGGCACATGACAGTAACTTGCCGAAAACTAAGAAGTTTTCGGATAGTTACAACGTAACTGTCCGAAAAACCCTTAATACAAAGAAACTAACTCTCCGACGACTACCAGTACCCCTAGGTAAAGAAAATAACCCCCTAAAAATATGCTGACTAAAAAATATTAAAATTGAGAAAATCAGACATAGCAAAAAGAATAAACTCCCCCTGAATATATGAATAAAAGAAATCAAAAAGATTTTGGTTGAGGTATTTGTATTTTTATAATGTTTTTATTTTATATATATATATTTTTTATTTTTTTTTATTTTAATTGTTGGAGAATTACTGAATTATTCAAGGCTCCACATTAAGATAAATAACACATTTCACGTAGCATAAAGACTTGATCCTATGGTTCACCTTATTAACCTTAAAGAAATCAGTTTTTATAAACTTCAGTGCTAGAACTTAATGTTTTTAGAATAGAAAAATTCAGATACATTTAATATGTTCTCTCCAACCAGTTTGAAATTTCCAAGAAGCAACCCCAAGGTATATTTTCCTTTAACCATGTCTATTATGTAATTAACTAAGAGAAAAAGAAGATCTTAGAGAATTATGAAACTGTGAGTACTACATAGCCATAAAAGGAGATTTTTTTTTTTTTTTGTTTAAGCAATATTGGTGTTGGTTGCTCTTTGCAACAAACATTCCTTTTTTTTTTCTTTTTTTTTGATAATGGCAATCACTTTGACAGTACTAAAAATGGGAAAGTGTAGAAAGTTAAAAACATTTGGACAAGGGTAGGGTAAATATCTTGAGTTTTATAGCTTCCAACCACGTTTCCTTGTGTTTCACCCTTACATATTAAACACCTCTAAATTTTCTAATCAAGAAACATTCAATCTAGCAAATAGGCATACAATTACTGAATTAATTAAGGTAACTTGGCTATTTTTCGGATTTAGATCCCCATTCTAAGTGTCATGTGGGCATTATTCTATTTGTGGAGCAGAAGCCTTCAGTAATTTTGTTGAATTAATCTGAGTTGATTTTAATATAGATGTAAGAAATCATTGTAACTTATAAACTCAGTAGAAAATCCCATGAAGATAGTTGACAGTTTTGTTGTTGCTTTAAGATTTGAAAAAAAAATTGTAAATATGCTCAAGAAATAACTCAACATAAGGATTAAACTAAAATAGATTATCAAAATAACTCAATATAATCAAAACAGATAATAGAAAATGAGATGGTGAAGAAAATATAAAAGAAATAAAAGATAAAAGATAGTAGGTAAAGCTAAAAATCATTTAGGCAGCATATTCCTAAATCTCTTCTCAATTTGATAAACTATTTTTCTTCAAGAGGCTTAGTGAAAAGATCTGCCAACTGCTCATGAGTAGAAACAAAATTCAGCTTGATGTTATCCTTCATAACTTTATCTCTCAAAAAATGGTGTCTTATCTCAATATGTTTTGCCCGTGAGTGCAACACAGGGTTCTTTGACAAACTTATTGCACTATTGCTGTCACAATTAATAGGAGTTTTTCCATATGTAATTCCATAATCTTTCATAGTTTGTTTCATCCAAAGAATTTGTGCACAACATAGGGCAGCAGCAACATATTCAGCTTCAGCAGTTGATAGGGCAACACAATTTTGCTTCTTACTGAACCATGAAATTAATGAACTACCAAACAATTGGCAAGTTCCACAAGTACTCTTTCTATCAAATTTGCATCTAGCATAATCAGCATCACTATATCCAATTAAATCCAATGTGCTATCTTTGAAATACATTAAACCAAAATTTGAAGTTCCTTGTAGGTATTTCATTATCCTTTTAACTATAGATAGGTGAGATTCTTTTGGTTGAGCTTGAAAACGAGCACAAGCACAAACACTAAACATGATATCAGGTCTAGATGTAGTTAAATAAAGAAGAGAACCTATCATTCCTCTATATTTAGTAATATCAACAACTGGTCCAGATTCATCTTTATCCAATTTAATTGATGAACTCATAGGAGTGCCTGATGACTTGCAGTTACTCATTCCAAATTTTTCTAAAAGTTGCTTTGTATATTTCTCTTGATATACAAAAATTCCTTTTTCAACTTGTTTAATCTGCAATCCCAGAAAGAAAGTCAACTCACCCATTAAACTCATCTCAAACTGATTTTTCATCTGATCTGCAAACTTATTACTTAAAATCTCATTAGTTGCTCCAAAAATGATATCATCTACATAAATCTAAACAACTAACAAACCTAGATGATTTTTCTTAAAGAATAAGGTATTGTCAGCCTTACCAATAGAAAAACCATTATCTAATAGAAAAGATTTCAGCCTATCATACCAAGCTCTCGGAGCTTGTTTCAACCCATACAAGGCCTTCTTCAGTTTGTAAACATGCTTAGGAAAATCAGCATCAACAAAATCAGGTGGTTGCCTAACAAAAACTTCTTCTTTAATGAAACCATTTAAAAATGCACTTTTAACATCCATTTGATATAGTTTAAAATTCATATGAGCAGCAAAAGCTAGAAAAATTCTAATAGATTCTAATCTAGCTACAAGTGCAAAGGTTTCTTCAAAATCTATTCCCTCTTGTTGGTTATACCCTTGGGCTACTAGTCTAGCCTTATTTCTAATTATTTGTTCTGATTCATCAAATTTATTCTTAAAAATCCATTTAGTGCCAATAATTGAATGATCTAGAGGTTTAGGAACTAAGTCCCAAACATCATTTCTTCTAAATTGATTAAGTTCTTCCTGCATGGCATTAATCCAAAATTCATCATTTAATGCCTCATCAATGTTTTTAGGTTCTATTATAGATAGAAATGCATAACACCCGGAAACATTAATCCTAGATCTTGTTTGCACACCTTTAGAAATATCACCAATAATAAACTACTTAGGGTGTTGAGGCAAAAATTTATGAGTCAAAGGATTATAATTTCTTTCTTGACCTATGGTACTAGATTCCCCAATATTTGGTTCATCACAATCATAATATGAAGTATCAATATTTTCTTTTAAAACATTACTTGGCTCTTCATCAAAATTTACATGCATAGATTCTTCCACAGCCAAAGAAATTTTGTTATAAATTCTATATGCTTTACTTCTAGAAGAATATCCCAAAAATATTCCTTCATCAAATTTTGCTTCAAATTTATCTTTATTCTCCTTTGTATTCAGAATAAAACATTTAGATCCAAAAGCTTTAAAATAATGAACTTTAGGAATTCTTCCCATCCATAGTTCAAAAGGAGTCTTATTCAAATCTCTTCTTACGGTTACTCTATTTAAAATATAACATGCAGTACTAACTGCCTCAGCCTAAAAATAATAAGCAACCTTGTTTTCATTCAGCATAGTTCTAGCCATTTCTTGAAGAGATCTATTCTTTCTCTCTACAACTCCATTCTGAGAATGGGCTCTAGGAAAGGCAAATCTATGTTCTATTCCTTGATCTTGGCAAAGTTTTTCCATATTTTCATTTTCAAATTCACCACCATGATCACTCTTAATTTTCTAAACTTTCAATTGCTTTTCATTTTGAACCAAATTCAAAAACATTTTAAACTCCTCAAAACTTCACTCTTATGTCTAAGAAATATTACCCAAGTATATCTTGAAAAATCATCAACTAGAACAAATACATATCTCTTACCACCTAATCTTTCTGTTCTAGTAGGACCAAATAAATCCATGTGAATTAATTCCAAAATTCTTCTTGATATAATTTGCTTTCCTGATTTAAAAGAACTCTTCTTCTATTTTCCCAATTCACATGCATCACAAATTTTATCCTTTTTAAATTTCAAATTTGGTAAACCATCTACTAGGTTCTTCTTAGCTAACTTATCTAGCTGCTTCATATGAATATGACCTAGTCTACGATGCCATAACCATGCATTGTCTAAATTACTTGCAATTAAATAGGAATTAGTTGAAGAAACATCATCAGGTAAATTTAGAAAGCATACACCATTTCTTCTATAAGCAGTAAATTTAACTTCATTAGAGTTTTCATCTTGTAGGATCGTATGGCTACACAAGAGGGGGGTGAATTGTGTATTTTTAATATTTTCTGAAATATAATTGAAACTTTAAAACTCAAAAATAAGTCGAGACATTGTTTTCATAAAATCATTTTTATTCAAGGTTTCAATTACAATATACAATTCAATTCTCCTCAGAAATTGTAGATGCACTTATATTTCGATACCATGTATCATCTAAACAATTTCATAACTACAAACAGAGAAAACTAATTTGCGGAATTTAAAACTTTTCTCCCTGTTTGAGATCTTTCTTCTTCTTCTTTTTCTTCTTCAGCAATTCTTTAGTGACGAATATCTTGTCTTTTCATGCCTCACCGAATTTGCTTTCTTCTGATACTTCAAATCTTCAGTGACGAAAATCTTACCTTTTTATGCTTCACTAAACTTTCTTCCACTTGAGAGATTTTACCTAAGAAGGTGTTTTTCATCCCTGAAAAAGATTTTACTTTTGGTGTGTAGGGATGGTTTGATCCTCGAAAAGATTTTTCTTTTTGTGTGCAAGGATAAATTGATCAACGAGAATTCTATGCCTTTTATACTGTATCTTCATTTCATGCATATCCTTCACATTTAACCACCACTAGTTTTCCACTTCTCCACGTCTTTTCTTTTTCCTTCATCGAAATACACACGTTCTAACCCACGTTTATATTTCGAATTTTCTTTAATCATCAGTCCTGGATCTCTAAAAAATTTCCTGCAAAATAAACTTTCTCGTCCAAAAGTTTTTCATCAGTGTAATAAGAAGTCGTTACTTTAATGTTAACTAAACGAGTAACACAAGTATATATATAACTTAACGTTTCTAACTTAACAAGTTCCTCATGTGCCATTTCACGTGACAAGTACTGTAGCTAACTCAACGAACTAAGTCTGTGGTGTTATGCTAATTCAACGAACCATCTCTATTGTGTTATGATAACTCAACGAACCATCTCCGTTGTTTTATGATAACTCAATGAACCAGTAATAAACAAATGTTTTTATAATAAGAATTTTACCACGTGCAAAAATAACAACTTAAGTTTATAACGCTAACCTAACACATTGCCTTAGTGTTCAATATAGCAACTCAACGCGTTTAGTTATGTTAACTTAACGAGTTAAACATGTGCACCTCACGTGATACAATACAACATTCATAACTTATAATTTCACCATGTGTATAACACTAACTTAACGAGTTCGTCTCTTCTTTTACTCACTAACTAAACGAGTTATCACGTGACCTATTTTAACCTTTAAGCCACTAACTTAACGAGTTCTCACGTGACCTCTATACAAACAAAACTCTAACTTAACGAGTTGTCTAAATTTGCACTGTTCATGATACAGAAGATATAACATTAAAACATATCATGCTTTTCAATAAAAACACACGTTAACTTAACGTTTAGCTAAATGAGAAATTAATGCAACGAAACAACTAGTTATTAACTTCAGATCCAATACAGACAAGTATTTATATCAGTAAGCTTTTTATGTATTAATTGATGATTTTAATTTCTTTTCACAAGCAATAGTAATTGAGCAAATATGATTATTTTCATTCAGCACACATCATCAAAACAAAAATACTCAACAATCAATAACAAGGCATTTCTTAGATTTAAACAAAACCATATAACCTTTATCTTCTAATTGAGTAATACTAATTAAATTATGTTCTAAATTTTCAACTAGTAAGAAATTATCTATAACCATTTTATCATTTACTTAAACAGATCTAATACCAATAATCTTACCTTTCTGATCATTACCAAATCTGACATTTCCTCCATTCATCATCTTCAGGTCTTTTAGGATAGATTTATCTCCAATCATATGCTTTGAAGCACCACTATCCATCACCCATCGTGATCTTTTAGTTTTGACCTGCAAGGACAGTCATAATCATATCCTTTGGTACCCATATTTTCTTGGGTCCATTTTTGTCAATAGAGAATATTTGAAATCTATTATGTTTTGAAATTCATGTGTTATTTCGATTAATAGTAATTCTTTTTAACACATAGATAACTTTCTCTTTATTAATTGTTTTCAAATAGCCATTTCCATAATCTATTTTATAGCTATTTAAAAAGTTAACAGAAGCATATGTTTTTGGTGGTTCATAGTTGAAACCTATACTAGTTCTATCACAAAGACTTTATAACTATTAATAATATTTGTCAGTTTCCTATCTCCTTTAGTAAATGCTCCTAGTTTAAATTTTAGTCTACCAATTTCTTGTTCTAACTTTTCTATATCAGTATTAGAACTAGAATTTTCAACACACTAATTTTTAAGTTATTCATTTAATTTTTCAGATTCATCTTGTAGCCTTTTGTTTTCTAAAAATCTATCCTTTAGTTCTTTAATAAGTTCTGAATTATATTTTTCAAGTTCAGAAATTTTATCATGCATATCAGAACTATTAGCAACAAATTTATTTTTCTTTAATGTAGAATTTTCAATTTTTAATGTAGAAATTTCCTTTTCTAACTTAGTAGTAGTTTTATTACTATTCAATAATTTCCTTTCTAACATAGAATTTTCCAAACTAACATTTTTTAGTTCTTCTAATAATTCATTATAATCATCTTGATTTATATCTAATACATCAGAATCATTATCAGAAATCATTTCATCAACTATATTTGAGTCAGAATGTACCTCATTGGTGTTAACCATAAAATAGACATTGGCTAGCTCTTCAGACTCGGACTCAGTCTGTGTACCTTCAGTATTGGTACCTTCAGATACTTCAGATTCTATAGAATCATCCCAAGTAACTTGGAATGCTTTCTTCTTTCCTTGATTAAATCTTCTCTAATGAAATTTCTGTTTTCCATGAGATTTCTTCTTGTCAAAATTCTTTATTTCATCCTTCTTTTGATATGTGCATTAGCACTGAAAATGCCCATATCTGTTGTAGTTGAAGCATTTTGTAGTAGATTGCTTCCCTTTATCATGACTTTTTCCTTTCTTCTAGAATTTTCTCTATTTTCTGATAACATAGGCCAATTCTTCTGGAAACTCATTAACAGACTCCTCAGATGGTTGTTGAGCTTTCAGTGCCAGCTCCTTTTTCTTTTCAACTTTCATTGAGGATTCTCCTTCCTCTTCTTTCCAATCTTTCAGTTGAGTCTCATAGGCTAATAGATTGCTAGTGAGATCTTCAAGAGTAAAAGTCCTCATATCCTTTGAATCTTGTAGGAAAGTAGCCTTAGCTTTCGAGTCTTTATTCAAACTTCTCAAGACTTTGATAACTTGTTCTTTCATGGGAAATTCTTTCCCAAGATTCTTCAGTCCATTTATGATCTCAATGAAATGAGATATGAGATCAGTGATATTCTCATTCTCTTTCATTTTAAACATTTCATATTTCCTCAGTAGGATACTGATTTTTGTATCCTTTACTTCATTTGTTCCCTCATAAGTAATTTCTAATGCATGCCAAGCTTCATATGCAGTAGAACAGGTAGAAATCTTGTTGTATATATCAGTAGTGATTGCACAAGTTAGTGCATTCATTCCTCTTGCATCCATTTGAATTTTCTTCTCATCTTCATCATTCCACATGTCTTTAGAAACATCTAGAAGTTGTATACCACGAACCACTGTTCTCCATACCTTCACATCCATGGATTTCAAAAAGTTAGTCATTTTATTTTTCCAAAAACCATAGTTATTGCCATCAAATAGTGGAGGTTGGTGTACATGCTAACCCTCTACCATTGATCTCAGATTGATTAAATCTATTATAGAGATAACCAAGCTCTAATACCACTTGAAAGGATCGAATGGCACACTAGAGGGGGGGTGAATAGTGTCCTAATAAAATTTATTTTACTTTTAAAAATTTCGGAAGCTGTTAACACTAATGAACCCTGATTAATTGATTTTAGAATTAAAAAACTAGCAGTGCAGAAAGTAAAGAACACAAGAGATTTATAGCGGTTCCCCAAACTGGGTAGTCCACTCCTCAAGGCCAAAACCTCGAGAATTCCACTAAGTGCTTTTAAGGCTCAGCACAAACCTTAAACTAGTTGCTTTTGTAGGCTAAGCAACAACCTTATAGATGTTTTTACAGGCTGAACAAAAATCTCACACAAAGCACCAACTTTGTGTACTGAAGACCCCAATCTTGAGCAAGTGAAGTACCACACTTCACTCTCTTCACCAAGGCCCCAACCTTGTGAAGGTATGCTCACAACACTCTTGTGAGTTAAGGTTTTCAAGTAAACAATAATACAATTTAAAACAGGAGTCACTGACTCAAAAAGAAAATGACACACCACACTAGATCAACTCCTATGAAGAGTTGACATAGAAGCTCTGAGGAGATTTCTTGATGAATCTGCAGCTGATGATCTTCTGGACTTTGTTGCAAACAAATCTTCAAGGTGTTTGTAAAATTATTAAACAGAAAAATTCTCCTGTCGAGTGTTGAAAAATTCTCTCTTTTTGTTTTCTGCAAAAGTCCTTTTTATTTTTCCTTCGAGATTTGCATAAGTGGAAAGAATTCTGAAATGGTCAGATGCCTTATGTAGGAATTCATTTCCGGCAACCTTCAATCATAATAAAGTTGAGATCTACAATCAAAAGATATCTTGCCACAAAGATTAGTCAATTAATACTAGTTGTAGTTTCTGTAAAAATAAAATCTTCGAAGGCTTTCAAAAAATTGGAGACTTAAATAGATAACCTGCTGAAACTCAAAATCATTTCGGATAGTTAAAACTAACTTACCGAAAGACCACTTAAGTCATGTATTAAAAATGAAACACATGTCCTTCAGAAAGCACATTATAAAATATTAAAAAATAAACTATCTGATAGAGTGGACATGTTTCGGATACTAAAAAAAATAACTCTTCGATCCTTAAGTCATTTCGGATAGTTACACAGGTAACCTTCTGAAAAGTCACTTAAGTTAGAAAATAAAAGAAAACTTAACCATCCGAAGCTTAAAACAGTTTTCGGATACTTACTGAAGATAACTCTCCAATTCTTAAGAGTTTTCGGATAGTTACATCATAACCTTCCAAAAAGTCACTTAAGTCAAGCGATGAGAGACTAACACGTGTCCTTCAGAAGAAAGTAACCGAAAATATATTAAAAACAAAGAAACAGCTAACTCTCCAGAATAAAAACATTAACTATCTGAAACCAAAGGAATTTCGGAGACTTACCATAAAAATCATATCTGGACATAAAAAGACTTAATTTACCGAAGATAAATACTTTTCAGATTGTTACTGATATAACTGTCTAAAAAGCCAAGAGCGAGACTTAATCATCCGATTTGTCCTGTTCTGTTCGGTGACTTATAAAATAACTCTCTGATCAAACCACCGTAGACAAAATAACCTGTCGAAATCTAATTTAAAAGATTTTGAGAACAAAGTAGTTAGCCAAAATTCATTTGAGTAAAAAGACATCTAACACATGGCACAAATAATTAAACCACACGTTTTTTATCATCAAAATTAACTGTTAAAATAAATGAACTAACAGATTTTATATCAAAGATTATCAACTAGATCTAATACCACTTGTAGGATCGAATGTATACAAGAGGGGGGTGAATTGTGTTTTTCAACATTTTCAACAAATAATTGAAACTTCAAAATTGAAAACAAGTCAAGACAGTGTTTTAATCAAATCATTTTATTCAAGGTTTCAATTACAATATACAATTCAATTCTCCTTAGAAATTGTAGATGCAATTATATAACGATACTATGTTTCATCTAATTAATTTCATAATTACAAACAAAGAAAACTAATTTACAGAATTTAGAACATTTCTCCTTGTTTGAGATTTTTCTTCTTCTTTTTTTTTTTCTTCTTCTTCTTCTACAATTCTTCAGTGACAAATATCTGACTTTCTCTACTTCATCGAATTTGCTTTCTTCTAATTCTTCAAATCTTCAATGACGTATATCTGACTTTCTCTACTTCATTGAATTTTCTTCTATCTAAGAGCTTTTCCCCAAAGAAGTGTTTTGATGCTTGAAAATATATTTCGTTTGGTGTGCAAGGATAATTGATCAACGAGAATTCTATGCCTTTTATATTGTATCTTCATTTCATGCATATCCTCCACATTTAATCACTATCAGTTTTCCACTCTTCACGTCTTCTCTTTTTCCTTCATCGAAATACACACGTTCTGTTTGACCCATGTTTTCCTTTCGAATTTTCTTTAATCATCAATCTTGGATCTTTGAAAAATTTCCTGTAAAACAAACTTTCTCGTCCAAAATTTTTCATCAAGTGTAATAACAAGTCGTTGTGTTCATGTTAACTAAACGAGTAAAACAAGTAGTTTTCTAACTTAACGAGTTCATCATGTGCCAAATCACGTGACAAGTATTGTAGCTAACTCAACGAACTAAGTCCGTGGTATTACAGATAACTCAACGAACCAGCTTCGTGGTGTTACACTAACTCAATGAACCAGTAATAAATAAATGTTTTTACAATAAGGTATTTACCACATGTAATAATAACAACTTTAAGTTTACAATGCTAACCTAACGCATTGTCTTAGTGTTCAATATAGCAACTCAACTCATGCAGTTATGTTAACTTAACGAGTTAAACATGTGCAACTCACGTGATACGATATAATATTGGTAAACTTTAATTTCATCACGTTCACAATACTAACTTATCAAGTTCATCTCTTCATTTTAATCATTGGTTCACTAACTCAAGGAGTTCTCACATGACCTTTATACAAATAACACACTAACTCAACGAGTTGTCTTAACGTGCACTGTACATGATATAGAAAATAAAACTTTAAAACATATCATGCTTTACAATAAAAACACACATTAACTTAACGTTTAGTTAAATGAAAAATTAGTATAACTTAACGACTAGCTATTTAACTTAGTATAATCTTAGATCCATTACAAACAAGTATTTTTATCAATAAAGTTTTTCTGTATTAATTGATGTTCTTAATTTACTTTCACAAACAATGGTAATTGAGTAAATATGATTACATTCATTTAGCACACATCATCAAAATAAAATACTCAACAATCTCCCCCTTTTTGACGATGACAAAAACCATATTAAATGAATTATAAAATGTGTTTAACTCGACGAAGCACCTCCATTGGGTTAAGTTTTAATTCAACAAACAAGTTTGTTGACTTAAGTTCACTTAAGATTATATCTATTGTTTTTGTGAAAAACATCTCTCAAAAGTAAAACTTCTCAAAAAAAATTTCAATAACCACATAATCATCTCCCCCTTTATAATATATGCATTTAAACTCATAATCATCTCCCCCTTTTTGTCATTAATCAAAAAGATGATTACACAGTATAAAAATCGAGAGACAAGTATTTAAAGAGTCCTTTTTAAGGTCAACAATCCTTACATACCTATCTGCTCAAGTACAAAAGGCTCGTGATCAAACAAATCAATAAACTCTCAAAGCTTTTCTCTCTTTTTTCCTCTTTTTTTCTTTTCAACATAGTATATATATGTATTTCATTAATACAGATGCAATAAAACACAAATCTCATATAATTCTACTTCTATAATTTACTGAAAACATGAATCCATATCAATAAGCTTATACTTTTTCTATAATTTAATAAGATTTACACATAAATCATTCTACAAGTTTAATCAACCAAATTAATTGTATCATTAATCATATGTATTTCATTTAATCCAAAAATTAGCATTTCAGCTCTTTCAGGATTTTAGATCATTTATTAAGTTTCAGTTATGCATTTTGATTTCTTTTTAAAATCGTGAAACTGTTAAACTCATAAAATTCAGTAAAAATATAAGATACTATATCTAGATTTGTATTAATAGTAAAATTTTGTAGCATCTTATATAAGATTCTTAATTAACATTCAAGTAGTTATAGTTCTCAAAAAAATTTACAATTTCAATTATCAGATAGTTATAGGAAATTTCGATTAGTTACAACAAATTCATTAAAAATTTTCAATTTCCACACAAATTTGTAGCACAATCCTAATTCCTCTAATTAACAATACTTGGATTTTAATCTAATTACCTCCCCCCCATACCTACATTTTGTATTATCCTTAATGTAAAAGATTTATAGTAAATATAGAAAATGTTAGCAGACATGAATATTATTTCGTTGACTTAGCACCTAATTCAACGAACTTAATTTGTTGAGTTAATGAATAACTCCACAAATTATTTTTAAATGTAAATTCAGGATAAGTAACCAATTACATAACTCGTTCTTTGTATCTCCTTCAATATCTTCTGACTTTTAATTCTGAAAAAGTTTTCATTCACAAATAAAAGTAGAATATATAACAAAATAACAACTTAGCAACAATACATAAATTGTTAAATCAGTGTTTTGTGTAGACCCCAAGCTCTTATGCCTTTGGTGGCTCATAAGCAAGCCAATTGGTTTCTCAGAACAGATACCAACAAACTGGATTGATATTTTGTTTTCGCTTTTTCTTTTCTAAATAAATAAAACAAAAACTAAAAAAAAAATTTCTTCCTTTTCTAAAAATAAATGCAGAGTACACACAACATTAAAAGTACAAAATCACAATTTAAGAATATGATTGAAAAGTAGTGACAAATGGAATAAATGTGTGAGTCTAAGCAAACTTTTTAGGCATAATTCTTCTCGCTATTAATTCCATTTTAATGCAATTTGCTCTCCTCTTTAACTTGTAAACTTGCAATATGTTATTAATAATAAATATAAGTGTATTACCATTAATGAATTGAAATGCAAAAAGGGATCCTTTTCTATTCCAAGATAATGTAATTATTTCTATTTCTACATAAATTTCAATATATTCGTCTTCCCACTTCGATTCATTTAGGTCTTTCATAATCCATATTTGAAATTTCATCAGTTCATCCCACCATCTTACTAAACACAATGTAGGGTCATCATATTCATTATACCACACTCCTAATTGAATTTTATCATGTTTTGTAGATGGTGGTTTAGCTATATCACTAGGTATAGGCAATATTTCTATAAAGTCATCATCATAACTATCTATGCTTACTATGTATAAATCAGATCTAAATGCAATTGATATATCTATGACTAGATATATATATCAATCAAGTATGACATGTATGTTGTTAATTAATGCTTTTTGTCCTAGATATATCACAGTATTTTCATTCCAAGATCTATTTAGAAAATTATACACACTTAAGCATAAATTCTCATACCAATTTCCAGTTGGTCTCTAGTAATACAGTTTTTCAGGAATGGTTGAATTTTTATCAGAAAATGTTAAAGTTGACCCACAATTCTCAATTGGTACTTCAAATCTATTAGGCATTCCTATATTCAATTCTTCTCTAGTAATAGGATTTCTAATCAAAATATCAAGTAACAGAATAGCATACCTTGGTTTGGTTCTTGTTTGGGTTTTCCCAACACGACACCAGAATATCTGATTAGATCTCCAATAACGTACTAGAAAAACTTGGATTTGTTACTTCTATTTTTACTTATTTAATTTATCTTTATGCCTATTCTTTTTTTTAAGAAGTAAACAAACAACCTTTAATACAATTTAGATATTAATTCCAATTTGTACTTTAACTGCAAGTGCATAGTGTCTATTGTATCAGTGTGCAAGTACAGGTCAATCCCACAGGGAATTGCTTAAGAGTTGAGAACTATCTGTTTGTTAACAATCAAATTTATATATTCAATAAGCTCTCCATTGAATTACAGTTAACTCAACGGACAAAGTTCGTTGAGTTATAGCTAACTCAACGAACTAACCTCATGGACTTAAGTTAACTCCACGAACCTGTCTTTTCTTTTTAAATACTGCTATTTACAAAGGAATTCAGCCAACAATTGGGCGATTCCACAGATTGTAAATAACATCAATTAAGCTCTTTAATGTTAGTAAACACTGGATTTATCATTAAGCATACTAACATTCAGATAATTCACATAGTAACCATTAAAATCTTTAAGTCTTTTGAACGAACCAATTTTAGTAAACTGTAAAACTAAAACAAACATAAAACAATCACAACACTAATAAATATAACATTAATCACGATACAACACTTAAATACAACATACAAACATAGATAAATTGTTTTTAGTATTTTTGTTTTAATATGAACATGGAAATGGGCGAAAGGTGAAATGTAAAGTAATCTCAATCGATAGTAAATACTTCTGTCACTACTTGCAACGCGATTACACCACTGAAAATTAAACCACTTACAATCTTGTCTCCTCTCCCTATAGAATCACGAGTCTAGAATTGCAAGATGATCTCCTCTTTAGCATACAGGCATCAACCTGAAGCCAAGGCTAGAAGCTTTACGATCTCCTAAAATATGAGTCGACACTTGGTGAAAATGGCTTCCCTTCCCGCGATGCGATCACTCCTCACAGTGGTTGTCAGGCACTGTGTTTGGCTCGGAATCGACCCGACATCAAGAAAGTATTCTCACAGACCTCTGATGGTTGGTGATTATGGTGGTTATGGTGGTGGTAACGATGGTTGGTGTAGTACTTTGGAGAATTGCCGATACTGCCTGTAGAAAGCTTGATGCTCCTCCTTTGTACCCACTGGCCGTCCATCGATCACGCACGCACACTTTACTTCTTTTTCTTCTTTTCTTTTATATTTCTTCAATAGTAACTGCTTCTACTTGAATGGTCAGTTGGATTTCCTTCATTCATATTAGCGACGATGCTTTCTTCTCCCTGCGCGATACGTGCAATTGTGGTTTTTCTTCCAACTGTCCTGTTTCTACAACTACTATAGTGGCATATTAGAAAATAAATAGTCCATGGAGTTACAGATAACTCAACGGACTTTCTTCGTTGATTTAACTATAAAACACGTGCATAAATTTAACTATCTGATGCTCAGGTGCATTTCGGATACTTACAAAATTAACTATCCGATGCCTAGATGCATTTCGGATAGTTACAGATAACTCACTGATATATAACTTAAGTAAATCTACAAGATCTCGACATGTGTCAGCAGTAGTTTAATAATAAAATACACATTTCGGAGAGTTACAAGGCTAACTATCTGATGCTCAGATGCATTTCGGATAGTTACAGATAACTCACCGAAAATCTACTTAAGTCACTTTACCAGAACATGACATGTGTCCACAGCTATTTTATAAATAAAAAGAGATTTTGGAAAGTTACACATATAACTATCCGATGCCCAGCTGCAATTTCAGATAGTTAGAGATAACTCACCAAAAGTTCACTTAAGTCATGCATTATAGTTTCGACACATGCACTTCAGAAAATAATAAAATATTCTTTTAAAACATAACTATTCGGTAGTTTAAACATAACTATCTGATACATGTTCGGTCTGTTAAACATAACTATCCGAGATATGTTCGATATGTTAAACATAACTGTCCGAAATATCAAAAAATTTGGATACTTAAGAATTTCACAGCCTGCAACTTACCGACAGTTCAGAAATGTACTAAATTAACATTAATTCCCCAAAATTAAGTAGTAATTCTAATTAAAGCATATAATAGTGCAATTATAACATAATGGCTTAATTCTCATATGATAAGCTAAATATTATGCAATTAACCATCATTTAACCGTTAATAATATGCACTTTTTAATTCTAAACAGTTCTATAGATCATTAATCCTTCATTTACCCCCATAATATGATTTATTCCTTCTAATGTATTGGGTGGTGTATTGTTGTGAAAAGTTAAATCAGAAACTTATCTACTAGGAGGTGCTAGAAAACTTGTTTAATTTATTTTTATGCTTATATTAATAAATTCTTTTAGAAGTAAACAAACAATCTTTCACACAAATTAAATATTAAGTCCAATTTGTATTTTAACTATAAGTGCATAGTGTATATTCTATTTGTGTCCAAGTACTAGTCGATCCTATAGAGATTGAATAAGAATTGTGTACTATTTTGATTTTTATATTGGAGTTTATATATGTTTTGTAACTCAATGGACTTAGTTCGTGGAGTTATGGTTAACTCAATGGACTAACCTCGTAGACTTAAGTTAACTCCACAAGTCTATCTTTCTAGTTAAATAATGCTATTTACAAAGGAATTCGACCAACCATTAGACGGTTCCATAGAACGTAAATAACATCAATTAAGCTCTTTAATGTTAGTTAATATTAGATTTGTCATTAAGCAACACTAACATTTAGATATTTCAAACAGTAACTATTAAAATCTTTAAGTATCTGGGACGAATCAATTTCAGTAAGCTATAAAACTATTTTCTATTTTCTTGAATCAAACAAATATAAAACATTCACAATACTGACAATGATAACATTAATCACGATACAAAACAAACAATACAACACTTTTATACTAAATGTAAGCACAGATAATGAGTTGTTTTTGGTATTTTTGTTTTGATATATTCTTGAAGATGAGCGAAAGGTGAAATGTAAAAATCTCTATCGACAATAAAAGCTTCCATCACTACATGCAACACGATTACACCACTTAAAACTTAATCACTTACAATCTTGCCTCCTCTCCCTATAGAATCACGAATGAAGAATTGTAAGATGATCTCCTCTTCAACATACTAGCATCAACATGAAACCAAGGCTAGAAGCTTTACGATCTCTTAAGATATGAGTCAGTGCTTAGTGAAAATGGCTTCCCTTCCTACAACGCGATCACTCCTCACAATGGTTGTCAGTCACCGTGTTTGGCTCAAAATCGACCCGACATCTGGAAAGTATCCTTACAAACCTCCAATGGTTGGTGATTTTGGTGGTGGTGTGGAGCTTTAGAGAACTTTCAATGCTTCCTATAGTTAACATGGTCGTCCACCTTCACACATACTTTTTCTTCATCTTTCTCAACTTCTTTTATATTTCTTTCAATAGTAATTGCTTCTGCTTAAATGATCGATTAGATTTCCTTCATTCATATCAACGATGGTGATTTCTTCTTCATTCTATGAGTGAATTCCTGCATGATACATGCAATCGTGGTTTTCCTTTGTATTGTATCTTCTTGTAACTCTTCTATTCTTGCACTTGCAAAACACATGACTAAACGAGAAAACTTATCTATTCGTTACTCATTTTATAAAACTTGAACAGTTATCCATCCATGCATATAAAAACTCGAACAGTTATCTAACTCTTCGATTTTTCATTATCGAACGCACATGGAAAACACATGAAAACTTAAAACATTAAAACACACATATAGATAACTTAACTATATGAGTTTTTAGCATAACTCTACGACTAAAACAAAATGTTAACTATCTGAAAGTTTACATTACCTATTTCTACATAATACTAACACAACGTGTTACCTTAATGTACTTTCAAGTAACTCAACGCATAAAGTTATGCCAACTTAATGAGTTAAACATGTGTAGCTCACGTGACATTATAAAACATTTAAATTCAACACATGCATAATTCTAACTTAACGAGTTCAGATATTTCGAATACCTACAAATCTAACTATCTGATGCTCAAACACATTTTAGATAGTTAGCAGATAACTTATCGACCATTCACTTAAGTCATGCATTAAGGTTTTAACATGTGTACTCCAAAAAATAATAAAATATTCTTTAACCATTTAAAACATAACTGTCCGGTACATGAAATATAACTCTCTAAAATAACAAACAATTAGGATACTTAGGAATTAAAAAGCATGTAACTCACCGATAGTTTAGAAATGTACTTAATTAACGTTAATTTCATGAAATTATGCAAATTCTTTCATTAAATCATATAATAGTGCAATTATAACATAATGGCTTAATTCTCATATGATAAGCTAAATATTATGCAATTAACCATCATTTAATCGTTAATATTATGCATTTTTTCATTCTAAGCACTTCCCCCATACTTAAATTTTGCTAGTCCTTTAGCAAACTACTAAAACCTAACTAGTTAGTCTTTCTAAAGTGTTAGAATTAATTCTTCATTTTTTTCCTTTCAGAATACATAGATTAGATTACTATAAAGATATTTTGTATTTTTCAATAATCTATTTTAAAATTGTTTTCTCCTCTTCAACTTGCAAATATATTTAAACATATGTAAATTACATACAAAATATATTAGCATCACATAGGTGGTAATTATATTATCATTTTTTCTTTTCAAACGTCTATTATCCTGAATTTTCCAATATGATTTCTAGAATAAATTTCAACTACATACAAATCAAAACACAATCCAACTCAATATGATTAAAGCAAGAAGAATAATGAATAGTATCTCAAATAAACAACTTCAAAAGTCTAATCTAGATTCATACTTTAGTAGTCTTAGATAACAAAAAAATATACTAGATTCAAAAGATATCTATATTTCACAAAACATTTTTATCTTTTCATAATAGTATATGCATATTTGTACTTTAAAAGTTAATTTGAAAAGCTTCAATCATACAAGAGCTTTCTAATGTACCCATGTATCGAGCTTTTAGTCAATAATCCTATATCTGATCAGGATCTTAGGTTGCCAAATTTAAAGAGTCATTTTTCAAGTCAACAATCCTTACATACCTATCTACTCAAGTACAAAAGACTCGTGATCAAACAGATCAATAAACTCTCAATGTTTTTTCTTTTTTTCCTCTTTTTTTTTCTTTTCAACATAGTATATATACGTATTTCATTCATACAAATGCAATAAAACACAAATCTCATATAATCCAACTTCAATAATTTACTGAAAACATGAATCCATATCAATAAGCTCATACTTTTTCTGTAGTTTAATAAGATTTACACATAAATCATTCTACAAGTTTAATCAATCAAATTAAATATATCCTTGACCATATGCATCTCATTTAATCCAAAAATCAACATTTCAGCTCTTTCAGGATTTCAAATAATTTATTGTGTTTCAATCAAGCATTCTGATTTCTTTTTAAAATCGTGAAATTGTTAAACTCATAAAATTCAGCAAAAACATAAGATACTATATCTAGATTTGTATTAATAGTAAAATTTGTAACATCTTATATAAGATTCTAAATATAACATTCAAGTAGTTATAGTTCTTAAAAATTTAACAATCTCAATTATTAGATAGTTACAGGAATTTTCAGTTAGCTACAGCAAATTCATAAAAAATTTTCAATTTCCATAGAAATTTGCAGCACAATCCTAGTTCAGCTAATTAACAAGGTTACTTGGATTTAATCTAATTACCTCCCCTCCATACCTACGTTTTGCATTGTCCTTAATGTAAAATATTTGATAGTAAATATAGTAAAAGTTAGTAGGCATGAATATTGTTTCGTTGACTTAGCACCTAACTCAACGAACTTAATTCGTTGAGTTAATGAATAACTCCACGAACTAAGTTTGAATGTAAATTCAAGATAAGTAATCAATTACATACCTTGTTCTTTTGTATCTCCTTCAATATCTTCTGACTTTTGATTCTAAAAAATGTTTCATTCACAAATAAAAGTAGAATATATAACAAAATAACATTTAACAACAAAACATAAATTGTTAAATCAGTGTATTGTGTAGAACCCAGGCTCCTATACCTTTGGTGGCTCACAAGCAAGCCAGTTGGTTTCCCAAAATAGATACCAGCAAACTAGATTGATATTTTGTTTTTCTTTTCTTTTCCTTATAAAATAAAACAAAAATTAAAAATTTTCTTTCTTTATTTATAAAAATAAATGCAGAGTACACACCACATTAAAAGTATAAAATCACAGTTTAAGAACATGATTGAAAAGTAGTGACAAATGGAATAAGCGTGTCAGTCCAAGCAAACTTTTTAGGCATAATTCTTCTTGCTATTAATTCTGTTTTAATGTAGTCTACTTTCCTTTTTAACTTGTAAACTTGTAGTATTTTATCAATACTAAATATAAGTGTATTACCATTAATGAATTGAAATGCAAAAAGAGATCCTCTTCTGTTCCAAGATAATATAGTTGTTTCTATTTCTACATATATTTCAATATATTCCTCTTCCCACTTCCATTCATTTAGATCATTCATAATCCATATTTGAAATTTCATCAATTCATCCCACCATCTTATCAGAGATAAAGTAGGATCATCATGCTCATTATACCACATTCCTAATTGAATTTTATCATATTCTGTAGATGGTGGTTTAGCTATATCACTAGGTATAGGCAATATTTCTATAAAGTCATCATCATAACTATCTATGCTTACTATGTATAAATCAGATCTAAATGCAACTGATATATCTATGACTAAATATATATATCCATCAAGTATGACATGTATGTTATTAATTAATGCTTTCTATCCTAGATATATCATAGTATTTTCAGTCCAAGATCTATTCAGAAAATTATACACACTTAAGCATAAATCCTCATCCCAATTTCCAATTGGTCTCCAGTAATATAATTTTTCAAGAATGGTCGAATTTTTATTAGAAAATGTTAAAGCTGACCCATAATTTTTAGTTGGTACTTCAAATCTATTAGGCCTTCCTATATTTCATTCTTCTCTAGTGATAGGATTTCTAATCAAAATATTGGGTAACAGAATTGCATACCTTGGTTGGGTTCTATAAATAATTAATCCTTCATCTATCCCCTTAATATGATCTATTCCTTCTAATGTATTGGGTGGAATTTCAGCAATTTCTTCCATATTCAGATATTCATTGTTGAGTATTTTGTTTTGATGATGTGTGCTAAATGAATATAATCATATTTACTTAATTACTATTGTTGGTGAAAGTAAATTAAGAATATCAATTAATACAAAAAAAGTTTACTAATATAAATACATGTCTGTAATGGATCTGAGATTATACTAAGTTAAATAACTAGTCATTATGGTATACTAACTTTCTTTTTAACTAAACGTTAAGTTAACATGTGTTTTGATTGTAAAGCTTGATATGTTTTAAAGTTATATTTTTTGTATCATGTACAGTGCACGTTAAAGACAACTCGTTAAGTTAGTGCATTATTTGTATAAAGGTCACGTGAGAACTTGTTGAGTTATAGGCTTAAAGTTTAAAATAGGTCATGTGAGAACTTGTTAAATTAGTGAGTAAAAGAGCAAAAGGAAGAGATGAACTCATTAAGTTAGTATTGTACACGTGGTGAAATTAAAGTTTACGAATGTTATAGTGTATCACGTGAGTTGCACATGTTTAACTCGTTAAGTTAATATTACTACACTAGCTGCATGTGTTAAGTTGCTATATTGAATACTAAGGCAATGCATTAAGTTAGCATTATAAACTTAAAGTTATTTTTATTGCACATAGTAAATACCTTATTGTAAAAGCATTTGTTTATTACTGGTTCATTGAGTTATCAGTAACACAATGAAGGTAGTTCGTTAAGTTAGCTTAACACCATGAAGTTGATTCGTTGAGTTAGCATAACACCATAGACTTAGTTCATTGAGTTAGTTATAGTACTTGTCATGTAATTTAGCACATGATGAATTCGTTGAGTTAGATACATTAAGTTATAAATATACTTGTTCTACTCGTTTAGTAAACATTAACATAGCCACTTGTTATTACACTTGATGAAAAATTGTTTGGACGAGAAAGTTTATTTTGTAGGAAATTTTTCAAAGATCTAGGATTGATGATTAAAGAAAATTCGAATGGAAAACATGGGTCAGAACGTGTGTATTTTGATGAAGGAAAAAGAAAAAATGTGAAGAGTGGAAAATTGATAGTGATTAAACGTGGAGGATATGCATAAAGTGAATATATAGTATAAAAGTCATAGAATTCTCGTAGATCAATTATCCTTGCACACCAAACGAAAAATATTTTCAGGGATCAAAAACACGTCTTCAAG
The DNA here is from genome assembly GCA_036874045.1 of Cymodocea nodosa. Taxonomy (NCBI): domain Eukaryota; kingdom Viridiplantae; phylum Streptophyta; class Magnoliopsida; order Alismatales; family Cymodoceaceae; genus Cymodocea; species Cymodocea nodosa. The sequence continues at coordinate 17,200,657 of JAZBRI010000003.1, read as the reverse complement.
GAAAAGCTCTTAGAAAGAAGATAAAAGATAGAAGCAAATTCGGTGAAGTAGAGAAAGTTAGATATTTGTCACTAAAGAATTGCAAAAGAAGAAGAAGAAGAAAAATATCAAACATGGAGAAATATTTTAAATTCCATAAATTAGTTTTCTCTGTTTGTAGTTATGAAATTGATTAGAAGAAACATGGTATCATTATATAATTGCATCTACAATTTTTAAGGAGAATTGAATTGTATATTGTAATTGAAACCTTAAATAAAATGATTTGATTAAAATAGTGTCTCGACTTGTTTTTATCTTTAAAGTTTCAATTATAATCAAATATGTTGAAAAACACAATTCACCCCCCTCTTGCGTAGCCATTTGATCCTACAAGTGGTATTAGAGCATGGTTAATAATCTTTGATATAAAATCGATACCAACTTAATTAATATCAGAGCTTATTCTACCTTCCTTGTTTTTAAACAAAAATTAATATCTGAGCATACATTTAACTATCTTGATTTTAGACTCAAGTTGTTTTAAAGTTTTAAACTGTTTAAAATCAAATAGTTTGAAAATTCTAAGGTAAAATGGTTGCTGAAAATGGTAATTTTTCTTTATATGAAGGCCAAAATCTTAATCGTCCTCCTTTATTTGATGGAATATGTTTTGAATATTAGAAATATAGGATGATAGTCTTTCTTCAAAGTATAGATCACAAGTTGTGGTTCATGATTTTTAAACCATATACTCCATTAACTACTCCTTATAATACTTGGACAATTACTAAAAAAGAAAATTAAACTTTAAATGCTAAAGGCTTAAATATCTTATTTTGTGCATTGACTTATGAATAGTTCAGTAAAGTGTCGACATATAAATTTGCTTATGAGGTATGGCATGCATTAGAAGTTTCATATGAAGGTACTTCTCAAGTTAAAGAGACTAAAATTAATATGTTAATTCATAAGTATGAACTGTTTAAGATGCATGAAGATGAAAATATTTCTGAGATGTTTTCTAGATTCCTAGATATCATAAACTATTTAAAATGCTAAGGAAAGAACTTTAAACAGAAGGATTTGGTGAGAAAAATTTTCAAATCCCTAAGTTCTAAATGGTCTCAGAAAGTGACATCAATTGAGGAATCACGAGACTTAAATGTTTATATTATAAATAAACTTATAGGAAATTTAACTGCTTATGAAGTTCAATTAAATGATTCACTAAGTCACAACAAACTAAAAATGAAGTGAGAAATAGACTTCGAAATTAATTTAGATTTTGAAATATCTACTGATTCCGACGAGGATTTGATTTTGCTGACTAGGAAATTCAAGAAAGCATGGAAAACTAGGAAACAACAAAGGAACAAAAATGAAAAACCCTCAACGTCAAAGTCACTGAATGAAAAGAATTCTTCATCCAAAAAGTATGTATGTTACAACTACAAGAAACCTAGACATCTTTCTCTAGATTGTCCTATAAGGAAAAATAAAAAGCAAAGTAGGACAAATCAAAAGAAGAAGGCTTAGAAATCTTAGAAAAAGTTTTACAAGAAAAAGGCTTTGAAGGTCACTTGGGATGACACATTAGAAGAGTTTGAATTTAAGGAATTATCATCAAAATCTTCACATTCATAAGAAGAACAAGAGTTAGAAGACGTTGCTCATGTGTGCTTCATGGTAGATGATTCTAAGGTAATTTCTGATCCTGAAAGTCATTCAGATTTTAACTTTGATGAATTATTATGTGCTTATCATGCATTATTACAAAAACTTAAAGTTTGTAAACTGGAAAATAAGAATATAAGAAATTCTTTGTCCATTTTGGAAGAAGAAAATTGTTTCCTGTCTACTACTTTAGAAAAGTTTAAATGTGATAATGAAAATCATGCTAGAGATTTGCATAAATTTAGATTTAATGAATGTGTCTTGCATGAACAAATGTAGAATATAAATGCTGAAAAATTAAAGATAGAATATAAAAATGAAAAATTCAGAAATAATAGGAATGATCTTGAGTTAGAGATTGATAGATTAAAAATGAGAGAGCTAGATTTGAATTCCACCATTGAGAAATGGAATTTAAGTCAAACTAAGTTAGACAAACTAACTAGTACCCCTGTAGTGTCATATAAATTTGGCTTAGGATTTGATTATCCTGAATACCCTAAATCTCAAGCCAACAAAGGATTTATTAGTTGTAGTTCAAGTAAATCTAAGGCTAAAATTTCTTTTATCATGAAACAAGGTAATAAATATGTAGAAGTAGGTACTTCAAGGGATGAATAATATAAACCAATGTGATTTATCTTAATGTACTTCTAACATGACTATCAATGTTTCTAAAAATCTTGTTTCTTGTTCTGGAAATTCAGTTACTAATGTTTCTAAAATTTCAGATAATTGTAGTAAACTGAAAATTCAGAAACTTGAGCATAAAATTCAAAACACTGGTATTAAACCAATTACTAGTTCTACATGTTCTTTATCTGAAAATTCATGTGTAGAAAAAGATTTTGTATGTACTAAAAATTTAAATACAAGTACAAAATCTTGGTATGAACTTATTGAAATGTATGAGCATGACCAAAATAAATTAACATCTGATAAAAATCGGTTTGGTCTTGGTTATATTACATCTAAAAATAAACAGAATGTTTATAAGAACAATAATTCTATAAGTGAGTACGAAGCTAATGATAAATCAGTAGTACTTACAACTAATAAGAATGTAAATGATAATGTTAAGCTATTTTTAAACAAAAAGAAGAAATATGCTTTTAATGAACTTAGTCCTCAAAGACATTGGGTACCAAGAAACAGTTCTTCTTAATTTGTTTTGCAAGAGGAAACAACATCAAAATGGATTTTGGATAGTGAAGCATCAAGTCACATGACCAAATAGAAAAGGCTACAGAAAAATTTTACAAATACCAAGAACAGAAGTATAACATTTGGAAACAAAAGCAAGGATAAAATCATAGGTATGGGCAATGTTCAAATAACTTCTACTTGTGTTATTTCGAATGTACTGTATGTAGAAAACCTAGGATTTAATTTGCTGAGTGTTATAAAACTAATTGATAATGGATACTATGTACTATTTGAAGATAATGTATGCAAAATTATTGATAAAATTACATATAAACTTAAGTTTATTGCTAAAAGAAAAGCTTCTGCATGTATTTTATCTTTACCTTCTGGTGTACTTGATTTAAATTCATGTTTGCTAGTTGAAACTAGTGATGCATATCTTTGTCATAGAAGGATCGGGCATATAAATATGAAACTATTGCATAAATTGTCTATAAAAAAATTAGTGAGAGATTTACCAAAGATTAAATACTCAAAGGATTTCATATGTGATGCATGTGAGTTAGGTAAACTTCATAAAAACTCTTTTAAATCCAAACTAATATATCAAGCAAGAGAGTCTTAGAACTTATACATATAGATCTATTTGGACCAACAAAAATCATGAGTCTTGGTGGTAAAAGGTATGTATTTGTTTTAGTAGATGACTTCTCTAGTTACACTTGGGTATATTTTCTAGCAACTAAGACAGAAGTTTTTGAAACGTTTAAAATGTATTGTAATCTTGTTCAAAATGAATAAAGTGTCTCTGTTCAAAAACTTAGGAGTGATCATGGTACTGAATTTGAAAATGATCAAATGGATAATTACTGTAAAGATCATGGCATTGATCACAGATATTCTTTTCCAAGAGCACCTTCTCAAAATGGTGTTGTTGAAAGAAAGAATCGATCACTTTAGGAAATGGCCAAAACTATGTTAAATGAATATAATTTACCTCAAAATCTTTGGGATGAAGCAGTGAATACAGCTTGTTATATTATTAACAAAAGTCACCTAAGACCTCTTGTTAATAAAACTCCTTTTGAGATTATGTTTAATAAAGTTCCAAAAATTTCCTATATGAAACCATTTGGTTGTAAGTGTTTTATCCTTAACACTAAGGATAAAACAGATAAATTTCAAGCCAAAGCGGATGAAGGAATTTTTGTAGGTTACTCTATTAGAAGTAAAGCCTATAAAGTGTATAATAAGACTTCTAGAACCATTGAAGAGACCCTGCATGTAAGTTTCAATGAAAATTCTTTTAGAGAATCTCAGTCTAAAACTTATAATGATGATATGATCAATTTCCCAAAAGAATTAGAGATCAATAAAGAGATTGAAGATTTATTTGAGAAAATTAAAAATATGAACTTAAATGATCAAACTAATGATCAAAGTGATGTACCTTCAAATGTTGATGAGAATATTGAGGAGAATCATAGAAATTGGCGTTATTCTTCATCACATCCCATCACTCAAGTCATTGGTAATATTAATGAGGGAGTTAAAACTAGAGCTTTAGTAAATTTAAATAGTATGTGTATATTTGTTTCTATGGTGGAACCAAAGAATATAGAAGAAGCATTATTTGATGAAAATTGGATAGTGGCAATGCAAGATGAACTAAATCAATTCATTAGAAATGATGTTTGGGAATTAGTCTCTCCACTAGAACATCAGTCCATAATAGGTACAAAGTGGATCTTTAGAAATAAGACTAATGAGACTAGTCATGTTATAAGAAACAAAGCTAGATTAGTCGCACAAGGGTATACATAGGAAGAATGACTTGATTATGATGAAACTTTTGCTCCTATGGCTAGGTTAGAAAGTATTAGAATTTTATTGGCTTATGCTTGCTATATGGATTTTAAACTATATCAAATGGATGTAAAGAATGCATTTCTAAATGATTTAATTAATGAAGAAGTTTATGTAAAACAACCACTTGGATTTGAAGATATTAAAAATCTTGACTATGTGTATAAATTAAAGAAAGCCTTATATGGTTTGAAGTAAGCACCTAGATCGTGGTAGGAAAGGTTATCTACTTTTCTTGTAGAACAAGGATATATCATGGGAAAAGTAGATCATACTCTTTTTATCAAGAAAGATGATAAAGATCATATTGTTATTCAAATATATGTGGATAAGGCAAACTTTAAAAGATTTTAGATTATCTTATGATACAACTGAGATTTATTGTGATAGTAGTTCTACAATAAATCTTTCCAAAAATCCTATATTACATTCTAGAGCAAAGCATATAGAGGTTACACATCATTTTCTAAGAGATAACGTAATTAAAGGTAAAATTAAATTAGGATTTGTGTCTAGTAAAAATCAATTAGTTGATATATTTACAAAACCTCTAGATGAAAATACATTCTACAACATAAGGTTAGATTTAGGTATTTGTAGGCTATGTGATGTGTAAAATGCTTAAACTCCACAAAAGATAAATATTGTTGATGATGTTGTTTACCTCATAGATATTATATACTTATCATAAATATCTAAGTAATATCTAAACTACTGCATAAGATACTATGTATTTACGATAAAATTATTGTAGTATCTTAATGATTTTACTTATTTTTCCAAGTTTAATGCTTTTTAATATTTTAAGTGGAAATGTCAATGAAAAACATTAAATTCCTTTGAAATCCTAAAATTTTGATTAAATGTTTTCTTTAGATCAATGAGAGTGCATATGATCAAGAATGAGTTTGACTTGATTGATTAAACTTGTAGAATAATTTGTATGTAAATCATATTAAGCTACTGATCAAAAGTATGAGCTTATTGAAATTGATTCATATTTTCAGTAAAATCATAGAAGTAAAAATTGTATGAGATTTGTGCTTTGTTACATCTGTATTAATGAAATACATATATACTGTGCTTAAAATAACAAGTGCTTACAATAAAAAAATATTTGAGAGTTTATTGATCAGTTTGATCACGAGCCTCTTGTACTTAAGTAGATAGGTATATAAGGATTATTGTCTTGAAAAAAAATTCTTTAAATCTGGGAACCTAAGGTCCTGATCAGACCTAGGATTCTTGACTGAAAGCTCATTTCACAAGTACATTAGAAAGCTTTTGTATGATTCAAACTCTTCAAACTAACTTTTAAAGAAACTTATCAATATTTACTATTTTAAAAAGATAAAAGTTGTTTCATTAATTATAGATATCTTTGAATCGAATATAGTTTCTATCAATATGACTGTTGATTTGTTGAATCAAAATTAGTACTTTTGAAAATGTTTATTTGAGATACATTCCTTTATTCTCCTTGAGTAAATCATATTAAGTTTAAAGTTATGTTTTGATTCATATACAGTTGGAGTTGATTCTGGAAATCATTCTTGATGAATTCAGGATAACAGAATATTTCTGTAAAGAAAATTTAAAGTATAGTTATAAATAACATCTATTTTTATACAAGTATATTTTGTATGTTATTGAATATATTTGAAGTATATTTGTAGGGAGGAAAATTACAATGTCCAAAACAAATTAATATCATTTAGAATATAAATCTTAGTTAATCTGAGTTTAGTCCTCTTAAGATCTTGATGAAACAATTTAATAGACAAACAAACTATTTTAGGTTCATAAAAGGAATATTAGTATAGTTTTCAATGTTCTCATGATAATGCTTATTTAAATTACTTATAGCTTGTATGTTGTTTTTCGGAAGCTTTTAGTTGAAAACATCCATTTTTTTTTTTAAGTATACTAATTAGATGTTATGTTATGTAAGGTAACGTGTAAAAGTACCTCTAGACAATGTTTTACTCGTTAGGTTAGGTAACTCAACGAGTTATGCTTAAATTTTTCAAGTACCTCAATTGAATAAACTTTATTCAATATTCATTTAAAACCCAAACCTGACTAATAGACTCGTTAAGTTATTCTACAGAAATCCTATTTAAACACTTATTACATAGGAACTTAGGTTATCTCATAAACATCTTTCTAAAAATCTTTCTCGTTTGTTCTTGTTACAACCTACGACATTGTTTTCCAAGTTCAACAAAGGGTGTGGCAGAGGAAAAGGAAGAGGCAGAGGAAATGCCAAAGGCAAAGAAATAGATGAAGATGAAGTTCCACGTGCATGGTTTAAGAAAATTTTTCAAGTTGACAAAAGGTTAGCTCAAATCTACAGTAACTATTTCTTTTCTAAAGATATACTAGATGAAGTTAGACAAAAACTTCAAAATATAGTTGATAGTATAAAGTACATGGGTATAAGAAGTAAGTTTGATAGAGAATATCGCATGAAATGTGCGGAAATAGCATTTCCGGAACAATATGCTCAATTCTTAGAAAAAGAAGTAGGTTCATCTAATAGAATTCCTCAAATTCCTATCAATGGTACACGACTACAATCATTTGAGGAAGAACATGACTCTGCAATACCTACACCTTTGTTTTCAAAGGAAAAACAAACAAATATTGTTGTTGATAAGAGAAAAGTTGATAGTCTTCGAAAGGCAATAGCTATAGAAAGTGCCTTTGAAGAATTAAAATAGAAAACTTTTATGGAACAGATTTAGAAGAAAATAGTAACAATAGCTGAAGAACAGTTGACTTGTTATAAGAGATGAAGAGTTAGAAAAATTATTTCTAATGAAACAAATGTTGTTGAAAAAGAAAAAACAGATGATGATTTAATTCCAAAGGACAATGTATGTCTAGACATTGTACCTTACGGTGCATCTGATAAACTCATCAGTTCAGAACACACTAAAACTGATGATGATGATGATGAGACTTTATTCTCTTTTTCTAGAAAACTTGAAAAGAAATCAAAGAAACAATTTAGTTCAAGTTTTTCTATAGGTTCAAGCCTTGATGATAAGAAAATTGAACAATCAAAGCATCAGGCAACTGATATTGAACAAGTTATTGCAGATGTGCTTGAAAATATTAAGGTAGTAACTAGTTTAGAGGCTAGATTGTCTAGAGTGGTAGCTATTGAAAAAGATAAGACTCTAGAAGAACTTAATGTTGATCAACCTATTTCAAAATCTATAAAATCAGAATTTGAGAATTCACAGCATGTACAAATGGAAATATCTGTTGAAGAAAATGCAGAATTACAAATAGATACATAGGCTGATGAATTTGTGGAAAATTTAAACTCTGAATTTTCTATAGAAACTAAACTTATGAATGTAGCGGATATTGAAATTGTTCCTAACTTTGGTGAAGTTGAAAAATCAAGCTTATCTAAGCAACTTCAAGAAAATCTTTTGACAAAGGAACACAATGACATTCATTTTGAAGAAGAGGTTCCTGAAGATGAATTAAATTCTAAATCAAGGCTTTAGGTATCACCTTCTTTGTATAGACTACTACCAATTCAAGGAAATTCAATTTATTTTTGATTTAAGGAAGCATTGTAGAAATACAATAATTTGATTTCATGTTAGATTTTGCATGCTTGACCAATAAAATTTAGAGGTTTACTGCAAATAAGAGATCTATTTGAGTTTCACGGCTTAATGCAATTTTTGCTAGTTGGAACAAAATAGAAGCAATATAAAGAGCTTATTGAAACTTTTTACAGCAATCTGGTCAAGAATGACAATATGTTATCAACTCAAATACAGCAATAAGAGTTTACCTTATCTCCTGAATTGATTTTTGAAGTTTTAGGTTTAAGAAATGAAGGTGTTGTTGTTACTAACAAATTTGACATTGTTAGACAGTTGGAATGAGACATTCAGTCTTTATCACAAATTCTAGATATATATTCAGAAATGAGATTAATGGAAAATCTAAATGTAGAGACAAGGCTTATTACAAATATTCTACATGCCAATTTATTTCAGAGAGTCGGACATAATCTGGAAGTTAGTAGAAGTTGTTTATATACAACTTATGGCCTCCTAAACAGAATTCAAATCAATTGGTTTGATGTTTTTATTTCTCAACTACAACATATGAGTTCAAAGTTATTTTTTGGTGATGCTATATGTCGAATTCTTGCAAACTAATTAACTTTATCCGACTAACCCTCTGAAACTAAAGGTATGAGAGCATTTAGTATCAAAAATTTGCAAAAATACCAGTCTACGCAACAACAAAAACCTAACATTACAGAACACCAACTGTGATAGCAAAACTATTCAAATCAAGTACAACAACAGCATGATCTACCTCCTGACTTAGATGTAGTGCTGAATGTTATTAGAAATGATTCTAGGCATCTAGGAGATAGAATTTGTAATACTATTACTGATATACTTAGGAGGAATAGATAAATGTATTGTCATTTGTCTATGTACTTGTTTCTAAATACAAAATGTAATGTTTGTATTTATTGTTTGATTATTTGAATAATACATTTTACTGTAAATGATTTCATTCTTATTATTGTTTACAGTAAGTTTAGTTGTAAATGTGTCTTTAAGATTTTTATTCTTTGTAATCATCTTTTCGATTAATGACAAAAAGGGGAAGATGATTATGAGTTTAAATGCATATATTAAAAAGGAGAGATGATTTTGTAATTATTGAAATTTTTCTGAAAGTTTTACTTCTGAGAGGTGAATTTTACACAAACAATAGAAATAAGCTTAAGTGAACTTAAGTCAACAAAATTGTTTGTTGAATTAAAACTTAACCCAACAGAGGTGCTTCGTTGAGTTAAACATATTTCATAATTGATTTAATATAGTTTTGTCATCATCAAAAAGGGGGAGATTGTTGAGTATTTTATTTTGATGATGTGAGTTAAACGAATATAATCATATTTACTCAATTACTATTGTTTGTGAAAGTAAATTAATAACATCAATTAAGACAGAAAAAGTTTACTGATATAAATACATGTCTGTAATGGATCTAAGATTATACTAAGTTAAATAACTAGTCGTTATGGTATAGTAACTTTCTATTTAACTAAACGTTAAGTTAATGTGTGCTTTTATTGTAAAGCTTGATATGTTTTAAAGTTATATTTTCTATATCATGTATAATGCACGTTAAAGACAACTCATTAAGTTAGTGCATTATTTGTATAAAGGTCACGTGAGAACTCATTGAGTCATAGGCTTAAAGTTTAAAATAGGTCATATAAGAACTCGTTAAGTTAGTGAGTAAAAGAGCAAAAGGAAGAGATGAACTCATTAAGTTAGTATTGTGAACGTGATAAAATTAAAGTTTACAAATGTTATAGTGTATCATGTGAGTTGCACATGTTTAACTCGTTAAGTTAATATTACTACACTAACTGCACGCATTGAGTTGCTATATTGAATACTAAGGCAACGCATTAGGTTAGTGTTATAAACTTAAAGTTATTTTTATTGCATGTGATAAATACCTTATTGTAAAAACATTTATTTATTATCGGTTCATTGAGTTATCAGTAACACAACAAAGGTAGTTCGTTGAGTTAGCTTAACACCACGAAGCTGATTCATTGAGTTAGCATAACACCACAGACTTAGTTCGTTGAGTTAGCTACAGCACTTGTCACGTGATTTGGCACATGATGAACTCGTTGAGTTAGATATGTTAAGTTATAAATATACTTGTTTTACTAGTTTAGTTAACATTAACACAATGACTAGTTATTACACTTGATGAAAAATTATTTGGACGAGAAAGTTTATTTTGCAGAAAATTTTTCAAAGATCCAGGAATGATGATTAAAGAAAATTCAAAAGGAAAACGTAGGTCAAAACGTGTGTATTTCGATGAAGGAAAAAGAAAAAACGTGAAGAGTGGAAAATTGATAGTGATTAAACGTGGAGGATATGCTTGAAGTGAATATACAGTATAAAAGGCATAGAATTCTTGTAAATCAATTATCCCTACACACCAAATGAAAAATATTTTCAAGGATCAAAAACACCTCTTCAGAAAGAAGATATAAGATAGAAGCAAATTCGTTGAAGTAGAGAAAGTCAGATATTTGTCACTAAAGAATAGTAGAAGAAGAAGAAGAAGAAAAATCTCAAACAAGGAGAAATATTTTAAATTTCGTAAATTAGTTTTCTCTGTTTGTAGTTATGAAATTGATTAGATGAAACATGGTATCGTTATATAATTACATTTACAATTTTTGAGGAGAATTGAATTCTATATTGTAATTGAAACCTTAAATAAAATGATTTGATTAAAATAATGTCTCAACTTGTTTTTATCTTTGAAGTTTCAATTATAATCAAATATGTTGAAAAACACAATTGTAGGATCGTTGCATCATATGAGGGGGGTGAATTGTGTCTTTAGTAATTAAAATTATTAGCAAATAAAACAAGAGCACAAAACACTCATAAATAAAATTCTGTTCTTTATAAACTTTAAAAAAAGAATTGACAATATCTTTTCAGCTCAATTCCCTTCTTGACGGTTTTGATACAGTAATGTCTGATATACAATTCAAATAGAAAATGAAGTCCTTATTCAAAACTAATTTCGAATTGTATAAAACCTGATCTTTATGCACGTAGCTCCTTTCCTTCTTTTTGCTCAACTTCTGCATCTCTTCTTCTCCAGTTGTCGAATTTCCAAACTTCTTGCGTTTGCAGCTCCTTTCTGAAATTGCTTGGAATTTCGAACTTCTTCTGATGTTGGAGAACTTTTCTATATATGAATATTCATACTTGATTTTTTAGTTTGGGATCCAGATTGAATATTCAAACTTGGTTTTAAGATTAAGGATCTTCATTGTAATGTAGCTTGTACTCTCTATTAGTAGTCAAACTATGTTTTCACGTTCAGCATGTTCATCCACTTAATCCATAATCCACAATCCATGTACTAATTTCAAATTCAAATTATCCACAATTTCCACTATCTTTTTGAATTTCCACTATCTCCACTATCATTTGGAATTTCCATGATCTCCACTCATAGATTCACCAAAACTTTATCTTCCTAGAGACTTGTAGAATATCTTCTAAGTCTTCATTTTAGTTGAACACTTATTCTTTAAGTCCTATAAAAACTCGTACACTTATCTGTAACTCTTCGAGTTTTTGCACCTACAAAACACGTGACTAAACATAGAATCTTCTTGGAGACTTGTAGAATATCTTCTAAGTCTTCGTTTTAGTCGAACACTATCCTTTAAGTCTTGTAAAAACTCGAACACTTATTTGTAACTCTTCGAGTTTTTGCACCTGCAAAACACGTGACTAAACATAGAAAACTTATCTGTTTGTTAGTCATTTTATAAAACTTGAACAGTTATCTATCCATGCGTATAAAAACTCGAACAATTATCTAACTCTTCGATTTTCATTATCGAATGCACATGGAAAACACGTGACAACTTAAAACATTAAAAGCACACGTGTAGATAACTTAACTATATGAGTTTTTAACATAACTCTTCAACTAAATCGAAATGTTAACTATCTGAAAGTTTAACTGCCTAAAATTATAACTATCCAAAAACTTTAACTATCCGAAAATCTAACTATCTGAAAGTTAACTATCTGAAATTTTAAATGAAACTTTCCGATAACTTGTCAACATTTAATTACGTGACTTTTATACTTAGAAAATATTATTTAGACTTATTTATAAACTTTAATAAAGCATTTATCATCATAACAAAATTCTTAACAATCTCCTCCTTTTTGATGATGTCAAGACCTAATAAGTCAAATAATCTATCTTCTCCCCCTTTTGGCATTATAAAAAAGTAAATAAAATGTAAGGAAGAAAAACTTGCTAAGTATATATCGTTCAAAAAGATATTTTTAAACATGCATAACTTTCGTGGATAAGAATAAATTATTTTAAACATAAATTGTCAAAAACAAGTATATGATCATTAAATGCAGTAAACAGTTTACATAATGCAATTGCTTTACACAAGTAATTTTTGGTAACAAATTACAATAAATAAATCATGCAATACATAATTTGTATAATCACAACTCTTTATCTTTGAAAAATATTGATCAGAGTATTTGAAATTTGCCTTGCAATTTCTGTACTTACTCTATTGATCTAATCAATTATTGCTTGATCTAAATCAGAATGTGAAGCTTCTAACGGTTGTTGTAAAAATTCAGTATTTATGTCTGTATGTGTATCTATATGTATACCTGTATGTGTATCTGTATGTTGCTGTTGTTCTGAAAACTCCATTTTTCAGACCAAGTACTTGATAAAGAAATTCTGAAGTTAAATATATATTGTAGTCTTGTATATTGGAAACAGAAATACCTTCTTCCATGGTTAATGTTGAGTATTTTTGTTTTGATGATGTGTGCTAAATGAAAATAATCATATTTGCTCAATTACTATTGCTTGTGAAAAGAAATTAAAATCATCAATTAATACAGAAAAAGCTTACTGATATAAATACTTGTCTGTATTGGATCTGAAGTTAATAACTAGTCGTTTCGTTGCATTAATTTCTCATTTAGCAAAACGTTAAGTTAACGTGTGTTTTTATTGAAAAGCATGATATGTTTTAATGTTATATCTTCTGTATCATGAACAGTGCACGTTTAGACAACTCGTTAAGTTAGAGTTTTGTTTGTATAGAGGTCACGTGAGAACTCATTAAGTTAAAGGCTTAAAGGCTAAAATAGGTCATGTGATAACTCGTTGAGTTAGTGAGTAAAAGAAGAGACGAACTCGTTAAGTTAGTGTTATACACGTGGTGAAATTATATGTTACGAATGTTGTATTGTATCACATGAGGTGCACATGTTTAACTCGTTAAGTTAACATAACTAAACACATTGAGTTGCTATATTGAACACTAAGGCAACGCGTTAGGTTAGTGTTATAAACTTAAGTTGTTATTTTTGCACGTGGTAAAATTCTTATTATAAAAACATTTGTGTATTACTGGTTCGTTGAGTTATCATAACACAACAGAGATGGTTCGTTGAGTTATCATAACACAACGGAGATGGTTCGTTGAGATAGCATAACACCACGGACATAGTTCGTTGAGTTAGCTACAGTACTTGTCACGTGAAATGGCACATGAGGAACTCGTTAAGTTAGAAACGTTAAATTATATATATACTTGTGTTACTCGTTTAGTTAACATTAAAGTAACAACTTCTTATTACACTGATGAAAAACTTTTGGACAAGAAAGTTTATTTTGCAGGAAATTTTTCAGAGATCCAGGACTAGTGATTAAAGAAAATTCGAAATATAAACGTGGGTTAGAACGTGTGTGTTTCGATGAAGGAAAAAGAAAAGACGTGGAGAAGTGGAAAACTGGTGGTGGTTAAACGTGAAGGATATGCATGAAATGAAGATACAGTATAAAAGGCATAGAATTCTCGTTGATCAATCCATCCTTGCACACAAAACGAAAAATCTTTTCAAGGATCAAATCATCCCTGCACACCAAAAGAAAAATCTTTTTCAGGGATCAAAAACACCTTCTCGGGGAAAATCTCTCAAGTGGAAGAAAGTTCAGTGAAGCACAAAAAGGGAAGATTTTCGTCACTGAAGATTTGAAGTATCAGAAGAAAGCAAATTCGGTGAAGCATGAAAAGACAAGATTTTCGTCACTGAAGATTTGAAGTATCAGAAGAAAACAAATTCGATGAAGCATGAAAAGACAAGATATTCGTCACTAAAGAATTGCTGAAGAAGAAAAAGAAGAAGAAAGATCTCAAATAGGGAGAAAAGTTTTAAATTCCGCAAATTAGTTTTCTCTATTTGTAGTTATGAAATTGTTTAGATGATACATGGTATCGAAATATAATTGCATCTACAATTTCTGAGGAGAATTGAATTGTATATTGTAATTGAAACCTTAAATAAAAATGATTTTATGAAAACAATGTCTCGACTTGTTTTTGAGTTTTAAAGTTTCAATTATATTTTAGAAAATATTAAAAATACACAATTCACCCCTCTCTTGTGTAGCCATACGATCCTACAGTTAAGTTTGAGTAAAAACAACTTACAAGTTCTGGTATAACAAGATGGCCTAGCTGTTGTAGAAGCAAAGTCAACAAGTCTTGAAATTCAAACATTTCTCGTATATGTTCCATCCCTTCAAATATAACTAGTCTTGAATATAAAACTGTAAAAGTTTTATATGTTTGAAATTTTTCATAACAAGAACTATTTCTGAACCATAACAATGTATTTTCGTCTAAATTCTATTCAGGATTAGGTATTTTCCTATCATGATGTTTTGATTTAGGACTTGTTTCAATATTATCAACAACATCTATATTTTCAAATGTTTCAGAACTGGTGGAATTTCTATCAAAGCTAGTATAAATGTTTGAAATATCTGTTATTGTCGTATCAATAATCTATTGAATTTCCTCTATGTGATCTTCTTGAAACATATCAGTATCAACAGTCTCTGTACTATTCTGTCTATCAGCAACATTTATTTCTACAATTGGTCTATACTGTTAGGACCGTAGTATTTTGATAATGCAAAACCTATGTAAGGAAACATATTGTATTTCACAGTTAAGTCAGTGCAGCATTAGATCAGAAGGCAGATAGAACAAATTCCATGCAGATGAATAGATGGAGAAGTTTCCAGATGATACTGCCTTAAAGTTACAGGAAAATCGAACAGTTACAGGTCCAAAGAGTAAAACAGCAGCAAATCTATCGGACAGTTAGAAGGATAACTATCCGATTTTACAAAGCCTTCGGAGAGTTATTTAATCAGACAATTAAGGGGATTGAATGATCGGATAGTTAAGGAGTTAACTATCCGGAAGCTTAAAGGACTTTTCGGAGAGTTACAGGTATAACTATCCGAAACTTAAGTCATTCAATAAATCATATGCAGAAATACAGAACGGAAGCTTAAAAGACTTGTCGAAGAGTTAGATAACTATTCAAGTTTTTGGTAAGTTACAAGCATAACTTTTCGAAACATAAGTCATTTTATTATGCACGTGCAAAATGAAGAAGCCGGCAGTTGAAAGCTTAAAGGGGAAAATCGGAGAGTTAGAAAGATAACTATCCAAAATTTAAAGAGAGTTTCGGTGAGTTACAGTTTAACTATCTAAAACTTAAGTCATTGAAATTCCCTCGTGCAGAATTCCAGAAAGAAGTGTAAATAAGTTTTCGGAGAGTTAGAAAGTTAACTATCCGAAATCCTGAAGCGTTTCAGTGAATTACAGGGATAACTATCCGAAATCCTGAAGCGTTTCAGTGAATTACAGGGATAACCATCCGAAACTTAAGTCATTGAATTTCCCACGTGCAGAATTCCAAAAAGAAGTGCAAATAAGTTTTCGGAGAGTTAGAAAGTTAACTATCCAAAATCCTGAAGCATTTCAGTGAGTTATAGGGATAACCATCCGAAACTTAAGTCATTGAATTTCCCATGTGTAGAATTCCAAAATGAAGTGCAAATAAGTTTTTGGAGAGTTAGAAAGATAACTATCCGAAATCCTGAAGCGTTTCGGTGAGTTACAGGGATAACCATCTGAAACTTAAGTCAGCCTTTATGCACGTGCTGAATTAAAGCAATCAGAAAGTTAACAGAGACAAACTATCCGACAAGTATATAACTGTTCGGTGAGTTACAGTTATAAGTATCCGATTGGATGACAGCTCACATTTAAATATTCTGGAATCCTACCTAGCAGTAAAGGTTAAGTGATCTTTCGGTGAGTTACAGATACTCTTCGGAGAGTTGCATAGCTAACTATCCGAAAGGCTAGGAAAATCGGTAAGATATCTTGAAACAATTTTCTAAACGGTCACTTATCGTATTGGGACTTGAGTCTAATCAAGTACAGTAGAATACATCCGTTGGAAGAAAATATGATTGTTATACATATCAGGTATATATACAAGATACAGACAACGGATTTAGACAACTTTTGCTCATATACATACAGAGATACAGTATACATTGCAGATAAATTACTAATATAAAAGAAAGCTCAAATTCAGTTCAACAAAGAATCGATTGAAAACTAGAGTTACAAGAAGATTCTTAAAGCTCTCCATATGCTGAAAGTCTGATTCAACAAGGTTCATTTGGTTCGTGGCTTCAACCTAAAAGCTACATTCAGTTGTTGGTTTGAGTTTCGACCTGAAAGCTCAAGAGGTTGGTTTTCTGGAGTTTATACCTGAAAACTTATGAGTGTTAGTTTTCTGGAGTTTATACTTGAAAACTTCTGTGTGGTTGGTTCTTGCTTCGACTTGAAAACAAGTGTATAAGTGTTGAGACACTTAGTGAAGCCCAAGTGACCCTTGGGGGTGGACTAGTTGAGTTGGTGAACCACCTAAAATTCTCTTGTGTTTCTTACCTTTATTTCCGCTGTGCATGATATTTTTATCTGATTATTACTTTTGCAAACTGATTAATCAAATTAGTTAGTAAAGTGAAAAATAGGCTTAAATTCACACTGTTCTCCATTCACCCCCCCTCTAGTGAAGCCATTTGTTCCTAACAATTGGTATCAGAGCAGGTTGATCTCTTTTTATAGATTTAACCATCTGAGATCATAGCATCTTTTCATAGAGAGGGTCAAAACATCCATCGTCCTCCCTTGTTTGATGGTATTAATTATAATTACTGGAAAAATAGGATGGAATGTTTCCTCAAAAGCTTAGATGTGAGTTTATGGAAAATGGTTGTTCTAGGAACACCTATTCCACCTAGTCATGAGGATGACTAGACTGAGGAGGATGAGAGAATCATCCAAATGGATGCTTGAGGGCTAAATATTATTTACTGTGCCTTATCTGCTGAACAATATAATAAAGTTTCAGCTTGTAAATCTACTCACGAGGCTTGGAACACTCTTCAAATAACCTTTGAAAGAACCAACCATGTGAAAGACACTAAAATAAGCATTTTACTTAGAAAGCTTGAATTATTTAAAATGCTTGATGATGAAACTATCACTGATATGTTTTCAAGATTCACAAAGATTATTAATGGCTTAAGAGGTTTGGGAAAGGAATTTTCTGTTCGTGAACAGGTACAGAAAATCCTTAGAAGCTTAACTGTGGAATGGAAGCAAAAGTCCACATCGATACAAGATTCCAAAGACCTCAACAAATACTCAGTAGAGGATCTAATGGGCAACCTGCTGGCCCATGAAGTTCAAATGAAGGAATGAAAAGTTGAGGAAGGTAGTGGTAAAAAGAAAACTGAAACAAAGAAAGAACTAGCCTTTCCATCAACACAAGAACTTCAAAGCTCGGATGATGATGAAGTTGTGCTACTGGCTAGAAAATTCAAAAAATGGATGAAGAAAAAGAATCATGATAGCACATCAAAAAGCAATGCACCAATATGCTTTAAATGCAAGAAGCAAGGACATATACAACTTGATTGTCCACTGCAACAAGAAGAAGAAAAAGAAATGAAGAAGAAGAAGAGGAGCTACAAAAAGAAAATGGCTTTGAAGGTTGCTTGGGATGACAGTAGTTCTTCTAGTAGCTCATCTAGTTCAGATGAAGAGGTACTAGTAAACATGTGCTATACAGCACAAGAGGTATGTTCCACTTCATCTCAAAATGATTCTGATGTAGACAATGATAATCTAGATGAAAATATTCTTTTGTCTACTGTTGACAATTTATATGTTAAATACAAAAAGTATAAAAAGGAAATTAAGCATTTAACTGCATGTTTAAAAGAAGCACATACTAAACTTGAAAATCTGCATGTTGAAGATAGGAAATGCTATAATGATGAACTGATAAATGAAAATGAAAAATTGAAATCTGAAATCACTGATCTGAAAAATACTATGCATAAATTTACCAATGGACAGAAAGGATTAGATCAAATCATTGGTTCTCAAAGATACAGTTCTAATAAACTTAGCCTAGGGTATGCTACTCCACAAGAAATACCCTACTATGGTGGTGTTATCTAATCATATAGAGATGGTACAACAGTGTTTGCCATCAAAAGAAGATCTGGTTCAATGTGGCTGCCAAAAGGCAATAAACTAAATATTGTCAAGACTAACACTTATATACCCAAGAAAGTATGGGTACCAAAATCTATTTCTGTTTGAATTGCAGGATTATATGGTTTAGGGGGAGTAGTTGATCTATAGCTACAAACCAGTTATGATAGTAAAATTTTGGTATTACAAGAGGCACCATAAATTGGTAGAAAGTGCTCACTTAGATTGAGTAAAAATTGTGCCTAAAATATTGATGCTCAAGGAGAGAAAAATATGCAACAGTTAGAAACAAGTGTTATCAGATTAAGTAGAATCTCGTGAAGAGAAATTTTTTTAGAAGCCAAATAGTTGATAATCAATTAAGAATCAGTTATTAACAATTAGCATCAAAAGTAGCAACAATGATTGAATCATGTTCTTTAAAGGAAACAAGGCTTGCACGAGCCAAGTAGAATGACTACAAATGTAGGGAAATCAGATTCATCAAAGGACAACCAAAATCTGCAGTAGACAGATTACAGTCTTCAAATTATCTTTTGCAAATAGAAGAACCACTTAAAACAAAGATCCAAGAGAAGATAAACGAATTGGAGTCAAAAGCAAATTGATTGAAAATCTTTTATGATATTTTTGATTAACAATTGGTATTTAGTTCAATTGGTATCATATATAACATTCATTTTGCAGAACAAGTGCAACAAATTTGTTTGCAAGGAAAAACATATAAGTAAGGGGAGAACCTACTATACAAAGAGAATTCAAAATGTTACTTCAGTACAAAATAAAAGTGTATAAAGAGGGCATGCATATAGGGAGAGAGCCTATAGCTTGCTATTATAAATCAGAGAACCTCCATACAGATAGGGGGAGAGCATGTGGCAGAAATTACAAATATTAACTACATATTTATAAATTGCTACATTAACTATTGGCATTTCACTGTTTTCAATTTTTACAGATGATTCAATAATTACACGAAAACAAAGGAAGAAATATCACAAATCAGGAGAGCAATTACTGACTTCTCAGATGATAGAATGTCAACAATTGGCATCAGACAAGGATTAAAGAAATTGACACTTCAATTGATATTGTGCTCGAATAAGAAAGAAGAAAAGCAGCACAAATCAAAGGAAAAGAAGAAAATAGACTGCAATGATGAAAATATCTCAACAATTTAAATCTACACATCAACAGTCTACATTTGATGAAAAATCAAAAATTGGTAATTGATGATATTGATGCATTTGATTCTTTTCACAACTTGATATCTGATAGGATTACAGAGATCAGAAATTTGGTATATCATCAGATACAAATTTAATGACAAAAAGGGGAGAAGAAAATTTAGCAAAAGAAAATTGTGGAACTCCTTTTATCTAATGACAAAAAGGGGGATAAAAATATAGAAAATTACATAGAAGGTAGGAGGAGCTTTCCCAACACACAGACAAGGTGAGAAATTAACTTCATTGTATTATATTCATTGTAATTCTTTCCTTTACTTAGTTTCTATGTGATTAAATGTATAGCAACAATATAGGGAGTGAAATACATGTAATTTAATGTAAAGGTTTTTGTCATTATCAAAAAGGGGGAGATTGTTAGGACCCTAGTATTTTGATAATGCAAAACCTATGTGAGGAAACATATTGTATTTCACAGTTAAGTTAGTGCAACACTAGATCAGAAGGCAAATAAAATAAATTCCATGTAGATGAACAGATGGAGAAGTTTCCAGATGATACTGCCTTAAAGTTACAGGAAAATCGAACAGTTACAGGTCCAAAGAATAAAACAGCAGTAAGTCTACCGGACAGTTAGAAGGATAACTATCCGATTTTACAAAGCATTCGGAGAGTTATTTAATCAAACAGTTAAGGAGATTGAATGATCGGATAGTTAAGGAGTTAACTATCTGGAAGCTTAAAGGACTTTTCGGAGAGTTACAGGTATAACTATCTAAAACTTAAGTCATTCAATAAATCACGTGTAGAAATACAGAACGGAAGCTTAAAAGACTTGTCGGAGAGTTAGATAACTATCCGAGTTTTCTTTCCGGAGAGTTAGATAACTATTCGAGTTTTCGATAAGTTACAGGCATAACTTTCTAAAACTTAAGTCATTTTATTACGCACGTGCAAAATGAAGAAGCCGGCAATTGAAAGCTTAAAAGGGAAAATCGGAGAGTTAGAAAGATAACTATCTGAAATTTCAAGAGAGTTTCAGTGAGTTACAGTTTAACTATTCGAAACTTAAGTCATTGAATTTCCCACGTGCATAATTCTAGACAGATGCTCAAATGGGTTTTCGGAGAGTTAGAAAGATAACTATCCAAAATTTCAAAAGAGTTTCGATGAGTTACAGTTTAACCATCAGAAACTTAAGTCATTAAATTTCCCACGTGTAGAATTCCAGAAAGAAGAGCAAACAAGTTTTCAAAGAGTTAGAAAGTTAACTATCCGTAATCCTGAAGTGTTTCGGTGAGTTACAGGGATAACCATCCAAAACTTAAGTCATTGAATTTCCCACGTGCAGAATTCCAAAAAGAAGTGCAAATAAGTTTTCAGAGAGTTAGAAAGATAACTATCTGAAATCCTAAAGCGTTTCGGTGAGTTACAGGGATAACCATCCGAAACTTAAGTCAGCCTTTATGCACGTGCTGAATTAAAGCAATCGGAAAGTTAACAGAGACAAACTATTCGACAAGTATATAACTATTCGGTGAGTTACAGTTATAAGTATCCGATTGGATGACAGCTCACATTTAAATATTCTGGAATCCTACCTGGCAGTAAAGGTTAAGTGATCTTTCGATGAGTTACAGATACTCTTCGGAGAGTTGCATAGCTAACTATCCGAAAGGATAGGAAAATCGGTAAGATATCTTGAAACAATTTTCTGAACGGTCACTTACTATATTGGGACTTGAGTCTAATCAAGTACAGTAGAATACATTCATTGGAAGAAAATATGATCGTTGTACATATCAGGTATATATACAAGATACAGACAACGGATTTAGACAGCTTTTGCTCATATACATACAGAGTTACAGTATACATTGCAAATAAATTACTGATATAGAAGAAAGCTCAAATTCAGTTCAACAAAGAATCGATTGAAAGCTGGAGTTACAAGAAGATTCTTAAAGCTCTCCATGTGTTGAAAGTCTGATCCAAGAAGGATCATTTGGTTCGTGGCTTCAACCTAAAAGCTACATTCAGTTGTTGGTTTGAGTTTCGACCTGAAAACTCAAGAGGTTGGTTTTCTGGAGTTTATACCTGAAAACTTCTAAGTGTTGGTTTTCTGGAGTTTATACCTGAAAACTTCTAAGTGTTGGTTTTCTGGAGTTTATATCTGAAAACTTCTGTGTGGTTGGTTCCTTCTTCGACCTGAAAGCAAGTGTATTAGTGTTGAGACACTTAGTGAAGCCCAAGTGACCCTTGGGGGTGGACTAGCCGAGTTGGTGAATCACCTAAAATTCTCTTGTGTTTCTTACCTTTATTTCCGCTGTGCATGATATTTTTATTTGATTATTACTTGTATAAACTGATTAATCAAATTAGTTAGTAAAGTGAAAAATAGGCTTAAATTCACACTATTCTCCATTCACCCCCCCTCTAGTGAAGCCATTCATTCCTAACATATACAACAACTATTTCTATATGAAAGAATGTTCTATATCTATTTGTATAAGAAAGTCATTCTGTATTTCTGAAATTTCTATAATTGAGACATTAGCAGTGTTATATTTTATTTATAACTGTGTAGTTTGTTGATTATATACATTTATCAACAAATATACTATATATTGTAACAAGCATAACCACATGTATAAGATGTAGTATAAGCAACTATACCAAAAATCAAAAATCTCTATTCGAGATACAGTAAGAGGAAGAGTATCTGTACATTCCTCTTCAGATGAAATATCTTCAAAATTCATAGACTCAATGTCTATGTCATCAAAATTGATATCATCTGTATACATATCATCAAAATTTCCTACATGTTCTCTTTCCATAGGAAAAGAATGTTGGCTTGCAACATGATGTGAAAAATTGTCCATTGTATTAAAAGAAACATTATGCACTAATGTGACACAATACCTTTGAGTGTACGATTGTAATCCAATATTTGTCACATCTATTGGGATTCCTAAAACAAAATCCTATCCAACTTACGTAATGGAACATAGTTTTCTATTCTTCAATGATTCTTCTCTTTGCTACAATATGCCTTGTACACCTACAGTTAGTCCAAAATATTCTAATGTCTTCTTCTTTTTCCAACCATATGTCTGTAATGTTTTGTTCAGGTTGCTTTAAGTGGCACCAGAGAACTTGTATTGGTTCCTAGGCAACAACACTAAATAACTTGTATTTGTTAACTTCTATTTTTAACTTAGTTAATTTGTCTTTATGCTTATCAGTAATTCTTTTTTAGAAGTAAACAAACAACCTTTCACACAAATTAGATATTAATTCCAATTTGTATTTTAACTACAAGTGCACAATGTATATTGTATTTGTGTGCAAGTACAAGTCGATCCCACAAAGAAATTGAGTAAGAATTGTGTACTGTTCCATTTTTTATAATATACTTAATGTGTTCAGTAATCCCTCCGTTGAGTTACAATTAACACAACAGACTAATCTCATGGACTTAAGTAAACTCCACAAGCCTATCTTTTCAGTTTAATACTGCTATTTATAGAGGAATTCAGCCAACCATTGGGCGGTTCCACAGATTGTAAATAACATAAATTGAGCTCTTTAATGTTAGTGAATATTAGATTTATCATTAAGCAACACTAACATTCAAATATTTCAAATAGTAACCATTAAAATCTTTAAATATCCAGAATAATCAATTTTAGTAAACTGTAATACTATTTTCTATTTTCTAAATCAAACAAATACAAAACATTCACAATACTAACAATAATAACTTTAATCACAATACAACACTTAAATACTAAATATAAACTCAGTTAAGTTGTTGTTTTTGGTATTTTTGTTTTAAGATGTTCATGAAAATGGGCAAAAGGTGACATGTAAAAAATCTTTACCGACAGTAAATACTTCTGTCACTACATGCTATGCGATTACACCACTAAAAACTTAATCACTTACAATTCTACCTCCTCTCCCTATAGAATCGTAATTTTAGAATTGCAAGATGATCTCCTCTTCAGCATACTGGCATCAACTCGAAACCAAGGCTATAAGCTTTATGATCTCTTGAGATATGAGTCGGTGCTTAGTGAAAATGGCTTCCCTTCCCACGACGCGATCACTCCTCATAGTGGTTGTCAGGCACCGTGTTGGGCTCGGAATCGACCCGACATCAAGAAAGTATCCTCACAAACCTCCAATGGTTGGTGATTATGGTAATGTTGGTGATGTTGGTGAATTGTTGGTGATGGTGTGGATGATTAGTGAACTTCTGATGTCGCATGCAGTTAGCACGGACCTCCACCTTTACACACACCGCCAACCACACCTTCTTCATTTTTTCTCCTCTTCTTTTATATTTCTTCAATAGTAACTGCTTCTGCTTTAAATGATCGATTGGATTTCCTTCATTCAGATCAACGATGGTGATTTCTTCTCCCTTCCACGAGTGAATTCCTGCGTGATATGTGCAATCGTGGCTTTCCTTCGAATGTCCTATTTCTGTAACCGCTACAATGGCATATTAGAAAATAAATGGTCTATGGAGTTACAGATAACTCAACGGACTTACTTCGTTGATTTAACTCTAAAACACGTGCAATAAAGAAATAAGCTGCTAACATAATGTGTTACCTTAGCGTGTATTCATGTAACTCAACGGGTTTAGTTATGCTAACTTAACAAGTTAAACATGTGCATCTCACATGACATAATAAAGTATTTTAAATTCAACACATGCATCATTCTAACTTAACGAGTTCAAATATATAACTTACGATTTTCACTCACTAACTCAACGAGTTCTCACATGATCTTTTTATACCTTTAAACCTGTAACTCAACAAGTTGGCACATGATCTTTTAACAAAAAGAACACTAACTCAACTAGTTGATACTGTTCACTTAAATATTCTTTTAGCGTTTAAAACATAACTATCTAGTACATGCAATATAACTCTCTGAAATAACAGAAAATTCAGATACTAAAGAATTAAAAATCAGCAACTTACCGGTAGTTCAGAAATGTACTAAATTAACATTAATTCCCTGAAATTATGTAGATTCTTTCATTAAAGCATATAAGAATGCAATTATAACATAATGGCTTAATTCTCATATGATAAGCTAAATATTATGCAATTAACCATTATTTAACTGTTAATATTATGCACTTTTTCATTCTAAACACTTCCCCCATACTTAAATTTTGCTAGTCCCTTAGCAAACTAAGATCTAATTAGTTGGTCATTCTAAAGTGCTAGAATTAATTCTTCACCTAGTTCTTCTTCAAAATAATAAATTAGATTACTATATAGATTTTCTGTATGTTTCAGAAATCTGTTTTACTTTGTTTTCTCCTTTTCAACCTGCAAATATACTTAGAATATATGTAAATTACATACAAAATACATCAGCATCACATAGGTGTTAATTATATTATAGTTTGTTCTTCTTTTCAGCATTTGTCATCTTGAATTTTCCAATATGATTTCTAGAATAAATTTCAAGTATATACAAACCAAAACACAATCCAATTCAATATGATTAAGACAAGTAGAATAAAGAATTGTATCTCAAATAAACAACTTCAAAAGTCTATTCTAGATTCAATACTAACACAATATATTTATGTATTTCATTAATACAGATGCAATAAAACACAAATCTCATATAGTCCTGCTTTTATTATTTACTGAAAATATGAATCCATGTCAATAAGCTCATACTTTTTCTGTAGTTTAATAAGCTCTACACATAAATCATTCTACAAGTTTAATCAATTAAATTAAATGTATCCTTGATCATATGTATTTCATTTAATCCAAAAATCAACATTTCAGCTATTTCAGGATTTCAGATAATTACTGAGTTTCAGTTAAGCATTTTGATTTCATTTTAAAATCGTGAAATTGTTAAACTCATAAAATTCAGCAAAAACATAAGATACTATATCTAGATTTGTATGAATAATAAAATTTGTAGCATCTTATATAAGATTATAAATATAACATTCAAGTAGTTACAGTTCTTAAAAATTTTACAGTTTCAAATATTGGATAGTTACAACAAATTCAAAAAATTTTCACTTTCCACACAGAACTTTTGTAGTACCATTCTAATTCCTCTAATTAACAAAATTACATGGTTGTTACTTTAATTACCTCCCCCCCATACCTACATTTTGCATTGTCCTCAATGTAAAAGATTTTACAATAAATACAGTAATTATAGCAGGCATGAATATTGTTTCGTTAACTTAATGTAAGGAAATTTGTTCTATTTAGAATTAAAACACAAAAATCCCAAATTTTACATTTATAAACCGCAAGCGCACGGTACCTATTGTATTAAGCATATGCAAGAGCGGGTCGATCCACAAGAAGCTTGTCTTAAATGAATTCAAGGAAATAAATGCTTAGCAAAATATTCACATCACTAAAACCATGATAAAAAATTTAATTACATATTAATAGGTAATAATTACATAAATACGATAAAGAGTTCAAGTATCATCATAAATCCAAGAAGCTCCTAAGGTTAAACCTTAGGAAACTCAAGAAAATTAATGAGTTTCGTCTCTGAAATTACAGAAATTAAGCTCAACTTTTAACTCTCCTTACATCCAACCTGGATATTGAAAAATCCATAGAAAATATTGGTTGGAAAGATCCTCGAGTTATCTTCGAAATGAAAGTAATTTCATAGACTAAATCATTATAAATGTCTAGAAGTGTTGTATTTACTGACAGGGCGTAGGACCATTATGTAAACTTTCCAGAAACGCACCTTTGGTACAAAAATCATAACTCAGTCAAAACTCCAAGAAATCCGATGAAATCAAAGGGCTTTGAACAAAGACTCGTACTACTAATATGAAAAATTAAAAGAACAGCTTTCCATAAAGTTTGCAGTGCAGACTAACACTTAGGCATCGAGCACTGAAACTGGCAGCTGAATAGGAACTCAAAATTGTTGCGACCTCTGATAAAAAAAATCAAAAACCAATGAAATACATTCTAAAAAAATACAAAATTTACATGATTGTAATCTACACGAAATTTCTTACAAAATAGAATCAAGAAACACTAAAAAAATCTACCAAAAGCATCTTTTATGAAAGGAGTAATGTAGGGCAGGATTCTGTTTGGCTAGAATCCGGAACTACAAAAATTTGCTCCCTTCCTAACTTGTTCTCCGAAATCACAAAAAATATCTCTAATTATAATAACGATTTCTCCCAACATAGAAATTGAAAAATCATGTACAAATATGAACTGGAAAGGGTTTCAAGTTATCTAAAAGTACACGATGATTTTACAGTCTAAATCATCTTCAATGGAAAATAACATTAAGCCCTAGTAAGGTGCGCAAAACGATCTTGAAATAATGCAAAATGCGCACTCACAGTAAAAACTCGATAACTTTATCAATTCTTCATAAAAATCTATGAAATCACCGCTGAATGAAAGTAGACTTATTAATCTAATAAAACCAAAAACATACTGCACAGAGGAAGAAATCGTATCAGACATTTCTGAAAAACTACTGATCCAAAATGTGATTTTGAACTGAGAATACACTCTTCGTATAAAATGGAAAAATCAAACCAAACATGCTCGAAAAATTAAAAAAAGTATACATAAAGAATCGTCTTTTATTTCTCTACAAAAATGGATTAAGAATCGATGAAAAACATTGAGAAAAACTCGATTTACAAAGAAAACAACACAAGGAAAGTTCTGTCTTTACAGTAAACGAACACCTTGACTACATGTATTCACATATCTACACAAAAATCATTCATTTTCAGAGGCAAGTTTCATTAAATGAACTAAGAGTTTTACAACATAAAAATGAAGATTATACTACTAAAAATAAACCTAAACATGCAAAGACATATGCAATACAAAAACAACATCAAACACAATGATAAGACACAACATATGCAAACATAATGTTAGTTTTTTTGGTCAACCCACTCCAAGTTATACCTTTAAATCTCCAACACCTTGAAGTAAGCTCCTGAAGTTGGCCTCCCTCACGTCCTCAAGACTCCAACATGGCCTGTCACACCACGTTTTCCTCTTGAAACACTAAGGGGCTTCAAGATTTCACTAAAGGATGAAGGCAACAAGCTTCCTTCTCATGGACGTCCACCAACCATGCCCTAGTTGGCTCCTTCCTTGCTTTCTCCATGCATATCACCTCCAAACCGGATGAAGAGGCCTCTCCACAAGAGGTTCCTACTGTCCTCCACGCAAGAAAGTTGTACACCGAAGAAGAAGGGGAGTTGCACCCAACAAAATCACCTTCTATGCATCCACGTCCTTCCTTGGAGCTTCCACGAACACGCCTCCCTTGGGTCCAACTTGCTCTCTCCACGCACCACCAAAATCAGCAACACCGGAGAGGAAGTGACTTGCTTCCAAGGAGCTTTGGCCACTGGTAATCCAAGGAGAAGAAGGAGCCACGTTTTTGCTTGGAGAGGAGAAGACAAAACCTAGTTTTGGGTTGTCCTTCCCTTTAAATAGACTTGGTAGTCGATCTCTTCCTTGGTAGATCCAACGGTTGAGATTCATCCATCTTATTTCCTTTAGATAACCTTTAAAACTTAAGCAAACAAATTAAAATATAACAAGAAGAAAACATCTAAGACATCTAAGTAAATAATCACTATTCATTCTCATGATCATTAAGTCAATAATTAACAAAAGGGCAAATTTAAGTCATTAAATCTCATAATCATGCATACTCATGTAAATGCCTATGTGATGATATTTCAATTATAATCGTGCATTATTTAACATTTAATTCATAAGAAGCACAAATAATATCACATAAAAATGCACAATTTTACTCCTTACACTTAGCATCTAACTCAACGAACTTAGTTGAAATGTAAATTCAGGATAAGTAATCAATTACATACCTCGTCCTTTTATATCTCCTTCAATATCTTCCGATTTTTTATTCTAAAAAACTTTTCATTCACATAAAAGTAAAGTAACAACATAACAATTTAACTTGTTAAATCAATGTCTTGTGTGGAACCTAGGCTCCTACGCCTTTGGTGGCTCACAAGCAAGCCAGTTGGTTTCCTAGAACAAATACCAACAAACTGGATTGATATTTTGTTTTTTGTTTTTTAGAATAAAACTAAAATTAAAAAAAATGTAGAATACACATAAAATTAAAAGCACAGAATCATAGTTTAAAAACATGATTGAAAAGTAACAAATGGAATAAACGTGTCAGTCCATGCAAACTTTTTAGGCATAATTCTTCTTGCTATTAATTCTATGTTAATGCAATTTGCTTTCCTTTTTAGCTTGTAAACTTGCAGTATGTTATCAATACTAAATATAAGTGTATTACCATTAATGAAATGAAATGTAGAAAGGGATCCTCTTATGTTCTAAGATAATGTAGTTGTTTCTATTTCTGCGTCTATTACAATATATTCTTCTTCCCACTTCCATTCATTTAGGTCTTTCATAATCCATATTTGAAATTTCTTCAATTCATCCCACCATCTTATCAAACATAAAGTAGCATCATCATATTCATTATACCACATTCCCAATTGAATTTGATCGTATTCTAAAGTCGGTGGTTTAGCTATATCACTCGGTATAGGTAATATTTCTATAAAACCATCATAACTATCTATGTTTACTATGTATAAATCAAATCTAAATGCAACTGATATATCTGTGACTAGATATATATATCCATCAAGTATGGTAGGCATGTTGTTAATTAATGATTTCTGTCCTAGATATCTCATAGTATTTTAAGTCCAAGATCTATTCAGAAAATTATACACACTTAAGCATAAATCTTCATCCCAATTTCTAGTTGGTCTCTAATAATATAATTTTTCAGGAATGGTCGAATTTTTATCAGAAAATGTTAAAGCTGACCCACAATTTTTAGTTGGTACTTCAAATTTATTAGGTCTTCCTATATTCCATTCTTCTCTTGTGATAGGATTTCTAATCAAAATGTCGGGTAACAGAATTGCATACCTTGGTTTAGTTCTATATATAATTAATCCTTCATCCATCCCCATAATATGATCTATTCCTTTTAATGCATTGGGTGGAATTCCAATAGTTTCTTCCATATTCAAATATTCATAGCAGATTGAACTACGATTAAATGACTTCCATAAAAATCCATCTCTAATCTTAGTCATTTTTGCAGCTTGTAGTTCATGAAAATATTTTTCTTTGACACAGTCTTTGATTTCCTTTGATACACAACACGATCTGCACAGATCTTTAGCTGGCAGGTTACTCAGTACTTCCTTTAGTGCATCTAGTGGTAATTTCATCAATTCCATCTATTGTGATTCTGTATAACATAAACAAAAATTAACATAGCTACTTCACACTCTCGTAGAGTTAGGTCATAACTCAACGGACTAAGTTCGTTGAGTTAAGTAATAACTCTACGATAATACTAACTATAATTAAACTTACATTTTTTTTTTTATATTCTTATGTTTTTCTACTTACTATATTATACATAATTACTTCAGTTATATTGTTTCATTCAGCTACCCTCCCAAAGGAGCTATCAATTTCATTAACAATTCTATTGATAGGATTAGGTATTGCTTGCATTGGCAATCCTTCAGTAGGTCTAACTTCCATAGATTCTTTCTGTCTAGGGGGTATATTTCTATTTATATTTTGATTTTGAATTGTAGCATTTCCAAATACAAGATCTAGACGATTGTTTAATTGTTGGATTATCTTTTCTAATTTCTCTATTCTAGATCCTTGTTCAATTAAAGCTTCATAACTTATATTTTTGTCATTTATATTTTCTCCTCCCTGAAAATTGTTGTTTCTCCAAGATAAATTCGAGTGATTTCTCCAATTAGGGTTATATGAATTTCCAAAGTTATCTTTTTAGTTTCTAGCATAAATAATATCTAAATCATTAACGTTTGCATTCTTTTCTGCTAACTTTTGATTTAATGATAACTCTTCTATTTTCTTTGTTAATTCAGTTAATTTGACTTCAAGCATAGTGCTTGAATCTATTTCATGCATTCCCCTTGGCAATATTCTTTTATCTGCAATAGCTTCAGCTAAATTTTCCCACTGTGCAGTTCTTTTTGCAAAGTTTTCTAAATATGTCCATGCTTCTTCACTACATAATTTTAAAAATCCATTCTGACTAGTAGATTCTAATAAAGATTTCATTGAAACATCTATGCCTTCATAAATTATACCTATTAATTGTGCTTTACTCATTGCATGATGTGGACATTGAGTCAGTAAATCTTTAAATCTTTCAAAATATTTCCAGAATGATTCTCCCTATTTTTGGCTACACATTAATATTTCTTTCTTCTTTTTAATCGTTTGATGTGTTGGATAATATTTTTCTAGAAAAATAGAGTAAAATTCAGTTCATGCAGAAATTGAATCAGGCAACAGAGCATATAACCATCTTTTAGCTGTCTTTTAAAGAAAAAGGGATATATCTAAGTTTAATAGCATCAATACTCATGTTCGGCATTTTCATCATTTGACAAACTTCGTTAAATTCTCTAAGGAAATAATAGGCACCCTCTCTTTCTAATCCATGAAAATATGGCAATTAACTAATATAATTAGATTTCAGTTCAAACCTATCTCCCTCAAAGTTTGGTAATCGAATACATGAAGGTTCATCAACTAATTCAGGATACAGAATTTCCCTTAATGATTTCTCTACTAGAGCATCCATATCTTCGTTCTCTTTTAAAGAAAGGTTAGCTACACCCCTTAGGATTTCATTAAAGTCTAATTCAGAAAATATTTCAGTTCGTCTTTGTGTTGAAGAATCTTGTGTAGGTGTTCTTACTAATCTTTTAGTGCTAGGAGAACGAATCCATGTGCTCATAAACTCTTAACATGAAGTAAAATAATAGAAGATTAATTACATACCAGTCTAAAGCTTTATACTCAGTAAATAATTGGACTAACGAAGTTGAATCAACTGCTTCTCCTTCCAGTTCCCCAACGAAGTTCCTTTTCTTTCAAAAGTGCTGGTAACTCGTGAATAACATTATGTTCTATATTTATAATGCACGTCCATAAAGCAAATGAATCTCGTTGCAAGAACGTGTCTTGTAACATGTAGTGCGGTTCCTATTTTTATGGGTACGTGTGTCACTTCTTATTTCAAATTTTAATAACCGCTAGATCTTCGAAGTTTTGTTCGTGGCTAAAAGAATAACTATTTAGCTAAATCCACAAACTAACCTCGTTGAGTTATAGTTAACTCAACGGACAAGCTTTAGTTACTATTACTAACTCCACAAACTAACTTTGTTGAGTTATAGATAACTCAACAGAGTGACCTTATATTATATTATTGACCTCATGGAGTTAAGGTTAACTCAATAAACTTACTTCGTTGAGTTAACACTTAGCAACCTCTAAGTTTACTCCTCGTATTAACTTCTATATTTTTCTTCTCTCCTACATTCTGTTAACTTAAATCAAGTTAAATACATGTCATTAAACTCATTTGAATCTGATCATTATATAAATATTTAACTTACAGTTCATTTCATATTATGTAGAATTTATATTTTACTCTACAGCATATAGATATTTTCAACATTAACTAGTTATCTTGCATTTAATCCTGTTATTTTTAAAATTTATAAATCTTTTAAACAGTTTTGCACATTGTTCAACAGTTATATAATATTCAAGATAATTCATCTATTACATCATTCTCCAATATTAATACAAAAACATCTGAAAAATAAACATTCATTTATATGAATAATTTTCATTACAATCAGTTATATTTTTCATATAATTATATACAAGTACACGTAGTTGAATAATACAATTTAATCCTTTCTTCTAAGTTCATCTACTTCCTTCTGAAGTCTTTCTACTTGTTGCTCTAATTGGTTAATCCTTTATATAGCTCTTGTAACTCCTCCAAAAGGTTCAGCTATCTCTGCAGCCACATAATTTCTATACTCTTTCACTAAAATGGTTCTAGATATTATCCTTTTGAATGTCCATTTAGTGAAATCGATACAGTCCACCATCAATAGTGGAATCAAATCTCCATAAAATAATTTCTTCTTCACTATTCTCAGCTTGGAGATAAAAATTGCAAACCAATTTATCTGAATTCTGTTTACAACTGCATATGTGGCCCATTTGACAAATTGACTTAGTTCTATGTCATGGCCTTGTCGTTGGTAGACATTCTTAATCAAAATGTTAGCTATCATGTGTGCTTTACCATTTAGGTGCTTTAGTCTATTTAATAATGGCACACCAGGATTGATAGGTAAACAATCCTTTATGATTTGTTTTGTTCACTTGATTGCAGTTGTGCTTTCCAGAATTGCTAGTCCTTCATTCTTCAATCCTAAAATGTTGTGGAGAAGCTTTGGTGTTATTTGTACATCAGCTTGCTCCACGTTGGAAATTAATCCTCCTTCTCCTTCTCTTAAGTTTACATAAAAGCAAGGCACTAGATTTTCATATACTGCATGCCCTCTTTCTTGAGAAATAAACTATAGTAGACCTTGGAACTTAAATAAATATTTGATTTCTTGCATTCCGTCCCAATTTACTAGTCTACTGTAAATGATATCACAACCCCTTATCTCTTGGTATTTATTATAAGTTTCCTGACTCCAAAAGTGTACTTCATTTAAAACTATTGTTTCAGTCGGGTTAGGAATGTGAATTTGTTGCTTTAGAGGGGTTTGTTCTTGAACTTCCTCTTTCATAAGCTAAACTTGAACTTACTGAAAATGCTCCACAGATTCTGGCATTTTTGCTTCTACTTTTGTCTATAGTGGTGAGCCGGCAGAACTCTCCACTCTATCTTGAATACTGTCCAAAATTTGCTGAAGAGTTCTTTGCTCTTCAATGGAATCTGTTGAGTCATCTCTTTCCATTTGTAATTGTTCAACTTCTTGTTCATTTTCTTCTTTTTCTTCTTCCTCTTGACTATCAATCTGCAATGTTACTGTTCTTTCTAATTCTATGGTAGATTGGGATGGAGTTATGGGCAAATCAGCTTCTGCCCTAATTTCTATTTCTTCTTCTTGTACAGGCTACAAACTAGTTTTAGCCTGATTTTCTTCTTCTCTTTACTCTTACTGTTGCTGCTGCTACTCCTCTTCAGAATCGGATAGCAAGTTTACAAAAATCGACTCCATAGGCCCTATTGATCTTAGTATTTCAGATTTAATCTCCTCTTGATGTTCAGGCACTATCTCTTTTCCTTTCCTTCTTCTGATTAATTGTGTCTGGTCTTCCTCTTCTTCATTTGAGATTAAATCTACAAAAATGGGCTCTACAGGCCTTTGAGCCATAGGTACTAGCTCTTCTTGTTTAACTCTTCCCATAATTACTGGTCTCGAAGGACTAGCTTCATCTCCTTTTGCAGTAGGTCGGGTAGTAGCTTCACGACATTGTTCCACTTTGATTTTATATTGGGCTTTCAACTTTTCTGCAGCCCTCTTTTTACACCGTGCATCAAACACCAGATGTGCTATAGCTACTACCAATTCTTCTAGTTCTCCTTAGTCTTTTCCTATTTGAACCAATTCTTGAAATTCTCTTCTTTCTTCTTCAATAGAAGGCCCCAAAATTGTTGCTCGTTCCAACAGCCTTGGTGGTGGAATTGAATGTCCTAGCTGCTGTTCCTTAGGAACAGGTCTTTCAGCAGTTGGCTCCTCTTGTTCTTCATTTTCTTCCATTTTTTGCTCCTAGATTGCCCACTAAGCTTGTCTAACTATGCATCTTTTGAAACAGAGGTGAGACTTACGTTAGATTAGTTCTAGGGCAACTTCGTTATTTGGCCTGATTCTTCTCTCTCTACTTACAATAA
Organism: Cymodocea nodosa; assembly: GCA_036874045.1. Classification (NCBI taxonomy): domain Eukaryota; kingdom Viridiplantae; phylum Streptophyta; class Magnoliopsida; order Alismatales; family Cymodoceaceae; genus Cymodocea; species Cymodocea nodosa. Next base: position 17,165,875 of record JAZBRI010000003.1, on the reverse strand, counting down.
TTTCCATAGCAACTTTGATTCTAGTTTTCATTATCTGAGGTATTTGTATACCCAAATCTACTTACATTTTCCTCTAGTAGAAAAGGTCAGATTCTACCTTTAGTAGCTCTTTTTCCCTCGTCGTATTCCAGATTTTCTGCCTTGTGTGCCATTCCTCTATATCTTTGAGAAATTCTGACGTGTCAACTACATTTTCCCAAAACTTAGGTGTCATCTCCCTCATCGTGGAGTTACACAACGGAATGGAATCGTTGTGATCTTTACTGTTCTAAGTTCTAAATGATCCTGTGGATAATGCTCCCAAACCCTAAGTTTAGTATAAATAAGCCCTAAATTTAGGCAAGTAATCGGGTCACTTCCCACGAAAAACTCTCGCTCTCTCATCCGTGGAATTACGGTTAACTCCACGGACTTAGTCCGTGAACTTAACTACAGTACTCCGTTGAGTTAAAATTAACTCAACGGGGTAAATTCGTTAACTTATCCTAGACTCAACGGAGTAAGTTCGTTGAGTTATGGGTAACTCAACGGACTTCCCATAAAATTATATCTAATAAAAATGCATATAATAATAATTTTTACTTCGGTCAAGACCGAAGAATTTCTGGTCTAGCAGATCTTACTTTTTCTACACTTTAAAATTTTCCGGTCAAATCGTTATATTCCTCGATTGAACCTAAATTACATATATATATATATTTTCTTTTCTGTTAGTTGAACTGATATTGTACTTCAGTAACATTGACATTAAACTAAATATAATATAAATATCCTCTTTTTTATATTTTTGTGTTTCGGTCAGACCAATGGATCCTATCGGTTAAACCGCAACAAATTTTTTTTTTCTCTCTTTTTCTTTTAAATATATTTCGGTAAATTTCTTACTAAGTAAAGCTCAAGTAATCCTCTACTTTTACTTCTTCTATAATTCCAAAGGAACTTTTTGGTATTTTCAAAATAGGCCTAAGTTTTTGTCCATTTACTTTAAATATATTCTGATTCTTTGGATTTTCAATTTCAATAACTCCATAAGGATAAATATTTTGAACTATATAAGGTCCTGCCCATCTAGATCTTAATTTTCCTAGATGGTTATGGAGTCTAGTCATGTAAAAATATACTTCTTGTCCTATTTCAAAGGTTTTTGAAATAATTTTCCTATCATGCCAGAACTTCATTTTCTCTTTTTCTCTTACAGTTTTTGAATAAGCTTCATTCCTAAATTCTTCTAATTCAATCAATTGTATTTTCCTATTTTCAGCAGCTTGATTTAAATAAGTGTTGAGAGTCTTTAATGCCCAATAAGCTTTATGTTCAATTTCAACTAGTAAATGACAACTTTTTCTATATACTAGCCTAAAGGGCAACATACCTAAGCTTGTCTTATAAGCAGTTCTGTAAGCCCAAAGTGCATCTATCAATCTATTAGCCCAATCTGTTCTAGTAGGATTTACTACTTTTTCTAAGATTAACTTAATTTATTTGTTTGCACTTTCTACTTGTCTACTAGTTTGCAGATGATATGATGTTGCAATTTTGTTGTTTACTCCATATTTCCTCATTAAGGCTTCAAAACTTCTATTACAGAAATGAGTTCCTCTATCACTGATAATAGCTTTAGGTTTCCCAAATCTAGCAATTATATTGGTTCTCATAAATTGTATTACCACTTTGTTGTCATTAGTTTTTGTAGGAATAACTTCTATCCATTTAGATACATAATCCACCTCCAACAATATATAATTAAATTGATTAGACGTAGGAAATAGACCCATAAAATCTATTCCCAACACATCAAATATTTTAACCTCAACAATAAGATTAAGAGGCAGCATATTCCTCTTTGATATTCTTCCTATTTGTTGACATTTTAAACAACTTAAGCAATATTTATGAGCATCTTTGAATAGTGTTGGCCAATAAAATCCACATTGCAGAATCTTAGCAATAGTTTTCCCTGAACCAAAATGCCCTCCACATGCTTGGTCATGGCAGAAAGACAATATGCTTTGATATTCAGTTTCTGGAACACACCTCCTTAAAACCAGATCATGACATTTCTTAAATAAGTATGGGTCTTCCCAATAGTAATATTTTACTCTTGAAAAGAACAATTTCTTATCCTGTCTATTCCAATCTTTAGGTGTTAAACCAGTAACTAAGTAATTAACTATGTCTGCATACCAAGGCATTGTGTTGATGGTCATTAATTGTTCATCAGGAAAATTATCCTTAATTTCAATATTTGATTTTTCTTTTTGTAATCTTGATAAATGATCTGCTACTACATTCTCACAACTTTTTTTATCTTTAATTTCTAGATCAAATTCTTGTAATAATAATATCCACTAGATCAATCTCGGTTTGGTCTCTTTTTTTGCTATTAGGTGTTTTAAAGCTAAATGATCCGTGTATACTATCACTTTAGCTCCAATCAGATATGATCTAAACTTTTCTAAGGCAAACACAAAAGCTAAAAATTCTTTTTTAGTAGTTGTATAATTAACTTGAGCATCATTTAAGGTTTTGCTTGCATAATGAATCACTCTAGAAGATTTTTCTATCTTTTGTCCTAGCATTGCTCCTACAGCAAAATCAGATGCATCGCACATTAATTCAAATGGATGGCTCCAATCAAGTGCTTGAATTATAGGAATTGAAATTAAGCTAGTTTTAAGCTTGAAAAATGCTTCTTTGTAATTTTTATCAAAATTGAATGGGACATCTTTTAATAGATTGGTTAAAGGTTTAGCTATTTTGCTAAAATCTTTAATAAATCTTCTATAAAATCTAGCATGTCCTAGAAATGATCTAATATCTTTTATTGATTTAGGTTCTGGTAGATTAGAAATTACTTCTATTTTAGCTTTATCTACTTCCAACCCTTTCTTTGAAACAACATGTCCTAAGACTATTCCCTTGTTTAGCCATGAAGTGACATTTTTCCAATTCAAAACCAGACTATTTTCCACACAATGTTTTAATACTTGGTCTAAATTGTTTAAACACACTTCATATGAAGTTCCATAAATAGTAAAATCATCCATAAATATTTCTAAAAAATCTTCAGTCATTCTAGTGAATATGCCTTACATACACCTTTGAAAGATGGTTAGTGCATTGCATAGTCTGAATGGCATTCTCTTAAAAGCATAAGTTCCATTAGGACAGGTGAAAGTTGTTTTCTCTTGATCCTCTAATGCTACTGGGACTTGGTTATATCCTAAATACCCGTCTAGGAAACAAAAATATTCTTGCCCCGCTAATTTTTCTAGCATTTGATCTATGAAAGGTAAGGGAAAATGATCTTTCCTAGTCACTACATTCAGCTTTCTATAATCTATACACACTCTCCAAGCTGATTGAATTCTAGTAGGTATCAAGTTTTGACTTTCATTCCTAATAACTGTTAATCCTGATTTCTTGGGAACTACATGGATTAGGCTAACCCATGAGCTATCAGAAATCAGATAAATTATGTCATTATCTAACCATTTAACTATTTCCTTCCTGACTACTTCTTTAAAGTTTGGATTTAATCTTCTCTCAGGAATTCTAACAAGTTTAGCATTCTCTTCTAAATATATGTGGTGACAGCATAAAGTTGCACTTAACCCTTTTATATCAGTCATAGTCCATCCTATTGCTTCTTTATAAGTTTTGACTACATCTTTTAATTTAGCAATTTGATCCTCTTTTAAATATGAAGCAATAATAATTGGACAAGTTCATTTTTCTTCTAGAAATATATAGTTTAATTCAGGAGGTAAAGGTTTTAATTCTAATTGCTGTCCATCAGAAGCTAGAGCTCCTAATTGAACATCATCATTTTCTAAATTATTTTCTTTCTGATCTCCTTCTATATTTATGCTTTCACTTTCTTCTAAAGTTTCAGAATTGAGTTGCTTATTTAATTCTTCTTGAATCACATCATCTAGCATATCTCCTTCATCCTCTAAAAAGTCTATAGTATGTAAGGACATTTCTAACTCCTCAAACTTTTCTGGTTTGAAAATATTTAGTTGAGTATCCTCATTACCATATGCTAACTTCATTACTCCAGTTTTACAATTAATAACAGTCCCTGATGTTGCTAAAAATGGTCTTCCCAAAATTAAAGATGTATCACTATTTTTATGCTTAATTTGTTGGGAATCCAAAATTACAATATCAATAGGATATATGAAGTTTTTTATTTTAATTAAGACATCCTCTACTTTTCCTCTAGGGTATCTTATACTTCTATCAGCTAATTGAATAATAGTCCTAGTAGGGATTAAGCCTTCTAATCCTAAGGATGCAAATATATCATTTGACATAACATTTGTACCTGCACCTAAGTCTATTAAGGTTCTTTCTAGAATGGTATTTCCTATGGTACATGATATAACAGGGATTCTAAGATCAGATAACTTTTTAGGAATTTGTGGCAGAAATAGGGAACTACTTTGCTCAGCTAAAAAGACTTTCCTTAAAACTTTTCGCTCTCTTTTCTTAGTACACCAATCCTTAAGAAATTTAGCACAATGTGGCATTTTTTGCAATAAATCTAACAAAGAAATGTTAACTTGTACTTTTTCAAAAATTTCTCTAATTTTTTCTTGTTTTTCAGGAAATGTTTGTTGTAATCTTTCAAAATAGGGTGCTAATAATTGTGATTTAAAAGATTCTTTTTCTTTCATTTAATTTGTTTGATCATTTTTAGTCTCATTTGCAGATTCAGATTTTTCTTCATTGATTTCTATATTTTCAGATATTACATTTTTATTATCATTTTGGTTTTTGTTCTTATCCACCTTCATATTATTTTCGTTTTGAATTCTTGATGGTATATCAGTTCTAGATCTTAATGTTATACATACATCCTCCAGATTTTCGTTACTTTCTTGATGTTCTTGTATATCATTTTCGTGATTATGATCTTCAACTGTTTTTAGTCTTAAATTACACTCTTTAAATTCTCTTGCATTGGTATTTTCTTTTGTTTGTATGTCTTACAAATTATGCAAATCTATAACATTAGAATTTTCATTTATGTTGTCCTATTGCATAACTTGTAATTTCATTGTATATTTGTCTAATGCTTTTAGTTTTCTTTCTAGATCATCTAATCTCATTGCATTCAATTTTTGATCAATTTTCATTATGGTTTTTTTAGTTTCGTAAATGATATCAATTTTGGGTTCTGAATATGCTTCCTTATAGTTTAGTTGGTTGACTTCTTGTTGCTAACACATAAATTGTTCCAGTTTGTCCATGTTTTGCTCTATGCTACACTCCAGTCTGTCATACCTATCCCAAACTTCCTTGTCTCTCAACATATTACACATTCTAAGCTAACCATTAGTTGGGTAAACCATAGGATTCTCATACTCAAATCTATTATAGTGAAGATAATTCGTTTGTTGTTCATGTGATCTAACCATCTACAATCGTTTCAATTTCAAACAATCAGAAATGTCATGACCTTCCAAATTGCAGAATTCACATATGCTAACTACAGGTTTCAGAAATCTTTGAGCATATGCATATGCCATATTCTCCATAGAAGTAAACACACAACACTTTTGCTATTAAAATAAAATAGCACTTACAATTGCTTAGCTTCTCAATTTCCCCGACAACGGCGCCAGAAAACTTGTTTAGGTTGCTTTAGGTAGCACTAGAGAACTTGTATTGGTTCCCAGGCAACAACACTAAATAACTTGTATTTGTTAACTTCTATTTTTAACTTAGTTAATTTGTCTTTATGCTTATCAGTAATTCCCTTTTAGAAGTAAACAAACAACCTTTCACACAAATTAGATATTAATTCTAATTTGTATTTTAACTACAAGTGCACAGTATATATTATATTTGTGTGCAAGTACAGGTCAATCCCAAAAGAAATTGAGTAAGAATTGTGTGCTATTCCATTTTTTATAATATACTTAATGTGTTCAGTAATCCCTCCATTGAGTTATAGTTAACACAACGAACTAATCTCGTGGACTTAAGTTAACTCTACGAGCCTATCTTTTTAATTTAATACTACTATTTACAAAGGAATTCAGCCAACCATTGGGCGGTTCCACAGATTATAAATAACATAAATTGAGCTCTTTAATGTTAGTGAATATTAGATTTTGTAGGATCGTATGGCTACACAAGAGGGGGGTGAATTGTGTATCTTTAATATTTTCTGAAATATAATTGAAACTTTAAAACTCAAAAACAAGTCGAGACATTGTTTTCATAAAATCATTTTTATTCAAGGTTTCAATTACAATATACAATTCAATTCTCCTCAGAAATTGTAGATGCAATTATATTTCGATACCATGTATCATCTAAACAATTTCATAACTACAAACAGAGAAAACTAATTTGCGAAATTTAAAACTTTTCTCCCTGTTTGAGATCTTTCTTCTTCTTCTTCTTTTTCTTCTTCAACAATTCTTTAGTGACGAATATCTTGTCTTTTCATGCTTCACCGAATTTGCTTTCTTCTGATACTTCAAATCTTCAGTGACAAAAATCTTACCTTTTTATGCTTCACTGAACTTTCTTCCACTTGAGAGATTTTCCTTGAGAAGGTGTTTTTGATCCCTAAAAAAGATTTTTCTTTTGGTGTGCAGGGATGTTTTGATCCTTGAAAAGATTTTTCTTTTCGTGTGCAATGATGTTTTGATCAACGAGAATTCTATGCCTTTTATACTGTATCTTCATTTCGTGCATATCCTTCACGTTTAACCACTACCAGTTTTCCACTTCTCCACGTCTTTCCTTTTTCCTTCATCAAAACACACACGTTCTAACCCACGTTTATATTTCGAATTTTCTTTAATCATCAGTCCTGGATCTCTGAAAAATTTCCTGCAAAATAAACTTTCTCGTCCAAAAGTTTTTCATCAGTGTAATAAGAAGTCGTTACTTTAATGTTAACTAAACGAGTAACACAAGTATATATATAACTTAACGTTTCTAACTTAATGAGTTCCTCATGTGCCATTTCACGTGACAAATACTGTAGCTAACTCAACGAACTAAGTCCGTGGTGTTATGCTATCTCAATGAACCATCTCCGTTGTGTTATGATAACTCAACGAACTATTTCCGTTGTGTTATGATAACTCAACGAACCAGTAATAAACAAATATTTTTATAATAAGAATTTTACCACGTGCAAAAATAACAACTTAAGTTTATAACGCTAACCTAACGTGTTGCCTTAGTGTTCAATATAGCAACTCAACGCGTTTAGTTATGTTAACTTAACGAGTTAAACATGTGCACCTCACGTGATACAATACAACATTCGTAACTTATAATTTCACCACGTGTATAACACTAACTTAACGAGTTCGTCTCTTCTTTTACTCACTAACTTAACGAGTTATCACGTGACCTATTTTAACCTTTAAGCCTCTAACTTAACGAGTTCTCACGTGACCACTATACAAACAAAACTCTAACTTAACGAGTTGTCTAAACGTGCACTGTTCATGATACAGAAGATATAACATTAAAACATATCATGCTTTTCAATAAAAACACACGTTAACTTAACGTTTAGCTAAATGAGAAATTAATGCAACGAAATGACTAGTTATTAACTTCAGATCCAATACAGACAAGTATTTATATCAGTAAGCTTTTTCTGTATTAATTGATGATTTTAATTTCTTTTCACAAGCAATAGTAATTGAGCAAATATGATTATTTTCATTCAGCACACATCATCAAAACAAAAATACTCAACAGATTTATCATTAAGCAACACTAACATTCAAATATTTCAAATAGTAACCATTAAAATCTTTAAGTATCCAGAACAATCGATTTCAATAAACTATAATATTATTTTCTATTTTCTGAATCAAACAAATACAAAACATTCACAATACTAACAATAATAAATTTAATCACAATACAAAACAAGCAATACAACACTTAAATACTAAATATAAACTCAAATAAGTTGTTGTTTTTGGTATTTTTGTTTTAAGATGTTCATGAAAATGGGCGAAAGGTGACATGTAAAAAATCTCTATCGATAGTAAATACTTCTATCACTATATGCTACGCGATTACACCACTAAAAACTTAATCACTTACAATTCTGCCTCCTCTCCCTATAGAATCGCGAGTCCGAAATTGCAAGATGATCTCCTCTTCAACATACTGGCATCAACCCGAAACCAAGGCTAGAAGCTTTACGATCTCTTGAGATATGAGTCAATGCTTGGTGAAAATGGCTTCCCTTCCCGCGATGTGATCACTCCTCACAGTGGTTGTCAAGCACCGTATTTGGCTTGAAATCGACCCAACATCAGGAAAGTATCCTCACAGACCTCCGATGGTTGGTGATTATGGTAATGTTGGTGATAGTGTGGATGATTCAGTGAACTTCCGACGCTGCTTGCAGTTAGCACGGTCCTCCACCTTTACACACACTGCCACACATCGCCAACCACACCTTCATTTTTTCTCCTCTTCTTTTATATTTCTTCAATAGTAACTGCTTTTGCTTTAAATGATCAGTTGGATTTCCTTCATTCAGATCAACGATAGTGATTTCTTCTCCCTTCCACAAGTGAATTCCTATGTGATATGTGCAATTATGGCTTTCCTTCGAATGTCCTATTTCTGTAACCGCTACAATGGCATATTAGAAAATAAATGGTCCATGGAGTTACAAATAACCCAACGGACTTACTTCGTTGATTTAACTATAAAACACGTGCAATAAAGAAATAAGCTGCTAACATAACGCATTACCTTAGTGTGTATTCATGTAACTCAACGCGTTTAGTTATGCTAACTTAATGAGTTAAACATGTGCATCTCACGTGACATAATAAAGTATTTTAAATTCAACACGTGCATCATTCTAACTTAACGAGTTCAAATATATAACTTACGATTTTCACTCACTAACTCAACAAGTTCTCACGTGATTTTTTTATACCTTTAAACATGTAACTCAATGAGTTGGCACGTGATCTTTTAACAAAAAGAACACTAACTCAACTAGTTGATACTATTCACTTAAATATTCTTTTAGCGTTTAAAACATAGTTGTCTAGTACATGCAATATAACTCTCCGAAATAACAGAAAATTCGGATACTAAATAATTAAAAACCAGCAACTTACCAACAATTCAGAAATGTACTAAATTAACATTAATTCCCTGAAATTATGCACATTCTTTCATTAAAGCATATAACAGTGCAATTATAACATAATGGCTTAATTCTCATATGATAAGCTAAATATTATGCAATTAACCATCATTTAACTATTAATATTATGCACTTTTTCGTTCTAAACATGTTTCTAGTTGTTTAAGAGGTTCCAAAGTTTTCTTAATTTCTCCTATTAAAGGCACTTACGATCTTAATGGTCCTTCACCATGATGCCTAGGTTGTAATAATGGAATATAAAGTTTTAAGCTCTCAACCTCTACCATTTTTAGTTGATAAACTTTTTGTCCTTCACTTCGAAGGCCCATTTTCTGAATGGCAGTTTTCTGTTCATCAATAAATTGTTAAATGTCGTCTAAAACAGTCGGGGGAAAATAATGTTGGGAATACAAAGATTCTAATTCCCTATTGGCATTTTCTATCATTGGTCTCCATTTCTTTCCATAATAAGTAATAGACTGTATCGATTTTTCAAGTACTTGTCTAGAACTTGTAACAACCTTAGGGTTAGGTTGTAAAGTTCGTTTCTACATTTGTAGCGTGGAAAGTTCAGTCTGTTTTATTCTAAACTATGTCTCAACATAGTTTCTAATAAATTTCCAACAGAAATTTTTCTCATCTTGAACAGCTTTTCGAATTTCATATAGGACTTCATTAGAAAAAATATACATTGAGTAAATGTTGTTGATCTCATTTTCTATCTTCTAAAGTTCCATCTCTCTTTTCTTCACTTTTGTCATTCTACCACATTGTAGAATCGTATGGCTACACAAGAGGGGGGTGAATTGTGTTTTTCAACATTTTCGAATATAATTAAAATTTTAAAACTCAAAAACAAGTCAAGACACTATTTTCATAAAATCATTTTTATTCAAGGTTTCAATTACAATATACAATTCAATTCTCCTCAGAAATTGTAGATACAATTATATATCGATACCATGTTTCATTTATACAATTTCATAACTACAAACAGAGAGAACTAATTTAGTGACGAATATCTATTCTTTCTCTACTTCACCGAATTTACTTTCTTCTAATACTTTAAATCTTCAGTGACATAAAACTTATCTTTTTCTACATCACTGAATTTTCTTCCACCTAATACTTCAAATCTTTAGTGACATATATCTTACCTTTTCTACTTCACTGAATTTTCTTCCACCTAAGAGCTTTTCTTCGAAGAGGTGTTTTTGATCCCTAAAAAGATTTTTCTTTTGGTGTGTAGGGATAACTAATCAACGAGAATTCTATGCCTTTTATACTGTAACTTCATTTCATGCATATCCTCCACGTTTAATCACTACTAGTTTTTCACTTCTTCACGTCTTTTCTTTTTCCTTCATCGAAATACATATGTTTTAACCCACATTTACATTTCGAATTTTCTTTAATCATTAATTCTGGATCTCTAAAAAATTTCCTGCAAAATAAACTTTCACATCCAAAATTTTTCATCAAATATAATAAGTCATTACTTTAATGTTACCTAAACGAGTAACACAAGTATATATATAACTTAACGTTTCTAACTTAACGAGTTCCTCATGTGCCAACTCGCGTGACAAGTACTGTAGCTAACTCAACAAACTAAGTCTGTAGTGTTACGCTAACTCAACGAACTATCTCCATTGTGTTACAGATAACTCAACGAACCAGTAATAAACAAATATTTTTATAATAAGAATTTTACCACGTGCAAAAATAACAACTTAAGTTTATAATGCTAACTTAATGCGTTGCCTTAGTGTTCAATATAGCAACTCAGCGTGTTTAGTTATGTTAACTTAATGAGTGTAATATGTGCACCTCACGTGATACAATATAACATTCGTAACTTATAATTTCACCACGTGTACAACACTAACTTAACGAGTTCGTCTCTTCTTTTACTCACTAACTTAACGAGTTTTCACGTGACCTATTTTAACCTTTAAGCCTCTAACTTAATGAGTTCTCATGTGACCTTTATACGAACAAAACTCTAACTTAACGAGTTGTCTAAACGTGCACTCTTCATGATACAGAAAATAGAACTTTAAAACATATCATGCTTTCAATAAAAACACACGTTAACTTAATGTTTAGTTAAATGAGAAATTAATGCAACGAAACGACTAGGTATTAACTTAGTATAATTTCAGATCCAATACAGACAAGTATTTATATCAGTAAGCTTTTTCTATATTAATTGATGATTTTAATTTCTTTTCACAAGCAATAGTAATTGAGTAAATATGATTATTTTCATTCAGCACACATCATCAAAACAAAATACTCAACACACATCCTCTTCCACATCTTGACATTGTCGATTAATCTTCACTGTTCACTATAGAACTTAGTGGAAGTAAAGATTGTGAAACTAGGGTTTTACCAAGGTAGAAACACGAAAGATTGTTAGTAAAACATTTATAACTCTTCGAGTTTATAAACAGATTCAATCATTGAAATCATAAATATAAGATCCGTTATTGATAAATAACTCGAAAGCTTACAATAATTGTACGAGTTTTACAACTGACAAAAGTAGAAGACTTAGCGTAACTGTTCATGTAAAGAAAATAACTACTAGTTAAGTAAAAATGAGAAAACTGGAAGACATATGATAACTATTTGAGTTTTATGAGCAATAAAGCACATAACTATATGACAAACTAGAATAGTTATTGTCAGATTTTAAGTCTTTCATAAAAATATAATAATAATAAGTTAACTATTCGAGTTTCTCGGATGGATATGCGTAAAAGTCGAAGACTTAAGCATAACTATTCAAGTTTCAACATGAGACATAATAAAGCAATTAAATTCAACACGTGCATAATTCTAACTTAAGGAGTTTAGATATTTCAGATACTTACAAACCTAACTATCTGATGCTTAGATGCATTTCGGATAGTTACTAGATAACTTACTGAACATTCACTTAAGTCATGTATTAAGGTTTCAACACGTGTACACTAGGAAATAATAAAATATTCTTTAATCATTTAAAACATAACTGTCCAGTACATGCAATATAACTCTCCAAAATAACAGAAAATTTGGATACTTAAGAATTAAAAAGCCTGTAATTCACCGATAGTTCAGAAATGTACTTAATTAATGTTAATTTCCTGAAATTATGCAAATTCTTCCATTAAAGCATATAATAGTGCAAATTTAACATATGGTTGAATTCTCATATGATAAATTGCTCCTCCTACATAAATGTAGTCAAGAGAAACTATGGCATACTTAAACTAGGTTGTCAAGCCCCAATAGATTTGTCATTAAAGTCCAAATAGTTGTTTTAAATTGGTTGTTAAGCCTTAAATAGATTTGTCATTTAAGTTCAAAATCTAGTGTACTTAAACTAGGTTGTCAAGCCCTAATAGATTCAAGAAGTATATCTGTATGTTAGAAATAAGTAGTAGATTTAACAATTTAGACTTTCTGGCTTTTATTTTATTCAATTTACAAAAGAAAATTCATAGAGATATACTTTTAGGTAACTTAAAAGAATTCAATAATGAGTACACAAACTTAAGAAAATAAATGCATTACATTATGTGTAAAGGATAGATAATAACAAAGAAAAATAACAAAGATTATATGCACAGATTATGGTAGAATTGTTATAATATTTGTAAAATAAATTAAGCTTGAGTACATTGCCTCCTTTATTTATTTATTTATATTTTTTTTTTTATGTATTACCTCCCACAATATCATCTTTTTATGTGATCACAATCTCTTGCTTAGGGGAAAGATAACCAATTACTTAATGACAAGTAAGAACAGGTAAATTTTTTTTTTTTTTAAATAGAATCTGAATTACTTGTCAAATGAATTTTCAGTCAACACATCCCAAACTAGTTGGTTCAAGTGACTAGGGTTTAAGATCCCCCAAGGAACTTAATTACTCAAGCAATTGCAGACAAATAATAAAACAATACAGTAAATTTAATAAGAGGCAATCGCAAGACTTAATTTTTCTAACAATACGTTAATAACTTTCCTTTAATAAATGGTACATATTTTCTATGTATTTTCTAGTTCAAAATCTCTATAATAGTGTATACATAAGTTACAAAAATATAGTTAGCACTCATATTGAATCAAATTAACTTTCCTTAAGTAACCTTTTCTAAATTTTTCTTAAATAAATAGTAATTCTAAAATAGATATTTTGAGTTTTTTTTTAATAAAGAAAATAAAATTTTAAAGGTACTTTATAACAAATCAAAATGTTATGCAATGAACAGGACAATTTAAACATCAAATAACCTATAGATACCAAGTTCTAATCATAATTTTGAAAAGATATTCTCATCTAAGGGTTTTGTAAAAAGATCGACTAATTGTTCTGTTGTAGGAACAAAATTTAATACTATTTTTCCTTTTATAACATTATCTCTTAGAAAATGATGTCGAACTTCTATATGTTTAGCTTATGAATGTAAGATAGGATTTTTAGACAAACTTATTGCAGAACTACTATTACAGAAAATCTTAGCTAGTTCATGGGCTAAATTAAAATCTTTTAAAGTTTGCCTGATCCATAGGATTTGAGCATAGCAAAGTGCAGCAACTATATATTCAGCTTCAGTTGTAGATAATGCTACACAATTTTACTTTTTGCTAAACCATGACATTAAAGAATTTCCTAACAATTGACAAGTGCCACTAGTGCTTTTTCTTTCAGACTTACATATTGCGAAATCAGCATCACTATAACCTATTAAATTTAAAGAACTGTGTTTAAAGTAAAACAATTCGAAATTGATGATTCCTAATAGATATTTAAAAATTCGTTTAACAACAAGTAGGTGTGATTCTTTAGGATTAGATTGATATCTAACACAAGTACACACACTAAACATAATATATGGTTGACTAGCTGTTAAATAAAGTAATGAACCAATCATACTTCTAGATCCCATACCTCATTTCTTATAAATTGATTTAGCTCATCTTGCATAGCTAAATACCAAAATTCATCTTCTAAGGCATCTTCAATTTTCTTAGGTTCTAGTAAGGAAACAAATGAATAAGCACCACAAATGTTGACTATTGATGACCTAGTCCTAACTCCTTGATTAGGATCACCTATTATCTAATCAATTGGATGAGATGAAGCATAACGCCAATTTCTATGTTGTTCCACATTTTCTATAGGTATGACATTATTTTCTTTTAAATCTTCATCATTTAAATTTATATTTTTTATTTTGTCAAATAATCTCTCAATTTCTCTATCAACATCATTTGGTACCATTTCTGGGAGAATTTCTAAATCAAAGCTTTCAACATGTCTTAAATCCAAATGAGAATTTTCATGAAATTTCACATGTAGGGTTTCCTCAATGATTTTTGTTCATTTGTTATATACTCTATATGTCTTACTTCTAATGGAATAACTAACAAAAATACCCTCATCTGATTTAACTCTAAATTTGTCTCTACGTTCCTTAGTGTTTAAAATAAAACACTTGCAGCCAAAGGGTTTTAAATAACTTATTTTGGGAACCCTGTTATACCATATCTCATAAGGAGTTTTATCTAAAATTGGTCTTAGATGTACTCTATTTATAACATAACATGTTGTATGAATTACTTCTACCTAGAGAGATAGGGGTAACTTATTTTCATTTAACATGATTTTGGACATTTCTTGAAGTGATATGTTTTTACGTTCTACTATCTCATTTTGTGAAGGAGCTCTTGGAAATGAGTACCTATGATCTATGCCTAATTCTTCACAAAAGGTGTTCATTTGATCATTATCAAATTCTGTACCATGATCACTCCAAAGTTTTTGAATTTTAATATTTTGCTCATTTTGAACTTTATTACAGAATATCTTAAATATTTCAAAAACTTTAGTTTTATTAGCTAGAAAATAAACTTAAGTAAACCTAGAATAGTCATCAAATAGTACAAAAGCATAATGTTTACCTCCTAGACTAGTAGTCCTAGTAGGTCCAAATAAATCCATATGCACTAGTTCTAATACTCTTTTGCTTGTTATTTCATTTAAACTTTTAAAGGACGTTTTATGTAATTTACCTAGTTGACATGCATCACACATAAACTCTTTCGAGTACTTAATACTAGGTAAACCTCTAACTAGATTCTTTTTAGACAACTTTTGTAATAATTTTAAGTTTGAATGTCCTAGCCTTCTATGTCATAAAATAACTTCATTCAATTTTGCAATTAAGTAAGTATTGTCTTTAATAATATCAAAAGCCAAATTTAAAATACAAACGGATCCTTTCTTGTATGCAGTGAATAAAATTTTATTGTTAGACATGTCCATAATTTTACAGGAATCTTTTTCAAAAATTACTCTATAAAACTTCATTAAAATAGGAATAGTCAAAAAATTAAAACCTAAGTTTTCCACTAATGAAACATCATTTATAAAACATTTTTCAGTTACCTGAACCTTGCCAGACCCAAGGGTATTTGTTTTGCTTTTATTTCCAAAGGTAACTTGTCCGTTCTTGGTCTTTGTTACTTCTGTAAGTAATCGTATATCTCTAGTCATGTGGCTAAATGCTCCACTATCCATTATCCATTTTGATTTGTGTACTAACAAAACAATTAAAAAGAGATTTTATCTCTTGGAACCCATTTCTGAGTGGGTCCAAGAATTTTAGAGAGAGTTATATTAAAATAATCAATATTTTTAAACTTCAACTTATCTATTTTCTGATTATTATTCTTGTGTTTATTTCTCTTATTATTATAATTATCAGAACATTTATCTCTATGTAAACTAGAGTTGAAATTTTCATTTTTGACATTATTTGATTGCTAATTCCAATATTCGATATTTTTTAAATATAAAGAAAACTGATCAAAAATATTAAAATTCTCAAATGACTTAGCTTGATTTTTTTGAAATTTTTTTTGAAATTGTTGCGTTGTGTGCTATTATTTATATGCTTCATTTTATCAATTTGCACATATTTATCTCCCTTTTTAATCACACACAGAATAATTTTTCTTTTACTATTCTTAGTAGTAGAAATAAAGACATTATTTTTAGTAGTACCATCATGCAATATATAATTTTCAGAAGATGCAACGTGTAAACTAATACCATGTTTTTCTACATTTGATATTTTACTACTAAGTTCATTTGTTATAATTTGACTATTATTCCATTTACTTAATGTAGCATTTTGATCGCAAACTTTAATCTTTAACATATCAATTTCTGAATTTAAATCAGTAATAGTTAGTTTCAGTTTTTCAATTTCACAGATTATTTTCTTTTTATCAGCAATTAAATTTTCACAATTTGCATGCAATTCTCTTTCTATTGCAGTAAACTTTAAAATTTCATATGCATACTTTTGATTTTCTTCTTTAAATTTATTCAACGTAGAGTTCAGAAAATCAATCTTATTTTCAGATTCTTGTAGCATTTTCCTAGTGTTCTTTCCTTCTATTTTTACTTTCTTATATTTTCTAGCCAGTTTAATAAGTAATCCATCAAAACTATCAAAACTAGCAATTTAATCAGAGGATACCTCACTAGATTTTGCCATGAAGCATACATTTGCCAGATTTTCTTCTAAATCTGATGTTGATGAGGATTCATTATCTAATGTTGAATCTTTTGCTTCTTCACTTTGTGAAGCTGAAGAGTCATCCCATGTCACTTTAAGTGCCCTTCTCTTTCTGAATTTCTTATTCTTGAAATTCCTCCTCAAATTCTTCTTATCTTTGTTGAGAGGACAATTAGTTTGAAAGTGACCCGGCTTGTTGCATTTGTAGCATATGATTTTGTCTTTCATGAATGACTTCTTCTCCATATCTGTAGATGTCTTTGCTGACCTGAAGTTCCTACGTTTCTTCAACAGATTTCTAAATTTTTTGGTCAACAACAGTAAATCATCATCAGAATCACTAGTGACTTCTGAGACTTTATTAGTCTCAAAAGCCAGATCCCTTCTAAGATTCTTCCCTTTTAGATCTAAATTCTTCAAAACCTGGAGGTTGTTTTAAAGTTTCGGAGACTTATAAACCTAACTTAAATGTTGTACTTCATAAGCTGTCAGATTGCCTATGAGATCATCGAGAGTATATGTATTTAAATCTTTGGACTCTTCAATAGATGTTGTCTTTTGAGCTCAAATTTTAGTTAAAGATCTAAGGATCTTTCTTATCAAGTCTTTTTCCTCGAATTTCTTGCCTAAAGATTTTAATGAATTTACAATCTCAAGAAAACAGGAAAACATATCAGAGATACATTCATTTTCGTGCATTTTAAAAAGCTCATATTTATGTACTAACATATTAATCTTAGATTCCTTGACCTGGTTAGTACCTTCATTGGAAACTTCTAATGCATGCCATATCTCATATGCAGTTTGATATGTAGAAACTTTATTAAATTGATCATGAGATAAAGCACAAAACAAGATATTTAAACCTTTAGCATTTAGTGTCATTCGCTCCTTTTCATCAAAAGTCTAAGTATCATATGGAGTCGTAACTAATACTATAGGATTGCTGATTATATGCCATAGTTTGAAATCAATTGACTAAAAGAATACTTTCATCCTATATTTCTAGTAGCCATAATTGCTACCCTTGAACATAGGAGGATGATTTGTGGTCTGTCCTTCAGTCATAACTAAGATTTCAATATTATCCATTTTAAACAAATGATCATAAGTAAATGACAGGAAAAATTGATTCCTAAATAGAGAAATGAAAGCTTTTAATTATGATAAATGCTCTGATACCAGTTGTAGGATCATTGTATCACAAGAGGGGGGTGAATTGTATCTTTAGTAATTAAAATTACCAGCAGATAAAACAAGAGCACAAAACACTCGTAAATGAAATTCTGTTCTTTATAAACTTTAAAGAAAGAATTAACAATATCTTTTCAGCTCAATTCCCTTCTTGACGGTTTTGATATGGTAATGTCTGATATATAATTCAAATAGAAAATGAAGTCCTTATTCAAAACTAATTTCGAATTGTATAAAACCTGATCTTTATGCACGTAACTCCTTTCCTTCTTTTTGCTCAGGTTCTACATCTCTTCTTCTCCAATTGTCAAATTTCCAGACTTCTTGCATTTGCAGCTCCTTTTCTGAAATTGCTTGGAATTTCAAACTTCTTCTGTTGTTGGAGAAGTTTTCTAGATATGAATATTCATAATTGATTTTTTAGTTTGGGATCTAGATTGAATATTCAAACTTGGTTTTTGAGATTGGGGATCCTCCTTGTAATGTAGCTTGTACTCTCTATTAGTAGTCGAACTATGTCTTCACGTTCAGCATGTTCATCCACTTAATCCATAATCTACAATCCACATACTAATTTCAAATTCAAATTATCTATGATTTCCACTATCTTTTTGAATTTCCACTATCTCCACTATCATTTTGAATTTCCATGATCTCCACTCGTAGACTCACTGAAACTTTATCTTCTTGGAGACTTGTAGAATATCTTCTAAGTCTTCGTTTTAGTTGAACACTTATCCTTTAAGTCTTGTAAAAACTTGAACACTTATCTATAACTCTTTGAGTTTTTGCACATGCAAAACACGTGACTGAACATAGAAAACTTATCTATTCGTTAGTCATTTTATAAAACTCGAATAGTTATCTATCCATGCGTATAAAAACTCAAACAGTTATCTAACTCTTCGATTTTCATTACCAAACGCACATGGAAAACACGTAACAACTTAAAACATTAAAAACACATGTATAGATAACTATACGAGTTTTTAACATGGCTCTTCGACTAAATCGAAACATTAATTATCTGAAAGTTTAACTGTCTAAAATTATAACTATCCAAAAACTTTAACTATCCGAAAATCTAACTATTTGAAAGTTAACCATCCAAAATTTTAAATGAAACTTTCTAATAACTTGTCAGCATTTAATTACGTGACTTTTATACTTAGAAAATATTATTTAGACTTATTTATAAACTTTAATAAAGCATTTATCATCAAAACAAAGTTCCTAACAATGATTCACCCCCCCTCTTGCATAGCCATTCAATCCTACATTCATAACTGATTGAACTACGATTAAATGACTTCCATAAAAATCCATCTCTAATATTAGTCATTTTTGCAACTTGTAGTCCATGAAAATATTTTTCTCTAATACATTCTTTAATTTCCTTTGACACACAACACAATCTACATAGATCTTTAGCTGATAAGTTACTTAGTACTTTCCTTAGTGCATCCAATGATAATTTCATTAATTCCATCTATTGTGATTCTATATAACATAAACAAAATTTAGTAGAGATAAAATTAACATAACTACTTACATACCTTCGTGGAGTTAGGTCATAACTCAATGGACTAAGTTCATTGAGTTAAGTAATAACTCTACGATACTACTAACTATAATTAAACTTACATTTTTTTTTTCTTTTTATAATTTTTTACTTACTATATTATACATAATAGCTTCAATTATACTACTTCATTCAATTTCCCTCCCAAAGGAGGTATCAATTTCATTAACAATTCTATTGATAGGGTTAGGCACTACTTGCATTGGCAATCCTCTAGTAGGTCTAACTTCTATTGATTCCTTCTATCTAAGGTTTATATTTCTATTCATATTTTGATTTTGAATGGCAACATTTCCAAATACATGATCTAAACGATTATTTAATTATTGAATTATCTTTTCTAACTTCTCTATTCTAGATCCTTCTTCAATTAATGTTTCATAGTTTATATTTTTGTCATTTATATTTTCTCCTCCCTAGAAGTTGTTATTTCTCTAAGATAGGTTCGAGTGATTTCTCTAATTAGGATTATAAGAATTTTCAAAGTTATCTTTCTGGTTTCTAACATAAATAATATCTAAGTCATTAATATTTGCATTCTGTTTTGTTAGTTTTTGATTTAATGATAACTCTTCAATTTTCTTTGTTAGTTTAGTTAATTTAACTTCGAACATCGTGTTTGAATCTATTTCATGCATTCCCCTTGATAATATTCTTTTATCTGTAATAGCTTTAGTTGAATTTTCCCACTATGCAATTCTTTTTGCAAAGTTTTTTAAGTATGTCCATGCTTCTTCACTACACAATTTTAAAAATCAATTCTAACAAGTAGATTCTAATAAAGATTTCATTGAAACATCTATGCCTTCATAAATTATGCCTATTAATTATGCTTTACTCATTGCATGATGTGGACATTGAGTCAGTAAATCTTTCAAAATATTTCATTTTTGGCTACACATTAATATTCCTTTTTCTTTTTAATTGTTTGATGTGTTAGATAATATTTTTCTAGAAAAACAAACCAAAATTCAGTCCATGTAGAAATTGAATCAGGCGATAGAGTATATAACCATCTCTTATCTATGTCTTTTAAAGCAAAAGGGATATATCTAAGTTTAATAGCATCAATACTTATGTTCAGCATTTTCATCATTTGACAAACTTCGTTAAATTCTCTAAGGAAATAATAGGCATCTTCTCTTTCTAATCCATGAAAGTGTGGCAATGACTACTATAATTAGATTTCAATTCAAACCTATCTCTCTCAAAGTTTGGCAATCGAATACATGAAGGTTCATCAACTAATTCAGGATATAGAATTTCCCCTAATGGTTTTTCTACTAGAGTAGTTATATCTTCATTCTCTTTTAAAGAAAGGTTAGCTACACTCTTAAGGATTTCGTTAAAGTCTTCTTTAGAAAATATTTCAGTACACCTCTGTGTTGAATAATCTTGTGTAGGTGTTCTTATTAATCGTTTAGTGCTAGGAGATCGAGTCTATGTGCTCATAAACTCTTAACATAAAGTAAAATTGCAGAAGATTAATTACATACCAATCTAAAGCTTTGTTCTCAATAAATAGTTGTTGACAAATGAAGTTGAATCAACTACTTCTCCTTTTAGTTCCCCAATGAATTTTCTTTTCTTTCCTCAAGTGCTAGTAACTAGTAAATAACATTTTGTTCTATATTTGTAATGCACGTCCATAAGGCAAATGAATCTTGTTGTAAGAACATATCTTGTAACTTGGAATATGGTTCCTAATTTTATGGATACGTTTTCCACTTTTAATTTCAAATTTCAGTAACTGCTAAACCCACAAAGTTTTGTTCATAGCTAAAAGAATAACCATTCAGCTTAATCTATGAACTAACCTCATTGAGATACAGATAACTCAACAGACTAGCCTCGGTTACTATTTTTAACTCAACGAACTAATCTCGTTGAGTTACAACTAACTCAACGGACTAGTTTCACCGCCTATTTGCTAACTCCATGGACTAACTTCGTTGAGTTATCCTCAACAGATAACTCAACAGAGTGACCTTATATTTTATTATTGACCTCATGGAATTAAGGTTAACTCAACGAACTTACTTTATTGAGTTAACACTTAGCAAATTTTTCTAAAACTTACTCCTCATATTAACTTCCATATTTTTTCTCTACATTTTATCAACTTAAATAAAGTTAAATATATTTCATTAATGCAATGTTCTAATTTAAACTCCTTTACATCTGAACATTATATGCATAATTAACTTACAGTTCATTTCCTGTTATGCAGAATTTACATTTTACTTTTCAGTATGCAGATATATTCAAACATTATCAAATCATTGTGCATTTAACCATGTCATTCATAAAATTGTAAAATTTTTAAAATAATCTTGCAAATCTTTAAATAGCTATATAATATTCAATTCAGATTAAAATCATTCGTTCACAAACATTAATTCTACAACATCTTGCTATTCAAACATTCATTCAAATAAATAGTTTACATTTTCATACAATCAACTACTTTTTAGTATAAGTAGACGAACAATACATTTTAATTTTTCTTCCTAAGTTCATCTACTTCCTTCTAGAGCTTTTCTAATTATTGTTCTAATTGGTTTATACGCTCTACAGCTCCTGTAAAATCTCTAGAAGGTCCAACAATAGAGATAGCAACTGCAACATTATAATTTCTATATTCCTTCACTGAAATGGCTCTAGGTCTTCTCCTTTTGGATGTCCATTTCGTGAAGTCAACATTGTCCATCATCAATAGTGGAATTAGATCTCCATAAAATAATTTTTTCTGTGCTGCTCTCAACTTTGAGATAAAAACTATAGACCAATTTACTTTAATCTTGTTCACAACTACATATGTGGCCCATTTAACAAACTAACTTAATTCAATATCATGGCCTTATCGTTAGTAGACATTTTTAATCAAAATGTTAGTTACCATGTGTGTTTTATCATTGAAGTACTTCAATCTATTTAATAATGGCACACCAGGCTAAACAATCTTTTATTTCTTGTTCTGTCCACTTGACTGCAATTGTGCTCTCCAAAATTTCTTTTCCTTCATTCCTTAGTCCAAAAATATTGTGGAGAAGCTGGTGTTATTAGTACATCAGCTTGCTCCACGTTGAAAATTAATCATCTTTCCTCATCTCTTAAATTTGCATAAAAATAATGCACTAGATTTTCATACACTGCATGCCCTTTCTATTAAGAAATAAATTGCAGTAGACCTTGGAACTCAAATAATTCTTTAATGTCCTCCATGTCGTCCTAGTTTACTAGTCTACTGTATATAATATCAAACCCTTTTATCTCTTCATATTTATTCATTATTTCTTGACTCCAAAAACATATGTCATTCAGAACTTGCTGTTAGGAAGGGTCAAGAATTTGAATTTGTTCCTCTACTAGGGTTTGTCTTTCTGCTTCTTCCTCAAAATGCTAAACTTGTGTTTGTTGGAAATGATCTAAAAATTCCTGTATTCTTGTTTCTACTTTTGTCTGTAGTGGAGAGTCGATAGAACTCTCCACTCTTTTTTCTTGTACTCTCTCAATAATTTGCTAAAGAGTCTCTCCCTCTTCAATGGAATCTATCGAGTCATTTCCTTTTTGTTCCATATGTTCTTGTTGAGCTTCTTCTATTTCTTCTTCCTCTTAACTACCAATCTACTTTGTCACTATTCTTTCTGATTCTATGGCAGATTGGGATGGAGTCACAGGCAAATCAGCTTCTACCCTCCTTGTTTCTTCTATTTGTACAAGCTGTAGACTAATTTCAGCTTATTTTTCTTCTCATCTTTGCTCTTGTTACTGTTGCTCTTGCTCCTCCTCATATTCGGATAGCAAACTAACAAAAATGGGCTTTTTATGCCCTATTGTAGACATTATAGGTTCAGATTTAATTTCTATGTCTACAGTCTCAAACACTTTTCCTTTTCTGCTTCTAAATAATTTTGCTTGTTCTTCCTCTTCCTCCTCTAAGACTAAGTCTACAAAAATAGGCTCTATAGACCCTCAAGCCATAGGTACTGGCTCTTCCTATTTCACTATTTCTATAATTACTAATCTTGAAGGACCAGCTTGAGTTTCTTTTGCAACTAGTGATCTAGTTGCTTCAGAATGTTGTTCTACTTTAATTTTATATTGGACCCTCAACTTTTCTTCAACCTACTTTTTCTTTATGGCATCATATAGAATATGTGCCTTGGCCATAGTCATTTCTTCATTATCTCCTTGGTCTTTTGCTGCTTTGACCAAGCTAGCAAACTCCTTGTCTTCTTCTTTAATTCTCGGCCAAGCAAATGTTACTCATGGTAATGGTTCTATTGGTGGAACTAAAGGTCCTACTTCTTTTGCTACTGCAACCGACATTTCTGCTTGCTCTCTTAACTATTGCTATGAAGATTTCAACTGCTGCTCTTATTCTTCCTACTCTCTCTATTCTTTAAATTTTTGATAAGCTGCTTCTATAGCTATCTTTCTTATAAACCACAATCAAGATTTCCTTCTTATGAGTTCTAGGGCAATGTAGACACCCAAATCTTGCCCCCCTCCTAGGAACTACCTTTTTCATTATTGCAAACCCCCGAGGTGTACACTATCATTACGCTTATGCAATTGTGCACCTCTATCATTTGGAGTAGTGTTAGATGGCCTTGGCCCTTATTCAGGTATGTGACCACTATTGGTCCCCCGATGGAGTTTCCTTAGTCTAACCATATAGTTAGGGCCTCCCTATCCCTAATTGACTAATCCTTTGGTCGGATCGTCAATTAGAGCTTTCGATTGTCCGAATCAACCTCGGACAATCTAGGTCATCCATTCAGCCCTTATCTTGTTTGGCACATCTTGGGATGTTGAATCGCTCATTTGATCACATATTTATGATCGAAGCACCTTGGATCGTGTAGATACACTATTTGATCAATGTTGACATATGTTGATCGCCTAGTTCTACCCTAAACGATCATGGTCATCCGTACAAGGTGTTTTGACTTTGAATCCATCTCATCTGCCATCGAGTACTTTTGATCATCTAGATATGATTAAGGCCCTTTGGGTCAACTGATCATTCAATTAGATCGTCGATTGCACCCGTGATCTTCTCGGATTAACTCTAGGGAATCCTAGCCCTCCATTTAGGTGAGGAATGAGAATCTCACTCATCCAGCTAACGATCAAGAAATCTGATCGTAGGATGAGGCTCATCTCCTCCTTGATTGACCAACCCTTCAATCGGATTGCCAATTGGGTCTCTGGATTGTTTGAAATCAACTTGGACAATCTAGGCTATCTATTTGAGGATTCGACTTCTTGAGGCCATTTCAGCATCCTACAAGTCGGATTTGCCAAAATAGAGGCTAAATTCAGACTTAGCATATTTGAATTACCCAAGAGGGACCCTTACCCAAATTTGGCCATGTGGCACAACTGCCACATGTTGCCCTCTCGCATTACCACGTGGCAGCCAACATCGCACCAACTCATCGGTGCTAGATCCGCCTGGATTCGAATCTAGATCCAAATCTAGATTTCTCCCTTAAAACCTCTTAGGGATTTGTGTGAAACCACGAATCTGCTTTTCTTTTGTTGTAAAATTGCAAAATTAGTCGTCGCACACCATTGTCCAATCGTTGTGACTGCTGCTCATCTCCGACCATCTCACAACCATTCCTCCGCGTGTAGGTACCCACCTAGATGACTAGTTATGCATTTATGAAGTTCTAAATCTCATTTTCCAACATTTTCTTCTGAATGCATGTTGTTTTTCATGGTTGACCCTTTTTTCCACATGGGTTTTACAAATTTTCTAACTTAGTCTAACCTCCTCCAATCAAGATTGAGGTGCGTTTGAGCTCAGGAGGTCATGCCTCGACATGTACGACCTTCATCCAGGGCACGCGAGCTCAATTTTGCTGTTCCCTAGCTCACCAAAAAAGGTAGTCGTTGTTGGAGACGACAGCTACCTCAACTGCGGGACTCATCGAGTTCTGATGAGCATCAGGGTTCTACTAGACTGTTCGATCTCGAAGTGGTGAGATTCGATCCATCCGATCACACGATTTAAGTCTTAACTGTTCGATCTTTTCTTTTTAAACGTGTGAGATTCAACCATTGTAAGGAAATTTGTTGTATTTAGAATTAAAACACGAAAATCCCAAATTTTACATTTATAAACCGCAAGCGCACGGTACCTATTGTATTAAGCATATGCAAGAGCGGGTCGATCCACAAGAAGCTTGTCTTAAACGAATTCAAGGAAATAAATGCTTTGCAAAATATTCACATCACTAAAACCATGATAAAAAATTTAATTACATATTAATAGGTAATAATTACATAAATACGATAAAGAGTTCAAGTATCATCATAAATCCAAGAAGCTCCTAAGGTTAAACCTTAGGAAACTCAAGAAAATTAATGACTTTCGTCTCTGAAATTACAAAAATTAAGCTCTAGTTTTAACTCTCCTTACATCCAACCTGGACATTGAAAAATCCAGAGAAAATATTGGTTGGAAAGATCCTCGAGTTATCTTCAAAATGAAAGTAATTTCATAGACTAAATCATTATAAACGTCTAGAAGTGTTGTATTTACTAATAGGGTGCAGAACCGTTATGTAAACTTTCCAAAAACGCACCTTTGGTGCAAAAATCATAACTCGGTCAAAACTCCATGAAATTCGGCGAAATCAAAGGGCTTTGAACAAAGACTCGTACTACTAATATGGAAAATTAATAGAACAGCTTTCCATAAAGTTTGCAGTGCAAGCTAACACTCAGGCGTTGAGCATTGAAACTGGCAGCCGAATAGGAATTCAAAACTGCTGCGACCTCTGATAAAAAAAATCAAAAACTAACGAAATGCATTCTAAAAAAATACAAAATTTACATGACTTTAATCTACACGAAATTTATTACAAAATAGAATAAATAAACACTAAAAAACTCTACCAAAAGCATCTTAATGAAAGGAGTAAAGTAGGGAAGAATTCTGTTTGGCTAGAATCCGGAACTACAAAAATCCGCTCCCTTCCTAACTTGTTCTCCGAAATCATAGAAAATATCTCTGCTTATAATAACGATTTCTCCCAACATAGGAATTGAAAAATCATGTAAAAATATGAACTGGAAAGGTTTTCAAGTTATCTAAAAGTACACGATGATTTTACAGTCTAAATCGTCTTCAATTGAAAATAATATTAAGCCCTAGTAAGGTGCGCAAAATGATCTTGAAATAATGCAAAATGCGCACTCACAGTAAAAACTCGATAACTTTATCAATTCTTCATAAAAATCTATGAAATCACCGCTGAACGAAAGTAGACTTATCAATATAATAAAACCACTTTACAGATCTTAAAAACATACTGCACAAAGGGAGAAATCGCGTCAGACATTTTCGTAAAACTACTGATCAAAAATGTGATTTCGGAGAAATCGCATTAGACATTTCCGTAAAACTACTGATCGAAAATGTGATTTCGGACTGAGAATACACTCTTCGTATAAAATAGAAAAATCAAATCAAACATGCTTGAAAAATTAAACAAAGTATTCAGAAAGAATCGTCTTTTATTTCTCTACAAAAATGGATTAAGAATCAATGAAAAACATTGAGAAAAACTCGATTTACAAAGAAAACAACACAAGGAAAGTTCTGTCTTTACAGTAAACGAACACCTTGACTACATGTATTCACATATCTACACAAAAATCATTCATTTTCATAGGCAAGTTTCATTAAACGAATTAAGAGTTTTACAACATAGAAATGAAGATTATACTACTAAAAATAAACCTAAACATGCAAAGACATATGCAATACACAAACAACATCAAACACAATGATAAGACACAACATATGCAAACATAATGTTAGTTTTTGGTCAACCCACTCCAAGTTATACCTTTAAATCTCCAACACCTTGAAGTAAGCTCCTGAAGTTGGCCTCCCTCACATCCTCAAGACTCTAACATGGCCTGTCACACCACGTTTTCCTCTTGAAATACTAAGGGGCTTCAAGATTTCACCAAAGGATGAAGGCAACAAGCTTCCTTCTCATGGACGTCCACCAACCATGCCCTAGTTGGCTCCTTCCTTGCTTTCTCCACGCATATCACCTTCAAACCAGATGAAGAGGCCTCTCCACAAGAGGTTCCTACTGTCCTCCATGCAAGAAAGTTGTACACCGAAGAAGAAGGGGAGTTGCACCCAACAAAATCACCTTCTATGCATTCGCGTCCTTCCTTGGAGCTTCCACGAACACGCCTCCCTTGGGTCCAACTTGCTCTCTCCACGCACCACCGAAATCAGCAACACCAGAGAGGAAGTGACTTGCTTCCAAGGAGCTTTGGTCACCGGTAATCCAAGGAGAAGAAGGAGCCACATTTTTGCTTGGAGAGGAGAAGACAAAACCTAGTTTTGGGTTGTCCTTCCCTTTAAATAGACTTGGTAGTCGATCTCTTCCTTGGTAGATCCAACGGTTGAGATTCATCCATCTTATTTCCTTTAGATAACCTTTAAAACTTAAGCAAACAAATTAAAATATAACAAGAAGAAAACATCTAAGACATCTAAGTAAATAATCACTATTCATTCTCATGATCATTAAGTCAATAATTAACAAAAGGGTTAAGTTGTGCAAATTTAAGTCATTAAATCTCATAATCATGCATACTCAGGTAAATGCCTATGTGATGATATTTCAATTATAATCGTGCATTATTTAACATTTAAATCATAAGAAGCACAAATAATATCACATAAAAATGCACAATTTTACTCCTTACAACCATTAGATATCATCACAATGCATCTGCATTGTTTGATCAGATTTAATATTTGATTGATCTTGGTCATCCACTTGAGATCAAGATGTTTGATCTCGACCGTTAGATTGATTTGCTGAGGACCATCAGATCTAGATCTAAGGGTTCTCCAAGTCGTCTAGTCTCAACCATCAAATTCAAATCTAACGATCTTACCGTGAGCCTCACCACTAGCGTCGTGCGCTTTACCGTCCTAGTGCATCCCACTACGCCATCGTCGCTTCGACGCACTCTGCCATCCCACCACACCACCATTGCTGGACTACCTCTGAAGTAGGATTCCTACCACTATATCGCCCCAGCTCGCATGCTTTTTAGGTGTCGCATCGCATCGTCATTCTTACACGACATAACGCGTTCACAACCGTAATCATGCCTGGTGTCTCCACCGACACTTCACCGCTAGGCCTTCGTCGATGCCCCATGCATGTCGGCACTAGTGGTTAGGGGTGAGAGGATTGTGAATCTCAATCTTGAGATTCGCAAGTTGCTAGATTCCAATGACGTCGTCGGAGAAAACGATACTGTCGTCGTCCCTTTAATAGCCCCCTTGGTAGTCCAATCTTCGACAGTCGAGAATATCTCAACCATACGCGTGTCCTAAATGGGTGCGGATTCAGGTAAACTTTTAAGTTTACCTGGATCCAGGTTAGGTACCTAGATCCTATATAATCGGATCTGAGCTCGATGGATTAAACTTGGGTTACCAGTTAGACCGGTTAACCTAGAATTAATCTGAGGCTCCACCCCCGAATTAACCGATTATAGTCGGTTAATCCTATTAGGACCCTAGTATTTTGATAATGCAAAACCTATGTGAGGAAGCATATTATATTTCACAATTAAGTTAGTGCAACATTAGATCAGAAGGCAGATAGAACAAATTCCATGCAGATGAACAGATGGAGAAGTTTCCAAATGATACTGCCTTAAAGTTACAGGAAAATTGGACAGTTACAGGTCCAAAGAGTAAAATAGCAACAAGTCTATCAGACAGTTAGAAGGATAACTATCCGATTTTACAAAGCCTTTGAAGAGTTATTTAATCAGACAATTAAGGGGATTGAATGATCGGATAGTTAAGGAGTTAACTATCCGTAAGCTTAAAGGACTTTTCGGAGAGTTACAAGTATAACTATTCGAAAGTTAAGTCATTCAATAAACCACGTGCAGAAATAAAGAACGGAAGCTTAAAGGACTTGTCGGAGAGTTAGATAATTATCCGAGTTTTCTTTTCGGAGAGTTAGATAACTATTCAAGTTTTTCGGTAAGTTACAAGCATAACTTTCCAGAACTTAAGTCATTTTATTACGCATGTGCAAAATAGAGAAGCTGGCAGTTGAAAGCTTAAAAGGGAAAATTAGAGAGTTAGAAAGATAACTATCCAAAATTTCAAGAGAGTTTCGGTAAGTTACAGTTTAACTATCCGAAACTTAAGTCATTGAATTTCCCACGTGCAGAATTCTAGACAAATGCTCAAATGGGTTTTTGGAGAGTTAGAAAGATAACTATCCAAAATTTCAAAAGAGTTTCGGCAAGTTACAGTTTAACCATCCGAAATTTAAGTCATTGAATTTCTCACGTGTAGAATTCCAAAAAGAAGTGCAAATAAGTTTTCGGAGAGTTAGAAAGATAACTATCCGAAATCCTAAAGCATTTCAGTGAGTTATAGGGATAACCATCCGAAACTTAAGTCAGCCTTTATGCACGTGCTGAATTAAAGTAATCGGAAAGTTAACAGAGGCAAACTATCCGACAAGAATATAACTGTTTGGTGAGTTACAATTATAAGTATCCAATTGAATGACAGCTCACATTTAAATATTTTGGAATCCTACCTAACAGTAAAGGTTAAGTGATCTTTCAGTGAGTTACAGATACTCTTCGGAGAGTTGCATAGCTAACTATCCGAAAGGATAGGAAAATCGGTAAGATATCTTGAAACGATTTTCTGAATGGTAACTTACTGTATTGGGACTTGAGTCTAATCAAGTACAGTAGAATACATCCGTTGGAAGAAAATGTGATCATTGTACATATCAAGTATATATACAAGATACAGACAACAGATTTAGATAGCTTTTGCTCATATACATACAGAGATACAGTATACATTGTAGATAAATTACTGATATAGAAGAAAGCTCAAATTCAGTTCAACAAAGAATCGATTGAAAGCTGGAGTTACAAGAAGATTCCTAAAGCTCTCCATGTGCTGAAAGTCTGATCCAAGAAGGATCATTTGGTTCATGGCCTCAACCTAAAAGCTACATTCAGTTGTTGGTTTGAGTTTCGACCTGAAAACTCAAGAGGTTGGTTTTCTAGAGTTTATACCTGAAAACTTCTGTGTGGTTGGTTCTTACTTCGACCTGAAAGCAAATGTATAATTGTTGAGACACTTAGTGAAGCCCAAGTGACCCTTGGGGGTGGACTAGCCGAGTTGGTGAACCACCTAAAATTCTCTTGTGTTTCTTACCTTTGTTTCCGCTGTGCATGATATTTTTATCTGATTATTACTTGTGCAAACTGATTAATCAAATTAGTTAGTAAAGTGAAAAATAGGCTTAAATTCACACTATTCTCCATTCACCCCCCCTCTAGTGAAGCTATTCGTTCCTAATAATTGGTATCAGAGCAGGTTGATCTCTTTTTATAGATTTAACCATCTGAGATCATGGAATCTTTTCACATAGAGGGTCAGAACATCCATCGTCCTCGTCTGTTTGATGGTATTAATTATAATTACTGGAAAAACAAGATGGAATGTTTCCTCAGAAGCTCAAATGTGAGTTTATGGAAAATAGTTGTTCTAGGAACACCTATTCCACCTAGTCATGTGGATGACTGGACTGAGGAGGATGAGAGAATCATCCAAATTAATGCTCGATGGCTGAATATTATTTACTGTGCCTTATCTACTGAACAATATAATAAAGTTTCAGCTTGTAAATCTGCTCACGAGGCTTGGAACACTCTTCAAATACCTTTGAAGGAACTAGCTAAGTGAAAGACACTAAAATAAGCATTTTACTCAGAAAGCTTGAATTATTTAAAATGCTTGATGATGAAACTATCACTGATATGTTTTCAAGATTCACTAAGATTATTAATGGCTTAAGAGGTTTGGGAAAGGAATTTTCTGTCCGTGAACAGGTACAGAAAATCCTCAGAAGCTTAACTATGGAATGGAAGCAAAAGTCCACATCGATACAAGATTCCAAAGACCTCAACAAATACTCAGTAGAGGATCTAATGGGCAACCTGCTGGCCCATGAAGTTCAAATGAAGGAATGGAAAGTTGAGGAAGGTAGTGGTAAAAAGAAAACTGAAACAAAGAAAGAACTAGCCTTTCCATTAACATAGGAACTTCAAAGCTAGGATGATGATGAAGTTGTGCTATTGGCTAGAAAATTCAGAAAATGGATGAAGAAAAAGAATCATGCTAGCACATCAAAAAGCAATGCACCAATATGCTTTAAATGCAATAAGTAGGGACATATGCAACCTAATTGTCCACTGCAACAAGAAGAAGAAAAGAAATGAAGAAGAAGAAGAGGAGCTACAAAAAGAAAATGGCATTGAAGGCTGCTTGGGATGACAGCAGTTCTTCTAGTAGCTCATCTAGTTCAGATGAAGAGGTACTAGTAAACGTGTGCTATACAGCACAAGAGGTATGTTCCACTTTATCTCAAAATGATTCTAATGTAGACAATGATAATCTAGATGTAAATATTCTTTTGTCTACTGTTGACAGTTTATATGTTAAATGCAAAAAGTATAAAAAGGAAATTAAGCATTTAACTGCATGTTTAAAAGAAGCACATACTAAACTTGAAAATCTGCATGTTGAAGATAGGAAATGCTATAATGATGAACTGATAAATGAAAATGAAAAATTGAAATCTGAAATCACTGATCTGAAAAATACTGTGCAAAAATTTACCAATAAACAGAAAGGATTAGATCAAATCATTGGTTCTCAAAGATACAGTTCTAATAAACTTGGCCTAGGGTATGCTACTCCACAAGAAATACCCTACTGTGGTGGTGTTATCTGATCTTATATAGATGGTACAATAATGTTTGCCATCAAAAGAAGATCTAGTTCAATGTGGCTACCAAAAGGTAATAAACTAAATATTGTCAAGACTGACACTTATGAACCCAAGAAAGTATGGGTACCAAAATCTATTTCTATTTGAATTGCAGGATTATATGGTTTAGGGGGAGTAATTGATCTATAGCTCCAAACTAGTTATGATAGTAAAATTTTGGTATTACAAGAGGCACCATAAATTGGTAGAAAGTGCTCACTTAGACTGAGTGAAAATTGTGCCTAAAATCTTGATGCTCAAGAAGAGAAAAATGTGCAATAGTTAGAAACAAGTGTTATCAGAATAAGCAAAATCTCGTGAAGAGAAATTTTTTTTAGAAGCCAAACAGTTGATAATCAGTTATGATATTCTGAAATTAACAATTGGCATCAAAAGTATCATCAATGATTGAATCATGTTCTTTAAATGAAACAAGGCTTAGACGAGCCAAGTTGAATGACTACAAATGTAGGGAAATCAGATTCATCAAAGGATAACCAAAATCTGCAGTAGACAGATTACAGTCTTCAAATTATCTTATGCAAATAGAAGAACCACTTGAAACAAAAATCCAAGAGAAGATAAACAAATTGGAGTCAGAAGCAAATTGATTGAAAATCTTTTATAATATTTTTGATTAACAATTGGTATTTAGTTCAATTCGTATCATATATGACATTCATTTTGCAGAACAGGTGCAACAAATTTGTTTGCAAGGAAAAACATATAAGTAGGGGGAGAACCTACTATATGAAGAGAATTCAGAATGTTACTTCAGTACAAAATAAAAGTGTATAAAGAGGGCATGCATATAGGGGGAGAGCTGTTAGGAATGAATGGCTTCACTAGAAGGGGGGTGAATGGAGAAAAGTGTGAATTTAAGCCTATTTTTCACTTTACTAACTAATTTTATTAATCAGTTTACACAAGTAATAATCAGATAAAAATATCATGCACAGCGGAAATAAAGGTAAGAAACACAAGAGAATTTTAGGTGATTCACCAACTCGGCTAGTCCACCCCCAAGGGTCACTTGGGCTTCACTAAGTGTCTCAACACTTATACACTTGATTTCAGGTCGAAGCAAGAACCAATCACATAGAAGTTTTCAGGTATAAACTCTAGAAAACCAACACTCAGAAATTTTTAGGTATAAACTCCAGAAAACCAACCTCTTGAGTTTTCAGGTCGAAACTCAAACCAACAACTGAATGTAGCTTTTAGGTTGAAGCCATGAACCAAATGATCCTTCTTAGATCAGACTTTCAACACATGGAGAGCTTTAAGAATCTTCTTGTAACTCCAGCTTTCAATCGATTCTTTGTTGAACTGAATTTGAGCTTTCTTCTATATCAGTAATTTATCTGCAATGTATATTATATCTCTGTATGTATATGAGCAAAAGCTCTCTAAATCCGTTGTCTGTATCTTGTATATATACTTGATATGTACAACGATCATATTTTCTTCCAACAGATGTATTCTACTGTACTTGATTAGACTCAAGTCCTAATACGGTAAGTTACCGTTTAGAAAATCGTTTCAAGATATCTTACCGATTTTCCTATCCTTTCAGATAGTTAGCTATGCAACTCTCCGAAGAGTATCTGTAACTCACCGAAAGATCACTTAACCTTTACTACTAGGTAGGATTCCAGAATATTTAAATGTGAGCTGTCATCCGATCGGATACTTATAACTGTAACTCATCGAACTGTTATATACTTGTCGGATAGTTTGTCTCTGTCAACTTTTCGATTGCTTTAATTTAGCACGTGCATAAATGGTTGACTTAAGTTTCGGAAGGTTATCCCTGTAACTCACCGAAATGCTTCAGGATTTTGGATAGTTATTTTTCTAACTCTCCGAAAACTTATTTGAGACACTCTCTGGAATTCTACACGTGGGAAATTCACTAACTTAAGTTTCGGATAGTTAAACTGTAACTCACTGAAACTCTCTTGAAACTTCGGATAGTTATCTTTCTAACTCTCCGAAAACTTAAATGATCTTCTTTCTGGAATTCTACACGTGGTAATTTCAATAACTTAAGTTTCGAATAGTTAAACTGTAACTTACCAAAACTCTCTTAGAAATTTCGGATAGTTATCTAACTCTCCAATTTTCCCTTTTAAGCTTTCAACTACCAGCTTCTCCATTTTGCACGTGTGTAATAAAATGACTTAAGTTCCGAAAAGTTATGCCTATAACTTACCGAAAACTCGAATAGTTATCTAACTCTCCGCAAAGAAAACTCGAATAGTTATCTAACTCTCTGACAAGTCTTTTAAGCTTCCGTTTTGTATTTTTGCACGTGGTTTATTGAATGACTTAACTTTCGGATAGTTATACCTGTAACTCTCCGAAAAGTCCTTTAATCTTCCGGATAGTTAACTCCTTAACTATCCGATCATTCAATCCCATTAACTGTCTGATTAAATAACTCTCCGAAGGCTTTATAATTTCAGATAGTTATTCTTCTAACTGTCCGATAGTATTGTTGTTGCTTTAAACTTGCTCTTCGGACCTGTAACTATCCAATTTTTCTGTAACTTTAAGGCAGTATCATTTGGAAACTTCTCCATCTGTTCATCTGCATGGAATTTGTTCTATCTACCTTCTGATCTAATGCTGCACAGACTTAACTATGAAATACAATATGTTTCCTCACATAGGTTTTGCATTATCAAAATACTAGGGTCCTAACAAGAGCATGTGGCGGAAATTACAAATATTAACTGCATATTTATAAATTGCTACATTAACTAATGGCATTTCACTGTTTTCAGTTTTTACAGATGATGCAATAATTACACAAAAACAGAAAGAAATAGCACAAATCAAGAGAGCAATTACTGACTTCTCAGATGATAGAATGTCAACAACTGGCATCAGACAAGGATTAAGGAAATTGACACTTCAATTGATATTGTGCTCGAATAAGAAAGAAGAAAAGCAGCACAAATCAAAGGAAAAGAAGAAAATAGACTACAATGATGAAAATATCTCAACAATTGAGATCTACACATCAACAGTCTACATTTGTTGGAAAATCAAAAATTGGTATTTGAAGATATTGATCCATTTGATTCTTTTCACAACTTGATATCTGACATGATTAAAGAGATCAGAAAATTGGTATATCATCAGATACAAATTTAATGACAAAAAAGGAAGAAGAAAATTCAGCAAAAGAAAATTGTGGAACTCCTTTTATCAAATGACAAAAAGGGGGAGAAGAATATAGAAAATTACATAGAAGGTAAGGGGAGCTTTCCCAACACACAAACAAGGCGAGAAATTAACTTCATTGTATTATATTCATTGTAATTCTTTGCTTTACTTAGTTTCTATGTGATTGAATGTATAGCAACAATTTAGGGAGTGAAATACATGTAATTTAATGTAAAGGTTTTTGTCATTATCAAAAAGGGGGAGATTGTTAGGACCCTAGTATTTTAATAATGCAAAACCTATGTGAGGAAACATATTGTATTTCACAGTTAAGTTAGTGCAACATTAGATCAGAAGGCAGATAAAACAAATTCCATGCAGATGAATAGATGAAGAAGTTTCCAGATGATACTGCCTTAAAGTTACAAGAAAATCAGACAGTTACAGGTCCAAAGAGTAAAACAGCAGCAAGTCTATCGGACAGTTAGAAGGATAATTATCCAATTTTACAAAGCCTTCAAAGAGTTATTTAATCAGACAGTTAAGGGGATTGAATGATCAGATAGTTAAGGAATTAACTATCTGGAAGCTTAAAGGACTTTTCGGAGAGTTACAGGTATAACTATCTGAAAGTTAAGTCATTCAATAAACCACGTGCAGAAATAAAGAACGAAAGCTTAAAGGACTTGTCAGAGAGTTAGATAACAATCCGAGTTTTCTTTTCGGAGAGTTAGATAACTATTCGAGTTTTTCGGTAAGTTACAGGCATAACTTTCCGAAACTTAAGTCATTTTATTACGCATGTGCAAAATAGAGAAGCCAGTAGTTGAAAGCTTAAAAGAGAAAATCAGAGAGTTAGAAAGATAACTATCCGAAATTTCAAAAGAGTTTCGTTAAGTTACAGTTTAACTATCCAAAACTTTAAGTCATTGAATTTCCCATGTGCAGAATTCCAGACAGATGCTTAAATGGGTTTTCGGAGAGTTAGAAAGATAACTATCCGAAATTTCAAAAGAGTTTTGGCGAGTTACAGTTTAACCATTCGAAACTTAAGTCATTGAATTTCCCTCGTGCAGAATTCCAGAAAGAAGTGCAAATAAGTTTTCGGAGAGTTAGAAAGATAACTATCCAAAATCCTAAAGCGTTTCGGTGAGTTACAGGGATAACCATCCGAAACTTAAGTCAGCCTTTATGCACATGCTGAATTAAAGCAATCGGAAAGTTAACAAAGACAAACTATCCGACAAGAGTATAACTGTTCGGTGAGTTACAGTTATAAGTATCTAATTGAATGACAACTCACATTTAAATATTCTAGAATCCTACCTAGGAGTAAAGGTTAAGTGATCTTTCGGTGAGTTACAGATACTCTTCGGAGAGTTGCATAGCTAACTATCCGAAAGGATAAGAAAATCGATAAGATATCTTGAAACGATTTTCTGAATGGTAACTTACCATATTGGGACTTGAGTCTAATCAAGTACAGTAGAATACATCTGTTGGAAGAAAATATGATCGTTGTACATATCAAGTATATATACAAGATATAGACAACGAATTTAGATAGCTTTTGCTCATATACATACAGAGATACAGTATACATTGTAGATAAATTACTAATATAAAAGAAAGCTCAAATTCAATTCAACAAAAAATCGATTGAAAGCTGGAGTTACAAGAAGATTCTTAAAGCTCTCCATGTGTTGAAAGTCTGATCCAAGAGGGATCATTTGGTTCGTGGCTTCAACCTAAAAGCTACATTCAGTTGTTGGTTTGAGTTTCGACTTGAAAACTCAAGAGGTTGGTTTTCTGGAGTTTATACTTGAAAACTTCTGAGTGTCGATTTTCTAGAGTTTATACCTGAAAACTTCTGTGTGGTTGGTTCTTGCTTCGACCTGAAAGCAAGTGTATAAGTGTTGAGACACTTAGTGAAGCCCAAGTGACCCTTGGGGGTGGACTAGCCGAGTTGGTGAACCACCTAAAATTCTCTTGTGTTTCTTACCTTTATTTCCGCTGTGCATGATATTTTTATCTGATTATTACTTGTGCAAACTGATTAATCAAATTAGTTAGTAAAGTGAAAAATAGGCTTAAATTCACATTGTTCTTCATTCACCCCCCCTCTGGTGAAGCCATTCGTTCCTAACAAATCCAAGTCATGTGACCAACTAGGTCGGTTAATATAGCTAGTTGACGAGTTGACATCATGCTAACATCACGCTGTCTGTTGACATCATCATACCATTTGATGACGTCATTATGCCATTTACTGATGTCAGCATTTCATCTATTAATGTCAACACTACTTAAATTGGTTTAATTTAAGCTTAACCTCTAAGGGGGTTCTATTGGACCGTTCGATCTCACAGTGGCAAGATCCAATCCGTTTGATCGCATGATTTAAGTCTTAACCGTCCGATCTTTTTTTTTTTATTGCATGATTTAAGTCTTAACCGTTTGATCTTTTCTTTTTGATTGCGTGAGATCCGACCATTGGATATCATCGCGATGCATCTACACCATTCGATCAGATTTAATATCTAATTGATCTTGGTCATCTGCTTGAGATCAAGATGTTTGATCTCAACTATTGGATTGATCTGTTGAGGACTATCAAATCTAGATCTAAGGGTTCTCCAAGTCGTCTAGTCCTAACCGTTAGATTCAAATCTGACGATCTTGTCATGAGCCTTGCCACTAGTGTCATGCGCTCTGCTGTCCTGGTGCATCCCGCTACGCCGCCGCTGCTCTGACGCGCTTCACCATGCCACCGCTACTCGACTACCTTCGAAGTAGGCATCCCACCACTCCGTTGCCCCAGCTCGCTCACTTTTTAGGTGTCATGTTGCATCGTCGTTCCTACATGATACCGCACATTCACAACCACAGTCGTGCCCAATGTCTCCACCTTCACCACTAGGCCTTCGTCGATGCCCCATGTGTGTTGACTCTAGTGATTAGGGGTGAGAGTATCGCAAATCTCAATCCTAAGATTCGCAAGTTATCGGATTCCAATGACGTCATTGGAGAAGATGATACTATCGTCGTCCCTCCGGTAGCCCCCTTAGCCATCTGATCTTCGACAGTTGAGAATATCTCAACCATACACGTGTCTTGGACGAGTGCAGATCCGGGTTGGGTACCCAAATCCTATATAATCAGATCCAGGCTCGATGGATTAAACCCGGGTTATTGGTTAGACCAGTTAACCTAGAATTAATCCGAGGCTCCACCCCTAGATTAATCAATTATAGTCGATTAATCCAAGTCGGGTGACCAACTAGGTCGGTTAATGTAGTTGGTTGACAAGTTGACATCATGCTAACGTCACGTCGTCTACTGACATCATCATACCATTTGATGACATCACAATGTCATTTGCTGATGTCAACATTCTATTTGTTGACGTCAGCACTACTTAAATTGGTTTAATTTAAGCTTAACCTCTAAGGAGGCCTATCACCTTTCCATGTGATACCTTAGAGGAGGAATATTACCTATTTGGGTGTATTCCAGGCCATTTTTACCTCAAGGGAGGTTCCTTTTGTATATTTTGTATAAAAGCCCCTAAGGTCAATTTTATCCTAAACCTTTCTTTCCCTTGGGGTGGCCCGACCACAATATTGGCTTGTGGTACACCAAGGGTGGGATGTCAAGTCTATGACTTTGATATCCAAGGCTCGTCATGCATATTTTTTACATGACCCTTTTACCCCTAATTGACTTTTTATAAAAGTCAACCTCGAAGGCTTTTGCCTTTACTTGGGCCCAAGGTTTCTCGCCTTTCTAGACCTGTGTTTAGGTAGATCTTTTGAGTGATCCCATACATAGGTCACCCCCTAGTGGATCCGGTCAACTATGTTGACTCTAGTCAAAACCAACAATGTGGCTTTGATTGGTCAAAGTCAAAGTCAACGATTTGACCCTTTTCCCTACTTTGACTAAAGACCTGCGGTCTTTACATAGGCCTTATGGGCCTATAATTTCTAGAGGGAACTTTTCTATTGTCTCATTATCCCTTGTTTCGCACTTTAAAGCCTGATGGGACATTTGCACGACCCTCTAGAGAGGCTAACTTCGATTAGGCAAGTAAGGTGCCTCACACCTTTTCCTACTCGTACCCAAGAGACTTGCCTAGAGTCTTGGGGGGCTTTTCTTGTTGGTCCCTTGATACATGAGTGATCAATAGTGCAGGTTTTCCTAGTTTCCCTTTAATGGACTAGGTGGTGACTCCTTCTTCACCAATGGGGTCCCCCTTTGGGTTTGTGTTGTGGGGTGTTGCATCATTCGTAGGCGTTCGGGTTCCCCCCCGACGATGATTCTTTTTGAACGTTCATAGGCAACTTCATTGTTTGGCCTAATTTTTCTTTCTCTACTTACAACTACTTCTATAGCTACTCGTATTCTTGTTTCTATTATTTGAGGTATTCTAACATTTAGATTTACGAGTCTTCTAGTAAAGAAATACCTGAGTTTACTAGAAATAAAAGTTTTATTTGAGTTTCAAGGCTTAATCCAATTCTTACTAGTTGAAACAAAATGGAAGCAATATAAAGAGTTTATTGCAGTTTTTTACAACAATCTGGTACAAAATGAAAATCTATTGACAATTCAAATAAATCAACAAGAGTTTACTTTATCTCCTGAATTGATTTTGGAAGTTTTGGGATTAAGGAATGAAGGTGTTGTTGTTACAAACAGATTTGACATTGTTAGACAACTGGAATGGGGTATTCAGTCTTTATCATAAATTCCAAGTGTATATACTAAAATGAGATTAATGTAAAATCTGAATGTAGAAGCTAGGTTTATTGTAAATATTCTACATGCAAATTTATTTTAGAGAGTCGGACATAATTTGGAAGCAAGCAGAAGTTGTTTATATGCAACTTATGGCATACTAAATAGAATACAAATAAATTGGTTTGATGTTTTCATATATCAACTATAGCATATGAGTTCAAAGTTATTTTTTAGTGCTGTTGTATGTCGAATTCTTGCAAGCCAATTAAATTTATCTGACTAACCCTTTGAAACTAAAGGCATGAGAGTGTTTAGTGTCAAAGATTTGTAGAAATACTAGCCAATGCAATGCTGAATGACATTAGAAATGATATTAGACATCTAGGAGATAAAATTTGTAATGCTATTAGTGATATCATTAGGAGGAATAGATAAATATATTGTCATTTGTTTGTTTACTTGATTTTTGAATACAAAATGTGATGTTTGTATTTATTGTTTGACTTTTTGAACAATACATTTTACTATAAATGTGTTCATTCTTATTAATGTTTATAGAAAGTTTAGCTATACATACTTGTCTCTCGATTTTTATACTATGTAATCATCTTTTTGATTAATGACAAAAAGGGGGAGATGATTATGAGTTTAAATGCATATCTTATAAAGGGGGAGATGATTATGTAATCGTTGGAATTTTTTTGAAAGTCTTACTTCTAAGAGATGTTTTTCACACAAACAATAGATATAACCTTCTAAAAGATAACTTAAGTGATGTCTCTAGGTCTCGACACGTGTCTCACTAGTTTTATGATAAAAATATATTTTTGATACTTTGAAAACTTAACTATCAGATACTTAAACTGTTTTCGATGAGTTAGCAATTAACCTTCTGAAAGACATTTTTACTGGTTCGTTGAGTTAGCTACAGTACTTGTCACATGATTTAGCATATGATGAACTTGTTAAGTTAGATACGTTAAGTTATAAATCTACTTGTTTTATTTGTTTAGTTGGCATTAACACAATGACTTGTTATTATACTTGATGGAAAAATTTTTAGACAATAAAGTTTATTTTGTAGGAAATTTTTCAAAGATCCAAGATTGATGATTAAAGAAAATTTGAAAGAAAAATGTGGGTCAGAACGTGTGTATTTCAATGAAAGAAAAATAGAAGACATGGAGAGTGGAAAACTAATAGTGATTAAATGTAGAGGATATGCATGAAATGAAGATATAGTATAAAAGGCATAAAATTCTCGTTGATCAATGATTCTTGCATACCAAACAAAATATATTTTCAGAGATCAAGACGCCTCTCTAAGGAAAAGCTCTCAAATAGTAGAAAATTCAGTGAAGAAGAGAAAGTCAAATATATGTCACTAAAGATTTGAAGAATCAAAAGAAAGCAAATTCGGTGAAGTAGAGAAAGTTAGATATTTGTCACTAAAGAATTGCAGAAGAAGAAGAAGAAAAATCTCAAACAAGGAGAAATGTTTTAAATTCTGCAAATTAGTTTTCTCTATTTGTAGTTATGAAATTGATTAGATGAAATATGGCATCGTTATATAATTGCATCTACAATTTCTGAGGAGAATTGAATTGTATATTGTAATTAAAACTTTGAATAAAATGATTTGATTAAAATAGTATCTCGACTTGTTTTTAATTTTGAAGTTTCAATTATTATTGAAAATGTTGAAAAACACAATTCACCCCCCTCTTGTGTAGCCATTCGATCTTGTAGGAAGGAAGCTGAATGAGGTAGTATAATTGTTAGCAACTATATATAGTATAGTAAGTAGGAAAATATAAAAAGAAAAGAAAATGAAAGTTTAATTATAGTTAGTAATATCGTGGAGTTATTATTTAACTCAACGAACTTACTCCGTTGAGTTATGACCTAACTCCACAAAGGTATGTTATCTCTATTTATGTTACAGAATCACAACAGATGGAATTACCACTAGAT
Source organism: Cymodocea nodosa (assembly GCA_036874045.1). Classification (NCBI taxonomy): domain Eukaryota; kingdom Viridiplantae; phylum Streptophyta; class Magnoliopsida; order Alismatales; family Cymodoceaceae; genus Cymodocea; species Cymodocea nodosa. Next base: position 17,123,569 of record JAZBRI010000003.1, on the reverse strand, counting down.
GCACTAAGGGAAGTACTGAGTAACTTATCAACTAAAGATCTATGCAGATTGTGTTGTGTGTCAAGACAAATTAAAGAATGTGTTAGAGAAAAATATTTTCATAGACTACAAGCTACAAAGATGACTAATATTAGAGATGAATTTTTATGGAAGTCATTTAATCGTAGTTTAATTAGCTATGAATATCTGAATATGGAAGAAAATGTTGGAATTCCACCAAATACATTAGAATGAATAGATCATATTATAGGGATAAACGAAGGATTGATTATTTACAGAACCAAACTAAGGTATGCTATTCTTTTACCTGATATTTTGATTAGAAATCCTATCACTAGAGAAGAATGGAATATAGGAAGACCTAATAAATTTGAAGTATCAACTGAAAATTGTGGGTTAGCTTTAACATTTTCTAATAAAAATTTGACCATTCCTAAAAAATTGTATTACTAGAGACTAACTAGAAATTGGGATGAGGATCTATGTTTAAGTGTATATAATTTTTTGACTAGATCTTAGACTAAAAATGTTGTGATATATCTAGGACAAAAAAATTAATTAACAATATACATGTTATACTTGATGGATATATATCTAGTCACAGATATATTAGTTGCATTTAGATCTAATTTATACATAGTAAACATTGAATATGATGACTAGTCATAGAATATGAATATGAATATCTAGTCATAGAATATTGAATAATGATTTGAATATGAATATCTAGTCATAGATAGTTATGATGATGACTTTATAGAAATATTGCCTATACCTAATGATATAGCTGAACCACCATCTGTAGAACATGATAAAATTCAATTAGGAGTGTGGTATAATGAATATGATGATCCTACATTATGTTTAGTAAGATGGTAGGATGAATTGATGAAATTTCAAATAAGGATTATGAAAGACTTAAATGAATGGAAGTGTGAAGAGGAATATATTGAAATATATGTAGAAATAGAAACAACTACATTATCTTGGAACAGAAAAAGATCCCTTTCTATATTTCAATTCATTAATGGTAATACACTTATATTTAGTATCGATAATATACAACAAGTTTACAAGTTAAAAAGGAGAGCAAACTACATTAAAATGGAATTAATAACAAGAAGAATTATGCCTAAAAGTTTGCTTGGACTGACACATTTATTCCATTTGTCACTACTTTTTAATCAAGTTCTTAAATTATGATCTTGTAATTTTAATGTTGTGTGTACTCTACATTTATTTTTATAAAATAAAGAAAAAAATTCTTTTAGTTTCTATTTTATTTATTTTTAGAAAAGAAAAACAAAATATCAATCCAATTTATTGGCATCTATTTTGGGAAACCAATTGACTTACTTGTGAGCCACCAAAGGCATAGGAATCTGGGTTCCACACAAGACATTGATTTAACAATTTATGTTTTGTTGTTAAGTTGTTATTTTGTTATATATTTTGCTTTTATTTGTGAATGAAAAGTTTTTCAGAATCAAAAGTCAAAAGATATTGAAGGAGATACAAAGAACAAGATATGTAATTGATTACTTATCCTGAATTTGCATTCAAGTACAGTTCATGGAGTTATTCATTAACTCAATGAATTAAGTTTGTTGAATTAGGTGCTAAGTCAATGGAACATTATTCATGCTTGCTAACATTTTCTGTATTTACTGTAAATCTTTTACATTGAAGACAATGCAAAATGTAGGTATAGGGGGGAGGTAACTAGATTAAAATCCAAGTAACCTTGTTAATTAGAGGAATTAGGATTGTGTTGCAAAATTCTATGGAAACTGAAAATTTTTTATGAATTTGCTGTAACTAACCGAAATTTTCTATAACTATTCAATAATTGAAATTGTGAAATTTTTTTTTGAGAACTATAATTGCTTAAATGTTATATTTAGAATTTTATATAAGATGCTACAATTTTACTATTAATACAAATCTAGATATAGTATCTTATGTTTTTGTTGAATTTTATGAGTTTAACAGTTTTACAATTTTAAAAAAAAATCAAAATGCTTAACTGAAACTCAAGAAATAATCTGAAATCCTAAAAGAGCTGAAATGTTGATTTTTGGATTAAATGAGATACATATGATCAAGGATACATTTAATTTGATTGATTAAACTTGTAGAATGATTTACGTGTAAATCTTATTAAATTATAGAAAAATTATGAGTTTATTGATATAGATTCATGTTTTGAGTAAATTACAGAAGCAGGATTATATGAGATTTGTATTTTATTGTATCTGTATTAATGAAATACATATATATACTATGTTGAAAAGAAAAAAAATAGGAAAAAAAGAGAAAAACTTTGAGAGTTTATTGATTTATTTGATCACGAGCTTTTTGTACTTTAGCAAATAAGTATGTAAGGATTGTTGACCTGAAAAAGGACTCTTTAAATCTAACAACCTAAGATCCTTATCAAATCTGGGATTGTTGACTAAAAGCTCAAAACATGGGTACACTAGAAAGCTCTATATGATTCAAGTTTTTCAAATTAACTTCTAAAGTAAAAATATGCATATATTGTTCTGAAAAGATAAAAGTGTTTTGTGAAGATATAAATATCTTTTAAATCGAGTATATTTTTTGTTATCTATGATTACTGAAGTATGAATCTAGAATTAGACTTTTGAAGTTGTTTATTTGAGATACAATTCATTATTCTTCTTGTTTTAATTATATTCAGTTGAATTGTGTTTTGATTCGTATGTAGCTAAAATTTATTCTAGAAATCATATTGGGAAATTTAGGATAACAGATGTTTGAAAAGAAAAAAATGATAATATAATTACCACCTATGTGATGCTAATATATTTTATATGTAATTTACATATATTTTAAATATATTTGCAAGATGGAGAGGAGAAAACAATGTTAAATTAAATTACTGAATTAATACAGAATATCTTTACATTAATCTAATCTATGTATTCTAAAGATGCAAAATGAAGAATTAGCTCTAGTACTTTAGAAAGACCAACTAGTTAGATCTTAGTAGTTTGCTAAGGGACTAGCAAAAGTTAAGTATGGGGGAAGTGTTTAGAATAAAAAGGTGCATAATATTAATGGTTAAATAATGATTAATTACATAATATTTAGCTTATCATATGAGAATTAAGTCATTATGTTATAATTGCACTATTGTATGCTTTAATGAAAGAATCTACATAATTTCAGGGAATTAGTGTTAATTAAGTACATTTCTGAACTGTTGTTGAGTTACAAGCTTTGAAATTCTTAAGTATCTGAATTTTCTGTTATTTCAGAGAGTTACATTTCATATATCAGACAGTTATGTTTTAAATGCTTAAAGAATATTTTATTATTTCTTAGAGTATATGTGTTGTAACATTAATACATGACTTAAGTGGATTTTTAATAAGTTAGACGCTAACTATTCGAAATGTGTCTAAGCATCAAATAATTAGGTTTGTAAGTATTCGAAATATCTTTTTATCATAAAACTTCTTGAGGACACGTGTTGCGATCTAGAAACTTGACTTAAGTTATCTTTCAAAAGATTAGGTGTTAACTATCTAAAATGCATGTAAGTTTTGGATACTTATAGTTATAACTATCCGAAACATCTGAACTCGTTAAGTTAGCATAACTATATGCGTTGAGTTACTTAAATATACATTAAGGTAACACGTTGTGTTAGTGTTATGCAAAAATAGGAAATGTAAACTTTCAGATAGTTAACGTTTCGTTTTAGTCGAAGAGTTATGTTAAAAACTCATATAGTTAAGTTATTTGCATGTGTGTTTTAATGTTTTAAGTTTTCACATGTTTTCCATGTGTGTTTGGTAATGAAAAATCGAAGAGTTAGATAACTATTCAACTTTTTATACACATGGATGGATAACTGTTTGAGTTTTATAAAATGAATAACAAACATATAAATTTTCATGTTTAGTCATGTGTGTTTGCAGGTGCAAAAACTAGAAGAATTAGAAGAAGATACAATATGAAGGAAAACCACAATTGCACGTATCACGTAGGAATTAACTCGTGGAATGAAGAAGAAATCATCATCATTGATATGAATGAAGGAAATCCAACTGATCATTTAAGTAAAAGTAGTTACTACTAAAAGAAATATAAAAGAAGAGAAGAAAGATGAAGAAGGTGTGTAGGTGGAGAACCACACTAACTGTAGGAAGCGTCGAAAGTTCCCTGAAGTTTTACAACATCACCAAAATCACCAACTATCAGAGGTCTATAAGGATACTTTCTGGATGTTGGGTCAATTTTAAGCCAAACATGGTGATTGACAACCACTATGAGAAGTGATTGTGTCATAAGATGGGAAACCATTTTCACCAAGCATCGACTCATATCTCAGGAGATCATAAAGCTTCTAGCCTTGGTTTTGAGTTGATGCCAGTATACAGAAGATGAGATCAACTTACAAGCCTTGGTTTGCAATTCTATAGGGAGAGGAGGCAAGATTGTAAGTGATTAAGTTTTCAATGGTGTAATCGCATCGCATGTAGTGATGGAAGTTCTTACCATCGATAAATATTTTTAAATTTCACATTCACTCATTTTCAAGAACAAATCAAAACAAAAATATCAAAAATAATTAATTATCTATGTTTACATTTAGTATTAAAGTGTTGTATTGTTTGTTTTGTATCATGATTAATGTTATCATTGTTAGTAGTGTGAATGTTTTAAGTTTGTTTGATTTAAAAAATAAGAAATAGTTTTATTGTTTACTAAAATTGATTCATATAGAATACTAAAAATCTTAATGGTTACTATTTGAAATATCTAAATGTTAGTGTTGCTTAATGACAAATATTAGATTAACTAACATTACAAAGCTTAATTGATGTTATTTACATTCTGTGGAATCGCCCAATAGATGACTGAATTCTTTTGTGAATAGTAATATTTAACTAGAAAGGTAGGCTCATGGAGTTAACTTAAGTCTACAAGGTTAGTTCGTTGAGTTAACTATAACTCCACAAACTAAGTCCGTTGAGTTAACTATAACTTAACGAAATGCTTAACTGAATACATATAAACTCTAATATAAAAATCGAAATAGTATACAATTCTTACTCAATCTCTGTAGGATCGACCTGCACTTGCACACAAATACAATATACACTATGCACTTGATGTTAAAAATACAAATTAAACTTAATATCTAATTTGTGTGAAAAGTTGTTTGTTTAATTCTAAAAGAATTTATTAATATAAGTATAAAAACAAATCAAACAACCTAAATAAGTTTTTCTAAATAACTATTTGACTAATTTAACCCACGTACCCAACATGTCTCAATAATGCATATTAAATTAAATTCTACTTAAGAACTTAGAAATGTGAAAGTTAAAAGTATAAAATACATGAGATAGATATATGAAACATACATAGTTTATGACTTTATAAGAGAGTAATATGCATTCATAGCTAAATTAAATAATGAAATATATGAACATATCTGATACTGTAACTTAGTCTATTAATACACTTTGTATAATTCATTTTTATTATGATAGAATTGCATACCTTATTTTATGGCATTCACTTGACTATAATCTTCTTATTGTATGTTAGTTATGTTGTTATTTTATTTTTGGACTTATGATAGATTAACTTACTAGGTAAACGTATTGCTATTGTTGTTTTTCTAGGATACCTAGTAGACTCCTAAGGTAGGTGTGAGAAAAATAGTTTGTGTTAGTCACCTTTTTGTTAGAAGTAGTAATATTTTGCAAATGAATTGAAATATGTGATTTATACCTTGTTTTGTGTAATTCTATTTAGGATTAGATTGTAAAGGATTTTTTGCTTTTATTACTACAAATTTTATCTATGAAACTTAGGTTTTAATTATTATCTTTTGTTTCTTATTGTTATATCTCTTTTAGTAGATATCAACTTTGTAATTTTAAAAAGAGAAGTTTTTTACAATTTTTTTATTTAAGTTTGATTTTTTCTCTTTAATATTACAAGATTGTCATTTCTTCTTTAATATTACCATCATTTTTGCTTATTGCAAACAAGTTTTACCTTAAGTTTTTTCTTTATAATTTTTTGTCTAGATTTCAACCCAACATCTACTTTTGCAAGATGAAGTAGAAGACTAATTACCATTATTGAAATTTACCTCCATTTTTACTCAAGGTTGCCAAAACAAGATGCATATTATATAAAATAGATTTTTTATTTGCATGCAATCAAAATATTGATAATAACTTATATGTCATTTAAAAATTTATATTTATTTTCATGTCATTAAAAAAGTTCCATCTTACTCTAATATCCTTGTTGTTATATTAACCATAGTTTACAAATTAACAAACATTTAATGGATGTTAGTTTCCTTTTTTTAATATAACTTAATTGTGAGAATATTCTAGCAAGAGTCCTATAAAATTTAATGATATATAAATAAATATAAATTTTTAGATAACATGATCAAACTTTTTTAATAGCATACAAGTAAAACAAAATATCCTAAAAAATCAATTGATCATACACGCACATGTCACTCATTATATATGTATGTTAGTTTTTATCAAAACTTGTCAATTTCACTTATTTTTGTTCCTTTTGGGTCATACTTTCTTATTTTTAAAACTTAGTGGATGTATATAATTTAAGTTTAGAAAATATTTTTTTATGATTCTAAAACCATATAAAAATGTAAATAACTAATTTACAATTAATTAATTATAAATAACCGAGTTCTCGTTTTGTAAAACTTATCTTTTGTTTTCAAAATAAAACCATTCCAACACATATATTACTAAATTAAATAATTATTAGTTTATCGATCTAAATGTCATCAAATTGGTTAATTCTTGTTAAATTTTATTCATTGATTTGTAAATAAAAATCTTAAAGGATAAAAATTCGATTAAGTTAAAATTTTAATATATAATAGTTTATATTATAAATTATCCAATTCCAAAATTAGATTTCATTTTTAAAAAGTAAATAAAAAATTAAAAGTAGCTCTTAAAATTTTTTTGGAATTTACACGTACAGTACGGCTCTATTCCATGTTTCCGAACAGACGGCTGTCGCGGTACTCCAGGCTTGCTCTTCTTTCCGGCTGCCAGATTCCACTCCATCCCTTGTAAGTCTCCTTCTCACTGGTGCCGATTCTTTTCCCAGTACTTGCATTTGGAACAAAGGAATCTTGGCAATGCTTTCTCTTCATCCTCGTTGCGTGTTTGACGCAAAGCAGTAGCCCTCCAGCATCTTCTGGTACATTTTGTGGCTTGCATTCACCTACTTTGTGGTACATTTCTTCTTCTTATTATTTGTTTGTTGTCGGTGATACCTGCTTCTGTTCCTGGTTTGCTTTAGTTTCGGACAGAAAAAGAAGTGTATATTATTTTATTGGCTTTGTTTAGTGGACGAGAAAGTCATGCCAAATTTCTTGAAATATATGTTTCACATAGGTTCTGGAAGGCACGCCCATCAGGTATGGTTAATAACAATAACTTAGACGGAGATTTGAATTTGGAAATTTAGTTATTTAGTTCTATTTGAATGATTTATTACTGAGATTTATTTAGTAATTTTATAGCTAATTTAGACTTAATACTGAGATTTTTACTAGTTCTTGACTGAGGCTTGGTAATCCAAATTTGTCCTTAATATAATATTCACTCTTAAATTATCCCTCAAGAAATGTTGCTAGACGTTCAAATTATAGAGAAAATCCCAAAACATCAATTTTTCTGATGAAAACACCTTGGATTTGGTTGTTTTCATCTGTAGATCTCCACATGCCCGTATGTTGTAGATAATGTGATTGCCATTCAATCTTTGTCATTGCTAACCTTAAATAAGTTGTGAGAGATATGATTCATATTCCATAGGTTTTTCCTTTTCCAACTCAGTGCGTGCACCAACTAAAGGTCTGTGAGTTGGGTGCTATCTCATCTCTTCTTGAAGATAGGTCAGTGATTAAAGTTATAAATATAATATCTAATTAATATAAATGCTCTATAACTAAAAATGATTAGATAAATACTCATTGAGTGGAGTTTTCTTCGGTGCATACAATATGATATGCAAGAAAATAATGCAAATGAATTGAAAGAAATCCAAGTCTAAAAGTCCATTCACACTGTTGACACATGACATTATTGATTGGAAAAAAGAGAGATGAATGGTGATCTTGTACTTTATAGAGGAAATGAGAGGCATTCATGTGATAACGAAAATTCTAGAAGTAGAGGACACACAATATGAAAGTGGTAAATATAACTCCTAATTAACATGAAAGCAGTAATACTAAAAGTGAGTAAACAAATACCCAGTAGGGAGAATTTCCCCTGATATGATATGCAAAACAACTAATGCAAATGAATTAATTAAAATAAATTCTCATTCTGGATTCCCACTACAATGATGATAAGAGACCATTAGTGTATAATGGAAAATTCTGACGGAAAAGAAAAGGAAAATTTTGACAGAAAGGAAAAAGGAAAAATTCTAACGAAAAGGAAAAAGAAAATTCTGATAAGGATTTAGTGCACGATGAAAAATTCTAATGGAAATTGTAATAAATGGTTAGTACATGACGGAAAGAAAATGATGAAAAGAAAGAAATCAATCAATAATAATAATAAAATAAATAATACATTTGTCTAAAAATATAAACAATCAAATTCAAATATTACAAATAATATTCAAAAAGTATAAATACATCTCAATTTAAATATTACAATGCTAAATAATATTAAATAGTTCTTCCATTTCACATTACCATCATCATATTTACACGTATTTTATCTGCCATTCCAACTTGTGTATTGCTTTTTATATGTATCTCCCCTATTGGTTGTATGTCATCAATAATATTTAATTCTTTCAACTTATCTTGCATGTCTTCAAGTAAATTTTCTTTATCAATCTTACAGATGAAATTATAAAGTAAAAAACATGCGATGACAATCTTCATTTATGTTTCATATGGATATGACATTTGACCACGTAATATTGAGAATCGATGTTTCATAACTCCAAACGTACGATCAATAACTATTCTCAATTGTGAATGTCTATACTTGAAATTTGCTACAGCATTACAAGGAACTCTATCATTAACATAATTAGATAGATGATATCTTACACTTTAATATGGACAAATATATTCTAGTTAATTTGAATATCTAGCATCAACTAAGTAAAACTTACTTGTATAAAAAAAAAATATCAGTATGGTGATTTTTTCATAGCTTTTAGAAGTAGGAAACACATTTACTTAGTGGAATTTGAAAACCATTAGGTCTAGTAACTATATTTTGGAAAATACAAGTATCAGTAGTTGATCTTTCTCAACTAGCTAAAATATATGTAAATTCTATATCAAAATTACATGCAACCATTATATTTTGAGACAATTCACCTTTCTTGTTTCTAAACCTTACTATATCTTGTTTATAAATAATTGCTTTGATATGTATACCATCAATAACTCCAATGTAATACTGTAAACATAAAATTTTATTTTGATATTGATTAAAATAATATTAAAGATAAGGAAACATTAAAAGTAACAATGTACCTTAAAATATGGATACATATTTGAGTCATGTCGAATTTGACTTGGTGTTTCAAATGAAGGTCTTGTTAGAAACACATGATCTAGTCATAATACAACATTTAAAACTTCATTAAAATATTTACTAACTATCCAACTTGATCGTCTAAATCACTCTATAGTTACTCTGTACCTTTGATTTTGCCCAATTGTTACAAAGAGCATAGTAAACTTCTCTTCTATACTAATATTGTTGGTATCTGTTAGGACTTCTTCTCTTCTCATTAAATTACAAAAATCCTTGAAAATACTTTGATTCATTCTATAAATCTTTCGACAATTATAAGCTTGATGTGGTAAAGAAGGATCTAGTAATCTTTTTATATATTCTACTCCTTCTTGACTATAAATACGATTTGTACTTGAAAACAAAGTTGAGGTACTTGCAATCTCTGCTAAAATATTCTAAAAAGCAAATAGATGCCTTCATCTTCTTCTAGCCTCTTCTTCTTCTTGTTTAAATAACATCAATGTGTTATTTACTAGTTTGATAAATTTCTCTTCGAAAGTCATCGTCACCTATAAAATAATATAGAGCAAAAGAGAACATCAACATCAACTATAATTTCAAACATATTATAAGATTGTCTAGAAATGAACATACTACATGAAATCATTCCACAAACAAAAAGTCCAAACATACATATGACATTATCATATGAAAATATGATAAACAAATATACGACATTATCATTCTATATTTAAAGTTCAAACAAAAAGTACTTGATATCAAACATCTAATACAAAAAAAAAACATTTAAACAATCTTTAGTCCTCCATTTTTTCTAACTAAAACTTTAGCCATGTTTGTCGTATTTCTTTTGGAATTGATAGAAATATTTTATTGAAATCTTTCTTTTAGAATAATTCAATAGCATTAAATTGATCAGTCATAGATAGATCTTCAATTTTAAATATTATTGTAATGACTTCATCTAAATAAAACTGAGACTTCTTTTTGCTTGTGACCATTTTCTTTTGTATCTCAATTATCTCTCTCATTTGTTCATTACATACTTCACCATTAGCATTATCTTTTTCACACAGTAAGAAAAGCTTGTAATGCATCTCTCATATATTTTGCTATCATTTGCTGAGATTTTGCATAAGGACGTGCTCGTTTCTCTTTTTTCCTTTGCTCCAATGGAACTTGTGTACTTCCTCTTGAACTAGGACGTATATCAGAATCTATGTTCATTCCATCTTGTGTAATGTTTAGAATAAATGTACATGGAACTTGAGTGTTTAGTACAACATTTACCTCTTTTACCTGTTTAGACATATTTCTAGTAGTCATAATACCTTCAAAAATTAACTGCAATTGCTTATAAATCAAACATGATTTTTCTTTGTAGTTTTCACACTCTAGATGTGCCTGTAAAAAATTACAATATATATTAAAAAAATTATATTACATAAACTAATAGTCTTAAAGTATGTAAGTAGAAATCAAACATTAATAAACTTCTTCCATATCTCATCATCTGTCAATATATCTTTGTATGAAATTCTATCCTCATCCACTTTGATTTGCAATTTTAGAGTAGTTACGATATATTTATGTCCATGTCTTTAGGCGACTTTCCACATTCTTTTTTGTAATACATGCATTTCTTCTATTATTGTATTTTTCAACTACTTCATCTTAAGTGCTCCCTTTTATCTTTTCATCTTGGGTTTTTTTGTTTTCCTCGTTTAATACTTCTGACAAAATATCTAAAAAGAATGCATCTACATTAACATTCTAAGTTATATAACTTCATCGTCCATTACCCCTTTTATCAGGAGTAGTCATTTTTTATATGAGAACAAATATTAACAAAATATAGCAAAAAATATTTTCATGCAAATACATAAAGCTAGCAAGGAGACAAAATGTACCTTATAATCATTTTTGCATGATAAACAAGTAAAGTTTTCATATATAAACAAATTAGTCATATACAATATAAACAAAGCCACAATGGTAAGAACTTAAATGGTGATCCATTTCCATTTAAAAAAGAGGTAAAACTACAAGCACTTATAGCATGCTTTCACAAAGAGAGTCGAAAGAATTTAGTTGAAATGTTTTGATTGTTCACAATAATAATAATCAAAGGAACTTATAATATTTTTATGTAAATTTACAATATAATATATCAAATTTTAATGTAATATTTGATAAGATAAAACACATTATTCATATGAGAAACGAAAACATAACCAAAAGTAATAAAGCAAAATGTATTTGTAAGCAAGAGGGAGAGCCATGCAAGTTATGGCATTTATGAGTCACGAGAGAGCGCAAATTATATAAATAGAGGTTTAACAATTTAAGACTCTATGAAAGATGAATAATAATAAAAAATAACATGTAAGAAATTATTATGGACTTATCATTATTATGGAAAATTTTAAGAAAGATGTAAGTCTTTTAGCGATCATCATATCAACCAATAATATTATTACTAAATTTGAACTTTCAAAATCTCGATTAAAAAATTAGCATTGCATGAAACTCAATTATGATCTATACACCAACAAATCTATGTATTGTAGTAATCACAAGATGATTATCTCAGATTTGTGCACCAAAAGGAAACCTTGTGAGGTGCTTTCTCATCTGTGAATCAAGTGTATCAGGATTTTGCAATTTCACACAATGTAGTTTCTTATGCATTAACCGTATATGAATAGACAACTGAATTTGGTTGGCTACTACGAACTTGTACCCAAGATTAGGAGTACATCTACCATTCTCTACAAAGTTCTCAACCAAGGAAATTATAACTCAGGTTTCAATGGTCTTGGCAAAAATGAGTGAAAGGTTGATAAATTAATAGAAGAAATATTTACCACTACCTTGGAAGATTGACCTACATAGGACTTGCAGCAAGAAGGAAACCAACAACCCCTCCCCCAACAACGCGTCCATCTAGGCTTGCCAAAGAGACACTCATACCACCAAATCGGCTTCTAGTTCATCCATTTTCATTGGACATAAATGATCCAGACAAGGAAAACACTTACATCATTTAAATGGGCCTACTTTATGAAGGATTGACTTCTTCTTGGTTTCACTTCTTTTGACAATTTTTTATCTTTACTATTTCACAAATAAGTGAAAATCAAAAGGGAAGCCAAATGCATGGGAAACCAGTCTTCTACAAGAACGACATGAGTGAAACCAAATGCTTGGAAGCTATAAACAAAAAGGAAAGTAAAAAAAGAATTTGATCACCAACTTTTAACACTCGAAATCATCATACAAAGGATTAATATACTCGAAATGGACAATAAAAACAATGGTATAAAAAAAAAAAAAAGTTGGAAGAGGAGATTTGTGTACTGACTGTGAGATGGTGTTGAAGCGGAATGGTTCTTCCTGGAAGTGGGATAGCGAAGCGGAAGTGGAGATGATGCCACGAGCACCACTTTTATTTGGTGAAGGGTTCTTCGAGCACGATGTCGCCTGGACCAATCTTACTAGAAGGGTTCTTCGAGCATGAAAGAGTAATGGCAAGCCGAGCATGAAAGAGAATGGTGACCGAGCACGCGTCTTGTTAGAAGTGGAGTAGTAGAGATCAAGAGACTTCATGTGGAACAATGGAGCAATGAAGTAGAAGTGGAGACGATGTCGCGAGCTTCGAGCGAAGAAGTCGAAATCAAATGGGGGGAGGTCGAAAACGAAAGAGCGGTAAAGGAAAATTTTCCTTTTTATACGATGGTAATTTACCTTTTTCCTTTTCGAGAGGAAGTACGTACACTAATGACATTCTGATGGAATTTAACGATTTTCCTTTTCATCAGCTGAATTCTGTCAGACACTAACCTCCCCTAATTGATAGGTTTAAAAGAATGTTGAGCTTAGAGAGAGAATAGAGGATGTGAGACTCAATCTCTAGATCACAAGGTTTTCAATGTTGAACTCCCCCTTTCACCTTATGTTTTTTATCCCTATTCTTCAGGTGATAAAAGGTGATCCATAGAAGTGTCATGTGCTTTAGGGCTTGTAAAATAGGGAAACCTTACCATTTATGTACTAAATGATAATGATTCACCACCCTGTTTGGACTTTTATCAAAAACTAAAGAAGAGGGAAAACATTGTTGACGAACTAAATGAAATTGAGCTTCAAATTTTTGTTGAAACCAGACTATAGATATCTTTTTCCCTTTTCCATAGCTATAGACTGGAAACTGCAATTGTCCACAACCATTGAGATTCACAATTGAAATAGAGATGAATTTCAAAATAAGAAAATGGGAAGCCACTGTACCATGAATTAAAACTTAACATGCCAATGCAAGATGTACAAAAAACTATGGGCTTTAAGAAAATTCTGATAAATTAGACCATGATTATCCTGATTCTAATGAATTGGATTGTAGATATTTGTTGTTTTATCCCTCTAGCTGGTTGAAGACTTCTCTTGCACGTGATATAGGATATTGGAGGTGTCAAGTGGAGTATCTACATTTATTGAATTATGTATGCAGAAATCACTTACATGTGTTCATGGCCACTCACATCTGCATAATTACATTCAAATTCAGTTTTTTTTATATTAATTTTCAGTTATTGCTACATCCATTTCATAATCAGTTGTTATTTGTGAGCATATTCATACCTGATTTTATCATTTATGGCATGTTATCATATTTGGATATGGGAACATGATTACTGTTGACGACCATTGATAATTTTTCTTTGTTGTTCTTTGATCATGCTTTTTCCAAAGCAGGTTGCAATTCAGTGAAAGCCATTTCAGAATTCAGAACGTAAAGATATGTGCTTGTCATTTTCACAAAGAGGTATTAGAAATATGATCAGCACTTCTAGGTCTGTAGATGGTAAAGAAAAACCATCTTCATTCCCTGAAAATCTTCAGAAACAAAAAAGAAGTGGCACAGTTAACCTGCCCCTTGAAGCACATTGGGACTTGACTCAAATAGGAGTGAAATTCCCATCAAAGGTGAGTTCTTGGTCCATCAGGGACTCCTTCAAAAGAAAAAATTTGGGTGATACCTTGTGGAAGGGAATGGAGGGTGCTCATGATCCGAAGGATGAGCTATCAGTGAAAGCTTTCAGAGAATTACTTATCCTAGAAGGTCTGCTTCCTAAAAAACATGATGATTATCATACGCTTCTACGGTATGCATATCTTACACCCCTTTGGAAAAAATTCATATGTTTGACACATTATGATAACAGCATTTGCTCTTGCCATTCCTGAATTACTAAGATTGTAAATTTCTGAGGAATTCTGGTAAAAAGTGCATAAGATTGTCTCTTAAGGGAGAGTGTGAATTGTATCCTTTCCATCTTCCCTCATCTTTTATTATTGATAAGAATTCTAGTTCTAATGCATAATTAGTGGACTGATGTTTCAGTTTCCTTCGCACAAGGGGGTTTGACATGTTGAAAGCAAAAGATATGTATTTAAAGATGTTGAAATGGCGCAAAGACTTTGCTGTTGATGCAATTGCAAAGGTAAATCAAAAAGCCAATAAAGATCAGCTAATCATCACCATTGAATGCATTTTTATTTTCCAACTCTCAAACTTTATTTGTTATTGTGTATTCTATTCTTATTTCTCAATAAAATATGTATGATGCTTGCTAGAACAGTAATCAATCATCCTTTCCTTTGACAATGGATGCAGGACTTTAAATTTGATGAGTATGAGAAAGTCAAGAAATGCCATCCTCATGGATTTCATGGAGTAGATAAATATGGAAGACCATTGTATATTGAAAGGATGGGAATGTTGGATCTCAATACCCTACTACAAGTGACTACCATTGATCGCTACTTGAAATACCACATTTCTGAACAGGAAAAGACCTTGAATTTGAGATATGCTGCATGTTCTATTGCAGCAAAAAGGCACATTGCCTCTACCACAAGCATTCTGGATGTCAAGGGAGTGGTGAGATTTGCTTTGATGTATCCATGCCATGAATTAGGATATAATTAAAAAGGAATACTTAATGTGTCATTCCCTTAACAATTATAAGATACAATGCACAAGGTCCTTGTTATTAGATAAACCACTTATGAACCCCTGTATTCCATAGTTTGTTGGTTGTTATCTGTTATGATTCCATGGTTGTAGTTTTGTTGTAATTATGAGCTGATGACTTTTCATGTAGGGCATTAATAGCTTCTCAAAGCCCGTCAGAGAACTGTTTATAGAAATTCAAAAGATCGACAGCAATTATTATCCAGAGGTATGTTGAGTTTTGATGATAACAAACAAGTCAAGATCTTATACTAAATTTTATAAGTTGAAAGCTCCTCTTCAATTAATGTCATTTTAGTTTGCATTTTACAGACACTAAATCAACTGTACATTGTCAATGCTGGAAATGGATTCAGGGCCCTATGGAAAGTGTTAAAGACATTTTTGGATTCCCGAACATTGTCAAAGATACATGTAAGTTTTCCAATTCATAATTTTCATCCTACAATTAGAATATAGTCAAGAGTTAAGTTACATACTACATTTCATTTTTGACATATTGATTCTTTTTCTTAAAATGTCTTCATGGAAGTGTAGGTGCTAGGGAGCAACTATGAAAATAGGCTGCTTGATATTGTTGACAAAAGGTATATTTTGGCACATATGTCTCTTTTCTCATGTTAATGTAAATAACGGAAGTCTTCTTGCTTCAACAGAGATTTGCCATACTATCTTGGTGGCACTTGTAACTGTTCAGAATTTGGTGATTGTTTACTGAAGGATAAAGGGCCATGGACTGATCCAGAAATTATTGATATTGTGAAGGTGGGTGTAAAGAATATAATCATGGAAGCATTTTCTTTCTTTTTGGGTGTCACAACTTTCTAGGAACTATAAATTGTGATGTGCATATGGATCAAAAGGTCAAATAACAGAAAAATGTGAAAAAATCAATCCACTTTTAGACTTTTTATAGCTAAGTCATCATTCCTTTTGGTTCCCCAAGAGTTCCATTCCATTTTCACTATTTTCTTCAACAAACATAACAATCTAGTTTGGAGTACACCTTCAGAAAAAAATTGAATTAACCAAAATTTTCGAAACAAATCATCGATCTGATGTTGGCCTAGATTCAAGTCAGCGGGGAATATAACGTACCTAGTTATTTTCCAATTTGAAACCCAGTTCTTTTAGGATTCTTCGGCAACTCTCCTGGTTTTTTTCTCATTACTAGATCAAATTCAATATTTTTCTTACATAGTATCAGTTATATGCATTTTTTAATGTTAATGAAATATACCTGAGACGAATGAAGAAAAGAGTTAATCTAGAAGGGGAAAAATCTTTTATGGACACACAGCAAACAATAATAAAGACATGCTTGATGTATGTTTTAGAAATATATGGAAGAAAGGGGATCCATGTAGCTAACCTTAGATAGTAGGATTATAGTTCATATTGTTATTGCTTGATGTATGTTTTCTGATTCCAAAAACTTTTTGAACCATAATAGTTGCACTGTGGAACATCAAAATCAGTTCAAATTTCAAATGGGAGAAAAAAAATCAGTTTACATAGTTGTCTCTTTTATGTAGGTATTTTCCACTAGAGGACAGGAATTTGAAAAAGTGAATAATGGCAAGATGGTCTATGAAGATCCAGGATATCAGGTTTTAATTACAAATTTCATCCACACTTCATAAAATGTTTACATGTATGCCATCTAGGAATGTCATCGAGTTACACTGTTAATGTTTGGTGCATGTGTAAATGGCATTGAGGGTGTTAATCATTTTGCATCTTAGCCCATTTTATTATTTTGATCCTAAGCCTGGAGTAAAACCTAAGTACTGCTTGAATAGAGATTTAAATATCACAACTCAAGATACCTAATTCCTTACAAGTTCTGAATAATACCTGAATTTAATGTAGATATGTATTGATGAAAAGTTCAAACATATGTTTCTTGAACACACCCAAAACAACTTAAGCTATAAACTGTTAGGTTATTTTGTTTATATGACATGAATGTTAGAGAGGTGAATACAAAAACTTGATTTATAAGTGATGAGTCTTGTTTTTGTAGTTAACTAAAAGTTAAAAAATCTCTTTAGATTATTGTTTGTCTCAGATACTATTATTTTTACTTTTGGTTCTTGATATTATCTCTAATGTGAATATGTTTTTAACTTTATTTTTTGTGGAATAATCTTCTTATTGTAGGAAAATATAATTTTAATTTGCTTATAAATACTTTTTGTATAAACATATTAATATTATATGTATATGTTCGATTAGAGGATCATTTATGTTTAAATCATTTTGAACTACTAATCTAGCCTAACCTATTTTTTTTCTAATAGGTTGGGTTACAGGTCAAAGTGTTAAAATTGAGTCATGACCTGACCCATAACCCACTTAGAAGAGATGGGTTGAGTGACAGAATGGCCTCCAACCTAATCTAGCTTAACCGATTAACACTTCTATTGATGTAGAATGGTAAACATCAGCATTATCAAACATGATTAGACCAAAGCTATACAAATCAGAGCTTTGAGGAGAAGTAGGTGGAAGCAAAAACAAAACAGAAAAATGTTTGTAGGATTGACTGATCCTGACAAGGGCTTGGTCAACTGATCCTTATAAAGGATTGGTTGATCTGGTTAGGTTGCCTTATAAAAGTTATGTGGATTCACCAGTCCATTGATACAATCCAATACCCAACTAAAATGTTCACTGAAACTATGCATTGGTCAAAATCCAAACATAAGGCATATATCAGACTATACCCTATCTAGATCAATGACATTTTGCCAATGAAACATACCCTACTTTCTATACAAATAAGTATAAGAAAAATATACTATTTTTTTTATTAGAGCACACAGAGAAATACAAAAGAGAATGTTTCTTACAATCCATTCATTTACAAAGGAAAGTATCACTCATTTACATCTTACTTACAGAACACTCTTTTACATTTAAAACTCCACTTGCTAAATTACTAATGCAACTATCTATCCAACTGTCAATATCCTTTTAGGTGTGGCATCTCTTTCAAGGTAGGTTGCCACTCGTAGTATCTTTAGCTTGTTTTGGTTGACCAGTTTGATATGTAGTGTTTAATAGAAAAGCACTCCAAGTCCTAAGTCTCAACCAACTCAGATTAGCCAAGGTGTAACACAGCCATATATAAGAACCTGTATAAAACTTTTATAGTTACTTAAAAGTATAGTTTAAAATTTTCCATGTGAACCAATCAATCAAAAATTTTCAATTTATATAAGCAATAGTATTTTTATGTTACAATATTTATTAATAGTGTTTCTTTGGTACTTTGATAATTCAAATTGTGAGAGTAAATGATCTATTAGAGTCATTGTATATTGTGGGTTTCATCTCACATTAGTTAAATCATGTTTATCTTTCTTATGTAGTCTTTATATATGAAGGTCTTATTTTTGTTAATAGAATTATTCTCTTTTTACTTACCTATTGTGTTCACACATCGTATTAGTGTTTATGTTTTGAGAGTCCAAAAAGCATGAGGATTTAAGTAGGAAGGAAGGAAACCCTAGTCATTCCCTCTTTCTAATCACCATGGTTGTCAACCCTATCTAGGCCTCTATCCAATTTTTCTTAACCACCACCATTGGTGGCTCTTGTCTACGCTGCCACCACTAGTGTTGGTCCTTTTCTAACCATTCAACCCATTGTCCACTATCCCATCCCACTTGCTAGTTTTCCTTCTACTAACAAAATAGGGGGAGAAATCTTACCTCCCTCCTGTTGTTGACACCTACTGTCGCCACTCAAAATTTCCACCATTGTTGCTAAAGGGGAGATGTATGAGTTGCATGTGAAGGACAATAGAGAAAAGAAGGGAATGAAAAGAAAAAAAAAGGAAAGAAAAAGGAAAAAAAAGAAAGAAGAAAAATGGAACAAGGAGAGAGGGAAAGAAAAGGAAGAAGGATCGAGAACAAGAGGAAGAATGGTGTTGAACGTGTGAGCTTAAATTTTTTTTAAAAAAAAGACAAAAAAAGAAAAAAATTGAGTAAAAAAGTTAAACAATGGTGGAAGTAAAAAATTTAAAAAATTCCTAAGGGTAGATTACATCCATTTATATATTTTTTGAGGATGGACTATATTTGTTTATTTATTTTACTTTAGATTGCATCCAGTGGTTTATTTACCACTATTTAAGATATAGTTCTTAGATTATTGCACTACTATTATAATAATTGGTTTCCTAGCTTGGATTGTATTCAATTGGATTTTATTGAAATGTAACATAAATTTTAAATAATTTGTTATTAAAGTATTTTCAGTTATTTGTACATGATTTAAGATTTTTCTCATGCATGCAACTACTATATCTCTATCTAATTGATATTTTATGCATGATAATTGTCTAAAAAATTTATCTAGGTGTTTTATATGCTTATCATAGCTTGTTTTAACTCATCCTTGAGTTTTGAGTTGAAATTTGGAGTTTTTTAGTTATTTCTATAAAACTATTGTGTTTTCACTGATACGATCCTTGATATGTTTCCTTTTTCCATAGGTCTAATCTTCTATATGATATCAATATTTGAATCCTTGTTTAAGTCTTTTAGTATATGGATCAATTCATTCCATTACCTTGGTTACCCTTAGGACCACTTGTTTCCTTGTATGGCTAGACATATACTATCTTGGTAGTGTATTTTGGGTGAATTTATTTTTTGCTTGGTATGTATTTTTTACCAAGTGTGGGTCTCCACCACTTAGTTAGCAATTGAATGAGTGACTATGGATTCGATAGTTGAAAGACTTATCCCTTATGCCACCAAAGAATAGTAGGCTCACCAGCCTTTCATTCCCTCATGTATAAAGGATGGAAACTCCATAAGATGTGGGTAAAGGTATCCAAGGGCCCAAAAAATTTCTCAGGAATAGCCTTCCAAAATTTCTTTGGGAGAGTGTAATTCAATCTAACGAAAATTTTTCCTAAGACATTAGGGAAGGCTTTGCTTGAGATGAAAATAATTGTCCTGTCCTTGTACTCATCTTGGATCTTGGGTTTCTCCTAAGTGAGTCGATAGATATTGCCTCTTTCGAATTTGAATCCCACGTTGCATCAAGGAAGAGTGTGTTAGACCATTTTATTAATCTTTAATTTTGTGCAAATATTTCTCTTGTAAGTCTTTTCTACGGGGACATTATTTTCTTAAAGAGTAGTATCTAATATTCTGTTCAAATGTATGTTATATCCTCTTATGAATTCATTTGGCATCTGTTAATTTTTTACAAATTCTGGAACTCTCCAGAATATTTTCATTTCAACCCTTGACTATAATTCTATATTTTATTTTAATTTTTTTATATAAAAAATGGAAATTTAATAAGTTTAATTTCACATTTATACTAAACATGACAGTACCGAACGTCATTCAATATTTTCATGATTTCACATTGAAGCATTTTGCAAAATTACTAAAATTTTATGTTACAATTCTCCATTGCCTAATCTGACTTTTGATGATTTTTATATGTTGAAATATAAGAAATGGGTAGAAATGGAATGTTATTCTTAAGTAAACAAGACTTCTATATATAGAAACTATATATATAGAGATTATATATAAAAAAAAGATATAACTTTAGCAATGTAGGATTAAACCTACTTACAATACATTGGAATGACATATAGAAGCATGGTCTCCGTTAGGACATTGGAAAGAGAGAAAAAGAATGAAGTCACTAACTAGTTTAATTTAAGGATAAAATAAGAAAAACTTATATACAAATGTTGTGAGAGTGAAGGGACTCCTTATGAACTTGGATAAGTACTCTAGGTATGTATAGAGAAACATTAGACACCCTATGCTCTTGAATTACTTGAGTTTTTAGTTAAATTAGATAGGTGAGTCCTAGGTGTCTAAAGGATGTGTATACTAATTTAAGGTGTTGAGTGTGTTTAAGTGTCAAAAAAGAGTAGATGAGAAGAATGGGCCCATGAGGTTCATTTGAGATGAAATAAGATGAAGGTGAAACAAGGAGAGGAGAGGGAAGGATCTATAAGGGCTAGAAAGGGAAGAGGATGGTTGTGTACTAATTTTTCCATTCAAGTGTGAATATGAAGGAAAGTACTCCTAAGTGTCTATGTGTTTTAGTCATAATTTGTAAGTGGCTAAGTTATTTATAAGATGAGAAATATAATGCAAGAGAAGTAAGGTCAAATCATGTAGAGACATGAAACAAAATTATGCAAATATGTCTTGGATAATGCAAAATATAGTAATATGGAAGATGCATAGTTTTGGTGTGCTTGGGTATGCTACTAGGAGCATAGATTCAAAAATCAATTTGGATTGCCAAAATATTGTCAATTTAGAATGATTTTTTAGATGTTCAATATTGATATAGGATGTATTTTTGATATATTGGAGGATCAATCAATTCATCCTACCAGATCATTGTGGGATTGTAAGATCATTCAAGTTAAAGAAGTTTTTAAATAATGGAAGGGTAGATTAATCAATTTGTGCAAAGGATTGATCAATTTGGCAAAAGGTTCTTTATTGAAGTGTCTCTTCCTCTTCATTGGAGTATCCTTTTTTCTTTGTTGAAACCTCTATTGAAATATTCCTTCATTTCTTGCAAAGTGTCTTTCACTATATAGATTTCTTGTTTGCTACCACCATAATCCATTAGGGTTTTTAAGTGGGGAGATGTAGAAGGAAGAAGGAGAGGAGGTAAAGCATGCGAATGGAAAAGAAATGAGAAAATGGAAAGAGAAAGAAAAGAAAAAAATAAAAGGTGAAGAAAGAGAAAGAAGAAAGGGAAGGGAAGAGATGGTGAAACATGTGAAAAAAAGGAAAAAAATAGAAAAAGGAAAAAATAGAATAAAAAAATGAAAAAAATTATTACATAAAAATTTATGTTTAAAAAAACACAAACTTTAACTCAATTTATTAAATTATTTTTTTAAATTTAAAAATATAACTTGAAATAATTTTTGTAATCTTTTAAAATGTCCTAATTTTAAAAAAATTAATTCACAAAATTAATTTTCTATTTTTCCAATTAATTCACATGACTTTTTCTAAAAATATTAATTAAATTATAGGAATAAAAATTAAATATGTCAATTGGTCATGTTAGTATGATAGCTTGAAAGTCCTTCGACCTAGGCACTTTTCATGTTGAGTTGGGTATCAATTGGAGTGGTTTAGGCATGATCTTAAGGACCTATTTAGATTATGTTGTTGGCATGGTCAAATTATGTTGGTACAAACATAAACAACATGACCTCAAAGGATGAGGACAATGAACGAGTTGCAAGAGGGTAACTACGTGTTTGGGTGGTATGTAAAGTTGTGAGCAGCATAGGCAAGTGGAATGGGTCACGAGCTAGCAACATGGATGCATGGAGCAAAGGTAATGAGTGGGCAATTAGGGAAGTTATGAGAGAGTGACTAGGTTGTGTGTAAAGTGATGAGTGACATGGATAGGTTTAGTGGGTTAGTGATATAGTTATATGGGGCGAAAGTAATAGTTGGATGATTAGGAGAGTTGTGAGGGGGAAATTGTGCAATATAAGCATGTGTACAAGGGTAAGTCACTATCTTTACTCCTTCAAAATAATTGGTGTATATCTTCACAAAAGGATTGAGAATTCAGACATTTCAAAAATTATGTTGCAAGTTAGGTTTAATCAATATATATGCTTCAACTTGAGGGGGAACTGTAGAGTTATGTATTTCTTAGTGTTTTACTATACTTAAGGGACAATAACTTATGTTATTGTGGTTCATATTATTTATTCCTATATATACTTTAAAGTAGATGTGTGGAGTCAGTCTTTAGTTCATAAATCGATAGTCGAAGTTAAAGGTAAAAGTTAGGACCTTTGCTATGGCATTCGGAAGAGTTCATCTAGATAACTAGCAGTTTAACCAAAAAAGCCGAGGAAGTTGACTTAACTGTCTAGCGAGTGTAGTCATAGGAGCTTTTGGAAGGACTTGCTGGATTTCGATGGCTATGCAACAGAAGATCAGGGTAGAATTTATAATTATTGTATTTAGGGTTCGCATATTTCCTTATAAATAGGGATATAACTGCACAAACTTATGCGCACCATTATCAACATCTCAAGAGCTAAGATACTTGTAGACGTAGGCAGTTGCCGAACCATGTTAAACTTGTATGCTCATCTTCTACTTTCTCTTCTTCTTCATCTTTCAGTCACTATGAGCTGAGAGTGAGTTTCTTCACGAGCAAACAAACGTCGTCTTTTTACCGGTAGGTTCCATTTCAAGATGTCGGAGAACAAGGGAGAAGACTGCGATAAGGAGAGAGAGAGAGAGTAAAGGTTGTTGTAGTCTTGATCCCTCCCAATAATTGGTATTAGAGTATGGGTTGTAAGTGGACACACAACGAAGAAGATCATTGATAGAAGATTGTAGGTGGAGAGGAGGTAGTAATCTGAGTTGTTGGTGACTCCTATCGTAATCAATGTACACAGTAGAAAGAGCAGATTCCAAAGAATATGCGAGATCCAAGAAGATGACTAGAGAAAGAAAGTTCAACATCGAGAAATTTGAATGTAAAGATTTCGATTTTTAGAGGATGTAGATAGACTATTTGTACTAGAAAGACTTTTATCTATCGTTGTTTGATAGAAAATCAGAGAAGATGGAATAAGAAGAGTGAGAGCTTTTGGATTGGAAAACTCTCGACATGATAAGGCTGTCACTAGCAAGGAACGTGTTTAATGTTGTCAAGGAAGTGACAACGGTTGGAATTATGAAGGTCCTGTCCAACACCTACGAAAAGTCAACAGCATTAAATAAAGTTTTCCTTATGCATTGTTTTTTTAACCTAAAGATGCAGGAAGGTGCACCGGCAACCGACCATGTAAACGAACTCAATACTTTACTAACTTAGATGAACTTAGTAAAGATTGTGTTTGACGATGAGGTCCAGGCATTGATATTGTTGTTAAGTCTGTCGTCGAGTTGGTTTGTAGTGGTGACTTTCGTGAGTAACTCGTTGAGACACAGAAGTTTGGACATGAGCTAGATAACCAACTTGGTATTGAATAAGGACATCCGTTGGAAGAACAATGGAGAGGCGTCAACCCCAACGCCTAGTGCGGAGAACTACGGGTGGAATCAGTCTAGAGGTCGGATCTTTGGGAAGATTCGTCAAAAATCCTAGGGTAGAAATAGAAGCCGATTAGATGTAAAGTGCTAAAACTATGAGAAGTTCAGGTATTTTCAGTCGTAATGTTCGAAACCTAAGAGAGACAAGGCAGAAACTAGCAGAGTAGGTTTAACACTCTTGTAGATGGATTAGATGATGCCTTGGTTTATTGTGTCGATAGTTTGGTTAACACATGGGTGATGGACTCTAAGGCGTCTTTCCACACAATGCATCGAAAGAAGTTATTGCACAGTTATCATGTAATGCTGGTACAGAAGATATATATGACAAACAATTTGAGTTTGGATGTGCTAGGATGAGGAGAAGTCTGGATCCAAACGAAGTAAGGATTGTGGAGACTTCAAGATGTGAGGTATGTCTTAGATTTGGCCAAGAACTTGATTTCTGTAAGCCAGCTTGAGTAGGAGGGTCTCCATGTTGGGTTTGGAGTTGGCAAGTGAAAAGTAACCAAGGGTGTCTAGGTGGTTGTCTCTAGCCAGAAGATCAGAACTTTGTATCTGACAACAGACGGAGTGGAGGATCGATCGTTCATAGTAGTTATTGCCACAGAAGAGTCTAATTAGTAACATTGTAGATTGAGACACATGAGTGAGAAAGAGCTAAAGATATTGGCAGTTGGTGGTAAAATTCCAAGTTTGAAGGATGTTAGCTTGAAAAGTTGTGAGAATTGTATCTTAGGAAAGCAGAAGCGTGTCAGCTTCTCAAGGGCAGTACATGAGCCGAAATCGAGTAAGTTGGACCTAGTTCATACAGATGTGTGGGGGCTGATTCCTGTCAACTTTATAGGTAGATCCCAATACTACGTCATGTTTATTGATGACAACATTCAAAAGGTTAAGGTTTAGGTGCACTTCCTCAAGCATAAGTTAGAGGTCCTTCAAGTTTTCAAAAGATGGAAGATAGAAGTGGAGAACCAGATAGGAAGGAAGATAAAGTATGTTAGACTAGATAATGGTGGTGAATACGACAGTAGAGAATTCATTGAACTTTGCTAGTCGAAAGGAATTAGAAGAGTTTAGATGGTACCCAGAACACTACAACAAAATTAGGTCACTGAGAGAATGAACCGAACATTGAACAAGAGAGTCAGGTGCATGAGGCTACATGTTAGCTTTCCAAAATCATTTTGGGTAGAGGTAATTAGCACAACTACTTACTTGATTAATCAAGACTGTCAGTCTCGATTGGCTTCTAGATATCAAAAGAGTTTTGGAGTGAGAAGGAGATTAACCTGTCTCACTTGAAGATATTTAGATGTTTATCTTATGTCTATGTCAATGAAGATAAGAGAGATAAACTAGACCTAAAATCTAAGAAGTGCTGCTTCATAAGATACAGATAGAATTATTTTAGTTACAGGTTCTAGGATGATGAAGCCAAGAAGGTGGTCTGAATAAGGAATGTCCTATTCGAAGAGAAGCTTGTACAAGCACAGAGGTGTAGCGAAAAATCAAGATCTGAGAGAAGTCACCCAAATGCTAGTAGGACACATGTAGATTCCAGGAATTCTAGGACGGAAGACCATAATAGCAGTACCTAATTTGAGTAGACACACTGAATCACTAGCAGAGCAGGACCAGATTCTAGGTGGAAGGAACTAGATTTCCACAAATGTAGATTTAGAAATCGGAGACAATGTCAAGATAGATGTTGAGATCATTAAAGATTTTCAAAATGAGTTAAGGGTAGATTAATCGACTCAGATGAAGGAGATAGAGGAGCTAATGGTCAGCCCTCAACCAAAGAGATCCACGAGGATTTCCAGACCTCTAGACAGGTTTGTGTTATCTTTTAACTACTTGCTGTTGACAGATGATGGCGAGCTAGGGACTTACCAAGAAGTTGTACGAGAGAAAGATGTAAATTAGTGAGAGTTAACGATGAAAGAAGAAATGAAGTCCTTAGAGTAGAACCAAACATGGAAGTTAACTCCATTACTAGAAGGCAAGAGAACACTTAGCAACAAATAGGTGTTTTGACTAAAGGAACAATCAGATGATAGTAAGAAGTACAAGACCAGACTTGTTGTTAATGGCTACTAGTAAATCTAGGATGCTGATTACACAGAAGTATTCTCTCTAGTAGTCAAGATGATTATAGTGAGAATCGTCTTGAGTTTAGTGGCAACCGAGGATTTGTTCCTAGAACAAATGGATGTAAAGACTACTTTTCTTCATGATGAATTGGACGAAGAAATTTATATGCGGTAGCCAAAAGGATTTGCAAAAATCGGTAAGAAGAAAAATCTAATTTATAGATTGTAAAGAAGTCTATATGGCTTGAAGCAAGTACTTAGGTAATGATATAAGAAATTTGATAGCTTTATTTGTACTACAGGTTTTAATAGATGTAATACAGATTATTGCAGTTACGTGAGACATCAAAAGAATTGTTATGCCATTCTTCTAATCTACGTAGATGACATGTTTATTGCAAGCTCGAGCATGGAGGAGATTCAGAAGCTGAAGGATCAACTCTACCAGAAGTTTGACATGGAGGACATGGGTGCGGTAAGACAAATTCTTAGAATGAGGATCATCCGAGATAGGGAGGTTGACACATTGAGGTTGAGTTAGAAGAAATACTTAGAAAAGGTACTAAAGTGGTTCAACATAACAGATGAGTGGAAGACAGAGTTGCCACTTGGAGCACACTTCAAGTTGTTGAAGAAACAATCTTTAGAAATAGACACGGACTAGGAAGAGATGTCTCAAGTTCCCTACGTGGCATCCTTAGGAAGTTTGATGTATGCCATGACTTACACTCGACCTGATATAGCTCATGTCATTGGAGTTGTAAGTAGGTTTATTGCAAATCTAGGTGTAAAGCATTGACACGTCGTAAGGTGAATATTACAGTATCTCATGAATATCTCTGAGTTTGATTTGTACTTCTAAAAGTGGTTAGTTGAGTTGATGGGTTTTTTCGATTTTGATCTGGGAGGAGACCTAGACAAGCTTAGGACCACCTCAATGTATGTGTTTACCATAGGAGGTATTGTGGTAAGTTGGAGATCCAAGTTATAGAGCATGATTGCTCTCTCCACCATCGAAGTAGGATATGTGGTAGTTGCTAAAGCAATGAAGGAGAGAATTTGGTTAGAGAATTTACTAGTCGAACTCAACCATTGGTAGGAGAGCAATGTATTGTACTGCAATAGTTAGTCTGCCATTTACTTGGTGGAAAACTCAAAGTTTCACTCAAGATCTAAGTATATCAGGATGATGTACTATTTCATTCGGGAACAGATCGAGGATGGGAGTCTTAACCTCTAGAAGGTGAAGAGAGTTGAAAATGCAGCAAACACCCTCACCAAGGTCGTCTCGTTTGGAAAGTTCAGGCTCTACCGAAGCCTGATGAGTCTCCTAGGAATGTGAATCAAGGAGATTGGTGCTAGATGTAGAAATCTTACAATAGAATTATAGGGACCTAGATGCAGCAAGCAAAAAGATAGTCTTTAAGTGGAAGATTGTTAAGGTAGATGTGTGGAGTTAGTCTTCAATTTGTAGATCGGTAGTTGAAGTTAGAGGTCGAAGCTAGGACCTCCGCTACGGCATCCAGAAGAGTTCATCCAGATAATTGGTAGTTTAACTGAAAAAGTTAAAGAGGTCGACTCAACTATCTAGTAAGTGCAGTCATGGGAACTTCTAAAAGGACTTGTCAGATTTTGATGGTTGTGTAGCAAAAGACTTGTGTAGAATTTGTAATTATTGTACTTAGGGTTTGCATCTTTCCCTATAAATAGGGATATACCTGCATAAGTTTATGTATGTCATTATTAGTATCTTAAGAGCTAGGACACTTGTGGGCGTAGGTAGTTGTTGGACTACGTTAAATCTTGTGCATTCATCTTCTACTTTTTCTTCTTCTTCTTCATCTTCCAACCATCGTGAGTCCAGAGGATGTATTTCTTTATGAGCAAACAGACGTAGTCTTTTTACTAACAAGTTCCATTTCAAGACGTTGGAGAACAAGGGAGAAGACGGTGACAAGGAGAGAGAGAGAGCAAAAGTTGTTGTAGTCTCGACCCCTCCCAACATATACTTCTTCATATTACACCTTGTAATTGTAATTTTGGTTACTGAGTGAAACCCTTATTCTTGACTATCATTTTAACACATTTTTACATTTAAGCTCCTTAAAATGATATTACTTAAAAATCATGATAAAGCGTAAAAATTATTTTCTAGTAACCCATAAAGTATGGTAAAAATATCTCTTAAGAATACACAATTTGATGCTTAAGGATGCATTTTAAATCTAATAACTTTTGATCTAGTAATTTGATTCAAATCAAATCAATTTTGTTATAGATTTTAGATTAAGAAAACAAAACTAAACATATTAGATTATAGACCTCACTTTTTGGCCTCTTGCCAATGACTTAGGCATGTGTCACAATGCCTAGGCTAGTGCAGAATGCAATCTCATACTGATCTAATTCTTATTAATATCTTCTTGTAGATTTCTTCTTGCTAAATTGAAAATATCTAGTTAGATTGAAAAATCCTTTCCGTTGACTACAATTTTTCATTGGTCAAATTGAAAAATATTTTATCATATTGAAACTTATGTCTTTTTCTTATTAGACTGAAAACCTAATTTTATCGAAAATATTTCTTTTGGTTCAACTAAACTTTCTTGACCAAAATAATTTTCAATTGTGAGCAAGTCTTCACACCACATGTTGGCTCATCAACCTTTGAATCGATCTCACCACATCATTTGGCCATATAGATGTTGTGCGAGAGAAAAGAAAGAAGAGATGAAAACCAAGTACACAAAATTAAATTTCTGTGGTTCTCCAACTTGGGTACGTCCACAGATGGAGAGAGATCTTGTTTTCTATTTCAAATGGAGTACAAAAGAATCAACAGCAATAATGAGTATCCTAGGTCTATGCTTAAATAGCATGGACAATACAATTGGTCAAATGACCAAAATACCCTTACACTAATTCAAGTCAGATATTCAACAATCTTCACATTGACTTGAATTATAACTCCACATTGAGCAAAGCTCTCCATCACAATGACCCACAAAGGGTCAGCATCACCTATATATGTTGAGCAAGTCAAGATAATGCTTGAACTTACTCTCAATCACCCCTTTCGTGAACATATCGGTTGGATTGTCTTTGGTGTTGATCTTCAAAATCTTTATTCTGTCTTCACTTCTAAGAAAGTGATATCTGACATCAATATGCTTTATACGATCATGAAACACATTGTCTTTTGCCAAACAAATGGCACTGAGACTGTTGCAGAAGATGTCAGCTCTGTCAACTTGTAATCCAAAGTCTCTAAGTAGCCATTTTAGCTAGATTCCTTCCTTTGTAGTTTCAGTCATTGCCATGTACTCACCTCGGTAGTGGAGAGTGAATCCATAGGCTAAAGTGTAGATTTTCAATTGACAACTGAACCTATTACTGTAAAAACATATCCTATTAAGGATCTCCTCTGATCAATATCTCCAGCAAAATTTGAATCTAAATATCCTACCATACTGCAACTTTGTTTGACACCATATATCAGTCCAACATCTGGAGTTCCTTTCAAGTATCTGAAAATTCTCTTTACAGCCTGCCAATGGATCTTCCCTATATTTGACATAAATCTGCTTACCACATTTAGAGGATAGGCTAAATTTGGGCGAGTACATATCATTACATACATCAAACTCCCAACAGCCTGAGAGTAAGGAACTCACTGCATGTATTCCATTTCTAATTGTGTTTGAGGTGTCATGGCTGAAGATAATCGAAGATTCTTGTCATAAGGTGTTCCAATAGCTTTACTAGAAGCCATTCCAAATCTATTCAAGATCTTCTGCACATAGCTATGTTGATGAAGAAATAACTTTCCAATACTTCTATCATGATGTATCTCCATCCCTAGGATCTTGCCTGCAGCTCCTAAGTCATTCATTGTAAATTCAGACTTCAAGGTATTTTTCAAATCCTGTATAACATTGATATCTTTGGATGCAATTAAGATATCAACATACAAGAGCAAGTATACATGTGTGTCATCATTTAAGTGTTTGATATACACACATGAGTCGAAAGAGCTGCGTAGAAAACCAACTTTGGTAATAAAAGAATCAAATCTTTTATACCATTGTCTTGAAGATTGCTTGAGTCCATACAAGGATTTCTTAAGCTTGCAAACCAAATCTGATTTCCCTTTCTTTGCAAAATCAATTGGTTGTTCCATCTATATTTCTTCTTCTAAGTCACAATGTGGAAAGGCTGTCTTCACGTCAAGCTGTTCAAGTTCTAAGTTCTTCGTTGCAACAATAGCCAAAAGAACTCTGATGGACGTGTGTCTAACGACTGGTGCAAATACTTTATTGTAATCAATGCCTTCCTGTTGAGAATAGCCTTTTGCCACTAATCTTGCCTTGAATTGTGTCTCAAGATTGCCTTGTGTTTCAACTTTTCTTTTAAACACTCACTTGCAATCTACAACATTTTTATCTTTTGGGTGCTTCATTAAATCTCATGTTTGATTTTTCTAAAGGAACTGAAGTTCCTCTTGCATAGCTTCCATCCAATGAGCAGCATCTGAATCCTTTATAGCAGCATCATATGTTGGAGGATCAATAGCTTCCTCCATCTCACTTGCAGCCTACAAGGCAAAAGTAATCATATTGCTAAAATTATATTTCTGCTGGCGTTGAGGAACCCTTCTAGGTCTGTCTCTAGCAACACATTTCTCTTGTGATTCCTCCTCAGGTTGATTTGCATTTTCATCTGGGTCCAAATGTTGATCTTTATCTAAAGTTGTTTGTTCTAGGACATTATGTTGTGACAAGTCAAACTCCACCTGCTTAGGAGTGCTGGATTCTTCTGACACTATTGACAACTCTTCATTTTATATCAAAGTGGCCTTATCAAAAGTGACATCACGACTGTGAATTACTTTTCTTGTCTCGCTGTCAAAGATTCTGTATCCTTTGACTACCATACCATATCCAACAAAAATGCCATTTCTGGCACATGGTTCTAACTTGCCATTATCTACATGATAGTATGCTGTACAATCAAAAATCTTTAATTTGGAGTAATTTGCAACCCTATTCATCTACACTTCATAAGGTATCTTGTCACCTATACCACTGTAGGGAGATCTGTTGACAAGATAAGATGCTGTGTTCATAGCCTCAGCTCAAAATTTCTTCTTCAATCTGATATGAGAAAGCATGCACCTTGCTTTCTCCAACAATGTGCGATTTAGATGTTTTGCTACTCTATTTTGTTGTGGAGTGCCTTTAACTGTGTAGTGTCTTGTGATACCTACTTCTTTACAAAAGTTGTCAAACTCATGGGAGTAAAATTCCAAACCATTGTCAGTTTTCAAATATTTCACATTCCTACCAACTTGATTTTCAACTTGAGGCTTCCACTGCTTAAAGCTCTTAAAAGCTTCACTTTTATATTTCAAAATGAAAACCCATGTCATACGTGAATAGTCATCTACTAGAAAGGAAATATCTGGAACCTACAAAGGAGGGTTGTTGAGAAGGTCCCCAACAATCTGCGTGGACATAATCTAATGTCTCTTGAGTGGTATGTTC
The DNA here is from genome assembly GCA_036874045.1 of Cymodocea nodosa. NCBI lineage: Eukaryota > Viridiplantae > Streptophyta > Magnoliopsida > Alismatales > Cymodoceaceae > Cymodocea > Cymodocea nodosa. Next base: position 17,091,235 of record JAZBRI010000003.1, on the reverse strand, counting down.
TGCTGTTCCAAACTATACACGTTTTTGCTTTCCATAGATGCAATGTTTGCATAATTCTACATCAATGAATTTGTGCCCATTCAGTTTGCTCAAACTGCTGAGTTTCTGCATTCCTTTCTGCCCCAAATGACCCATTCTTGAGTGCCAAATTGCAGAAGTGATTTGCTGATCACTTATAGTTGCGGCAGCATCTCCTACAATTGAAGAACCTTGCAGAATATATAGAAGCCCATTTTTGACTCCTTTCATTACTACCAATGAGTCTTTTGAGACCAACAGTTTGCCTCCTCCTCCTGAATACTTGAAACCCTTAGAATCAAGTGCTATCAAGGATATCAAACTTTTGCCTAGCTTAGGTATATGTCATACATCTTCAAGGATTCTCACCGTGCCATCATACATCTTGAATTTAATTGTACCAATGCCAACTCTTAGACAAACATCATCATTTGCTAATCTAACTTGTTCTCTATTAACAGTCTGATAAATATAGAAATACTCCTTATTGGGAGTTATATAATGAGATGCTCCGAAGTCTAAGATCCAATGCTGATCTGTATATGCACTACAGCAAACAGTCAAAGAGAAGTCACCTTCAGATGTTGAATCTTCTTTTTCAGTTACTGACGCACTCCCTTTGGATTTCAATTTGAGATAATTTATTTTTCAGTGTCCATTTTCTTTACAATAGTTGCAAGTATCCTTGGAATACTTGCCCCTTGATTTACTCCTTCCTCTATGCCTGTTATTGCTGTTTTGTTTCTATTGACGTCCCCTACTATCTCCTTGATGTGCATTCAAACCAGATGTATTTGCATCATTTCTCCCATGTGTAATCATGTGCTTAAGTTCTATTGAGTGAAGACTGGACCTCACTTCCTCCAATGTGATTGTCTCTGCTAACTACAAAGGACTACACAAAATTTTTAAATGATGGTGGAAGTGAAACAAGTAAAATGAGAGCGACATCCTTATCTTCAACAATCACACCAATATTGCGTAGCTCCATAAGAATAGTGTTTAACTAATCCAAATGTTCTTCAACGGTGTACCTTCCTTCATTTTTAAAGAGAATAATCTCTGCTTGAGTAATAATTTATTAGTAAGGGATTTTGTCATGTACAGTGTTTTCAACTTGTTCCTCAACCCAGAAGTTGTGGTCTCATCAGCAACTTCAATAATAACTTCATCAGATAGGCATAGTAAAATAGTGGAGTGAGCCTTCTTTTTTTGTTGTTCATACTTCGCAGATTTTTTATCCATAGTCGACTCCTTGTTTAAGGGAGTTAAAATGCCCTGTTGCTTCAACAAAGCCTTCATTTTTATTTGCAAAAGGCTGAAACTGTTTTTGCCATTAAACTTTCCACTTTCAAAGTTAGTGTTGACATCACAAAAAATGTGTAAGTTCTATGTGAATTCACTGTTTACCTTCAAACAGATCGAATATGCCAACTTAGTGTACTGATGAGCCTCTCTTACGGACTGACTTGCATGCACAGACTGTTGTGCGTCGGAGGAGTGGACAGACCACGTTGAACAACGTGCGAAGAAGGATCACGCGGTGAGGCAGACGCGCGAGAGTGTAGATGTGCGGACGGTAGTTGCTGGCAAACGCGTGAGAGAGTAGACGCGCGAAAGTGCAGATGCGTAGACGCACGATCGGTAGTCGAGCGGGCGGTAGACGAGCGGTGTGGCAGACGTGCGGACACACGATCGACAGTTGAGTGGGTAGCTGTCGAAGGTTGCAGAAGCAAATGCGCGAGTGAGCAGACGCGTAGACACAAACTTCCAGACGGACGCAGTGACGGACACGCGTAGGCAGTTGCACGCATGGTGCTTGATTCGACGGCTACTGATCTTCCAGCTGATTTTTCCCAAAAAAAAAAATCTTCTTTTCTCTTTAAAAGAAATCCTAACTCTGATACCAATTGTTGTGCGAGAGAAAATAAAGAAGAGATGAAAACCAAGTAACAAAGCCAAATTTACATGGTTCCCCAACTTAGGTACGTCCACGGATGGAGAGAGATCTTATTTTCTATTTCAAATGGAGTACAAAAGAATCAGCAGCAACAATGGGTGCCCTAGGTCCATGCTTAAATAGCATGTACAATACAATTGGTCAAATGACCAAAATACCCTTACACTAATTCAAGTCAGATATTCAACAGATGTCATGTCATCAATAATTGACACATGGTAGAAGCTTATTGAATGTTCACTTCATTATGAAACATTATCAACTAATTAGGAATTTGCCATGTCACAATGAATGCCACATTAGCTACCATGTCATTCTTTACCGTGAAATTTGACAATCAAATTAATGTAAATCTTCAATGTGATTGAAATTCTTCAACCAATTGACAATCTTTGATTAAATCAAAGCCTATTTTCAGTGTGATTGAAAATCCCCCTTGCTATTGTAACTTTTTGATTATATCGAAGCCATGCTTTGATTTGATTGAAATTTCAATGAGTGACCGAAGTTTTTTGGATGACGCACATTACACATTGGTGCATCCTCATCAACCTTTGAATCGGTCTCACCACGTCATTCAACTATATGGATGCCATGTCATTGATAATTGACATGTGACAGCATCTCATTGACTCTCTATTTCGATCTCAACCTTGCTAACCAATTGAAAATTGCCACATGACAACAAAGGATATATCAACAATTATGTTGACATAGGGATGTGTTTGATTAGATGAATTTCGATGCAACCAAAGTTTTTTTGTCAAACCTGAGTTGTCTTTCAGTTCAACCAAAATTTGTTCGATCATATTGATGTCTTATTTTAGTTTTTGTTCCTTTTTGAAGTTTGAGTTCATCTTGACTGTTTGACTTTTGTTCGACCACTCAGATCATGCCTTTAATCATCTAATTTTAGCTATTCATTGCAACCTTTACTATCTAATGATTGTAGATTATCTAACTTAAATCTATTTTAAGTTAAATTCCTCTTAGTCATTCAATTCCCATCTAATAACTTAGATCACACTTAATTCCCATATGTGGATCATTTCAAATCTTGATCTAATGATTCACATTCCATTGTGCACCCTATTGTCAAATTTCACATGAATAATCTCCATCGTTTGTCTCATTTCATTACGTGCATTCATTTTCCCTACGTCTGATCTACCTATTCACCTACCAGTCGTCCATGAAATACATTGGTGTAGGACCACAATGCCTCCCTATGATCTCACCAGTCTAAGAGTGCTGTTGTACGTGATCCTAGAAGGTTGGAAACAAAAAATCTATTTGCAGCCACACATCACCCATTTTAAAGGTCGTCAATTTTCTGTAAACTTGCTTATCATGCCACTATATGTCCTCCATGCATGCTCACTAGACTAGAAAAGTGATTAGCACCATAGCAACCTTATGCAAATAAGGAAGTTTTGGTTGTTGCACTCAAGATCCATCATTGGACTTCTCCTCCCTTGCTAGCTAAAAAGCCCTAACAACAATTGTCAAACTCCTAACATGCTTAACAACAGACTTCACTTTTTGACCTATCAAGAAGCCTTAGGTTATTACATTAGATCGACAATGAATTAGTTGGCAAATCATATCATCAGATTTCTTGTTGGCCACCCGATCTTTCCTAGTAAACTCACTTTTCCCTTACAGCTGTAAAAGGAGGTCTCCCCTTTCCTTCCAAGGTATCGATTTTCCTTGCTTCTTGCCTTTAACAAGTTCCAAGCTTTGTTTGAGTCTTTTGTGATGTTCTTTGGGATTTCCAGGAATATCTTGTAAACTTCAAATGTCGAATTCACTTGTTCTATTGTAGATGTTTCCCGCTCTACCATAGATGTCACCTTCTCTATCGTAAACATTGCTTGCTTTGCTACATAGTCTATTGGCTTCGTTAGATTCACCACCATCATTCCAAAAACTTACAAATAGTTGTAGACATTGAGCAAGTCAAGGTAATGCTTGAACTTGCTCTCAGTGACATCCTTAGTGAACATATCAGCAAGGTTGTCTTGAATTCTAATTTTCTGTACTTCAATTCTTCTTTTGAATTTGAGGAAGTGGTATCTCACATCTACATGCTTGGTAAGATCATGAAACACTTGATCCTTTATAAGACAGATGACACTTAAACTGTCATAATAAATTTTAGTCTTCTTTTGATGCCACCCAAAGTCTTCCATGAGACATTTGAACCAAATACCCTCTTTCGCTGCTTTTATCAATGCCATGTATTTAACTTCAATTGTGGAGAGACACTGTTGGTTGCAATGTTGATCTCCAACTAACAATAAAGTTTCCTATGGTAAATACATAACCAGTAAAAGACCTCTTATTGTTAATATCTATTGCAAAATCTGAATCTGAGTAACCAGTTACAAAGCAATCAGGCTTTGAACCATAAATTAGACCAACATTTGTTGTCCTTTTTAAGTAATGAAATATTCTTTTCATAGTCTGTTAATGAGCTTTGCCTGAATTGCTCACAAATCTACTTATCATACTTATTGGAAATGTAAGATCAGTTCTAATGCATACCATTGAGTATATAAGACTCCCAACAATACTTGAATAGGGAACTTGATCCACATAGGTTTTTTCTTCTTCAGATTGAGGAACCATATTAATAGACAATTTTAAGTTTCTCTCATAAAGGGTGCTGATGGCTTTTGCATTTGCCATCCCAAATCTAGATAAGACATTTTCTATATATTTCTGCTGTGAAAGAAATAAATTTTTAGTCATTTTGTCACAATGAATCTCCATTCCAAGTATTTTGTTTGTAGTTTCAAGGTCTTTCACGTCAAACTCAACACTTAAAAATCCCTTCAAAAGTTGAATATCAACAATTTCTCGAGTTGCAATTAATATGTCGTCTACATATAGAAGTAGATACATAAACTTACCACTTGGGAGTTTATTGATGTATACACAAGAGTCATGATAACTTCTGCAGAAACCAACATGAGTAATGAACCCATCAAATTTCTTATACCATTGACATGGTAATTGCTTTAATCCATATAAGGATTTTCTAAGTTTGCAAACATGATTATGCTTGCTATGATGAGAAAATCTCTTTAGCTGATTCATCCAAATATCTTCTTCTAAGTCTTCATGAAAAAAAATTGTTTTCACATCAACTTGTTTTAATTCCAAATTTTAAGAAGCTACTATGACAAGAAGCACTCGAATGGATGTGTCTTACCATAGAAGCATATATTTCATTATAATCCACCCATTCATGTTGGCTATACCCCTTAACCACCAAATGAGCCTTGAAACATATTGTGAAATTTTCTTGTGCTCCAATCTTCCTATTGAAGATCCATTTGCACTCAACTGCTCTCCTATCTTTAGGAGGTATTAGATCCTAGGTATGGTTCTTTTGAAGAGATTGAATTTCTTCTTCCATGGTTGAAGTCCAGTGTACAACATTTGTACTTTTTATAGCCTTCATATAAGATGTGGGATCTAGGTCTTCAATATCAATATCTTTAGCAACTTGGAAAGCACATGCAACCATACTTTCAAAACCATATTTTTGGGATAGTCTTACTTCCCTTCTTGGACGATTAAGGACAACACTCTTAAATTGGAGTAGTTATTCTTCACTGTTCCCTCTATCAGATTCTTGCTGAGAATGACCTGCCATCAAAGGAGGAGAGGAAGAAGAAGATTAGTCTCCCTTTGTCTAACTTTGTGAAGATTTAAACTCTACATCTTCGACAACCTGCTTGCTATTATTGTCAATTGAGTCATTTTGTTATTCTGTAGCATGGAGATTTCATCAAACGTGACATCTCTGTTGAGAATTAATTTATGATGAGATGGATGCCAAATTTTGAAGCCTTTCACACCCATTCTATAACCTACAAATACTCTTTTTCTTGCCTTTGGCTCAAGCTTTCCACTGTCCACATGAAAATAAACAGGGCATCCAAAAATTTTCAAAGAAGAATAATCAGGTATTCTATGAGATATTTCGACCAAATACCCTCTTTTACTGCCTCTATCAATGTCATGCATTTAACTTCAATTGTGCAGAGAGACCATTGGTTGCAATGTTGATCTTCAACTAACAATAGAGTTTCCTATGGTAAATACATAACCAGTAAGAGACTTCTTACTGTCAATATCTATTGTAAAATCTAAATCTAAGTAACCAGCTACAAAACAATCAAGTTTTGAATCATAAATTAGACCAACATTTGTTGTCCCTTTTACGTAATGAAATATTCTTTTCATAGCCTGCCAATGAGCTTTGCCTAGATTGTTCATAAATCTGCTTACTATAATTATTGGACTTGCAAGATTGAGTCTAGTGCATACCATTGAGTACATAAGATTCCTAACGACACTTGAATAGGGAACTCGATCCATATAGGTCTTTTCTTCTTTAAATTGAGGAGCCATATTAACAAATAGTTTTAGGTTCCTCTCATAAGGGGTGCTGATGGCTTTTACATTTGCCATTCCAAATCTAGATAAGATATTTTCTATATATTTTTGTTGTAAAGGAAATAATTTCCAACCCTTCTGTCACGATGAATCTCTATCTTAAGTATTTTGTTTGCAGTCTAAGGTCTTTTATGTCAAACTCAGCACTTACAAGTCCCTTCAAAAGTTGAAAATCAGATAGATTGCAAAATAGGTGGTTTGATGGAGCTTGGGCAAAGGAGCATGGGCTGTATTTGCTTGTGGTCGAATGTGCACTAGTTCAAATGGGTTAGATGGTGCTTGTAGAGCTGCTTGGATAGTGCTTTGAAATTGAGTGTTTGGGACCATGGGAGTGGTAAGTGGTGTCGATGGTGTTGGTAGTTTTGGCAGAGTTGAGAACAAGGGCAGGTGAGACTGCAATGTTGGAGATGTGGGGAGCTCGGACAAGAGGTTGTAGGTGCTTGGTCTCAGTTGTTGGGTCACAAGCAGAAATGGAGGTAGGCTCACATCCAAAGAAGATTGTGAGATGGTGTTGTAGGGGTAGAGGTTAGGCTGTAGGGATTTTTGTTACAAGTGCGAGGGATGTTTAGATGAATGCTGGTGGCAAGCGTGGGATTATAGGGGAGTTCTTCTTGGGTAGGGTGTTCGTTGCTTGGGCAGTATGGTAGGCATGAGTTGGGTGTGTGGGCAAAGAAGGTGGGATGTTGGGTTGTGGAGGTCAAACTAAAGCCAGAGGTCCCCCTTGTAGCAGGTAGGGAGAATTTATAATTGCAACCTTTATAGTCCATTGCATTTGGCTAAGCATGTTAGTTCCACTTAATAATTATTTTCATGATCGCAAAACAAGTGCCTAAAAGAGATGAAGACACTAGCAATGAGAAGACGAAGACATGCAAATTGGCCATAGAAAACTTTCAAAATATTACAAAAATTTTCATTAATTCCAGAAAATTACCTTACATGTTTCTGAACAAAATATGTGGAAATTCTTGGATTTTAGAGCCAATCTGAATTGTTACATAATTCCATGTGTAAACATAATTTGTTCCATATGCATTGTTAATAATATAGAAGAGTAAATTTTGTAATAATTTTTTCCATCTTTGTTTTTGTTCTGAAATATTTTACATGTTTATCACTAAGTTTTTCATATAAAGGATAGCGAATTTCTTTGTGTTTCTTCATAATTGATTTTCTCTCTATGCTTGTTTGGATTGATCTTGAGCTCCAATGGTAAACCTAACTTCTTCCTCATGTAATGTTAATAAAGTATTTTTTGTAATCATTTTTCCCAAATAGGTGATATATCCATCTTTGTGTTTGCTCTGAAATATGTTACATATTGATCACCATGTTTTCCATGTAAGGGACAAAACTAACTCCTTTGGGTTTCTGGAGATCATGATTTTCTTTCTTGGTTAGGGCCCTTCATTCTTTTAGCTTCACTTTTCTTTCTGATGGACATTTAAACTGTGTTGATTGATGATGCACTTTGCTTAAGCAGGACAAACTTTGACAAAGAATTGAGTTGGACAGCATATCAGCTATAGTACAAACTTAGAGAGAGATGCAATATCTAGAATAATAATAACAATTCAAGTCATAATTTCATTATGTGGGATTTGCTACATGAGTTTTTTTTCATATACTTCTATCTATGATTAAATTTTCTAAATTTAAATCTGTTCTCATAATTCTTAACCAATTTTCTCTACCTGTTTTAATTTCTTTTATGCTAATTAATTCTTCTTTCCTTGTATAAACCTGACAAACTTGATAAAGAATTAAGTTTGGACGACATTACAAGTACAAATTTAGAGAGAGATTTAACGTCTAATTCAGTAATTAATTTTACTTTGAAACTTCCAGTGTCTTTTTATAATATGCATAGACAAATCAAAGTAGAATACATTACTCCTTTATTCGTAACAAAGAGAGAGTTTGGAAAAGTTATATTATAGCATCTTTTTTCTATTGCATGAAGAAGCGTTATTCCTTTTACTGCCGCATGTTGATTTTTTCCTTTTGTCCTGTGGAATCTTACGAGGAAATATGACAGTTGATAATAATGACTTCATGCAGGATACCAACAAGATAGAGAAAGCCAGAAAGAAATTTGACGGTGCGCGTGTGGTTCAGAAAATTCTAGCATTAGAATCTGAATTGGATAGTGCAAAGCTGGTGGGTTGAATGATCTGTGTTGCTCCAAGAGTTGCTAGTTTTCTAGCTTTTCTTTAACAAACCAGAAAAAATAACTGACCCATTGCTATCCTCCATGCAGATCCTGCAGTCACTTATTTCAAAACAAAATGACATTTTGAAGTGTGTAGATCAAATAAAGGAGCTTGCATTCTCGGTAAGTGCTCCACGTACTCATCTGACGTATTTTTCGAACTTTGGATGATGTATCGCTACAGACGACATTGTTGCAAATTTTGATTGCAGAAATGATTATTCGTACTGACGTGGAAGTGCCTCTAGAAGAAAGCAAAAGACTGCATGACTTTTGAGAACTGAAAAGTCACGGTCTCCTGAATATTTGGTGTACTTCGTTGTACGTTGCATGTAGTTTTAATTACTCTGTGGTGAAAGGTAAATTCAATGGAATGTATCATTTGTCGTTTTGGTTGCAATTGTAGGTAAAGTTCTGGATGGGGGTATGCGTATGGCGCCTTTGTCATGCCTTAGATATAATTGACATGTCAATTATCATAGAAAATTTTCCTTCCAATACTGTAAGGACAAAGATTAAACAGGTTAACAATAGAAATCTCTAAAAAAAATTGGGAGAAAATCCAATCATAATGATACTTTAATCATCACTCCCAGCTATACCGACACTCCCAAAACATGGCCTATACATAACAAGCTACACAAAAACAAACAAAACTCCAAGCCACAATCTTCACTTGGTGCAAACTATCAAAAGCAAGTCTCTTGATGACAAACTCTACACTATTCATGCCTTGGGATCTAAACAATCACAAGAAATTCGGTGAGCTATGGTTCAATAAACGTTTTTTTATTCAATATAACCTTAACAAAAAGAAATGCAAATATGTGAGAATATATACAAGGTTATAAACGAATCACCATACAACGATGGGAATGAAAAAAATGCATGCAATATTGTGAGTCATATTACCATATGCCATATAACTAAAGATCTACAATAATTGTAGCTTTTAACCATGACCTTATACAAGTCTTGTAGCACGAACCTAGAAAGTAACACTTAACCTTACGATGGAGCTTAGGATTGTTACATAGCCTTATGGTGGGGCTCAGAATTGTCACTCTCTACATTGTAATATGATCTAAAAGATGACTAATCATTTTCAATTATATGCATAATATCATAGTTTAGTCTTTGTAGCTAGGCTTAGAAGATAATCTTGCTATAATTAACCATACAATTAAATTTCAAATTACCCCAAGGGTCAAATAGGGGTTGATATAAGCAATGGTTTCACCACATTCTCAACCTTTTTAAATCACTCCCATAATATACACAACTAATGGGGAAGACAATGTAAAGAAACTTCTACGCATCAAAAAGGGGAGTAGGAGCATGCACATTATCTTCAGGAGGTCATGGTTGTTGCAGATCAGCTTGTTGTCTGCAGATTCTAGGCTTGTGAGGATGAGTTACAGATGGATATTTTAAACAATTTACCCAATGCCTACTAGCCGTTTGCATCCTCAATATGTGCTCGTGGTACACCAATCTCTACCATAGAACCACAAATATCATATTCTTTGATTAGATTAGAGTGTTTGAGTTTCTATAATTATAAGCTTTGTAATTTATTTATATGAAGACGATTTTTTAGAATATCATTCCACTAAGCTACAGGCTTAATGATCCTAGTAAATTTCATTTATTTACATTGGTGAACATTAGATTGTGTTAATTTGATTAAACAAAATCATTGATGTACTATAATCGAATCACAATCTTTAATTATATTACAACATTTGAATTTTTATTATTTATAAACTTCAAAATTCGACCATATGAAATAGTTCCTTCAGATTTCGACCATATGAATGCTTGTACAATATTATAATTAATTTATATTTACCATCAAATACTATAATTTATTTAAATAACGCAATACAATAGGATTACATGCCAATCTTCCAAAAGTCACAAACAATACCACGCCACAACGGTAGATAGATAAATCGACATGTAGTTTTCAACTAGGGTTCAGAATATATATGGCTTAAACCGTTTGCTCATCTTTTCATAACAAAATTTATTGTTCTAGATTGTTATTGATATGTTGTAAATTTTAAGCGTTAAGTTACAACTGCCATGGATACATTTTTTTGTCTTGCAAAAGCGTTAAGTTAGGAAGTGTTTTTTTTAAAAAAAAAATTATAAGTGTTATGTATACCTAATAGTGTATATTAGTGGTGGTGAAAAACTTCTATCATGTTTAATATTTTATTGATAAACTGCTGCCATGGTGGTGAACAACTTCTATCTTAATGATACGGTGTATTTTGTTAGATGATTTTTGTACTTTGTTTAATAATCTTAGAAAAAGTTACCTTTTGGACCTGGATATAAATTACAATAATATCCAAGTCATTAAAAGTCGTACTCGGTAAGTTTTCAATTCTTTTCGGATTTTGCTTTCAAACTTAATCTTCATAAAAATATTGACATGGAATGTTTGAGGTTTAGACTCTTGTAGGAAAAGAAGAGAAATTCAAAATCTCATTCGTATCAAGAAACCTGAAATAGTTATCTTTACGGAATCAAAATTAAAAAAATCTTAGCTTCTTCACCTGAGAAGCTTAGGAGGTAACACTTTTAATAGTTAGAAGTTCTTACCTATAGGTTCATGGAGTGGAATCATTATTAGCTGGAATGACTCTAATTTTCATAAGTAGGATATTTTGAAAGGCAGTCTGTTGGAATTGGTCAAAAAGATCAAGATTCAAAATTCAAATTCCGGTGGTTACCGGAAATTAAGGAGGAGGTTGGGGGGCGGAGATGGTGGAGGTAGTTAATCCTCCAAATGCTATAAATAGAGGTGAATAACACAAAGTATTGATCACTTGGAATAATCCACCATCGGAGCCCCCAAACTCGCACAAACCAACAGTGGTATCAGAGCCAGTCTCGCCGCCCGCGCGCACTGCCAGTCCGGCCGCCCGCGCGTCCGCAAGTCCCGTCGCCTACGCGTCTGCCAGTCCGGCCGCCCTCGCGAGCACCTCCCGCTGCCCACGCGTCTGCCAGTCCGGCCGCCCGCGCGTCCGCCAATCCCGTCGCCTATGCGTCCGCCAGTCCGGCTGCTCGCGCATCCACCAGTCCCACAGCCTGCGCGCACCTTCCGCAGCCCGCGCGCACCTCCGCAGCCTGCACACGCACTTCCGCAGCCTGCGCGCACCTCTGCAGCCTGCACACGCACCTCCGCAGCCCGCGCGCACCTCCGCAGCCTGCACGCACCTCTCGCAGCCCGCGCACCTCCGCTGCTCGCGCGCACCTCCGCCCGCTCGCGCGCACCTCCCGCCGCTCACGCGCACCCGGATCGCCGGTCTTCCGCCCCTCGGGCGATTGGGTTAGAGACATTCGATATCTCCCCCTTTTGATAAAATATTATAATATATTATATTATATTATATTATATTGGATAATATTTGTAATTTGAATTTAAATTTGGAAATTTAAATATTTTTGAAAATTTGAAATTTGAAATTTTGAAATTTAAATTTGATTTTTGAATTTTGAAATTTGAATTCAAATAGTTTTTCGGATTTTTTGAAATTTTAAATTTAATATTTGAATTTTTTGTTTATAAGGTAATTATTTATTGAAATTGGAAAATAATTTCGATTGTAGATATAAGTATGGCTTCGAAGATGTTTACAACTGAGTTGGCAAGGATGGATAAGTTAAATGGGGTAAATTATGAGATGTGGTATCGGAAAATATTTCAAGCATTAGAATATGAAGATATTGAACATGTAATAGGTTCGCATCCTCCGGAAATAGGTGAAAACGCTTCTGAAGTGGAAATAAAAAGAGTAAATCAATGGAGGAAAGATGATAAAAAGGCGAAAAATTTAATGTTCATGTTCATGGAAGATTGTCTTGTAAAATGCTATGAAACATATACTAATGCTTATACACTATGGAATGCTTTGAAAGAAAAATATAATAAAGCAACTGAAATGAACACACAGTTGCTCCTTCAGAAATATAACTCTTGCAGGATGCTAGAGGAACAAAGTGTAGTGGAGCATGTAAATAATATGATGGTAATGGCTAAGGACTTAGCTACTACAGGAACTCCTATACCAGAAAAATTGCAAATAGCAACTATATTGAATAGTTTGCCACACAGTTATGATATGGTTACCACATCTCTTAGATCTACCCTACTACAATTATCTGAATTGCCAGCTAGGTTGGGTACTGAACAGGAAATAATAGTCAGTCGGAGGCAACATGAATCTCATTTAGAAGAAGCCAATGCCATATTTCAAAAGCAGAGATTTGAAAAAGGCAACAAAAGAAGAAATGGACTAAACAAGAACAACTTCAAGCAAAATCAAGCACGTGGAAAGAAAGCACGAGGATCTTGCCATGCTTGTGGCCAATTTGGTCATTTTAGGGCACATTGTCCCAATAGGGATGGAAATAAAGGTGGAACCTCGGAGTCGAACATAAAGAACAAAAGAACCTTCGTGGGAGTTGTGGAATGCAATAATGTTGTAGTCCCTAGTTCAAACGAATGGTGGGTTGTTTCTGGTGCTACAAGGCACATTGCCAAAACGAAAAAGGGACTTGACTCATTTAAAGAGTTGAGTCCTGGACAACAACGCATCTATATGGGAAACAATACTTATTTAGATGTGGAAGGTATTGGCACATATCGTTTGGACTTGGGAGACAGCATTATGATCTTGAAAGACGTCCTCTATGCACCTGGCATGAGGCGGAATTTAATATCAGTAGGCGCTCTTTTGAAGAATAATTTGGAAGTTCGATTTTACAATAAACGTGTATCCATAGGAAAAGACAAAAAGATCTTTGCTATGGGAATTTTTGTACCTGAACATGATTTGTTTAAACTTTCTGTCGTTGCTAATGAAATAGTTTCTGATTATGTTGAGTGTTGTTTATCTGATATTGATTTGTGGCATTTAAGGTTAGTACATATTAATAAATCTAAAATACAACAATTGATAAAATTGAATATGTTACCTGAAATTAAAGACATGGAATTAAATAAATGTCAACATTGCTTAGTTAGGAAAATGACTAAGAAATCTTTTAGTGAGGGATATAGATCAGATGAATTATTAGGGTTGATTCATTCTGATGTGTGTGGTCCATTAAGTATTAAAACTCATGATGACAAAGAATATTTTGTGACTTTTATAGATGATTTTTCAAGATATGCTTACATTTATTTAATAAGTCATAAAAGTCAAGTATTGACTTGTTTTAAGAAATACAAGTTGGAAGTAGAAAAACAACTTGGAAGAAGGATTAAGATGTTAAGGTCAGATAGGGGAGGGGAATATAATTCTAATGAATTTAAATTGTTTTGTGAAATGCATGGAATTAAAAGACAAACAACAATGCCTTATACACCACAACAAAATGGTGTGGCGGAAAGAAAGAACAGAACTCTTATGAATTCTGTTAGATGCATGTTTTCACATTCAGGTCTCTCCAAAGTTTTTTGGGGAGAAGCATTGATCACAGCAAATTATGTATTAAATAGAATACCCTCCAAGTCTGTACCTAACATACCTTATGAATTATGGACCGGAACTAAGCCCAATTTATATCATTTAAGAAAATGGGGATCTATAGCCCATGTACTTATTCCTGAACAATTAAGGGATAAGTTAAAATCAAAGACTCTTAAATGTAGGTTTATAGGCTATTGTGAAAATTCTTTCGGTTATAGGTTCTATAGTAAAGAAAAGGGAATTATTGAATATAGGGATGCCACTTTCCTAGAAAATCTAAATGAAAAGGAAGAAATAGGAAAGGAACATGAGTCACCATTTGTGGTGAATGATGACTATTTCAATAATATCCTGGAAAATGACCCTAGAGTTGAAAAAGAAGGAAACATTGAAAATATAGATGAACCTATGGAAATTGCTGATGAAAACAATCGTGAACCTATGGAAATTGCTGATGAAAACAATCGTGAACCCATGGAAATCATGGGAGAAATCCAAAATGAGCTTATAAATGGAATTGAAGAGAACAATAGAAATGGAGAAGATAGAGAACCGGATTTACCTATTAGCAACAAAAGGATGAGACATCAACCAACATGGATGGATGACTACCATTTGTATTCTTGTGAGATTTCTTGTTTAATGATAGACATGGAGGAAAATCACATGGAACCCGTGACATATAAGGATGTCGTCGAATCTCATGAAAAAGATTTATGGTTGGATGCCATGAATGATGAGATTGATTCTATGAAATGGAATCATGTGTGGGAATTATGTGATCTACCTAAAAGAAGGAAAGCTATAGGGTGCAAGTGGATATTCCGGAAAAAGTTAAAGGTTGATGGGTCTATTGAAAAATATAAGGCCCGTTTAGTTGCTAAAGGTTATACACAAAAATCGGGAATTGACTTTCATGAAACATATTCTCCAGTTGCTAAATTCGCATCAATAAGAATTATATTGGCTATAGTTGCACATTTAGATTTGGAATTACATCAAATGGATGTAAAAACTGCATTTCTAAATGGAGACCTGCAAGAAGAAATCTACATGTTACAACCTGAGGGATTTCAGGTGGAAGGACATGAGGAAAAAGTGTGCAAATTGAAGAAGTCAATATATGGTTTAAAACAAGCATCTAGACAATGGTATCATAAGTTTCATGATATAATTGTTAAAATGGGATTTGTTTCAAACAGATTAGATTACTGTGTATATGTTAGGAATAGTGGGAGTAACTTCATAATATTATCCTTGTATGTGGATGATATTTTACTTGCTGGAAATAATGTTGACATGTTGAATGAAACAAAGGAAGAACTTAGTAGAAAATTTGAAATGAAGGACATGGGGGAAGCATCCTATGTTCTTGGAATTCAGATCTTAAGAGATCGAAAATCAAGAACATTGAGTATAAATCAGGAAAGATACCTGCAAATGGTGTTAAAAAGGTTTGGAATGGAAAATTGTTCCTCAGCTCCCACACCTTATATTTTAGGGAAAAAGTTAAGTAAGGACCAATGTCCTGGGAAAGGGAAGGAACCTTTAAGAGCACCTTATGCCCAAGTGGTTGGAAGTTTGATGTATGCTATGTTGTGTACAAGACCAGACTTGGCATATGCTGTAAGTATTGTAAGTAGGTATCAAAGTAATCCTGGTACAAAACATTGGGAAGCTGTCAAAAGAATTTTGAAATATATAAAAGGAACTTTGCACCATAAATTGACTTATCAAGCAGATGAGCTTGAAGTGCTTGGTTATACAGATGCAGATTTAGGTGGTGACAAAGATGATGGGAAGTCTACTTCAGGACATGTATTCATCTTTGGAGGGGCAGCCATATCTTGGGGAAGTAAGAAGCAAGGGTGTGCAGCAAAATACACACAGGAAGCTGAATATGTTGCCTGTAGTGCAGCCGCATCACATGTAGTTTGGATCAGAAGATTCATAAATGATTTGAATCTAAACTTAATAAATGGTCCAATAGAAATGTATTGTGATAACCAAGCGGCAATAAGTCTTGTATATAGTGGTGCAAATACAACAAAAGGATAGCATATAAACATACATTATCACTATACTCGTGATATTGTAGGAAATGGGGAAATAAAATTGAGTTATATCCCTATAGAAGATATGATAGCTGATCCTTTGACAAAAGGAATACCAGCGGAAAAGTACATTAAGTTTGTAAACTTAATGGGATTAAGGAACATTTATATGGATAATGGAAACATGGAACATTCTCACGAGTAATATTGAAATTGTGCTACCTACGAGTAGTGGGAGCGGAATTAAAAAGAATATAGTTGGTCTTTGTGACCAAGTGGGAGATGTTGGAATTGGTCAAAAAGACCAAGATTCAAAATTCAAATTCCAATGGTTACCGGAAATTAAGGAGGAGGTTGGGGGGCGGAGATGGTGGAGGTAGTTAATCCTCCAAATGCTATAAATAGAGGTGAATAACACAAAGTATTGATCACCTGGAATAATCCACCATCGGAGCCCCCAAACCAACACAGTCTTTTTTTTTTTGATAAAAAGGCACTTTCATTCTATCGGTAAAATTGTTAAATTCTAATTACTAGAAAGTATCGTTCCATTTGGCATTTATGGCCCATCCCAAATTGATAAAAAAATATTTGTATTTTTTGGAACTAAAAGATCTCTTACATAGTCAACAATTTGTAAGTTTTGGAAAGTAATTTCAATGTTATTAAATTCCTCTCTGAAAAATCTAACAATCATCTCTACTTTGACCAAATAGGAAGAATTTAATAACTTCATCAATTCTTACAATTTAACTGATTTTCCTACTTACAACGTTAAATATACAAGGCAACTTTGAACAAGATGCTACTTAGTCCAACTTGACTGGTTCTCAAGTCTCTTCTAATAAGGATTCTCTGCACCCTAAAGCTATTTGTTTTGCTAAATCCTGTAGAATTTCAGATCATGTTTCCATTATTTTAGATACCAAACCTAATAAATGAGGACCATCTCCTTTTAAATTTTACAAATCTTGGTATTTTCAAGAAGGCTTTGATGACTTAGCTATAGAAACTTGGAGACAGACATCTACCTTAGCAAATTCTATTAAAAATTTTGCCTTTAAATTGTAAACCTCAAATACAAAAATCAATAACTAGCTTCTCACAAGTAAAAACCATCTTCAAAAAAAAATGAATCACATAGAATCACATACTTCAATTAGATATTAAGTAAGGATTGATGCAATAAGAAATGGTAAAAAATAATTTCCTTTCATTTCCTATGTTAGTGCAAGTAAAGATAATGAGAAATGATTTTTCATTAACTCCACCATATATAAACCCCATGTCTCCCTCATCTTTTGTTCTCTCCTTGTTAAAACATTGGGAAACCTTCACCCCAACCTCATTGTGACCTATTTTCTATTGATTGCAACTCATGCAAGCTTGCAACTATCATCCACAACTTTGGCTCACTTGCTTGTCGTTCACCCATTGATTTTGTATGTCACTAGCCCATAGGTTTTGTGCATCACCTGCTTGTCAATTCTATGCATCACTCTTTATTTAAGAAGAAGTAAATCTTCTTTTGTTCAATTACTTTTAAATGTATATTTATAAGTTCTGTTAAAAGTAAACAAACAATTTTCACAAATTAGATATTAAATCTAATTTTTTCTAACTGCAAGTGCACAATGTATATTGTATTTGTGTGTAAGTACAGGTCAATCCCATAGAGATTGAATAAGAATTGTATACTATTTTGATTTTTATATTGAAGTTTATATGTATTTAGTTAAGTACTTCGTTGAGTTATAGTTAACTCAATGGACCTAGTTCGTGGAGTTATGGTTAACTCAATGGACTAACCTTATAGACTTAAGTTAACTCCATGAGCCTATCTTTCTAGTTAAATACTACTATTCATAGAGGAATTCAGCCATCCATTGGGTGGTTCCACAGAATATAAATAACATCAATTAAGCTTTTTAATGTTAGTTAATATGAGTTTTGTCATTAATCACTACTAACATTTAGATATTTCGAACAGTAACCATTAAAATTTTTTTTAGTGTTTTGTATGAATCAAGTTCAGTAAATAGTAAAACTATTTTTTATTTTCTGAATCAAACAAACATAAAACATTCACAATACTAACAATGATAACATTAATTATGATACAAAACAAACAATACAACACATTAATATTAACAGTAAACATAGATAATTAGTTGTTTTTGATATTTTTATTTTGATATGTTCTTGAAGATGAGTGTTTAGAATGAAAAAGTGCATAATATTAACGGTTAAATGATGGTTAATTGCATAATATTTAGCTTATCATATGAGAATTAAGCCATTATGTTATAATTGCACTATTATATGCTTTAATGAAAGAATCTACATAATTCCAAGGAATTAATGTTAATTTAGTACATTTCTGAACTATCAGTAAATTGCAAGCTGTGAAATTCTTAAGTATCCGAATTTTCTATTATTTCGGACAGTTATGTTTAACGTACCGAACATGTACTGAAGAGTTATATTTAAATTACCGAATAGTTATGTTTTAAAAGAATATTTTATTATTTCCTGAAGTACACGTGTCGAAACCATAATGCATGACTTAAGTGGATTTTCGAAAGGTTATATGTAACTATCCGAAATGCATCTGAGCATCGGATAGTTAAGTTCATAAGTGTCTGAAATATTTGAACTTGTTAAGATAGAATTATGCACGTGTTGAATTTAAATGCTTTAGTATATCACGTGAGATGCACATGTTTAACTCGTTAAGTTAGCATAACTGTATGCATTGAGTTACATGAATACACACTAAGGTAATGCATTATGTTAGCAGCTTATTTCTTTATTGCACGTGCTTTATAGTTCAATCAACGAAGCAAGTTAGTTATCTGTAACTCCACGGACCATTTATTTTCTAATATGTCATTGTAGCGGTTGCAGGAACAGGACAATTGGAAGAAAAAAACCATGATCGCACGTATCACGCAGGAATTCACTCGTCAAAGGGAGAAGAAATCATCGTCGTTGATATGAATGAAGGAAATCCAACCGACCATTCAAGTAGAAGTAGTTACCACTGAAGAAATATAAAAGAAAAGAAGAAAAAGAAGTAAAAGGTGTGATCGATGGGTGTGCATAGGAGGATCACTAAGCTTTCTGCAGGCAGCGTCGGTGTTTGGATTTTCCTAGCACGACACCAGAAAAACTTTGATTTGTTACTTCTGTTTTTACTTAGTTAATTTAGCTTTAAGCCTATTCTTTTTCTTTTAGAAGTAAACAAACAACTTTTAATACAATTTAGATATTAATTCCAATTTGTACTTTAATTGCAAGTGCATAGTGTCTATTGTATCAGTGTGCAAGTACAAGTCGATCCCACAGGAAATTGCTTAAGAACTAAGAACTATCCATTTGTTAACAATCAAATTTGTATCTTCAATAAGCCCTCCGTTGAATTACAGTTAATTCAATAGACAAAGTTCGTTGAGTTATGACTAACTCAACGGACTAACCTCGTGGACTTAAGTTAACTCCACGAGCCTGTCTTTTCTTTTTAAATACTGCTATTTACAGAGGAATTCAGCCAACTGTTTGGATTTTCCTAACATGACACTAGAAAAACTTTGATTTGTTACTTCTGTTTTTACTTAGTTAATTTAACTTTAAGCATATTCTTTTTCTTTTAGAAGTAAACAAACAACCTTTAATACAATTTAGATATTAATTCTAATTTGTACTTTAACTGCAAGTGTAGAGTGTCTATTGTATCAGTGTGCAAGTATAGGTCGATCCCATAGGAAATTGCTTAAGAACTGAGAATTGTCCGTTTGTTAACAATCAAATTTGTATCTTCAATAAGCCCTCCGTTGAATTATAGTTCATTCAACAGACAAAGTTCGTTGAGTTATGGCTAACTCAACGGACTAACCTTGTGGACTTAAGTTATCTCCATGAGCCTGTCTTTTCTTTTTAAATACTGCTATTTACAAAGAAATTCAGCCAACCATTGGGTGATTCCACAGATTATAAATAACATTAATTAAGCTCTTTAATGTTAGTAAACACTGGATTTATCATTAAGCAATACTAACATTCAGATAATTCAAACAGTAACCATTAAAATCTTTAAGTCTTTTGAACGAACCAATTTCAGTAAACTGTAAAACTAAAACAAACATAAAACAATCACAATACTAATAAAGATAACATTAATCACGATACAATACAAACAATACAACACTCAAAGTCAACATACAAACATAGATAAATTATTTTTGGTATTTTGTTTTAATATGAACATGGAAATGGGCGAAAGGTGAAATGTAAAGTAATCTCACTCGACAGTAAATACTTCCGTCACTACTTGCAACGCAATTACACCACTAAAAATTAAACCACTTACAATTCTGTCTCCTCTCCCTATAGAATCGTGAGTCTAGAATTGCAAGATGATCTCCTCTTTAGCATACAGGCATCAACCCAAAGCCAAGGCTAAAAGCTTTACGATCTCCTGAAATATGAGTCGGCACTTGGTGAAAATGGCTTCCCTTCCCGCGACGTGATCACTCCTCACAGTGGTTGTCAGGCACTGTGTTTGGCTCGGAATCGACCCGACATCAAGAAAGTATTCTCACAGACCACCAATGGTTGGTGAGTGGTAACGATGGTTGGTGTGGTACTTTGGAGAATTGCCGATACTGTTTGCAGAAAGCTCGGTGCTCCTCCTCTGTATACACTAGCTGTCCATCGATCACACCCTTTTCTTCTTTTTCTTCTTTTCTTTTATATTTCTTCAGTAGTAACTGCTTATGTTTGAATGGTCGGTTGGATTTCCTTCATTCATATCAATGGCGATGCTTTCTTCTCTATGCGTGATACGTGCAGTCGTGGTTTTTCTTCCAACTGTCCTGTTCCTACAACTACTACAGTGGCATATTAGAAAATAAATAGTCTGTGGAGTTACAGATAACTCAACAGACTTTCTTCGTTGATTTAACTATAAAACACGTGCATAAATTTAACTATCCGATGCTCAGATGCATTTCAGATACTTACAAACTTAACTATCCGATGCTCATATGCATTTCGGATAGTTACAGATAACCCACCGACATATAACTTAAGTAAATCTACTAGATCTCAACACGTGTTAGCAGTAGTTTAATAATAAAATAAACATTCGGAGAGTTACAAGGCTAACTATCCGATACTCAAATGCATTTCAGATAGTTAGAGATAATTCACCGAAAATCCACTTAAGTCACTTTCCTAGAACATGACACATGTCCACAACTATTTTATAAATAAAAATATATTTTGAAGAGTTACACATATAACTGTCTAATGCCCAACTGCAATTTCGGATAGTTAGAGATAACTCACCGAAAGTTCACTTAAGTCATGCATTATGGTTTCGACACGTGTACTTCAGAAAATAATAAAATATTCTTTTAAAACATAGTTGTTCGGTAGTTTAAACATAACTATCCAATACATGTTCGGTCTGTTAAACATAACTGTCCGAAATATGTTCAGTATGTTAAACATAACTGTCCAAAATATCAGAAAATTAGGATACTTAAGAATTTCACAGCTTGCAACTTACCAATAGTTCAGAAATGTACTAAATTAACATTAATTCCCCAAAATTAAGCAGATTCTTTAATTAAAGCATATAATAGTGCAATTATAACATAATGGCTTAATTCTCATATGATAAGCTAAATATTATGCAATTAACCATCATTTAATCGCGAATAATATGCACTTTTTCATTCTAAACACTTCCCCCATACCTAAATTTTGCTAGTCCCTTAGCAAACTAAGATCTAATTAATTGGTCTTTCAAAAAGTACTAGAACTAATTTTTTTTTTTTTTTTTTCTTCTATTCAGCATAAGAATATATATTCTGTATATTTCAGTAATCAACCTGCAAATATACTTAGAATATATGTAAATTACATACAAAGTATATCATCATCACATAGGTGTTAATTATATTATTGTTTGTTCTTCTTTTCATCATCTGCCATACTGAATTTTCCAATAAGAATTCTAGAAGAAATTTCAACAACATATGAATCAAAGTACAATCTAATTCAATATGATTAAGACAAGTAGAATAAAGAATTGTATCTCCATTAAACAACTTCAAAAGTCAATTCTAGATTCATATTACAGCAATTCTAGATAACAGAAAATATACTTGATTTATAAGATATCTGTATTTCACAAAACACTTGTATCTTTTCAGAACAGTATATGTATATTTTTTTTTTTCTTTTTTTTTAAAAGTTAATTTGACAAGCTTGAATCATACAAGAGCTTTCTAATGTACCCATGTAACGAGCTTTCAGTCAACAATCCTAGATCTAATTAGGATCTTAGGTTGCCAGATTTCAAGAGTCCTTTTTCAGGTCAACAATCCTTACATACCTATCTGCTCAAGTACAAAAGGCTCGTGATCAAACAAGTCAATAAACTCTCAAATTTTCCTCCTTTTTTTTTTCAATCAAAATACAAACATAAAACAAAACATTAATCACATACTATATATGTATGTATTTCATTAATACAGATGCAGTAATCACCAATCTCATATAGTCCTACTTCTATCATTTACTGTAAATATGAATCCATAACAATAAGCTCATACTTTTTCTGTAATTTAATAAGATCTACACATAAATCATTCTACAAGTTCAATTAGTCAAATGAAATGTATCTCTAATCATATGTGTTTCATTTAATCTAAAATTCACATCTTAGCTCTTCCAGGACTTTAGATAATTTACTGATTTTTCATGAAGCATTCTGATTTCAATTTAAAATCGTGAAACTATTAAACTCATGAAATTCAGAAAAAACATAAGATACTATATCTAGATTTGCATAAATAGTAAATTCTATAGCATCTTATATAGCCTTCTAAATATAACATTCAAGCAATTACAGATTATAAAAATTTTACAGTCTCAATTATCGGATAGTTACAGCAAGTTCATAAAAATTTTCAAATTCCACAACTTTGCAGTACCATTTTAATTCCTTTAATTAACAAACTTACATGGTTGTTACTTTAATTACCTCCCCCCCATACCTACATTTTGTGTTGTCCTCAATGTAAAAGATTTGACAATAAGTACAGTAATTGTAGCAGGCATGAATACAGTTTTGTTTGATTTAAAATTCAGGATAAGTAATTGGTTACATACCTTGTTCCATTTGTATCTCCTTCTGCATATTCTGATTTTTGATTCTGAAAAACTTTTCATTCACAGATAAACACAGAATATAAAACAAAATAAAATTTAACAAATATTGATAAATCAGTGTCTTGTGTGGAACTCAGGCTCCTATGCCTCTAGTGGCTCACAAGCAAGCCAGTTGGTTTCTCGGAACAAATACCAACAAACTAGATTGATATTTTGTTTTTATAAAATAAACTTGAAAACTAAAATTTTTCTAAAAATAAACGTATAATACACACAACATTAAACACACAAAATCATAGCTTAAGAACATGATTGAAAAGTAGGAACAAATGGAATAAATGTATTAGTCCAAGCAAACTTTTTAGGCATAGTTCTTCTTGCTATTAATTTTGTTTTAATGCAGTTCTTGTTCCTTCTTAATTTGTAAACATGTAATATATTATAAATTCCAAATACAAGTGTATTACCATTAATGATATGAAATGCAGAAAGGGATCCTTTTTGGTTCCAAGGTAATGTAGCAGTTTCTATTTCTACATCTATTTCAATATACTCCTCTTCCCACTTCCATTCATTAATGTCTTTCATAATCCATATTTGAAATTTCATCAGTTTATCCCACTATCTTATCAGACATAAAGTAGGATCATCTTCTTCATTATACCACACTCCTATTTGAATTTTATTAAATTCTACAGATGGTGGTTTAGCTATTTCTCTCGGTATAGGTAAAATTTCTATATTTTCATCATAACTGTCTATGCTCACTATGTATAAATCAGATTCAAATGCTATTGATATATCTATGACTACATATAGATATCCATCAAGTATGACATGTGTTTGGTTAATTAATGATTTCCGTCCTAGATATATCATAATATTTTCATTCCAAGATCTATTTAGAAAATTATATACACTTAAGCGTAAATCTTCACCCCAATTTCCTATAGGTCTCCAATAATATAATTTTTCAGGAATTGCAGAATTTTTATCAGAAAATATTAAAGCTGACCCACAATTTACAGTTGGTACTTCAAATCTATTAGGTCTTCCTATATTCCATTCTTCTCCTGTTATAGGATTTCTTATCAAAATATCAGGTAATAATAAACTTGCATACCTTGGTCTCATCCTGTATATGATTAATCCTTCATCTATCCGCATAATATGATTTATTCCTTCTAATGTATTGGGTGGAATTCCAGTAGTTTCTTCCATAGCAAGATATTCATGGTTAATTGAACTACGATTAAATGACCTCCATATGAATCCATCTCTAATCTTAGTCATTTTTGCAGCTTGTAGTCCCTGAAAATATTTTTCTTCAATACAGTCTTTAATTTCTTTTGATACACAACATAGCCTGCATAGATCTTTAGCTGATAAATTACTCAGTACTTCCCTTAGTGCATCCAACGGTAATTGCATCAATTCCATTTGTTGATTCTATATAACACAAACAAAAATTTAGCAGAGACAAAAATTAACATAACTACTGCACACCCTCGTGGAGTTAAGGCATAACTCAACAAACTAAGTTCGTTGAGTTAAGGACTAACTCTACGATACTATTAACTAAAAATAAAAAAAACATATATACACACAGATAGTTGCTTCAGATATGTTGCTTCATTCAACTACCCTCCCAGAAGAGGTATCAATTTCATTAACAGTTCTATTGATAGGATTAGGTATTGCTTGCATTGGCAATCCTCCAATAGGTCTAACTTTCATTGGTTCCTTCTGTCTAAATGGTATATTTCTATTCTGATTTTGAATTGCAGCATTTCCAAATACAAAATCTAGACGATTGTTTAATTGTTGGATTATCTTTTCTAATTTCTCTATTCTAGATTCTTATTCAATTAATGCTTCATAACTTATATTCTTCTCATTTAGATTTTCTCCTCCTTGGAAATTGTTGTTTCTCCAAGATAAATTCGGGTGATTTCTCCAATTAGGATTATAAGAATTTCCCAAGTTATCTCTCTAGTTTCTAGCATAAATAATATCTAAATCATTTATGTTTGCATTCTTTTCTACTAGCTTTTGATTTAATGATAACTCTTCTATTTTCTTTGTTAATTCAGTTAATTTCACCTCAAGCATAGTACTTGAATCTATTTCATGCATTCCTCTTGGCAATATTTTTTTATCTGCAATAGCTTCAGCCGAGTTTTCCCACTGTGTAGTTCTTTTTGCAAAGTTTTCTAAATATGCCCATGCTTCTTCACTACATAATTTTAAAAATCCATTTTGACAAGTAGATTCTAATAAAGATTTTGTTGAAACATCTATGCCTACATAAATTATACCTATTAATTGTGCCTTACTCATTGCATGATGTGGACATTGATTCAGTAAACCTTTAAATCTTTCAAAATATTTTTAGAATGATTCACCTTATTTTTGGCTACACATTAAGATTTCTTTCTTCTTTTTAATCGTTTGATGTGTTGGATAATATTTTTCCAGAAAAATAGAGCAAAATTCAGTCCATGTAGAAATTGAATCAGGCGATAGAGTATATAACCATCTTTTAGCTATGTCTTTTAAAGAAAAAGGGATATATCTAAGTTTAATAGCATCTATACTCATGTTCGGCATTTTCATCATTTGACAAACTTCGTTAAATTCTCTAAGGAAATAATAGGCATCCTCTCTTTCTAATCCATGAAAATGTGGCAATTGACTAATATAATTAGATTTCAGTTCAAACCTATCTCCCTCAAAGTTTGGCAATCGAATACATGAAGGTTCATCAACTAATTCAGGATACAGAATTTCTCCTAATGGTTTTTCTACTGGAGCAGTCATCTCTATGTTCTCTTTTAAAGAAAGGTTAACTACACCCCAAAGAATTTCGTTAAAGTTCAGTTCAGAAAATTTTTCAGTACTCCTCTGTGATGAAAATTCTTGGGTAGGTGTTCTTACTAATCATTTAGTGCTTAGAGAATGGATCCATGTGCTCATAAATAAATAGTAGAAGATTAATTACATACTAGTTTGAAGCTTTCCATTCAATAAATATTTGTTGTCGGATGAAGTTTAATCAGCTGCTTCTCCTTCTAGTTCCTCCAACGCATTCTCCTTTCTTTTAAAAGTGCTGGTAACTCGTAAATAACATTCTGTTTTATATATATGCTGCACATTCATAAAGTGAATAATTCTCGTTGCAAGAACGTGTCTTGCAACATGCATCGTGGTTCCTATTTTTATGGGTACGTGTACCACTACTAATTTCAAATTTTGGTAACCACTAAACCAACGAAGTTTCGTTCGTGGTTAAAAGAATAACCGTTCTGCTTAATCCACAAACTAACCTTGTTGAGTTATAGATAACTCAATTGAACACAATTGGTTACTGTTGCTAACTCCATGGACTAACTTCGTTGAGTTACAGATAACTCAACGGAGTGACCTTATATTATATTATTGACCTCGTGGAGTTACGGTTAACTCAACGAACTTACTTCGTTGAGTTAACACTTAACAACCTCTAAGTTTTACTCTTGAAAGTTCCTCTCTGTTTTTTTATTTTATTTTATTCATTCTGCTAACTGAAATAAAGTTAAATCTATGTCATTAATGCATCATTCTAATCAAAATTCGTTTAAATCTGAACATTATATAAAGATTTAACTTGCAGGTCATTTTATGTTATGCATAATTTACATTTTACCCTGCAACATGTAGAAATTTTTTTAAGCATTTATTCTGTCATTCAGCAAATTGTAAATCTGTTAATCATTCATTCATAAAGTTCCACAAATTATATAACATTCAATACATTCCATTCATTTCTCATTCAAGACATGTATGAAAATTGCATCTGAAAAATTATATTCATTAATATGAATCAATTTACAATACAAGTACATCAGACATTTTCATACAATTTTATACAAGTAGACGAACAATACAATTTAATCTCTTTTCCTAAGTTCATCTACTTCCTTTTGGAGTTTTTCTAACTGAAGTTCTAATTGATTAATTCTTTCTACAGCTCCTGTAATTCCTCTAGAAGGTATATTTAGCTCAGTAGTTACAAAATTTCTGTATTCTTTCACTGAACTGGTTTTGGATATTATCCTTTTTGATGCCCATTTAGTGAAATCAATACAATCCACCATCAACAGTGGAATCAAATCTCCATAAAACAATTTTTTCTTTACTGTTTTCACTTGGAGATAAAAACTACAGACCAATTTATTTGAATCCTGTTTACAACTACATACGTGGCCCATTTGACAAATTGACTTAATTCTATGTCATGGCCTTGTCGTTGATAAATATTCTTAATCAGAATGTTAGCTACCATGTGTGCTTTACCATTTAAATGCTTCAATCTGTTTAATAAAGGCACACCAGGATTGATAACTAAACAATCTTTGATTTCCTGTTCAGTCCATTCAATTGTAGTTGTGTCTTCCAAAATTTTTAGTCCTTCATTCTTTAATCCAAAAATGTTGTGGAGAAGCTCTGGTGTTATCTGTACATCTGCTTTCTCCACGTTAGAAATTAATCCTCCTTCTCCTTCTCTCAAATTTGCATAAAAATAGGACACTAAATTCTCATATACTACATGCCCTTTTTCTTGAGAAATGAACTGCAGTAGACCTTGGAATTCAAATAAATCTTTGATTTCTTACATTCCATCCCAATTTACTGGTCTACTGTAAATAATATCGTAACCCCTAATTTCTTGGTATTTTGTATAAGCTTCCTGACTCCAAAAATGTACTTCATTCAAAATTGTTGTTTCGGTTGGGTCAGGAAGGTGACTTTGTTGTTCCAGAGGGGTTTGTTCTTGATATTCCCCTTCTATAGGCTGCATTTGAATATTCTCTACAGATTCCTGAATTTCTGTTTCTATTTGTGATGGTGAGCTGGCAGAACTCTCCACTTTGTCTTGAATTCTCTCCATAAATTGCTGAAGAGTTTCTTGCTCTTTAGTGGAATCTGTAAAGTTATTTTTGTCCAAATGGCTTCTTTCAACTTCTTTATTTTCTGCTCTTTCTTCTTCCTCCTGACTACCAATCTATTCTGTCACTGTTCTTTCTGATTCTGTAACAGATTGGGATGGAGTCACAGGCAATTCAGTTTCTACCTTACTTTCTATTTCTTCTTATTGTTTCTTCTTCTTGCATTTTAGTTTCTATTTCTTCTTATAAGTTATGAATGTTGTATTGTATCATGTGAGGTGCACATGTTTAACTCATTAAGTTAACATAACTAAACGCATTGAGTTGCTATATTGAACACTAAGGCAACGCGTTAGGTTGAGCGTCAAGTTGAAGAAAGTTCAGTGAAGCATAAAAAGGTAATGCACAAGAGCTTTCCCTTGAGAGATTTTTCCCGAAGAGGTGTTTTTGATCCCTAAAAAAGATTTTTCTTTTGGTGTGCAGGGATGGTTTGATCCTTGAAAAGATTTTTCATTTTGTGTGCAAGGATAAATTGATCAATGAGAATTCTATGCCTTTTATACTGTATCGTCATTTCATACATATCCTTTACGTTTAACCACTACCAGTTTTCCACTTCTCCACGTCTTTTCTTTTTCCTTCATCGAAACACACATGTTCTAACCCACGTTTATATTTCGAATTTTCTTTAATCATCAGTCTTGGATCTCTGAAAAATTTCCTGCAAAATAAAATTTCTCGTCCAAAAGTTTTTCATCAGTATAATAAGAAGTCGTTACTTTAATGTTAACTAAACGAGTAACACAAGTATATATATAACTTAATGTTTCTAACTTAACGAGTTCCTCATGTGCCATTTCACGTGACAAGTACTGTAGCTAACTCAACGAACTATGTCTGTGGTGTTATACTATCTGAACGAACCATCTCCATTGTGTTATGATAACTCAACGAACCATTTCCGTTGTGTTATGATAACTCAATGAACCAGTAATAAACAAATGTTTTTATAATAAGAATTTTACCACGTGCAAAAATAACAACTTAAGTTTATAACGCTAACCTAACGCGTTGCCTTAGTGTTCAATATAGCAACTCAACGCGTTTAGTTATGTTAACTTAATGAGTTAAACATGTGCACCTCACGTGATACAATACAACATTCGTAACTTATAATTTCACCATGTGTATAACATAACTTAACGAGTTCGTCTCTTCTTTTACTCACTAACTTAACGAGTTATCACGTGACCTATTTTAACCTTTAAGCCTCTAACTTAACGAGTTCTCACGTGACCTCTATACAAACAAAACTCTAACTTAACGAGTTGTCTAAACGTACACTGTTCATGATACAGAAGATATAACATTAAAACATATCACGCTTTTCAATAAAAACATACGTTAACTTAACGTTTAGCTAAATGAGAAATTAATGCAACGAAACGACTAGTTATTAACTTCAGATCCAATACAGACAAGTATTTATATCAGTAAGCTTTTTCTGTATTAATTGATGATTTTAATTTCTTTTCACAAGCAATAGTAATTGAGCAAATATGATTATTTTCATTCAGCACACATCATCAAAACAAAAATACTCAACATATTATTAAACTGCTGCTGACACGTGTCGAGATTTGGTAGATTTACTTAAGTTATATATCGGTGAGTTATCTATAACTATCTGAAATGCACATGTGCATCAGATAGTTAAGTTTGTAAGTATCTGAAATGCACCTAAGCATCGGATAGTTAAATTTATGCATGTGTTTTATAGTTAAATCAATGAAGAAAGTCTGTTGAGTTATCTGTAACTCCATGGACTATTTATTTTCTAATATGCCACTGTAGCGGTTGTAGAAACAGGACAGTTGGAAGAAAAACCACGATTGCACGTATCGCGTAGGGAGAAGAAAACATCACCGTTGATATGAATGAAGGAAATCCAATCGACCATTCAAGCAGAAGTAGTTACTACTAAAGAAATATAAAAGAAAAGAAGAAAAAGAAGAAAAGGGTGTGTGATCGATGGGCGGCCAATGTATACAGAGGAGGAGCACCGAGCTTTCTGTAGGCAGTATCGGCAATTCTCCAAAGTACCACCCCAACCATCGTTACTACCACCATAATCACCAACCATCGGAGGTTTGTGAGGATACTTTCTTGATGTCGGGTCGATTCCGAGCCAAACACTGTGCTTGACAACCACTGTGAGGAGTGATCGCATCACGGGAAGGAAAGCCATTTTCACCAAGCGCCGACTGATATTTTAGGAGATCGTAAAGCTTTTAGCCTTGGCTACAGGTTGATGCCTGTATGCTGAAGAGGAGATCATCTTGCAATTCTAGACTCGTGATTCTATAGGGAGAGGAGACAGAATTGTAAGTGGTTTAATTTTCAGTGGTGTAATCGCGTTGCAAGTAGTGACGGAAGTATTTACCATCGAGTGAGATTACTTTACATTTCACCTTTCGCCCATTTCCATGTTCATATGAAAACAAAAAAATACCAAAAATAATTTATCTGTGTTTGTATGTTGTATTGTTTGTGTTGTATTGTGATTAATGTTATCGTTATCAGTGTTGTCATTGTTTTATGTTTGCTTTAGTTTTACAGTTTACTGAAATTGGTTTGTTCAAAAGACTTAAAGATTTTAATGGTTATTGTTTGAATTATCTGAATGTTTGTATGCTTAATGATAAATCCAGTGTTTACTAATATTAATGAGCTTAATTGATGTTATTTACAATCTGTGGAATCGCCCAATGGTTGGCCAAATTCCTCCATAAATAGCAGTATTAAAAAGAAAAGACAGGCTCGTGGAGTTAACATAAGTCCATGAGGTTAGTCCGTTGAGTTAGCCATAACTCAACGAACTTTGTCCGTTGAGTTAACTGTAATTCAACGGATAGCTTATTGAATATATAAATTTGATTGTTAACAAACGGATAGTTCTAAGTTCTTAAGCAATTCCCTGTGGTATCAACCTGTACTTGCACACTGATATAATAGACACTGTGCACTTGCAGTTAAAGTACAAATTGGAATTAATATCTAAATTGTATTAAAGGTTGTTTGTTTACTTCTAAAAGAAAAAGAATAAGTATAAAGATAAATAATCTAAGTAAAAACAGAAGTAACAAATTCAAGTTTTTCTAGTGTAGTGTTGGGAAAATCCAAACAAGTTTTATGGTGCCGTTGCCGGGGAATTGAATTGAATTAACATAAGCAATTGTTAGAGCTATTTCGTTTTAATAGCCAGAGTGTTGTGTGTTTTCTTCTGTAATTGAGAATATGGCATATGCTTATACTCAAAGATTTCTGAAACCTGTAATTAGCATATGTGAATTCTGCAATTCTAAAGGACACAACATTTCTGACTGTTTGAAATTGAGACGTTTACAGATGGTTAGATCCCATGAACAACAAATGAATTATCCTTAATATAATAGAGCCGAGTATGAGAATCCTATAGTTTACCCAACTAATGGTCAGTATAGAATGTGTAATATGTTGAGAGACGCTGAAGTTTAGGATAGGTATGACAGATTGGAGCGTAGTATAGAGAAAAACCTAGACAAACTAGAATACTTTATGTGTCAGCAACAAGAAGTCAACCAATTAAACTATAAGGAAGCATATTAAGAACATAAAAAGGATATAATTGACGAAATTGAAAAAAACATAATGAAAATTGATCAAAAATTGAATGCAATGAGATTAGATGATCTAGAAAGAAAATTAAAAGCATTAGACGAATATACAATGAAAATTCAAGTTATGCAACAGGACGATAAAAATTATAATGTTATAAACCTACATAATTTTTAAAATATATAGCAAACAGAAAATATTAATGCAAGAGAATTTAAAGAATGCACTTTAAAACTAAAAATAATTGAAGATCATAATCATGACAATGATATACAAAAACAACATGAGAGTAACGAAAATCTGGAAGATGTATGTGTAACATTAAGATCTAGAACTGATATACCACCAAGAACTCAAAATGAAAATAATATGAAGGTGGATAAGAGTAAAAATCAAAATGATAATGAAAATGTAATAGCTGAAAATCTAGAAATCACTAAAGAACAATCTGAATCTGCTAATGAAGCTAAAAATGATCAAACAAATCAACTAAAAGAAAAAGAATCTTTTAAATCACAATCTTTAGCACCCTATCTTGAAAGATTACAACAAACAATACCTGAAAAAGAAGAAAAAATCAGAGAAATTTTTGAAAAAGTACAAGTTAACATTCCTTTGTTAGATCTATTGTAGAAAATGCCACCTTTTGCTAAATTTTTGAAGGATTGGTGTATTAGGAAAAGAGAGCGAAAAGTTCTTAGAAAAGTCTTTTTAGTTGAGCAAAGTAGTTCCCTATTTCTGTCACAAATTCCTAAAAAGTTATCTGATCTTGGAATCCCTGTTATATCATGCACCATAGGAAATACCATTCTAGAAAGAACCTTAATAGACTTAGGTGTAGGTATAAATGTTATGCTAAGTGATATATTTGCATACTTAGGATTAGAAGGCTTAACTCCTACTAGTACGATTATTCAATTAGCTGATAGAAGTATAAGATACCCTAGAGGAAAAATAGAGGATGTCTTAATTAAAATCAAAAATTTTATATATCCTATTGATATTGTAATTTTGGATTCCCAACAAATTAAGCATAAAAATAGTGATACATCTTTAATTTTGGGAAGGCCATTTTTAGCAACATCAGGGGCTGTTATAAATTGTAAAACTAGAGTAATGAAGTTAGCATATGGTAATGAGGATACTCAATTAAATATTTTCAAACCAGAAAGGTTTGAGGAGTTAGAAATGTCCTTACATATCATAGACTTTTTAGAGGATGAAGGAGATATGTTAGATGATGTGATTCAAGAAGAATTAAATAGGCAAATCAATGCTGAAACTTTAGAGAAAAGTGAAAGCATAAATATAGAAGGAGATTTGGAAGAAATTAATTTTGAAAATGATGATGTTCAATTAGGAGCTCTAGCTTCTGATGGACAACATTTAGAATTGAATCCTTTGCCTCCTAAATTAACCTTATATTTCTGGAAGATAAACGAACCTATCTAATCATTATTGCTTCAGATTTAAAAGAGGACCAAATAACTAAATTAAAAGGTGTAGTAAAAAGTTATAAAGAAGTAATAGGATGGACTATGACTGATATAAAAAGGTTAAGTTCAACTTTATGCTGTCACCAGATATATTTAGAAGAGAATGCTAAACTTGTAAGAATTCCTGAGAGGAGATTAAATCCAAACCTTAAAGAAGTAGTTAGGAAGTAAATAGTGAAATGGTTAGATAATGACATAATTTATACAATTTCTAATAGCTCGTGGGTTAGTCCAATCCATGTAGTTCCCAAGAAATCAGGATTAACAGTTATTAGGAAGGAAAGTCAAGACTAGATACCTATTAGAATTCAATCAAGCTGGAGAGTATGTCTAGACTATAGAAAGCTGAATGTTGTGACTAGGAAAGATCATTTTCCCTTACCTTTTATAGATCAAATGCTAGAAAGATTAGTAGGGCAAGAATATTTTTGTTTCCTAGATGGGTATTCAGGGTATAATCAAATTCTAGTAGCATTAGAGGATCAAGAGAAAACAACTTTCACCTGTCCTAATGGAACTTATGCTTTTAAGAGAATGCCATTCGGATTATGCAATGCATCGGCTACCTTTCAAAGGTGTATGCAGGGCATATTTACTGCAATGACTGAAGATTTTTTAGAAATATTGATGGATGATTTTACTGTATATGGCAACTCATATGAAGTCTGTTTAAAAAATTTAGACTTAATATTAAAACATTGTGTGGAAAAAAATTTGGTTTTAAATTGGGAAAAATGTCACTTCATGGTTAAACAAGGAATAGTCTTAGGGCATGTTGTTTCTAAGAAAGGGTTGGAAGTAGATAAAGCTAAAATAGAAGTAATTTCTAATCTACCAAAACCTAAATCAGTAAAAGATATTAGATCATTTCTAGGACATGCTGGTTTTTATTGAAGATTTATTAAAGACTTTAGTAAGATAGCTAGACCTTTAACTAATCTATCAAAAGATGTTCCATTTAACTTTGATAAAAATTGCAAGGAAGCATTTTTCAGACTTAAGACTAGCTTAATTTCAACTCCTATAATTTTAACTCAAGCACTTGATTGGAGACATTCATTTGAATTAATGTGCGATGCATCTGATTTTGCTGTAGGAGCAGTGTTAGGACAGAAGATAGAAAAATCTCCTAGAGTGATTCATTATTCAAGCAAAACCTTAAATGATGCTCAAGTTAATTACACAACTATTGAAAAAGAACTATTAGCTATTTTATTTGTCTTAGAAAAGTTTAGATCATATCTGATTGAAGCTAAAATAATAGTATACACGGATCATTCAGCTCTAAAACATCTAATAAAGAAAAAAGAGACTAAGCCTAAATTGATCTGATGGATATTATTAATACAAGAATTTGATCTAGAAATTAAAGATAAAAAAGGTTGTGAGAATGTAGTAGCAGATCATTTATCAAGATTACAAATAGAAAAATCAAATATTGAAATTAAGGATAATTTTCCTGATGAACAATTAATGACCATCAACACAATACCTTGGTATGCAGACATAGTTAATTACTTAGTTACTGGTCTAACACCTAAGGATTGGAATAGATAGGATAAGAAATTGTTTTTCTCAAGAGTAAAATATTACTATTGGGAAGACCCATACTTATTTAAGAAATGTCCTGATTTGGTTTTAAGGAGGTGTGTTCCAGAAACTGAATATCCTAGCATATTATCTTTCTATCATGACCAAGCTTGTGGAGGGCATTTTGGTTTAGGGAAAACTGCTACAAAAATTCTACAATGTGGGTTTTATTGGCCAACACTATTCAAAGATGCTCATAAATATTGCTTAAGTTGTTTAAGATGTCAACAAATAGGAATAATATCAAAGAGGAATATGATGCCTCTTAATCCTATTGTTGAGGTTGAAATCTTTGATGTGTGGGGAATAGTTTTATAGGTCCATTTCCTATGTGTAATCAATTTAATTACATATTGTTGGGGGTGGATTATGTATCTAAATGGATAGAAGCTATTCCTACAAAAACTAATGACAACAAAGTGGTAATACAATTTATAAGAACGAATATATTTGCTAGATTTGGAATACCTAAAGCTATTATTAGTGATAGAGGAACTCATTTCTGTAATAGAAGTTTTGAAGCCTTAATGAAGAAATATGGAGTAAACCAAAAATTGCAATATCATATCATCCGCAAACATGTGGACAAGTAGAAAGTGCAAACAAACAAATTAAGTTAATCTTAGAAAAAGTAGTAAATCCTACTAGAATAGATTGGACTAATAGATTGATAGATGCACTTTGGGCTTATAGAACTGCTTATAAAGCGAGCTTAGGTATGTCACCTTTTAGGCTAGTATATGGAAAAAGTTGTCATTTACCTGCTGAAATAGAACATAAAGCTTATTGGGCATTAAAAACTCTGAACGTTAATTTAAATCAAGCTGCTAAAAATAGAAAAATGCAATTAATTGAATTAGAAGAATTTAGAAATGAAGCTTATTCGAAGACTGTAAGAGAAAAAGAGAAAATGAAATTCTAGCATGATATAAAAATTATTCCAAAAAGCTTTGAAATAGTATAAGAAATATATCTTTATATGGCTAGACTCCATAACCATCCAGGAAAATTAAGATCTAGATGGGCAGGACCTTATATAGTTCAAAATATTTATCCTTATGGAGCTATTGAAATTGAAAATCCTAAAAATCAGAATATATTTAAAGTAAATGAACAAAGACTTAGACTTATTCTGAAAACACCAAAAAACTCCTTTGGAATTATAGAAGAAGTCAGAGTAGAGGACTACTCGAGCTTTACTTAGTAAGAAATCAGTTTTTATGTTTATATATAAAAAAAAAGAAAAAACATTAAAAAAAATGTGAAATATAAAAATCGTTGCGGTTCAACCAATTGGATCCATCGGTATGACTGGAACATAAAAAATATGTATATTAATTTTCAGAAAAAATGTTGGTTTTACCGAAACATAGTATTAGTTCAACCGAAAAAAAAAATTAGGTCTGACCGAAACATTGTATCGGTTAAACCGGTAAAAAAACAGAAAAACTATTATCTGTAGTATTTTTATTATTATATTTGTTTGTACGAGAAGTTTGCTAAGTTACGCTTAACTCAACGAGCTTACTTTGTTGAGTCTTGAGTTAGTCATTGAGCTTATTTCGTTCAGTTAATTGTAACTCAACGGAGTACTATAGCTAAGACCGCAGATAAGATAGTAATAGTTGGTTTGGGAAATGACCCGATTACCCGCCTAAACTTAGGGCTTATTTAAACTAAAACCTAGGGTTTTGGGGGCATTATCTGACAAATCATTTAAAATCTAGAACAGTAGAAATCAAAGCGATTCCATGTTGTTATGTAACTCTACGACGAGGAAGATGACACCTGAATTCTGGGAAGAGGTAGTTAACACAACACAGTTTCTGAAGGAATCAGAAGAATGACACACACGACAAAAGATTCAGAATACAACAAGAGAGAAAGAGCTACAAAAGGTAGAATCAGAACTCTTTAACTTAAGGAAAGTTTTGGTTGATTTGGATATACAAATACCATAGATAATGGAGACACAAATCAGAGTGGCAACAGAAATTGCAGTTAGTAAAGAAAGAAAAATCCAGTCGAACAATGAAGTAGCCCTAGAGCTAATTCAGCATAAAGTCAGATTGTGGTTTAAAAAATACATTACTGGTCGTGGAAGTTGGGTAATATGGGAGTAGCAATGAGTAGGAGAACAGGAAGAGCCGACTGCTAAAAGACCTGTTCCTGAGGAACAACAGTCAGGACCTCTAGTTTAGCCAACAAAGCCATTGCCACGAGTAGCATTTGCTTGGCCGAGAACTGAAGAAGAAGGGAAAGAATTTACTAGCTTGGTCAAAACAGCAAGAGACCAAGGAGATACTCAAGAAATAGCTACGGCTAAGGCACATATTTTATATGATGCCATTAAGAAAAAAAGGGTTGAAGAAAAGATGAGGGCCCAGTATAAAATAAAAGTTGAACAGCATTAGGCAGTAGCTAAATCAAGTGCTACAGGAGAAGCTGAGGCTGGTCCTTCGAGACTAGTAGTTATGAAGAGAATTAAACAAGAAGAGCCAGTACCTGTGGCTTGAAGGCCTGCAGAGCCTACTTTTGTAGATTTAATTTCAAAAGAAGAAGAGGAAGAACAAGCACAATTAATCAGAAAAAGGAAAGGAAAAAAAAAAGTGCCTGAAAATAGAGAGGAAATTAAATCTGAAGTACCAATTTTAACAGGGCCTGTGGAGCCAATATTTATAAACCTGCTATCTGATTCTAAGGAGAAGCAGAAGCTGCAGTAGCAGGAGCAAAGAGAAGAAGAAAAATAGGTTGAAATTAGTCTGCAGCCTGTACAAGAAGAAAGAATAGAAATTAAGGTAGAAATTGAGTTGCCCGTGACTCCATCCCAATCTGTTACAGAATCAGAAAGAATAGTGACAAAACAGATTGGTAGTTAGGAGGAAGAAGAAAGAGCAGAAAATGAAGAAGTTGAAAGAAGCTATTTGGACAAAAATAACTTTACAAATTCCATTGAAGAGCCAGAAACTCTTCAGCAATTTATGGAAGGAATTCAAGACAGAGTGGAGAGTTCTGCTAGCTCACCACCACAGACAGAAGTAGAAGCAAAAATTCAGGAATCTGTAGAGAATGTTCAAATGTAGCCTATAGAAGAGGAATATCAAGAACAAACCCCTTTGGAACAACAAAGTTACCTTCCTGACCCGACTGAAACAACAGTTTTGAATGAAGTACATTTTTGGAGTCAGGAAGCTTATATCAAATATCAAGAAATTAGGGGTTACGATATTATTTACAGTAGACCAGTAAATTGGGATGGAATGCAAGAAATCAAAGATTTATTTGAATTCCAAGGTCTACTGAAATTGATTTCTCAAGAAAGAGGGCATGTAGTATATGAGAAATTAGTGCCCTATTTTTATGCAAATTTGAGAGGAGGAGGATTAATTTCCAATGTGGAGGAAGCAGATGTACAGATAACACCAGAGCTTCTCTACAACATTTTTGGATTAAAGAGTGAAGGACTAAAAATTTTGGAAGACACAACTGTAGTTGAGTGGACAGAACAGGAAATCAAATATTATTTAGCTATCAATCCTGGTGTGCCTTTATTAAACAGATTAAAGCATTTAAATGGTAAAGCACACATGGTAGCTAACATTTTGATTAAGAATATCTATCAATGACAAGGCCATGACATAAAATTAAGTCAATTTGTCAAATGAGCTACATATGCAGTTGTAAACAGGATTCAAATAAATTGGTCTGTAGTTTTTATCTCCAAGCTAAGAACAGTAAAGAAGAAATTGTTTTATGGAGATTTGATTCCACTACTGATGGTGGATTGCATTAATTTCACGAAATGGGCATAAAAAAGGATCAGATCAAGAACAATTTTAATGAAAGAATATAGAAATTTTGTAGCTATAGAGATTGCTATACCTTCTAGAGGAATTACAGGAGTTGTAGAAAGAATTAATCAATTAGAGCTTCAATTAAAAAACTCTAGAAGGAAGTAGATGAACTTAGGAATAGAGATTAACTTGTATTGTTCGTCTACTTGTATAAAATTGTATGAAAATGTCTGATGTATTTGTAATGTAAATTGATTCATATTAATGTATATAATTTTTCAAAGATACTTTTCATACGTGTTTTGAATGAAAAATGAATGGAATGTATTGAATGTTATATATAATTTGTGGAACTTTATGAATGAATGTTTAATAGATTTACAATTTGCTGAATGACAGGATAAATGCTTAAAAATTTCTGCATGTTGCAAGGTAAAATGTAAATTCTACATAACATAAAATGACCTACAAGTTAAATCTTTATATAATGTTCAGATTTAAACGAATTTTGATTAGAATGATGCATTAATGACATAGATTTAACTTTATTTTAGTTAGTAGAATGAAAAAGAAAAAAAGCAGAGAGGAACTTACGAGGAGTAAAACTTAGAGGTTGCTAAGTGTTAACTCAATGAAGTAAGTTCGTTGAGTTAAACGTAACTCCACGAGGTTAGTAATATAATATAAGGTCACTCTGTTGAGTTATTTGTAACTCAACGAAGTTAGTCTATGGAGTTAGCAACAGTAATCGACTGTATTCCTTTGAGTTATCTGTAACTCAACGAGGTTAGTTCGTGGATTAAGCAGAACAGTTATTCTTTTAACCACGAACGAAACTTCGTCGGTTTAGCGGTTACCAAAATTTTGAAATTAGTAGTGGTACACGTACCCATAAAAATAGGAACCACGATACACGTTGCAAGACACGTTCTTGCAACGAGATTTATTCACTTTATGGATGTGCATTATATATATAAAATAGAATGTTATTTACGAGTTACCAGCACTTTTAAAAGAAAGGAGAATGCGTTGGAGGAACTGGAAGGAGAAGTAGCTGATTCAACTTCATCCGACAACAAATATTTATTGAATGGAAAGCTTCAGACTGGTATGTAATTAATCTTTTGCTATTTATTTATGAGCACATGGACCCATTCTCTAAGCACTAAACAATTAGTAAGAACACCTACCTAGGAATTTTCATTGTAGAGGAGTACTGAAAAATTTCCTGAATTGAACTTTAACGAAATTCTTTACAGTGTAGCTAACCTTTCTTTAAAAGAGAATGTAGAAATGGCTGCTCTAGAGAAAAACCATTAGGAGAGATTCTGTATCCTGAATTAGTTGATGAACCTTCATGTATTCGATTGCCAAACTTTAAGGGAGATAGGTTTGAACTAAAATCTAATTATATAAGTCAATTGCCACATTTTCATAGATTAGAAAGAGAGGATGCCTATTATTTCCTTAGAGAATTTAATGAAGTTTGTCAAATGATGAAAATGCCGAACATGAGTATAGATGCTATTAAACTTAGATATATCCCTTTTTCTTTAAAAGACATAGTTAAGAGATGGTTATATACTCTATCGCTTGATTCAATTTCTACATGGATTGAATTTTACTCTGCTTTTCTGGAAAAATATTATCCAACACATCAAACGATTAAAAAGAAAAAAGAAAGATTAATGTGTAGCCAAAAATAGGGTGAATCATTGTGGAAATATTTTGAAAGATTTAAAGATTTACTGACTCAATGTCCGCATCATGCAATGAGTAAGACACAATTAATAGGTATAATTTATGAAGGCATAGATGTTTCAATAAAATATTTATTAGAATCTACTTGTCAAAATGGATTTTTAAAGTTATGTAGTGAAGAAGCATGGGCATATTTAGAAAACTTTGCAAAAAGAACTGCACAGTGGGAAAACTTGGCTGAAGCTATTGTAGATAAAAAAATATTGCCAAGAGGAATGCATGAAATAGATTCAAGTACTATGCTTGAGGTGAAATTAACTGAATTAACAAAGAAAATAGAAGAGTTATCATTAAATCAAAAGCTAGCAGAAAAGAATGCAAACAAAAATGATTTAGATATTATTTATACTAGAAACCAGAGAGATAACTTGGGAAATTCTTATAATTCTAATTGGAGAAATCACCCAAATTTATCTTAGAGAAACAACAATTTCCAGGGAGGAGAAAATGTAAATAAAAAGAATATAAGTTATGAAGCATTAATTGAACAAGGATCTAGAATAGAGAAATTAGCAAAGATAATCCAACAATTAAATAATCGTCTATATTTTGTATTTGGAAATGCTGCAATTCAAAATCAGAATAGAAATATACCACTTAGATAGAAGGAACCAATGGAAGTTAGACCTACTGGAGGATTGCCAATACAAGCAATACCTAATCTTGTCAATAGAACTGTTAATGAAATTGATACCTCTTCTTGGAGGGTAGCTGAATGAAGCAGCATATCTAAAGCAAATATCTGTGTATATATATGTTTTTTATTTATAGTTAATAGTATCGTAGAGTTAGTCCTTAACTCAACAAACTTAGTCCGTTGAGTTATGCCTTAACTTCATGAGGGTGTGCAGTAGTTATGTTAATTTTTGTCTTTTTTAAATTTTTATTTGTGTTATACAGAATCGACAAATGGAATTGATGCAATTACCGTTGGATGCACTAAGGGAATTACTAAGTAATTTATCAGCTAAAGATCTATGCAGGTTGTGTTGTGTATCAAAGGAAATTAAAGACTGTATTGAAGAAAAATATTTTCAAGGACTATAAGCTGCAAAAATGACTAAGATTAGAGATGGATTGATATGGAGGTCATTTAATCATAGTTCAATTAACCATGAATATCTTGCTATGGAAGAAACTACTAGAATTCCACCAAATACATTAGAAGGAATAAATCATATTATGGGGATAGATGAAGGATTAATCATATACAAGACGAGACCAAGGTATGC
Organism: Cymodocea nodosa; assembly: GCA_036874045.1. NCBI lineage: Eukaryota > Viridiplantae > Streptophyta > Magnoliopsida > Alismatales > Cymodoceaceae > Cymodocea > Cymodocea nodosa. The sequence goes on along the minus strand of JAZBRI010000003.1, from coordinate 17,049,392 downwards.
ATGTTTATTACCTAATATTTTGATAAGAAATCCTATAACAAGAGAAGAATGGAATATAGGAAGACTGTTCGTGTTTTCCTAGCACTACACTAGAAAAACTTGGATTTGTTACTTCTATTTTTACTTAGTTAATTTATCTTTATGCCTATTCTTTCTTTTAGAAGTAAACAAACAACCTTTAATACAATTTAGATATTAATTCCAATTTGTACTTTAACTGCAAGTGCACAATGTCTATTGTATCAGTGTGCAAGTACAGGTCGATCCCACAAGGAAATGCTAACGAATTTAAGAAATGTTTGATTGTGAACAATTCAAATTTATATTCAATAAGCACTCCGTTGAGTTATAGTTAACTCAATGGACTAAGTTCGTTGAGTTATGGATAACTCAACGGACTATCCTCATGGACTTAAGTTAACTCCACGAGCCTGTCTCTTCTTTATAATATTGCTAATTACAGAGGAATTCGGCCAACCATTGGGCGATTCCACAGATTGTAAATAACATCAATTAAGCTTTTTAATGCTAATTAACATTGGATTTATCATTATGCAATACTAACATTCAGATGATTCAAACAGTAACCATTAAAATCTTTAAGTTGTTTTGTACGAACCAATTTCAGTAAACTGTAAAATTAAAACTAACATAAAATAATCATAAAATTGATACAGATAACATTAATCATGATACAACACCAACAATACAACACTCAAATACAACATACAAACAAAGATAAATTGTTTTTGGTATTTTTGTTTTGATGTGATGGGCGAAAGGTGAAATGTAAAGTAATTTCACTTGATAGTAAATACTTCCGACACTACTTGCAACGTGATTACACCACTGAAAATTGAACCACTTACAATTCTGTCTCCTCTCCCTATAGAATCGCGAGTCCAGAATTGCAAGATGATCTCCTCTTCAGCATACAGGCATCAACCCGAAGCCAAGGCTAAAAGCTTTACGATCTCCTGAAATATGAGTCAGCACTTGGTGAAAATGTCTTCCCTTCCCGCGACGCGATCACTCCTCACAGTGGTTGTCAGGCACTGTGTTTGGCTCAGAATCGACCCGACATCAGGCAAGTATCCTCACAGACCTCCGATGATTGGTGATTATGGTGGTGATACGATGGTTGGTGTGATACTTCGGAGAATCGCTGATATTGTCTACAGAAAGCTCGGTGCTCCTCCTCTGTATACACTAGCCGTCCATCGATCACACTTTCTTTTTTTTCTTCTTTTCTTTTATATTTCTTCAATGGTAATTGCTTCTGCTTGAATGGTCGGTTGGATTTCCTTCCTTCAGATCAACGGCGATGATTTCTTTCTCCCTACGCAATTGAATTCCTACGTGATACGTGCAAACGTGGTTTTTCCTTCCAACTATCTGTTCCTGCAACCGCTATAGTGGTATATTAGAAAATATATAGTCCAAGGAGTTACAGATAACTCAACGGACTTCCTTCGTTGATTTAACTATAAAACACGTGCAAAAATAACAACTTAAGTTTATAATGCTAACCTAACGCGTTGCCTTAGTGTATTTTCATGTAACTCAATGTGTGCAATTATACTAACTTAACGAGTTATAACGTAAGTAAATCTACTAGCTCTCAACACGTGTCAGCAGCAGTTTAAACATAAAATAACATTTCGGAGAGTTACAGGTATAACTATCCGATGCTTAGATGCATTTTCGGATACTTAAGAATTTCACAGCCTGCAGTTTACCGACAGTTCATAAATGTACTAAATTAACATTAATTCCCCCAAATTAAGCAGATTCTTCAATTAAAGCATATAATAGTGCAATTATAACATAATGGCTTAATTCTCATATGATAAGCTAAATATTATGCAATTAACCATCATTTAACCGTTAATAATATGCACTTTGTCATTCTAAACACTTCCCCCATACCTAAATTTTGCTAGTCCCTTAGCAAACTAAGATTTAATTAATTGGTCTTTCAAAAAGTGCTAGAATTAATTCTCCCCCTTTTGTTTTTTTTCTTTCTTCTGTTTAGCATAAACATATATTCTGTATGTTTCAGTAATCAACCTGCAAAGATATTTAGAATATATGTAAATTACATACAAAGTATATCATCTTCATATAGATGTTAATTATATTATCGTTTGTTCTTCTTTTCATCATCTGTAATCCTGAATTTTCCAATAAGTTTTTCCAAAAGAAATTTCAACAACATACAAATTAAAGTACAATCCAATTCAATCTGATTAAGACAAGTAGAATAAAGAATTGTATTTCCATTAAACAACTTCAAAAGTCAATTCCAGATTCATATTTCAGCAATTCTAGATAACAGAAAATATACTCGATTCATAAGATATCCGTATTTCACAAAACACTTGTATCTTTTCAGAGCAGTATATATATATATATATATATATATTTTCTTTTTTTTGTGTACTTTAAAAGTTAATTTGACAAGTTTGAATCATGTAAGAGCTTTCTAATGTACCCATGTAACGAGCTTTCAGTCAACAATCCCAGATCTGATCAAGATCTTAGGTTGCCAGATTTTCAGAGTCCTTTTTCAGGTCAACAATCCTTACATACCTATCTGCTCAAGTACAAAAGGCTCGTGATCAAACAATTCAATAAACTCTCAAGGTTTTTTTAAAAAAAAAAATAAATGCACATACAAAACAAAGCATTAAATACATACTGTATATGCACATATTTCATTAATACAGATGCAGTAAAACAGCAATCTCATATAATCCTACTTCTATCATTTACTAAAGATATGAATCCATAACAATAAGTTCATACTTTATCTATAGTTTAATAAGATCTACACATAAATCATTCTACAAGTTCAATCAGTCAAAGTAAATGTATCTTTCATCATATGTGTTTCATTTAATCTAGAATTCACATCTCAGCTCCTTCAGGACTTTAGATAATTTTTTGATTAAGCATTAAATATTCTGATTTCATTTTAAAATCGTGAAACTGTTAAACTCATGAAATTCAGAAAAATCATAAGATACTATATCTAGATTTACATAAATAATAAATTCTATAGCATCTTCTATAGCCTTCTAAATATAACATTCAAGCAGTTTATAAAAATTTTACAGTCTCAATTATCGGATAGTTACAGCAAGTTCATAAAAATTTTCAATTTCCTCAAAACTTTGCAGTACCATTTTAATTCCTTTAATTAACAAACTTACATGGCTGTTACTTTAATTACCTCCCCCCCATACTTACATTTTGCATTGTCCTCAATGTAAAAGATTTGACAATAAGTACAGTAATTGTAGCTGGCATGAATAAAGTTTTGTTTGATTTAAAATTCAAGATAAGTAATTGGTTACATACCTTGTTCCATTTGTATCTCTTTCTACATATTTCGATTTTTGATTCTGAAAAACTTTTCATTCCCAGATAAACACAGAATATAAAACAAAATAACATTTAACAGGTATTAATAAATCAGTGTCTTGTGTGGAACCCAGACTTCTATGCCTTTGGTGGCTCACAAGCAAGCCAGTTGGTTTCCCAGAATAGATACCAACAAACTGGATTGATATTTTGTTTTGTTTGTTTGTTTGTTTTTTTTTTTTTATAAAATGAACATGAAAAACTTCAAAATTCCTTTTTTTTTTTTTCTAAAAATAAATGCAGAATACACAACATTAAACACACAAAATCACAGCTTAAGAACATGATTGAAAAGTAGAAACAAATGGAATAAATGTATCAGTCCAAGCAAACTTTTTAGGTATAGTTCTTCTTGCTATTAATTATGTTTTAATGCAGTTCTTGGTCCTTTTTAATTTGTAAACATGCAATATATTATAAATTCCAAATACGAGTGTATTACCATTAATGATATGTAATGCAGAAAGGGATCCTTTTTGGTTCTAGGGTAATGTAGCAGTTTCTATTTCTACATCTATTTCAATATACTCCTCTTCCCACTTCCATTCATTCATGTCTTCCATAATCCATATTTGAAATTTCATCAGTTTATCCCACCATCTTATTAGACATAAAGTAGGATCATCTTTTTCATTATACCACATTCCTAGTTGAATTTTATTAAATTTTTTAGATGGTGGTTTAGCTATTTCACTCGGTACAAGTAAAATTTCTGTATAATCATCATAACTGTCTTTGCTCACTATGTATAAATCAGATCTATATGCTATTGATATCTCCGTAACTAAATAAATATAACCATCAAGTATGACATGTGTTTGGTTAATTAATGATTTTTGTCCTAGATATATTATAATGTTTTCATTCCAAGATCTATTCAGAAAATTATACACACTTAAGCTTAAATCTTCACCCCAATTTCTTGTAGGTCTCCAATAATATAATTTTTTAGGAATTGCAGAATTTTTATCAGAAAATATTAAAGCTGACCCACAATTTTCAGTTGGTGCTTCAAATATATTAGGTCTTCCTATATTACATTCTTCTCTTGTTATAGGATTTCTTATCAAAATCTCAGGTAATGATAAACTTGCATACCTTGGTCTCGTCTTGTATATGATTAATCCTTCATCTATCCCCATAATATGACTCATTCCTTCTAATGCATTGGGTGGAGTTCCAATAGTTTCTTCCATAACCAGATATTCATGGGTATTTGAACTATGATTAAATGACCTCCATATAAATCCATCTCTAATCTTAGTCATTTTTGCAACTTGTAGTCCTTGAAAATATTTTTCTTCAATACAGTCTTTAATTTCCTTTGATACACAACACATTCTGCATAGATCTTTAGCTCACAAGTTACTTAGTATTTCCCTTTGTGCATCCAACGGTAATTGCATTAATTCCATTTGTCGATTTAGTCTAAAGCTTTCCATTCTATAAATATTTGTTGTCGGATGAAGGTTGAATCAGCTGCTTCTCCTTCTAGTTCCTCCAATGCTTTCTCCTTTCTCTTAAAAGTGCTAGTAACTCGTAAATAACATTCTGTTTCATATATATACTGCACATCCATAAAGTGAATAAATCTCGTTGCAAGAACGTATCTTGCAATGTGCATCGTGGTTCCTATTTTAATGGGTACGTGTACCACTACTAATTTCAAATTTTTGGTAACCGCTAAACCGACGAAGTTTCGTTTGTGGTTAAAAGAATAACCGTTTTGCTAAATCCACGAACTAACCTCGTTGAGTTACAGATTACTCAACAGAACACAGTCGGTTACTATTGCTAACTCCACGGACTAACTTCGTTGAGTTACAGATAACTTAACTGAGTGACCTTATATTATATTACTGACCTCGTGGAGTTACGGTTAACTCAACGAAATTACTTTGTTGAGTTAACACTTGGCAACTTCTAAGTTTCACTCTCGTAAGTTTTCTATTCTGTTTTTTTTATTATTTTTCTTTGTCATTCTGCTAACTGTAATAAAGTTAAATCTATGTTATTAATGCCTCATTTTGATTAAAATACATTTAAATCTGAACATTATATAAAGATTTAAATTGCAGGTCATTTTATGTTATGCAGAATTTACATTTTACCTTATAACATGTAGAAATTTTTAAGCAGTTATCCTGTCATTCAGCAAATTGTAAATCTATTACATATTCATAAAGTTCCACAAATTACATAATATTCAATAAATTCTATTCATTTCACATTCAAATAAGTATGAAAATTGCATCTGAAAAATTATATTCATTAATATGAATTAATTACATTACAAGTACATCATACAATTTCATACAATTTTACACAAGTAGACGAATAATACAATTTAATCTCTTTGCCTAAATTCATCTACTTCCTTCTAGAGTTTTTCTAATTGCTACTCTAATTGATTTATCCTCTCTACTGCTCTTGCAATTTCTCCAGAAGGTATAGTTAATTCTGTAGCTATAAAATTTCTGTATTCTTTCACTGAAATGGTTCTAGATCTTATCCTTTTTGATGTCCATTTAGTGTAATCAATACTATCCACCATCAGTAGTGGAATCAAATCTCCATAAAATAATTTCTTCTTTACTGTTTTCAGCTTGGAGATAAAAACTGCAGACCAATTTATTTGGATCTTATTTACAACTGCATACGTGGCCCATTTGACAAATTGACTTAATTCTATGTCATGGCCCTATCGTTGATAGACATTCTTAATCAGAATGTTAGCTACCATGTGTGCTTTACCATTTAAATGCTTTAATCTGTTTAATAATGGCACACCAGGATTGATAGCTAAACAATCCTTAATTTGCTGCTCAGTCCATTCAATTGCAGTTGTATCCTCCAAAATTTTTGTTCCTTCATTCTTTAAACCAAATATGTTGTGGAGAAGCTCTAGTGTTATCTGTACATCAGCTTCCTCCACGTTTGAAATTAATTCTCCTTCTCCTTCTCTTAAATTTGCATAGAAACAGGGCACTAAATTCTCATATACTGCATGCCCTCTATCTTGAGATATAAATTGCAGTAGACCTTGGAATTCAAATAGATCTTTGATTTCTTGCATTCCATCCCAATTTACTGGTCTACTGTAAATAATATCGTAACCCCTTATTTCTTGGTATTTGATATAAGCTTCCTGACTACAAAAATGTACTTCATTCAAAATTGTTGTTTCAGTCGGGTCAGGAAGGTGACTTTGTTGCTCTAGAGGGGTTTGCTCTTGCTCTTCTCTAGCATAGGCTGCATTTGGACATTCTCTTTAGATTCCTGAATTTTTGCTTTTGCTTCTGTCTGTGGTGGTGAGCCAGCAGAACTCTCCACTCTGTCTTGAATTCTTTCCATAATTTGCTAAAGAGTTTCTTGCTCTTTAGTAGAATCTGTGAAATTATTTTTGTCCAAATGGCTTCTTTCAGCCTCTTCATTTTCTACTCTTTCTTCTTCCTCCTGACTACCAATCTGTTCTGTTACTGTTCTTTCTGATTTTGTAACAGATTGGGATGGAGTCACGGGCAATTCAGTTTCTGCCCTAATTTCTGTTTCTTCTTGTACAGGCTACAAACTAATTTCAGTAGGATTTTTTTCTTTTCTTTGCTCCTCCTGCTCCTCCTCAGATTCGGATAGCAGGTTAATAAAAATCTGCTCCACAGGCCCTGTAAAAATTGGTACTTCAAATTTAATTTCTTTATAATCAGGCACTTTTTCTTTTTCTTTCTTTTTTCTGATTAGTTGTGCCTGTTCTTCCTCTTCATCTTCTGAAATTAAATCTACAAAAATAGGCTCTGCAGGCTTTCGAACCATAGGTACTGGCTCTTCCTGTTTAATTCTTCCAATAATTGTTGGTCTAGAAGGACCAGCTTCAGCTTCTTTTGCAGCATCTCTAACAACAGTTCTGGTAGTAGCTTCTTGATGCTGTTCCACTTTAATTTTATATTGGGCTTTCAACTTTTCTACAGCCCTCTTTTTGTACAGTGCATCAAACACCAGATGTGCTTTAGCCACTACCAAATCTTCTGATTCTCCTTGGTTTTTTCTAACTTGAATCAGTTCTGCAAATTCTCTTATTTCTTCTTCAGTCGAAGGCCCCATCATTTCTGCTCGTGTCAATGGCTTAAATGGTGGAACTGAAGGTCTAGACTGTTGCTCCTCAGGAACAGGTCTTTTAGCAGTTGGTTCCTCCCGTTCTTCAGTTGCCTCTTCATTTGCTTTTCTTTTCTTGCTCCCAGATCACTCGTTTAGCTTGTCTACAGATTCATCTTTTGAACCAGAGTCGGGACTTACGCTGGATTAATTCTAGGGCAACTTCATTACTTGGCCTTATTTGTCTTTCCTTACTTACAGCTATTTCTGTTGGTATTTTGATTCGTGTTTCCATTATTTGAGGTATCCGTATATCCATATCTACTAAATCTCTTCTCAACTTGAAAAGTTCTGATTCTACCTTCTGTAGCTCTTTCTCTCTTGTCGTATTTCTGATCTTCTGCCGCGTGTGCCACAATTCTGATTCCTTCAGAAATTCTAATGTATCAACAACATCTTTCCAGAATTCAGGCGTCATCTTCATCATCGTGAAGTTACACAACAGCACGGAATCGCTCTGATTTCTAATGTTCTAGATTCTAAATGATTTGTCGGATAATGCCCCCAAAACCCTAGGTTTTAGTTTAAATAAGCACTAAGTTTAGGCAGGTAATCGGGTTAATTCCCGAACCAACTATTACTATTTTATCCGCGGTCTTAGCTATAGTACTCCGTTGTGTTATAGGTAACTCAACAGAATAAGCTCGTTGACTAACTCAAGACTTAACGGAGTAAGCTCATTGAGTTAAGCGTAACTCAACGGACTCCTCGTACAAGCAAATATAATAATAAAAATATTATAGAGAATAGTTTTTATGTTTTTTTTTTTTTTTTTACAGGTTTAGCCGATACTATGTTTCGGTCGGACCTAAATATTTTTTTTATTTTTTTATCTTTCTTTTGGTTGAACCGATACTATGTTTCGGTAAAACAAAATTTTTTTCTGAAAATTAATATACAATTTTTTTCCAGTTTAACCGATACTATGCTTTAGTAAAACTAATATATTTTTAATGTTCCGGTCATACCGATGTTATGCTTCGGTTAGACCTAAATATTTTTTAATTTTCTGGCCATACCGATGGATCCAATCGGTTGAACCGCAACTATTTTTATGTTTTATATATATTTTTAATGTTTTTTTTATATTTTTTATATATATATAAACATAAAAACTGATTTCTTACTAAGTAAAACTCGAGTAGTCCTCTACTCTGATTTCTTCTATAATTCCAAAGGAGATGTTTGGTGTTTTAAGAATAGGTTTAAGTCTTTGTCCATTTACTTTAAATATATTCTGATTTTTAGGATTTTCAATTTCAATAGCTCCATAAGGATAAACATTTCGAACTATGTAAGGTCCTGCCCATCTAGATCTTAATTTTCCTAGATGGTAATGGAGTCTAGCCATATAAAGATATACTTCTTGTCCTATTTCAAAGTTTTTAGGAATAATTTTTCTATCATGCTAGAATTTCATTTTTTCTTTTTCTCTTACAGTCTTTGAATAAGCTTCATTTCTAAATTCTTCTAATTCAATTAGTTGCATTTTCCTATTTTCAGCAGCTTGATTTAAATTAGTGTTCAGAGTTTTTAATGCCCAATAAGCTTTATGTTCTATTTCAGCAAGTAAATGACAACTTTTTCCATATACTAGCCTAAAAGGTGACATACCTAAGCTCGTTTTATAAGCAGTTCTATAAGCCCAAAGTGCATCAATCAATCTATTAGTCCAATCTGTTCTAGTAGGATTTACTACTTTTTCCGAGATTAATTTAATTTGTTTGTTTGCACTTTCTATTTGTCCACTTGTTTGCGGATGATATGATGTTGCAATTTTGTGGTTTACTCCATATTTCTTCATTAAGGCTTCAAAACTTCTATTACAGAAATGAGTTCCTCTATCACTGATAATAGCTTTAGGTATTCCAAATCTGGCAAATATATTTGTTCTTATAAATTGTATTACCACTTTGTTATCATTAGTTTTTGTAGGAATAGCTTCTATCCATTTAGATACATAATCCACTCCCAACAATATGTAATTAAATTGATTAGATATAGGAAATGGACCCATAAAATCTATTTCCCACACATTAAAGATTTCAACCTCAACAATAGGATTAAGAGGCATCATATTCCTCTTTGATATTCTTCCTATTTGTTGACATCTTAAACAACTTAAGAAATATTTATGAGCATCTTTGAATAGTGTTGGCCAATAAAACCCACATTGCAGAATTTTTGCAGCAGTTTTCCCTGAACCAAAATGTCCTCCACAAGCTTGGTCTTGGCAGAAAGACAATATACTCGAATATTCTGTTTTTGGAACACACCTCCTTAAAACCAGATCAAGACATTTCTTAAATAAGTAAGGGTCTTCCCAATAGTAATATTTTACTCTTGAGAAAAACAATTTCTTATCCTGTCTATTCCAATCCTTAGGTGTTAAACCAGTAACTAAGTAATTAACTATGTCTACATACCAAGGCATTGTGTTGATGGTCATTAATTGTTCATTAGGAAAATTATCCTTAATTTCAATATTTGATTTTTCTATTTGTAATCTTGATAAATGATCTGCTACTACATTCTCACAACCTTTTTTATCTTTAATTTCTAGATCAAATTCTTGCAATAATAATATCCATCGAATCAATCTAGGTTTAGTTTCTTTTTTCTTTATTAGATGTTTTTGAGTTGAATGATCCGTGTATACTATTACTTTAGCTCTAATCAAATATGATCTAAACTTTTCTAAGGAAAACACAACAGCTAATAATTCTTTTTCAGTAGTTGTGTAATTAACTTGAGCATCATTTAAGGTTTTTCTTGCATAATGAATCACTCTAGGAGATTTTTCTATTTTCTGTCCTAACACTGCTCCTACAGCAAAATCAGAAGCATCGCACATTAATTCAAATGGATGGTTCCAATTAGGTGCTTGAATTATAGGAGTTGAAATTAAGCTAGTCTTAAGTCTAAAAAATGCTTCCTTGCAATTTTTATCAAAGTTAAATGGAACATCTTTTAATAGATTAGTTAAAGGTCTAGCTATCTTGCTAAAGTCTTTAATAAATCTTCTATAAAAACCAGCATGTCCTAGAAATGATGTAATATCTTTTACTGATTTAGGTTCTGGTAGATTAGAAATTACTTCTTTTTTAGCTTTATCTACTTCCAACCCTTTTTTAGAAACAACATGCCCTAAGACTATTTCTTGTTTAACCATGAAGTGACATTTTTCCCAATTTAAAACCAGATTTTTTTCCACACAGCGTTTTAATATTTGGTCTAAATTGCTTAAACACACTTCATATGAGTTGCCATATACAGTAAAATCATTCATAAATATTTCTAAAAATTCATCAGTCATTCTAGTAAATATGCCCTACACACACCTTTGAAAGGTAGTTGGTGCATTGCATAATTCAAATGGCATTCTTTTAAAAGCATAAGTTCCATTAGGACAGGTGAAAGTTGTTTTCTCTTGATCCTCTAATGCTATTGGAATTTGATTATACCCTGAATACCCGTCTAGGAAACAAAAATATTCTTGCCCTACTAATCTTTCCAGCATTTGATCTATAAAAGGTAAGGGAAAATGATCTTTCCTAGTCATAGCATTCAGCTTTCTATAGTCTACACATACTCTCCAACCTAATTGAATTCTAGTAGGTATCAAGTCTTGACTTTCATTCCTAATAACTGTTAATCCTGATTTCTTGGGAACTACATGGATTGGACTAACCCACGAGCTATTAGAAATCGGATATATTATATCATTATCTAACCATTTAACTATTTCCTTCCTAACTACTTCCTTAAGGTTTGGATTTAATCTCCTCTCAGGAATTCTAGCAGGTTTAGCATTCTCTTCTAAATATATGTGGTGACAGCATAAAGTTGAACTTAACCCTTTTATATCAGTCATAGTCCATCCTATTGCTTCTTTATAACTTTTTATTACCTCTTTTAATTTAGCTATTTGATCCTCTTTCAAATCTGAAGCAATAATGATTGGACAGGTCCGTTTATCTTCCAGAAATATATAGGTTAATTCAGGAGGTAAATGTTTTAATTCTAAATGCTGCCCATCAGAAGCTAGAGCTCCTAATTGAACATCATCTTTTTTTAAATTAATTTCTTCCTGATCTCCGTCTATATTTATGCTTTCACTTTCCTCTAAAGTTTCAGAATTGATTTGCCTATTTAATTCTTCTTGAATCACATTATCTAACATATCTCCTTCATCCTCTAAAAAGTCTATGGTATGTAAGGACATTTCTAACTCCTCAAACCTTTCTAGTTTGAAAATATTTAATTGAGTATCCTCATTACCATATGCTAACTTCATTACTCCAGTTTTACAATTTATAACAGCCCCTGATGTTGCTAAAAATGGCCTTCCCAAAATTAAAGATGTATCACTATTTTTATGCTTAATTTGTTGGGAATCCAAAATTACAATATCAATAAGATATATAAAATTCTTGATTTTAATTAAGACATCCTCTATTTTTCCTCTAGGGTATCTTATACTTCTATCAGCCAATTGAATAACCGTACTAGTAGGAGTTAAGCCTTCTAATCCTAATGATGCAAATATATCACTTGGCATAACATTTATACCTGCACCTAAGTCTATTAAGGTTCTTTCTAGAATGGTATTTCCTATGGTGCATGATATAACGGGGATTCCAGGATCAGATAACTTTTTAGGAATTTGTGGCAAAAATAGGTAACTACTTTGCTTAGCTAAAAAGACCTTTCTAAGAACTTTTCACTCTCTTTTCTTAGTACACCAATCTTTCAGAAATTTAGCACAAGGTGGCATATTCTGCAATAGATCTAACAAAGGAATGTTAACTTGTACTTTTTCAAAAATTTCTCTTATTTTTTCTTATTTTTCAGGAATTGTTTGTTGTAATCTTTCAGGATAGGGTGCTAAAGATTTTGATTTCAAAGACTCTTTTTCTTTCAGTTGATTTGTTTGATCATTTTTAGCTTCAATTGCAGATTTAGATTGTTCTTCTATGATTTCTAGATTTTCAGCTATTACATTTTCATTATCATTTTGATTTTTACTCTTGTCCACCTTCATATCATTTTCATTTTGAGTTCTTGGTGGTATATCAGTTCCAGATCTTAATGTTACACATACATCTTCCAGATTTTCGTTACTTTCATGATGTTTTTGTATATCATTTTCGTGATTATGATCTTCAATTGTTTTTAGTTTTAAAGTGCATTCTTTAAATTCTCTTACATTTGTGTTTTCTGTTTGTTGTATATTTTGCAAGTTGTGTAGGTTTATAACATTATAATTTTCTTTGTCCTGTTGTAAAACTTGTATTTTCATTGCATTTTTGTCTAATGCTTTTAATTTTGTTTCCAGATCATCTAATTTCATTGCATTCAATTTTTGATCAATTTTCTTTATGGCTTTTTCAGTTTCGTAAATTATATCCTGTTTAGGTTTTGAATATGCCTCCTTATAGTTTAATTGGTTGACTTCTTGTTGTTGACACACAAAGTATTCTAGTTTGTCCAGATTTTGCTCTATACTATGCTCCAATCTGTCATAGCTATCCCAAACTTCAGTGTCTCTCATCATATTACACATTCTATATTGACCATCAGTTGGGTAAACTATAGGATTCTCATACTCGGCTCTATTATATTGAGGATAATTCATTTGTTGTTCATGGGATCTATCAATTTGTAAATGTCTCAATTTCAAACAATCAGAAATGTCGTGTCCTTCAGAATTGCAGAATTCACATATGCTAATTAAAGGTTTCAGAAATCTTTGAGCATAAGCATATGCCATATTCTCAATTACAGAAGAAAACACACAACTCTGACTATTAAAATGAAACAGCTCTAACAGTTGCTTATATCTATTCAATTTAGTTCAATTCAATTCAATTCTCGGCAACGGTGCCATAAAACTTGTTCGTGTTTTCCCAGCACTACATTAGAAAAACTTGGATTTGTTACTTCTATTTTTACTTAGTTAATTTATCTTTATGCCTATTCTTTCTTTTAGAAGTAAACAAACAACCTTTAATACAATTTAGATATTAATTCCAATTTGTACTTTAACTGCAAGTGCATAGTGTCTATTGTATCAGTGTGCAAGTACAGGTCGATCCCATAGGGAATTGCTGACGAATTTAAGAAATGTTTGATTGTGAACAATTCAAATTTATATTCAATAAGCACTCCGTTGAGTTTCAGTTAACTCAACGGACTAAATTCATTGAGTTATGGATAACTCAACGGACTATCCTCGTGGACTCAAGTTAACTCCACGAGCTTGACTCTTCTTTAGAATATTGCTAATTATAGAGGAATTTGGCCAACCATTGGGCGATTCCACAGATTGTAAATAACATCAATTAAGCTTTTTAATGCTAATTAACATTGGATTTATCATTATGCAATACTAACATTCAAATGATTCAAACAGTAACCATTAAAATCTTTAAGTTGTTTTGAACAAACCAATTTCAGTAAACTATAAAATTAAAACTAACATAAAACAATCATAAAATTGATACAGATAACATTAATCACGATACAACACCAACAATACAACACTCAAATACAACATACAAACAAAGATAAATTGTTTTTGGTATTTTTGTTTTGATGTGATGGCCGAAAGGTGAAATGTAAAGTAATTTCACTTGATAGTAAATACTTCCGACACTACTTGCAACGCGATTACACTATTGAAAATTGAACCACTTACAATTCTGTCTCCTCTCCCTATAGAATCGTGAGTCCAGAATTGCAAGATGATCTCCTCTTCAGCATACAGGCATCAACCCGAAGCCAAGGCTAAAAGCTTTACGATCTCCTGAAATATGAGTCGGCGCTTGGTGAAAATGTCTTCCCTTCCCGCGACGCGATCACTCCTTACAATGGTTGTCAAGCACTGTGTTTGGCTTGGAATCGACCCAACATCAGGCAAGTATCCTCACAGACCTCCGATGATTGGTGATTATGGTGGTGATACGATGGTTGGTGTGATACTTCGGAGAATCGCCGATACTGTCTGCAGAAAGCTCGGTGCTCCTCCTCTATATACACTAGCCGTCCATCGATCGCACTCTTTATTTTTTTTCTTCTTTTCTTTTATATTTCTTCAGGGGTAACTGCTTCTGCTTGAATGGTTGGTTGGATTTCCTTCCTTCAGATCAACGGCGATGATTTCTTTCTCCCTATGCAATTGAATCCCTGCGTGATATGTGCAAACATGGTTTTTCCTTCCAACTGTCTGTTCCTGCAACCGCTACAATGGTATATTAGAAAATATATAGTCCATGGAGTTACAGATAACTCAACGGACTTCCTTCATTGATTTAACTATAAAACACGTGCAAAAATAACAACTTAAGTTTATAACACTAACCTAACGCGTTGCCTTAGTGTATTTTCATGTAACTCAACGCATGCAGTTATACTAACTTAACGAGTTATATCGTAAGTAAATCTACTAGCTCTCAACACATGTCAGCAGCAGTTTAAACATAAAATAACATTCTGGAGAGTTACAGGTATAACTATCCGATGCTCAGATGCATTTTCGGATACTTAAGAATTTCATAGCCTGCAATTTACCAATAGTTCATAAATGTACTAAATTAACATTAATTCCCCAAAATTAAGCAGATTCTTCAATTAAATCATATAACATTGCAATTATAACATAATGGCTTAATTCTCATATGATAAGCTAAATATTATGCAATTAACCATCATTTAACCGTTAATAATATGCACTTTTTCATTCTAAACAAAGATCTAATAGATTTGAAGTACCAACTATAAATTGTGGGTCGGCTTTAATATTTTCTGATAAAAATTCTACAATTCCTGAAAAATTATATTATTGGAGACCTACAGGAAATTAGGATGAAGATTTACGCTTAAGTGTGTATAATTTTCTGAATAGATCTTAGAATGAAAATATTATGATATATCTAGGACAGAAATCATTAATTAACTAAACACATGTCATACTTGATGGATATATGTATCTTGTCACAGATATATCAATAGCATTTGGATCTGATTTATACATAGTGAGCATAGACAGTTATGATGAAAATATAGAAATTTTACCTATTCCAAGAGAAATAGCTAAACCACCATTTGTAGAATTTAATAAAATTCAAATAGGAATGTGGTATAATGAAGAAGATGATCCTACTTTATGTCTGATAAGATGGTGGGATGAACTAATGAAATTTCAAATATGGATTATGAAAGACATAAATGAATGGAAGTGGGAAGAGGAGTGTATTGAAATAGATGTAAAAATAGAAACTGCTACATTACCCTAGAACCAAAAAGGATCCCTTTCTACATTTCATATCATTAATGGTAATACACTTGTATTTGGAATTTATAATATATTACACGTTTACAAATTAAGAAGGAACAAGAACTGCATTAAAACAGAATTAATAGTAAGAAGAACTATGCCTAAAAAGTTTGCTTGGACTGATACATTTATTTCATTTGTTCCTACTTTTCAATCATGTTCTTATGCTATGATTTTGTGTGTTTAATGTTGTGTGTGTTATACATTTATTTTTAGAAAAATTTTAGTTTTCATGTTTATTTTATAAAAGAAAAAAAAACAAAATATAAATCTAGTTTGTTGGTATCTGTTTTGGGAAACCAACTATCTTGCTTGTGAGCCACCAAAGGCATAGGAGCTTGGGTTCCACACAAGACACTGATTTATTAATATCTATTAAATGTTATTTTGTTTTATATTCTACGTTTATCTGTGAATGTAAAGTTTTTTAGAATCAAAAATCGGAATATGCAGAAGGAGATACAAATGAAACAAGGTATGTAACCAATTACTTATCTTGAATTTTAAATCAACAAATCTGTATTCATGCCTGCTACAATTACTGTACTTATTGTCAAATTTTTTACATTGAGGACAATGCAAAATGTAGGTATAGGGGGGAGGTAATTAAAGTAATAGCCATGTAAGTTTGTTAATTAAAATGGTACTGCAAAGTTTTGTGGAATTTGAAAATGTTTATGAACTTGTTGTAACTATCCGATAATTGAAACTATAAATTTTTTATAAACTGTAACTACTTGAATGTTATATTTAGAAGGCTATATAAGACGCTATAGAATTTACTATTTATGCAAATCTAGATATAGTATCTTATGTTTTTTCTGAATTTCATGAGTTTAACAGTTTCACGATTTTAAAATGAAACGAAAATGCTTAATGAAAATCAGTAAATTATTTGTAGTCCTGAAAGAGCTGAGATGTGAATTCTAGATTAAATGAAACACATATGATTAGAGATACATTTCATTTGACTGATTGAACTTGTAGAATGATTTATGTGTAGATCTTATTAAACTACAGAAAAAGTATGAGCTTATTGTTATGGATTCATATTTTTAGTAATTGATAGAAGCAGGACTATATGAGATTGGTGATTACTACATCTGTATTAATGAAATACGTACATATACAGTATGTGATTAATGTTTTGTTTTATGTTTGTATTTTGATTGAAAAAAGAAAAAAAAAAAAGAAGAAAAAAGAAGAAGGAAAATTTGAGAGTTTATTGATTTGTTTGATCACGAGCCTTTTGTACTTGAGTAGATAGGTATGTAAGGATTGTTGACCTGAAAAAGGACTCTTGAAATCTGGCAAGTTAAGATCCTGATCAGATCTGGGATTGTTGACTGAAAGCTCATTACATGGGTACATTAGAAAGCTCTTGTATGATTCAAGCTTGTCAAATTAACTTTTAAAGTACAAAAATACATATACTGTTCTAAAAAGATACAAGTGTTTTGTAAAATACAAATATCTTATGAATCGAGTATATTTTCTGTTATCTAGAATTGTTGAAATATGAATCTAGAATTGACTTTTGAAGTTGTTTTAAGGAGATACAATTCTTTATTCTACTTGTCTTAATCATATTGAATTGGATGGTACTTTGATTCGTATGTTGTTAAAATTTCTTCTAGAAATCTTATTGGAAAATTCAGGATGACAAATGATGAAAAGAAGAACAAACGATAATATAATTAATACTTATGTGATGATGATATACTTTGTATGTAATTTGCATATATTCTAAGTATATTTGCAGGTTGAAGAGGAGAAAACAATATTACTAAAACATACAGAATATCTATATAATAATACAAGTTCTTATGCTGAACATAAGAAAAAAGAGAGAGTTAATTCTAGCACTTTTAGAAAGACCCATTAATTAGATCTTAGTTTGCTAAGGGACTAACAAAATTTAGGTATGGGGGAGTGTTTAGAATGAAAAAGTGCATAATATTAACGGAACGGTTAAATGATGGTTAATTGCATAATATTTAGCATATCATATGAGAATTAAGCCATTATGTTATAATTGCACTATTATATGCTTTAATGAAAGAATCTGTATAATTCTAGGGAATTAATGTTAATTTAGTACATTTTTGAACTGTTGGTAAATTGTAGGCTATGAAATTCTTAAGTATCTGAATTTTCTATTATTTCAGACAATTATGTTTAACATACCGAACATGTACCAAATAGTTATGTTTAAATTACCGAACAGTTATGTTTTAAAAGAATATTTTATTATTTCCTGAAGTACACGTGTCGAAATCATAATGCATGACTTAAGTGGATTTTCAGAAGGTTATTTGTAACTATCCAAAATGCATATGAGCATTGGATAGTTAAGTTCGTAAGTGTTTGAAATATTTGAACTTGTTAAGATAAAATTATGCACGTGTTGAATTTAAATACTTTAGTATATCACGTGAGATGCACATGTTTAACTCGTTAAGTTGGCATAACTGTACGCGTTGAGTTACATGAATACACACTAAGGTAACGCATTATGTTAGCGGCTTATTTCTTTATTGCCCGTGTTTTATAGTTAAATCAACGAAGCAAGTCCGTTGAGTTATTTGTAACTCCACGGACCATTTATTTTCTAGTATGCCATTGTAGCGGTTGTAGAAACAGGACAGTTGGGAGAAAAAAACCACGATCGCATGTATTACGTTGGAATTTACTTGTCGAAGGGAGAAGAAATCATCGTCGTTGATATGAATGAAGGAAATCCAACCGACCATTCAAGCAGAAGCAGTTACCATTGAAGAAATATAAAAGAAAAGAAGAAAAAGAAGTAAAGGGTGTGATTGATGGGTGTGGCCAGTGTGTGCAGAGGAGGATCACCGAGCTTTCTACAGGCAACGTTGACAATTCTCTGAAGTACCACACCAACCATCATCACCACCACCATAATCACGAACCATCGGAGGTCTATGAGGATACTTTCCTGATGTCGGGTCGATTTCGAGCCAAACATAGTGCTTGACAACCATTGTGAGGAGTGATTGCAGGAAAGGAAGTCATTTTCACCAAGCGCCGGCTCATATCTCAGGAGATTGTAAAGCTTCTAGCCTTGACTTCGAGTTGTTGCCTATATGCTGAAGAGGAGATCATTTTGCAATTCTAGACTCGTGATTCTATAGGGAGAGGAGATAGAATTGTAAGTGGTTTAATTTTCAGTGGTGTAATCGCATCGCATGTAGTGACGGAAGTATTTACTATCGACTGAGATTACTTTACATTTCACCTTTCGCCCATTTCCATGCTCATATCAAAACAAAAATACCAAAAACAACTTATCTGTGTTTATATTTTGTATTTGAGTGTTGTATTGTTTGTTTTGTATCATGATTAATGTTATCTTTGTCAGTGTTGTGATTGTTTTATGTTTGTTTTAGTTTTACAGTTTATACCATGAATGAACTTATAGGAAACTTAACTGCTTATGAAGTTAAATTAAATGAATCACTACGTCAAAATAAACTAAAAATGAAGAAAGAAATAGCCTTCAAAATTAATTCACATTCTGATATATCTACTGATTCTGACGAGGATTTGATCTTGTTGACTAGGAAATTAAAGAAAGCATGGAAAGCTAGGAAACAGCAAAGGAACAAAGATGATAAACCCTCAACGTCAAAATCACTAAATGACAAGAATTCTTCATCTAGAAAGTATGTATGTTACAATTGTAAGAAACCTGGACATCTTTCTCCAGATTGTCCTATAAGGAAAAATGAAAAGCATAGTAGGACAAATCAGAAGAAGATGGCTCAGAAAACTCAGAAAAAGTTTTACAAGAAAAAGGCTTTGAAGGTCACTTGGGATGACACGTCTAAAAAGTCTGAATCTAAGGAATCATCATCAAAATCTTCACATTCAGAAGAAGAACAAGAGTTAGTAGACGTTGCTCATGTGTGATTCATGGCAGATGGGTCTAAGGTAATATTTGATCTTGAAAGTTATTCAGATTTTAACTTTGATGAATTATTATGTGCTTATCATGCATTATTACAAAAATTTAAAGTATGTAAACAAGAAAATAAGAATATCAGAAACTCTTTATCCATTGTGGAAGAAGAAAATTGTTTCCTGTCTACTACTTTAGAAAAGTTTAAATGTGATAATGAAAATCATGCTAGAGATTTGCATAAATTTAGATTTAATGAATGTGTCTTGTGTTAGGGCAAGTATTACAGGTGTGGAGTATGCCATAAGTAGTCCAGGTTCAATCGGAAGCTTGTTAACAGTAAGTATCCAACAATTATACATTTTCTGTAGGTTGCAGACCTAAGCATCTGGAAATAAAATTTTAGTCGGAGGCTTTGAGTTAACTATCCGAAAGTTAGAAGATTTCGGAGAGTTACTGGCTGTAACTATCCAAAATGACTTAAAGGACACTTAAGTGGTTCTTCAGATAGTTAAGAAGCCAAGTATCCGGAAAGTAGTGACTTAAGTGGATCTTCGAATAGTTAGGTAGTAACTATCCGAAGTTTATAAGTTTTTCAAAGGGTTATCGGTAGAACCTTTCGAAATGCCTGAAAAGACACTTAAGTGAGTTTTCGGATAGTTAAGGTGTATAACTATCCGAATGACATGTAGTTTTCGGAGAGTTATCAGCATAACCTTTCGAAAGGACAGAGAGAGAGAAGTAAGTGACTTTTCAAACAGTTAAGTCGGTAACTGTCTGAAATGCTGAATTTCTTTGGATAGTTAGCTTGATATAGTACCGCCCGTTCAGAAAGAATATTCTTTTCAGATAGTTAAGTCTGTAACTATTCGAAATGTTGCAGATTTTGGAAAGTTAAGAAGATAAGGCTCCGAAATTAAGAGTCTCTTCTTCAAAGCATTGTTTCTCTACTGTAATGGCTTGTATGTAATTAAAGGTTTATAAGCCCTAAGTTGGGTAGTATATAAACCTTTATGATATTGTAAAACATTGCGATTGATTGTGCCGAAGCTCATAAGGAATCCTCAACTCTCCGTGGATGTAGGTTGTTGCTGAACCACGTAAATCCTATTTCTTCTCTGTATTATTTCTTCTCTTACTCTTCACTCCTAGCATAAGTGAGTTTAGAGTTGAGTGTTTCAGTATGGTGTCATAGAAGGTTAACT
This sequence comes from Cymodocea nodosa, assembly GCA_036874045.1. Lineage (NCBI taxonomy): Eukaryota > Viridiplantae > Streptophyta > Magnoliopsida > Alismatales > Cymodoceaceae > Cymodocea > Cymodocea nodosa. The sequence goes on along the minus strand of JAZBRI010000003.1, from coordinate 17,028,352 downwards.
AAACGATCTATCAAGATAACAACAACTGGTATTAGAGCTAAAGGTTCTTCAGTTTAATAGAATGGGAGACGATAGAAAGCTTAGGATTGAGAAGTTTGATGGAAAAGATTTCGGATACTGGAGGTCTCAGATCAAAGACTATTTGTATTAGAAGGATCTTCATCAACCATTATTTGGAAGAAAACCAGAGAAGATGGATTAGGAAGAGTGGGAGTTATTGGACAGAAAAACTTTAGGTCTTGTTTGGAATGAAAAAGTGTATAATATTAACGGTTAAATGATGGTTAATTACATAATATTTAGCTTATCATATGAGAATTAAGCCATTATGTAATAATTGCACTGTTATATGCTTTAATGAAAGAATCTGCATAATTCCAAGGAATTAATGTTAATTTAGTACATTTCTGAACTATCGGTAAATTGCAAGCTGTGAAATTCTTAAGTATCCGAATTTTCTGTTATTTCGAAGAGTTATGTTTAAATTACCAAATAGTTATGTTTTAAAAGAATATTTTATTATTTCCTGAAGTACACGTGTCGAAACCATAATGCATGACTCAAGTGGATTTTCGAAAGGTTATCTATAACTATCTGAAATGCATCTGAACATCGGATAGTTAAGTTCGTAAGTGTCTGAAATATTTGAACTTGTTAAGATAGAATTATGCGCGTGTTGAATTTAAATGCTTTAGTATATCACGTGAGATGCACATGTTTAACTCGTTAAGTTAGCATAATTGTACGCGTTGAGTTACATGAATACACACTAAGATAACGTGTTATGTTAGCAGCTTATTTTTTTATTGCATGTGTTTTATAGTTAAATCAACGAAGCAAGTCCGTTGAGTTATTTGTAACTCCACGGACCATTTATTTTCTAGTATGCCACTGTAGTAGTTGCAGAAACAGGACAGTTGGAAGAAAAAAACCACGATCGCACGTATTACGTTGGAATTCACTTGTCGAAGGGAGAAGAAATCATCGTCGTTGATATGAATGAAGGAAATCCAATCGATCATTCAAGCAGAAGCAGTTACCACTAAAGAAATATAAAAGAAAAGAAGGAAATGTGTGTGGTCGATGGGTGTGGCTGATGGGTGTGGCTAGTGTGTGTAGAGGAGGATCACCGAGCTTTCTACAGGCAACGTCGGCAATTCTTTGAAGTACCACACCAACCATCACTGTTTGGATATTTTAGAAGTTTTAAATTTATAAATCGCAAGTGCACGGCATCCAATGAAGTACGTCGGCAAGTATGGGTCGAACCACAGAGAAATGGGGATAATCTAGGATTCTAATTACAAGAATATGGTAAGCAAATACTTTCTAAAAATAGATTAGACTACAAAAAAGGTAAGTCCACGGATTTTTAATTTATCGACCAATCAACAGATTAGACTGAAAATTTAATCTCAATCAGATCTGTTAATGTGGACTTCAGATAAAAATTTTCACACTTAAAAACGCACGAATGGTATGACTGAAAATTCGGGGATTGAAAATGATGCATAAAATTGGAAACTTCTGCGCGTTAACAATAGTATCTTAAAAACCTTATAAATCCCGAATTACTCAACCAAAAAAATACAAAATCAGATGCGTTGCAAAATATACAGAATGTAGATATTAATGAAATATTTATTCGAATTTTTATGATTTGTGAAACAAATATGTTAAAATCACAACAAAAGAGTCTCAGACCGAATCCTGTGCTCGATAGAGTTATAGCTTCAAAATGGCAACAATTATTCTCGGATTGCTATGAAATTTTACAGAATCATAGAAGACTTATAATAGCATGATTAAGATTTTTTTCAGAATTTTCAGTTAAACAGAATCGCTCCAGAATGCATATGAACTCTTGGAATAATAACAGATCAATAAAACTGCAAATCTGCAAACAACATGCACAACCTTCAACGAATTCTATGTTGTTTCATGCATAACAGAATGTAATATCCAGATTTCAACATCAACAAACAACAATATATGAATATATATCAATAACAACACCTATTTTTATTATTTTCAGATGAAAAGAACAAAGATTCACGGATTCAAAAAGGAACAAACAAACAACAACGAATCTGTTTTCTACTTTTACCCTATTACAATGAAAACTAAGAACATAAATAACTACCTACATGAAACATGATAAAAGGTGATACATCTGAAGCCAAAGAAGAGGGGAAAGGGGAGAAACGATTTGTGGAACCTCACAAATGAAGAAGAGAACCCTTGTAGTGGTGGACGTCCCTCCTCCAAGATGTGGGATGAAGGCTTTCATGTTGGAGATGACTTGTGGGATGAAGATGATGAGATCCGAGTTAAAGAGATGTGGTGGAATGGCCGGCGTTCTCCTTCCTTGCTTCAAGTCGTGGAGCTCCAAGAGAGGGTGACAGCTGGTGGTGTTGGAGGTGGAAAACAAAAATTCCAAGAGAGAAGACCTAGACATGCATCACTCTCTTTTATAGAGAGAGTTTCCAAGTTTGGATATCTATCTTTGATTCAATGATTGGGATTAAATCCCACTTGATTTTCTTTCTCTAATCTTCAATTTCTATGATCTTCAATTGAATTATAAACTTTTCACAACAATAAATACATCAAAATATTAAGTCATCCATAAAATTCATAAATGATGCATGTTTGAAATAATTTCCTACTTTTAACTGTATAAAATGGGGATTAGTTCTTATTGGTTAAATAATGAAATAAATGCATAATATGACTTTAATAAATCTCATGTAAATCTATTTAACCAATAAGATCTTATAAAAATATGCAACATTTTAATCCAAACAAACTCCCCCATGCTTAAACTTTTACTCGTCCCGAGTAATAAAAACAACTAAAAATCAAGAACTTGAAATCACACGAAAAATTATTCAGTTCACTTGTCACTATTGAACTTGTTGGGCATGGTGGTGGCTCAAACTAATATCACAATCTCTCACAATGTCCTCCAGTTTCAACAAGTTTACACTATTGGATTGAGAAGTCACATGTCCACAAGAACTATTTTGCCTTGAAACAAAGGGATTCACACCCTCACTACTCAAGAAAAATCTCATTGTATAACAATATGATAATGAATCAAATGAAAGAAATATGTGGTAGTGACTAACTCCCTCCCTTCAAATGAGATAAGTCAGAAAATGCTTAGAATGAACAACCAAAGTATCACATCATAGCGTGCTAATCAACCCACTCTCAAGAAAATAAAAGAAGCTAGACACTTGAGAAAGCCTACTACTTCCTCACATCCCATATATCTCTGAGCCCCCTTTCTACATTGAAAGCTCTTCTTTTTTTTTACTTTTCTTTTTTTTCCTTTCTCTTTTCATTTCAAATTCTTTTCTTTTTCTTTTTCTTTTTTTGGGCCGCTTTGGCCTCTCTTTTTCTTTTTTCTTCTTCTTCCTTTTTTTTTTTTGCAACAATATAATTTTCCAATGGTATCAAACACCTTATTTCACCATTAAGCCTAACCTACCCTAAGAAACTCCTTAGCACGCCAAATGTGATAACTTAGGTGTTTTCCTAAACACATCCTTCAAAATCTCGTAGAAGTTTGGGATGGTCCTAAATATCTCACCAAAGGTCATGTAATGAATAACCTGATTATGGTGGCACTCGGCTTAGGGATCACTCAGAAAAGGTGTATAAAAATAACAAGGCGTAAGTTCAAGTGACCAAGAAGACTCAACTCAAAACACAAATAGCTTAAACTCATCTTCTTTGGAGAACATCACTATTAGGTCCTGTGCTTTTTGGTCCTGGAGTCTCACCACTCAAAAGGAAATGGGGTTGTCCCATAAAATCTAATAGTGACAACTGAATAGACAATCTCATCAAGTGTGTTTTTCAAGTAAAAATACAATAAAATCATGCATCTAAAATTTTAAAATATGAGCCTATCAAAGCAATTATAATGAAATGAAATTCACCTTCCCCCTATGCTTAAATTTGACATTGTCCTCAATGCGATATAAAAGAGGGGATATAGATATCATACCAGACTGAAGTCACTTAAAGTCAAACCTTATTCCATACCTGTGATGCCTGCGTGGAATTCTTGTTAGAAAAATATCTTGAAAATTACATATAAGGTATGTACTAAAGGATATAATTTGAAGATAATACAACATAATTTGTAATGAAATAACTGTTTCAGCCTACTACATGTTGTCTTATTCATGCATCATTAAATTATATGCTAATCAAAGAAAGAAAAACCCTGGTCAATTTGATCAATAAAGCGTTGAATTTTCGCATCCATCTTCTTTCGTGGTTTTGCATTCGTCATCTTTGGCTCTTCATCTTGGTTTGTCATTGGAATTTCTTGCGCTTGTAGATGGTTGTGCTGCGGTGATAGGAGCTTTTCCTTTTTCTACCCATGTTGCTTTTGCTGGTTGTGCTTGTTGCTTTGTTTTCCCTTTTGATTGACGATTCTTCCTAGCTTTTGTAGTCTCCATGTGTTAAACCTGTGTAAAACTTCTACAAGAGCTACATGTGGATAAGCAACAGTTATGATAAAACAATAATAAGTATTTTAGCACATGAAATAATAAACATGAACTTCAGTAATGAAACAACAATTATAACAATAATGCACATCAGATAATCTCCATAAAATAAGATCACACTCCACAATACCATAGATAAGAAAAATAGACAACAAAAGAGTAAAATAAAATAAAACTTCTAACTACTAAACTAAATTAAGATAGTGAAACAAACTAAAAGAAAACACACAAAACAAAGATAAAAGGAAAATAAAAACAAAATCTACTATTCCATTTATTTATACTGAGGTTCCTGCAAATTCTCCTCTCTAGCTCTAAAATCAATACCAGCAGGTGTCTTCAGAACAGGCTTGAGCCTTTGTCCATTAACTTTGAAAATGGTGTGGTCTTTAGGATTCTTGATATCTACGGAACCATAAGGATATACCTTATGCATCACAAAAGGCCCAGCCCAACGAGATCTTAACTTACCAAGATGAGTATGAAGCCTAGACATATACAACGAAACATCTTGTCCAGGGACAAATGATTTCTTACTTATCTTTTTATCATGAATAGCTTTCATTTTCTCTTTCCCTGAGACAGTTCTTACATAAGCTTCATCCCTCATCTCCTCTAATTCTGCCAATTGAAACTTCCTAAGTGGGCCAGTTACTTCTAAATCCAAATTGAGTTTCTTTATAGCCCAAAAAGCTTTATGCTCCAATTCTGCCGGCAAGTGACAAGCTTTCCTATATACCATTCTATAGGGGGTCATTCCAAGGGTAGTCTTGTAAGCAGTTCGGTATGCCCATAATGCATCCACTAACTTATCTACCCAATCCCTTCTTGTATGGTTAACCATCTTTTCCAAAATTTTCTTAATTTGTTTATTAGCACTCTCAACTTGACCACACGTTTGGGGGTGATAAGGGGTAGCAATTTTATGCACAATTCCATATTTTCTCATTAAAGCCTCAAAACTTCTGTTGCAGAAATGTGTGCCCCTATCACTTATAATAGCTCTTGGCATACCAAACCTTGATATAATATTATTTCTTACAAATTTCACAACTACCTTATTATCATTAGTTCTGGCAGGGATAGCTTCAATCCACTTGGAAACATAATCAACTGCCAACAACACATAAAGATATCCTACTGAAATGGGAAATGGGCCCATGAAGTCAATCTCCCAAACATCAAATACTTCAACTTCAATAATGGGGTTGAGAGGCATCATGTTCCTCTTTGAAATTTTTCTCAGTTGTTGACATCTAGCACAACTTATACAATATTGATGTGCATCCTTGAATAAAGTTGGCTAGTAAAATCCACACTGCAGCACCTTGGCAGTAGTCTTCCTAGAGCCGAAATGTCCTCCACATGCTTGGTCATGGCAAAAGGAAAGAACACTCCTAACCTCATTGTTAGGGATGCAACGTCTCAAGATCAAGTTTGGGCATTGCTTAAACAAATAAGGATCATCCTAGTAAAAATACTTGACTCGAGACAAGAAGATCTTCCTATCCTGCCTTGTCCAATCATGTGGCATCGATCCCATGACTAAATAATTAACAATATCTGCAAACCATGGGACGACATTAACCATTAAAACTTGCTCGTCAGGAAATGACTCTCCAACTTCTGAATTTGAGGGTGCTAACTGCAGTCTGGATAAATGATCAGCTACAACATTTTCACATCCTTTCTTGTCTTTGATTTCAATATCAAATTCCTGCAGCAATAAAATCCATCTCATCAAACATGATTTGGCATCCTTCTTTGCCAACAAATACTTTAATGCTGCATGATCTGTATACACAATTACTTTGGCTCCGATTAGATATGACTTAAATTTCTCCAAAGTAAATACAATAGCCAAAAGTTCTTTCTCAGTGATTGCATAATTGAGCTGAGCATCATTGAGGGTTTTGCTGGCATAACAAATTACATATGGAAGCTTATCAATCTTTTGTCCCAAAACAGCCCCTACTGCAAAATCAGAAGTATCACACATAACCTCAAAAGGATATGCCCAATTAGGAGATTGGACAATAGGGGATGATACAAGTTGATTCTTAATCTTATAAAATGCTTCCTTGCACTCTTGGTTGAACAAAAATGGGACATCTTTTAACAAGTTCGTTAAGGGTCTAGCTATCTTGCTAAAATCCTTAATGAACCTCCTGTAAAATCCAGCATGGCCTAGAAAAGATCTTATATCTTTAACTGTTTTAGGCTCAGGTAAATTGGCAATTAATTTCACTTTTGCCTTATCCACTTCCAATCCTTTCTTAGAGATCACGTGTCCCAACACAATTCCACTTTGGACCATGAAATGGCACTTTTCCCAATTTAAGATCAGCTTCTTCAATTTGCATCTTTCTAGCACTGATCTTAAATTCTTTAAACATTCATCATATGAAGATCCAAAAATAGAAAAATCATCCATGAAAATATCAAGACAACTCTCAGTCGTTTCATTAAAAATGCCCATCATGCACCTTTGGAAAGTTGCTGGTGCATTACAAAGTCCAAAAGGCATTTGCCTATATGCAAACGTTCCAAAAGGGCATGTGAAGGTTGTCTTCTCTTGGTCTTCAAGTGCCACAGCAATTTGATTATAACCCGAGTATCCATCAAGAAAGTAATAATATTCTTACCCTACTAATCTTTCTAACATTTGATCAATAAAGGGCAATGGGAAATGATCCTTCCTAGTGGTGGCATTGAGCTTCCTATAATCAATACACACACGCCAACCAGTTTACTTCCTCATAGGGATGAGCTCGTTCTTATCATTTGCTTCTATTGTCACTCCAGATTTCTTAGGGACAACCTGAATAGGATTGACCCAAGTACTATCAGAGATTGGGTAGATGATATCATTATCCAAAAGTTTAATTATTTCTTTTTTAACTACCTCTCGTATGTTAGGGTTTAATCTCCTTTGAAACTCACGAGAGGGCACAAAATTATCTTCCAAATAAATTCTATGTTGACAGATAGTAGGACTTATACCTTTGATATCTGCCATAGTCCAACCAATGGCTCCTTTAAATTCCCTCAGCAAATCTAACAAACTCAGCTCTTGTTCTCTAGACAAGTCATTTTCCATAATCACTGGAAAAGTTTCATGTTCTTCTAAAAATCCATATTTCAAATTATCAGGTAAATGTTTCAACTCTAATGAAGGAGCTTCTAAAGTTGTTAGTTCATGTGGAGTATTGGTGGGGAGTTCCCAAACTTGGCTCTCCTCATCCTCTCCTCCAATGATCTCAACTTCATCATCTTCACATCTCATTCCTGAGTTTGATTCATTTAAAACATTCATCATCTTTACCTGCACAAGTTCATCCATTCCATCCTCTTCATCTTCAAAAAATTGGAGCATATGTGTACTCACTTCATCATCTTTATGCTCCTCACTTGTTCGTCCTTTAGGATGGAAAACATTTAACTTAATTCTCTTATTTCCATAAGTCAACCTCATGACACCTAACTTACAATTAATCACTGCCTTGGCAGTGGCCAAAAATGGTCTACCCAAAATAAGAGGAATAAAATCAGACTTATGTAGAGAATTACAAGTTTCTAAAACTAAAAAATCTACAGGGTAAATACAATCTCTAATCCTAATTAAGACATCCTCGATCTTCCCTCGAGGTTATCTTAAAGACCTATCAGCTAACTGTACAATGGTTTTGGTTTTCACCAAGCCCTCTAATCCTAGGGATTCAAAAACACTACTAGGCATGACATTAATTCTAGCTCCTAAATCTATGAGAGCTTTATCTAATGTTTTATCCCCAATAATACAAGAAATCAAAGGAGTACCTGGATCTTCTAACTTAAAAGGAAGGTGGTTGGTAAAAGGAGAACTAGCTTTTTGAGCTAGAAAGGCTCTCTTAATGACTTTCCTGGTTCTCTTCTTAGTGCACCACCCCTTAAGAAATTTAGCACAATTAGACATTTGTTTTAATAAATCAAGGAGAGGTATATTAACTTGCACTTGTTTAAAAATTCTTTCAATGTCTTCATTTTTTATATTTTCATTTGATTTTAACCTATCAGGATAAGGTGCTAAAGCTATAGGTTGAGTAGGTTCTAAATGATTTTCCTTAGGTTCTAAGTCTACTCCCTCTCCATCTAAGTTACTATGTTGATCTTCAATATTTTCATTTTCCTTATTTTCTTCTTCTTGTCTAATTATTTCATTTTCTTCTCTTATGGGTGGGGTCTTATGAGTGACATTACATGATCTAAGTATTACATAAGCATCTACTAAGTCACTTTCTTCACTTAAATTTTTCCCACTATTTTAATTATTTTCTTCAATTGTTACAAAATTTTCTAAATTATCCTCTCGTTCTCTTTCTATATTAATTTGAAATTGGTGCTCTACTTCTTCACTAGGTTGGGTTGGAGACTCCTCTAATCCTATAGATGGATTTATCTCATAACCTCCTTCTTCTACCATCCTAGCTAGATCTTCAATTTGTTTACCTAAGGCTTGCACCTCACTCATAATTCTAAATTCTTTTTCCTCAATTGGTTGTTCATAAATAGTTGGTTGGGTATCATAATTTTGACATTCATTTTCTTCATGATAGTAATTAATTGAATTAATGGCTTTTACTATTTCATCTTTAGGGTTTTGTAAACATTCTTCTTCATTATGTCCTAACATTAAACATTTATTAGATTGTTTAACATTTTTTGATGGTTGAGGTGGATAATAATAAAAAATGCAATTGGTTGTGGTATGCCCCTCTACATGACATAAGTCACAATAAAGAGAACATTTATCTCCAAATGCATAGAAATTATTTTCCATAATTATCTCCTTTGAAGATGCACAACCAAAACACTTAAAAGGCTCAAGTCTAATCTAAAAAATTAAAACCTAGATTATACCGTGCCAAGTCCCCGGCAACGGTGCCAAAAACTTGTTTGGATATTTTAGAAGTTTTAAATTTATAAATCGCAAGTGCACGGTATCCAATGAAGTACGTCGGCAAGTACGGGTCGAACCATAGAGAAATGGGGATAATCTAGGATTCTAATTACAAGAATATGGTAAGCAAATACTTTCCAAAAATAGATTAGACTACAAAAAAGGTAAGTCCACGGATTTTTAATTTATCGACCAATCAACAGATTAGACTGAAAATTTAATCTCAATCAGATCTGTTAATGTGGACTTCAGATAAAAATTTTCACACTTAAAAACGCACGAATGGTATGACTGAAAATTCGGGTATTGAAAATGATGCATAAAATTGGAAACTTCTGCGCGTTAACAACAATATCTTAAAAACCTTATAAATCCCGAATTACTCAACCAAAAATTACAAAATCAGATGCGTTGCAAAATATACAGAATGTAGATATTAATGAAATATTTATTCAAATTTTTATGCGATCTGAGTTGTGAAAAAAACACGTTACAATCACGACAAAAGAGTCTCAGACAGAATTCTGTGCTCGATAGAGTTATTGCTTCAAATTGGCAACAAATATTATCGGATTGCTATGAAATTTTACAGAATCACAGAAGACTTATAATAGCACGATTAAGATTTTTTTAAGAATTTTCAGTTAAACAGAATCACTCCAGAACGCATATGAACTCTCGGAATAATAACAGATCAACAAAACTGCAAATCTGCAAACAACATGCACAACCTTCAACGAATTCTATGTTGTTTCATGCATAACAGAATGTAATATCCGGATTTCAACATCAACAAACAACAATATATGAATATATATCAATAACAGCACCTGTTTTTATTATTTTCAGATGAAAAGAACAAAGATTCACGGATTCAAAAAGGAACAAACAAACAACAACGAATCTGTTTTCTACTTTTACCCTATTACAATGAAAACTAAGAACATAAATAACTACCTACGTGAAACATGATAAAAAGTGATACATCTGAAGCCAAAGAAGAGGGGAAAGGGGAGAAACGATTTGTGGAACCTCACAAATGAAGAAGAGAACCCTTGTAGTGATGGACATCCCTCCTCCAAGATGTGGGATGAAGGCTTTCATGTTGGAGATGACTTGTGGGATGAAGATGATGAGATCCGAGTTGAAGAGATGTGGTGGAATGACCAGCATTCTCCTTCCTTGCTTCAAGACGTGGAGCTCCAAGAGAGGGTGACGGCTGGTGGTGTTGGAGGTGGAAAACAAAAACTCCAAGAGAGAAGACCGAGACATGCATCACTCTCTTTTATAGAGAGAGTTTCCAAGTTTGGAGATCCATCTTTGATTCAATGATTGGGATTAAATCCCACTTGATTTTCTTTCTCCAATCTTCAATTTAATTATAAACTTTTCACAACAATAAATACATCAAAATATCAAGTCATCCATAAAATTCATAAATGATGCATGTTTGAAATAATTTCCTACTTTTAACTATATAAAATGGGGATTGGTTCTTATTGGTTAAATAATGAAATAAATGCATAATATGACTTTAATAAATCTCATGTAAATCTATTTAACCAATAAGATCTTATAAAAATATGCAACATTTTAATCCAAACAATCACCACCACCACCATAATCACCAACCATCGAAGGTCTGTGAGGATACTTTCCTGATGTCGGGTCGATTCTGAGCCAAACACAGTGCCTGACAACCACTGTGAGGAGTGATCACGTTGCGGGAAGGGAAGCCATTTTCACCAAGCACTGACTCATATCTCAGGAGATCGTAAAGCTTCTAGCCTTGGCTTCGGGTTGATGCCTGTATGCTGAAGAGGAGATCATCTTGCAATTCTGGACTCGCGATTCTATAGGGAGAGGAGATAGAATTGTAAGTGGTTTAATTTTTAGTGGTGTAATCACGTCACATGTAGTAGTGGAAGTATTTACTATCGACTGAGATTATTTTACATTTCACTTTTCACCCATTTTCATGCTCATATCAAAACAAAAATACCAAAAACAACTTATCTGTGTTTATATTTTGTATTAGAGTGTTGTATTGTTTGTTTTGTATCGTGATTAATGTTATCTTTGTTAGTGTTGTAATTGTTTTATGTTTGTTTTAGTTTTACAATTTACTGAAATTGGTTCGTTCAAAAGACTTAAAGATTTTAATGGTTACTGTTTGAATTATCTGAATGTTAGTATTGCCTAATGATAAATCCAGTGTTTACTAACATTAAAGAGCTTAATTGATGTTATTTACAATCTGTGGAACTGCCCAATGGTTAGCCGAATTCCTTTGTAAATAACAGTATTAATAGGAAAGACAGACTCGTAGAGTTAACTAAAGTCCACGAGGTTAGTCTGTTGAGTTAGCCATAACTCAATGAACTTAGTCCGTTGAGTTAACTGTAACTCAATGGAGAGCTTATTGAATATATAAATTTGATTGTTAAAAATGAAACAGTTCGCAATTCTTAAGCAATTCCCTATGAGATCGACCTGTACTTGCACACTAATACAATAGACACTATGCACTTGCAATTAAAATACAAATTGGAATTAATATCTAATTTGTGTGAAATGTTGTTTGTTTACTTCTGAAAAAAAATTCAGTGATATAGGCATAAAGATAAATTAACTAAGTAAAAACAAAAGTTAACAAATCTAAGTTTTTCTAGCACATTGCTGGGTAACCAAACAAGTTTTTTGGTGCCGTGCTGGAGATCCAAACAAGTTTTCTAGCACCGTTGCCAGGTGTAAAGTATCAATTTGTGCATTTTATATATGTTAATTTATGCATGTTAAGGATTATAAGTCATCATTATATATGTTCTTGTGAAAGATTACATGAAAATCATATTTTTAGACATATGCATGAATTAGGGATTAAATAGTTGATAATGTACAAATTTATCCTTTATCAATTAAACACCTAGTCAATAGCCCTTGTATTAGACATAATTCTTATAATTCTTCAATGTATGACTTTATATACATTGTATGATTGCCAAATCACTTAAATATGATTTTAAACTAAAGAACTTTAAGTAATTCATGTATGCACATGTGAAAAAGTTGTAGACCAAAACCTTCCTAATTTGGCAACTTTCAATATATGGCAACTCATGCATGCATGTATACTATATTTGCATCATATGATTTATATTCAATGTATATGTGCATCCAACTTGGTTTTGAGTTTTATAGGTCAATAAATCATGAAATTAAGGTGGATCAAAGAGGAAAAAAATGTGGGCCATTGGATGCAACTTATTGGAGCTCAAGCAACAAAAGCCTAGAGTATTTAAAGTGTTTGACCACTCAATTGTAGGCTATCTCTCCTCCTTTTCCAACACATTGCAGCCAGTGGTTCTAGCCATTCCAGCATCTTCATCTAGAAAGTCCCATCTTCCCCTTGATCTTGAACAAGCTCCCTTCAAGAATGGTGAGCTTTGGCGTCTTCCACTCCTCCTAGAAGACACCTTCTCTTCAATTCAGACGGCCATACGTTAGGATCTCCTTGGGCGTTCATCTTCATGGATTGGGAGGCTTGTGTGACTAATTTGGAGTGGAGCAAAAGGTTAGGATCTTCAGGGTTGAGTCATCGAAAGCACCATTCTTAGATGTGGAAGCCAAAGTTGTGGGTCTTGGAGGCAAGATCTTGAGGACGTGCACCACTCTTCTTCAAGGCAACCTTAGAAGCTTCACTTGGATGTGCTACAAGTGGTGACAGCCCTGTGGAGCATCGATTTCAAGGACTTTGGGTAGTCATTGCTTGAAGAAACGTGGAGGATTAAAAGGTATGATGGAAAGGAGAGATCCTCATACTAGTTTTCATGTTTTACAATTTTATATGTATGAGTATAGTTTGAGTATGTGGAAGAACAAAATTCTATGCATAAATCTTTGTTTCAAATGTTTTAAATTAAAGATTATATATTTTTTTGATGTTAATTGATATAAGAATTGAGTTCATATGATATGTTTCGTGTGAATGATGGTGATGGTGATGGTGTAAATTGTGAAGGTAGTTTTCCATATCTTAGATGACCAGAATGTTAGTAGCTTTTCTTCGAATTGTATGCACTTGTTCTTCATCTATAAATTCCATTTTTTTGTTTCGTTTGGTAAGTATAATGAGTGTAGAACAAGTTTACAAAGTTTTAGAATTTTTAAGAATGTTTTTCGAAGATTTTTGATTTTATTTTGTAAAGGTATCAACAGTTTTGAGTCTCTATCGAATGCTAGTTTTGAGCTCGACACCTGTGCTGTGCTTGCATCGTGTATTTTGTGGAATTGAGTTCTGTAAATTTTCCTTGTTAGTGTAATGGATCTACTTTCAAGGCAATTTCGTAGAATTTCATGAAGATTTGACGGAGATTTGATTTTTGCACCAAAGGTGCGTTTTTAGAAAGTTTCCATAACCATCTGCGCCCCTTTCTTAAATAAGATATTGCTAGTGTTTTAAGTTGAGTTAATCCACAAAATCACTATCATTTTAAATATATTCTGTGGATCTTTCCAACCATTATTTATTCTGGATTTTTAAACATTCAAGTTGGAAGTTATTAAAGTTAAAATTCGAGCATAAATTCTATGATTTCCAGATTAATACTCATTGATTTCTTAAATATCTTATCATAACTAATTGGATTTTGGGGTAATCTTATAAACTTTAATTGTGCTACGAATTTTGTATATTAATATTAAGTAATTAGAGTTTAATTATGAATTAGTTTAATGTGGATATTTAATTAGATAATCATTTTAATAAAATTATTTAAGACAAACTCCTTGTGGATTCGATTGTACTGCTTATTACAATGGGCACTGTGTGCTTGCGGTTATAAATGTAAAATTTGCGCTTTTTTCATTAATTTAACAACACATAAAAGTGTTTACAAGTTTTTGGCATCGTTGCCGGGGAGTTTTGGTGCTTTAAAATGATTTATTAGATGATTTGCAAGATTTAATATCCTTTATATTGTTCTAGTTTTGTTGTTTTCTTGTTTTAGTTGAGTTATTGTTTTTCTTTGTTTGTTTGCAAAGAAATGGATACATAGATTGGCCGTTCTATGTGTTCAATTCTTTGTTATCTGAATTGCTTGTTACATGTTTAATTCAAGTATATAATTTGGTAACAAGTAGCTTAATAGAGTAATGATAATCTTTATGTACAAATTATTAAGACAGAATCTGCCTGTCTGGGAAATTTAAATTTTTTATGTGCACGAGATTAGAACTCACTTTTATGATATTTTTCCTGCAGTACTCGGTTTCTGAGATTTGTTTTGAGTACTTATTCATAAAATTCTGATTAGTATGTTAAAAGATAAAAATCTTAGAAAACAGGGATGCTTTATAGAATTCTGGATATGTTTCTGTTAATGAATTTTGAAAATATGATATTATAAATGTATGTAAAATTTAATTCAGTAATTTTTTCCAGAAAGTAGATGAAATTAACTTTCCAACGAGTATTTACATGTTTCATTTGGAGTTGTGTAGATTTCTATGTGATTTTTTTAATTTGGCATATCAGATTTAACTAATATTATGAAAATCGGATAGTTAAGGGCATAACTATCCGACCCTCATGAAAAAATTGGATAGTTACACCCATAACTATCCGATTGTACAGGAAAATCAGATAGTTATTTTCGCCGATATTTTTTTTGGATGGTTATTTTCTGGTGCAGAACAGTTTTATCTGAACTCTTATATTTGAAACTGCAGATACATATTTGAATAAAACTTATTTTTGAAATTTTTCCATGAAACTATACGAGTTTACCTTTCCAACAAGGTATTATACGTTGTATTTGGACTTATATACATTTCTGGAGAATTTTTCTAAGATAATGTATTCTGCAGATTACGAATTTGAGTTGTCTGAGGTTTTACATGATTTTGATAATACTTCAATTTTGGAAATTTTTATCTCTGATTTTTCTTAAAAACTAGAAGTAATTACCTTTCAGACAAGTATTTATTTGTAAATTTTGGAGGTGTATAAATTTCTGTGTGATTTTTTCAAGTTAAGATATTTAGCTTTTAGCCAAATCAGAAGGTTTCCCTCTAACCTTCCAAAATTTTTTTGCCATTTCAAAAGGTTAACTAGTAACCTTCCAAAACTTTTGCCTTTCTGGAAAGTTAGATGGCTAAACTTCCAAACTCTCTATGAGTGCAATTTTCAGGTATTTCTCTTTATCTACATGCTTATAATCGAAACTACAATTAAATGTTGAGTTAAAAATTATTTTTGTAATTTTTCCTAGAAACTACAGTAGTTTATCTTATAAACAAGGTATTATATGCTGTATTTGGATTTTTATACATTTCTAGGGAAGTTTTCTAAGATGACATGTTTTGCAGATTACGAATTCTGAGTTATCTGAGTTTCACCTGATTTTGACAACACTTCAGTTTCAGAAATTTTTGTCTTTGATTTTTCTTAAAAACTAGAAGTAATTACCTTTCAGAAGAGTATTTATTTGTGAATTTACAAGCTATATGAATTTCTGCAGAAAACTTTTAAGCCAAGGTAGTACAGTTTAGTTTCAAAAATTCCATGACTATTTATTTTAGATGAAACTCAAATTATATACAATGTTTGTGAGATATATGCTTTGCTGTCTGTATCTAGAATTTAGTGGCATGATAACAGAATAGTCACTGAATGAATCTATAGAAAATTAAGCTTCAAGTAAAAGAAAAAAATAATTGTTTATCAATTTCTCTATTATGTTGCAAATTTGCTTAAATCACTTGAAGATTGTGCTTGATTGAATACATTCGATTTGTTTATTTAGTTGAAAATTTGCATGCCATTCTAGATAAATATTTAAATTATAATATGGATGAATTTAGTTTTGATTTGACACCTACATGTTCTAAATGCAAGTTGAATAATCATGTTGATGCTGATTGCTCATTTTATATGCTAAATAGCAATGTAGGTGCATGTTCTAGTTCTAATGTTAGCCTATCTATGCCAAATTTAAATTATAATGCTGATGCTTATGACACTAGTAGCTATAGTTATGCAATTAAAATGGAAAAACCTATAGGAAATATTCCCTGTGCCGAATCTTTAGTCAACTTAGCTAAGGCAATTGTTGAACTTAACACCTCTATGGATTTATTAAACTTAGCAAAAGCCTCTAGTGCCCTCATGGACATAGATGGTTATGAAAACATAGATTTAAGATCAACATCCTTGGTTGAGGATGAATCAATTGAAACTTATGTTGCTTTAAGGTCCAGGAGAGAGGTGAGCATTCCTCAAAAGGAAACTCCTTCTCTTGTATCGATGAGTGTTCCTATAGATGATTTAGGTTCATCCAATCAACTAAATAAAGAATCTGGAAATGAAATTTTATTGGGTGATAAAAAGGGTAAAGGTAAGTTATCTGAGGTAAGTATCCCTTTAGAAAGTCAACTTGCCCCTTTTCCCCATAGATTAAGAACTCCACATAAGGATATTGATCAGAATATTAAGATGAGAGAAATCTTTGAATAGGTTAGGATTAACATTCCATTACTAGATTCAATAGAGCAAATACCTGCCTATGCCAAGTTTTTAAAGGATTTATGTACAAAGAAGTGAGATAGGAAGACACCTATGAAAGTGTGCTTAGCTAAATCCGTTAGAGCCTATTTTTGCCAAGACTTGCCTAAGAAGTTTAGTGATCTAGGTACTCCAACCATCTCTTGTACAATTGGAGATACCTATTTTGATAGAGCATTGATAGATTTGGGAGCAGGAGTAAATGTTATGTCATCTGGTGTTTATGTGAACCTAGGACTTAATGGTATTCAACCCACTAAGGTTCTCATTCAACTAGCTGACCATTCTTTTAGAACTCCCTTAGGAGTTGTTGAAAACTTATTGATTAAGATTAAAGATTTTGTCTATCCCATAGACTTTATTATCTTAGAAAATCAACCTTCACCTGGTAGAAAGCAGAATGTGCCCCTTATTTTAGGAAGACCCTTCCTAGCCACAGCAGATGCATATATATGATGTAGAGATGGGTCTATGCAAATAACATATGGTGATGTGTTTAGAATGAAAAAGTGCATATTATTAACGATTAAATGATGGTTAATTGCATAATATTTAGCCTATCATATGAGAATTAAGCCATTATGTTATAATTGCACTGTTATATGCTTTAATTGAAGAATCTGCTTAATTTTGGGGAATTAATGTCAATTTAGTACATTTCTGAACTATCGATAAGTTGCAGGCTGTGAAATTCTTAAGTATCCGAATTTTCTAATATTTCAGACAATTATGTTTAACATACCGAACATATTTTAGACAGTTATGTTTAACAGACCGAACATGTCGGATAGTTATGTTTAATTTGCCGAACAGTTATGTTTTGAAAGAATATTTTATTATTTCCTGAAGTACACGTATCATGTTCTAGTAAAGTGACTTAAGTGGACTTTCGGTGAGTTAGCTGTAACTATCCAAAATGCATCTGAGCATTAGATAGTTAGACCTGTAACTCTCCGAAATGTGTATTTTATTATTAAACTGCTGCTGACACGTGTCGAGATTTGGTAGATTTACTTAAGTTATATATCGGTGAGTTATTTGTAACTATCCGAAATGCATCTGAGCATCGGATAGTTAAGTTTGTAAGTATCTGAAATGCACCTGAGCATCGGATAGTTAAATTTATGCACGTGTTTTATAGTTAAATCAACGAAGAAAGTCCGTTGAGTTATCTGTAACTCCACAGACTATTTATTTTCTAATATGCCACTGTAGCAGTTGTAGAAACAAGACAGTTGGAAGAAAAACCACGATTGCATGTATTGCGTAGGGAGAATAAATCATCGCCGTTGATATGAATGAAGGAAATCCAACAGACCATTCAAGCAGAAGTAGTTACTACTGAAGAAATATAAAAGAAAAGAAGAAAAAGAAGTAAAGCGTGTGTGGGTGATCGATGGACGGCAAGTGTGTACAGAGGAGGAGCATTGAGCTTTTTGTAGACAGTATCGATGATTCTCCGAAGTATCACACCAACCATCGTTACCACCACCACAATCACCAACCATCGGAGGTCTGTGAGGATACTATCTTGATGTCGGGTCGATTCCGAGCCAAACACAGTGCCTAACAACCATTGTGAGGAGTGATCGCGTCGCGGGAAGGGAAGCCATTTTCACTAAGTGCCGACTCATATTTCAGGAGATTGTAAAGCTTTTAGCCTTGACTTCGGGTTGATGCCTGTATGCTGAAGAGGAGATCATCTTGCAATTCTGGACTCGCGATTCTATAGGGAGAGGAGACAGAATTGTAAGTGGTTTAATTTTCAGTGGTGTAATCGTGTTGCAAGTAGTGTCGGAAGTATTTACTGTCAAGTGAGATTACTTTACATTTCACCTTTTGCCCATTTCCATGTTCATATTAAAACAAAAATACCAAAAACAATTTATCTATGTTTGTATGTTGTATTTGAGTGTTGTATTGTTTGTGTTGTATCGTGATTAATGTTATCTTTGCTAGTGCTGTGATTGTTTTATGTTGTTTTAGTTTTACAGTTTACTGAAATTGGTTCGTTCAAAAAACTTAAAGATTTTAATGGTTACTGTTTGAATTATCTGAATGTTAGTATTGCTTAATGATAAATCCAGTGTTTACCAATATTAAAGAGCTTAATTGATGCTATTTACAATCTATGGAACCGCCCAATGGTTGGCCGAATTCCTTTGTAAATAGTAGTATTAAAAAGAAAAGACAAGCTCGTGGAGTTAACTTAAATCCATGAGGTTAGTCCGTTGAGTTAGCTATAACTCAACGAACTTTATCCGTTGAGTTAACTGTAATTCAACGGAGAGCTTATTGAATATATAAATTTGATTGTTAACAAACGGACAGTTCTAAACTCTTAAGCAATTCCCTGTGGGATCGACCTGTACTTGCACACTGATACAATAGACACTATGCACTTGCAGTTAAAGTACAAATTGGAATTAATATCTAAATTGTATTAAAGGTTGTTTGTTTACTTCTAAAAGAAAAAGAATAAGCATAAAGATAAATTAACTAAGTAAAAACAGAAGTAACAAATCCAAGTTTTTCTAGTACGTTATTGGAGATCTAATCAGATATTCTGGTGTCGTGTTGGGAAAATCCAAACAAGTTTTATGGCACCGTTGCCGGGGAATTGAATTGAATTGACTAGAATTGAATTGAATTAATATAAGCAACTGTTAGAGCTGTTTTGTTTTAATAGCCAGAGTGTTGTGTGTTTTCTTCTGTAATTGAGAATATGGCATATGCTTATGCTTAAAGATTTCTGAAACCTATAATTAGCATATGTGAATTCTGCAATTCTAAAGGACATGACATTTCTAACTATTTGAAACTGAGACGTTTACAGATGGTTAGATCCCATGAACAACAAATGAATTATCCTCAATATAATAGAGCTGAGTATGAGAATCATATAGTTTACCCAACTAATGGTCAATATAGAATGTGTATTATGTTGAGAGACACGGAAGTTTGGGATAGGTATGACAGACTGGAGCGTAGTATAGAGCAAAACCTAGACAAACTAGAATACTTTATTTGTTAGCAACAAGAAGTCAACTAATTAAACTATAAGGAAGCATATTCAGAACCTAAAATGGATATAATTTATGAAACTGAAAAAACCATATTGAAAATTGATCAAAAATTGAATGCAATGAAATTGGATGATCTGGAAAGAAAATTAAAAGCATTAGACGAATATACAATGAAAATACAAGTTATGCAACATGACAATGAAAATTATAATATTATAACCTGCATAATTTGCAAAATATACAGCAAACAGAAAATATTAATGCAAGAGAATTTAAAGAATGCACTTTAAAACTAAAAATAATTGAAGATCATAATTACGAAAATGATATACAAAAACATCATAAGAGTAATGAAAATTTGGAAGATGTATGTGTAACATTAAGATCTGGAATTGATATACCACCAAGAACTCAAAATGAAAATGATATGAAGGTGGATAAGAGTAAAAATCAAAATGATAATGAAAATGTAATAGCTGAAAATCTAGAAATCACTTAAGAACAATCTGAATTTGCTAATGAAGCTAAAAATGATCAAACAAACCAACTGAAAGAAAAAGAATCTTTGAAATCAAAATCTTTAGCACCCTATCCTGAAAAACAAGAAAAAATTAGAGAAATGTTTGAAAAAGTACAAGTTAACATTCCTTTGTTAGATCTATTGCAGAATATGCCACCTTGTGCTAAATTTCTAAAGGATTGGTGTACTAGGAAAAGAGAGTGAAAAGTTCTTAGAAAGGTCTTTTTAGCTGAGTAAAGTAGTTCCCTATTTCTGCCACAAATTCCTAAAAAGTTATCTAATCCTGGAATCCCTGTTATATCATGCACTATAGGAAATACCATTCTAGAAAGAACCTTAATAGACTTAGGTGTAGGTATAAATGTTATGCCAAGTGATATATTTGCATCCTTACGATTAGAAGGCTTAAGTCCTACTAGTACGGTTATTCAATTAGTTGATAGAAGTATAAGATATCCTAGAGGAAAAATAGAGGATGTCTTAATTAAAATAAAAAATTTTATATATCCTATTGATATTGTAATTTTTGATTCCCAACAAATTAAGCATAAAAATAGTGATACATCTTTAATTTTGGGAAGGCCATTTTTAGCAACATTAGGGGCTGTTATAAATTGTAAAATTGGAGTAATGAAGTTAGGATATGGTAATGAGGATACTCAATTAAATATTTTCAAACCAGAAAGGTTTGAGGAATTAGAAATGTCCTTACATACCATAGATTTTTTAGAGGATGAAGGAGATATGTTAGATGATGTGATTCAAGAAGAATTAAATAGGCAAATCAATTCTGAAACTTTAGAAGAAAGTGAAAGCATAAATATAGAAGGAGATTAGGAAGAAATTAATTTAGAAAATGATGATGTTCAATTAGGAGCTCTAGCTTCTGATGGGAAACATTTAGAATTAAAACATTTACCTCCTGAATTAACCTATATATTTCTGGAAGATAAACGAACCTGTCCAATCATTATTGCTTCAGATTTAAAAGAGGATCAAATAGCTAAATTAAAAGATGTAGTATGACTATAACTGTTATAAAAGGGTTAAGTTCAACTTTATGCTGTCACCACATATATTTAGAAGAGAATGCTAAACTTGTTAGAATTCCTGAGAGGAGATTAAGTCCAAACCTTAAAGAAGTAGTCAATAAGGAAATAGTGAAATGGTTAGATAATGACATAGTTTATCCAATTTCTGATAGCTCGTGGGTTAGCCCAATCCATGTAGTTCCCAAGAAATCAGGATTAACAATTATTAGGAATTAAAGTCAAGACTTGATATCTACTAGAATTCATTCAGGCTGGAGAGTATGTATAGACTATAGAAAGCTGAATGTTGTGACTAGGAAAGATCATTTTCCCTTACCTTTTATAGATCAAATGCTGGAAAGATTAGTAGGGCAAAAATATTTTTGTTTCCTAGATGGGTATTCAGGGTATAATCAAATTCCAGTAACATTAGAGGATCAAGAGAAAACAACTTTCACCTGTCTTAATGGAACTTATACTTTTAAGAGAATGCCAATCAGATTATGTAATGCGCCAGCTACCTTTCAAAGGTGTATGTAGGGCATATTTACTACAATGACTGAAGATTTTTTAGAAATATTTATGGATGATTTTACTATATATGGCAACTCATATGAAGTCTGTTTTAAAAATTTAGACCTAATATTAAAACGTTGTGTGGAGAAAATTCTGGTTTTAAATTGGGAAAAATGTCACTTCATGGTTAAACAAGGAATAGTCTTAGAGCATGTTGTTTCTAAGGAAGGGTTGGAAGTAGATAAAGCTAAAATAGAAGTAATTTCTAATCTACCAGAACCTAAATCAGTAAAAGATATTAGATAATTTCTAGGACATGTTGGTTTTTATAGAAGATTTATTAAAGACTTTAGCAAGATAGCTAGACCATTAACTAATCTATTAAAAGATGTTCCATTTAACTTTGATAAAAATTGCAAGGAAGCATTTTTCAGACTTAAGACTAGCTTAATTTCAACTCCTATAATTCAAGCACCTGATTGGAACTATCCATTTGAATTAATGTGTGATGCTTTTGATTTTACTGTAAGAGCAGTGCTAGGACAGAAAATAGAAAAATCTCCTAGAGTGATTCATTATGCAAGCAAAACCTTAAATGATGCTCAAGTTAATTACACAACTACTGAAAAAGAATTATTAGCTATTGTGTTTGCCTTAGAAAAGTTTAGATCATATTTGATTGGAGCTAAAGTGATAGTATACACGGATCATTCAGCTTTAAAACATCTAATAAAGAAAAAAGAAACTAAACCTAGATTGATCCGATGGATATTATTATTAGAAGAATTTGATCTAGAAATTAAAGATAAAAAAGGTTGTGAGAATGTAGTAGCATATCATTTATCAAGATTACAAATAGAAAAATAAAATATTGAAATTAAGGATAATTTTCCTGATGAACAATTAATGACCATCAACACAATACCTTGGTATGTAGACATAGTTAATTACTTAGTAACTGGTTTAACACCTAAGGATTGGAATAGACATGATAAGAAATTATTTTTCTCAAGAGTAAAATATTACTATTGGGAAGACTCATACTTATTTAAGAAATATCCTGATCTGATTTTAAGGAGGTGTGTTCTAGAAACTGAATATCTGAGCATATTGTCTTTCTGTCATGACCAAGCTTGTGAAGGGCATTTTGGTTTAGGGAAAACTATTGCAAAAATTCTGCAATGTGGATTTTATTGGCCAACACTATTCAAAGATGCTCATAAATATTGCTAAAGTTGTTTAAGATGTCAACAAATAGGAAGAATATCAAAGAGGAATATGATGCCTCTTAATCCTATTGTTGAGGTTGAAATCTTTGATGTGTGGGGAATAAATTTTATGGGTCCATTTCCTATGTCTAATCAATTTAATTACATATTGTTGGGGGTGGATTATGTATCTAAATGGATAGAAGCTATTCTTACAAAAACTAATGATAACAAAGTGGTAATACAATTTATAAGAACAAATATATTTGCCAGATTTGGAATACCTAAAGCTATTATCAGTGACAGAGGAACTCATTTCTGTAATAGAAGTTTTGAAGCCTTAATGAAGAAATATGGAGTAAACCACAAAATTGCAACATCATATCATCCGCAAACAAGTGGACAAGTAGAAAGTGAAAACAAACAAATTAAGTTAATCTTAGAAAAAGTAGTAAATCCTACTAGAACGGATTGGGCTAATAGATTGATAGATGCACTTTGGGCTTATAGAACTGCTTATAAAACAAGCTTTGGTATGTCACCTTTTTGGCTAGTATATGGAAAAAGTTGTCATTTACCAGCTGAAATAGAACATAAAGCTTATTGGGCATTAAAAACTTTGAACACTAATTTAAGTCAAGTTACTGAAAATAGAAAAATGCAATTAATTGAATTAGAAGAATTTAGAAATGAAGCTTATTCGAAGACTGTAAGAGAAAAAGAAAAAATTAAATTCTAGCATGATAGAAAAATTATTCCCAAAAGCTTTGAAATAGGACAATAAGTATATCTTTATATGGCTAGACTCCATAACCATCCAGGAAAATTAAGATCTAGATGGGCAGGACCTTACATAGTTCGAAATATTTATTCTTATGGAGCTATTGAAATTGAAAATCCTAAAAATCAGAATATATTTAAAGTAAATGGACAAAGACTGAAACCTATTCTGAAAACACTAAAAAGCTCCTTTAGAATTATAGAAGAAGTTAGAGTAGAGGACTACTTGAGTTTTACTTAGTAAGAAATTATTTTTTATGTTTATACATTAAAAAAAAAAATATTAAAAAAAAATATATATATATAAAATATAAAAATCATTGCTGTTCAACCGACTAGATCCATCGGTATGATCGGAACATAAAAAATATGTATATTAATTTTCAGAAAAAAATGTTGGTTTTACCGAAACATAGTATCGGTTTAATCAGAAAAAATATTTAGGTCTGATCGAAACATAGTATCAGTTAAACCGGTAAAAAAACAGAAAAACTATTATCTGTAGTTTTATTATTATTATATCTGTTTGTACGGGGAGTCCGTTGAGTTACGCTTAACTCAACGAGCTTACTCCGTTGAGTCTTAAGTTAGTCAACGAGCTTATTCCGTTGAGTTAACTGTAACTCAACAGAGTACTATAGCTAAGACCGTAGATAAAATAGTAATAGTTGGTTTAGGAAATGACCCGATTACCCGTCTAAACTTAGGGCTTATTTAAACTAAAACCTAGGGTTTTGGGGGCATTATCTGGCAAATCATTTAGAATCTAGAACAGTAGAAATCAAAGCAATTCAGTGCTGTTGAGTAACTCCACAATGAGGAAGATGACACCTGAATTCTGGGAAGAGGTTGTTGATACATCAGAATTTTTGAAGGAATCAGAAGAATGGCACACACGGTAGAAGATCAGAAATACGACGAGAGAAAAAGAGTTACAGAAGGTAGAATCTGAACTTTTTAGATTAAGAAGAATATTAGTAGATTGTGGTATACAAATACCCCAAATAATGGAGACACGAATCAGAGTAGCAACAGAAATTGCAATTAGTAAAGAAAGAAAAATCAGGCTGAACAATGAAGTAGTCCTAGAGCTAATCCAGTGCAAGGCCAGATTATGATTCAAAAGGAACATTGCTGGTCGTGGAAGTTGGGAAGTATGGCGGCTAGAACAACAAGAGGAAGAACAGGAGGAGCTGATTGTTGAAAGACTTGTTCCTGAGGACCAGCCAAGACCTTCAATTCCACCATTTAAGCTGTTGGCACAAGCAGAAATGATGGGGCCTTCGACTGAAGAAGAGTTAAAGGAATTTCAAGCACTAGTTCAAGTTGGGAAAAACCAAGGAGAATCAGAAGATTTGGTAGTGGCTAAAGCACTCATAGTGTTTGATGCACTCTACGAAAAGAGGGCTGTAGAAAAGTTGAAAGCCCAATATAAAATCAAAATGAAACAACATGAAGAAGCTACTGCCAAACCTGTTGCAAAAGGAGATGAAGCTGGTCCTTCGAGACCAGTAATTATAGAAAAAGTTAAACAGGAAAAGCCAGTACCTGTGGCTCGAAGGATTGCAAAGCCTACTTTTGTTGATTTAATCTCAGAAGAAGAAGAGGAAGAACAGGCACAATTAATCAAAAAAAGGAAAGGAAAAGAGATAACGCCTGACTATCAAGAAGAGATTAAATCTGAAGCATCAATAGCAACAAGGCCTGTGGAGCCAATTTTTATAAACCTGCTATCCGATTCTGAGGAGGAGTAGAAGCAACAGCAGCATGAGCAAAGACAAGAAGAAAATCAGGCTGAAATTAGTCTACAGCTTGTACAAGAAGAAATAGAAATTAGGGCAGAAACTGAATTGCCCGTGACTCCATCCCAATCTGTTACAGAATCAAAAAGAACAGTAATAGAATAGATTGGTAGTCAGGAGGAAGAAGAAAGAGTAGAAAATGAAGAGGCTGAAAGAAGCCATTTGGACAAAAATAACTTTATAGATTCCACTGAAGAGCAAGAAACTCTTCAGCAATTTATGGAGAGAATTCAAGACAGAGTGGAGAGTTCTGTCGTCCCACCACCATAGACAAAAGCAAAAGCAAAAATTCAGGAATCTATAGAGAATGTTCAAATGCAGCCTATGTTAGAGGAAGAGCAAGTACAAACCCCTCTATAACAACAAAGTCACCTTCCTGACCCGACTGAAACAACAATTTTGAATGAGGTAGTCAGGAAGCTTATACCAAATACCAAGAAATAAGGGGTTACGATATTATTTACAGTAGACCAGTAAATTGGGATGGAATGCAAGAAATCAAAGATTTATTTGAATTCCAAGGTCTACTACAATTCAATTCTCAAGAAAGAGGGCATGCAGTATATGAGAATTTAGTGTCCTATTTTTATGCAAATTTAAGAGAAGGAGAAGGAGGATTAATTTCCAACGTGGAGGAAGTTGATGTACAGATAACACCAGAGCTTCTCCACAACATTTTTGGATTGAAGAATGAAGGACTAAAAATTTTGGAAGACACAATTACCGTCAAGTGGACTGAATAGGAAATCAAAGATTGTTTAGCTATCAATCCTAATGTGCCTTTATTAAACAGATTGAAGCATTTAAGTGGTAAAGCACACATGGTAGCTAACATTCTGATTAAAAATGTCTATCAACGATAGGGCCATGACATAGAATTAAGTCAATTTGTCAAATGGGCCACATATGCAGTTGTAAACAGGGTTCAAATAAATTGGTTTGTAGTTTTTATCTCCAAGCTGAAAGCAGTAAAGAAAAAATTGTTTTATGGAGATTTGATTCCACTACTGATGGCGGACTGTATCGATTTCACTAAATGGACATTAAAAAGGATTAGATCCAAAACCATTTCAGTGAAAGAATACAGAAATTTTGTAGCTGTAGAGCTAGCTGTACCTTTTGAAGGCATTACAAGAGCTGTAGAAAGAATTAATCAATTAGAACTTCAATTAGAAAAACTCCAAAAGGAAGTAGATGAACTTAGGAGTAGAGATTAAGTTGTATTGTTTGTCTACTTATGTAAAATTGTATGAAATTGTATGATGTACTTGTAATGTAATTGATTCATATTAATGAATATAATTTTTCAGATGTAATTTTCATACATGTTTTGGATGTGAAATGAATGAAATTTATTGAATATTATGTAATTTGTGGAACTTTATGAATGAATATGTAACAGATTTACAATTTGCTGAATGACAGGATAAATGCTTAAAAATTTTTACATGTTGCAAGGTAAAATGTAAATTCTACATAACTTAAAATGACGTGCAAGTTAAATCTTTATATAATGGTCAGATTTAAACGAAATTTGATTAGAATGATGCATTAATGACATAGATTTAACTTTATTTCTGTTAGCATAATGAAAAAGAAAAAAAATAGAGAGGTACTTACGTGGAGTAAAACATAGAAGTTGCTAAGTGTTAACTCAACGAAGTAAGTTTGTTGAGTTAACCGTAACTCCACGACATCAGTAATATAATATAAGGTCACTCCGTTGAGTTATATGTAACTCAACGAAGTTAGTCTTTGGAGTTAGCAACAGTAACCGACTGTGCTCCGTTCAGTTATTTGTAACTCAACGAGGTTAGTTCGTGGATTAAGCAGAACTGTTGAGTATTTTTGTTTTGATGATGTGTGCTGAATGAAAATAATCATATTTGCTCAATTACTATTGCTTGTGAAAAGAAATTAAAATCATCAATTAATACAGAAAAAGCTTACTGATATAAATACATGTCTGTATTGGATCTGAAGTTAATAACTAGTCGTTTCGTTGCATTAATTTCTCATTTAGCATACGTTAAGTTAACGTGTGTTTTTATTGAAAAGCATGATATATTTTAATGTTATATCTTCTGTATCATGAACAGTGCACGTTTAGACAACTCGTTAAGTTAGAGTTTTGTTTGTATAGAGGTCACGTGAGAACTCGTTAAGTTACAGGCTTAAAGGTTAAAATAGGTCACGTGATAACTTGTTAAGTTAGTGAGTAAAAGAAGAGACGAACTCGTTAAGTTAGTGTTATACACGTGGTGAAATTATAAGTTACGAATGTTGTATTGTATCACGTGAGGTGCACATGTTTAACTCATTAAGTTAACATAACTAAACGCGTTGAGTTGCTCTATTGAAAACTAAGGGAACGCGTTAGGTTAGCGTTATAAACTTAAGTTGTTATTTTTGCACGTGGTAAAATTCTTATTATAAAAACATTTGTTTATTACTGGTTCGTTGAGTTATCATAACACAACGGAGATGGTTCGTTGAGTTAGCATAACACCACATACTTAGTTCGTTGAGTTAGCTACAATACTTGTCATGTGAAATAGCACATGGTGAACTCGTTAAGTTAGAAACGTTAAGTTATATATATATACTTGTGTTACTCATTTAGTTAACATTAAAGTAACGACTTCTTATTACACTGATGAAAAATTTTTGGACGAGAAAGTTTATTTTCAGGAAATTTTTCAGAGATCCAGGACTGATGATTAAAGAAAATTCGAAATACAAACGTGGGTTAGAACGTGTGTGTTTCGATGAAGGAAAAAGAAAAGACGTGGAGAAGTGGAAAACTGGTAGTGGTTAAACGTGAAGGATATGCATGAAATGAAGATACAGTATAAAAGGCATAGAATTCTCATTGTTTAATTTATCCTTGCACACAAAATGAAAAATCTTTTCAAGGATCAAACCATCCTTGCACACCGAAAGAAAAATCTTTTCAAGGATCAAACCATCCTTGCACACCAAAAGAAAAATCTTTTTCAGGGATCAAAAACACCTCTTTGGGAAAAATCTCTCAAGTGGAAGAAAGTTCAGTGAAGCATAAAAAGGTAAGATTTTCGTCACTGAAGATTTGAAGTATCAGAAGAAAGCAAATTCGGTGAAGCATGAAAAGACAAGATATTTGTCACTGAAGAATTGCTAAAGAGGAAAAAGAAGAAGAAGAAAGATCTCAAATAGGGAGAAAAGTTTTAAATTCCGTAAATTAGTTTTCTCTGTTTGTAGTTATGAAATTGTTTAGATGATACATGGTATCGAGTTATAATTGCATCTACAATCTCTAAGGAGAATTGAATTGTATATTGTAATTCAAACCTTGAATAAAAATGATTTTATGAAAACAATGTCTTGACTTGTTTTTGAGAATTAAAGTTTCAATTATATTTCATAAAATATTAAAAATACACAATTCACCTCCCTCTTGTGAAGCCATACGATCCTACAAGTGGTATCAGAGCTTTGTGAATAATCTTTGATATAAAATCGATATCAACTTATTTAATATCATTGCTTATTCTACCTTCCTTATTTTTAAACGGAAATTAATATCTGAGCATACGTTTAACTCTATTGATTTAAGGCTCAAGTTGTTTTAAAGTTTTTAGACTATTTAAAATCAAATAGGTTGAAAAATCTAATGTAAAATAGCTACTAGAAATGGTAATTTTTTTTTATATGAAGGCCAAAATCTTAATCGTCCTCCTTTATTTGATGGAATACATTTTGAATATTGGAAATATAGGATGACTGTTTTTCTTCAAAGTATAGATCATAAATTGTGGTTCATGATTTCTAAACCATATACTCCGTTAACTACTCCTTATAATACTTGGACAATTACTGAAAAAGAAAATGAAACTTTGAATGCTATGGGCTTAAATATTTTATTTTGTGCATTGAGTTATGAACAGTTTAGTAAAGTGTCGGCATATAAATTTGCTTATAAGGTGTGGCATGCATTAGAAGTTTCACATGAATGTACTTCTCAAGTTAAAGAGACAAAAATAAACATGTTGATTCATAAGTATGAACTCTTTAAGATGCATGAAGACGAAAATATTTCTAAGATGTTTTCCAGATTTCTTGATATCATAAACTCTTTAAAATGTTTAGGAAAGAATTTTGAACAGAAGGATTTGGTGAGGAAAATTCTCAGATCCCTAAGTTCTAAATGGCCTCAGAAAGTAACATCAATTAAGGAATCACGAGATTTAAATATTTATACTATGAATGAACTTATAGGAAATTTAACAGCTTATGAAGTTCAATTAAATGAATCACTGAGTCACAACAAACTAAAAATGAAGAAAGAAATAGCCTTCAAAATTAATTCAGATTCTGATATATCTACTGATTCTAACGAGGATTTGATTTTGCTGATTAGGAAATTCAAGAAAGCATGGAAAGCTAGGAAACAACAAAGGAACAAAAATGATAAACCCTCAACGTCAAAATCATTGAATGATAAGAATTCTTCATCCAAAAAGTATGTATATTACAACTGTAAGAAACCTGGACATCTTTCTCCAGATTGTCCTATGAGGAAAAATGAAAAGCAAAGTAGGACAAATCAGAAGAAGACGGCTTAGAAAACTCAGAAAAAGTTTTACAAGAAAAAGGCTTTGAAGGTCACTTGGGATGACACGTCTGAAGAGTCAGAATCTAAGGAATCAACATCAAAATCTTCACATTTAGAAGGAGAACAAGAGTTAGAAGACGTTGCTCATGTGTGCTTAATGGCAGATGAGTCTGAGGTAATATTTGATCCTAAAAGTCATTCAGATTTCAACTTTGATGAATTATTATGTGCTTATCATGCATTATTGCAAAAACTTAAAGTATGTAAACTGGAAAATAATAATATTAGAAAATCTTCATCCATTATGGAAGAAGAAAATTGTTCCCTGTCTACTACTTTAGAAAAGTTTAAATGTGATAATGAAAATCATGCTAGAGATTTGCAAAAATTTAGGTTTAATGAATGTATCTTGCAGGAACAAATACATAATATAAATGCTGAAAAATTAAAGATAGAATTTGAAAATGAAATGTTGAGAAACAATATAAATGAACTTGAATTAGAGATAGATAAATTAAAACTGAGAGAGCAAGATTTAAATTCTACCATTGAGAAATGGAATTTAAGTCAAACTAAGTTAGACAAACTAACTAGTACCCCTGCGGTGTCTTATAAATTTGGCTTAGGATTTGATTATCCTGAATATCCTGAATCTCAAGCCAATAAAGGATTTATTAGTTGCAGTTCAAGTAAATCTAAGACTAAAATTCCTTTTATTATGAAACAAGGTAATAAATATGTAGAAGTAGGTACTTCAAGGGATGAATCATGCAGTAATAATATAAATCAATGTGATTTGTCAAATTGTACTTCTAACATGACTATAAATGTTTTTAAAAAACTTGTTTCTTGTTCTGGAAATTCAGTTTCTAATGTTTCTAAAATTTCAGACAATTGTAGTAAACTGAAAATTCAGAAACCTGAGCATGTAATTCAATACACTAGTATTAGACCAATTACTCATTCTACATGTGATAAAACAAAAAATTCTTGTGCAGAAAAAGATTTTGTATGTACGGAAAGTGTTAATACAAGTAAAAAATCTTGGTATGAACTTACAGAAATGTATAAGCATGACCAAAATAAATTAACATCTGATAAAAATATGTTTGGTCTTGATTATACTACATCTGAAAACAAAAAGAATGATTGCAGAAGCATTAATACTATATGTGTGTATGAAGCTAATGATAAATGAATAGTACTTACAACTAATAAGAATATAAATGATAATGTTAAACTATTTTTAAACAAAAAGAAGAAAAATGCGTTTAATGAACTTGGCCCTCAACAACATTGGGTACCAAGAAAAAGTTTTTCTTAATTTGTGTTGCAGGAGGAAACAACATCAAAATGGATCTTGGATAGAGGAGCGTCAAGTTACATGACCAGAAAAAAATGTCTATTACAAAATTTTACAAATACCATGAAAGGAAGTGTAACATTTGGAAACAAAAGCAAAGATAAAATCATAGGTATGGGCAATGTTCAAATAACTCCTACTTGTGTTTTTTCGAATGTACTATTTGTAGAAAACCTAGGTTTTAATTTGCTGAGTGTCATAAATGGATAAAGGTATATTTTTAAATCAGGAAAAATATGCAGATGAAATGCTTAAGAAATTTAATTCTAATGATATAAAGATTCCAGGAACTCCTATGAGTACTACTTTAAAGTTAGATATTGATGACATAGGAAAATCTAAAGATCAAAGAAAATACAGAAGTATCATTGGGTCTTTACTTTATTTGACTGCTAGTAGACCTGATATTATGTTTGCTGTGTGTGTTTGTGCTAGATTTCAATCTAATCCTAAGGAATCACACTTAATTGCAGTTAAAAGAATATTTAGATATATACAAGGAACTAAAAATTTCGGACTATATTATTCTAAGGATAGTTCAATAGATCTTATAGGATATACTGATGCTGATTATGTAGGATCTAAATCTGATAGAAAGAGTACCAGTGACACATGTCAATTATTGGGAAATAATTTGGTGTCATGGTTTAGTAAAAAGCAAAACTGTGTAGCACTTTCTACTACAGAAGCTGAATATGTTGCTGCTGCATTGTGTTGCACTCAGATTCTATGGATAAGGCAAACTTTAGAAGATTTTGGATTATCTTATGATACAACTGAGATTTATTGTGACAGTAGTTCTGCAATAAATCTTTCGAAAAATCCTGTATTACATTCAAGAGCAAAACATATAGAGGTTAGACATCATTTTCTAAGAGATAACGTAATTAAAAGAAAAATTAAATTAGAATTTGTGTCTAGTAAAAATCAATTAGCTGATATATTTACAAAACCTCTAAATGAAAATACATTCTGCAACATTAGATTAAATTTAGGTATTTGTAGGCTATGTGATGTGTAAAATGCTTAAACTCCACATAAAAAGATAAATATTATTGATGATGTTGTTCACCTCATAGATATTATATACTTATTATAAATATCTAAAGTAATATCTAAACTACTGCTTAAGATACTATGTATTTATTGTAAAATCATAGTAGTATCTTATTGATTTTAAGTAGTTTGTCAATTTTAATAGTTTTTACGATTTTAAGTAGAAGTGTAAATGAAAAACATTAAATACTTCTGACATTCTGAAATTTTGATTTAATGTTTTCTTTGAATCAAGGAAAATGCATATGATCATGCATAAATTTGACTTAATTGATTAAACTTGTAGAATAAGTTATATGTAAGTCATCTTAAACTGTTAATCAAAAGTATAAGCTTATTGAAACTGATTCATATTCTCAGTACAATCATAGAAGTAAAAATTGTATGAGATTTGTGTTTTATTGCATCTGTATTAATGGAATAGATATATATAGTGCTTAAAATGAAAAGTGCTTACAAAATAAAAATCTTTGAGAGTTTATTGATCAGTTTGATCACAAGCCTTTTGTACTTGAGCAGATAGGTATGTAAGGATTGTTGTCCTGAAAAAGGATTCTTTAAATCTGGCAACCTAAGGTCTTGATCAGATCTGGGATTGTTGACTGAAAGCTCATTACACGGGTACATTAGAAAGCTCTTGTATGATTCAAGCTTTTCAAACTAACTTTTAAAGAAAATTATCAATATTTACTGTTTTGGAAAGAAAAAGTTGTTTCATTAATTACAGATATCTTTGAATCACATATAGTTTATACCAATATGACTACTGATTTATTGAATCAACATTAGTACTTTTGAAAACGTTTATTTGAGATACATTCTTTTATTCTCCTTGAATTAATCGAATTGAGTTCAAAGTTGTGTTTTGATTCATATACAATAGGAATTGATTCTGGAAATCATTTTTGATGATGTTAGGATAACGGAAGTCTCTAAAAAGAAAATGTAAAAGTATAGTTATACTTAACATCTATTGTCACTACAAGTATATTTTGTATTTTGATTGAATATATTTGAAGTATATTTGTAGGGGGAGGATTAACAATGTCGAAAACAGATTAATATAATTTGGAATACAAATCTTAGTTAATCTGAATTAATGTCCTCTTAAAATCTTGATGAAATAATTTAAAAAGACAAATAAACTATTGTAGATTCAAAGGACAAAATGTTCAAATAGTTTACAATGTTCTCAAGATAATGTTAAGTTTAGCATGTTTGTTGTTTTCGGAACGTTTCAGTTGGAAGCCTCCAAAAATTGGTGTACTAACTAGACGTTATGTTAGATAAGGTAACGTGTAAAATTGCCTCTAGATAGCGTTTTACTCGTTAGGTTGGTTAACTCAACGAGTTATACTTGAATATTTCGGGTACCTTGATTGAATAAACTTTATTCAATATTTATTTAATTTCTAAACCCGACTTCTCTTCACGTTGAGTTATACGCCTAAAAACCCTATTTAAACACTTATTACATGAGGACTTAGGTTATTTGTAAACTTGGTCAAGAAAATCTTTCCTGCTTGTTGTTGTTATAACCTGCAATGATGGTCTCCAAGTTCTACAAAGGTCGTGGCAGAGGAAAAGGCAAAAGCAGAAGAGATGCAAAAGGAAAAGAAATAGAGAATGATGAAGTTCCACGTACTTGGTTTAAGAAAATATTTCCAGTGGACAAAAGGTTAGCAGAACTTTATAGAGATTACTTCTTTCCTCAGGGAATATTAGATGAAGTTAGACAAGAACTTCAACATACTAATGCAAATATTACATACATGGGTATTCGTAGTAAATTTGATAGAGAATACAGAATGAAATGTGCTGAGATTGCATTTTTGGAACAGTATGCAAAATATTTGGAAAATGGTGTAGGTTCATCAAATAGAACTCCTCAAACTCCTATAAATAGTACAAGACTACATGCATTTGAGGAAGAGCATGAATTAGCTATCCTTACTCCTTTATATTCAAAACAAGTAGAATCAGATATTGCTGTAGACAAAACAAAAGTTTACAGTCTTCGAAAGGCCATTGCAATAGAAAGTGCCTTAGAAGAATTAAAGCAGAAAACTTTTATGGAGCAATTTGAAAAGAAAACAGCAATACTTGAAAAGGAGAAACAAAAATGTTATAGAAGAAGGAAAGTCAGAAAAATTATGTCTAAGGAAACAAAGTCTATTGAAAAAGGAAAGTCAGATGAAAATTTATTTCCAAAGGACAATGTATGTCTAGACATTGTACCTTATTATGCATCTGATAAACTCATCTGATATAAATACTTGCCTGTATTGGATCTAAAATTAATAACTAGTCGTTGCATTGCATTAATTTCTCATTTAGCTAAACGTTAAGTTAACGTGTGTTTTTATTGAAAAGCATGATATGTTTTAATGTTATATCTTCTGTATCATGAATAGTGCACGTTTAGACAACTCGTTAAGTTAGAGTTTTGTTTGTATAGAGGTCACGTGAGAACTCGTTAAGTTAGAGGCTTAAAGGTTAAAATAGGTCACGTGATAACTCGTTAAGTTAATGTTATACACGTGGTGAAATTATAAGTTACGAATGTTGTATTGTATCACGTGAGGTGCGCATGTTTAACTCGTTAAGTTAACATAACTAAACGCGTTGAGTTGCTATATTGAACACTAAGGCAACGCATTAGGTTAGCGTTATAAACTTAAGTTGTTATTTTTGCACGTGGTAAAATTCTTATTATAAAAACATTTGTTTATTACTGGTTCGTTGAGTTATCATAGCACAACGGAGATGGTTCGTTGAGTTAGCATAACACCACGGACTTAGTTCGTTGAGTTAGCTACAGTACTTGTCACGTGAAATAGCACATGGTGAACTCGTTAAGTTAGAAATGTTAAGTTATATATATATACTTGTGTTACTCGTTTAGTTAACATTAAAGCAACAACTTCTTATTACACTAATGAAAAATTTTTGGACGAGAAAGTTTATTGTTAGGAAATTTTTCAAAGATCCAGGACTGATGATTAAAGAAAATTCAAAATATAAACGTGGGTTAGAACGTGTGTGTTTCGATGAAGGAAAAAGAAAAGATGTGGAGAAGTGGAAAACTAGTAGTGGTTAAATGTGAAGGATATGCATGAAATGAAGATACAGTATAAAAGGCATAGAATTCTCGTTGATCAATTTATCCTTGCACATAAAACGAAAAATCTTTTCAAGGATCAAACCATCCCTGCACACCAAAAGAAAAATCTTTTTCAAGGATCAAAAACACCTCTTCGGGAAAAATCTCTCAAGTGGAAGAAAGTTCAGTGAAGCATAAAAAGGTTAGATTTTCGTCACTGAAGATTTGAAGTATCAGAAGAAAGCAAATTCGGTGAAGCATGAAATGACAAGATATTCGTCACTGAAGAATTGCTGAAGAAGAAAAAGAAGAAGAAGAAAGATCTCAAACAGGGAGAAAAGTTTTACATTCCGCAAATTAGTTTTCTCTATTTATAGTTATGAAATTGTTTAGATGATACATGGTATCAAGCTATAATTGCATCTACAATTTCTGAGGAGAATTGAATTGTATATTGTAATTGAAACCTTGAATAAAAATGATTTTATGAAAACAATGTCTCGACTTGTTTTTGAGAATTAAAGTTTCAATTATATTTCATAAAATATTAAAAATACACAATTCACCCCCCTCTTGTGTAGCCATACGATCCTACAAGAACAGTTATTATTTTAACCATGAACGAAACTTCGTCGGCTTAGCGGTTACTAAACTTTGAAATTAATAGTGGTACATGTACCCATTAATACAGGAACCACGATGCACGTTGCAAGACACGTTCTTGCAATGAGATTTATTCACTTTATGGATATACATTATATATATAAATCAGAATGTTATTTACGAGTTACTAGCACTTTTGAAAGAAAGGAGAATGCGTTGGAGGAACTGGAAGGTGAAGTAGTTGATTCAACTTAAGCTGACAACAAATATTTACTATATGGAAAGCTTCAGACTAGTATGTAATTAATCTTCTACTATTTATTTATGAGTACATGGACTCGTTCTCTAAGCACTAAACGATTAGTAAGAACACCTACCCAGGAATTTTCATCGCAGAGGAGTACTGAAAAATTTTCTAAACTGAACTTTAATGAAATTCTTTGGGGTGTTGCTAACCTTTCTTTAAAAGAGAACGTAGAGATGGTTGTTCCAGTAGAAAAACCATTAGCAGAAATTCTGTATCCGGAATTAGTTGATGAACCTTCATGTATTCGATTGCCAAACTTTGAGAGAGATAGGTTTGAACTGAAATCTAATTATATTAGTCAATTGCCATATTTTCATAGATTAGAAAGAGAGGATGCCTATTATTTCCTTAGAGAATTTAATGAAGTTTGTCAAATGATGAAAATGCTGAACATGAGTATTGATGCTATTAAACTTAGATATATCCCTTTTTCTTTAAAAGACACAGCTAAGAGATAGTTATATACTTTGTCGCCTGATTCAATTTCTACATGGATTGAGTTTTGCTCTGTTTTTCTAGAAAAATATTATCCAACACATCAAATGATTAAAAAAAGGAAATATTAATGTGTAGCCAAAAATAGGGTGAATCATTTTGGAAATATTTTGAAAGATTTAAAGATTTACTGACTCAATGTCCACATCATGCAATGAGTAAAGCACAATTAATAGGTATAATTTATGAAGGCATAGATGTTTCAACAAAATCTTTATTAGAATCTACTTGTCAAAATGGATTTTTAAAGTTATGTAGTGAAGAAGCATGGGCATATTTAGAAAACTTTGCAAAAAGAACTACACAGTGGGAAAACTCGGTTGAAGCTATTGCAGATAAAAAAATATTGCCAAGAGGAATGCATGAAATAGATTCAAGTACTATGCTTGAGGTGAAATTAAATGAATTAACAAAGAAAATAGAAGAGTTATCATTAAATCAAAAGCTAGCAGAAAAGAATGCAAACATAAATGATTTAGATATTATTTATGCTAGAAACCAGAGAGATAACTTGGGAAATTCTTATAATCCTAATTGGAGAAATCACTCGAATTTATCTTGGAGAAACAACAATTTCCAGGGAGGAGAAAATATAAATGAGAAGAATATAAGTTATGAAGCATTACTGGAACAAGGATCTACAATAGAGAAATTAGAAAAGATAATCCAACAATTAAACAATCGTCTAGATTTTGTATTTGGAAGTGCTGCAATTCAAAATCAGAATAGAAATATACCACTTAGACAAAAGGAACCATTGGAAGTTAGACCTACTAGAGGATTGCCAATACAAGCTATACCTAATCCTGTCAATAGAACGGTTAATGAAATTGATACCTCTTTTAAGAGGATAGCTGAATGAAGCAGCATATCTGAAGCAACTATCTGTATGTATATATGTTTTTATTTATAGTTAATAGTATCGTAGAGTCAGTACTTAACTCAACGAACTTATTCCGTTGAGTTATGCCTTAACTCCATGAGGGTGTGCAGTAGTTATGTTAATTTTTGTCTCTACTAAATTTTTGTTTATGTTATACAGAATCAACAAATGGAATTGATGCAATTACCGTTGGATGCATTAAGGGAAGTATTGAGTAACTTGTTAGCTAAAGATCTGTGTAGGCTGTGTTGTGTATCAAAGGAAATTAAAGACTGTATTGAAGAAAAATATTTTCAGGGACTACAAGCTACAAAAATGACTAAGATTAGAGATGGATTCATATGGAGGTCATTTAATCATAGTTCAATTAATCATGAATATCTGGCTATGGAAGAAACTACTGGAATTCCACTCAATACATTAGAAGGAATAAATCATATTATGGGGATAGATGAAGGATTAATCATATACAAGACGAGACCAAGGTATGCAAGTTTATTATTACCTGATATTTTGATAAGAAATCCTATAATAGGAGAAGAAGGAATATAGGAAGACCTAATAGATTTGAAGTACCAACTATAAATTGTAGATCGACTTTAATATTTTCTGATAAAAATTCTACAATTCCTGAAAAATTATATTATTGGAGACCTACAGGAAATTGGGGTGAAGATTTACACTTAAGTGTGTATAATTTTCTGAATAGATCTTGGAATGAAAATATTATAATATATCTAGGACAGAAATCATTAATTAACCAAACAAATGTCATACTGGATGGATATATATATATCTTGTTACAGATATATCAATAGCATTTGAATCTGATTTATACATAGTGAGCATAGACAGTTATGATGAATATATAGAAATTTTACCTATACCGAGTGATATAGCTAAACCACCATCTGCACAATTTAATAACATTCAAATAGGAATGTGGTATAATGAAGAAGATGATCCTACTTTATGTCTGATAAGATGGTGGGATGAACTGATGAAATTTCAAATATGGATTATGGAAGACATAAATGAATGGAAGTGGGAAGAGGAGTATATTGAAATAGATGTAGAAATAGAAACTGCTACATTACCCTAGAACCAAAAAGGATCCCTTTCTGCATTTCATATCATTAATGGTAATACACTTGTATTTGGAATTTATAATATATTACACGTTTACAAATTAAGAAGGAACAAGAACTGCATAAAAATAGAATTAATAGCAAGAAGAACTATACCTAAAAAGTTTGCTTGGACTGATACATTTGTTCCATTTGTTCCTACTTTTCAATCATGTTCTTAAGCTATGATTTTGTGTGTGTATTCTACGTTTATTTTTAGAAAAAAATATAGTTTGATTTTATTTTATAAAAGAAAAAAAAAACAAAATATCAATCCAGTTTGTTGGTATCTGTTCTAGGAAACCAACTGGCTTGCTTGTGAGCCACTAGAGGCATAGGAGCCTGGGTTCCACACAAGACACTGATTTATTAATATCTGTTAAGTGTTATTTTGTTTTATATTTTGCTTTTATTTGTGAATGAAGAGTTTTTCAGAATCAAAAATCGAAATATGCAGAAGGAGATACAAATGAAGCAAGGTATGTAACTAATTACTCATCCTGAATTTTAAATCAAACAAAACTGTATTCATGCCTGCTACAATTACTGTACTTATTGTCAAATCTTTTACATTGAGGACAATACAAAATGTAGGTATGGGGGGGAGGTAATTAAAGTAACAGCTATGTAAGTTTGTTAATTAAAGGAATTAAAATGGTACTGCAATGTTGTGGAAATTGAAAATTTTATAGTCTCAATTATCGGATATGTTTATAAAACTTGTTTGGATTTTCCCAGCACGACACCAAAATATCTGATTAGATCTCCAATAAAGTACTAGAAAAACTTGGATTTGTTACTTCTGTTTTTACTTAGTTAATTTATCTTTATGCCTATTCTTTCTTTTAGAAGTAAACAAACAACCTTTAATACAATTTAGATATTAATTCCAATTTGTACTTTAACTGCAAGTGCACAGTGTCTATTGTTTCAGTGTGCAAGTACTGGTCGATCCCACAAGGAATTGCTTAAGAGTTTAGAACTGTCCGTTTGTTAACAATCAAATTTATATATTCAATAAGCTCTCCGTTGAATTATAGTTAACTCAACGGATAAAGTTCGTTGAGTTATGGCTAACTCAACGGACTAACCTTGTGGACTTAACTCCACGAGCCTGTCTTTTCTTTTTAATACTGCTATTTACAGAGGAATTCGGCCAACCATTGGGTGGTTCCACAGATTGTAAATAGTATCAATTAAGCTCTTTAATGTTAGCAAACACTGGATTTATCATTAAGCAATACTAACATTGAGATAATTCAAACAGTAACCATTAAAATCTTTAAGTCTTTTGAATGAACCAATTTTAGTAAACTATAAAACTAAAACAACATAAAAAAATCACAACATTGACAAAGATAACATTAATCACAATACAACACTCAAATACAACATACAAACATAGATAAATTGTTTTTAGTATTTTTGTTTTAATATGAACATGGAAATGGGCGAAAGGTGAAATGTAAAGTAATCTCACTTGATAGTAAATACTGTTAGGACCTTAAGGCTTACCAGAGGGGGGGGTGAATGGTAAAAATTCATTTTTTAGCAATTTAGAGGTAGTTTAATGTAAAATTATAGCAAACATATAATAAGGAAATCACATAGAGATTTTAGGTGGTTCACCACTAACGGCTAGTCCACCCCTAAGGGATACTTGGGCTTCACTAAACTCTTGCAAACGTACAATCACTTGCTTTAAGGTTTGAGCAAGAACCAACTAACCATTCACTTGAGCTTCCTTGTCGAAGCTTCAATCAATCCTTTCACTGAAGTTTTAATCCATGTACTTTAGTAAACACTATCTTCTGAACAATAGAGTTGAATGCATGATGAACTTCTGCAATTTGATCTGCAAGTGTTGAAGATGATTTGATCTCTAAAACTTTTGTTCTATTGAGCTTGGTGTGAGTATATGTATGAGCAAAGCGCTACTTGAATCCATTGTCTGTATTTTGCATATATACTTGGTATGTACAACGATCATATTTTCCTCTAACGGATGTATTCTACTGTACTTGATTAGACTCAAGTCCCAATACGGTAAGTTACCGTTCAAAAAATCGTTTCAAGATATCTTACCGAATTTCCTATCCTTTCAGATAGTTAGCTATGCAACTCTCCGAAGAGTATCTATAACTCACCGAAAGATCACTTAACCTTTACTACTAGGTACGATTCCAAAATATTTACTGTGAGCTGCCATTCAATCGGTTACTTATAACTGTAACTCACCGAACAATTATATACCTATCGGATAGTTTGTCTCTGTTAACTTTTCAATTGCTTTAATTCAGCACGTGCATAAAGGCTGTTAAGTTCCAGATGGTTATCCCTGTAACTCACCGAAACGCTTCAGGATTTCGGATAGTTATCTTTCTAACTCTCCGAAAACTTATTTGTACTTTTTCTGGAATTCTACACGTGGGAAATTCAATGACTTAAGTTTCGGATGATTATCCCTGTAACTCACCGAAACGCTTCAGGATTTCAGATAGTTAACTTTCTAACTCTTCGAAAACTTATTTGTGCTTCTTTCTGGAATTCTGCACTTGGGAAATTCAATGACTTAGGTTTCGAAAAGTTATACCTGTAACTTATCGAAAAACTCAAATAGTTATCTAACTCTCCGAAAAGAAAACTTGGATAGTTATCTAACTCTCCGACAAGTCCTTTAAGCTTCCGTTCTGTATTTCTGCACGTGGTTTATTGAATGACTTAAGTTCTGAAAAGTTATACCTATAACTTACTGAAAAACTCGAATAGTTATCTAACTCTCCGAAAAGAAAACTCGGATAGTTATCTAACTCTCCGACAAGTCCTTTAAGCTTCCGTTCTGTATTTCTGCACGTGGTTTATTGAATGACTTAACTTTCGGATAGTTATACCTGTAACTCTCCGAAAAGTCCTTTAAGCTTCTAGATAGTTAACTCCTTAACTATCTGATCATTCAATCCCCCTTAACCCGAGAATTACACCTCTTAACTGTTTGAATTTCTACAGCAACATATTCTGAGATTTACTGCCACTTGTTTGCTGCTTCGATTTGTCTATCTTCTGATCTTTTTGCTGTACAGACTAATCCTAATAAATACAATTCAAAACCTTACATTGATTTTTGCATTATCAAAATCTAGAGGTCCTTTCAATCTCCCCCTTTTTGATAATGGCAAAAGCCTTACAATGTATTACATGTATTTCTCTCCCTATATCTATACAGAAAAGCACACGAGGAAAGTAGAATAATGTAAATTTAAAGATTCCCCCTGATTTTCTGAAACCACTCCCCATAAATTTCTCCCCCTACTTTACTGTAGCTTTGCTTACCAAATTATGATATTTCTCCCCCTTTTTTGCCAATTGTCAAAAAGAAGTGAGAAGATAGATACTAAGTTGGTGGAGCAATTATAGCTAAGTAAAAAAATGTCTAAGATGCTGCAAAACAGAGAAGTTAGTAGAACAAGCTCCTAGTGGTGAGCTTGGAGAGTAGATATGAAATTATAAATCATATAAAGAACAAATCCCTAAATTTCGTCTAATATGATTAAATGTAGCTTTAGATAATGGTTTGGTGAAGATATCTGCAAGTTGTTCTTTAGTAGAGACATATTCTAAGGAAATATGACCTTTTTCAACATGGTCTCTTAAAAAGTGGTGCCTAATCTCGATATGTTTTGCTCTAGAGTGTAGAACTGTGTTTTTGGAGAGATTGATTGCACTATTGCTATCACAGTAAATAATGGTATTCTGAAAATTTAGCTTATAATCTGCTAGAGTTTGTTGCATCCATAAGATCTGTGCACAACATAGGCCTGCTGCCATATATTCAGCTTCAGTGGTGGATAGAGCTATAGAGTTTTGTTTCCTACTGAACCAAGAAACAAGAGAATGACCAAGCAACTAACATGTCCCACTGGTGCTTTTTCGATCTGATTTGCATCTTGCATAATCTGCATCACTGTACCCTGCTAAAGTCAATTGATTCTATGAAGAATAAAATAAGCTAAACTCTTTGGTACCTTATAGATATTTAAATATATGTTTAACTGATTTTAAGTGTGATGCTTTTGGAGAGGCTTGATATCTTGCACAAGTACAAACACTAAACATTATATCTGGTCTACTAGTTGTTAGATACAAAAGTGATCCAATCATACCTCTGTATTTCTTTTGATCCACTGGAATGCCAAAAATGTCTTTATCAAGTTTTTCATTTGAGTTCATAGGAGTACCTGCTACTTTGGATTTATCCATACCAAATTTTAAGAGAATCCCTTTGCAAAATTTCTCTTGATTTAGGAAAATACCATGCTAAAGTTGATGAATCTGTAATCCTAGAAAGAATTTTAATTCTCCCATAAGACTCATCTCAAATTCATTCTTCATTAAGATTTGAAAATCATGACATAGTTTCTCATGTCTAGCACCAAAAATGATATCATCAACGTAGATTTGAATAATCAACATATGAGAGCTTTCAGATTTGATGAATAAGGTGTTGTCTGCAGTTCCTATGTTAAACTGATTCTCAAGAAGGAAACTCTTCAGTTTATCATACCATGCACGTGGTGCTTGCTTCAAACCATAGAGAGCTTTATTCAGTTTGTATACATGGTTTGGATTTTCTCCATCTTCAAAACTTGGTGGTTGTTCTACATATACTTCTTCTTGCAGAATGCCATTAAGAAATGCACTTTTAACATCCATTTGATAAAGCTTGATTTTCATACTGCTTGCAAAGGCAAGTAACATTCTAATTGCTTCAAGTCTTGCAATAGGTGCAAAAGTTTCTTCATAGTCGATTCTTTCCTGTTGGTTGTATCCCTAAGCAACAAGTCTAGCTTTATTTATGA
This sequence comes from Cymodocea nodosa, assembly GCA_036874045.1. Taxonomy (NCBI): domain Eukaryota; kingdom Viridiplantae; phylum Streptophyta; class Magnoliopsida; order Alismatales; family Cymodoceaceae; genus Cymodocea; species Cymodocea nodosa. Next base: position 16,984,050 of record JAZBRI010000003.1, on the reverse strand, counting down.
TAATACTACCATTATTATCAAGTTTGTTCTTAAACACCCATTTAGTACCAATAATTGATTTTTCGATGGGCCTTTCAATCAAGTTCCAGACTTCATTTTTCTTGAATTGATTTAGTTCCTCTTGCATGGCCATGATCCAATATTCATCATTGTAGTCATCTTCAACTGTTGAAGGTTCAAGTTCAAATACAAAAGCATAATAATTACAAATATTTTGAATTTTGCTTCTTATTTGAACACCTTGATTTATATTCCCAATAATTTGCCCAATGGGATGTTCAGACTTTGTCTTCCATGCTTTTTCTGTCTCAGTAGATGTACACAGTGATGGACTATCCTTTTTCTGAGGAATTTTCTGATTTGTTACTTCACTTTCACTGTTTATTGTTAGCTTCTTCAATTTTCCTACCATATCTTCATCAAAGAATACGTTTATTAACTCTTCTACTCTTCTTTCATGTTCAAAATAGACCTTTTAGGCCTTGCTTCTTGAAGAGTATCCAACAAGTAAAGCAGGATCAGATTTTGCATCAAATTTGTCCTTTTGATCCTTTGTATTAAGCACAAAACATCTTGATCCGAAGACCTTAAAATATCCAACATTTGGTATTTTACCATACCATAGTTCAAAACGTGTCTTATGTAGGATAGGTCTAAGATGAGTTCTGTTTATTGAATAACATGCAGTATTTACAGCTTTAGCCCATAGAGACTTTGGTAGATCAGATGCATTAAGAATTGTCCTTACCATTTCTTGTACTAATCTATTCTTCCTCTCTACAACTCCATTCTGAGCAGGAGTTCTTGGACATGAGAATTCGTGTAGTATGCCAAAAGAATTGCATAATTCTTTAAATTTTGAATTTTCAAATTCACCTCCATGATCACTTTTGATCTTCTTCACGGTTGATTCTTTTTCATTTTGAATTCTAATACAGAGATGTTTGAATTTATCACAGGCTTCATTCTTGTGTGTTAAGAAAATAACCCAAGTGAATCTTGTATAATCATCAACTACCACTAAGGTATATTTTCTTCCTCCTAAACTAGTTATCTGTGTAGGACCAAACAGGTCCATATGCAATAGATCTAATGGTTGATGTGTGGCAATGTCTTCAATACTCTTGTGTGCTGATTTCCTTTGTTTTCCAATTGTACAGTCACTACACAATTTATCTCTCTTGAATTTAAGCTTAGGCACACCTCTAACAAGATCATGTTTGGTCAATTTTCTTATAAGTCTCATGTTTGCATGATTTAATCTTTTATGCCATAACCATTCATCTTCATTAGAAGCAACTAAACATGCATCACTAGATATAATATCATATGGAAATTCCAAAGTATAAATTGAGTTATTTCTATATCTAGTAAATTTAATTTCATGTGTATCATGTTGTAATATAAAATAGTTTTCTGCAGTAAAAAGTATATTATAACCTTTGTCACATAATTGACCTACACTTAGCAGATTCTATTTTAAACCATTTACATGAAGAACATTTTCTATTTTTCCATTTTCAGATGCAGTAATTCTATGGCAGTAATTCTACATTTTTCATTGTTACCAAACTTAACAGATCCTGAATTTGACTTAATAGATTCCAGAAGTCTTTTCTTACCTGTCATATGCTTTGAGCAACCACTGTCAATGATCCACTTGGACATTTGAGCTTTCTTGTCCATGTAGTCTTGCAAGTCATGTTGAAATTAAGTCTTTTGGTACCCATATCTTCTTGGGTCCATCACTGTTAGTCCTCTGTATACTAAACCTGTTGCCTTTTGGTAGCCATATAGACGTAGATCTCTTCTTAATAACAAACATAGTTGTGCCATCTTTATAAAATCTAATTTTTCCACCACAGTAAGGGATTTCCTATGGTACAGCATACCCTAGGCCAAATTTGCTTCCTCCTATTCTTTGAGATCCTATTATTTTGTTTAAGCTATTTTCACCTTTAGTAAATTTACATAAAGTTTTCTTCAAATTAGTAACTTCTGATAACAGATTTTTATTTTCTTCTTTCAAATTAAAATTTTTACAACTATAGTTATCCATTTTAGTCTTTAATTCCCTATTATCAACTAAGGCTTTTTCTAGTTCAGCAAAACATCTTCTAAATAGTAATTTAAACTCTTTAATTCTTTCTTGTACTTCTTACATTTTATATATAAGTTATCTACTGTACAGAGAAGACTATCTATATCTACATCATCATTTTCTTTTTTCGAGCAATAGGGAGATGTAGAGCATACCCCTTGTGTAGCAAAGCACACATTTGCAGATGCCTCCTCATCTGAGTCTGATGATGTTGAGTATTTTTGTTTTGATGATGTGTGCTGAATGAAAATAATCATATTTGCTCAATTAGTATTGCTTGTGAAAAGAAATTAAAATCATCAATTAATATAGAAAAAGCTTACTGATATAAATACTTGTCTGTATTGGATCTGAAGTTAATAACTAGTCGTTTCGTTGCATTAATTTCTCATTTAGCTAAACATTAAGTTAACGTGTGTTTTTATTGAAAAGCATGATATATTTTAATGTTATATCTTCTGTATCATGAACAGTGCACGTTAAGACAACTCGTTAAGTTAGAGTTTTGTTTGTATAGAGGTCACGTGAGAACTCGTTAAGTTAGAGGCTTAAAGGTTAAAATAGGTCACGTGATAACTCGTTAAGTTAGTGAGTAAAAGAAGAGACAAACTCGTTAAGTTAGTGTTATACACGTGGTGAAATTATAAGTTACGAATGTTGTATTGTATCACGTGAGGTGCACATGTTTAACTCGTTAAGTTAATATAACTAAACGTGTTGAGTTGCTATATTGAATACTAAGGCAACGCGTTAGGTTAGCGTTATAAACTTAAGTTGTTAATTTTGCACGTGGTAAAATTCCTATTATAAAAACATTTGTTTATTACTGGTTCGTTGAGTTATCATAACACAACGGAGATGATTCGTTGAGTTATCATAACACAACGGAGATGGTTCGTTGAGATATCATAACACCAGGATATAGTTCATTGAGTTAACTATAGTACTTGTCACGTGAAATGGCACATGAGGAACTCGTCAAGTTAGAAACATTAAGTTATATATATACTTGTGTTGCTCGTTTAGTTAACATTAAAGTAACGACTTCTTATTACACTGATGAAAAACTTTTGGACGAGAAAGTTTATTTTGCAGGAAATTTTTCAGAGACCCAGGACTGATGATTAAAGAAAATTCGAAATATAAATTTGGGTTAGAACGTGTGTGTTTCGATGAAGGAAAAAGAAAAGACGTGGAGAAGTGGAAAACTGGTGGTGGTTAAACGTGAAGGATATGCATGAAATGAAGATACAATATAAAAGGCATAGAATTCTCGTTGATCAATTTATCCTTGCACACAAAACGAAAAATCTTTTCAAGGATCAAACCATCCCTGCACACTAAAAGAAAAATCTTTTTCAGGGATCAAAAACACCTCTTCAGGAAAAATCTCTCAAGTGGAAGAAAGTTCAGTGAAGCATAAAAAGGTAAGATTTTCGTCACTAAATATTTGAAATATCAGAAGAAAGCAAATTCGGCGAAGCATGAAAAGACAAGATATTCATCACTGAAGAATTGCTAAAGAAGAAAAAGAAGAAGAAGAAAGATCTCAAACAGGGAGAAAAGTTTTAAATTCCGTAAATTAGTTTTCTCTGTTTGTAGTTATGAAATTGTTTAGATGATACATGGTATCGAAATATAATTACATCTACAATTTCTGAGGAGAATTGAGTTATATATTGTAATTGAAACATTGAATAAAAATGATTTTATGAAAACAATGTCTCGACTTGTTTTTGAGTTTTAAAGTTTCAATTATATTTCAAAAAATATTAAAGATACACAATTCACCCCCCTCTTGTGTAGCCATACGATCCTACAAGTGGTATCAGAGCTTTGTTAATAATCTTTGATATAAAATCGATACCAACTTATTTAATATCATTGCTTATTCTACCTTCGTTGTTTTTAAACAGAAATTAATATCTGAGCATACGTTTAACTCTATTGATTTAAGGCTCAAGTTGTTTTAAAGTTTTTAGACTATTTAAAATCAAATAGGTTGAAAAATCTAAGGTAAAATGGCTACTGGAAATGGTAATTTTTCTTTATATGAAGGCCAAAATCTTAATCGTCCTCCTTTATTTGATGGAATACATTTTGAATATTGGAAATATAGGATGACTATTTTTCTTCAAAGTATAGATCATAAGTTGTGGTTCATGATTTCTAAACCATATACTTTGTTAACTACTCTTTATAATACTTGGACAATTACTGAAAAAGAAAATGAAACTCTGAATGCTAAGGGCTTAAATATTTTATTTTGTGCATTGAGTTATGAACAGTTCAGTAAAGTGTCGGCATATAAATCTGCTTATGAGGTGTGGCATGCATTAGAAGTTTCACATGAAGGTACTTCTCAAGTTAAAGAGACTAAAATAAACATATTGATTCATAAGTATGAACTCTTTAAGATGCATGAAGACGAAAATATTTCTGAGATGTTTTCCAGATTTCTTGATATCATAAACTCTTTAAAATGTTTAGGAAAGAATTTTGAACAGAAGGATTTGGTGAGGAAAATTCTCAGATCCCTAAGTTCTAAATGGTCTCAGAAAGTAACATCAATTGAGGAATCACGAGATTTAAATGTTTATACTATGAATGAACTTATAGGAAATTTAACAACTTATGAAGTTCAATTAAATGAATCACTGAGTCACAACAAACTAAAAATGAAGAAAGAAATAGCCTCCGAAATTAATTTAGATTCTGATATATCTACTGATTCTAACAAGGATTTGATTTTGCTGACTAGGAAATTCAAGAAAGCATGGAAAGCTAGGAAACATCAAAGGAACAAAAATGATAAACCCTCAACGTCAAAATTATTGAATGACAAGAATTCTTCATCTAGAAAGTATGTATGTTACAACTGTAAGAAACCTGGACATCTTTCTCCAGATTGTCCTATGAGGAAAAATGAAAGCAAAGTAGGACAAATCAGAAGAAGATGGCTCAGAAAACTCAGAAAAAGTTTTACAAGAAAAAGGCTTTGAAGGTTAGTTGGGATGATACGTCTGAAGAGTCTGAATCTAAGGAATCAACATCAAAATCTTCACATTCAAAAGGAGAACAAGAGTTAGAAGACATTGCTCATGTGTGCTTCATGGCAGATGAGTCTGAGGTAATATCTGATCCTGAAAGTCGTTCAGATTTCAACTTTGATGAATTATTATGTGCTTATCATGCATTATTACAAAAACTTAAAGTATGTAAACTGGAAAATAAGAATATTAGAAAATCTTCATCCATTATGGAAGAAGAAAATTGTTTCCTGTCTACTACTTTAGAAAAGTTTAAATGTGATAATGAAAATTATGCTAGAGATTTGCAAAAATTTAGGTTTAATGAATGTATCTTGCATGAACAAATACAGAATATAAATGCTGAAAAATTAAAGATAGAATCAGAAAATGAAATGTTGAGAAACAATATAAATGAACTTGAATTAGAGATAGATAAATTAAAACTGAGAGAACAAGATTTAAATTCTACCATTGAAATTTAAGTCAAACTAAGTTAGACAAACTAACTAGTACCCCTACGGTGTCTTATAAATTTGGCTTAGGATTTGATTATCCTGAATATCCTGAATCTCAAGCCAATAAAGGATTTATTAGTTGCAGTTCAAGTAAATCTAAGACTAAAATTCATTTTATTATGAAATAAGGTAATAAATATGTAGAAGTAGGTACTTCAATGGATGAATCATGTAGTAATAATTTAAATCAATGTGATTTGTCAAATTGTACTTCTAACATGACTATAAATGTTTCTAAAAATCTTGTTTCTTGTTCTGGAAATTCAGTTTCTAATGTTTCTAAAATTTCAGACAATTGTAGTAAACAGAAAATTCAGAAACCTGAGCATGTAATTCAATACACTAGTATTAGACCAATTACTCATTCTGCATGTGATAAAACAAAAAATTCGTATATAGAAAAAGATTTTGTATGTACGAAAAGTGTTAATACAAGTACAAAATCTTGGTATGAACTTACATAAATGTATAAGCATGACCAAAATAAATTAACATCTGATAAAAATATGTTTGGTCTTGATTATACTACATCTGAAAACAAAAAGAATAATTGCAAAAGCAATAATGCTATATGTGAGTATGAAGCTAATGATAAATCAATAGTACTTACAACTAATAAGAATATAAATGATAATGTTAAACTATTTTTAAACAAAAAGAAGAAATATGCGTTTAATGAACTTGATCCTCAACAACATTGGGTACCAAGAAAAAGTTTTTCTTAATTTGTGTTGCAGGAGGAAACAACATCAAAATGGATCTTGGACAGTGGAGCGTCAAGTCACATGACCGGACAAAAAAGTCTATTACAAAATTTTACAAATACCAAGAAAGGAAGTGTAATATTTGGAAACAAAAGCAAAGATAAAATCATAGGTATGGGCAATGTTCAAATAACTCCTACTTGTGTTATTTCGAATGTACTATAAGTAGAAAACCTAGGATTTAATTTGCTGAGTGTCATAAAACTAACTGAAAATGGATATTATGTAGTGTTTGAAGATAATGTATGAAAAATAATTGATAAAAATACAGATGAAATTAAGTTTATTGCTGAAAGAAAAGGTTCTGTATGTATTTTATCTTAATCTTCTAGTGCAGTTGATTTAAATTCATGTTTGCTAGCTGAAACTAGTGATGCATATCTATGGCATAGAAAGATTGGGCATATAAATATGAGACTGTTGCATAAACTATCTAGAAAACATTTAGTGAGAGATTTACCAAAGATTAAATACTCAAAGAACTTTATGTGTGATGCATGTGAGTTAGGTAAACTTCACAAAAACTCTTTTAAATCCAAAACTGATATTTCAAGCAAGAGAGTCTTAGAACTTATACATATGGATCTATTTGGACTAACAAGAATCATGAGTCTTGGTGGTAAACGGTATGTATTTGTTTTAGTAGATGACTTCTCTAGATACACTTGGGTATATTTTCTAGCATCCAAGACAGATATTTTTGAAAAATTTAAAATGTTTTGCAATTTTGTTCAAAATGAATAAAGTGTCTCTATTCAAAAACTTAGGAGTGATCATGGAACTGAATTCGATAATGATCAAATGGATAACTATTGTAATGAGCATGGCATTGATCACAAATTTTCTTTTCCAAGAGCACCGTGTCAAAATGGTGTTGTTGAGAGAAAGAATAGATCACTTCAAGAAATGGCCAGAACTATGTTGAATGAACATAAGTTACCTCAAAATCTTTTGGCTGAAGCAGTAAATACAGCTTGTTATGTTATTAACAGAAGTCATTTAAGACCTCATGTTAATAAAACTCCTTTTGAAATTATGTTTAATAGGGTTCCAAAAATTTCCTATATGAAACCATTTGGTTGCAAGTGTTTTATTCTTAATACTAAGGATAAAAGGGATAAATTTCAAGCCAAATCGGATGAAGGAATTTTTGTAGGTTACTCTACTAGAAGTAAAGTCTATAGAGTATATAACAAGACTTCTAGGACTATTGAAGAAACCCTCCATGTAAGCTTCAATGAAAATTCTCTTAGAGAATCTCAATCTAAAGTTGATAATGATGATATGATCAATTTTCCAAATGAGTTAGAGATCAATAGAGAGATTGATGATTTATCTGAGAAAATAAAAAATATGAACTTAAATGATCAAACTAATGATGAAAGTGATGGACTTTCAGATGTTGATGAGAATATTGAGGAAAATCAGAGAAATTGGCGTTATTCTTCATCACATCCCATTACTCAAGTCATTGGTAATATTAATGAGGGAGTTAAAACTAGAGCTTCAGTAAATTTAAATAGTATGTGTATGTTTGTTTCTATGGTGGAACCAAGGAATATACAAGAAGCATTATCTGATGAAAATTGGATAGTGGCAATGCAAGAAGAACTAAATCAATTCATTAGAAATGATGTATGGGAATTAGTCTCTCCACCAGAAAATCAGTCCATAATAGGTACAAAGTGGATCTTTAGAAACAAAACTAACGAAACTGGTCAAATTATAAGGAATAAAGCTAGATTAGTTGCACAAGGGTATACATCGGAAGAAGGATTAGATTATGATGAAACATTTGCTCCTGTGGCTAGGTTAGAAAGTATTAGAATATTATTGGCCTATGCTTGTTATATGGATTTTAAATTATATCAAATGGATGTAAAGAGTGCATTTCTAAATGGTTTAATTAATGAAGAAGTCTATGTAAAACAACCACCTGGATTTGAAGATATTAAAAATCCTGACTTTGTGTATAAATTGAAGAAAGCCTTATATGGTTTGAAGCAAGCACCTAGATCATGGTATGAAAGATTGTCTACTTTTTTAATAGAAAAAGGCTATATCATGGGAAAAGTGGATCATACTTTATTTATTAAGAGAGATGGTAAAGATTAGATTGTTGTTCAAATATACGTGGATGATATAATCTTTGGAGCAACCTCTAATAAGTTGATAGAAATATTCTCTAAGGAGATGACTAATCAGTTTGAAATGAGTATGATAGGAGAACTTTCATATTTTTTAGGACTTCAAATTAAGCAAATGGATAAAGGTATATTTTTAAATTAGGAAAAATATGTAGATGAAATGCTTAAGAAATTTAATTTTAATGATACAAGGATTCGAGGAACTCCTATGAGTACTACTTTAAAGTTAGATATTGATGACATAGGAAAATCTATAGATCATAGAAAATACAGAAGTATGATTGGTTCTTTACTTTATTTGACTACTAGTAGACCTGATATTATGTTTGCTGTGTGTGTTTGTGCTAGATTTCAATCTAGTCCTAAAGAATCACACTTAATTGCAGTTAAAAGAATATTTAGATATATACAAGGAACTAAAAATTTCGAACTGTATTATTCTAAGGATAGTTCAATAGATCTTATAGGATATACTGATGCTGATTATGTAGGATTTAAATCTGATAGAAAGAGTACCAGTGGCACATGTCAATTATTGGGAAATAATTTGGTGTCATGGTTTAGTAAAAAGCAAAACTATGTAGCACTTTCTACTAGAGAAGCTGAATATGTTGTTGTTGCACTGTGTTGCACTCAGATTCTATGGATAAGGTAAACTTTAGAAGATTTTGGATTATCTTATGATACAACTGAGATTTATTGTGACAGTAGTTCTGCAATAAATCTTTCCAAAAATCTTGTATTACATTCAAGAGCAAAGCATATAGAGGTTAGACATCATTTTCTAAGAGATAACGTAATTAAAGGAAAAATTAAATTAGAATTTGTGTCTAGTAAAAATCAATTAGCTGATATATTTACAAAACCTCTAGACGAAAATACATTCTACAACATTAGATTAAATTTAGGTATTTGTAGGCTATGTGATGTGTAAAATTCTTAAACTCCACATAAAAAGATAAATATTATTGATGATGTTGTTCACCTCATAGATATTATATACTTATTATAAATATCTAAAGTAATATCTAAACTGCTGCTTAAGATACTATGTATTTATTGTAAAATCATAGTAGTATCTTATTGATTTTAAGTAGTTTATCAATTTTAATAGTTTTTACGATTTTAAGTGGAAGTGTAAATGAAAAACATTAAATACTTCTGACATTCTGAAATTTTGATTAAATGTTTTCTTTGAATAAAAGAAAATGCATATGATCATGCATAAATTTGACTTAATTGATTAAACTTGTAGAATAAGTTATATGTAACTCATCTTAAACTGTTAATCAAAAGTATAAGCTTATTGAAACTGATTCATATTCTTAGTACAATCATAGAAGTAAAAATTGTATGAGATTTGTGTTTTATTGCATCTGTATTAATGGAATACATATATACTGTGCTTAAAATGAAAAGTGCTTACAAAGTAAAAATCTTTGAGAGTTTATTGATCAGTTTGATCACGAGCCTTTTGTACTTTAGTAGATAGGTATGTAAGGATTGTTGTCCTGAAAAAGGATTCTTTAAATCTTGCAACCTAAGGTCTTGATCAGATCTAGGATTGTTGACTGAAAGCTCATTACACGGGTACATTAGAAAGCTCTTGTATGATTCAAGCTTTTCAAACTAACTTTTAAAGAAAATTATCAATATTTATTGTTTTGAAAAGAAAAAGTTGTTTCATTAATTACAGATATCTTTGAATCGCATATAGTTTATACCAATATGACTACTGATTTATTGAATCAACATTAGTACTTTTGAAAATGTTTATTTGAGATACATTCTTTTATTCTCCTTGAATTAATCGAATTGAGTTCAAAGTTGTGTTTTGATTCATATACAGTAGGAATTGATTCTGGAAATCATTTTTGATAATGTCAGGATAACGGAAGTCTCTTAAAATAAATGTAAAAGTATAGTTATACTTAACATCTATTGTCACTACAAGTATATTTTGTATTTTGATTGAATATATTTGAAGTATATTTGTTAGGGGAGCATTAACAATGTCAAAAATAGATTAATATAATTTAAAATACAAATCTTAGTTAATTTGAATTAATGTCCTCTTAAAATTTTGATGAAATAATTTAAAAAGACAAATAAACTATTCTAGATTCAAAAGACAAAATGTTCAAATACTTTACAATGTTCTCAAGATAATGTTAAGTTTAGCATGTGTGTTGTTTTTGGAAGGTTTTAGTTGGAAGCATCCAAAACTTGTTTAAGTGTACTAACTAGACGTTATGTTAGATAAGGTAACGTGTAAAACTGCCTCTAGACAGCGTTTTACTCGTTAGGTTGGTTAACTCAATGAGTTATACTTGAATATTTTGGGTACCTTGATGGAATAAACTTTATTCAATATTTATTTAATTTCTAAACCCGACTTATCTTCACGTTGAGTTATTCACCTAAAAACCCTATTTAAACACTTATAACACGGGCACTTAGGTTATTTGTAAACTTTGTCAAGAAAATCTTTCCCGCTAGTTGCTGTTACAACTTGCGACGATGGTCTCCAAGTTCTACAAAGGTCGTGGCAGAGGAAAAGGCAAAAGCAGAAGAGATGCAAAAGGAAAAGAAATAGAGAATGATGAAGTTCCACGTACTTGGTTCAAGAAAATATTTCGAGTGGACAAAAGGTTAGAAGAACTTTATAGAGATTACTTCTTTTCTCAAGATATATTAGATGAAGTTAGACAAGAACTTCAACATACTGATGCAAGTATTACATACATGGGTATTCGAAGTAAATATGATAGAGAATACAGAATGAAATGTGCTGAGATTGCATTTTTGGAACAGTATGCAAAATATTTGGAAAAATGTGTAGGTTCATCAAATAGAACTCCTCAAACTCCTATAAATGGTACAAGACTGCATGCATTTGAGGAAGAGCATGAATCAGCTATCCCTACTCCTTTATATTCAAAACAAGTAGAATCAGATATTGTTGTAGACAAAACAAAAGTTGATAGTCTTCGAAAGGCTGTTGCAATAGAAAGTGCCTTAGAAGAATTAAAGCAGAAAACTTTTATGGAGCAATTTGAAAAGAAAACAGCAATACTTGAAAAGGAGAAACAGAAATGTTATAGAAGAAGGAAAGTCAGAAAAATTATGTCTAAGAAAACAAAGTCTATTGAAAAAGGAAAATCAGATGAAAATTTATTTTCAAAGGACAATGTATGTCTAGACATTGTACCTTATTGTGCATCTGATAAACTCATCAGTTCTGAACACACTGAAACTGATGAAGATAATGATTCTTTATTTTCCCTTGCTAGAAAGCTTGAGAAGAAATCCAAGTCAAATATAAGCTCAAGTTTTTCTATTAGTACAAGTCCTGATGATGCAGAATTTGACAAATCAGAGCATCAGGCACTTGACATTGAACAAGTTATTGCAGATATAATTGACAATGTTGAGGCAGTAACTAGTTCAAAGGCTGAATTGTCTGGAGTAGCAGATATTGAAATTGTTAAGACTCCAAAAGAGCTAAAAGTTAACCAGCCTTCAACGGAATCTATAGAAGTAGAGTTTGAGAATTCACAGCATGAATCAATGGACATATCTGTTGAACAAAATGAACAATTACAGACAGATACACCGGATGTAGAATTTGTGGAAAAATTGTACTCTGAACATTCTATAGAGGCTGAACAGATGAATGTTGAGCATATTGACAATGTTCCTAACACTGTTGAAGCTGAAGAATCAAGCTTACCTGAGCAGCTTCAAGATAATATTTTGGAAGAGGAACAACATGACATTCATTTTGCAGGTGAGGTTCCTCAAGATGAATTAAACTTTGAATCACGGCTTTAGGTATCACCTTCTTTGTGTACAATATTAAACATTCAAGGTAATACAATTCATTTTAGATTTGAAGAAGCATTGCAGAAATACAATAATCTGATTACATGTCAGATTTTGCATGCTCGTCCAATAAAATTCAGAAATTTGATGGACATAAGAGATCTGTTTGAGTTTCAAGGCCTCATTAAATTCTTGCCAATAGGAACGAAATGGAAGCAATACACAGAGCTTATTGTAGCTTTTTATAGCAATCTGGATAAGAATTGAAATTTTCTGAAAACTCAAATAAATGAACAAGAGTTTCTATTGTCTCCTGAGTTAATTTTTGAAGTTTTAGGATTAAAGAATGAAGGTGTTGTTGTTACCAATAGATTTGACATGATTAGACAACTGGAATGGAACATTCAGTCTTTATCAAAAATTCCAGATGTATATTCTGAAATGAGATTAATGGAAAATCTGAATGTAGAGGCAAGGTTTATTGCAAATATATTGCATGCAAATTTATTTTAGGGAGTTGGACACAATTTGGAAGTCAGCAGAAGCTGTTTATATGCAACTTATAGCTTGTTGAATAGAATTCAAATCAATTGGTTTGATGTTTTCACTTCTCAACTATAGCATATGAGTTCAAAGTTATTTTATGGTGATGCTGTATGTAGACTCATTGCAAGCCAATTGAATTTATCCGACTAGTCCTCTGAAACTAAAGGCATGAGAGCATTTAGTGTCAAAGATTTGCAAAAATTCCAGGCCATGCATATACCTCAACAACAACAACAACAACTTGATACAGATCATATACAACAACAACAACAAAGTTATTCAGTTCAAGCAGAACAACAAACCCAGCTACCTCCTGACTTAGATGTAGTGCTTAATGACATCAGAAATGATATTAGGCATCTAGGAGATAAAATATGTAATGCTATAAGTGATATACTTAGGAGGGGTCGATAATTGTTTTTGTTTGTTTCTGAATACAAAATGTAATGTTTGTATTACTTGTTTGATTCATTGAACAATACATTTTTCTATAAATGTGTTCAATTATTATTCTTGTTTACAGAAATTGTTGTTGTAATTCTCTTATATATGTATATATATTCTCTGTAATTATCTTTTGATTAATGACAAAAAGGGGGAGAAATATTATAAAAAGATGATTATGATCTTAATTGCATATATATATATATTATAAAAGGAGATGCTATTGAATGGTTATTGTAATCTAACAGATGATAATTAGAAAACTGATACTTATATAATTATTGACATTTGAGAGTTTTAGTTCTGAGAGGTAAAATTTACACAAACAATAGAAATAAGCTTAAGTGAACTTAAGTCAACAAATAAGTTTGTTGAATTAAAAGTTAACCCAACGAAGGTGCTTTGTTGAGTTATACATATTTCATAATTGATTTAATATGGTTTTGTCATCATCAAAAAGGGGGTGATTGTTGAGTATTTTTGTTTTGATGATGTGTGCTGAATGAAAATAATCATATTTGCTCAATTACTATTGCTTGTGAAAAGAAATTAAAATCATCAATTAATACAGAAAAAGCTTACTGATATAAATACTTGTCTATATTGGATCTGAAGTTAATAACTAGTCATTTCGTTGCATTAATTTCTCATTTAGCTAAACGTTAAGTTAACGTGTGTTTTTATTGAAAAGCATGATATGTTTTAATGTTATATCTTCTGTATCATGAACAGTGTACGTTAAGACAACTCGTTAAGTTAGGGTTTTGTTTGTATAGAGGTCACGTGAGAACTCGTTAAGTTAGAGGCTTAAAGGTTAAAATAGGTCACGTGATAACTTGTTAAGTTAGTGAGTAAAAGAAGAGACGAACTCGTTAAGTTAGTGTTATACACGTGGTGAAATTATAAGTTACGAATGTTGTATTGTGTCACGTGAGGTGCACATGTTTAACTCGTTAAGTTAACATAACTAAACGCGTTGAGTTGCTATATTGAACACTAAGGCAACGCGTTAGGTTAGCGTTATAAACTTAAGTTGTTATTTTTGCACATGGTAAAATTCTTATTATAAAAACATTTGTTTATTACTAGTTCGTTGAGTTATCATAACACAACGGAGATGGTTCGTTGAGTTATGATAACACAACGGAGATGGTTCGTTGAGATATCATAACACCACAGACATAGTTCGTTGAGTTAGCTATAGTACTTGTCACGTGAAATAGCACATGAGGAACTCGTTAAGTTAGAAACGTTAAGTTATATATATACTTGTGTTACTCGTTTAGTTAACATTAAAGTAATGACTTCTTATTACACTGATGAAAAACTTTTGGACGAGAAAGTTTATTTTGCAGGAAATTTTTCAGAGATCCAGGACTGATGATTAAAGAAAATTCGAAATGTAAACGTGGGTTAGAACGTGTGTGTTTCGATGAAGGAAAAAGAAAAGACGTGGAGAAGTGGAAAACTGGTGGTGGTTAAACGTGAAGGATATGCATGAAATGAAGATACAGTATAAAAGGCATAGAATTCTCGTTGATCAATTTATCCTTGCACACAAAACAAAAAATCTTTTCAAGGATCAAACCATCCCTACACACCAAAAGAAAAATCTTTTTCAAGGATTAAAAACACCTCTTCAGGAAAAATCTCTCAAGTGGAAGAAAGTACGGTGAAGCATAAAAAGGTAAGATTTTCGTCACTGAAGATTTGAAGTATCGGAAGAAAGCAAATTCAGTGAAGCATGAAAAGACAAGATATTCGTCACTGAAGAATTGCTTAAGAAGAAAAAGAAGAAGAAGAAAGATCTCAAAGAGGGAGAAAAGTTTTAAATTCCGCAAATTAGTTTTCTCTGTTTGTAGTTATGAAATTGTTTAGATGATACATGGTATCAAAATATAATTGCATCTACAATTTCTGAGGAGAATTGAATTGTATATTGTAATTGAAACCTTGAATAAAAATGATTTTATGAAAACAATGTCTCGTCTTGTTTTTGAGTTTTAAAGTTTCAATTATATTTCAGAAAATATTAAAGATACACAATTCACCCCCCTCTTGTGTAGCCATACGATCCTATAGATGAGCTGCTAGATGAACTGCTATCATCCCAAGTGGCTTTCAATGCCATTTTCTTCTTATTCTTCCTTTTCCATTTCTGTTTGTCCTCCTCCTGTTGAAAAGGACAGTAAAGTTGAATGTGTCTTAGTTTCTTGCACTTGTAGCATGTAGGGACTTTTGATTTTGAGGAGCTGGCTTTGCCTCCTTGTCTCATCATCCTCCTGAAGTTCCTGGCCAATATTAACACTTCATCCTCATCCGAGCTTAGTTGATCTTCTATTGAGGGAAAAGCTAGTTCTTTCTTTTTCTCTGCTTTTCTTTTAGTGACTCCTTCTTCTTCTTTCCATTCCTTCATTTGGACTTCATGGGCTAGAAGGTTTCTCAACAGATCTTCAATTGAATAGTTATTCAGATCCTTTGAATCCTGTATGAAAGTAGACTTCTGCTTCCATTCGACTATCAGGCTTCTTAGGATCTTTTGTACCTGTTCACGATTAGAGAAACTCCTCCCAAGGCCTCTTAGTTCATTCACAATTTCTGTGAATCTAGAAAACATTTCAGTGATACTTTCTTTTTCAAGCATTTTGAATAATTCATATTTTCTTAACAAAATGCTGATTTTAGTATCTTTAACTTGGTTGGTTCCTTCATATGTAATTTGAAGGATCTTCCAAGCTTCATGGGAGAATTTACAAGCAGATATTTTATTATATGTTCACCATTTAGTGCACAGTAAATGGAATTAAGCCCACGAGCATCCATCTGAATGATTCTTTCATCCTCCTCAATCCAGTCACTTTCATGATTGATTGGAGTTGGTGTACCATGTACGACCATTCTCCAAAGCTTTACATCTGTACTCCTGAGAAAGCACTCCATCCTATTTTTCCAATAGCTATAATTGCTACCATCAAAGAGGGGAGGTCGATGGATATTCTGACCCTCTACAGTGTGGAAAGCTATGATCTCAGATGGTTAAATCTATTAACGAGATCAACCTTACTCTAGTACCAATTGTTGACATTCTTAGAACAGTTAAGAGGTGTAATTCTCAGGTTAAGGGGGATTGAATGATCGGATAGTTAACTCCTTAACTATCCGGAAGCTTAAAGAACATTTCGGATAGTTATAGGTCCCCCTTAACCTGTAACTATCCAAAAAGTTCTTTAAGCTTCCGGATAGTTAACTCCTTAACTATCCAATCATTCAATTCCCCTTAACTTGAGAATTACACCTCTTAACTGTTCGAATTTCTGCAACAACATATTCTGAGATTTACTACCACCTGTTTGCTGCTTCGATTTGTCTGTCTTCTGATCTTTTTGCTGTACAGACTAATCCTGATAAATACAATTCAAAACCTTACATTGATTTTTGCATTATCAAAATCTAGAGGTCCTTTCAAATACTTCTGACACTACTTGCAATGCGATTACACCACTGAAAATTAAACCACTTACAATTCTATCTCCTCTCCCTATAGAATTGCAAGTCCAGAATTGCAAGATTATCTCCTGTTCAGCATATAGGCATTAACCCAAAGCTAAGGCTAGAAGCTTTTTGATCTCTTGAAATATGAGTCGGCGCTTGGTGAAAATGGTTTCCCTTCCCGCGACGCGATCACTCCTCACAGTCGTTGTCAAGCACTGTGTTTGGCTCGAAATCAACCCGACATCAAGAAAGTATCCTCACAGACCTCTGATGGTTGGCGATTGTGGTGGTGGTAACGATGGTTGGTGTGATACTTCAGAGAATCGCTGATACTGTCTACAGAAAGCTCAGTGCTCCTCCTCTGTATAAACTGGCCGTCCATCGATCACACACGCACGCTTTACTTCTTTTTCTTCTTTTCTTTTATATTTCTTTAGTAGTAACTGCTTATGCTTGAATGGTTGGTTGGATTTCCTTCATTCATATCAACGGCGATGATTTCTTCTCCCTACGCAATACATGCAATCATGGTTTTTCTTCCAACTGTGCTGTTTTTGCAATCGCTGCAGTGGCATATTAGAAAATAAATAGTCCGTAGAGTTACAGATAACTCAACGGACTTTCTTCGTTGATTTAACTATAAAACACGTGCATAAATTTAACTATCCGATGCTTAGGTGCATTTTGGATACTTACAAACTTAACTATCCAATGCTCAGATGCATTTTAGATAGTTACAGATAACTCACTAATATATAACTTAAGTAAATCTACTAAATCTCGACACGTGTCAACAGTAGTTTAATAATAAAATACCCATTTCGGAGAGTTATAGGTCTAACTATCCGATGCTCAGATGCATTTCGGATAGTTACAGCTAACTCACCGAAGTCCACTTAAGTCACTTTACCAGAACATGACATGTGTACTTCAGGAAATAATAAAATATTCTTTCAAAACATAACTGTTTGGCAAATTAAACAATTCTAAATTCTGCAATTCTGAAGGACATGACATTTCTAACTGTTTGAAACTGAGACGTTTGTAGATAGCTAGATCCCATGAACAACAAATGAATTATCCTCAGTATAATAGAGCCGAGTATGAGAATCCTATAGTTTACCCAACTGATGGTCAGTATAGAATGTGTAATATGTTGAGAGACACGGAAGTTTGGGATAGGTATGACAGACTGGAGCGTAGTATAGAGCAAAACCTAGACAAACTAGAATACTTTATGTGTCAGCAACAAGAAGTCAACCAATTAAATTATAAGGAAGCATATTCAGAACCTAAAAAGGATATAATTTACGAAACTAAAAAAACCATAATGAAAATTGATCAAAAATTGAATGCAATGAAATTTGATGATCTGGAAAGAAAAAAAAAACATTAAAAAAATATAAAATATAAAAATCGTTGCGGTTCAACCAACTAGATCCATTGGTATGATCGGAACATAAAAAATATGTATATTAATTTTCAGAAAAAATGTTGGTTTTACCGAAACATAGTATCGATTCAACCAGAAAAAATATTTAGGTCTGACCAAAACATAATATCGGTTAAACCGGTAAAAAATAGAAAAACTATTATCTGTAGTACTTTTATTATTATATCTATTTGTACGAGGAGTCTGTTGAGTTACGCTTAACTCAACGAGATTACTTCGTTGAGTCTTGAGTTAGTCAACGAGCTTATTTTGTTGAGTTAACTATAACTCAACGGAGTACTATAGCTAAGACCACGGATAAAATAGTAATATTTGGTATGGGAAATGACTCGATTACCTGCCTAAACTTGGGGTTTATTTATCTTAAACCTAGGGTTTATTTATCTTAATCCTAGGGTTTTAGGGGCATTATCTGGTAAATCATTTAGAATCTAGAATAGTAGAAATCAAAGCGATTCTGTGCTGTTGATACATCAGAATTTCTGAAGGAATCAGAAGAATGGCATACGCGGTAGAAGATCAGAAATACGACAAGAGAAAAAGAGTTACAGAAGGTAGAATCTGAACTTTTTAGATTAAGAAGAATATTAGTAGATTGTGGTATACAAATACCCTAGATAATGGAGACACGAATCAGAGTAGCAATAGAAATTGCAGTTAGTAAAGAAAGAAAAATCAGGCCGAACAATGAAGTAGCCTTAGAGCTAATCTAGCGTAAGGCCAAATTATGGTTCAAAAGGCGCATTGTTGGTCTTGGAAGTTGGGAAATATGGCGGTAGGAACAACAAGAGGAAGAATAGGAGGAGTCGACTGCTGAAAGACTTGTTCCTGAGGAACAGCAGCCAGGACCTTCAGTTCCACCATTTAAGCCGTTGGCACGAGTAGAAATGATGGGGCCTTCGACTAAAGAAGAGTTAAAGGAATTTCAAGCATTGGTTCAAGTTGGGAAAAACCAAGGAGAATCAGAAGATTTGGTAGTGGCTAAAGCACACCTGGTGTTTGATGCACTTTACAAAAAGAGGGCTGTAAAAAAGTTGAAAGCCCAATATAAAATCAAAATGGAATAGTATCAAGAAGCTACTGCCAAACCTATTGCAAAAGGAGATGAAGCTAGTCCTTCAAGACCAATAATTATAGAAAAAGTTAAATAGGAAAAGCCAGTACCTGTGGCTCGAAGGCTTGCAGAGCCTACTTTTGTAGATTTAATCTCAGAAGAAGAAGAGGAAGAACAGACACAATTAATTAGAAAAAGGAAAGGAAAGAGATAATGCCTAACTATCAAGAAGAGATTAAATCTGAAGCGTCAATAGCAATAGGGCCTGTGGAGCCAATTTTTATAAACCTGCTATCCGATTCTAAGGAGGAGTAGGAGCAGCAACAGCATGAGCAAAGACAAGAAGAAAATTAGGCTGAAATTAGTCTGCAGCCTGTACAAGAAGAAACAGAAATTAGGGTAGAAACTGAATTACCCGTGACTCCATCTCAATCCGTTACGGAATTAGAAAGAACAGTAATAGAATAGATTGGTAGTCAAGAGGAAGAAGAAAGACTAGAAAATGAAGAGACTGAAAGAAGCCATTTGGACAAAAATAACTTTACAAATTCCACTAAAGAGCAAGAAACTCTTCAGCAATTTATGGAGAGAATTCAAGAAAGAGTGGAGAGTTCTGCCAGCTCACCACCATAGACAAAAGCAAAAGCAAAAATTTAGGAATCTGTAGAGAATGTTCAAATGCAGCCTATGTTAAAGGAAGAGCAAATACAAACCCCTCTAGAAAAACAAAGTCACCTTCCTGACCTGACTGAAACAAGAATTTTGAATGAAGTACATTTTTGTAGTCAGGAAGCTTATACCAAATACCAAGAAATAAGGGGTTACGATATTATTTACAGTAGACCAGTAAATTGGGATGGAATGCAAGAAATCAAAGATTTATTTGAATTCCAAGGTCTAATGCAATTCATTTATCAAGAAAGAGGGCATGCAGTATATGAGAATTTAGTGCCCTGTTTTTATGCAAATTTAAGAGAAGGAGAAGGAGGATTAATTTCCAACGTGGAGGAAGCTGATGTACAGATAACACTAGAGCTTCTCCACAACATTTTTGGATTGAAGAATGAAGGACTAAAAATTTTGGAAGACACAACTACTGTCGAGTGGACTAAACAAGAAATCAAAGATTGTTTAGCTATCAATCCTGGTGTGCCTTTATTAAACAGATTGAAGCATTTAAGTGGTAAAGCACACATGGTAGCTAACATTTTGATTAAAAATGTCTATCAACGACAGGGCCATGACATAGAATTAAGTCAATTTGTCAAATGGGCCACATATGCAGTTGTAAAAAGAGATAACAAATCTAAGTTTTTCTGGTACGTTATTGGAGATCTAATCAGATATTCTGGTGTTGTGTTGGGAAAATCCAAACAGTTATGTTTAATTTGCCTGTAACTATCCGATAATTGAGACTATAAAATTTTTATAAACTGTAACTACTTGAATGTTATATTTAGAAGGCTATATAAGATGCTATAGAATTTACTATTTATGCAAATCTAGATATAGTATCTTATGTTTTTTCTGAATTTCATGAGTTTAACAGTTTCATGATTTTAAAATAAAATCAGAATGCTTAATGAAAAATAAGTAAATTATTTGAACTCTTGAAGGAGTTGAAATGTGAATTCTAGATTAAATGAAACATATATGATGAAAGATACATTTAATTTGACTAATTGAACTTGTAGAATGATTTATGTGTAGATCTTATTAAACTACAGAAAAAGTATGAGCTTATTATTATGGATTCATATTTACAGTAAATGATAGAAGTAGGACTATATGAGATTGGTGATTACTACATCTGTATTAATGAAATACATACATATATAGTATGTGATTAATGTTTTGTTTTATGTTTGTATAACAAAAACAAAACAAAAAAATGGGAGTTTATTGACTTGTTTGATCACGAGCCTTTTGTACTTGAGCAGATAGGTATGTAAGGATTGTTGACTTGAAAAAGGACTCTTGAAATCTGGCAACCTAAGATCCTGATCAAATCTGGGATTGTTGACTGAAAGCTCGTTACATGGGTACATTAGAAAGCTCTTGTATGAATCAAGCTTGTCAAATTAACTTTTAAAATACGAAAAAAAAGAAAAAAAAAACATATACTGTTTTGAAAAGATACAAGTGTTTTGTGAAATACAGATATCTTATGAATCGAGTATATTTTTTGTTATCTAGAATTGCTGTAATATGAATTTAGAATTGACTTTTGAAGTTATTTAATGGAGATACAATTCTTTATTCTACTTGTCTTAATCATATTGAATTGGATTGTATTTTGATTCGTATGTTGTTGAAATTTCTTCTAGAAATCTTATTAGAAAATTTAGGATGGCAGATGATGAAAAGAAGAACAAACGATAATATAATTAACACCTATGTGATGATGATATACTTTGTATGTAATTTACATATATTCTAAGTATATTTGCATGTTGATTACTAAAACATACAGAATATATTTTTATGCTAAATAGAAGAAAAAAAGAAAGATGAAGAATTAATTCTAGCACTTTTTGAAAGACCAATTAATTAGATCTTAATTTGCTAAGGGACTAGCAAAATTTAGGTATGGGGGAAGTGTTTAGAATGAAAAAGTGCATACTATTAACGGTTAAATGATGGTTAATTGCATAATATTTAGCTTATCATATGAAAATTAAGCCATTATGTTATAATTGCACTGTTATATGCTTTAATTGAAGAATCTGCTTAATTTTGGGGAATTAATGTCAATTTAGTACATTTCTGAACTGTTGGTAAGTTCCAGGCTGTGAAATTCTTAAGTATCCGAATTGTCTGATATTTCAGATAGTTATGTTTAACATACTGAACATATTTCGGACAATTATGTTTAATAGACCGAACATGTCGGATAGCTATGTTTAATTTTCCGAACAATTATGTTTTGAAAGAATATTTTATTATTTCCTGAAGTACACGTGTCATGTTCTAGTAAAGTGACTTAAGTGGACTTTCGGTGAGTTAGCTGTAACTATCCGAAATGCATCTGAGCATCGAATAGTTAGACCTGTAACTCTCCGAAATGTGTATTTTATTATTAAACTGTTGCTGACACGTGTCGAGATTTGGTAGATTTACTTAAGTTATATATCGGTGAGTTATCTGTAACTATCCGAAATGCATCTGAGCATCAGATAGTTAGGTTTGTAAGTATCTGAAATGCATTTAAGCATTGGATAATTAAATTTATGCACGTGCTTTATAGTTAAATCAACGAAGAAAGTCCATTAAGTTATCTATAACTCCACGAACTATTTATTTTCTAATATGCCACTATAGCGGTTGCAGAAACAGGGCAGTTGGAAGAAAAACCACGATTGCATGTATTGCGCAGGGAGAAGAAATCATCGCTGTTGATATGAATGAAGGAAATCCAACCGACCATTCAAGTAGAAGCCGTTACTACTGAAGTAACGGATCTACTTTCAAGGCGTGCTTATTTCGTAGTGTTTCATGAAGATTTGACGGAGAATTGATTTTTGCACCGAAGGTGTGTTTTTGGAAAGTTTCCATAACCATCTACGCTCCTTTCTTAAATTAGATATTGCTAACGTTTTAAGTTGAGTTAATCCACGAAATCACTGCCATTTTAAATATATTCCGAGGATCTTTCCAACAGTTATTTATTCTATATTTTTAAACGTTCAAGTTGGAAGTTATTAGAGTTAAAAGTCGAGCATAAATTCTGTGATTTCTAGATTAATACTCATTGATTTCTTAAATATCTTATCATAACTAATTGGATTTTGGGGTAATCTTATAAACTTTAATTGTGCTACGAATTTTGTATATTAATATTAAGTAATTAGAGTTTAATTATGAATTAGTTTAATGTGGATATTTAATCGGATAATCATTTTAATAAAATTATTTAAGACAAACTCCTTGTGGATTCGACCTGTACTTGCACATGCTTATTACAATGGGCACCGTGCACTTGCAGTTATAAATGTAAAATTTATGCTTTTACCGTTAATTTAACAACACATAAAAGCATTTACACTAGGGAATTCATATAAGCAATTGTTAGAGCTGTTTCGTTTTAATAGCCAAAGTGTTGTGTGTTTTCTTCTGTAATTGAGAATATGGCGTATGCTTATGCTCAAAGATTTTTGAAACCTGTAGTTAGCATATGTGAATTCTGCAATTTTGAAGGTCACAACATTTCTAACTGTTTGAAACTGAGATGTTTGCAAATGGCTAGATCCCATGAACAACAAATAAATTATCCTTAGTATAATAGAGCCGAGTATGAGAATCCTATAGTTTACCCAACTGATGGTCAGTGTAGAATGTGTAATATGTTGAGAGACACGGAAGTTTGGGATAGGTATGACAGACTAGAGCGTAGTATAGAGCAAAACCTAGACAAACTAGAATACTTTATGTGTCAGCAACAAGAAGTCAACTAATTAAACTATAAGGAAGCATATTCAGAACCTAAAATGGATATCATTTACGAAACTGAAAAAACCATAATGAAAATTGATCAAAAATTGAATGCAATGAGATTAGATGATCTAGAAAGAAAACTAAAAGCATTGGATGAATATACAATGAGAATACAAGTTATGCAACAGGATAATGGAAATTATAATGTTATAGATCTGCATAATTTGCAAAATACACAGCCAAAAGAAAATACTAATGCAAGAGAATTTAAAGAATGCACTTTAAAACTAAAAACAATTGAAGATCATAATGACGAAAATGATATACAAGAACATCATGAGAGTAACGAAAATCTGGAAGATGTATGTATAACATTAAGATCTAGAACTGATATACCACCAAGACTCAAAATGAAAATAATATGAAGGTGGATAAGAGTAAAAATCAAAATGATAATGAAAATGTAATAGCTGAAAATCTAGAAATCATTGAAGAACAATCTAAATCTGCTAATGAGGCTAAAAATGATCAAACAAATCAACTGAAAGAAAAAGAATCTTTTAAATCACAATCTTTAGCACCCTATCTTGAAAGATTACAACAAACAATACTTGAAAAATAAGAAAAAATCAAAGAAATTTTTGAAAAAGTGCAAGTTAACATTCCTTTGTTAGATCTATTACAGTAAATGCCACCTTGTGTTAAATTTCTGAAGGATTGGTGTACTAAGAAAAGAGAGCAAAAAGTTCTTAGGAAGGTCTTTTTAGCTAAGCAAAGTAGTTCCCTATTCCTGCCACAAATTCCTATAAAGTTATCTGATCCTGGAATCCCTGTTATATCATGCACCATAGGAAATACCATTCTAGAAAGAACCTTAATAGACTTAGGTGTAGGTATAAATGTTACGTCAAGTGATATATTTGCATCCTTAGGATTAGAAGGCTTAACTCCTACTAGTACGATTATTCAATTAGTTGATAGAAGTATAAGATACCTTAGAGGAAAAATAAAGGATGTCTTAATTAAAATCAAAAACTTTATATATCCTATTGATATTGTAATTTTGGATTCCCAACAAATTAAGCATAAAAATAGTGATACATCTTTAATTTTGGGAAGGCCATTTTTAGCAACATTAGGGGCTGTTATAAATTGTAAAACTGGAGTAATGAAGTTAGCATAAGGTAATGAGGATACTCAATTAAATATTTTCAAACCAAAAGGTTTGAGGAGTTAGAAATGTCCTTACATACCATAGACTTTTTAGAGGATGAAGGAGATATGTTAAATGATGTGATTCAAGAAGAATTAAATAGGCAGATCAATTCTAAAACTTTAGAGGAAAGTGAAAGCATAAATATAGAAGGAGATCTGGAAGAAATTAATTTAGAAAATGATGATGTTCAATTAGGAGCTCTAGCTTTTGATGGGCAACATTTAGAATTAAAACCTTTACCTCCTGAATTAACCTATATATTTCTGGAAGAGAAACGAACATGTCCAATCATTATTGCTTCAGATTTAAAAGAGGATCAAATAACTAAATTAAAAGATGTAATAAAAAGTTATAAAGAAGCAATAGGATGGACTATGACTGATATAAAAGGGTTAAGTTCAACTTTACACTGTCACCACATATATTTAGAAGAGAATGCTAACCCTGTTAGAATTCCTGAGAGGAGATTAAATCCAAACCTTAAAGAAGTAGTCAGGAAAGAAATAGTGAAATGGTTAGATAATGACATAATTTATCCAATTTCTGATAGCTCGTGGGTTAGCCCAATCCATGTAGTTCCCAAGAAATCAGGATTAAAAGTTATTAGGAATGAAAGTCAAGACTTGATACCTACTAGAATTCAATCAGGCTAGAGAGTATGTATAGACTATAGAAAGTTGAATGTTGTGACTAGAAAATATCATTTTCCCTTACCTTTTATAGATCAAATGCTGGAAAGATTAGCAGGGCAAGAATATTTTTGTTTCTTAGACGGGTATTTAGGTTAAAATCAAATTCCAGTAGCATTAGAGGATCAAGAGAAAACAACTTTCACCTGTTCTAATGAAACTTATGCTTTTAAGAGAATGCCATTCGGATTATGCAATGCACTAGCCACCTTTCAAAGGTGTATGCAGGGCATATTTACTGGAATGACTGAAGATTTTTTAGAAATATTTATGGATGATTTTACTGTTTATGGTAACTCATATGAAGTTTGTTTAAAAAATTTAGACCAAATATTAAAACACTGTGTGGAAAAAAATCTAGTTTTGAATTGGGAAAAATGTCACTTCATGGTTAAACAAGGAATAATCTTAGGACATGTTGTTTTTAAGAAAGGGTTGGAAGTAGATAAAGCTAAAATAGAAGTAATTTCTAATCTACCAAAACCTAAATCAGTAAAAGATATTAGATCATTTCTAGGACATGCTGGTTTTTATAGAAGATTTATTAAAGACTTTAGCAAAATAGCTAGACCTTTAACTAATCTATTAAAAGATGTCCCATTCAACTTTGAGAAAAATTGCAAGGAAGCATTTTTCAAACTTAAAACTAGCTTAATTTCAACTCCTATAATTCAAGCACCTGATTGGAGCCATCCATTTGAATTAATATGCGATGCATCTGATTTTGCTGTAGGAGCAATGTTGGGACAGAAGATAGAAAAATCTCCTAGAGTGATTCATTATGCAAGCAAAACCTTAAATGATGCTCAAGTTAATTACACAACTACTAAAAAAGAACTATTAGCTGTTGTGTTTGCCTTAGAAAAGTTTAGATCATATTTGATTGGAGCTAAAATAATAGTATACACGGATCATGTAGCATTAAAACACCTAATAGCAAAAAAAGAGACTAAGCCTAGATTGATCCGATGGATATTATTATTACAAGAATTTGATCTAGAAATTAAAGATAAAAAATGTTGTGAGAATGTAGTAAGAGATCATTTATCAAGATTACAAATAGAAAAATCAAATATTCAAATTAAGGATAATTTTCCTAATGAACAATTAATGACCATCAACACAATACCTTGGTATGCAGACATAGTTAATTACTTAGTTACTGTTTTAACACCTAAGGATTGGAATAGACAAGATAAGAAATTGTTCTTCTCAAGAGTAAAATATTACTATTGGGAAGACCCATACATATTTAAGAAATGTCCTGATTTGATTTTAAGGAGGTGTGTTCCAGAAACTGAATATCAAAGTATATTGTCTTTCTATCATGACCAAGCCTTTGGAGGGCATTTTGGCTCAGGGAAAACTACTGCAAAAATTCTACAATGTGGATTTTATTGGCCAACACTATTCAAAGATGCTCATAAATATTGCTTAAATTGTTTAAGATGTCAACAAATAGGAAGAATATCAAAGAGGAATATGATGCCTCTTAATCCTATTGTTGAGGTTGAAATCTTTGATGTGTGTGGAATAGATTTTATGGGTCCATTTCCTATGTCTAATCAATTTAATTATATATTATTGGGGGTGGATTATGTATCTAAATGGATAGAAGCTATTCCTACAAAAACTAATGACAACAAAGTGGTAATACAATTTATAAGAACCAATATATTTGCTAGATTTGGAATACCTAAAGCTATTATCTATGATAGAGGAACTCATTTCTGTAATAGAAGTTTTGAAGCCTTAATGAAGAAATATGGAGTAAACCATAAAATTTCAACATCATATCATCCGCAAACAAGTGGGCAAGTAGAAAGTGCTAACAAACAAATTAAGTTAATCTTAGAAAAAGTAGTACATCCTATTAGAACAGATTGGGCTAATAGATTGATAGATGCATTTTGGGCTTATAGAATTGCTTATAAGACAAGCTTAGGTATGTCACCTTTTAGGCTAGTATATGGAAAAAGTTGTCATTTACCAGTTGAAATAGAACATAAAGCTTATTAGGCATTAAAAACTCTTAACACTAATTTAAATCAAGTTGCTAAAAATAGGAAAATGTAATTAATTGAATTAGAAGAATTTAGGAATGAAGCTTATTCGAAGACTGTAAGAGAAAATGAAATTCTAGCATGATAGGAAAATTATTCCAAAAAGCTTTGAAATAGGACAAGAAGTATATCTTTACATGGCTAGACTCCATAATCATCTAGGAAAATTAAGATCTAGATGGGCAGGACCTTACATAGTTCGAAATATTTATCCCTATAGAGCAATTGAGATTGAAAATCCTAAAAATCAGAATATCTTTAAAGTAAATGGACAAAGACTTAGACCTATTCTAAAAATACCAAAAAACAGCTTTAGAATTATAGAAGAAGTCAAAGTAGAGGACTACACGAGCTTTACTTAGTAAAAAATCAGTTTTTATTTTATTTTCATTTTTATTAAAAAAAAAATTTTAAAAAAATTATAAAATATAAAAAAAATCGTTGCAGTTCAACCAACTAGATCCATCAGTATGACTAGAACATAAAAAATCTATATTAATTTTTAGTAAAAAAAAAAAAAAATTGGTTTTACCTAAACATAGTATCGGTTCAATCGGAAAAAAAGCCAATCTGACCAAAACATAGTATCGGTTAAATCGGTAAAAATTGGAAAAAAAAAACTATTATCTCAAGTAGTTTTTATTATTATATCTGTCTATACAGGAGGTCCGTTGAGTTACTCAACAAGCTTACTCCATTGAGTCTTGAGTTAGTCAACGAGCTTATTCTGTTGAGTTAACTGTAACTCAACGGAGTACTGTAGTTAAGACCACGAACTTAGTCTGCAGAGTTATCTGTAATTCCATGGATGAGAGAGCGAGAGTTTTGTTTGGGAAATGACCTGATTACCTGCCTAAACTTAGGGCTTATTTAGACCAAAACTTAGGGTTTTGGGGGCATTATCCAACAAATCATTTAGAACTTAGAACAGTAGAGATCAGAGCGATTCCATGCTGTTGTGTAATTCCACGATGAGGAAGATGACGCTCGAGTTCTGGGAAGATGCGGTTGACACATCACAATTTCTGAAAGAGTCAAAGGAATGGCACACACGATAGAAAATCAGGAATACGACAAGAGAAAAAGAGCTACAAAAGGTAGAATCCGAACTTTTCAACTTCAGAAGATTTTTTCTAGATTTGGGTATACAAATACCCTAGATAATGGAAATAAGAATCAGAGTAGCAACAGAAATTGCTGTTAGTAAAGAAAGAAAAATCAGGCCAAACAACGAAGTAGCCTCAGAGCTAATCCAGTGCAAGGCCAGATTATGGTTCAAAAAGCGCATTGCTGGTCGTGCAAGGGGTGCAATAAGGCGACAACAACAAGAAGAAGAACAAGAGGAGTCGATTGTTGAAAGACCTGTTCCTAAGGAACAGCAGCCAGGACCTTCAATTCCACCATTCAGGCCATTGGCACGAGTAGAAATGTTGGGGCCTTCAACTAAAGAGGAATTAAGAGAATTCCAAGGACTAGTTCAAGTTGGGAAAAACCAAGGAGAACCAGAAGATTTAGCAGTAGCTAAAGCACACCTAGTGTTTGATGCATTTTGCAAGAGGAGGGCTATAGAAAAATTGAAAGCCCAATATAAAATTAAAGTTGAAAAGCATCAAAGAACCACTATCAGATTTGCTGCAAGAGGAGAAGTTGAAGCTAGTCCTTCGAGACCAGCAAATATTGAAAAAGTTAAACAGGAAGAGCCAATACCTGTAGCTCAAAGGCGTGTAGAGCCTATGTTTATAGATTTAATCTCAAAAGAAGAAGAGGATGACCAGACACAATTAATCAGAAGAAGGAAAGGAAAAGAGATAGTGTCTGAATGTCAATAGGAGATTAAATCTAAAGTACCAACATCAATAAGGCTTGTAGAGCCAAATTTTGTGAACCTACTATCCGATTCTGAGGAGGAGCAAGAGCAGCAGCAGCAAAAGCAAAGAGAAGAAGAAAAACAGGTTGAAATTAGTCTACAATCTGTACAAGAAGAAGAAACAGAAATTAGGGTAGAAACTGAATTGCCCATAACTCCATCCCAATCTACCATAAAATTAGAAAGAACAATGACAGTGTAGATTGGTAGTCAGGAGGAAGAAGAAAGAACAGAAATTGAACGAGAAGCTGAACAAAGCCATATGGACAAAAATGACTTTGCAAATTCGACTGAATTTAATGAAACAATTCAAGACAGAGTGGAGAGTTCTGCTAGCTCACCACCACAGACAAAAGCAGAAGCAAATGTTCAGGAATCTATAGAACATTTTTAGCAAGTTCAAGTTCAACTTAGAGAAGAGGAAGATCGAGAACAAACCCCTCTAGAACAACAAAGTCACATTCCTGACCCAATTAAAGCAACAGTTCTGAATGAAGTACACTTTTGGAGTTAAGAAGCTTATAATAAATACCAAGAGATTAGGGGTTATGATATCATATACAGTAGACCAGTAAATTAGGACAGAATGCAAGAAATTAAGGAATTATTTGAATTCCAAGGTCTACTACAATTTATTTCTCAACAGAAAGGGCATGCAATATATGAAAATCTAGTACCCTACTTCTATGCTAATTTAAGAGAAAAGGAAGGACAATTAATTTCCAATGTGGAGGAAGCTGATGTACAGATAACACTAGAGCTTCTCTACAACATTTGTGGATTGAAGAATGAAGGAAAAGAAATTTTGGAAAGCACAACTACTGTTGAATAGATAGAGCAGGAAATCAAGGACAGTTTGGCTATCAATCCTGATGTGCAATTATTAAATAGACTGAAGAATTTAAATGGTAAAGCACACATGATAGCTAACATTTTGATTAAAAATTTCCACCAATGACAAGGCCATGACATTGAATTGAGTCAATTTGTCAAGTGGGCCACTTATGTAGTTGTGAATAGAATTCAAGTTAACTAGTGTCAAGTCTTCCTATCCAAGATGAAGTCTGCAAAGAAGAAATTATTTTATGGAGATTTGATACCTATATTGATGGTAGACTGTATTGATTTCACGAAATGGACATCCAAAAGGATAAGATCAAGAACCATTTCAGTGAAAGAATACAGAAATTATGTTGCAGTTGAAGTATATGTACCTTCTAGAGGCATTATTGGAGCTGTAGAAAGGATAAAATAATTAGAAAAATTCCAAAAGGAAGTAGATGAACTTAGGAATAGAGGCTAATTGTATAGTTTGTCTACTTGTACCTGTATATATTTGTATGAAAAATATCTAATTTGATTGTACTGTAATTTATTCATATGAATGAATATATGTTTTTCAGATATATTTTTCATGCGTGTTTAAAATGATGAAATAGATGAACTATATTGAATGTTATATAATTTGTGAAACATTATGCATGAATGTTTAAAAAGATTTACAGTTTGCTGAATGATAGGATTAAATAATAAATGCTTGAAAATATCTGCATGCTGTAAGGTAAAATGTAAATTCTGCATAACATGAAATGAACTTCAAGTTAAATATTTATATAATGTTTAGATTTAAACGAATTTTGATTAGAATGCTACATTAATGACATGTATTTAACTTTATTTCAGTTAGCAGAATGTAGGAGAAAAAAAAAAACATAGAGGTACTTACGAGGAGTAAACTTAGAGGTTGCTAAGTGTTAACTCAACGAAGTAAGTTCGTTGAGTTAAACTTAACTCCACAAGGTCAATAATATAATATAAGGTCACTCCGTTGAGTTATCTGTAACTCAACGAAGTTAGTCCGTGGAGTTAGCAACAGTAACCGACATTGTTCCGTTGAGTTATCTGCAACTCAACGAGGTTAGTTCGTGGATTAAGCAGAACGATTATTCTTTTAACCATGAACGAAACTTCGTCAACTTAGCGGTTACCAAAATTTGAAATTAGTAGTGGTACACGTACCCATAAAAACAAGAACCACGCTGCACATTACAAGACACGTTCTTGCAATGAGATTTATTCACTTTATGGATGTGCATTATATATATAAAACAGAATGTTATTTACGAGTTACCAGCACTTTTAAAAGAAAGGAGAATGCATTGGGGGAACTGGAAGAAGCAGCTGATTCAACTTCATCCGTCAATAAATATTTACTGAATGAAAAGCTTTAGACTGAATCAACAAATGGAATTGATGCAATTACCGTTGGATGCACTAAGGGAAGTACTGAGTAACTTGTCAGCTAAAGATCTATGTAGGTTGTGTTGTGTATCAAAGGAAATTAAAGACTGTGTTAGAGAAAAATATTTTCAAGGACTACAAGCTGCAAAAATGACTAAGATTAGAGATGGATTCATATGGAAGTCATTTAATCATAGTTCAATTAGCCATGAATATCTGAATATGGAAGAAACTACTGGAATTCCACCCAATACATTAGAAGGAATAGATCATATTATGGGGATGGATGAAGGATTACTTATATATAGGACCAAACCAAGGTATGCAATTCTATTACCTGATATTTTGATCAGAAATCCTATCACAAGAGAAGAATGGAATATAGGAAGACCTAATAGATATGAAGTACCAACTGAAAATTGTGGATCGGCTTTAATATTTTCTGATAAAAATTCTACCATTCCTGAAAAATTATATTATTGGAGATCTACAGGAAATTTGGATGAAGATTTATGCTTGAGAGTATATAACTTTCTGAATAGATCTTAGACTGAAAACACTATGATATATCTAGGACAGAAATTATTAATTAACAGCATGCATGTCATACTTAATGGATATATATATCTAGTCACAGATATATTAGTTGCATTTAGATTTGATTTATACATAGTAAGCATAGATAGTTATAATGAATATATAGAAATTTTGCCTATATCGAGAGAAATAGCTAAACCACCATCTGTAGAATTTGATAAAATTCAAATGGGGATGTGGTATAATGAATATGATGATCCTACTTTATGTCTGATAAGATGGTGGGATGAATTGATGAAATTTCAAATATAGATTATGAAAGACATAAATGAATGGAAGTGGGAAGAGGAATATATTGAAATAGATGTAGAAATAGAAACTGCTACATTATCTTGGAATCAAAAAGGATCCCTTTCTGCATTTCATTTCATTAATGGTAATACACTTGTATTTAGCATTGATAATATAATGCAAGTTTACAAATTAAGAAGGAACATGAACTGCATTAAAACAGAATTAATAGCAAGAAGAATTATACCTAAAAAGTTTGCTTGGACTGACACGTTTATTCCATTTGTTTCTACTTTTCAATCATGTTCTTAAGCTATGATTTTGTGCTTATAATGTGTGTTTTCTGCATTTACTTTTAGAAAAATTTTAGTTTTAGTTTATTTTATAAAAAACAAAATATCAATCCAATTTGTTGGTATCTATGCTGGGAAACCAACTAGCTTGCTTGTGAGCCACTAAAGGCATAGGAGCCTGGGTTCCACACATGACACTAATTTATCAATATCTGTTAAATGTTATTTTGTTATATATTCTGCTTTTATCTGTGTATAAAAAGTTTTTCAGAATCAAAAATCAGAATATGCAGAAGGAGAGACAAACGAAATAAGGTATGTAACTGATTACTTATCTTGAATTTAGATTTAAACTCATTCATTGAGTTAGGTGCTAAATCAATGAAACAATATTCATGCCTGCTACAATTACTATATTTATTGTCAAATCTTTTACATTGAGGACAATGCAAAATGTAGGTATGGGGGGGAGGTAATTAAAGTAACAACCATGCAAGTTTGTTAATTAAAGCAATTAGAATGGTCCTGCAAAGTTTTGTGGAAATTGAAAATTTTTTATGAACTTGCTGTAACTATCCGATAATTGAGATTGTAAAATTTTTATAAACTGTAACTGCTTGAATGTTATATTTAGAAGGCTATATAAGATGCTATAGAATTTACTATTTATGCAAATCTAGATATAGTATCTTATGTTTTTTTCTGAATTTCATGAATTTAACAGTTTCACGATTTTAAAATGAAATGAGAGTGCTTGATGAAAAATCAATAAATTATCTGAAGTCCTGAAAGAGCTGAGATGTGAATTCTAGATTAAATGAAACACATATAATTAAAGATACATTTAACTTGACTAATTGAACTTGTAGAATGATTTATGTGTAGATCTTATTAAACTACAGAAAAAGTATGAGCTTATTGATATGGATTCATATTTTCAATAAATAATATAAGCAGGAGTATATGAGATTGGTGTTTTATTGCATCTGTATTAATGAAATATGTACATATATAGTATGTGATTAATGTTTTTTGTTTTGAAAAAAAAAAAAAAAAACTTTGAGAGTTTATTGACTTGTTTGATCACGAGCCTTTTGTACTTGAGCATATAGGTATGTAAGGATTGTTGACCTGAAAAATGACTCTTGAAATCTGGCAACCTAAGATCCTGATCAGATCTGGGATTGTTGATTGAAAGCTCGTTACATGGGTACATTAGAAAGCTCTTGTATGATTCAAGCTTGTCAAATTAACTTTTAAAGTACAAAAATACATATACTGTTCTGAAAAGATACAAGTGTTTTGTGAAATACAGATATCTTATAAATCGAGTATATTTTATGTTATCTAGAATTGCTGAAATATGAATCTAGAATTGACTTTTGAAGTTGTTTTATGGAGATACAATTCTTTATTCTACTTGTCTTAATCATATTGAATTGGATTGTATTTTGATTCGTATGTTGTTGAAATTTCTTCTAGAAATCTTATTGGAAAATTCAGGATGACAGATGATGAAAAGAAGAACAAATGATAATATAATTAACACCTATGTGATGATGATATACTTTGTATGTAATTTGCATATATTCTAAGTATATTTGTAGGTTAAAGAGGAGAAAACAATATTATTGAAACATACAGAATATCTATATAATAATACAAGTTCTTATGTTGAACAGAAGAAAAAAAGAAGAGTTAATTCTAGCACTTTTAGAAAGACCAATTAATTAGATCTTAGTTTGCTAAGGGACTAGCAAAATTTAGGTATGGGGGAGTGTTTAGAATGAAAAAGTGCATAATATTAACAGAATGGTTAAATGATGGTTAATTGCATAATATTTAGCTTATCATATGAGAATTAAGTCATTATGTTATAATTGCACTATTATATGCTTTAATGAAAGAATCTGTATAATTCCAAGGAATTAATGTTAATTTAGTATATTTCTGAACTGTTGGTAAATTGCAAGCTGTGAAATTCTTAAGTATTCGAATTTTCTATTATTTCGAAGAGTTATGTTTAAATTACTAGACAGTTATATTTTAAAAGAATATTTTATTATTTCCTGAAGTACACGTGTCAAAACCATAATGCATGACTTAAGTGGATTTTCGGAAGGTTATCTGTAACTATCCGAAATGCATCTAAGCATCGGATAGTTAAGTTCATAAGTGTTCGAAATATTTGAACTTGTTAAGATAGAATTATGCACGTGTTGAATTTAAATGCTTTAGTATATCACGTGAGATGCACATGTTTAACTCGTTAAGTTAGCATAACTGTACGCGTTGAGTTAGATGAATACACACTAAGGTAACATGTTATGTTAGTGGCTTATTTCTTTATTGCACGTGTTTTATAGTTAAATCAACGAAGCAAGTCCATTGAGTTATCTGTAACTCCACGGACCATTTATTTTCTAATATGCTACTGTAGCGGTTGTAGAAACAGGACAGTTGGAAGAAAAAAACCATGAACGCACATATCACGTAGGAATTCACTCGTCGAAGGGAGAAGAAATCATCGTCATTGATATGAATGAAGGAAATCCAACCGATCGTTCAAGTAGAAGCAGTTACCACTGAAAAAATATAAAAGAAAAGAAGAAAAAAGAAGGAAAGCTGTGTGGTCGATGGGTGTGGCCAATGGGTGTGGCTAGTGTGTACAGAGGAGGATCACCAAGCTTTCTGCAGGCAACAATAGTAATTCTTTGAAGTACCACACCAACCATCACCACCACCACCATAATCACCAACCATCGGAGGTCTGTGAGGATACCTTCCTGATGTCGGGTCGATTCCAAGCCAAACACAGTGCTTGACAAACCATTGTGAGGAGTGATCGCGTCGCAGGAAGGGAAGCCATTTTCACCAAGCGCCGACTCATATCTCAAGAGATCGTAAAGCTTCTAGCCTTAGCTTCGGGTTGATGCCTGTATGCTAAAGAGGAGATCATCTTGCAATTCTAGACTCGTGATTCTATAGGGAGAGGAGAGATAATTGTAAGTGGTTTAATTTTTAGTGGTGTAATCGCGTTGCATGTAGTGATGAAAGTATTTACTGTCAACTGAGATTACTTTACATTTCACCTTTTGCCTATTTTCATGCTCATATCAAAACAAAAATACCAAAAACAACTTATCTGTGTTTATATTTTATATTTGAGTGTAGTATTTTTTGTTTTGTATCATGATTAATGTTATCTTTATTAGTGTTGTGATTGTTTTATGTTTGTTTTAGTTTTACAGTTTACTGAAATTGGTTTGTTCAAAAGACTTAAAGATTTTAATGGTTATTGTTTGAATTATCTGAATGTTAGTATTTCCTAATGATAAATCCAGTGTTTACTAACATTAAAGAGCTTAATTGATGTTATTTACAATCTGTGGAACCGCCCAATGGTTGGCCGAATTCCTTTGTAAATAACAATATTAAATAGGAAAGACAAGCTCGTGGAGTTAACTTAAGTCCACGAGGTTAGTCCGTTGAGTTAGTCATAACTCAACGAACTTAGTCCGTTGAGTTAACTGTAACTCAACGGAGATCTTATTGAATATATAAATTTGATTGTTAAAAACGGAACAGTTCGCAATTCTTAAGCAATTCCCTATGGGATCGACCTATACTTGCACACTAATATAATAGATACTATGCACTTGCAGTTAAAATACAAATTGGAATTAATATCTAATTTGTGTGAAAGGTTGTTTGTTTACTTCTGAAAAGGAATTTAGTGATGTAGGCATAAAGATAAATTAACTAAGTAAAAACAGAAGTTAACAAATCCAAGTTTTTCTAACGCGTTGTTGGGTAACCAAACAAGTTTTCTAGTGCTGTGCTGGAGATCCAAATAGGTCTCGTCAGGTTGTCACTGGCAAGAAACGTTCATTCAAACGTTGCCAAGGAGAAAACAACAGTTGACTTGATGAAAGCTTTATCTAATATGTATGAGAAGCCTTCAGCCGCCAACAAGGTATTTCTCATGCGTAGATTATTTAATCTGAAAATGCATAAATGTGGAAATGTAACTGACCACGTTAATGAGCTAAATACTATTTTGAATCAACTACACTTAGTAGATATAGTATTTGATGATGAAGTTAGGGCCTTGATTTTATTATCCTCATTACTAGAAAGTTGGTCTCCTGTCGTGACCAGTGTAAGTAGTTCACTAGGTCATGAGAAGCTCAAGATGAGTG
This sequence comes from Cymodocea nodosa, assembly GCA_036874045.1. Lineage (NCBI taxonomy): Eukaryota > Viridiplantae > Streptophyta > Magnoliopsida > Alismatales > Cymodoceaceae > Cymodocea > Cymodocea nodosa. The sequence continues at coordinate 16,946,844 of JAZBRI010000003.1, read as the reverse complement.
ACATCCGGGATTTAATTTTGAGTGAGGACATTCATAGGAAAAGTGAATTGTCAGCTTCAACTTCTGCCCTTAGTGTTGAAACTAGAGGGAGAGGTAAATCAAAACAATTTAAATCCAAAGGAAGGTCAAAGTCTAGAGGTACCAGTAAAATGAGAGTAGATATTAAATGTTGGAACTGCAATCAATGGGGGCACTTCAAGTCACAGTGTAAGGCTCCCAAGAAAGACAACAGAGGGAAGGAATCAGAAGGTGCAGTTGCAAATGTTGTCTCCTACGATTCAGATGATGCCCTAGTATGCTATGTTGACAGTTCAATTGACTCATGGGTACTAGACTCAGGAGCTTCTTTCCACACTACCTACAAGAAGGATTTGTTGCATAGTTATCATGCAACTCCTATGAAAAAGGTGTATCTAGCTAACAACACAAGTCTAGATGTGTTGGGAATTGGAGAGGTACACATAAAAATGAAGCAAGGGATATGGAAATTGTAAGAAGTCAGATATGTTCCAGATCTTGCAAAGCAATTAATTTACATAAGTTCCCTAGATAATGATGGTTATCAGATTGCCTTTGGTGTAGGCAAATGGAAGGTAACCAAAGGTGCAAGAATTATTGCCTTAGGATAGAGGACAGGCACCTTATATTTAACATCGGATCAAGATGACTCTATTGCAGCAGTTAGTGATACTGAAGACACTGACTTATGGCATAAAAGATTTGGACACCTTAGTGAAAATGGATTGAAAGTCTTAGTGGCTGAAGGGAAAATCCCTAAGCTGAAGAATGTCAATTTAGGGATATGTGAGGACTGCATTGAGGGAAAGCAGAAGAAAGTCAGGTTTGCTAGGAATCATCATGATCCTAAGTCATAGAAATTGGAGCTAGTTCACACAGATGTGTGGGGGCCTACTCCTATCAGTTCTTTAGGAGGTGCTCTCTATTATGTCACCTTCATTGATGACAGTACAAGGAAGGTATGGGTTTATTTTCTGAAACAGAAGTCTGAAGTTTTCCAAGTCTTCAAGCAATGGAAGGCAGAAGTGGAAAATCAAAGTGGAAGAAAAATCAAATCCATTAGGTCAGATAATGGAGGAGAATATGATAGCCATGAATTTAAAGTTTACTGTGAGGAGTAAGGAATTAGAAAGCAGAGGACTATAGCTGGAACTCCACAATAAAATGGAGTTGCTGAAAGGATGAACAATACCCTGAATGAACAGGCAAGATGCATGAGACTACATGCAAGTTTTCCCAAAACATTCTGGGTAGAAGTTGTTAATATAGTTGTCTATCTAATAAATAGAGGACCATCCATCCTAATGGGGCTTAAGAACCTTGAAGAGTTGTGGACAGGGAAAGAGGTCAACTATGCTCACTTGAAAGTCTTTGGATCCAAGTCATTTGTCCACTTGAATAGTGACAAAAGAGACAAGTTGGATTCAAAATCACAGATATGTTATTTCATTGGCTATGATAAGGATTATTTTGGCTACAGATTCTAGGTAGAAGAAACCAAGAAAATAATCCATGCAAAAGATATCATATTCATTGAATCCAAGATGTTTAAGCACAGAGAAAGTGTAGAAGAACATTAGTTAGAGCTTCAGTCTAGAAGTACTACTGAGATCAGTCTAGACAATGATGTTGAACAACCTCAGAAGGAACCTGTAGAAGAAATTCAGCTTCCAGAGGCTAAACATCAAGAACGTCTAGATGATCAAGAAGATGAAGTTGTCACTAGACAACTTAGAAGGTCTAGAAGGGTTTCCAGACAACTAGAAAGGTATGCACCATCATTCAATTATTTGTTATTGACGAATGATGGTGAACTTGAAACATATCAAGAAGCAATTTGTGCAAGTGATGCACACAAATGGGAGTTAGCAATGAAAGAAGAAATGAGATCCCTAGAGAAGAATAATACTTGGAAGCTAACTTCTTTGCCAGAAGGAAAGGAAATCCTAGGAAACAAGTAGGTGTTCAAGATAAAAGAACAACCAGATGGCAGCAAGAAATATAAAGCCAGACTTGTCATCAAGGGTTTTTAGCAAATTCAAGATATAGACTATACAGAAGTATTCTCTCCTGTTGTGAAGATGAATACTATTAGAATAGTCTTAAGCATTGTTGCTGCAAGAAATTTGCTCTTGGAGTAAATGGATGTAAAGACAGCATTCGTACATGGTGACTTGTAGGAAGAACTTTACATGATGCAGCCAGAAGGATTTGCAATTACTGGCAAGAAAAGAAAGATAGTTTGTAGATTGTTGAAAAGTCTGTATGGTTTGAAGCAAGCACCATGATAATGGTACAAGAGATTTGATACCTTTATCTGTACCCTAGGCTTCAAAAGATGTGATACAGACTATTGTTGCTACATAAAACTGCTAGATGATTGCTTCATTATTCTACTAATTTATGTAGATGATATGTTAATTGCTTGTTCTAGTATGGAACAGATGAAGCAATTGAAGAGAGAACTGTCAAAAGAATTTGACACGAAGGATATGGGAGAAGCCAAGCAAATCTTGGGTATGAGAATTATCTGAGATAGAGTGGCAAACACTTTGAGATTAAATTAGAAGAAGTATCTAGAAAAGGTACTAAAGAGATTTAATATCTCAAATGAGAGGAAGATTGAACTACCTCTCGGACCCCACTTCAAGTTGTCTAAAGATCAGTCAGCTAAGACTAAAGAAGAAAGAATAAGAATGTCCAGAATACCATATGCTTCAGCAGTGGGAAGTTTAATGTATACCATGATATACACAAAACCTGATATATCTCATGTAGTGGGAGTGGTTAGTAGATATATGGTAGAATCAGGAGCTGAGCATTGGTCTGCAGTACTATGGATACTCAGATATCTCAGATATTCCCTAGATGTAGATCTGAATTTCAAGAAAGGACCAGTTGAATTGATTGGCTACTGTGATGCTGATTTAGGAAGAGAGTTGGACAAAAGCAGAAGTACTTCAGGTTATGTTTTCTACCTAAGAAGTACTGCAATTAGTTGGAGATCCAAGTTGCAAAGTATTGTTGCACTCTCGACCACAGAAGCTGAATATGTTGCAATAGTAGAGGTAGCTAAAGAAAGAATCTATGACAATCAAAGTGCAATTTATTTAGCTGAGAATCTGAAGTTCCATTCAAGGTCTAAGCATATGAGAATGAGATTTCATTTCATAAGGGAAGAGATAGAGCAGAACAGGTTAGATCTTCAGAAGATTGCTGGATCTGAAAATGCAGCAGATATGCTAACCAAAGTTCTGAATCTGCAGATATTAAGGCTTTGTATGACCTTAATTGGTCTCCTAAAAAACTGAAAAGTAGAAGGAGATGAAGAGTTGATGATTATTTGAGCAATAGTTGCAATAATCTGTAAGCCGAGTGTAGTGATTGATTTTTCTTTCGATCATTGTGACAAACTTCAAGTGGGAGATTGTTAGGGCAAGTATTACAAGTGTGGAGTATGCCACAAGTAGTCTAGGTTCAATTGAAAGCTTGTTAACAGTAAGTATCTGACAGTTAAACATTTTCGGTAGGTTGCAGACCTAGACTATCCGAAAGTCCTAAGTATCCGGAAATAAAAGTTTAGTCGGAGGCTTTGAGTTAACTATCCGAAAGTCAGAAGAGTTCAGAGAGTTATTGGCTGTAACTATCCGAAATGACTTAAAGGACACTTAAGTGGATCTTTAGATAGTTAAGAAGCCAAGTATTTGGAAAGTAGTGACTTAAGTGGATCTTCGGATAGTTAAGCAGTAACTATCCGAAGTTCATAAGTTTTTCGGAGAGTTATCGGTAGAACCTTCCAAAATGCCTGAAAAGATACTTAAGTGAGTTTTCAGATAGTTAAGGTGTAACTATCCGAAAGACATGCAGTTTTTGAAGAGTTATCAGCATAACCTTCCGAAAGGATAGAGAGAGAGAAGTAAGTGACTTTTTAGACAGTTAAGTTAGTAACTGTCCGAAATATCGAATCTCTCCGGACAGTTAGCCTGGTACAGTACCGCTTGTTTAGAAAGAATATTCTTTTTGGATAGTTAAGTCTGTAACTATCTAAAATGTTGCAGATTTCAGAAAGTTAAAAAGATAAGGCTCTAAAATTAAGAGTCTCTTCTCTGAAGCATTGTTTCTCTACTGTAATGGCTTGTATGTAATTAAAGGGTTATAAACCCTAAGTTGGGTAGTATATAAACCTTTATGATGTAAAACATTGTGGTTGATTATGTCGAAGCTCATAAGAAACCCTCAACTCTCTGTGGACATAGGCTGTTGCTGAACCACGTAAATCCTGTTTCTTCTCTGTATTATTTCTTCTCTTACTCTTCACTCCTAGCATCGGTGAGTTTAGTGCTGAGTGTTTCAGTATCGTGTCATAGAAGGTTAACTAAACGATCCGTTAAGATAACAACATCTTGCATGAACAAATACAGAATATAAATGCTGAAAAATTAAAGATAAAATCTGAAAATGAAGTGTTTAGAAAAAATATAAATGATCTAGAATTAGAGATTGATAAATTAAAAATGAGAGAGCTAGATTTAAATTTTACCATTGAGAAATGGAATTTAAGTCAAACTAAGTTAGATAAACTAACTAGTACCCCTACGGTGTCATATAAATTTGGCTTAGGATTTGATTATCCTGAATATCCTGAATCTCAAGCTAATAAAAGATTTATTAGTTGCAGTTCAAGTAAATCTAAGACTAAAATTCCTTTTATCATGAAACAAGGTAATAAATATGTAGAAGTAGGTAATTCAAGGGATGAATCATGTAGTAATAATATAAATCAATGTGATTTGTTTAAATGTACTTCTAACATGACTATTAATGTTTCTAAAAATCTTGTTTCTTATTCTGGAAATTTAGTTTCTAACATTTCTAAAATTTTAGACAATTGTAGTAAAATGAAAATTCAGAAACCCAAGCATGTAATTCAAAACACTAGTGTTAGACCAATTACTCATTCTGCATGTGATAAATCTAAAAATTCTTGTGCAGAAAAAGATTTTGTATGTACTGAAAATTCAAATACAAGTACAAAATCTTGGTATGAACTTACTAAAATGTATGAGCATAACTAAAATAAATTAACATCTGATAAAAATTGGTTTGGTCTTGGTTATACTACATCTGAAAACAAAAAGAATGATTATAAGAGCAATAATGCTATAAGTAAGTATGATACTAATGATAAGTCTATAGTACATACAACTAATAAGAATGTAAATGATAATATTAAACTATTTTTAACCAAAAAGAAGAAATATGCGTTTAATGAACTTGGTTATCAAGAACATTGGGTACCAAGAAAAAGTTTTTCTTAATTTGTTTTGCAGGAGGAAACAACATCAAAATGGATCTTGGACAATGAAGCATCAAGTCACATGACCGGACAGAAAAGTCTACTACAAAATTTTACAAATACCAAGAAAGGAAGTGTAACATTTGGAAATAAAATCAAGGATAAAATCATAGGTATGGGTAATGTTCAAATAACTCCGACTTATGTTATTTCTAATGTACTATATGTAGAAAACCTAGGATTTAATTTACTAAGTGTTATAAAACTAATTGATAATGGATACTATGTAGTGTTTGAAGATAATGTATGCAAAATTATTGATAAAAAAATAGATGAAATTAAGTTTATTGCTAAAAGAAAAGGTTCTGTATGTATTTTATCTTTACCTTCTGGTGTAGTTGATTTAAATTCATGTTTGCTAGCTGAAACTAGTGATGCATATCTGTGGCATAGAAGGATTGGGCATATAAATATGAAACTGTTACATAAATTATCTAGAAAACATTTAGTAAGAGGTTTACCAAAGATTAAATACTCAAAGGACTTTATGTGTAATACATGTGAGGTAGGTAAACTTCACAAAAACTCTTTTAAATCCAAAACTGATATTTCAAGCAAGACAGTCTTAGAACTTATACATATGGATCTATTTGGACCAACATGAATCATGAGTCTTGGTGGTAAACGATATGTATTTGTTTTAGTAGATGACTTCTCTAGATACACTTGGGTATATTTTCTAGCATTTAAGACTGAAGTTTTTGAAAGGTTTAAAATGTTTTGCAATTTTGTTCAAAATGAACAAAGTGTCTTTGTTCAAAAACTTAGGAGTGATCATGGTACGAAATTTGATAATGATCAAATGGATAATTATTGTAATGAGCATGGCATTGATCACAGATTTTCTTTTCCAAGAACACCGTCTCAAAATGGTGTTGTTGAGAGAAAGAATATATCACTTTAGGAAATGGCCTGAACTATGTTGAATGAACATAAGTTACCTCAAAATCTTTGGGCTGAAGTAGTGAATACAACTTGTTATGTTATTAATAGAAGTCACTTAAGACCTCGTGTTAATAAAACTCCTTTTGAAATTATGTTTAATAGGGTTCCAAAAATTTCCTATATGAAACCATTTGGCTGCAAGTGTTTTATTCTTAATACTAAGAAAAAAAAGGGAAAAATTTCAAGGTAAAGCAGATGAAGGAATTTTTGTAGGTTACTCTACTAGAAGTAAAGCCTATAAGTATATAACAAGACTTCTAGAACTATTGAAGAAACCCTCCATGTAAGCTTCAATGAAAATTCTTTTAGAGAATCTCAATCTAAAGCCGATAATGATGATATGATCAATTTCCCAAAAGAGTTAGAGATCAATAGAGAGATTGAAGATTTATCTGAGAAAATCAAAAATATAAACTTCAATGATCAAATTAATGATGAAAGTGATGGACTTTCAAATGTTGATGAGAATATTGAGGAAAATCAGAGAAATTGGCGTTATTCTTCATCACATCCCATTACTCAAGTCATTGGTAATATTAATGAGGGAGTTAAAACTAGAGCTTCAGTAGATTTAAATAGTATGTGTATGTTTGTTTCTATGATGGAACCAAGGAATATAGAAGAAGCACTATCTGATGAAAATTAGATAGTGGCAATGCAAGAAGAACTAAATCAATTCATCAGAAATGATGTTTGGGAATTAGTCTCTCCACTAGAAGGTTAGTCCATAATAGGTACAAAATGGATCTTTAGAAACAAAACTAATGAAACTAGTCAAGTTATAAGGAACAAAGCTAGATTAGTTGCACAAGGGTATACACAAGAAGAAGGACTAGATTATCATGAAACATTTACTCCTATGGCTAGGTTAGAAAGTATTAGAATATTATTGGCCTATGCTTGTTATATGAATTTTAAATTATATCAAATGGATGTAAAGAGTGCATTTCTAAATGGTTAAATTAATGAAGAAGTCTATGTAAAACAACCACCTAGATTTGAAGATATTAAAAATCCTGACTTTGTGTATAAGTTGAAGAAAGCCTTATATGGTTTGAAGCAAGCACCTAATATCATGGTATGAAAGATTATCTACTTTTTTAATAGAATAAGGTTATATCATGGGAAAAGTAGATCATACTCTATTTATCAAGAGAGATGGTAAAGATCAGATTGTTGTTCAAATATATGTGGATGATATAATCTTTGGAGCAACTTCTGATAGACTAATAAAAATATTTTCTAAAGAAATGACTAGTTAGTTTGAAATGAGTATGATAGGAGAACATTCATATTTTCTAGGACTTCAAATTAAGCAAATGGATAAAGGTATATTTTTAAATCAAGAAAAATATGCAGATGAAATGCTTAAGAAATTTAATTTTAATGATACAAGGATTCGAAGAACTCCTATGAGTACTTCTTTAAAGTTAGATATTGATGACATAGGAAAATCAATAGATCAAAGAAAATACAGAAGTGTGATTGGTTCTTTACTTTATTTGACTACTAGTAGACCTAATATTATGTTTGCTGTGTGTGCTTGTGCTAGATTTCAATCTAATCTTAAAGAATCACACTCAATTGCAGTTAAAAGAATATTTAGATATATACAATGAACTAAAAATTTCAAACTGTATTATTCTAAGGATAGTTCAATAGATCTTATAGGATATACTGATGTTGATTATGCAGGATCTAAATCTGATAGAAAGAGTACTAGTGGCATATGTCAATTATTGGGAAATAATTTGGTGTCATGGTTTAGTAAAAAGCAAAACCATGTAGCACTTTCTACTACAGAAACTGAATATGTTGCTGTTGCATTGTGTTGCACTTAGATTCTGTGGATAAGGCAAACTTTAGAAGATTTTGGATTATCTTATGATACAACTGAAATTTATTATGACAATAGTTTTGCAATAAATCTTTCAAAAAATCTTGTATTACATTTTAAAGCAAAGCATATAGAGGTTAGACATCATTTTCTAAGAGATAATGTAATTAAAGGAAAAATTAAATTAGAATTTGTGTCTAGTAAAAATCAATTAGTTGATATATTTACAAAACCTCTAGACAAAAATACATTCTGCAACATAAGATTAAATTTGGGTATTTGTAGGCTATGTGATGTGTAAAATGCTTAGACTCCACAAAAAGATAAATATTATTGATGATGTTGTTCACCTCATAGATATTATATACTTATCATAAATATCTAAGTAATATCTAAACTACTGCTTAAGATACTATATATTTATTGTAAAATCATAGTAGTATCTTATTGATTTTAAGTAGGTTATCAATTTTAATGGTTTTCACGACTTTAAGTGGAAGTGTAAATGAAAAACATTAAACGCTTCTGAAATTATGATTAAATGTTTTCTTTGAATCGAGGAAAGTGCATATGATCATGCATAAATTTGACTTAATTGATTAAACTTGTAGAATAACTTATATGTAAATCATCTTAAACTATTAATCAAAAGTATGAACTTATAGAAACTGATTCATATTTTCAATAAAATCATAGAAGTAAAAATTGTATGAGATTTGTGTTTTATTGCATCTGTATTAATGGAATACATATATACTGTGCTTAAAAAGAAAAATGCTTACAAAGTGAAAATCTTTGAGAGTTTATTGATCAGTTTGATCATGAGCCTTTTGTACTTGAGTAGATAGGTATGTAAGGATTGTTGTTCTGAAAAAGGATTCTTTAAATCTGGCAACCTAAGGTCCTGATCAGATCTGGGATTGTTGACTGAAAGCTCATTACACGAGTACATTAGAAAGCTCTTGTATGATTCAAGCTTTTCAAACTAACTTTTAAAGAAAATTATGAACATTTACTATTTTGAGAAAAAAATAAAAGATGTTTCATTAATTACAGATATCTTTGAATCAAATATAGTTTCTACCAATATGATTACTGATTTATTGAATCAATATTAGTACTTTTGAAGATGTTTATTTGAGATACAGTCTTTTATTCTCCTTGAATTAATCATATTGAGTTCAAAGTTGTGTTTTGATTCATATATAGTAGGAATTGATTCTGGAAATCATTTTTTATGAATTCAGGATAACGAAAGTTTCTAAAAGAAAATTTAAAAGTGTAGTTATACTTAACATCTATTGTTATACAAGTATATTTTGTATGTTATTGAATATATGAGAAGTATATTTGTAGGGGGAGGATTAACAATGTCCAAAATAGATTAATATAATTCAGAATACAAATCTTGGTTAATCTGACTTAAAGTCCTCTTAAGATCTTGATGAAACAATTTAAAAAGACAAACAAACTATTTTAGATTCATAAGAAGAGAATGTTAGACTAGTTTACAATGTTCTCAAGATAATGTTAAGTGTAGCATGTGTGTTGTCTTCGGAAGGTTTTAGTTGAAAGCATCCGAAATTTTTTTTTTAAGTGTACTAACTGAACGTTATGTTATATAAGGTAACGTGTAAAACTACCTCTAGATAGCATTTTACTCGTTAGGTTAGTTAACTCAATGAGTTATACTTAAATTTTTCGGGTACCTTCATTGAATAAACTATATTCAATACTCATTTAAAATCCAAACCCGACTTATATAGTTTAAAATCCATATAACAAGCATAGGCCAATAATATTCTAATACTTTCTAACCTAGCCATAGGAGCAAATGTTTCGTCATAATCTAGTCCTTCTTCTTGTGTATATCCTTGTGCAACTAATCTAGCTTTGTTTCTTATAACTTGACCAGTCTCATTAGTTTTGTTTCTAAAGATCCACTTTGTCCCTATTATAGACTGATGTTCCGATGGAGAGACTAATTCCCAAACATCATTTCTGATGAATTGATTTAGTTCTTCTTGCATTACCACTATCCAATTTTCATCAGATAATGCCTCTTCTATATTCTTTGGTTTCACCATAGAAACAAACATACACATACTATTTAAGTTAACCGAAGCTCTAGTTTTAACTCTCTCATTAATATTACCAATGACTTGAGTAATGGGATGTGATGAAGAATAACGCCAATTTCTCTGATTTTCCTTAATATTCTCATCAACATCTGAAGGTACATCACTTTCATAATTAGTTTGATCATTGAAGTTTATATTTTTGATTTTCTCAGATAAATCTTCAATCTCTCTATTGATCTCTAATTCTTTTGGAAAATTTATCATATCATCATTATGAGCTTTAGATTGAGATTCTCTAAAAGAATTTTCATTGAAGCTTACATGGAGGGTTTCTTCAATAGTTCTAGAAGTCTTGTTATAGACTCTATAGGCTTTACTTCTAGTAGGGTAACCTACAAAAATTCCTTCATCCGCTTTGGCTTGAAATTTATCCCTTTTATCCTTTGTATTAAGAATAAAACACTTGCAGCCAAATAGTTTCATATAGGAAATTTTTGGAACCCTATCAAACATAATTTCAAAAGGAGTTTTATTAATACGAGGTCTTAAGTGACTTCTGTTAATAAGATAACAAGCTGTATTCACAGCTTCAGCCCAAAGATTTTGAGGTAAATTATGTGCATTTAACATAGTTCTGGCCATTTCCTGAAGTGATCTATTCTTTCTTTCAACAACACCATTTTGAGACGGTGCTCTTGGAAAAGAAAATCTATGATCAATGTCATGCTCTTTACAGTAATTATCCATTTGATCATTATCAAATTCTGTACCATGATCACTCCTAAGTTTTTGAACAAAGACACTTTGTTCATTTTGAACAAGCTTGCAAAACATTTTAAACTTTTCAAAAACTTCTGTCTTAGATGCTAGAAAATATACCCAAGATTATCTAGAGAAGTTATCTACTAAAACAAATACATACCATTTACCACCAAGACTCATGATTCTTGTTGGTCCAAATAGATCCATATGTATAAGTTCTAAGACTCTCTTGTTTGATATATAAGTTTTGGATTTAAAAGAGTTTTTGTGAAGTTTACCTAACTCACATGCATCACACATAAAGTCCTTTGAGTATTTAATCTTTGGTAAGCCTCTCACTAAATATTTTCTAGATAGTTTATGTAACAGTTTCATATTTATATGCCCGATCCTTCTATGCCACAGATATGCATCACTAGTTTCAGCTAGCAAACATGAATTTAAATTAACTACACTAGAAGGTAAAAATAAAATACATACAGAACCTTTTCTTTTAGCAATAAACTTAAGTTCATCTGTACTTTTATCAATAATTTTGCATACATTATCTTCAAACACTACATAATATCCATTATCAATTAGTTTTATAACACTCAGCAAATTAAATCCTAGGTTTTCTACATATACTACATTCGAAATAACACAAGTAGGAGTTATTTGAACATTGCCCATACCTATGATTTTATCCTTGCTTTTGTTTCCAAATGTTACACTTCCTTTCGTGGTATTTGTAAAATTTTTCAGTAGACTTTTCTGTCCGGTCATGTGACTTGATGCTCCACTATCCAAGATCCATTTTGATGTTGTTTCCTCCTACAAAATAAATTAAGAAAAACCTTTTCTTGGTACCCAATGTTGTTGAGGACCAAGTTCATTAAACGCATATTTCTTTTTTTTATTTAAAAACAGTTTAACATTATCATTTACATTCTTATTAATTGTAAGTACTGTTGATTTATCATTAGCTTCATACTCACATATAGCATTATTGTTCTTATAATCATTCTTTTTGGTTTCAAATGTAGTATAACCAAGACTAAATCGATTTTTATCAGATCTTAATTTATTTTTGTTATGCTCATACATTTCAGTAAGTTCATACCAAGATTTTGTGCTTGTTATAACATTTTCAGTACATACAAAATCTTTTTCTACACAAGAATTTTCTAATAAAGAACATGCAAAACTAGTAATTGTTCTAATACTAGTGTTTTGAATTACATGCTTAGGTTTCTAAATTTTTAGTTTACTACAATTGTCTGAAATTTTAGAAACATTAGAAACTGAATTTATAGAACAAGAAACAAGATTTTTAGAAACATTAATAGTCATGTTAGAAGTACATCTAGATAAATCACATTGGTTTCTATTATTGCTCCATGATTCATCCCTTGAAGTACCTACTTCTACATATTTATTACCTTGTTTCATGATAAAAGGAATTTTAGTCTTAGATTTACTTGAACTGCAACTAATAAATCCTTTATTGGCTTGAGATTCAAGATATTCAGGATAATCAAATCCTAAGCTAAATTTATAAAACACCGTAGGGGTACTAGTTAGTTTGTCTAACTTAGTTTGACTTAAATTCCATTTCTCAATGGTAGAATTTAAATCTAGCTCTCTCATTTTTAATTTATCAATCTCTAACTCAAGATCATTTATATTGTTTCTCAACATTTCATTTTCAGATTCTATCTTTAATTTTTCAGCATTTGTATTCTATATTTGTTCATGCAAGACACATTCATTAAATCTAAATTTATGCAAATCTCTAGCATGATTTTCATTATCACATTTAAACTTTTCTAAAGTAGTAGACAGGAAACAATTTTCTTCTTCCAAAATGGACAAAGAGTTTCTGATATTCTTATTTTCCAGTTTACAAACTTTAGGTTTTTGTAATAATGCATGATAAGCACCTAATAATTCATCAAAGTTAAAATCTGAATGACTTTCAAGATCAGATATTACCTCAGACTCATCTGCCATGAAGCACACATGAGCAACGTCTTCTAATTCTTGTTCTTCTTTTGAATGTGAAGATTTTGATGACGATTCCTCATATTCAGACTCTTCTGATGTGTCATCCCAAGTGACCTTCAAAGCCTTTTTCTTGTAAAACTTTTTTTGAGTTTTCTAAGCCGTCTTCTTCTAATTTGTCCTATTATGCTTTTCATTTTTCCTTATAGGAAAATCTGGAAAAAGATGTCCAGGTTTCTTGTAGTTGTAACATACATACTTTCTAGATGAAGAATTCTTGTCATTCAGTGATTTTGACATTGAGGTTTTGTCATTTCTGTTCCTTTGTTGTTTCCTAGCTTTCCATGCTTTCTTGAATTTCCTAGTCAGCAAAATCAAATCCTCTTTAGAACTAGTAGATATTTCAGAATCTGAATTAATTTCGAAAGCTATTTCTTTCTTCAGTTTTAATTTATTATGACTTAGTGAATCATTTAATTGAACTTCATAAGCAGTTAAGTTTCCTATAAGTTCATTTATGATATAAACATTTAAATCTCATGATTCCTCAATTGATGTTTCTTTCTAAGACCATTTAGAACTTAGGGATCTGAGAATTTTCCTCACCAAATCCTTCTGTTCGAAATTCTTTCCTAAGCATTTTAAAGAGTTTATGATATCATGGAATCTAAAAAACATCTCAGAAATACTTTCGTCTTCATGCATCTTAAAGAGTTCATACTTATGAATTAACATGTTTATCTTAGTCTCTTTAACTTGAGAAGTACATTCATGTGAAACTTCTAATGCATGCCACACCCCATAAGTAGAATTTATATGCTGACACTTTACTGAACTGTTCATAACTCAATGCATAAAATAAAATATTTAAGCCCTTAGCATTTAGAGTTTCATTTTCTTTTTTAGTAATTGTCCAAGTATTATAAGGGGTGGAGTATATGGTTTGGAAATCATGAACCACAACTTATGATCTATACTTTGAAGAAAGACTGTCATCATATTCTCTAAGTATGATAGTTAACAGATTATTGAAAAGTTTCATTTTTATGTTGGATAAGTTAAAGTTTTCTGAAGAGTTAGATTTTCAATAGTTATACTTTTAGATAGTTAATGTTTCATTTTTGTCGAATAGTTTATGTTAAAAACTCATATAGTTAAGTTATCTGCACGTGTATTTTTAATGTTTTAAGTTGTCACGTGTTTTTCCACGTGCGTTCGGTGATGAAAATCGAATAGTTAGATAACTGTTTGAGTTTTTATACGCATGGATAGATAAGTCTTTGAGTTTTATAAAATGACTAACGAACAGATAAGTTTGCTATGTTTAGTCACGTGTTTTGCAGGTGCAAAAACTCGAAGAGTTACAGATAAGTATTCGAGTTTTTACAAGATTTAAAGGATAAGTGTTCGACTAAATCGAAAACTTAGAAGATATTCTACAAGACTCTAGGAAGATAAAGTCTTAGTGAATCTACGAGTGAAGATCGTGGAAATTCAAAATGATAGTGGAGAAAGTGGAAACTTAAGAAGATAGTAATTTGGATTAAAAAAAATTAATACGTGGATTATAGATTATGGATTAAGTGGATGAACATGCTGAACATGAAGACATAGTTCGACCACTAATAGAGAGTACAAGCTACATTACAATAGAGGATCCCAATCTCAAAAACCAAGTTTGAATATTCAATCTAGATCCCTAACTAAAAAGTTAAGTTTGAATATTCATATTCTAGAAACATTCTCCAACATTAAAAGAAGTTCGAAATTTCAAGCAATTTCAGAAAAGGAGCAGCAAACGTAAGAAGTCTGAAAATACGACAACTAGAGAAGAAGAGATACAGAAGTTGAGCAAAGAGAAGGAAAGAAGTTGTGTGCATAAAGATAAGGTTTTATATAATTCGAAATTAGTTTTGAATAAGAACTTTATTTTTCTATTTGAATTGTATATCGAACATTACTGTATCAAAACCTTCAAGAAGGAAATTGAGCTGAAAAGATATTGTAAATTCTGTCTTTAAAGATTATAAAGAATAGAATTTCATTTACGAATGTTTTGTGCTCTTGTTTTATCCGCTAGTATTTTAATTACTAAAAATACAATTCACCCCCCCTCTTGTGATACAGACGATCCTACACTTCCTAACTCTTTGAAATTCACAGCATTTCAGATAGTTAGTAGCCTTAACTATTTGAAGAAAATCTTTCTCTCTATGTCTATTAGAATGGGCAGATACTATAGTAGGTTAACTGTTTGGAGAGATTTTGTCTTTCGGATAGTTATAATCCTAACTATCTGAAAACCCACATACATCTCTCTTAGTCCTTTCGGAAGGTTCTAGTTGTAATCTTCTTAAAACTCTTGCCTTTCGAATAGTTATTGTCTTAACTATCTGAAAAACTACTTAAGTATCTCTTGAGTCTTTTCAAAAGGTTCTAGCTATAACCTTCCGAAAACCCATGACTTTTAGATAGTTGTTGTCCTAACTATCTAAAGATTCACTTAAGTCTCTAACTTTCAGATACTTAGCTTCTTAACTATCTGAAGATCAACTTAAGTCCCTGACTTTCGGATACTTAGCTTCTTAACTATCTAAAGATCCACTTAAGTGTCCTCTAAGTCATTACAAATGGTTCTACCTATAACCTTCCGAAATCTCCTGACTTTTGGATAGTTAGCTCAGAGCCTTCCGACTATTCTATTATTTTCAGATACTTCAAACTGATAACCTTTTGAAAATATTAATTTGTAGGAGACTTATAGTTGACAAGCTTCTAACTGGACTTGGACATCTTGTGGCATACTCCACACCTATACTACTTGCCCTAACAATTTAAGCCTTTTGCATTTAGAGTTTCATTTTCTTTTTAGTAACTGTCCAAGTATTATAAGGTGTAGTTAACGAATTATATGGTTTAGAAATCATGAACCACAACTTGTGATCTATACTTTGAAGAAAGATTGCCATCCTATATTTCCAATATTTAAAATGTATTCCATCAAATAAAGGAGAATGATAAAGATTTTGGCTTTCATACAAAGAAAAATTACCATTTTCAATAGTCATCTTACCTTAGAATTTTCATCCTATAAGATTTTAAACAATTTAAAACTTTCAAAAACAACTTGAGCCTAAAATCAACAACGTTAAACTTATGCTCAGATATTAATTTCTGTTTAAAAATAGGGACGGTAAAACATGCTCTAATATTAATTAAGTTGGTATCAAGGATTATTAACTAGCTCTAATACCACTTGTAGGATCAAATGACTACACAAGAGGGGGGTGAATTGTGTTTTTCAATATTTTCAATTATGATTGAAACTTCAAAATTAAAAACAAGTCAAGACACTATTTTAATCAAATCATTTTATTCAAAGTTTCAATTACAATATACAATTCAATTCTCCTCAGAAATTGTAGATGCAATTATATAATGATACCATATTTCATCTAATCAATTTCATAACTACAAATAGAGAAAACTAATTTGCAAAATTTAAAATATTTCTCCCTATTTGAGATTTTTCTTCTTTTTCTTCTTCTTCTGCAAACCTTCAATGACTAATATCTGACTTTCTCTACTATACTAAATTTTCTTTCTTTTGATTCTTCAATTCTTTAGTGACATATATCTGACTTTCTCTTCTTCACCGAATTTTCTTCTATCTGAGAGCTTTTCCTTGGAGAGGTGTTTGATCCCTGAAAATATGTTTCATTTGGTGTGCAGGCATAATTGATCAACAAGAATTCTATGCCTTTTATACTGTATTTCTATTTCTTTCATATCTTCCACATTTATCCACAATCAGTCTTCAACTCTTCAGATCTTCTCTTTTTCCTTCATCAAAATACACACATTCTGATCCACATTTTCCTCTCAAATTTTCTTTAATCATCAATCTTGGATATTCAAACTTTCTCAAGTGTAATAACAAGTTGTGCTAATGTTAACTAAACGAGTAAAACAAGTAGATTTATAACTTAACGTATCTAACTTAAAATGAGTTCATCATGTACCAATTCACATGACATGTATTGTAACTAACTCAACAAACTAAGTCTATAGTGTTACGCTAACTCAACAAACCAACTTCGTGGTGTTATAGTTAACTCAATGAACTAACTTCGTTGTGTTACATAATTTAAGTTGTCTTTCGAAAGGTTAGATGATAACTATCCAAAATGTGTTTAAGTATCAGATAGTTATGTTTTCAAAGTATCTGAAATACCCTTTTTCCATAAAAACTAGTGAGACACGTGTTGTGACTTGGAAACATGACTTATGTTATCCTTCAAAAGGTTAGATGCTAACTATCTGAAATGTGTTTAAGTATCGGATAGTTATGTTTGTAAGTATCCAAAATACTTTCTGATAACTCAATGAATCAATAATAAATAAATGTTTTAATCAATAAACTATTTACCACAAGCAAGAATAATAACTTTAAGTTTATAATGTTAACCTAATACGTTGCCTTAATATTCAATATAGCAACTCAACATGTGCAATTATGTTAACTTAACAAGTTAAACATGTGCAACTCACGTGATACAATATAACATTTGTAAACTCTAAATTCACCACATGCATAATACTAACTTAACGAGTTCGTCTCTTCACTTTAACACTTTGTTCACTAACTCAATAAGTTCTCATGTGACCTATTTTAACCTTTAAGTCTATAACTCAACGAGTTCTCACATGACTTTTTTACAAATAAAGCACTAACTCAACAAGTTATCTAAACGTGCATTGTACATGATACAGAAATATAACTTTTAAAACATATCATGCTCTATAATAAAAATACACATTAACTTAACGTTTAGTTAAATGAAAAGTTAGTATAACTTAACAACTAGTTATTTAACTTAGTGTTAGGGACAATGTTCTTATTCATTAATATTGATAGATTTTGATGAGTAACAAAATGATTATTTAAAGTATGCAAAATGATAAATTTCATAAATTATATCAAGTCCATAATGTTCAAGTATAATCAGAAATTTATTTGACTTATAACTCTGGTTTAGAACTCTAAATTTTATCTAAGTATATAATTTTATTGCAACTTGTATAGTTAAGATGATAACTTGATGAACAACCATAAAGTTATGGAGTTATATAAGTTAAGTCTTAAAGTTTGTAAAGATATGACTTTAACGTTACGGACCAACATAAACTTATGTTATATAGAATCTGTAAAGTTATTAGGATAACTTGACGGACCTTCATAATGTTATTTCCTAAAGGGGTTCTTAAAGTTACAAGTCTAGTATAGGTAATTTGTAAAATGATATAGATTTATATTTTACACATGTCAGCCTATAAGAGTCTGTAAAGATAAGGAGATAAGTTTACGGATGTTCGTAATGTTCTGGTATGCATAAGTTTGTAAAGTTATGGGTATAACTCTACGAAGGGTCGTAATGTTAGCACTTTAATGAATTTATATAACTATTATATTCCTATATTTAATCAAATTTTTGGTGTAGGATTATTAATTTATTTTGTAGATGACACATGGCACACATGAACACATACACACATTTCACCATATTACAAAAGACATGGTCAAAATATTTACAAATGGTAATCAGAGATCAATTTGAAAAAGTCAAGATTAAAGATCATGGTTCGAAAAAAGTTAACTCAACGAAGTAAGTCCGTTGAGTAAAGTTAACTCCATGAAGTAAGTCCGTTAAGTAAAGTTAACTCCATGAAGCAAGTCCGTTGAGTTATAGTTAGGTCCATGGAGTAAGTCCGTTGAGTTTCGCTAACTCCACGAACTAATTATTTCTCGACGATCATGTAGTAAGTAGATGTAGAAAATCTGGAAGAGAAAGAATGTGTTGCAGGATTGTGTGCAAACAATTATATTTTCTCAATGAAATATAAATTGAGTAAAATTGATGTTCGTAAGTGAGTTCCCTTTCAACAAAAACTCTAGAAAGAAAATTCTAAGAAGACTTGAAGATATATGAAGAATGAAAGCTGAAAGTTATCAGAAGGAACTCCAAGGCAACAAAGCAATTACTTGAAGATTTAAGAGTTGTCATATCAACAAGAGGAAAGTTAGATTATGTTTATGCTTTCATGTTTAATTCCTCTTCACATTAAATCATTTAATTGAAAAAGAGAACCTATCTACAAGGGATGTTGTGGAAGAAACTCTAAAAGGTATTCTTTTAGAAGAGTTTCGAAGGAACTTTATGGGAGCACATAAAGTTGTGCAAATAACTATACGTAGGCTAGTATAGTTAGCATGGTAACTATACGAGGGTTTATATAGTTAGAAGGAGAATTTGGCAAAGGATCAGTGCCTTGTTAAAGTTGATTTAGCTTTAAGTAAAGTTAGAGACTCCAGGTTTTGAGTGAACCAAAAATTCCTAAGGATAGTGAATTATTGAGAAGGGACTCAAGGAGTGGACGTACCTTGGTTGAGGAGAATCGCTATAAATTGTCTGTGTGTATTAATCTCTGTTTTATTTCTGCATTACCTAGATTTAAGAAGGGACAAAATTTTAAGAAAATTTTAAGATTAAAATGACGAGTTTTGGAAGTGAATGACATAGTTTTCATAAGCCACCTCTGTTCAATGGAATAAAGTATACTTATTGGAAATAGAGAATAACTATTTTTATTCAGTCAATAGACTTTGAACTATGGAATGTATGTTTCAAAAAAGTTCCTGAATTAAATACACCATATAATCTTTGGACAAATGAAGAAAAGAAACTACAACAATTAAATGTTAAAGGCATGAATATTCTATTTTGTGCATTATCATATGAGCAGTTTAATAAAGTTTCATCTTATACGTCTACTTTTGAAATATGGCATGCATTAGATATTACAAATGAAGGAACAAGACAAGTTAAGGAATCTAAAATAAATTTACTTGTACATTAATATGAACTATTTTTGATATGTTAAGGAATCTATATTTATGATGCATGAAAATGAAACTATTTTTGATATGTTTACTAGATTTCTTACCATAGTTAATGGTTTAAGAGCACTTGGTTAAGAATGTTCAAGAGAAGATCTTGTAAGGAAAATTCTGAGATCCTTGACTTCAAAGTGGAAATGGAAAGCAACGGCAATTGAAGAAGCTAAGGATTTGTTAACATATACCATAGATGAATTAATTGGAAATCTCTCTAAATATGAAGTTAAATTTAAATCTAATCTTGTCCCTGGAGAAAAGAATCAGAAGAAGAAGGAAATTGCATTTCAAGTATCTTCTAATACAGAAGAATATTCTAATTCTGATTCAGACATTGTTCTTTTAGCTAGAAAATTCAAGAAAGCCTGAAGAAAAAGGAAATACATGAAGAAAACTGAATCTTCAAGAAATGGAAAAGAAAAGACAAATGTAACAAAAAAGGACACTTTAGATTTAATTGTCTCTCAAGGTCAAAGGATGAAAAGAAATCTGATAAGAAGTTTAAGGAAAAGAAGAGTAAATCAAAGTCTAAATCTGCAAAGAGAGGATTTAAGAAGAAGGCTTTACATGCAACGTTTGATGATGTAAGCTGTTTAAAATGAAAAAGTGCATAATATTAATAGTTAAATGATGGTTAATTGCATAATATTTAGCTTATCATATGAGAATTAAGCCATTATGTTATAATTGCACTGTTATATGCTTTAATGAAAGAATCTACATAATTCCAAGGAATTAATGTTAATTTAGTACATTTCTGAATTGTCGGTAAATTGTAGGCTGTGAAATTCTTAAGTATCCAAATTTTCTGTTATTTCGAAGAGTTATGTTTAAATTACCGAACAATTATGTTTTAAAAGAATATTTTATTATTTCCTAAAGTACATGTGTCGAAACCATAATGCATGACTTAAGTGGATTTTCGGAAGGTTATCTGTAATTATCCGAAATGCATCTAAGCATCAGATAGTTAAGTTCGTAAGTGTCCAAAATATTTGAACTTATTAAGATAGAATTATGCATGTGTTGAATTTAAATGCTTTAGTATATCACGTGAGATGCACATGTTTAACTCGTTAAGTTAGCATAACTATACGCGTTATGTTAGCGGCTTATTTCTTTATTGCACGTGTTTTATAGTTAAATCAACGAAGCAAGTCCGTTGAGTTATCTGTAACTCCACGGACCATTTATTTTCTAATATGCCACTATAGCGGTTGTAGAAACAGGATAGTTGGAAGAAAAAAACCACGATTGCACGTATCATGCAGGAATTCACTCGTCGAAGGGAGAAGAAATCATCGTCGTTGATATGAATGAAGGCAATCCAACCGACCATTCAAGTAAAAGCAGTTACCACTGAAGAAATATAAAAGAAAAGAAGAAAAAAGAAGGAAAGGTGTATGGTCGATGGGTGTGGCCAATGTGTGTAGAGGAGGATCACTGAGCTTTCTATAGGCAGCGTCGGCAATTCTTTGAAGTACCACACCAACCATCACCACCACCACCGTAATCACCAACCATCAGAGATCTGTGAGGATACTTTCCTGATGTCAGATCGATTCCGAGCCAAACATAGTGCCTGACAACTACTGTGAGGAGTGATCGTGTCACGGGAAGGGAAGCCATTTTCACTAAGTGCCGACTCATATCTCAGGAGATCGTAAAGCTTCTAGCCTTGGCTTTGGGTTGATGCCTGTATGTTGAAAAGGAGATCATCTTGCAATTCTAGACTCACGATTCTATAGGGAGAGGAGACAAAATTGTAAGTGGTTTAATTTTCAGTGATGTAATCTCGTTGCATGTAGTGACAGAAGTATTTACTGTCGATTGAGATTACTGTACATTTCACCTTTCGCCCATTTTCATGCTTATATCAAAACAAAAATACCGAAAACAACTTATCTATGTTTATATTTTGTATTTGAGTGTTGTATTGTTTGTTTTGTATCATGATTAATGTTATTTTTGTCAATGTTATGATTGTTTTATGTTTGTTTTAGTTTTACAGTTTACTGAAATCAATTCGTTCAAAAGACTTAAAGATTTTAATGGTTACTATTTGAATTATCTGAATGTTAGTATTGCCTAATGATAAATCCAATGTTTACTAACATTAAAGAGCTTAATTGATGTTATTTACAATCTATGGAATCACCCAATGGTTGGCTGAATTCCTTTGTAAATAGTAGTATTAAACAAGAAAGACAGGCTCGTGGAGTTAACTTAAGTCCACGAGGTTAGTCCGTTGAGTTAGCCATAGCTCAACGAACTTAGTTCGTTGAGTTAACTGTAACTCAACGGAGAGCTTATTGAATATATAAATTTGATTGTTAAAAATAGAACAATTCGCAATTCTTAAGTAATTCCTTATGGGATCGACCTATACTTGCACACTAATACAATAGACACTGTGCACTTGTAGTTAAAATACAAATTGGAATTAATATCTAATTTGTGTGAAAGGTTGTTTGTTTACTTCTGAAAATGAATTCAGTGATATAGGCATAAAGATAAATTAACTAAGTAAAAATAGAAGTTAACAAATCCAAGTTTTTCTAGCGCGTTGCTGGGTAACCAATCAAGTTTTCTAGTGCCGTGCTGGAGATCCAAACATAAGCTCTTTAGATGATGATGAAATATTAGATTCTTCCAATTCAAGCTCAAGTTTAGACACAGATAAAGAACTAGAAAACCTTGCAAATGTAACTTTCATGGCATCCATGTTTGAGGTAAAATTTTCTAATCATGAAGAAAATGTTTCTAATGATAATATAGATAATAGACTTCTTCATGAATATAATAGATTAGCTTCAAATTTTCATAAGTTAAAATTAAAAGAAAAAATTTATAAATCTCATATTTCTAACTTAGAAGAATTAAATAAATCTTTACATGATCAATCAAATCAATTAAATCTAGAATTTCAAAAACAAGTTGCTAAAAATAAAAATCTGAATGTTTCTATTTGTGAATTATCTACAAGTATTGAAAATGTTACTTTTGAGTTAGATTTAATTTCTAAATTATACAAGGAAGCCACATCTAAAATTATTAATCTTAAATCAGAAAATAAAAATCTTAAAGAAAAATTAATTAAGGTTGATAAAAATCTAATAAAATGGGTAAGTAGCAAGACAACACTAGATAAACTAGAAACAACCCAGTTTCCTATTAAAGATAAAACTAGATTAGGTTTTAATTATCATGATAGTATTGTTGAACATCTAAAAGAAAAATCTAGTAGATCTAATAATAGCAAAATGATTAATGATAAATCTAAAAAGAAATCTTATAATTTTAGGAAGTTTAGTGCTTATGGTAAGTATAAAAATAGAAGGTCAAATTACTATGATTATTATAACAATTATAAGAAATAATTAAACAAACCAAATAATATAAATCATAAGTTTAAGACTCAATTTAAAAAGAAAAATGACTTTAGTTATACAGGAACAAAATTCACTTGGAAGAAAAGGATTAAAATTGTTCAAAAATGGGTTCCTAAGGATAGTTTAGTATTTCAGTTAATAGTTCTTCTAACGTTTCTAGACCCAAACAAATATGGGTTCCAAGAAATGTGATTTTACCTTTTCTGTAGGTGATAAAGTCTAAATGGGTGATGAACAGTGGAGCTTCAAGTCATATGACAGGAAGAAAAGAATTGCTTGAAGATATTCAAGAATGTAGACAAGGAATAGTTACATTTGGAAACTTAGGGAAAAGTAAAATACTTGGTAGCAAGGTAAGAGTTACTGACTTTATAATTATATCTAATGTTTTGTTAGTTGATAACTTAGGTTTTAATCTTATTAGTGTAAATCAATTACAAGATAAAGGATATAAGGTTGTCCTCGAAAATAACAAATGTTTTATTGTTGAAAATTGTTCTAATCATGTTAAGTTTAAAGTAAAAAGAAAAGGTTCTATAACTATTCTGAAATTGCCTTTTGGTGCTTTAGATAAAAAGTCATGTTTAATTACTAAATTTGAATATGCATGGCTATGGCATAGAAGGTTAGGACATGCTAATATGAAATTATTACGTAAATTAGCAAGGCATGAACTTGTTAAAGGTTTACCTAAATTGAAATTTTCAAAAGATCACATTTGTAATGCATGTGAGTTGGGTAAACAACATAAAACGTCTTTTAAATCAGTTAATCAAGTATCTAGTAAAAGAGTCCTAGAATTAGTACATATTGACTTATTTGGACCAACTAGAACTCAAAGCTTAGGTGGTAAAAGATATGCACTTGTCTTAGTTGATGATTATTCTCGATTAAGATGGGTTTATTTTCTAGCACACAAATCTGATGTGTTTTAGATGTTGAAAGCCTTTTGCAATAAAGTTCAAAATGAAAAAGACTTACATATTAAGAAAATTAGAAGTGATCATGGAACAGAATTTGAAAATTCTAAAATGGATAAATTTTGTGAGCACTTAGGCATAGATCATAGGTACTAATTTCCAAGAGCCCCCTCTCAAAATGAAGTTGTTGAAAGAAAGAACTGATCACTTCAAGAAATGGCTAGAACTTAGATAAATGAGAATAATCTACCTTAGTTTCTGTGGGCAAAAGCAGTAAATACAGCATGTTATGTGATAAATAGAGTTCATTTGATACCATTCTTGAATAGAACACCATTTGAAATTTAGCATGAAAGTGTTCCTAATATTTCTTATATGAAACTGTTTGGATGTAGATGTTTTATTTTAGATACTAAGGCTAACAAAGATAAGTTTCATGTAAAATTTAATGAAGGTATCTTTGTTGGTTATTCGTATAGAAGTAAAGCATATAGAGTATTTCATATGGATACTAAAATCATAGAGGAAACTCTTCATGTAGTATTTGATGAAACACATACTAAAAATTTAGATCAGGTTAGTAAAAATATATCAGATGATGAATTACAACTTGAAATTGCTCTTGAGAAGGAAAATAGACAATGTGGTGAAGTTCATAAAAACAAAAATTGGAGGTACTCATCCAATCATCCACCAGAATTAATTATAGGTGACTTTCATCAAGGTGTTATGATTAGATCTAGGTTAAATATTGTTGGTGCTTATGCTTTTATTTCTCAAATTGATCCTAAAAATGTTTCTAATGCATTAGAAGATGAATACTGGATAATGGCTATGCAAGAAGAATTGCAGCAATTTGTCAAAAATAATGTGTGGGAATTAGTACCATTACCTCCAGATCATCAGGTTATAGGAACAAAATGGATATTCAGAAATAAATCTCATGAAACAGGCCATATTGTTAGAAATAAGGCTAAACTAGTATTTCAATGATATAATCAGGAGGAAGGCATAAACTATGATGAAACATTTGCTCTTGTTGTTAGATTAGAAGCTATTAGAATATTGTTAGCCTTTGCTTGCTATATGAATTTCATTCTATACCAAATGGATGTTAAAAGTGCATTTCTAAATGGTTATATTATGGAGGAAGTATATGTTAAACAACCACCAAGGTTTGAAGATGAAAAATATCCTAACTATGTTTTTAGATTGAATAAGGCTCTCTATGGATTAAAGCAAGCCCCTAGATCTTGGTACGAAAGATTAAAAAAAATTCTTATTAAGAAAAATTTTAATATGGGTAAAGTAGATACTACTTTATTTGTTAAAAAATCTAGGAAGGATATTTTAATTGTGCAAATCTATGTTAATGACATCATATTCGAATCAACGAATGAAAATATGTGCAAAGCTTTTTCTAAGGACATGTCTGAAGAATTTGAAATGAGTATGATGGGAGAATTAAATTATTTTCTTGGCTTACAAATTAAACAAACTATTAAAGAAATTTTTATAAATCAAGAAAAATATACAAAAGAGTTATTTAAAAAGTTTGAGTTTACAAATACTAAAATTAAAGTCACACCTATGAGTACATCTCTAAAGTTAGACGAAGATAATATAGGAAAACCAGTAGACCAAAAGTAATATAGCAGTATGATTGGATTTTTATTATACCTAATAACTAGTAGACCAAATATTATATTCAGTGTTTGTGCATGTGCAAGGTTTCAAGCGCATCCTAAAAGATCTCATTCAAATGTTGTTAAGAGAACTTTTAGATATCTTCAAGGCACTCCAAATTATGGTATATTCTACTTTAAAGATAGTTCTATAGATCTTATAGGGTATAGTGATGTTGATTATGTAGGGAGCAAATCAGATAGAATGAGTACGAGTGGAACATGTCAACTATTAGGAAATTCTTTAGTTTCTTGATGTAATAAGAAACAAAATTGTGTTGCTCTATCCACTATTGAAGCTGAATATGTGACAACTTCATTATGTTGTGCTCAAGTTTTATGGATTAGACAAACCCTAAAAGATTTTGGAATACATTCAGAACAAACTAAAATTCTATGTAATAGTAGTTTTGCTATTAGTCTTTCCAAAA
Organism: Cymodocea nodosa; assembly: GCA_036874045.1. NCBI lineage: Eukaryota > Viridiplantae > Streptophyta > Magnoliopsida > Alismatales > Cymodoceaceae > Cymodocea > Cymodocea nodosa. Next base: position 16,920,479 of record JAZBRI010000003.1, on the reverse strand, counting down.
ATCCTATTTTACACTCTAGGTCAAAACACATTGAAGTTAGACATCATTTCTTAAGGGATAATGTTCTAAAAGGAAAGATTAAATTAAATTTTATTCCTACTACTAACCAATTAGCATATCTATTTACTAAACCATTAGTTGAAAACACTTTTTCAAATCTAAGAAGAAATTTAGGTGTATGCAAACTACATGATATTTAAAAAGTTGTCGAGTGCATCCTGATTTTAAGTATTTTAATGTTTTAACTGATTTACAATGTTATTGATATTTTGAATGTTAATTAATTTCATATGATTTGATAATTATATAGTATTAGTTAAAATGTTAACATTAAATGTGCTAAAAAATCTAATTTTAGAAAAGAAACTTAAGTTCAGATAAATATTTCAAATTTTGATCTAATTGTTAGATGTATTAAGTATGATTGAAGAGTTGACAATTGAAATACTTTATATGAAGTTATAAATTTGTATCTTATTTCTTATTATTCAGAATTGATATCTAACAATAACATCATTTAACTTTTATCTATGCTTAATGTTCTGAATATTGATGGACAAAAGTCAAATTGATGTGTTTATTAAGAGAAAATCAGTCCCACATGCCTTTTACACTTGAGCTATTAGGTACGAAGGGATATCTTAAAATCTGGCAACCTAAGGTCTAAATTGATCTGGGATTGTTGACTGAAAGCTTGGTACAAGGGTATAATAGAAAGTCTCGTTGTTAAAGGACTGAATATATGAATGGAAAAAAGAAGAAGGGGTTGGTACAATAGTTCAGATGATTAACTTATTACTAACATGATGTGCTAACATATATCAATCTCTGATTGTGTTTCATAAAGATACACTATTTATACTTCTATATGAGATTGAAAGTTTGCAATAAATTGGTTATGCTAAAGAAATTTATATATCAATTCATATTTGATTTCTTATCTGAAACTTTAAGTATTCTAGTATGATATTATGATTAGAAGCACATGAAATGTTAAAAAATAAAATAAAATTACAAGGTATATTTTATTTTGTTTACTTCTTTCAGTATTTAGTTATTTCAGTTTTTACTTATTTCAGTATTTATTTCTTTCAGTCTCTACTTCTTTTCAATTTGTTTTGTTGTTATTTTTCATTACAGTTATTGTTTAAGTTTAATGCACTATGTAGGGGGAGAAAAATTGAAAAAAAAAAAGAAATTGACAAAAACTTTTAGAAACTTAGAAAATTATTAGGTTATTCACATATTTTATCTACCTTAAAGGTATAGGTAGAACATTCTAAATTTTTAATCAAGCCTAAATAGCAAGCTAAGTTTACAGAACCTCGTAAAGTTAACGTTTTAAGTTTACGAAGAAATATGTGATTGAGTAAAAAATGAAAAGTTCTTTATATACGAAATTATTTCGTAAACTTAGGGACATAAGGTTACGATGGGGCTCATAAACTTATGATTTTTTATTACTGAATAAATTAATCTTAGTTGAATATATTTAAAATCATTTACCTGATAAACTTTATATATTTAAGGTGTAATAGTTAACCTAAAACCTCATTTGGTTCGTCATCTTCTACCTAAAACCTAATGAAGCTAGGATACAAAGTTACAAACGAAAAGCTAGGGCAAAATGGATCCTAGATCTTCAAACTAGGAAAGCAAGGTAGACTTTAATATTTTTCATCAAGTTGCAACGTATTGGCATAATGACAAAAGGTTGAAAAAGTCTAACATGGTAAAATAGATAGAACAATTACACATTCAATGCTATGAAATAACTAGGTTGTGTAACTTAGAGAATATTTTGTTAACTAAAGAGTTTGCTGCTAAAGTTAAAAGAGCCATTGAAAAAGAGGTAACAAAAGAGAAAGCTTTACAACCTCTCAATATAGTAGCTCATGAACTAATTAAAAAGAAATCTATTTTCTAGATTCAACGGGAAATATATGTTTAAGCTACTAGAAAAACTTATAAATTTGGAAACATAGAATATGGGCAACATACAGTTAGACAATCACAGAAAAATGCTCTAGAAAAAGAATGGGAAAAAGCACCACTATTCTTCACTCCTCATTCACTATTTGATAAACCTAGATATGAGGAGATAGTAAATTTATTGCTAGCAGTTGGAGAGGATCTGTCAACTACCAAACATCAAGCATCTATTGAGTTTGATCAGTGGAGAAAGAATCAAATTGAAGCTGAGGATGCTATAGGAGATAATACGGTACAAGATGCTACTCTACTATACATTCCTGAAAATCAAGATGAAAGGTAGTTATTTTCAAACTTTGTCAAAATTCTATTGGATGCAAAATTATCAATACAAGAAGCACAAATGGTAGCCTCTAAAGAATTTGACAAACATAAAAGAGAAGGAATTCACTATAGAAAGTGGAAAAAGAAGCAATTTGAAATGGAAAATACTGGAAAATTAAAAAGTCCAATAGAAGAACAAAAAGAAAGTGATGACAAAGAAGAACTTCTCTTCATTATCAGAAAGAGGAAGTTTGAACAATTTCCTCAAACTTACACTCGCAAGATGAGAACAATAAGTTCCCATGAAGCTTCTTCTAGTCAATCCACTACTTCACAACCACATTTTGACAACCTAGTGATTCCTACTCCTTCTCCAATCAATCCAACTATCATTATCAAAGAAATTTTGAACGAGCTTATAGATAGTACAGATTTTGAAAATATAGAAATAGCTAAATCCCCATTGGCTGTTATTCTAGAAACAAGTGTACAAAATACTTCTGTGAATATCACTGTACCAATGGATGAAGATATTAATATAGATCATAGATATACTGATTATAGTCACGATACAGCACATACAATAATCCCTCCAATTATTAAAGAACAACATAGAGAAGAACAATTTGCAACTCATATTAACGAGACTGTTTAAAGACTAGCTAAGCAAACAAAAAAACCACCAATTCAACAATTTCCTGATACAGAATTTTCCCACTATACTATCGAAATCAAGTAGCTCAAGAGAAGTATAAGGTTTATAAATCTTTTGACATACTTTATAGTAAACCTATAGACTGGAGAAAATTGTAGGACATCTATGGATTGTTTGAATTTCAAGGGCTAATCAAGATTCTTCAAGAAGAAAATACTTCTTCTTATATCAATGGATTAGTACTTGTATTTTACAATAATTTAATTGAAGTGGAAGGCCGACTAATAACCAGCATTGAAGAACAAGACATTGAGTTAAGTTTGGAACTATGTTATCAGTAGCTAGGTTTAAGGAATACTGGTCAAGAAATTTTAGAAACTACAACTAGCTTAGGTTGGAAATATTCAGATATTAAATCTTGTCTTTGCATAGATCTTGCTATTCCACTATTAAACAGAATGAAATATCTAAATGGAAAAGCTCAATTTATTACCTTTGTTCTTATAAGAACAATCTATCAAAGGCAATGGCATGAATTGGAATTAAGCCAATTTGTTAAATTGGCCACTTATGCTATCATGAACAATATCCAAGTAAATTGGTATAGGGTATTTATCTCCAAACTGAAATTTGTCAAAACAAAATTATTTTTTGGAGATGCCATATACAGATTACTAAGTGGATCTTTATCTTTGGCCAAATGGACAATTTGCTAGCAAATGTCAAGGTATTTGACTATAAAAGATTTTACATGATTTATAGTAAATGACACTACTGTTAGGAATCACATGGCTCACTAGAGGGGGGGTGAATGGTGATCTATGTGTACTTTAAAAACTTTTTACTAACTTTACTAACTAATTAGATTAAGCAGTTTTCACAAGTGTTAGATAGAAGATTAAACATGTACAGCAGAAATATAAACAAGAAATACAAGGGAATTTTAGGTGGTTCACCAACTTGGCTAGTCCACCCCCAAGGATCACTTAGGCTTCATTAAGTGTCTCAACACTTACAAACACTTGCTTTCAGGTCGAAGCAAGAACCAACCATTCACTTGAGCTTTCTAGTAGTAGCTCTAACCAACCACATAGAAGTTTTCAGGTATAAACTTCAGTAAACCAACCTTTTGAGTTTTCAGGTCGAAAATCAAACCAACCACTTGAATGAAGCTTTAAGGTAGAAGCTACAAACCAAATGATCCTTCTTGGATCAGACTTTCAGCACTTGGAGAGATTTAAGAATCTTCTTATATATCCAGCTTTCAATCGATTCTTTGTAGCAATTAATCTGAACTGAGCTTTTCTTCTGCAATGTATATTGTATCTCTATATGTGATTGTATATGTAATCTCACTTGTAAGCTCTACTGAACATTGAATGATTTGTTTGTATAAATACTTGTAAGTCCAACGATCATATTTTCTCCTCAACGGATTTATTCTACTATCTTTACTGATTTGCAGATCCAAATATGGTAAGTTACCGTTTGGAAAGGTGTTTCAAGATAACCTATCGATTTTCTCAAACTTTCGGATAATTAGCTGTGTAACTTTCTGAAGGATGTTCGTAACTCACCGAAAATCCACTTAAGTTCTTTTGTCACATGAGATTTTAAGTCGTACACGTGAGGTGTCATAAGTTCAGATACTTGTAACTTTAACTCACCGAAAAGTTCTTGACTTTCAGATAGTTAGCTACAGTAACTCTCTGATTTTTCTTTTAAGCTTCCGACTGGTGTCTTCTTATTTCTGCACATGCATAATAGTATGACTTAAAGTTTCCAGATAGTTAAATTTGTAACCTTCCGAAACTTCTTGTTTTTCGGATAGTTAGTTTTCTAACTCTCCGAAAATCCTTTTAAGCTTCCGTTTGGATTTCTGCACGTGGGTAATTGAATGACTTAAGTTTCGGATAGTTAGCCTTCCTAACTTTTCGATTTTCCTTGAGCTTTCGGATAGTTAACTCCTTAACTCTCTAATCATTCACCCAACTATCTTTCACAACTTTCCGAAGGCCTTGTAATTTCGGATAGTTATTCTTCTAACTATCTGACGGTGTTACTGCTGCTTTAAACTTACTCTTTAGATACTTAAGCCTGTAACTTACCAAAGATTAACTTTCATTCAGATACTTAAGTCTAGTAACTATCTGATTTTCCTGTAGCTCCATAGCAACAAATTCTAGAACTACCTACATTTATTTATCTGTCTTCTGATCTTTTGCTGAGTTGTCTTAACTGTGAAATACAATTTGTTTCCTCACACAGGTTTTTGCATTATCAAAATACTAGGGTCCTAACAATCTCCCCCTTTTTGATAATGACAAAATCCTTTACATTAAATTACATGTAATTCACTCCCTAGATTGTCTCTATACATTCAGTAACACAGAAACTAAGTAAAGCAAAGATTTATAGTGAATACAATACAATGAAGTTAATTTCTCGCCCTATCTGTGTGTTGGGAATACTCCCCTTGCCTTCTATGCAATTCTCTTCATTCTTCTCCCCCTTTTTGTCATTAGATAAAAGGAGTTCCATAACTTTCTTTTGCTAAAATAACTACCATATTTCTCCCCTTATTTCAAGATGTAATATCTGATCTAATAACAGTTTTCTAATCCAATTTCCATAATCCTGTTTGATATCAAATGTTGAAAGAATTGATTGCATCAGTATCTTCGAATACCAATTTTGATTGTGCATCAAATGTTTGACTTTTGGTGTGCTGATATCAATTGTTGATATATTTTCATCATTGCAGTCTATTTTCTTCTTTTCCTTTGATGTTGTACTATTTTTCTTCTTTCTTATTTGAGCACAGTATCAATTGAAGTGTCAATTTCCTCAATCCTTGTTTGATACCAGTTGTTGACATATTAGTGTCTGAGAAGATAGTAATTGCTCTCTTGATTTGTGGTATTTCTTCCATTGTCTCATTTATTTACTGGATCATCTATAAAAATTGAAAAATAGTAGAATGCCAATAGTTAATGTAGTAATTTATAAATGTGCAGTTAATATTTATAATTGCTGCCACATGCTCTCCCCCTATCTGTATGGAGGTTCTCTGATTTTTAGTAGCAAGCTATAGGCTCTCCCCCTATATGCATGCCCTCTTTATACACTTTCTTTTTGAACTGAAGTAATATTCTGAAATCCCTTTGTTTGTGTTTTCCCAGCACGACACTAGAAAAACTTGGATTTGTTACTTCTGTTTTTACTTAGTTAATTTATCTTTATGCCTATTCTTTTTTTTTTAGAAGTAAACAAACAACCTTTAATACAATTTAGATATTAACCCTAATTTGTACTTTAACTGGAAGTGCACAGTATCTATTGTATCAGTGTGCAAGTACAGGTCGATCCCACAGGGAATTGCTTAAGAGTTTAGAACTGTCTGTTTATTAACAATCAAATTTATATATTCAATAAGCTCTCCGTTGAATTACAATTAACTCAACGGATAAAGTTCGTTGAGTTATGGCTAACTCAACGGACTAATCTCGTGGACTTAAGTTAACTCCACGAGCCTACCTTTTCTTTTTAATACTGCTATTTACAGAGGAATGCGGCCAACCATTGGGCAATTCCACAGATTGTAAATAACATCAATTAAGCTCTTTAATGTTAGTTAACATTGGATTTATCATTAAGCAATACTAACATTCAGATAATTTAAACAGTAACCATTAAAATCTTTAAGTCTTTTAAACAAACCAATTTCAGTAAACTCTAAAACTAAAACAAACATAAAACAATTAAAACACTGATAAAGATAACATTAATCACGATACAACACAAACAATACAACACTCAAATACAACATACAATAGCAGATAAGTTGTTTTTGGTATTTTTGGTTTAATATGAACATCGAAATGGGCAAAACGTGAAATGTAAAGTAATCTCACTCGATAGTAAATACTTCTGATACTACTTGCAATGCGATTACACCATTGAAAATTAAACCACTTACAATTCTGTCTCCTCTCCCTATAGAATCGCAAGTCCAGAATTGCAAGATAATCTCCTCTTCAGCATACAGGCATCAACCCGAAGCCAAGGCTAAAAGCTTTACGATCTCCTGAAGTATGAGTCGGCGCTTGGTGAAAATGGCTTCCCTTCCCACGACGTGATCACTCCTCATAGTGGTTGTCAAGCACTGTGTTTGGCTCGAAATCGACCCGACATCAAGAAAGTATTCTCACATACCTCCGATGGTTAGTGATTATGGTGGGTATGGTGGTGGTAATGATGGTTGGTGTGATACTTCGGAGAATCGCCGATACTATCTATAGAAAGCTCAATGCTCCTCCTCTATATACACTAGCCGTCCATCGATCACACACGCACCCTTTACTTCTTTTTCTTCTTTTCTTTTATATTTCTTCAGTAGTAACTACTTCTGCTTGAATGGTCGGTTGGATTTCCTTCATTCATATCAACGACGATGATTTCTTCTCCCTACGTAATACATGCAATTGTGGTTTTTCTTCCAACTGTCCTGTTTCTACAACCGCTACAGTCGCATATTAGAAAATAAATAGTTTGTGGAGTTACAGATAACTCAACGGACTTTCTTCGTTGATTTAACTATAAAACACGTGCATAAATTTAACTATCCGATGCTCAGGTGCATTTTGGATACTTACAAACTTAACTATCCGATGCTCAGATGCATTTCGGATAGTTACAGATAACTCACCGATATATAACTTAAGTAAATCTACCAAATCTCGACACGTGTCACCAGTAGTTTAATAATAAAATACACATTTCGGAGAGTTACAGGTCTAACTATTTGATGCTTAGATGCATTTCGGATAGTTACAGCTAACTCACCGAAAATCCACTTAAGTCACTTTCCCAGAACATGACATGTGTCCTCAGCTATTTTATAAATAAAAAGAGATTTCGGAGAGTTATACATATAACTGTCTGATGCCCAGCTGCAATTTCGGATAGTTATAGATAACTCACCGAAAGTTAACTTAAGTCATGAATGATGGTTTTGACACGTGTACTTCTGAAAATAATAAAATATTCTTTCAAAACATATCTGTTCGGCAATTTAAACATAACTATCCGACATGTTCAGTCTCTTAAACATAACTGCCCGAAATATGTTCGGTATGTTAAACATAACTGTCTGAATTATCAGAAAATTCAGATACTTAAGAATTTCACAGCTTGCAACTTACCGACAGTTCAGAAATGTACTAAATTGACATTAATTCCCCAAAATTAAGTAGATTCTTCAATTAAAGCATATAACAGTGCAATTATAACATAATGGCTTAATTCTCAAATGATAAGCTAAATATTATGTAATTAACCATCATTTAACCGTTAATAATATGCACTTTTTCATTCTACACACTTCCCCCATACCTAAATTTTGCTAGTCCCTTAGCAAACTAAGATCTAATTAATTGGTATTTCAAAAAGTGCTAGATTTAATTCTTCCTCTTTCTTTTTTTCTTCTATTCAGCATAAAAATATATATTCTATATGTTTCAGTAATCAACCTGCAAATTACTTAGAATATATGTAAATTACATACAAAGTATATCATCATCACATAGGTGTTAATTATATTATCGTTTGCTCTTCTTTTCATCATCTGTCATCCTGAATTTTTCAATAAGATTTCTAGAAGAAATTTCAACAACATACGAATCAAAATACAATCCAATTCGATATGATTTAGACAAGTAGAATAAAGAATTGTATCTCCATTAAACAACTTCAAAAGTCAATTCTAGATTCATATTATAGCAATTCTAGATAACAAAAAATATACTCGATTCATAAGATATCTGTATTTCACAAAACACTTTATCTTTTCAGAACAGTATATGTTTTTTTTTCTTTTTCTTTTTTTTCGTACTTTAAAAGTTAATTTGACAAGCTTGAATCATACAAGAGCTTTCTAATGTACCCATGTAACGAGCTTTCAGTCAACAATCCCAGATCTGATCAGGATCTTAGGTTGCCAGATTTCAAGAGTCATTTTTCAGGTCAACAATCCTTACATACCTATCTGCTCAAGTACAAAAGGCTCTTGATCAAACAAGTCAATAAACTCTCAAATTTTTTTTTTTTTATTATACAAACATAAAACAAAACATTAATCACATACTGTATATGTATGTATTTCATTAATACAGATGTAGTAATCACCAATCTCATATAGTCCTGCTTCTATCATTTACTGTAAATATGAATTCATAACAATAAGCTCATACTTTTTCTGTAGTTTAATAAGATCTACACATAAATCATTCTACAAGTTCAATCAGTCAAATTAAATGTATCTTTCATCATATATGTTTCATTTAATCTAGAATTCACATTTCAACTTCTTCAGGACTTCAAATAATTTACTCATTTTTCATTAAGCATTCTGATTTTATTTTAAAATCGTGAAACTATTAAACTCATGAAATTCAGAAAAAACATAAGATACTATATCTAGATTTGCATAAATAGTAAATTCTATAGCATCTTATATAGCCTTCTAAATATAACATTCAAGCAATTACAGTTTATATAAATTTTACAATTTCAATTATCGGATAGTTACAGCAAGTTCATAAAAATTTTCAATTTCCACAACTTTGTAGTACCATTTTAATTTCTTTAATTAACAAACTTACATGGCTGTTACTTTAATTACCTCCCCCCCATACCTACATTTTGCATTGTCCTCAATGTAAAAGATTTGACAATAAGTACAGTAATTGTAGCAGGCATGAATACAGTTTTGTTTGATTTAAAATTCAGGGTAAGTAATTGGTTACATACCTTGTTCCATTTGTATCTCCTTCTGCATATTCCGATTTTTGATTCTGAAAAACTTTTCATTTACAGATAAAAGCAAAATATAAAACAAAATAACACTTAACAGATATTAATAAATCAGTGTCTTGTGTGGAACCCTGGCTCCTATGCCTCTGGTGGCTCACAAGCAAGCTAGTTGGTTTCCTAGAACAGATACCAACAAACTGGATTGATATTTTGTTTTGTTTTTTTTTTCTTTTATAAAATAAACTTGAAAACTAAAATTTTCTAAAAATAAACATATAATACACACAACATTAAACACACAAAATCACAACTTAAGAACATGATTGAAAAGTAGGAACAAATGGAATAAATGTATTTGTCCAAGCAAACTTTTTAGGCATAGTTCTTCTTGCTATTAATTTTATTTTTATGCAGTTCTTGTTCCTTCTTAATTTGTAAACGTGTAATATATTATAAATTCCAAATACAAGTGTATTACCATTAATGATATGAAATGCAGAAAGGAATCCTTTTTGGTTCCAAGGTAATGTAGCAGTTTCTATTTCTACATCTATTTCAATATACTCCTCTTCCCACTTCCATTCATTTATGTCTTCCATAATCCATATTTGAAATTTCATCAGTTCATCCCACCATCTTATCAAACGTAAAGTAGGATTATCTTCTTCATTATACCACATTCCTATTTGAATTTTATTAAATTCTGTAGATGGTGATTTAGCTATATCACTCAGTATAGGTAAAATTTCTATATATTCATCATAACTATCTATGCTCACTATGTATAAATCAGATCCAAATGCTATTGATATACTTGTAACAAGATATATATATCCATCCAATATGACATGTGTTTGGTTAATTAATGATTTCTGTCCTAGATATATTATAATATTTTCATTCCAAGATCTATTTAGAAAATTATACACACTTAAGTGTAAATCTTCACCCCAATTTCCTATAGGTCTCCAATAATATAATTTTTCAGGAATTGCAGAATTTTTAACAGAAAATATTAAAGTCGATCCACAATTTACAATTGGTACTTCAAATCTATTAGGTCTTCCTATATTCCATTCTTCTCCTATTATAGGATTTCTTATCAAAATATCAGGTAATAATAAACTTGCATACCTTGGTCTCGTTTTATATATGATTAATCCTTCATCTATCCCCATAATATGATTTATTCCTTCTAATGTATTGGGCGGAATTCCAGTAGTTTCTTCCATAACCAGATATTCATGATTAATTGAACTACGATCAAATGACCTCCATATGAATCCATCTCTAATCTTAGTCATTTTTGCAACTTGTAGTCCACGAAAATATTTTTCTTCAATACAGTCTTTAATTTCCTTTGATACACAACATAGCCTGCACAGATCTTTAGCTGACAAGTTACTCAGTACTTCCCTTAGTGCATCCAACGGTAATTGCATCAATTCCATTTGTTGATTCTGTATAACACAAACAAAAATTTAGTAGAAACAAAAATTAACATAACTACTGCACACCCTCATGGAGTTAAGGCATAACTCAACGGAATAAGTTCGTTGAGTTAAGGACTGACTCTACGATACTATTAACTATAAATAAAAATATATATATACACAGATAGTTGCTTTAGATATGCTACTTCATTCAGCTATCCTCCCAGAAGAGGTATTAATTTCATTAGCAGTTCTATTGACAGGATTAGGTATTGCTTGTATTGGCAATTCTCTAGTAGGTCTACCTTCCATTGGTTCCTTCTATCTAAGTAGTATATTTCTATTCTGATTTTGAATTGTAGCATTTCCAAATACAAAATCTAGACGATTGTTTAATTGTTGGATTATCTTTTCTAATTTCTCTATTCTAGATCCTTGTTCAATTAATGCTTCATAACTTATGTTCTTCTCATTTATATTTTCTCCTCCCTGAAAATTGTTGTTTCTCCAAGTTAAATTCGGGTGATTTCTCTAATTAGGATTATAAGAATTTCCCAAGTTATCTCTCTAGTTTCTAGCATAAATAATATCTAAATCAGTTATGTTTGCATTCTTTTCTGCTAGCTTTTGATTTAATGATAACTCTTCTATTTTCTTTGTTAATTCATTTACTTTCACCTCAAGCATAGTACTTGAATCTATTTCATACATTCCTCTTGGCAATATTTTTTTTATCTACAATAGCTTCAACCGAATTTTCCCACTGTGCAGTTCTTTTTGCAAAGTTTTCTAAATATGCCCATGCTTCTTCACTACATAACTTTAAAAATCCATTTTGACAAGTAGATTCTAATAAAGATTTCGTTGAAACATCTATGCCTTCATAAATTATACCTATTAATTGTGCTTTACTCATTGCATGATGTGGACATTGAGTTAGTAAATCTTTAAATCTTTCAAAATATTTCCAGAATGATTCACCCTATTTTTGGCTACACATTAATATTTCTTTCTTCTTTTTAATCGTTTGATGTGTTGGATAATATTTTTCCAGAAAAATAGAGCAAAATTCAGTCCATGTAGAAATTGAATCAGGCGACAAAGTATATAACCATCTCTTAGCTGTGTCTTTTAAAGAAAAAGGGATATATCTAAGTTTAATAACATCTATACTCATGTTCAGCATTTTCATCATTTGACAAACTTCATTAAATTCTCTAAGGAAATAATAAGCATCCTCTCTTTCTAATCCATGAAAATGTGGCAATTGACTAATATAATTAGATTTCAATTCAAACCTATCTCCCTCAAAGTTTGGCAATCGAATACAAGAAGGTTCATCAACTAATTCAGGATACAGAATCTCTCCTAATGGTTTTTCTACTAGAGCAGTCATCTCTACGTTCTCTTTTAAAGAAAGGTTAGCTACACCCCAAAGAATTTTGTTAAAGTTCAGTTTAGAAAATTTTTCAGTACTCCTCTGTGATGAAAATTCCTGGGTAGGTGTTCTTACTAATCGTTTAGTGCTTAGAGAACGGGTCCATGTGCTCATAAATAAATAGCAGAAGATTAATTACATACCAGTCTGAAGCTTTCCATTCAATAAATATTTGTTGTCGGATGAAGTTGAATCTGCTGCTTCTCCTTCTAGTTCCTCCAACACATTCTCCTTTCTTTTAAAAGTGCTGGTAACTCGTAAATAACATTCTGTTTTATATATATACTTCACATCCATAAAGTGAATAAATCTCGTTGCAAGAACGTGTCTTGCAACGTGCATCGTGGTTCTGATTTTTATGGGTACGTGTACCACTACTAATTTCAAATTTTGGTAACCGCTAAACCGACGAAGTTTCGTTTGTGGTTAAAAGAATAATCGTTCTACTTAATCCACGAACTAACCTCGTTGAGTTACAGATAACTCAACGGAATACAGTCGGTTACTATTGCTAACTCCACAAACTCACTTCGTTGAGTTACAGATAACTCAACGGAGTAACCTTATATTATATTACTAACCTCGTGGAGTTACGTTTAACTCAACGGACTTACTTTGTTGAGTTAACACTTAGCAACCTCTAAGTTTTACTCTCGTAAGTTCCTATCTGTTCTTTTCTTTTTCATTCTGCTAACTGAAATAAAGTTAAATCTATGTCATTAATGCATCATTTTAATTAAAATACATTTAAATCTGAACATTGTATAAAGATTTAACTTGCAGGTCATTTTATGTTATGCAGAATTTACATTTTACCTTGCAACATGCAGAAATTTTTAAGCATTTATCCTGTCATTCAGCAAATTGTAAATCTGTTACATATTCATTCATAAAGTTTCACAAATTACACAATATTCAATAAATTCCATTCATTTCACATCCAAAACATGTATGAAAATTGCATCTGAAAAATTATATTCATTAATATGAATCAATTACATTACAAGTACATCATACAATTTTACACAAGTAGACGAATAATACAATTTAATCTCTATTCCTAAGTTCATCTACTTCCTTCTGGAGTTTTTCTAATTGAAGTTCTAATTGATTAATTCTTTCTACAGCTCCTGTAATTCCTCCAAAAGGTATAGCTAGTTCTGCAGCTACAAAATTTCTATATTCTTTCACTAAAATGGTTCTGGATCTAATCTTTTTTTATGTCCATTTCGTGAAATTAATACAGTCCACCATCAGTAGTGGAATCAAATCTCCATAAAATAATTTTTTCTTTACTGCTTTCAACTTGGAGATAAAAACTACAGACCAATTTATTTGAACCCTATTTACAACTACATATGTGGCCCATTTGATAAATTGACTTAATTCTATGTCATGGCCCTATCGTTGATAGACATTTTTAATCAGAATGTTACCTACCATGTGTGCTGTACCACTTAAATGCTTCAATCTGTTTAATAAAGGCACACCAGAATTGATAGCTAAACAATCTTTGATTTCCTGTTCAGTCCACTCGATGGCAATTGTCTTCCAAATTTTTTAGTCATTCATTCTTCAATCTAAAAATGTTGTGGAGAAGCTCTGGTGTTATCTGTACATCAGCTTCCCCCACATTGGAAATTAATCCTCCTTCTCTTTCTCTTAAATTTGCATAAAAACAGGGCACTAAATTCTCATATACTACATGCCCTCTTTCTTGAGAAATGAATTGCAGTAGACCTTGGAATTCAAATAAATCTTTGATTTCTTGCATTCCATCCCAATTTACTAGTCTACTATAAATAATATCGTAACCCCTAATTTCTTGATATTTGATATAAGCTTCCTGACTCCAAAAATGTACTTCATTCAAAACTGTTGTTTCAGTCGAGTTAGGAAGGTAACTTTGTTGTTCTAGAGGGGTTTGTTCTTGATATTCCTCTTCTATAGGCTGCATTTGAACATTCTCTACAGATTCCTAAATTTCTGCTTTTGCTTCTGTCTGTGGTGGTGAGCCGGTAGAACTTCCACTCTGTCTTGAATTCTTTCCATAAATTGCTGAAGAGTTTCTTGCTCTTCAATGGAATCTGTGAAGTAATTTTTGTCCAAATGGCTTCTTTCAGTCTCTTCATTTTCTACTCTTTCTTCTTCCTCTTGACTACCAATCTGTTATGTTACTATTCTTTCTGATTTTGTAACGGATTGGGATGGAGTCACGGGCAATTCAATTTCTGCCCTAATTTCTGTTTCTTCTTGTATAGGCTGCAAACTAATTTCAACCTAATTTTCTTCTTGTCTTTGCTCATGCTGCTGCTGCTCCTACTCCTCCTCAAAATCAGATAGCAGGTTTATAAAAATTGGCTCCACAGGCCCTGTTGCTATTGATGCTTCAGATTTAATCTCTTCTTAATAGTCAAGCATTATCTCTTTTCCTTTCCTTTTTCTGATTAATTGTGCCTGTTCTTCCTCTTCTTCTTCTGAGATTAAATCTAGAAAAGTAGGCTCTACAAGCCTTCGAGCCACAGGTACTAGCTTTCCCTGTTTAACTTTTTCTATAATTGCTGGTCTCGAAGGACCAGCTTCATCTCCTTTTGCAGTAGGTTTGGTAGTGGCTTCTTGATGCTGTTCCATTTTGATTTTATATTGGGCTTTCAACTTTTCTGCAGCCCTCTTTTTGTAAAGTGCATCAAACACTAGGTGCGCTTTAGCCATTGCCAAATCTTCTGATTCTCCTTGGTTTTTCCCAACTTGAACCAGTGCTTGAAATTCCTTTAACTCTTCTTCAGTCGAAGGCCCCATCATTTCTGCTCGTGCCAACAGCTTAAATGGTGAAACTGAAGGTCCTAGCTGCTGTTCCTCAGGAACAAGTCTTTCAGCAGTCGGTTCCTTCTGTTCTTCCTCTTATTGTTCCTGCCGCCATATTTCCCAACTTCCACGACCAGCAATGTGCCTTTTGAACCATAATATGGCCTTGCGCTGGATTAGCTTTAGGGCTACTACATTGTTCGGCCTGATTTTTCTTTCTTTACTAACTGCAATTTCTGTTGCTACTCTGATTCGTGTCTCCATTATCTAGGGTATTTGTACACCACAATCTACTAATATTCTTCTTAATCTAAAAAGTTCAGATTCTACCTTCTGTAACTCTTTTTCTCTCATCGTATTTCTGATATTCTACCGCGTATGCCATTCTTCTGATTCCTTCAGAAATTCTGATGTATCAACAGCCTCTTCCTAGAATTCAGGTGTCATCTTCCTCATCGTGGAGTTACTCAACAGCACAGAATCGCTCTGATTTCTACTATTCTAGATTCTAAATGATTTACTGGATAATGCCCCCAAAACCCTAGGTTTAAGGTCAATAAGCCCTAAGTTTAGGCGGGTAATCGGGTCATTTCCCGAACCAACTATTACTATTTTATCCGCGGTCTTAGCTACAGTACTCCGTTGTGTTACAGTTAACTCAACGGAATAAGCTCCTTAACTAACTCAAGACTCAACGGAGTAAGCTCGTTGAGTTAAGCGTAACTCAACGGACTCCCCGTACAAACAGATATAATAATAAAAATAATACAGATAATAGTTTTTCTATTTTTTTACCGGTTTAACCGATACTATGTTTTGATCAAACCTAAATATTTTTTCAGTTGAACTGATACTATGTTTCGATAAAACCAACAATTTTTTTGAAAATTAATATACATATTTTTTATGTTCCGGTCATACCGATGGATCCGGTCGGTTGAACCACAACGATTTTTATATTTTATATTTTATTTTATTTTTTTTAATGTTTTTTTTATGTTTTTTTTTTTAATATTTTATATATATATATTTTTTATATCAACATAAAAACTGATTTTCTACTAAGTAAAGCTTGAGTAGTCCTCTACTCTGACTTCTTCCATAATTCCAAAGGAGCTTTTTGGTGTTTTCAGAATAGGTCTAAGTCTTTGTCCATTTACTTTAAATATATTCTGATTTTTAGGATTTTCAATTTCAATAGCTATAAGGATAAATATTTCGAACTATGTAAGGTCCTGCCCATCTAGATCTTAATTTTCCTAGATGATTATGGAGTCTAGCCATATAAAGATAAGCTTGTCCTATTTCGAAGCTTTTTGGAATAATTTTTTTATCATGCTAGAATTTAATTTTTTCTTTTTCTCTTATAGTCTTCGAATAAGCTTCATTTCTAAATTCTTCTAATTCAATTAATTGCATTTTTCTATTTTCAACAGCTTGACTTAAATTAGTATTCAGAGTTTTTAATGCCTAATAAGCTTTATGTTCTATTTAACCTGGTAAATGACAACTTTTTCCATATACTAGCCTAAAAGGTGACATACCTAAGCTCGTTTTATAAGTAATTCTATAAGCCCAAAGTGCATCTATCAATCTATTAGCCCAATCCGTTCTAGTAGGATTTACTACTTTTTCTAAGATTAACTTAATTTGTTTGTTTGCACTTTCTACTTGTCCACTTGTTTGCAGATGATATGATGTTGCAATTTTGTGGTTTACTCCATATTTCTTCATTAAGGCTTCAAAACTTCTATTACAGAAATGAGTTCCTCTATCACTGATAATAGCTTTAGGTATTCCAAATCTGGCAAATATATTGGTTCTTATAAATTGTATTACCACTTTGTTGTCATTAGTTTTTGTAGGAATAGCTTCTATCCATTTAGATACATAATCTACCCCCAACAATATATAATTAAATTGATTAGACATAGGAAATGGACCCATAAAATCTATTCCCCACACATCAAAGATTTCAACCTCAACAATAGAATTAAGAGGCATCATATTCCTCTTTGATATTCTTCCTATTTGTTGACATCTTAAACAACTTAAGCAATATTTATGAGCATCTTTGAATAGTGTTGGCCAATAAAATCCACATTGTAGAATTTTTGTAGTAGTTTTCCCTGAACCAAAATGCCCTCCACATGCTTGGTCATGACCGAAAGACAATATGCTTGGATATTCAGTTTCTGGAACACACCTCCTTAAAACTAGATCAGGACATTTCTTAAATAAGTATGGGTCTTCCCAATAGTAATATTTTACTCTTGAGAAAAACAATTTCTTATCCTGTCTATTCCAATCCTTAGGTGTTAAACTAGTTACTAAGTAATTAACTATGCCTACATACCAAGGCATTGTGTTGATGGTCATTAATTGTTCATCAAGAAAATTATCCTTAATTTCAACAATTGATTTTTCTATTTGTAAGCTTGATAAATGATCTGCTACTACATTCTCACAATCTTTTTTATCTTTAATTTCTAGATCAAATTCTTGTAATAATAATATCCATCGAATCAATCTAGGCTTAGTCTCTTTTTTCTTTATTAGATGTTTTAGAGCTGAATGATCCATGTATACTATCACTTTAACTCCAATCAGATATGTTCTAAACTTTTCTAAGGCAAACACAACAGCTAATAGTTCTTTTTCAGTAGTTGTGTAATTAACTTGAGCATCATTTAAGGTTTTGCTTACATAATGAATCACTCTAGGAGATTTTTCTATCTTCTGTCCCAACACTGCTCCTACAGCAAAATCAGATGCATCGCACATTAATTCAAATGGATGGTTCCAATCAGGTGCTTGAATTATAGAAGTTGAAATTAAGCTAGTCTTAAGTCTGAAAAATGCTTCCTTACAATCTTTATCAAAGTTAAATGGAACAACTTTTAATAGATTAGTTAAAGGTCTAGCTATCTTGCTAAAGTCTTTAATAACTCTTCTATAAAAACCAACATGCCCTAGAAATGATCTAATATCTTTTACTGATTTAGGTTCTGGTAGATTAGAAATTACTTCTATTTTAGCTTTATCTACTTCCAACCCTTTCTTAGAAACAACATGCCCTAAGACTATTCCTTATTTAACCATGTAGTGACATTTTTCCCAATTTAAAACCAGATTTTTTTCCACACAGCGTTTTAATAATTGGTCTAAATTGCTTAAACAAACTTCTTATGAGTTTCCATATACAATAAAATCATCCATAAATATTTCTAAGAAATCTTCAGTCATTCTAGTAAATATGCCCTGCATACACCTTTGAAAGGTAGCTGGTGCATTGCATAATCTGAATGACATTCTCTTAAAAGCATAAGTTCCATTAGGATAGGTGAACGTTGTTTTCTCTTGATCCTCTAATGCTACTGGAATTTGATTCTAACCTGAATACCCATCTAGGAAACAAAAATACTCTTGCCCTACTAATCTTTCCAACATTTGATCTATAAAAGGTAAGGGAAAATAATCTTTCCTAGTCATAGCATTCAACTTTCTATAGTCTATACATACTCTCCAACCTGATTGAATTCTAGTAGGTATCAAGTCTTGACTTTCATTCCTAATAACTGTTAATCCTGATTTCTTGGGAACTACATGGATTGGGCTAACCTAGGAGCTATCAGAAATCAGATAAATTATGTCATTATCTAACCATTTCACTATTTCCTTTTTGACTAGTTCTTTAAGGTTTGGATTTAATCTCCTCTCAGGAATTCTAACAGGTTTAGCATTCTCTTCTAAATATATGTGGTGACAGCATAAAGTTGAGCTTAACCCTTTTATATCAGTCATAGTCCATCCTATTGCTTCTTTATAACTTTTTACTACATCTTTTAATTTAGCTATTTGATCCTCTTTTAAATCTAAAGCAATAATGATTGAACAGGTTCGTTTATCTTCTAGAAATATATAGGTTTATTCAGGAGGTAACGGTTTTAATTCTAAATGTTGTCCATCAGAAGCTAGAGCTCCTAATTGAACATCATCATTTTCTAAATGAGTTTCTTCCTAATCTCCTTCTATATTTATGCTTTCACTTTCCTCAAAAGTTTCAGAATTGATTTGCCTATTTAATTCTTTTTGAATCACATCATCTAACATATATCCTTCATCCTCTAAAAAATCTATGGTATGTAAGGACATTTCTGACTCCTCAAACCTTTCTGGTTTGAAAATATTTAATTGAGTATCCTCATTACCATATGCTAACTTCATTACTCCAGTTTTACAATTTATAACAGCCCCTGATGTTGCTAAAAATGGCCTTCCCAAAATTAAAGATGTATCACTATTTTTATGCTTAATTTGTTGGGAATCCAAAATTACAATATCAATAGGATATATAAAATTTTTGATTTTAATTAAGACATCCTCTATTTTTCCTCTAGGGTATCTTATACTTTTATCAGCTAATTGAATAACCGTACTAGTAGAAGTTAAGCCTTCTAATCCTAAGGATGCAAATATATCACTTGGCATAACATTTATACCTGCACCTAAGTCTATTAAGGTTCTTTCTAGAATGGTATTTCCTATGGTGCATGATATAACAGGGATTCCAGGATTAGATAACTTTTTAGGAATTTGTGGCAGAAATAGGGAACTACTTTGCTCAGCTAAAAAGACCTTTCTAAGAACTATTTGCTCTCTTTTCCTAGTACACCAATCCTTCAGAAATTTAGCACAAGGTGGCATTTTCTACAATAGATCTAACAAAGGAATGTTAACTTGTACTTTTTCAAAAATTTCTCTAATTTTTTCTTGTTTTTCAGGTATTGTTTGTTGTAATCTTTCAAGATAGGGTGCTAAAGATTGTGATTTAAAAGATTCTTTTTCTTTCGTTTGATTTGTTTGATCATTTTTAGCTTCATTAGCAGATTCAGATTGTTCTTTAGTGATTTCTAGATTTTCAACTATTACATTTTCATTATCATTTTGATTTTTACTCTTATCCACCTTCATATCATTTTCATTTTGAGTTTTTGGTGGTATATCAATTTCAGATCTTAATGTTACACATACATCTTCCAGATTTTCATTACTCTTATGATGTTTTAGTATATCATTTTCGTAATTATGATCTTCAATTGTTTCTAGTTTTAAAGTGCATTCTTTAAATTCTCTTGCATTAATATTTTCTGTTTGCTGTATATTTTGCAAATTATGTAGGTTTATAATATTATAATTTTCATTGTCCTATTGCATAACTTGTATTTTCATTATATATTCGTCTAATGCTTTTAATTTTCTTTCCAGATCATCTAATCTCATTGCATTCAATTTTTGATCAATTTTCATTATAGTTTTTTTCAGTTTCGTAAATTATATCCATTTTAGGTTCTAAATATGCTTCCTTATAATTTAATTGGTTGACTTCTTGTTGCTGACACATAAAGTATTCTAGTTTGTCCAAGTTTTGCTCTATACTACGCTCCAGTCTGTCATACCTATCCCAAACTTCTATGTCTCTCAACATATTACACATTCTATACTGACCATCAGTTGGGTAAACTATAGGATTCTCATACTCAGCTCTATTATATTGAGGATAATTCATTTGTTGTTCATGGGATCTAACCATCTGTAAACATCTCAGTTTCAAATAGATAGAAATGTCATGTCCTTCAAAATTGCAAAATTCACATATGCTAATTACAGGTTTCAGAAATCTTTAAGCATAAGCGTATGCCATATTCTCAACTATAGAAGAAAACACACAACACTCTAGCTATTAAAACAAAACAGCTCTAACAGTTGCTTATATTAATTCAATTCAATTCTAGTCAATTCAATTCAATTCCCTGGCAACGGCGCCATAAAACTTGTTTGTGTTTTCCTAGCACGACACCAGAAAAACTTGGATTTGTTACTTCTGTTTTTACTTAGTTAATTTATCTTTATGCCTATTCTTTTTTTTTTAGAAGTAAACAAACAACCTTTAATACAATTTAGATATTAATTCCAATTTGTACTTTAACTGCAAGTGCACAGTGTCTATTGTATCAGTGTGCTAGTACAGGTCGATCCCATAGGGAATTGCTTAAGAGTTTAGAAATGTCCATTTGTTAACAATCAAATTTATATATTCAATAAGCTCTCTGTTGAATTACAGTTAACTCAACGAATAAAGTTCATTGAGTTATGGCTAACTCAATGGACTAACCTCGTGGACTTAAGTTAACTCCACGAGCCTACCTTTTCTTTTTAAACAACATACAATAGCAGATAAGTTGTTTTTGGTATTTTTGGTTTAATATGAACATGGAAATGGGCGAAAGGTGAAATGTAAAGTAATCTCACTCGACAGTAAATACTTCCGACACTACTTGCAACGCGATTACACCACCGAAAATTAAACCACTTACAATTCTGTCTCCTCTCCCTATAGAATTGCGAGTCCAGAATTGCAAGATAATCTCCTCTTCAGCATACAGGCATCAACCCGAAGCCAAGGCTAAAAGCTTTACGATCTCCTGAAATATGAGTCGGCGCTTGGTGAAAATGGCTTCCCTTCCCGCGACGCAATCACTCCTCACAGTGGTTGTCAGGCACTGTGTTTGGCTCAGAATCGACTCGACATCAAGAAAGTATTCTCATATACCTCCGATGGTTAGTGATTATGGTGGGTATGGTGGTGGTAACGATGGTTGGTGTGATACTTCGGAGAATCGCCGATACTGTCTGCAAAAAGCTCGGTGCTCCTCCTCTGTATACACTAGCTGTCCATCTATCACACACGCACCCTTTACTTCTTTTTCTTCTTTTCTTTTATATTTCTTCAGTAGTAACTGCTTCTGCTTGAATGGTCGATTGGATTTCCTTCATTCATATCAACGGCGATGATTTCTTCTCCCTGTGTAATGCATGCAATCGTGGTTTTTCTTCCAACTATCCTGTTTCTGCAGCCGTTACAGTGGCATATTAGAAAATAAATAGTCCATGGAGTTACAGATAACTCAACAGACTTTCTTCGTTGACTTAACTATAAAACACGTGCATAAATTTAACTATCTAATGCTCAGGTGTATTTCGGATACTTACAAACTTAACTATTCGATGCTTAGATACATTTCGGATAGTTAAAGATAACTCACCGATATATAACTTAAGTAAATCTACTAAATCTTGACACGTTAGCAGTAGTTTAATAATAAAATACACATTTCCGAGAGTTACAGGTCTAACTATCTGATGCTCAGATGCATTTCGGATAGTTACAGCTAACTCACCGAAAATCCACTTAAGTCACTTTCCCAGAACATGACACGTGTCCTCAGCTATTTTATAAATAAAAAGAGATTTCAGAGAGTTATACATATAACTGTCCGATGCCCAGCTACAATTTCAGATAGTTATAGATAACTCACCAAAAGTTCACTTAAGTCATGCATTATGGTTTCAACACGTGTACTTTAGGAAATAATAAAATATTCTTTCAAAACATAACTGTTCGGCAATTTAAACATAACTATCCGACATGTTCGGTCTGTTAAACATAACTATCCGAAATATGTTCGGTATGTTAAACATAACTGTCTGAATTATCAGAAAATTCGGATACTTAAGAATTTCACAGCCTACAACTTACTGACCGTTCAGAAATGTACTAAATTGGCATTAATTCCCTAAAATTAAGTAGATTCTTTAATTAAATCATATAATAGTGCAATTATAACATAATGGCTTAATTCTCATATGATAAGCTAAATATTATGCAATTAACCATCATTTAACCATTAATAATATGCACTTTTTCATTCTAAACACCCTTCCTTTAGTAGGTTCTCCCCCTACTTATATGCTTTTCCTTGTAAATAGATTTGTTGCACTTCATCCTGGCTCGTGTAGATCTTATTTCCTTTAAAGAACTAAGAAACTAATTGTCAATTTCAGAACATCACAATTGATCCTTTACTGTTTAGCTTCTGATTTCTCCTCTAAAGATTCCAAAAAAATATATGTAGAAAGCAATTTGTGACTGTAGTCTGACTGCTGCTCTCTTTTTTGTATGCTTGTTTCTAGCTGCTCCCACTGCATAATTTAATTCTGCAATTCAAATAGATATAGATTTTGGTACCCATACTTTCTTAGGTCCATAAGTGTTAGTCCTAACAATATTTAATTTATTGCCTTTTGGCAACCACATTAATCTAGATCTTCTTTTGATGGCAAACACTGTTGTACCATCCCTATAAGATTGGATAACACCACCACAGTAGGGTATTTCCTGTGGAGTAGCATACCCTAGGCCAAGTCTACTTGAATTGTATCTTTGAGAACCAATGATTTGATCTAATCCTTTCTGTCCATTGGTAAACTTATGCACAGTATTTTTCAGATCAGTAATTTTAGATTTCAAATTTTCATTTTCATTTATCAATTCATCATTATTACATTTTCTATCTTCAACATGTAAATTTTCAAGTTCAGTATGTGCTTCTTCTAAACATGCAGTTAAATGCTTAATTTCTTTTTTATAATTTTTGCATTTAACATATAAACTGTCAACAATAGACAAAAGAATGTTTAAATCTAGATTATCATTGTCTACATCAGAATAACTTTGAGATGAAGTCGAACATACCTCTTGTGTTGTATAGCACATGTTTATTGGTACCTCTTCATCTGAACTAGATGAGCTACTAGATGAACTATTGTCATCCCAAGTAGCCTTCAATGTCATTTTCTTTTTGTAGTTCTTCTTCTTCTTCTTCATTTCTTTTTCTTCTTCTAGTTGCAGTGGACAATCAAGTTGTATATGTCCCTGCTTCTTGCATTTAAAGGATATTGGAGCATTACTTTTTGATGTGCTGGCTTGGTTCTTTTTCTTCATCCATTTTCTGAATTTTCTAGCCAATAGCACAACTTCATCATCATTTGAGCTTTGAAGTTCCTGAGTTGATGGAAAGGCTAGTTCTTTCTTCATTTCTGTTTTCTTTTTAGCACTTCCTTCCTCATCTTTCCATTCTTTAATTTGAACTTCATGGGCCAACAGATTGCCCATTAGATCCTCTACTGAGTATTTGTTGTGGTCTCTGGAATCTTGTATTGATGTGGACTTTTGCTTCAATTCCACAGTTAAGCTTCTAAGGATTTTCTACACCTATTCACAAATAGAAAATTCCTTTCCCAAACCTCTTAAGCCATTAATAATCTTAGTGAATCTAGCAAACATATCAGTAATGGTTTCATCATCCAGCATTTTAAATAATTCAAGCTTTCTAAGTAAAATGCTGATTTTTGTGTCTTTCACTTGGCTGGTTCCTTCAAAGGTTATTTGAAGAGTATTTCAAGCCTCGTGAGCAGATTTACAAGCTGAAACTTTATTATATTGTTTCGCAGATAAGGCATAGTAAATAATATTTAACCCTCGAGCATCCATTTGGATGATTCTTTCATCCTCCTTAGTCCAATCATTCTCATGATTAAGTGGAATAGGTGTTTGTTTAGAATGAAAAAGTGCATAATATTAATGATTAAATGATGGTTAATTGCATAATATTTAGCTTATCATATGAGAATTAAGTCATTATATTATAATTGCACTGTTATATGCTTTAATGAAAGAATCTGCATAATTACAGGAAATTAGCGTTAATTTAATACATTTATGAACTGTTGGTAAATTGCAGGCTGTTAAATTCTTTAGTATCCGAATTTTCTGTTATTTTGGAGAGTTATGTTTAATGTACTGGGCAGTTATGTTTTAAATGCTTTAAGAATATTTTATTATTTCCTAGATTACACGTGTTGAATTTAAATGTTTTAGTATATCACATGAGATGCACATGTATAACTCGTTAAGTTAGCATAATTGTACACGTTGAGTTACATGAATATACACTAAGGTAACGCGTTAGGTAAGCATCTTATTTCTTTAGTGCACGTGTTTTATAGTTAAATCAACGAAGTAAGTCCGTTGAGTTATCTGTAACTCCATGAACCATTTATTTTCTAATATACCACTATAGTAGTTACAAAAACAAGACATTCGACGAAAATCCACGATTGCACGTATTATGCATGAAATTGCTCGTGGAAGGAAGAAGAAATCACCATTGTTGATATGAACGAAGGAAATCCAACCGATCATTGAAGTAGAAGCAGTTACTACTAAGAAATATAAAAGAAAAGGAGAAAAAACAAAGGGTGTGGCAAGTGTGTGTGTAGAGGAGGACCGCACTAACTGCAGGCAACAACGGAAATTCCCTAAAGTTCCACACTACTATCACCACCATGACCATAATCGCCAACCATCGAAGGTTTGTGAGGATACTTTCCTGATGTCGGGTTGATTCTAAGACAAACACAGTGTTTGACAACCATTGTGAGGAGTGATCGCGTCGCAGGAAGGGAAGCCATTTTCACCAAACACTAACTCATATTTCAGGAGATCGTAAAGCTTCTAGCCTTGGTTTCGAGTTGATGCTAGTATGCTGAAGAGGAGATCAACTTGCAATTCTGGACTCGCGATTCTATAGGGAGAGGAGACATAATTGTAAGTGGTTAAATTTTCAGTGGTGTAATCACGTCGCATGTAGTGACGAAAACTTTTACAGTCAATAGATATTACTTTTACATTTCACCTTTCGCCCATTTTCATGATCATATCAAAACAAAAATACCAAAAACAACTTATTTGTGTTTATAGTTAGTATTTGAGTGTTGTATTGTTTGTTTTGTATCGTGATTAATGTTATCATTGTCGGTGTTGTGAATGTTTCATGTTTGTTTGATTTAGAAAATAGAAAATAGTTTTATAGTTTACTGGTATTGAATCATTCCTAATACTTAAATATTTTAATGGTTACTGTTTGAAATATCTGAATGTTAGTGTTGCTGAATGATAAATCTAATATTAACTAGCATTAAAGAGCTTAATGGATGTTATTTACAACTTATGGAACCACCCAATGGTTGATCGAATTTCTTTGTAAATAGCAATATTAAACTAGAGAGATAGCTTCGTTGAGTTAATTCAATTCCATGAGGTTAGTTCATTGAGTTAGCTATAACTCAACGGAGTGCTTACTGAATATATAAATTTCATTATTAAAAATAGAGTAGTACACAATTCTTGCTCAATTCTCTATGGGATCGACTTGTACTTGCACACAAATACAATATACACTGTGCACTTGCAATTAAAATACAAATTGGAATTAATATCTAATTTGTAT
This sequence comes from Cymodocea nodosa, assembly GCA_036874045.1. Classification (NCBI taxonomy): domain Eukaryota; kingdom Viridiplantae; phylum Streptophyta; class Magnoliopsida; order Alismatales; family Cymodoceaceae; genus Cymodocea; species Cymodocea nodosa. The sequence goes on along the minus strand of JAZBRI010000003.1, from coordinate 16,893,887 downwards.
GAAAGAGTGTTTACTTCTAAAAAGGAATTACTGATGAGCATAAAGATAAATTAACTAAGTTACAAGTAGAAATTAACAAATCAAATAAGTTTTCTGACGCCGTTGCTAGGGAAATTGAGTAGCTAAGTAACTGTAAGTGCTGTTTTATTTTAATAGCAGAGGGGGTAGTGTGTGTTTTCTTCTATAATTGAGAATATGGCATATGCTTATGCACAAAGATTTTTGAAACTTGTAGTTAGCATATGTGAATTCTGCAAATTGGAAGGTCACGACATCTCTAATTGTTTGAAACTGAGATGGTTGCAGATGGTTAGAGCACATGAACAATAGATGAATTATATTCAAGATAATAGAGCTAAGTATGAGAATCCTATAGTTTACCCAACTGATGGTCAGCTTAGAATGTGTAATATGTTGAGAGACAATGAAGTTTGGGATAGGTATGACAGACTGGAGCGTAGTTTAGAACAAAACATGGACAAACTAGAACAATATATGTGTCAGCAACAAGAAGTCAACCAATTAAACTATATGGAAGCATATTCAAAACCTAAAATTAATATTATATATGAAACTGAAAAAACTATAATAAAAATCAATCAAAAATTGAATGTAATGAGATTAGATGATCTCGAAAGAAAACTAAAAGCATTGGACGAGTTTACAATGAAATTACAAGTAATGCAACAAGACAATATAAATGAAAACTTTAATGTTATAGATTTGCATAATTTGCAAGACATACAAACAACAGAGAATACCAATGCAATAGAATTTAAAGAATGCAATTTAAAACTAAAAACAATTGAAGATCATAATCACGAAAATGAAATACACAAACATCAAGAAAGTAACAAAAATCTAGAAGATGTATGTATAACACTAAGATCTTGAACTGATATACCATCAAGAATTCAAAAAGAAAGTAATCTAAAGATGGGTAAGAACACAAATCAAAATGATAAAGAAAACATAATTTCTGAAAATATAGAAATTAATGAAGAAAAGTCTGAATCAAAAAAGGAAACTAAAAATGATCAAACAAATCAAATGAAAGAAAAAGAATCTTTATCACAATCATTAGCACCCTATCCTAAAAGATTACAACAAACATTGCCTGAAAAATAAGAAAAAATTAGAGAAATTTTTGAAAAAGTACAAGTTAACATTCCTTTGTTAGACTTATTGCAGACAATGCCATCTTGTGCTAAATTTCTTAAGGATTGGTGTACTAAGAAAAGAGAGCGAAAAGTTTTAAGGAAAGTCTTTTTAGCTGAGCAAAGTAGTTCCCTATTTCTACCACAAATTCCTAAAAAGTTATCTGATCTTAGAATCCCTGTTATATCATGCACCATAGGAAATACCATTCTAGAAAGAACCTTAATAGACCTAGGTGCAGGTATAAATGTTATGTCAAGTGATATATTTACATCCTTAGGATTAGAAGCCTTAATCCTTACTAGGACTGTTATTCAATTAGCTAATAGAAGTATAAGATATTCTAGAGGAAAAATAAAGGATGTCTTAATTAAAATTAAAAACTTCATATATCCTATTGATATTGTAATTTTGGATTCCCAACAAATTAAGCATAAAAATAATGATACATCTTTTATTTTGGGAAGATCATTTTTAGCAACATCAGGGGTTGTTATAAATTGTAAAATTGGAATTATGAAGTTAGTATATTGTAATGAGGATACTCAATTAAACATTTTTAAATTAGAAAAGTTTGAAGAGTTAGAAATGTCCTTGCACACTATAGACTTTTTAGATGATGAAAGAGATATGCTTGATGAGGTGATTCAAGAAGAATTAAATAGGCAACTTAATTCTGAGAAGAAAGTGAAAGCATAAATGTAGAAGGAGATCAAGAAGACCTTAATTTAGAAAAAGATGATGTTCAATTAGGAGCTCTAGCTTCTGATGGGCAACAGTTAGAATTAAAATCTTTACCTCATGAATTAACCTATATATTTTTGGAAGAAAAATGAACATGTCCAATCATTATTACTTCAAATTTAAAAGAGGATCAAATTGCTAAATTAAAAGATGTAGTAAAAACTTATAAGGAAGCAATAGGATGTACTATGTCTGATATAAAAGGGTTAAGTGCAACTTTATGCTGTCACCACATATATTTAGAACAGAATGCTAAACTAGTTAGAATTCCTGAGAGGAGATTAAATCCAAACCTTAAAGAAGTAGTCAGGAAGGAAATAGTGAAATGGTTAGATAATGATATAATTTATTCGATTTCTGATAACTCATGGGTTAGTCCAATCCATGTAGTTCCCAAGAAATCAGGATTAACAATTATTAGGAATGAAAGTCAGAAGTTGATACCTACTAGAATTCAATCAAGCTGGAGAGTGTATATAGACTATAGAAAGTTGAATGCTGTAACTAGGAAAGATCATTTTCCCTTACCTTTTATAGATCAAATGCTAGAGAAGTTAGTAGGGCAAGAATATTTTTGTTTCCTAGACGGGTATTCAGGATATAACCAAGTTCCAGTAGCATTAGAGGATCAAGAGAAAACAACTTTCACCTGTCCTAATGGAACTTATGCTTTTAAGAGAATGCCATTCGGATTATGCAATGCACCAGCCTCCTTTCAAAGGTGTATGTGGGCATATTCACTAGAATGACTGAAGATTTTTTAGAAATATTTATGGATGATTTTACTGTTTATGGAACTTCATATGAAGTGTGTTTAAACAATTTAGACCAAGTGTTAAAACGCTGTTTGGAAAAAAATTTGGTTCTAAATTGGGAAAAATGTCACTTCATGGTTAATCAAGGAATCGTCTTAGGTCATATTCTTTCAAAAAAGGGGTTGAAAGTAAATAAAGCTAAAATAGAAGTAATTTCTAATCTACTAGAACCTAAATCAGTAAAAGATATTAGATCATTTCTAGGACATGTTAGATTTTATAGAAGATTTATTAAAGATTTTAGCAAAATAGCTAGACCTTTAACTAATCTATTAAAAGATGTCCCATTCAGCTTTGATAAAAATTGCAAAGAAGCATTTTTCAAGCTTAAAACTAACTTAATTTCAACTCCTATAATTCAAGCACCTGATTGGAGCCATCCATTTGAATTAATGTGTGATGCATCTGATTTTGCTGTAGGAGCAATGCTGGGACAGAAGATAGAAAAATCTTCTAGACTGATTCATTATGCAAGCAAAACCTTAAATGATGCTCAAGTTAATTACACAACTACTGAAAAAGAGTTGTTAGCTGTTGTATTTGCCTTAGAAAAGTTTAGATCATATCTGATTAAAGCTAAAGTGATAGTATACATGGATCATTCAGCTTTAAAACACCTAATAGCAAAGAAAGAGACTAAACCTAGATTGATCCGATGGATATTATTATTACAAGAATTTGATCTAGAAATTAAAAATAAAAAAGGTTGTGAGAATGTAGTAGTAGATCATTTATCAAGATTACAAATAGAAAAATCAAATATTGAAATTAAGGATAATTTTACTGGTGAACAGTTAATGACCATCAAAACAATGCCTTACTATGCAAACTGTAGGATCGTCTGTATCACAAGAGGAGGGGTGAATTGTGTCTTTAGTAATTAAACTAGCGGATAAAATAAGAGCACAAAACACTCGTAAATGAAATTCTATTCTTTTATTTCAAGACAGAATTTACAATATCTTTTCAGCTCAATGCCCTTCTTAACAGTTTTGATACAGTAATTTTTGATATACAATTCAAATAGGAAAACAAAGCTCTTTTTCAAAACTAATTTTGAATTGTGTAAAACCTGATCTTTATGCACACAGCTCTTTTCTTTCTCTTTGCTCAGCTTCTGTATCTCTTCTTCTCCAGTTGTCGAATTTTCAGACTTCTTGCGTTTGCAGCTCCTTTTCTAAAATTGCTTGGAATTTCGAACTTCTTCTGATGTTGGAGAACTTTTCAGAATATGAATATTCAAACTTAACTTTTCAGTTAGGGATCCAGATTGAATATTCAGACTTGGTTTTTGAGATTGGGATCCTCTATTGTAATGTAGCTCGTACTCTCTATTTGTAGTCGAACTCTGTTGTCTTTCACGTTCAGCATGTTCATCCACTTGATCCACAATCCATAATCCATAATCCACATACTAATTTTCTCTTTAATCCAAATTACTTTCTATTTAAATTTCCACTTTCTTCACTAACATTTTGAGTTTCCACGATCTCCACTCATAGATACATTAAAACTTTATCTTCCTGGAGTCTTGTAGAATATCTTTTAAGTTTTCGATTTAGTCGAACATTTATCCTTTAAGTCCTATAAAAACTCGAACACTTATCCTTTAACTCTTCTAGTTTTTGCACCTGCAAAACACGTGACTAAACAAAGAAACTTATCTGTTCATTAGTCCTTTTATAAAACTCGAATAGTTATCTATCCATGCATATAAAAACTCGAATAGTTATCTAACTATTCGATTTTTCATTACCGAATGCACATGGAAAACACGTGACAACTTAAAACATTAAAAACACACGTGTAGATAACTTAACTATACGAGTTTTTAACATAAAGTATTTGACAAAAATGAAATGTTAACTATTTGAAAGTTTAACTATTGCAAATCTAACTCTTCGAAAATCTTTAATTTATCCGACATAAAAATGAAACTTTCCGATAATCTATTAACTATTATACTTAGAGAAGATTATTTAGACTTATTTAAATACGTTAATAAAGCATATATCATTAAAATTAAATACCTAACACAGACATAGTTAATTACTTAGTTACTGGTTTAATACCTAAGGATTGGAATAGACAAGATAAGAAATTGTTCTTTTCAAGAGTGAGATATTACTATTGGAAAGACCTATACTTATTTAAGAAATGTCCTAATCTGGTTTTAAGGAGGTGTTTTCTAGAAACTGAATATCTGAGCATATTGTCTTTCTACCATGATCAAGCATGTGGAGGGCATTTTGGTTCAAGGAAAACTACTACAAAAATTTTGCAATATGGATTTTATTGGCCAACACTATTCAAAGATGCTCATAATTACTACTTAAGCTATTTAAAATGTCAACAAATAGGAAGAATATTAAAGAGGAATATGCTGCCTCTTAATCCTATTGTTGATGTTGAAATCTTTGATGTGTGGGGAATAGATTTCATGGGTCCATTTCCTATGTCTAATAAATTTAATTATATATGTTGGGGGTGGATTATGTATCTAAATGGATAGAAGCTATTCCTACAAAAACTAATGACAACAAAGTGGTAATACATTTTATAAGAACCGATATAATTGCCAGATTTGGAATACCTAAAGCTATTATCAGTGATAGAAGTTTTGAAGCCTTAATGAAGAAATATGGAGTAAACCACAAAATTGCAACATCATATCATCCGCAAACAAGTGGACAAGTAGAAAGTGCAAACAAACAAATTAAGTTAATCTTAGAGAAAGTAGTAAATCCTACTAGAACAAATTGGGCTAATAGATTGATAGATGCACTTTGGGCTTATAGAACTGCTTACAAGACAAGCTTAGGTATGTCACCTTTTAGGCTAGTATATGGGAAAAGTTGTCATTACCAGTTGAAATTGAACATAAAGCTTATTAGGCATTAAAAACTCTGAACACTAATTTAAATCAAGCTGCTGAAAATAGGAAGATACAATTGATTGAATTATAAGAATTTAGGAATGAAGCTTATTCGAGAACTGTAAGAGAAAAAGAGAAAACGAAGTTCTAGCATGATAAGAAAATTATTCCAAAAACCTTTGAAATAAGACAAGAATTATATCTTAATATGACTAGACTCTATAACCATCTAGGAAAATTACAATCTAGATGGGCAGGACCTTACATAGTTCGAAATATTTATCCTTATGGAGCTATTAAAATTGAAAATCCTAAAAATTAGAACATATTTAAAGTAAATGGACAAAGACTTAAACTTATTTTAAAGATACCAAAAAGTTCTTTTGGAATTGTAGAAGTAAGAGTAGAGGATTGCTCGAGCTTTACTTAGTAAGAAAGTTTCTAAGTATATATAATTAAAATAAAAAAAACTTATTTAAAACATCGTCACGGTTCAACCAAAAGAAATTGTTGGTTTTACTGAAACATGTTTTAAAAGAAAAGAATTCGTTGCAGTTCAACCGATAGGATCCATCGATCTAACCAAAACGCAAAAACATAAAATATATATATTATATTTAGTTAAGTGTTAGTGTTATCGAAGTATAGTATCGGTTCAACCGATAAAAAAAAATAATTAAGAATTAGTTAGGCCAGAAATTCTTCGGTCTTGACTAAAGAAAAATTATTATTATTATATGTATTTTTATTAGATATAACTTTATGGAAAGTCCGTTGAGTTACACTTAACTCAAGGAACTTACTCCGTTGAGTTTAGGAAAAGTCAACAAACTTACCCCGTTGAGTTAACTATAACTCAACGAAGTACTGTAGTTAAGTTCACGGACTTAGTCCGTGGAGTTAACCGTAATTCCACGGATGAGAGAGTGAGAGTTGGTGTGGGAAATGATCTGATTTCCTGCCTAAACTTAGGGCTTATTTATATTAAACTTAGGGTTTGGAGGCATGATCCATAGAGTCATTTAGAACTTAGAGCAATAAAGATCAGAGCGACTCTGTTCCGTTGCATAACTCCATGATGAGGAAGATGACACTTGAGTTCTGGGAAAAGGCAGTAGACACGTCAGAATTTCTTAAAGACTCGAAGGACTGGCACACGAGGCAGAAAATCAGAAATACGACGAGGGAAAAAGAGCTACAAAAGGTAGAATCTGACCTTTTCTATTGGAGGAAAGAGTTAATAGATATGGGTATACAAATTCCTCAGATAATGAAAATTAGAATAAAAGTTGCTACGGAAATTGCTGTAAGTAAGAAAAAAAAGTCAGGCCAAATAATGAAGTTGCCCTAGAACTAATCCAACGTAAGTCCCAGCTTTGGTTCAAAAGATGCATAGGTAGACAAGCTCGATGGGCGATCTGGGAGCAACAAAGGAAAGAAAATAAAGAATAAGAGGAACCGACTGTTGAAAGACCTATTCTTGAGGAACAGTAGCTAGGACCTTCAGTTCCACCACCAAGGCTGTTGGAAAGAGCAACAATTTTGGGACCTTCTATTGAGACAGAAAAAAGAGAATTTCAAGAACAAATTCAAATAGGAAAAGACCAAGGAGAACTAAAAGAATTGGCAGTAGCTATAGCACATCTAGTATTTAATGCACGGTGCAAAAGGAGAGCTGTAGAAAAGTCGAAAGCCCAATATAAAATCAAAGTGGATCAGCTTCATGAAGCTACTACTAGACCTGTTGCAAAAGGAGATGAAGCTGGTCCTTCGAGACTAGTAATTATTGAAAGAGTTAAACAGGAAGAGCTAGTACCTATGGCTCAAAGGCTTGCAGAGCCTATTTTTGTGGATTTAATCTCAAATGAGGAAGAGAAAGACTAGACACAATTAATTAGAAAAGGAAAAGGAAAAGAGATAGTGTTTGAATATCAAGAGGAGATTAAATTTGAAAGACAAATGTCAGTAGGATCGTATGGCTACACAAGAGGGGGGTGAATTGTGTATCTTTAATATTTTCTGAAATATAATTGAAACTTTAAAACTCAAAAACAAGTCGAGACATTGTTTTCATAAAATCATTTTTATTCAAGGTTTCAATTACAATATACAATTCAATTCTCCTTAGAAATTGTAGATGCAAATATAACTCGATACCATGTATCATCTAAACAATTTCATAACTACAAATAGAGAAAACTAATTTGCGGAATTTAAAACTTTTCTCCCTGTTTGAGATCTTTCTTCTTCTTCTTTTTCTTCTTCAGCAATTCTTTAGTGACGAATATCTTGTCTTTCTCTGCTTCACCGAATTTTCTTTCACTTGATACTTCAAATCTTCAGCGACATAAATTTAGCCTTTTCTGCTTCACTGAATTTTCTTCCACTTGAGAGATTTTTCCTAAAGAGGTGTTTTTGATCCCTAAAAAAAAAAATTCTTTTGGTGTGCAGGGATGGTTTGATCCTTGAAAAGATTTTTCTTTTTGTGTGCAAGGATAATTTGATCAAAGAGAATTCTATGCCTTTTATACTATATATTCATTTCATGCATATCCTTCACGTTTAACCACTACCAATTTTCCACTTCTCCACATCTTTTTTTTTTCCTTCGTCGAAACACACACGTTCTAACCCACGTTTATATTTTGAATTTTCTTTAATCATCAGTCCTAGATCTTTGAAAAATTTCCTGCAAAATAAACTTTCTCGTCCAAAGAATTTTTCATCAAATGTAATAAGAAGTCATTACTTTAATGTTAACTAAACGAGTAACACAAGCATATATATATAACTTAATGTTTTTAACTTAACGAGTTCCTCATGTCCCATTTCACGTGACAAGTACTGTACCTAACTCAACGAACTAAGTCTGTGGTGTTATGCTAACTCAACGAACCAACTTAACCTTTCTTTCAGAAGGTTAAACGATAACTCACCGAAAATAGTTTAAGTTTCGAATAGTTACGGTTGTAAGTCACCGAAAAACTCTTTATATCATAAAACTAGTGAGACACGTGTCAAGACCTGAAAACATGACTTAAGTTATCTTTCGGATAGTTATGACTGTAAGTCTTCAAAAAAACTTTAACTCACCGATTCAGTAATAAACAAATATTTTTGTAATAAGAATTTTACCACGTGCAAAAATAACAACTTAAGTTTGTAACGCTAACCTAACGCGTTGCCTTAGTGTTCAATATAGCAACTCAACGCGTTTAGTTATGTTAACTTAACGAGTTAAACATGTGCACCTCACGCGATACAATATAACATTCATAACTTATAATTTCACCACGTGTATAACACTAACTTAACGAGTTCGTCTCTTCTTTTACTCACTAACTTAACGTTTAGTTAAATGAGAAATTAAAGCAATGAAATGATTAGTTATTAACTTCAGATCCAATACAGACAAGTATTTATATCAATAAGCTTTTTCTGTATTAATTGATGATTTTAATTTTTTTCACAATCAATAGTAATTGAGCAAATATGATTATTTTCATTCAGCACACATCATCAAAACAAAATACTCAACAATCTCCCCCTTTTTAATGATGACAAAACCATATTAAATCAATTATGAAATATGTTTAACTCAACAAAGCACCTTTGTTGGGTTAACTTTTAATTCAACAAACTTGTTTGTTGACTTAAGTTCACTTAAGCTTATTTCTATTGTTTGTGTAAATTTTACCTCTCAGAACTAAAACTCTCAGATGTCAATAATTATATAAGTATCAGTTTTCTAATTATCATCTGTCAGATTACAATAACCATTTAAATACCATCTCCTTTTATAATATATATATGTAATTAAGATCATAATCATCTTTTTATAATATTTCTCCCCCTTTTTGTCATTAATCAAAAAGATAATTACGAAGAATATATATATATATAAGAGATACAATTATAACAACTCTTTCTGTAAACAAAAATAATAATTGAACACATTTACAGAAAAATGATTGTTCAATGAATTAAGCAAGTAATACAAACATTACATTTTGTATTCAGAAACAAACAAAAACAGTTATCAACCCCTCCTAAGTATATCACTTATAGCATTACATATTTTATCTCCTAGATGCCTAATATCATTTCTGATGTCGTTAAGCACTTCATCTAAGTCAGGAGGTAGCTGGGTTTGTTGTGCTGCTTGAACTAAATAACTTTGTTGTTCTTGTTGTATATGGTCTGTATAATCAGGTTGTTGTTGTTGTTGTCGTTGAGGTTTATGCATGGCCTGAAATTTTTGCAAATCTTTAACACTAAATGCTCTCATGCCTTTAGTTTCAGAGGGCCAGTCAGATAAAGTCAATTGGCTTGCAAGGATTCTACATACAGCATCACCATAAAATAACTTTGAACTCATATGCTGTATTTGAGACATAAAAACATCAAACCAATTTATTTGAATTCTATTCAGTAGGCCATAAGTTGCATATCAACAGCTTCTGCTGACTTCCAAATTGTGTCCAACTCTCTGAAATAAATTTGCATGCAGTATATTCGCAATAAACCTTGCCTCTACATTCAGATTTTCCATTAATCTCATTTCAGAATATACATCTGGAATTTTTGATAAAGACTAAATGTTCCATTCCAATTGTCTTATCATGTCAAATCTATTTGTAACAACAACACCTTCATTCTTTAATCCTAACACTTCAAAAATTAACTCAGGAGACAATATAAACTCCTGTTCATTTATTTGAGTTTTCAGAAAATTTCCATTCTTGACCAAATTGCTATAAAATGCTGCAATAAGCTCTATGTATTGCTTCCATTTCGTTCCTACTGGCAAGAATTTAATGAGGCCTTGAAACTCAAACAGATCTCTTATTTCCATCAAATTTCTGAATTTTATTGGACGAGCATGCAAAATCTGACATGTAATCAGATTATTGTATTTCTGCAATGCTTCTTCAAATCTAAAATGAATTGTATTACCTTGAATTTGTAATATTGTACACAAAGAAGGTGATACCTGAAGCCGTGATTCAGAGTTTAATTCATCTTCAGGAACCTCTTCTTCAAAATGAATGTCATGTTGTTCCTCTTCCAAAATATTATCTTGAAGCTGCTCAGGTAAGCTTGATTCTTCAACTTCAACAGTGTTAGGAACATTTTCAATATGCTCAACATTCATCTGGTCAGTCTCTATAGAATGTTCAAAGTTCAATTGTTCCACAAATTCTACAGCTGTTGTATCTGTCTATAATTGTTCATTTTGTTCAACAGATATTTCCATTGAGTCATGCTGTGAATTCTCAAACTTTGCTTCTATAGATTCTATAGAAGGCTGGTTAACTTTTAGCTCTTCTAGAGTCTTAACATTTTTAATATCTGCTACTCTAGACAATTCAGCCTGTGAACTAGTTACTACCTCAACATTGTCAATTATATCTGCAATAACTTGTTCAATGTCAGGTGTCTAATGCTCTGATTTGTCAATTTCTGCATCATCAGGACTTGTACTAATAGAAAAACTTGAGCTCATATTTGACTTGTATTTCTTCTCAAGCTTTCTAGCAAGGGAAAATAAAGTCTCATTATCTTCATCAGTTTCAATGTGTTTGGAACTGATGAGTTTATCAAATGCACAATAAGGTACAATGTCTAGACATACATTGTCCTTTGGAAATAAATTTTCATCTGATTGTCCTTTTCCAACAGACTTTGTTTCCTTAGACATAATTTTTCAGATTTTTCTTCTTTTATAACATTTTTGTTTCTCCTCTTCAAGTATTGCTGTTTTCTTTTCAAATTGCTCTATAAAAGTTTTCTGCTTTAATTCTTCTAAGGCACTCTCAATTGCTACGACCTTTCGAAGACTGTCAACTTTTGCTTTGTCTACAGCAATATTTGATTCTACTTGTTTTGAATATAAAGGAGTAGGGATAGTTGATTCATGTTCTTCCGCAAATGCATGTAGTCTTGTACCATTTATAAGAGTTTGAGGAGTTCTATTTGATGAACCTACACCTTTTTCCAAATATTTTGCATATTGTTCCAAAAATGCAATCTCAACACATTTCATTCTGTATTCTCTATCAAATTTACTTTGAATCCCCATGTATGTAATACTAGCATCAGTATTTTGGAGTTCTTGTCTAACTTCATTTAGTATACCTTCAGAAAAGAAATATTCACTATAAATTTCTTCTAACCTTTTGTCCACTCGAAATATTTTCTTGAACCAAGTACGTGGAACTTCATCATTCTCTATTTCTTTTCCTTTTGCATCTCCTCTACTTTTGCCTTTTCCTCTACGACGACCTTTGTAGAACTTGAAGACCATCGTCGTAGGTTGTAACAGCAACAAGCGGCAAAATATTTTCATGACAAAGTTTACAAATAACCTAAGTGCCCGTGTAATAAGTGTTTAAATAGGGTTTTTAGGCGTATAACTTAACGTGAAGAGAAGTCAGGTTTAGAAATTAATTAAATATTGAATAAAGTTTATTCAATCGAGGCACCCAAAATATTCAAGTATAACTCGTTGAGTTAACTAACCTAACGAGTAAAACGCTGTCTAGAGGTAGTTTTACACATTACTTTATCTAACATAACGTCTAGTTAGTACACTTAAAATAATTTTCGGATGCTTCCAACTGAAACGTTCCGAAAACAACACACATGCTAAACTTAACATTATCTTGAGAACATTGTAAACTATTTAAACATTTTGTCCTTTGCATCTAAAATAGTTTGTATGTCTTTTTAAATTATTTCATCAAGATTTTAAGAGGACATTAATTCAGATTAACTATGATTTCTATTCTAAATTATATTAATCTGTTTTCGACATTGTTAATCCTCCCCCTACAAATATACTTCAAATATATTCAATCAAAATACAAAATATACTTATAGTGACAATAGATGTTAAGTATAACTATACTTTTAAATTTTCTTTTTAGAGACTTCCGTTATTTTGACATCATCAAAAATGATTTCCAGAATCAATTCCTACTATATATGAATCAAAACACAAATTTGTACTCAATGTGATTAATTTAAGGAGAATAAAAGAATGTATCTCAAATAAACGTTTTCAAAAGTACTAATGTTGATTCAATAAATCAGTAGTCATATTGGTAGAAACTATATGTGATTCAAAGATATCTGTAATTAATGAAACAACATTTTTTTTTTTTTTTCAAAATAGTGAATATTGATAATTTTCTTTAAAAGTTAGTTTGAAAAGCTTGAATCATACAAGAGCTTTCTAATGTACCTGTGTAATGAGCTTTTAGTCAACAATCCCAGATCTGATCAGGACCCTAGGTTACCAGATTTAAAGAATCCTTTTTGAGGACAACAATCCTTACATACCTATCTACTTAAGTACAAAAGGCTCGTCATCAAATCGATTAATAAACTCTCAAAGATTTTCACTTCGTAAGTACTTTTCATTTTAAGCACAGTATATATGTATTCCATTAATATAAATGCAATAAAACACAAATTTCATACAATTTTTACTTCTATGACTGTACTAAGACTATGAATCAATTTCAATAAGCTTATACTTTTGATTAACAGTTTAAGATGAGTTACATATAACTTATTCTACAAGTTTAATCAATTAAGACAAATTTATGCATGATCATATGCATTTTCCTTGATTCAAAGAAAACATTTAATCAAAATTTCAGAATGTCAGAAGTATTTAATGTTTTTCATTTACACTTCCATTTAAAATCATAAAAACCATTAAAATTGATAAACTACTTAAAATCAATAAGATACTACTATGATTTTACAATAAATACATAGTGTCTTAAGTAGCAGTTTAGATATTACTTTAGATATTTATAATAAGTATATAATATCTATGAGGTGAACAACATCTTCAATAATATTTATCTTTTTATGTGGAGTTTAAGCATTTTACACATCACATAGCCTACAAATACCTAAATTTAATCTAATGTTGCAGAATGTATTTTCATCTAGAGGTTTTGTAAATATATCAGCTAATTGATTTTTACTAGACACAAATTCTAATTTAATTTTTCCTTTAATTACGTTATCTCTTAGAAAATGATGTCTAACCTCTATATGCTTTGCTCTTGAATGTAATAGAGGATTTTTGGAAAGATTTATTACAGAACTACTATCACTATAAATCTCAGTTGTATCATAAGATAATCCAAAATCTTCTAAAGTTTTCCTTATCCACAGAATCTGAGTGCAACACAGTGCAGTAGCAACATATTCAGCTTCTATAGTAGAAAGTGCTACACAGTTTTGCTTTTTACTAAACCATGACACCAAGTTATTTCCCAATAATTGACATATGCCACTGGTACTCTTTCTATCAGATTTAGATCCTACATAATCAGCATCAGTATATCCTATAAGATCTATTGAACTATCCTTAGAATAATACAATCCGAAATTTTTAGTTCCTTGTATATATCTAAATATTCTTTTAACTGCAATTAAGTGTGATTCTTTAGGATTAGATTGAAATCTAGCACAAACACACACAGCAAACATAATATCAAGTCTACTAGCAGTCTAATAAAGTAAAGAACCAATCATACTTCTGTATTTTCTTTGATCTATGGATTTTCCTATGTCATCAATATCTAGCTTTAAAGAAGTACTCATAGGAGTTCCTCGAATCCTTGCATCATTAAAATTAAATTTCTTAAGCATTTCATCTGCATATTTTTCCTGATTTAAAAATATACCTTTATCCATTTGCTTAATTTGAAGTCTTAGAAAATATGAAAGTTCTCCTGTCATACTCATTTCAAACTAATTAGTCATCTCTTTAGAGAATATTTTTATCAACTTATCAAAGGTTGCTCCAAAGATTATATCATCCATGTATATTTGAACAACAATCTGATCTTTACCATCCCTCTTAATAAATAGAGTATGATCCACTTTTCCCATGATATAGTCTTTTTCTATTAAAAAAGTAGACAATCTTTCATACCATGATCTAGGTGCTTGCTTCAAACCATATAAGGCTTTCTTCAATTTATACACAAAGTCAGGATTTTTAATATCTTCAAATCCAGGTGGTTGTTTTACATAGACTTCTTCATTAATTAAACCATTTAGAAATGCACTCTTTACATCCATTTGATATAATTTAAATTTCATATAACAAGCATAGGCCAATAATATTCTAATACTTTCTAACCTAGCCACAGGAGCAAATCTTTCATCATAATCTAATCCTTCTTCCTGTGTATACCCTTGTGCAACTAATTTAGCTTTATTCCTTATAACTTGACCAGTTTCGTTAATTTTGTTTCTAAAGATCCACTTTGCACCTATTATGGACTGATTTTCTGGTGGAGAGACTAATTCCCATACATCATTTCTGATGAATTGATTTAGTTCTTCTTGCATTGCCACTATCCAATTTTCATTAGATAATGTTTCTTCTATATTCCTTGGTTCCACCATAGAAACAAACATACACATACTATTTAAATTTACTGAAGCTCTAGTTTTAACTCCCTCATTAATATTACCAATGACTTGAGTAATGGGATGTGATGAAGAATAACGCCAATTTCTCTAATTTTCCTCAATATTCTCATCAACATCTGAAGGTACATCACTTTCAACATTAGTTTGATCATTTAAGTTTATATTTTTGATTTTCTCAGATAAATCATCAATCTCTCTATTGATCTCTAAGTCTTTTGGAAGATTGATCAAATCATCATTATCAACTTTAGATTGAGATTCTCTAAAAGAATTTTCATTGAAGCTTACGTGGAGGGTTTCTTCAATAGTCCTAGAAGTCTTGTTGTATACTCTATAGGCTTTACTTTTAGTAGAGTAACCTACAAATATTCCTTCATCCGATTTAGCTTGAAATTTATCCCTTTTATCCTTAGTATTACAACAAAACACGTGCAGCCAAATGGTTTCATATAGGAAATTTTTGGAACCCTATTAAACATAATTTCAAAAGGAGTTTTATTAATATGAGGTCTTAAATGGCTTCTGTTAATAACAGAACAAGCTGTATTTACTGCTTCAGCCCAAAGATTTTGAAGTAACTTATATTCATTCAACATAGTTCTGGCCATTTCTTGAAGTGATCTATTCTTTCTCTCAACAACACCATTTTGACACGGTGCTCTTGGAAAAGAAAAGTTGTGATCAATGCCATGCTCATTACAATAATTATCCATTTGATCATTATCTAATTTAGTTCCTTGATCACTCCTAAGTTTTTGAATAGAAACACTCTGCTCATTTTGAACAAAATTGCAAAACATTTTAAACTTTTCAAAAACTTCTGTTTTAGATGCTAGAAAATATACCCAAGTGTATTTAGAGAAGTCATCTACTAAAACAAATACATACCGTTTACCACCAAGACTCATGATTCTTGTTGGTCTAAATAGATCCATATGTATAAGTTCTAAGACTCTCTTGCTTGAAATATCAGTTTTGGATTTAAAAGAGTTTTTATGAAGTTTACCTAACTCACATGCATCACATATAAAGTTCTTTGAGTATTTAATCTTTGGTAAACCTCTCACTAAATGTTTTTTTGATAGATTATGTAACAGTTTCATATTTATACGCTCAATCCTTCTATGCCACAGATATGCATCACTAGTTTCAGCTAGCAAACATGAATTTAAATCAACTACACCAGAAGGTAAAGATAAAATACATACAAAACATTTTCTTTTAGTAATAAACTTAATTTCATCTGTATTTGTATCAATTATTTTGCATACATTATCTTCAAACACTAAATAATATCCATTTTCAGTTAGTTTTATGACACTCAGCAAATTAAATCCTAGGTTTTCTATATATAGTACATTCGAAATAACACAAGTAGGAGTTATTTGAACATTGCCCATACCTATGATTTTATCTTTGCTTTTGTTTCCAAATGTTACACTTCCTTTCATGGTATTTGTAAAATTTTGTAATAGACTTTTCTATCAGGTCATGTGACTTGACGCTCCCCTGTCCAAGATCCATTTCGATGTTGTTTCCTCTTGTAGCACAAATTAAGAAAAACTTTTCTTAGTACCCAATGTTGTTGAGGACCAAGTTCATTAAACGCATATTTCTTCTTTTTGTTTAAAAATAGTTTAACATTATCATTTATATTCTTATTAATTGTAAGTACTATTGATTTATCATTAGCTTCATACTCACATATAGCATTATTACTTTTACAATCATTCTTTTTGTTTTCAGATGTAGTATAATCAAGACCAAACGGATTTTTATCAGATTTTAATTTTATTTTAGTCATGCTCATACATTTCAGTAAGTTCATACCAAGATTTTTTACTTGTATTAACATTTTTCATACATACAAAATCTTTTTCTACACAAGAATTTTTAATTTTATCACATGTAGAATGAATAATTGGTCTAATACCAGTGTATTGAATTACATGCTCAGGTTTCTGAATTTCCAGTTTATTACAATTGTCTGAAATTTTAGAAACATTAGAAACTGAATTTCCAAAACAAGAAACAAGATTTTTAAAAACATTAATAGTCATGTTAGAAGTACAATTTGACAAATCACATTGATTTATATTATTACTACATGATTCATCCCTTGAAGTACCTACTTCTACATATTTATTACCTTGTTTCATAATAAAAGGAATTTTAGTCTTAGATTTACTTAAGCTGCAACTAATAAATCCTTTATTGGCTTGAGATTCAGGGTATTCAGGATAATCAAATCCTAAGCCAAATTTATAAGACACCATAGGGGTACTAGTTAGTTTGTTTAACTTAGTTTGACTTAAATTCCATTTCTCAATGGTACAATTTAAATCCAGCTCTCTCAATTTTAATACTATGGTAACCTACTTTGCTTTTCACTTTTCCTTATAGGACAATCTGGAGAAAGATTTCTAGGTTTCTTACAGTTGTAACAAACATACTTTCTAGATGAAGAATTCTTGTCATTTAGTGATTTTGACGTTGAGGGTTTATCATTTTTGTTCCTTTGCTTTTTCCTAGCTTTCCATGCTTTCTTGAATTTTTGAGTCAGCAAAATCAAATCCTTGTCAAAATCAGTAAATATATCAGAATCTGAATTAATTTCGAAGGCTATTTCTTTCTTATTTTTTAGTTTGTTGTGACTCAGTGATTCATTTAATTGAACTTCATAAGCTGTTAAGTTACCTATAAGTTCATTCATAGTATAAACATTTAAATCTCATGATTCCTCAATTGATGTTACTTTCTAAGACCATTTAGAACTTAGGGATCTGAGAATTTTCCTCACCAAATCCTTCTGTTCAAAATTCTTTCCTAAACATTTTAAAGAGTTTATGATATCAAGAAATCTGGAAAACATCTCAGAAATATTTTCATCTTCATGCATCTTAAAGAGTTCATACTTATGAATCAACATCTTTATTTTAGTCTCTTTAACTTGAGAAGTACCTTCATGTGAAACTTCTAATCCATGCCACACCTCATAAGCAGATTTATATGTCGACACTTTACTGAACTATTCATAACTCAATGCACAAAATAAAATATTTAAGCACTTAGCATTCAGAGTTTCATTTTCCTTTTTAGTAATTGTCCAAGTATTATAAGGAGTAGTTAACAGAGTATATGGTTTAAAAATCATGAACCACAACTTATGATCTATACTTTGAAGAAAAACAGTCATCCTATATTTCCAATATTCAAAATGTATTACATCAAATAAAGGAGGATGATTAAGATTTTGGCCTTCATATAAAGAAAAATTACCATTTCCAGTAGCCATCTTACCTTAGATTTTTCAACCTATTTGATTTTAAATCAAGAGAGTTAAATGTATGCTCAGATATTAATTTCTATTTAAAAACAAGGAAGGTAGAATAAGCAATGATATTAAATAAGTTGGTATCGATTTTATATCAAAGATTATTAACAAAGCTCTGATACCACTTGTAGGATCGTATGGCTACACAAGAGGGGGGTGAATTGTGTATCTTTAATATTTTCTGAAATATAATTGAAACTTTAAAACTCAAAAACAAGTCGAGACATTATTTTCATAAAATCATTTTTATTCAAGGTTTCAATTACAATATAAAATTCAATTCTCCTCAGAAATTGTAGATGCAATTATAACTCGATACCATGTATCATCTAAATAATTTCATAACTACAAACAGAGAAAACTAATTTGCGGAATTTAAAACTTTTCTCCCTGTTTAAGATCTTTCTTCTTCTTCTTTTTCTTCTTCAGCAATTCTTCAGTGACGAATATCTTGTCTTTCTCTGCTTCACTGAATTTGCTTTCACTTGATACTTCAAATCTTCAACAACATAAATTTAACCTTTTCTACTTCACTAAATTTTCTTCCACTTGAGAGATTTTCCCCGAATAGGTGTTTTTGATCCATAAAAAAAAAATTTCTTTTGGTGTGTAGGGATGGTTTGATCCTTGAAAAGATTTTTCTTTTTGTGTGCAAGGATAATTTGATCAACGAGAATTCTATGCCTTTTATATTGTATATTCATTTCATGCATATCATTCATGTATAACCACTACTAGTTTTCCACTTCTCCACGTCTTTTCTTTTTCCTTCATCGAAACACACACGTTCTAACCCACGTTTATATTTCGAATTTTCTTTAATCATTAGTCCTAGATCTCTGAAAAATTTCATGCAAAATAAACTTTCTCGTCCAAAGAATTTTCCATCAAGTGTAATAAGAAGTCGTTACTTTAATATTAACTAAACGAGTAACACAAGTATATATATATAACTTAACGTTTCTAACTTAACGAGTTCCTCATGTGCCATTTCACGTGACAAGTACTGTAGCTAACTCAACGAACCAACTTAACCTTTCTTTCGGAAGGTTAAACGATAACTCACCGAAAACAGTTTAAGTTTCAGATAGTTATGGTTGTAAGTCACTGAAAAACGCTTTATATCATAAAACTAGTGAGACACGTGTCAAGAACTGAAAACATGACTTAAGTTATCTTTCGAATAGTTACGACTGTAAGTCTTCGAAAAAACTTTAACACACCGATTCAGTAATAAACAAATGCTTTTGTAATAAGAATTTTACCACGTGCAAAAATAACAACTTAAGTTTATAATGCTAACCTAACGCGTTGCCATAGTGTTCAATATAGCAACTCAACGCGTTTAGTTATGTTAACTTAACGAGTTAAACATGTGCACCTCACGCGATACAATATAACATTCGTAACTTATAATTTCACCACGTGTATAACACTAACTTAACGAGTTCATCTCTTCTTTTACTCACTAACTTAACATTTAGTTAAATGAGAAATTAAAGCAACGAAACGACTAGTTATTAACTTTAGATCCAATACAGACAAGTATTTATATCAATAAGCTTTTTCTGTATTAATTGATGATTTTAATTTCTTTTCACAAGCAATAGTAATTGAGCAAATATGATTATTTTCATTTAGCACACATCATCAAAACAAAATACTCAACAATCTCCCCCTTTTTAATGATGACAAAACCATATTAAATCAATTATGAAATATGTTTAACTCAACAAAGCACCTTCGTTGGGTTAACTTTTAATTCAACAAACTTGTTTGTTGACTTAAGTTCACTTAAACTTATTTCTATTGTTTGTGTAAATTTTACCTCTCAGAACTAAAACTCTCAGATGTCAATAATTATATAAGTATCAGTTTTCTAATTATCATCTGTCAAATTACAATAACCATTTAAATAGCATCTCCTTTTATAATATATATATGTAATTAAGATCATAATCATCTTTTTATAATATTTCTCCCCCTTTTTGTCATTAATCAAAAAGATAATTACAGAGAATATATATATATATAAGAGATATAATTACAACAACTCTTTCTGTAAACAAAAATAATAATTGAACACATTTACAGAAAAATGTATTGTTCAATGAATCAAGCAAGTAATACAAACATTACATTTTGTATTCAAAAACAAACAAAAATAATTATCAACCCCTCCTAAGTATATCACTTATAGCATTACATATTTTATCTCCTAGATGCCTAATATCATTTCTGATGTCGTTAAGCACTGCATCTAAGTCAGGAGGTAGCCGGGTTTGTTGTGCTGCTTGAACTAAATAACTTTGTTGTTCTTGTTGTATATGGTCCGTATAATCAGGTAGTCATTGTTGTTGTTGTCGTTGAGGTTTATGCATGGCCTGAAATTTTTGTAAATCTTTAACACTAAATGCTCTCATGCCTTTAGTTTTAGAGGGCCAGTTAGATAAAGTCAATTGGCTTGCAAGGATTCTACATACAGCATCACCATAAAATAACTTTGAACTCATATGCTGTATTTGGGACATAAAAACATCAAACCAATTTATTTGAATTCTATTCAGTAGGCCATAAGTTGCATATCAACATCTTCTACTGACTTCCAAATTGTGTCCAACTCTATGAAATAAATTTGCATGCAGTATATTCGCAATAAACCTTGCCTCTACATTCAGATTTTCCATTAATCTCATTTTAGAATATACATCTGGAATTTTTGATAAATACTGAATGTTCCATTCCAATTGTCTTATCTTGTCAAATCTATTAAAGCAACTTAACGTTTAGTTAAATGAGAAATTAAAGCAACGAAACGACTAGTTATTAACTTCAGATCCAATACAGACAAGTATTTATATTAGTAAGCTTTTTCTGTATTAATTGATGATTTTAATTTCTTTTCACAAGCAATAGTAATTGAGAAAATATGATTATTTTCATTTAGCACACATCATCAAAACAAAATACTCAACAGGAAAAGACCAAGGAGAACCAGAAGAATTGGCAATAGCTATAACACATTTGGTATTTGATGCTCGGTGCAAAAAGAGGGCTGTAGAAAAGTTGAAAGCCGAATATAAAATTAAAGTAGATCAACATCATGAAGCTACTACTAGACCTGTTGCAAAAGGAGATGAAGCTGCTCCTTCGAGACTAGTAATTATGGAAATAGTTAAATAGGAAGAGCTAGTACTTGTGGCTCAAAGGCTTGCAGAGCCTATTTTTGTGGATTTAATCTCAGATGAGGAAGAGGAAGACCAGACACAATTAATTGGAAAAGGAAAAGGAAAAGAGATAGTGTCTGAATATCAAGAGGAGATTAAATTTGAAAGACAAATGTCAATAGAGCCTGTAGAGCCAAATTTTTGTAAACCTGTTATTCGATTCTAAAGAGGAGCATGAGCAGCAGCAGCAAGAGCAAAGAGAAGAAGAAAAACAGGCTGAAACTAGTCTGCTGTACAAAAAGAAAAAACAAAAATTAGGGCAGAAGCTGATTTGCCAGGGACTCCATCTCAATCTGCCACAGAATCAGAAAGAATAGTGACAATGCAGATTGATAGTCAAGAGGAAGAAGAAGAAGAAAAAAATGAACAAGAAGTTGAACAAGTATATATGGAAAGAGATGACTCAACAGATTCCACTAAAGAGCAAAGAACTCTTACGCAAATTTTGGACAGTATTCAAGCTAGTGTGGAGAGTTCTATCAACTCACCACCGTTGACAAAAGCAAAAGCAAAAATGCTGGAATCTGTGGAGCATCTTCAGCAAGAACAAAATCAACTTTTGGAAGAGGAAGTTCAAAAACAAACCCCTCAGGAGCAACAAATGCATATTCCTAGTCCTTCTGAAGCAACAATTTTAAATGAAGTACATTTTTAGAGTCAGGAAGTTTATGACAAATGTCAAGAGATTAGGGGTTACGATATCATTTACAGTAGACCAGTAAATTGGGATAGAATGTAGGAAATCAAAGAATTATTTGAACTTCAAGGTTTACTGAAGTTTATTTCTCAAGAAAGAGGGCATGCAATATATGAGAATCTAGTGCCCTACTTTTATTCAAACTTAAGAGAAGGAGAAGGAGGATTAATTTCCAACGTGGAGGAAGCTGATGTACAAATAACACTAGAGCTTCTCCACAACATTCTTGGATTGAAAAATGAAGGGAAAGAAATTTTGGAAAGCACAACTGCCATTGAGTGGACAGAACAGGAAATCAAGGATAGTTTAGCTATCAATCCTAGTGTGCCATTATTAAACAGACTGAAGCACTTAAATGGTAAAGCACACTTGGTAGCTAACATTTTGATCAAAAATGTCTACCAACGACAAGGCCATGATATTGAACTGAGTCAATTTGTCAAATGGGCCACATATGCAGTTGTGAATAGAATTCAGATAAATTGGTCTGTAGTTTTCATCCCCAAGCTGAAAGTAGTAAAGAAGAAATTATTTTATGGAGATTTGATTCCACTACTAATGGTGGACTGTATTGATTTCATGAAATAGGCATCTAAAAAGATCAAATCAAGAACTATCTAAATTCTCTAAGGAAATAATAAGCATCCTCTCTTTCTAATCCATGAAAATGTGGCAATTGACTAATATAATTAGATTTCAGTTCAAACCTATCTCCCACAAAGTTTGGCAATCGAATACAAGAAGGTTCATCAACTATTCAGGATACAGAATCTCTCCTAATGGTTTTTCTACTAGAGCAGTCATCTCTACGTTCTCTTTTAAAGAAAGGTTAGCTACACCCCAAAGAATTTTGTTAAAGTTCAGTTTAGAAAAATTTTCAGTACTCCTCTGCGATGAAAATTCCTAGGTAGGTATTCTTACTAATCGTTTAGTACTTAGAGAACAGGTCCATGTGCTCATAAATAAATAGCAGAAGATTAATTACATACCAGTCTGAAGCTTTCCATTCAATAAATATTTGTTGTCGGATGAAGTTGAATCAGCTGCTTCTCCTTCCAGTTCCTCCAATGCATTCTCCTTTCTTTTAAAAGTGCTGGTAACTCGTAAATAACATTCTGTTTTATATATATACTGCACATCCATAAAGTGAATAAATCTCGTTACAAGAACGTGTCTTGCAACGTGCATCGTGGTTCCTATTTTTATGGGTACGTGTACCACTACTAATTTCAAATTTTGGTAACCACTAAACCGACGAAGTTTCGTTCATGGTTAAAATAATAACGATTCTGCTTAGTCCATGAACTAACCTCGTTGAGTTACAGATAACTCAACAGAACACAGTCGGTTATTGTTGCTAACTCCACGGACTAACTTCGTTGAGTTACAAATAACTCAACGGAGTAACCTTATATTATATTACTGACCTCGTGGAGTTACGGTTAACTCAATGAACTTACTTCGTTGAGTTAACACTTGGCAACTTCTAAGTTTTACTCCTCGTAAATTTCTCTCTACCTTTTTTTTTTTTCATTCTACTTAACTGAAATAAAGTTAAATCTATGTCATTAATGCATCATTTGAATCAAAATTCGTTTAAATCTGAACATTATATAAAGATTTAACTTGCAGGTCATTTTATGTTATGTAGAATTTACATTTTACCCTGCAACATGCATAAATTTTTAAGCATTTATCTTGTCATTCAGCAAATTGTAAATCTATTAAACATTCATTCATAAAGTTCCACAAATTATATATAACATTCAATACATGCCATTCATTTCTCATTCAAAACACGTATGAAAATTGCATCTGAAAAATTATATTCATTAATCTGAATCAATTTACAGTACAAGTACATCATACAATTTTTCTTACAATTTTATACAAGTAGATGAACAATACAATTTAATCTCTATTCCTAAGTTCATCTACATCCTTTTGGAGTTTTTCTAACTGAAGTTCTAATTGATTAATTCTTTCTACATCTCCTGTAATTCCTCTAGAAGGTACAACTAGCTCTGCAGCTACAAAATTTCTATATTCTTTAACTGAAATGGTTCTAGATCTGATCCTTTTTTATGCCCATTTAGTGAAATCAATACAATCCACCATCAATAGTGGAATCAAATCTCCATAAAACAATTTCTTCTTTACTATTTTCAGCTTGGAGATAAAAACTACAAACCAATTTATTTGAATCCTATTTACAACTGCATATGTGGCCCATTTGACAAATTGACTTAATTCTATGTCATGGCCTTGTCATTGATAAATATTCTTAATCAGAATGTTGGCTACCATGTGTGCTTTACCATTTAAATGCTTCAATCTATT
This sequence comes from Cymodocea nodosa, assembly GCA_036874045.1. Classification (NCBI taxonomy): domain Eukaryota; kingdom Viridiplantae; phylum Streptophyta; class Magnoliopsida; order Alismatales; family Cymodoceaceae; genus Cymodocea; species Cymodocea nodosa. The sequence continues at coordinate 16,869,229 of JAZBRI010000003.1, read as the reverse complement.
TAATAAAGGCACACCAGGATTAATAGCTAAACAATCTTTGATTTCCTGTTCAGTCCATTCAACTGTAGTTGTGTCTTCCAAAATTTTTAGTCCTTCATTCTTTAATCCAAAAATGTTGTGAAGAAGCTCTAGTGTTATCTGTACGTCTACTTCCTCTACGTTGGAAATTAATCCTCCTTCTCCTTCTCTCAAATTTGCATAAAAATAGGGCACTAAATTCTCATAAACTACATGCCCTCTTTCATGAGAAATAAATTTCAGTAAACCTTGGAATTCAAATAAATCTTTGATTTCTTGCATTCCATCCCAATTTACTGGTCTACTGTAAATAATATCATAACCCCTAATTTCTTGGTATTTTGTATAAGCTTCCTAACTCCAAAAATGTACTTCATTCAAAATTGTTGTTTCAGTCAGGTCAGGAAGGTGACTTTGTTGTTCTAGAGAGGTTTGTTCTTGATATTCCTCTTCTATAGGCTGCATTTGAACATTCACTACAAATTCCTGAATTTCTGTTTCTGTTTGTGGTGGTGAGCTGGCAAAACTCTCCACTCTATCTTGAATTCTCTCCATAAATTGCTGAAGAGTTTCTTGCTCTTCAATGGAATCTATGAAATTATTTTTGTTTAAATGGCTTCTTTCAGCCTCTTCATTTTCTACTCTTTCTTCTTCCTCCTGACTACCAATCTGTTTTGTCACTGTTCTTTCTGATTCTGTAATAGATTAGGATGGAGTCACGGGAAATTCAATTTTTGCCCTTATTTCTATTTCTTCTTGTTGTACAGGCTGTAGACTAATTTCAGCCTATTTTTCTTCTTATCTTTGCTCCTGTTGCTGCAGCTCCTCCTACTCCTCAGAATCGGATAGCAGGTTTATAAATATTTACTCCATAGGCCTTGTGAAAATTGGTACTTCACATTTAATTTCCTCATATTCAGGCACTTTTTCTTTTCCTTTCTTTTTTTTGATTAATTATGCTTGTTCTTCCTCTTCTTCTTCTGAAATTAAATCTACAAAAGTAGGCTCTACAGGCTTTCGAGCCACAGGTACTGGCTCTTCCTGTTTAATTCTCTCTATAATTACTAGTCTCGAAGGACCAGCCTTAACTTCTCTTGCAGCACTTGATTTAGCTGCTGCCTGATGCTGTTCAACTTTAATTCTGTACTAGGCCCTCATCTTTTCTTCGACCCTTTTTTTCTTAATGGCATCATATGAAATATGTGCCTTAGCCGTAGCTATTTCTTTAGTATCACCTTGGTCTCTTGCTGTTTTGACCAAGCTAGTAAATTCTTTCTCTTCTTCTTCAGTTCTCGGCCAAGCAAATGCTACTTGTGGCAATGGCTCTATGGGCTGAACTAAAGGTCCTGACTACTATTCCTCAGGAATAGGTCTTTCAGCAGTCGGTTCCTCTTGTTCTTTAGTTGCCTCTTCTTCATTTTCTTTCCTTTCTTGCTCCCAAATCACCCATCTAGCTCGTCTACAGATTCGTCTTTTGAACCAAAGTCGGGACTTACGTTGGATTAATTCTAGGGCAACTTCATTACTTGGCCTTATTTTTCTTTCCTTGCTTACAGCAATTTCTGTTGCAACATTTATTCTTGTTTCCATTATTTAAGGTATTTGTATACCCAATTCTACTAAATCTCTTCTAAAATTGAAAAGTTCTGATTCTACCTTCTGTAGCTCTTTCTCTCTTGTCGTATTTCTGATCTTCTACTACGTGTGCCATTCTTCTGATTCCTTCAAAAATTCTGATGTGTCAACAGCCTCTTCCCAGAACTCGGGTGTCATCTTCCTAGTCGTGGAGTTACACAACAACACGAAATCGCTCTGATTTCTACTATTCTAGATTCTAAATGATTTGTCAGATAATGCCCCCAAAACCCTAGATTTTAGTTTAAATAAACCCTAAGTTTAGGCAAGTAATCGGGTCATTTCTCGAACCAACTATTACCATCTTATCTGCGGTCTTAGCTATAGTACTCCGTTGAGTTATAGTTAACTCAACAGAATAAGCTCGTTAACTAACTTAAGACTCAACAGAGTAAGCTCGTTGAGTTAAGCGTAACTCAACGGACTTCCCGTACAAACAGATATAATAATAAAAATACTACAGATAATAGTTTTTCTATTTTTTTACCAGTTTAATCGATATGATGTTTAGGTCAGACCTAATTTTTTTTCGGTTGAACCGATACTATGTTTCGGTAAAACCAACATTTTTTTTTGAAAATTAATATATATATTTTTTATGTTCTGGTCATACCGATGGATCCAGTCGGTTGAACCGTAATGATTTTTATATTTTATAATTTTTTTAATGTTTTTTTTTATTTTATATCAATATAAAAATTGATTTCTTACTAAGTAAAGCTCAAGTAGTCCTCTACTCTGACTTCTTCTATAATTCCAAAGAAGCTTTTTGGTATTTTCAGAATAGGTCTAAGTCTTTGTCCATTTACTTTAAATATATTCTGATTTTTAGGATTTTCAATTTCAATAGCTCCATATGGATAAATATTTCGAACTACGTAAGGTCCTGCCCATCTAGATCTTAATTTTCTTGGATGGTTATGGAGTCTAGCCATATAAAGATATACTTCTTGTCCTATTTCAAAGCTTTTTAGAATAATTTTTCTATCATGCCAAAATTTAATTTTCTCTTTTTCTCTTATAGTCTTCAAATAAGCTTCATTTCTAAATTCTTCTAATTCAATTAATTACATTTTTCTATTTTCAGCAGCTTGATTTAAATTAGTGTTTAGAGTTTTTAATGTCCAATAAGCTTTATATTCTATTTCAGCTAGTAAATGACAACTTTTTCCATATACTAGCCTAAAAGGTGACATACCTAAGCTCGTTTTATAAGCAGTTCTATAAGCCCAAAGTGCATCTACCAATTTATTAGCCAAATCTGTTCTAGTAGGATTTACTACTTTTTCTAAAATTAACTTAATTTGTTTGTTTGCACTTTCTACTTGTCCACTTGTTTGCGGATGATATGATGTTGCAATTTTGTGGTTTACTCCATATTTTTTCATTAAGGCTTCAAAACTTCTATTACATAAATGAGTTCCTCTATCATTGATAATAGCTTTAGGTATTCCAAATCTAGCAAATATATTTGTTCTTATAAATTGTATTACCACTTTATTGTCATTAGTTTTTGTAGGAATAGCTTCTATCCATTTAGATACATAATCCACTCCCAACAATATGTAATTAAATTGATTAGACATAGGAAATGGACCCATAAAATCTAATCTCCACACATCAAAGATTTCAACCTCAACAATAGGATTAAGAGGCATCATATTCCTCTTTGATATTCTTCCTATTTGTTAACATCTTAAACAACTTAAGCAATATTTATGAGCATCTTTGAATAGTGTTGGCTAATAAAACCCACATTGCAAAATTTTTGTAGTAGTTTTCCCTAAACCAAAATGCCCTCTACAAGCTTGGTCATGATAGAAAGACAATATGCTTGGATATTCAGTTTTTGGAACACACCTCCTTAAAACCAGATTAGGACATTTCTTAAATAAGTATGGGTCTTCCCAATAGTAATATTTTACTCTTAAGAAAAACAATTTCTTATCTTGTCTATTCCAATCCTTAGGTGTTAGACCAGTAACTAAGTAATTAACTATGTTTGCATACCAAGGTATTGTGTTGATGGTCATTAATTGTTCATCAAGAAAATTATCCTTAATTTCAATATTTTATTTTTCTATTTGTAATCTTTATAAATGATCTGTTACTACATTCTCACAACCTTTTTTATCTTTAATTTCTAGATCAAATTCTTGTAATAATAATATCCATCGGATCAATCTAGGTTTAGTTTCTTTTTTCTTTATTAGATGTTTTAGAGTTGAATGATCCGTGTATACTATTACTTTAGCTCCAATCAGATATGATCTAAACTTTTCTAAAGCAAACACAACAGCTAATAATTCTTTTTCAGTAGTTGTGTAATTAACTTGAGCATCATTTAAGGTTTTGCTTACATAATGAATCACTCTAGGAGATTTTTCTATCTTCTGTCCTAACACTACTCCTACAGCAAAATCAGAAGCATCGCATATTAATTCAAATGGATGGTTCCAATTAGGTGCTTGAATTATAGGAGTTGAAATTCAGCTAGTCTTAAGTCTGAAAAATGCTTCCTTGCAATTTTTATCAAAGTTAAATGGAACATCGTTTAATAGATTAGTTAAAGGTCTAGCTATCTTGCTAAAGTCTTTAGTAAATCTTCTATAAAAACTAGCATGTCCTATAAATGATCTAATATCTTTTACCGATTTAGGTTCTGGTAGATTAGAAATTACTTCTATTTTAGCTTTATCTAATTCCAACCCTTTCTTAGAAACAACAAGCCCTAAGACTATTCCTTGTTTAACCATGAAGTGACATTTTTCCCAATTTAAAACCAGATTTTTCTCCACACAACGTTTTAATATTAGGTCTAAATTTTTTAAACAAACTTCATATGAGTTGCCATATACAGTAAAATCATTCATAAATATTTCTAAAAAATCTTCAGTCATTCCAATAAATATGCCCTGCATACATCTTTGAAAGGTAGCTGGTGCATTGCATAATCCGAATGGCATTCTCTTAAAAGCATAAGTTCCATTAGGACAGGTGAAAGTTTTTTTCTCTTGATCCTCTAATACTACTAGAATTTGATTATACCCTGAATACCTGTCTAGGAAATAAAAATATTCTTGCCCTACTAATCTTTCCAAATTTGATCTATAAAAGGGAAAATGATCTTTCCTATTCACAGCATTCAGCTTTCTATAGTCTATACATACTGTCCAGCCTGATTGAATTCTAGTAGGTATCAAGTCTTGACTTTCATTCCTAATAACTGTTAATCCTGATTTCTTGGGAACTACATGGATTAGACTAACCTACGAGCTATCAGAAATCAGATAAATTATGTCATTATCTAACCATTTCACTATTTCCTTCTTGACTACTTCTTTAAGGTTTGGATTTAATCTCCTCTCAGGAATTCTAACAAGTTTAGCATTCTCTTCTAAATATATGTGGTGACAGCATAAAGTTGAACTTAACCCTTTTATATCAGTCATAGTCCATCCTATTGCTTCTTTATAACTTTTTACTACACCTTTTAATTTAGCTATTTGGTCCTCTTTTAAATCTGAAGCAATAATGATTGGACAGGTTCGTTTATCTTCCAGAAATATATAGGTTAATTCAGGAGGCGAAGGATTCAATTCTAAATGTTGTCCATCAGAAGCTAGAGCTTCTAATTGAACATCATCATTTTCAAAATTAATTTCTTCCAAATCTCCTTCTATATTTATGCTTTCACTTTCCTCTCAAGTTTCAACATTGATTTGCCTATTTAATTCTTCTTGAATCACATCATCTAACATATCTCCTTCATCCTCTAAAAAGTCTATGGTATGTAAGGACATTTCTAACTCCTCAAACCTTTCTAGTTTGAAAATATTTAATTGAGTATCATCATTACCATATGCTAACTTCATTACTCCAGTCTTACAATTTATAACAACCCCTGATGTTGCTAAAAATGGCCTTCCCAAAATTAAAGATGTATCACTATTTTTATGCTTAATTTGTTGGGAATCCAAAATTACAATATCAATAGGATATATAAAATTTTTTATTTTAATTAAGACATCCTCTATTTTTCCTCTAGGGTATCTTATACTTCTATCAGCTAATTGAATAACCGTACTAGTAGGAGTTAAGCCTTCTAATCCTAAGGATGCAAATATATCACTTGGCATAACATTTATACATGCACCTAAGTCTATTAAGGTTCTTTCTAGAATGATATTTCCTATGGTGCATGATATAATAGGGATTCCAGGATCAGATAACTTTTTAGGAATTTGTGGCAGAAATAGGGAACTACTTTGCTAAGCTAAAAAGACCTTTCTAAGAACTTTTTGCTCTCTTTTCTTAGTACACCAATCCTTTAGAAATTTAGCACAAGGTGGCATTTTTCTGCAATAGATCTAGCAAAGGAATGTTAACTTGTACTTTTTCAAAAATTTCTCTGATTTTTTCTTGTTTTTCAAGTATTGTTTGTTGTAATCTTTCAAGATAGGGTGTTAAAGATTGTGATTTAAAAGATTCTTTTTCTTTCATTTGATTGTTTGATCATTTTTAGCTTCATTAGCAGATTCAGATTGTTCTTCAGTGATTTCTAGATTTTCAGCTATTACATTTTCATTATCATTTTGATTTTTACTCTTATCCACCTTCATATTATTTTCATTTTGAGTTCTTTGTGGTATATTAGCTCTAGATCTTAATGTTACACATACATCTTCCAGATTTTCGTTACTCTCATGATGTTTTTGTATATCATTTTCGTGATTATGATCTTCAATTGTTTTCAGTTTTAAAGTGCATTCTTTAAATTCTCTTCCATTAATATTTTCTGTTTACTATATATTTTGCAAATTATGCAGGTTTATAACATTATAATTTTCATTGTCCTGTTGCTTAACTTGTATTTTCATTGTATATTCGTCTAATGCTTTTAATTTTCTTTCTAGATCATCTAATCTCATTGCATTCTATTTTTGATCAATTTTCATTATGGTTTTTTCAGTTTCGTAAATTATATCCTTTTTAGGTTCTGAATATGCTTCCTTATAGTTTAATTGGTTGACTTCTTGTTACTGACACATAAAGTATTCTAGTTTGTCCAGGTTTTTCTCTATACTACGCTCCAGTCTATCATACCTATCCCAAACTTTAGTGTCTCTCAACATATTACACATTCTATACTGACCATCAGTTGGATAAACTATAGGATTCTCATACTCAGCTCTATTATACTAAGGATAATTTATTTGTTGCTCATGGGATCTAACCATCTATAAACGTCTCAGTTTCAAATAGTCAGAAATGTCGTGTCCTTCAGAATTGCAGAATTCACATATGCTAATTACAGGTTTTAGAAATCTTTGAGAATAAGCATATGCCATATTCACAATTACAGAAGAAAACACAAAACTCTGGCTATTAAAACGAAACAGCTCTAACAGTTGCTTATATTAATTCAATTCAATTCTAGACAATTCAATTCCCCGACAATGGCGCCATAAAACTTGTTTGAATTTTCCTAGCACGACACCAGAAAAACTTTGATTTGTTACTTCTATTTTTACTTAGTTAATTTAGCTTTATGTCTATTCTTTTTCTTTTAGAAGTAAACAAACAACCTTTAATACAATTTAGATATTAATTCCAATTTGTACTTTAACTACAAGTGCACAGTGTCTATTGTATCAGTGTGCAAGTACAGGTCGATCCCATAGGGAATTGCTTAAGAACTAAGAACTATTCGATTGTTAACAATCAAATTTGTATCTTCAATAAGCCTTCCGTTGAATTACCGTTAACTCAACGGACAAAGTTCGTTGAGTTATGGCTAACTCAACGGACTAACCTCGTGGACTTAAGTTAACTCCATGAGCCTGTCTTTTCTTTTTAAATAATGCTATTTATAGAGGAATTCGCCAACCATTGGGCGATTCCACAGATTGTAAATAACATCAATTAAGCTCTTTAATGTGAGTAAACACTGGATTTATCATTAAGCATACCAACATTCAGATAATTCAGATAGTAACCATTAAAATCATTAAGTCTTTTGAACAAACCAATTTTAATAAATTGTAAAACCAAAACAAACATAAAACAATCACAATACTAACAAAGATAACATTAATCACGGTACAACACAAACAATACAACACTTAAATTCAGCATACAAACACAGATAAATTGTTTTTGGTATTTTTGTTTTAATATGAACATGGAAATGGGCGAAAGTTGAAATGTAAAGTAATCTCACTTGACAGTAAATACTTCTATCACTACTTGCAATGCGATTACACCACTGAAAATTAAAGCACTTACAATTCTATCTCCTCTCCCTATAGAATCGCAAGTCTAGAATGGCAAGATGATCTCCTCTTCAGCATACAGGCATCAACCTGAAGCCAAGGCTAAAAGCTTTACGGTCTTCTGAAATATAAGTCGGCGCTTGGTAAAAATGGCTTCCCTTCCCACGACGCGATCACTCTTCACAGTGGTTGTCACGCACTATGTTTGGCTCGGAATCGACCCAACATCAAGAAAGTATTCTCACAGACCTCCGATGGTTGGTGATTGTAATGGTGGTAACGATGGTTGGTGTGGTACTTCGAAGAATTGCCGATACTGTTTGTAGAAAGCTCGGTGCTCCTCCTCTGTATACACTGGTCGTCCATCGATCACACACTTTTCTTCTTTTTCTTCTTTTCTTTTATATTTCTTCAATAGTAACTACTTCTGCTTGAATGATCGGTTGGATTTCCTTCATTCATATCAACGGCGTTGCTTTCTTCTCCCTACGCGATACGTGCAGTCGTGGTTTTTCTTCCAACTGTCTTGTTTCTGCAACCGCTATAGTGGCATATTAGAAAATAAAAAGTCCATGGAATTACAGATAACTCAACGGACTTTCTTCATTGATTAAACTATAAAACACGTGCATAAATTTAACTATCCAATGCTCAGGTGCATTTCGGATACTTACAAACTTAACTATTCCATGCTCAGGTGCATTTTAGATAGTTACAGATAACTCACCGATATATAACTTAAGTAAATCTACCAGATCTCGACACGTGTTAGCAGCAATTTAGTAATAAAATAAGCATTTCGGAGAGTTACAGGTCTAAGTATCCGATGATCAGATGCATTTTAGATAGTTATAGATAACTCACCGAAAATCCACTTAAGTCACTTTCCCAGAACTTGACACGTGTCCTCAGCTATTTTATAAATAAAAAGATATTTCAGAGAGTTACACATATAACTATCCGATGTCCATTTGCAATTTCGGATAGTTATAGATAACTCATCGAAAGTTCACTTAAGTCATGCATTATGGTTTTGACACATGTACTTCAGGAAATAATAAAATATTCTTTCAAAACAAAACTGTTCGGTAATTTAAACATAACTATCTGACATGTTCGGTCTGTTAAACATAACTGTCCGAAAAATCAGAAAATTCAGATACTTAAGAATTTCACAGCTTGAACTTACCGACAATTCAGAAATGTACCAAATTAACATTAATTCCCCAAAATTAAGCAGATTCTTTAATTAAAGCATATAATAGTGCAATTATAACATAATGACTTAATTATCATATGATAAGCTAAATATTATCCAATTAACCATCATTTAACCGTTAATAATATGCACTTTTTCATTCTAAATAGTACATTACTTTCATCATTAGTTTGATCATTTAAGTTCATATTTTTTATTTTCTCAGATGAATCTTCAATCTCTCTATTGATCTCTAACTCTTTTGGAAGATTGATCATATCATCATTGTCAGCTTTAGATTGAGATTCTCTAAAAGAATTTTCATTGAAGCTTACATGGAGGGTCTCTTCAATAGTTCTAGAAGTCTTGTTATATACTCTATAGGCTTTACTTCTAGTAGAGTAACCTACAAAAATTCCTTCATCTGCTTTGGCTTGAAATTTATCCCTTTTATCCTTAGTATTAAGAATAAAGCACTTGCAGCCAAATGGTTTTGATATAGGAAATATTTGGAACCCTATTAAACATAATTTCAAAAGGAGTTTTATTAACACAAGGTCTTAAATGACTTCTATCAATAACATAACAAGCTGTATTTACTACTTCAACCCAAAGATTTTGAGGTAAATTATGTTCATTCAACATAGTTCTAGCCATTTCTTGAAGTGATCTATTCTTTCTCTCAACAACACCATTTTGACACAGTGCTTTTGGAAAAGAAAATCTGTGATCAATGCCATGCTCATTACAAAAATTATCAATCTGATCATTATCAAATTCAGTTCCATGATCACTCCTAAGTTTTTGAATAGAGACACTTTGTTCATTTAGAATAAAATTGCAAAAAATTTTAAACTTTTCAAAAACTTCTATCTTAGATGCTAGAAAATATACCCAAGTGTATCTAGAGAAGTCATCTACTAAAACAAATACATACCATTTACCACCAAGACTCATGATTCCTGTTGGTCCAAATAGATCCATATGTATAAGTTCTAAGACTCTCTTGCTTGAAATATCAGTTTTGGATTGAAAAGAGTTTTTATGAAGTTTACCTAACTCACATGCATCACACATAAAGTCCTTTGAGTATTTAATCTTTGGTAAACCTCTCACTAAATGTTTTCTAGATAGTTTATGTAACAGTTTCATATTTATATGCCCAATCCTTCTATGCCACAAATATGCATCACTAGTTTCAGCTAGCAAACATGAATTTAAATCAACTGCACGAGAAGGTAAAGATAAAATGCATACAGAACCTTTTCTTTTAGCAATAAACTTAATTTCATCTATATTTTTATCAATTATTTTACATACATTATCTTCAAACACTACATAATATCCATTTTCAGTTAGTTTTATGACACTCAACAAATTAAATCCTAGGTTTTCTACATAAAGTACATTCAAAATAACACAAGTTGAAGTTATTTGAACATTGCCCATACCTATGAGTTTATCTTTGCTTTTGTTTCCAAATGTTACACTTCCTTTCATGGTATTTGTAAAATTTTGTAGTAGACTTTTCTGTCCGATCATGTGACCTGATGCTCCACTATCCAAGATCCATTTTGATGTTGTTTCCTCCTACAACACAAATTAAGAAAAACTTTTTCTTGGTACCCAATGTTGTTGAGGACCAAGTTCATTAAACGCATATTTCTTCTTTTTGTTTAAAAATAGTTTAACATTATCATTTATATTCTTATTAGTTGTAAGTACTATTGATTTATCATTAGCTTCATACTCACATATAGCATTATTGCTCTTATAATCATTCTTTTTATTTTCAGATGTAGTATAACCAAGACCAAACTGATTTTTATCAGATCTTAATTTATTTTAGTCATGCTCATACATTTCAGTAAGTTCATACCAAGATTTTGTACTTGTATTTGAATTTTTAGTGCATACAAAATCTTTTTTTGCAAAAAAAATTTCAGATTTATCACATGCAGAATGAGTAATTGGTCTAATACCAGTGTATTGAATTATATGCTCGGGTTTCTGAATTTTCAGTTTACTACAATTGTGTGAAATTTTAGTAACATTAGAAACTGAATTTCCAAAACAAGAAACAAGATTTTTAGAAACATTAATAGTCATGTTAGAAGTACAATTTGACAAATCACATTGATTTATATTATTACTGCATGATTCTTCCCTTGAAGTACCTACTTCTACATATTTATTACCTTGTTTCATGATAAAAGGAATTTTAGTCTTAGATTTACTTGAACTGCAACTAATAAATCTTTTATTGGCTTGAGATTCAGGATAATCAAATCCTAAGCCAAATTTATAAGACACCGTAGGGGTACTAGTTAGTTTATCTAACTTAGTTTGACTTAAATTCCATTTCCCAATGGTAGAATTTAAATCTAGCACTCTTAGTTTTAATTTATCTATCTCTAATTCAAGTTCATTTATGTTGAGTATTTTGTTTTGATGATGTGTGCTGAATGAAAATAATCATATTTGCTCAATTACTATTACTTGTGAAAAGAAATTAAAATCATCAATTAATACAAAAAAAGCTTACTGATATAAATATTTGTTTGTATTAGATCTGAAGTTAATAACTAGTCGTTTCGTTGCTTTAATTTCTCATTTAACTAAACGTTAAATTAGTGAGTAAAAGAAGAGACGAACTCGTTAAGTTAGTGTTATACATGTGGTGAAATTATAAGTTACGAATGTTATATTGTATCACGTGAGGTGCACATGTTTAACTCGTTAAGTTAACATAACTAAAAGTGTTGAGTTACTATATTGAACACTAAGGCAATGCGTTAGGTTAGCGTTATAAACTTAAGTTATTATTTTTGCACGTGGTAAAATTCTTATTACAAAAACAATTGTTTATTACTGAATCGGTGAGTTAAAGTTTTTTCGGAGACCTACAATTGTAACTATCCGAAAGATAACTTAAGTCATGTTTTCAGGTTTTGACACATGTCTCACTAGTTTTATGATATAAAGAGTTTTTCGGTGACTTACAACCGTAACTATCTGAAACTTAAACTATTTTTAGTGAGTTATCGTTTAACCTTTCGAAAGAAAGGTTAAGCTAGTTCATTAAGTTAGCATAACACCACGGACTTAGTTCATTGAGTTAGCTATAGTACTTGTCACTTGAAATGGCACATGAGGAACTCGTTAAGTTAGAAACATTAAGTTATATATATACTTGTGTTACTCGTTTAGTTAACATTAAAGTAATGACTTCTTATTACACTTGATGGAAAATTCTTTGGACGAGAAAGTTTATTTTGCAAGAAATTTTTCAGAGATCTAGGACTGATGATTAAAGAAAATTCGAAATATAAATGTGGGTTAGAACGTGTGTTTCGATGAAGGAAAAAGAAAAGACGTGGAGAAGTGGAAAACTGGTAGTGGTTAAACATGAAGGATATGCATGAAATGAAGATACAGTATAAAAGGCATAAAATTCTCGTTGATCAAATTATCCTTGCACACAAAAAGAAAAATCTTTTCAAGGATCAAACCATCCCTGCACACCAAAAGAAAAATCTTTTTCAAGGATCAAAAACTCCTCTTTGGGGAAAATCACTCAAGTGCAAGAAAATTCAGTGAAGCAGAAAAGGTTAAATTTATGTCGTTGAAGATTTGAAGTATCAAGTGAAAGCAAATTCGGTGAAGCAGAGAAAGACAAGATATTCGTCACTGAAGAATTGCTGAAGAAGAAAAAGAAGAAGAAGAAAGATCTCAAACAAGGAGAAAAGTTTTAAATTCCGTAAATTAGTTTTCTCTGTTTGTAGTTATGAAACTGTTTAGATGATACATGGTATCAAGTTATAATTGCATCTACAATTTCTGAGGAGAATTGAATTGTATATTGTAATTGAAAACTTGAATAAAAATGATTTTATGAAAACAATGTCTCGACTTGTTTTTGAGTTTTAAAGTTTCAATTATATTTCAGAAAATATTAAAGATACACAATTCACCCCCCCTCTTGTGTAGCCATACGATCCTACAAGTGGTATTAGAGTTTTGTTAATAATCTTTGATATAAAATCGATACCAACTTATTTAATATCATTGCTTATTCTACCTTCCTTGTTTTTAAACAGAAATTAATATCTGAGCATACATTTAACTCTCTTGATTTAAGGCTCAAGTTGTTTTAAAGTTTTTAGACTGTTTAAAATCAAATAGGTTGAAAAATCTAAGGTAAGATGGCTACTAGAAATGGTAATTTTTTCTTTATATGAAGGCCAAAATCTTAATCGTCCTCCTTTATTTGATGGAATACATTTTGAATATTGGAAATATAGGATGACTATTTTTCTTCAAAGTATAGATCATAAGTTGTGGTTCATGATTTCTAAACCATATACTCCGTTAACTACTCCTTATAATACTTGGACAATTACTGAAAAAGAAAATGAAACTCTAAATGCTTAGGGCTTAAATATTTTATTTTGTGCATTGAGTTATGAACAGTTCAGTAAAGTGTCGGCATATAAATCTGCTTATGAGGTGTGGCATGCATTAGAAGTTTCACATGAAGATACTTCTCAAGTGAAAGAGACTAAAATAAACATGTTGATTCATAAGTATGAACTCTTTAAGATGCATGAAGACGAAAATATTCTAAGATGTTTTCCAGATTTCTTGATATCATAAACTCTTTAAAATGTTTAGGAAAGAATTTTGAACAGAAGGATTTGGTGAGGAAAATTCTCAAATCCCTAAGTTCTAAATGGTCTCAAAAAGTAACATCAATTGAGGAATCACAAGATTTAAATGTTTATACTATGAATGAACTTATAGGTAACTTAACAGCTTATGAAGTTCAATTAAATGAATCACTGAGTCACAACAAACTAAAAATGAAGAAAGAAATAGCCTTCGAAATTAATTCAGATTCTGATATATCTACTAATTTTGACGAGGTTTTGATTTTGCTGATTAGGAAATTCAAGAAAGCATGGAAAGCTAGGAAACAACAAAGTAACAAAAATGATAAACCCTCAACTTCAAAATCACTAAATGACAAGATTTCTTCATCTAGAAAGTATGTATGTTACAACTGTAAGAAACCTAGACATCTTTCTCTAGATTGTCCAATGAGGAAAAATGAGAAGCAAAGTAGGACAAATCAGAAGAAGACGGCTTAGAAAACTCAGAAAAAGTTTTACAAGAAAAAGGCTTTGAAGGTCACTTAGGATGACACGTCTGAAAAGTCTGAATCTGAGGAATCAGTATCAAAATCTTCACATTCAGAAGGAGAACAAGAGTTAGAAGACGTTGCTCATGTGTGCTTCATGGCAGATGAGTTTGAGGTAATATCTAATCCTGAAAGTCATTCAAATTTCGACTTTGATGAATTATTATGTGCTTATCATGCATTATTACAAAAACTTAAAGTATGTAAACAAGAAAATAAGAATATTAGAAAATTTTCATCCATTATGGAAGAAGAAAATTGTTTCATGTCTACTACTTTAGAAAAGTTTAAATGTGATAATGAAAATCATGCTAGAGATTTGAAAAAATTTAGATTTAATGAATGTATCTTGCATGAACAAATACATAATATAAATGCAGAAAAATTAAAGATAGAATCTGAAAATGAAATGTTGAGAAACAATATAAATGAACTTGAATTAGAGATTGATAAATTAAAACTGAGAGAGCTAGATTTAAATTGTACCTTTGAGAAATGGAATTTAAGTCAAACAAAGTTAGACAAACTAACTAGTACCCCTACGGTGTCTTATAAATTTGGCTTAGGATTTGATTATCCTGAATATCCTGAATCTCAAGCCAATAAAGGATTTATTAGTTGCAGTTCAAGTAAATCTAAGACTAAAATTCCTTTTATTATGAAACAAGGTAATAAATATGTAGAAGTAGGTACTTCAAGGGATGAATCATGTAGTAATAATATAAATCAATGTGATTTGTCAAATTGTACTTCTAACATGACTATTAATGTTTCTAAAAATCTTGTTTCTTGTTCTGGAAATTCAGTTTCTAATGTTTCTAAAATTTCAGACAATTGTAGTAAACTGAAAATTCAGAAACCTGAGCATGTAATTCAATACACTAGTATTAGACCAATTACTCATTCTGCATGTGATAAAACTAAAAATTCTTGTGCAGAAAAAGATTTTGTATGTACGGAAAATGTTAATACAAGTACAAAATCTTGGTATGAACTTACTAAAATATATGAGAATGACCAAAATAAATTAAAATCTGATAAAAATCTGTTTTGTCTTGATTATACTACATCTGAAAACAAAATGAATAATTGTAAAAGCAATAATGCTATATGTGAGTATGAAGCTAATGATAAATCAATAATACTTACAATTAATAAGAATATAAATGATAATGTTAAATTATTTTTAAACAAAAAGAAGAAATATGTGTTTAATGAACTTGGTCCTCAACAACATTGGGTACCAAGAAAAAGTTTTTCTTAATTTGTGTTGCAGGAGGAAACAACATCAAAATGGATCTTGGACAATGGAGCGTCAAGTCACATGACCGGACATAAAAGTCTATTACAAAATTTTACAAATACCATGAAAGGAAGTGTAACATTTGGAAACAAAAGCAAAGATAAAATCATAGGTATGGGCAATGTTCAAATAACTCCTACTTGTGTTATTTCGAATGTACTATATGTAGAAAACCTAGGATTTAATTTGCTGAGTGTCATAAAACTAACTAAAAATGGATATTATGTAGTGTTTGAAGATAATGTATGTAAAATAATTGATAAAAATACAGATGAAATTAAGTTTATTGCTAAAAGAAAAGGTTCTATATGTATCTTTACCTTCTGGTGCAGTTGATTTAAATTCATGTTTGCTAGCTAAAACTAGTGATGCATATCTGTGGTATAGAAGAATTGGGCATATAAATATGAAATTGTTACATAATCTATCAAAAAAACATTTAGTGAGACGTTTACCAAAGATTAAATACTCAAAGGACTTTATATGTGATGCATGTGAGTTAGGTAAACTTCACAAAAACTCTTTTAAATCCGAAACTGATATTTTAAGCAAGCGAGTCTTTGAACTTATACATATGGATCTATTTAGACCAAGAAGAATCATGAGTCTTGGTGGTAAACGGTATGTATTTGTTTTAGTAGATGACTTCTCTAGATACACTTGGGTATATTTTCTAGCATCTAAGACAGAAGTTTTTGAAAAATTTAAAATGTTTTGCAATTTTGTTCAAAATGAGTAGAGTGTTTCTATTCAAAAACTTAGGAGTGATCATGGAACTGAATTTGATAATGATCAAATGGATAATTATTATAATGAGCATGGCATTGATCACTGATTTTCTTTTCCAAGAGCACCTTGTCAAAATGGTGTTGTTGAGAGAAAGAATAGATCACTTCAAGAAATGGCCAGAACTATCTTGAATGAACATACGTTACCTGAAAATCTTTGGGCTAAATTTTTGTTTGTGTTATATAGAATCGACAAATGGAATTGATGCAATTACCGTTGGATGCACTAAGGGAAGAACTGAGTAATTTATCAGCTAAAGATTTGTGCAGGCTATGTTGTGTATCAAAAGAAATTAAAGACTGTATTAAAGAAAAATATTTTCAGGGACTACAAGCTGCAAAAGTGACTAAGATTAGAGATGGATTCATATGGAGGTCATTTAATCGTAGTTCAATTAACCATGAATATCTTGCTATGGAAGAAACTACTGGAATTCCACCTAATACATTAGAAGGAATAAATCATATTGTGGGGATAGATGAAGGATTAATCATATACAGGACGAGACCAAGGTATGCAAGTTTATTATTACCTGATATTTTGATAAGAAATCTTATAATAGGAGAAGAATGGAATATAGGAAGACCTAATAGATTTGAAGTACCAATTGTAAATTGTGGGTCAGCTTTAATATTTTCTGATAAATATTCTGCAATTCCTGAAAAATTATATTATTGGAGACCTATAGGAAATTGGGGTGAAGATTTATGCTTAAGTGTATATAATTTTCTGAATAGATCTTGGAATGAAAATATTATGATAAATCTGGGACGGAAATCATTAATTAACCAAACACATGTCATACTTGATGGATATATATATCTAGTCACAAATATATCAATAGCATTTGGATCTGATTTATACATAGTGAGCATAGACAACTATGATGAAAATATAGAAATTTTACCTATACCAAGAGAAATAGCTAAACCATCATCTATATAATTTAATAAAATTCAAATAGGAGTGTGGTATAATGAAGAAGATAATCCTACTTTATGTCTGATAAGAAGGTGGGATGAACTGATGAAATTTCAAATATGAATTATGAAAGACATTAATGAATGGAAGTGGGAAGAGGAGTATATTGAAATAGATGTAGAAATAGAAACTGCTACATTACCTTGGAACCAAAAAGGATCCCTTTCTACATTTCATATCATTAATGGTAATACACTTGTATTTGGGATTTATAATATATTACATGTTTACAAATTAAGAAGGAACAAGAACTGCATTAAAACAGAATTAATAGCAAGAAGAACTTTGCCTAAAAAGTTTGCTTGGACTGATACATTTATTCCATTTGTTCCTACTTTTCAATCATGTTCTTAAGCTGTGATTTTGTGTCTTTAATGTTGTGTGTATTATATGTTTATTTTTAGAGAAATTTTAGTTTTCAAATTTATTTTATAAATAAAAAAAACAAAATATCAATCTAGTTTGTTGGTATCTGTTCTAGGAAACCAACTAGCTTGCTTGTGAGCCACCAGAGGCATAGGAGTCTGAGTTCCATACAAGACACTGATTTATTAATACCTGTTAAATGTTATTTTGTTTTATATTCTGTGTTTATCTGTGAATGAAAAGTTTTTCAGAATCAAAAATCGGAATATGAAGGAGATACAAATGGAACAAGGTATGTAACCAATTACTTATCCTGAATTTTAAATCAAACAAAACTGTATTCATGCCTGCTACAATTACTGTACTTATTGTCAAATCTTTTACATTGAGGACAATGCAAAATGTAGGTATGGGGGGGAGGTAATTAAAGTAACAACCATGTAAGTTTGTTAATTAAAGGAATTAAAATGGTATTGCAAAGTTGTGGAATTTGAAAATTTTTATGAACTTGCTGTAACTATCCGATAATTGAGACTGTAAAATTTTTATAATCTGTAACTGCTTGAATGTTATATTTAGAAGGCTATATAAGATGCTATAGAATTTATTATTTATGCAAATCTAGATATAGTATCTTATGTTTTTTCTGAATTTCATGAGTTTAACAATTTCACGATTTTAAAATGAAATCAGAATGCTTAATGAAAAATTAGTAAATTAACTGAAGTCCTGAAAGAGCTGAGATGTGAATTCTAAATTAAATGAAACACATATGATTAGAGATACATTTCATTTGACTGATTGAACTTGTAGAATGATTTATGTGTAGATCTTATTAAACTACAGAAAAAGTATGAGCTTATTGTTATGTATTCATATTTTCAATAAATGATAGAAGCAGGACTATATGAGATTGGTGTTTTATTACATCTGCATTAATGAAATACGTACATATACAGTATGTGATTAATGTTTTGTTTTATGTTTGTATTTTGATTGAAAAAAAAAGAGAGGAAAATTTGAGAGTTTATTGACTTGTTTGATCACAAGACTTTTGTACTTGAGCAGATAGGTAGGTAAGGATTGTTGACCTAAAAAAGGACTCTTGAAATCTGGCAACCTAAGATCCTGATCAGATCTAGGATTGTTGATTGAAAGCTCGTTACATGGGTACATTAGAAAGCTCTTGTATGATTCAAGCTTATCACATTAACTTTTAAAGAAAAAGAAGAAAAAATATACATATACTGTTCTGAAAAGGTACAAGTGTTTTGTGAAATACAGATATTTTATGAATCGAGTATATTTTCTGTTATCTAGAATTGCTATAATATGAATCTAGAATTGACTTTTGAAGTTGTTTAATGGAGATACAATTCTTTATTCTACTTGTCTTAATCATATTGAATTGGATTGTACTTTGATTCGTATGTTGTTAAAATTTCTTCTAGAAATCTTATTGGAAAATTCAAGATGGCAGATGATGAAAAGAAGAACAAACGATAATATAATTAACACCTATGTGATGATGATATACTATGTATGTAATTTACATATATTCTAAGTATATTTGCAGGTTGATTACTGAAACATACAGAATATATATTCTTATGCTAAACATAAGAAAAAAAAGAAGAAGAAGAATTAGTTCTAGCACTTTTTGAAAGACCAATTAATTAGATCTTAGTTTGCTAAGGTACTAGCAAAATTTAGGTATGGGGGAAGTGTTTAGAATGAAAAAGTGCATATTATTAGCAGTTAAATGATGGTTAATTGCATAATATTTAGCTTATCATATGAGAATTAAGCCATTATGTTATAATTGCACTGTTATATGCTTTAATTAAAGAATCTGCTTAATTTTGGGGAATTAATGTTAATTTAGTACATTTCTGAACTGTCGGTAAGTTGCAGGCTATGAAATTCTTAAGTATTTGAACACATTTTGGACAGTTATGTTTAACAGACCGAACATGTCGGATAGTTAAGTTTAAATTGCTGAATAGTTATGTTTTGAAAGAATATTTTATTATTTCCTGAAGTACACGTGTCAAAACCATAATGCATGACTTAAGTGAACTTTCGGTGAGTTATCTCTAACTATCCGAAATAGCAGCTGGGCATCGGATAGTTAGACCTGTAACTCTCCGAAATCTCTTTTTATTTATAAAATAGTTGTGGACATGTGTCATGTTTTGGGAAAGTGACTTAAGTGGATTTTCAGTGAGTTATCTCTAACTATCCAAAATGCATCTGAGCATCGGATAGTTAGACCTGTAACTCCCCGAAATGTTTATTTTATTATTAATCTACTTTTGACACGTGTCGAAATCTAGTAGATTTAATTAAGTTATATATTAGTGAGTTATCTGTAACTATCCGAAATGCATCTGAACATCAGATAGTTAAGTTTGTAAGTATCCGAAATGCACCTAAGCATCGGATAGTTAAATTTATACACGTGTTTTATAGTTAAATCAATGAAGAAAGTCCGTTGAGTTATCTATAACTCCATGGACTATTTATTTTCTAATATGCCACTGTAGCAATTGTAGAAATAGGATAGTTGGAAGAAAAACCACGACTGCACGTATCGTGCAGGGAGAAGAAAGCATCGTCGTTGATATGAATGAAGAAAATCCAATTGACCATTCAAGCATAATCAGTTACTACTAAAGAAATATAAAAGAAAAGAAGAAAAAGAAGAAAAGGGTGTGATCGATGGACGGCCAGTGTGTACAGAGGAGAGGAGACAGAATTGTAAGTGGTTTAATTTTCAGTGGTGTAATCGCGTTGCAAGTAGTGATAGAAGTATTTACTGTCGAGTGAGATTACTTTACATTTCACCTTTCGCCCATTTCCATGTTCATATTAAAACAAAAATACCAAAAACAATTTATTAGTGTTTGTATGTTGACTTTAAGTGTTGTATTATTTGTGTTGTATCGTGACTAATGTTATCTTTGTCAGTGTTGTGATTGTTTTATGTTTGTTTTAGTTTTACAGTTTATTGAAATTGGTTTGTTCAAAAGACTTAAAGATTTTAATGGTTACTGTTTGAATTATCTGAATGTTAGTATACTTAATGATAAATCCAGTGTTTACTAACATTAAAGAGCTTAATTGATGTTATTTACAATCTATGGAATCGCCCAATGGTTGGCCAAATTCCTCTATAAATAGCAGTATTTAAAAAGAAAAGACAAGCTCGTGGAGTTAACTTAAGTCCATGAGGTTAGTCCGTTGAGTTAGCCATAACTCAACAAACTTTGTCCGTTGAATTAAATGTAATTCAACGGAGGGCTTATTGAAGATACAAATTTGATTATTAACAAATGGATAGTTCTCAATTCTTAAGCAATTCCCTGTGGGATCGACCTGTACTTGCACACTGATACAATAGACACTATGCACTTGCAGTTAAAGTACAAATTGGAATTAATATCTAAATTGTATTAAAGGTTGTTTGTTTACTTCTAAAAGAAAAAGAATAGGCTTAAAGCTAAATTAACTAAATAAAAACAGAAGTAGCAAATCAAAGTTTTTCTAGTGTCATGCTAGGAAAATCCAAACAGGTTGCTAAGTGTTAACTCAACGAAGTAAGTTCGTTGAGTTAAATGTAAGTCCACGAGGTCAGTAATATAATATAAGGTCACTCCGTTGAGTTATCTTTAACTCAACGAAGTTAGTCTGTGGAGTTAGCAATAGTAACCGACATTGTTCCGTTGAGTTATCTATAACTCAACAAGGTTAGTTCGTGGATTAAGCAGAATGGTTATTCTTCTAATCATGAACGAAACTTCGTCGGTTTAGCAGTTACTATAATTTGAAATTAGTAGTAGTACACGTACCCATAAAAACAGGAACCACGATACACGTTGCAAGAACGTGTCTTGCAACGAGATTTATTCACTTTATGGATGTGCATTATATATATAAAACAGAATGTTATTTACGAGTTACCAGCACTTTTAAAAGTGAGGAGAAAAGCGTTGGAGGAACTAGAAGAAGCAGTTGATTCAACTTCATCCGTCAACAAATATTTACTCAATGGAAACTTTCAGACTGGTATGTAATTAATTTTCTGCTATTTATTTATGAGCACATGGACTCGTTCTCCTAGCACTAAACGATTAGTAAGAATGCCTACCTAGGAACTTTCAACACAGAGGCATACTGAAACATTTTCTGAACTGGGCTTTAACGAAACTCTTTGGGATGTAGCTAACCTTTCGTTAAAAGAGAACGTAGAGATGGCTGCTCTAGTAGAAAAACCATTAGGAGAAATTCTATATCTTGAATTAGTTGATGAACCTTCATGTATTCGATTGCCAAACATTGAGGGAGATAGGTTTGAACTGAAATCTAATTATATTTGTCAAGTGCCACATTTTCAAGGATTAGAAAGAGAGGATGCCTATTATTTCCTTAGAGAATTTAACGAAGTTTGTCAAATGATTAAAATGTCGAACATGGCGGGTGAATGGTGAAAGTGTGTAGTTTTAAAAATTATTTTGATGTTGAATCGAATGATTCAATAGAAATGTAATGAGATGAAACTAAGTGAATGCAAATCAGTAGAGACAAGAAACACACAGCAAATTTTTAGGTGGTTCACCAACTTGGCTAGTCCACCCCCAAGATTCACTTGGGCTTCACTAAGTGTTTCAACACTTACACACTTGCTTTCAAGTCAAAGCAAGAACCAACTACATAGAAGTTTTCAGGTATAAACTTCAGTAAACCAACCTCTAGAGTTTTCAGGTCGAAACTCAAACCAACACTGTATGTAGCTTTCAAGTTGAAGCCACGAACCAAAAACTTTAATCCTTCAATCAGAGTTTTGGCGCATAGAGCTTTTTCTGCAGTAGATCTTTAGAATATGCTTCACTGTTTGTAGACTTGAGTGTAAATGGAATTGGAGTGTAGCTCACTGTATATGGTATATCCGTTGTCTATGTTTTCCATTCTTAAACTCCTCATATTTATACCAAAGGTACAACGATCATATTTCTCTATCAATAGATGTATTCTGCTGTACTTGAGTAGACATCAGTCAAATACGGCAAGTTAACGTTCAGAAAGTTATTTCAAGATGTCTTACCGATTTTCCTAACCTTTCGGATAGTTAGCTGTGTAACTCTCCGAAGAAAATCTGTAACTCACCGAAAGATCACTTAAACTTTTTGCTAGGTAGGATTCCAGAATATTTACTATGAGCTGTCATTCAATCAGATACTTATAATTGTAACTCATCGAATAGTTATATAACTGTCGGATAGTTGGCTACAGTAGCCCTCTGTTAACTTTCTGATTGCTTTAGTTCAACATGTGCATAAAGGGTTGACTTAAGTTTCGAAAGGTTATCCCTGTAACTCACCGAAATGCTTCAGAATTTTGGATAGTTATTTTTCTAACTCTCTAAAAACTTTTTTGAGCCACTCTCTGGAATTCTACACGTGGGAAATTCAATGACTTAAGTTTCGGATAGTTAAACTGTAACTCACCGAAACTCTTTTGAAATTTTGGATAGTTATCTTTCTAACTCTTCGAAAACCCATTTGAGCATCTGTCTGGAATTCTACACATGGGAAATTCAATGACTTAAGTTTCAGATAGTTAAACTGTAACTCACTGAAACTCTCTTGAAATTTCGGATAGTTATCTTTCTAACTCTCCGAAAATCCATTTGAGCATCTGTTTGGAATTCTGCACATGGGAAATTCAAAGACTTAAGTTTCAGATAGTTAAACTGTAACTCACCGAAACTCTCTTGAAATTTCAGATAGTTATCTTTCTAACTCTCTGATTTTCCCTTTTAAGCTTTCAACTGCCGGCTTCTCCATTTTACACATGCGTAATAAACTGACTTAAGTTTCGAAAAGTTATGCCTGTAACTTACTAAAAACTCGAATAGTTATCTAACCCTTCGAAAAGAAAACTCGGATAGTTATCTAACTCTCCGACAAGTCTTTTGAGCTTCCGTTCTGTATTTCTGCACGTGATTTATTGAATGACTTAAGTTTCGGATAGTTAGCCTTTCTAACTTTCCGATTTTCCTTTTTCTTTCAGATAGTTAACTCCATAACTCTCTGATCATTCAACCAACTTAACTGTCTGATTAAATAACTCTCTGAAGGCTTTGTAAAATCAGATAGTTATCCTTCTAACTGTCCGATAGTCTTGCTCCTGTTTTACTCTTCGGATACTTGAACCTGTAATTGTCTGATTTTGCTATATCTTGAAAGTATTATCATCTGGAACCTTCTCGATTTGTTCATCTGCTTGGAATTTGTTCTAACAGCCTTCTAATCTAATGCAGTACAGACTTAACTATGAAATACAATATGTTTCCTCACATAGGTTTTGCATTAACAAAATACTCAGGTTCTAACAATCTCCCCCTTTTTGATAATGACAAAAACCTTTACAATTATTTACTTGTATTTCATTCCCTAGTGTATTTCTATACATTCAGTCACACAAAGAAACATAAAACAGGAATTTATCAATACTACACTGACGAGGAGGGATTCCTCCCCTTGACTTTGAGCAGAATTCTCCCCCTATCTGTGTGCTGAGTTTTTCTTCTCCTTTTAATAATTCTCTTTCAATTCTTGCTGGAAATACTATAAGTGACCATATACTTGACAAATTTCCAAATTCTTCTCCCCCTTTTTGTCATTATATAAAAAGGTGAGGACTGTAAAACTGATTTTCTATAAAACTGATATTGATTGTATCCTGCACGAGTAGGTTAGCAGAAAACAAGCTCCCATATGGTGAGCTTGATGAGGAAAAAGTATTTAAAGATCTTGTAAAGAACATATTCCTAGATTTCATCTAATATGATTAAAAGTTGATTCATTTAAAGGTTTGGTGAAAATATCTGCAAGTTGATTTTCTATCGGCACAAACTTAAGTGAAATGTTCCCTTTCTCCACATGATCTCTCAGAAAATGATGTCTGATCTCGATATGCTTGGCTCTGGAATGAAGTACTATATTCTTAGATAGACTGATTGCACTGTTGTTATCACAAAATATGATTGAATTCTGAATTTTTAGTTTGTAATCTGCTAGAGTTTGCTGCATCCAAAAGATTTGTGCACAACACAATCCAACTGCAATATACTCGGCTTCAGTAGTAGATAAAGCTATACAATTTTGTTTCCTATTGAACCATGAGATTAAAGAACATCCAAGTAATTGACAAGTACCACTAGTGCTTTTTCTATCAGATCTGCTGCCTACATAATCTGCATCACTATAGCTTGTTAAAATCAAACTACTATCAACTGAGTAGAATAATCTGAAATCTTTTGTTCCTTGTAGATATCTGAAAATCCTTTTGACTGATTTCAAATGTGATTCCTTTAGTAATGCTTGAAATCTAGCACACAAGCATACACTAAACATAATATCTGGCCTACTAGTTGAAAGATATAACAGGGATCCAATCATACCTCTATATTGCCTTTGATCCACTGCAACACTTGAATCATCCATTTCTATTTTAATGCTTGAACTCATTGGAGTATTTGCAGATTTGATGTTTTCATAACCAAATTTCTTCAACATCTCTTTGTAGTATTTTTCTTGGTTGACAAAGATACCATTATGCACTTGATGAATTTGTAATCCCAAGAAAAACTTCAATTCTCCCATCATGTTCATTTCAAATTTATTTTTCATCAAATTCTGAAATTCATGACAGAGATCTTCTAAAGTGGCTCCAAAGACTATATCATCAACATATATCTATACAATCAACATATGCACATCAAAAGTTTTGATAAACAAAGTGTTGTCCACTTTGCCTATAGAAAAATTGTTTCCAATTAAAAACTTTTTCAATTTCTCATACCATGCTTTGGGTTCCTGTTTCAGACCATAAAGAGCCTTTCTTAGTATGAAGACATGATTCGGCTTGAATTCATCTTCAAATCCAAGAGGTTGTTTAACAAACACTTCTTCCTAAATTTCTCCATTTAAGAAGGCACTTTTCACATCCATTTGAAACAATCTTATCTTTATACTACTTGCAAAAGCAAGCAACATTCTAATAGCTTCAATTCTGGCTACGGGAGCAAAAGTTTCTTCATAGTCAATACCTTCCTGCTGATTGTAGACTTGAGCAACTAATCGAGCTTTATTTTTGAGAATATTACCTTCTTCATCTAATTTGTTTTTGAAAATCCATTTAGTTCCAATGATGGATTTTCCTACAGGTTTTTCTACTAGTTCCCAAACATTGTTTTTCTGAAACTGATTTAATTCTTCCTGCATAGCCATAGTCCAATAGGTATCCTTACATGCTTCATCTACTGATTTTGGCTATATTTCTGACACAAATGCACAAAAATTGCAGATATCTTGTGCTTTGCTCCTAGTTTGTACCCCTTTAAATATATTTCTAATAATTTGTTCCTCGGGATATCAGATCTAAACTTCCAACTGTCAAGATTCTGATATCTATTGTGGAGATTCTGGTCTGACACTTGTGATTTGAGTTTTTGCTTGCAGTTATCATCTTCAAAGTATTCATTTTCACTATCATATTTAATCTTCAACTTTTTGAAATTCTAGATCAGATCTTCATCAAACTGAACATTTATACTTTCCTCCACTCTTCTATCTTCAGCAAAATATACTCTATAAGCTTTGCTTCTCGAGGAGTAACCAACAAGTATGGCAGGTTCAGACTTAGCATCAAACTTGTCTTTAGCATTTCCTGTATTTAAGACAAAACATTTGCATCCAAATGTCTTAAAATAGCCAACATTTGGAGTTTTATCGAACCAAATTTCAAAGGGTGTCTTATTCAATATGGATCTAATGTGAGTTCTGTTGGAAATGTGACAAGCTGTTCCTACAACTTCTACCTAGAGAAATTTAGGTAGATCTGTGGCATTTAACATAGTTCTAGCCATTTCTTGTAATGCCCTATTTTTCCTTTCCACAACTCCATTTTGAGCAGGAGTTCTAGGACAGAAGAATTCATGCAAAATTCCAAATGAATTGCAAAGGTTTTCAAATTCATAGTTTTCAAATTCCCCTCCATGATCACTTCTAATTTTCTTCACTATTAGTTCCTTCTGATTCTGAACTCTTATGTAGAAATTCCTGAACTCATTGCAAGTTTCATTTTTATGTGTCAAAAATATTACCCTAATTAATCTAGAGAAATCATCAACAATAACAAAGGTATATTTTCGACCCCCAAGACTTGATACTTGAGAAGGACCAAACAAATCCAGATGTAGCAGTTCTAATGGCCTTTTAGTGAAAACAACATTTTTGCTGTGAAGAGTAGTTCTCTTCTGCTTCCCTAGCATACACTCACTGAACACTCTATCCTTCTTAAAAGTGAGTTTAGGCAGACCCCTAACAAGATCACCCGTGAATAGCTTTCTGATATTCTTTATATTGATGTGACCAACTCTTCTATGCCACACCCAATCGTCTTCACCAGTTGCTACCAAATAGGAATTGCTTGTAGAATTTTCACATGGAAAGTTTAATGTATATATTGAGCAATTTCTAATACCAGTAAATTTTGTTTCATTTGTGGCAGAATCAATAATGTAGTAGTTTTTAGCATTAAAAGAAACAGTATAGCCTTTATCACATAATTGTCCTACACTTAACAAATTTTGTTTTAATCCATTTACATGCAAGACATTCTCAATTATACCATTTTCAGATGTAATATTTCCTACTATAGTTATTTTACACTTTTCATTATTTCCAAACTTAACAGATCCTGAACTTAAGTTTTTAACTAAGTCAAGAAAGCTTTTCCTACCTATCATGTGCTTTGAGCATCCACTATCCACAATCTATTTAGTTGAACGTGCTTGAAACTCATTGTCACCCTACAAATCATACTGAAATTAAAGCTTTTGGTACCAAAATCTTCTTGGGTCCAGTAGAGTTAGTCCTTAAAACATTAAATCTATTGCCTCTTGGCAGCCACATATGACCTGATCTTCGTTTGATGGCAAACATAGTGGTGCCATCTCTATAAGATCGAATCACTCCACCACAATAAGGTATTTCCTGTGGTGTAGCATACCCTAGGCCATATTTATTCTCATTTGATCGTTGAGATCCTATTATTTTATTTAATCCTTTTTGTCCTTGAGTAAATTTATATATAGTATCTTTCAAATCTGATATAGTAGTTAATAGATTTTTATTTTCATATTTTAATTCACAGTTATCACAACTATACTTATCTAAATTTGATTTTAGATTTCTATTTTCAACTATAGTTGATTCTAATTCAGCAAATGAATTTTCTAAGCAATGATTTAATCTTTTAATTTCTTTCTTAAAATCTCTACACTTCACATATAAATTATCTATAGTAGATAGAAGACTGTTTATGTCTAAATCATCATGCTCATTTTCTAAACTAGAGGAAGTAGAGCATACCTCTTGTGCTACAAAACAAACATTGGCTGCAGCTTTTTTTCAGAATCTGATGAACAACTTGAAGAGCTACTGTCATCCCACGTAGCTTTGAGAGCCATCTTCTTTTTGTCCTTCAATCTCTTCTTCTTATCTCCTTGATCCTCTTCTGTCTGAAATGGACAGAAGGTCTGTATATGCCCTTACCTTTTACATTTGAAACATGTAGGGACCGTTCTTTTAGAAGAGCTGAACTTATTCTTTTTCTTCATAAACTTTCTGAAGTTCCTTGCCAACAACATGATCTCATCATCATCTGAGCTTAGAGCTTCCTCTGTAGATGGAAATGCCATTTCCTTTTTCTTTTCAGCTTTCCTTTCAACAGCTCCTTGCTCTTTCCAATTCTTCATCTGAACTTCGTGGGCTAGAAGATTGCCCAACAATTCTTCAACTGTGTAATTGTTGAGATCCCTGGAATCTTGAATAGATGTGGACTTCTGTTTCCACTCAA
The DNA here is from genome assembly GCA_036874045.1 of Cymodocea nodosa. Taxonomy (NCBI): domain Eukaryota; kingdom Viridiplantae; phylum Streptophyta; class Magnoliopsida; order Alismatales; family Cymodoceaceae; genus Cymodocea; species Cymodocea nodosa. The sequence continues at coordinate 16,840,538 of JAZBRI010000003.1, read as the reverse complement.
CAGTTAAGCTCCTCAGGATCTTCTATACCTGTTCACGTGAAGAGAACTCCTTTCCCAAGCCTTTCAGACTGTTAATGATTTCAGTAAATCTAGAAAACATTTCAGTTATGTTTTCATTATCATTCATTTTAAACAGTTCTAGTTTTCTCAAAAGAATACTGATTTTTGTATCCTTAACTTGGCTTGTACCTTCATGAGTAACTTAAAGGATTTTCCAAGCCTCATGAGCAGACTTACATGCAGATACCTTATTATATTGATCAGCAGTTAGTGCACAATAAATGGCATTCAACCCTCTAGCATCCAACTAGATGATTTTCTCATCCTCCTTAGACCAGTTCGTAACATCACTGGTTGGAAGTGTAGTTTCAAGAACAACAGTCTTCTAGAGTTTAACATCTAAACTCCTAAGGAAGCACTCCATTCTATTCTTCCAATAGTTATAATTGGAACCATCGAATAGAGGAGGTTTATGGATGTTTTGTCCCTCAGCAAATTGAGCCATAAATCCAGATGGTTAAATCTTATGAAGGATTGACCTTGCTCTGATACCAACTGTTAGGATAGATAGGCTCACTAGAGGGGGGGTGAATGGTGAAAGTGTGTAGTTTTTAAAATTCTTTTGATGTTGAATCAAATGATTCAACAGAAATGTAATGAGATGAAACTAAGTGAATGCAAATCAATAGAGACAAGAAACACACAGCAAATTTTTAGGTGGTTCACCAACTTGGCTAGTCCACCCCTAAGATTCACTTGGGCTTCACTAAGTGTTTCAACGCTTACACACTTGCTTTCAAGTCAAAGCAAGAACCAACTACACAGAAGTTTTCAGGTATAAACTTCAGTAAACCAACCTCTAGAGTTTTTAGGTCGAAACTCAAACCAACACTGTATGTAGCTTTCAGGTTGAAGCCACGAACCACCAACTTTAATCCTTCAATCAAAGTTTTGGCGCATAGAGCTTTTTCTACAGTAGATCTTTAGAATATGCTTCATTGTTTGCAGACTTGAGTGTAAATGGAATTGGAGTGTAGCTCACTGTATATGGTATATCCATTGTCTATGTTTTCCATTCTTAAACTCCTCATATTTATACCAAAGGTACAACGATCATATTTCTTTGTCAACGGATGTATTCTGCTGTACTTGAGTAGACATCAGTCAAATATGGCAAGTTACCATTCAGAAAGTTATTTCAAGATGTCTTACCGATTTTCCTAGCCTTTCGGATAGTTAGCTGTGTAACTCTCCGAAGAAAATCTGTAACTCACCGAAAGATCACTTAAACTTTCTACCAGGTAGGATTCCAGAATATTTACTGCGAGCTGTTATTCAATCGGATACTTATAACTGTAACTCACCGAACAGTTATATAACTGTCGGATAGTTGGCTACAGTAGCCCTCTGTTATCTTTCCGATTGCTTTAATTCAGCACGTGCATAAAGGGCTGACTTAAGTTTCAAAAGGTTATCCCTGTAACTCACTGAAATGCTTCAAGATTTCAGATAGTTATTTTTCTAACTCTCCGAAAACTTACTTGAGCCACTCTCTGGAATTCTACACATGGGAAATTCAACGACTTAAGTTTCGGATGGTTAAACCATAACTCATCGAAACTCTTTTGAAATTTAGGATAGTTATCTTTCTAACTCTCCAAAAACCCATTTGAGCATCTGTTTGGAATTCTACACGTGGGAAATTCAATGACTTAAGTTTCAGATAGTTAAACTGTAACTCACCAAAACTCTCTTGAAATTTTGAATAGTTATCTTTCTAACTCTCTGAAAACCCATCTGAGCATCTATCTGGAATTCTGCATGTGGGAAATTCAAAGACTTAAGTTTCAGATAGTTAAACTGTAACTCACCGAAACTCTCTTGAAATTTCAGATAGTTATCTTTCTAACTCTTCGATTTTCCCTTTTAAGCTTTCAACTACCGGCTTCTCCATTTTGCACGTGCGTAATAAATTGACTTAAGTTCCGGAAAGTTATGCCTGTAACTTACCGAAAACTCGAATAGTTATCTAACCCTCCGAAAAGAAAACTCGGATAGTTATCTAACTCTCCGACAAGTCTTTTGAGCTTCCGTTCTATATTTCTGCACGTGATTTATTAAATGACTTAAGTTTCGAATAGTTAGCCTTTTTAACTTTCCAATTTTCCTTTTTCTTTCGGATAGTTAACTCCATAACTCTCCGATCATTCAACCAACTTAACTGTTTGATTAAATAACTCTCTGAAGGCTTTGTAAAATCGGATAGTTATCCTTCTAACTGTCCGATAGTCTTGCTCATGTTTTACTCTTTAGATACTTGAACCTGTAACTGTCCGATTTTGCTGTATCTTGAAAGTATTATCATCTGGAACCTTCTCGATCTGTTCATCTGCTTGGAATTTGTTCTAACAGCCTTCTGATCTAATGTAGTACAGACTTAACTGTGAAATACAATATGTTTCCTCACATAGGTTTTGCATTATCAAAATACTCGGGTTCTAACAATATACTCTATCGCCTGATTCAATTTATGCATTGACTAAATTTTGCTCTGTTTTTCTGGAAAAATATTATCCAACACATCAAATGATTAAAAAGAAAAAAGAAATATTAATGTGTAGCCAAAAATAGGGTGAATCATTCTGAAACTATGTATTGAAGAAGCATGGGCATATTTAGAAAACTTTGCAAAAAGAACTACATAGTGGGAAAACTCGATTGAAGCTATTGCATATAAAAGAATATTGCCAAGAGAAATGCATGAAATAGACTCAAGTACTATGCTTGAAGTGAAATTAACTGAATTAACAAAGAAAAGAGAAGAGTTATCATTAAATCAAAAGCTAGCAAAAAAGAATGCAAACATTAATGATTTAGATATTATTTATGCTAGAAACCAGAAAGATAACTTTGGAAATTCTTATAACCCTAATTGGAGAAATCACCCTAATTTATCTTAGAGAAACAACAATTCCAAGGAGGAGAAAATGTAAATGAGAAGAATATAAGTTATAAAGCATTACTTGAACAAGGATCTAGAATAAAGAAATTAGAAAAGATAATCCAACAATTAAACAATCGTTTGGATTTTGTATTTGGAATTGTTGCAATTCAAAATCAGAATAGAAATATACCACCTAGACAGAAGGAATCAATGGAAGTTAGACCTATTGGAGGAATGCTAGTACAAGCAATACCTAACCCTACCAATAGAACTGTTAATGAAATTGATACCTCTTCTGGGAGGGTAACTGAATGAAGTAGTATAATTGAAGCTACTATCTGTATATATAAGTGTATTTATAGTTAATAGTATCGTAGAGTTATTGCTTAACTCAACGAACTTAGTCCGTTGAGTTATGCCCTAACTCCACGAGAGTGTGTAGTAGTTATGTTAATTTTTGTCTCTACTAAATTTTTGTTTGTGTTATACAAAATCGACAAATGGAATTGATGCAATTACCATTGGATGCACTAAGGGAAGTACTAAGTAACTTATCAGCTAAAGATCTGTGCAGGCTGTGTTATGTATCAAAGGAAATTAAAGATTGTATTGAAGAAAAATATTTTCAGGGACTACAAGTTGCAAAAATGACTAAGATTAGAGATTGATTCATATGGAGGTCATTTACTCGTAGTTCAATTAACCATGAATATCTGAATATGGAAGAGACTACTGGAATTCCACCCAATACATTAGAAGGAATAGATCATATTATGGGGATGGCTGAAGGATTAATCATATACAAAACCAAACCAAGGTATGCAAGTCAATTACCTGATATTTTGATAAGAAATCCTATATCAAGAGAATAATGGAATATAGGAAAACCTAATAGATATGAAGTACCAACTGTAAATTGTGGGTCGGCTTTAATATTTTCTGATAAAAATTCTACCATTCCTGAAAAATTATATTATTGGAGACCTACAGGAAATTAGGATGAAGATTTACGCTTAAGTGTGTATAATTTTCTGTATAGATCTTGGACTGAAAATATTATGTTATATCTAGGACAGAAATCATTAATTAACAACATGCATGTCATACTTGATGGATATGTATATCTAGTCACAGATATATCAATAGCATTTGCATCTGAGTTATACATAGTAAGCATAGAAAGTTATAATGAATATATAGAAATTTTACCTATACCAAGAGAAATAGATAAACCACCATCTGCAAAATTTGATAAAATTCAAATAGGGATGTGGTATAATGAATATGATGATCCTACTTTATGTCTGATAAGATGGTGGGATGAATTGATGAAATTTCAAATATGGATTATGAAATACATAAATGAATGGAAGTGGGAAGAGGAATATATTGAAATAGATGTAGAAATAGAAACTACTACATTACCCTGGAACCAAAAAGGATCCCTTTCTGCATTTCATATCATTAATGGTAATACACTTGTATTTGGAATTTATAATATATTACACGTTTACAAATTAAGAAGGAACAAGAACTGCATTAAAACAGAATTAATAACAAGAAGAATTATGCCTAAAAAGTTTGCTTGGACTGACACGTTTATTCCATTTGTTTCTACTTTTCAATCATGTTCTTAAGCTGTGATTTTGTGTGTTTAATGTTGTGTGTATTCTGTATTTATTTTAAAAAAAAAAAAAAGAGAAAAAAATTTTCATTTTCATTTTTATTTTCTAAAAGAAAAAAAAAACAAAATATCAATCCAGTTTGTTGGTATCTGTTCTGGGAAACCAACTGGCTTGCTTATGAGCCACCAAAGGCATAGGAGCCTAGGTTCCACACAAGACACTGATTTATCAATATTTGTTAAATGTTATTTTGTTATATATTCTGCTTTTATCTATGAATGAAAAGTTTTTCAGAATCAAAAATCGAAATATGCAGAAGGAGATACAAATGAAACAAGGTATGTAACTGATTACTTATCTTGAATTTAGATTTAAACTCATTCGTTGAGTTAGGTGCTAAATCAACGAAACTGTATTCATGTCTGCTACAATTACTATATTTATTGTCAAATCTTTTACATTGAGGACAATGCAAAATGTAGGTATGGGGGGGAGGTAATTAAAGTTACAGCCATGTAAGTTTGTTAATTAAAGGAACGAAAATGGTACTGCAAAGTTTGGTAGAAATTGAAAATTTTTATGAACTTTTATAATTGAGACTGTAAAATTTTTATAAATTGTAACTGCTTGAATGTTATATTTAGAAGGCTATATAAGATGTTATAGAATTTATTATTTATGCAAATCTAGATATAGTATCGTATGTTTTTTCTGAATTTCATGAGTTTAATAGTTTCACGATTTTAAAATGAAATCAAAATGCTTAATGAAAAAACTTTTATTTAAAGTCCTGAAGGAGCTGAAATATGAATTCTAGATTAAATGAAACACATATGATTAAAGATACATTTAATTTGACTAATTAAACTTGTAGAATGATTAATGTGTAGATCTTATTAAACTACAGAACAAGTATGAGCTTATTGTTATGGATTCATATTTTCAGTAAATGATAGAAGCAGGACTATATGAGATTAGTGTTTATTGCATTTGTATTAATGAAATACGTACATATACAGTATGTGATTAATGTTTTTGTTTTGATTAAAAAAAAAAGAGAGAAAAAAAAAGAAAGAAAGAAAAAAAAGAGAGAAAAAAAAAAAAAACCTTTGAGAGTTTATTGACTTGTTTGATCACGAGCCTTTTGTACTTGAGCAGATAGGTATGTAAGGATTGTTGACCTGAAAAAGGACTCTTGAAATCTTGCAACCTAAGATCCTAATCAGATCTGGGATTGTTGACTGAAAGCTCGTTACATGGGTACATTAGAAAGCTCTTGTATGATTCAAGCTTGTCAAATTAACTTTTAAAATACAAAAAAATACATATACTGTTTTGAAAAGATACAAGTGTATTGTGAAATACAGATATCTTATGAATCGAGTATATTTTCTGTTATCTAGAATTGCTGAAATATGAATTTAGAATTGACTTTTAAAGTTGTTTAACGGAGATACAATTCTTTATTCTTCTTGTCTGAATCATATTGAATTGGATTGTACTTTGATTCGTATGCTGTTGAAATTTCTTCTAGAAATCTTATTGGAAAATTCAAGATGATAGATGATGAAAAGAAGAAAACACGATAAGATAATTAATACTTATGTGATGATGATATACTTTGTATGTAATTTGCATATATTCTAAGTATATTTGCAGGTTCATTGCTGAAACATATAGAATATCTATATAATAATACAAGTTCTTATGCTGAACAGAAGAAAAAAAGGGGGAAGAATTAATTCTAGCACTTTTAGAAAGAACCATTAATTAGATCTTAGTTTGCTAAGGGACTAGCAAAATTTAGGTATAGGGGAAGTATTTAGAATGAAAAAGTGCATATTATTAACGGTTAAATGATGGTTAATTACATAATATTTAGCTTATCATATGAGAATTAAGCCATTATGTTATAATTGCACTGTTATATGCTTTAATTAAAGAATCTGCTTAATTTCGAGGAATTAATGTTAATTTAGTACATTTATGAACTGTCGGTAAGTTGCAGGCTGTGAAATTATTAAGTATCTGAATTTTCTGATATTTCAGATAGTTATGTTTAATATACCGAACATATTTCGAACAGTTATGTTTAACATACCGAACATGTATCAAATAGTTATGTTTAAACTACCAAAGAGTTATGTTTTAAAAGAATATTTTATTATTTCCTGAAGTACACGTGTCGAAACCATAATGCATGACTTAAGTGAGCTTTCGATGAGTTATCTATAACTATCCGAAATTGCTACTGGGCATCGGAGAGTTATATGTGTAACTCTCCGAAATCTCTTTTTATTTATAAAATAGCTGTGGACACGTGTCATGTTCTAGGAAAGTGACTTAAGTGGATTTTCGGTGAGTTATCCCTAACTATCCGAAATGCATCTAAGCATCGGATAGTTACACTTGTAACTCTCCGAAATGTTTCTTTTATTATTAAACTGCTGCTGACACATGTCAACATCTGGTAGATTTACTTAAGTTATATATCGGTGATTTATCTGTAAGTATCCAAAATGCATCTGAGCATCGGATAGTTAAGTTTATAAGTATTCGAAATGCACCTAAGCATCAGATAGTTAAATTTATGCACGTGTTTTATAATTAAATCAACGAAGCAAGTCCATTGAGTTATCTGTAACTCCACGGACTATTTATTTTCTAACATGCCACTATAGCGGTTGCAGAAACAGGACAGTTGGAAGGAAAAATCTCGATCGCACGTATCACGCAGGGAGAAGAAATCATCGTCGTTGATATGAATGAAGGAAATCCAACTGACCATTCAAGCAGAAGCAATTACCACTAAAGAAATATAAAAGAAAAGAAGAAAAAGAAGTAAAGTGTGTGATCGATGGGTATGGCCAGTGTGTACAAATGAGGGGCACCGAGCTTTCTGCAGGCAACGTTGGCAATTCTCTGAAGTACCACACCAACCATCATTACCACCACCATAATCACCAACCATCGGAGGTCTATGAAGATATTTTCCTAATGTTGGGTCAATTTCGAGCCAAACACAGTGTTTGACAACCACTGTGAAGAGTGATTGCATCGTGGGAAGGGAAGCCATTTTCACCAAACGTCGACTCATATTTCAAGAGATCGTAAAGCTTCTAGCCTTCACCTCAGGTTGATGCCTGTATGCTGAAGAGGAGATCATCTTGTAATTCTAGACTCGCGATTCTATAGGGAGAGGAGACAGAATTGTAAGTGGTTTAATTTTCAGTGGTGTAATCGCGTTGCATGTAGTGATGGAAGTATTTACTGTCGACTGAGATTACTTTACATTTCACCTTTCACCCATTTCCTTGTTCATATTAAAATAAAAATACCAAAAACAACTTATCTGTGTTTGTATTTTCTATTTGAGTGTTGTATTGTTTGTGTTGTATTATGATTAATGTTATCTTTGTCAGTATTGTGATTGTTTTATGTTTGTTTTAGTTTTACAGTTTACTGAAATTAGTTCATTCAAAAGACTTAAAGATTTTAATGGATACTGTTTTAATTATCTGAATGTTAGTATGCTTAATGATAAATCCAATGTTTACTAACATTGAAGAGCTTAATTGATGTTATTTACAATCTGTGGAACCGCCCAATGGTTGGCTGAATTCCTCTGTAAATAGTAATATTAAATAGGAAAGGCAGACTCGTGGAGTTAACTTAAGTCCACGAGGTTAGTTTGTTGAGTTAGCCATAACTCAACGAACTTTGTCCATTGAGTTAACTGTAACTCAACGGAGGGCTTATTGAAGATATTAATTTGATTGTTAAAAATGGAACAGTTCTCAATTCTTCAACAATTCTCTATGGGATCGACCTGTACTTGCACACTAATGCAATAGACACTGTGCACTTGCAGTTAAAATACAAATTGGAATTAATATCTAATTTGTGTGAAAGGTTGTTTGTTTACTTCTAAAAAAGGAATAGGCATAAAGATAAATTAACCAAGTAAAAACAGAAGTTAACAAATCCAAGTTTTTCTAGTGCATTGTTGGAGATCCAAACTAATTTTCTGGTGTCGTGCTGGGTAATCAAACAGTACTAAATTAACATTAATTCCTTGGAATTATGTAGATTCTTTCATTAAAGCATATAATAGTGCAATTAAAACATAATAGCTTAATTCTCATATGATAAGCTAAATATTATGCAATTAACCATCATTTAATCGTTAATATTATGCACTTTTTCATTCTAAATACTCCCCCCATACCTAAATTTTGCTAGTCCCTTAGCAAACTAAGATTTAATTAATTGGTCTTTCTAAAAGTGCTAGAATTAACTCTTCTTTTTTTCTTATGTTCAGCATAAGAACTTGTATTATTAGATAGATATTTTGTATGTTTCAGTAATATTGTTTTCTCCTCTTCAACCTACAAATATACTTAGAATATATGCAAATTACATACAAAGTATATTATCATCACATAGGTGTTAATTATATTATCGTTTGTTCTTCTTTTCATCATCTGTCATCCTGAATTTTCCAATAAGATTTCTAGAAGAAATTTCAACAACATACGAATCAAAGTACAATCCAATTCAATCTGATTAAGACAAGTAGAATAAAGAATTGTATCTCCATAAAACAACTTCAAAAGTCAATTCTAGATTCATATTTCAGTAATTCTAGATAACAGAAAATATACTCGATTCATAAGATATCTGTATTTCACAAAACACTTGTATCTTTTCAGAATAGTATATGTATTTTTGTACTTTAAAAGTTAATTTGACAAGCTTGAATCATACAAGAGCTTTCTCATGTACCCATGTAACGAGCTTTCAATCAACAATCTCATATCTAATCAGGATCTTAGGTTGCTAGATTTCAAGAGTCCTTTTTTAGGTCAACAATCCTTACATACCTATATGCTCAAGTACAAAAGGCTCATGATCAAACAAGTCAATAAACTCTTAAAGTTTTTTTTTTTTTTTCAAAACAAAAAAAAATTTAATCGCATACTGTATATGTACATATTTCATTAATGCAGATGTAATAAAACACCAATATCATATAGTCATGCTTCTATCATTTACTGAAAATATGAATCCATAACAATAAGCTCATACTTTTTCTGTAGTTTAATAAGATCTACACATAAATCATTCTACAAGTTCAATCAGTCAAATTAAATGTATCTTTAATCATATGTGTTTCATTTAATCTAGAATTCACATCTCAGCTCTTTTAGGACTTTAGATAATTTACTGATTTTTCATTAAGCACTCTGATTTCATTTTAAAATCGTGAAACTATTAAACTCATGAAATTCAGAAAAAACATAAGATACTATATCTAGATTTGCATAAATAGTAAATTCTATAGCATCTTATATAGCCTTCTAAATATAACATTCAAGAAGTTACAATTTATAAAAATTTTACAGTCTCAATTATCGGATAGTTACAGCAAGTTCAAAAAAAAAAAAATTTTCAATTTCCACAAAACTTTGCAGTACCATTCTAATTCCTTTAATTAACAAACTTACATGGCTGTTACTTTAATTACCTCCCCCCCATACCTACATTTTGCAGTGTCCTCAATGTAAAAGATTTGACAATAAATACAGTAATTATAGCAAGCATGAATACAGTTTCGTTGATTTAGCACCTAACTCAACGAATGAGTTTAAATCTAAATTCAAGATAAGTAATCAGTTACATACCTTGTTTCGTTTGTATCTCCTTCTACATATTTCGATTTTTGATTTTGAAAAACTTTTTATACACAGATAAAAGTAAAATATATAATAAAATAACATTTAACAGATATTGATAAATCAATGTCTTGTGTGGAACCCAAGCTCCTATGCCTTTGGTGGCTCACAAGCAAGCTAATTGGTTTCCCAGCACAGATACCAACAAACTGGATTGATATTTTGTTTTTGTTTTTGTTTTTTTATAAAATAAACTAAAACTAAAATTTTTCTAAAAGTCAATGCAGAAAACACACAACATTACAAGCACAAAATCACAGCTTAAGAACATGATTGAAAAGTAGAAACAAATGGAATAAACGTGTCAGTCTAAGCAAACTTTTTAGGCATAATTCTTCTTGCTATTAATTCTGTTTTAATGCAGTTCGTGTTCCTTCTTAATTTGTAAACTTGTAGTATATTATCAATGCTAAATACAAGTGTATTACCATTAATGAAATGAAATGCAGAAAGGGATCCTTTTCGGTTCTAGGATAATGTAGCAGTTTCTATTTCTACATCTATTTCAATATATTCCACTTCCCACTTTCATTCATTTATGTCTTTCATAATCCATATTTGAAATTTCATCAATTCAACCCACCATCTTATCAAACATAAAGTAGGATCATCATATTCATTATACCACATCCCTATTTGAATTTTATCAAATTCTATAGATGGTGGTTTAGCTATTTTTCTCGGTATAGGCAAAATTTCTATATATTCCTCATAACTATCTATGCTTACTATGTATAAATCAGATCTAAATGCAACTGATATATCTGTGACTAGATATATATATCCATCAAGTATGACATGCATGCTGTTAATTAATGATTTCTGTCCTAGATATATCATAGTGTTTTCAGTCCAAGATCTATTCAGAAAGTTATCCACACTCAAGCATAAATCTTCATCCCAATTTCCTATAGGTCTCCAATAATATAATTTTTTAGGAATGGTCAAATTTTTATCAGAAAATAATAAAGTCGACCCACAATTTCCAGTTGGTACTTCATATCTATTAGGTCTTCCTATATTCCACTCTTCTCTTGTGATAGGATTTCTGATCAAAATATCAGGTAATAGAATTGCATACCTTGGTTTGGTCTTGTATATAATTAATCTTTCATCCATCCCCATAATATGATCTATTCATTCTAATGTATTGAGTGGAATTCCAGTAGTCTCTTCCATATTCAGATATTCATGGCTAATTGAACTACGATTAAATGACTTCCATATGAATCCATCTCTAGTCTTAGTCATTTTTGCAACTTGTAGTCCTTGAAAATATTTTTCTCCAACATAGTCTTTAATTTCCTTTGATACACAACACAGCCTGCACAAATCTTTAGCTGACAAGTTACTCAGTACTTCTCTTAGTGCATCCAACGGTAATTGCATCAATTCCATTTGTTGATTCAGTATAACACAAACAAAAATTTTAGTAGAGACAAAAATTAACATAACTACTGCACACCCTCATGGAGTTAGGGCATAACTCAACGAACTAAGTTCGTTGAGTTAAGGACTAACTCCACGATACTTTTAACTATAAATAAACTTATATATATATATAGTTACTTCAGTTATACTACTTCATTCAGCTATCCTCCCAGAAGAGGTATCAATTTCATTAATAGTTCTATTGACAGGGTTAGGTATTGCTTGTATTGGCAATCCTCCAGTAGGTCTAACTTCCATTGATTCCTTCTATTTAAGTGGTATGTTTCTATTTTGATTTTGAATTGCAGCATTTCCAAATACAAAATCTAGACAATTGTTTAATTGTTGGATTATCTTTTCTAATTTCTCTATTCTAGATCCTTGTTCAAGTAATGCTTCATAACTTATATTCTTCTCATTTATATTTTCTCCTCCTTGGAAATTATTGTTTCTCCAAGATAAATTCGGGTGATTTCTCCAATTAGGATTATAAGAATTTCCAAAGTTATCTTTTTGGTTTCTAGCATAAATAATATCTAGATCATTAATGTTTGCATTCTTTTCTGATAGCTTTTGATTTAATGCTAACTCTTCTATTTTCTTTGTTAATTCAGTTAATTTCACTTCAAGTATAGTACTTGAATCTATTTCATGCATTCCTCTTGGCAATATTCTTTTATCTGTAATAGTTTCAGCTAAGTTTTCCCACTGTGTAGTTCTTTTTGCAAAGTTTTCTAAATATGCTCATGCTTCTTCACTATATAGTTTCAGAACTCCATTTTGACAAGTAGATTCTAATAAAGATTTCGTTGAAACATCTATGCCTTCATAAATTATACCTATTAATTATGCTTTACTCATTGCATGATGTGGACATTGAGTCAGTAAATCTTTAAATCTTTCAAAATATTTCCAGAATGATTCACCCTATTTTTGGCTACACATTAATATTTCTTTTTTCTTTTTAATCGTTTGATGTGTTGGATAATATTTTTCCAGAAAAACAAAGTAAAATTCAGTCCATGCAGAAATTGAATCAGGCAACAAAGTATATAACCATCTCTTAGCTATGTCTTTTAAAGAAAAAGGGATATATCTAAGTTTAATAGCATCTATACTCATGTTCGGCATTTTCATCATTTGACAAACTTCGTTAAATTCTCTAAGGAAATAATAGGAATCCTCTCTTTCTAATCCATGAAAATATGTCAATTGACTAATATAATTAGATTTCAGTTCAAACCTATCTCCCTCAAAGTTTGGCAATCAAATACATGAAGGTTCATCAAATAATTCAGGATACAGAATTTCTCCTAATGGTTTTTCTACTAAAGTAGTCATCTCTACGTTCTCTTTTAAAGAAAGGTTAGCTACACCCCAAAGGATTTCGTTAAAGTTCAGTTCAGAAAATGTTTCAGTACGCCTTTGTGTTAAATATTCCTGGGTAGGTGTTCTTACTAATCGTTTAATGCTAGGAGAACGAGTCCATGTGCTCATAAATAAAATAGTAGTCGATTAATTACATATCAGTCTGAAGCTTTCCATTCAATAAATATTTGTTGACGAATGAAGTTGAATCAACTGCTTCTCCTTCCAATTCCCCCAACGCATTCTCCTTTCTTTTAAAAGTGCTGGTAACTTATAAATAACATTCTGTTTTTTATATATAATGCACATCCATAAAGTAAATAAATCTCGTTGCAAGAACGTGTCTTGCAACATGCAGCATGGTTCTTGTTTTTATGGGTACGTGTACCACTACTAATTTCAAATTTTGGTAACCGCTAAGCCGACGAAGTTTCGTTTGTGGTTAAAAGAATAATTGTTCTGCTTAATCCACAAACTAACCTCATTGAGTTATAGATAACTCAACGGAACAATGTCGGTTACTATTGCTAACTCCATGGACTAACTTCGTTGAGTTACAGATAACTCAACGGAGTGACCTTATATTATATTACTGACCTCGTGGAGTTAAGTTTAATTCAATGAACTTACTTCGTTGAGTTAACACTTGGCAACCTCTAAGTTTACTCCTCATAAGTACCTCTATTTTTTTTTTCTCCTGCATTCTACTAACTAAAATAAAGTTAAATATATGTCATTAATGCAGCATTCTAATCAAAATTCATTTAAATCTGAACATTATATAAATATTTAACTTGCAATTCATTTCATGTTATGTAGAATTTACATTTTACCTTGCAGCATGTAGATATTTTCAAGCATCTATTATTTAATCCTGTCATTCAGCAAACTGTAAATCTTTTTAAACATTCATGCATAATGTTCCACAAATTATATAACATTCAATATAGTTCATCATTTCATCATTCTAAACACGCATGAAAAATATATCTAAAAAACATATATTCATTCCTATGAATCAATTACAATACAATCAAATCAGATATTTTTCATACAAATATATACAAGTGCAAGTAGACAAACTATACAATTAGCCTCTATTCCTAAGTTCATCTACTTCCTTCTAGAGTTTTTCTAATTGCTGCTCTAATTGTTCTATCCTTTCTATAGCTCCAATAATACCTCTAGAAGGTACAGATACTTCAGCAGCTACAACATAATTTCTGTATTCTTTCACTGCAATGGTTCTTGATCTTATCCTTTTGGATGTCCATTTCGTGAAATCAATACAGTCTACCATCAATATAGGTATCAAATCTCCATAAAATAATTTCTTCTTTGCAGACTTCATTTTGGATAGGAAGACTTGACACCAATTAACTTGAATTCTATTCACAACTGCATAAGTGGCCCACTTGACAAATTGACTCAATTCAATGTCATGGCCCTGTCGTTGGTAAACATTTTTAATCAAAATGTTAGCTATCATGTGTGCTTTACCATTTAAATGCTTCAGTCTATTTAATAATGGCACACCAGGATTGATAGTCAAACTGTTCTTGATTTCCTGCTCTGTCCATTCAACGGCAGTTGTGCTTTCCAAAATTTCTTTTCCTTCATTCTTCAATCCAAGAATGCTGTGGAGAAGCTCTGGTGTTATCTGTACATCAGCTTCCTCCACGTTGGAAATTAATTATCCTTCCTTTTCTCTTAAATTAGCATAGAAGCAGGGCACTAGATTTTCATATATTGCATGCCCTTTCTACTGAGAAATAAATTGCAGTAGACCTTGGAACTCAAATAATTCCTTAATTTCTTGCATTTTGTCCTAATTTACTGGTCTACCATATATGATATTATAACCCCTAATCTCTTGGTATTTATTATAAGCTTCCTAACTCCAAAAGTGTACTTCATTCAGAACTGTTGCTTCAATCGGGTTAGGAATGTGACTTTGTTGTTCCAGAGGGTTTGTTCTTGATCTTCCTCTTCCATAGGCTGAACTTGAACTTGATGAAAATGTTCTACAGATTCCTGAACATTTGCTTCTGCTTTTGTTTGTGGTGGTGAGCCGGCAGAACTCTCCACTTTGTCTTGAATTGTTTTATTAAATTCAATCGAATCTGCAAAGTCATTTTTTTCCATATGGCTTTGTTCAGCTTCTCGTTCAGTTTCTATTCTTTCTTCTTCCTCTTGACTACCAATCTACATTGTCACTGTTCTTTCTGATTCTATGGCAGATTGGGATGGAGTCATGGGTAAATCAACTTCTGTCCTAATTTCTGTTTCTTCTTCTTATACAAGTTGCAGACTAATTTCAGCCTGTTTTTCTTCTTCTCTTTGCTTTTGCTGCTGCTCTTGCTCCTCAGAATTGGATAGTAGGTTTACAAAAATTGGCTCTACAGGCCCTGTTGATATTAGTACTTCAGATTTAATCTCCTCTTGATATTCAAGCACTATCTCTTTTCCTTTCCTTCTTTTGATTAATTGTGCCTGGTCTTCCTCTTCTTCTTCTAAGATTAAATCTATAAACATAGGCTCTGCATGCCTTTGAGCCACAGGTACTGGCTCTTCCTGTTTAATTTTTTCAATATTTGCTGGTCTCGAAGGACCAGCTTCAGCTTCTCTTACAGCAAATCTAACAGTGGCTCTTTGATGCTGTTTAACTTTAATTTTGTATTGGGCTTTCAATTTTTCTACAACCCTCCTCTTGCAAAGTGCATCAAATACCAAGTGTGCTTTAACTACTGCTAAATCTTCTAGTTATCCTTGGTTTTTCCCAACTTGAACCAGTCCTTGGAATTCTCTTAATTCCTCTTTAGTTGAAGGCCCCAACATTTCTGCTCATGCCAATGGCCTAAATAGTGGAACTAAAGGTCCTAGCTACTGTTCCTCAGGAATATGTCTTTCAGTAGTCGACTCCTCTTGTTCTTCTTCTGCTTGTTGCCGCCACCTTATTGCACCCCTTGCACGACCAGCAATGTGCTTTTTGAACCATAATCTGGCCTTGCGCTGGATTAGCTCTAGGGCTACTTCATTGTTTGGCCTGATTTTTCTCTCTTTACTTACAACAATTTCTATTGCTACTTTGATTCTTGTTTCCACTATCTGGGGTATTTGTATACCCAAATATACTAAAAATCTTCTCAAGTTGAAAAGTTTGGATTCTACCTTCTGTAGCTCTTTTTCTCTTGTCGTATTCTTGATATTCTATCGCGTGTGCCATTCCTCTGACTCTTTCAGAAATTGTGATGTGTCAACCGCATCTTCCCAGAACTCGGGTGTCATCTTCCTCATCGTGGAGTTACACAACAACACGGAATCGCTCTGATCTCTACTGTTCTAAGTTCTAAATGATTTGCCGGATAATGCCCCCAAAACCCTAAGTTTTAGTCTAAATAAGCCCTAAGTTTAGGCGGGTAATCGAGTCATTTCCCAAACAAAACTCTCGCTCTCTCATTCGTGGAATTACAGATAACTCCACAGACTAAGTCTGTGGTCTTAACTACAGTACTCCATTGAGTTACAGTTAACTCAACGGAATAAGCTCGTTGACTAACTCAAGACTCAATGGAGTAAGTTCGTTGAGTTAACCGTAACTCAATGGACCTCCCATACAAACAAATATATAAAAAAAAACTTACAATAATAGTTTTTTTTTTTTCAGTTTTTACCAGTTTAACCGATACTATGTTTCGATCAGACTGACTTTTTTTTTGATTGAACCGATACTATGTTTCGATAAAACCAAAAGTTTTTTTTTTCCTAAAAATTAATATAGATTTTTTTATGTTCCGGTCATACCGATGGATCCAGTCAATTGAACCGTAATGATTTTTTATATTTTATAATTTTTTAATTAATTTTTTTTATATGAAAAAAAAATAAAAATAGATTTCTTACTAAGTAATGCTCAAGTAGTCCTCTACTCTGACTTCTTCTATAATTCCAAAGGAGCTTTTTGGTATTTTCAGAATAAGTCTAAGTCTTTGTCCATTTACTTTAAAGATATTCTGATATTTAGGATTTTCAATCTCAATAGCTCCATAAGGATAAATATTTCGAACTATGTAAGGTCCTGCCCATCTAGATCTTAATTTTCCTAGATGGTTATGGAGTCTAGCCATGTAAAGATATACTTCTTGTCCTATTTTAAAGCTTTTTGGAATAATTTTCCTATCATGCCAGAATTTCATTTTCTCTTTTCCTCTTACTGTCTTCGAATAAGTTTCATTCCTAAATTCTTCTAATTCAATTAATTACATTTTCCTATTTTCAGTAGCTTGATTTAAATTAGTGTTCGGAGTTTTTAATGCCCAATAAGCTTTATGTTCTATTTTAGCTGGTAAATGACAACTTTTTCCATATACTAGCCTAAAAGGTGACATACCTAAGCTTGTCTTATAAGCAGTTCTATAAGCCCAAAGTGCATCTATCAATCTATTAGCCCAATCTATTCTAGTAGGATTTACTACTTTTTCTAAGATTAACTTAATTTGTTTGTTAGCACTTTCTACTTATCCACTTGTTTGCGGATGATATGATGTTGCAATTTTGTGGTTTACTCCATATTTCTTCATTAAGGCTTCAAAACTTCTATTACAGAAATGAGTTTCTCTATCACTGATAATAGCTTTAGGTATTCCAAATCTGGCAAATATATTGGTTCTTATAAATTGTATTACCACTTTGTTGTCATTAGTTTTTGTAGGAATAGCTTCTATCCATTTAGATACATAATCTACCCCCAACAATATATAATTAAATTGATTAGACATAGGAAATGGACCCATAAAATCTATTCCCCACACATCAAAGATTTCAACCTCAACAATAGGATTAAGAGGCATCATATTCCTCTTTGATATTCTTCCTATTTGTTGACATCTTAAACAATTTAAGCAATATTTATGAGCATCTTTGAATAGTGTTGGCCAATAAAATCCACATTGCAGAATTTTTGCAGTAGTTTTCCCTGAACCAAAATGCCCTCCACAAGCTTGGTCATGACAAAAAGACAATATGCTCGGATATTCAGTTTCTGGAACACACCTCCTTAAAACCAGATCATGACATTTCTTAAATAAGTATGGGTCTTCCAAATAGTAATATTTTACTCTTGAGAAAAACAATTTCTTATCCTGTCTATTCCAATCCTTTGGTGTTAAACCAGTAACTAAGTAATTAACTATGTTTGCATACCAAGGTATTGTGTTGATGGTCATTAATTGTTCATCAGGAAAATTATCCTTAATTTCAATATTTGATTTTTCTATTTGTAACCTTGATAAATGATCTGCTACTACATTCTCACAACCTTTTTTATCTTTAATTTCTAGATCAAATTCTTGTAATAATAATATCTATCGAATCAATCTAAGCTTAGTCTCTTTTTTTGCTATTAGATGTTTTAAAGCTGAATGATCCGTATATACTATTACTTTAGCTCCAATCAGAAATGATCTAAACTTTTCTAAGGCAAACACAACAACTAATAGTTCTTTTTCAGTAGTTGTGTAATTAACTTGAGCATCATTTAAGGTTTTGCTTGCATAATGAATCACTCAAGGAGATTTTTCTATCTTCTATCCCAACACTTCTCCTACAGCAAAATCAGATGCATCGCACATTAATTGAAATGGATGGCTCCAATCAGGTGCTTGAATTATAGGAGTTGAAATTAAACTAGTTTTAAGTCTGAAAAATGCTTCCTTACCATTTTTATCAAAGTTGAATGGGACATCTTTTAATAGATTAGTTAAAGGTCTAGCTATTTTGCTAAAGTCTTTAATAAATCTTCTATAAAAACCAGCATGTCCTAGAAATGATCTAATATCTTTTACTGATTTAGGTTCTGGTAGATTAGAAATTACTTCTATTTTAGCTTTATCTACTTCCAACCCTTTCTTAGAAACAACATGCCCTAAGAATATTCCTTGTTTAACCATGAAGTGACATTTTTCCCAATTTAAAACTAGATTTTTTTCCACACAGCATTTTAATATTTGGTCTAAATTTTTTAAACAAACTTCATATGAGTTGCCATATATAGTAAAATCATCCATAAATATTTCTAAAATATCTTCAGTCATTCCAGTAAATATGCCTTGTATACACCTTTGAAAGGTAGCTGGTGCATTGCATAATCTGAATGGTATTCTCTTAAAAGCATAAGTTCCATTAGGATAGGTGAAAGTTGTTTTCTCTTGATCTTCTAATGCTACCAGAATTTGATTATAACCTAAATACCTGTTTAGGAAAAAAAATATTCTTGCCCTACTAATCTTTCCAGCATTTGATCTATAAAAGGTAAGGGAAAATGATCTTTCCTAGTCACAGCATTCAACTTTCTATAGTCTATACATACTCTCCAGCCTTATTGAATTCTAGTAGGTATCAAGTCTTGACTTTCATTCCTAATAACTGTTAATCCTGATTTCTTGGGAACTACATGGATTGGGCTAACCTACAAGCTATTAGAAATCGAATAAATTATGTCGTTATCTAACCATTTCACTATTTCCTTCCTAACTACTTCTTTAAGGTTTGGATTTAATCTCCCCTCAGGAATTCTAATAGGTTTAGCATTCTCTTCTAAATATATGTGGTGACAGCATAAAGTTGAACTTAACCCTTTTATATCAGTCATAGTCCATCCTATTACTTCTTTATAACTTTTTACTACATCTTTTAATTTAGCTATTTGATCCTCTTTTAAATCTGAAGTAATAATGATTGGACATGTTCATTTCTCTTCCAAAAATATATAGGTTAATTTAGGAGGTAAAGGTTTTAATTCTAAATATTGCCCATCAGAAGCTAGAGCTCCTAATTGAACATCATCATTTTCTAAATTAATTTCTTCCAGATCTCCTTCTATATTTATGCTTTCACTTTCCTCTAAAGTTTCAGAATTGATTTGCCTATTTAATTCTTCTTGAATCACATCCTCTAACATATCTCCCTCATCCTCTAAAAAGTCTATGGTATGTAAGAATGTTTCTAACTCCTCAAACCTTTCTGGTTTGAAAATATTTAATTGAGTATCCTCATTACCATATGCTAACTTCATTACTCAAGTTTTACAATTTATAACAGCCTCTAATGTTACTAAAAATGGTCTTCCCAAAATTAAAGATGTATCACTATTTTTATGCTTAATTTGTTGGGAATCCAAAATTACAATATCAATAGGAGATATAAAGTTTTTGATTTTAATTAAGACATCTTCTATTTTTCCTCTAGGGTATCTTATACTTCTATCAGCTAATTGAATAACCGTACTAGTAGGAGTTAAGCCTTCTAATCCTAAGGATTCAAATATATCATTTGGCATAACATTTATACCTACACCTAAGTCTATTAAGGTTCTTTCTAGAATGGTATTTCCTATGGTGCATGATATAACAGGGATTCCAGGATTAGATAACTTTTTAGGAATTTGTGGCAGAAATAGGGAACTACTTTACTCAACTACAAAGACCTTTCTAAGAACCTTTCGCTCTCTTTTCTTAGTACACCAATCCTTTAGAAATTTAGCACAATGTAGTATTTTCTGCTATAGATCTAAACTTGTACTTTTTCAAAAATTTCTCTGATTTTTTCTTGTTTTTCAGGTATTGTTTGTTGTAATCTTTCAGGATAGGGTGCTAAAGATTGTGATTTAAAAGATTCTTTTTCTTTTAGTTGATTTGTTTGATCATTTTTAGCCTCATTAGCAAATTCAGATTGTTCTTCAGTGATTTCTAGATTTTCAGCTATTAGATTTTCATTATCATTTTGATTTTTACTCTTATCCACCTTCATATTATTTTCATTTTGAGTTCTTGGTGGTATATCAGTTCCAGATCTTAATGTTATACATACATCTTCTAGATTTTCGTTACTCTCATGATGTTCTTGTATATCATTTTCGTGATTATGATCTTCAATTGTTTTTAGTTTTAAAGTGCATTCTTTAGATTCTCTTGCATTAGTATTTTCTTTTGGCTGTGTATTTTGCAAATTATGCAGATCTATAACATTATAATTTTCATTGTCCTATTGCATAACTTGTATTTTCATTGTATATTCTTCCAATGCTTTTAGTTTTCTTTCCAAATCATCTAATCTCATTGCATTCAATTTTTGATCAATTTTCATTATGGTTTTTTCAGTTTCGTAAATTATATCCATTTTAGGTTCTAAATATACTTCCTTATAGTTTAATTGGTTGACTTCTTGTTGCTGACAAATAAAGTATTCTAGTTTGTCTAGGTTTTGCTTTATACTACGCTTCAGTCTGTCATACTTATCCCAAACTTCTGTGTCTCTCAACATATTACACATTCTATACTGACCATTAGTTGGGTAAACTATAGAATTCTCATACTTGGCTCTATTATATTGAGGATAATTCATTTGTTGTTCATGGGATCTAGCCATCTGCAAACGTCTCAATTTCAAATAGTCAGAAATGTCGTGACCTTCAGAATTGCAGAATTCATATATGCTAACTATAGGTTTCAAAAATCTTTGAGCATAAGCATATGCCATATTCTCAATTACAGAAGAAAACACACAACACTCTAGCTATTAAAACAAAACAACTCTAACAGTTGCTTATATGAATTCCCCGGCAACAGCACAAGAAAACTTGTTTGGATCTCCAGCATGGCACTAGAAAACTTGATTGGTTACCCAACAACATGCTAGAAAAACTTGGATTTCTTAACTTCTATTTTTACTTAGTTACTTTATCTTTATGCCTATTCCCTTTTAGAAGTAAAAAAACAACCTTTCACACTAATTAGATATTAATTCCAATTTGTATTTTAACTGCAAGTGCACAGTGTCTATTGTATTAGTGTGCAAGTGCAGGTCGATCCCATAGGAAATTGCTTAAGAATTACGAACTGTTCCATTTTTAACAATCAAATTTATATATTCAATAAGCTCTCCATTGAGTTACAGTTAACTCAACGGACTAAGTTCATTGAGTTATAGCTAGCTCAATGGACTAACCTCGTGGACTTAAGTTAACTCCACGAGCCTTCCTTTCCTATTTAATACTACTATTTACAGAGGAATTCGGCTAACCATTGGGTGGTTCCATAGATTGTAAATAACATCAATTAAGCTCTTTAATGTTAGTAAACACTGGATTTATCATTAGGCAATACTAACATTCAGATAATTTAAATAATAACCATTAAAATCTTTAAGTCTTTTGAACGAACCAATTTCAATAAACTGTAAAACTAAAACAAACATAAAACAATCACAACACTGACAAAGATAACATTAATCACGATACAAAACAAACAATACAACACTCAAATACAAAATATAAACACAGATAAGTTGTTTTTGGTATTTTTGTTTTGATATGAGCATGGAAATGGGCAAAAGGTGAAATGTAAAGTAATTTCAATCGATAGTAAATACTTTCGTCACTATATGCGACGCGATTACACCACTGAAAATTAAACCACTTACAATTTTGTCTCCTCTCCCTATAGAATCACGAGTCCAGAATTGCAAAATGATCTCCTCTTTAGCATATAGGCATCAACCCAAAGCCAAGGTTAGAAGTTTTACGATTTCCTGAGATATGAGTCGACGCTTGGTGAAAATGGCTTCCCTTCCCTTGACGCGATCACTCCTTACAATGGTTGTCAAGCACTGTGTTTGGCTCAAAATCGACCTGACATCAGGAAAGTATCCTCACAGACCTCCGATGGTTGGTGATTATGGTGGTGGTGATGATGGTTGGTGTGGTACTTCAGAGAATTGCCGACGCTGCCTGTAGAAAGCTTAGTGATCCTCCTCTACACACACTGGCCACCCCCATCGACCACACCCTTTACTTCTTTTTCTTCTTTTCTTTTATATTTCTTCAGTGGTAACTGCTTCAGCTTGAATGGTCGGTTGGATTTCCTTCATTCATATCAACGACAATGATTTCTTCTCCCTTCGATGAGTGAATTCCTGCGTGATACATGCGATTGTGGTTATTTTCTTCCAACTGTCCTATTTCTACAACCGCTATAGTCACATATTAGAAAATAAATGGTCTGTGGAGTTACAAATAACTCAATGGTCTTGCTTCGTTGATTTAACTATAAAACACTTGCAATAAAGAAATAAGCTACTAACATAACGCGTTACCTTAGTGTGTATTCATGTAACTCAATGTGTATAGTTATGTTAACTTAACGAGTTAAACATGTGCATCTCACATGATATACTAAAGCATTTAAATTCAATACGTGCAATAATTCTATCTTAACAAGTTCAAATATTTCAGACAGTTACGAACTTAACTATCCAATGCTCATATGCATTTCGAATACTTAAAAATTTCATAGCCTGCAATTTACCAACAGCTCAGAAATGTACTAAATTAACATTAATTCCCTGGAATTATGCAGATTCTTTCATTAAAGCATATAACAATGCAATTATAACATAATGGCTTAATTCTCATATGATAAGCTAAATATTATGCAATTAACCATCATTTAACCATTAATATTATGCACTTTTTCATTCTAAACAATGCCAATATGTTGAAGAGGAGATCAACTTGCAATTCTAGACTCGCGATTCTATAAGGAGAGGAGACAGAATTGTAAGTGGTTAAATTTTCAGTGGTGTAATCGCGTCGCATGTAGTGACGGAAGTTTTTACTATCAATAGAGATTACTTTTACATTTCATCTTTCGCCCATTTTCATGATCATATCAAAACAAAAATACCAAAAACAACTTATCTGTGTTTATAGTTAGTATTTGAGTGTTGTATTGTTTGTTTTGTATCGTGATTAATGGTATCATTGTCAGTGTTGTGAATGTTTCATGTTTGTTTGATTTAGAAAATTGAAAATAGTTTTACAGTTTACTAGTATTGAATCGTTCCTGATACTTAAATATTTTAATGGTTACTGTTTGAAATATCTAAATGTTAGTATTGCTGAATGATAAATCTAATATTAACTAGCATTAAAGAGCTTAATGGATGTTATTTACAACTTGTGGAACCACCCAATGGTTGGCTGAATTCCTCTATAAATAGCAGTATTAAACTAGAGAGATAACTTCGTTGAGTTAATTCAATTTCACGAGGTTAGTTCATTGAGTTAGCTATAACTCAACGGAGTGCTTACTGAATATATAAATTTCATTATTAAAAACGAAATAGTACACAATTCTTGCTCAATTCTCTATGGGATTGACCTGTACTTGCACACAAATACAATATACACTGTGCACTTGTAGTTAAAATACAAATTGGAATTAATATCTAATTTGTGTGAAAGATTGTTTGTTTACTTCTAAAAAGGAATTACTAATGAGCATAAAGATAAATTAACTAAGTTACAAGTAGAAGTTAACAAATCAAACAAGTTTTCTAGTGTCGTTGTCGGGGAAGTAAACAATTTCCCTAGTGTCGCCTAAAAACCCAATCAGTGTTCCTAGAACAACCATTTTCTAGAGACTCACATTTGAGCTCTTAAGGAAACATTCCATCCTATTTTTCCAGTAATTATAGTTAATACCATCAAACAGGGGAGAACGATGGATGTTCTGACCCTCTTTGTGAAAAGATGTCATGATCTCAGATGGTTAAATCTATAAAAAGAGATCAACCTGCTCTGATACCAATTGTTAGGAATCGTATGGCTCACAAGAGGGGGGGTGAATGGTGATCTATGTGTACTTTAAAATTTTTTTACTAACTTTACTAACTAATTAGATTAAGCAGTTTTCACAAGTGTTAGATAGAAGATTAAACATGCACAGCGAAAATATAAACAAGAAACACAAGGGAATTTTAGGTGGTTCACCAACTCGGCTAGTCCACCCCCAAGGATCACTTGGGCTTCACTAAGTGTCTTAACACTTACAAACACTTGCTTTCAGGTCGAAGCAGGAACCAACCATTCACTTGAGCTTTCTGGTCGTAGCTCTAACCAACCACACAGAAGTTTTCAAGTATAAACTTTAGTAAACCAACCTTTTGAGTTTTCAGGTCGAAACTCAAACCAACCACTTGAATGAAGCTTTAAGGTAGAAGCTATGAACCAAATGATCCTTCTTGGATCAGACTTTCAACACTTGGAGAGCTTTAAGAATCTTCATGTATATCCAGCTTTCAATCGATTCTTTGTAGCAGTTAATCTAAACTAAGCTTTTCTTCTACAATGTGTACTGTATCTCTATATGTGATTATATATGTAATCTCACTTGTAAGCTCTATTGAATATTGAATGATCTGTTTGTATAAATACCTGTAAGTCCAATGATCATATTTTCTCCTCAATGAATTTATTCTACTGTACTTACTGATTTGCATATCCAAATATGGTAAGTTACCATTTGGAAAGGTGTTTCAAGATAACCTTTCGATTTTCTCAAACTTTTGGATAGTTAGCTATGTAACTTTCCAATGGATGTTCGTAACTTACTAAAAATCCACTTAAGTTCTTTTGTCACATGAGATTTTAAGTCGTACACATGAGGTGTCATAAGTTCTGATACTTGTAACTTTAACTCACCGAAAAGTTCTTGACTTTCGAATAGTTAGCTATAGTAACTCTCCGATTTTTCTTTTAAGCTTCCGACTGCTGTCTTCTTATTTCTACACGTGCATAATAGTATGATTTAAAGTTTTCGGATAGTTAAATCTGTAACCTTCTGAAACTTCTTATTTTTCGAATAGTTAGCTTTTTAACTCTTCGAAAATCCTTTTAAGCTTCTGTCTAGATTTCTGCACGTGGGTAATTGAATGACTTAAATTTCGAATAGTTAGCCTTCCTAACTTTTCGATTTTCCTTGAGCTTCCGGATAGTTAACTCCTTAACTCTCCAATCATTCACCCAACTATCTTTCACAACTCTCCGAATGCCTTGTAATTTTGGATAGTTATTCTTCTAACTATCCGATGGTATTGCTACTACTTTAAACTTACTCTTCAGATACTTGAGCCTGTAACTTACCGAAGATTAACTTTCATTCGAATACTTAAGTCTGGTAACTATCTGATTTTCCTGTAGCTCCATAGCAGCAAATTCTGGAACTACCTGCATCCATTTATCTGCCTTCTGATCTTTTGCTGAGCTGTCTTAACTATGAAATACAATTTGTTTCCTCACATAGGTTTTTACATTATCAAAATACTAGGGTCCTAACAACTACATCAACTTATAAACAATCAATTACTACAGTAACCTCTACTTCAGAAGATTAAACACAAACACATACACAAATCGAACCCTCCTCTTCTAAAGCTAGATCTTCAACTAACCTTCTATTACTTGCAAGGATCGAACAATTGCAAAAATCAATGGCAATAATGCAAGCAGATATTGAAAAGTTAAAAGACAAATTGTAGTTGCAAATCTTCACTTGTATTTATGTAATGTAAAAACATTTGTACCTGTTTACCTTTTGAAATGACAAAAAGGGGGAGAAGTTACATTTCAAATATGTTGAATCAAATGATTGCCTGAATGGTTTGAATTTTATTTTGGGAAGGAAAATGAGTATGTTAAATGCAAAATGCTTATGAAATGTTAAATTTCTTATTACATGTTTGACTTATTTGAAAAGTTTTGTCATCATCAAAAAGGGGGAGATTGTTAGAGATAATATTCTTATTCATTAATATTGATAGATTTTGATGAGTGACAAAATGATTATTTAAAGTATGCAAAATGATGAATTTCATAAATAACGTCAAGTCCATAATGTTTAAGTATAATCGAAAATTTATCTGACTTATAACTCTTGTTTAGAACTCTAAATTTTATTTAAATATATAATTTTATGGCAACTTGTATAGTTAAGATGATAAATTGATGAACAATTGTAAAGTTATAGAGTTATATAAGTTAAGTCTTAAAGTTTGTAAAGATATGACTTTAACATTACGGACCTTCGTAAACTTATGTTATATAGAATCTGTAAAGTTATTAGGATAACTTAACGGACCTTCATAAGGTTATTTCTTAAAGGAGTTCATAAAGTTATAAGTCTAGTATAGGTAGTTTGTAAAATAATATAGATTTATATTTTACATGTGTTAGCTTGTAAGAGTCCATAAAGTTAAGGAGATAAGTTTACGGATGTTTGTAATGTTTTGCTATGCATAAGTTCGTAAAGTTACGGGTATAACTCTATGAAGGGTCGTAATGTTAGCACTTTGATGAATTTATTTAACTGTTATATTTTTATATTTAATCAAAGTTTTTGGTGTAGGATTATTTATTTATTTTGTAGATGACACGTGGCACACATGAACACATACACACGTTTCACCATATTACAAAAGACTTAGTCAAAATATTTATAAATGGCAATCAGAGATCGATTTGAAAAAGTCAAGATTAATGATCATGGTTCAAAAAAAGTTAACTCCACAAAGTAAGTTCGTTGAGTAAAGTTAACTCCACGAAGTAAATCTGTTGAGTAAAGTTAACTCCAAGAAGCAGGTTCGTTGAGTCATAGTTAAGTTCATGGAGTAAGTCCATTGAGTTTCGCTAACTCCATGACCTAGTTATTTCTCGATGATCATGTAGTAAGTAGATGCAAAAAATCTAGAAGAGAAAGAACGTGTTGCAGGATTGTGTGCAAACAATTATATTTTCTCAATGAAATATAAATTGAGTAAAATTGATGTTTGTAAGTGAGTTCCCTTTCAACAAAAACTCTAGAGAGAAAATTCTGAGAAGACTTGAAGATACATGAAGAATGAAAGTTGAAAGTTATCAGAAGGAACTTTGAGGCAACAAAGAAATTACCTAAAGATTTAAGAGTTGTCATATCAACAAGAGGAAAGTTAGATTATGTTTATGCTTTCATGTTTAATTCCTCTTTACATTAGATCATTTAATTGAAAAAGAGAACCTATCCACAAAGGATGTAGAAGAAACTTTGAAAGGTGTTCTTTCAGAAGAGTTTCGAAGGAACTTTACGAGAGCACGTAAAGTTGTGTAGATAACTATTCATAGGCTGGTATAGATAGCATAGTAACTATACTAGGGTTTTTATAGTTAGAAGGAGAATTTAACGAATGATCGATGCCTTGTTGAAGTTGATTTAACTTTGAGTAAAGTTGGAGACACCGAGTTTTGAGTAAACCAAAAACTCTCGAGGATAGTGAATTCTTGAGTAAGGACTTAAGAAGTGGATGTACCTTAGTTGAGGGAAACTATTATAAATTGTCTATGTGTTTTAATCTCTATTTTATTTATGCATTACTTAGATTCAAAAAGGGACAAAATTTTAAGAAAATTGTAGTATACTTAATTCACCCCCTCTTAAGTATAAACCTTTCCTAACACTTAGCATAATTTCAGATCCATTATAGACAAGTATGTTAGGGTAGGTAGTACAGGTGTGGAGTATGCCACAAGAAGTCCAAGTTCAGTTGGAAGCTTGTTAACACTAAGTATCTAATAGACTTATATTTTCGGTAGGTTATTAGGCCTAAGTATTCGAAAATAAAGTTTCAGTCAGAGGCTTTGAGCTAACTATCCGAAAGTTAGAAGATTTCAAAGGATTACTAGTTGTAACCATCCGGAATGACTTAAAGGAAACTTATGTGTACGATCGGACAGTTAAGAAGTCAAGTATTCGAAAAGTAGTAACTTAAGTGGATCTTCAAATAGTTAAGCAGTAACTATCCGAAAATCATAAGTTTTTGGAAGGTTAATGGCAAAACCTTCTAAAATGACTAAAGAGACACTTAAGTCAGTTTTCAAATAATTAAGACAGTAACTATCTAAAAGACATGTAGTTTTCAGAGAGTTAACGGTAGAACCTTGTAAAAGGATAAAGAGAGAGAAGTAAGTGGGTTTTCGTACAATTAAGTCTGTAACTATCCGAAATATCGAATCTCTTCGGACAATTAACCTGCTACAGTACCACCCATTACAATAAATGAAGAAAGAAGAATTTCTTTGGATAGTTAAGTTTATAACCATCCAAAGTGTTGTAGTTTTCGGAAAGTTAGGAAGATAAGACTCCGAAATTGAGAGTCCCTTCTCTGAAGCATTATTTCTCTACTGTAATGGCTTGAATGTAATTAAAGGTTTATTAACCCTAAGTTGGGTAGTATATAAACCTTTATGATGTTGTAAAATAGTACTGTTGTTTGTACCAAAGCTCATAAAAGAACCCTTAACTCTCCGTGGACGTAGGCTATTGTTGAACCACGTAAATCCTATGTCTTCATTGTGTTATTTCTTCCTCTTACTCTTCACTTCCAATTTTGGTGAGTTAAGAGGTGAGTGTTTTAGAATCGTGTCATAGAAAGTTGACTGAACGATTGATTTTAATTATAACAACTGGTATCAGAGTTGAAAGTTTTTTTAGTTTAACAAAATGGCAGATGATAGAAAGCTCAAGATCAAGAAGTTCGATGGAAAAGATTTAGGATATTGGAGGTCTCAAATAGAAGACTATTTGTATCATAAGGATCTTCATCAACTTTTGTTTGGAAGAAAACCAAAGAAGATGGATTAGGAAGAGTGAGAGTTGCTAGACAGAAAAGCTCTAGGTCTCGTCAGGTTTTCACTGGCAAGGAACGTTCATTCAAATGTTGCCAAGGAGAAAACAACGGCTGACTTGATGAAAGCTTTGTTCAACATGTATGAGAAGCCATCAACCGCCAACAAGGTATTTCTCATGCGTAGATTATTTAATCTGAAAATGCATGAAAGTGAAAATGTTACAAATCACGTCAATGAGTTAAATACTATTTTGAATCAACTACATACAGTAGATATAGTATTTGATGATGAAGTCAGGGCCTTGATTTTATTATCCTCATTACTAGAAAGTTGGTCTCCTATCGTAACTAGTGTAAGTAGTTCACTAGGTCATGAGAAGCTCAAAATGAGTGACATCCAGGATTTAATTTTGAGTGAGGACATTCATAGAAAAAGTGAATTGTCAGCTTCAACTTCTGCCCTTAGTGTTGAAAGTAGAGGGAGAAGTAAATCAAAACAATTTAAATCCAAAGGAAGGTCAAAGTCCAGATGTACCAGTAAAGTGAGATTAGATATCAAATGTTGGAACTACAATCAATGGGGGCACTTCAAGTCATAGTGCAAGGCTCCCAAGAAAGACAGCAAAGGGAAGGAATCAAAAGGAGCAGCTGCAAATGTTGTCTCCTATGATTCAGATGATGCCCTAGTATGCAATATAGACAGTTCAATTGACTCATGGGTACTAGACTCAAGAGCTTCATTCCACACTACCTACAGGAAGGATTTGTTGCATAATTATCGTGCAACTCCTGTGAAAAAGGTGTACCTAGCTAACAACACAAGTTTGGATGTGTTGGGAATAGGAGAGGTACACATAAAAAACAAAACAAGGGATATGGAAATTGCAAGAGGTTAGACATGTTCCTGATCTTGCAAAGCATTTAATTTTCATAAGTTCCCTAGATAATGATGGTTATCAGATTGCCTTTGGTGTAGGCAAATGGAAGGTAACCAAAGGTGCAAGAATTATTGCCTTAGGATAGAGGACTAGCACCTTATATCTAACATCGGGTCAAGATGACACTATTGCAGTAGTTAGTGATACTAAAGACGCTGACTTATGGCATAAAAGACTAGGACACCTTAGTGAGAATGAATTGAAGGTTTTAGTGGCAGAAGGGAAAATCCCTAAGCTAAAGAATGTCAATTTAGGGATATGTGAGGACTACATTAAGGGAAAGTAGAATAAAGTCAGCTTTGCCAAGACTCCTCATGATCCTAAGTCACAGAAATTGGAGCTGGTTCACATAGATGTGTAGGGGCTTGCCCCAATCAGTTCTTTAGGAGGTGCTCTCTATTATGTCACCTTCATTTATGACAGTACAAGGAAGTTATGGGTTTATTTTCTGAAACAGAAGTCTGAATTTTTTCAAGTCTTCAAGAAATGGAAGGTAGAAGTGGAAAATCAGAGTGGAAAAAAAATCAAATCCATTAGGTCAGATAATAGAGGAGAATATGATAGCTATGAATTTAAAGTTTACTGTGAGGAGTAAGGGATTAGAAGGTAGAGGACTGTAGTTGGAACTCCACAACAAAATGGAGTTGCTGAAAGGATGAACAAGACCTTAAATGAATTGGCAAGATGCATGAGACTACATGTAGGTTTTCTCAAGACATTCTGGGCAGAAGTTATCAATACAGTCGCTTATCTGATAAATAGAGGACCATTTGTCCCAATGGGGCTCAAAAACCCTAAAGAATTGTGGACAGGGAAAGAGGTCAACTATGCTCACTTAAAAGTCTTTGGATCTAAGTCATTTGTCTACTTGAACAGTGACAAAAGAGACAAGCTGGATTCAAAATCACAGAAATGTTATTTCATTGGCTATGGTAAGGATTATTTTGGTTACGGATTCTAGATAGAAGAAACCAAGAAAATAATTCGTGTAAAAGATGTCACATTTATTGAATCCAAGATGTACAAGCACAAAGAAAGTGTAGATGAACAGCAGTCAAAGCTTTAGTCTGAAAGTACTACTGAGATCAATCTAGATAATGATGTTGAACAACCTTAGAAGAAACTTATAGAAGAAATTCAGCTTCTAGAGGCTGAACAACAAGAACATCTAGATGATCAAGAACATGAAGTTGTCACCAGACAACTTAGAAGATCTGGAAGGATTTCCAGACAACCTGAAAGGTATGTACCATCATTCAATTATCTGTTACTAACGGATGATAATGAACCTGAAACATATTAGGAAGCAATCTATGCAAGTGATGCACACAAATGGGAGTTAGCAATGAAAGAAGAAATTAAGTCCCTAGAAAAGAATAAAACTTGGGAGCTAACTTCATTGCTAGAAGGAAAGAAAATCCTAGGAAACAAGTGGGTGTTCAAGATGAAAGAACAACTAGATGGCAACAAGAAATATAAAGTCAGACTTGTCGTCAAGGGTTTTCAGCAAATTCAAGACATAGACTATACAGAAGTATTCTCTCCTATTGTGAAGATGAATACTATAAGAATAGTCTTAAACATTGTTGCTGTAGAAAATTTGCTCTTGGAGCAAATGGATGTAAAGACAACATTCCTACATGGTGACTTGTAAGAAGAACTCTACATGATGCAGCCAGAAGGATTTGTAGTAACTAGCAAGAAAAGAAAGACATCATGTAGATTGCTGAAAAGTCTATATGGTTTGAAGCAAGCACTACGATAATGGTACAAGAGATTTGATACCTTTATTTGTACCCTAGGCTTCAAAAGATGTGATACAAATTATTGCTGCTACATAAAACTATTTAATGATTGCTTCATTATTTTACTGATTTATATAGATGATATGTTAATTGCTTGTTCTAGTATAGAACAGATTAAGCAATTAAAGAGATTATTGTCAAAAGAATTTGACATGAAGGATATAGGAGAAGCCAAGCAAATCTTGGGTATGAGAATTATCAGAGATAGAGTGGCAGACACATTGAGATTAAATCAAAAGAAGTACCTAGAAAAGGTAATAAGGAGATTTAATATCTCAAATGAGAGGAAAACTGAACTACCTCTTGGATTCCACTTCAAGTTGTCTAAAAATCAGTCAGCTAAGACTAAAGAAGAAAGGACAAAAATGTCTAGAATGCCATATGCTTCAATAGTGGAAAGTTTAATGTATACCATGATATACACAAGACTTGATATATCTCATGTAGTGGGAGTGGTCAGTAGATATATGGTAGATTCAAGAGCTAAGCATTGGTCCGTTGTACCGTGGATACTTAGATATCTTAGATATTCCCTAGATATAGATTTGAATTTCAAGAAAGGACTAGTTGAATTGATTGACTACTGTGATGTTGATTTGGGAAGAGAGTTGGATAAAAGCAGAAGTACTTCAGGCTATGTTTTCTACATAGGAAGTACTACAATTAGCTGGAGATCCAAGGTGCAAAGTATTGTCGCACTCTCGACCATAGAAGCTAAATATGTTGCAGTAGCAGAAGCAGCTAAAGAAAGAATCTAGCTAGAGAATATACTAGCCGAATTAGGGCATAAACAAAAAAGAAGCATTCTATTCTGTGACAATCAAAGTGTCATTTATTTAGTTGAAAATCCGAAGTTTCATTCAAGGTCCAAGCATATAAGAATGAGATTTCATTTCATAAGGGAAGAGATAGAGCAGAATAGGTTAGATCTGTAGAAGATTGCTAGAGTTGAAAATGCTGCAGATATGCTAACCAAAGTTCTGAATCTATAGAAATTAAAGCTCTGTATGGCCATAATTAGTCTCCTAAATAATTTAAAAGAAGAAGGAGATGAAGAGTTGATGATTACTTGAGCTGCTATTGCAATAATCTGTAAACCAAGAGTAGAGATTGATTTTTTCTTTGATCATTGTGTCAAACTCCAAGTGAGAGATTGTTAGGGCAAGTAGTACAGGTGTAGAGTATGCCACAAGAAGTCCAAGTTCAATCGAAAGCTTGTTAACAGTAAGTATCCAGCAGATTTATATTTTTGGTAGGTTATCAGGCCTAAGTATCCGAAAATAAAGTTTCAGTCGGAGGTTTTGAGCTAACTATCCGAAAGTCAGAAGATTTTAGAGGGTTACTAGCTATAACCATCTAGAATGACTTAAAAGACACTTACGTGTATGATCGGATAGTTAAGAAGCCAAGTATCCGAAAAGTAGTAACTTAAGTGGATCTTCAGATAGTTAAGCAGTAGCTATCCGAAAATCATAAGTTTTCGGAAGGTTAACGGTAGAACCTTCTGAAATGACTAAAGAGACACTTAAGTGAGTTTTCAGATAGTTAAGACAGTAGCTATCTAAAAGACATGCAATTTTCAAAGAGTTAACGGTAGAACCTTTCGAAAGGATAGAGAGAGAGAAGTAAGTGGATTTTCAAATAGTTAAGTCTGTAACTATCTGAAATATCGAATCTCTTCGAACAGTTAACCTTGTAGGACCGTATGACTACACAAGAGGGGGGTGAATTGTGTTTCTCAATATTTTCAAACATAATTGAAACTTTAAAACTCAAAAACAAGTCAAGATGCAGTTTTCATAAAATCATTTTTATTCAAGGTTTCAATTACAATATACAATTCAATTCTCTTCAGAAATTGTAGATGCAATTATATCTCGATACCGAGTATAATCTAAACAATTTCATAATTACAAACAGAGAAAACTAATTTGTAGAATTTAAAATATTTCTCCCTGTTTGATATCTTTCTTCTTCTTCTTCTCTTTCTTCTTCAACAATTCTTTAATGACGAATATCTTGTCTTTTTATGCTTCACCGAATTTACTTTCTTTTGATACTTTAAATCTTCAATGACGTAAATCTAACATTTTCTGCTTCACTGAATTTCCTTCCACCTGATACATCAAATTTTTAATGACATATATCTTATCTTTTTATGCTTCACTGAACTTTGTTCCACCTGAGAGCTTTTTCCCGAAGAGGTGTTTTTGATCCTTGAAAAGATTTTTCGTTTGATGTGCAGGGATAGTTTGATCAATGAGAATTCTATACCTTTTATACTGTATCTTCATTTCATGCATATCCTCCACGTTTAATCACTACCAGTTTTCCACTTCTTCACGTCTTTTCTTTTTCCTTCATCGAAATACACACGTTCTGACCCACGTTTACATTTCAAATTTTCTTTAATCATCAATCTTGGATCTCTGAAAATTTTCCTACAAAATAAACTTTCTTGTCTAAAATTTTTCATCAAGTATAATAAGAAGTCGTTACTTTAATGTTAACTAAACGAGTAACACAAGTATATATATAACTTAACGTTTTCAACTTAACGAGTTTCTCATGTACCAATTCACGTGACAAGTACTGTAGCTAACTCAACGAACTAACTCCGTTGTGTTATGAATAACTTAACGAACTATCTCCGTTGTGTTACAATAACTTAACGAACCAGGAATATACAAATGTTTTTATAATAAGAATTTTAGCACGTGCAAAAATAACAACTTAAGTTTATAACGCTAACCTAACATGTTACCTTAGTGTTCAATATAGCAACTCAACGCGTTTAGTTATGTTAACTTAACGAGTTAAACATGTGCACCTCACGTAATACAATATAACATTCGTAACTTATAATTTCACCACGTGTATAACACTAACTTAACGAGTTGTCTAAACTTTTACTCACTAACTTAACGAGTTCTCACATGACATATTTTAACATTTAAGCCTCTAACTTAACGAGTTCTCACGTGGCATATTTTAACATTTAAGTCTCTAACTTAATGAGTTCTCATGTGATCTCTATACGACTAAAACTCTAACTTAACGAGTTTTCCAAACGTGCACTATACATGATATAGAAAATATAATTTTAAAACATATCATGCTTTTCAATAAAAGCACACGTTAACTTAATGTTTAGTTAAATGAGAAATTAATGCAATGAAACGACTAGTTATTAACTTAGTATAATTTCAGATCCAATATAGACAAGTATTTATATCAGTAAGTTTTTTCTGTATTAATTAATGATTTTAATTTCCTTTCACAAGCAATAGTAATTGAGCAAATATGATTAATTTCATTTAGCACATATCATCAAAACAAAATACTCAACAAACCTACTACAGTACCGCCCGTTACAATAAATGAAGAAAGAAGAATTTCTTCAAATAGTTAAGTCTATAACCATCCGAAGTATTGCAGTTTTCAAAAAGTTAGGAAGATAAGGCTCCAAAATTGAGTCCCTTCTTCGAAGTATTATTTCTCTACTATAATGGCTTGAATGTAATTAAAGGTTTATTAACCCTAAGTTGGGAAGTATATAAACTTTTATGATGTTGTAAAATAGTGCGGTTGTCTGTGTCGAAGCTCATAGAAGAACCTTCAACTCTTCATGGACGTAGGCTATTGCTGAATCATGTAAATCTTGTGTCTTCATTGTGTTATTTCTTCCTCTTACTCTTTACTTCTAGTTTCGATAAGTTAAGAGGTGAGTGTTTCAGAATCGTGTCATAAAAAGTTGATTGAACGATCAATTTTAATTGTAACAAGGTATATATATCAGTAAACTTTTTCTATATTAATTGATGTTCTTAATTTACTTTCACAAACAATAGTAATTGATTAAATATGATTACATTCGTTTAGCACACATCATTAAAACATAATACTCAACAAACTTTAATTACAAACATTTATAGTTGATAACAGTAATAAAGCACACATTTGAAATAATAAAACATAGTTTCACAATATTATGATGGTATGTCATTTTTATTTGAAATATAAGTTAATATTATTTTAGCATATTTTTTTGCTTATAACTTTATAAGAAAAATAGATAAAGCAGATTTTCTTAAAGTTCTTAAAGGTACATTAGTTGAATCTAATAATGATGAAGTTCTTGAAGTTTCTACCATTATTGAAGAAGAAGAAAGAGATAATAGTAGTAGATTAAGTATTGAAAAGAAGAAAAGAGTAGTCGACAAAATGTGAGAAAAAATTATATAATCTATGTGACATAGATGTAATATGTAATCAAACATTTTGTAAAAGGAAGATGTTGTGTTGTGTTTAACAATGTTTTACGAATTTTATACTACTTATTAGCAAGTTATGTCTATTTTTTATGAAATCTCTTTATAACATTCAATTTTTTTTTACAATTTATTTAAAAAATTAAGTTTAAATAATCTATGTACAATATAATTATTTTTAGAATTATGTATGAAATTTAATGTTAATTAGTTAATTAATAACTAGATATAAGTACTACATTTTTATTTCCTATTAATTATAATAACTATACAAACACCTAAATTTCAACTTTCTACTATTTCCTTGTAATACATAAACATCACTATAAAAATATCATTTCTTGTTATTTTTACTTTTTATCATTTTCAAATTTTTGTTATTTCTTTTCTCACCATTTTTGGTATATAAACAGACCCTATGTTTGAAAATGCTTAACATTCTAACTTTAAGAGAAATACTCTCCTTAACCTTAAATAGAAGGATGATAATTTACCAAGGGACAAGGAATCTATAAGTTTGATTTGAAAATTGGTCTTAAGTAAATTAGAAATAATCAAAAGAAAAGTTAACAAGTTAAATGTTGAAGATAAAGTAATTATAAGGAGTTGATATGAAGTTATGAACATTTTAGAAAGATCGATTAGATTTTTCATGGGAAATTTTGAGATTAAAATCTCTCCCAATAACCCAATTTTCATTAACAAGACTAGAAAGATTTTCAAAATCATTAAGAAATCAAGTTTTTTATTTATCTAAAATTTTTGTAAAGAATAAAAAAATTAAAATTATTAAATTTATTTCTAACGCCAAAGAGAAATAACTTTTAAGTCAAAAAATACTAGCTAAAAGAGTTATTATTTTTTAAATATAATTTGATTAACATGTAATTAATTATTTACTATTTATGATAATATTTTAATTATTTTTACATTACATTGTTACTATTGTTGAAGAGAGAGTGAGCAAGTGGAGAGTGAGCAAGTGGAGCACCGTTAGGTATCACACTGGGAGATCACGGACATTGGGGGATGACGGACGTAGGGACAGATGGCAGCCGTGAGTGGGCGAAAGGACGATGGGGCGACTTTAGGTTCAGGGTGAATGCGTTAGAGCGAACGGAGAAATTTATCGATTTACCAGAGAATGTTTTCGTATTGACCTCCAAATGCACCATTCTTGACCCCGTCAAGAATTGTTCCGAGGGTGGGAAGCATCTTCCGCCGAACGCATCCAATAGTCAAGAAAAATACTCTCCTCGGTTGCGGTCCGTCACCGTAGTTGATCTTTGACCATAATCCAATCGTTGACCTTGTGGCTATATACGCGCAGATCCTAGTTCGAAGTTCCGGCAGATAATACCACTTCTTCGTCGATGGCATCCTTCTCCTTCCCTTCTATCACCATGGCCACGGTGCCCTTCTTCTCTTCCTCCTCCTCCTCCTCTTCCACCAACGGAAAACCATCTATTTCCTTTCCCCTCGATTCCCACCGCCCCCTCACACTTTCCTGCAACTCCCTTCCCAACAGCTCCTCCCTCGCTCCCTCCTTCGATCTCCGCGTCTACTGCACCGATATCATCGCCCAGATGGAGTCATCCCTCTCCGACGCCATTCCCGTCCGCTACCCCGAGAAAGTCTGCAAGTCCATGCGCTACTCCGTCTTGTGCTCCGGCTCCAGGCACGCCCCTCCCGTCATGTGCGTCACTACCGCCTGCTACCTCCTCGGCCTCCCCCGAGACGCCGTCTTCCCCACCGCTTGTGCCCTCGGGATGGTCCACGCCGCATCCCTGGTTCACGACGACCCACACTGCATGGACTCTGCCCCGCTCCGCCGCGGCCGTCCCACCAACCACTCCATCTTCGGGGAAGACATCAGTCTACTCTCCTGGGACGCGCTGTTCCCTATCGCTACTCTTATCATCTCGGAGACACCAGTGGATCTCGTGCCTGAGGAGACCCTCCTCCGTGTCATCGTGGAGATCTCTCGAACGGTCGGGCCCCGGGGGATGGCGGCGGGGCAGTTATTGGACCTGAAGGGTGGGAACCTTGGGCAGGTGGACGCGATGCACGTGCTAGAGAAGAAGTTCGGCGAGCTGGCGCAGTGCTCCGTGGTGTGTGGAGGGCTGCTTGGAGGTGCGGAAGGGGAGGTGTTGGAGTCGCTCGGGAGGTACGGAAGGGCGATAGGGGTCTTGTACGAGGTGGTAGACGACATACTGATGGAGGAAAATGGGAGCGGCGGGAAGATTAGGAGTAAGAACTCCAGCGTGGTGGCGGCATATGGCATGGAGAGGGCAACCGAGATTGCAGACGAGCTGAGGGAGAAGGCCAAGGCGGAGGTTAGATGGTTGGAGGAGATTTATGGGTTGGAAAAGGTGATGCCTCTGTATGGCTTTCTGGAGTAAGCCGTGGAAAGGGGGTTCGGGTTGGAAGAAGGAAGGGCAGAAAAAACTACCTCCGCTGCTCTTACCAGGTAGAACGGTGAAGATTCGCTGTCGAGGCTCCAAGATATTTTCTGTGCGATCAATTAGCGTGAAAAGTATTTTTTTTAAAATTGACGAAATGTTTCTCTCCTGTTACAAATATTATTGTAATTATTTGATATATATATTCGTAATACGTTAAATTTTTCAAGAATTAATATCATGTGAATTGCATCAATGATACGTGTTATTTAAAATAGTATCGATCATTCCAATGTTTACAGAGAAAAGTATAAAATGATGTATAATTTAAATTTACAATGAAAGTTAATCTAAAAATATTTTGATATTCTACATAATTTAAATTTGCATCTAGGAGTATATGATATTTTAAATAATTTAGATTTATATCTAAGAGTATATGATATTGTAGATAGTTAATATTTATATATAAAAGCATATAATATTTTAAATAGTTTTAACTTGTTTTTAATAGTGTTTGATAATTTAGATAGTTTAGGCTTTACTTAGAAGTAATTTTGATATTTTCGCAATTTAGATTTTTCACATCCTAATATACATGATATTTTTGAATATTTAAATATTTATACATTTCATATCCAAATGTATATAGTATTTTAAATACTTGAATATTTATTTATATGTTCATATATTTTGTACCCAAATATGTGGTATTTTAAATATTTAGATATTTATATGTTTTATATCCAAATGGATGTACAGTATTTTGAAGTTTTGAATATACACATATATTTCGTATTTAAATACATATGATATTTTAAATATTTGGATATTTATATTGTTTACATAGGATTTTTCACACTTCAATAAATTCATTTATTTTTATGAAATGTCTATTATTTTTGTACTTCTAAACCGCTTCTAATGAGTGTTCAATTAGCACGAAGAACCTTATAAATGATTATTATATATAATAAAATAAAGAAGTCTAAAACAAAAACAATTATGGTTGTATTAATAAAGAGGTTGATACATAAAAATTTAATTCATATAGTAAAACATCACAATCAAAACATGCTTACGAAGAAAGCAAATGACGAGGTTACAGAGAAAGTGACTGAATTTGAAAATAATTGTTAGGATTATATAGTCTTACTAGAGTAGGGATGAATGATAAGTGATGATTAATTTTAACAATTGTATATGATTTTTATAATTTTAATATCATAAGTAATTAAAACAATAATGATTATGACATATTATATAGGAAAATAAAATAGGTAACAGGAGCATACAAGAGGTTTTTAGGTGATACACTTTAAATAACTAATCCACTTTTAAGATACAACTTGGGTTTTACTATCAAGTTAACTTACAATACTTGTTTTATAGTGAAAGCAAGAACCAACTATAATTAGAACTTTTTAGTTGTAGTTCTAACCAACAATATTTGAAGTTTTCAAATATAAACTTTTAAAACCAATCAACTTTTCTTCGACAGAGATTTGCATAAAGAAAGCTTTCAACACTTGAAATTGCTTGAAACTTCTTTACTAAACATGTGTTGACTGTGAATTCTAATAATTCTGGATTTTCTTTTCTTACTCAGGTTTGCTCTCATTATATGTATGAATTGTTAGGACCTTAAGGCTTACCAAAGGGGGGGTGAATGGTTAAAATTCGTTTCTTAACCTTTTAGAGGAAGTTTAATGTAAAGTGATAGCAAGCATACAATAAAGGAAATCACACAAAGATTTTTAGGTGGTTCACCACTAACGGCTAGTCCACCCCCAAGGGATACTTAGGCTTCACTAAACTCTTGCAAACTTATAATCACTTGCTTTAAGGTTTAAGCAAGAACCAACTAACCATTCACTTGAGCTTCCTTGTCGAAGCTTCAATCAATCCTTTCTCTGAAGTTTTAATCTGTGTACTTCAATAAACACTATCTTGTGAATAACAAAGTTGAATGCGTGATGAACTTTTGAAAATTGGTCTGTAAGTGTTGAAGATGATTTGATCTCTAAAGCTTTTCTTCTATTGAGCTTGGTGTAAATATATGTATGATCAAAGCATTACTTAAATCCGTTGTCTGTATCTTGTATATATACCTAACATGTGTAACAATCATATTTTCTTCCAACGGATGTATTCTACTGTACTTGATTAGACTCCAGTCCCAAATAAGGTAAGTTACCATTCAGAAAGTTATTTCAAGATGTCTTACCGATTTTCCTAACCTTTCAGATAGTTAGCTGTGTAACTCTTTGAAGAATATCTATAACTCATCGAAAGATTACTTAAACCTTTCTGCCATGTAGGATTCTAGAATATATACTACAAGCTATCATTCAATCGAATACTTATAACTGTAACTTACCAAATAGTTATTTAACTATCGGATAGTTGGCTACAGTAACTCTGTGTTAACTTTCCAATTGCTTCAATTCAGCACGTGCATAAAAGATTGACTTAAGTTTCGGATGGTTATCCCTGTAACTCACCGAAACGCTTCAAGATTTCAGATAGTTATCTTTCTAACTCTCCGAAAACTTATTTGAGCTTCTCTCTGGAATTCTGCACTTGGGAAATTCAATGACTTAAGTTTCGGATGGTTAAACTGTAACTTACCAAAACTCTCTTTGAGATTTCGAATAGTTATCTAACTCTCCGATTTTTCTTTTAAGCTTTTGATTGTCGACTTCTCTATTCTGCACGTGCGTAATAGGATAACTTAAGTTCCGAAAAGTTATACCTATAACTTACCAAAAAACTCGAATAGTTATCTAACTCTTCGAAAAGAAAACTTGGATAGTTATCTAACTCTCCGACAAGTCCTTTAAGCTTCTATTCTGTATTTCTGCACGTGATTTATTGAATGACTTAACTTTCGGATAGTTATACCTGTAACTCTCCGAAAAGTCCTTTAAGCTTCCAGATAGTTAACTCCTTAACTATCTGATCATTCAATCCTCCTTATCCTGAGAAATACAATTCTTAACTATCTGATTTTCTACAGCAACATATTCTGAGATTTACTACAACCTATTTGCTGCTTCGATTTGTTTGTCTTCTGATCTTTTTGCTGTACAAACTAATCCTGATAAATACAATTCAAAACCTTAAATTGATTTTTGCATTATCAAAATCTAGAGGTCCTTTCAATCTCCCCCTTTTTGATAATGGCAAAAACCTTACAATGTATTACATGTATTTCTCTCCCTATATATCTATACAGAAAAGCACATGAGGAATACAGAATAATGTAAATTTAAAGACTCCCCCTGATTTTCTGAAATCACTCCCCCTGAATTTCTCCCCATATTTTACTGCAGCTTTGCTTACCAAAATATGATATTTCTCCCCCTTTTTTGCCAATTGTCAAAAAGAAGTGAGAAGACAGATACTGAGTTGGTGGAGTAATTATAGCTGAATATCAAAATGTCTTAGTTGCTGCAAAATAGAGATGTTAGTAGAGCAAGCTCCTAGTTGTGAGCTTGAAGAGTAGATATGAAATTATAAATCATATAAAGAACAAATCCCTAAATTTCGTCTAATATGATTGAATGCAACTTCAGATAATGGTTTGGTGAAGATATCTGCAAGTTGTTCTTTAGTAGAGACATATTCTAAGGAAATATGACCTTTTTCAACATGGTCTCTTAAAAAGTGGTGCCTAATCTCGATATGTTTTTCTCTAGAGTGTAGGACTGTATTCTTGGAGAGATTAATGGCACTGCTGCTATCACAGTAAATGATGGTATTTTGAAAATTGAGCTTATAATCTGCTAGAGTTTGTTGCATCCATAAGATCTATGCACAACATAGGCCTGCTGCCATATATTTAGCTTCAGTGGTGGATAGAGCTATAGAGTTTTGTTTCCTGCTGAACCAAGAAATAAGTGAATGACCAAGCAACTGACATGTCCCACTAGTGCTTTTTCGATCTGATTTGCATCCTACATAATCTACATCACTGTATCCTGCTAAAGTCAATTGATTTTGTGAAGAATAAAATAAGCCAAACTCTTTGGTACCCTACAGATATTTAAATATACGTTTAACTGATTTTAAGTGTGAAGCTTTTGGAGAGGCTTGATATCTTGCACAAGTACAAACACTAAACATTATATCTGGTCTACTGGCTGCTAGATACAGAAGTGATCCAATCGTACCTCTATATTTCTTTTGATCTACTAGAATGCTAGAAATGTCCTTATCAAGTTTTTCATTTGAGTTTATAGTAGTACCTGCTGCTTTGGATTTATCCATACCAAATTTTAAGAGAATCTCTTTGCAAAATTTTTCTTGATTCAGGAAAATACCATGCTGAAGTTGATGAATCTGTAAT
The DNA here is from genome assembly GCA_036874045.1 of Cymodocea nodosa. Classification (NCBI taxonomy): domain Eukaryota; kingdom Viridiplantae; phylum Streptophyta; class Magnoliopsida; order Alismatales; family Cymodoceaceae; genus Cymodocea; species Cymodocea nodosa. Next base: position 16,797,174 of record JAZBRI010000003.1, on the reverse strand, counting down.
CCTAGAAAGAATTTTAATTCTCCCATAAGACTCATCTGAAATTCATTCTTCATTAAGATTTGAAAATCATGACATAGTTTCTCATGTGTGGTACCAAAAATGATATCATCCATGTAGATTTGAATAATCAACATATGAGAACTTTCAAATTTGATGAATAAGGTGTTGTCTGTAGTTCCTATGTTAAACTGATTCTCAAGAAGGAAACTCTTCAGTTTATCATACCATGCACATAGTGCTTGCTTCAAACCATAGAGCTTTATTCAGTTTGTATACATGGTTTGGATTTTTTTCATCTTCAAAACCTGGTGGCTGTTCTACATATACTTCTTCTTGCAGAATGCCATTAAGAAATGCACTTTTAACATCCATTTGATAAAGCTTGATTTTCATACTGCTTGCAAAGGCAAGTAACATTCTAATTACTTCAAGTTTTGCAATAGGTGCAAAAGTTTCTTCATAGTCGATTCATTCCTGTTGGTTGTATCCCTAAGCAACAAGTCTAGCTTTATTTCTGATAATACTACCATTATTGTCAAGTTTGTTCTTAAACACCCATTTAGTATTAATAATTGATTTTTCGATGGGCCTTTCAATCAAGTTCCAGACTTCATTTTTCTTGAACTGATTTAGTTCCTCTTGCATGGCCATGATCCAGTATTCATCATTGCAGGCATCTTCAACTATTAAAGGCTCAAGTTCAGACACAAAAGCACAATAATTACAAATATTTTGAATTTTGCTTCTTGTTTGAACACCTTGATTTATATTCCCAATAATTTGCCCAATGGGATGTTTAGACTTTGTCTTCTATGCTTTTTCTATCTCAGTAGATGTAGGCAGTGATGAACTATCATTTTTTTGAGGAATTTTCTGATTTATTACTTCACTTTCACTTTCACTGTCTATTGTTAGCCTCTTCAATTTTCCTACCATGTCTTCATCAAAGAATACGTTTATTGACTCTTCTACTCTTCTTTCGTGTTCAAAATAGACCCTATAGGCCTTGCTTCTTGAAGAGTATCCAACAAGTAGAGTAGGATCAGATTTTGCATCAAATTTGTCCTTTTGATCCTTTGTATTAAGCACAAAACATCTTGATTCGAAGACCTTAAAATATCCAACATTTGGTATTTTACCATACCATAGTTCAAAAGGTGTCTTATGTAGGATAGGTCTAAGATGAGTTCTGTTTATTGAATAACATGCAATATTTACAACTTCAACCCATAGAGACTTTGGTAAATCAGATGTATTAAGAATTGTCCTTGCCATTTCTTGTACTGATCTATTCTTCCTCTCTACAACTCCATTTTGAGTAGGAGTTCTTAGACATGAGAATTCATACAGTATGCCAAAAGAATTGCATAATTCTTCAAATTCTGAATTTTCAAATTCACCTCCATGATTACTTCTGATCTTTTACATGGTTGATTCTTTTTCATTTTGAATTATAATACAGAGATGTTTGAATTCATCACAAGCTTCATTCTTGTGTGTTAAGAAAATAACCCAAGTGAATCTTGTATAATCATCAACTACCACTAAGGTATATTTTCTTCCTCCTAAACTAGCTGTCTGTGTAGGACCAAATAAGTCCATATGCAATAGATCCAATGGTTGACGTATGGTAATGTCTTCAATACTCTTGTGTGCTGATTTCTTTTGTTTTCCAATTGTACAGTCACTACACAATTTATTTCTCTTGAATTTGAGCTTAGGCACACCTCTAACAAGATCATGTTTGGTCAATTTTCTTATAAGTCTCATGTTTGCATGATTTAATCTCTTATGCCATAACCATTCATCTTCATTAGAAGCAACTAAACATGCATCACTAGATATAATATCACATGGAAATTCCAAAGTATAAATTGAATTATTTCTATATCTAGTAAATTTGATTTCATGTGTATCCTATTGTAATATAAAACAGTTTTTTGCAGTAAAAAGTATATTATAACCTTTGTCACATAATTGACCTATACTTAGTAGATTCTGTTTTAAACCATTTACATGTAAGACATTTTCTATTTTTCCATTTTCAGATGCAACATTTCCTATGGCAGTAATTCTACATTTTTCATTGTTACCAAACTTAACAGATCCTGAATTTATTGATTTAACAGATTCCAGAAGTCTTTTCTTACCTGTCATATGCTTTGAGCAACCATTGTCAATGATCCACTTGGACGTTTGAGCTTTCTTGTCCATGCAGTCCTGCAAATCATGTTGAAATTAAGACTTTTGGTACCCATATCTTCTTGGGTCCATCACTGTTAGTCCTCTGTATACTAAACCTGTTGCCTTTTGGTAGCCATATAGACGTAGATCTCTTCTTAATGACAAACACAGTTGTGCCATCTTTATAAGATCTAATTTTTCCACCATAGTAAGGGGTTTCCTGTGGTACAGCATACCTTAGGCCAAATTTGCTTCCTCCTATTCTTTGAGATCCTATTATTTTGTTTAAGCTATTTTCACCTTTAGTAAATTTACATGCAGTTTTCTTCAAATCAGTAACTTTAGATAACAGATTTTTATTTTCTTCTTTCAAATCAAAATTTTTACAACTATAGTTATCCATTTTAGTTTTTAATTCCCTATTATCAACTAAGACTTTTTCTAGTTCAGCAAAAACATCTTCTAGATAGGAATTTAAACTCTTTAATTCTTTCTTGTACTTCTTACATTTTATATATAAGTTATCTACTGTATAGAGAAGACTATCTATATCTACATCATCATTTTCCTTTTTTGAGCAAAAGGGAGATGTAGAGCATACCTCTTGTGTAGCAAAGCACATGTTTGCAGATGCCTCCTCATCTGAGTCTGATGAGCTGCTGTCATCCCAAGTGGCTTTCAATGCCATCTTCTTCTTATTCTTTCTTTTCCATTTCTGTTTGTCCTCCTCCTGCTGAAAAGGACAGTAAAGTTGAGTGTGTCCCAATTTCTTGCACTTGTAGTATGTAGGGACTTTTGGTTTTGAGGAGCTGGCTTTGCCTCCTTGTCTCATCATCCTTCTAAAGTTCCTAGCTAGTAGTAACACTTCATCCTCATCCGAGCTTAGTTGATCTTCTGTTGAGGGAAAAGCTAGTTTTTTCTTTTTCTCTACTTTTCTTTTAGTAACTCCTTTCCATTCCTTCATTTGAACTTCATGGGCTAGAAGGTTTCCCAATAGATCTTCAATTGAATAGTTATTCAGATCCTTTGAATCCTGTATGGAAGTAGACTTCTGCTTTCATTTGACTATCAGGCTCCTTAGGATCTTTTGTACCTGTTCACGATTAGAAAAACTCCTCCCAAGGCCTCTTAGTTCATTCACAATTTCTGTGAATCTAGAAAACATTTCAGTGATACTTTCTTTTTCAAGCATTTTGAATAATTCATATTTTCTTAACAAAATGCTGATTTTAGTATCTTTAACTTGGCTAGTTTCTTCATATGTAATTTGAAGGATCTTCCAAGCTTTATGGGAGAATTTACAAGCAGATATTTTATTATACTGTTCACTAGTTAGTGCACAGTAAATGGAATTAAGCCCACGAGCATCCATCTGGATGATTTTTTCATCCTCCTCAGTCCAATCAGTTTCATGACTGATTGGAGTTGGTGTACCATGTACAACCATTCTCCAAAGTTTCACATCTGTACTCCTGAGAAAGCACTCCATCCTATTTTTCCAGTAGCTATAATTGCTACCATCAAAGAGGGGAGGTCGATAGATATTCTGACCCTCTACAGTGTGGAAAGCCTTGATCTCAGATGGTTAAATCTATTAACGAGATCAACATTGCTTTGATACCAATTGTTAGGACCTTAAGGCTTACCAGAGGAGGGGTGAATGGTTAAAATTCGTTTCTTAACCTTTTAGAGGTAGTTTAATGTAAGGTGATAGCAAGCATACAATAAAGGAAATCACATAGAGATTTTTAGGTGGTTCACCACTAACGGCTAATCCACCCCCAAGGGATACTTGGGCTTCACTAAACTCTTACAAACTTATAATCACTTGCTTTAAGGTTTAAGCAAGAACCAACTAACCATTCACTTGAGCTTCCTTGTCGAAGCTTCAATCAATCCTTTCTCTGAAGTTTTAATCCGTGTACTTTAGTAAACACTATCTTGTGAACAACAGAGTTGAATGCGTGATGAACTTCTGAAATTTGGTCTGTAAGTGTTGAAGATGATTTGATCTCTAAAGCTTTTCTTCTATTGAGCTTGGTGTAAGTATATGTATGATCAAAGCGCTACTTAAATCCGTTGTTTGTATCTTGTATATATACCTGACATGTAACAATCATATTTTCTTCCAATGGATGTATTCTACTGTACTTGATTAGACTCCAGTCCCAAATAAGGTAAGTTACCGTTCAGAAAGTTATTTCAAGATGCCTTACCGATTTTCCTAACCTTTCAGATAGTTAGCTGTGTAGCTCTCCGAAGAATATCTGTAACTCATCGAAAGATCACTTAAACCTTTCTGCCATGTAGGATTCCAGAATATATACTGCAAGCTGTCATTCAATTGGATACTTATAACTGTAACTTACCGAATAGTTATTTAATTGTCGGATAGTTGGCTACAGTAACTCTGCACTAACTTTTCGATTGCTTCAATTCAGCACGTGCATAAAAGATTGACTTAAGTTTTAGATGGTTATCCCTGTAACTCATCGAAACGCTTCAAGATTTCGGATAGTTATCTTTCTAACTCTCTGAAAACTTATTTGAGCTTCTCTATGGAATTCTGCACGTGGAAAATTCAATGACTTAAGTTTCGGATGGTTAAACTGTAACTTACCGAAACTCTCTTTGAGATTTCGAATAGTTATCTAACTCTCCGATTTTTTCTTTAAGCTTTTGACTACCAACTTCTCTATTCTGCACGTGCGTAATAGGATGACTTAAGTTTCAAAAAGTTATACCTGTAACTTACCGAAAAGCTCGAATAATTATCTAACTCTCTGAAAAGAAAACTCGGATAGTTATCTAACTCTCCGACAAGTCCTTTAAGCTTCCGTTTTGTATTTCTACACGTGATTTATTGAATGACTTAACTTTTGGATAGTTATACCTATAACTCTCCGAAAAGTCCTTTAAGCTTTCGGATAGTTAACTACTTAACTATCTGATCATTCAATCCTCCTTATCCTGAGAAATACAATTCTTAACTGTCCGATTTTCTGCAGCAACATATTCTAAGATTTACTACAACCTGTTTGCTGCTTCGATTTGTCTGTCTTTTGATCTTTTTGCTATACAGACTAATCCTGATAAATACAATTCAAAACCTTACATTGATTTTGAATTATCAAAATCTAGAGGTCCTTTCATGAATATGATTGTTTTCTTCATTACTATCCTTAGTCCATTTTTATATCAAAGAATGTAACTATCAGATTTCCTCCAATGTTGTTCAATCTGTTGTACTTATTGATCTACCAGTCTCAAAAATGGAAAGTTACCATTTAATTACTATTAAATATTTTCCAAATCATATGGATATCAATCTTCTAACAAGTCATTAAGTTATTTTTAACTTAATAAGTTATTTTGCTTCTAACTCTGTAAAGACATGTTGAGTTATGCTAATTCAACAAGTTATACTTCATATTAGCACATGATACTTGTCACGTGAGATCTACTAACTTAACAAGTTCCTCTACCTTATAAAAATATGTTGAATTAGCCTAACTAAATGAGTTGTTATGTCTATTTATATGTAAAGCTTATCATGTGATTCTTTAAGTTAATTACACATGATATCTACTAACTCAACAAGTTATTTTGCTTGTATACTTATAAAAAAACACATTGAGTTATCCTAACTTAACAAGTTGTTCCTTTCATTTATACGTGATGTCTATCACATGAATTCTACTAACTTAACGAGTTGGTTGCTACTAACTCAATGAGTTGTTCTGTCTATATAGTTATAAAAGCATGTTGAGTTATCTTAACTCAATGAGTTGTTACTTTAGCCCATGATAAATTTTGGCTTCATTCCAACAGCTTCTTCTGTTTCCAACTCTTTTTTTGTACCTATGAAAAACATTATAAAGCCTCACATAGATTTTTTACATTATCAAAATATAGAGATCCTTTCAATCTCTCCTTTTTTGATAATGAGAAAAACATTTACAAATAAATTACATATATTTCACTCCTTAAATCATTTTATACAGTAAGTCATTCACACAAATAGTATTTTAAAAAGATTACAATCTATGAGATTAAATATTAGGCCATATTGAACTAACTATATCATTTCTCCCTCTTTATACCTTGATTTTATAATCTCCCCCTATTTATAATATCTCCTCCTTTTTCTCATACTTATATAATTTCTCCCCCTTTTTTGTCCTTTACAAAAAGAGTTAGGATACCAAGTGTGGGGTATTCTAATGAGGACTTGCTGATGCCAAAAGTTGATTTTCTATTACCAATTGAGACCAAATGTTACTAATCATTATCAAGAAATTGCAGTTCTTCTTTCTTGTCAACTGATATGTCTAGATATAATATTCTCTCTAAATGAAAGCATAGACTAATTTTCTACATATTGAAGGGTTAGCAAAAAACAAGCTCTCAAGTGGTGAGCTTGAGTTGTATAAACATGATACTAAAAATTCAAATTATTATACATTATGCAATGAATAGATGCCTAAACTACATCTAATATGAGTAAATATAAATTTATTTAATGGTTTAGTGAAAACATCTACAAGTTGATTTGTAGAAAACACATTTTAGTGAGATGTGACCTCTTTCAACATGATCTCGTAGAAAGTGGTGCCTAATCTTGATATGTTTAGCTCTTGAGTATAGCATAGTGTTCTTGGATAAGTTTATGACACTACTACTGCCACAATAAATGATGGTATTCTAGAATTTTAGCTTGTAATCTAACAAAGTCTATTACATCCATAAGGTTTGAGCACAACACAACCTAACTACAATATATTCTATTTCAATGGTAGACAAAGCTATGTAGTTTTATTTTCTACTGAACCAAGATACAAGTGAATGACCAATTAATTAACATATTCCATTGGTGCTCTTTCTATATGACTTGCAACCTACATAATCTGTATTGCTAATTCTAGAAAACATTAAATCACTTTGTGATGAATAGAACGAGCCAAAATCCTTGGTATCCTGTATATATTTAAAAATTCATTCAACTGCCTTTAGGTGTGACTTTGTTGGAGAAACTTGTTATTTTGCACATGCACATACACTAAACATAATATCTAGTCTACTAGCTAATAAATACAGGAGTGATCCAATCATTCTCTTATATTTCTTTTGATCCACAATAATATTAGACATGTCCTTGTCAAGTTTTTCATTTGAGCTCATAGGAGTATTAGCTACTTTTGAGTTTTCCATTCCAAATTTCTTTAGAATCTCCTTATAGAATTTTTCTTGATTTATGAAGATGTCATTTTGCAATTGATGTATTTGTAATCCTAAAAATAATTTCAGTTCTCTGTTTAATTGATTGTGAACTTCTGTTTGTTAGGTGGTGCTAGAAAACTTTGTTTAATTGATTGTGAACTTCTATTTGTTAGGTGGTGCTTTGTTTTGCTTATATTAATAAATTCTTTTAGAAGTAAACAAACAACCTTTCACACAAATTAGATATTGAATCCAATTTGTATTTTAAATGCAAGTGCACAGTGTATATTGTATTTGTGTGCAAGTACAGATCGATCCCATAGAGATTGAGTAAGAATTGTGTACTATCTAGATTTTTATATTGGAGTTTATATGTATTTAGTTAAGCACTCCGTTAAGTTACAATTAACACAACAGACTTAGTTCGTGGAGTTATAGTTAACTCAATGGACTAACCTCGTGGACTTAAGTTAACTCTATGAGCCTACCTTTCCAGTTAAATACTGCTATTTACAAAGGAATTCAGCCAACCATTGGGTGGTTCCACAGAATGTATATAACATCAATTAAGCTATTTAATGTTAATTAATATTAGATTTGTCATTAAGCAATACTAACATTCAGATATTTCAAACAGTAACCATTAAAATCTTTAAGTATTTGGAACGAATCAATTTTAGTAAACAATAAAACTATTTTCTATTTCTAAATCAAACAAACATAAAACATTCACAGTATTGACAATGATAACATTAATCACGATGTAAAACAAACAATACAACACTTCAATACTAAATGTAAACATAGATAATTTGTGATTTTTGGTATTTTTTATTTATTTTGATATGTTCCTAAAGATGAGCGAAAGATGAAATGTAAAAATTCTCTATTGATAGTAAAAACTTTCGTCACTACATGCGATGCGATTACACCATTGAAAAATTAATCACTTACAATCTTGCCTCCACTCCATATAGAATCGCGAATCAAGAATTGTAAGATGATCTCCTCTTCAACATACTAGCATCAACCTAAAACCAAGGCTAGAAGCTTTACGATCTCCTAAGATATAGTCGGTGCTTGGTGAAAATGACTTCCCTTCCTACAACGTAATCACTTCTCACAATGGTTGTCAGTCACTGTGTTTGGCTTGTAATTGACCCGACATCCGGAAAGTACCCTCATAGACCTTCGATGGTTGGTGATTTTGGTGGTGTTGGTGTGGAGCTTCAAGGAATTTCCAACGATTCCTATAGTTAGTGCAGTTCTCCATCACCCTTTACATAGTCTTTTTCTTCATCTTTTATGTTTCTTTCAATAGTAACTACTTGTTTGATTCCCCAGCACGACACCAGAAAACTAGTTTGGATCTCTAGCAATGCACTAGAAAAACTTGGATTGGTTAACTTCTATTTTTACTTAGTTAATTTATCTTTATGCCTATTCCTTTTTTTTAGAAGTAAACAAACAACCTTTAACACAAATTAGATATTAATTCCAATTTGTATTTTAACTGCAAATGCACAGTGTCTATTGTATTAGTGTGCAAGTACAAGTCGATCCCACAGAGAATTGTTTAAGAATTGAGAACTATTCCATTTGTTAACAATCAAATTTATATCTTCAATAAGCCCTCCGTTGAGTTACAGTTAACTCAATGGACAAAGTTCGTTGAGTTATAGCTAACTCAATGGACTAACCACGTGGACTTAAGTTAACTCCACAAGCTTGTCTTTTCTTTTTAATACTGCTATTTACAAAGGAATTCAGCTAACCATTGGGCGATTCCACAGATTGTAAATAACATCAATTAAGCTCTTTAATGTTAGTAAACACTGGATTTATCATTAAGCAATACTAACATTTAGATAATTCAAACAGTAACCATTAAAATCTTTAAGTCTTTTGAACGAACCGATTTCAGTAAACTGTAAAACTAAAACAAATATAAAACAATCACAACACTGACAAAGATAACATTAATCACGATACAACACAAATAATACAACACTCAAATACAAAATACAAACACAGATAAATTGTATTTGGTATTTTTGTTTTAATATGAACATGGAAATGGGTGAAAGGTGAAATGTATAGTAATCTCAGTCGATAGTAAATACTTCCATCACTACATCCGACGCGATTACACCATTGAAAATTAAACCACTTACAATTGTGTCTCCTCTCCCTATAGAATCGCGAGTCCAGAATTGCAAGATGACCTCCTCTTCAGAATACAGGCATCAACCCGAAGCCAAGGTTAGAAGCTTTATGATCTCCTAAGATATGAGTCAGCATTTGGTGAAAATGACTTCCCTTCCCGCGATGCGATCACTCTTGTAGGATCGTATGACTACACAAGAGGGGGGTGAATTGTGTACTTTTAATATTTTCTGAAATATAATTGAAACTTTAAAACTCAAAAACAAGTCGAGACATTGTTTTCATAAAATCATTTTTATTCAAGGTTTCAATTACAATATACAATTCAATTCTCCTCAGAAATTGTAGATGCAATTATATTTCGATACCATGTATCATCTAAACAATTTTATAACTACAAATAGAGAAAACTAATTTGTGAAATTTAAAACTTTTCTCCCTGTATGAGATCTTTCTTCTTCTACTTTTTCTTCTTCAGCAAATCTTCAGTGACGAATATCTTGTCTTTTCATGCTTCACCGAATTTGCTTTCTTCTGATACTTCAAATCTTTAGTGACGAAAATCTTACCTTTTATGCTTCACTGAATTTGCTTCCTTCTGATACTTCAAATCTTTAGTGACGAAAATCTTACCTTTTTATGCTTCACTGAACTTTCTTCCACTTGAGAGATTTTCCCCGAGAAGGTGTTTTTCATCATTGAAAAAGATTTTTCTTTTGGTGTGCAGGGATGGTTTGATCATTGAAAAGATTTTTTTTTTTTTGTGCAAGGATAAATTGATCAACGAGAATTCTATGCCTTTTATACTGTATCTTCATTTCATGCATATCCTTCACGTTTAACCACCACCAGTTTTCCACTTCTCCACGTCTTTTCTTTTTCCTTCATTGAAACACACATGTTCTAACCCACGTTTATATTTCAAATTTTCTTTAATCATTAGTCCTGGATCTCTGAAAAATTTCCTGCAAAATAAACTTTCTCGTCCAAAAGTTTTTCATCAGTGTAATAAGAAGTCGTTACTTTAATGTTAACTAAACGAGTAACACAAGTATATATATAAGTTAACGTTTCTAACTTAACGAGTTCCTCATGTGCCATTTCATGTGACAAGTACTGTAGCTAACACAATGAACTATGTCCGTGGTGTTATGATAACTCAACGAACCATCTCCGTTTTGTTATGATAACTCAACGAACCAGTAATAAATAAATGTTTTTATAATAAGAATTTTACCATGTGCAAAAATAACAACTTAAGTTTATAACGCTAACCTAACGTGTTGCCTTAGTGTTCAATATAGTAACTCAATGCGTTTAGTTATGTTAACTTAACGAGTTAAACATGTGCACCTCACGTGATACAATACAATATTCATAACTTATAATTTCACCACGTGTATAACACTAACTTAACGAGTTCGTCTCTTCTTTTACTCACTAACTTAACGAGTTATCACGTGACCTATTTTAACCTTTAAGCCTCTAACTTAACGAGTTCTCACGTGACCTCTATACAAACAAAACTTTAACTTAATGAGTTGTCTAAACGTGCACTGTTCATGATACAGAAGATATAACATTAAAACATATCATGCTTTTCAATAAAAACACACGTTAACTTAACGTTTAGCTAAATGAGAAATTAATGCAACGAAACAACTAGTTATTAACTTCAGATCCAATACAGACAAGTATTTATATTAGTAAGCTTTTTCTATATTAATTGATGATTTTAATTTCTTTTCACAAGCAATAGTAATTGAGCAAATATGATTATTTTCATTCAGCACACATCATCAAAACAAAAATACTCAACAATCTCCCTCTTTTTGATGATGACAAAACCATATTAAATCAATTATGAAATATGTATAACTCAACAAAGCACCTTCGTTGGGTTAACTTTTAATTCAACAAACTTGTTTGTTGACTTAAGTTCACTTAAGCTTATTTCTATTGTTTGTGTAAATTTTACCTCTCAGAACTAAAAACTCTTAAATGTCAATAATTATATAAGTATCAGTTTTCTAATTATCATCTGTCAGATTACAATAACCATTCAAAATATCATCTCCTTTTATATAATATATATATGCAATTAAGATCATAATCATCTTTTTATAATATTTCTCCCCCTTTTTGTCATTAATCAAAAAGATAAGTAAGAATTGTAAAAGATAATTAACATTTCTCCCCCTTTTGAGTTAAGAGATATATTTACAACAACTCTTTTTGTAAACAATAATAAGAATTGTAAACATTTACAGAAAAATGTATTGTTCAATGAATCAAACAAGTAATACAAACATTACATTTTGTATTCAGAAACAAACAAAAACAGTTAGCGACCCCTCCTAAGTATATCACTTATAGCATTACATATTTCATCTCCTAGATGCCTAATATCATTTCTAATGTCGTTAAGCACTGCATCTAAGTCAGGAGGTAGCTGGTTTTGCTGTTCTGCTTGAACTGAATAACTTTGTTGTTGTTGTTGTTGTATATGGTCTGTATCAGGTTGTTGTTGTTGTTGTCGTTGAGGTTTATGCATGGCCTGGAATTTTTGCAAATCTTTGACACTAAATGCTCTCATGCCTTTAGTTTCAGAGGGCTAGTTGGATAAATTCAATTGGCTTGCAATTAGTCTACATACAACATTACCATAAAATAACTTTGAACTCATATGGTGTAGTTGAGAAGTGAAAACATCAAACCAATTGATTTGAATTCTATTCAGCAAGCTATAAGTTGCATATAAACAACTTCTGCTGACTTCCATATTGTGTCCAACTCTCTGAAATAAATATGCATGCAATATATTTGCAATAAACCTTGCCTCTGCATTCAGATTTTCCATTAATCTCATTTCAGAATATACATCTGGAATTTTTGATAAAGACTGAATGTTCCATTCTAGTTGTCTAATCATGTCAAATCTGTTTGTAACAACAACTTCATTCTTTAATCCCAAAACTTCAAAAATTAACTTAGGAGATAATATAAACTCCTATTCATTTATTTGAGTTTTCAGAAAATTTCCATTCTTGACCAGATTGCTATAAAAAGCTGCAATAAGCTCTGTGTATTGCTTCCATTTCGTTCCTACTGGTAAGAATTTAATGAGGCCTTGAAACTCAAACAGATCTCTTATGTCCATCAAATTTCTGAATTTTATTGGACGAGCATGCAGAATCTGACATGTAATCAGATTATTGTATTTCTGCAATGCTTCTTCAGATCTAAAATGAATTGCATTACCTTGAATGTTTAATATTGTACACAAAGAAGGTGATACCTGAAGCCGTGATTCAGAGTTTAATTCATCTTCAAGAATCTCTTCTTCAAAATGAATGTCATGTTGTTCCTCTTCCAAAATATTATTTTGAAGCTGCTCAGGTAAGCTTGATTCTTCAGCTTCAACAGTGTTAGGAACATTGTCAATATGCTCAACATTCATCTGTTCAGTCTCTATAGAATGTTCAGAGTACAATTTTTCCACAAATTCTACAGCCGGTGTATCTATCTGTAATTGTTCATTTTGTTCAACAGATATTTCCATTGATTCATGCTGTGAATTCTCAAACTCTGCTTCTATAGATTCAGTAGAAGGCTGGTTAACTTTTAGCTCTTCTAGAGTCTTAACAATTTCAATATCTGTTACTCCAGACAATTCAGCCTGTAAACTAGTTACTGTCTCAACATTGTCAATTATATCTGCAATAACTTGTTCAATGTCAGGTGCCTGATGCTCTGATTTGTCAATTTCTACATCATCAGGACTTGTACTAATAGAAAAACTTGAGCTTATATTTGACTTGTATTTCTTCTCAAGCTTTCTAGCAAGGGAAAATAAAGTCTCATTATCTTCATCAGTTTCAGTGTGTTCGGAACTGATGAGTTTATCAGATGCACAAAAAGGTACAATGTCTAGACATACATTGTCCTTTGGAAATAAATTTTCATCTAATTGTCCTTTTCCAATAGACTTTGTTTCCTCAAACATAATTTTTCTGATTTTTCTTCTTCTATAACATTTCTGTTTCTCCTCTTCAAGTATTACTGTTTTCTTTTCAAATTGCTCCATAAAAGTTTTCTACTTTAATTCTTCTAAGGCACTTTCTATTGCAACAGCCTTTCGAAGACTATCAACTTTTGTTTTGTCTACAGCAATATCTAATTCTACTTGTTTTGAATATAAAGGAGTAGGGATAGCTGATTCATGCTCTTCCTCAAATGCATGTAGTCTTGTACCGTTTACAGGAGTTTGAGGAGTTCTATTTAATGAACCTACACCTTTTTCCAAATATTTTGCATATTATTCCAAAAATGCAATCTCAGCACATTTCATTCTGTATTCTCTATCATATTTACTTCGAATGCCCATGTATGTAATACTTGCATCAGTATGTTGAAGTTCTTGTCTAACTTCATCTAATATATCTTGAGAAAAGAAATAATCTCTATAAAGTTCTTCTAACCTTTTGTCCACTCGAAATATTTTCTTGAACCAAGTACGTGGAACTTCATCATTCTCTATTTCTTTTCCTTTTGCATCTCTTCTGCTTTTGCATTTTCCTCTGCCACGACCTTTGTAGAACTTGGAGACCATCGTCGCAGGTTGTAACAGCAACAAGCAGGAAAGATTTTCTTGACAAAGTTTACAAATAACCTAAGTCCCCTTGTTATAAGTGTTTAAATAGGGTTTTTAGGCGTATAACTCAACGTGAAGATAAGTCGGGTTTAAAAATAAAATAACTATTGAATAAAGTTTATTCAATCAAGGTACCCGAAATATTCAAGTATAACTCGTTGAGTTAACTAACCTAACGAGTAAAACGCTGTCTAGAGGCAGTTTTACACGTTACCTTATCTAATATAATGTCTAGTTAGTACACAAACAAGTTTCGGATGCTTCCAACTAAAACGTTCTGAAAACAACACACATGCTAAACTTAACATTATCTTGAGAACATTGTAAACTATTTGAACATTTTGTCTTTTGAATCTAGAATAGTTTATTTGTCTTTTTAAATTATTTCATCAAGATTTTAAGAGGACATTAATTTAGATTAACTAAGATTTATATTTTAAATTATATTAATCTATTTTTGACATTTTTAATGCTCCCCCTACAAATATACTTCAAATATATTCAATCAAAATACAAAATATACTTGTAGTGACAATAGATGTTAAGTATAACTATACTTTTACATTTTCTTTTCAGAGACTTCCGTTATCTTGACATCATCAAAAATGATTTCGAGAATCAATTTCTACTGTATATGAATCAAAACACAACTTAGAACTCAATTCGATTAATTCAAAGAGAATAAAAGAATGTATCTCAAATAAACGTTTTCAAAAGTACTAATGTTGATTCAATAAATTAGTAGTCATATTGGTATAAACTATATGCGATTCAAAGATATCTGTAATTAATGAAATAACTTTTTCTTTTCAAAATAGTAAATATTGATAATTTTCTTTAAAAGTTAGTTTGAAAAGCTTGAATCATACAAGAGCTTTCTAATGTACCTGTGTAATGAGCTTTTAGTCAACAATCCCAGATCTGATCAGGACCTTAGGTTGCCAGATTTAAAGAATCCTTTTTTAGGACAACAATCCTTACATACCTATCTGCTCAAGTACAAAAGGCTCGTGATCAAACTGATCAATAAACTCTCAAAGATTTTCACTTTGAAAGCACTTTTCATTTTAAGCACAGTATATATGTATTCCATTAATACAGATGCAATAAAACACAAATCTCATACAATTTTTACTTCTATGATTATACTGAGAATATGAATCAGTTTCAATAAGCTTATACTTTTGATTAACAGTTTAAGATGAGTTACATATAACTTATTCTACAAGTTTAATCAATTTAGTCAAATTTATGCATGATCATATGCATTTTCCTTGATTCAAAGAAAACATTTAATCAAAATTTCAGAATGTCAGAAGTATTTAATGTTTTTCATTTACACTTCCACTTAAAATCGTAAAAACCATTAAAATTGATAAACTACTTAAAATCAATAAGATACTACTATGATTTTACAATAAATACATAGTATCTTAAGCAGCAGTTTAGATATTACTTTAGATATTTATAATAAGTATATAATATCTATGAGGTGAACAACATCATCAATAATATTTATCTTTTTATGTGGAGTTTAAGCATTTTACACATCACATAGCCTACAAATACCTAAATTTAATCTAATGTTGCAGAATGTATTTTCATCTAGAGGTTTTGTAAATATATCAGCTAAATGATTTTTACTAGACACAAATTCTAATTTAATTTTTCCTTTAATTACGTTTTCTCTTAGAAAATGATGTCTAACCTCTATATGCTTTGCTCTTGAATGTAATACAAGATTTTTGGAAAGATTTATTGCATAACTACTGTCACAATAAATCTTAGTTGTATCATAAGATAATCCAAAATCTTCTAAAGTTTGCCTTATCCACAGAATCTGAGTGCAACACAATGCAGCAGAAACATATTCAGCTTCTGTAGTAGAAAGTGCTACACAGTTTTGCTTTTTACTAAACCATGACACCAAATTATTTCCCAATAATTGACATGTGCCATTGGTACTCTTTCTATCAGATTTAGATCCTGCATAATCAGCATCTGTATATCCTATAAGATCTATTGAACTATCCTTAGAATAATATAGTTCGAAATTTTTAGTTCCTTGTATATATCTAAATATTCTTTTAACTGCAATTAAGTGTGATTCTTTAGGATTAGATTGAAATCTAACACAAACACACACAGCAAACATAATATCAGGTCTACTAGCAGTCAAATAAAGTAAAGAACCAATCATACTTCTGTATTTTCTTTGATCTATAGATTTTCCTATGTCATCAATATCTAACTTTAAAGTAGTACTCATAGGAGTTCCTCGATTCCTTGTATCATTAAAATTAAATTTCTTAAGCATTTCATCTGCATATTTTTCTTGATTTAAAAATATACCTTTATCCATTTGCTTAATTTGAAGTCCTAGAAAATATGAAAGTTCTCCTATCATACTCATTTCAAACTGATTAGTCATCTCTTCAGAGAATATTTCTATCAACTTATCAGAGGTTGCTCCAAAGATTATATCATCCACGTATATTTGAACAACAATCTGATCTTTACCATCTCTCTTAATAAATAGAGTATGATCCACTTTTCCCATAATATAACCTTTTTCTATTAAAAAAGTAGACAATCTTTCATACCATGATCTAGGTGCTTGCTTCAAACCATATAAGGCTTTCTTCAATTTATACACAAAGTCAGGATTTTTAATATCTTCAAATCCAGGTGGTTGTTTTACATAAACTTCTTCATTAATTAAACCATTTAGAAATGAACTCTTTACATCCATTTGATATAAATTAAAATCCATATAACAAGCATAGGGCAATAATATTCTAATACTTTCTAACCTAGCCACAGGAGCAAATGTTTCATCATAATCTAATCCTTCTTCCTGTGTATACCCTTGCGCAACTAATCTAGCTTTATTCCTTATAATTTGACTAGTTTCGTTAGTTTTGTTTCTAAAGATCCACTTTGTACCTATTATGGACTGATTTTCTGGTGGAGAGACTAATTCACATACATCATTTCTGATGAATTGATTTAGTTCTTCTTGCATTGCCACTATCCAATTTTCATCAGATAATGCTTCTTGTATATTCCTTGGTTCCACCATAGAAACAAACATACACATACTATTTAAATTTACTGAAGCTCTAGTTTTAACTCCCTCATTAATATTACCAATGACTTGAGTAATGGGATGTGATGAAGAATAACGCCAATTTCTCTGATTTTCCTCAATATTCTCATCAACATCTGAAAGTCCATCACTTTCATCATTAGTTTGATCATTTAAGTTCATATTTTTGATTTTCTCAAATAAATCATCAATCTCTCTATTGATCTCTAACTCATTTGGAAAATTGATCAAGTCATCATTATCAGCTTTAGATTGAGATTCTCTAAGAGAATTTTCATTGAAGCTTACATGGAGGGTTTCTTCAATAGTCCTAGAAGTCTTGTTATATACTCTATAGGCTTTACTTCTAGTAGAGTAACCTACAAAAATTCCTTCATCCGATTTGGCTTGAAATTTATTCCTTTTATCCTTAGTATTAAGAATAAAACACTTGCAGCCAAATGGTTTCATATAGGAAATTTTTGGAACCCTATTAAACATAATTTCAAAAGGAGTTTTATTAACATGAGGTCTTAAATGACTTCTGTTAATAACATAACAAGCTGTATTTACTGCTTCAGCCTAAAGATTTTGAGGTAACTTATGTTCATTCAACATAGTTCTGGCCATTTCTTGAAGTGATCTATTCTTTCTCTCAACAACACCATTTTGACACGGTGCTCTTGGAAAAGAAAATCTGTGATCAATGCCATGCTCATTACAATAGTTATCCATTTTATCATTATCAAATTCAGTTCCATGATCACTCCTAAGTTTTTGAATAGAGACACTTTGCTCATTTTGAACAAAATTGCTAAACATTTTAAATTTTTCAAAAACTTTTGTCTTAGATGCTAGAAAATATACCCAAGTGTATCTAGAGAAGTCATCTACTAAAACAAATACATACCGTTTACCACCAAAACTCATGATTCTTGTTGGTCCAAATAGATCTATATGTATAAGTTCTAAGACTCTCTTGCTTGAAATATCAATTTTAGATTTAAAAGAGTTTTTGTGAAGTTTACCTAACTCACATGCATCACACATAAAGTTCTTTGAGTATTTAATCTTTGGTAAATCTCTCACTAAATGTTTTCTAGATAGTTTATGTAGCAGTCTCATATTTATATGCCCAATCCTTCTATGCCATAGATATGCATCACTAGTTTCAGCTAGCAAACATGAATTTAAATCAACTACACCAGAAGGTAAAGATAAAATACATACAGAACCTTTTCTTTTAGCAATAAACTTAATTTCATCTGTATTTTTATCAATTATTTTGCATACATTATCTTCAAACACTACATAATATCCATTTTCAGTTAGTTTTATGACACTCAGCAAATTAAATCCTAGGTTTTCTACATATAGTACATTCGAAATAACACAAGTAGGAGTTATTTGAACATTACCCATTCCTATGATTTTATCTTTGCTTTTGTTTCCAAATGTTACACTTCCTTTCATGGTATTTGTAAAATTTTGTAATAGACTTTTTTGTCTGGTCATGTGACTTGACGCTCCACTGTCTAAGATCCATTTTGATGTTGTTTCCTCCTACAACACAAATTAAGAAAAACTTTTTCTTGGTACCCAATGTTGTTGAGGACCAAGTTCATTAAATGCATATTTCTTCTTTTTGTTTAAAAATAGTTTAACATTATCATTTATATTCTTATTAGTTGTAAGTACTATTGATTTATCATTAGCTTCATACTCACATATAGCATTATTGCTTTTGCAATCATTCTTTTTGTTTTCAGATGTAGTATAATCAAGACCAAACATATTTTTATCAGATGTTAATTTATTTTGGTCATACTTATACATTTCTGTAAGTTCATACCAAGATTTTGTACTTGTATTAACACTTTCCGTACATACAAAATCTTTTTCTGCACAAGAATTTTTTATTTTATCACATGCAGAATGAGTAATTAGTCTAATACTAGTGTATTGAATTACATGCTCAGGTTTCTGAATTTTCAGTTTACTACAATTGTCTGAAATTTAAGAAACATTAGAAACTGAATTTCCAAAACAAGAAACAAGATTTTTAGAAACATTTATAGTCATGTTAGAAGTACAATTTGACAAATCACATTGATTTATGTTATTACTGCATGATTCATCCCTTGAAGTATCTACTTCTACATATTTATTACCTTGTTTCATAATAAAAGGAATTTTAGTCTTAGATTTACTTGAACTACAACTAATAAATCCTTTATTGGCTTGAGATTCAGGATATTCAGGATAATCAAATCCTAAGCCAAATTTATAAGACACCGCAGGGGTACTAGTTAGTTTGTCTAACTTAGTTTGACTTAAATTCCATTTCTCAAAGGTAGAATTTAAATCTTGCTCTCTCAGTTTTAATTTATCTATCTCTAATTCAAGTTCATTTATATTGTTTCTCAACATTTCATTTTCAGATTCTATCTTTAATTTTTCAGCATTTATATTCTGTATTTGTTCATGCAAGATACATTCATTAAATCTAAATTTTTGCAAATCTGTAGCATGATTTTCATTATCACATTTAAACTTTTCTAAAGTAGTAAACAGGAAACAATTTTCTTCTTCCATAATGGATGAAGATTTTCTAATATTCTTATTTTCCAGTTTACAAACTTTAAGTTTTTGTAATAATGCATGATAAGCACATAATAATTCATCAAAGTTGAAATTTGAATGATTTTTAGGATCAGATATTACCTCAAACTCATCTACCATGAAGCATACATGAGCAACGTCTTCTAACTCTTGTTCTCCTTCTGAATGTGAAGATTTTAATGCTGATTCCTTAGATTCAGACTCTTCAGACGTGTCATCCCAAGTGACCTTCAAAGCCTTTTTCTTGTAAAACTTTTTCTGAGTTTTCTAAGCCGTCTTCTTCTGATTTGTCCTACTTTGCTTTTCATTTTTCCTCATAGGACAATCTGGAGAAAGATGTCCAGGTTTCTTACAATTGTAACATACATACTTTCTGGATGAAGAATTCTTGTCATTCAATGATTTTGACGTTGAGGGTTTATCATTTTTGTTCCTTTGCTGTTTCCTAGCTTTCCATGCTTTCTTGAATTTCCTAGTCAGCAAAATCAAATCCTCGTCAGAATCAGTAGATATATCAGAATCTAAATTAATTTCGAAGGCTATTTCTTTCTTCATTTTTAGTTTGTTGTGACTCAGTGATTCATTTAATTGAACTTCATAAGCTGTTAAATTTCGTATAAGTTCATTCATAGAATAAATATTTAAATCTCGTGATTCCTCAATTGATGTTACTTTTGAGACCATTTAGAACTTTGGGATCTGAGAATTTTCCTCACCAAATCCTTCTGTTCAAAATTCTTTCCTAAACATTTTAATGAGTTTATGATATCAAGAAATCTGGAAAACATCTCAGAAATATTTTTGTCTTCATGCATCTTAAAGAATTCATATTTATGAATCAACATGCTTATTTTTGTCTCTTTAACTTGAGAAGTACCTTCATGTGAAACTTCTAATGCATGCCACACCTCATAAGTAGATTTATATGCCGACACTTTACTTAACTGTTCATAACTCAATGCACAAAATAAAATATTTAAGCCCTTAGCATTTAGAGTTTCATTTTCTTTTTCAGTAATTGTCCAAGTATTATAAGGAGTAGTTAACAGAGTATATGGTTTAGAAATCATGAACCACAACTTATGATCTATACTTTGAAGAAAAACAGTCATCCTATATTTCCAATATTCAAAATGCAT
Organism: Cymodocea nodosa; assembly: GCA_036874045.1. NCBI lineage: Eukaryota > Viridiplantae > Streptophyta > Magnoliopsida > Alismatales > Cymodoceaceae > Cymodocea > Cymodocea nodosa. The sequence continues at coordinate 16,776,101 of JAZBRI010000003.1, read as the reverse complement.
TTCATCAAATAAAGGAGGACGATTAAGATTTTGGCCTTCATATAAAGAAAAATTACCATTTCCAATAGCAATTTTACCTTAGATTTTTCAACCTATTTGATTTTAAACAATCTAAAAACTTTAAAACAACTTGAGCCTTAAATCAATAGAGTTAAACGTATGCTCAGATATTAATTTCTGTTTAAAAACAAAGAAGGTAGAATAAGCAATGATATTAAATAAGTTGGTATCGATTTTATATCAAAGATTATTAACAAAGCTCTGATACCACTTGTAGAATGATATGGCTACACAAGAGGAGGGTGAATTGTGTATTTTTAACATTTTCTGAAATATAATTGAAACTTTAAAACTCAAAAACAAGTCGAGACATTGTTTTCATAAAATCATTTTTATTCAAGGTTTCAATTACAATATACAATTCAATTCTCCTTAGAAATTGTAGATGCAATTATATTTCGATACCATGTATCATCTAAACAATTTCATAACTACAAACAGAGAAAACTAATTTGCGGAATTTAAAACTTTTCTCCCTGTTTGAGATCTTTCTTCTTCTTCTTTTTCTTCTTCAGCAATTCTTCAGTGACAAATATCTTGTCTTTTCATGCTTCACCGAATTTGCTTTCTTCTGATACTTCAAATCTTTAGTGACGAAAATCTTACCTTTTTATGCTTCACTGAATTTGCTTCCTTCTGATACTTCAAATCTTCAGTGACGAAAATCTTACCTTTTTATGCTTCACTGAACTTTCTTCCACTTGAGAGATTTTCCCCGAGAAGGTGTTTTTTATCCCTAAAAAAGATTTTTCTTTTGGTGTGCAGGGATGGTTTGATCATTGAAAAGATTTTTTTTTTTTTGTGCAAGGATAAATTGATCAACGAGAATTCTATGCCTTTTATACTGTATCTTCATTTCATGCATATCCTTCACGTTTAACCACCACCAGTTTTCCACTTCTCCACGTCTTTTCTTTTTCCTTCATTGAAACACACACGTTCTAACCCACGTCTATATTTCGAATTTTCTTTAATCATCAGTCCTAGATCTCTGAAAAATTTCCTACAAAATAAACTTTCTCGTCCAAAAGTTTTTCATCAGTGTAATAAGAAGTCGTTACTTTAATGTTAACTAAACGAGTAACACAAGTATATATATAACTTAACGTTTCTAACTTAATGAATCCTCATGTGCCATTTCACGTGACAAGTACTGTAGCTAACTCAACGAACTATGTCTGTGGTGTTATGATAACTCAATGAACCATCTCTGTTGTGTTATGATAACTCAACGAACCAGTAATAAACAAATGTTTTTATAATAAGAATTTTACCACGTGCAAAAATAACAACTTAAGTTTATAACGCTAACCTAACGCGTTGCCTTAGTGTTCAATATAGCAACTCAACGCGTTTAGTTATGTTAACTTAACGAGTTAAACATGTGCACCTCACGTGATACAATACAACATTCGTAACTTATAATTTCACCACGTGTATAACACTAACTTAACGAGTTCGTCTCTTCTTTTACTCACTAACTTAACAAGTTATCACGTGACCTATTTTAACCTTTAAGCCTCTAACTTAAAGAGTTCTCACGTGACCTCTATACAAACAAAACTCTAACTTAACGAGTTGTCTAAACGTGCACTGTTCATGATATAGAAGATATAACATTAAAACATATCATGCTTTTCAATAAAAACACACGTTAACTTAACGTTTAGCTAAATGAGAAATTAATGCAACGAAACGACTAGTTATTAACTTCAGATCCAATACAGACAAGTATTTATATCAATAAACTTTTTCTGTATTAATTGATGATTTTAATTTCTTTTCACAAGCAATAGTAATTGAGCAAATATGATTATTTTCATTTAGCACACATCATCAAAACAAAAATACTCAACAACTCCTCACAGTGGTTGTCAAGCACTGTGTTTGGCTTGGAATCGACCCGACATCAGGAAAGTATCCTCACAGACCTCCGATGGTTAGTGATTATGGTGGTGGTAATGATGGTAGGGGTGGTACTTCAGAGAATTGCCGATATTGTTTGCAGAAAGCTCAGTGCTCCTCCTTTGTACACACTAGCCATACCCATCGATCACACACATACACACCTTACTTCTTTTTCTTCTTTTCTTTTATATTTCTTTAGTGGTAACTGCTTCTACTTGAATGGTCGGTTGGATTTCCTTCATTCATATCAACGACGATGCTTTCTTTTCCCTGCGCGATATGTGCAATCGTGGTTTTTCCTTCCAACTGTCCTGTTTCTACAACCGCTATAGTGGCATATTAGAAAATAAATAGTCCGTGGAGTTACAGATAACTCAACGGACTTACTTCGTTGATTTTACTATAACACACGTGCATAAATTTAACTATCTGATGCTTAGGTGCATTTCGGATACTTACAAACTTAATTATCCGATGCTTAGATGCATTTCAGATACTTACAAACTTAACTCACCGATTTATAACTTAAGTAAATCTATCAGATCTTGACACGTGTCAGCAGTAGTTTAATAATAAAAGAAACATTTCGGAGAGTTACAGGTATAACTATCCGATGCTCAGATGTATTTTGGATAGTTATAGATAACTCACCGAAAACCCATTTAAGTACTTTCCTAGAACATGACACGTGTCCACAGCTATTTTATAAATAAAAGGAGATTTCGGAGAGTTACACATATAACTATCCGATGCCCAACTGCAATTTCGGATAGTTATAGATAACTCACCGAAAGTTCACTTAAGTCATGCATTATGGTTTCGACAGGTGTACTTCAGGAAATAAAATATTCTTTCAAAACATAACTATTCGGTAGTTTAAACATAACTATCCGATACATGTTTGGTATGTTAAACATAATTGTCCAAATTATGTTCGGTATGTTAAACATAACTATCCGAATTATGTTCGGTATGTTAAACATAACTGTTCGAAATATCAGAAAATTCGGATACTTAAGAATTTCACAGCCTGCAACTTACCGACTGTTCAGAAATGTACTAAACACTTCCCCCATATTTTTTCATAGCAAAATAGGCCTTATTTTTCTCTCTTTGCTTAAAGTAATTTCTGTCACTACTTTTATTTTTGTTTCTACTATTTAGGGTATTTGTATACCTAAATCAACCAAAAATTTTCTAAAGTTGAAGAGTTTTGATTCTACCTTTTGTAGCTCTTTCTCTCTTGTTGTATTCCGAATCTTCTACCGCGTGTGCCATTCTTCTGATTCCTTCAGAAACTATGCTGTGTCAACTACATCTTCCCAGAACTCAGGTGTCATCTTCCTCATCGTGGAGTTACACAACAGCACAGAATCGCTCTGATTTCTACTGTTCTAAATTCTAAGTGGTTTGCTAGATAATGCCCCCAAAACCCTAGGTTTTAGTTTAAATAAACCCTAAGTTTAGGCAGGTAACGGGTCATTTCTCGAACCAACTATTGCTCTCTCATCCGCGGTCTTAACTATAGTACTCCATTGAGTTACAGTTAACTAAACGGAATAAGCTCGTTGACTAACTCAAGACTCAACGGACTTCCCGTACAAACATATATAATAAAAAAATACTTAAGATAATAGTTTTTCTATTTTTTTACTGGTTTAACCGATACTATGTTTTGGTCAAACCTAATTTTTTTCCCGATTGAACCGATACTATGTTTTGGTAAAACTAACATTTTTTACTGAAAATTAATATAGATATTTTTATGTTCCAATCATATCGAAGGATCCAATTGGTTGAATCGCAACGATTTTTATATTTTATAACTATATATATATATATATTTAATATATAAACATAAAAATTGATTTCTTACTAAGTAAAGCTCAAGTAGTCCTCTACTCTAACTTCTTCTATAATTCCAAAGGAGCTTTTTGGTGTTTTCAGAATAGGTCTAAGTCTTTGTCCATTTACTTTAAATATATTCTGATTTTTAGGATTTTCAATTTCAATAGCTCCATAAGGATAAATATTTCGAACTATGTAAGGTCCTGCCCATCTAGATCTTAATTTTCCTAGATGGTTATGGAGTCTAGCCATGTAAAGATATACTTCTTATCCTATTTCAAAGCTTTTTAGAATAATTTTCCTATCATGCTAGAACTTCATTTTCTCTTTTTCTCTTACAGTCTTCGAATAAGCTTCATTTCTAAATTCTTCTAATTCAATTAATTACATTTTTCTATTTTCAGCAGCTTGATTTAAATTAGTGTTTAGAGTTTTTAATGCCCAATAAGCTTTATGTTCTATTTCAACTAGTAAATGACAACTTTTTCCATATACTAGCCTAAAAGGTGACATACCTAAGCTTGTTTTATAAGTAGTTCTATAAGCCTAAAGTGCATCTATCAATCTATTAGCCCAATCTGTTCTAGTAGGATTTACTACTTTTTCTAAGATTAACTTAATTTGTTTGTTTGCACTTTCTACTTGTCCACTTGTTTGCGGATGATATGATATTGCAATTTTGTGGTTTACTCCATATTTCTTCATTAAGGATTCAAAACTTCTATTACAGAAATGAGTTCCTCTATCACTAATAATAGCTTTAGGTATTCCAAATCTGGCAAATATATTGGTTCTTATAAATTGTATTACCACTTTGTTGTCATTAGTTTTTGTAGGAATAGCTTCTATCCATTTATATACAAAATCCACCCCCAACAATATGTAATTAAATTGATTAGACAAAGGAAATTGACCCATAAAATCTATTCCCCACACATCAAAGATTTCAACCTTAACAATAGGATTAAGAGGCATCATATTCCTCATTGATATTCTTCCTATTTGTTGACATCTTAAACAACTTAAGCAATATTTATGAGCATCTTTGAATAGTGTTGGCCAATAAAATCCACATTGTAGAATTTTTGCAGCAATTTTCCCTAAACCAAAATGCCTACCACAAGCTTGGTCATGACAGAAAGACAATATGCTTGGATATTCAGTTTCTAGAACACACCTCCTTAAAACTAGATCAGAACATTTCTTAAATAAGTATGGGTCTTCCCAATAGTAATATTTTACTCTTGAGAAAAATAATTTCTTATTCTGTCTATTCCAATCCTTAGGTGTTAGACTAGTAACTAAGTAATTAACTATGTCTACATACGAAGGTATTGCGTTGATGGTCATTAATTGTTCATTAGGAAAATTATCCTTAATTTCAATATTTGATTTTTCTATTTGTAATCTTGATAAATGATTTGCTACTACATTCTCACAACCTTTTTTATCTTTAATTTCTAGATCAAATTCTTGTAATAATAATATCCATCGGATCAATCTAGGCTTAGTCTCTTTTTTTGCTATTAGATGTTTTAAAGCTGAATGATCCGTGTATTCTATTACTTTAGCTCCAATCAGATATGATCTAAACTTTTCTAAAGCAAACACAACAACTAATAATTCTTTTTCAGTAGATGTGTAATTAATTTGAGCATCATTTAAGGTTTTGCTTGCATAATGAATCACTCTAGGAGATTTTTCTATCTTTTGTCCCAACATTGCTCCTACAGCAAAATCAGATGCATCACACATTAATTCAAATGGATGGTTCCAATCAGGTGCTTGAATTATAGGAGTTGAAATTAAGCTAGTTTTAACTTTGAAAAATGCTTCCTTGCAATTTCTATCAAAGTTAAATAAGACATCTTTTAATAGATTAATTAAAGGTCTAGCTATCTCGCTAAAGTCTTTAATAAATCTTCTATAAAAACCAGCATGTCCTAGAAATGATCTAATATCTTTTACTGATTTAGGTTCTAGTAGATTAGAAATTACTTCTATTTTAGCTTTATCTACTTCCAACCCTTTCTTAGAAACAATATGCCTTAAGACTATTCCTTGTTTAACCATGAAGTGACATTTTTCCCAATTTAAAACCAGATTTTTTTCCACACAACGTTTTAATATTAGGTCTAAATTTTTTAAACAAACTTCATATGAGTTATGATATACAATAAAATCATCTATAAATATTTCTAAAAAATCTTCAATCATTCCAGTAAATATGCCTTGCATACACCTTTGAAAGGTAGCTAGTGCATTGCATAATCTGAATGGCATTCTCTTAAAAGCATAAGTTCCATTAGGACAAGTGAAAGTTGTTTTCTCTTGATCCTCAAATGCTACTGGAATTTGATTATAACCTGAATACTTGTCTAGGAAACAGAAATATTCTTGCCCTGCTAATCTTTCCAGCATTTGATCTATAAAAGGTAAGGGAAAATGATCTTTCTTAGTCACAACATTCAGCTTTCTATAGTCTATACATACTCTCTAGCTTGATTGAATTCTTGTAGGTATCAAGTATTGACTTTCATTCCTAATAATTGTTAATCCTGATTTCTTGAGAACTATATGGATTGGGCTAACCCATGAGCTATCAGAAATCAGATAAATTATGTCATTATCTAACCATTTTACTATTTCTTTCCTGACTACTTCTTTAAGGTTTGGATTTAATCTCCTCTTAGGAATTCTAACAGGTTTAGCATTCTCTTCTAAATATATGTGGTGACAGCATAACGTTGAACTTAACCCTTTTATATCAGTCATAGTCCATTTTATTGCTTCTTTATAACTTTTTACTACATCTTTTAATTTAGCTATTTGATCCTCTTTTAAATCTGAAGCAATAATGATTGGACAGGTTTGTTTCTCTTCTAGAAATATATAGGTTAATTCAAGAGGTAAAGGTTTTAATTCTAAATGTTGCCCATCAGAAGCTAGAGCTCCTAATTGAACATCAACATTTTCTAAATTAATTTCTTTCTGATCGCCTTCTATATTTATGCTTTCACTTCCCTCTAAAGTTTCATAATTGATTTGCCTATTTAATTCTTCTTGAATCACATCATCTAACATATCTCCTTCATCCTCTAAAAAGTTTATGGTATGTAAGGACATTTCTAACTCCTCAAACCTTTTAGGTTTGAAAATATTTAATTGAGTATCCTCATTACCATATGCTAACTTCATTACTCCAGTTTTACAATTTATAACAGCTCCTGATGTTGCTAAAAATGGTCTTCCCAAAATTAAAGATGTATCACTATTTTTATGCTTAATTTGTTGGGAATCCAAAATTACAATATTAATAGGATATATAAAGTTTTTGATTTTAATTAAGACATCTTCTATTTTTCCTCTAGGGTATCTTATACTTCTATCAGGTAATTGAATAACCGTGCTAGTAGGAGTTAAGACTTCTAATCCTAAGGATGCAAATATATCACTTGACATAACATTTATACCTGCACCTAAGTGTATTAAGGTTCTTTCTAGAATGGTATTTCCTATGGTGCATGATATAATAGGGATTCCAAGATCAGATAACTTTTTAGGAATTTGTGGCAGAAATAGGGAACTACTTTGCTCAACTAAAAGACCTTTCTAAGAACTTTTCGCTCTCTTTTCTTAGTACACCAATCCTTCAGAAATTTAGCACAAGGTGGCATTTTCTGCAATAGATCTAACAAAGGAATGTTAACTTGTACTTTTTCAAAAATTTCTCTGATTTTTTCTTTTCTTTCAAGTATTGTTTGTTGTAATCTTTCAGGATAGGGTGCTAAAGATTGTGATTTAAAAGATTCTTTTTCTTTCAGTTGATTTGTTTGATCATATTTTGCTTCATTAGCAGATTCAGATTATTCATTAGTGATTTCTAGATTTTCAGCTATTACATTTTCATTATCATTTTGATTTTTACTCTTACCCACCTTCATATTATTTTCATTTTGAGTTTTTGGTGGTATATCAGTTCCATATCTTAATGTTACACATACATCTTCCAGATTTTCGTTACTCTCATGATGTTTTTGTATATCATTTTCGTGATTATGATCTTCAATTGTTTTCAGTTTTAAAGTACATTCTTTAAATTCTCTTGCATTAGTATTTTCTATTTATTGTATATTTTGCAAATTATGCAGATCTATAACATTATAATTTTCATTGTCCTATTGCATAACTTGTATTTTCATTGTATATTCGTCCAATGCTTTTAGTTTTCTTTCCAGATCATCTAATCTCATTGCATTCAATTTTTGACCAATTTTCATTATGGTTTTTTTAGTTTCAAAAATTATATCCTTTTTAAGTTCTGAATATGCTTCCTTATAGTTTAATTGGTTGACTTCTTGTTGCTGACACATAAAGTATTCTAGTTTGTCTAGGTTTTGCTCTATACTACGCTCCAGTCTGTCATACCTATCCCAAACTTCAGTGTCTCTCAACATATTACACATTCTATACTAACCATCAGTTGGGTAAACTATAGGATTCTCATACTCGGCTCTATTATACTAAGGATAATTCTTTTGTTGTTCATGAGATCTAACCATCTGCAAATGTCTAAGTTTCTAACAATCAGAAATGTCGTGTCCTTCAAAATTGCAGAATTCACATATGCTAACTATAGGTTTTAGAAATCGTTGAGCATAAGCATATGCCATATTCTCAATTACAGAAGAAAACACACAACTCTAACTATTAAAATGAAACAGCTCTAACAGTTGCTTATATTAATTCCCCAGCAACGGCACCATAAAACTTGTTTGATTGCCCTGCACGACACCAGAAAACTAGTTTGGATCTCCAACAACGCACTAGAAAAACTTGGATTTGTTAACTTCTGTTTTTACTTAGTTAATTTATCTTTATGCCTATTCCTTTTTTTTAGAAGTAAACAAACAACCTTTAACACAAATTAGATATTAATTCCAATTTGTATTTTAACTACAAGTGCACAGTCTCTATTGTATTAGTGTGCAAGTACAGGTCGATCCCACAGAGAATTGTTTAAGAATTGAGAACTATTCCATTTGTTAACAATCAAATTTATATCTTCAATAAGCCCTCCGTTGTGTTACAGTTAACTCAACGGACAAAGTTCATTGAGTTATGGCTAACTCAACGGACTAACCTCGTGGACTTAACTCCTCGAGCCTGTCTTTTCTTTTTAATACTGCTATTTACAAAGGAATTCGGCCAACCATTAGGCGATTCCACAGATTGTAAATAACATCAATTAAGCTCTTTAATGTTAGTAAACACTGGATTTATCATTAAGCAATACTAACATTCAGATAATTCAAACAGTAACCATTAAAATCTTTAAGTCTTTTGAAAGAACCGATTTCAGTAAACTGTAAAACTAAAACAAACATAAAACAATCACAACATTGACAAAGATAACATTAATCATGATACAACACAAACAATACAACACTCAAATACAAAATACAAACACAGATAAATTGTTTTTGGTATTTTTGTTTTAATATGAACATGGAAATGGGTGAAAGGTGAAATTTATAGTAATCTCAGTCGATAGTAAATACATCCGTCACTACATGCGACATGATTACACCATTGAAAATTAAACCACTTACAATTGTGTCTCCTCTCCCTATAGAATCGTGAGTGCAGAATTGCAAGATGATCTCCTCTTCAGCATACAAGCATCAACCCGAAGCCAAGGCTAGAAGCTTTACGATCTCCTAAGATATGAGTCGATGCTTGGTGAAAATGGCTTCCCTTCCCGCGACGCAATCACTCCTCACAGTGGTTGTCAAGCACTGTGTTTGGCTCGGAATCGACCCGACATGAGGAAAGTATCCTAACAGACCTCCGATGGTTGGTGATTATGGTGGTGGTAATGATGGTTGGGGTGGTACTTCAGAGAATTGCCAATACTGTCTGCAGAAAGCTCGGTGCTCCTCCTCTGTACACATTGGCCATACCCATTGATAACACACACACACACACACACACACCTTACTTCTTTTTCTTCTTTTCTTTTATATTTCTTCAGTGGTAACTGCTTTTGCTTGAATGGTCGGTTGTATTTCCTTCATTCATATGAACGACGATGCTTTCTTCTCCCTGTGCGATATGTGCGATTGTGGTTTTTCCTTCCAACTGTCCTATTTTTGCAACCGCTACAGTGGCATATTAGAAAATAAATAGTCCGTGGAGATACAGATAACTCAACGGACTTTCTTCGTTGATTTAACTATAAAACACGTGCATAAATTTAACTATCCGATGCTCAGGTGCATTTCGGATACTTATAAACTTAACTATCCGATGTTCAGATGCATTTCAGATAGTTACAAATAACTCACCGATATATAACTTAAGTAAATCTACCAGATCTCGACACGTGTCAGCAGTAGTTTAATCATAAAATAACATTTCGGAGAGTTATAGAGTTAACTATCCGATGCTCAGATGCATTTCGAATAGTTAGAGATAACTAACCGAAAATCCACTTAAGTCACTTTCCTAAAACATGACACGTGTCCTCAACTATTTTATAAATAAAAAGAAATTTCAGAGAGTTATACATATAACTGTCCGATGCCTAACTACAATTTCGGATAGTTATAGATAACTCACCGAAAGTTCACTTAAGTCATGCATTATGGTTTTGACATGTGTACTTCAAGAAATAAAATATTCTTTCAAAACATAACTGTTCGATAGTTTAAACATAACTATCTAATACATGCTCGGTATGTTAAACATAACTGTCTGAATTATGTTCGGTATGTTAAACATAACTGTCTGAAATATTAGAAAATTCAGATACTTAAGAATTTCACAGCCTGCAACTTATTGACAGTTCAGAAATGTACTAAATTAACATTAATTCCCCCAAATTAAGTAGATTCTTTAATTAAAGCATATAATAGTGCAATTATAACATAATGGCTTAATTCTCATATGATAAGCTAAATATTATGCAATTAACCATCATTTAACCATTAATAATATGCACTTTTTCATTCTAAACACTACTTTAACTTAAATGATCGGTTGGATTTCCTTCATTCATATCAATGATGGTGATTTCTTCTTCATTCCACGAGTGAATTCCTACGTGATACGTGCAATCATGGTTTGTTTGGTTTGTTAAGTTAATTCCTAAACTTGTTTAATTTACTTTTATGCTTATAACAATAATTACTTTTAAAAGTAAACAAACAACCTTTCACATAAATTAGATATTAATTCCAATTTGTATTTTAACTGCAAGTATACATTGCATATTGTATTTGTGTGCAAGTACAGGTCGATCCCATAGAGATTGAGTAAGAATTGTGTACTGTTTCGATTTTTATATTGGAGTTTATATGTGTTTAGTTAAGCACTCCATTGAGTTACAGTTAACACAACGGACCTAGTTTGTGGAGTTATGATTAACTCAATGGACTAACCTCGAGGACTTAAGTTAACTCCATAAGCCTATTTTTCCAGTTAAATACTGTTATTTACAAAGGAATTCAGCCAACCATTTGGTAGTTCCATAGAATGTAAATAACATCAATTAAAGTCTTTAATGTTAGTTAATATTAGATTTATCATTAAGCAACACTAACATTTAGATATTTCAAATAGTAACCATTAAAATCTTTAAGTATCTAGAATGAATCAATTTCAGTAAACAATAAAACTATTTTCTATTTTCTGAATCAAACAAATGTAAAACATTCACAATACTAACAATGATAACATTAATCACGATACAAAATAAATAATACAACACTTTAATACTAAATGTAAACTCATATAATTTGTTGTTTTTGGTATTTTTGTTTTGATATGTTCCTAAAGATGAACGAAAGGTGAAATGTGAAAACCTCTATCAACAGTAAAAACTTTCGTCACTACATGTGACGCGGTTACACCACTGAAAACTTAATCACTTATAATCTTGCCTCCTCTCCCTATAGAATTGTGAATCAAGAATTGTAAGATGACCTCCTCTTTAGCATACTAGCATCAACCTGAAACCAAGGCTAGAAGTTTTACGATCTACTGAGATATGAGTCGGTGCTTGGTGAAAATGGTTTCCCTTCCTACGACGCGATCACTCCTCACAGTGGTTGCTAGTCATAGTGTTTGGCTCGGAATTGACCCAACATATGATTTCTTTCTCCCTACGCGATTGAATTCCTGCATGATACGTGCAAACGTGGTTTTTCCTTCCAACTGTTTGTTCCTGCAACCGCTACAGTGGCATTTTGGAAAATAACTATAAAATACATGCAATAAAGAAATAAGCCGCTAACCTAACGCGTTACCTTAGTGTATATTCATGTAACTTAACGTGTACAGTTATGCTAACTTAACGAGTTATAACTTAAGTAAATCTACCAACTCTCGACACGTGTCAGCAGTAGTTTAAACATAAAATAACATTTTGGAGAGTTACAGGTATAACTATCCGATACATATTCGGTCTGTTAAACATAACTATTCGAAATATCAGAAAATTCGGATACTTAAGAATTTCACAGTTTGCAACTTATCGACAGTTCATAAATGTACTAAATTAACATTAATTCCCCAAAATTAAGAAGATTCTTCAATTAAATCATATAACAGTGCAATTATAACATAATGGCTTAATTCTCATATGATAAGCTAAATATTATGCAATTAACCATCATTTAACTGTTAATAATATGCACTTTTTCATTCTAAACAGTGAGTTACAGGTATAACTTTTCGGAACTTAAGTTATCCTATTACGCACGTGTAGAATGGAGAAGACGATCGTTAAAAGCTTAAAAGGAAAAATTAGAGAGTTAGATAACTATCCGAAATTTCAAGAGAGTTTCGGTGAGTTACAGTTTAACTATCCAAAACTTAAGTCATTGAATTTCCCATGTGCAGAAATCCAAATAGAAGCTTAAATGAGTTTTCGAAGAGTTAGAAAGCTAACTATCCGAAAAATAGGAAGTTTCAGTGAGTTATAGTTTTAACTATCCGAAACTTAAGTTATTCTTTTATGCATGTGAAGAAATGAGAAGACAACTATCAGAAGCTTAAAAGGAAAAATCGAAGAGTTACTGTAGCTAACTATCCGATAGTTAGGAGAATTTCGGTGAGTTACAACTGTAGGTATCTGAACTTTAAGTACTTCACGTGTATGACTTAAAACTCACGTGACAAATAAACTTAAGTGGATTTTCGGTGAGTTAAGATCATCCTTCGGAGAGTTACACTACTAACTATCTGAAAGTTTGAGAAGATCGGAAGGTTATCTTGAGATACCTTTCTAAACGGTAACTTACCATATTTGGATTTGCAAACTTAGCAAGTACAACAGAATAAATCCGTTGAGGAGAAAATATGATCATTGGATGTTCAAGCATATATACAGTCAGATCATTCAGTATTCAAAAAGAGTTGAGATGTGAGATTACAAATACAATTACATACAGAAATACAGTATACATTGCAGATCAATTACTAATATAGAAGAAAGCTCAAATTCAGTTCAACATAGAATCGATTGAAAGCTGGATTTACAAGAAGATTCTTAAAGCTCTCAATGTGCTGAAAGTCTAATCGAAGAAGGATCATTTGGTTCATGGCTTCAACCTTAAAGCTTCATTCACTTGTTGGTTTCTAGAGTTTCGACCTGAAAACTTAAGAGATTGGTTTTTTGGAGTTTATACCTGAAAACTTCTAAGTGTTGGTTTTGTGGAGTTTATACCTGAAAACTTCTGAGTGTTGGTTTTCTAGAGTTTATACTTGAAAACTTCTGTGTGGTTGGTTCTTGCTTCGACCTGAAAGCAAGTTTGTAAGTGTTGACTTCGACCTGAAAGCAAGTGTGTAAGTGTTGAGACACTTAGTGAAGCCCAAGTGACCCTTGGGGGTGGACTAGCCGAGTTGGTGAACCACCTAAAATTCCCTTGTGTTTCTTACTTTTATTTCCGCTGTGCATGTTATTTATATCTGATTATTACTTGTGCAAACTAATTAATCAAATTAGTTAGTAAAGTTAAAAATAGTCATAATTTCACACTGTTCAACATTCACCCCCCCTCTAGTGAAGTCATACGTTCCTAACAGTTACTTCAGTGTATATTCAAGAAACTCAACGCGTATAGTTATGCTAACTTATCGAGTTAAACATGTACAATTCACGTGATATACTAAAACATTCAAATTCAACATGTGCATAATTCTAACTTAACAAGTTCAGATATTTCAGATACTTACAAACCTAACTATCTAATGTTTAGATGCATTTTGGATAGTTACCAGATAACTTACCGAAAATCCACTTAAGTCATGCATTGATGTTTCAACATGTGTACTCTAAGAAATAATAAGATATTCTTTAAGCGTTAAAAACATAACTGTTTGGTACATGTGTTTGGGGTTGTTAACTTTTGTTTTTAAACTTGTTTAATTTGTCTTTATGCTTATATCAATAATTACTTTTAGAAGTAAACAAACAACCTTTCACACAAATTAGATATTAATTTCAATTTGTATTTTAATTGCAAGTGCATAGTGTATATTGTATTTGTGTGCAAGTACAAGTCGATCCCACAAAGATTGAGTAAGAATTGTGTACTATTTCAGTTTTTATATTGGAGTTTATGTGTGTTCAGTTAAGCACTCCGTTGAGTTATAGTTAATACAACAGACTAAGTTCGTGGAGTTATGGTTAACTCAATGGACTGACCTCGTGGATTTAAGTTAACTCCACGAGCCTATCTTTCCAGTTAAATACTGCTATTTATAGAGGAATTCAGCCAACCATTGGGCAGTTCAACAGATTGTAAATAACATCAATTAAGATCTTTAATGTTAGTTAATATTAGATTTATCATTAAGCAATACTAATATTCAGATATTTCAAACAGTAACCATTAAAATCTTTAAGTATTTGGAACGAATCAATTTCAGTAAACTGTAAAACTATTTTCTATTTTCTGAATCAAACAAACACAAAGCATTCACAATATTGACAATGATAACATTAATCATGATACAAAACAAACAATACAACACTTTAATACTAAATGTAAACATAGATAATTTTTTATTTTTGGTATTTTTGTTTTGATATGTTCTTGAAGATGAATGAAAGGTGAAATGTAAAAATCTCTATTGACAATAAAAACTTCCATCACTACATGCAACGTGATTACACCATTGAAAACTTAATCACTTACAATCCTGCCTCCTCTCCCTATAGAATCACGAATCTAGAATTGTAAGATGATCTCCTCTTCAACATATTGGCATCAACCCGAAACCAAGGCTAGAAGCTTTACGATCTCCTGAGATATGAGTCGGTGCTTGGTGAAAATGGCTTCCCTTCCTACGACGCGATCACTCCTCACAGTGGTTGTTAGGCACCGTGTTTGGCTCAGAATCGACTCGACATCTGGAAAGTATCCTCACAGACCTCCGATGGTTGGTGATTGTGGTGGTGGTGTGGAGCTTCAGGGAACTTCCGAAGTTGCTTGTAGTTAGCGCAGTCCTCCACCTCTGCACACACACCCTTTTCTGTCTTTCTCCTCTTCTTTTATATTTCTTTTAGTGGTATCTGCTTCTGCTTAAATGATCGGTTGGATTTCCTTCATTCATATCAATGATGGTGATTTCTTCTTCCTTCCACGAGTAAATTCTTACGTGATACGTCTGATTGTGGTTTTCCTTCGAATGTCCTGTTTCTGCAACTACTAGAGTGGCATATTAGAAAACAAATGGTCTATGGAGTTACAGATAACTCAACGGACTTACTTCGTTGATTTAACTATAAAACACGTGCAATAAAGAAATAAGCTGCTAACATAACGTGCTACCTTAGTGTGTATTCATGTAACTCAACGCGTAAAGTTATGCTAACTTAACGAGTTAAACATGTGCATCTCACGTGACATAATAAAGCATTTAAATTCAACACATCCATAAATCTAACTTAATGAGTTCAGATAATTTGGAGACTTACAAACATTAACTATCTGATGCCTAGATGCATTTCAGATACTTAAGAATTAAAAACCTGCAACTTATTGATAGTTCAGAAATGTACTAAATTAACGTTAATTCCTTAAAATTATGTAGATTCCTTCATTAAAGTATAAAACATTGCAATTACAATATAATGACTTAATTCTTATATGATAAGCTAAATATTATGCAATTAACCATCATTTAACCCTTAATATTATGCACTTTTTCATTCTAAACACTTCCCCCATACTTAAATTTTGCTAGTCCCTTAGCAAACTAAGATCTAACTAGTTTGTTTTTCTAAAGTGCTAGAATTAATTCTTCCTTTTGTTTCTTCAGAATACATTAATTAGATTACTATATAGATATTCTATATTTTTTAGTAATCTGTTTCACATTGTTTTCTCCTCTTCAACCTGAAAATATATTTAAAACATATGTAAATTACATACAAAATATATTAGCATCACATAGGTGTTAATTATATTATCATCTTTTTTTTCTTTTCAAACACAATCCAATTCAGTATGATTAAAACAAGTAGAATAATGAATTGTATCTCAAATAAACTACTTCAAAAGTCTAATCTAGATTCATACTTCAGCAATCTTAGATAATAGAAAATATACTTGATTCAAAAGATTTCTGTATTTCACAAAACACTTTTATCTTTTCAGAACAGTATATGCATATTTGTACTTTAAAAGTTAATTTGAAAAGCTTGAATCATACAAGAGCTTTTTAGTGTACCCATGTATCGAGCTTTCAGTCAACAATCCCAGATCTGATCAGGATCTTAGGTTGCCAGATTTAAAGAGTCCCTTTTCAGGTCAACAATCCTTACATATCTATTTGCTCAAGTACAAAAGGCTCGTGATCAAACAAGTCAATAAACTCTCAAAGTTTTTTTCTCTTTTTTTCTTTTCGACATAGTATATATACGTATTTCATTCATATGGATGTAATAAAACACAAATCTCGTATAGTCTTGCTTCTATTATTTACTAAAAATATGAATCCACATCAATAAGCTCATACTTTTTCTATAGTTTAATAAGATCTACACATAAATGATTCTACAAGTTTAATCAATCAAATTAAATGTATCTTTGATCATATGCATCTCATTTAATCCAAAAATCAACATTTCAACTCTTTCAAGATTTCAGATAATTTACTAAGTTTCAATTAAACATTCTGATTTCTTTTTAAAATCATGAAACTGTTAAAGTCATAAAATTCAGCAAAAACATAAGATACTATATCCAAATTTGTATTAATAGTAAAATTTTTGTAGCATCTTATATAAGATTCTAAATATAACATTCAAGCAGTTACAATTCTTAAAAATTTGATAGTCTCAATTATTAGATAGTTATATAAAATTTCAGTTAGTTACAGCAAATTCATAAAAAAAAAATTTCAATTTCCATAGAATTTTGCAGCATCATTCGTAGTTCATCTAATTAACAAAATTACTTGACTTTTAATCTAATTACCTCCCCCCCATACCTACATTTTGCATTATCCTCAATGTAAAAGATTTTACAGTAAATACAGCAATTGTTAACAGGCATGAATATTGTTTCATTGACTTAACACCTAATTGAACGAACTTAATTCGTTGAGTTAATGAATAACTCCATGAATTGAGTTTAAATGTAAATTCAAGATAAGTAATCAATTACATACCTTATTCTTTTGTATCTCCTTCAATATCTTCTAACTTTTGATTCTGAAAAAACTTTTCATTCACAAATAAAAGTAGAATATATAACAAAATAACATTTAACAACAAAACATAAATTGTTAGATTAGTGTCTTGTGTGGAACCCAAGCTCTTATGCCTTTGGTGGCTCACAAGCAAGCTAGTTGGTTTCCTAGAATAGATACAAACAAACTGGATTGATACTTTGTTTTTTCTTTTCTTTTCTTTTTATAAAATAAAACAAAAACTAAAAATTATTCTTCCTTTTCTAAAATAAATACAAATTACACACAATATTAAAAGTACAAAATCACAATTTAAGAACATGATTGAAAAGTAGTAACAAATGGAATAAATGTGTTAGTCCAAGCAAACTTTTTAGGCATAATTCTTCTTACTATTAATTCTATTTTAATGTAGTCTGCTTTCCTTTTTAACTTGTAAACTTGCAGTATGTTATCAATACTAAATATAAGTGTATTTCCATTAATGAAATGAAATGCAGAAATCGATCCTTTTCTATTCCAAGATAACGTAGCGGTTTCTATTTCAACATATATTTCAATATATTCCTCTTCCCACTTCTCTTTATTTAGGTCTTTCATAATCCATATTTGAAATTTCATCAATTCATTCCACCATTTTATCAAACATAATGTAGGATCATCATATTCATATACCACATTCCTAATTGAATTTTATCATATTCTACAGACGGTGGTTTAGCTATATCACTCGGTATAGGCAATATTTCTATAAAGTCATCATCCTAACTATCTATACTTATTATGTATAAATCAAATCTGAATGCAACTGATATATCTAACACTAAATATATATATCCATCAAGTATGACATGTATGTTGTTAATTAATGCTTTTTGTCCTAAATATATCATAGTATTTTCAATCCAAGATCTATTCAAAAAATTATACACGCTTAAGCATAAATCCTCATCCCAATTTCCAGTTGGTCTCTAGTAATACAATTTTTCAGGAATTGTCAAATTTTTATCAGAAAATGTTAATGCTGACCCACACTTCTCAATTGGTACTTCAAATCTATTAGGCCTTCCTATATTTCATTCTTCTCTAGTGATAGGATTTTTAATCAAAATATCAGGTAACAGAATTGCATACCTTGGTTTGGTTCTAAAAATAATTAATGCTTCATCTATCCCCATAATATGATCTATTCCTTCTAATGTATTGGGTGGAACTCCAACAGTTTCTTCCATATTTAGATATTCATAGCTGATTGAACTATGATTAAATGACATCCATGAAAATCCATCTCTAATCTTAGTCATTTTTGCAGCTTGTAGTCTATGAAAATATTTCTCTCTAACACAGTCTTTAATTTCTTTTAACACACAACACAATCTACACAAATCTTTAGCTAATAAGTTACTCAGTATTTCCCTCAGTGTATCTAGTGGTAATTTCATCAATTCTATCTGTTGTGATTCTGTATAACATAAACAAAAATTTAATAGAGACAAAATCAACATAGCTACTTACTTACCCTCGTGGAGTTAGGTCATAACTCAACGGACTAAGTTTGTTGAGTTAAGTAATAACTCTACGATATTACTAACTATAATTAAACTTACATTTTTTTTCTTTTTATATTTTTCTACTTACTATATTATACATAGTTGTTTCAGTTATATTACTTCATTCAGCTTCCCTCCCATAGGAGGTATTAATTTCATTAATAGTTCTATTGACAAGGTTAGGTACTGCTTGCATTGGCAATCCTCCAATAGATCTAACTTCTATTGATTCCTTCTATCTAGGGGGTATATTTCTATTTATATTTTGATTTTGAATGGTAGCATTTCCAAATATAAGATCTAAATGATTGTTTAATTATTGAATTATCTTTTCTAACTTCTCTATTCTAGATCCTTGTTCAATTAATGTTTCATAACTTATATTCTTATCATTTATATTTTCTCCTCGGAAATTGTTATTTCTCTAAGATAGATTCGGGTGATTTCTCCAATTAGGGTTATAAGCATTTCCAAAGTTATATTTCTGGTTTCTAGCATAAATAATATCTAAGTCATTAACGTTTGCATTCTTTTCTACTAGCTTTTGAATTAATGATAACTCTTCTATTTTCTTTGTTAATTTAACTTTAAGTATAGTGCTTGAATCTATTTTATGCATTCCCCTTGGTAATATTCTTTTATCTATAATAGCTTCAACTAAGTTTTCCCACTATGCAGTTCTTTTTGCAAAGTTTTCTAAATAGGCTCATGCTTCTTCACTACATAGTTTTAAAAATCCATTCTAACAAGTAGATTTTAATAAAGATTTTGTTGAAACAACTATGCCTTCATAAATTATATCTACTTTACTCATTGCATGATGTGGACATTGAGTCAGTAAATCTTTCAAAATATTTCTAGAATGATTCTCCCTATTTTTGGCTACACATTAATATTTTCTTTTTCTTTTTAATCGTTTGATGTGTTAGATAATATTTTTCTAGAAAAATAGAGCAAAATTCAGTCCATGTAGAAATTGAATCAGGTGACAAAGTATATAACCATCTCTTAGCTGTGTCTTTTAAAGCAAAAAAGGACGAGGTTTACCAAAGATTAAGTACTTAAAGGATTTCATGTGCGATGCATGTGAGTTAGGTGAACTTCGTAAAAACTCTTTTAAATCCAAAACTGATATATCAAGCAAGAGTCTTAGAATTTATACATATGGATTTATTTGGACCAACAAGAATCATGAGTCTTGGTGGTAAACAGTATGTATTTGTTTTAGTAGATGACTTCTCTAGATACACTTGGGTATATTTTCTAGCAACTAAAACTAAAGTTTTTGAAATGTTTAAAATGTATTGTAATCTTGTTCAAAATGAACAAAGTGTCTCTGTTCAAAAACTTAGGAGTGATCATGGTACTGAATTTGAAAATGATCAAATGGATAATTACTATAAAAATCATGGCATTGAACACATATATTCTTTTCCAAGAGCACCTTTTCAAAATGGTGTTGTTGAGAGAAAGAATCGATCACTTTAGGAAATGGCCAGAACTATGTTAAATGAACATAATTTACCTCAAAATCTTTGGGCTGAAGTAGTCAATATAGCTTGTTATATTATTAATAGAAGTCACCTAAGACCTCTTGTTAATAAAACTCCTTTTGAAATTATGTTTGATAGGGTTCCAAAAATTTCCTATATGAAACCATTTGGCTGTAAGTGTTTTATTCTTAATACTAAAGAGAAAAGTGATAAATTTCAAGCTAAAGCGGATGAAGGAATTTTTGTAGGTTACTCTACTAGAAGTAAAGCCTATAGAGTTTATAATAAGACTTCTATAACTATCGAAGAAACCCTTCATGTAAGCTTCAATGAAAATTCTTTTAGGGAATCTCAATCTAAAGCTGATAATGATGATATGATCAACTTCCCAAGAGAATTAGAGATTAACAGAGAAATTGAAGATTTATTTGAGAAAATTAAAAATATGAACTTAAATGATCAAGCTAATGATCAAAGTGATGTATCTTCAGATGTTGGTGAGAATATTGAGGAGAATCATAGAAATTGGCGTTATTCTTCATCACATCTCATCACTCAAGTCATTGGTGATATAAATGTAGGAGTTAAAACTAGAGTTTCAGTAAATTTAAATAGTTTATTTATGTTTGTTTCTATGGTGGAAAATATAGAAGAAAATTAGAAATGATGTTTGGGAATTAGTTTCTCCACTAGAAAATTAGTCCATAATAGGTACAAAGTGGATCTTTAGAAACAAAACTAATGAGACTAGTCAAGTTATAAGAAACAAAGCTAGATTAGTTGCAAAAGGGTATACACAGGAAGGACTTGATTATGATGAAATATTTGCTCCTGTGGCTGAGTTAGAAAGTATTAGAATATTATTGGTCTATGCTTGCTATATGGATTTTAAACTATATCAAATAGAAATTAAGAGTGCATTTCTAAATGGTTTAATTAATGAAGAAGTTTATGTGAAACAACCACCTGGATTTGAAGATATTAAAAATCCTAACTGTGTATAAATTGAAGAAAGTCTTATATGGTTTGAAGCAAGCACCTAGATCGTGGTATAAAAGATTATCTACTTTTCTAATACAACAAGGATATATCATGGGAAAAGTAGACCATACTCTTTTTATCAAAAAGGATGATAAAGATCAGATTGTTGTTCAAATATATGTAGATGATATAATCTTTGGAGCAACTTTTGAAAAACTGATAAAAATATTTTCTAAAGAGATGGCTAGTTAGTTTGAGATGAGTATGATAGGAGAACTTTCATATTTTCTAGGACTTCAAATTAAGCAAATGTATAAAGGTATATTTTTAAATCAGGAAAAATATGCAGTTGAAATGCTTAAGAAATTTAATTTTAATGATACAAGGATTCGAGGAACTCCTATGAGTACTTCTTTAAAGTTAGATACTGATGACATAGGAAAACCAATAGATTAAAGGAAATACAGAAGTATAATTGGTTCTTTACTTTATTTGACAACTAATAGACTTGATATCATGTTTGCTATGTGTGCTTGTACTATATTTCAATCTAATCCTAAAGAATCACACTCAATTGCTATTAAAAGAATATTAAGATATATACAAGGAACTAAAAATTTTGGTCTGTATTATTTTAAGGATAGTTCAATAGATCTTATAGGATATACTGATACTGATTACGCAGGATCTAAATCTGATAGAAAAAGTACCAATGGCACATGTCAATTATTGGGAAATAATTTGGTGTCATGGTTTAGTAAAAAGCAAAATTGTGTAGCACTTTCAACCACTGTAGCTGAATATGTTGTTGCTGCATTGTGTTGCACTCAAATTCTATGGATAAGGAAAATTTTAGAAGATTTTGGATTATCTTATGATAAAATTGAGATTTATTGTGATAGTAGTTCTACAATAAATCTTTCCAAAAATCTTGTATTACATTCTAGAGCAAAACATATAGAGGTTAGACATCATTTTCTAAGAGATAACGTAATTAAAAGAAAAATTAAATTAGGATTTGTGTCTAGTAAAAATCAATTAACTGATATATTTACAAAACCTCTAGATGAAAATACATTCTGCAACATATGATTAAATTTAGGTATTTGTAGGCTATGTCATGTATAAAATGCTTAAACTCCACAAAAGATAAATATTGTTGATGATGTTATTTACCTCACAAATATTATATACTTATCATAAATATCTAAGTAATATCTAAACTTATTGAGTATTTTGTTTTGATGATGTGTGCTGAATGAAAGTAATCATATTTGCTCAATTACTATTGCTTGTGAAAAGAAATTAAAAACATCAATTAATACAGAAAAAGCTTACTGATATAAATACTTGTCTGTATTAGATCTGAAATTATACTAAGTTAAATAACTAGTCGTTTCGTTGCATTAATTTCTCATTTAACTAAATGTTAAGATAACGTGTGTTTTATTGAAAAGCATGATTTGTTTTAAAGTTATATCTTCTATATCATGAACAGTGCACGTTTAGACAACTCGTTAAGTTAGAGTGTTATTTGTATAGAGATCTTGTGAGAACTCATTAATTTAGAGGCTGAAAGGTTAAAATAGGTCACGTGAGAACTCGTTAAGTTAGTGAGTAAAAGAAGAGACAAACTCATTACGTTAGTGTTGTTAGAAATTTTGTTTTGATGATATATGCTTTATTAACGTTTTTAAATAAGTCTAAATAATATTTTCTAAGTATAATAGTTAACAGATTATCGAAAAGTTTCATTTTTATGTCGGATAAGTTAAAGATTTCTGAAGAGTTAGATTTTCGATAGTTATACTTTTGGATAGTTAACGTTTCGTTTTTGTCGAATAGTTTATGTTAAAAACTCGTATAGTTAAGTTATCTACATGTGTGTTTTTAATGTTTTAAGTTGTCATGTGTTTTCCAGG
The DNA here is from genome assembly GCA_036874045.1 of Cymodocea nodosa. Lineage (NCBI taxonomy): Eukaryota > Viridiplantae > Streptophyta > Magnoliopsida > Alismatales > Cymodoceaceae > Cymodocea > Cymodocea nodosa. Next base: position 16,752,635 of record JAZBRI010000003.1, on the reverse strand, counting down.
TGCGTTCGGTAATGAAAATTGAATAGTTAGATAATTGTTTGAGTTTTTATACACATGGATAGATAACTGTTCGAGTTTTATAAAATGACTAACAAACAGATAAGTTTGCTATATTTAGTCACTTGTTTTGCATGTGCAAAAACTCGAAGAGTTACAGATAAGTGTTCAAGTTTTTACAGGACTTAAAGGATAAGTGTTCGACTAAATTGAAGACTTAGAAAATATTCTACAAGACTCCAGGAAGATAAAAGTTTCAATGTATCTACTAGTGGAGATTGTGGAAATTTAAAATGATTTTGGAGAAAGTAGAAACTCAAAAAGATAGTAATTTGGATTAAAGAAAAAATTAGTATGTGGATTATGGATTATGGATTGTGGATTAAGTAGATGAACACACTAAACGTGAACGACAACAAAGTTCGACTACTAATAGAGAGTATGAGCTACATTACAACAAAGGATCCCAATCTCAAAAACCAAGTCTGAATATTCAATCTGGATCCCTAACTGAAAAGTTAAGTTTGAATATTCATATTCTGAAAAATTCTCCAACATCAGAAGAAGTTTGAAATTCCAAGTAATTTCAGAAAAGGAGCTGCAAACGCAAGAAGTCTAGAAATTCGACAACTAGAGAAGAAGAGATACAGAAGCTTAGCAAAGAGAAAGAAAGAAGCTATGTGTATAAAGATCAGGTTTTATACAATTCAAAATTAGTTTTGAATAAGAGCTTTGTTTTTCTATTTGAAATGCATATCGAACATTACTGTATCAAAACCTTCAAGAAGGGAATTGAGTTGAAAAGATATTGTAAATTCTGTTTTTAAATAAAGAATAGAATTTCATTTACGAGTGTTTTGTGCTCTTATTTTATTTGTTAGTATTTAATTACTAAAGACACAATTCACCCCCCTCTTGTGATACAGACGATCCTACAACTCGTATCAGAGCATTATTATCATAATTAAGAGCTTTTATTTCTCTATTTAGGAATTGGTTTTTCCTATCATTTTCTTAGGATTATCTATTTAAAATTGATAATACTGAAATCTTAGTTATGACTGAAGGACAGACCACTAATCGTCCTCCTATGTTCGAAGGTAGCAATTATGGCTATTGGAAATATAGGATGAAAGTATTCTTTCAGTCAATCGATTTCAAATTATGGCATATAATTAGCAATCCTATAGTGTTAGTTATGACTCCATATGATACTTAGACTTTTGATGAAAAGGAGCGAATGACACTGAATGCTAAAGGTTTAAACATCTTATTTTGTGCTTTATCTCATGATCAATTTAATAAAGTTTCTGCATATCAAATTGCATATGAGATATGACATGCATTAGAAGTGGCCAGTGAAGGTACTAACTAGGTCAAGGAATCTAAGATTAATATGTTAGTACATAAATATGAGCTTTTTAAAATGCACGAAAATGAATGTATCTTTGACATGTTCTCCCGTTTTCTTGAGATTGTAAATTCATTAAAATCTTTAGGCAAGAAATTCGAGGAAAAAGACTTGGTAAGAAAGATCCTTAGATCTTTAACTAAAATTTGGGCTCAAAAGACATCTATTGAAGAGTCCAAAGATTTAAATACATATACTCTCGATAATCTCATAGGAAATCTGACAGCCAATGAAGTACAACATTTAGATCTAAAAGGGAAAAATCCTAGAAGGGATCTAGCTTTTGAGGCTAATAAAGTCTCAGAAGTCACTAGTGATTCTAACGATGATTTACTGTTGTTGACTAGAAAATTTAGAAATCTGTTGAAGAAACGTAGGAACTTCAAGTCAGCAAAGACATCTAGAGATATGGAGAAGAAGTCATTCACAAAAGACAAAATCATATGCTACAAGTGCAACAGACCGGGTCACTTTCAAACTGATTGTCCGCTCAACAAAGATAAGAAGAATTCGAGGAGGAATTTTAGGAGTAAGAAATTCAGAAAGAGAAGGGCACTTAAAGTGACATGGGATGACTCTTCAGCTTCACAAAGTGAAGAAACAAAGGATTCAACATCAAACAATGAATCCTTATCAACATCAGATTCAAAAGAAAATCTGGCAAACGTATGCTTCATGGCAAAATCCAATGAGGTATCCTCTAATCAAAATGCTAACTTTGATGGTTTTGATGGATTACTTGTTGAATACAATAGACTGGCTAGAAAATATAAGAAAGTAAAAATAGAAGGAAAGAACACTAGGAAAATGCTAGATGAATCTGAAAATAAGGTTGATTTTCTGAACTCTACATTGAATAAATTTAAAGAAGAAAATCAAAGGCATGCATAGGAAATTTTAAAGTTTACTGCAATAGAAAGAAAATTGCATGCTAATTGTGAAAATTTAATTGCTGATAAGAAGAAAATGATCTATGAAATTGAAAAACTAGAACTGACTATTACTGATTTAAATTTAGAAATTGATATGCTAAAGATTCAAATTTGCGATCAAAAGGCTATATTAAGTAAATGGAATAACAGTCAAACTATAACAAATAAACTTAGTAGTAAAATATCAAATATAGAAAAACATGGTATTGGTTTACACGATGCATCTTCTGAAAATTATATATTGCATGATGGTACTGCTAAAAATAATGTCTTTATTTCCAATACTAAGAATAGTAAGAGAAAAGCTATTCCGTGTATAATTAAAAAGGGAGAAAAATATGTGCAAGTTGATAAAATGTAGCATATAAATGATAGCACACAATGCAAGAATGTCAAAAGAAATTTTCAGAAAAATCAAGCTAAGTCATTTGAGAATCTTAATATTCTTGATCAATTTTCTTCATATTTAAAGAATATCGGATATTGGAAATCAAATAATGTTAGAAATGAAAATTTCAACTCTGGTTTACATAGAGATAAATGTTCTGATAATTATAACACTAAGAGAAAGAAACGAAAAAATAATTATTAGAAAACAGATAAGTTGAAGTCTAAAAATACGGATTATTTTGATATGACTCCCTCTAAAATTCTTGGACCCACTCAAAAATGAGTTCCAAGAGATAAAATCTCTTTTTGACTATTTTATAGGTACACAAATCAAAATGGATAATGGACAGTAGAGCATCTAGCCACATGACTAGAGATATACGATTACTTACATAAATAACAAAGACCAAGAATGGACAAGTTACCTTTGGAAATAAAAGCAAAACAAATATCCTTGGGTCTGGTAAGGTTCAGGTAACTGAGAAATACTTTATAAATGATGTCTTATTAGTGGAAAACTTAGGTTTTAATTTATTGAGTGTTCCTGTTATAATGAAGTTTTACAGAGTAATTTTTGAAAAAGATTTCTGTAAAATTATGGACATATCTACAAACAAAATTTTATTCACTACATACAAGAAAGGATCCGTTTGTATTTTGAATTTGCCTTCTGATATTATTAAAGACAATGCTTGCTTAATTGCAAAAACAGATAAAGTTATTTTATGGCATAGAAGGCTAGGACACTCAAATTTAAAATTATTACAAAAGCTTTCTAAAAAGAATCTAGTTAGAGGTTTACCTAGTATTAAGTACTCGAAAGAGTTTATGTATGATGCATGTCAACTAGGTAAATTACATAAAACATCATTTAAAAGTTTAAATGAAATAACAAGCAAAAGAGTATTAGAACTAGTGCATATGGATTTATTTGGATGTACTAGGACAACTAGTCTAGGAGGTAAACATTATGCTTTTGTAATAGTTGATGACTATTCTAGATTTACTTGGGTCTATTTTCTAGCTAATAAAATTGAAGTTTTTGAAATATTTAAGATATTCTGTAATAAAGTTCAGAATGAGCAAAATGTTAGAATTCAAAAACTTAGGAGTGATCATGGTACAGAATTTAATAATGATCAAATGGACACCTTTTGTGAAGAATTAGGCATAGATCATAGGTACTCATTTCCAAGAGCTCCTTTACAAAATGGGATAGTAGAATGTAAAAACAGATCACTTCAGGAAATGCCCAGAACCTATTAAATGAGAATAAGTTACCCCTATTTCTCTAGGCAGAAGCAGTTCATACAGCATGCTATGTTATAAATAGAGTACATCTAAGACCAATTTTAGATAAAACTCTTTATGAGATATGGTATAACAGGGTTCCCAAAATAAGTTATTTAAAACCCTTTGGCTATAAGTGTTTTATTTTAAACACTAAGGAACGAAGAGACAAATTTAAAGCCAAATTAGATGAAGGTATTTTTGTTGGTTATTCCATTAGAAGTAAAGCATATAGAGTTTATAATAAATCAACAAAAACCATTGAGGAAACCCTACATGTAAAATTTCATGAAAATTCTCATTTGGATGTTAGACATGCTGAAAACTTTGATTCAAAAATTCTCCCAGAAATGGTATCAAATGATGTTGATAGAGAAATTGAGAGATTATTTGACGGAATTAGAAATATAAACTTAAATGATGAAAATTTAGAAGAAAATAATGTCATACCTATAGAAAATATGGAACAACATAGAAATTGGCGTTATGCTTCATCTCATCCCATCGATCAGATAATAGGCGATCCTAATCAAGGAGTTAGGACTAGGTCATCAGTAGTTAACATTTGTGGTGCTTATTCCTTTGTTTCTTTACTAGAACCTAAGAAAATTAAAGATGCCTTAGAAGATGAATTTTTGTATTTAGCTATGCAGGATGAGCTAAATCAATTTATAAGAAATGAGGTATGGGATCTAGTTCCACCACCTGAAAATCAGTCCATAATTGGAACAAGGTGGGTATTTAGAAACAAAGTAGATCAAGATGGACATATAGTTAAAAATAAAGCTAGATTAGTTGCTCAAGGTTACAAGCAAGAGGAAGGAATTGACTATGATGAAACATTTACTCCTATTGTTAGACTAGAATCAATACGAATTTTGTTAGCTTATGCTTGTTATATGGATTTCAAATTATATCAAATGGATGTTAAGACTGCTTTTTTAAATGGATATATAAAAGAAGAAGTGTATGTAAAACAACCTCTAGGTTTTGAAGATTCAAAACATCCTGAGTATGTTTATAAGCTTAAGAAGGCACTATATGGCCTTAAACAAGCTCCTAGATCTTGGTATGAGAGATTATCTAAATTCCTTATGGAAAAAGGGTATTCTATGGGAAAGGCAGATCACACTCTTTTTATCAAGAAGATTGAAAAAGATATATTGGTAGTTCAAATCTATGTAGATGACATCATATTTGGAGCAACAAATGATAAATTAGTTGAGTCCTTTTCGAAAGACATGACTAATCAATTTGAAATGAGTATAATGGGTGAACTATCATTTTTTCTAGGCTTACAAATTAAGCAATTAGATTAGGGTACTTTTATTTCACAAGAAAAATATACTCAATATTTATTAAAGAGGTTTGGTTTAGACAACACTAAAGCAAAGAATACACCAATGAGTACTATCACCAAGTTGGATAAAGATGACTTTGGAAAAACTGTAGATGTAAAACAATATAGAAGTATGATCGGTTCATTACTTTATCTAACAGCTAGCCGACTAGATATTATGTTTAGTGTGTGTACTTGTGCTAGATATCAATCTAATCGTAAGGAATCACACCTACTTGCTGTTAAACGAATTTTTAAATATCTATTAGGAACCATCAATTTCGGATTGTTTTACTTTAAGCACAGTTCTTTAAACTTAGTAGGTTATAGTGATGCCGATTTCGTAGGATATAAGTCTAAAAGAAAAAGCACTAGTGGCACTTGTCAATTATTAGGAAATTCTTTAGTGTCGTGGTTTAGTAAAAAGAAAAATTGTGTAGCATTATCTACAACTGAAGCTGAATATATAGCTGCTGCACTTTGCTGTGTTCAAATCCTGTGGATCAGACAAACTTTAAAAGATTTTAATTTAGACTATGAACCAACTAAGATTTTTGGTGATAGTAGTTCTGCAATAAGTTTATCTAAAAATCCTGTCTTACATTCACGAGCAAAACATATAGAAGTTTGACATCATTTTCTAAGGGATAATGTTATAAAAGGAAAAATAGTATTAAATTTTGTTCCTACCACAAAACAATTAGCAGATCTATTTACAAAACCCTTAGATGAAAATACTTTTTCAAAATTACGATTAGAACTTGGTATCTGTAGGTTATCTAATATTTAAATGGTCATGTTCATTGCTTTTTGGTTTGTTATAAAGGTAGTTTTAGAATTTAATGTCTTTATTATTAAAAACAAAAAAAAACAAAATATCTATTTTTGAATTACAGTTTTCTGGTAGTTAAGAATTTATGAAATTCTGATTTTTATTGAAGTCAATTTATTTAAGAAAAATTCAGAAAAGATTACTTAAGGAAAGTTAAATTGATTCAATGTGAGTGCCAACTATATTTTTGTTACTTATGTATATGCTATTATAGAGATTTTAATGGGAAAATACATAGAAAGTATGTACTTTTTATTAAAGGAAAATTATTAACATTCTTTTAGAAAAATTAAGTCTTGTGGTTGCCTCTAATTTAATTTACTATCTTATTTTATTTTTTGTTTGCAATTACTTGAGTAATTAAGTCTGTTGGGGGATCTTAAACCCTAGTCACTTAAACCAATTGGTTTGGAATGTGCTGACTGAAAACTCATTTTGCAAGTAATTCAGATTACAATTAAAAATTTTAAAAAAAAATACATGTTCTCACTTGTCATTAAGTAACTGGTTATCTTTCCCCTAAGCAAGGGATTGTGATCACGTAAAAAGATGATATTGTGGGAGGTAATACATAAAATATATATGAATATAAATAAAAAAAGAAGAAGGAAAAAGGGGCAATGTACTCAAGCTTAATTTATCTTTCAAGGTGTTATAACAATCCTGCCATAATCTATGCATATAATCTTTATTTTTTTCTTGTTATTATCTACTCTTTACACATAATGTACGATATTTATTGTCTTAAGTTTGTGTACTCATTATTGAATTCTTTTAAGTTCTTGAAGACATATCTTTATGAATTATCTTTTGTAAACTGAATAAGATAAAAGCCAGAAAGTCTAAATTGTTAAATCTACTACTTCTTTCTGTATTTAATTCATATTTAAAATAAAAAAATTTAGAGAGACTCAAATATATTTAAGGCTTAGCATCCTTTTTAAGTAAGCTATTTGACCTTTTAAAGCCAAATCTATTTAGGGCTTGGCAACCCAGTTTAAGTACACCATAGATTCTTTAAACTACATTTATGTAGGGGGGAGCAATTTCTCATATAATAATTCAACTCTTATGAACTATTATATGTTTTCATGAAAGAATCTATATAATTTCAGGAAATTAACATTAATTTAGTACATTTTTGAATTGTTGGTAAAATACATGCTTTTTAATTCTTAAGTGTCCGAATTTTCTGTGATTTCAGAAGACTATTGTATATATATCGGACAGTTATGTTTTAAATGATCAATAGAATATTTTATTATTTCCTGAAGTACACGTGTCAAAGCCTAAATGCATATCTTAAGTGAATGTTCGATAAGTTATCTAGTAACTCTCCGAAATGCATCTAAGCATTGGATAGTTAGGTTTATAAGTATCCGAAAATATCTAAACACCTTAAGTTAGAATTATGCACATGTTGAATTTCATTGCTTTATAATGTCTCAATTGAAACTCGAACAGTTATGTTTAACTCTTTGACTTTCACACCTATCCATTCGAGAAACTCGAACTGTTAACTTAATATTATTATTTTTTTTTTTGAAAGACTTAATCTCTAACAATAACTATTCATGTTTGTCGTATAGTTATGTGCTTTATTGCTCACAAAACTCGAATAGTTATCATAAGTCTTCGAGTTTTCTCACTTTTCACTTAGCTAGAAGTTATTTTCTTTGCACGAATAGTTACGCTAAGTATTCTGCTTTTGTCGATTGTAAAACTCGTATAGTTATTGTAAGCACTCGAGTTATTTATCAGTAATGAATCTTATATTTATGATTTCAATGATTGAATCCGTTTATAAACTCGAAGAGTTATAAATGTTTTACTAACAACCTTTCATGTTTCTACCTTGGTAAAACCCTAGTTTCATAATCTTCACTTCCATTAAGTTCTACAGTGCACAACGAAGCTTAATCGACAATGTTAGGACGTGCAAGAGAACGTGGTAGAATGACAAAAGTGCATAAAAGAGAGTTGGAACTTCAGAAAATGTAGAATGAAATCAATGACATCTATTCAAGGTACACTTTTACAAATGAAATACTACATGAAATTAGAAAAGTTGTTCAAGAAAAATTTCTGTTGGAAGTTTATTCGCAATTATGCTGAAACATAGTTTAGTCTAAAATAGACTGAACTTTCCGCATTACAACTATAGAAATGAACTTTACAACCTAACCCTGCGGTTGTTACAAGTTCTCGACAGATACTTGAAAAATCGGTATAGTTTATCACTTATTATGGAAAGAAATGGAGACCAATGATAGAAAATGCAAATAGGGAATTTGAAACATTGTATTCCCAACATTATTTTCCTCCAACTGTTTTAGATGACATTCAATAGTACATAAATGAATAGAAAACTGCCATTAGCATAATGGGCCTTCGAAGTAGAGGACAAAGAGTTTATCAACTTAAAATGGCAAAGGTGGAGAGCTTAAAACTCTATATTCCATTATTACCACCTAGGCATCATGGTGAAGGACCATCGAGACCCTAGGTGCCTTTAATAGGAGAAATTAAGAAAATTTTAGAACCTCCTGAACAACAAGAAACACTACAGTCATATAGTCGAAAAAAGAAGAATACATTAGAATATTTTGGACTAACTACAGGTGTAGAAGGAATAATGCAGCAAAAAGAAGAATCATTGAAAAATGGAAAACTATGTTCCATTGCAGAAGTTGGACAAACATTTGTGTTAGGAATCCTAGCAGATGTGAACAATATTGGATTACAAGCATACACTCTAAGGTATTGTGTCACATTAGTGCATAATGTATCTTTTAATACAATGGATAGTTTTTCACATCATATTGCAAGCACACATTCTTTTCCTATGGAAAGAGAACATGTAGGAAATTTTGATGATACATATACAGATGATATCAATTTTGATGATATTTTTGATGATATAGACACTGAGTCTATGAATATAGAAGATATTTCATCTCAAGAGGAATGTACAGATATTCTTCCTCTAACTATATCACAGATAGAAAATTTTGATTTTTGGTATAGTTGCTTATACTATAGTTTATACATATGGTTATGTCTGTTACAGTATATAATATACTTGTTGATAAATGTATATAATCAACAACATACATAGTTACAGATTGAATATCACACTACCTATGTCTCAAGAATAGAAATTTTAGAAATATAGGATGATTCTATTATACAGATAGATATAAAACATTCTTTCATACAGAGACAGTTGTTGTATATATCAATTATAGACATACATGTTGCTGGTAGACAGATTGATATAGATACTGTTGCTACTAAAATGTTTCCAAAAGAACAAACAGAAGAATTTCAGTAGATTATTGATGCGATAATAACAGATATTTCAGACATTTATACTAGTTTTGATGGAAATTCCACTAGTTCTAAAAGATCTGAAAATATAGATGCTGCTGATAATATTAAAACAAGTCCCAGATCAGAACATCATGACAGGAAAATACCTAATCCTGAACAGAGTTTAGATGAAAATACATTATTATGGTTCAGAAATAGTTCCTGTTATGACAAATTTCAAACATATAAAACTTTTACAGTTTTATATTCAAGACTAGTTAAGTTTGAAGGGATGGCACATATACAAGAAATGTTTGAATTTCAAGGCTTGTTGACTCTACTTCCACAACAGCCAGGCTATCTTGTTATACTCGAACTTATCAGTTGTTTTTACTCAAACTTAATAGTGGAAGACGGTATTCTTGTTTCCAATATATAAGAAAATGACATATATTTAACTCTCGATTTACTTTATCAAGTACTTGGTCTGAAAAATGAAGGAGTTAAATTATTAGAAAGAAAACAGGTTTATCATTTGGGATGGGACATTCAAACTTTAGCCAAAGATCCAATTGCCAACAAACCATTGAGGTTACTAAATGACTTAAATGGTGAAGCACATTTTATTGCAAAAATACTGCATGCTTCATTGTTTCAGAGGTTTTGTCATGGTGTAGAAGTTGACAGATGTTGTCTTTATGCTACATATGCATTAATTAACCATATACAGGTGAACTGGTATGATATTTTTATTTATCATATCTTACATTTGCAGAGTAAATTATTTTATGGTAATACGATTTTGAGAATTGTGGCAAGTCAAACAGATATTACACCTTGGCCACAAAAAAGATTAAAATCAAGATCTTTCTCTGCGAAGGAACTCCAAAAATACTAGGCAACAGATATACTTGTAGTCTGACAACAACAGGATAGGCAAACTCAATCCCAACAGCAACAACAACAATCAACACAATTTTCAGAACAATAGCAACATACAGATATAAATATAGGTACACAAACAGATACAAATACAGGTATACATACAGACATCCATACTGAATTTTTACAACAACCATCACAAGTTTCACAAAATAATTTAGATCAAGCAGTAATTGATTAGATAAACAAAGTAAGTACAGAAATTGCAAAGCAAATTTCAGACAGTCTGATCAGTATTTTTCAAAGACAAAGAGGCTTGTGATTATACAAATTATGTATTACATGATTTATGTATTGTAATTTGTTACCAAAAATATTATGTAAATTGTTTACTACAATTTAATACTCGTGATTATTTTTCACAGTTTATATTTAAATAGTTTATGCTTAATCCATGACAGTTATACATGTTTAAAATCTTTTTGAACGATATGTACTTAGAATCTTTTTCTTCCTTACATTTTATTTACCTTTTTATAATGCCAAAAAGGGGGAGAACAGATAGATTATTTTTGACTTATTAAGTTTTGACATCATCAAAAAGGGGGAGATTGTTAGGAATTTTGTTTTGATGATATATGCTTTATTAACATTTTTAAATAAGTCTAAATAATATTCTCTAAGTATATTTCTCTAAATATAATAGTTAACAGATTATCAGAAAGTTTCATTTTTATGTCGGATAAGTTAAAGATTTTCGAAGAGTTAGATTTTCGATAGTTAAACTTTCGAATAGTTAATGTTTCATTTTTGTCGAATAGTTTATGTTAAAAACTCGTATAGTTAAGTTATCTGCACGTGTGTTTTTAATGTTTTAAGTTGTCACGTGTTTTCCATGTGCGTTCGGTAATGAAAATTGAATAATTAGATAACTGTTCAAGTTTTTATACGCATGGATAGATAACTGTTCGAGTTTTATAAAATGACCAATGAATAGATAAGTTTGCTATGTTTAGTCACGTATTTTGCAGGTGCAAAAACTCAAAGAGTTACAGATAAGTGTTCGAGTTTTTACAGGACTTAAAGGATAAGTGTTTGACTAAATCGAAGACTTAGAAGATATTTTACAAGACTCCAGGAAGATAAAAGTCTCAATGTATCTACGAGTGGAGATCATGGAAATTCAAAATGATTGTGGAGAAAGTGGAAACTCAAAAAGATAATAATTTGGATTAAAGAAAAAATTAGTACGTGGATTATGGATTGTGGATTAAGTAGATGAACACGCTGAACGTAAAAGACAACAGAGTTCGACTACTAATAGAGAGTACGAGCTACATTACAATAGAGGATCCCAATCTCAAAAACAAAGTTTGAATATTCAATCTGGATCCCTAACTGAAAAGTTAAGTTTGAATATTCATATTTTGAAAAATTCTCCAACATTAGAAGAAGTTCGAAATTCCAAGCAATTTCAGAAAAGGAGCTGCAAACGCAAGAAGTCTGGAAATTCGACAACTAGAGAAGAAGAGATACAGAAGCTGAGCAAAGAGAAAGAAAGAAGTTGTGTGCATAAAGATCAGGTTTTATACAATTCAAAATTAGTTTTGAATAAGAGCTTTGCTTTTCTATTTGAATTGTATATTGAACATTACTGTATCAAAACCTTCAAGAAGGGAATTGAGTTGAAAAGATATTGTAAATTCTGTTTTTAAATAAAGAATAGAATTTCATTTACGAGTGTTTTGTGCTCTTGTTTTATCCACTAGTATTTAATTACTAAAGACACAATTCACCCCCCCTCTTGTGATACAAACGATCCTACAAGTGTTGTACACATGGTGAAATTAAAGGTTACAGATGTTATATTGTATCACATGAGTTGCACATGTTTAACTCGTTAAGTTAACATAACTACATGCGTTAAGTTAACATAACTGCACGCGTTGAGTTGCTATATTGAACACTAAGACAATGCGTTAGGTTAGCGTTATAAACTTAAGTTGTTATTTTTGCATGTGGTAAAATTCTTATTATAAACATTTGTTTATTATTAGTTCGTTGAGTTATCGTAACTCCACGAAGCTAGTTCATTGAGTTAACGTAACACCACGGACTTAGTTCGTTGAGTTAGCTACAGTACTTGTCACGTGAGTTGGCACATGAGGAACTCGTTAAGTTAGAAACATTAAGTTATATATCTACTTGTGTTACTTGTTTAGTTAACATTAAAGTAACGATTACTTATTATTACACTTGATGAAAAGTTTTGGAAGAGAAAGTTTATTTTGTAGGAAATTTTTCAGAGATCCAGGATTGATGATTAAAGAAAATTCAAAATGTAAATGTGGGTTAGATCGTTTGTATTTCGATGAAGGAAAAAGAGAAGACATGAAGAAGTGGAAAACTGATAGTGATTAAATGTGGAGGATATGCATGAAGTGAATATACAATATAAAAGGTATAGAATTCTCGTTGATCAATCATCCCTACACACCAAATGAAAAATCTTTTCAGTGATCAAAAACACCTTTCGGGGAAAAGCTCTCAGATGGAAGAAAATTTAGTGAAACAAAAAAGGTCAGAATTATGTCATTGAAGATCTGAAGTATCAGAAGAAAGCAAATTCGGTGAAGTAGAGAAAAACAAGATATTTGTTACTGAAGAATTGCTGAAGAAGAAAAAGAAAAGAAAAAGAAAGATCTCAAATAGGGAGAAATGTTTTAAATTCCGCACATTAGTTTTCTCTGTTTGTAGTTATGAAATTGTATAGATGAAACATGGTATCAATATATAATTGCATCTACAATTTCTAAGGAGAATTGAATTGTATATTGTAATTGAAACCTTGAATAAAAAGGATTTTTTGAAAACAGTGTCTCGACTTGTTTTTAAGTTTTGAAGTTTCAATTATAGTCGAAAATGTTGAAAAACATAATTCACCCCCCTCTTGTGTAGCCATACAATCCTACAAAACTACTACATAAGATACTATGTATTTATGATAAAAATTATTGGAGTATCTTATTGATTTTACTTATCTTTCAAAGTTTAATGTTTTTAAATTTTTAAGTGGAAATGTCAATGAAAAACATTAAATTACTTTGAAATCCTGAAATTTTGATTAAATGTTTTCTGTGGATCAATGGCAGTGCATATGATCATGCATGAGTTTGACTTGATTGATTAAACTTGTAGAATAATTTATATGTAAATCCTATTAAACTACTCAAAAGTATAAGCTTATTGACATTGATTTATATTTTCAGTAAAATCATAGACATAAAAATTGTATGAGATTTGTATTTTATAGCATCTGTATTAATGAAATACATATATATTCTATGTTTAAAATGAAAAGTGCTTACAAAGTGAAAATCTTTGAGAGTTTATTGATCAGTTTGATCACGAGCCTCTTGTACTTGAGTAGATAGGTATGTAAGGATTGTTTTCTTGAAAAAGGATTCTTTAAATCTAGCAACCTAAGGTCCTCATCAGACTTAGGATTGTTGACTGAAAGCTCATTACACGGGTACATTAGAAAGCTCTTGTATGATTCAAGCTTTTCAAACTAATTTTTTTAAAAAATTATCAATATTTATTGTTTTGAAAAGATAAAAGTTATTTCATTAATTACAGAGATCTTTGAATCGAATATGGTTTCTACCAATATGACTACTGATTTGTTGAATCAAAATTCGTACTTTTGAACATGTTTATTTGAGATACATTCCTTTATTCTACTTGAGTTAATCATATTAAGTTTAAAGTTATGTTTTGATTCATATACGATTGGAGTTGATTCTAGAAATCATTCTTGATGAATTAAGGATAACGGAAGTTTTTGAAAGGAAAATTTAAAGTATAGTTATAAGTAACACCTACTTTATACAAGTATATTTTATATGTTATTGAATATATTTGAAGTATATTTGTAGGGGAAGGAATTACAATGTCAAAAATAGATTAATATCATTCAATATATAGATCTTAGTTAATCTGAGTTTTGTCCTCTTAAGATCTTGATGAAACAATTTAATAGACATACAAACTATTTTAAGTTCATAAAAAGAATTGGAATAGTTTACAATGTTCTCAAGATAATGGTTAATTAAGTTACTTTTAGCTTGTATGTTGAGTTCATAAACTTTCAGTTGAAAACATTTGAATTTTTGTTAAGTATACTAATTAGATGTTTTGTTATGTAAGATAACGTGTAAAATTGCCTCTAAACAACATTTTACTCATTAGGTTAAGTAACGCAATGAGTTATGCTTAATGTTTTTGGGTATCTCAATTGAATAAATATTATTCAATATTCTTTTAAATCTCAAACCCGACTTATAGACTCATTAAGTTATTCTATTGAAACCCTATTTAAACACTTATTACACGAGAACTTAGGTTATCTCATAACCTTTGTGTCTGAAAACCTTTCCCACTTGTTCCTATTACAACTTGCGACGATGTTCTCCAAGTTTAACAAAGATTGTGGCAGAGGCAAAGGAAGAGGCAGAGGAAGTGCAAAAGGAAAAGAAATTGAGGTAGATGATGTTCCTCGTACTTAGTTTAAAAAGATTTTGCACGTTGACGAAAGGTTAGTTCAAATATATCGTGACTATTTCTTTTCTGAAGAGATACTTGATGAAGTTAGATAAGAACTTCAACATACTACTGAGAATATACATTATATGGGTATTAAAAGTAAATATGACAATGAATATCACATGAAATGTGCGGAAATAGCATTTTTGGACCAATATGCTAAATATTTGGAAAAATGCGTAGGTTCATCAAATAGGATTCCTCAAACACCCATCAATGGAACTAGACTATAACCATTTGAGGAAGAACATAAATCTGCTATACCTACACCGTTATATTCCAAAGAAAAACAATCAAATATTGTTGTTGATTTGAGAAAAGTTGACAATCTTCGAAAGGCAATGGCTATAGAAAGTGCCTTTGAAGAATTAAAGAAGAAAACATTTATGGAACATATTCAGATGACAACAACAACAATAGCAGAAGAATAGTTGACCTATTACAAGAGAAAGAGGTCAAGAAAAATAAAGCAAATAGAAATTATTTCTAAGGAAACAAATATTGTTGGCAAAGAAAAATCAGATGAGGATTTATTTTCTACAAGCAATGTATGTCTAGACACTGTACCTGTAAGTGCATCTGATAAACTCATCAGTTCAGAACATACTAAAACTGATGCTGATGATGAAACTTTTTTATCTTTTTCTAGAAAACTTGAAAAGAAATCAAAGACACACATAAGTTCAAGTTTTTCTATTGTTTCAAGTGCTGATGATGTGAAAATTGAAAAATCAGAGCATTAGGCAACTGATATTGAACAAGTTATTGCAGATGTACTTGACAATATTGAGGCAATAACAAGTTTAGAGGCTGGATTGTCTAGAGTAGCACCTATTGCACACGATAAGACTCCAGAAGTGCTTCATGTTGATCAGCCTACTTCAGAATCTATAGAACCAGAGTTTGAGAATTCACAGTATGTACAAATGGAAATATCTATTGCAGAAATTGAAATATTATAGATAGATACATAGGCTAATGAATTTGTGCAAAAGTTGAACTCTATATTTTCTATAGACACTGAACCAATGAATGTGATGGATATTGGACATGTTCTTAACACTGTTGAAGCTGAAGAATCAAGCTTACCTGAGCAGCTTCAAGATAATATTTTGATAGAGGAACAAAATGACATTCATTTTGAAGAAGAGATTTTTGAAGATGAATTAAATTCAGAATCAAGGCTTCAGGTATCAACTTCTTTGTATAGAACAATAAATATTCAAGGAAATTCAATTCATTTTAGTTTTGAGAAAGCACTATAGAAATACAATAATTTGATTACATGTCAAATTCTGCATGCTCGCCCAATAAAGTTCAGAAATTTATTTACAATTAGAGATTTATTTGAGTTTCAAGGCTTAATAAAATTCTTACCAGTTGGAACCACATGGAAACAATACAAAGAGCTTATTATAGCTTTTTACAGTAATCTGGTAATGAATAACAATCTTTTGACAACTCAAATATCTCAATAGGTGCTTACTTTATCTCCTGAATTGATTTTTAAAGTTTTAGGATTAAGAAATGAAGGCATTGTTGTTACAAACAGATTTGACATGGTTAGACAACTAGAATGGGGCGTTCAGTCTTTATCATAGATTCCAGGTGTATATACTAAAATGAGACTCATGGAAAATCTAAATGTAGAGGCTAGATTTATTGCAAATATTTTGCATGCCAATTTATTTCAGAGAGTTGAACATAATCTGGAAGTTAGTAGAAGTTGTCTATATGCAACTTATGGACTTCTAAACAAAATTCAAATTAATTAGTTTGATGTATTCACATATCAACTACAACATATGAGTTCAAAGCTATTTTTTGGTGATGTTGTATGTTGACTTCTAGCAAACCAATTCACTTTATCTGACTAGCCCTCAAAAACAAAAGGCATGAGAGCCTTCAGTATAAAAGATTTGCAAAAATACCAATCTATGCATCCCAAACATCAACAACAACAGCTTGAATTATCAGAAGAACAACCAACCTATTTAGAACAAGTACAATAGCAACCAGATCTACCTCCTACCTTAGATGTAGTGTTGAATGATATCAGAAATGATTTTAGGCATCTAGGAGATAAAATTTGTTCTGCTATTACTGATATTGTTAAGAGGAATAAATAAATGTATTTTCATTTGTCTGTTTGCTTGTATCTAACTACAAAATGTAATGTTTGTATTTCTTGGTTAATTCTTTGAATAATACATTTTATTGTAACTAATTTCATTATTATTAATGTTTACAGAAAGTTGAGCTATATCTACTTGTCTCTCATATTTTTATGTTGTGTAATCATCTTTTTGATTAATGACAAAAAGGGGGAGATGATTATGTGTTTAAATTGCATATATATTAAAAATGGGGAAGATAATTATGTTGAAATCTTTTATCTAAGAAGTTTTATTCCTGAGAGATGTTTTTCACACAAATAATAAATATAATCTTAAGTAAACTTAAGTCAACAAACTTATTTGTTGAATTAAAACTTAACCCAATGGAGGTGTTTCATTGAGTTAAACATATTTCAAAATTGATTTAATATGATTTTTTGTCATCATCAAAAAGGGGGAGATTGTTGAGTATTTTGTTTTAATGATATGTGATAAACGGATATAATCATATTTACTCAATTACTATTGTTTGTGAAAGTAATTTAAGAACATCAATTAATATAGAAAAAGTTTACTGATGTAAATACTTGTCTGTAATGGATATGAAATTATACTGTTAAATAACTAGTCATTACGTTATACTAACTTGTCATTTAACTAAACGTTAAGTTAACGTGTGTTTTTATTGTAAAGCATGATATGTTTTAAAGTTATATTTTATGTATCATGAATAGTGCATGTTAAAGACAACTCGTTAAGTTAGTGAGTTATTTGTATAAAGGTCAAGTGAGAACTCGTTGAGTTATAGGCTTAAAGGTTAAAATAGGTCACGTGAAAACTCGTTAAGTTAGTAAGTAAAAGAAGAGATGAACTCATTAAGTTAGTATTGTACACATGGTGAAATTAAAGTTTACGAATGTTATAGTGTATCACGTGAGTTGCACATGCTTAACTTGTTAAGTTAACATAACTGCATGCGTTGAGTTGCTATATTGAACACTAAGGCAACACATTAGGTTAGTGTTATAAACTTAAAGTTATTATTCTTGCACGTGGTAAATTCTTATTATAAAAGTATTTGTTTATTACTGGTTTGTTGAGTTAAGCATAATACCACGAAGCTGGTTCATTGAGTTATGTGTAACACAACAGAGTTAGTTTGTTGAGTTAACTATAGTGCTTGTCACGTGATTTGGCACATGATGAACTCGTTGAGTTAGATACGTTAAGTTATAAATATACTTGTTTTACTCGTTTAGTTAACATTAACACAACGACTTCTTATTACATTTAATGAAAAATTTTGGACGAGAAAGTTTATTTTGCAGGAAATTTTTCAGAGATCTAGGATTGATGATTAAAGAAAATTCGAAAAGAAAACGTGGGTTAGAACGTGTGTATTTCGATGAAAGAAAAACAAAAGACGTGAAGAGTGGAAAACTGATACTGATTAAATATGGAAGATATGCATGAAGTGAATATATAGTATAAAAGGCATAGAATTCTCATTGATCAATTATCCCTGCACACCAAAAGAAATATCTTTTTAGGGATCAAGAATATCTCTTCAGGGAAAAGCTCTCAAGTGAAAGAAAATCCAGTGAAGTAAAGAAAGTCAGATTTATGTCACTAAATATCTGAAATATCAGAAGAAAGCAAATTCGGTGAAGCAGAGAAAGTCAGATATTTGTCACTAAAGAATTGCAAAAGAAAAAGAAGAAGAATAAGGAAAATCTTGAACAGGGAGAAATGTTTTAAATTCCACAAATTAGTTTTCTTTATTTGTAGTTATGAAATTAGTTAGATGAAACATGGTATCATTATATAATTACATCTACAATTTTAGAGGAGAATTGAATTATATATTGTAATTGAAATCTTGAATAAAATGATTTGATAATATAGTGTCTTGTTTGGGTTTTCCCAGCACTACACTAGAAAAACTTGGATTTGTTACTTCTGTTTTTACTTAGTTAATTTATCTTTATGCCTATTCTTTCTTTTAGAAGTAAACAAACAACCTTTAATACAATTTATATATTAATTCCAATTTGTACTTTAACTGCAAGTGCACAGTGTCTATTGTATCAGTGTACAAGTACAGGTCGATCCCACAGGGAATTGCTGACGAATTTAAGAAATGTTTGATTGTGAACAATTCAAATTTAAATTCAATAAGCACTCCGTTGAGTTACAGTTAACTCAACAGACTAAGTTCGTTGAGTTATGGCTAACTCAACGGACTAACCTCGTAGACTTAAGTTAACTCCACAAGCCTGTCTCTTCTTTATAATACTGCTATTTATAGAGGAATTCAGCCAACCATTGGGCGATTTCACAAATTGTAAATAACATCAATTAAGCTTTTTAATGCTAGTTAACATTGGATTTATCATTAAGCAATACTAACATTCAGATGATTCAAACAGTAACCATTAAAATCTTTAAGTTTTTTGTACGAACCAATTGTAGTAAACTGTAAAATTAAAACTAACATAAAACAATCATAAAACTGATACAGATAACATTAATCACGATACAACACAAACAATACAACACTCAAATACAACATACAAACAAAGATAAATTGTTTTTGGTATTTTTGTTTTTGATGTAATGGGCGAAAGGTGAAATGTAAAGTAATCTCACTTGACAGTAAATACTTCCGACACTACTTGCAATGCAATTACACCACTGAAAATTAAACCACTTACAATTTTGTCTCCTCTCCCTATAGAATCGCGAGTCTAGAATTGCAAGATGATCTCCTCTTCAATATACAGGCATCAACCCGAAGCCAAGGCTAAAAGCTTTACAATCTCTTGAAATATGAGTCGGCGCTTGGTGAAAATGGCTTCCCTTCCCGTGATGCGATCACTCCTCACAGTGGTTGTCAGGCACTGTGTTTGGCACGGAATCGACCTGACATCAGGCAAGTATCCTCACAGACCTCCGATGATTGGTGATTATGGTGGTGATACGAGGGTTGGTGTGATACTTCGGAGAATCGCCGATATTGTTTGTAGAAAGCTTGGTGCTCCTCCTCTGTATACACTGGCCGTCCATCGATCACACACACTTCTTCTTTTTTTCTTCTTTTCTTTTATATTTCTTCAATAGCAACTGCTTCTGCTTGAATGATTGGTTGGATTTCCTTCCTTCAGATCAACGACGATGATTTCTTTCTCCCTGCGCGATTGAATTCCTGCGTGATACGTGCAAACGTGGTTTTTTCCTTCCAACTGTTTGTTCCTGCAACCACTACAGTGGCATTTTAGAAAATAACTATAAAATACATGCAATAAAGAAATAAGCCACTAACCTAACGCGTTACCTTAGTGTATATTCATGTAACTCAACACGTACAGTTATGCTAACTTAACGAGTTATAACTTAAGTAAATCTACCAGATCTCGACACGTGTCAACAGCAGTTTAAACATAAAATAACATTTCGGAGAGTTACAGGTCTAACTATCCGATGCTCAGATGCATTTTCGGATACTTAAGAATTTCACAGCCTGCAACTTACCGATAGTTCATAAATGTACTAAATTAACATTAATTCCCCAAAATTAAGCAGATTCTTCAATTAAAGCATATAACAATGCGATTATAACATAATGGCTTAATTCTCATATGATAAGCTAAATATTATGCAATTAACCATCATTTAACCGTTAATAATATGCACTTTTTCATTCTAAACACTTCCCCCATACCTAAATTTTGCTAGTCCCTTAGCAAACTAAGATCTAATTAATTGGTCTTTCAAAAAGTGCTAGAATTAATTCTTCCCCTTTTGTTTTTTTTTTCTTCTGTTTAGCATAAAAATATACTCTGTATGTTTCAGTAATCAACCTGCAAAGATATTTAGAATATATGTAAATTACATACAAAGTATATCATCTTCATATAGGTGTTAATTATATTATCGTTTGTTCTTCTTTTCATCATCTGTAATCCTGAATTTTCCAATAAGTTTTCTAGAAGAAATTTCAACAACATACGAATCAAAGTACAATCCAATTCAATCTGATTAAGACAAGTAGAATAAAGAATTGTATTTCCATTAAACAACTTCAAAAGTCAATTCCAGATTCATATTTCAGCAATTCTAGATAATAGAAAATATACTCGATTCATAAGATATCTATATTTCACAAAACACTTGTATCTTTTCAGAACAGTATATGTTTTTTTTTTTTTTTTGTACTTTAAAAGTTAATTTGACAAGCTTGAATCATACAAGAGCTTTCTAATGTACCCATGTAACGAGCTTTCAGTCAACAATCTCAGATCTGATCAGGATCTTAGGTTGCCAGATTTTCAGAGTCCTTTTTCAGGTCAACAATCCTTACATACCTATCTACTCAAGTACAAAAGGATCGTGATCAAACAAGTCAATAAACTCTTAAAGTTTTTTCAAGTCAATATTCTGATTTGATTTTAAAATCGTGAAACTGTTAAACTCATAAAATTCAGAAAAATCATAAGATACTATATCTAGATTTACATAAATAATAAATTCTATAGCATCTTCTATAGCCTTATAAATATAAAATTCAAGTAGTTTATAAAAATTTTACAGTCTCAATTATCGAATAGTTACACCAAGTTCATAAAAATTTTCAATTTTCTCAAAACGTTGCAGTACCATTTTAATTCCTTTAATTAACAAACTTACATGGTTGTTACTTTAATTACCTCCCCCCCATACCTACATTTTGCATTGTCCTCAATGTAAAAGATTTGACAATAAGTATAGTAATTGCAGCAGGCATGAATAAAGTTTTGTTTGATTTAAAATTCATGATAAGTAATTGGTTACATACCTTGTTCCATTTATATCTCTTTCTGCATATTCCGATTTTTGATTCTGAAAAACTTTTCATTCCTAGATAAACATAGAATATAAAACAAAATAACATTTAACAGATATTAATAAATCAGTGTCTTGTGTGGAACCCAGGCTCCTATGCCTTTGGTGGCTCACAAGCAAGCCAGTTGGTTTCCCAGAACAGATACCAACAAACTGGATTGATATTTTGTTTTTTTTTTTTTTTTTTTTTTAAAATGAACATGAAAACTTCAAAATTATTATTATTATTTTTTCTAAAAATAAATGCAGAATATACAACATTAAACACACAAAATCACAGCTTAAGAACATGATTGAAAAGTAGAAATAAATGAAATAAATGTATCAGTTCAAGCAAACTTTTTAGGCAAAGTTCTTCTTACTATTATTTCTGTTTTAATGTAGTTCTTGTTCCTTTTTAATTTGTAAACATACAATATATTATAAATTCCAAATACGAGTGTATTACCATTAATGATATGTAATGCAGAAAGGGATCCTTTTTGGTTCCAGGGTAATGTAGCAGTTTCTATTTCTACATCTATTTCAATATACTCCTCTTCCCACTTCCATTCATTCATGTCTTCCATAATCCATATTTGAAATTTCATCAGTTCATCCCACCATCTTATCAGACATAAAGTAGGATCATCTTCTTCATTATACCACATTCCTATTTGAATTTCATTAAATTCTGCAGATGGTGGTTTAGCTATTTCACTCGGTATAGGTAAAATTTCTATATAATCATCATAATTGTCTATGCTCACTATATATAAATCAGATCTATATGCTATTGATATCTCCGTGACTAAATAGATATATCCATCAAGTATTACATGTGTTTGGTTAATTAATGATTTCTGTCCCAGATATATTATAATGTTTTCATTCCAAGATCTGTTTAGAAAATTATACACACTTAAGCATAAATCTTCACCCCAATTTCCTGTAGGTCTCCAATAATATAATTTTTCAGGAATTGCAGAATTTTTATCAGAAAATATTAAAGCTAACCCACAATTTTCAGTTGGTGCTTCAAATATATTAGGTCTTCCTATATTCCATTCTTCTCCTGTTATAAGATTTTTTATCAAAATATCAGGTAATGATAAACTTGCATACCTTGGTCTCGTCTTGTATATGATTAATCCTTCATCTATCCCCATAATATGACTCATTCCATCTAATGCATTGGGTGGAATTCCAGTAGTTTCTTCCATAGCCAGATATTCTTGGGTATTTGAACTACGATTAAATGACCTCCATATGAATCCATATCTAATCTTAGTCATTTTTGTAGCTTGTAGTCCCTGAAAATATTTTTCTTCAATACAGTCTTTAATTTCCTTTGATACACAACATAGCCTGCACAGATCTTTAGCTGACAAGTTACTTAGTATTTCCCTTAGTGCATCCAACGGTAATTGCATCAATTCCATTTGTCGATTTTGTAAAACACAAATAAAAATTTAGTAGAGACAAAAATTAACATAACTATTGCACACCCTCGTGGAGTTAAGGCATAACTCAACAGACTAAGTTCGTTGAGTTAAAAATTAACTCTACGATACTATTAACTTAAAATAAAAACATATATACATATAGATAGTTGCTTCAGATATGCTGCTTCATTCAGCTGCCTTCCCAGAAGAGGTATCAATTTCATTAACCGTTCTATTGACAAGATTAGGTATAGCTTGTATTGGCAATCCTCTAGTAGGTCTAACTTCCATTGGTTCCTTCTGTCTAAGTGATATATTTCTATTCTGATTTTGATTTGTAGCATTTCCAAATATAAATTTGAGACGATTGTTTACTTGTTGGATTATCTTTTCTAATTTCTCTATTCTAGCTCCTTGTTCAATTAATACTTCATAACTTATGTTCTTCTCATTTATATTTTCTCCTCCCTGGAAATTATTGTTTCTTCAAGATAAATTCGAGTGATTTCTCCAATTAGGATTATAAGAATTTCCCAAGTTATCTCTCTGGTTTCTAGCATAAATAATATCTAAGTCATTTATGTTTGTATTCTTTTCTGCTAGCTTTTGATTTAATGATAACTCTTCTATTTTCTTTGTTAATTCATTTAATTTCACCTCAAGCATAGTATTGGAATCTATTTCATGCATTCCTCTTGGCAATAATCTTTTATCTGCAATAGCTTCAGCCGAATTTTCCCATTGTGTAGTTCTTTTTGCAAAATTTTCTAAATATGCCCATGCTTCTTCACTACATAATTTTAAAAATCCATTTTGACAAGTAGATTCTAATAAAGATTTCGTTGAAACATCTATGCCTTCATAAATTATGCCTATTAATTGTGCTTTACTCATTGCATGATGTGGACATTGAGTCAGTAAATCTTTAAATCTTTCAAAATATTTCCAAAATGATTCACCCTGTTTTTGGCTACACATTAATATTTCTTTCTTCTTTTTAATCATTTGATGTGTTGGATAGTATTTTTCCAGAAAAACAGAGTAAAATTCAGTCCATGTAGAAATTGAATCAGGCAATAGAGTATATAACCATCTCTTAGCTGTATCTTTTAAAGCAAAAGAGATATATCTAAGTTTAATAGCATCTATACTCATGTTCGGCATTCTCATCATTTGACAAACTTCGTTAAATTCTCTAAGGAAATAATAGGCATCCTCTCTTTCTAATCCATGAAAATGTGGCAATTGACTAATATAATTAGATTTCAGTTCAAACCTATCTCCCTCAAAGTTTGGCAATCGAATACATGAAGGTTCATCAATTAATTCAGGATAAAGAATCTCTCCTAATGGTTTTTCTACTGGAGTAGCCATCTCTACGTTCTCTTTTAAAGAAAGGTTAGCTACACCCCAAAGAATTTTGTTAAAATTCAGTTCAGAAAATTTTTCAATACTCCTTTGTAATAAAAATTCCTGGATAGGTGTTCTTACTAATCGTTTAGTGCTTAGAGAACGAGTCCATGTGCTCATAAATAGATAGCAGAAGATTAATTACATACCAATCTGAAGCTTTCCATTCTATAAATATTTGTTGTCGGATGAAGGTTGAATCAGCTGCTT
The DNA here is from genome assembly GCA_036874045.1 of Cymodocea nodosa. Taxonomy (NCBI): domain Eukaryota; kingdom Viridiplantae; phylum Streptophyta; class Magnoliopsida; order Alismatales; family Cymodoceaceae; genus Cymodocea; species Cymodocea nodosa. The sequence continues at coordinate 16,727,603 of JAZBRI010000003.1, read as the reverse complement.
CTCCTTCTAGTTCCTCCAACGCTTTCTCCTTTCTTTTAAAAGTGCTGGTAACTCGTAAATAACATTCTGTTTCATATATATACTGCGCATTCATAAAGTGAATAAATCTCGTTGCAAGAACATGGCTTGCAACGTGCATCGTGGTTCCTGTTTATATGGGTATGTGTACCACTACTAATTTCAAATTTTGGTAACCGCTAAATCGACGAAGTTTCGTTTGTGGTTAAAAGAATAACTATTCTGCTTAATACACGAACTAACCTCGTTGAGTCACAAATTACTCAACAGAACACAGTCGGTTACTGTTGTTAACTCCACGGACTAACTTCGTTGAGTTACAAATAACTCAACAAAGTGACCTTATATTATATTACTGACCTCATGGAGTTACGGTTAACTCAACGGACATACTTCGTTGAGTTAACACTAGCAACTTCTAAGTTTCACTCTCATAAGTTTTCTATTCTGTTTCTTTTTCTTTGTCATTCTGCTAACTGTAATAAAGTTAAATCTATGTCATTAATGCCTCATTTTGATTAAAATATATTTAAATCTGAACATTATATAAAGATTTAACTTGCAGGTCATTTTATATTATGCAGAATTTACATTTTACCTTATAACATGTAGAAATTTTTAAGCAGTTATCCTGTCATTTAACAAATTGTAAATCTGTTACATATTCATAAAGTTCCATAAATTACATAATATTCAATAAATTCCATTCATTTCACATCCAAATACGTATGAAAATTGCATCTGAAAAATTATATTCATTAATATGAATCAATTACATTACAAGTACACCATACAATTTCATACAATTTTACACAAGTAGATGAACAATACAATTTAATCTCTATGCCTAAATTCATCTACTTCCTTCTGGAGTTTTCCTAATTTTAGGTCTTAGCTACAGTACTCCGTTGAGTTATAGTTAACTCAACGGAATAAGCTCGTTGACTAACTCAAGACTTAACAGAGTAAGCTCGTTGAGTTAAGCGTAACTCAACGGACTCCCTGTACAAGCAAATATAATAATAAAAATATTACAGAGAATAGTTTTTCTATTTTTTTACAAGTTTAACCGATACTATGCTTCGGTCAGACCTAAATATTTTTTATTTTTTTATTTTTCTTTCGATTGAACCAATACTATGTTTTAGTAAAACCAATATTTTTTTCTGAAAATTAATATACAATTTTTTTTCCAGTTTAACCAATACTATGCTTCGGTCAGACCTAAATATTTTTTATTTTTTTATTTTTTTATTTTTCTTTCGGTTGGATCGATACTATGTTTAGATAAAACCAATATTTTTTTCTGAAAATTAATATACAATTCTTTTAATGTTCCGGTCATACCGATGGATCCAGTCCATTGAACTGCAACTATTTTTATGTTTTATATATATTTTTAATGTTTTTTTTATTTTTATATATATATATAAATATAAAAACTGATTTCTTATTAAGTAAAGCTCGAGTAGTCCTCTACTCTAACTTCTTCTATAATTCCAAAGGAGCTTTTTGGTGTTTTCAGAATAGGTTTAAGTCTTTGTCCATTTACTTTAAATATATTCTGATTTTTAGGATTTTCAATTTCAATAGCTCCATAAGGATATACATTTCGAACTATGTAAAGTCCTACCCATCTAGATCTTAATTTTCCTGGATGGTTATGGAGTCTAGCCATATAAAGATATACTTCTTGTCCTATTTCAAAGCTTTTAGGAATAATTTTTCTATCATGCCAGAATTTAATTTTCTCTTTTTCTCTTACAGTCTTCGAATAAGATTCATTTCTAAATTCTTCTAATTCAATTAGTTGCATTTTCCTATTTTTAGCAGCTTGATTTAAATTAGTGTTCAGAGTTTTTAATGCCCAATAAGCTTTATGTTCTATTTCAGTAGGTAAATGACAACTTTTTCCATATACTAGCCTAAAAGGTGACATACCTAAGCTCGCTTTATAAGCAGTTCTATAAGCCCAAAGTGCATCTATCAATCTATTAGTCCAATCTGTTCTAGTAGGATTTACTACTTTTTCCAAGATTAATTTAATTTGTTTGCACTTTCTACTTGTCCACTTGTTTGTGGATGATATGATTTTGCAATTTTGTGGTTTACTCCATATTTCTTCATTAAGGCTTCAAAACTTCTATTACAGAAATGAGTTCCTCTATCACTGATAATAGCTTTAGGTATTCCAAATCTGGCAAATATATTTGTTCTTATAAATTGTATTACCACTTTGTTATCATTAGTTTTTGTAGGAATAGCTTCTATCCATTTAGATACATAATCCACCCCCAACAATATGTAATTAAATTGATTAGACATAGGAAATTGACCCATAAAATCTATTCCCCACACATCAAAGATTTCAACCTCAACTATAGGATTAAGAGGCATCATATTCCTCTTTGATATTCTTCCTATTTGTTGACATCTTAAACAACTTAAGCAATATTTATGAGCATCTTTGAATAGTGTTGGCCAATAAAACCCACATTGCAGAATTTTTGTAGTAGTTTTCCCTGAACTAAAATGTCCTCCACAACTTGGTCATGACAGAAAGACAATATGCTCGAATATTCAGTTTCTGGAACACACCTCCTTAAAACCAGATCAGGACATTTCTTAAATAAGTAAGGGTCTTCCCAATAGTAATATTATACTCTTGAGAAAAACAATTTCTTATCTTGTCTATTCCAATCCTTAGGTGTTAAACCAGTAACTAAGTAATTAACTATGTCTGCATACCAAGGCATTGTGTTGATGGTCATTAATTGTTCATCAGGAAAATTATCCTTAATTTCAATATTTGATTTTTCTATTTGTAATCTTGATAAATGATCTGCTACTACATTCTCACAACCTTTTTTTATCTTTAATTTCTAGATCAAATTCTTGTAATAATAATATCCATCGGATCAATCTAGGTTTAGTTTCTTTTTTCTTTATTAGATGTTTTAGAGCTGAATGATCTGTGTATACTATTACTTTAGCTCCAATCAAATATGATCTAAACTTTTCTAAAGCAAACACAACAGCTAATAATTCTTTTTCAGTAGTTGTGTAATTAACTTGAGCATCATTTAAGGTTTTGCTTGCATAATGAATCACTCTAGGAGATTTCTCTATCTTCTGTCCTAACACTGCTCCTACAGCAAAATCAGAAGCATCGCACATTAATTCAAATAGATGGTTCCAATTAGGTGCTTGAATTATAGGAGTTGAAATTAAGCTAGTCTTAAGTCTGAAAAATGCTTCTTTGCAATTTTTATCAAAGTTAAATGGAACATCTTTTAATAGATTAGTTAAAGGTCTAGCTATCTTGCTAAAGTTTTTAATAAATCTTCTATAAAAACCAACATGTCTTAGAAATGATCTAATATCTTTTACTGATTTAGGTTCTGGTAGATTAGAAATTACTTCTATTTTAGCTTTATCTACTTCCAACCCTTTTTTAGAAACAACATGCCCTAAGACTATTCCTTGTTTAACCATGAAGTGACATTTTTCCCAATTTAAAACCAGATTTTTTTCCACACAGCGTTTTAATATTTGGTCTAAATTGCTTAAACACACTTCATATGAGTTACCATATACAGTAAAATCATCCATAAATATTTCTAAAAATTATTCAGTCATTCCAGTAAATATGCCCTGCACACACCTTTGAAAGGTAGCTGGCGCATTGCATAATCCGAATGACATTCTTTTAAAAGCATAAGTTCCATTAGGACAAGTGAAAGTTGTTTTCTCTTGATCCTCTAATGCTATTGGAATTTGATTATACCCTGAATACCCGTCTAGGAAACAAAAATATTCTTGCCCTACTAATCTTTCCAGCATTTGATCTATAAAAGGTAAGGAAAAATGATCTTTCCTAGTCACAGCATTCAGCTTTCTATAGTCTATACATACTCTCCAACTTGATTGAATTCTAGTAGGTATCAAGTCTTGACTTTCATTCCTAATAACTGTTAATCCTGATTTCTTGGGAACTACATGGATTGGACTAACCCACGAGCTATCAGAAATCGGATAAATTATATCATTATCTAACCATTTAACTATTTCCTTCCTGACTACTTCTTTAAGGTTTGGATTTAATCTCCTCTCAGGAATTCTAACAGGTTTAGCATTCTCTTCTAAATATATGTGGTGACAGCATAAAGTTGAACTTAACCATTTTATATCAGTCATAGTCCATCCTATTGCTTCTTTATAACTTTTTACTACATCTTTTAATTTAGCTATTTGATCCTCTTTTAAATCTGAAGCAATAATGATTGGACAGGTCCGTTTATCTTCCAGAAATATATAGGTTAATTCAGGAGGTAAAAGGTTTTAATTCTAAATGCTGCCCATCAGAAGCTAGAGCTCCTAATTGAACATCATCATTTTTTAAATTAATTTCTTCCTGATCTCCTTCTATATTTATGCTTTCACTTTCTTCTAAAGTTTCAGAATTGATTTGCCTATTTAATTCTTCTTGAATCACATCATCTAACATATCTCCTTCATCCTCTAAAAAGTCTATGGTATGTAAGGACATTTCTAACTCCTCAAACCTTTCTGGTTTGAAAATATTTAATTGAGTATCCTCATTACCATATGCTAACTTCATTACTCCAGTTTTACAATTTATAATAGCCCCTGATGTTGCTAAAAATGGCATTCCCAAAATTAAAGATGTATCACTATTTTTATGCTTAATTTGTTGGGAATCCAAAATTACAATATCAATAGGATATATAAAATTCTTGATTTTAATTAAAACATCCTCTATTTTTCCTCTAGGGTATCTTATACTTCTATCAGCTAATTGAATAACCGTACTAGTAGGAGTTAAGCCTTCTAATCCTAAGGATGCAAATATATCACTTGGCATAACATTTATACCTGCACCTAAGTCTATTAAGGTTCTTTTTGGAATGGTATTTCCTATGGTGCATGATATAATAGGGATTCCAGGATCAGATAACTTTTTAGGAATTTGTGGCAGAAATAGGGAACTACTTTGCTCAGCTAAAAAGACCTTTCTGAGAACTTTTCGCTCTCTTTTCTTAGTACACCAATCCTTCAGAAATTTAGCACAAGGTGGCATATTCTGCAATAGATCTAATAAAGGAATGTTAACTTGTACTTTTTCAAAAATTTCTCTGATTTTTTCTTGTTTTTCAGGAATTATTTGTTGTAATCTTTCAGGATAGGGTGCTAAAGATTTTGATTTCAAAGACTCTTTTTCTTTCAGTTGATTTGTTTGATCATTTTTAGCTTCAATTGCAGATTCATATTGTTCTTTAGTGATTTCTAGATTTTCAGCTATTACATTTTCATTATCATTTTGATTTTTACTCTTGTCCACCTTCATATCATTTTCATTTTGAGTTCTTGGTGGTATATCTGTTCTAGATCTTAATGTTACACATACATCTTCCAGATTTTCGTTACTTTCATGATGTTTTTGTATATCATTTTTGTGATTATAATTTTCAATTATTTTTAGTTTTAAAGTGCATTCCTTAAATTCTCTTACATTAGTGTTTTCTGTTTGGCAAGTTGTGTAGGTTTATAACATTATAATTTTCATTGTCCTGTTGCAAAACTTGTATTTTCATTGCATTTTTGTCTAATGCTTTTAATTTTGGTTCCAAATCATCTAATTTCATTGCATTCAATTTTTGATCAATCTTCTTTATGGCTTTTTCAGTTTCGTAAATTATATCCTGTTTAGGTTCTGAATATGCCTCCTTATAGTTTAACCGGTTGACTTCTTGTTGTTGACACACAAAGTATTCCAGTTTGTCTAGATTTTGCTTTATACTATGCTCCAGTCTGTCATAGCTATCCCAAACTTTAGTGTCTCTCATCATATTACACATTCTATACTGACCATCAATTGGGTAAACTATAGGATTCTCATACTCGGCTCTATTATATTGAGGATAATTCATTTGTTGTTCGTGGGATCTAACAATCTGTAAATGTCTCAATTTCAAACAATCAGAAATGTCGTGTCCTTTAGAATTGTAGAATTCACATATGCTAATTAAAGGTTTCAGAAATCTTTGAGCATAAGCATATGCCATATTCTCAATTACAGAAGAAAACACACAACTCTCACTATTAAAATGAAACAGGTCGAATAGTTGCTTATATCTATTCAATTCAATTCAATTCACTTCGACTCAATTCAATTCAATTCCCTGGCAACGGCGTCATAAAACTTGTTTGGGTTTTCCCAGCACTACACTAGAAAAACTTGGATTTGTTACTTCTATTTTTACTTAGTTAATTTATCTTTATGCCTATTCTTTCTTTTAGAAGTAAACAAACAACCTTTAATACAATTTATATATTAATTCCAATTTGTACTTTAATTGCAAGTGCACAGTGTCTATTGTATCAGTGTGTAAGTACAGGTCGATCCCAAAGGGAATTGCTGACGAATTTAAGAAATGTTTGATTGTGAACAATTCAAATTTATATTCAATAAGCACTCCGTTGAGTTACAGTTAACTCAACGGACCGGACTAAGTTCCTTGAGTTATGGCTAACTCAACGGACTATCCTCGTGGACTTAAGTTAACTCCACAAGCCTGTCTCTTCTTTATAATACTGCTATTTACAGAGGAATTCGGCCAACCATTGGGCGATTCCACAAATTGTAAATAACATCAATTAAGCTTTTTAATGCTAGTTAACATTGGATTTATCATTAAGCAATACTAACATTCAGATGATTCAAACAGTAACCATTAAAATCTTTAAGTTTTTTGTACGAACCAATTGCGGTAAACTGTAAAATTAAAACTAACATAAAACAATCATAAAACTGATACAGATAACATTAATCACGATACAACACAAACAATACAACACTCAAATACAACATACAAACAAAGATAAATTGTTTTTGGTATTTTTGTTTTTGATGTAATGGGCGAAAGGTGAAATGTAAAGTAATCTCACTTGACAGTAAATACTTCCGACACTACTTGCAATGCGATTACACCACTGAAAATTAAACCACTTACAATTCTGTCTCCTCTCCCTATAGAATTGCGAGTCTAGTATTGCAAGATGATCTCCTCTTCAGCATACAGGCATCAACCTGAAGCCAAGGCTAAAAGCTTTACGATCTCCTGAAATATGAGTCGGCGCTTGGTGAAAATGGTTTCCCTTCTCGCGATGTGATCACTCCTCACAATGATTGTCAGGCACTATGTTTGGCTCGGAATCGACTTGACATCAGGCAAGTATCCTCACAGACCTCCGATGATTGGTGATTATGGTGGTGATACGATGGTTGGTGTGATACTTCGGAGAATCACCAATACTATCTGCAGAAAGCTCGGTGCTCCTCCTCTGTATACACTGACCATCCATTGATCACACACTTCTTCTTCTTTTTTCTTTTCTTTTATATTTCTTCAGTAGTAACTACTTCTGCTTGAATGATCGGTTGGATTTCCTTCCTTTAGATCAACGGTGATGATTTCTTTCTCCCTGCGCGATTGAATTCCTACGTGATATGTGAAAACGTGGTTTTTTCCTTCCAACTGTCTGTTCCTGCAACCGCTACAGTGGCATTTTAGAAAATAACTATAAAATACATGCAATAAAGAAATAAGCCGCTAACCTAACACGTTACCTTAATATATATTCATGTAACTCAACACGTACAGTTATGCTAACTTAAAGAGTTATAACTTAAGTAAATCTACCAGATCTCGACACGTGTCAGCAGCAGTTTAAACATAAAATAACATTTCGGAGAGTTATAGGTCTAACTATCCAATGCTCAGATGCATTTTCAGATACTTAAGAATTTCACAGCTTGCAACTTACCGACAGTTCATAAATGTACTAAATTAACATTAATTCCCCAAAATTAAGCAAATTCTTCAATTAAAGCATATAATAGTGCAATTATAACATAATGGCTTAATTCTCATATGATAAGCTAAATATTATGCAATTAACCATCATTTAACTGTTAATAATATGCACTTTTTCATTCTAAACATGTCTCGACTTGTTTTTATTTTTTGAAGTTTCAATTATAATAAAAAATTCACCCCCCTCTTGTGTAGCCATTCGATCCTACAAACTTTAAAGAAAGAATTTACAATTTCTTTTCAGCTCAATTACCTTATTGTCAATTTTGATATGATAAAGTTCGATATACAATTCAAATAGAAAATGAAGTCCTTATTCTATGTTAGTTTCGAATTGTATAAAACCTGATCTTTATGTACGTATCTCATTTTCCTTCTTTTTGCTCAGCTTTTGTATCTCTTCTTCTCTAGTTGTCGAATTTCCAAACCTCTTGCATTTGCAACTCCTTTCTCTAAAATTGCTTGGAATTCCAAACTTCTTTTGATGTTGGAGAATTTTTTTAGATATGAATATGAATGAATATTTAGACTTGATATTTGAGATTGGGATGATCGTAATGCAGCTTGTACTCTCTATATATAGTAATCGAACTATGATTTCATGTTTAGCATGTTCATCCACTTAATCTATAATCCACGTACTAATTTCAAATTCAAATTTTTCCATGATTTCCACTATCATTTGGAATTTCCACTATGTCCACTTTCTATTTTGAATTATCGTCCTAGAGATTTGTAGAATATCTTCTAAGTCTTCATTTTAATTGAACACTTATCCTTTTTAAGTATTGTAAAGACTCAAACACATATCTATAACTCTTCAAGTTCTTGCACCTGCAAAACACGTGACTGAACTAAGAAAACTTATCTGTTCATTAGTTATTTTATAAAACTCGAATAGTTATCTATCCATGAGTATAAAAACTCGATCTAACTCTTTGATTTTCATTACCAAACACACATGGAAAACACATGAAAACTTAAAACATTAAAAACACACATGTAGACAACTTAACTATATGAGTTTTAAAACATTAAAAACACATGTGTAGATAACTTAACTATACGAGTTTTTTTTTTAACATAACTCTTCAACTAAATCGAAACGTTAACTATCTGAAAGTTTAACTATCCAAAAATCTAACTATCCAAAAACTTTAACTATTTGAAAATATTAAATGAAACTTTTCGATAACTCGTCAACATTTAATTACGAGACTATTATACTTAAAAATATTATTTAGACTTATTTATAAACTTTAATAAAGCATTGTTTAGAATGAAAAAGTGCATAATATTAGTGGTTAAATAATGGTTAATTGCATAATATTTAGCTTATCATATGAGAATTAAGTCATTATGTTATAATTGCACTGTTATATACCTTAATGAAAGAATCTACATAATTTCAAGGAATTAGCATTAATTAAGTATATTTTTGAACTATCAATGAGTTGCATGCTTTGTAATTTCTAAGTCTCCAAAATTTCTATTATTTCAGAGAGTTACATTTCATGTACCAGACAGTTATGTTGTGAATGTTTAAAAAAAAATATACTTTATTATTTCATGCTGGACACGTGTTGTAACCTTAATTCATGACTTAAGTGGATTTTCGGTAAGTTAGTTGCTAACTATCCAAAATGTGTTTGAGCATTGGATAGTTAGGTTTGTAAATATCCAAAATATACTTTTACTCATTAAGTTAGATTTATGCATGTGTTGAATTTAAATGTTTTACTATGTCACGTGAGTTGCACATGTTGAACTCGTTAAGTTAGCATGACTATACACGTTGAGTTACTAGAATATACACTAAGGTAATGCATTGTGTAGTATTATAAGCGTATAAGTTATTTCTTTATTGCATGTGTTTTATAGTTAAATCAACGAAGTAAGTCCGTTGAGTTACACTAACTCCACAGACTAGTTATTTTCTAACATGCCACTATAGCAGTTGTAAAAATAAGAAATACGAAGGAAAACCAACCGATCATTTAAGCAGAAGCAGTTACTACTGAAAGAAATATAAAAGAAGAGGAGAAAGACAAAGAGAGGGGTTGGAGGACCGAGATAACTACAGGAAGCATTGGAAGTTCCCTGAAGCTCCACAACACCACCAAAATCACCAACCATAGAAGGTCTATGAGGATATTTTCTAGATGTCGGGTCGATTTCGAGCCAAACACAGTGATTAACAACCATTGTGAAGAGTGATCGCATCACAGGAAAGAAAGTTGTTTTCACCAAGCACCAACTCATATCTTAAGAGATCGTAAAGCTTTTAGCCTTGGTTTCGGGTTGATGCTAGTATACTAAAGAGGAGATCAATTTACAAGTCTTGGTTCGCGATTCTATAGGGAGAGGAGGTAAGACTGTAAGTGATTAAGTTTTCATTGGTGTAATCACGTCACATGTAGTGACGGAAGTTCTTACTGTCAATAGAGATTTTTAAATTTCACCTTTCGCTCATCTTTAGGAACATATCAAACGAAAAATACCAAAAACAACTAATTATCTATATTACATTTAGTATTAAAGTGTTGTATTGCTTGTTTTGTATCGTGATTAATGTTACCATTGTCAGTAATGTGAATGTCTTATGTTCGTTTGATTTAGAAAATAGAAAATAGTTTATTGTTTACTAAAATAGATTCGTTAGGATACTTAAAAATCTTAATGGTTACTGTTTGAAATATTTGAATGTTAGTGTTTCTTAATGACAAATCTTAGATTAACTAACATTAAAAAGCTTAATTGATGTTATTTACATTCTATGGAATCACCCAATGGTAAAAGGACCTTTAGATTTTGATAATGCAAAAATCAATGTGAGGTTTTGAATTGTATTTATCAAGATTAGTCTGTACATCAACAAGATAAGAAGACAGACAAATCAAAGCAGCAAACAGGTTGTAGTAAATTTTAGAATGTGCTGCCACAGATAATCGGACAGTTAAGAAGGATTGAATGATGGGATAGTTAAGGAGTTAACTATCTGGAAGATTAAATGACTTTTTGGAGAGTTACAGGTATAACTATCCGAAAGTTAAGTCATTCGATTAATCACGTGCAAAAATATAAAACAGAAGCTTAAAGGACTTGTCGGAGAGTTAGATGACTATCCGAGTTTTCTTTGAGGAGAGTTAGATAACTATTCAAGTTTTTTGGTAAGTTACAGGTATAACTTTTTAGAACTTAAGTCATCCTATTATGCACGTGTAGAATGGAGAAGCCGGCAATCAAAAGCTTAAAGGAAAAATCAGAGAGTTAGATAACTATTCGAAATCTCAAAGAGAGTTTCGGTGAGTTACAATTTAACTATCCGAAACTTAAGTCACTGAATTTCCCACGTGTAGAATTCCAGATAGAAGCCCAAATAAGTTTTCGAAGAGTTAGAAAGATAACTATCGAAATCCTGAAGCGTTTCGGTGAGTTACAGGGATAACCATTTGAAACTTAAGTCAGTCTTTTATGCACGTGTTGAATTAAAGCAATTGAAAAGTTAATGGAGGGTTACTGTAGCCAACTATCCAACAGTTATATAACTGTTCGGTAAGTTATAGTTATAAGTATCTGATTAAATGATAGCTTGTAGTATATATTCTGGAATCCTACATGGCAAAAAGGTTTAAGTGATCTTTCGGTGAGTTACAAATATTCTTCGGAGAGTTACACAGCTAACTATCCAGAAGGTTAAGAAAATCGGAAGGACAACTTGAAATAACTTTCTGAATGGTAACTTACCATATTTGGGATTGAAGTCTAATCAAGTATAGTAGAATACATCCGTTGGAAGAAAATATGATCGTTACATATGTTTGGTATATATATAAGATACAGATAACAAATTTAGATAGCTTTTGCTCGTATACATACTTACACCAAGCTCAACAGAAGAAAAACTTTAGAGATCAAATCATCTTCAACAATTACAGACTAAATTTCAGAAGCTCATCACGAACTCAACTCTGTTGCTCACAAGCTAGTGTTTACTGAAGTACATTGATCAAAACTTCAAAGAAAGGATTGATTGAAGCTTCGACAAGGAAGCTCAAGTGAATGGTTGGTTGGTTCTTGCTTTAACCTTAAAGCAAGTGATTGTAAGTTTGCAAGAGTTTAGTGAAGCCCAAGTATCCCTTGGGGGTGGACTAGCCATTAGTGGTGAACCACCTAAAATCTCTGTGTGAATTCTTTTATTGTGTGCTTGCTATCTCTTTACATTAAACTACTTCTAAAAGGTTAAGAAACGAATTATTACCATTCACCCCCCCTCTAGTAAGCCTTAAGGTCTTAACAATTGGTATCAGAGCAAGGTTGATCTCGTTAATAGATTTAACCATCTGAGATCATGGCTTTCCACACTATAGAGGGTCAAAATATCCATCGACCTCCCCTCTTTGATGGTAGCAATTATAGCTACTGGAAAAATAGGATGGAGTGCTTTCTCAGGAGTACAGATGTGAAACTTTGGAGAATGGTTGTACATGGTACACCAACTCCAATCAGTCATGAAAGTGACTAGACTGAGGAGGATGAAAGAATCATCTAGATTGATGCTCGTGGGCTTAATTCCATTTACTATGCACTAACTGGTGAACAGTATAATAAAATATCTGCTTGTAAATTTTCCCATGAAGCTTGGAAGATCCTTCAAATTACATATGAAGAAACCAGCCAAGTTAAAGATACTAAAATTAGCATTTTCTTAAGAAAATATGAATTATTCAAAATGCTTGAAAAGGAAAGTATCACTGAAATGTTTTCTAGATTCATAGAAATTGTGAATGAACTAAGAGGCCTTGGGAGGAGTTTTTCTAACCGTGAATAGGTACAAAAGATCCTAAGGAGCTTGACAGTCGAATTGAAGTAGAAGTCTACTTCCATACAGGATTCAAAGGATCTGAATAACTATTCAGTTGAAGATTTGTTGGGAAACCTTCTAGCCCATGAAGTCCAAATGAAGGAATGGAAAGAAGAAGGAGTCACTGAAAGAAAAGCAAAGAAAAAGAAAGAACTAGCTTTTCCCTCAACAAAAGATCAACTAAGCTCGGATGAGGATGAAGTGTTACTGCTAGCCAAGAACTTCAAAAGGATGATGAGACAAGGAGACAAAGCCAGCTCCTCAAAACCAAAAGTCCCTACATGCTACAAGTGCAAGAAACTAGGACACATTCAACTTTACTGTCCTTTTCAACAGGAGGAGGACAAACAGAAATGGAAAAGGAAGAATAAGAAGAAAATGGCCTTGAAAGCCACTTGGGATGACAATAGTTCATCCAGTAGCTCATCGGACTCAAATGAGGAGGCATCTACAAACGTGTACTTTGCTGCACAAGAGGTATGCTCTACATCTCCCTATTACTCAGAAAAAGAAAATGATGATGTAGATATAGATAGTCTTCTCTGTACAGTAGATAACTTATATGTAAAATGTAAGAAGTACAAGAAAGAATTAAAGAGTTTAAATTCCTATCTAGAAGATGTTTTTGTTGAACTAGAAAAAGCCCTAGTTGATAATAGGGAATTAAAAACTAAAATAGATAGCTATAGTTGTAAAAATTTTGATCTGAAAGAAGAAAATAAAAACCTGTTATCTGAAGTTACTAATTTAAAGAAAAATGTATGTAAATTTACTAAGGGTGAAAATAGTTTAAACAAAATCAAAGGATCTCAAAGAATAGGAAGAAGTAAATTTGGCCTAGGGTATGCTGTACCACAGGAAACCCCTTACTATGGTGGAAAAATTAGATCTTACAAAGATGGCACAACTGTGTTTGTCATTAAGAAGAGATCTATGTCTATATGGCTACCAAAAGGCAACAGGTTTAGTATACAGAGGACTAGCAATGATGGACCCAAGAAGATATGGGTACCAAAAGTCTTAATTTCAACATGACTTGCAGGACTGCATGGACAAGAAAGCTCAAACGTCCAAGTGGATTATTGATAGTGGTTGCTCAAAGCATATGACAGGTAAGAAAAGACTTCTGGAATATGTTAAATCAATAAATTCAGGATCTGTTAAGTTTGGTAACAATGAAAATTGTAGAATTAATGCAATAGGAAATGTTGCATTTGAAAATGGAAAAATAGAAAATGTCTTACATGTAAATGGTTTAAAACAGAATCTACTAAGTGTAGGTCAATTATGTGACAAATGTTACAATATACTTTTTACTGTAGAAAATTGTTTTATATTACAACAAGATACACATGAATTAAATTTACAGGATATAGAAATAATTCAATTTATACTTTGGAATTTCCATGTGATATTATATCTAGTGATGCATGTTTAGTTGCTTCTAATGAAGATGAATGGTTATGGCATAAAAGATTAAATCATGCAAACATGAGACTTATAAGAAAATTGACCAAACATGATCTTGTTAGAGATGTGCCTAAGTTCAAATTCAAGAGAGATAAATTGTGTAGTGACTGTACATTTGGAAAACAAAAGAAATCAGCACACAAGAGTATTGAAGACATTGCCACACGTCAACCATTGGATCTATTGCATATGGACCTGTTTGGTCCTACACAGACAACCAGTTTAGGAGGAAGAAAATATACCTTAGTGGTAGTTGATGATTATATAAGATTCACTTGGGTTATTTTCTTAACACACAAGAATGAAGCCTGTGATGAATTCAAACATCTCTGTATTAGAATTCAAAATGAAAAAGAATCAACCGTGAAGAAGATCAGAAGTGATCATGGAGGTAAAATTGAAAATTCAGAATTTGAAGAATTACGCAATTCTTTTGGCATACTGCATGAATTCTCATGTCCAAGAACTCCTACTTAGAATAGAGTTGTAGAGAGGAAGAATAGATCAGTACAAGAAATGGCAAGGACAATTCTTAATGCATTTGATCTACCAAAGTCTTTATAGGCTGAAGCTGTAAATACTGCATGTTATTCTATAAACAGAACTCACCTTAGACTTATCCTACATAAGACACCTTTTGAACTATGGTATGGTAAAATATCAAATGTTGGATATTTTAAGGTCTTTGGATCAAGATGTTTTGTGCTTAATACTAAGGATCAAAAGGACAAATTTGATGTAAAATCTGATCCTGCTCTATTTGTTGGATACTCTTCAAGAAGCAAGGCCTACAGGGTCTATTTTGAACATGAAAGAAGAGTAGAAGAGTCAATAAACATATTCTTTGATGAAGACATGGTAGGAAAATTGAAGAGGTTAACAATAGACAGTGAAAGTGAAAGTGAATTAATAAATTAGAAAATTCCTCAAAAAAAGGATAGTTCAACACTGCCTACACCTATTGAGACAGAAAAAGCTTGGAAGACAAAGTCTGAACATCCCATTGGACAAATTATTGGGAATATAAATCAAGGTGTTCAAACAAGAAGCAAAATTCAAAATATTTGTAATTATTGTGCTTTTGTGTCTGAACTTGAACCTTCAACAGTTGAAGATGCTTGCAATGATGAATACTGGATCATGGTCATGCAAGAGGAACTAAATCAATTTAAGAAAAATGAAGTCTGGAACTTGATTGAAAGGCCCATCGAAAAATCAATTATTGGTACTAAATGGGTGTTTAAGAACAAACTTGATAATAATGGTAGTATTGTCAGAAATAAAGCTATACTTATTGCTCAGGGATACAACCAACAGAAAGGAATCGACTATGAAGAAATCTTTGCACCTGTTGCAAGACTTGAATCAATTAGAATGTTACTTGCCTTTGCAAGCAGTGTGAAAATCAAGCTTTATCAAATGGATGTTAAAAGTGCATTTCTTAATGGCATTCTGCAAGAAGAAGTATATGTAGAACAACCACCAGGTTTTGAAGATGAAGAAAATCCAAACCATGTATAGAAACTGAATAAAGCTCTCTATGGTTTAAAGCAAGTACCACGTGCATGGTATGATAAACTGAAGAGTTTCCTTCTTGAGAATCAGTTTAACATAGGAATTGCAAACAACACCTTATTCATCAAATCTGAAAGTTCTCATATGTTGATTATTCAAATCTATGTGGATGATATCATTTTTGGTGCCACACATGAGAAACTATGTCATGATTTTCAAATCTTAATGAAGAATGAATTTGAGATGAGTCTTATGGGAGAATTAAAATTCTTTCTAGGATTACAAATTCATCAACTTCAACATGACATTTTCCTGAATCAAGAAAAATTTTGCAAAGAGATTCTCTTAAAATTTGGTATGGATAAATCCAAAGCAACAGGTACTCCCATGAACTCAAATGAAAAACTTGAGAAGGACATTTCTGGCATTCCAATAGATCAAAAGAAATATAGAGGCATGATTGGATCACTTCTGTATCTAACAGCTAGTTGACCAGATATAATGTTTAGTGTTTGTGCTTGTGAAAGATATCAAGCCTCTCCAAAAGCATCACACTTAAAAGGAGTTAAACGTATATTTAAATATCTACAGGGTACCAAAGACTTTGGCTTATTTTATTCTTCACAGAATCAATTGATATTAGCAGGATACAATGATGTAGATTATGCAGGATGTAAATCAGATAGAAAAAGCACCATGGGACATGTTAGTTGCTTGGTCATTCACTCGTTTCTTGGTTCAGCAGGAAACAAAACTCTATAGCTCTATCCACTACTGAAGCTGAATATATGGCAGCAAGCCTATGTTGTGCATAGATCTTATGGATGCAACAAACTCTAGCAAATTATAAGCTAAATTTTCAGAATACCATTATTTACTGTGATTGCAGTAGTGCCATCAATCTCTCCAAAAATACAGTTCTACACTCTAAAGCAAAACATATCGAGATTATGCACCACATTTTAAGAGACCATGTTGAAAAAAGTCATATTTCCTTAGAATTTGTCTCCACTAAAGAACAACTTGCAGATATCTTCACCAAACCATTATCTGAAGTTGCATTTAATCATATTAGATGAAATTTAGGGCTTTGTTCTTTATATGATTTATAATTTCATATCTCTACTCTCCAAGCTCACAACTAGGAGCTTGTTCTACTAACATCTCTGTTTTGCAGCGACTTAGACATTTTGATACTCAGTTATAATTGCTCCACCAACTCAGTATCTGTCTTCTCACTTCTTTTTGACAATTGGCAAAAAAGGGAGAGAAATATCATAGTTTGGTAAGCAAAGCTGTAGTAAAGAAGGGGGAGAAATTTAGGGGGAGAAATATCTCTGTATTCCTCATGTGTTTTTCTTATATAGATATATAGGGAGAGAAATACATGTAATACATTGTAAGGTTTTTGCCATTATCAAAAAGGGGGAGATTGAAAGGACCTCTAGATTTTGATAATGCAAAAATCAATGTAAGGTTTTGAATTGTATTTATCAGGATTAGTCTGTACAGCAAAAAGATCAGAAGACAAACAAATCGAAGCAGCAAACAAGTTGCAGTAAATCTTAGAATGTGCTGCCATAGATAATCGGACAGTTAAGAAGGATTGAATGATCAGATGTTAACTCCTTAACTATAGCTTAAAGGACTTTTCGAAGAGTTACAGGTATAACTATCCGAAAGTTAAGTCATTCAATTAATCACGTGTAGAAATACAGATGGAAGCTTAAAGGACTTGTTGGAGAGTTAGATAACTATCTGAGTTTTCTTTTTGGAGAGCTAGATAACTATTCAAGTTTTTCGGTAAGTTACAGGTATAACTTTCTGGAACTTAAGTCATCTTATTATGCACGTGCAGAATGGAGAAGCTAGCAGTCAAAAGCTTAAAGGAAAAATCAGAGAGTTAGATAACTATCTGAAATCTCAAAGAGAGTTTCGGTGAGTTACAATTTAACTATCCGAAACTTAAGTCACTGAATTTCCCACGTGCAAAATTTCAGATAGAAACTCAAATAAGTTTTCGGAGAGTTAGAAAGATAACTATCTAAAATCCTAAAGCGTTTCAGTGAGTTACAGGGATAACCATCTGAAACTTAAGTCAGTCTTTTATGCACATGCTGAATTAAAGCAATCGAAAAGTTAACGGAGGGTTACTATAGCCAACTATCTAACAGTTACATAACTGTTCGGTAAGTTACAGTTATAAGTATCCGATTGAATGACAGCTCGCAATATATATTCTGGAATCCTACATGGCAGAAAGGTTTAAGTGATCTTTCGGTGAGTTACAGATATTCTTTAGAGAGTTACACAGCTAACTATCCAAAAGATTAAGAAAATTAGAAGGACATCTTGAAATAACTTTCTTAACGGTAACTTACCGTATTTGGGATTGAAGTCTAATCAAGTATAGTAGAATACATCCGTTGGAAGAAAATATGATCGTTACACATGTTTGGTATATATACAAGATACAGACAATGTATTTAGATAGCTTTTGCTCATATACATACTTACACCAAGCTCAACAGAAGAAAAGCTTTAGAGATCAAATCATCTTCAACAGTTACAGACTGAATTACAGAAGCTCATCACGCACTCAACTCTGTTGCTCACAAGCTAGTGTTTACTAAAGTACACGGATCAAAACTTCAGAGAAAGGATTGATTGAAGCTTCGACAAGGAAGCTCAAGTGAATGGTTAGTTGGTTCTTGCTTAAACCTTAAAGCAAGTGATTGTAAGTTTGCAAGAGTTTAGTGAAGCCCAAGTATCCCTTGGGGGTGGACTAGCCATTAGTGGTGAACCACCTAAAATCTCTATGTGAATTCTTTTATTGTGTGCTTGCTATCTCTTTACATTAAATTGTTGGGAACGAATGGCTTCACTAGAGGGGGGGTGAATGGAGAACAGAGTGAATTTAAGCCTATTTTTCACTTTACCAACTAATTTGATTAATCAGTTTGCATAAGTAATAATCAGATAAAAATATCATGCACAGCGGAAATAAAGGTAAGAAACACAAGAGAATTTTAGGTGGTTCACCAACTCGGCTAGTCCACCCCCAAGGGCCACTTGGGCTTCACTAAGTGTCTCAACACTTACACACTTGCTTTCAGGTTGAAGCAAGAACCAACCACACAAAAGTTTTTAGGTATAAACTCCAGAAAATCAACACTTAGAAGTTTTCTGGTATAAACTCCGGAAAACTAACCTCTTGAGTTTTCAAGTCGAAACTCAAACCAACAACTGAATGTAGCTTTCAGGTTGAAGCCACGAACCAAATGATCCTTCTTGGATCAGACTTTTAGCACATGGAGAGCTTTAAGAATCTTCGTGTAAATCCAGCTTTCAATCAATTCTTTGTTGAACTGAATTTGAGCTTTCTTCTATATCAGTAATTGATCTGCAATGTATACTGTATCTCTATATGTAATTGTATCTGTAATCTCACTTGTAAGCTCTACCGTATATTCGTTGTCTGTATTTTGTATATATACTTGATATGTACAACAATCATATTTTCCTTCAATGGATGTATTCTACTGTACTTGATTAGGCTCAAGTCCCAATACGGTAAGTTACAAGATATCTTCCCGATTTTCAAGATATCTTCCCAATTTTCCTGTTCCTTCGGATAGTTAGCTATGCAACTCTCTGAAGAGTATCCGTAACTTACCGAAAGATCACTTAACCTTTACTGCCAGCTAGGATTCCAGAATATTTAAATGTGAGCTGTCATTCAATCAGATACTTATAACTATAATTCACCGAACAATTATATTCTTGTTGGATAGTTTGTCTCTATTAACTTTCCGATTGCTTTAATTCAGCACGTGCATAAAGGTTGACTTAAGTTTCAGATGGTTATCCTTGTAACTCACCGAAACGCTTTAGGATTTCGAATAGTTATCTTTCTAACTCTCCGAAAACTTATTTGCATTCTTTCTGGAATTCTGCACGTGCGAAATTCAATGACTTAAGTTTCGGATGGTTAAATTGTAACTCATCGAAACTCTTTTGAAATTTCGGATAGTTATCTTTCTAACTCTCTGAAAAACCCATTTGAGCATTTGTCTGGAATTCTACACATGGGAAATTCAATGACTTAAGTTTTGGAAAGTTATGCTTGTAACTTACTGAAAAACTCAAATAGTTATCTAACTCTTCGAAAAGAAAACTCAGATAGTTATCTAACTCTCCGAAAACCTTTAAGCTTCTGTTCTATATTTCTGCACGTGGTTTATTGAATGACTTAATTTTCGGATAGTTATACCTGTAACTCTTCGAAAAGTCCTTTAAGCTTCTGGATAGTTAACTCCTTAACTATCCGATCATTCAATCCCCTTAACTGTCTGATTAAATAACTCTGCGAAGGCTTTGTAAAATCAGATAGTTATTCTTCTAACTGTTCGATAGTATTGCTGCTACTTTGAACTTGCTCTTCGGATACATAGACCTGTAACTGTTTGATTTTCCTGTAGCTCTATAGCAGTATCTTCTGGAACTTTCTCCATCTATTCGTCTACTTTTTGATATTTTGCTGAGCTATCATATCTGTGAAATACAATTTGGTTTCCTCACATAGGTTTTTGTATTATCAAAATACTAGGGTCCTAACAATCTCCCCCTTTTTGATAATGACAAAATCCTTTACATTAAATTACATGTATTTCAGTCCTTATTTCACTCCCTAGATTGTTGCTATACATTCAATCACACAGAAACTAAGTAAAGCAAAGATTTACAATGAATATAATACAATGAAGTTAAATTCTCGCCTTGTCTGTGTGCTGGGAATGCTCCCCCTACCTTCTATGTAATTTTCTATATTCTTCTCCCTCTTTTTGTCATTAGATAAAAGGAGTTCCACAATTTTCTTTTGCTGAATTTTCTTCTCCCCGTTTTGTCATTAAATTTGTATCTGATGATATACCAATTTTCTGATCTCTGTATTCCCGTCAGATATCAAGTTGTGAAATGAATCAAATGCATCAATATCTTCAAATACCAATTTTTGATTTTCCATCAAATGTAGACTGTTGATGTGTAGATCTCAATTGTTGATTTGCAATCTATTTTCATCATTGCAGTCTATTTTCTTCTTTTCCTTTGATTTGCGTTGATTTTCTTCTTTCTTATTTGAGCATGGTATCAATTGAAGTGTCAATTTCCTTAATCCTTGTCTGATGCTAGTTGTTGACATTCTATCATCTGAGAAGTCAATAATTGCTCTCCTAATTTGTGATATTTCTTCCTTTGTTTTCGTGTAATTACTGCATCATCAGTAAAAACTGAAAATAGTGAAATTTCAATAGTTAATGCAGTAATTTATAAATATGTAGTTAATATTTGTAATTTCTGCCACATGCTCTCCCCCTATCTGTATGGAGGTTCTCTGATTTATAATAGCAAGCTATAGGCTCTCCCCCTATATGCATGTCCTCTTTAAACACTTTTATTTTGTACTGAAGTAATATTCTGAATTCTCTTCATATAGTAGGTTCTCCCCCTACTTATATGTTTTTCCTTGCAAACACATTTGTTGCACCTGTTCTGCAAAATGAATGTCATATATGATACGAATTGAACTAAATACCAATATTTTACTGTCATAATTGGTTTGGAGCTATAGATCAACTACTCCCCCTAAACCATATAATCCTACAATTCAAACGGAAATAGATTTTGGTACCCATACTTTCTTGGGTCCATAAGTGTTAGTCTTGACAATATTTAGTTTATTGCCTTTTGGCAACCACATTGAACCAGATCTTCTTTTGATGGCAAACACTATTGTACCATCTCTATAAGATCGGATAACACCACCATAGTAGGGTATTTCTTGTGGAGTAGCATACCCTAGGCCAAGTTTATTAGAACTATATCTTTGAGAACCAATGATTTGATCTAATCCTTTCTGTCTATTGGTAAATTTATGCATAGTATTTTTTACATCAGTGATTTCAGATTTCAATTTTTCATTTTCATTTATCAGTTCATCATTATAGCATTTCCTATCTTCAACATGCAGATTTTCAAGTTCAGTATGTGCTTCTTTTAAACATGCAGTTAAATGCTTAATTTCCTTTTTATACTTTTTGCATTTAACATATAAACTGTCAATAGTAGACAAAAGAATATTTATATCTAGATTATCATTATCTACATCAGAATCACTTTGAGATGAAGTGGAGCATACCTCTTGTGCTGTATAGCACACGTTTACTGGTATCTCTTCATCTGAACTAGATGAGCTACTAGAAGAACTACTGTCATCCCAAGCAGCCTTCAATGCCTTTTTCTTTTTGTAGCTCCTCTTCTTCTTCTTCATTTCTTTTTCTTCTTCTTGTTGTAGTGGACAATCAGGTTGTATATGTCCCTGCTTCTTGCATTTAAAGCATATTGGTGCATTGCTTTTTGATGTGCTAGCATGATTCGTTTTCTTCATCCATTTTCTGAATTTTCTAGCCAATAGCACAACTTCATCATCATCCAAGCTTTGGAGTTCCTGTGTTGATGGAAAGGCTAGTTCTTCTACCTTCCTCAACTTTCCATTCCTTCATTTGAACTTCATGGGCCAGTAGGTTGCCCATTAGATCCTCTACTAAGTATTTGTTGAGGTCTTTGGAATCTCGTATCGATGTGGACTTTTGCTTTCATTCCACAGTTAAGCTTCTGAGGATTTTCTGTACGTGTTCATGGACAGAAAATTTCTTTCCTAAACCTCTTAAACCATTAATAATCTCAGTGAATCTTGAAAACATATCAGTGATAGTTTCATCATCAAGCATTTTAAATAATTCAAGCTTTCTGAGTAAAATGCTTATTTTAGTGTCTTTCACTTGGTTGGTTCCTTCAAAGGTTATTTGAAGAGAGTTCCAAGCCTCGTGAGCAGATTTACAAGCCGAAACTTTATTATATTGTTCAGGAAATAAGGCACAGTAAATAATATTCAGCCCTCAAGCATCCATTTGGATGATTCTCTCATCCTCCTCAGTCCAGTCATCCTCATGACTAGGTGGAATAGGTGTTCCTAGAACAACCATTTTCCATAAACTCACATCTAAGCGTCTGAGGAAACATTCCATCCTGTTTTTCTAGTAATTATAATTAATACCATCAAATAGGGGAGGACGATGGATGTTCTGACCCTCTCTATGAAAAGATGCCATGATCTCAAATGGTTAAATCTATAAAAAGAGATCAACCTGCTCTGATACCAAATTGTTAGGAACGAATGGCTTCACCAGAGGGGGGGTGAATGGAGAACAGAGTGAATTTAAGCCTATTTTTCACTTTACTAACTAATTTGATTAATCAGTTTGCATAAGTAATAATCAGATAAAAATATCATGCACAGTGGAAATAAATGTAAGAAACACAAGAGAATTTTAGGTGGTTCACCAACTCAGCTAGTCCACCCCCAAGGGTCACTTGGGCTTCACTAAGTGTCTCAACACTTACACACTTGCTTTCAGGTCGAAGTAAGAACCAACCACACAGAAGTTTTCAGGCATAAACTCCAAAAAACCAACCTCTTGAGTTTTCAGGTCGAAACTCAAACCAACAACTGAATGTAGCTTTCAGGTTGAAGCCACGAACCAAATGATCCTTCTTGGATCAGACTTTCAGCACATGGAGAGCTTTAAGAATCTTCGTGTAAATCCAGCTTTCAATCGATTCTTTGTTGAACTGAATTTGAGCTTTCTTCTATATCAGTAATTGATCTGCAATGTATACTGTATCTCTATATGTAATTGTATCTATAATCTCACTTGTAAGCTCTACCGTATATTCGTTGTCTGTATTTTGTATATATACTTGATATGTACAACAATCATATTTTCCTCCAACGGATGTATTCTACTGTACTTGATTAGGCTCAAGTCTCAATACGATAAGTTGCCGTTCAGAAAATCGTTTCAAGATATCTTCCCAATTTTCCTGTTCTTTCGGATAGTTAGCTATGCAACTCTCCGAAGAGTATCCGTAACTTACCGAAAGATCACTTAACCTTTACTGCCAGGTAGGATTCCAGAATATTTAAATGTGAGTTGTCATTCATTCGGATACTTATAAGTGTAACTCACCGAATAGTTATATTCTTGTCGGATAGTTTGCCTCTGTTAACTTTCCGATTGCTTTAATTTAGCACGTGCATTAAGGCTAACTTAAGTTTCGGATGGTTATCCTTGTAACTCATCGAAACGCTTTAGGATTTCTAATAGTTATCTTTCTAACTCTCCGAAAACTTATTTGCACTTCTTTCTGAAATTCTGCTTGTAGGAAATTCAGTGACTTAAGTTTCGGATGGTTAAACTGTAACTCACCGAAACTCTTTTGAAATTTCAGATAGTTATCTTTTTAACTCTCTGAAAAACCCATTTGAGCATCTGTCTGGAATTTTGCACGTGGGAAATTCAATGACTTAAGTTTCGAAAAGTTATGCCTGTAACTTACCGAAAAACTTGAATAGTTATCTAACTCTTCGAAAAGAAAACTTGGATAGTTATCTAACTCTCCGAAAGCCTTTAAGCTTCCATTCTATATTTCTACACGTGGTTTATTGAATGACTTAACTTTCGGATAGTTATACCTGTAACTCTCTGAAATGTCCTTTAAGCTTCTGGATAGTTAACTCCTTAACTATCCGATCATTCAATCCCCTTAACTATCTGATTAAATAACTCTGCGAAGGCTTTGTAAAATCGAATAGTTATTCTTTTAACTATCTGATAGTATTGTTGCTGCTTTGAACTTGCTCTTTGGATACATAGACCTGTAACTGTCCTATTTTCCTGTAGCTCTATAGCAGTATCTTCTGGAACTTTCTCCATCTATTCGTCTGCTTTCTGATCTTTTGCTGAGCTATCATATCTATGAAATACAATTTGGTTTCCTCACATAGGTTTTTGCATTATCAAAATACTAGGGTCCTAATATAAACTACTTCTAAAAGGTTAAGAAACGAATTATTACCATTCACCCCCCCTCTGGTAAGCCTTAATGTCCTAACAAATGGATGGCTGAATTCTCTGGTGAATAATAGTATTTAACTGGAAAGGTAGGCTCATGGAGTTAACTTAAGTCCATGAGGTTAGTCTGTTGAGTTAACCAAAACTCTACGAACTAAGTCCATTGAGTTAACTGTAACTTAGTGAAGTGCTTAAATGAACATATATAAACTCTAATCTAAAAATCGAAATAGTACACAATTCTTACTCAATCTCTATGGGATTGACCTGTACTTGCTCACAAATACAATATACATTATGCACTTGCAGTTAAAAATACAAATTGGACTTAATATCTAATTTGTGTGAAAAGTTGTTTGTTTACTTCTAAAAGGATTTATTAATATAAGCATAAAAAAAAAAATCAAACAAGTTTTTCACACCAAACAAATTTTTTGGCATTGTTGTTGGGGATATTGAGAAGCTAAGCAACTATAAGTGCTATTTTGTTTTAATATCAGAAAGAGTGTTGTGTGTTTTTATTATATAATTGAGAATATGGCTATTAGGAATTTTGTTTTGATGATAAATGTTTTATTAAATTTATAAATAAGTCTAAATAATATTTTCTAAGTATAATAGTCACGTAATTAAATGTTGAAAAGTTTTTAGATAATTAACTTTCAGATAATTAAAGTTTTCGAATAGTTAGATTTTCGGAAAGTTAAACTTTTGGATAGTTAATTTTTCGATTTAGTCGAAGAGTTATGTTAAAACCTCGTACAGTTAAGTTATCTGCGCATGTGTTTTTAATGTTTTAAGTTGTCATGTGTTTTCCATGTGTGTTCGATAATGAAAATCAAAGAGTTAGATAACTATTCGAGTTTTTATACACATGGATAGATAACTGTTCAAGTTTTATAAAATGACTAATGAATAGATAAGCTTTCTATGTTCAGTCACGTGTTTTGCAGGTACAAAAACTCGAAGAGTTACAAATAAGTGTTCGACTAAAATGAATACTTAGAAGATATTCTACAAGTCTCCAAGAAGATAAAGTTTCGGTGAATCTATAAGTGGAAATCGTGGAAATTCAAAATGATAGTGGAGAAAGTAGAAATTCAAAAAGATAGTAATTTGAATTAAAGAAAAAATTAGTGCATGGATTATGGATTAAGTGGATGAACATGCTGAACGTGAAGACAGAGTTTGACTACTAATAGAGAGTACGAGCTACATTACAAGTAGGATCTCAATCTCAAAAATCAAGTCTGAATATTCAATCCAGATCCTAAACTAAAAAATCAAATCTGAATATTCATATCTAGAAAAATTCTCCAACATTAGAAGAAGTTTGAAATTCCAAGCAATTTCAGAAAAGTAGCTACAAACTCAAGAAGTCTGGAAATTTGACAATTGGAGAAGAAGAGATATAGAAGCTGAGCAAAAGAAGGAAAGGAGCTATGTGTAAAAAAATCAGGTTTTATACAATTCGAAATTAGTTTTGAATAAAGACTTCATTTTCTATTTGAATTGTATATCGAACATTACTGTATCAAAACTATCAACAGGGGAATTGAGCCGAAAAGATATTGTAAATTCTTTCTTTAAAGTTTATAAAGAACAGAATTTTATTTACAAGTGTTTTGTACTCTTGTTTTATCTATTGGTAATTTTAATTACTAAAGACACAATTCACCCCCTTTTTGTGATACAACGATCCTACAACTGGTATCAAAGCATTTATCATAATTAAGAGCTTTCATTTCTCTATTTAGGAATCAGTTTTTTCTATCATTTACTTAGGATTATCTGTTTAAAATAGATAACATTGAAATCTTAGTTATGACTAAAGGACAGACCACTAATCGTCCTCCTATGTTCGAAGGTAGCAATTATGGCTACTGGAAATATAGGATGAAAGTATTCTTTCAGTCAATTGATTTCAAACTATGGCATATAATTAGCAATCCTATAGTGTTAGTTACGACTCCATATGATACATGGACTTTTGATGAAAAGGAGTGAATGACACTAAATGCTAAAGGTTTAAACATCTTGTTTTGTGCTTTATCTCATGATCAATTTAACAAAGTTTCTACATATGAGATATGGCATGCATTAAAAGTTGCCAACGAAGGTACTAACTAGGTCAAGGAATCTAAGATTAATATGTTAGTACATAAATATGAGTTTTTTAAAATGCACGAAAATGAATGTATCTTTGATATGTTTTCCCATTTTCTTGAGATTGCATATTCATTAAAATCTTTAGGCAAGAAATTCGAGGAAAAAGACTTGGTAAGAAAGAACCTTAGATCTTTAACTAAAATTTGGGCTCAAAATACAACATCTATTGAAGAGTTCAAAGATTTAAATACATATACTCTCGATGATCTCATACGCAATCTGACAACCTATGAAGCACAACATTTAGATCTAAAAGGGAAGAATCCTAGAAGGGATCTGACTTTTGAGGCTAATAAAGTCTTAGAAGTCACTAGTAATTTTGACGATGATTTACTGTTGTTGACTAGAAAATTTAGAAATCTGTTAAAGAAACGTAGGAACTTCAGGTCAGCAAAGATAACTGGAGATATGGAGAAGAAGTCATTCATGAAAGAAAAAATCATATGCTACAAGTGCAACAAGATGGGTCACTTTCAAACTAATTGTCCTCTCAACAAAGATAAAAACAATTCGAGGAGGAATTTCAGAAATAAGAAATTCAGAAAGAGAATGACACTTAAAGTGACATGGGATGACTCTTCAACTTCACAAAGTGAAGAAGTAAAGGATTCAACATCAGATAATGAATCCTCATCAACATCAGATTTAGAAGAAAATCTAGCAAATGTATGCTTCATGGAAAAATCCAGTGAGGTATCCTCTGATCAAAATGCTAGTTTTGATAGTTTTGATGAATTACTTGTTGAATACAATAAACTAGCTAGAAAATATAAGAAAGTAAAAATAGAAGGAAAGAATACTAGGAAAATGCTAGATGAATCTGAAAATAAGATTGATTTTCTGAACTCTACATTGAATAAATTTAAAGAAGAAAATCAAAAGCACGCACAGGAAATTTTAAAGTTTAATGCAATAGAAAGAAAATTGCATGCAAATTGTGAAAATTTAATTGTTGATAAAAAGAAAATGATCTGTGAAATTGAAAAACTGAAACTGACTATTACTGATTTAAATTCAAAAATTGATATGTTAAAGATTAAGGTTTGCAATCAAAAGGCTACATTAAGTAAATAGAATAATAGTCAAACTATAACAAATGAACTTAGTAGTAAAATATCAAATGTAGAAAAACATGGTATTGGTTTACACGATGCATCTTCTGAAAATTATATATTGCATAATGCTACTGCTAAAAATAATGTCTTTATTTCTAGTACTAAGAATAGTAGAAGAAAAATTATTCCATGTGTGATTAAAAAGGAGATAAATATGTGCAAATTGATGAAATGTAGTATATAACTGATAGCACACGATGCAAGAATTTCAAAAGAAATTTTCAGAAAAATCAGGTTAAGTCATTTGAAAATTTTAATATTTTTGATCAATTTTTTTCATATTTAAAAAATATCGGATATTGAGATTAGCAATTAAATAATGTCAGAAATGAAAATTTTAGCTCTAGTTTATATAGAGATAAATGTTCTGATAATTATAATACTAAAAGAAATAAATGCAAGAATAATTATCAAAAGATAAATAAGTTGAAATCTAAAAATATTGATTATTTTGATATGACTCTCACTAAAATTCTTAGACCCACTTAGAAATGGGTTCCAAGAGATAAAATCTCTTCTTAACTATTTTGTAGGTACACAAATCAAAATAGATAATGGACAATGGAGCATCCAACCACATGACTGGAGATATATGATTACTTATAGAAGTAACAAAGACTAAGAACAGACAAGTTACCTTTGGAAAAAAAAGCAAAACAAATATCCTTGGGTCTGGCAAGGTTTGAAAGGACCTTTAGATTTTGATAATGCAAAAATCAATGCGAGGAATCAAATTGTATTTCTCAGGCTTAATAGTCAGCAAGAGAGAAGAAGTTGATATAGATAGTTCAAAGTGTGCTACAAGTGATAAAAAGGATTTCGAAAGGTTACTAGGCTTAACTATTTGGAAGAGATATATTTTCGGTGAGTTACCAGTCTAAGTATCCAAAAGGCAGTATAAAGCAGTAGCAATACTATCGGACAATTAGAAGATTAAGTATTCGAAAGTAGAAGGCTTTCGGAGAGTTAGAAAGATGGATGTATGAAGAATTGGAAAGTTATTGTAGCTAACTATCCGAAACTTAAGTATTGAATTTCCGACGTGTAGAAATCCAAACAGAAGCTTAAAAGAAGAATTGAAAAGTTACTGGAGCTAACAATCTGAAATTTGAAGAGTTTCGGTGAGTTACAGGTATAACCATCTAGAACTTAAGTTAGTCTATTATGCACGTGCTAAATTGAATAAAGTAGTTGGAAACTTAATGAAGGGTTTTGGAGGGTTACTGTAGCTAACTATCCGACAGTTAAATAATAGTTTGAAAAGTTACAACTACAAGTATCCGATTGAATGACAGCTCTTATGTACGATCTGAAATCCTACATGGTAGAAAGACTTAAGTGACTTTCTGGTAAGTTACAAGTATTTTTCGGAGAGTTACATAGCTAAGCCTTCCGAAAACCCAAGAAATCGGAAGGGTATCTTGAAATACCTCCCTGAATGGTAACTTACCATATTTGGTACTGAAATCTTACCAAGTACAGCAAAATACATCCATTGGAAGAAAAATATGATCGTTACACATGTTTAGCATATATACAAGCAACAGACAATAAAATTAGATAGCTTTTTGCTCATACAAATACTTACACCAAGCTCAACAGAAGAAAGCCTCAGAAATCTAATCATCTTCAACATATACAGACTCAATTTTTAGAAGTTCATCATGCACTAACCTCTGATACCTTGAAGCAAGTGTTTTACTAAAGTACACGGATCAAAAACTTCAGAGAAAGATTGGTTGTAGCTACGACCTGAAAGCTTAATTAGTTTGGTTGGTTCTTGCTTTAACCTTAAAGCAAGTGGTTGTAAGTTTGTGAAAGTTTAGTGAAGCCCAAGTATCCCTTGGGGGTGGACTAGCCGTTAGTGGTGAACCACCTAAAATATTGTGTGTGTTATTTTTATCGTGTGCTTGCTAATTCTCTATATCAATCAGTCATTAAATAGTTAAGAAACAAATTATTACCATTCACCCCCCCCTCTGATAAGCCATCAGGTCTTAACAATTGGTATCAGAGCAAGGTTGATCTCGATAATAGATTTAACCATCTAAGATTATAACTTTCACACTATAGAGGGTTAGAATATCCATCGACCTCTCCTATTTGATGGTAGCAATTATAGCTATTGGAAAAATAGGATGGAGTGTTTTCTCAAGAGTGCTGACGTAAAACTCTAGAGAATGGTTGTACACGGTGCACCACTTCCAATCAGTCATGAAAGTGACTAGTCTGAGGAGTATGAAAGAATCATCTAGATGGATGCTCATGGGCTAAACTCAATCTACTATGCACTGACTGGTGAACAGTATAACAAAATATCTACTTGTAAATCTTCTCATGAGGCTTGGAAAACTCTTTAAATCACATATGAAGGAACCAACCAAGTAAAAGATACAAAGATCAGCATTTTGTTAAGAAAATATGAATTATTCAAAATGCTTGATAAAGAAAGTATTATTGAAATGTTTTCTAGATTCACAGATATTATAAATGAACTGAGAGGTCTTGGAAGGGACTTTTCTAATCGTGAATAGGTACAAAAGATCCTTAGAAGCCTAACAGTTGAATGGAAGCAGAAATCTACTTCCATACCAGACTCAAAAGATTTAAACAATTATTCAGTTGAAGACTTGTTGGGAAATTTTCTTGCTCATGAAGTCCAAATGAAGGAATGGAAAGAATAAGAAGGAGTCACTAAAAGAAAGGCTGAGAAAAAGAAAGAACTAGCCTTTCCTTCAAAAGAAGACCAACCAAGCTCGGATGAGGATGAAAGTTTACTACTAGCCAGAAATTTCAGAAAAATGATGAGACAAGGAAGCAAAGCCAGCTTCTCAAGATCAAAAGTCCCTACATGCTACAAGTGCAAAAAACTGGGACACATTCAACTTTACTATCCTTTTCAACAGGAGGACAAACAAAAATGGAAGAGGAAGAATAAGAAGAAAATGGCCTTGAAAGCCACATGGGATGACAGTAGTTCATCCAGTAGTTCATCAGACTCAGAGGAAGAGGCATCTGCAAACGTGTGCTTTACAACACAAGAGGTATGTTCCACGTCTCCTAGTTGCTCAAGAAAGGAAAATGATGATTTAGATGTAGATAGTCTTCTTTGTATAATAGATAAGTTATATGTAAAATGTAAAAATTATAAGAAAGAATTAAAGAGCTTAAATTCTTATCTAGAAGATGTCTTTACCAAATTAGAAAAAGCCCTAGTGGATAATAGGGAATTAAAAACTAAAATGGATAGCTATAGTTGTAAAAAATTTGATCTAAAAGAAGAAAATAAAACTTTATTATCTAAAATTACTGATTTGAAGAACACTGTATATAAATTTACCAAAGGTGAAAACAGTCTAAATAAAATCATAAGATCCTAAAGAACAGGAACAAATAAATTTGGCCTAGGGTATGTTATACCACAGAAAATTTCTTACTATGGTGGAAAGATTAGATCTTACAAAGATGGGACAATTGTGTTTGTCATTAAGAGGAGATCTACTTCTATATGGCTACCAAAAGGCAACAGGTTCAATATACAAAGGACTAACACTAATAGACCCAAGAAAATATGGGTACCAAAAGTCTTAATTTCAACATGATTTGCAGGACTGCATGGACAAGGAAGCTCAAACGTCCAAGTGGATTATTGACAGTGGATGCTCAAAGCATATGACAGGTAAGAAAACATTTCTGGAATCTATTAAATCAATAAATTCAGGATCTGTTAAGTTTGGTAATAATGAAAAATGTAGAATTACTACCATAGGAAATGTTGCATCTAAAAATGAAAAAATAGAGAATGTCTTACATGTAAATGGTTTAAAACAGAATCTGCTAAGTGTAGGTCAATTATGTGACAAAGGTTACAGTATACTCTTTACTGCAGAAAACTGTTTTATATTACAACAGGATACACATGAAATCAAATTTACTAGATATAGAGATAATTCAATTTATGCTTTGGAATTTCCATTTGATAATATATCTAGTGATGCATGTTTAGTTGCTTCTAATGAAGATGAATGGTTATGGCATAAAAGATTAAATCATGTGAACATGAGACTCCTAAGAAAATTTACCAAACATGATCTTGTTAGAGGTGTGCCTAAACTCAATTTCAAGAGAGATAAATTATGTAGTGACTATACAATTGGAAAACAAAAGAAATTAGTACACAAGAGTATTGAAGACATTGCCACAAGTTAGCCATTAGATCTACTGCATATGGACCTGTTTGGTCCTACACAAATAGCTAGTTTAGGAGGAAGAAAATATACCTTAGTAGTAGTTGATGATTATACAAGATTCACTTGGGTTATTTTCTTAACACACAAAAATGAAGCCTACTATGAATTCAAACATCTCTGTATTAGAATTCAAAATGAAAAAGAATCGACTGTGAAGAATATCAGAAGTGATCATGGAGGTGAATTTGAAGAATTATGTAATTCTTTTGGCATACTGCATGAATTTTCATGTTCAAGAACTCATACACAGAATGGAGTTGTAGAAAGGAAAAATAGATCAGTACAAGAAATGGCAAGAACAATTCTTAATGCATTTGATCTACTAAAGTCTTTATGGGCTGAAGCTGTAAATACTGCATGTTACTCAATAAACAGAACTCATCTTAGGCCTATCTTGCATAAAACACCCTTTGAATTATGGTATGGTAAAACACCAAATGTTGGATACTTCAAAGTCTTTGGATCAAGATGTTTTGTGCTTAATATTAGGGATCAAAAGGACAAATTTGATGCGAAGTTTGATCCTACTCTACTTGTTGGAAACTCTTCGAGAAATAAGGCTTACACGGTCTATTTTGAACATGAAAGAAGAGTAGAAGAGTCAATGAATGTATCTTTTGATGAAGACATAGTAGGAAAATTGAAGAAGCTAAAAATAGACAGTGAAAGTGAAAGTGAATCAGTAAATCAGAAAATTCTTCAGAAAAAGGATAGTTCAACACTGCCTGCACCTACTATGATAGAAAAAGCATGGAAGACAAAGTCTAGACATCCCATTGCACAAATTATTGGCAATATAAATCAAGGTGTTCAAACAAGAAGCAAAATTTAGAATATTTGTAATTATTGTGCTTTTGTGTCTGAACTTGAACCTTCAATAGTTGAAGAAGCCTGCAATGATGAATACTAGATTATGGCCATGCAAGAGGAACTAAATCAGTTCAAGAAAAATGAAGTCTGGAATTTAATTGAAAGGCCCATCAAAAAATCAATTATTGGAACTAGATAGGTGTTTAAGAATAAACTTGATAATAATGGTAGTATTATTAGAAATAAAGCTAGACTTGTTGCTCAGGGATACAACTAGCAAGAAGGAATCGATTATGAAGAAACTTTTACACCTATTGCAAGACTTGAAGCAATTAGAATGTTGCTTGCCTTTGCAAACAGTATGAAAATCAAGCTTTATCAGATGGATGTTAAAAGTGCCTTTCTTAATGGCATTTTGCAAGAAGTATATGTAGAACAGCCACTAGGTTTTGAAGATGAAAAAAGACCAAACCATGTATACAAACTGAATAAAGCTCTTTATGGTCTAAAACAAGCACCATGTGCATGGTATGATAAACTAAAGAGTTTCCTTCTTGAGAATCAGTTTAATATAGGAACTACAGACAACACTTTTATTTATCAAATCAGAAAGTTCTCATATGTTGATTATTCAGATCTACGTGAATGATATCATTTTTGGTGCTACACATGAGAAACTATGTCATGATTTTCAAATCTTAATGAAGAATGAAATTGAAATGAGTCTTATGGGAGAATTAAAATTTTTTCTAGGATTACAAATTCATCAACTTCAGCATGGCATCTTCCTAAATCAAGAAAAATTTTGCGAAGAGATTCTCTTGAAATTTGGTATGGATAAATCCAAAGTAGCAAATACACCTATGAACACAAATGAAAAACTTGATAAGGACATCTCTGGCAAGTCAGTAGATCAAAAGAAATACAGAGGCATGATTGGATCACTTCTGTATCTAATAGCTAGTAGACCAGACATAATGCTTAGTGTTTGTGCTTGTGCAAGATATCAAGCCTCTCCAAAAGCATCACATTTAAAAGCAGTTAAACGTATATTTAAATATCTACAAGGTACCAAAGATTTTGGCTTATTTTATTCTTCACAGAATCATCTAATATTAGCAGGATACAATGATGCAGATTATGCAGGATGCAAATTAGATCAAAAAAGCACTAGTGGGACGTGTCAGTTGCTTGGTCACTCACTTGTTTCTTGGTTCAACAGGAAACAAAACTTTATAGCTCTATCCACCACTGAAGCTGAATACATAGTAGCAGGCCTATGTTGTGCACAGATTTTATGGATGCAACAAACCTTGGCAAATTATAAGCTTATTTTCAGAATACCATTATTTACTGTGACAGTAGCAGTGCCATCAATCTCTCCAAAAATACAATTCTACACTGTAGAGCAAAACATATCGAGATTAGGCACCACTTTCTAAGAGACCATGTTGAAAAAGGTCATATTTCCTTAGAATATGTCTCTACTAAAGAACAACTTGCAGATATTTTCACCAAACCATTATCTAAATTTGCATTTAATCATATTAGACGAAATTTAGGGATTTGCTCTTTATATGATTTATAATTTCATATCTCTCTACTCTCCAAGCTCACCACTAGGAGCTTGTTCTACTAACATCTCTGTTTTGCAGCAACTTAGCCTTTTTTTTTGATAACCAGCTATAATTGCTCCACCAAGTCAATATCTTACTTCTCACTTCTTTTGACAATTGGCAAAAAAGGGGGAGAAAGACCATCTTTTGGTAGCAGGCTATAGTAAAGTAGGGGAGTGATCTCAGAAAAATAGGGGGAGTTTCTCAATTTCATTATTCTGTATTCTTTGTGTGCTTTTCTGTATAGATATATAGGGAGAGAAATACATGTAATATATTATAAGGTTTTTGCCATTATCAAAAAGGGGGAGATTGAAAGGACCTCTAGATTTTGATAATGCAAAAATCAATGAGAGGAATCAAATTGTATTTCTCAGGCTTAACAGTTAGCAAGAGAGCAGAAGTTGATACAGACAGTTCAAAGTGTGCTGCAAGTGATAAAAAGGATTTCAAAAGGTTACCAGGCTTAACTATCTAAAAGAGATATATTTTTGGTGAGTTACCAGTCTAAGTATCCGGAAGGCAGTATAAAGCAGTAGCAACACTATCGGATAGTTAGAAGATTAAGTATCCGAAAGTAGAAGGCTTTCAGAGAGTTAGAAAGATGGATGTATGAAGAATCGAAAAGTTACTATAGCTAACTATCCGAAACTTAAGTCATTGAATTTCCCACGTGTAGAAATCCAAACAGAAAGTTATTGGAGCTAACTATCTGAAATTTGAAGAGTTTCGGTGAGTTACAAGTATAACCATCTGGAACTTAAGTTAGTCTATTATGCACGTGCTGAATTGAATAAAGCAGTCGAAAACTTAACGAAGGGTTTCGAAGGGTTACTATAGCTAACTATCCAACAGTTAAATAACAGTTCGAAAAGTTACAGCTGCAAGTATCCGATTGAATGACAACTTTTATGCATGATTTGAAATCCTACATGGTAGAAAGACTTAAATGACTTTTCGGTAAGTTACAAGTATTTTTCGGAGAGTTACATAGCTAAGCCTCCGAAAAACCCAAGAAATCGGAAGGGTATCTTGAAATACCTCCCTAAACAGTAACTTACCATATTTGGGACTGAAATCTTACCAAGTACAGCAGAATACATCTGTCGGAAGAAAAATATGATCGTTACACATGTTTAGTATATATACAAGCAATAGATAATAGAATTAGATAGCTTTTTGCTCATACAAATATTTACACCAAGCTCAACAAAAGAAAGCCTCAAAAATCAAATCATCTTCAACATATACAGACTCAATTTTTAGAAGCTCATCACGCACTCAACTCTGATACCTTGAAGCAAGTGTTTTACTGAAGTACATGGATCAAAAACTTCAGAGAAAGATTGGTTGGAGCTATGACCTAAAAGCTTAATTACTTTGGTTGGTTCTTGCTTTAACCTTAAAGCAAGTGATTGTAAGTTTGTGAAAGTTTAGTCAAGCCCAAGTATCCCTTGGGGGTGGACTAGCTGTTAGTGGTAAACCACCTAAAATCTTGTGTGTGTTATTTTTATCGTGTGCTTGCTAATTCTCTATATCAATCAGTCATTAAATAGTTAAGAAACAAATTATTACCATTCACCCCCCCTCTAGTAAGCCATCAAGTCCTAACAAGGTTCAGGTAACTGAAAAATATTTTATAATTGACGTCTTATTAGTAGAAAACTTAGGTTTTAATTTATTGAGTGTTCCTATTTTAATGAAGTTTTATAGAGTAATTTTTGAAAAGGATTCTTGTAAAATTATGTCTACAAACGAAATTTTATTCACTACATATAAGAAAGGATCTATTTGTATTCTGAATTTGCCTTCTGATATTATTAAAGGCAATGCTTGCTTAATTGCAAAATCGGATGAAGTTATTTTATGGCATAGAAGGCTACGACACTCAAACTTAAAATTATTACAAAAGCTGTCTAAAAAGAATCTAGTTAGAGGATTACCTAGTATTAAGTACTCGAAAGAGTTTATTTGTGATGCATGTCAACTAGGTAAACTACATAAAATATCCTTTAAAATTTTAAATGAAATAACAAGCAAAAGAGTATTAGAACAAGTGCATATGGATTTATTTGGACCTACTAGGACTACTAGTCTAGGAGGTAAACATTATGCTTTTGTACTAGTTGATAACTATTATAGGTTTACTTGGGTTTATTTTCTAGCTAATAAAACTGAAGTTTTTGAAATATATAAGATATTTTGTAATAAAGTTTAGAATGAGCAAAATGTTAAAATTCAAAAACTTAGGAGTGATCATGGTATAGAATTTGATAATGATCAAATGAACACCTTTTGTGAAGAATTAGGCATCGATCATAAGTACTCATTTCCAAGAGCTCCTTCACAAAATGGGATAGTAGAATGTAAAACAGATCACTTCAGGAAATGTCCAAAACCATGTTAAATGAAAATAATTTACCCCTATCTCTCTAGGTAGAAGCAACTCATATAGCAAGTTATGTTATAAATAGAGTACATCTAAGACCAATTTTAGATAAAACTCCTTATGAGATATGGTATAATAGGGTTCCTAAAATAAGTTATTTAAAACCCTTTAGCTGCAAGTGTTTTATTCTAAACACTAAGTATTGAGTATTTTGTTTTGATGATGTGTGCTGAATGAAAATAATCATATTTGCTCAATTACTATTGCTTGTGAAAGGAAATTAAGTACATCAATTAATACAAAAAAAGTTTACTGATATAAATACTTGTCTGTATTGGATCTATAATTATACTAAGTTAATAACTAGTTGTTTCATTGCATTAATTTCTCATTTAAGTAAACGTTAAGTTAACATGTGTTTTTATTGAAAAACATGATATGTTTTAAAGTTATATCTTCTGTATCATGAACAGTGCACATTTAGACAACTCGTTAAGTTAGAGTGTTATTTGTATAGAGATCACGTGAGAACTCGTTAAGTTAGAGGCTTAATGGTTAAAATAGGTCACGTGAGAACTCATTAGGTTAGTAAGTAAAAGAAGAGATGAACTCGTTAAGTTAGTGTTGTACACGTGGTGATATTATAAGTTACGAATGTTATATTATATCACGTAAGGTGCACATGTTTAACTCATTAAGTTAACATAACTAAACATGTTCAATTATTATATTGAACACTAAGGCAACACGTTAGGTTAGCGTTATAAAACTTAAGTTGTTATTTTTACACGTGGTAAAATTCTTATTATAAAAACATTTGTTTATTACTAGTTCGTTGAGTTATCTATAACACAACGAAGATGGCTCGTTGAGTATAGTAACACTACAGAGATAGTTCGTTGAGTTAGCTATAGTACTTGTCACGTGAGTTGGCACATGAGGAACTCGTTAAGTTAGAAATGTTAAGTTATATATCTACTTGTTTACTTATTTAGTTAACATTAAAGTAACGACTTCTTATTACACTTGATGAAAGATTTTGAACGAGAAAGTTTATTTTACAGTAAATTTTCGAAGATTTAGGATTGATGATTAAAGAAAATTTGAAATGTAAACGTGAGTCAGAACGTGTGTATTTCGATGAAGGAAAAAGAAAAGACGTGAAAAAGTGGAAGACTGGTAGTGATTAAATATGGAGGATATGTATGAAATGAAGATACAGTATAAAAGGCATAGAATTCTCGTTGATCAGTTATCCCTGCACACCAAACAAAAAATCTTTTCAGGAATAAAAAACACCTCTTCGGGGAAAAACTCTTAGGTGGAAGAAAATTTAGTGAAGCAAAAAAAGGTAAGATATATGTCACTGAAGATTTGAAGTATCAGATGGAAGAAAATTTAGTAAAGTAGAAAAGGTCAGATTTATGTCACTTAAGATTTAAAGTATTAGAAGAAAGCAAATTCGGTGAAGCAGAGAAAGAATAGATATTCGTCACTAAAGAATTACTGAAGAAGAAAGAGAAGAAGAAGAAGAAGAAGGATCTCAAGCAAGGAGAAATGTTTTAAATTCCGCAAATTAGGTTTCTCTGTTTGTAGTTATGAAATTGTATAGATGAAACATGGTATCGATATATAATTGTATCTACAATTTCTGAGGAGAATTGAATTGTATATTGTAATTGAAAACTTGAATAAAAATGATTTTATGAAAATAGTGTCTCAACTTGTTTTTGAGTTTTAAAGTTTCAATTATAATCGAAAATGTTGAAAAACACAATTCACCCCCCTCTTGTGTAGCCATACGATCCTACAAGTGGTATTAGAGCTTTGTTAATAATCTTTGATATAAAATCGGTACCAACTTATTTAATATCATTGCTTATTCTGCCTTCCTTGTTTTTAAATAGAAATTAATATCTGAGCATATGTTTAACTTATTTAATATCATTACTTATTCGTCAAGTTGTTTTAAAGTTTTAAACTATTTAAAATCAAATAGGTTGAAAAATGTAAGGTAAGATGGCTACTGGAAATAGTAATTTTTCTTTGTATGAAAGCCAAAATCTTAATCGTCCTCCTTTATTTGATGGAATACATTTTGAATATTGGAAATATAGGATGACAATTTTTCTTCAAAGTATAGATCATAAGTTGTGGTTCATGATTTTTAAACCATATACTTCGTTAACTACTTCTTATAATACTTGGACAATTACTGAAAAAGAAAATAAAACTCTGAATGCTAAGGGCTTAAATATTTTATTTTGTGCATTGAGTTATGAATAGTTCAGTAAAGTGTTGGCATATAAATCTACTTATGAGGTGTGACATGCATTAGAAGTTTCACATGAAGGTATTTCTCAAATTAAAGAGACTAAGATAAACATGTTAATTCATAAGTATGAACTCTTTAAGATGCATGAAGACGAAAGTATTTTTGAGATGTTTTCCAGATTTCTTGATATCATAAACTCTTTAAAATGCTTAGGAAAGAATTTCGAACAGAAGGATTTGGTGAGGAAAATTCTCAAGTCCCTAAGTTCTAAATGGTCTCAAAAAATAACATCAATTGAGGAATCATGAGATTTAAATGTTTATACCATGCATGAACTTATAGGAAACTTAACTGCTTATGAAGTTCAATTAAATGAATCACTAAGTCACAACAAACTAAAAATGAAGAAAGAAATAGCATTCGAAATTAATTCAAATTCTAATATATCTACTAATTTTGACGAGGATTTGATTTTGATGACTAGGAAATTCAAGAAAGCATAGAAGGCTAGGAAACAACAAAGGAACAAAAATGATAAACCCTCAACGTCAAAATCACTAAATGACAAGAATTCCTCATCCAGAAAGTATGTATATTACAACTGTAAGAAACCTGGATATCTTTCTCCAGATTGTCCTATAAGGAAAAATGAAAAGCATAGTAGGACGAATCAGAAGAAGATGGCTCAGAAATGTCAGCAAAAGTTTTACAAGAAAAAGGCTTTGAAGGTCACTTGGGATAACACGTTTGAAGAGTTTGAATCTGAGGAATCATCATCAAAATCTTCACATTTAGAAGGAGAACTAGAGTTAGAAGACGTTGCTCATGTGTGCTTCATGGTAGATGAGTCTGAGGTAATATCTGATCCTAAAAGTCATTCAGATTTTAACTTTGATGAATTATTATGTGCTTATCATGCATTATTACAAAAACTTAAAGGTTGTAAATTGGAAAATAAGAATATCAAAAACTCTTTATCCATTATGGAAGAAGAAAATTGTTTCTTGTCTACTACTTTAGAAAAGTTTAAATGTGATCATGAAAATCATGCTAGAGATTTGCATAAATTTAGATTTAATGAATGTGTCTTGCATGAACAAATATAGAATACAAATGTTGAAAAATTAAAGACAGAATCTGAAAATGAAATGTTGAGAAAAAATATAAATGATCTTGAGGTAGAGATTGATAAACTAAAAATGAGAGAGCTAGATTTAAATTCTACCATTGAGAAATGGAATTTAAGTCAAACTAAGTTAGACAAACTAACTAGTACCCCTGCAGTGTCATATAAATTTGGCTTAGGATTTGATTATCCTGAATATCCTGAATCTCAAGCCAATAAAAGATTTATTAGTTGTAGTTCAAGTAAATCTAAGACTAAAATTCCTTTTATCATGAAACAAGGTAATAAATATATAGAAGTAGGGATGAATCATGTAGTAATAATATAAATCAATGTGATTTGTCTAAATGTACTTCTAACATGACTATTAATGTTTCTAAAAATCTTGTTTCTTATTCTAGAAATTCAATTTCTAATGTTTCTAAAATTTTAGACAATTGTAGTAAACTGAAAATTCAGAAACCTGAGCATGAAATTCAAAACATTGGTATTAGACCAATTACTCATTCTACATGTGATTTATCTGAAAATTCTTGTGTAGAAAAAGATTTTGTATGTACTAAAAATGTTAATACAAGTACAAAATCTTGGTATGAACTTACTGAAGCATATGAGCATGACCAAAATAAATTAACATTTGATAAAAATCAGCTTGGTCTTGGTTATACTACATCTGAAAACAAAAGAATGATTATAAGAGCAATAATGCTATAAGTAAGTATGATGCTAATGATAAGTCAATAGTACTTACAACTAATAAGAATGTAAATGATAACGTTAAACTGTTTTTAAACAAAAAGAAGAAATATGCATTTAATGAACTTGGTCCTCAACAACATTGGGTACCAAGAAAATTTTTTTCTTAATTTGTTTTGCAAGAGGAAACAACATCAAAATGGATCTTGGATAGTGGAGTATTAAGTCACATGACCGGACAGAAAAGTCTATAAAAAAATTTTACAAATACCACGAAGGGTAATGTAACATTTGGAAACAAAAGCAAGGATAAAATCATAGGTATGAGCAATGTTCAAATAACTCCGACTTGTGTTATTTCGAATGTACTATATGTAGAAAACCTAGGATTTAATTTGCTGAGTGTTTGTAGGAACGTTGAATCACAAGAGGGGGGGTGAATTATGTCTTTAGTAATTAAATTACCAACGGATAAAACAAGAGCACAAAACACTTGTAAATGAAATTCTATTCTTTATAAACTTTAAAGACAGAATTTACAATATCTTTTCAGCTCAATTCCCTTCTTGACGGTTTTGATACAGTAACGTTTGATATACAATTCAAATAGAAAAATGAAGTTCTTATTCAAAACTAATTTCGAATTGTATAAAACCTGATCTTTATGCACACAGCTCCTTTCCTTCTTTTTGCTCAACTTCTGTATCTCTTCTTCTCCAATTGTCAAATTTCTAGACTTCTTACGTTTACAGCTCCTTTTCTGAAATTGCTTGGGATTTCGAACTTCTTCTGATGTTGGAGAATTTTTCTAGATATGAATATTCAAACTTAACTTTTCAGTTAGGGATCCGAATTGAATATTCAGACTTGGTTTTTGAAATTGGGATCTTGTTTTGTAATGTAGCTCGTACTCTCTATTAGTTGTCGAACTATGTCTTCACGTTCAACATGTTCATCCACTTAATCCATAATCCACGTACTAATTTTTTCTTTAATCTAAATTACTATCTTTTTCAGTTTCCACTTTCTCCACTATCATTTTGAATTTCTACGATCTCCACTCGTAGATTCACCGAAACTTTATCTTCCTAGAGTCTTATAGAATATCTTCTAACTCTTCGATTTAGTCAAACACTTATCCTTTAAGTCCTATAAAAACTCGAACACTTATCTGTTACTCTTCGAGTTTTTGCACCTGCAAAACACATGACTAAACATAGCAAACTTATCTATTCGTTAGTCATTTTATAAAACTCGAATAGTTATCTATCCATGCGTATAAAAACTTGAATAGTTATCTAACTATTCGATTTTCATTACTGAACGCACATGGAAAACATGTGACAACTTAAAACAAAAAACACATGTGTAGATAACTTAACTATACGAGTTTTTAACATAAACTATTCGACAAAAATGAAACGTTAACTATCCGAAAGTTTAACTATCGAAATTCTAACTATTCGAAAACTTTAACTATCCGAAAGTTAACTATCCGAAATAAAAATGAAACTTTCTGTTAACTCGTTAACATTTAATTACGTGAGAATTATACTTAAAGAATATTATTTAGACTTATTTAAAAACTTTAATAAAGCATATATCATCAAAACAAAATTCCTAACAATCTCCCCCTTTTTGATGATGTCAAAACCTAATAAGTCAAATAATCTATCTTCTCCCCCTTTTTGGCATTATAAAAAAGTACATAAAATGTAAGGAAGAAAAAATGTGCTAAGTACATATCGTTCAAAAAGATATTTTTAAACATGTATCACTTTCGTGGATTAAGCATAAACTGTTAAACATAAACTATCAAAGATAATCACATGAGCATTAAATGCAATAAATAGTTTACATATTGCGATTTTTGTACATAAATAATTTTTGGTAACAATACATAATTTTTATAATCACAAGCCTTTTTGTATTCAAAAAATATTGATCAAAGTATCTGAAATTTGCCTTGCAATTTTTGTACTTACTCTATTTATTTGATCAATTACAGCTTGATCTAAATAATTTTGTGAAACTTGTGATGGTTGCTGTAAAAACTCTGTATTTATGTCTATATGTAAATCTATATGTATACTTGTATTTGTATTTGTATGTTGCTGTTGTTCTAAAAATTGTGTCAATTGTTGCTGTTGCTGTTGTGATTGAGTTTGTCGATCTTGTTGTTGTTGTTGTTGTCGAATTACAGGTGTATCTACTTTCTGATATTTTTGTAGTTCCTTTGCAGAGAAAGATCTTGACTTTAATCTTTTCTATGGCCAAGGTGTAATATCTATTTGACTTGCCACAATTCTCAAAATCGTATCACCATAAAATAATTTACTCTGCAAATGTAAAATATGAGAAACAAAAATATCATACCAGTTCACCTGTATATGGTTAATTAATGCATATGTAGTATAAAGACAACATCTGC
Organism: Cymodocea nodosa; assembly: GCA_036874045.1. NCBI lineage: Eukaryota > Viridiplantae > Streptophyta > Magnoliopsida > Alismatales > Cymodoceaceae > Cymodocea > Cymodocea nodosa. The sequence goes on along the minus strand of JAZBRI010000003.1, from coordinate 16,683,986 downwards.
CAACTTCTGCACCATGACCAAACCTCTGAAAGAATGAAGCATGCAGTATTTTACAATAAAACATGTTTGGCTATTTAAATCATTTATTAATCTCATTGGATTGTTGGCAATTGGATCTTTAGCTAAACTTTTAATGTCTCATCCCAACTAATAAACCTATTTTCTTTCTGATAATTTAACTCCTTCATTTTTCAAACTAAGTACTTGATAAAGTAATTCTAGAGTTAAATATATATCATAGTCTTGTATATTGGAAACAGGAATACCTTCTTCCACTATTAAGTTTGAGTAAAAACAACTTATAAGTTCTGGTATAACAAGATGGCCTAGCTATTGTGGAAGTAGAGTCAACAAGCCTTGAAATTCAAACATATCTCGTATATGTGCCATCCCTTCAAACTTAACTGGTCTTGAATATAAAACTGTAAAAGTTTTATATGTTTGAAATTTTTCATAACAGGAACTATTTCTGAACCATACTAATGTTTTTTCGTCTAAATTCTATTCAGGATTAGGTATTTTCCTGTCATGATTTTCTAATCGGGGACTTCTTTCAAAATTATCAGCAACATCTAAATTTTCAGATCATTCAGAACTGGTGGAATTTCCATCAAAGCTAGTATAAATGTCTAAAATATCTAGTATTGTCGTATCAATAAACTGTTGAAATTCCTCTATTTGATCTTCTTGAAACATATTAGTAGCAATAGTCACTGTATTAATCTTTCTATTAGCAACATTTATGTCTATGATTGATCTATACAACAATTGTCTCTGTAGGAAAGAATGTTCTATAATAGATTCATTCTGTATTTTTGAAATTTCTATATTTGAGACATTAGCAGTGTTATATTCTATTTGTAACTGTGTAGTTTGTTGATTATATACATTTATCAACAAATATACTATATATTGTAACAGACATAACCACAAGTATAAACTGTAGTATAAGCAACTATACCAAAAATCAAAAGTTTCTATCCGAGATATACAGTAAGAGGAAGAATATCTATACATTCTTCTTCAGATGAAATATCTTCAAAATTCATAGACTTAGTGTCTATGTCATCAAAGATATCATCAAAATTGATATCATCTATATATGTATCATTAAAATTTCCTACATATTCTCTTTCCGTAGGAAAAGAATGTGTACTTGCAACATGATGTGAAAAATTGTCTATTGTATGAAAAGAAATATTATACACTAATGTGACACAATACCTTAGAGTGTATGCTTGTAATCCGATATTTGTCACATCTACTGGGATTCTTGACACAAAAGTCTGTCTAGCTTCTACAATGGAACATAGTTTTCCATTTTTCAATAATTCTTCTCTTTGCTGCAATATGCCTTGTATACTTGAAGTCAGTCCAAAATATTCTAATGTCTTCTTCTTTTTCTGACTATATGTCTGTAGTGTTTCTGGTTGTTCAGGAGGTTCTAAAGTTTTCTTAATTTCTCTTGTTAAAGGCACCTGTGGTCTTGATGGTGCTTCACCATGATGCCTAGGTTGTAATAATGGAATATAGAATTTTAAGCTCTCAACCTCTGCCATTTTTAGTTGATAAACTTTTTGTCCTTCACTTCGAAGGCCCATTTTCCAAATGGTAGTTTTCTATTCATCAATAAATTATTGAATGTTGTCTAAAACAACCGGGGGAAAATAATGTTGGGAATACAAAGATTCTAATTCCCTGTTGGCATTTTCTATCATTGGTCCCCATTTCTTTCCATAATAAGTGATAGATTGTACCGATTTTTTAGGTACATGTCTAGAACTTGTAACAACCGCAGGGTTAAGTTGTAAAGTTCGTTTCCATAGTTGTAATGCGGAAAGTTCGGTCTATTTTAGTCTAAACTGTGTTTCAGCATAATTGCGAATAAACTTCCAACAAAAATTTTTCTTGTCTTGAACAGCTTTTGAATTTAATGTACTACTTCTTTAGTAAAAGTATACCTTGTGTAGATGTCGTTGATTTCATTTTCTATCTTTTGAAGTTCCAGCTCTCTTTTCTGCAATTTTGTCATTTTACCACATCCTCTTCCACGTCTTGACATTGTCAATTAATCTTCGTTGTGCACTATAGAACTTAGTGGAAGTAAAGATTGTGAAACTAGGGTTTTACCAAGGTAGAAACATGAAAGGTTGTTAGTAAAACATTTTTAACTCTTCGAGTTTATAAATGGATAAACGAATTCAATCATTGAAATCATAAATATAAGATCCGTTACTGATAAATAACTCAAATGCTTACAATAATTGTACGAGTTTTACAACTGACAAAAGCAAAATACTTAGCGTAATGTTCGTGTAAAGAAAATAACTTTGGGCTAAGTGAAAAGTGAGAAAACTCGAAGACTTATGATAATTATTCGAGTTTTGTGAGTAGTAAAGCACATAACTATATGACAAATGAGAATAGTTATTGTCATAGTTTAAGTCTTTCAGAAAAATATAAGAATATTAAGTTAACTGTTCGAGTTTCTCGGATGGATATGCGTAAAAGTCGAAGACTTAAACATAACTATTCGAGTTTCAACTCTAGACATAATAAAGCAATGAAAGTCAACACATGCATAATTCTAACTTAAGGAGTTCAGATATAGTCGGATACTTATAAACCTAACTTTTTGATGCTCAAATGCATTTCGGAGAGTTACCAGATAACTTACCAGACATTCACTTAAGATATGCATTTAGGCTTCAACACGTGTACTTCAAGAAATAATAAAATATTCTTTTGATCGTTTAAAACATAACTGTCTAGTATATACAATATAGCCTTTTGAAATCACAGAAAATTTGGATACTTAAGAACTAACAAGCTTGTATTTCACCTACAGTTCAGAAATGTACTTAATTAATGTTAATTTTCTAAAATTATGCAGATTCTTTCATTAAAGCATATAATAGTTCATAATAGTTGAATTATTATATGAGCAATTGCTCTCCCTACATAAATGTAGTCTAAAGAATCTATGGCGTACTTAAATTGGGTTGCCAAGTCCTAATAGATTTAGCATTAAAAGGTCAAATAGATGTCTTAAGTTGGTTACTAAGCCTTAAATAGATTTGAGTCTCTCTCCTCTCTTTTTTTTTTATATATGAATTAAATACAGAAATAAGTAGTAGATTTAACAATTTAGACTTTCTAGCTTTTATCTTATTCAATTTACAAAAGATAATTCATAGAGATATACCTTCAGGAACTTAAAAGAATTCAATAATGAGTACACAAACTTAAGAAAATAAATACAGTACATTATGTGTAAAGAGTAGATAATAACAAAGAAAAATAACAAAGATTATATGCATAGATTATGGCAGGATTTTTATAACACCTAGAAAATAAATTAAGCTTGAGTACATTGCCCCCCTTTTTTTTGTTTATATTCATATATATATATACTTTATGTATTACCTCCCACAATATCATCTTTTCACATGATCACAATCCCTTGCTTAGGAGAAAGATAACCAGTTACTCAATGACAAGTGAGAGCAAGTAAATTTTTTATTTTTTAAATATAATTTGAATTACTTGCAAAATGAGTTTTCAGTCAACACATCCCAAACTAGTTGGTTTAAGTGACTAGGGTTTATGATCCCCTAACGGACTTAATTACTCAAGTAATTGCAGACAAAAAGAAAATAAAACAAGACAGTAAATTAAATTAGAGGCAACTGCAAGACTTAATTTTTCTAACAGTATGTTAATAACTTTCCTTTAGTAAACAATACATACTTTCTATGTATTTTCTTGTTAAAATCTCTGTAATAGCATATACATAAGTAACAAAAATACAGTTGGCACTCACATTGAATCAAATTAACTTTCCTTAAGTAATCTTTTCTGAATTTTTCTTAAATAAATTGACTTCAATAAAAATCAGAATTTCATAAATTCTTAACTACTAGAAAATAGTAATTCAAAAATAGATATTTTATTTTATTTTTTAATAATAAAGAAATTAAATTCTAAAACTACCTTTTTAACAAACCAAAATGTTATGCAATGAACATGACAATTTAAACATCAGATAACATATAGATACCAAGTTCTAATCGTAATTTTGAAAAGGTATTTTCATCTAAGGGTTTTGTAAATAGATCTGCTAATTGTTCTATGGTAGGAACAAAATTTAATACTATTTTTCCTTTTATAACATTATCCCTTAGAAAATGATGTTGAACTTCTATATGTTTAGCTCGTGAATGTAAGACAAGATTTTTAGACAAACTTATTGTAGAACTACTATCATAGAAAATCTTAGTTGGTTCATAGTCTAAATTAAAATCTTTTAAAGTTTGTCTGATCCATAGGATTTGAGCATAGCAAAGTGCAGTAGCTATATATTCACCTTCAGTTGTAGATAATGCTACACAATTTTCCTTTTTGGTAAACCATGACACTAAAGAATTTCCTAATAATTGACAAGTGCCACTGTTGCTTTTTCTTTCAGACTTACATCCTGCAAAATCAGCATCACTATAACCTATTAAATTTAAAGAACTGTGTTTAAAGTAAAACAATCCGAAATTGATGGTTCCTAATAGATATTTAAAAATTCGTTTAACAGCAAGTAGGTGTGATTCTTTAGGATTAGATTGGTATCTAGCACACACACTAAACATAATATCTGGTCGGCTAGCTGTTAAATAAAGTAATGAACCAATCATACGTCTATATTATTTTACATCTGTAGTTTTTCCAAAGTCATCTTTATCCAACATGGTGATAGTACTCATTGGTGTATTCTTTGTTTTAGTGTTGTCTAAACCAAACCTCTTTAATAAATCTTGAGTATATTTTTCTTGTGAAATAAAAGTACCCTATTCTAATTGCTTAATTTGTAAGCCTAGGAAAAATGATAGTTCACCCATCATACTCATTTTAAATTGATTAGTCATGTCTTTCGAAAAAGACTCAACTAATTTATCATTTGTTGCTCCAAATATGATGTCATCTACATAGATTTGAACTACCAATATATCTTTTTTGATCTTCTAGACAAAAAGAGTGTGATCTACCTTTCCCATAGAATACTATTTTTCCATAAGAAATTTAGATAATCTCTCGTACCAAGACCTAAGGGCTTGTTTAAGGCCATATAGTGCCTTCTTAAGCTTATTAACATACTTAGGATATTTTGAATCTTCAAAACCTAGAGGTTGTTTTACATAAATTACTTCTTTTATATATCCATTTAAAAAAGCAGTCTTAACATCCATTTGATATAATTTGAAATCCATATAACAAGCATATGCTAACAAAATCCGTATTAATTCTAGTCTAGCAATAGGAGTAACTATTTCATCATAGTCAATTCCTTCCTCTTGCTTGTAACCTTGAGCAACTAACTTAGCTTTATTTTTAACTATATGTCCATCCTGATCTACTTTGTTTCTAAATACCCACCTTGTTCCTATTATAGACTAATTTTTAGGTGGTGGAACTAGATCCCATACCTCATTTCTTATAAATTGATTTAACTCATCTTGCATAGCTAAATACCAAAATTCATCTTCTCAGGCATCATCAATTTTCTTAGGTTCTAGTAAGGAAACAAATGAATAAGCACCACAAATGTTGACTATTGATGACCTAGTCCTAACTCCTTGATTAGGATCGCCTATTATCTAATCAATAGGATGTGCGATGCGTGTGTCTTCCATCAAGTATATATATGTGTCTTTGTATATGGTTGTATTTCTTTGATAATTTGTACAGGGGCAAACTTGTCTTTTGTGTATCACCAACCGTTGCCCCTATATATGTAAGGGGTCATCCACGTCCAAGACATGCCAAACCATCCATTGATTTTGTTCTCGCCCTTCTTTGTACCAGCAACCATACAGTAAGGAATCACGATAAATTGATCACCCGTGGACGTACCCGTGTTGGGGAACCACGTAAATTTATTATTCTTCGAATTCTCCACTCGCAATCCTCTCTTCCACGCAGATCTCTTCTCCACACCACCCGTAGATGCTCCACATTTGTTTGATCTTTCTGCACAACAACTGGTATCAGAGCAAGGTTGAACAACTCCAGGTTTGCATATGAAGTTTCGAAGAGTTTCATCAAGGTTCAAGCCATTTCCGCAAGGGATCTCTCCATTGTTGTAACTGTCGTCGTCGCTAGCGCCAATCTGCACACTCCGACGCCATGTCGTGCGCCTTACTTGTTCGTGCTCCGTTGTATCTCAAATTTTGAGGACGTCTAGTAAGCTTCCTAAAATTCTTTCATTTAAAATTTCGAAGAGATTGTTCAAGGTTCAAGCCATTTCCGCAAGGATATTCCCCATTTCCGTAACTACCGTCGTCGCTAGCGCCAGTCTGCACACTCCGACGCCAAGTCGTGCGCATTTCTCGTCCATGCTCCGTTGCATCTCAAATTTTGAGGACATGTAGTAAGCTTCCTGAAATTCCTTCTTTTAAAATTTCGTGGTCAGAATTTTCGTATTCAGAGAGATATAGCAGGAGGCGTCTAGCTAGGGCACAGTAGTTTTCTGGACGAGTGACTCTTTGATTGTCAGATTTTGAGCATTTTGTGATTGTGGTTTTGTGCTTGGTTTGTGCGAGTATTTGCTACTATTTTGTGCTAAGTAGTGTGATTGGCTTGTGGCTGATTGCATTTCGTTGAAATCAATAGTTTCAGTAGCATATTGTTGTTGAGATATTGCTTGCTATTGTGTACCTTGCCATAGAATTGTGTTTGTTGAAATCACATTGTATCTCGTGTGTATTGCTGGTTGTTTGTTGTTTTGAAAACATGAATACTTTGGGGTTGAAGATAAAAAAGTTTGATGGTAAGAATAGGTTCAGCTTATGGCAAATTAAGATGAAAGCACTTTTAAAGCAACAAGGTATTTGAGCTCCTTTAAATAAGGAAACTACTCTAAACAGAAATTCGCTAGAGTTTGAATTGCAGGAGGAGAAAGCTCACTCCACCATCTTGTTGTATTTGTCTGATAAAGTTATAATAGAAGTTGCTAATGAATCTACCTCGTTAGGTCTTTGGCAGAAACTTGAGTCATTGTATATGTCTAAGTCTTTAACAAACAAATTATTGTTAAAACAGACACTGTTCTCTTTAAAGATGATAGAAGGTGTACCTCTTAAGCAGCATTTAGATCAACTAAATGCTATTCTGATGGAACTCAAGAATATTGGAGTAATCATAGAAGATGAAGATGCAGCTCTTATCTTGCTTTATTCACTCCCATTGAGTTATGAAAACTTTGTTCAGTCTTATGTAGTTGGAAGAGATTCAATTAAACTGGAAGAAGTGAGGTCCAGCCTTCATTCCAGGGAGCTCAGGCACATGGTGCATGGTAGAAACGAGGCAAGTGGTGTTGACCTCTCAGCTCAGCAGCAAGAGAACAAGGGAAGAAGCTAGAGACAAGGTGGAGGGAAGAATAGAAGCAGAAGCAAGTCGAAGGGCAAGTACTCTAGGGATACTTGCCATTACTGTAAGGAGAAACGACACTGGAAATCACATTGTCCCAAGCTTATGAACAAAGGAAAGGCTGTTGTGGTAGAAACCAGTTCTACGTCAGGTGATAACTTTTCTCTTATAGTTTGTTGTAGTGCCTATTCTAATGATCAGTGGATTATGGACTCAGGAGTTTCACATCATATGACTCCTACTAAGGAGTATTTTGACACCTACGAGCAGGTGGAGGGTGGTCAAGTGACTTTGGCCAATGATGATGTGTGTTCTAGAGTTGGTGTGGGCACTACAAAATTTAAACTACATGATGGCATAGTTAGAATTCTAGAGGACGTTTGGCACGTCCCAAAGCTTGGAAAAAGTCTAATCTCACTGATGGCCCTTGATGCTAAGGGTTATAGATATACAGGTGGTGAGAGGAAGATCAACATACTGAAAGGCTCGTTAGCTGTTATCAAGGGAACCAAATCTAGTCCCTTATACATTTTGCAGGGCACTCCAATTGTTGACGCAGCTACATCAACTATATCTGGTCAGCAGGATTTTTCTGTCATGTGGCACTCAAGGATGGGTCATTTGGGGCAGAAAGGAATGTAGAAACTGAGTAGTCTGGGCAAGTTTGATGGGCACAAGGTTGCTTGTATTGACATGTGCAAGCATTATGTCTTTGGCAAACAGAAAAGAGTGTCATTTGCACGTAGTCAGCATAGCTCCCAAGGGAGTTCTTGATTATATTCATGCTGATTGTTGGGGGCCTTCACGTCAGCCTTCTATTGCAGGTTCTAGATACTTTCTTTCTATCATTGATTGTCATTCAAGGATGAATTGGGTTTTCTTTTTGACACACAAAAGTGAAGCTTTTTCTTGCTTCAAGCATTGGAAGAAGCAGGTAGAAAACCAAACAGACAGAAAGGCAAAATATCTTAGAACTGATAATGGTCTTGAGTTTTGTTCTCAAGAATTTGATAACTTTTGTAAAGATGAAGGCATTACACGACATAACTCTGTCAAGTATACCCCTAAGCAAAATAGAGTAGCTGAAAGATTGAACAGAACACTCCTAGAAAAGGCACATTGTATGCTGTCTCATGTAGGTTTGAGCAAGAAGTTTTGGGCTGAGGCTGTTAACATAGCTTCCTATCTGGTGAACAGGTCCCCTTCTAGTGCCTTAGATGGGAAGATACCTCTTGAGGTATGGTTGAAAAGATCTACTAGTTATTCAAAGCTTAGAATTTTTGGGTGTCCAGCTTACTATCATGTGAACAATGGCAAGCTAGAACCACGTGCCAAGAAAGGCATATTTGAGGGCTATGGTGTTGGTGTAAAGGGATACAGGATATATGATATTGAATCTCACAAAGTAATATATAGCTGTAATGTTACTTTTGATGAGAATTCTCTTTTGCAAGCAACAGATAAACTAGCAGGTGAAACACTAGAAATTGAGCACACCCTTCCTGAATAGATGGAGATAGATGACGCACAGCAGTCGCCTATCACTAATCAAGTTGAAATTAGAGAAATCTCATCTGAAACTCAGGAAAATGAAGTTGAGGAGGAAGAGGTGGAGCAACCACCACCAAGAACCATTGGCAAAGATCATCCTAGAAGAGACGTTAGACCTTCGATTAGATATGGCTACGACAGTTTGGCTGCTTTTGCCTTACAAGTAGTAGTTGAGGTAGAGGATTCTATTGATCCACCTACATATGAAGCTGTAATGAAAGATTCAGAAGCTAGTCTTTGGAAGTCTGCTTTAGAGGAGGAGGAACTCCAATCTCTCCATAAGAACAAGACTTGGGAACTAGTGAAATGTCTAAAGAACACAAATATTGTTGGTTGCAAATGGGTCTATAAGAAGAAGATTGGGACTCAAGGCAACGCAGGTGTGCAGCACAAGGCAAGATTAGTCGCCAAAGGTTATTCACAGCGAGAAGGAGTTGACTTCAATGAGGTATTTGCTCCTGTTGTACGTCATACATCTATTAGAATTTTGTTATCCATTGCTGCAGCACAGAATTTAGAATTGGAACAACTAGATGTAAAGACGGCCTTCTTGCATGGTGAGTTGGAAGAAAATATTTGGATGGAACAACCAATAGGGTTTGTGGTGAAAGGTAAATCTGATTGGGTGTGCAAATTAAATAAGTCCTTGTATGGACTTAAACAGTCACCACGCCAATGGTACAAAATGTTTGATGCCTTTATAGTTAAAGTTAGTTTTAGACGTAGTAACTATGATTCATGTGTATATGTTAAAACTCTTGATAAGAGTACACATGTTTATTTGTTATTGTATGTTGATGATATTCTTATAGTTGCGAAGAATATCGAAGTAATATAGGAGCTGAAGGACACATTAAAATCAGAATTTGATATGAAGGATCTTGGTCCAGCTGGCAGAATTCTTGGAATGGAGATTAGGCATGAAAGAAATTCTGGTAAGCTATTTTTGAATCAATAGAAGTATATTGAGAAGATCCTTAGCAGATTTGGTATGACTTCATGCAAAGCCATTAGCACGCCTATGACAAAAATGTCAAATTGTCATCTGCGATGTGTCCACAAACTAATTCTGAAAAGCTTGATATGCAGCGAGTTCCTTATGCACAAGCAATTGGAAGTCTTATGTATGATATGGTATGCACTAGGCCTGATCTGGCATATCCTTTGAGTGTTGTTAGTAGGTTCATGTCCAATCCGGGTAGGGAACATTGGAAAATAGTTAAAAGGATATTCAGATATTTGAAAGGAACTCCAAGTGTTGGCTTGATGTATGCAACAGATCAGGGTTGTACTATGGCTGGTTATACAAACTCAAACTATGCAAGTGATGTTGATAGAAGGAGATCATTATTTGGTTATGTCTTTACATTTGCAGGTTCTATTGTGAGTTGGAAATCAACTCTTCAGCCTACGGTATCTCTGTCCACAACTGAGGCCGAATATGTGGCTATGACAGAAGCTACAAAGGAAGGGATTTGGTTGAAAGGCTTACTTGGAGACTTTGGTTGGTGCATTGATAAAGCTGATATCTTCTGTGATAGTCTTAGCGCTATTTGTCTCTCCAAAGATAATGTCTTTCATGATAGAACTAAACATATTGATGTTAAGTATCACTTCCTCAGGAATGAAGACAGGATAAAGATTATGAAGGTCAACACAAAGGACAATCCGGCTGATATGTTTACAAAGGGCGTTGTTGAAAGCAAGTTCAAGCATTACTTGGACTTACTCAACGTCTATTGCTGCTACTGACCCAAGTTAGGTCTTGGTGATCCATCACCTGTTCGTGATGAAGATTGATGAAATACAAGGTGGAGATTTGTGATGCGTGTGTCTTCCATCAAGTATATGTATGTGTCTTTGTATATGGTTGTATTTCTTTGATAATTTGTATAGGGCAAACTTGTCTTTTGTGTATCACCAACCATTGCCCCTATATATGTAACGGGTCATCCACATCCAAGCCATGCCAAACCATCCCTTGATTTTGTTCTCCCCCTTCTTTGTACCAGCAACCATACAGCAAGGAATCATGATAGATTGATCACCCGTGGACGTACCTGTGTTGGGGAACCACGTAAATTTATTGTTCTTCGAATTCTCCACTCTCAATCCTCTCTTCCACGCAGATCTCTTCTCCACGCCACCCCTAGATGCTCCACGTTTGTTTGATCTTTCCGCACAATAGGATGAGATAAAGCATAACGTCAATTTCTATGTTATTCCACATTTTCTATAGGTATGACACTATTTTCTTCTAAATATTCATCATTTAAGTTTATATTTCTTATTCCGTTAGATAATCTCTCAATTTCTCTATCAACATCATTTGGTACCATTTCTAGGAGAATTTCTAAATCAAAGTTTTCAGTTTCAATTTTTCAATTTCACAGTTCATTTTCTTCTTATCAACAATTAAATTTTCACAATTAGCATGCAATTTTCTTTCTATTGCAGTAAACTTTAAAATTTCCTGTGCACGCTTTTGATTTTCTTCTTTAAATTTATTCAATGTAGAGTTCAAAAAATCAATCTTATTTTCAGATTCATCTAGCATTTTGCTTGTGTTCTTTCCTTCTATTTTTACTTTCTTATATTTTCTAGCTAGTTTATTGTATCCAACAAGTAATCCATCAAAACTAGCATTTTGATTAGACGATACCTTACTGGATTTTGCCATGAAGCATACGTTTGCTAGATTTTCTTCTGAATCTAATGTTGATGAGGATTCATTGTATGATGTTGAATCCTTTTTTTCTTTACTTTGTGAAGATGAAGAGTCATCCCATGTCACTTTAAGTGTCATTCTCTTTCTGAATTTCTTACTCCTAAAATTCCTCCTCGAATTCTTTTTATCTTTGTTGAGAGAACAATCAGTTTGAAAGTGACCCGGTCTGTTGCACTTGTAGCATATGATTTTGTCTTTCATGAATGACTTCTTCTCCATATCTCCAGATGTATTTGCTAACCTGAAGTTCCTACGTTTCTTCAACAGATTCCTAAATTTTCTAGTCAACAATAGTAAATCATCGTTAGAATCACTAGTGACTTCTAAGACTTTATCAGCCTCAAAAGCCAGATCCCTTCTAGAATTTTTCCCTTTTGGATCTAAATGTTGTACTTCATAGGCTGTCAGATTTTCTATGAAATCATCGAGAGTATATGTATTTAAATCTTTGGACTCTTTAATAGATGTTGTCTTTTGAGCCCAAATTTTAGTTAAAGATCTAAGGATCTTTCTTACCAAGTCTTTTCCCTCGAATTTCTTGCCTAAAGATTTTAATGAATTTACAATCTCAAGAAAATGGGAAAACATATCAAAGATACATTCAATTTCGTGCATTTTAGAAAGCCCATATTTATGTACTAACATATTAATCTTAGATTCCTTGACCTAGTTAGTACCTTCGTTGGCAACTTCTAATGCATGCCATATCTCATATGCAATTTGATATGCAGAAACTTTATTAAATTGATCATGAGATAAAGCACAAAACAAGATGTTTAAACCTTTAGCATTTAGTGTCATTCGCTCATCTTCATCAAAAGTCCAAGTATCATATGGAGTCGTAACTAACACTATAAGATTGCTAATTATATGCCATAGTTTGAAATCAATTGACTGAAAGAATACTTTCATCCTATATTTCCAATAGCCATAATTACTACCTTCGAACATAGGAGGATGATTAGTGGTTTGTCCTTCAGTCATAATTAAGATTTCAGTATTATCCATTTTAAATAGATGATCCTAAGTAAATGACAGGAAAAACTGACTTCTAACTAGAGAAATGAAAGCTTTTCAAATGCTTTGATACTAGATGTAGCAAAGTGTAGGCAATCTGACAATAATAAAAGCTCTAATACCAGTTGTAGGATCGTTGTATCACAAGAGTGGGGGTGAATTGTGTCTTTAGTAATTAAATTACCAGCAAATAAAACAAGAGCACAAAACACTCGTAAATGAAATTCTATTCTTTATAAACTTTAAAGACAGAATTTACAATATCTTTTCTGCTCAATTACCTTCTTAATGATTTTGATACAGTAATGTCCGATATACAATTCAAATAGAAAAATGAAGTTCTTATTCAAAACTAATTTTGAATTGTATAAAACCTGATCTTTATGCACACAGCTCCTTTCCTTCTTTTTGCTCAGCTTTTGTATCTCTTCTTCTCTAGTTGTCAAATTTCTAGACTTCTTACATTTGTAGCTCCTTTTCTGAAATTGCTTGGAATTTCGAACTTCTTCTGATGTTGGAGAATTTTTCTAGATATGAATATTCAAACTTAACTTTTCAGTTAAGGATCTAGATTGAATATTCAGACTTGGTTTTTGAGATTGGGATCTTGTTTTGTAATGTAGCTCGTACTCTCTATTAGTAGTTGAACTATGTCTTCACGTTCAACATGTTTATCCACTTAATCCATAATCCACGTACTAATTTTTTCTTTAATCCAAATTACTATCTTTTTCAATTTCCACTTTCTCCACTATCATTTTGAATTTCCACGATCTCCACTTGTAGATTCACCAAAACTTTATCTTCCTGGAGTCTTGTAGAATATCTTCTAACTCTTCGATTTAGTCGAACACTTATCTTTTAAGTCCTATAAAAACTCAAACACTTATCTGTAACTCTTTGAGTTTTTGCACTTGCAAAACACGTGACTAAACATAGCAAACTTATCTGTTCGTTAGTCATTTTATAAAACTCGAATAGTTATCTATCCATGCATATAAAAACTCGAACAATTATCTAATGATTCAATTTTCATTACCGAACGCACATGGAAAACACGTGACAACTTAAAACAAAAAACATACGTGCAGATAACTTAACTGTTGAGTATTTTGTTTTGATGATGTGTGCTGAATGAAAATAATCATATTTGCTCAATTACTATTGCTTGTGAAAAGAAATGAAAATCATCAATTAATACAGAAAAAGCTTACTAACATAAATACTTGTCTATATTGGATCTGAAATTATACTAAGTTAATAACTAGTCGTTTCGTTGATTTAATTTCTCATTTAACTAAACATTAAGTTAACATGTGTTTTTATTGAAAAGCATGATATGTTTTAAAGTTATATCTTTTGTATCATGAACAATGCACGTTTAGACAACTTGTTAAGTTAGAGTTTTGTTTATATAGAGATCACATGAGAACTCGTTAAGTTAGAGGCTTAAAGGTTAAAATAGGTCACGTGAGAACTCGTTAAGTTAGTGAGTAAAAGAAGAGATGAACTCGTTAAGTAAGTGTTATACACGTGGTGAAATTATAAGTTACGAATGTTATATTGTATCACGTGAGGTGCACATGTTTAACTCATTAAGTTAGCATCACTAAATGCATTGAGTTGCTATATTGAACACTAAGGCAACGCGTTAGGTTAGCGTTATAAACTTAAGTTGTTATTTTTGCACGTGGTAAAATTCTTAATACAAAAACATTTGTATATTACTGGTTCGTTGAGTTATCGTAACACAACGGAGATGGTTCATTGAGTTAGTGTAACACCACGAACTTAGTTTGTTAAGTTAGCTACAGTACTTGTCACGTGAAATGGCACATGAGGAACTCGTTAAGTTAGAAACGTTAAGTTAATATCTACATGTGATACTCGTTTAGTTAACATTAAAGTAACGACTTCTTATTACACTGATGAAAATTTTTGGACGAGAAAGTTTATTTTGCAAGAAATTTTTCAGAGATCCAAGACTAATGATTAAAGAAAATTCGAAATATAAACTCTTAGGATCAGTAGACTCACCAGAGGAGGGGGTGAATGGTGAAAGTGTGTAATTTTTATGTTCTTTTGATTGTTGAAACAAATGATTCAGATAGAAGTGAAATGAGATGAATTTAAACAAATGCAAAGTAGTAAAGAAAGATAACACACAACGAGTTTTAGGTGGTTCACCAACTTGGCTAGTCCACCCCCAAGATTCACTTGGCCTTCACTAAGTGTTTCAACATTTACACACTTGCTTTAGGTCAAAGCAAGAACCAACAACACAAAAGTTTTCAGGTAAAAACTTCAGTAAACCAACCTCTAGAGTTTTCAAGTCAAAATTCAAACCAACAACTGAATGTAGCTTTCAGGTTGAAGCCATAAACCAACAGCTTGAATCTTTCAATCAGAGTTTGGCGCATAGAGCTTTTTCTGCAATAAGTCTTTAGAGTATACTTCACTATTTGCAAACTTGAGTGTATTTGAAATTGGGGTGTAGCTCACTGTATAAATTATATCTGTTGTGTGTGTCTTCTACTCTTAAACTCCTCATATATATGCTAAAGGCATAACGATCATATTTTTCTTTCAACGGATGTATTCTGCTGTACTTACTAAATAATCAGACCTAAATATGGTAAGTTACCATTCTGTCTGATATTCAGTAAATAACCTTTTGAAAATTTCAGGCTTTCGGATGGTTATAAAAATAACTTACCGAAAAGCATCCATAACATGCCGATTCATCACTCATGTTCTATTCTCTGAGTCACGTGAGGATTTTAAGTTGCTCACGTGTAAAGTTGAATGTCCGGAGTCTTGTATTTAACTTACCGAAAGAGCTCCTGATTTTCGGATAGTTAACTACTGTAACTTACCGAACTTTCATTTAAGCCTCTAACAATTGTTCCTTCAAAACTACACGTGCATAAAAAGATAACTTACGTTTCAAATAGTTAAGCCATAACTCACCAAAATTCTCTTGAGATTTCAAATAGTTATCTTTCTAACTCTTCGAAAAACCCATCTGAACATCTGTCTAGAATTCTACATGTGGGAAAATCACTAACTTAAGTTTCGGATAGTTAAACCACAACTCACTGAAATTCTCTTAAGATTTTGGATAGTTATCTTTCTAACTCTCCGAAAACTTAAATGATCTTCTTTCTGGAATTCTGCATGTGGTAATTTCAATAACTTAAGTTTCGAATAGTTAAATTGTAACTTACCGAAACTCTCTTTGAAATTTCGGATAGTTAACTAACTCTCCAATTTTTTCTTTTAATATTTCAACTACCGACATCTCCATTTTGCACGTGCATAATAAAATGACTTAAGTTCCAGAAAGTTATGCCTGTAATTAACCAAAAAAGTCGAATAGTTATCTAACTCTCCGAAAAGAAAACTCGGATAGTTATCTAACTCTCCAATAAGTCCTTTAAGCTTCCGTTCTATATTTCTGCACGTGATTTATTGAATGACTTAAGTTTCAAATAGTTAGCCTTTCTAACTTTCCGATTTTCCTTTTTCTTTTAGATAGTTAACTCCATAACTCTCTGATCATTCAACCAACTTAACTATCTAATATAATATCTCTCCGAAGGCTTTGTAAAATTCGGATAGTTATCCTTCTAACAATCCGATAATCTTGCTACTATTTTATTCTTCGGATGTTTGAACCTGTAACTGTCCGATTTTACTATAACTTGAAAGTATTATCATTTGGAGCCTTCTCAATCTGTGCGTCTGCTTGGAAATTGTTCTAACAACCTTCTGAACTGAAGCAGTGCAGACTTAACTGAAATACAATATGTTTCCTCACATAGGTTTTGCATTATCAAAATACTCGGGTTCTAACAATTTCCCCCTTTTTGATAATGACAAAAACCTTTACATTTATTTACATGTATTTCACTCCCTAGTGTATTACTATACAATCAGTCACATAGAGAAAAATAAAACAGGAATTTATCAATACTATACTGACGAGAAGGGATTCCTCCCCCTGACTTTGAGCTAACTTCTCCCCCTATTTGTGTGCTGAGTTTTTCTTCTCTTTTAATGATTCTCTTTCAGTGCTTGTTGGAAATACTGTAAGTGACCAAATTTCCAAATTCTTCTCCCCCTTTTTGTCATTATATAAAAGGTGAGGACTGTAAAACTAAGTTTCTGTAAAACTGATATTGACTGTATCCTGCATGAGTAGGTTAGTAGAAAAACAAGCTCCCATATGGTGAGCTTGATGAAAAAAAAAATATTTAAAGATCTTGTAAAGAACATATTCCTAGATTTCGTCTAATATGATTAAAAGTTGATTCATTTAAAGGTTTGATGAAAATATCTGCAAGTTGATTTTCTATTGGCACAAACTTAAGTGAAATGTTCTCTTTCTCCACATGATCTCTCAGAAAATGATGTCTAATCTTGATATGCTTGGCTCTAGAATGAAGTACTGTATTCTTAGATAGACTGATTGCACTGCTGTTATCACAAAATATGATTGAATTCTGAATTTTCAGTCTATAATCTGTTAGAGTTTGCAGCATCCAAAGGATTTGTGCACAGCACAATCCAACTGCAATATACTCGGCTTCAGTAGTAAATAAAGCTATACAATTTTGTTTCCTACTGAACGATGAGATTAAAGAACATCCAAGTAGTTGACAAGTACCACTAGTGCTTTTTCTATCAGATCTGCTGCTTACATAATTTGCATCACTATAACTTGTTAAAATCAAACAACTGTCAGCTAAGTAGAATAATCCGAAATCTTTTGTTCCTTGTAGATATCTGAAAATCTTTTTGACTGATTTCAAATGTGATTCCTTTGGTGATGCTTGAAATCTAGCACATAAGCATACACTGAACATAATATCTAGCCTGCTAGCTGAAAGGTATAACAGGGATCCAATCATAACTCTATATTGCCTTTGATCCACTACAACACTTGAATCATCCATTTCTATTTTAATGCTTGAACTCATTAAAGTATTTGCAGATTTGATGTTTTCATAACCAAATTTCTTCAACATCTCTTTGCAGTATTTTTCTTGATTGACAAAGATACCATTATGCATTTGATGAATCTGTAATCCCAAGAAAAACTTCAATTCTCCCATCATGCTCATTTCGAATTTATTTTTTATCAAATTCTGAAATTCATGATAGAGATCTTCTGAAGTGGCTCCAAAGACTATATCATCAACATATATCTGAACAATCAACATGTGTACATCAAAAGTTTTGATAAACAAAGTGCTGTCCACTTTGCCTATAGAAAAATTGTTTTTAGTTAAAATTTTTTTCAATTTCTCATACCAAGCTCTAGGTGCTTGTTTCAAACCATATAGAGCCTTTCTCAATTTGTAGACATGGTTTGGCTTGAGTACATCTTCAAATCTAAGAGGTTGTTTAACAAACACTTCTTCTTGAATTTCTCCCTTTAAGAAGATACTTTTCACATCCATTTGAAACAATCTTATCTTCATACTACTTGCAAAGGCAAGCAACATTCTAATAGCTTCAATTCTGGCTACAGGAGCAAAAGTTTCTTCATAGTCAATACCTTCATTCTGATTGTAGCATTGTGCAACTAATCGAGCTTTATTTCTGAGAATGTTACCTTCTTCATCTAATTTGTTTTTGAAAATCCATTTAGTTCCAATGATGGATTTTCCTACAGGTTTTTCTATTAGTTCCCACAAATTGTTTTTCTGGAACTGATTTAATTCCTCTTACATAGAAATTGTCCAATAGGTATCCTTACAAGCTTCATCTACTGATTTTGGCTCTATTTCTAACACAAATGCACAAAAATTGCAGATATCTTGTGCTTTGCTACTGGTTTGTACCCCTTTAGATATATTTCCAATAATTTGTTCCTCGGGATGATCAGATCTAAACTTCCAAATGTTATGATTCTGATATCTATGGTTGAGATTCTAGTCTAACACTTGTGAATTGGTATTCTACTTGCTTTTATCATCTTCAAAGTATTCATTTTCACTATCATTATTAATCTTCAGCTTCTTGAAATTCTAGAACAGATCTTCATCAAACTGAACATTTATACTTTCCTCCACTCTTCTATCTTCAGTAAAATATACTCTGTAAGCTTTGCTTCTCGAGGAGTAACCAACAAGTATGGCAAGTTCAGACTTAGCATCAAACTTGTCTTTAGCATTTCCTATATTTAAGACAAAACATTTACATCCAAATGTCTTAAAATAGCCAACATTTGGAGTTTTATCGAACCAAATTTTAAAGGGTGTCTTTTTCAATATGGATCTAATGTGAGATCTGTTGGAAATTTGACAAGCTGTTCCTACAGCTTCTGCCTAGAGAAATTTAGGTAGATCTGTGGCATTTAACATAGTTCTAGCCATTTCTTGTAATGCCCTATTTTTCCTTTCCACAACTCCATTTTGAGCAGGAGTTCTAGGACAAGAGAATTCATGCAAAATTCCAAATGAATTGTAGAGGTTTTCAAATTCATAGTTTTCAAATTCACCTCCATGATCACTTCTAATTTTCTTCACTATTAGTTCCTTCTGATTCTGAATTCTTATGTAGAAATTCATGAACTCATTGCAAGTTTCATTTTTATGTGTCAAAAATATCACCCAAGTTAATCTAGAGAAATCATCAACAATAACAAAGGTATATTTTCGACCCCCAAGACTTGATACTTGAGAAGGACCAAACAAATTTAGATGTAGCTGTTCTAATGGCCTTTTGGTGGAAACAACACTTTTGCTGTGAAGAGCAGTTCTCTTCTTCTTCCCTAGCATACACTCACTGCACACTCTATCCTTCTTAAAAGTGAGTTTAGGCAGACCCCTAACAAGATCACCTATGGATAGCTTTCTAATATTCTTCATACTGATGTGACCAAGTCTTCTATGCCACATCCAATCGTCTTCACTAGTTGCTACCAAACAGGAATTGCTTGCAGAATTTTCACATGGAAAGTTTAATGTATATATTGAGCAATTTCTAATACTAGTAAATTTTGTTTCATTTGTGGTAGGATCAATAATGTAGCAGTTTTTCGCATTAAAAGAAATAGTATAGCCTTTATCACATAATTGTCCTACACTTAACAAATTTTGTTTTAATCCATTTACATGAAAGACATTCTCAATTATACCATTTTCAGATGTAATGTTTCCTATTGCAGTTATTTTACACTTTTCATTATTTCCAAACTTAACAGATCCTGAACTTAAGTTTTTAACTAAGTCAAGAAAACTTTTCTTACCTGTCATATGCTTTGAGCATCCAGTGTCCACAATCCATTTAGTTCAACGTGCTTGAAACTCCTTGTCACCCTGCAAATTATACTGAAATTAAAGCTTTTGGTACCCATATCTTCTTGGGTCCAATAGAGTTAGTCCTTAAAACATTTAATCTATTGCCTCTTGGCAGCCACATATGATCTGATCTTCGTTTGATGGCAAACACTGTGGTGCCATCTCTATAAGATCGAATCACTCCACCACAATAAGGTATTTCCTGTGGTGTATCATACCCTAGGCCATATTTATTCCCATTTGATCGTTGAGATCCTATTATTTTATTTAATCCTTTTTGTCCTTGAGTAAATTTACATATAGTATTTTTCAAATCTGATATAGTAGTTGATAGATTTTTATTTTCATCTTTTAATTCGCAATTATCACAACTATACTTATCTAAATTTGATTTTAGATTCCTATTTTCAACTATAGTTGATTCTAATTCAACAAATGAATTTTCTAAGCAATGATTTAATCTTTTAATTTCTTTCTTAAAATCTCTACACTTCACATATAAATTATCTACAGTAGATAAAAGACTGTTTATGTCTAAATCATCATGCTCATTTTCTGAACTAGAGGAAGTAGAGCATACCTCTTGTGCTGCAAAACAAACATTTGCTGCAGCTTCTTCAAAATCTGATGAATAGCTTGAAGAGCTACTGTCATCCCACGTAGCTTTGAGAGTCATCTTCTTTTTGTCCTTCAATCTCTCCTTCTTATCTTTTTGATCCTCTTCTGTCTGAAATGGACAGAAGGTTTGTATGTGCCCTTGCCTTTTACATTTGAAACATATAGGAACAGTTCTTTTAGAGTAGTTGGGCTTATTCTTTTTCTTCATGAATTTTCTGAAATTTCTTACCAACAACATGATCTCATCATCATCTGAGCTTGGAACTTCTTCTGTAGATGGAAATGCTATTTTCTTTTTCTTTTCAGCTTTCTTTTCAACAGTTCCTTCTTGCTCTTTCCAGTCCTTCATCTGAACTTTGTGGGCCAGAAGATTGCCCAACAATTCTTCAACTGTGTAGTTGTTAAGATCCTTGGAATCTTGAATAGATGTGGACTTCTGTTTCCACTCAACAGTTAAGCTCCTCAAGATCTTCTGTACCTGTTCACGTGAAGAGAACTCTTTTCCCAAGCCTTTCAGACTGTTAGTGATTTCAATAAATCTAGAAAACATTTCAATTATGTTTTCATTATCATTCATTTTAAACAGTTTAAGTTTTCTTAAAAGAATACTGATTTTTGTATCATTAACCTGGCTTGTACCTTCATGAGTAACTTGAAGGATTTTCCAGGCCTCATGAGCAGATTTACATGTAGATACTTTATTATATTGATCAGGAGTTAGTGCACAATAAATGGCATTCAACCCTCTAGCATCCAACTTGATGATTTTCTCATCCTCTTCAAACCAGTCCATAACATTACTTGTTGGAAGTGTAGTTCCAAGAACAACAATCTTCTAGAGTTTAACATCAGAACTCCTAAGGAAACACTCCATGCTATTCTTCCAATAGTTATAATTGGAGCCATCAAATAGAGGAGGTCTGTGGATGTTTTTTCCCTCAGCAAATTGAGCCATAAATCTAGATGGTTAAATCTTATGAAGGATTAACCTTGCTCTAATACCAATTGTTAGGATCGATAGACTCACCAGAGGGGGGGTGAATGGTGAAAGTGTGTAATTTTAAGTTCCTTTGATTGTTGAAACAAATGATTCAGATAAAAGTGAAATGAGATGAATTTAAACGAATGCAAAGTAGTAAAGAAAGATAACACACAACAAGTTTTAGGTGGTTCACCAACTTGGCTAGTCCACCCCCAAGATTCACTTGGGCTTCACTAAGTGTTTCAACACTTACACACTTGCTTTCAGGTCAAAGCAAGAACCAACAACACAGAAGTTTTCAGGTAAAAACTTCAGTAAACCAACCTCTAGAGTTTTTAGGTCAAAACTTAAACCAGCAACTAAATGTAGCTTTCAGGTTGAAGCCACGAACCAACAGCTTGAATCTTTCAATCAGAGTTTGGCGCACAAAGCTTTTTCTGCAGTAAGCCTTTAGAGTATACTTCACTGTTTGCAGACTTGAGTGTATTTGAAATTGGGGTGTAGCTCACTGTATAAATTATATCTGTTGTGTGTGTCTTCTACTCTTAAACTCCTCATATATATGCTAAAGGCATAACGATCATATTTTTCTTTCAACGGATGTATTCTGTTGTACTTACTAAATAATCAAACCTAAATATGGTAAGTTACCGTTCTGTCTGATATTCAGTAAATAACCTTTGAAAAATCTCAGGCTTTCGAATGGTTATAAAAATAACTTACCGAAAAGCATCCATAACGTGCCGATTCATCACTCATGTTCTGTTCTCTAAGTCACATGAGGATTTTAAGTTGCTCACGTGTAAAGTTGAATGTTCGGAGTCTTGTATTTAACTTACCGAAAGAGCTCCTGATTTTTGGATAGTTAACTACTGTAACTTACTAAACTTTCATTTAAGCCTCTAGCAGTTGTTCCTTCAAAACTGCACGTGCATAAAAACATAACTTAAGTTTCGGATAGTTAAGCCATTACTCACCGAAATTCTCTTGAGATTTCAGACAGTTATCTTTCTAACTCTCCTAAAAACCAATCTGAACATCTGTTTGAAATTCTACAGGTGGGAAAATCACTAACTTAAGTTTTGGATAGTTAAACCATAACTCACCGAAATTCTCTTAAGATTTTGGATAGTTATCTTTCTAACTCTCCGAAAACTTAAATGATCATCTTTCTGGAATTCTGCACGTGGCAATTTCAATAACTTAAGTTTCGGATAGTTAAACTGTAACTTACCGAAACTCCCTTTGAAATTTCGGATAGTTTACTAATTCTCTGATTTTTCTCTTTTAATATTTCAACTGCCAGCATCTCCATTTTGCACGTGCGTAACAAAATGACTTAAGTTTCGGAAAGTTATGCCTGTAACTTACCGAAAAACTCGAATAGATATCCAACTCTCCGAAAAGAAAACTCGGATAGTTATCTAACTCTCTGATAAGTCCTTTAAGCTTCCGTTCTATATTTCTGTACGTGATTTATTGAATGACTTAAGTTTCGGATAGTTAGCCTTTCTAACTTTCCGATTTTCCTTTTTCTTTCAGATAGTTAACTCCATAACTCTCCGATCATTCAACCAACTTAACAGTCTGATATAATAACTCTCCGAAGGCTTTGTAAAATTCGAATAGTTATCCTTCTAACTATTCGATAGTCTTGCTGCTGTTTTATTCTTCGAATGCTTGAACCTATAACTGTTTGATTTTACTGTAACTTGAAAGTATTATCATCTGGAGCCTTCTCAATCTGTTCGTCTATTTGGAAATTGTTCTAACAGCCTTCTAAACTGAAGCAGTGCAGACTTAACTGAAATACAATATGTTTCCTCACATAGGTTTTGCATTATCAAAATACTTAGGTTCTAACAATCTCCCCCTTTTTGATAATGACAAAAACCTTTACATTTATTTACATGTATTTCACTCCCTAGTGTATTACTATACAATCAGTCACCAAGAGAAAAATAAAACAAGAATTTATCAATACTATACTGACGAGAAGGGATTCCTCCCCCTAACTTTGAGCTAACTTCTCCCCCTATCTATGTGCTGAGTTTTTCTTCTCTTTTAATGATTCTCTTTCAGTGCTTGCTGGAAATTCTGTAACTGACCAAATTTTCAAATTCTTCTCCCCGTTTTTGTCATTATATAAAAAGGTAAGGACAGTAAAACTAAGTTTCTGTAAAACTGATATTGATTGTATCCTACACGAGTAGGATAATAGAAAAACAAGCTCCCATATGTTGAGCTTGATGAAAAAAAAATATATTTAAAGATCCTGTAAAGAACATATTCCTAGATTTTGTTTAATATGATTAAAAGTTGATTCATTTAAAGGTTTGGTGAAAATATCTACAAGTTGATTTTCTGTTGGCACAAACTTAAGTGAAATGTTCCCTTTCTCCACATGATCTCTAAGAAAATGATGTTTGATCTCGATATGCTTGGCTCTGGAATGAAGTACTGTATTCTTAGATAGACTAATTGCACTACTGTTATCACAAAATATGATTGAATTCTGAATTTTCAGTCTGTAATCTGGTAGAGTTTGCAACATCCAAAGGATTTGTGCACAGCACAATCCAGCTGCAATATACTCGACTTCAGTAGTAGATAAAGCTATACAATTTTGTTTCCTACTAAACGATGAGATCAAAGAACATCCAAGTAGTTGACAAGTACCACTAGTGCTTTTTCTATCAAATCTGCTGCCTGCATAATCTACATCACTATAACTTGTTAAAATCAAACTACTGTCAGCTGAGTAGAATAATCCAAAATCTTTTGTTCCTTGAAGATATCTGAAAATCCTTTTAACTAATTTCAAATGTGATTCCTTTGGTGATGCTTGAAATCTAGCACATAAGCATATACTAAACATAATATCTAGCCTGCTAGCTGAAAGGTATAACAGGGATCCAATCATACCTCTATATTGCCTTTGATCCACTGCAACACTTGAATCATCTATTTCTATTTTAATGCTTGAATTCATTGGAGTATTTGCGGATTTGATGTTTTCATAACCAAATTTCTTCAACATCTCTTTGCAGTATTTTCTTGATTCACAAAGATACCATTATGCATTTGATGAATCTGTAATCCCAAGAAAAACTTCAATTCTCCCATCATGCTCATTCCGAATTTATTTTTCATCAAATTTTGCAATTCATGACAGAGATCTTCTGAAGTGGCTCTAAAGACTATATCATCAACATTTATCTGAACAATCAACATGTGTACATCAAAAGTTTTGATAAACAAAGTGTTGTCCACTTTGCCTATAGAAAAATTATTTTTAGTTAAAATTTTTTTCAATTTCACATACCAAGCTCTAGGTGCTTGTTTCAAACCATATAGAGCCTTTCTCAGTTTGTAGACATGATCCGACTTGAGTTCATCTTCAAATCCAGGAGGTTGTTTAACAAACACTTCTTCTTGAATTTCTCCATTTAAGTAGACACTTTTCACATCCATTTGAAACAATCTTATCTTCATACTACTTGCAATGGCAAGCAACATTCTGATAGCTTCAATTCTGGCTACAGGAGCAAAAGTTTCTTCATAGTGAATACCTTCCTGCTGATTGTAGCCTTGTGCAACTAATCGAGCTTTATTTCTAAAAATGTTACCATCTTCATCTAATTTGTTTTTGAAAATCCATTTAGTTCCAATGATGGATTTTCCTGTAGGTTTTTCTATTAGTTCCCACACATTGTTTTTCTAAAACTGATTTAATTCTTCCTGCATAACCATTGTCTAGTAGGTATCCTTACAAGCTTCATCTACTGATTTTGGCTCTATTTCTGACACAAATGCACAAAAATTGCAGATATCTTGTGCTTTACTTCTGGTTTGTACCCCTTTAGATATATTTCCAATAATTTGTTCCTCGAGATGATCAGATCTAAACTTCCAACTATTATGATTCTGATATCTATGGTTGAGATTTTGGTCTAACAGTTGTGAATTGGTATTATGCTTGCTTTTATCATCTTCAAAGTATTCATTTTCACTATCATCATTAATCTTCAGCTTTTTGAAATTCTGGAACAGATCTTCACCAAACTGAACATTTATACTTTCCTCCACTCTTCTATCTTCAGCAAAATATACTCTGTAAGCTTTGTTTCTCGAGGAGTAACCAACAAGTATGGCAAGTTTAGACTTAGCATCAAACTTGTCTTTAGCATTTCCTGTATTTAAGACAAAACATTTACATCCAAATGTCTTAAAATAGCCAACATTTGGAGTTTTATCGAACCAAATTTTAAAGGGTGTCTTTTTCAATATGGATCTAATGTGAGATCTGTTGGAAATCTGACAAGCTGTTCCTACAGCTTCTGCCTAGAGAAATTTAGGTAGATCCGTGGCATTTAACATAGTTCTAGCCATTTCTTGTAATGCCCTAGTTTTCCTTTCCACAACTCCATTTTGAGTAGGAGTTCTAGGATAAGAGAATTCATGCAAATTCCAAATGAATTGTAGAGGTTTTCAAATTCACCTCCATGATCACTTCTAATTTTCTTCACTGTTAGTTCCTTCTGATTCTGAATTCTTATGCAGAAATTCCTGAACTCATTGCAAGTTTCATTTTTATGTGTCAAAAATATCACCCAAGTTAATCTAGAGAAATCATCAACAATAACAAAGGTATATTTTCGACCCCCAAGACTTGATACTTGAGAAGGACCAAACAAATCTAGATGTAGCTGTTCTAATGGCCTTTTGGTGGAAACAACATTTTTGCTGTGAAGAGCAGTTCTCTTCTTCTTCCCTAGCGTACACTCACTACACACTCTATCCTTCTTAAAAGTGAGTTTAGGCAGACCCCTAACAAGATCACCCATGGATAGCTTTCTGATATTCTTCATACTGATGTGACCAAGTCTTCTATGCCACATCCAATCGTCTTCACCAGTTGCTACCAAATAGGAATTGCTTGCAAAATTTTCACATGGAAAGTTTAATGTATATATTGAACAATTTCTAATACCAGTAAATTTTGTTTCATTTGTGGTAGGATCAATAATGTAGCAGTTTTTCGCATTAAAAGAAACAGTATAGCCTTTATCACATAATTGTCCTACACTTAACAAATTTTGTTTTAATCAATTTACATGCAAGACATTCTCAATTATACCATTTTCAGATGTAATATTTCCTATTGCCGTTATTTTACACTTTTCATTATTTTCAAACTTAACAGATCCTGAACTTAAGTTTTTAACTGAGTCAAGAAAGCTTTTCTTACCTGCCATATGCTTTGAGCATCCACTGTCCACAATCCATTTAGTTGAACATGCTTGAAACTCCATGTCACCCTACAAATTATACTGAAATTAAAGCTTTTGGTACCGACATCTTCTTGGGTCTAGTAGAGTTAGTCCTTAAAACATTAAATCTATTGCCTCTTGGCAGCCACATATGACCTGATCTTCGTTTGATGGCAAACACAGTGGTGCCATCTCTATAAGATCGAATCACTCCACCACAATAAGGTATTTCCTGTGGTGTATCATACCCTAGGCCATATTTATTCCCATTTGATCGTTGAGATCCTATTATTTTATTTAATCTTTTTTGTCCTTGAGTAAATTTACATATAGTATTTTTCAAATTTGATATAGTAGTTGATAGATTTTTATTTTCATCTTTTAATTCACAATTATCACAACTATACTTATCTAAATTTGATTTTAGATTCCTATTTTCAACCATAGTTGATTCTAATTCAGCAAATGAATTTTCTAAGCAATGATTTAATGTTTTAATTTCTTTCTTAAAATCTCTACACTTCACATATAAATTATTTATAGTAGATAAAAGACTGTTTATGTCTAAATCATCATGCTCATTTTCTGAAATAGAGGAAGTAGAACATACCTCTTGTGCTGCAAAACAAACATTTGCTGCAGCTTCTTCTTTAGAATCTAATGAACAGCTTGAAGAGCTACTATCATCCCACATAGCTTTGAGAGCCATCTTCTTTTTGTCTTTCAATCTTTTCTTCTTATCTCCTTGATCCTCTTTTGTCTGAAATGGAAAGAAGGTTTGTATGTGCCCTTGCCTTTTACATTTGAAACATGTAGGAATAGTTCTTTTAGAGTAGTTGGGCTTATTCTTTTTCTTCATGAATTTTCTGAAATTTCTTGCCAACAACATGATCTATTCATCATCTGAGCTTGGAACTTCTTTTGTAGATGGAAATGCTATTTCCTTTTTCTTTTCAGCTTTCTTTTCAACAGTTCCTTCTTGCTCTTTCTAGTCCTTCATATGAACTTCGTGGGCCAGAAGATTGCCCAACAATTCTTCAACTGTCTAGTTGTTAAGATCATTGGAATCTTGAATAGATGTGGACTTCTGTTTCCACTCAACAGTTAAGCTCCTCAGGATCTTCTGTACCTATTCACGTGAAGAGAACTCATTTCCCAAGCCTTTCAGACTATTAGTGATTTCAATAAATCTAGAAAACATTTCAGTTATGTTTTCATTATCATTCATTTTAAACAGTTTAAGTTTTCTTAAAAGAATACTAATTTTTTTATCCTTAACCTAGCTTGTACCTTCATGAGTAACTTGAAGGATTTTCTAGGCCTCATGAGCAGATTTACATGCAGATACTTTATTATATTGATCAGGAGTTAGTGCACAATAAGTGGCATTCAACCCTCTAGCATCCAACTAGATGATTTTCTCATCCTCCTCAGACTAGTCCATAACATTACTAATTGGAAGTGTAGTTCCAAGAACAACAATCTTCTAGAGTTTAACATCAAAACTCCTAAGGAAACACTCCATTCTATTATTCCAATAGTTATAATTGGAGCCATCGAATAGGGGAGGTCTGTGGATGTTTTGTCCCTCACCAAATTGAGCCATAAATCTAGATGGTTAAATCTTATGAAGGATTAACCTTACTCTGATACCAATTGATAGGATCGATAGACTCACTAGAGGGGGGGGTGAATGGTGAAAGTGTGTAATTTTTAAGTTCTTTTGATTGTTGAAACAAATGATTCAAATAGAAGTGAAATGAGATGAATTTAAACGAATGCAAAGTAGTAAAGAAAGATAACACAGCAAGTTTTAGGTGGTTCACCAACTTGGCTAGTCCACCCCCAAGATTCACTTGGGCTTCACTAAGTGTTTCAACACTTACACACTTACTTTCAGGTCAAAGCAAGAACCAACAACACAGAAGTTTTCAGGTAAAAATTTCAGTAAACCAACCGCTAGAGTTTTCAGGTCAAAACGCAAACCAACAATTGAATGTAGCTTTCAGGTTGAAGCCACGAACCAACATCTTGAATCTTTCAATCAGATTTTGGCGCATAGAGCTTTTTCTACAGTAAGTCTTTAGAGTATACTTCACTGCTTGCAGACTTGAGTGTATTTGAAATTGGGGTGCAGCTCACTGTATAAATTATATCTGTTGTGTGTGTCTTCTACTCTTAAACTCCTCATATATATGCTAAAGGCATAACGATCATATTTTTCTTTCAACGGATGTATTCTGCTGTACTTACTAAATAATCAGACTTAAATATGGTAAGTTATAGTTCTGTCTGATATTCAATAAATAACCTTCCGAAAATCTTAGGCTTTTAGATGGTTATAAAAATAACTTATCAAAAAGCATTCATAACTTGCCGATTCATCACTCATGTTCTGTTCTTTGAGTCACATGAGGATTTTAAGTTGCTTACGTGTAAAGTTGAATGTTCGGAGTCTTGTATTTAACTTACCAAAAGAGCTTCTGATTTTCGGATAGTTAACTACTGTAACTTACCAAACTTTCATTTAAGCCTCTGACAGCTGTTCCTTCAAAACTGCACGTGCATAAAAACATAACTTAAGTTTCGGATAGTTAAGCCATAACTCACCGAAATTCTCTTGAGATTTCGGATACTTATCTTTCTAACTCTCCGAAAAACCCATCTGAACATCTGTTTGAAATTCTACACGTGGGAAAATCACTAACTTAAGTTTCGGATAGTTAAACCATAACTCACCGAAATTCTCTTAAGAATTCGGATAATTATCTTTCTAATTCTCCGAAAACTTAAATGATCTTCTTTCTGGAATTCTGCATGTGGCAATTTCAATAACTTAAGTTTCGGATAGTTAAACTGTAACTTACCGAACTCTCTTTGAAATTTCGGATAGTTAACTAACTCTCTGATTTTTCTCTTTTAATATTTCAACTACCGACATCTCCATTTTGCACGTGCGTAATAAAATGACTTAAGTTCTGAAAAGTTATGCTTGTAACTTACCGAAAAACTCGAATAGTTATCTAACTCTCCGAAAAGAAAACTCGGATAGTTATCTAACTCTCTGATAAGTCCTTTAAGCTTCCGTTCTATATTTCTGCACGTGATTTATTGAATAACTTAAGTTTCGGATAGTTGGCCTTTCTAACTTTCCGATTTTCCTTTTTCTTTCGGATAGTTAACCCCATAACTCTCTGATCATTCAACCAACTTAACTATCTGATATAATAACTCTCCGAAGGCTTTATAAAATTCGGATAGTTATCCTTCTAACTGTCTGATAGTCTTGCTGCTGTTTTATTCTTCGGATGCTTGAACTTGTAACTGTCCGATTTTACTGTAACTTGAAAGTATTACCATCTGGAGCCTTCTCAATCTATTCGTCTGCTTGGAAATTGTTCTAACATCCTTCTAAACTAAAGCAGTGCAGACTTAACTGAAATACAATATGTTTCCTCACATAGTTTTTGCATTATTAAAATACTCAGGTTCTAACATAAATGTGGGTCAGAACGTGTGTGTTTCGATGGAGGAAAAAGAAAAGACGTGAAGAAGTGGAAAACTGGTAGTGATTAAACGTGGAGGATATGCATGAAATGAAGATACAGTATAAAAGGCATAGAGTTCTCGTTGATCAAACTATCCTTGCACACAAAACGAAAAATCTTTTGAAGGATCAAACTATCCCTACACATCAAACAAAAAATCTTTTCAAGGATCAAAAACACCTCTTCGAGGAAAAGCTCTCAAGTGGAAGAAAGTTCAGTGAAGCATAAAAAGGTAAGATTTCCGTCACTGAAGATTTGAAGTATCAAAAGAAAGCAAATTCGGTGAAGCATAAAAAGACAAGATTTTCGTCACTAAAGAATTGCTGAAGAAGAAAGAAGAAGAAGAAAGATCTCAAATAGGGAGAAATGTTTTAAATTCTGCAAATTAGTTTTCTCTGTTTGTAGTTATGAAATTGTTTAGATGATACATGGTATCGAGATATAATTGCATCTACAATTTCTAAGGAGAATTGGATTGTATATTGTAATTGAAACCTTGAATAAAAATGATTTTATGAAAACAATGTCTTGACTTGTTTTTGAGTTTTAAAGTTTCAATTATATTCAAAAATATTGAAAAACACAATTCACCCCCCTCTTGTGTAGTCATACGATCCTACAAGTGGTATTAGAGCTTTGTTAATAATCTTTGATATAAAATCGATACCAACTTATTTAATATCATTGCTTATTCAACCTTCCTTGTTTTTAAATAGAAATTAATATCTGAGCATACGTTTAGCTTTCTTGATTTAAGGCTCAAGTTGTTTTAAAGTTTTTAGACTATTTAAAATCAAATAGGTTGAAAAATCTAAGGTAAGATGGCTACTGGAAATGGTAATTTTTCTTTATATGAAGGCTAAAATCTTAATCACCCTCCTTTATTTGATGGAATACATTTTGAATATTGGAAATATAGGATGACTATTTTCCTTCAAAGTATAGATCATAAGTTGTGGTTCATGATTTCTAAATCATATACTCCATTATCTACCCCTTATAATTCCTGGACAATTACTGAAAAAGAAAATAAAACTCTGAATGCTAAGGGCTTAAATATTTTATTTTGTACATTGAGTTATGAACAGTTCAGTAAAGTGTCGGCATATAAATCTACTTATGAGGTGTGGCATGCATTAGAAGTTTCACATGAAGGTACTTCTCAAGTTAAAGAAACTAAAATAAACATGTTGATTCATAAGTATGAACTCTTTAATATGCATGAAGACGAAAGTATTTCTGAGATGTTTTCCAGATTTCTTGATATCATAAACTCTTTAAAATGCTTAGGAAAGAATTTTGAACAGAAGGATTTGGTGAGGAAAATTCTCAAATTCCTAAGTTCTAAATGGTCTCAGAAAGTAACATCAATTGAGGAATCACGAGATTTAAATGTTTATACCATGAATGAACTTATAGGAAACTTAACAACTTATGAAGTTCAATTAAATGAATCACAAAGTCACAACAAACTAAAAATGAAGAAAGAAATAGCCTTTGAAATTAATTCAAATTCTGATATATCTACTGATTCTAACGAGGATTTGATTTTGCTAACTAGGAAATTCAAGAAAGCATGGAAAGCTAGGAAACAACAAAGGAACAAGAATGATAACCCCTCAATGTCAAAATCACTAAATGACAAGAATTGTTCATCCAAAAAGTATGTATGTTACAACTGTAAGAAACCTGGACATCATTCTCCAAATTGTCCTATAAGGAAAATGAAAAGCAAAGTAGGACAAATCAGAAGAAGACAACTTAGAAAACTCAGAAAAAGTTTTACAAGAAAAAGGCTTTGAAGGTCACTTGGGATGACACATCTAAAGAGTCTGAATTTGAGGAATCATCATCAAAATCTTCACATTCAGAAGGAGAACAAGAGTTAGAAGACGTTGCTCATGTGTGCTTCATGGCAGATGAGTCTGAGGTAATATCTGATCTTGAAAGTTATTCAAATTTCAACTTTGATGAATTATTATGTGCTTATCGTACATTATTACAAAAACGTAAAGTTTGTAAACTAGAAAATAAGAATATTAGAAACTCTTTATCCATTGTGGAAGAAGAAAATTGTTTCCTGTCTACTACTTTAGAAAAGTTTAAATGTGATAATGAAAATCATGCTAGAGATTTGCATAAATTTAGATTTAATGAATGTGTCTTGCATGAACAAATACAGAATACAAATGCTAAAAAATTAAAGATAGAATCTGAAAATGAAATGCTTAGAAATAATATAAATGAACTTGAATTAGAAATAGATAAATTAAAACTGAGAGAGATAGATAAAGAATATTTAGATATATACAAGGAACTAAAAATTTTAGACTGTATTATTCTAAGGATAGTTCAATAGATCTTATAGGATATACTAATGTTGATTATGTAGGGTCTAAATCTGATAGAAAGAGTACCAGTGGCACATGTCAATTATTGGGAAATAATTTGGTATCATGGTTTAGTAAAAAGCAAAACTATGTAGCACTTTCTATTACAGAAGCTGAATATGTTGCTGTTGCACTGTGTTGCACTCAGATTTTGTGGATAAGGCAAACTTTAGAAGATTTTGGATTATCTTATGATACAACTAAGATTTATTGTGACAGTAGTTCTGCAATAAATCTTTCCAAAAATCCTATGTTACATTCAAGAGCAAAGCATATAGAGGTTAGACATCATTTTCTAAGAGATAATGTAATTAAAGGAAAAATTAAATTAGAATTTGTGTCTAGTAAAAATCAATTAGCTGATATATTTACAAAACCTCTAGACGAAAATACATTCTGCAACATTAGATTAAATTTGGGTATTTGTAGGCTATGTGATGTATAAAATGCTTAAACTCCACATAAAAAGATAAAAAGTATTGATGATGTTGTTCACCTCATAGATATTATATACTTATCATAAATATCTAAAGTAATATCTAAACTGTTGCTTAAGATACTATGTATTTATTGTAAAATCATAGTAGTATCTTATTGATTTTAAGTAGTTAATCAATTTTAATGGTTTTTACGATTTTAAGTGGAAGTGTAAATGAAAAACATTAAATACTTCTAACATTCTAAAATTTTGAATAAGTGTTTTCTTTGAATCAAGGAAAGTGCATATGATCATGCATAAATTTGACTTAATTGATTAAACTTGTAGAATAAGTTATATGTAACTCATCTTAAATTGTTAATCAAAAGTTGTTTATAATGAAAAAGTGCATAATATTAACGGTTAAATGATGGTTAATTGCATAATATTTAGCTTATCATATGAGAATTAAGCCATTATGTTATAATTGCACTGTTATAAGCTTTAATTAAAGAATCTACTTAATTTGAGAGAATTAATGTTAATTTAGTACATTTCTGAACTGTCGGTAAGTTGCAGGTTGTGAAATTTCCTAATATTTCGAACAGTTATATTTAACATATTGTTTGTGTTTTCCCGGCACGACACCAGAATATCTAGTTAGATCTCCAATAACGTACCAGAAAAACTTAGATTTGTTACTTCTATTTTTACTGAGTTAATTTATCTTTGTGCCTATTCTTTCTTTTAGAAGTAAACAAACAACCTTTAATACAATTTAGATATTAAGTCCAATTTGTACTTTAACTGCAACTGCAGAGTGTCTATTGTATCAGTGTGCAAGTACAAGTCGATCCCATAGGGAATTGCTGAAGAACTTGAGAACTGTTCGTTTGTTAAGAATCAAATTTATATATTCAATAAGCTCTCTGTTGAATTACAGTTAACTCAACGGACAAAGTTAATTTTGTTATAGCTAATTCAACAGACTAACCTCGTGGACTTAAGTTAACCCCACAAGCCTGTCTTTTCTTTTTAATACTACTATTTACAGAGGAATTCGGCCAACCATTGGGCAATTCCACAGATTGTAAATAACATCAATTAAGCTCTTTAATGTTAGTTAACATTGGATTTATCATTAAGCAATACTAATATTTAGATAATTCAAATAGTAACCATTAAAATCTTTAAGTCTTTTGAACGAACCAATTTTAGTAAACTGTAAAACTAAAACAACATAAAACAATCACAACATTGACAAAGATAACATTAATCACGATACAACACAAACAATACAACACTCAAATATAACATACAAACATAGATAAATTGTTTTTGGTATTTTTGTTTTAATATGAATATGGAAATGGGCGAAAGGTGAAATGTAAAGTAATCTCACTCGATAGTAAATACTTCCGACACTACTTGCAACGCGATTACACCACTTACAATTCTGTCTCCTCTCCCTATAGAATCGCAAGTCTAGAATTGCAAGATAATCTTCTCTTCAGCATACAGGCATCAACCCGAAGCCAAGGCTAAAAGCTTTACGATCTCCTGAAATATGAGTCGGCGCTTGGTGAAAATGGCTTCCCTTCCCGCGACACGATCACTCCTCACAGTGGTTGTCAGGCACTGTATTTGGCTCGGAATCGACCCGACATCAAGAAAGTATTCTCACAAACCTTCAATGGTTGGTGATTATGGTGGTGGTAATGATGGTTGGTGTGATACTTCGGAGAATCGCCGATACTGTCTGCAGAAAGCTCGGTGCTCCTCTTC
This sequence comes from Cymodocea nodosa, assembly GCA_036874045.1. Lineage (NCBI taxonomy): Eukaryota > Viridiplantae > Streptophyta > Magnoliopsida > Alismatales > Cymodoceaceae > Cymodocea > Cymodocea nodosa. The sequence continues at coordinate 16,648,950 of JAZBRI010000003.1, read as the reverse complement.
TGTATACACTGGCCGTCCATCGATCACACACTTTTTCTTCTTTTTCTTCTTTTCTTTTATATTTCTTTAGTAGTAATTGCTTATGCTTGAATGGTCGATTGGATTTCCATCATTCATATCAACAGCGATGCTTTCTTCTCCCTACGCGATATGTGTAGTCGTGGTTTTTTTCTTCCAACTGTCTTGTTTCTGCAACCGCTACAATGGCATATTAGAAAATAAATAGTCTATGGAGTTACAAATAACTCAACGGACTTTCTTCGTTGATTTAACTATAAAACACGTGCATGAATTTAAGTATCCGATGCTTAGATGCATTTCGAATACTTATAAACTTAACTATCCGATACTCAAATGCATTTCGAATAATTAGAGATAACTCACCGATATATAACTTAAGTAAATCTACTAGATCTCGACACTTGTCAGCAGTAGTTTAATCATAAAATAACATTTTAGAGAGTTACAGAGCTAACTATCCGATGCTCAGATGCATTTCGAATAGTTAGAGATAACTCACTGAAAATCCACTTAAGTCACTTTCCCAGAACATGACACGTGTCCTCAGCTATTTTATAAATAAAAAGAGATTTCAGAGAGTTATACATATAATTGTCCGATGCCCAGCTGCAATTTCGGATAGTTATAGATAACTCACTGAAATTTCACTTAAGTCATGCATTATGGTTTCGACACATGTACTTCAAGAAATAATAAAATATTCTTTCAAAATATAACTGTTCGGCAATTTAAACATAACTATCCGATATGTTCGGTCCGTTAAACATAACTGTCTGAAATATGTTCGATATGTTAAACATAACTGTCCGAATTATCAGAAAATTCGGATACTTAAGAATTTCACAGCCTGCAACTTAACGATAGTTCAGAAATGTACTAAATTGACATTAATTCCCCAAAATTAAGCAGATTCTTCAATTATAACATAATGGCTTAATTCTTATATGATAAGCTAAATATTATGCAATTAACCATCATTTAACCATTAATAATATGCACTTTTTCATTCTAAACACTTCCCCTATATCTAAATTTTGCTAGTCCCTTAGCAAACTAAGATCTAATTAATTGGTCTTTCTAAAAGTGCTAGAACTAATTCTTCTTCTTTCTTTTTTTCTTCTGTTTAGCATAAAAATATATTCTGTATGTTTCAGTAATCAACTTGCAAATATACTTAGAATATATGTCAATTACATACAAAGTATATCATCATCACATAGGTGTTAATTATATTATCGTTTTTTCTTCTTTTCATCATCTACCATCTTGAATTTTCCAATAAGATTTCTAGAAGAAATTTCAACAACATACGAATCAAAATACAATCCAATTCAATATGATTAAGACAAGTAGAATAAAGAATTGTATCTCTATTAAACAACTTCAAAAGTCAATTCTAGATTCATATTACAGCAATTTTAGATAACAGAAAATATACTCGATTCATAAGATATCTATATTTCACAAAACACTTGTATCTTTTCAGAACAGTATGTGTATATATATATATTTTTCGTACTTTAAAAGTTAATTTGACAAGCTTGAATTATACAGAGCTTTCTAATGTACCCATGTAATGAGCTTTTAGTCAACAATCCCAAATCTAATCAGGATCTTAGGTTGCCAGATTTCAAGAGTCCTTTTTCAGGTCAACAATCCTTACATACCTATTTGCTCAAGTACAAAAGGCTCATGACCAAACAAGTCAATAAACTCTCAAATTTTATTTTTTTATTTTTTTTAATATTTTTTTTTTAAATTCAAACATAAAACAAAACATTAATCACATACTATATATGTATGTATTTCATTAATACAGATGTAGCTATCATTTACTGTAAATGTGAATCCATAACAATAAGCTCATACTTTTTCTGTAGTTTAATAAGATCTACACATAAATCATTCTACAAGTTCAATCAGTCAAATTAAATGTATCTTTCATCATATATGTTTCATTTAATCTAGAATTCACATTTTAGCTCCTTCAGGACTTCAAATAATTTACTGATTTTTCATTAAGCATTCTAATTTCATTTTAAAATTGTGAAACTGTTAAACTCATGAAATTCAGAAAAAACATAAGATACTATATCTAGATTTGCATAATTAGTAAATTCTATAGCATCTTATATAGCCTTCTAAATATAACATTCAATCAGTTACAATTTATATAAATTTTACAGTTTCAATTATTGGATAGTTACAGCAAGTTCATAAAAATTTTCAATTTCCACAACTTTGCAATACTATTTTAATTTCTTTAATTAACAAACTTACATGGCTGTTACTTTAATTACCTCCCCCCATACCTACATTTTGCATTGTCCTCAATGTAAAAGATTTGACAATAAGTACAGTAATTGTAGCAGGCATGAATACAGTTTTGTTTGATTTAAAATTCAGGATAAGTAATTGGTTACATACCTTGTTCCGTTTATATCTCCTTCTACATATTCCGATTTTTGATTCTGAAAATCTTTTCTTCACAGATAAAAGCAAAATATAAAACAAAATAACACTTAACAGATATTAATAAATCAGTGTCTTGTGTGGAACTCAGGCTCCTATGCCTTTGGTGGCTCACAAGCAAGCTAGTTGATTTCCCAGAACAGATACCAACAAACTGGATTGATATTTTGGTTTTTTTTTTTTTTTTATAAAATAAAATGAAAACTATATTTTTTTTTTCTAAAAATAAACGTAGAATACACACAACATTAAACACACAAAATCACAGCTTAAGAACATGATTGAAAAGTAGGAACAAATGGAATAAATGTATCAGTCCAAGCAAACTTTTTAGGCATAGTTCTTCTTGTTATTAATTCTGTTTTAATGCAGTTCTTGTTCCTTGTTAATTTCTAAACATGTAATATATTATAAATTTCAAATACAAGTGTATTACCATTAATGATATGAAATGCAGAAAGGGATCATTTTTGGTTCCAAGGTAATGTAGCAGTTTCTATTTCTACATTTATTTCAATATACTCCTCTTCCCACTTCCATTCATTTGTCTTCCATAATCCATATTTGAAATTTCATCAGTTCATCCCACCATCTTATCAGACATAAAGTAGGATCATCTTCTTCATTATACCACATTCCTATTTGAATTTTATTAAATTCTGCAAATGGTGGTTTAGCTATATCACTCGGTACAGGTAAAATTTCTATATATTCATCATAACTGTCTATGCTCACTATGTATAAATCAGATCCATATGCTATTGATATATCTATAACAAGATATATATATCCATCTAGTATGACATGTGTTTGGTTAATTAATGATTTCTGTCCTAGATATATTATAATATTTTCATTCTAAGATCTATTTAGAAAATTATACACACTTAAGCGTAAATCTTCACCCCAATTTCCTATAGGTCTCCAATAATATAATTTTTCAGGAATTGCAGAATTTCTATCACAAAATATTAAAGCCGATCCACAATTTACAGTTGGTACTTCAAATCTATTAGGTCTTCCTATATTCCACTCTTCTCCTGTTATAGGATTTCTTATCAAAATATTAGGTAATAATAAACTTGCATACCTTGGTCTCGTCTTGTATGTGATTAATCCTTCATCTATCCCCATAATATGATTTATTCCTTCTAATGCATTAGGTGGAATTCCAGTAGTTTCTTCCATAGCTAGATATTCATGGTTAATTGAACTACGATTAAATGACCTCCATATGAATCCATCTCTAATCTTAGTCATTTTTGCAGCTTGTAGTCCCTGAAAATATTTTTCTTCAATACAGTCTTTCATTTCCTTTGATACACAACACAGCCTGCATAGATCTTTAGCTGATAAGTTACTTAGTACTTCCCTTAGTACATCCAACGGTAATTGCATCAATTTCATTTGTCGATTCTGTATAACACAAACAAAAATTTAGTAGAGACAAAAATTAACATAACTACTGCACACCCTTGTGGAGTTAAGGAGTAACTCAACAGACTAAGTTCGTTGAGTTAAGGACTAACTCTACGATACTATTAACTAAAAATAAAAACATATATACATACAGATAGTTGCTTTAGATATGCTGCTTCATTCAGCTATCCTCCTAGAAGAGGTATCAATTTCATTAACCGTTCTAATGACAGGATTAGGTATAGCTTGTATTGGAAATCCTCCAATAGGTCTACCTTCCATTGGTTCCTTCTATCTAAGTGGTATATTTCTATTCTGATTTTGAATTGCAGCACTTCCAAATACAAAATCTAGACAATTGTTTAATTGTAGGATTATCTTTACTAATTTCTCTATTCTAGATCCTTATTCCAGTAATGCTTCATAACTTATATTCTTCTCATTTATATTTTCTCCTCCCTGGAAATTGTTGTTTCTCCAAGATAAATTCGGGTGATTTCTCTAATTAGGATTATAAGAATTTCCCAAGTTATCTCTCTAGTTTCTAGCATAAATAATATCTAAATCATTTATATTTGCATTCTTTTTTGCTAGCTTTTGATTTAATAATAACTCTTCTATTTTCTTTGTTAATTCATTTAATTTCACCTCAAGCATAGTACTTGAATCTATTTCATGCACTCCTCTTGGCAATATTTTTTTATCTACAATAGCTTCAACCGAATTTTCCCATTGTGCAGTTCTTTTTGCAAAGTTTTCTAAATATGCCCAAGCTTCTTCACTACATAACTTTAAAAATCCATTTTGACAAGTAGATTCTAATAAAGATTTTGTTGAAACATCTATGCCTTCATAAATTATACCTATTAATTGTGTTTTACTCATTACATAATGTGGACATTGAGTTAGTAAATCTTTAAATCTTTCAAAATATTTCCAGAATGATTCACGCTATTTTTGGCTACACATTAATATTTCTTTCTTCTTTTTAATCGTTTGATGTGTTGGATAATATTTTTCCAGAAAAATAGAGTAAAATTCAGTCCATGTAGAAATTGAATCAGGCGATAAAGTATATAACCATCTCTTAGCTGTCTTTTAAAGAAAAAGGGATATATCTAAGTTTAATAGCATCTATACTCATGTTCGGCATTTTCATCATTTGACAAATTTCATTAAATTCTCTAAGGAAATAATAGGCACTCTTTTTCTAATCCATGAAAATGTGGCAATTGATTAATATAATTAGATTTCTATTCAAACCTATCTCCCTCAAAGGTTGGCAATCAAATACAAGAAGGTTCATCAACTAATTTAGGATACAGAATCTCTCCTAATGGTTTTTCTACTAGAGCAGTCATCTCTACGTTCTCTTTTAAAGAAAGGTTAGCTACACCCTAAAGAAGTTCGTTAAAGTTAAGTTCAAAAATTTTTTCAGTACTCCTCTGCAATGAAATTTCCTAGGTAGGTGTTCTTACTAATCATTTAGTGCTTAGAGAACAGGTCCATGTGCTCATAAATAAATAGCAGAAGATTAATTACATACCAATCTAAAGCTTTCCATTCAATAAATATTTGTTGTCGGATGAAGTTGAATAAGCTGCTTCTCCTTCCAGTTCCTCCAACGCATTCTCCTTTCTTTTAAAAGTGCTGGTAACTCGTAAATAACATTCTATTTTATATATATACTGCACATCCATAAAGTGAATAAATCTCATTGCAAGAACATGTCTTGCAACATGCATCGTGGTTCCTATTTTTATGGGTACGTGTACCACTACTAATTTCAAATTTTGGTAACCGCTAAACCGACGAAGTTTCGTTCCTAGTTAAAAGAATAACTATTCTGCTTAATCCACGAACTAACCTCGTTGAGTTACAGATAACTCAATGGAACACAGTCGGTAACTGTTGCTAACTCCACGGACTAACTTCGTTGAGTTATAGATAACTCAACGGAGTGACCTTATATTATATTATTGACCTTGTGGAGTTACGTTTAACTCAACGAACTTACTTCGTTGAGTTAACACTTAGCAACTTCTAAGTTTTACTCTCGTAAGTACCTCTTTGTATTTTTTTTTTTCTTTTTTTTTCTGCTAACTGAAATAAAGTTAAATCTATGTCATTAATGCATCATTCTGATTAAAATTTGTTTAAATCTGAACATTACATAAAGATTTAACTTGCAGGTCATTTTATGTTATGCAGAATTTATATTTTACCTTGCAACATGTAAAATTTTTTTTAAGCATTTATCTTATCATTCAGCAAATTGTAAATCTGTTACATATTCATTCATAAAGTTCCACAAATTACATAATATTCAATAAATTCCATTCATTTCACATCCAAAACATATATAAAAATTGCATCTGAAAAATTATATTCATTAATACGAATCAATTACATTACAAGTACATCATACAATTTCATACAATTTTACACAAGTAGACGAACAATACAATTTAATCTCTATTCCTAAGTTCATCTACTTCCTTTTGAAGTTTTTCTAATTGAAGTTCTAATTGACTAATTCTTTCTACAACTCCTGTAATGCCTCTAGAAGGTACAACTATCTCTGTAGTTACAAAATTTTTGTATTCTTTCACTAAAATGGTTCTTGATCTGATCCTTTTTGATGTCCATTTAGTGAAATCGATATAGTCCACCATCAGTAGTGGAATCAAATCTCCATAAAACAATTTTTTCTTTACTGCTTTCAGCTTGGAGATAAAAACTGCAGACCAATTTATTTGAACCCTGTTCACAACTGCATATGTGGCTCATTTGACAAATTGACTTAATTCTATGTCATGGCCCTGTTGTTGATAGACATTTTTAATCAGAATGTTAGCTACCACGTGTGTTTTACCACTTAAATGCTTCAATCTGTTTAATAAAGGCACACCAGGATTGATAGCTAAACAATCTTTGATTTCCTGTTCAGTCCACTCGACGGCAATTGTATCTTCCAAAATTTTTATTCCTTCATTCTTTAAACCAAAAATGTTGTGGAGAAGCTCTAGTGTTATCTGTACATCAGCTTCCTCCACGTTTGAAATTAATCCTCCTTCTCTTTCTCTTAAATTTGCATAAAATAGGGCACTAAATTCTCATATACTGCATGCCCTCTCTCTCGAGAAATGAATTGCAGTAGACCTTGGAATTCAAATAGATCTTTGATTTCTTGCATTCCATCCCAATTTACTAGTCTACTGTAAATAATGTCATAACCCCTTATTTCTTGGTATTTGGTATAAGCTTTCTGACTACAAAAATGTACTTCATTCAAAATTATTGTTTCAGTCGGGTTAGGAAGGTGACTTTATTATTCCAGAGGGGTTTGCTCTTGCTCTTCCTCTTCTATAGGCTACATTTAAACATTTTCTATAGATTCCTGAATTTCTATTTCTGTTTGTGGTGGTGAGCTGGCAGAAGTCTCCACTTTGTCTTGAATTCTTTTCATAAATTGCTGAAGAGTTTCTTGCTTTTCAGTGGAATCTGTGAAATTATTTTTCTCCAAATGGCTTCTTTCAGCCTCTTCATTTTCTACTCTTTCTTCTTCCTCCTGACTAACAATCTATTCTGTTACTACTCTTTCTGATTCTGTAATAGATTAGGATGGAGTCACGAGCAATTCAGTTTCTGCCCTAATTTCTGTTTCTTCTTGTACATGCTACAAACTAATTTCAGCTTGATTTTCTTCTTTTCTTTGCTCCTACTGTTGCAGATCCTCCTACTCCTCCTCAGAATCGGATAGTAGGTTAATAAAAATTTGCTCTATATGCCTTGTAAAAATTGGTACTTCCGATTTAATTTCCTCATATTTAGGCACTTTTTCTTTTCCTTTCTTTTTTCTGATTAGTAAAACTATTTTCTATTTTCTAAATTTAAACAAACATGAAACATTCCAAACACTGACAATGATAACAATAATCACGATACAAAACAAACAATACAACACTCAAATACTAACTATAAACATAGATAACTTGTTTTTGGTGTTTTTGTTTTTATATGATCATGAAAATGGGCAAAAGGTGAAATGTAAAAGTAATCTCTATTGATAGTAAAAACTTTCATCACTACATGCGACGCAATTACATCATTGAAAATTTAACCACTTGCAATTCTGTCTCCTCTCCCTATAGAATCGCGAGTCCAAAATTGCAAGTTGATCTCCTCTTCAGCATATTGGCATTGTTTGGATTAAAATGTTGCATATTTTTATAGGATCTTATTGGTTAAATATATTTACATGAGATTTATTAAAGTCATATTATGGATTTATTTCATTATTTAACCAATAAGAACCAATCCCCATTTTATACAGTTAAAAGTAGGAAATTATTTCAAACATGCATCATTTATAAATTTTATGGATGACTTGATATTTTGATGTATTTATTGTTGTGAAAAGTTTATAATTCAATAGAAGATCATGAAAATTGAAGATTGGAGAAAGAAAATCAAGTGGGATTTAATCCCAATCATTGAATCAAAGATGGATCTCCAAACTTGGAAACTCTCTCTATAAAAGAGAGTGATGCACGTCTAGGTCTTCTCTCTTGGACTTTTTTGTTTTCCACCTCCAACACCACCAGCCGTCACCCCCTCTTGGAGCTCCATGTCCTGAAGCAAGGAAGGAGAATGCTGGTCATTCCACCACATCTCTTCAACTCGGATCTCATCATCTTCATTCCACAAGTCATCTCCAATGTGAAAGCCTTCATCCCACATCTTGGAGGAGGGACGTCCACCACTACAAGGGTTCTCTTCTTCATTTGTGAGGTTCCACAAATCATTTCTCCCCTTTCCCCTCTTCCTTGGCTTCAGATGTATCACTTTTTATCATGTTTCACGTAGGTAGTTATTTATGTTCTTAGTTTTCATTGTAATAGGGTAAAAGTAGAAAACAGATTCGTTGTTGTTTGTTTGTTCCTTTTTGAATCGGTGAATCTTTGTTCTTTTCATCTGAAAATCATAAAAACAGGTGCTGTTATTGATATATATTCATATATTGTTGTTTGTTGATGTTGAAGTCTGGATATTACATTCTATTATGCATGAAACAACATAGAATTCGTTGAAGGTTGTGCATGTTGTTTGCAAATTTGCAGTTTTGTTGATCTGTTATTATTCCGAGAGTTCATATGCGTTCTGGAGCGATTCTGTTTAATTGAAAATTTTGAAAAAAATCTTAATCGTGATATTATAAGCTTTCTGTGATTCTGTAAAATTTCATAGCAAGCCGAGAAGATTTCTTGCCATTTTGAAGCCATAACTCTATCAAGCACTGAATTCGGTCTGAGACTCTTTTTTCGTGATTGTAACGTGTTTTTTTCACAACTCAGATCGCATAAAAATTTGAATAAATATTTCATTAATATCTACGTTCTGTCTATTTTGCAACGCATCTGATTTTGTAATTTTTGGTTGAGTAATTCGGGATTTATAAGGTTTTTAAGATACTATTGTTAACGCGCAGAAGTTTCCAATTTTATGCATCATTTTCAATCCCTGAATTTTCAGTCATACCATTCGTGCGTTTTTAAGTGTGAACATTTTTATCTGAAGTATACATTAATAGATCTGATTGAGATTAAATTTTCAGTCTAATCTGTTGATTCATTGATAAATTAAAAATCTGTGGACTTACCTTTCTTGTAGTCTAATCTATTTTTGGAAAGTATTTGCTTACCATATTCTTGTAATTAGAATCCTAGATTATCCCCATTTCTCTGTGGTTTGACCTGTACTTGCCGACGTACTTCATTGGACGTCGTGCACTTGCGGTTTATAAATTTAAAACTTCTAAAATATCCAAATAGGCATCAACCCAAAACCAAGGCTAGAAGCTTTACGATCTCCTAAGATATGAGTCGATGCTTGGTGAAAATGGTTTTCCTTCCTGCGACGTGATCACTCCTCACAGTGGTTGTCAGGCACCGTGTTTGGCTAGGAATCGACCCGACATCAGGAAAGTATCTTCATAGACCTCTGATGGTTGGTGATTATGGTAGTGGTGGTGGTTGGTATGGAACTTCAAGGAACTTCCGACGTTGCCTATAGTTAGCGCGGTCCTCCTCTACACACACATTGGCCACCCCCGTATTCTTTTCTCCTTGTCCTTTATATTTCTTAGTAGTAACTACTTTTTCTTCGATGATCAGTTGGATTTCCTTCATTCATATCAACGACGGTGATTTCTTCTTCCTTCCACAAGCGATTTCCTACGTGATACGTGCAATCATGGTTTTCCTTCGAATGTCCTATTTCTATAACTGCTACAGTGGCATATTAGAAAATAAATGGTCCGTGGAGTTACAGATAACTCAACAGACTTACTTCGTTGATTTAACTATAAAACACGTGCAATAAAGAAATAAGCCGCTAACATAACACGTTACCTTAGTGTGTATTCATGTAACTCAACGCGTACAATTATGCTAACTTAACGAGTTAAACATGTGCATCTCACGTGATATACTAAAGCATTTAAATTTAATATGTGCATAATTCTATCTTAACAAGTTCAAATATTTCGGACACTTACGAACCTAACTATCCGATGCTTAGATGCATTTCGGATAGTTACAGATAACCTTCCGAAAATCCACTTAAGTCATGCATTGTAGTTTCAACATGTGTAATCTAGGAAATAATAAAATATTCTTTAAGCATTTAAAACATAACTATCCAGTACATTAAACATAACTCTCCGAAATAACAGAAAATTCAGATTCTTAAGAATTTCACAGCTTGCAATTTACCAACAGTTCAGAAATGTACTAAATTAACATTAATTCCCTAGAATTATGCAGATTCTTTTATTAAAGCATCTAATAGTACAATTATAACATAATGGCTTAATTCTCGCATGATAAGCTAAATATTATGCAATTAACCATCATTTAACCGTTAATATTATACACTTTTTCATTCTAAACACTTCCCCCATACTTAAATTTTGCTAGTCCCTTAGCAAACTAAGATCTAACTAATTGGTCTTTCTAAAGTGCTAGATTTAATTCTTCATTTCACTCTTCTTCAGAATAATAAATTAGATTACTATATAGATATTCTATATGTTTCAATAATCTGTTTTAACTTTGTTTTCTCCTCTTCAACCTGCAAATATATTTAGAATATATGTAAATTACATACAAAATATATCAGCATCACATAGGTGTTACTTATATTATCATTTTTTTTTTCTCAACATCTGTCATCCTGAATTTATCAATATGATTTCCAGAATAAATTTCAAGTACATAAGAATCAAAGCACAATCCAATACGTGTTTCAGTATGCTTCTGTGTTGAATACTCCTGGGTAGGTGTTCCTACTAATCATTTAGTGCTAGGAGAACGAGTCCATGTGCTCATAAACTCTTAACATATAGTAAAACAGCAGAAGATTAATTACATACCAGTCCGAAGCTTTCTATTCAGTAAATAATTGTTGACGGATGAAGTTGAATCAGTTGCTTCTCCTTCCAGTTCCCCAACAAATTTTCTTTTCTCTCACAAGTGCTGGTAACTAGTAAATAACATTTTGTTCTATATTTATAATGCATGTCCATAAAGCAAATAAATCTCGTTGCAAGAACGTGTCTTGTGACGTGTAGTGTGGTTCCTATTTTTCTAGGTACGTGTGTCACTTCTAATTTCAAATTTCAGTAACCGCTAAACCCATGAAGTTTTGTTCGTGGCTAAAAGAATAATCGTTTAGCTTAACCCACGAACTAACCTCGTTGAGTTACAGATAACTCAACGGAATAACTACGGTTATAACTGCCAACTCCACAGACCAACTTCGTTGAGTTACAGATAACTCAACGGAGTGACCTTATATTATATTACTGACCTCGTGGAGTTAAGGTTAACTCAACGGACTTACTTCGTTGAGTTAACACTTAGCTCTCTCTAAGTTTACTCCTCGTAAATACTTTTCTACTCTCCTGCATTTTTCCAACTTAAATAAAGTTAAATACATGTCAATTATGCAGCATTCTAATTAAAGCTCATTTAAATCTGAATATTATATAAATTTTTAACTTGCAATTCATTTCATGTTATGTAGAATTTATATTTTACTTTGCAGCATGCAGATATTTTCAAGCATTAATCAATTGTCTTTCATTTAATCCTGTCATTCAACAAATTGTAAATATTTTAAACAATCTTGCATAATGTTCCACAAATTATAGAATATTCAATATAGTTCATCCATTTTATCATTCTCAAATAGGAATGAAAAATATATCTGAAAAATATATATTCATTAATATGAAAAATTTACATTACAACTTAATCAGATATTTTTCATACACATCTACATAAATAGACGAACAATACAATTTAGTCTCTTCTCCTAAGTTCATCTACTTCCTTTTGGAGTTTTTCTACTTATTTCTGTAATTGGTTAATCCTTTCTACAGCTCCTGTAATTCCTCTAGAAGATTCAGCAATCTCTGCAACTACATAATTTCTGTACTCTTTCACTGAAATGGTTCTTGATCTGATCCTTTTGGATGCCCATTTAGTGAAATCGATACAATCCACCATCAGTAGTGAAATCAAATCTCCATAAAACAATTTCTTCTTCACTATTATCAGCTTGGAGATAAAAACTGCAGACCAATTTATTTGAATTCTATTTACAATTGCATATGTGGCCCACTTTACAAATTAACTTAGTTCTATTTCATGGCCTTGTCGTTGGTAGACATTCTTAATTAGAATGTTTGCTATCATGTGTGCTATACCATTTAACTACTTTAGTCTATTTAATAATGACACACTAGGATTGATAGCTAAACAATCCTTGATTTCCTCTACTGTCCACTCAACAGCAGTTGTGCTTTCCAAAATTTCTTTCCCTTCACTTTTCAATCCTAAAATGTTGTGGAGAAGCTCTGGTGTTATTTGTATATCAACTTCCTCTACGTTGGAAATTAATCCTCCTTCTTCTTCTCTTAAGTTTGCATAAAAGCAGGGCACTAGATTCTCATATACTACATGCCCTCTTTCTTGAGAAATAAACTTCAGTAGACCTTGGAAGTCAAATAATTCTTTGATTTCTTGCATTCCACCCCAATTTACTGGTCTACTATAAATGATAGTATAACCCCTAATCTCTTGGTATTTGTCATAAGCTTCCTAACTCTGAAAATGTACTTCATTTAAAACTGTTACTTCAAAAGGATCAGGAATATGCATTTGTTGCTCTTGAGGGGTTTGTTTGAACTTCCTCTTCCAAATGTTGAACTTGTACTTGCTGAAAATGCTCCACAGATTCTGGCATTTTTGCTTCTACTTTTGTTTGTGGTGGTGAGCTGGTAGAACTCTCCACTTTGTCTTGAATTCTTTCCATAAATTGTTGAAGATTTTCTTGTTCTTCAGTAGAATCTATTGAGTCCTCTCTTTCCATATATACTTGTTCAGCTTCTTGTTCTTTCTTTTTTTCTTCTTCTTCTTCCTCCTGACTACCAATTTTCATTATTAATATTCTTTCTGATTCTGTGGCAGATTCGGATGGAGTTCCGGGCAAATCAATTTCTGCCCTAATTTCTATTTCTTCTATTTGTATAGGCTACAGACTAGTTTCAGCCTGTTTTTCTTCTCTTTACTCTTTCTACTGCTGCTCCTGCTCCTCTTCAGAATCGAATAGCAAGTTTACAAAATTTGGCTCTACAGGCCCTACTAACATTTGCTTTTCAGATTTAATCTCCTTTTGATATTCAGACACTATCTCCTTTCCTTTCTTTTTTCTAATTAATTATGTCTGGTCTTCTTCTTCCTTGTCTGAAATTAAATCCACAAAAATAGGCTCTACACACCTTTGAGCCACAAGTACTGGCTCTTCTTGTTTAACTTTTTCAATAATTACTGGTCTCGAAGGACCAGCTTCATCTCCTTTTGCAGCAGGTTTGGCAATAGCTTCTTGATGTTGTTCCACTTTGATTTTATATTGGGCCTTCAACTTTTCTACAGCTCTCTTTTTGTAAAGTGCATCAAACACTAGGTGTGCTTTAACCACTACCAAATCTTCTGATTCTCCTTGGCTTTTCCCAACTTGAACCAGTTCTTCAAATTCTCTTAATTCTTCTTCATTTGAAGGCCCCATAACTACCACCCTTTCTAATGGTTTAGGAAGTGGATTTGAAGGTCATGGCTGCTATTCCTTAGGAACAGGTCTTTCAGCAGTCAGCCCCTCTTGTCCTTCAGTTGTCTCTTCTTCATTTTCTTTCCTTTCTTGCTCCCAGATCGTCCTTTGAGCTCGTCTACCTATTCGTCTTTTGAACCAGAGCCGAGACTTAAGTTGGATTAATTCTAGGGCAACTTCATTGTTTGGCCTAATTTTTCTCTCTTTGCTTACAACAATTTCCATAGCAACCTTTATTCTTGTTTCTATTATTTGAGGTATTTGTATACCCAAATCTACTAAAACTCTTCTCCAGTTGAAAAGTTCAGATTCTACCTTTTGTAGTTCTTTTTCTCTTGTCGTATTCCTGATTTTCTACCTCGTGTGCCATTCCTCCAAGTCTTTAAGAAATTCTGAAGTGTTTACTGCCTTTTCCTAGAACTCAGGTGTCATCTTCCTCATCGTGGAGTTATGCAATGGAACGGAGTCGCTCTGATCTTTACTATTCTAAGTTCTAAATGATTCTGCGAATAATGCCCCCAAACCCTAATTTTAAGCATATATAAGTCCTAAGTTTAGGCGAGTAATCGGGTCATTTTCCATACAAAACTCTCGCTCTCTCATCCATGGAATTACGGTTAACTCCACAGACTAAGTCTGTGGACTTAACTACAGTACTCCGTTGAGTTATAGTTAACTCAACGGGGTAAGTTCATTAACTAATCCTAAACTCAACGGAGTAAGTTCGTTGAGTTAAGCATAACTCAACAGACTTCTCGTAAAGTTATATCTAATAAAAACACTTAAGATAATAATTTTTTCTTCGGTCAAGATTGAAGAATTTCCAATCTAACTAATTCTTAATTTTTTTTTTTTTCCTATCAGTTGAACCAATACTATACTTCGGTAAAATTGACGTTTTTACTAAATAATATATAGAAAATTTTATGTTTTTATGTTCTGGTCAGATCAATGGATCCTAGCGGTTGAACCGCAATGAATTTTTTATTTTTTAAGTTATATACTTAGAACTTTCTTACTAAATAAAGCTTGCGTAGTCCTCTACTCTTACTTCTTCTATAATTCCAAAAGAACTTTTTGGTATCTTCAAAATAGGTCTAAGTCTTTGTCCATTTACTTTAAATATATTCTGATTTTTAGGATTTTCAATCTCAATAACTCTATAGAGATAAATATTTCGAACTATGTAAGGTCTTGCCCATCTAGATCTTAATTTTCTTAGATGGTTATGGAGTCTAGTTATATAAAGATATACTTCTTGTCCTATTTTAAAAGTTTTTGGAATAATTTTCTTATCATGCTAAAACATCATTTTCTCTTTTTCTCTTATAGTTTTTGAATAAGCTTCATTCCTAAATTCTTCTAATTCAATCAATTGTAATTTCCTATTTTCAGCATCTTGATTTAAATTAGTGTTCAGAATTTTTAATGCCCAATAAGCTTTATGTTCAATTTCAACTGGTAAATGACAACTTTTTCCATATACTAGCCTAAAAGGTCACATACCTAAGCTTGTCTTATAAGCAGTTCTATAAGCCCAATCTGTTCTAGTAGGATTTACTACTTTTTCTAAGATTAACTTAATTTGTTTGTTGGCACTTTCTACTTATCCACTTGTTTGCGGATGATATGATGTTGCAATTTTGTGGTTCACTCCATATTTCTTCATTAATGCTTCAAAACTTCTATTATAGAAATGAGTTCCTCTATCACTGATAATAGCTTTAGGTATTCCAACTTTGGCAATTATATTGGTTCTTATAAAATGTATTACCACTTTGTTGTCATTAGTTTTTGTAGGAATAGCTTCTATCCATTTAGATACATAATCCACCCCCAACAATATATAATTAAATTGATTAGACATAGGAAATAGACCCATAAAATCTATTCCCCAAACATCAAAGATTTCCACCTCAACAATAGGATTAAGAGGCATCATATTCCTCTTTGATATTCTTCCTATTTGTTGACATCTTAAACAACTTAAGCAACATTTATGAGCATCTTTGAATAGTGTTGGCCAATAAAATCTACATTGTAGAATTTTTGCAGTAGTTTTCCCCAAACCAAAATGCCCTCCACACGCTTGGTCATGATAGAAAGACAATATACTCTGATATTCAGTTTTTGGAACACACCTCCCTAAAATCAGATCAAGGCATTTCTTAAATAAGTATAGGTCTTCCCAAAAGTAATATTTTACTCTTGAGAAAAACAATTTCTTATCCTGTCTATTCCAATCCTTAGGTATTAAACCAGTAACTAAGTAATTAACTATGTCTGCATACCAAGGCATTGTGTTGATGGTCATTAACTATTCATCAAGAAAATTATCCTTAATTTCAATATTTGATTTTCTATTTGTAATCTTGATAAATGATCTGCTACTACATTCTCACAACCTTTTTTATCTTTAATTTCTAGATCAAATTCTTGTAATAATAATATTCATCTGATCAACCTAGGTTTAGTCTCTTTCTTTGCAATTAGATGTTTTAAAGCTGAATGATCCATGTATACTATTACTTTAGCTCCAATCAGATATGATCTAAACTTCTCTAAGGCAAACACAACAGCTAACAGCTCTTTTTCAGTAGTTATGTAATTAACTTGAGCATCATTTAAGGTTTTGCTTGCATAATGAATCACTCTAGGAGATTTTTCTATCTTCTGTCCCAGTACTGCTCCTATAGCAAAATCAAATACATCGCACATTAATTCAAATGGATGGCTCCAATCAGGTGCTTGAATTATAGGAGTTGAAATTAAGCTAGTTTTAAGCTTGAAAAATGCTTCTTTGCAATTTTTATCAAAGTTGAATAGGACATCTTTTAATAGATTAGTTAAAGGTCTAGCTATTTTGCTAAAATATTTAATAAATCTTCTATAAAATCCAGCATGTCCTAGAAATGATCTAATATCTTTTACTGATTTAGGTTCTGGTAGATTAGAAATTACTTCTATTTTAGCTTTATCTACTTCCAACCCCTTCTTTGAAACAACATGACCCAAGACAATTCCTTGATTAACCATGAAGTGACATTTTTCCCAATTTAGAACCAGATTTTTTTCCAAACAGCGTTTTAATACTTGGTCTAAATTGTTTAAACACACTTCATATGAAGTTCCTTAAATAGTAAAATCATCCATAAATATTTCTAAAACATCTTCAGTCATTCTAGTGAATATGCCCTACATACACCTTTGAAAGGTGGTTGGTGCATTGCATAATCCGAATGGCATTCTCTTAAAAGCATAAGTTCCATTAGGATAGGTGAAAGTTGTTTTCTCTTGATCCTCTAATGCTACTAAAACTTGGTTATATCCTGAATACCCGTCTAGGAAACAAAAATATTTTTCCCCTGCTAATTTCTCTAGCATTTCATCTATAAAAGGTAAGGGAAAATGATATTTCCTAGTTATAGCATTTAGCTTTCTATAGTCTATACACACTCTCCAACCTGACTGAATTCTAGTAGGTATCAAGTCCTAACTTTCATTCCTAATTACTGTTAATCTTGATTTCTTGGGAACTACATGGATTGGACTAACCCATGAGCTATTAGAAATCAGATAAATTATGTCATTATCTAACCATTTCACTATTTCCTTCCTAACTACTTCTTTAAGGTTTGGATTTAATCTCCTCTCAGGAATTCTAACAGGTTTAGTATCCTCCTCTAAATATATATGGTGACAGCATAAAGTTGGACTTAACCCTTTTATATTAGTCATAGTCCATCCTATTGTTTCTTTATACGTTTTTACTACATCTTTTAATTTAGCTATTTGATCCTCTTTTAAATCTGAAGCAATAATGATTGGACATGTTCGTTTTTCTTCCAGAAATATATAGGTTAATTCAAGAGGTAAATGTTTTAATTCTAAATGTTGCCCATCAAAAGCAAGAGCTCCTAATTGAACATCCTCATTTTCTAAATTAATTTCTTCTTGATCTCCTTCTATATTTATGCTTTCACTTTCCTCTAAAGTTTCAAAATTGAGTTGCCTATTTAATTCTTCTTGAATCACATCATCTAGCATATCTCCTTCATCCTCTAAAAAGTCTATGGTATGTAAGGACGTTTCTAACTCCTTGAACTTTTCTGGTTTGAAAATGTTTAATTGAGTATTCTCATTGCCATATGATAACTTCATTACTCCACTTGTACAATTTATAACCGCCCTTGATGTTGCTAAAAATGGTCTTCCCAAAATTAAAGATGTATCATTATTTTTATGCTTAATTTGTTGGGAATCCAAAATTACAATATCAATAGGATATATAAAGTTTTAAATTTTTATTAAGACATCCTCTATTTTTCCTCTAGGGTATCTTATACTTCTATCAGCTAATTGAATAACCGTACTAGTAGGAGTTAAGCCTTCTAATCCTAAAGATGCAAATATATCACTTGGCATAACATTTATACCAGCACCTAAGTCTATTAAGGTTCTTTCTAGAATGGTATTTCCTATGGTGCATGATATAACTACGATTCTAGGATCAGATAACTTTTTAGAAATTTGTGGTAGAAATAAGGAACTACTTTGCTCAGCTAAAAAGATTTTCCTTAAAACTTTTCGCTCTCTTTTCTTAGTACACCAATCCTTAAGAAATTTAGCACAAGGTGACATTGTCTGCAATAAGTCTAACAAAGGAATGTTAACTTGTACTTTTTCAAAAATTTCTCTAATTTTTTCTTATTTTTCAGGAATTGTTTGTTGTAATCTTTCAAGATAAGGTGCTAATGATTGTGATTTAAAAGATTCTTTTTCTTTCATTTGATTTGTTTGATCATTCTTAGTCTAATTTTTTTATTCAGACTTTTCGTCATTGATTTCTATATTTTCAGATATTCTATTTTCATTATCATTTTGATTTGTGTTCTTACCCATCTTTCCATTACTTTCTTTTTGAATTCTTGGTGGTATATTAGTTCCAGATCTTAGTGTTATACATACATCTTTTAAATTTTCGTTACTCTCATGATGTTCTTGTATATTATTTTCATGATTATGATCTTCAATTGTTTTTAGTTTTAAAGTACATTCTTTAAATTCTATTGCATTGGTATTCTCTTTTGTCTATATATCTTGCAAATTATGCAAATCTATAACATTATAATTTTCATTTGTGTTGTCCTGTTGCATAACTTGTAATTTCATTGTATATTCATCCAATGCTTTTAGTTTTCTTTCTAGATCATCTAATCTCATTGCATTCAATTTTTGATCAATTTTCATTATGGTTTTTTCAATTTCATAAATGATATAAATTTTAGGTTCTGAATATGCTTCCTTATAGTTTAATTAGTTGACTTCTTGTTGCTGACACATAAAGTGTTCTAATTTGTCCATGTTTTGCTCTATACTACACTCCAGTCTGTCATACCTATCCCAAACTTTCGTGTCTCTCAACATATTACACATTCTATACTGACTATTGGTTGGGTAAACCATAGGATTCTCATTCTCGGCTCTATTATATTGAAGATAATTCATTTGTTGTTCATGTGATCTAACCATCTGCAGACATCTCAGTTTCAAACAATCAGAAATGTCGTGACCTTCAGAATTACAGAATTCACATATGCTAACTATAGGTTTCAGAAATCTTTGAGCATAAGCATATGCCATATTCTCAATTATAGAAGAAAACACACAGCACCCCTCTTGCTATTAAAACAAAATAGCACTCACAATTGCTTAGCTACTCAATTCCCTGGCAACGACGCCAGAAAACTTGTTTGGATTTTTAGGCGGCACCAAAGAACTTATTTAGTTCCCCAGCAACGGCGCTAGAAAACTTGTTAACTTCTGTTTGTAACTTAGTTAATTTATCTTTATGCTTATCATTAATTTCTTTTGAGAAGTCAACAAACCATCTTTCACAAAAATTAGATATTAATTCCAATTTCTATTTTAATTGCAAGTGCACAATGTATAATGTATTTGTGTGCAAGTACAGGTTGATCCCACAAAGAATTGAGGAAGAATTGTGTACTGTTCTATTTTTAATAATGAAATTTATATCTTCAGTAAGCACTTCATTGAGTTATAGCTAACTCAACAAACTAACCTCGTGAAATGGAAGTAACTCAACGAAGTTGTCTATCCAGATTAATACTGCTATTTACAAAGGAATTCGCTCAACCATTGAGCGGTTCCACAGATTGTAAATAACATCAATTAAGCTCTTTAATACTAGTTAATATTAAATTTATCATTCAGCAACACTAACATTCAAATATTTCAAACAGTAACCATTAAAATCTTTAAGTATCAGGAACAATTGATTTTAGTAAACTGTAAAACTATTTTCTAAATTTAAACAAACATGAAACATTCCAAACACTAACAATGATAACAATAATCATGATACAAAACAAACAATACAACACTCAAATACTAACTATAAACACAGATAAGTTACTTTTGGTGTTTTTGTTTTTATATGATCATGAAAATGGGCAAAAGGTGAAATGTAAAAGTAATATCTATTGACAGTACAAACTTCTGTCACTACATGCGGCACGATTACACCACTGAAAATTTAACTACTTACAATTCTATCTCCTCTCCCTATAGAATCGCGAGTCCAGAATTGCAAGTTGATCTCCTCTTCAGCATATTGGCATCAACCCAAAACTAAGGCTAGAAGCTTTACGATCTCCTAAGGTATGAGTCGGTGCTTAGTAAAAATGGCTTCCCTTCCCACGACGCAATCACTCCTCACAATGGTTGTCTAGCACGTGCTTGGCTCGGAATCGACCCGACATCAGGAAAGTATCATCACAAACCTCCGATGGTTGGTGATTATGGTAGTGGTGGTGGTTGGTATGGAACTTTAGGGAACTTCCGACGCTGCCTACAGTTAACGCGATCCTCCTCCTCTACACACACACTAGCCACCCCCCGTATTTTTTTCTCCTTGTCCTTTATATTTCTTAGTACTAACTGCTTCTGCTTCGATGATTAGTTGGATTTCCTTTATTCATATCAACAATGGTAATTTCTTCTTCCTTCCACGAGCGATTTCCTACGTGATACGTGCAATCATTGTTTTCCTTCGAATGTCCTGTTTCTGTAACCGCTATAGTGGCATATTAGAAAATAAATGGTCCATAGAGTTACAGATAACTCAACGGACTTACTTCGTTGATTTAACTATAAAACACGTGCAATGAAGAAATATGTCGCTAACTGTTTGGGTTTTCCAAGCACTACACTAGAAAAACTTTGATTTGTTACTTCTGTTTTTACTTAGTTAATTTATCTTTATGCCTATTCTTTCTTTTAGAAGTAAACAAACAACCTTTAATACAATTTAGATATTAATTCCAATTTGTACTTTAACTGCAAGTGCACAGTGTCTATTGTATTAGTGTGCAAGTACAGGTCGATCCCATAGGGAATTGCTGACGAACTTGAGAACTATTTGCTTGTTAAAAATCAAATTTATATATTCAATAAGCTCTTCGTTGAATTACAGCTAACTCAACGAACTAAGTTCATTGAGTTATGGATAACTTAACGGACTAACCTCGTGGACTTAAGTTAACTCCACGAGCCTGTCTTTTCTTTTTAATACTGCTATTTACAGAGGAATTTGGACAACCATTGGGCGATTCTACAGATTGTAAATAACATCAATTAAGCTCTTTAATGTTAGTTAACATTGGATTTATCATTGAGCAATACTAACATTCAAATAATTCAAACAGTAACCATTAAAATCTTTAAGTCTTTTGAACGAACCAATTTCAGTAAACTATAATACTAAAATAAACATAAAACAATCACAACACTAACAAAGATAACATTAATCACGGTACAACACAAACAATACAACACTCAAATACAACATACAAACATAGATAAATTGTTTTTGGTATTTTTGTTTTAATATGAACATGGAAATGGGCGATAGGTGAAATGTAAAGTAATATCACTTGATAGTAAATACTTCCGACACTACTTGCAATGCAATTACACCATTGAAAATTAAACCACTTACAATTTTATCTCCTCTCCCTATAGAATCGCGAGTTCAGAATTGCAAGATGATCTCCTCTTTAGCATACAGGCATCAACCCAAAGCCAAGGCTAAAAGCTTTACGATCTCCTGAAATATGATTCAGCGCTTGGTGAAAATGGATTCCCTTCTTGCGACGTGATCACTCCTCACAGTGGTTGTCAAGCACTGTGTTTGGCTCGGAATCGACCCAACATCAGGCAAGTATCCTCACAAACCTCCGATGGTTGGTGATTATGGTGTGGTGGTGGTGATGATGATGGTTGGTGTGGTACTACAGAGAATTGCATTGCCGATCCTCCTCTGCACACATTGTCCGGCCATCGATCACACACTCTCTTCTTTTTTTCTTCTTTTCTTTTATATTTCTTCAGTAGTAACTGCTTCTGCTTGATTGGTCAGTTGGATTTCCTTCATTCATATCAACGGCGATGCTTTCTTCTCCCTACGCGATTGAATTCCTACGTGATACGTGCAAATGTGGTTTTTCTCTTCCAACTATCTATTTCTTTAGCCGCTATAGTGGCATATTAGAAAATATAAAGAAATAAGCTGCTAACATAACGCGTTACCTTAGTGTAATATTCATGTAACTCAACGCGTACAGTTATGCTAACTTAACGAGTTAAACATGTGCATCTCACGTGATATTCTAAAGCATTTAAATTCAACAAGTGCATAAATTTAACTATCCGATGCTTAAATGCATTTCAGATACTTATAAACTTAACTACCCGATGCTCAAGTGCATTTCGGATAGTTACAAATAACTCACTGATATATAACTTAAGTAAATCTACCAGATCTCGACACATGTCAGCAGCAATTTAATCATAAAATAACATTTCAGAGAGTTACAAGTCTAACTATCCGATGCCTAGCTGCAATTTCGGATAGTTATAGATAACTCACCGGAAGTTCACTTAAGTCATTCATTATGGTTTCGACATATGTACTTCAGGAAATAATAAAATATTCTCTCAAAACATAACTGTTCGGCAATTTAAACATAACTATCTGAAATATTAGAAAATTCAGATACTTAAGAATTTCACAGCTTGCAACTTACCGACAGTTCATAAATGTACTAAATTAACATTAATTCCCCCACATTAAGCAAATTCTTCAATTAAAGCATATAATAGTGCAATTATAACATAATGGCTTAATTCTTATATGATAAGCTAAATATTATGCAATTAACCATCATTTAACCGTTAATAATATGCACTTTTTCATTCTAAACACTTCCCCCATACCTAAATTTTGCTAGTCCCTTAGCAAACTAAGATCTAATTAATTGGTCTTTAAAAGTGCTAGAATTAATTCTTCCCCTTTTGTTTTTCTTCTGTTTAGCATAAAAATATATTCTGTATGTTTCAGTAATCAACCAGCAAATATACTTAGAATATATGTAAATTACATACCAAGTATATCATCATCATATAGGTGTTAATTATATTATCGTTTGTTCTTCTTTTCATCATCTGTCATCCTGAATTTTCCAATAAGATTTCTAGAAGAAATTTCAACAACATACGAATCAGAGTACAATCCAATTCAATCTGATTAAGACAAGTAGAATAAAGAATTGTATCTCCATTAAAAAACTTTAAAAGTCAATTCCAGATTCATATTTTAGCAATTCTAGATAACAGAAAATATACTTGATTCATAAGATATCTGTATTTCACAAAACACTTGTATCTTTTCAGAATAGTATATGTATATTTTTTTCTTTTTTCTTTTTTTTCTTTTGTACTTTAAAAGTTAATTTGACAAACTTGAATCATACAAGAGCTTTCTAATGTACCCATCTAATGAGCTTTCAGTCAACAATCCCAAATTTGATCAAGATCTTAGGTTGCCAGATTTTAAGAGTCCCTTTTCAGGTCAACAATCCTTACATACCTATTTGCTCAAGTACAAAATGCTCGTGATCAAACAAGTCAATAACTCTCAAAATTCTCCTTCTTTTTTTTTTTTTTTTTTTCAAACTACAACCACAAAACATTAATCACATACTATATATGTATGTATTTCATTAATACAGATGCAGTAAAACGCCAATCTCATATAATCCTGCTTCTATCAGTTACTGAAAATATGAATCCATAACAATAAGCTCATACTTTTTCTGTAGTTTAATAAGATCTACACATAAATCATTCTACAAGTTCAATCAGTCAAATTAAATGTATCTTTAATCATATGTGTTTCATTTAATCTAGAATTCACATCTCAGCTCTTTCAAGACTTCAGATAATTTACTGATTTTTTTTCATTAAGCATTCTGATTTCATTTTAAAATCGTGAAACTGTTAAACTCATGAAATTCAGAAAAACATAAGATACTATATCTAGATTTGCATAAATAGTAAATTCAATAGCATCTTATATAGCCTTCTAAATATAACAGTCAAGCAGTTTATAAAAATTTTACAGTCTCATTTATCGGATAGTTACAGCAAGTTCATAAAAATTTTTAATTTCCACAACTTTGCAATACCATTTTAATTTCATTAATTAACAAACTTACATGGATGTTACTTCAATTACCTCCCCCCCATACCAACATTTTGCATTGTCCTCAATGTAAAAAGATTTCACAATAAGTACAGTAATTGTAGCAGACATGAATATAGTTTTGCTTGATTTAAAATTGAGGATGAGTAATTAGTTACATACCTTGTTTCATTTGTATCTCCTTCTGTATATTCCGATTTTTGATTCTAAAAAACTTTTCATTCATAGATAAAAGCAAAATATAAAACAAAATAACATTTAACAAATATTAATAAATTAGTGTCTTGTATGGAACCTAGGCTCCTATGCCTTTGGTGGCTCACAAGCAAGCTAGTTGGTTTCCCAGAACAGATACCAACAAACTGGATTGATATTTTGTTTTTGTTTTTTTTCTTTTATAAAATAAAAATGAAAACTATAAAATTTTTTCTCTTTTCTTTTTTCTAACAATAAATGCAGAATACACACAACATTAAAAACACAAAATCACAGCTTAAGAACATGATTGAAAAGTAGAAACAAATGGAATAAATGTATCAGTCCAAGCAAACTTTTTAGGCATAGTTCTTCTTGCTATTAATTCTATTTTAATGCAGTTCTTGTTCCTTCTTAATTTGTAAACATGTAATATATTATAAATTCCAAATACGAGTGTATTACTATTAATGATATGTAATGTAGAAAGGGATCCTTTTTGGTTCTAGGGTAATATAGCAATTTCTATTTCTACATCTATTTCAATATACTCCTCTTCCCACTTCCATTCATTTATGTCTTCCATAATCCATATTTGAAATTTCATCAGTTCATCCCACCATCTTATCAGACATAAAGTAGGATCATCTTCTTCATTATACCACATTCCTATTTGAATTTCATTAAATTCTGTAGATGATGGTTTAGCTATTTCACTCGGTACAGGTAAAATTTCTATATATTCATCATAACTGTCTATGCTCACTATGTATAAATCAGATCCATATGCTAATGATATCTCCATGACTAGATATATATATCCATCAAGTATGACATGTGTTTGGTTAATTAATGATTTCTGTCCTAGATATATCATAATATTTTCATTCCAAGATCTGTTTAGAAAATTATACACACTTAAGCGTAAATCTTCACCCAAATTTCCTATAGGTCTCCAATAATATAATTTTTCAGAAATTGTAGAATTTTTATCAGAAATATTAAAGCTAACCCACAATTTATAGTTTGTGCTTCAAATCTATTAGGTCTTCCTATATTCCATTCTTCTCCTATTATACGATTTCTTAGTAAAATATCAGGTAATAATAAACTTGCATACCTTGGTCTCGTCTTGTATATGATTAATCATTCATCTATCCCCATAATATGATTTATTCCTTCTAATGCATTAGGTGGAATTCCAGTAGTTTCTTCCATAGCTAGATATCCATGGGTATTTGAACTACAATTAAATGACCTCCATATGAATCCATCTCTAATCTTAGTCATTTTTGTAGCTTGTAGTCTCTGAAAATATTTTTCTTCAATACAGTCTTTAATTTCCTTTGATACACAACACAGCCTGCACAGATCTTTAGCTGACAAGTTACTTAGTACTTCCCTTAGTGCATCCAATGGTAATTACATCAATTCCATTTGTCGATTCTATAAAACACAAACAAAAATTTAGCAGAGACAAAAATTAACATGATACTGCACACCCTCGTGGAGTTAAGGCATAACTCAACAGACTAAGTTCGTTGAGTTAAAAATTAACTCTACAATACTATAAAAATTAAAAAAAACATATATACATACAGATAGTTGCTTCAAATATGCTGCTTCATTCAGCTACCCTCCCAGAAGAGGTATCAATTTCATTAACCGTTCTATTGACAGGATTAGGTATAGCTTGTATTAGCAATCCTCTAGTAGGTCTAACTTCCATTAGTTCCTTCTATCTAAGTGATATATTTCTATTCTGATTTTGAATTGCAGCATTTCCAAATGTAAATTCTAGACGATTGTTTACTTGTTGGATTATCTTTTCTAATTTCTCTATTCTAGCTCCTTGTTCAATTAATACTTCATAACTTATGTTCTTCTCATTTATATTTTCTCCTCCTTGGAAATTGTTGTTTCTCCAAGATAAATTCGGGTGATTTCTCCAATTAGGATGATAAGAATTTCCCAAGTTATCTCTTTGGTTTCTAGCATAAATAATATCTAAGTCATTTATGTTTGCATTCTTTTCTGGTAGCTTTTGATTTAATGATAACTCTTCTATTTTCTTTGTTAATTCATTTAATTTCACCTCAAGCATAGTATTGGAATCTATTTCATGCATTCCTCTTGGCAATTTTCTTTTATCTGTAATAGCTTCAACCGAATTTTCCCACTATGTAGTTCTTTTTGCAAAATTCTCTAAATATGCCCATGCTTCTTCACTACATAATTTTAAAAATCCATTTTGACAAGTAGATTCTAATAAAGATTTCGTTGAAACATCTATGCCTTCATAAATTATACCTATTAGTTGTGCTCTACTCATTGCATGATGTAGACATTGAGTCAGTAAATCTTTAAATCTTTCAAAATATTTCTAGAATGATTCACCCTGTTTTTGGCTACACATTAATATTTCTTTCTTCTTTTTAATCGTTTGATGTGTTGGATAATATTTTTCCAGAAAAACAAAGCAAAATTCAGTCCATGTAGAAATTGAATCAAGCGACAAAGTATATAACCATCACTTAGCTGTGTCTTTTAAAGAAAAAGGGATATATCTAAGTTTAATAGCATCTATACTCATGTTCGACATTTTCATCATTTGACAAACTTCGTTAAATTCTCTAAGGAAATAATAGGCATCCTCTCTTTCTAATCCATGAAAATGTGGTAATTGACTAATATAATTAGATTTCAGTTCAAACCTATCTCTCTCAAAGTTTGGCAATCGAATACATGAAGGTTCATCAATTAATTTAGGATACAGAATCTCTCCTAATGGTTTCTCTACTGGAGCAGCCATCTCTACGTTCTCTTTTAAAGAAAGGTTAGCTACACCCCAAAGAATTTCGTTAAAGTTCAGTTTAGAAAATTTTTCAGTACTCCTCTGTAATGAAAATTCCTTGGTAGGTATTCTTACTAATCGTTTAGTGCTTAGAGAACGAGTCCATGTGCTCATAAATAAATAGCAGAAGATTAATTACATACTAGTCTAAAGCTTTCCATTCTATAAATATTTATTGTTGGATGAAGTTGAATTAGCTGCTTCTCCTTCCAGTTCCTCCAAAGCATTCTCCTTTCTTTTAAAAGTGCTGGTAACTCGTAAATAACATTCTGTTTTATATATATATTGTGCATCCATAAAGTGAATAAATCTCGTTGCAAGAACGTGGCTTGCAACATGCATCGTGGTTCCTATTTATATGGGTACGTGTATCACTACTAATTTCAAATTTTGGTAACCGCTAAACCGACGAAGTTTCGTTCGTGGTTAAAAGAATAATCGTTCTACTTAATCCACGAACTAACCTCGTTGAGTTACAGAAAACTCAACAGAATATAGTCAGTTACTATTGCTAACTCCACGGACTAACTTCGTTGAGTTACAAATAACTCAACGAAGTGACTTTATATTATATTATTGACCTCGTGGAGTTACGGTTAACTCAACGGACTTACTTCGTTGAGTTAACACTTAGCAACATCTAAGTTTTACTCTCGTAAGTTCCTCTCTATTCTTTTCTTCTTCTTTTTTTCATTCTGCTAACTGTAATAAAGTTAAATCTATGTCATTAATGCATCATTCTAATTAAAATATGTTTAAATCTGAGTATTATATAAAGATTTAACTTGCAGGTCATTTTATGTTATGCAGAATTTACATTTTACCTTATAACATGCAGAAATTTTTAAGTAGTTATCTTGTCATTCAGCAAATTGTAAATCTGTTACATATTCATTCATAAAGTTTCACAATAACATAATATTCAATAAATTCCATTCATTTCACATCCAAAACACGTATGAAAATTACATCTGAAAAATTTACATTCATTAATATGAATCAATTACATTAAAAGTACATCATACAATTTCATACAATTTTACACAAGTGGACGAACAATACAATTTAATCTCTATGCCTAAGTTCATCTACTTCCTTTTGGAGTTTTTCTAATTGAAGCTCTAATTGATTAATCCTCTCTACTGCTCCTGTAATTCCTCCAAAAGGTATAGCTAGTTCTGCAGCTACAAAATTTCTATATTTTTTCATTGAAATGGTTCTTGATCTGATCCTTTTTGATGTCCATTTAGTGAAATCGATACAGTCCACCATCAGTAGTGGAATCAAATCTCCATAAAATAATTTCTTCTTCATTGTTTTCAGCTTGGAGATAAAAACTGCAGACCAATTTATTTGGATCTTATTTACAACTACATATGTGGCCCATTTGACAAATTGACTTAATTCTATGTCATGGCCTTCTCGTTGATAAACTTTCTTAATCATAATGTTAGCTACCATGTGTGCTTTACCATTTAAATGCTTCAATCTGTTTAATAATGGCACACCAGGATTGATAGCTAAACAATCCTTAATTTGCTGTTCAATCCATTCAACTGCAGTTGTATCTTCCAAAATTTTTGTTCCTTCATTCTTTAAACCAAAAATGTTGTGGAGAAGCTCTGGTGTTATCTGTACATTAGCTTCCTCCACGTTTGAAATAAATCCTCCTTCTCTTTCTCTCAAATTTGCATAGAAACAAGGCACTAAATTTTCATATACTACATGCCCTCTTTCTTGAGATATAAATTGCAATAGACCTTGGAATTCAAATAATTGTTTGATTTCTTGCATTCCATCCCAATTTACTGGTCTACTGTAAATAATGTCGTAACCCCTTATTTCTTGATATTTGTTATAAACTTCCTGACTACAAAAATGTACTTCATTCAAAATTGTTGTTTCAATCGGGTTAGGAAGGTGACTTTGTTGCTCTAGAGGGGTTTGCTCTTGCTCTTCCTCTTCTATAGGCTGCATTTGAATATTTTCTACAGATTCTTGAATTTTTGTTTCTGTTTGTGGTGGTGAGCCGACAGAACTCTCCACTCTATCTTGAATTCTCTCCATAAATTGCTGAAGAGTTTCTTGTTCTTCAATGGAATCTGTGAAATTATTTTTGTCCAAATGGCTTCTTTCAGCCTCTTCATTTTCTACTCTTTCTTTTTCCTCCTGACTACCAATCTATTCTATTACTGTTCTTTCTGATTTTGTAACAGATTGGGATGGAGTCACGGACAATTCAGTTTCTACCCTAATTTTTGTTTCTTCTTGTACAGGCTGTAGACTAATTTCAGCCTGATTTTTTTTTTTTTGCTCCTCCTGCTCCTCCTTAGAATCGGATAGCAGGTTAATAAAAATCTGCTCCACAGGCCCTGTAAAAATTGGTACTTCAGATTTAATTTCCTCATATTCAAGCACTTTTTCTTTTCCTTTCTTTTTTCTGATTAGTTGTGCCTGTTCTTCCTCTTCATCTTCTGAAATTAAATCTACAAAAATAGGCTCTGCAGGCCTTCGAGCCACAGGTACTGGCTCTTCCTATTTAACTTTTCCTATAATTACTAGTCTCCAAGGACCAGCTTCATCTCCTTTTGCAGTAGGTTTGGCAGTAGTTCTGGCAGTACCTTCGTGATGCTGTTCCAATTTGATTTTATATTGGGCTTTCAACTTTTCTGCAGCCCTCTTTTTGTAAAGTGCATCAAACACTAGGTGTGCTTTGGCCACTACCAAATCTTCTGATTCTCCTTGGTTCTTCCCAACTTGAACCAACTCTACAAATTCTCTTATCTCTTCTTCAGTCGAAGGCCCCATCATTTCTGCTCGTGCCAATGGCTTAAATGGTGGAATTGAAGGTCTAGGCTGCTGCTCCTTAGGAACAGGTCTTTCAATAGTCAACTCCTCTTGTCCTTCAGTTGCCTCTTATTGTTCCTGCTACCATATTTCCCAACTTCCTCGACCAGCAATGCATTTCTTAAACCACAATCTGGCTTTACGTTGAATTAGCTTTAGGGCCACTTCATTGTTTGGCCAGATTTTTCTTTCTTTGCTAACTACAATTTCAGTTGCTACTCTGATTCATGTCTCTATTATATGGGGTATTTGCATACCACAATCTACTAATATTTTTCTTAATCTAAAAAGTTCAGATTCTACCTTCTGTAACTCTTTTTCTCTCGTTATATTTCTGATCTTCTACCTCGTGTGCCATTCTTTAGATTCCTTCAGAAACTATGCAGTGTCAAGTGCCTCTTCCCAGAATTCAAGCGTCATCTTCCTCATCGTGGAGTTACACAACAGCACGGAATCACTCTGATTTCTACTATTCTAGATTCTAAATGATTTGCCGGATAATGCCCCCAAAATCCTAAGTTTTAGTTTAAATAAGCCCTATGTTTAGGCGGGTAATCGGGTCATTTCCCGAACCAACTATTACTATTATATTCGAGGTCTTAGCTACAGTACTCCATTGAGTTACAGTTAACTCAACGGAATAAGCTTGTTGACTAACTCAAGACTCAACGGAGTAAGCTCGTTGAGTTAAGCTTAACTCAATGGACTCCCCGTACAAGCAAATATAATAATAAAAATATTATAGAGAATAGTTTTTCTGTTTTTTTACTAGTTTAACCGATACTATGTTTCGATAAAACCAACATTTTTTTTTTCTTTCTGAAAATTAATATACAATTTTTATGTTTTGGTCATACTGATGGATCTAATCGGTTGAACCGCAACGATTTATATGTTTTATATATATTTTTAATGTTTTTTTTTTTATATATATATAAACATAAAAACTGATTTCTCACTAAGTAAAGCTCGAGTAGTCCTCCACTCTGACTTCTTCTATAATTCCAAAGGAGCTTTTTGGTGCTTTCAGAATAGGTTTAAGTCTTTGTCCATTTACTTTAAATATATTCTGATTTTTAGGATTTTCAATTTCAATAGCTCCATAAGAATAAACATTTCGAACTATGTAAGGTCCTACCCATCTAGATTTCAATTTTCTTGGATGGTTATGGAGTCTAGCCATATAAAGATATACTTCTTGTCCTATTTCAAAGCTTTTTGGAATAATTTTCCTATCATGCCAAAATTTAATTTTTTCGTTTTCTCTTACAGTCTTTGAATAAGCTTCATTTCTAAATTCTTCTAATTCAATTAATTGCATTTTTTTATTTTCAGCAGCTTGATTTAAATTAGTGTTCAGAGTTTTTAATGCCCAATAAGCTTTATGTTCTATTTCAACAGATAAATGACAACTTTTTCCATATACTAGCCTAAAAGGTGACATACCTAAGCTTGTTTTATAAGCAGTTCTATAAGCCCAAAGTGCATCTATCAATCTATTAGCCCAATCTGTTCTAGTAGGAATTAAGCCTTCTAATCCTAAGCATGCAAATATATCACTTGGCATAACATTTATACCTGTACCTAAGTCTATTAAGGTTCTTTCTAGAATGGTATTTCCTATGATGCATGATATAACAGGGATTCCAGGATCAGATAACTTTTTAGGAATTTGGGGCAGAAATAGGGAACTACTTTGCTCAGCTAAAAAGACCTTTCTAAGAACTTTTCACTCTCTTTTCTTAGTACATCAATCCTTCAGAAATTTAGCACAAGGTGGCATTTTCTGCAATAGATCTAACAAAGGAATGTTAACTTGTACTTTTTCAAAAATTTCTCTGATTTTTTCTTGGTTTTCAGGAATTGTTTCTTGTAATCTTTCAAGATAGGGTGCTAAAGATTTTGATATCAAAGACTCTTTTTCTTTCAGTTGATTTGTTTGATCATTTTTAGCTTCATTAGCAGATTCAGATTGTTCTTTAGTGATTTCTAGATTTTCAGCTATTACATTTTCATTATCATTTTGATTTTTACTCTTATCCACCTTCATATCATTTTCATTTTGAGTTCTTGGTGGTATATCAGTTCTAGATCTTAATGTTACACATACATCTTCCAGATTTTCGTTACTTTCATGATATTTTTGTATATCATTTTTGTGATTATGATCTTCAATTGTTTTTAGTTTTAAAGTGCATTCTTTAAATTCTCTTGCATTAGTATTTTCTGTTTGCTATATATTTTGCAAATTATGTAGGTTTATAACATTATAATTTTCATTGTCCTGTTGCACAACTTGTATTTTAATTGCATTTTCGTCTAATGCTTTTAATTTTGTTTCCAAATCATCTAATTTCATTGCATTCAATTTTTGATCAATTTTCTTTATGTTTTTTTCAGTTTCGTAAATTATATCCTGTTTAGGTTCTGAATATGCTTCCTTATAGTTTAATTGGTTGACTTCTTATTGTTGACACATAAAGTATTCTAGTTTGTCCAGATTTTGTCTATACTATGCTCCAGTCTGTCATAGCTATCCCAAACTTCAGTGTCTCTCATCATATTACATATTCTATACTGACCATCAGTTGGGTAAACTATAGGATTCTCATACTCAGCTCTATTATATTGAAGATAATTCATTTGTTGTTCATGGGATCTATCCTTCTATAAACGTCTCAGTTTCAAACAATCAAAAATGTTGTGTCCTTTAGAATTGCAGAATTGACATATACTAATTACAAGTTTCAGAAATCTTTGAGCATTAGCATATGCCATATTCTCAATTACAGAAGAAAACACACAACTCTAGCTATTAAAACAAAATAGCTTTAATAGTTGCTTATATCTATTCAATTCAATTCCTCAGCAACGGCGCTATAAAACTTGTTTGGGTTTTCCTAGCACTACACTAGAAAAACTTGGATTTGTTACTTCTGTTTTTACTTAGTTAATTTATATTTATGCCTATTCTTTCTTTTAGAAGTAAACAAACAACCTTTAATACAATTTAGATATTAATTCCAATTTGTACTTTAACTGCAAGTGCACAGTGTCTATTGTATCAGTGTGCAAGTACAGGTCGATCCCATAGGGAATTGCTGACGAACTTGAGAACTGTTTGCTTGTTAAAAATCAAATTTATATATTCAATAAGCTCTCCGTTGAATTACAAGTAACTCAACGGACTAACCTCGTGGACTTAAGTTAACTCCACAAGCCTATCTTTTCTTTTTAATACTGCTATTTACAGAGGAATTTGGACAACCATTGGGCGATTCTACAGATTGTAAATAACATCAATTAAGCTCTTTAATGTTAGTTAACATTGGATTTATCATTGAGCAATACTAACATTCAGATAATTCAAACAGTAACCATTAAAATCTTTAAGTCTTTTGAACGAACCAATTTCAGTAAACTGTAATACTAAAATAAACATAAAACAATCACAACACTGACAAAGATAACATTAATCACGGTACAACACAAACAATACAACACACAAATACAACATACAAACATAGATAAATTGTTTTTGGTATTTTTGTTTTAATATAAACATGGAAATGGGCGACAAGTGAAATGTAAAGTAATCTCACTTGATAGTAAATACTTCCGACACTACTTGCAACGCAATTACACCACTGAAAATTAAACCACTTACAATTCTGTCTCCTCTCCCTATAGAATCGTGAGTCCAGAATTGCAAGATGATCTCCTCTTCAGCATATAGGCATCAACTCGAAGCCAAGGCTAAAAGTTTTACGATCTCCTGAAATATGAGTCGGCGCTTAGTGAAAATGGTTTCCCTTCCCGCGACGCGATCACTCCTCACAGTGGTTGTCAGGCACTGTGTTTGGCTCGGAATCGACCCGACATCAGGCAAGTATCCTCATAGACCTCCGATGGTTGGTGATTATGGTGTGGTGGTGGTGATGATGATGGTTGGTGTGGTACTTCAAAGAATTGCATCGCCGATCCTCCTCTGCATACACTATCTGCCCATCGATCACACACTCTCTTCTTTTTTTCTTCTTTTCTTTTATATTTCTTTAGTAGTAACTGCTTCTACTTGATTGATCGGTTGGATTTCCTTCATTCATTTCAATGGCGATGTTTTCTTCTCCCTACACGATTGAATTCCTACGTGATACATGCAAACATGGTTTTTTTCTTCAACTGTCTGTTTTTGCAACCACTATAGTCGCATATTAGAAAATATAAAGAAATAAGCTGCTAACATAATGCGTTACCTTAGTGTAATATTCATGTAACTCAACGCGTATAATTATGCTAACTTAACGAGTTAAACATGTGCATCTCACGTGATATTCTAAAGCATTTAAATTCAACACGTGCATAAATTTAACTATCCGATGCTCAGATGCATTTTGGATACTTATAAACTTAACTATCTGATGCTCTAGTGCATTTCAGATAGTTACAAATAACTCACTGATATATAACTTAAGTAAATCTACTAGATCTCGACATGTGTCAGCAGTAATTTAATCATAAAATAACATTTCAGAGAGTTACAGGTCTAACTATCTGATGCCCAACTGCAATTTTGGATAGTTATAGATAATTCACCGGAAGTTCACTTAAGTCATT
Organism: Cymodocea nodosa; assembly: GCA_036874045.1. Classification (NCBI taxonomy): domain Eukaryota; kingdom Viridiplantae; phylum Streptophyta; class Magnoliopsida; order Alismatales; family Cymodoceaceae; genus Cymodocea; species Cymodocea nodosa. Next base: position 16,613,785 of record JAZBRI010000003.1, on the reverse strand, counting down.
CATTATGGTTTTGACATGTGTACTTTAGGAAATAATAAAATATTCTCTCAAAATATAACTGTTCGGCAATTTAAACATAACTATCCGAAATATCAGAAAATTCGGATACTTAAGAATTTCACAGCTTGCAACTTACCGACAGTTCATAAATGTACTAAATTAACATTAATTCCCCCACATTAAGCAAATTCTTCAATTAAAGCATATAACAGTGCAATTATAACATAATGGCTTAATTCTTATATGATAAGCTAAATATTATGCAATTAATCATCATTTAACCGTTAATAATATGCACTTTTTCATTCTAAACATTAACATAACACGTTACCTTAGTGTATATTCATGTAACTCAATGCGTACAGTTATGCTAACTTAATGAGTTAAACATGTGCATCTCACGTGATATACTAAAGCATTTAAATTCAATACGTACATAATTCTATCTTAACAAGTTCAAATATTTCGCACACTTACGAACCTAACTATCCAATGCTTAGATGCATTTCGGATAGTTACAGATAACCTTCCGAAAATCCACTTAAGTCATGCATTGTAGTTTCAACACGTGTAATCCAAGAAATAATAAAATATTCTTTAAGCATTTAAAACATAACTGTTCAGTACATTAAACATAACTCTCCAAAATAACAGAAAATTCAGATACTTAAGAATTTCATAGCCTGCAATTTACTGATAGTTCAGAAATGTACTAAATTAACATTAATTCCCTGAAATTATGCAGATTCTTTTATTAAAGCATCTAACAGTGCAATTATAACATAATGGCTTAATTCTCGCATGATAAACTAAATATTATGCAATTAACCATCATTTAACCGTTAATATTATGCACTTTTTCATTCTAAACAGTTACTGATATAACTATCCGAAAAGCCAGGAGAGAGAGGCTTAACCATCTGATTTATCCTGTTTTGTTTGGTGACTTATAAAATAACTCTCCGATCAATACACTGTAGACAAGATAACCTGTCAAGATCTAATTTAAAAGACTTTGAGAACAAAGCAGTTAGCCAAGATTCATGTGAATAAAAAGACATCTAAAATATGGTAGAAATAATGAAACCACACATTTTTCATCATCGAAATTAACTAATAAATAATTGAACTAACATAGATAACTGTATGTTTGCTTGTATCTGAATACAAAATATAATGTTTGTATTCATTATTTGATTTATTAAACAATACATTTTTCTGTAAATGTTTACAATTCTTATTATTGTTTACAAAAAGCATTGTTGTAAATATGTCTCTTGCTATATATATATTTTGTGTAATCATCTTTTTGATTAATGACAAAAAGGGGGAGACATGTTATAAAAGAAGATGATTATGATTTTAATTGCATATATTATAAAGGGAGATGATATTTATATGGTTATTGTAATCTGACAAATGATAATGTAATCTGAAAGAAAATTATATGGTTATTAAATCATATAATGAAAGGGGGAGAAATGATACTTATGTAATTATTGACATCTGAAAGTTTTATTTCTAAGAGGTGAAATTTACACAAACAATAGAAATAAGTTTAAGTGAACTTAAGTCAACAATCTTGTTTGTTGAATTAAAAGTTAACCCAACGAAGGTGCTTTGTTGAGTTAAATATATTTCATAATTGATTTAATATGGTTTTGTCATCATCAAAAAGGAGGAGATTGTTTTGATGATGTGTGTCGAATGAAAATAATCATATTTGCTCAATTACTATTGCTTGTGAAAGGAAATTAAGTACATCAATTAATATAGAAAAAGTTTACTGATATAAATACTTGTTTGTATTGGATCTAAAATTATACTAAGTTAATAACTAGTCATTTTGTTGCATTAATTTCTTATTTAACTAAACGTTAAGTTAACGTGTGTTTTTATTGAAAAGCATGATATGTTTTAAAGTTATATCTTTTGTATCATAAATAGTGCACGTTTAGACAACTCGTTAAGTTAGAGTGTTATTTGTATAGAGATCACATGAGAACTCATTAAGTTAGAGGCTTAAAGGTTAAAATAGGTCACGTGAGAACTCGTTAAGTTAGTGAGTAAAAGAAGAGACGAACTCATTAAGTTAGTATTGTATACGTGGTGATATTATAAGTAGCGAATGTTATATTATGTCACGTGAGGTGCACATGTTTAACTCGTTAAGTTGACATAACTAAACGCGTTGAGTTGCTATATTGAATACTAAGGCAACGCGTTAGGTTAGCGCTATAAAACTTAAGTTGTTATTTTTGCACGTGGTAAAATTCTTATTATAAAAACATTTGTTTATTACTAGTTCGTTGAGTTATCTATAACACAACGGAGATGATTCGTTGAGTTAGCTACAGTACTTGTCATGTGAGTTGGCACATGAGCAACTCGTTAAGCTAGAAACGTTAAGCTATATATCTACTTGTTTACTCGTTTAGTTAATATTAAAGTAATGACTTCTTATTACACTTGATGAAAGATTTTGGACGAGAAATTTTATTTCACAGGAAATTTTTCAAAGATCTAGGATTGATGATTAAAGAAAATTCAAAATGTAAACGTGAGTCAGAACGTGTGTATTTCGATGAAGGAAAAAGAAAAGACGTGAAGAAGTGGAAGACTGATAGTGATTAAATGTGGAGGATATGTATAAAATGAAGATACAGTATAAAAGGCATAGAATTCTCGTTGATCAGTTATCCTTGCACACCAAACGAAAAATCTTTTTAGGGATCAAAAATACCTCTTTGGGGAAAAGCTCTCAAGTGGAAGAAAATTCAGTGAAGTAGAAAAAGGGAAGATATATGTCACTGAAGATTTGAAGTATCAAATGGAAGAAAATTCAGTGAAGTAGAAAATGTCAGATTTATGTCACTAAAGATTTAAAGTATTAAAAGAAAGCAAATTCAGTGAAGTAGAGAAAGAATAGATATTCGTCACAGAAAAATTGCTAAAGAAGAAAGAGAAGAAGAAGAAGAAGAAAGATCTCAAATAGGGAGAAATGTTTTAAATTCCACAAATTAGTTTTCTCTGTTTGTAATTATGAAATTGTATAGATGAAACGTGGTATCGATATATAATTGCATCTACTATTTCTAAGGAGAATTAAATTGTATATTGTAATTGAAACCTTGAATAAAAATGATTTTATGAAAATAGTGTCTCGACTTGTTTTTGAGTTTTAAAGTTTCAATTATATTCGAAAATGTTGAAAAACACAATTCACCTCCCTCTTGTATAGCCATACGATCCTACACTAAGGAACGTAGAAACAAATTTAGAGCCAAATCAGGTGAGGGTATTTTTGTTGGTTATTCCATTAGAAGTAAGGCATATAGAGTATATAACAAATGAACAAAAACCATTAAGGAAACCCTACATGTGAAATTTCACAAAAATTCTCATTTGGATTTTAGACATGCTGAAAACTTTGATTCAGAAATTCTCCTAGAAATGGTACCAAATGATGTTGATAGAGAAATTGAGAGATTATCTGACAGAATAAGAAATATAAACTTAAATGATGAAGATCTAGAAGAAAATAATGTCATACCTATAGAAAATGTGGAATAACATAGAAATTGGCGTTATGCTTCATCTCATCCTATTAATCAGATAATAGGCGATCCTAATCAAGGAGTTAGGACCAGGTCATCAGTAGTCAACATTTGTGGTGCTTATTCATTTGTTTCCTTATTAGAACCTAAGAAAATTGAAGATGTCTTAGAAGATGAATTTTGGTATTTAGCTATGCAAGATGAGCTAAATCAATTTATAAGAAATGAGGTATGGGATCTAGTTCCACCACCTAAAAATCAATCTATAATAGGAACAAGGTGGGTATTTAGAAACAAAGTAGATCAGGATGGACATATAGTTAAAAATAAATCTAGGTTAGTTGCTCAAGGTTACAAGCAAGAGGAAGGAATTGACTATGATGAAACATTTGCTCTTGTTGTTAGACCAGAATCAATACGAATTTTGTTCACATATGCATATTACATGGATTTTAAATTATATGCATGATCACATGTATTTTCATTGATCCAAAGAAACATTTAATCAAAATTTCAAGATTTTAGAGGTATTTAATGTTTTTCATTTACACTTCCACTTAAAATTTTTGAAAACCATTAAACTTGACAAAATACTTAAAATCAATAAGATATTACTCTAATATTACAATAAATATATAGTATCTTATGCAATAGTTTAGATATTACTTAGATATTTATCATAAGTATATAATATCTACGAGGTAAACAACATCATCAACAAAATTTATCTTTTGTGGAGTCTAAGCATTTTACACATCACATAGTCTACAAATGTTGAAAATTAATCTTATGTTGCAGAATGTATTTTCATTTAGAGGTTTTGTAAATATATCAGCTAATTGATTTTTACTAGACACAAATCCTAATTTAATTTTTCCTTTAATTACATTATCTCTTAGAAAATGATGTCTAACCTCTATATGTTTTGCTCTAGAATGTAATACAGGATTTTTAGAAAGATTTATTGTAGAACTATTGTCATAATAACTCTCAATTGTATCATAAGATAATCCAAAAACTTCTAAAGTTTGCCTTATCCATAGAATCTAAGTACAACACAGTGCAGCAGCAACATATTCAGCTTTTGTAGTTGAAAGTGATACACAGTTTTGCTTTTTACTAAACCATGACACCAAGTTATTTTCCAATAATTGACAAGTTCTACTGGAACTTGTTCTATCAGATTTAGAACATGCGTAATCAGCATCAGTATATCCTATAAGATCTATTGAACTATCCTTAGAATAATACAGACCTAAGTTTTTAGTTCCTTGTATATATCTAAATATTCTTTTAACAGCAATTGAGTGTGATTCTTTAGGATTAGATTGAAATCTAGCACAAGCACACACAGCAAACATAATATCAGGTCTACTAGCTATCAAATAAAATAAAGAACCAATCATACTTCTATATTTTCTTTGATCTATTAATTTTCCTATGTCATCAATATCTAACTTTAAAGAAGTACTCATAGGAGTTCCTCAAATCCTTGTATCACTAAAGTTAAATTTCTTAAGCATTTCATCTACATATTTTTCTTAATTTAAAAATATACCTTTATCCATTTGCTTAATTTGAAGTCCTAGAAAATATGAAAGTTCTCCTATCATACTCATTTCAAATTGACTAGTCATCTCTTCGGAAAATATTTTTATCAATTTATTAGAAGTTGCTCCAAAGATTATATCATTCACATATATTTGAACAACAATCTGATCTTTATCATCTCTCTTGATAAATAGAGTATGGTCTACTTTTCCCATGATATATCCTTATTCTATTAGAAAAGTAGATAACCTTCCATATCATGATCTAGGTGCTTGCTTCAAACCATATAAGGTTTTCTTCAATTTATACACAAAGTCAAGATTTTTAATATCTTCAAATCCAGGTGGTTGTTTTACATAAACTTCTTCATTAATAAAATCATTTAGAAATGCACTCTTGACATCCATTTGATATAGTTTAAAATTCATATAACAAGCATAGGCCAATAATATTCTAATACTTTCTAACCTAGCCATAGGAGCAAATGTTTCAACATAATCTAGTCCTTCTTCCTATGTATACCCTTGTGCAACAAATCTAGCTTTGTTTCTTATAACTTGACTAGTCTCCTTAGTTTTGTTTCTAAAGATCCACTTTGTACCTATTATGGACTGATTTTCAAGTGGAGAAACTAATTCCCAAACAGCATTCCTAATGAATTGATTTAGTTCTTCTTGCATTGCCACTATCCAATTTTCTTCAAATAATGCCTCTCCTATATTTTTGGTTCCACCATAGAAACAAACATACACATACTATTTATATTTACTAAAGCTCTAGTTTTAACTCCCTCATTAATATTACCAATGACTTGAGTGATGGGATGTGATGAAGAATAACACTAATTTCTATGATTTTCTTCAATATTCTCATCAACATCGGGAGGTTCATCACTTTCATCATTAGTTTGATCATTTAAGTTCATATTTTTGATTTTCTCAGATAAATCTTCAATCTCTCTATTGATCTCTAATTCTATTGGGAAATTGATCATATCATCATTATCATCTTTAGATTGAGATTCTCTAAAAGAATTTTCATTGAAGCTTACATGGAGGGTTTCTTCAATAGTTCTAGAAGTCTTGTTATATACTCTATAGGCTTTACTTCTAGTAGAGTAACCTACAAAAATTCCTTCATCCGCTTTGGCTTGAAATTTATCCCTTTTATCCTTAGTATTAAGAATAAAACACTTACATCCAAATGGTTTCATATAGGAAATTTTTGGAACCCTATCAAACATAATTTCAAAAGGAGTTTTATTAATGAGAGGTCTTAGGTGACTTTTATTACTAATATAATAAGCTGTATTCACTACTTTAGCCCAAAGATTTTGAGGTAAATTATGTTCATTTAACATAGTTCTGGCCATTTCCTGAAGTGATCGATTCTTTCTCTCAACAACACCATTTTGAGATGGTGCTCTTGGAAAAGAAAATCTATGATCAATGCCATGATCTTTACAGTAATTATCCATTTGATCATTATCAAATTCAGTACTATGATCACGAATAGAGACACTTTGTTCATTTTGAACAAGATTGCAAAACATTTTAAAGTTTTCAAAAGCTTCTATCTTAGATGCTAGAAAATATACCCAAGTGTATCTAGAGAAGTCATCTACTAAAACAAATACATACCGTTTACCACCAAGACTCATGATTCTTATTAGTACAAATAAATCCATATGTATAAGTTCTAAGACTCTCTTGCTTGATATATTAGTTTTGGATTTAAAAGAGTTTTTGTGAAGTTTACCTAACTCACATGCATCACACATAAAGTCCTTTGAGTATTTAATCTTTGGTAAACCTCTCACTAAACGTTTTCTAGATAATTTATGCAATAATTTCATATTTATATGCCCGATCCTTCTATGACATAGATATGCATCACTAGTTTCAGCTAGCAAACATGAATTTAAATCAACTGCACTAGTAGGTAAAGATAAAATACATATAGAACCTTTTCTTTTAGCAATAAACTTAAGTTCATTTGTACTTTTATCAATAATTTTGCATACATCATCTTCAAATAATACATAATATCTATTATCAATTAGTTTTATAACACTTAGCAAATTATACCCTAGGTTTTCTACATATAGTACATTCGAAATAACACAAGTAGGAGTTATTTGAACATTGCCCATACCTATGATTTTGTCCTTGCTTTTGTTTCCAAATGTAACATTTCCTTTCTTAGTATTTGTAAAATTTTTCAGTAAACTTTTTTGTCCGGTCATGTGACTTAATGCTCCACTATCCAAGATCCATTTTGATGTTGTTTCCTCCTGCAAAACAAATTACGAAGAACTATTACTTGGTACCTAATGTTGTTGAAAACCAAGTTCATTAAACACATATTTCTTCTTTTTTGTTTAAAAACAATTTAACATTATCATTTACATTCTTATTAGTTGTAAGTACTAATGATTTATCATTAGCATCATACTTACTTAAAGCATTATTGCTCTTATAATCATTATTTTTGTTTTCAAATGTAGTATAACCAAGACCAAATCGATTTTTATCAAATGTTAATTTATTTTGGTCATGCTCATATATTTCAGTAAGTTCATACCAAGATTTTATACTTGTCTTCGAATTATTAATACATACAAAATCTTTTTCTACACAAGAATTTTCAGATAAAGAACATGTAGAATGAGTAATTGGTCTAACACCAAAGTTTTGAATTTCATGCTCAGGTTTCTAAATTTTCAGTTTACTACGATTGTTTGACATTTTTGAAACATTAGTGACTGAATTTCCAGAATAAGAAACAAGATTTTTAGAAACATTGATAGTCATGTTAGAAGTACATTTAGATAAATCACATTGGTTTAAATTATTACTGCATAATTCATCCCTTGAAGTACCTACTTCTACATATTTATTACCTTGTTTCATGATAAAAGGAACTTTAGTCTTAGATTTACTTGAACTGCAACTAATAAATCCTTTGTTGGTTTGAGATTCAGGGTATTCAGGATAATCAAATCCTAAGCCAAATTTATATGACACCATAGGGGTACTAGTTAGTTTGTCTAACTTAGTTTGACTTAAATTCCATTTTTCAATGGTGGAATTTAAATCTAGCTCACTCATTTTTAATTTGTCAATTTCTAACTCAAGATCATTTATATTGTTTCTCAATTTTTCATTTTAGATTCTATCTTTAATTTTCAACATTTATATTCTATATTTGTTCATGCAAGACACAATCATTAAATCTAAATTTATGCAAATCTCTAGCATGATTTTCATTATCACATTTAACCTTTTCTAAAGTAGTAGACAAGAAACAATTTTCCTCTTCCAAAATGGACAAAGAATTTCTAATATTCTTATTTTCCAGTTATGAAACTCGAACAGTTATCTAACTATTCGATTTTTCATTACCGAATGCACATAGAAAATACGTGACAACTTAAAACATTACAAACACACGTGTAGATAACTTAACTATACGTGTTTTTAACATAAAGTATTCGACAAAAATGAAGCGTTAACTATCCGAAAGTTTAACTATCTGAAACGTTAACTATCCGAAAGTTTAACTATTGCAAATCTATCTCTTCGAAAATCTTTAATTTATCTGACATAAAAATGAAACTTTCCGATAATCTGTTAATTATTATACTTAGAGAATATTATGTAGACTTATTTAAATACGTTAATAAAGCATATATCATCAAAATTAAATACCTAACAATCTCCCCCTTTTTGATGATGTCAAAACCTAATAAGTCACATAATTTATATCTCCCCCTTTTTGGCATTATAAAAAAGTAAACAAACTATTTTCTCCCTCTTTAGGAAGTTAAGTTTTATAAATGTAAGGAAGGATATCTTACTAAGTATATATTAATCAAAATGATAGTTTCAAACATACATAGGATTTATGGATTAAGCATAAACTGTTTAATATCATAAACTGTGAAAAATAATCACGTAACATTAAAATCAGTAAACAGTTTACATAATAGTTTTAGTTACAAATTACAAAAAATAAATCATGTAATACATACTTTGTATAATCACAAGCCTCTTTGTCTTCGAAAAATATCAATCAGAGTATTTGTACTAACTCTGTTTATCTAATCAAGTAATGCCTGATCTAAATCATTTTGAGAAACTTATGATGGTTACTATAAAAATTCAGGATGTATGTTTGTATCTATACCTGTATGTATTTCTGTATGTATACCTTGTTGTATATCTGTATGTATATCTTGTTGTATATTTGTATGTTGCTGTGTTTCTGTAAATTGTATGGATTGTTGTTGTGTTTGCCGATCTTGTTGTTGTTATTGTCTGAGGACAAGTGTATCTGCCTCCTAGTATTTTTGTAGTTCCTTTGCAGAGAAAGATATTGACTTTAATCTTTTCTATGGCCAAGGTGTAATATGTGTTTGACTTGCCACAATTCTCAAAATTGTATCACCATAAAATAATTTACTCTGCAAATGTAAGATATAAGAAACAAAAATATCATACTAGTTCACCTGTATATGGTTTATTAATGCGTATGTAGCATAAAGACAACATTTGCCAACTTCTGCCCCATGACCAAATCTCTGAAATAATGTAGCATGCAATATTTTTGCAATAAAACGTTCTTGGCCATTTAAGTCATTTAGTAATGTCAATGGTTTGTTGGCAGTTGGATCTTTGGCTAAACTTGTAATGTCCCATCCCAATCGATAAACCTGTTTTCTTTTTGATAATTTAACTCTTTCATTTTTCAAACCAAGTACCTGATGAAGTAAATCTGGAGTTAAATATATGTCATTGTCTTGTATATTAGAAATAGGAATACCTTCTTCCATTGTTAAATTTGAGTAAAAACAACTAAGAAGTTCGGGTATAGCAAGATGGCCTGGCTGTTGTGGAAGTAGAGTCAACAAGCCTTAAAAATTAAACAGTTCACGTATGTGTGCCATCCCTTCAAACTTAACTAATCTTGAATATAAAACTGTAAATGTTTTATATGTCTGAAATTTGTCATAACATGAATTATTTCTGAACCATAATAGTGTATGTTCATCTAAACTCTATTCAGGATTAGGTATTTTCCTATCATGATGTTCTGATCTGGGACTTGTTTCAATATTATCAATAGCATCTATATTTTCAAATCTTTCAGAACTGGTGGAATTTCTATCAAAACTAGTATAAATGTTTGAAATATCTGTTATTATTGTATCAATAATCTACTGAATTTCTTCTATTTGTTCTTCTGGAAACATTTTAGCAGCAATAGTCTTTGTAGCAATCTGTATATCAGCAACATATATATCTATATTTCATCTATACAACTGTCTTTGTATGAAAGAATGTTCTATATCTGTTTGTGGAATAGAATCATCTTGTATTTTTGAAATTTGTATATGTGAGACATTGGTAGTATCATATTCTATTTGTAACTATGTATGTTGTTGATTATATACATTTATCAACAAGTATACGATATATTTTAACAGACATAACCATACATATAAAGTGTAGTATAAGCAATTGTACCAAAATTCAAAAGTCTTTGTTCGAGATATAGTAAAAGGAAGAATATCTATACATTCCTCTTCAGATGAAATATCTTTAAAATTCATAGACTTAGTGTCTATGTCATCAATAATATCATCTGTATATGTATCATCAAAATTTCCTACATGCTCTCTTTCCGTAGGAAAAGAATGTGTGTTTACAGCATTGTGTGAAAAACTGTCCATTGTATTAAAAGATACATTATGCACTAATGTGACACAATACCTTAGAGTATATGCTTGTAAGCCAATATTTGTCACATCTGTTGGGATTCCTGACAAAAATGTCTATCCAGCTTCTGCAATGGAGCATAGTTTTCCATTTTTCACTGATTCTTCTTTTTGCTGCAATATTCCTTGTATACCTGCAGTTAGTCCAAAATATTCAATTGTCTTTTTCTTTTTCCGACTATATGTTTGTAGTGTTTCAGGTTGTTCAGGAGATTCTAAAATTGTCTTAATTTCTCCTGTTAAAGGCACCTATTGTCTTGATAGTCCTTCACCATGATGCCTAGGTGGTAATAATGGAATATAGAGTTTTAAGCTCTCCACCTCTGCCATTTTGAGTTGATAAACTCTTTGTCCTTCACTTCGAAGGCCCATTTTGCTAATGGCAGTTTTCTGTTCATCGATATACTATTTAATATCATCTAAAACAGCTGGGGGAAAATAATGTTGGGAATACATGGATTGCAATTCCCTGTTTGCATTTTCGATCATTGGTCCCCACTTCTTTCCATAATAAGTGATAGACTGTACCGATGTCTCTAGTACATGTCTAGAACTTACAACCGCAGGGTTAGGTTGTAAATTTCTTTTCCACAAATGCAATGCGGAAAGTTCAGTCTATTTTAGTCTAAACTAGGTTTCAGCATAATTTTGAATAAATTTCCAACAGAAATTTTTCTCATCTTGAACAGCTTTTCTTATTTCATGTAGTATTTCATTTGAAAAAGTGTACCTTGAATAGATGTCGTTGATTTCATTCTACATTTTCTGAAGTTCCAGCTCTCTTTTCTACACTTTGGTAATTCTACCACGTCCTCTTCCACATCCTGACATTATTTTTTTTTTTAATAATAATAAAGATATTAAATTCTAAAACTACCTTATAACAAACCAAAATACAATGAACAAGACCATTAAATATAAGATAACCTACAGATACCAAGTTCTAATCGTAATTTTGAGAATGTATTTTCATCTAAGGGTTTTGTAAATAGATCTGCTAATTGTTCTATGGTAGGAACAAAATTTAATATTATTTTTCCTTTTATAACATTATCCCTTAGAAAATGATGTCGAACTTCTATATGTTTTGCTTGTGAATGTAAGATAGGATTTTAGATAAACTTATTGCAGAACTACTATCACAGAAAATCTTAGTTGGTTCATAGTCTAAATTAAAATCTTTTAGGGTTTGTTTGATCCATAGGATTTGAGCACAGCAAAGTACAGTAGTTATATATTCAACTTCAATTGTAGATAATGCTACATAATTTTGCTTTTTGCTAAACCATGACACTAAAGAATTACCTAACAATTGACAAGTGCCACTAGTGCTTTTTCTTTCAGACTTACATCCTACGAAATCAGCATCACTATAACCTACTAAGTTTAAAGAACTATGTTTAAAGTAAAACAGTCTGAAATTGATGGTTCCTAATAGATATTTAAAAATTCGTTTAACAGCAAGTAGGTGTGATTCCTTAGGATTTGATTGATATCTAGCACAAGTACACACACTAAACATAATATCTGGTCGGCTAGCTGTTAAATAGAGTAATGAACCAATCATACTTCTATATTGTTTTACATCTACAGATTTTCTAGAGTCATCTTTATCCAACTTGGTGATAGTACTCATTGGTGTATTCTTTGTTTTAGTGTTGTCTAAACCAAACCTCTTTAATAAATCTTGAGTATATTTTTCTTTTGAAATAAAAGTACCCTGATCTAATTGCTTAATTTGTAAGCCTAGAAAAAATGATAGTTCACCCATCATACTCATTTCAAATTAATTAGTCATGTCTTTCGAAAAGGACTCAACTAATTTATCATTTGTTGCTCCAAATATAATGTCATCTACATAGATTTGAACTACTAATATATCTTTTTCGATCTTCTTGATAAAAAGAGTGTGATCTGCCTTTCCCAAGGAATACCCTTTTTCCATAAGAAATTTAGATAATCTTTCATACCAAGACCTAGAAGCTTGTTTAAGGCCATATAGTGCCTTCTTAAGCTTGTAAACATACTCAAGATGTTTTGAATCTTCAAAACCTAGAGGTTGTTTTACATACACTTCTTCTTTTATATATCCATTTACAAAAGCAGTCTTAACATCCATTTGATATAATTTGAAATCCATATAACAAGCATATGCTAACAAAATTCATATTGATTCTAGTCTAGCAACAGGAGCAAATGTTTCATCAAAGTCAATTCCTTCCTCTTGCTTTTAACCTTGAGCAACTAATCTAGCTTTATTTTTAACTATATGTCCATCTTGATCTACTTTGTTTCTAAATACCCACCTTGTTCCTATTGTGGACTGATTTTCAGGTGGTGGAACTAGATCCCATACCTCATTTCTTATAAATTGATTTAGCTCATCTTGCATAGCTAAATACCAAAATTCATCTTCTAAGTCATCTCCAATTTTCCTAGGTTCTAGTAAAGAAACAAATGAATAAGCACCATAGATGTTGACTACTAATGACCGAGTCCTAACTCCTTGATTAGGATTGCCTATTATCTTATCAATAGGATGAGATGAAGCATAACACCAATTTCTATGTTGTTCCACATTTTCTATAGGTATGGCATTATTTTCTTCTAAATTTTCATCACTCAAACTTAGATTTCTTATTTCGTTAGATAATCTATCAATTTCTCTATCAACATCATTTGGTACTATTTCTAGGAGAATTTCTGAATCAAAGTTTTCAGCATGTCTTGAATCCAAATGAGAATTTTCATGAAATTTCACATGCAGGGTTTCCTCAATGGTTTTTGTTGATTTGTTATATACTCTATATGCTTTACTTCTAATGAAATAACTAACAAAAATACCCTCATCTGATTTGACTCTAAATTTGTCTCTACGTTCCTTAGTGTTTAAAATAAAACACTTGTAGCCAAAGGGTTTTAAATAACTTATTTTGGGAACCCTGTTATACCATATCTCATAAGTAGTTTTATCCAAAATTGGTCTTAGATGTACTCTATTTATAACATAACATGTTGTATGAATTACTTCTGCCTAGAGAGATAGGGGTAACTTATTTTCATTTAACATGGTTCTGGACATTTTTTGAAGTGATCTGTTTTTACGTTCTACTATCCTATTTTGTGAAGAAGCCCTTCATTAAATTGATCATGAGATAAAACACAAAACAAGATGTTTAAACCTTTAGCATTCAGTGTCATTCGCTCCTTTTCATCAAAAGTCCAAGTATCATATGGAGTCGTAATTAACACTATAGGATTGCTAATTATATGCCATAATTTGAAATCAATTGACTGAAAGAATACTTTCATCCTATATTTTCAATAGCCATAATTGCTACCTTCAAACATAGGAGGACGATTAGTGGTCTGTTCTTCAGTCATAACTAAGATTTCAGAGTTATCCATTTTAAATAGATGATCCGAAGTAAATGATAGGAAAAAAAACGATTCCTAAATAGAGAATTGAAGGCTTTTCAGATGCTTTAAACAATTTAAGAGCTCTGATACCAGTTGTAGGATCGTCTGTATCACAAGAGGGGGGTGAATTGTGTCTTTAATAATTAAATACTAGCGGATAAAACAAGAGCACAAAACAATCGTAAATGAAATTCTATTCTTTTATTTCAAGACAGAATTTACAATATCTTTTCAACTCAATTCCCTTCTTGACAGTTTTTATACAGTAATGTTTGATATACAATTCAAATAGGAAAACAAAGCTCTTTTTCAAAACTAATTTTGAATTGTATAAAACCTGATCTTTATGCACACAACTTCTTTCTTTCTCTTTGCTCAGCTTTTGTATCTCTTCTTCTCTAGTTGTCGAATTTCCAGACTTCTTACATTTGCAGCTCCTTTTCTGAAATTGCTTGGAATTTCAAACTTCTTCTGATGTTGGAGAATTTTTCAGAATATGAATATTCAAACTTAACTTTTCAGTTAGGAATCCGGATTGAATATTCAAACTTGGTTTTTGAGATTGGGATCCTCTTTTGTAATGTAGCTCGTAGTCTCTATTAGTAGTCGAACTCTGTTGTCTTTCACGTTCAGCATGTTCATCCACTTGATCCACAATCCATAATCCATTATCCACGTACTAATTTTCTCTTTAATCCAACTTACTTTCTATTTAAATTTTCACTTTCTTCACTAACATTTTGAGTTTCCACGATCTCCACTCGTAGATACACTAAAGCTTTATCTTCTTGGAGTCATGTAGAATATCTTCTAAGTCTTCGATTTAGTCGAACATTTATCATTTAACTCCTGTAAAAACTCGAACACTTATCCTTTAACTCTTCGAGTTTTTGCACTTGCAAAACACGTGACTAAACAAAGAAACTTATCTGTTCGTTAGTCCTTTTATAAAACTCAAACAGTTATCTATCTATGCGTATAAAACTCGAACAATTATCTAACTATTCGATTTTTCATTACCGAAGGCACATGGAAAACACGTGACAACTTAAAACATTAAAAACACATGTGTAGATAACTTAACTATACGTGTTTTTGACATAAAGTATTTGACAAAAATGAAACGTTAACTATCCGAAAGTTTAACTAACTAAAACGTTAACTATCTGAAAGTTTAACTATTACAAATCTAGCTCTTCAGAAATCTTTAATTTATCCGACATAAAAATGAAACTTTTCGATAATCTGTTAACTATTATACTTAGAGAAATATACTTAGAGAATATTATGTAGACTTATTTAAATACGTTAATAAAGCATATATCATCAAAATTAAATACCTAACAAAACTTCTAATGCATGCCACACCTCATAAGAAGATTTATACGTGAACACTTTACTAAACTATTCATAACTCAATGCACAAAATAAGATATTTAAGCCCTTAGCATTCAAAGTTTCATTTTCTTTTTTAGTAATTGTCCAAGTATTATAAAGAGTAGTTAATGGAGTATATGGTTTAGAGATCATGCACCACAATTTGTGATCTATACTTTGAAGAAAGACTGTCATCCTATATTTCCAATATTCAAAATGTATTCCATCAAATAAAGGAGGACGGTTAAGATTTTGACCTTCATACAAAGAAAAATTACCATTTCCAGTAGCTATTTTACCTTAGATTTTTCAACCTATTTGATTTTAAACAGTTTAAAAACTTTAAAACAACTTGAGCCTTAAATCAAGAAGGTTAAACGTATGCTCAAATATTAATTTCTATTTAAAAACAAGGAAGGTAGAATAAGCAATGATATTAAATAAGTTAGTATCAATTTTATATCAAAGATTATTAATGAAGCTCTAATATGACTTGTAGGATCGAATAGCTACACAAGAGGGGGGTGAATTGTGTTTTTCAAAAATTTTGATTATAATTGAAACTTCAAAATTAAAAACAAGTCGAGACACTATTTTCATAAAATCATTTTCATTCAAGGTTTCAATTACAAAATACAATTCAATTCTCCTCAGAAATTGTAGATGCAAGTATATATCGATGCCATGTTTCATCTATACAATTTCATAACTACAAATAGAGAAAACTAATGTGCGGAATTTAAAACATTTCTCCCTGTTTAAGATCTTTCTTCTTCTTCTTCTTCTTTTTATTCTTCAGCAATTCTTCAGTGACGAATATCTTGTCTTTCTCTCCTTCATCGAATTTGCTTTCTTTTGGTACTTTAGATCTTTAGTGACATAAATCTAACCTTTTCTGCTTCACTGAATTTTCTTCCATCTGAGATCTTTTCCCCAAAAGATGTTTTTGATCCCTAAAAAGATATTTTATTTGGTGTGTAGGGATAACTGATCAACAAGAATTCTATGCCTTTTATATTATATCTTCATTTCATGCATATCCTCCATGTTTAATCACTACTAGTTTTTCACTTCTTCACATCTTCTTTTTTTCCTTCATCGAAATATACATGTTCTGACCCACGTTTACATTTCGAATTTTATTTAATCATCAATCTTGGATCTCTGAAAATTTTCCTGCAAAATAAACTTTCTCGTCTAAAATTTTTCATCAAGTGTAATAATAAGTCATTACTTTAATGTTAACTAAACGAGTAAAACAAGTAGATATATAACTTAATGTTTTTAACTTAACGAGTTTCTCATGTGCCAACACACGTGACAAGTATTGTAGCTAACTCAACGAACTAAGTCTATGATGTTACGCTAACTCAATGAACCAGCTTCATGGTATTATGATAACTCAACGAACCAACTCCGTTGTGTTACAGATAACTCAACAAACCAGTGATAAACAAATATTTTTATAATAAGAATTTTACCACGTGTAATAATAACAACTTAACTTTTATAACCCTAACCTAACACGTTGCCTTAGTGTTCAATATAGCAACTCAACACGTGCAATTATGTTAACTTAGCGAGTTAAACATTTGCACCTCACGTGATACAATATAACATTCGTAACCTTTAATTTTACCACGTGTACAACTAACTTAACGAGTTCGTCTCTTCTTTTACTCACTAACTTAACGAGTTCTCACGTGACCTATTTTAACCTTTAAGCCTCTAACTTAACGAGTTCTCATGTGACCTCTATACAACTAACATTCCAACTTAACGAGTTGTCTAAACGTGCATTGTTCATGATACAGAAAATATAACTTTAAAACATATCATGCTTTTCAATAAAAACACACGTTAACTTAACGTTTAATTAAATTAGAAATTATTACAACGAAATGACTAGTTATTTAACTTAGTATAATTTCAGATCCATTACAAACAAGTATTTATATAAATAAACTTTTTCTATATTAATTGATGTTATTAATTTCCTTTCACAAGCAATAGAAATTGAGCAAATATGATTACTTTCATTCAGGACACATCATCAAAAAAAAATACTCAACAAAAGATCTAAGGATCTTTCTTACTATAGGATCGTATAGCTACACAAGAGGGGGGTGAATTGTGTTTTTCAATATTTTTGAATATAATTGAAACTTCAAAACTCAAAAACAAGTCGAGACATTGTTTTCATAAAATCATTTTTATTCAAGGTTTCAATTACAATATACAATTCAATTCTCCTTAGATATTCTAGATGCAATTACATATTGATACCACGTTTCATCCATATAATTTCATAACTACAAATAGAGAAAAGTAATTTACGGAATTTAAAATATTTCTCCCTATTTGAGATCTTTCTTCTTCTTCTTCTCCTTTTTTTTCTTCAGCAATTCTTCAATGACGAATATCTTGTCTTTCTCTGCTTCACCGAATTTACTTTCTTTTGATACTTTAAATCTTCAGTGACGTAAATTTGACCTTTTCTACTTCACTGAATTTTCTTCCATCTGATACTTCAAATCTTTATTGACATATATCTTACCTTTTTATGCTTCACTAAATTTTCTTCCTTCTAAGAGGTTTTCCCCAAAGAGGTGTTTTTAATCCTTGAAAAGATTTTTCTTTTGGTGTGTAGGGATAACTGATCAACAAGAATTCTATACCTTTTATACTGTATCTTCATTTCATGCATATCCTCCATGTTTAATCACTATCAGTCTTCCACTTCTTCACGTTTTTTCTTTTTCCTTCATTGAAATACACACGTTCTGACCCACGTTTACATTTCAAATTTTCTTTAATTATCAATCTTAGATCTCTGAAAAATTTCCTGCAAAATACACTTTCTCTTCCAAAATTTTTCATCAAGTATAATAAGAAGTCGTTACTTTAATATTAACTAAATGAGTAACACAAGTATATATATATATAACTTAACGTTTCTAACTTAACGAGTTCCTCATGTGCCAACTTACGTGACAAGTATTGTGGCTAACTCAACGAACTATCTCTATCGTGTTACGCTAACTCAACGAACTATCTCCATTGTATTACAGATAACTCAACGAACTATCTTCGTTGTGTTACGATAACTCAATGAACCAGTAATAAACAAATGTTTTTAAAATAAGAATTTTACCACGTGCAAAAATAACAACTTAAGTTTATAACGCTAACCTAACACGTTGCCTCAGTGTTCAATATAACAACTCAACACATTTAGTTATGTTAACTTAACGAGTTAAACATGTGTACCTCACATGATACAATATAACATTCGTAACTTATAATTTCACCACGTGTACAACACTAACTTAACGAGTTCGTCTCTTCTTTTACTCACTAACTTAATGAGTTCTCACGTGATCTCTATACGAACAAAACTCTAACTTAACGAGTTGTCTAAACATGCACTGTTCATGATACATAAAATATAACTTTAAAACATATCATGCTTTTCAATAAAAACACACATTAACTTAACGTTTAGTTAAATGAGAAATTAATGCAACGAAATGACTAGTTATTAACTTAGTATAATTTCAGATCCAATACAAACAAGTATTTATATCAGTAAGCTTTTTCTGTATTAATTGATGATTTTAATTTCTTTTCACAAGCAATAGTAATTGAGCAAATATGATTATTTTTCATTCAACACACATCATCAAAACAAAATACTCAACAATCTCCCCCTTTTCGATGATGACAAAACCATATTAAACCAATTTTGAAATATATTTAACTCAACAAAGCACCTTTGTTGGGTTAACTTTTAATTCAACAAACAAGTTTGTTGACTTAAGTTCACTTAAGCTTATTTCTATTGTTTGTGTAAATTTCACCTCTTAGAAATAAAATTTTCAGATGTCAATAATTATATAAGTATCAGTTTTCTAATTATCATCTGTCAAATTACAATAACCATTTAAATAGCATCTCCTTTTGTAATATATATATGCAATTAAGATCATAATCATCTTTTTATAATATTTCTCCCCCTTTTTGTCATTAATCAAAAAGATAATTACAAAGAATATATATATGTATATAAGAGATATAATTACAACAACTCTTTCTGTAAACAAGAATAATAATTGAAGACATTTACAGAAAAATGTATTGTTCAATCAAATCAAACAAGTAATACAAACATTACATTTTGCATTCAGAAACAAACAAAAACAGTTATCGACCCCTCCTAAGTATATCACTTATAGCATTACATATTTTATCTCCTAGATGTTTAATATCATTTCTGATGTCGTTAAGCACTACATCTAAGTCAGGAGGTAGCTGGGTTTGCTGTTCTGCTTGAACTGAATAACTTTGTTGTTGTTGTTGTTATATATGGTCTGTATCAGGTTGTTGTTGTTGTCGTTGAGGTTTATGCATGGCCTGGAATTTTTTCAAATATTTGACACTAAATGCTCTCATGCCTTTAGTTTCAGAGGGCTAGTCGGATAAATTCAATTGGCTTGCAATGAGTCTACATACAGCATCACCATAAAATAACTTTGAACTCATATGCTGTAGTTGAGAAGTGAAAACATCAAACCAACTGATTTGAATTCTATTCAGCAAGCTATAACTTGCATATAAACAACTTCTGCTGACTTCCATATTGTGTCCAACTCTCTGAAATAAATTTGCATGCAATATATTTGCAATAAACCTTGCCTCTACATTTAGATTTTCCATTAATCTCATTTCAGAATATACATCTGAAATTTTTGATAAAGACTGAATGTTCCATTCCAGTTGTCTTATTATGTCAAATCTGTTGGTAACAACAACACCTTCATTCTTTAATCCTAAAACTTCAAAAATTAACTCAGGAGATAATATAAACTCCTGTTCATTTATTTGAGTTTTCAGAAAATTTCCATTCTTGACCAGATTGCTATAAAAAGCTACAATAAGCTCTGTGTATTGCTTCCATTTCATTCCTACTGGCAAGAATTTAATGAGGCCTTGAAACTCAAACAAATCTCTTATTTCCATCAAATTTTTGAATTTTATTGGACGAGCATGCAGAATCTGACATGTAATCAAATTATTGTATTTCTGCAATGCTTCTTCAGATCTAAAATGAATTGCATTACCTTGAATTTTTAATATTGTACACAAAGAAGGTGATACCTGAAGCCGTGATTCAGAGTTTAATTCATCTTCAAGAACCTCTTCTGCAAAATGAATGTCATGTTGTTCCTCTTCCAAAATATTATCTTGAAGCTGCTCAGGTAAGCTTGATTCTTCAGCTTCAACAGTGTTAGGAACATTGTCAATATGCTCAACATTCATCTGCTCAGTCTCTATAGAATGTTCAGAGTACAATTTTTCCACAAATTCTACAGCCAGTGTATCTGTCTGTAATTGTTCATTTTGTTCAACAGATATTTCCATTGATTCATGTTGTGAATTCTCAGACTCTGCTTCTATAGATTCTGTAAAAGGCTGGTTAACTTTTAGCTCTTCTGGAGTCTTAACATTTTCAATATCTGCTACTCCAGACAATTCAGCCTTTGAACTAGTTACTGCCTCAACATTGTCAATTATATCTGCAATAACTTGTTCAATGTCAAGTGCCTAATGCTTTGATTTGTCAATTTCTGCATCATCAGGACTTGTAATAATAGAAAAACTTGAGCTCATATTTGACTTGGATTTCTTCTCAAGTTTTCTAGCAAGGGAAAATAAAGTCTCATTATCTTCATCAGTTTCAGTGTGTCCGGAACTAATGAGTTTATCAGATGCACAATAAGTTACAACGTCTAGACATACATTGTCCTTTGGAAATAAATTTTCATCTGATTTTCCCTTTTCAATAGATTTTGTTTCCTTAGACATAATTTTTCTGACTTTCCTTCTTCTATATCATTTCTGTTTCTCCTTTTCAAGTATTGCTATTTTCTATTTTTCCTGATTTAAAAATATACCTTTATCCATTTGCTTAATTTGAAGTTCTAGAAAATATGAAAGTTCTCCTATCATGCTCATTTCAAACTGATTAGTCATCTCTTCAGAGAATATTTCTAACTTATCAGAGGTTGCTCCAAAGATTATATCATCCACGTATATTTGAACAACAATCTGATCTTTACCATCTCTCTTAGTAAATAGAGTATGAACCACTTTTCCCATGATATAGCCTTTTTCTATTAAAAAAGTAGACAATCTTTCATACCATGATCTAGGTGCTTGCTTCAAGCCATATAAGGCTTTCTTCAATTTATACACAAAGTCAGGATTTTAATATCTTCAAATCCAGGTGGTTGTTTTACATAGACTTCTTCATTAATTAAACCATTTAGAAATGCACTCTTTACATCCATTAGATATAATTTAAAATTCATATAACAAGCATAGGCCAATAATATTCTAATACTTTCTAACCTAGCCACAGGAGCAAATGTTTCATCATAATCTAATCCTTCTTCCTGTGTATACCCTTGTGCAACTAATCTAGCTTTATTCCTTATAATTTGACTAGTTTCGTTAGTTTTGTTTCTAAAGATCCACTTTGTACCTATTATGGTCTGATTTTCTGGTGGAGAGACTAATTCCCATACATCATTTCTGATGAATTGATTTAGTTCTTCTTGCATTGCCACTATCCAATTTTCATCAAATAATGCTTCTTGTATATTCCTTGGTTCCACCATAGAAACAAACATACACATACTATTTAAATTTACTGAAGCTCTAGTTTTAACTCCCTCATTAATATTACCAATGACTTGAGTAATAGAATGTGATGAAGAATAACGCCAATTTCTCTTATTTTCCTCAATTTTCTCATCAACATCTGAAAGTCCATCACTTTCATCATTAGTTTGATCATTTAAGTTCATATTTTTTATTTTCTCAGATAAATCATCAATCTCTCTATTGATCTCTAACCCATTTGGAATATTGACCATATCATCATTATTAGCTTTAGATTGAGATTCTCTAAGAGAATTTTCATTGAAGCTTACATGGAGGGTTTCTTCAATAGTCCTAGAAGTCTTGTTATATACTCTATAGGCTTTACTTCTAGTAGAGTAACCTACAAAAATTCCTTCATCCGATTTGGCTTGAAATTTATCCCTTTTATCCTTAGTATTAAGAATAAAACACTTACAGCCAAATGGTTTCATATAGGAAATTTTTGGAACCCTATTAAACATAATTTCAAAAGGAGTTTTATTAACATGAGGTCTTAAATGACTTCTGTTAATAACATAACGAGCTGTATTTACTGCTTCAGCAAAAAGATTTTGAGGTAACTTATGTTCATTCAACATAGTTCTGGCCATTTCTTGAAGTGATCTATTCTTTCTCTCAACAACACCATTTTGACACGGTACTCTTGGAAAAGAAAATCTGTGATCAATGCCATGCTCATTACAATAGTTATCCATTTGATCATTATCAAATTCAGTTCCATGATCACTCCTAAGTTTTTGAATAGAGACACTTTGCTCATTTTGAACAAAATTGCAAAACATTTTAAATTTTTCAAAAACTTCTGTCTTAGATGCTAGAAAATATACCCAAGTGTATCTAGAGAAGTCATCTACTAAAACAAATACATACCGTTTACCACCAAGACTCATGATTCTTGTTGGTCCAAATAGATCCATATGTATAAGTTCTAAGACTCTCTTGCTTGAAATATCAGTTTTGGATTTAAAAGAGTTTTTGTAAAGTTTACCTAACTCACATGCATCACACGTAAAGTTCTTTGAGTATTTAATCTTTGGTAAATCTCTCACTAAATGTTTTCTAGATAGTTTATGTAATAGACTCATATTTATATGCCCAATCCTTCTATGTCATAGATATGCATCACTAGTTTCAGCTAGCAAACATGAATTTAAATCAACTACACTAGAAGGTAAAGATAAAATACATACAGAACCTTTTCTTTTAGCAATAAACTTAATTTCATCTATATTTTTATCAATTATTTTGCATACATTATCTTCAAACACTACATAATATCCATTTTCAGTTAGTTTTATGACACTCAGCAAATTAAATCCTAGGTTTTCTACATATAGTACATTCGAAATAACACAAGTAGGAGTTATTTGAACATTGCCCATACTTATGATTTTTTATCTTTGCTTTTATTTCCAAATGTTACACTTCCTTTCATGGTATTTGTAAAATTTTGTAATAGACTTTTTTGTCTGGTCATGTGACTTGACGCTCCACTGTCCAAGATCCATTTTGATGTTGTTTCCTCTTGCAACAAAAATTAAGAAAAACTTTTTCTTGGTACCCAATGTTGTTGAGGACCAAGTTCATTAAACGCATATTTCTTCTTTTTGTTTAAAAATAGTTTAACATTATCATTTATATTCTTATTAGTTGTAAGTACTATTGATTTATCATTCGCTTCATACTCACATATAGCATTATTGCTTTTGCAATCATTCTTTTTGTTTTTAGATGTAGTATAATCAAGACCAAACATATTTTTATCAGATGTTAATTTATTTTGGTCATGCTTATACATTTCTGTAAGTTCATACCAAGATTTTATACTTGTATTAACACTTTCCGTACATACAAAATCTTTTTCTGCACAAGAATTTTTTGTTTTATCACATGCAGAATGAGTAATTGGTCTAATACCTGTGTATTGAATTACATGCTCACGTTTCTGAATTTTCAGTTTACTACAATTGTCTGAAATTTTAGAAACATTAGAAACTGAATTTCCAGAACAAGAAACAAGATTTTTAGAAACATTTATAGTCATGTTAGAAGCACAATTTGACAAATCACATTGATTTATATTATTACTACATGATTCATCCCTTGAAGTACCTACTTCTACATATTTATTACCTTGTTTCATAATAAAAGGAATTTTAGTCTTAGATTTACTTGAACTGCAACTAACAAATCCTTTATTGGCTTGAGATTCAGGATATTCAGGATAATCAAATCCTAAGCCAAATTTATAAGACAACGCAGGGGTACTAGTTAGTTTGTCTAACTTAGTTTGACTTAAATTCCATTTCTCAATGGTAGAATTTAAATGTTGCTCTCTCAGTTTTAATTTATCTATCTCTAATTCAAGTTCATTTATATTGTTTCTCAACATTTCATTTTCAAATTCTATCTTTAATTTTTTAGCATTTATATTCTGTATTTGTTCATGCAAGATACATTCATTAAATCTAAATTTTTGCAAATCTCTAGCATGATTTTCATTATCACATTTAAACTTTTCTAAAGTAGTAGACAGGAAACAATTTTCTTCTTCCATAATGGATGAAGATTTTCTAATATTCTTATTTTCTAGTTCACATGTAATAATGCATGATAAGCACATAATAATTCATCAAAGTTGAAATCTGAATGACTTTCAGGATTAGATATTACCTCAGACTCATCTGCCATGAAGCACACATGAGCAACGTCTTCTAACTCTTGTTCTCCTTCTGAATGTGAAGATTTTGATGCTGATTCCTCAGATTCAAACTCTTCAGACGTGTCATCCCAAGTGACCTTCAAAGCCTTTTTCTTGTAAAACTTTTTCTTGTAAAACTTTTTCTGAGTTTTCTGAGCTGTTTTCTTCTGATTTGTCCTACTTTGCTTTTCATTTTTCCTCATAGGACAATCTGGAGAAAGATGTCCAGGTTTCTTACAGTTGTAACATACATACTTTCTGGATGAAGAATTCTTGTCATTCAATGATTTTGACATTAAGGGTTTATCATTTTTGTTCCTTTGCTGTTTCCTACCTTTCCATGCTTTCTTGAATTTCCTAGTCAGTAAAATCAAATCCTCGTTAGAATTAGTAGATATATCAAAATCTGAATTAATTTCGAATGCTATTTCTTTCTTCATTTTTAGTTTGTTGTGACTTAGTGATTCATTTAATTGAACTTCATAAGCTGTTAAATTTCCTATAAGTTCATTCATAGTATAAACATTTAAATCTCGTGATTCCTCAATTGATGTTACTTTCTGAGACCATTTAGAACTTAGGGATCTGAGAATTTTCCTCACCAAATCCTTCTATTCAAAATTCTTTCCTAAACATTTTAAAGAGTTTATGATATCAAGAAATCTGGAAAACATCTCAGAACTATTTTCGACTTCATGCATCTTAAAGAGTTCATATTTATGAATCAACATGTTTATTTTTGTCTCTTTAACTTGAGAAGTACCTTCATGTGAAACTTCTAATGCATGCCACACCTCATAAGCAGATTTATATGCCGACACTTTACTGAACTGATCATTAATCAATGCATAGAATAAAATATTTAAGCCCTTAGCATTCAGAGTTTCATTTTCTTTTTCAATAATTGTCCAAGTATTATAAGGAGTAGTTAACGGAGTATATGGTTTAGAAATCATGAACCACAACTTATGATCTATACTTTTAAGAAAAACAGTCATCCTATATTTCCAATATTCAAAATGTATTCCATTAAATATAGGAGGATGATTAAGATTTTGGCCTTCATATAAAGAAAAATTACCATTTCCAGTAGCCATCTTACCTTAGATTTTTCAACCTATTTGATTTTAAACAGTCTAAAAGCTCTAAAACAACTTGAGACTTAAATCAATAGAGTTAAAGGTATGCTTAGATATTAATTTCCGTTTAAAAACAAGTAAGGTAGAATAAGCAATGATATTAAATAAGTTGGTATCGATTTTATATCAAAGATTATTCACAAAGCTCTGATACCACTTCTAGGATCGTATGGCTACACAAGAGGGGGGTGAATTGTGTATTTTTAATATTTTTTGAAATATAATTGAAACTTTAAAACTCAAAAACAAGTCGAGACATTGTTTTCATAAAATCATTTTTATTCAAGGTTTCAATTACAATATACAATTCAATTCTCCTCAAAAATTGTAGATGCAATTATATTTCCATACCATGTATCATCTAAACAATTTCATAACTATAAACAGAGAAAACTAATTTGCAGAATTTAAAACTTTTCTCCCTATTTGAGATCTTTCTTCTTCTTCTTTTCTTCTTCAACAATTCTTCAGTGACGAATATCTTGTCTTTTCATGCTTCACAGAATTTGCTTTCTTCTGATACTTCAAATCTTTAGAGACGAAAATCTTACCTTTTTATGCTTCACTAAACTTTCTTCCACTTGAGAGATTTTCCCGAGAAGGTGTTTTTGATCCTTGAAAAAGATTTTTCTTTTGGTGTGCAGGGATGTTTTGATCCTTGAAAAGATTTTTCGTTTTGTGTGCAAGGATGTTTTGATCAACGAGAATTCTATGCCTTTTATACTATATATTCATTTCATGCATATCCTTCACGTTTAACCACTACCAGTTTTCCACTTCTCCACGTCTTTCCTTTTTCCTTCATCGAAACACACACGTTCTAACCCACGTTTATATTTCGAATTCTCTTTAATCATCAATCCTAGATCTTTGACAAATTTCCTACAAAATAAACTTTCTCGTCCAAAAGTTTTTTCATCAGTGTAATAAGAAGTCGTTACTTTAATGTTAACTAAACGAGTAACATAAGTATATATATAACTTAACGTTTCTAACTTAACAAGTTCCTCATGTGCCATCTCACGTGACAAGTACTGTAGCTAACTCAACGAACTAAGTTTGTGGTGTTATTCTATCTCAACGAACCATCTCCGTTGTGTTATGATAACTCAACGAACCATTTCCGTTGTGTTATGATATCTCAACGAACCAGTAATAAACAAATGTTTTTATAATAAGAATTTTACCACGTGCAAAAAATAACAACTTAAGTTTATAACGCTAACCTAACGCGTTGCCTTAGTGTTCAATATAGCAACTCAACGCATTTAGTTATGTTAACTTAACGAGTTAAACATGAGCACCTCACGTGATACAATACAACATTCGTAACTTATAATTTCACCACGTGTATAACACTAACTTAACGAGTTCGTCTCTTCTTTTACTCACTAACTTAACGAGTTATCACGTGACCTATTTTAACCTTTAAGCCTCTAACTTAACGAGTTCTCACGTGACCTCTATACAAACAAAACTCTAACTTAACGAGTTGTCTAAACGTGCCCTGTTCATGATACAGAAGATATAACATTAAAACATATCATGCTTTTCAATAAAAACACACATTAACTTAACGTTTAGCTAAATGAGAAATTAATGCAACGAAACGACTAGTTATTAACTTCAGATCTAATATAGACAAGTATTTATATCAGTAAGCTTTTTCTGTATTAATTCATGATTTTAATTTCTTTTCACAAGCAATAGTAATTGAGCAAATATGATTATTTTCATTCAGCACACATCATCAAAACAAAAATACTCAACACTTTGTTTCCTTAGACATAATTTTCCTGACTTTTCTTCTTCTATAACAAGTCAGCTTCTCTTCTTCAAGTATTGCTGTTTTCTTCTAAATTTGTTCCATAAAAGTTTTCTGGTTTAATTCTTCTAAGGTACTTTCTATTGCTATTGACTTTTGAAAACCTTCAACTTTCCTTTGATCAACAACAATATTTGTTTGCTTTTCCTTTGAAAATAAGGGTGTAGGTATTGTAGAGTCATGTTCTTCCTCAAATGGTTGTAGTCGTGTACCACTGATAGGGGTTTGAGGAATTCTATTTGATGAACCTACGCCTTTTTCCATATATTGTGCATACTGTTCCAAAAATGCAATTTTAGCACACTTCATTCTATATTCTCTATCAAAATTACTTCTTATACCCATGTATTTTATACTTTCATCATTATTATGAAGTTCTAGTCTAACTTCATTCAGTATTCCTTCAAGAAAGAAATATTCACTATATATTTTTGCTAACCTTTGGTCAACTTGAAGTATTTTCTTAAACCAAGCTCATGGAACTTCATCTTCATCTATTTCTTTTCCTTTTCCATTTCCTCTACCTTTTCCTTTTCCTCTGCCATGACCTTTGTAGAACTTGGAGACCATCGTCGCAAGTTGTAATAGGAACAAGCAGGAAAGATTTTTAAACACAAAGTTTACGAATAACCTAAGTTTTCATGTAATAAATGTCTAAATAGGGTTTTAGTCAACTAACTCAACTAGTATAATAGTCAGGTTTGGATTTTAAATGAATATTGAATACAGTTTATTCAACCAAGGTACCTAAAATATTTAAACATAACTCGTTAAGTTAACTAACCTAATGAGTAAAATGTTGTCTAGAGGCAGTTTTACACGTTACCTTACATAACATAACGTTCAGTTAGAACACTTTACCAAAAAAAAACAAGTTTTAGATGCTTTCAACTGAAACCTTTCAAAGACAACACACAAGCTATAATTAACATATATAAAATATCATCTTGAGAGCATTGTAAACTATTCTAATATTCTTTTTATAAATCTAAAAATAGTTTGTTTGTCTTTTAAATTATTTCATCAAGATCTAAAGAGGACTAAAATCAGATTAATCAAGATTTATATTCTGAATTATATTAATCTATTTTAGACATTGTTATTCCTCCCCCTACAAATATACTTCAAATATATTCAATAACATATAAAATATACTTGTATAAAAATAGATGTTAATTATAACTATACTTTAAATTTTCTTTTTAGAAGATTTTTGTCATCCTAAATTCATCAAAAATTGATTTCAAGAATCAACTCCAACCGTATATGATTCAAAACATAACTTTAAACTTAATATGATTAACTCAAGGAGAATAAAAGAATGTATCTCAAATAAACATTTTCAAAAGTACTAATGTTGATTTAATAAATCAACAGTCATATTGGTAGAAAATATATTCGATTCAAAGATATCTGTATTTAATGAAACAACTTTTATCTTTTCAAAATAGTAAATATTGATAATTTTCTTTAAAAGTTAGTTTGAAAAGTTTGAATCATACAAGAGCTTTCTAATGTACCCGTGTAATGAACTTTCAATCAACAATCCCAAGTCTGATTAGGACCTTAGGTTACTAGATTTAAAGAATCCTTTTCAGGACAACAATCCTTAAATACCTATCTACTCAAGTACAAAAGGCTCGTGATCAAACTGATCAATAAACTCTCAAAGATTTTCACTTTGTAAGCACTTTTCATTTTAAGCATAATATATATGTATTCCATTAATACAGATGCAATAAAATACAAATCTCATACAATTTTTACGTCTATGATTTTACTAAAAATATGAATCAGTTTCAATAAGCTCATACTTTTGATTAGTAGTTTAAGATGATTTACATATAAATTATTCTACAAGTTTAATCAATCAAGTCAAACTCATTCTTAATCATATGCACTTTCATTGATCCAACGAAAATCACTTAATCAAAATTTCAAGATTTCAGAGTGAAAGGACCTCTAGATTTTGATAATGCAAAAATCAATGTAAGGTTTTGAATTGTATTTATCAGGATTAGTCTGTACAGCAAAAAAATCAGAAGACAGACAAATCAAAGCAGCAAATAGGTTGCAGTAAATCTCAAAATGTGCTGCCACAGATAATTAGATAGTTAAGAAGGATTGAATGATCGGATAGTTAAGGAGTTAACTATCCGGAAGCTTAAAAGACTTTTCGGAGAGTTATAGGTATAACTATCCAAAAGTTAAGTCATTCAATTAATCACGTGTAGAAATACAGAATGGAAGCTTAAAGGACTTGTCCGAGAGTTAGATAACTATCCGAGTTTTCTTTTCGGAGAGTTAGATAACTATTCGAGTTTTTCGATGAGTTACAGGTATAACTTTCTGGAACTTAAGTCATCCCATTACGCACGTGCAGAATGGAGAAGCCGACAGTCAAAAGCTTAAAGGAAAAATCAGAGAGTTAGATAACTATCCGAAATCTCAAAGAGAGTTTCGGTGAGTTACAGCTTAACTATCTGAAACTTAAGTCACTGAATTTCCCACGTGCAGAATTCCAAAGAGAAGCTCAAATAAGTTTTCGGAGAGTTAAAAAGATAACTATCCGAACATTCAAGAGAGTTTCAGTGAGTTACAGTTTAACTATCTGAAACTTAAGTCATTGAATTTCCCACGTGCAAAATTCTAGATAGAAGCTCAAATAAGTTTTTGGAGAGTTAGAAAGATAACTATCCGAAATCCTAAAGTGTTTCAATGAGTTACAGGGATAACCATCCGAAACTTAAGTCAGTCTTTTATGCACGTGCTGAATTAAAGCAATCGGAAAGTTAACGGAGGGTTACTGTAGCTAACTATCTGACAGTTACATAACTGTTTGGTAAGTTACAATTATAAGTATCCGATTGAATGATAGCTCACAGTATATATTCTAGAATCCTACATGGCAGAAAGGTTTAAGTGATCTTTCGGTGAGTTACAAATATTCTTCGGAGAGTTACATAGCTAACTATTTGAAAGGTTAAGAAAATCGGAAGGACATCTTGAAATAACTTTCTGAATGGTAACTTACTGTATTTGAGACTGAAGTCTAATCAAGTACAATAGAATACATCCATTGGAAGAAAATATGATCGTTACACATGTTTGGTATATATACAAGATACAGACAATAGATTTATATAGCTTTTGCTCATATACATACTTATACCAAGCTTAACAGCAGAAAAGCTTTAGATATCAAATCATCTTCCACAGTTACAGACTGAATTTTAGAAGCTCATCACGCACTCAACTCTATTGCTCACAAGCTAGTGTTTACTGAAGTACACAGATCAAAACTTCAGAGAAAGGATTGATTGAAGCTTCGACAAGGAAGCTCAAGTGAATGGTTGGTTGGTTCTTGCTTAAACCTTAAAGCAAGTGATTGTAAGTTTGCAAGAGTTTAGTGAAGCCCAAGTATCCCTTGGGGGTGGACTAGCCGTTAGTGGTGAACCACCTAAAATCTCTATGTGAATTCTTTTATTGTGTGCTTGCTATCTCTTTACATTAAACTACTTCTAAAAGGTTAAGAAACGAATTATTACCATTCACCCCCCCTCTAGTAAGCCTTAAGGTCCTAACACAGAGGAATTTAATATTTTTCATTGACACTTCCACTTAAAGTTTTGAAAACCATTAAAATTGATAAAATACGTAAAATCAATAAGATACTATTATAATTTTACAATAAATACATAGTATCCTATGCAGCAATTTAGATATTACTTAGATATTTATAATAAGTATATAATATCTATGAGGTAAACAACATCATCAATATTATTTATCTTTTATGGAGTTTAAGCATTTTACACATCACATAGCCTACAAATACCTAAATTTAATCTTATGTTGTAGAATGTATTTTCTGTTAGGATCGATAGGCTCACTAGAGGGGGGTGAATGGTGTAAGTGTGTAAATTTTACTTTTTTTTGAGCTTAATCGATTGATTCAAATTATCTGTAAGTTGAATTAATTGAAATGAATGTAAAATAGTAAATAGAAAGGAACACAAGAAGATTTTTAAGTGGTTCACCAACTTGGCTAGTCCACCCCCAAGATTCACTTGGGCTTCACTAAGTATATGAATACTTACAACACTTGCTTTCAGGTGGAAGCAAGAACCAACACTTGAGCTTTCAAGTTGAAGCTCAGCAACCAACCTTTCTTTGAGCTTTTAGGTGCAAGCTCTTAACTAATAATGAGTTTTCAAGTTGAAAGTCACGAACCAATAGCTTTGAACTTTTTCACAAAGTTTGAGTGTAGGGAGCTTTTGTGCTACAGTGAATCTTTGAGAGTATTCTTGACTGTTGCAGACTTGAGAGTATATCTGGAATTTTTGAGTAGCTCACAATATATAATAATTATTGTCCTAATCTTCCCTATACTTCTCATATATATACCAAGAGGTATAACAATCATATTTACTTCCAACAGATGTTTTGTGTTGTACTAGCTATGTAGTCAGTCCCAAAAATAGTAAGTTACCGTTCTATATGTTGTTCAATAAGTAACCTTCTGATTCCCTTTTATTTTTAGATGGTTATATGTGTAACTCACCGAAGAACATCTGTAACTCACCGAAAATCTACTTAAGTCCTTTTGTCTGTGTCACATGAGAATTTAACTCATGCACGTGAGGTGACTTAAGTTCAGATGGTTATAACTATTAACTTATTGAAATTCTTTAACTTTTGGATAGTTAGCTACAGTATCCTCCCGAGCCCTCTTTTAAGCTTTAGACTCCTTTCTTTTCATTTCTACATGTGCAAAATAGAGTGACTTAAGTTTCAAATAGTTAAGTTTGTAGTCTTCTGAAATCTCAAGTTTTTTGGATAGTTAACTTTTTAACTCTACGAAAAATCCTTTTAAGCTTCTGTTCTGGATTTCGGCATGTGGGAAATTCACTAACTTAAGTTTCGGATAGTTAGCCTTCCTAACTTTTTGATTTTCCTTGAGCTTCTAGATAGTTAGCTTCTTAACTCTCCGATCATTCAGCTAACTATCTTTAAAACCCTCTCGAAGGACCTTGTATTTTCAGATAGTTAACTTTTTAACTGTCTGATGGTGTTCTGCTGCTTAATACTGACTCATCAGATACTTAAGCCTGATAACTCACCGAAAAGTTATTTCTTCCGAATGGTTAAGCTTGGTATCCTTTTGATATCCTGTTCATCTCTTGCAACACATTCTAAACTATCTGTAATGACTTATCTGCCTTTTGCTCTTTTGCTGAACTATCTAATCTGTGAAATACAATTTATTTTCTCACACAGGTTTTTACATTATCAAAATACAAGGGTCCTAACATTTTCATCTAGAGGTTTTGTTAATATATCAGCCAACTGATTTTTACTACGACGCAAATCCTAATTTAATTTTCCTTTAATTACGTTGTCTCTTAGAAAATGATGTCTAACATCTATATGCTTTGCTCTAGAATACAATACAAGATTTTTGGAAAGATTTATTGCAGAACTACTATCACAATAAATCTCAGTAGTATCATAAGATAATCCAAAATCTTCTAAAGTTTGCCTTATCCACAGAATCTAAGTGCAAGACAATGCAGCAGCAACATATTCAGCTTCAATGGTTGAAAGTGCTACACAATTTTGCTTTTTACTAAACCATGACATGAAATTATTTCCCAATAATTGACATGTGTCATTGGTACTTTTTCTATCAAACTTAGATCTGCGTAATCAACATCAGTATATCCTATAAGATCTATTGAACTATCCTTGGAATAATACAGTCTGAAATTTTTAATTCCTTATATATATCTAAATATTCTTTTAACAACAATTGAGTGTGATTCTTTAGGATTAGATTGAAATCTAGCACAAGCACACACAACAAACATAATATCAGGTCTACTAGCTATCAAATAAAGTAAAGAACCAATCATACTTTTGTATTTTCTTTGATCTATTGATTTTCCTATGTCATCAATATCTAACTTTAAAGAAGTACTCGTAGGAGTTTCTTGAATCCTTGTATCACTAAAATTAAATTTCTTATGCATTTCATATGTGTATTTTTCCTAATTTAAAAATATACCTTTATCCATTTGCTTAATTTGAAGTCCTAGAAAATATGAAAGTTCTCCCATCATACTCATTTCAAACTAACTAATCATCTCTTTAGAAAATATTTTTATCAGTTTATCAGAAGTTGCTCCAAAGATTATATCATTCACATATATTTGAACAACAATCTGATCTTTATCATCTTTCTTGATAAATAGAGTATAGTCTACTTTTCCCATGATATATCCTTGTTCTATTAGAAAAGTAGATAACCTTTCATACTATGATTTAGGCGTTTACTTCAAACCATATAAGGCTTTTTTCAAATTATACACATAGTTAGGATTTTTAATATCTTCAAATCTAGGTGGTTGTTTTACATAAACTTCTTCATTAATTAAACCATTTAGAAATGCACTCTTAACATCCATTTGATATAGTTTAAAATCCATATAACAAGCATAGGCCAATAATATTCTAATAGTTTCTAACCTAGCCATAGGAGCAAACGTTTCATCATAATCTACTCCTTCTTCCTATGTATACCCTTGTGCAACTAATCTAGCTTTGTTTCTTATAACTTGACCAGTCTCATTAGTTTTTTTTCTAAAGATCCACTTTGTACTTATTATAGACTGATGCTCTGGTAGAGAGACTAATTCCCAAATATCATTTCTGATGAATTGATTTAGTTCTTCTTGCATTGCCACTATCTAATTTTCATCAGATAATGCTTCTTCTACTTTCTTTGGTTCCACCATAGAAACAAACATAGACATACTATTTAAATTTACTGAAGCTCTAGTTTTAACTCCCTCATTAATATTACCAATGACTTGAGTGATGGAATGTGATGAAAAATAACGTCAATTTCTATGATTTTCCTCAATATTCTCATCAACATCTAAAGGTACATTACTTTGATCATTAGTTTGATCATTTAAGTTCATATTTTTTATTTTCTTAGCTAAATCTTCAATCTCTCTATTGATCTTTATTTCTTTTGGGAAATTGATCATATCATCATTATCAACTTTAGATTGAGATTCTCTAAAAGAATTTTCATTGAAGCTTACATGGAGGGTTTCTTCAATAGTTCTAGAAGTTTTGTTAAATACTTTATAGGCTTTACTTCTAGTAGAGTAACCTACAAAAATTCCTTCATCCGCTTTCGCTTGAAATTTATCCCTTTTGTCCTTAGTATTAAGAATAAAACACTTGCAGCCAAATGGTTTCATAAAGGAAATTTTTGGAATCCTATCAAACATAATTTCAAAAGGAGTTTTATTAACAAGAGGTCTTAAGTAACTTCTGTTAATAATATAACAAGCTGTATTTACTACTTCAGCCCAAAGATTTTGAGGTAAATTATGTTCATTTAACATAGTTCTAGCCATTCCCTGAAGTGGTCTATTGTTTCTCTCAACAACACCATTTTGAGATGGTGCTCTTAGAAAAGAAAATCCATGATCAATGCCATGCTCTTTATAGTAATTATCCATTTGATCATTTTCAAATTCAATACCACGATCACTCCTAAGTTTTTGAACAGAGACACTTTGTTCATTTTGAATAAGATTGCAAAACATTTTAAACTTTTCAAAAACTTCTGTCTTAGATGCTAGAAAATATACCCAAGTGTATCTAGAGAAGTCATCTACTAAAACAAATACATACCGTTTACCACCAAGACTCATGATTCTTGTTAGTCCAAATAGATCTATATGTATAAGTTCTAAAACTCTCTTACTGATATATCAATTTTGGATTTAAAAGAGTTTCTGTAAAGTTTACCTAACTCACATGCATCACACATAAAGTCCTTTGAGTATTTAATCTTTGGTAAACCTCTTACTAAATGATTTCTAGATAATTTATGCAATAATTTCATATTTATATGTCTAATCCTTCTATGCCACAGATATGCATCACTAGTTTCAATTGGCAAACATGAATTTAAATCAACTACATCAGAAGGTAAAGATAAAATACATACAGAACCTTTTCTTTTAGCAATAAACTTAAGTTCATCTATACTTTTATCAATAATTTTGCATACATCATCTTCAAATAATGCATAATATCCATTATCAGTTAGTTTTATAACACTCAGCAAATTAAATCCTAGGTTTTCTACATATAGTACATTCGAAATAACACAAGTAGAAGTTATTTGAACATTTCCCATACCTATGATTTTATCCTTGCTTTTGTTTCCAAATGTAACATTTCCTTTCTTGGTATTTGTAAAATTTTTTAGTAGGCTTTTCTGTTTGGTCATGTGACTTGATGCTTCACTATCCAAGATCCATTTTTGTAGGATCCTATAGCTACACAAGAGGGGGGTGAATTGTGTTTTTCAACATTTTTGATTATAATTGAAACTTTAAAACTCAAAAATAAGTCAAGACACTATTTTCATAAAATCATTTTTATTCAAGGTTTCAATTACAATATACAATTCAATTCTCCTCAAAAATTGTAGATGCAATTATATATCGATACCATGTTTCATCTATACAATTTCATAACTACAAATAGAGAAAACTAATTTGCGGAATTTAAAACATTTCTCCCTATTTGAGATCTTTCTTCTTCTTCTTCTTCTCTTTCTTCTTCAGCAATTCTTCAATGACGAATATCTTGTCTTTCTCTACTTCACCAAATTTGCTTTCTTCTGATACTTTAAATCTTCAATGACATAAATCTGACCTTTTATGCTTTACTGAATTTTCTTCCATCTGATACTTCAAATCTTTAATGACATATATCATACCTTTTTATGCTTCACTAAATTTTCTTCCACCTGAGAACTTTTCCCCGAAGAGTTGTTTTTGATCCCTGAAAATATTTTTCTTTTGGTGTGCAGGGATAACTGATCAACGAGAATTCTATGCCTTTTATACTATATCTTCATTTCATGCATATCCTCCACATTTAATCACTACCAGTTTTCCACTTCTTCACGTCTTTTCTTTTTCCTTCATCGAAATGCATATGTTTTGACCCACGTTTACATTTCGAATTTTCTTTAATCATTAATCCTAGATCTCTGAAAAATTTCCTGCAAAATAAACTTTCTCATCCAAAATCTTTCATCAAGTGTAATAAGAAGTCATTACTTTAATGTTAACTAAATGAGTAACACATGTAGATATATAACTTAACTTTTCTAACTTAACGAGTTCCTCATGTGCCAACTCACATGACAAGTACTGTAGCTAACTCAACGAACAAAGTCTGTGGTGTTACGCTAACTCAACGAACCATCTCTGTGGTGTTATGATAACTCAACGAACCATCTTCATTGTGTTACAGATAACTCAATGAACCAATAATAAACAAATATTTTTATAATAAGAATTTTACCATGTGCAAAAATAACAACTTAAGTTTTATAACACTAACCTAATGCGTTGCCTTAGTGTTCAATATAGCAACTCAACACGTTTAGTTATGTTAACTTAACGAGTTAAACATGTGCACCTCACATGATACAATATAGCATTTGTAACTTATAATTTCACCACATTTATAACACTAACTTAACGAGTTCGTCTCTTCTTTTACTTACTAACTTAACGAGTTCTCACGTGACTTATTTTAACCTTTAAGCCTCTAACTTAATGAGTTCTCACGTGACCTCTATATGAATAATACTATAACTTAACGAGTTGTCTAAACATGCACTGTTCATGATACAAAAGATATAACTTTAAAACATATCATGCTTTTCAATAAAAACACACGTTAACTTAATGTTTAGTTAAATAAGAAATTAATGCAATGAAATGACTAGTTATTAACTTAGTATAATTTCAGATCCAATACAAACAAGTATTTATATTAGTAAGCTTTTTCTGTATTAATTGATGATTTTAATTTCTTTTCACAAGCAATAGTAATTGAGCAAATATGATTATTTTCATTCAACACACATCATCAAAACAAAATACTCAACAATCTCCCCCTTTTTGATGATGACAAAACCATATTAAATCAATTATGAAATATATTTAACTCAACAAAGCACCTTCGTTGGGTTAACTTTTAATTCAACAAACAAGTTTGTTGACTTAAGTTCACTTAAGCTTATTTCTATTGTTTGTGTAAATTTCACCTCTCAGAAATAAAACTTTCAGATGTCAATAATTACATAAGTATCATTTCTCCCCCTTTCATTATATAATTTAATAACCATATAATTTTCTTTCAAATTACATTATCATCTGTCAGATTACAATAACCATATAAATATCATCTCCCTTTATAATATATGCAATTAAAATCATAATCATCTTCTTTTATAACATTTCTCCCCCTTTTTATCATTAATCAAAAAGATAATTACACAGAATATATATAGTAAGAGACATATTTACAACAACGCTTTCTGTAAGCAATAATAAGAATTGTATACATTTACAGAAAAAATGTATTGTTCAATGAATCAAACAATGAATACAAACATTACATTTTGTATTCAAATACAAGCAAACAGACAGTTATCTATTCCTCCTAAGTATATCACATATAGCATTACAGATTTTATCTCCTAGATGCCTAATATCATTTTTGATGTTGTTAAGCACATCATTTAGGTCAGGAGGTATCTAGGGTTGCTGTTCTGCTTGAACTGAATAACTTAGCTGTTGTGTTTCTATATGATCTTTACAATCAGGTTGTTGTTGTTGTCGTTGAAGTTAATGCATGGCCTGAAATTTTTGCAAATCGTTTACATTAAAAGCTCTCATGCCTTTAGTTTTAGAGGGTCAGTTGGATAAATTCAATTGGCTTGCAAAGAGTCTACATACAACATCACCATAAAATAACTTTGAACTCATATGCTGTAGTTGAGAAGTGAAAATATCAAACCAATTGATTTGAATTCTATTCAACAGACCATAAGTTGCATATAAACAACTTCTACTGACTTCCATATTGTGTCCGACTCTTTGAAATAAATTGGCATGCAATATATTTGCAATAAACCTTACTTCTACATTCAGATTTTCCATGAGTCTCATTTCAGTATATACATTTGGAATTTTTGATAAAGACTGAATGTTCCATTCTAGTTGTCTAATCATGTCAAATTTGTTTGTAACAACAACACCTTCATTCTTTAATCCCAAACTTCAAAAATTAATTTAGGAGACAATATTAACTCCTGTTTATTTATTTGAGTTTTTAGTATATTTTCATTCTTGACCAGATTGCTATAAAAAGTTGCAATAAGCTCTATGTATTGCTTCCAATTCATTCCAACTAGCAAGAATTGAATGAGGCCTTGAAACTCAAATAGATCTCTTATTTCTATCAAATTTTTGAATTTTATTGGATGAACATGTAGAATCTAACATGTAATCAGATTATTGTATTTCTGCAATGCTTCCTCAGATCTAAAATGAATTGAATTACCTTGAATTTGTAATACTGTACACAAATAAGGTGATAACTGAAGTCGTGATTCAGAGTCTAATTTATCTTCAAGAATCTCTTCTTCAAAATGAATGTCATGTTGTTCCTTTGTGAAAATATTTTCTTGAAGCTGCTTAGGTAAGCTTGATTCTTCAGCTTCAACAGTGTAAGGAACATTGTCATTATGCTTAACATTCATCTGTTCAATCTCTATAGAATGATTAGAGTTCAATTTTTTCACAAATTCTACAACCGGCGTATCTGTTTGTAATTGTTCATTTTGTTCAACAAATATTTCCATTAATACATGCTGTGAATTCTTAGACTCTACTTCTATAGATTCTGAAGAAAGCTGGTTAACGTTTAGTTCTTCTAGAGTCTTAACTTTTTCAATATCTACCACTCTAGACAATTCAGCTTGTGAACTAGTTACTGTCTCAACATTGTCAATTATATCTACAATAACTTGTTCAATGTCAGTTGCCTAATGCTCTAATTTTTCAATTTCTACATCATCAGGACTTGAACTAATAGAAAAGCTTGAGCTCATATTTGACTTTGATTTCTTCTCAAGTTTTCTAGCTAGAGAAAATAAAGTCTCATTATCATCATCAGTTTCAATATGCTCGGAATTGATGAGTTTATCAGATGCACTATAAGGTACAATGTCTAGACATACATTGTCCTTCGGAAATAAATGCTCATCTGATTTTCCTTTTCCAATAGACTT
Source organism: Cymodocea nodosa (assembly GCA_036874045.1). NCBI lineage: Eukaryota > Viridiplantae > Streptophyta > Magnoliopsida > Alismatales > Cymodoceaceae > Cymodocea > Cymodocea nodosa. The sequence continues at coordinate 16,573,523 of JAZBRI010000003.1, read as the reverse complement.
TGTTTCCTTAGACATAATTTTTCTGATTTTCCTTCTTCTATAAAATTTCTGTTTCTCCTCGTTAAGTATTGCTATTTTCTTTTCAAATTGCTCCATAAAAGTTTTCTGCTTTAATTCTTCAAAAGCACTTTCTATTGCTATAGCCTTTCGAAGACTATCAACTTTTCTTTTATCTATAGCAATATTTGATTCTACTTGTTTTGAATACAAAGCAGTAGAGATAGCTGATTCATGTTCTTCCTCAAATGCATGTAGTTGTGTACCATTTATAGGTATTTGAGGAATTCTAGTTGATGTACCTACACCATTTTCCAAATATTTTGCATACTGTTCTAAAAATGCAATTTCAGCACATTTCATTCTATATTCTCTATCATATTTACTTCGAATACCCATGTATGTAATATTTGCATCAGTATTTTGAAGTTCTTGCCTAACTTCATCTAGTATACCTTGAGGAAAGAAGTAATCACTATAAATTTCTACTAACCTTTTGTTCACTCGAAGTATTTTCTTGAACAAAGTGCATGGAACTTCATTAGTATCTATTTCTTTTCCTTTACATCTCCTTTGCTTTTGCCTTTTCCTCTGCCACGACCCTTGTAAAACTTGGAGACCATCGTCGTAGGTGGTAATAGCAACAAGCAGGAAAGATTTTCAGACAAAGGTTTATGAATAACCTAAGTGCCCGTGTAATAAGTGTTTAAATAGGATTTTAAGCGAATAACACAACGTGTAGAGAAGTCGGGTTTGGATTTTAAATGAATATTGAATAAAGTTTATTCAATCAAGGTACCCGAAATATTCAAGTATAACTAGTTGAGTTAACTAACCTAATGAGTAAAACGCTGTATAGTGGCAATTTTACACGTTACCTTATATAACATAACGTTCAGTTAGTACACTTTACTAAAATCAAGTTTCGGATGCTTCCTTCCGAAGACAATACACATGCTACACTTAACATTATCTTGAGAACATTGTAAACTATTCTAACACTCTCTTCTTATGAATCTAAAATAGTTTGTTTGTCTTTTTAAATTGTTTCATCAAGATCTTAAGAGAACTAAACTCAGATTAACCAAGATTTGTATTCTGAATTATATTAATCTATTTTGGACATTGTTAATCCTCCCCCTACAAATATACTTCAAATATATTCAATAACATACAAAATATACTTGTATAACAATAGATGTTAAGTATAACTATACTTTTAAATTTTCTTTTCAAAAACTTCTGTTATCTTGAATACATCAAGAATGGTTTCCAGAATCAATTCCTACTGTATATGAATCAAAACACAACTTTGAACATAATATGATTAATTCAAGGAGAATAAAAGAATGTATCTCAAATAAATGTTTTCAAAAGTACTAATATTGATTCAATAAAACAATATAGTCATATTGGTAGAAACTATATTCGATTCAAAGATATCTGTAATTAATGAAACAACTTTTTCTTTTCAAAACAGTAAATATTGATAATTTTCTTTAAAAGTTAGTTTGAAAAGCTTGAATCATACAAAAGCTTTCTAATGTACCCGTGTAATGAGCTTTCAGTCAACAATCCCAGATCTGATTAGGACCTTAGGTTGCTAGATTTAAAGAATCCTTTTTTAGGACAACAATCCTTATATACCTGTCTGCTCAAGTACAAAAGGCTCATGATCAAACTAATCAATAAACTCTCAAATATTTTCACTTTATAAGTACTTTTCATTTTAAGCATAGTATATATGTATTCCATTAATACAGATGCAATAAAACACAAATCTCATACAATTTTTACTTCTATGATTTTACTAAAAATATGAATCAGTTTCAATAAGCTTATACTTTTGATTAATAGTTTAAGATGAGTTACATATAAATTATTCTACAAGTTTAATCAATCAAGTCAAATTTATGCATGATCATATGCACTTTCATTGATTCAAAGAAAACACTTAATCAAAATTTCAGGATTTTAGAAGTATTTAATGTTTTTCATTTAAACTTCCACTTAAAATTGTGAAAATCATTAAAATTGATAAACTACTTAAAATCAATAAGAGACTACTATGATTTTAAAATAAATACCTAGTATCTTAAGCAGCATTTTAGATATTACTTAGATATTTATGATAAGTATATAATATCTATGAGGTGAACAACATCATCAACAACATTTATCTTTTTGTGGAGTCTAAGCATTTTACACATCACATAGCCTACAAATACCCAAATTTAATCTTATGTTGCAGAATGTATTTTCGTCTAGAGGTTTTGTAAATATATCAGCTAATTGATTTTTACTAGACACAAATCCTAATTTAATTTTTCCTTTAATTACGTTATCTCTTAGAAAACAATGTCTAGCCTCTATATGCTTTGCTCTAGAATGTAATACAAGATTTTTGGAAAGATTTATTGTTGAACTACTATTACAATAAATCTCAGTTGTATCATAAGATAATCCAAAATCTTCTAAAGTTTGCCATATCCATAGAATTTGAGTGTAACACAGTGCAGTAGCAACATATTCAGCTTCTGTAGTAGAAAGTGCTATATAGTTTTGCTTTTTACAAAACCATGACACCAAATTATTTCCCAATAATTGACATGTGTCACTGGTACTCTTTCTATCAGATTTAGATCCTACGTAATCAGCATCAGTATATCCTATAAGATCTATTGAACTATCCTTAGAATAATACAGTCCAAAATTTTTAGTTCCTTGTATATATCTAAATATTCTTTTAACAGCAATTGAGTGTGATTCTTTAAGATTAGATTGAAATCTAGCACAAGCACACACAGCAAACATAATATTAGGTCTACTAGTTGTCAAATAAAGTAAAGAACCAATCATACCTCTGTATTTTCTTTGATCTATTGATTTTCCTATGTCATCAATATCTAACTTTAACGAAGTACTCATAGGAGTTCCTTGAATCCTTGTATCATTAAAATTAAATTTCTTAAGCATTTCATCTGCATATTTTTCCTAATTTAAAAATATACCTTTATTCATTTGCTTAATTTGAAGTCCTAGAAAATATGAAAGTTCTCCTATCATACACATTTCAAACTGACTAGTCATCTCTTCAAAAAATATTTTTATCAATTTATTAGAGGTTGCTCTAAAGATTATATCATCCACATATATATGAACAACAATCTGATCTTTACCATCTCTTTTGATAAATAGAGTATGATCTACTTATCCCATGATATAACCTTGTTCTATTAAAAAAGTAGATAATCTTTCATACCATGATCTAGGTGTTTGCTTCAAACCATATAAGGCTTTCTTCAATTTATACACAAAGTCAGGATTTTTAATATCTTCAAATCTAGGTGGTTGTTTTACATAGACTTCTTCATTAATTAAACAATTTAGAAATACACTCTTAACATCCATTTGATATAATTTAAAATCCATATAACAAGCATAGGCCAATAATATTCTAATACTTTCTAACCTAGCCACAGGAGCAAATGTTTCATCATAATCTAGTCATTCCTATGTATACCCTTGTGCAACTAATCTAGCTTTGTTTCTTATAACTTGACTAGTTTCATTAGTTTTGTTTCTAAAGATCCACTTTGTATCTATTATGGACTGATTTTCTACTGAAGAGACTAATTCCCAAACATCATTTCTAATGAATTAATTTAGTTCTTCTTGCATTGCCACTATCCAATTTTCATCAGATAATGCTTCTTCGATATTCCATGGTTCCACCATAGAAACAAACATACACATACTATTTAAACTTACTAAAGCTCTAGTTTTAACTCCCTCATTAATATTACCAATGACTTGAGTGATGGGATGTGATGAAGAATAACGCCAATTTCTCTGATTTTCCTCAATATTCTCATCAACATCTGATGGTCCATCACTTTCATCATTAGTTTGATCATTTAAGTTCATATTTTTTATTTTCTCAAATAAATCTTCAATCTCTCTATTGATCTCTAACTCTTTTGGGAAATTGATCAAATCATCATAATCAGCTTTAGATTGAGATTCTCTAAAAGAATTTTCATTGTAGCTTACATGGAGGGTTTCTTCAATAGTTCTAGAAGTCTTGTTATATACTCTATAGGCTTTGCTTCTAATAGAGTAACCTAAAAAAATTCCTTCATCCACCTTGGCTTGAAATTTATCCCTTTTATCCTTAGTATTAAGAATAAAACACTTGCAGCCAAATGGTTTCATATAAGAAATTTTTAAAACCCTATTAAACATAATTTCAAAAGGTGTTTTATTAACACGAGGTCTTAAGTGACTTCTTTTAATAACATAACAAGCTGTATTTACTGCTTCAGCCCAAAGATTTTGAGGTAACTTATGTTCATTCAACATAGTTTTGGCCATTTCCTGAAGTGATCTATTCTTTCTCTCAACAACACCATTTTGAGATGGTGCTCTTGGAAAAGAAAATTTGTGATCAATGCCATGATCTATACAGTAATTATTCATTTGATCATTATCAAATTCAATACCGTGATCACTCCTAAGTTTTTGAACAAAGACACTTTGTTCATTTTGAATAAGATTGCAAAACATTTTAAACTTTTCAAAAACTTTTGTCTTAGATGCTAGAAAATATACCCAAGTGTATCTAGAGAAGTCATCTACTAAAACAAATACATATTATTTACCACCAAGACTCATGATTCTTGTTGGTCCAAATAGATCCATATGTATAAGTTCTAAAACTCTCTTGCTTGAAATATCAATTATGGATTTAAAAGAGTTTTTGTAAAGTTTACCTAACTCACATGCATCACACATAAAGTCCTTTGAGTATTTAATCTTTGGTAAACCTCTCACTAAATGTTTTCTAGATAGTTTATGTAACAATTTCATATTTATATGCCTGATCCTTCTATGCTACAGATATGCATCACTAGTTTCAGCTAGCAAACATGAATTTAAATCAACTACACCAGAAGGTAAAGATAAAATACATACAGAACCTTTTCTTTTAGCAATAAACTTAAGTTCATCTATATTTTTATCAATAATTTTGCATACATTATCTTCAAACACTACATAATACCCATTCTTAGTTAGTTTTATAACACTCAGCAAATTAAATCCTAGGTTTTCAACATATGATACATTCGAAATAACACAAGTTGGAGTTATTTGAACAATACCCATACCTATGATTTTATCCTTGCTTTTGTTTCCAAATGTTACACTTCCTTTCATGGTATTTGTAAAATTTTGTAGTAGACTTTTCTGTCCAGTCATGTGACTTGATGCTCCACTGTCCAAGATCCATTTTGATGTTGTTTCCTCCTACAAAACAAATTAAGAAAAACTATTTTTTGGTACCCAATGTTGTTGAGGACCAAGTTCATTAAACGCATATTTCCTCTTTTTGTTTAAAAATAGTTTAACTTTATCATTTACATTCTTATTAGTTGTAAGTACTATTAACTTATCATTAGCTTCATACTCACATATAGCATTATTGCTCTTATAATCATTCTTTTTGTTTTCAGATGTAGTATAACCAAGACCAAACCGATTTTTATCAGATGTTAATTTATTTTGGTCATGCTCATACATTTCAGTAAGTTCATACCAAGATTTTATACTTGTATTTGAATTTTTAGTACATATAAAATCTTTTTCTACACAAGAATTTTTAGATATATCACATGCAGAATGAGTAATTGGTCAAATACCAATGTTTTGAATTTCATGCTTAGGTTTCTGAATTTTCAGTTTACTACAATTGTCTGATATTTTTGAAACATTAGAAACTGAATTTCCAAAACAATAAACAAGATTTTTAGAAACATTAATAGTCATGTTAGAAGTACATTTAGACAAATCGCATTGATTTATATTATTACTACATGATTCATCCCTTGAATTACCTACTTCTACATATTTATTACCTTGTTTCATGATAAAAGGAATTTTAGTCTTAGATTTACTTGAACTATAACTAATAAATCCTTTATTGGCTTGAGATTTAGGATAATCAAATCCTAAGCCAAATTTATATGGCACTACATGGGTACTAGTTAGTTTATCTAACTTAGTTTGACTTAAAATTCCATTTCTCAATGGTAGAATTTAAATCTAGCTCTCTCATTTTTAATTTATCAATCTCTAACTCGAGATCATTTAAATTTTTTCTCAACATTTCATTTTTAGATTCTATTTTTAATTTTTCAACATTTATATTCTATATTTGTTCATGCAAGACACATTCATTAAATCTAAATTTATGCAAATCTCTAGCATGATTTTCATTATCACATTTAAACTTTTCTAAAGTAATAGATAGGAAACTATTTTCTTCTTCCACAATGAATAAAGAGTTTTTGATATTCTTATTTTCTAGTTTACAAACTTTAAGTTTTTGTAATAATGCATGATAAGCACATAATAATTCATCAAAGTTAAAAGTTGAATGACTTTCAGGATTAGATATTACCTCAGACTCATCTTCCATGAAGCACACATAAGCAATGTCTTCTAACTCTGGTTCTCCTTCTGAATGTGAAGATTTTGATGATAATTCCTCAAATTCGGACTCTTCAGACGTGTCATCCCAAGTGACCTTCAAAGCCTTTTTCTTGTAAAACTTTTTCTAAGTTTTCTAAGCCGTCTTCTTCTGATTTGTCCTACTATGCTTTTCATTTTTCCTTATAGGACAATCTAGAGAAAGATGTCTAGGTTTCTTACAGTTGTAACATACATACTTTCTAGATGAAGAATTCTTGTCATCCAATGATTTTGACGTTGAGGGTTTATCATTTTTGTTCCTTTATTGTTTCCTAGCTTTCCATGCTTTCTTGAATTTCCTAGTCAACAAAATCAAATCCTCGTTAGAATCAGTAGATATATCAGAATCTAAATTAATTTCGAAGGCTATTTCTTTCTTCATTTTTAGTTTATTTTGACTCAGTGATTCATTTAATTGAACTTCATAAGTTGTTAAATTTCCTATCAGTTCAGTCATGGTATAAACATTTAAATCTCGTGATTCCTCAATTGATGTTACTTTCTGAGACCATTTAGAACTTAAGGATCTAAGAATTTTCCTCACCAAATCCTTCTATTCAAAATTCTTTCCTAAGTATTTTAAAGAATTTATGATATCAAGAAATCTGAAAAACATCTCAGAAATACTTTCGTCTTCACGCGTCTTAAAGAGTTCATACTTATGAATGAACATGTTTACCTTAGTCTCTTTAACTTGAAAAGTACCTTCATGTGAAATTTCTAATGCATGTCACACCTCATAAGCAGATTTATATCCTAACACTTTACTGAACTATTCATAACTCAATGCACAAAATAAAATATTTAAGCCCTTAGCATTCAGAGTTTCATTTTCTTTTTCAGGAATTATCCAAGTATTATAAGGGATAGATAACAGAGTATATGGTTTAGAAATCATGAACCATAACTTATGATCTATACTTTGAAGAAAAATTGTCATCCTATATTTCTAATATTCAAAATGTATTCCCTCAAATAAAGGAGGATGATTAAGAGTTTGGCTTTCATATAAAGAAAAATTATCATTTCTAGTAGCCATCTTACCTTAGATTTTTCAACCTATTTGATTTTAAACAATCTAAAATGATAAAAACAATTTGAGCCTTATATCAGGAAAGTTAAACATATGCCCAAATATTAATTTTTGTTTAAAAACAAGGAAGGTAGAATAAGCAATGATATTAAATAAGTTGGTATTGATTTTATATCAAAAATTATTAACCAGCTCTGATACCACTTGTAGGATCGTATGGCTACACAAGAGGGGGGTGAATTGTGTTTTTAAACATTTTCGATTATAATTGAAACTTTAAAACTCAAAAACAAGTCGAGACACTATTTTCATAAAATCATTTTTATTCAAGGTTTCAATTACAATATACAATTCAATTCTCCTCAGAAATTGTAGATGCAATTATATATCGATACCATGTTTCATCTATACAATTTCATAAGTACAAACAGAGAAAACTAATTTACAGAATTTAAAACATTTCTCCCTATTTGAGATCTTTCTTCTTCTTCTTCTCTTTCTTCTTCAACAATTCTTCAGTGATGAATATCTTGTCTTCAGCAACTCTTGTTCTTCTTCTCAATGTGAAGATTTTGATGATAATTCCTCATATTCAGACTCTTTTGATGTGTCATCTCGAGTGACCTTCAAAGCCTTTTCCTTGTAAAACTTTTTTTGAGTTTTTTGAGTCGTCTTCTTCTAATTTGTCCTATTTTTCTTTTCATTTTTCCTTATAGGACAATCGGGAGAAAGATGTCCAGGTTTCTTGCAATTGTAACATGCATACTTTCTGGATGAAGAATGCTTTTCATTTAGTGACTTTAACGTTGAGGGTTTGTCATTTCTGTTCCTTTGATGTTTCCTAGCTTTTCATGCTTTCTTAAATTTCCTAGTCAATAAAATCAAATTCTTGTCAAAATCAGTAGATATTTCAAAATCTGAATTAATTTTGAAGGCTATTTCTTTCTTATATGCTTTTTTAACGTATTTAATTTTGATGATATATGCTTTATTAATGTATTTAAATAAGTCTACATAATATTCTCTAAGTATATTTCTCTAAGTATAATAGTTAACAGATTATCGAAAAGTTTCATTTTTATGTCAGATAAATTAAAGATTTCTGAAGAGTTAGATTTGCAATAGTTAAACTTTCGGATAGTTAACGTTTCGGATAGTTAAACTTTCGGATAGTTAACGTCTCGTTTTTGTCAAATACTTTATGCTAAAAACTCGTATAGTTAAGTTATCTGCACGTGTGTTTTTAATGTTTTAAGTTGTCACGTGTTTTCCATGTGCGTTCGGTAATAAAAATCGAATAGTTAGATAACTGTTCGAGTTTTTATATGCATGGATAAATAACTGTTCGAGTTTTATAAAAGGACTAACGACCAGATAAGTTTCTTTGTTTAGTCGCGTGTTTTGCAGGTGTAAAAACTTGAAGAGTTAAAGGATAAGTGTTCGACTTTTACAAGACTTAAAGGATAAGTGTTCGACTAAATTGAAGACTTAGAAGATATTCTACAATACTCCAAGAAGATAAAGTTTCGGTGAATCTACGAAGTGGAGATCGTGGAAATTCAAAATGTTAGTGGAGAAAGTGGAAATTCAAATAGAAAGTAATTTGGATTAAAGAGAAAATTAGTACGTGGATTATGGATTAAGTGGATGAACATGCTAAACATGAAAGACAATAGAGTTCGACTACAAATAGAGAGTACGAGCTACATTACAGTAGGGGATCCCAATCTCGAAAACCAAGTCTGAATATTCAATTCGGATCCCTAACTGAAAAGTTAAGTTTGAATATTCATATTCTGAAAAGTTCTCCAACATCAGAAGAAGTTCAAAATTCCAAGCAATTTCAGAAAAGGAGGTGCAAACGTAAGAAGTCTGGAAATTTGACAACTGGAGAAGAAGAGATACAGAAGCTAAGCAAAGACAAAGAAATATCAGGTTTTATACAATTCGAAATTAGTTTTCAATAAGAGCTTTATTGTTATATTCGAATTGTATATCGAACATTTCTGTATCAAAACCGTTAAGAAGGGAATTGAGCTGAAAAGATATTGTAAATTCTGTCCTTACATAAAGAATAGAATTTCATTTACGAGTGTTTTGTGCTCTTATTTTATCCGCTAGTATTTTAATTACTAAAGACACAATTCACCCCCCCTCTTGTGATGCAGACGATCCTACAAACTGGTATCAGAGCTCCTATTTTTCACTTATTTTTTTTCAGATTTACTACGCTCTACTACAACTAGTATCAGTGCACTTAAACTGTTTAAAGCATCCGAAAAGCCTTCATTTCTCTACTTAGGAATCAGTTTTTCTTGTCATTTACTTTGGATCATCTGTTTAAAATGGATAATTCTGAAATCTTAGTTATGACTGAAGGATAGACCACTAATCATCCTCATATGTTCGAAGGTAGCAATTATGGCTATTGGAAATATAGGATGAAAGTATTCTTTCATTTAATTGATTTCAAACTATGGCATATAATTAGCAATCCTATAGTGTCCCTTACGACTCCATATGATACTTGGACTTTTGATGAAAAGGAGCAAATGACACTGAATGCTAAGGGTTTAAACATCTTGTTTTGTGCTTTATCTCATGATCAATTTAATAAAGTTACTGCATATCAAACTACATATGAGATATGGCATGCATTAGAAGTTGCCAACGAAGGTACTAATCAGGTCAAGGAATCTAAGATCAATATGTTAGTACATAAATATGAGCCTTTTAAAATGCACGAAAATGAATGTATCTCTGACATGTTTTCCCATTTTCTTGAGATTGTAAATTCATTAAAATCTTTAGGCAAGAAATTCGAGGAAAAATACTTGGTAAGAAAGATCCTTAGATCTTTAACTAAAATTTGGGCTCAAAAGACAACATCTATTGAAGAGTCCAAAGACTTAAATACATATACTCTCGATGATCTTATAGGAAATCTGACAGCCTATGAAGTACAACATTTAGATCCAAAAGGGAAAAATCCTAGAAGGGATCTGGCTTTTGAGGCTGATAAAGTCTTAGAAGTCACTAGTGATTCTAACGATGATTTATTATTGTTGACCAGAAAATTTAGAAATTTGTTGAAGAAGCGTAGGAACTTCAGGTCAGCAAAGACATCTAGAGATATGGAGAAGAAGTCATTCACGAAAGACAAAAGTATATGCTACAAGTGCAACAAGTCGGGTCACTTTCAAACTGATTGTCCTCTCAACAAAGATAAGAAGAATTCGAGGAGGAATTTCAGGAATAAGAAATTCAGAAAGAGAATGGCGCTTAAAGTGACATGGGATGGCTCTTCAACTTCACAAAGTGAAGAAACAAAGGATTCAACATTAGACAATGAATCCTCATCAACATCAGATTCAGAAGAAAATCTGGCAAATGTATGCTTTATAGCAAAATCCAATGAGGTATCCTTTGATCAAAATGCTAATTTTGATAGTTTTGATGGATCACTTGTTGAATACAATAGACTGGCCAGAAAATATAAGAAAGTAAAAATAGAAGGAAAGAACACTAGGAAAATGCTAGATGAATCTGAAAATAAGATTGATTTTCTGAACTCTACATTGAATAAATTTAAAGAAGAAAATCAAAGGCATGCATAGGAAATTTTAAAGTTCACTACTATAGAAAGAAAATTGCATGCTGATTGTGAAAATTTAATTGCTGATAAGAAGAAAATGATCTGTGAAATTGAAAAACTAGAACTAACTATTACTGATTTAAATTCAGAAATTGATGTGTTAAAGATTAAAGTTTGCGATCAAAAGGCTATATTAAGTAAATGGAATAATAGTCAAACTATAACAAATGAACTTAGTAGTAAAATATCAAATGTAGAAAAACACGGTATTGGTTTACATGATGCATCTTCTGAAAATTATATATTGTATGATGGTACTACTAAAAATAATGTCTTTATTTCTAGTACTAAGAATAGTAAAAGAAAAACTATTCCGTGTGTGATTAAAAAGGGAGATAAATATGTGCGAATTGATAAAATGCAGCATATAAATGATAGCCTACGATGCAAGAATTTCAAAAGAAATCTTCAGAAGAATCAAGCTAAGACATTTGAGAATTTTAATAATCTTGATCAATTTTCAATTCGAGAGTTATAGGGATAATTATCTGATGCCCAGCTGCAATTTCGGATAGTTATAGATAACTCACCGAAAGTTCATTTAAGTCATGAATTATGGTTTCGACACGTGTACTTTAGGAAATAATAAAATATTCTCTCAAAACATAACTATTCGGCAATTTAAACATAACTATTTGATACATGTTCGGTCTATTAAACATAACTATCTGAATATGTTCTGTATGTTAAACATAACTGTCCGAATTATTAGAAAATTCGGATACTTAAGAATTTCACAGCCTGCAACTTACCGACAGTTCAGAAATGTACTAAATTGACATTAATTCCCCAAAATTAAGTAGATTCTTCAATTAAAGCATATAACAGTGCAATTATAACATAATGACTTAATTCTTATATGATAAGCTAAATATTATGCAATTAACCATCATTTAACAGTTAATAATATGCACTTTTTCATTCTAAACACTTCCCCCATACCTAAATTTTGCTAGTCCCTTAGCAAACTAAGATCTAATTAATTGGTCTTTCTAAAAGTGCTAGAAATAATTCTTTCCCTTTCTTTTCTCTTCTGTTTAGCATAAAAATATATTCTGTATTTTCCAGTAATCAACCTACAAATATACTTAGAATATATGCAAATTACATACAAAGTATATCATCATCACATAAGTGTTAATTATATTATCGTTTGTTCTTTTTTTCATCATCTATCATCCTGAATTTTTCAATAAGATTTCTAGAAGAAATTTCAACAACATATGAATCAAAGTACAATCCAATTCAATGTGATTAAGATAAGTAGAATAAAGAATTGTATCTCCATTAAACAACTTCAAAAGTTAATTCTAGATTCATATTACAACAATTCTAGATAACAGAAAATATACTCAATTCATAAGATATCTGTATTTCACAAAACACTTGTATCTTTTCAGAACAGTATATGTATATTTTTTTCTCTTTTTTTTTTCTTCTTTTTTTTTTCGTACTTTAAAAGTTAATTTAACAAGCTTGAATCATACAAGAGCTTTCTAATGTACCCATGTAACGAGCTTTCAATCAACAATCCTAAATCTGATTAGGATCTTAGGTTGCCAGATTTCAAGAGTCCTTTTTTAGGTCAACAATCCTTACATACCTATCTGCTCAAGTACAAAAGGCTCGTGATCAAACAAGTCAATAAACTCTCAAAATTTTCTCTCTTTTTTTTTTTTTTTTAAAATACTACAAACACAAAACAAAACATTAATCACATACTGTATATGTACGTATTTCATTAATACAGATGCAGTAAAACACCAATCTCATATAGTCCTACTTCTATCATTTACTGAAAATATGAATCCATAACAATAAGCTCATACTTTTTCTATAGTTTAATAAGATCTACACATAAATCATTCTGCAAGTTCAATTAGTCAAATTAAATGTATCTTTAATCATATGTGTTTCATTTAATCTAGAATTCACATTTCAGCTCCTTCAGGACTTCAGATAATTTACTGATTTTTCATTAAGCATTCTGATTTCATTTTAAAATCGTAAAACTGTTAAACTCATGAAATTCAGAAAAAAAAAACATAAGATACTATATCTAGATTTGCATAAATAGTAAATTCTATAGCATCTTATATAGCCTTCTAAATATAACATTCAAGTAGTTACAGTTTATATAAATTTTACAGTCTCAATTATCGGATAGTTACAGCAAGTTCATAAAAATTTTCAATTTCCACAACTTTGCAATACCATTTTAATTTCTTTAATTAACAAACTTACATGGATGTTACTTCAATTACCTCCCCCCCATACCTACATTTTGCATTGTCCTCAATGTAAAAGATTTGACAAGTACAGTAATTGTAGCAGGCATGAATACAGTTTCTTTGATTTAAAATTTAGGATGAGTAATTGGTTACATACTTTGTTTCATTTGTATCTCCTTCTACATATTTCGATTTTTGATTCTGAAAAACTTTTCATTCATAGATAAAAGCAAAATATAAAACAAAATAGCATTTAACAGATATTGATAAATCAGTGTCTTGTGTGGAACCCAGGCTCCTATGCCTCTGGTGGCTCACAAGCAAGCCAGTTGGTTTCCCAGAACAGATACCAACAAACTGGATTGATATTTTGTTTGTTTTTTTTTCTTTTATACAATAAAATGAAAACTATATATTTTTTCTTTCCTCTTTTTTTTTTCTAAAAATAAATGCAAAATACACACAACATTAAACACACAAAATCACAACTTAAGAACATGATTGAAAAGTAGAAACAAATGGAATAAACGTGTTAGTCCAAGCAAACTTTTTAGGCATAGTTCTTCTTGCTATTAATTCCGTTTTCATGCAATTCTTGTTCCTTCTTAATTTGTAAACATGTAATATATTATAAATTCCAAATACAAGTGTATTACCATTAATGATATAAAATGCAGAAAGGGATCCTTTTTGGTTCCAAGGTAATGTAGCAGTTTCTATTTCTACATCTATTTCAATATACTCCTCTTCTCACTTCCATTCATTTATGTCTTCCATAATTCATATTTGAAATTTCATCAATTCATCCCACTATCTTATCAGACATAAAGTAGGATCATCTTCTTCATTATACCACATTCCTATTTGAATTTTTTTAAATTCTGCAGATGGTGGTTTAGCTATTTCACTCGGTACAGGTAATATTTCTATATATTCATCATAACTGTCTATGCTCACTATGTATAAATCAGATCCATATGCTATTGATATCTTTATGACTAGATATATATATCCATCAAGTATGACATGTGTTTGGTTAATTAATGATTTCTATCCCAGATATATCATAATATTTTCATTCCAAGATCTATTCAGAAAATTATACATACTTAAGCGTAAATCTTCACCCCAATTTCCTGTAGGTCTCCAATAATATAATTTTTCAGGAATTGCAAAATTTTTATTAGAAAATATTAAAGCTGACCCACAATTTACAGTTGGTACTTCAAATCTATTAGGCCTTCCTATATTCCATTCTTCTCCTGTTATAGGATTTCTTATCAAAATATCAGGTAATAATAAACTTGCATACCTTGGTCTCGTCTTGTATATGATTAATCGTTCATCTATCCCCATAATATGATTTATTCCTTCTAATGCATTGGGTGGAATTCCAGTAGTTTCTTCCATAGCCAGATATTCATGGGTATTTGAACTACGATTAAATGACCTCCATATGAATTCATCTCTAATCTTAGTCATTTTTGCAGCTTGTAGTCCCTGAAAATATTTTTCTTCAATACAATTTTTAATTTCCTTTGATACACAACACAGCCTGCACAAATCTTTAGCTGACAAGTTACTCAGTACTTCCCTTAGTGCATCCAACGGTAATTGCATCAATTCCATTTGTCGATTGTATATAACACAAACAAAAATTTAGTAGAGACAAAAATTAACATAACTACTGCACACCCTCGTGGAGTTAAAGAGTAACTCAATAGACTAAGTTCGTTGAGTTAAGGACTAACTCTATGATACTATTAACTAAAAATAAAAAACAAATATACATACAGATAGTTGCTTCAGATATGCAGCTTCATTCAACAACCCTCCCAAAAGAGGTATCAATTTCATTAACCGTTCTATTGATAGGATTAGGTATAGCTTGTATTGGCAATCCTCCAGTAGGTCTAACTTCCATTGGTTCCTTCTGTCTAAGTGATATATTTCTATTCTGATTTTGAATTGCAGCATTTCCAAATACAAAATCTAGACGATTGTTTAATTGTTGGATTATCTTTTCTAATTTCTCTATTCTAGATCCTTGTTCAATTAATGCTTCATAACTTATATTCTTCTCATTTATATTTTCTCCTCCCTAGAAATTGTTGTTTCTCCAAGATAAATTCAGGTGATTTCTCCAAATAGGATTATAAGAATTTCCCAAGTTATCTCTCTAATTTCTAGCATAAATAATATCTAAATCATTTATGTTTGCATTCTTTTCTACTAGCTTTTGATTTAATGATAAGTCTTCTATTTTCTTTGTTAATTCATTTAATTTCACCTCAAGCATAGTACTTAAATCTATTTCATGCATTCCTCTTGGCAATATTTTTTTATCTATAATAGCTTCAACCGAATTTTCCCACTATGCAGTTCTTTTTGCAAAGTTTTCTAAATATGCCCAAGCTTCTTCACTACATAACTTTAAAAATCCATTTTGACAAGTAGATTCTAATAAAGATTTCGTTGAAACATCTATGCCTTCATAAATTATACCTATTAATTGTGCATTACTCATTGCATGATGTGGACATTGAGTCAGTAAATCTTTAAATCTTTCAAAATATTTTCAGAATGATTCACCCTATTTTTGGCTACACATTAAGATTTCTTTCTTCTTTTTAATCATTTGATGTGTTGGATAATATTTTTCCAGAAAAATAGAGTAAAATTCAGTCCATGTAGAAATTGAATCAGGCGATTGAGTATATAACCATCTCTTAGCTATGTCTTTTAAAGAAAAAGAGATATATCTAAGTTTAATAGCATCTATACTCATGTTTGGCATTTTCATCATTTGACAAACTTCGTTAAATTCTCTATGGAAATAATAGGCATCCTCTCTTTCTAATCCATGAAAATGTGGCAATTGACTAATATAATTAGATTTCAGTTTAAACCTATCTCCCTCAAAGTTTGGCAATCGAATACATGAAGGTTCATCAACTAATTCAGGATACAGAATCTCTCCTACTGGTTTTTCTACTAGAGCAGCCATCTCTCCGTTCTCTTTTAAAGAAAGGTTAGCTACACCCCAAAGAATTTCGTTAAAGTTCAGTTCAGAAAATTTTTCAGTACTCCTCTGCAATGAAAATTCCTAGGTAGGTGTTCTTACTAACCGTTTAGTGTTTAGAGAACGAGTCCATGTGCTCATAAATAAATAGCAGAAGATTAATTGCATACTAGTCTGAAGCTTTCCATTCAATAAATATTTGTTGTCGGATGAAGTTGAATCAGCTGCTTCTCCTTCCAGTTCCTCCAACGCATTCTCCTTTCTTTTAAAAGTGCTGGTAACTTGTAAATAACATTCTGTTTTATATATATACTGCACATTCATACAGTGAATAAATCTCGTTGCAAGAACGTGTCTTGCAACGTGCATCATGGTTCCTATTTTTATGGGTACGTGTACCACCACTAATTTCAAATTTTAGTAACTACTAAACCGACGAAGTTTTGTTCGTGGTTAAAAGAATAACTATTCTGCTTAATCCACAAACTAACCTCGTTGAGTTACAGATTACTCAACGGAATACAGTCGGTTACTGTTGCTAACTCCACGGACTAACTTCGTTGAGTTACAGATAACTCAACGGAGTGACCTTATATTATATTACTAACCTCGTGGAGTTACGATTAACTCAACGGACTTACTTTGTTGAGTTAACACTTGGCAACTTCTAAGTTTTACTCTTGTAAGTTCCTATCTGTTCTTTTCTTTTTCATTCTGCTAACTGAAATAAAGTTAAATCTATGTCATTAATGCATCATTCTAATTAAAATTCGTTTAAATCTGAGCATTATATAAAGATTTAACTTGCAGGTCATTTTATGTTATGCAGAATTTACATTTTACCTTGCAACATATAGAAATTTTTAAGTAGTTATCCTGTCATTTATCAAATTGTAAATCTGTTACATATTCATTCATAAAGTTTCACAATAACATAATATTCAATAAATTCCATTCATTTCACATCCAAAACACGTATGAAAATTGCATCTGAAAAATTTACATTCATTAATATGAATCAATTACATTAAAAGTACATCATACAATTTCATACAATTTTACACAAGTGGACGAACAATACAATTTAATCTCTATGCTTAAGTTCATCTACTTCCTTCTGGAGTTTTTCTAATTGAAGCTCTAATTGATTAATCCTCTCTACTACTCCTGTAAATCCTCCAAAAGGTACAGCTAGTTCTGCAGCTACAAAATTTCTGTATTCTTTCACTGAAATGGTTCTTGATCTGAACCTTTTTGATGTCCATTTAGTGAAATCGATACAGTCTACCATCAGTAGTGGAATCAAATCTCCATAAAATAATTTCTTCTTCATTATTTTCAGCTTGGTGATAAAAACTGCAGACCAATTTATTTGGATCTTATTTACAACTGCATATGTGGCCCATTTGACAAATTGACTTAATTCTATGTCATGGCCCTGTCGTTGATAAACATTCTTAATCAGAATGTTAGCTACCATGTGTGCTTTACCATTTAAATGCTTCAATCTGTTTAATAATGGCACACCAGGATTGATAGCTAAACAATCCTTAATTTGCTGTTTAGTCCATTCAACTATAGTTGTATCTTCCAAAATTTTTGTTCCTTCATTCTTTAAACCAAAAATGTTGTGGAGAAGCTCTGGTGTTATCTGTACATCAGCTTCCTCCACATTTGAAATTAATCCTCCTTCTCTTTCTCTCAAATTTGCATAGAAACAGGGCACTAAATTTTTATAAAATTGCTCCACAGGCCCTGTTGACAATGGTATCTTAGATTTAATTTCTTCATATGCAGGCACTTTTTCTTTTCCTTTCCTTTTTCTGATTAATTGTGTCTGTTCTTCCTCTTCTTCTTTTGAAATTAAATCTACAAAAGTAGGCTCTGCAAGCCTTTGAGCCATAAGTACTAGCTCTTCCTATTTAACTTTTTCTATAATTACTGGTCTCGAAGGACCAGCCTCATCTCCTTTTGCAGTAGGTTTGGCAGTAGCTTCTTGATGCTATTCCATTTTGATTTTATATTGGGCTTTCAACTTTTCTGCAGCCCTCTTTTTGTAAAGTGCATCAAACACTAGGTGTGCTTTAGCCACTGCCAAATCTTCTAATTCTCCTTGGTTTTTTCCAACTTGAACTAGTGTTTGAAATTCCTTTAACTCTTCTTCAGTCGAAGGCCCCATCATTTCTGCTTGTGCCAATGGCTTAAATGGTGGAACTGAAGGTCCTGGCTGCTGTTCCTCAAGAACAGGTCTTTCAGCAGTTGGTTCTTCCTGTTCTTCAATTGCCTCTTCTTCATTTTCAAGCATCATCTTCCTCATCGTAGAGTTACACAATAGCATGGAATTGCTCTGATTTCTACTATTCTAGATTCTAATTGATTTACCAGATAATACCCCCAAAACCCAAGGTTTTAGTTTAAATAAGCCCTAAGTTTAGGCGGGTAATCGGGTCATTTCCCAAACCAACTATTACTATTTTATCTGCGGTCTTAATTACAGTAATCCATTGAGTTACAATTAACTCAACGGAATAAGCTCGTTGACTAACTCAAGACTCAACAGAGTAAGCTCGTTGAGTTAAGCATAACTCAACGGACTCCCCGTACAAACAAATATAATAATAATAATATTATAGATAATAGTTTTTCTGTTTTT
Organism: Cymodocea nodosa; assembly: GCA_036874045.1. Lineage (NCBI taxonomy): Eukaryota > Viridiplantae > Streptophyta > Magnoliopsida > Alismatales > Cymodoceaceae > Cymodocea > Cymodocea nodosa. The sequence goes on along the minus strand of JAZBRI010000003.1, from coordinate 16,554,401 downwards.
TTACCAATTTAACCGATACGATGTTTCGGTCAAACCTAAAAAAATTTTCCGGTTAAACCGATACTATGTTTCGGTAAAACCAACATTTTTCTGAAAATTAATATACATATTATATGTTCCGGTCATACCGATGTATCCAATCAGTTGAACCGCAACGATTTTTATATTTTATATATATATATATATATATATATTAAATTTTTTTTATTTATATCAACATAAAAAAAACTGATTTTTTTACTAAGTAAAGCTCGAGTAGTCATCTACTCTTACTTATTCCATAATTCCAAAGGAGCTTTTTGGTGTTTTCAAAATAGGTTTCAGTCTTTGTCCATTTACTATAAATATATTCTGATTTTTAGGATTTTCAATTTCAATAGCTCCATAAGGATAAATATTTCAAACTATGTAAGGTCCTGCCCATCTAGATCTTAATTTTCCTGGATGGTTATGGAGTCTAGCCATATAAAGATATACTTCTTGTCCTATTTCAAAGCTTTTTGGAATAATTTTTCTATCATGTCAAAATTTAATTTTCTCTTTTTCTCTTATAGTCTTCGAATAAGCTTCATTTCCAAATTCTTCTAATTCAATTAATTACATTTTTCTATTTTTAGCAGCTTGATTTAAATTAGTGTTCAGAGTTTTTAATGCCCAATAAGCTTTATGTTCTATTTCAGTAGGTAAATGACAACTTTTTCCATATACTAGCCTAAAAGGTGACATACCTAAGCTCATTTTATAAGCAATTCTATAAGCCCAAAGTGCATCTATCAATCTATTAGCCCAATCTGTTCTAGTAGGATTTACTACTTTTTCTAAGATTAACTTAATTTGTTTGTTTGCACTTTCTACTTGTCCACTTGTTTGCGAATGATATGATGTTGCAATTTTGTGGTTTACTCCATATTTTTTCATTAAGGCTTCAAAACTTCTATTATAGAAATGAGTTCCTCTATCATTGATAATAGCTTTAGGTATTCCAAATCTGGCAAATATATTTGTTCTTATAAATTGTATTACCACTTTGTTGTCATTAGTTTTTGTAGGAATAGCTTCTATCCATTTAGATACATAATCCACCCCCAACAATGTGTAATTAAATTGATTACACATAGGAAATGGACCCATAAAATCTATTCCCCACACATCAAAGATTTCAACCTCAACAATAGGATTAAAAGGCATCATATTCCTCTTTGATATTCTTCCTATTTGTTGACATCTTAAACAACTTAAGCAATATTTATGAGCATCTTTGAATAGTGTTGGCCAATAAAACCCTCTTTGCAGAATTTTCACAGTAGTTTTCCCTGAACCAAAATGCCCTCCACAAGCTTGGTCATGACAGAAAGACAATATGCTCGGATATTCAGTTTCTGGAACACACCACCTTAAAACTAGATTAGGACATTTCTTAAATAAGTATGGGTCTTCCCAATAGTAATATTTTACTCTTGAGAAAAACAATTTCTTATCCTGTCTATTCCAATCCTTAGGTGTTAAACAAGTAACTAAGTAATTAACTATGTCTGCATACCAATGCATTGTGTTGATGGTCATTAATTGTTCATTAGGAAAATTATCCTTAATTTCAATATTTGATTTTTCTATTTGTAATCTTGATAAATGATCTGCTACTACATTCTCACAACCTTTTTTATCTTTATTTTCTAGATCAAATTCTTGCAATAATAATATCCATCGGATCAATCTAAGTTTAGTTTCTTTTTTCTTTATTAGATGTTTTAGAGCTGAATGATCCGTGTATACTATTACTTTAGCTCCAATCAGATATGATCTAAACTTTTCTAAGGCAAACACAACAACTAATAATTCTTTTTCAGTAGTTGTGTAATTAACTTGAGCATCATTTAAGGTTTTGCTTGCATAATGAATCACTTTAGGAGATTTTTCTATTTTCTATCCCAACACTGCTCCTATAGCAAAATTAGATGCATCGCACATTAATTCAAATGGATGGTTCCAATCAGGTGCTTGAATTATAGGAGTTGAAATTAAGCTAGTCTTAAGTCTGAAAAATGCTTCCTTACAATTTTTATCAAAGTTAAATGGAACATCTTTTAATAGATTAGTTAAAGGTCTAGCTATTTTGCTAAAGTCTTTAATAAATCTTCTATAAAAACTAGCATGTCCTAGAAATTATCTAATATCTTTTACTGATTTAGGTTCTGGTAGATTAGAAATTACTTCTATTTTAGCTATATCTACTTCCAACCCTTTCTTAAACAACATGCCCTAAGACTATTCCTTGTTTAACCATGAAGTGACATTTTTCCCAATTTAAAACTAGATTTTTTTCCACACAGTGTTTTAATATTTGGTCTAAATTACTTAAACAAACTTCATATGAGTTGCCAATACAGTAAAATCATCCATAAATATTTCTAAGAAATCTTCAGTCATTCTAGTAAATATGCCCTGCATACACCTTTGAAAGGTAGCTAGTGCATTGCATAATCCGAATGGCATTTGTTTTAATCCGAGTATTTTGATAATGCAAAACCTATGTGAGGAAACATATTGTATTTCATAGTTAAGTCTGTACTGCATTAGATCAGAAGGCTGTTAGAACAAATTCCAAGCAGATAAACAGATCGAGAAAGTTCCAGATGATAATACTTTCAAGATACAGCAAAATCGGAAAGTTACAGGTTCAAGTATCCAAAGAGTAAAGCAGCAGCAAGACTATCGGATAGTTAGAAGGATAACTATCTAATTTTACAAAGCCTTCGGAGAGTTATTTAATCAGACAATTAAGTTGGTTGAATGATTGGAGAGTTATGGAGTTAACTATCCGAAAGAAAAAGGAAAATCAGAAAGTTAGAAAGGCTAACCATCCAAAACTTAAGTCATTCAATAAATCACGTGCAGAAATATAGAACGGAAGCTTAAAAGACTTGTCGGAGAGTTAGATAACTATCCGAGTTTTCTTTTTAGAGGGTTAGATAACTATTCGAGTTTTCAGTAAGTTACAGGCATAACTTTTTGGAACTTAAGTCAGTTTATTACACACATGCAAAATGGAGAAGCCGGCAGTTGAAAGCTTAAAAGGGAAAATCGAAGAGTTAGAAAGATAACTATCCGAAATTTCAAGAGAGTTTCGATGAGTTACAGTTTAACTATTTGAAACTTAAGTCTTTGAATTTCCCATATGTAGAATTCCAGACAGATGCTCAAATGGGTTTTCGAAGAGTTAGAAAGATAACTATCTGAAATTTCAAGAGAGTTTCGGTGAGTTACAGTTTAACTATCCGAAACTTAAGTCATTGAATTTCCCACGTGTAGAATTCCAAATAGATGCTCAAATGGGTTTTCAGAGAGTTAGAAAGATAACTATCTGAAATTTCAAAAGAGTTTCGGTGAGTTATGGTTTAACCATCCGAAACTTAAGTCATTGAATTTCCCACATGTAGAATTCCAAAAAGTGGCTCAAATAAGTTTTCGGAGAGTTAGAAAAATAACTATCCGAAATCCTGAAGTATTTCAGTGAGTTACAGGGATAACCTTCTGAAACTTAAGTCAACCCTTTATGCACGTGTTGAATTAAAGAAATCGGAAAGTTAATAGAAGGCTACTATAGCCAACTATCCGATAGTTATATAACTGTTCGGTGAGTTACAATTATAAGTATCCAATTGAATGACAGCTCGTAGTAAATATTCTGGAATCCTACCTGGTAAAAAGTTTAAGTGATCTTTCGGTGAGTTACAGATTTTTTTCGAAGAGTTACACAACTAACTATCCGAAAGGTTAGGAAAATCGGTAAGACATCTTGAAATAACTTTCTGAACGGTAACTTGCCATATTTGAATGATGTCTACTCAAGTACAGTAGAATACATCCATTGATAGAGAAATATGATCGTTGTACCTTTGGTATAAATATGAGGAGTTTAAGAATGGAAAATAGAGACAACGGATATACCATATGCAGTGAGCTACACTCCAATTCCATTTACACTCAAGTCTGCAAACAGTGAAGCATATTCTAAAGATCTACTATAGAAAAAGCTTTGTGCGCCAAAACTCTGATTAAGGGATTAAAGTTGTTGGTTCGTGGCTTCAACCTGAAAGCTACATATAGTGTTGGTTTGAGTTTCGACCTGAAAACTCTAGAGGTTGGTTTACTGAAGTTTATACCTGAAAACTTCTATGTAGTTGGTTCTTGCTTTGACCTGAAAGCAAGTGTGTAAGTGTTGAAACACTTAGTGAAGCCCAAGTGAATCTTGGGGGTGGACTAGCCAAGTTGGGAACCACCTAAAAATTTGCTATGTGTTTCTTGTCTCTACTGATTTGCATTCACTTAGTTTCATCTCATTACATTTCTGTTGAATCATTCGATTCAACATCAAAAGAATTTTAAAAACTACACACTTTCACCTTTCACCCCCCCCTTTGGTGAGCCTATCAATTCTAACAGTTGGTATTATAGCAATGTTAATCCTTCATAATATTTAACCATCTGGATTTATGGCTCAATTTGCTGAGGGACAAAACATCCACAGACCTCCTCAATTCGATGGTTCCAATTATAACTATTGGAAGAATAGAATGGAGTGCTTCCTTAGGAGTTCAGATGTTAAACTCTAGAAGACTGTTGTTCTTGGAACTAAATTTCCAACTAGTGATATTACGAACTGGTCTGAGGAAGATGAGAAAATCATCTAGTTGGATGCTAGAGGGTTGAATGCCATTTATTGTGCACTAACTGCTGATCAATATAATAAGGTATCTACATGTAAGTCTGCTCATGAGGCTTGGAAAATCCTTCAAGTTACTCATGAAGGTACAAGCCAAGTTAAGGATACAAAAATCAGTATTCTTTTGAGAAAACTAGAACTGTTCAAAATGAATGATAATGAAAACATAACTGAAATGTTTTCTAGATTTACTAAAATCATTAACAGTCTGAAATACTTGGGAAAGGAGTTCTCTTCACGTGAACAAGTACAAAAGATCCGAAGGAGCTTAACTATTGAGTGGAGATAGAAGTCCACATCTATTCAAGATTCCAAGGATCTCAACAATTACACAGTTGAAGAACTGTTGGGCAATCTTCTGGCCCACGAAGTTCAAATGAAAGACTGGAAAAAGCAAGGAGTTGTTGAAAAGAAAGCTAAAAAGAAAAAGGAAATGACATTTCCATCTATAGAGGAAGCTCTAAGCTCAGACGATGATGAGATCATGTTGTTGGCAAGGAACTTCAGAAAGTTTATGAAGAAAAAGAATAAGTCTAGCTCTTCTAAAAGAACGGTCCCTACATGTTTCAAATGTAAAAGGCAAGGGCACATATAGACCTTCTGTCCATTTCAAACAGAAGAGGATCAAGGAGATAAGAAAAAGAGATTGAAGGAAAAAAGAAGATGGCTCTCAAAGCTATGTGGGATGACAGTAGCTCTTCAAGCTATTCATCAGATTTTGAAGAAGAAACTACAGCCAATGTTTGTTTTACAGCACAAGAGGTATGCTCTACTTCCTCTAGTTCAGAAAATGAGCATGATGATTTAGACATAAACAGTCTTCTATCTACTGTAGATAATTTATATGTGAAGTGTAGAGATTTTAAAAAAGAAATTAAAAGATTAAATCATTGCTTAGAAAATTCATTTGCTGAATTAGAATCAACTATAGTTGAAAATAGAAATCTAAAATCAAATTTAGATAAGTATAGTTGTGATAACTGTGAATTAAAAAATGAAAATAAAAATCTATTAACTACTATATGTAAATTTACTCAAGGACAAAAAAGATTAAATAAAATAATAGGATCTCAATGATCAAATGGAAATAAATATGGCCTAAGGTATGCTACACCACAGGAAATACATTATTGTAGTGGAGTGATTCGATCTTATAGAGATGGCACCACTGTGTTTGACATCAAACGAAGATCAGGTCATATGTGGCTGCCAAGAGGCAATAGATTTAATGTTTTAAGGACTAACTCTACTGGACCCAAGAAGATTTGGGTACCAAAAGCTTTAATTTCAATATGATTTCTAGGGTGACAAGGAGTTTCAAGCACGTTCAACTAAATGGATTGTGGACAGTGGATGCTCAAAGCACATGACAGGTAAGAAAAGCTTTCTTGACTCAGTCAAAAACTTAAGTTCAGGATCTGTTAAGTTTGGAAATAATGAAAAGTGTAAAATAACTGCAATAGGAAATATTACATTTGAAAATGGTATAATTGAGAATGTCTTGCATGTAAATGGATTAAAACAAAATTTGTTAAGTGTAGGACAATTATGTGATAAAGGTTATACTATTTCTTTTAATGCTAAAAATTGCTACATTATTAATCCTGCCACAAATGAAACAAAATTTACTAGTATTAGAAATTGCTCAATATATACATTAAACTTTCCATGTGAAAATTCTGTAAGCAATTCCTGTTTAGTAGCAACTGGTGAAGACGATTAGGTGTGGCATAGAAGACTTGGTCACATCAGTATGAAGAATATTAGAAAGCTATCCACGGGTGATCTTGTTAGGGGTCTGCCTAAACTCACTTTTAAGAAGGATAGAGTGTGCAGTGAGTGTATGCTAGGGAAGCAGAAGAGAACTGCTCTTCACAGCAAAAATGTTGTTTCCACCAATAGGCCATTAGAACTGCTACATCTAGATTTGTTTGGTCCTTCTCAAGTATCAAGTCTTGGGGGTCGAAAATATACCTTTGTTATTGTTGATGATTTCTCTAGATTAACTTGGGTAATATTTTTGACACATAAAAATGAAACTTGCAATGAGTTCCGGAATTTTTGCATAAGAGTTCAGAATCAGAAGGAACTAATAGTGAAGAAAATTAGAAGTGATCATGGAGGGGAATTTGAAAACTATGAATTTGAAAACATTTGCAATTCATTTGGAATTCTGCATGAATTCTCTTGACGTAGAACTCTTGCTCAAAATGGAGTTGTGGAAAGGAAAAATAGGACATTACAAGAAATGGCTAGAACTATGTTAAATGCCACGGATCTACCTAAATTTCTTTAGGTAGAAGCTGTAGGAACAGCTTGTCACATTTCCAACAGAACTCACATTAGATCCATATTGAATAAGACACCCTTTGAAATTTGGTTCGATAAAACTCCAAATGTTGGCTATTTTAAGACATTTGGATGCAAATGTTTTGTCTTAAATACAGGAAATGCTAAAGACAAGTTTGATGCTAAGTCTGAACCTACCATACTTGTTGGTTACTCCTCTAGAAGCAAAGCTTACAGAGTATATTTTGTTGAAGATAGAAGAGTGGAGGAAAGTATAAATGTTCAGTTTGATGAAGATCTGATCCAGAATTTCAAAAAGTTGAAGATTAAATATGACAATGAAAATGAATACTTTGAAGATGATAACTGCAAACAGAAACTCAAATCACAAGTGTCAGACCAGAATCTCCACAATAGATATCAGAATCTTGATAGTTGGAAGTTTAGATCTGATCATCCCGAGGAACAAATTATTGGAAATATATTTAAAGGGGTACAAACTAGGAGCAAAGCACAAGATATCTGCAATTTTTGTGCATTTGTGTCAGAAATAGAGCCAAAATCAGTAGATGAAGCATGTAAGGATACCTATTGGACTATGGCTATGTAGGAAGAATTAAATCAGTTTCAGAAAAACAATGTTTGGGAACTAGTAGAAAAACCTGCAGGAAAATCTATCATTGGAACTAAATGGATTTTCAAAAACAAATTAGATGAAGGTAATATTCTCAAAAATAAAGCTCGATTAGTTGCTCAAGGCTACAATCAATAGGAAGGTATTGACTATGAAGAAACTTTTGCTCCCGTAGCTAGAATTGAAGTTATCAGAATGTTGCTTGCTTTTGCAAGTAGTATGAAGATAAGATTGTTTTAAATGGATGTGAAAAGTGCCTTCTTAAATGGAGAAATTTAGGAAGAAGTGTTTGTCAAACAACCTCTTGGATTTGAAGATGAATTCAAGCCGAATCATGTTTTCATACTAAGAAAGGCTCTTTATGGTTTGAAACAGGCACCTAGAGCATGGTATGAGAAATTGAAAAAGTTTTTAACTGGAAACAATTTTTCTATAGGCAAAGTGGACAGCACTTTGTTTATCAAAACTTTTGATGTGCATATGTTGATTGTACAGATATATGTTGATGATATAGCCTTTGGAGCCACTTCAGAAGATCTCTGTCATGAATTTCAGAATTTGATGAAAAATAAATTCGAAATGAGCATGATGGGAGAATTGAAGTTTTTCTTGGGATTACAGATTCATCAAGTGCATAATGGTATCTTTGTCAACTAAGAAAAATACTGCAAAGAGATGTTGAAGAAATTTGGTTATGAAAACAACAAATACGCAAATACTCCAATGAGTTCAAGCATTAAAATAGAAATGGATGATTCAAGTGTTGCAGTGGATCAAAGGCAATATAGAGGTATGATTGGATCCCTGTTATACATTTCAGCTAGCAGGCCAGATATTATGTTTAGTGTATGCTTGTGTGCTAGATTTCAAGTATCACCAAAGGAATCACATTTGAAATCAGTCAAAAGGATTTTCAGATATCTACAAGGAACAAAAGATTTCGGATTATTCTACTCAACTGATAGTAGTTTGATTTTAATAAGCTATAGTGATGCAGATTATGTAGGCAGCAGATCTGATAGAAAAAGCATTAGTGGTACTTGTCAATTACTTGAATGTTCTTTAATCTCATGGTTCAGTAGGAAACAAAATTGTATAGCTTTATCTACTACTGAAGCCGAGTATATTGCAGCTAGATTGTGCTGTGCACAAATCCTTTGGATGCAGCAAACTCTAGCAGATTACAGACTGAAAATTCAGAATTCAATCATATTTTGTGATAACACTAGTGCAATCAGTCTATCTAAGAATACAGTACTTCATTCCAGAGCCAAGCATATCGAGATCAGACATCATTTCCTGAGAGATCATGTGGAGAAAGGAAACATTTCACTTAAGTTTGTGCCAATAGAAAATCAACTTGTAGATATTTTCACCAAACCTTTAAATGAATCAACTTTTAATCATATTAGACGAAATCTAGGAATATGTTCTTTACAAGATCTTTAAATATTTTTTCTTCATCAAGCTCACCATATGGGAGCTTGTTTTCTGCTAACCTACTTGTGCAGGATACAGTCAATATCAGTTTTACAGAAAATCAGTTTTACAGTCCTTACCTTTTTATAATGACAAAAAGGGGGAGAAGAATTTAGAAAATTGTCAAGTATATGGTCACTTACAATATTTGCAGCAAGAATTGAAAGAGAATTATTAAAAGGAGAAGAAAAACTCAACACACAGATAAGGGGAGAAGTTTGCTCAAAGTCAGGGGGAGGAATCCCTCCTCGTCAGTGTAGTATTGATAAATTCCTATTTTATGTTTCTCTGTGTGACTGAATGTATAGAAATACACTAGGGAGTGAAATACATGTAAATAATTGTAAAGGTTTTTGTCATTATCAAAAAGGGGGAGATTGTTAGAACCCGAGTATTTTGATAATGCAAAACCTATGTGAGGAAACATATTGTATTTCATAGTTAAGTCTGTACTGCATTAGATCAGAAGGCTGTTAGAACAAATTCCAAGCAGATGAACAGATCGAGAAGGTTCCAGATGATAATACTTTCAAGATACAACAAAATCGGACAGTTACAGGTTCAAGTATCTGAAGAGTAAAACAGCAACAAAACTATCGGATAGTTAGAAGGATAACTATCCGATTTTACAAAGCCTTCAGAGAGTTATTTAATCAGACAGTTAAGTTGGTTGAATGATCGGAGAGTTATGGAGTTAACTATCCGAAAGAAAAAGGAAAATCGAAAAGTTAGAAAGGCTAACTATCCAAAACTTAAGTCATTCAATAAATCACGTGTAGAAATACAGAACGGAAGCTTAAAAGACTTGTCGGAGAGTTAGATAACTATCCGAGTTTTCTTTTCAGAGGGTTAGATAACTATTCGAGTTTTTGGTAAGTTACAGGCATAACTTTTCGAAACTTAAGTCAATTTATTACGCACGTGCAAAATGGAGAAGCCGGCAGTTGAAAGCTTAAAAGGGAAAATCGGAAAGTTAGAAAGATAACTATCCGAAATTTCAAGAGAGTTTCGATGAGTTACAGTTTAACTATTCGAAACTTAAGTCTTTGAATTTCCCACGTGTAGAATTCCAAACAGATGCTCAAATGGGTTTTTGGAGAGTTAGAAAGATAACTATCCGAAATTTCAAGAGAGTTTCAGTGAGTTACAATTTAACTATCCGAAACTTAAGTCATTGAATTTCCCACGTGTAGAATTCCAGACAGATGCTCAAATGGGTTTTTAGAGAGTTAGAAAGATAACTATCTGAAATTTCAAAAGAGTTTCGGTGAGTTATGATTTAACCATCTGAAACTTAAGTCATTGAATTTCCCACGTGCAGAATTTTAGAGAGTGGCTCAAATAAGTTTTCGGAGAGTTAGAAAAATAACTATCCAAAATCTTGAAGCATTTCGGTGAGTTACAGGGATAACCTTTCAAAACTTAAGTCAGCCCTTTATGCACGTGTTGAATTAAAGAAATCGGAAAGTTAACAGAGGGCTACTGTAGCCAACTACCCGACAGTTATATAACTGTTCGGTGAGTTACAGTTATAAGTATCCGATTGAATGACAGCTCGTAGTAAATATTCTGGAATCCTACCTGGCAGAAAGTTTAAGTGATCTTTCAGTGAGTTACAGATTTTCTTCGAAGAGTTACACAGCTAACTATCTGAAAGGTTAGGAAAATCGGTAAGACATCTTGAAATAACTTTCTGAACGGTAACTTGTCGTATTTGACTGATGTCTACTCAAGTATAGTAGAATACATCCGTTGACAGAGAAATATGATCGTTGTACCTTTGGTATAAATATGAGTTTAAGAATGGAAAATAGAGACAACGGATATACCATATACAGTGAGCTACACTCCAATTCCATTTACACTCAAGTCTGCAAATAGTGAAGCATATTCTAAAGATCTACTACAGAAAAAGCTCTGTGCGCCAAAACTCTAATTAAAGGATTAAAGTTGTTGGTTCGTGACTTCAACCTGAAAGCTACATACAATGTTGGTTTGAGTTTCGACTTGAAAATTCTAGAGGTTGGTTTACTGAAGTTTATACCTGAAAACTTCTATGTAGTTGGTTCTTGCTTTGACCTGAAAGCAAGTGTGTAAGTGTTGAAACACTTAATGAAGCCCAAGTGAATCTTTGGGGTGGACTAGCCAAGTTGGTGAACCACCTAAAAATTTGCTGTGTGTTTCTTGTCTCTACTGATTTGCATTCACTTAGTTTCATCTCATTACATTTCTGTTGAATCATTCGATTCAACATCAAAAGAATTTTAAAAACTACACACTTTCACCATTCACCCACCCTCTAGTGAGCCTATCGATCCTAACAGCATTCTCTTAAAAGCATAAGTTCTATTAGGACAGGTGAAAGTTGTTTTCTCTTGATCCTCTAATGCTACTGGAATTTGATTATAACCTGAATACCCATCTAGGAAACAAAAATATTCTTACCCTACTAATCTTTCCAGCATTTGATCTATAAAAGGTAAGGGAAAATGATCTTTCCTAGTCACAGGATTCAGCATTCTATAGTCTATACATACTCTCCAACCTGATTGAATTCTAGTAGGTATCAAGTCTTGACTTTCATTCCTAATAATTGTTAATCCTGATTTCTTGGGAACTACATGGATTGGGCTAACCCACGAGCTATCAGAAATCGGATAAATTATGTCATTATCTAACCATTTCACTATTTTCTTCCTGACTACTTCTTTAAGGTTTGGATTTAATCTCCTCTCAGGAATTCTAACAGGTTTAGCATTCTCTTCTAAATATATGTGGTGACAGCATAAAGTTGAATTTAACTCTTTTATATCAGTCATAGTCCATCCTATTGCTTCTTTATAACTTTTTACTACATCTTTTAATTTAGCTATTTGATCCTCTTTTAAATCTGAAGCAATAATGATTGGACAGGTTTGTTTATCTTCCAGAAATATATAGGTTAATTCAGGAGGTAAAGGTTTTAATTCTAAATGTTGTCCATTAGAAGCTAGAGCTCCTAATTGAACATCATCATTTTCTAAATTAATTTCTTCCAGATCTCCTTCTATATTTATGCTTTCACTTTCTTCTAAAATTTCAGAATTGATTTGCCTATTTAATTCTTCTTGAATCACATCATCTAACATATCTCCTTCATCCTCTAAAAAGTCTATGGTATGTAAGGACATTTCTAATTCCTCAAACCTTTCTAGTTTGAAAATATTTAATTAAGTATCCTCATTACCATATGTTAACTTCATTACTCCAGTTTTACAATTTATAACAGCCCTTGATGTTGCTAAAAATGGCCTTCCCAAAATTAAAGATGTATCACTATTTTTATACTTAATTTGTTGGGAATCCAAAATTACAATATCAATAGGATATATAAAATTTTTGATTTTAATTAAGACATCATCTATTTTTCCTCTAGGGTATCTTATACTTTTATCAGCTAATTGAATAACCATACTAGTAGGAGTTAAGCCTTCTAATCCTAAGGGTGCAAATATATCACTTGGCATAACATTTATACCTGCACCTAAGTCTATTAAAGTTCTTTCTAGAATGGTATTTCCTATGGTGCATGATATAACAGAGATTCCAGGATCAGATAACTTTTTTGGAATTTATGGCAAAAATAGGGAACTACTTTACTCAACTAAAAAGACCTTTCTAAGAACTTTTTGCTCTCTTTTCCTAGTACACCAATCCTTCAGAAATTTAGCACAAGGTGGCATTTTCTACAATAGATTTAACAAAGGAATGTTAACTTGTACTTTTTCAAAAATTTCTCTGATTTTTTCTTGTTTTTCAGGTATTGTTTGTTGTAATCTTTCAGGATAGGATGCTAAAGATTTTGATTTCAAAGGTTCTTTTTCTTTTAGTTGATTTGTTTGATCATTTTTAACTTCATTAGTAGATTCAGATTGTTTTTCAGTGATTTCTAGATTTTCAACTATTACATTTCCGTTATCATTTTGATTTTTACTCTTATCCACCTTTATATTATTTTCATTTTGAGTTCTTGGTGGTATATCAGTTCTAGATCTTAATGTTACACAAACATCTTCTAGATTTTCATTACTCTCATGATGTTTTTGTATATCATTTTCGTAATTATGATCTTCATTTGTTTTTAGTTTTAAAGTGCATTCTTTAAATTCTCTTGCATTAATATTTTCTATTTGCTGTATATTTTGCAAATTATGTAGGTTTATAACATTATAATTTTCATTGTCCTATTGTATAACTTGTATTTTCATTGTATATTCATCTAATGCTTTTAATTTTCTTTCCAGATCATCTAATTTCATTGCATTCAATTTTTGATCAATTTTCATTATGGTTTTTTCAATTTTGTAAATTATATCCTTTTTAGGTTCTGAATATGCTTCCTTATAGTTTAATTGGTTGACTTCTTATTGTTGACACATAAAGTATTCCAGTTTGTCCAGATTTTGCTCTATACTACGCTCCAGTCTGTCATACCTATCCCAAACTTCCGTGTCTCTCAACATATTACACATTCTATACTGACCATCAGTTGGGTAAACTATAGGATTCTCATACTCGACTCTATTATATTGAGGATAATTCATTTGTTGTTCATGGGATCTAACCATTTGTAAACGTCTCAATTTCAAACAGTCAGAAATGTCATGTCCTTCAGAATTGTAGAATTCACATATGCTAATTACAGGTTTCAGAAATCTTTAAGCATAAGCATATGCCATATTCTCAACTACAGAAGAAAACACGCAACACTCTAGCTATTAAAACAAAATAGCTCTAACAGTTGCTTATATCTATTCAATTCAATTCCCCGGCAACGACGCCATAAAACTTGTTTGTGTTTTCCCAACACTACACTAGAAAAAACTTGGATTTGTTACTTCTGTTTTTACTTGGTTAATTTATCTTTATGCCTATTCTTTCTTTTAGAAGTAGACAAACAACCTTTAATACAATTTAGATATTAATTCCAATTTGTATTTTAACTACAAGTGCATAGTGTCTATTGTATCAGTGTGCAAGTATAGGTCGATCCCATAGGGAATTGCTGTAGAATTTGAGAACTGTTCGTTTGTTAACAATCAAATTTATATCTTCAATAAGCTCTTCGTTGAATTACAGTTAACTCAATGGACAAAGTTTGTTGAGTTATGGCTAACTCAACGGACTAACCTCGTGGACTTAAGTTAACTCCACGAGCTTATCTTTTCTCTTTAATACTGCTATTTATAGAGGAATTCGGCTAACCATTGGGCGATTCCACAGATTGTAAATAACATCAATTAAGCTCTTTAATGTTAGTTAACATTGGATTTATCATTAAGCAATACTAACATTTAGATAATTCAAATAGTAACCATTAAAATCTTTAAGTATTTTGAACGAACCAATTTCAGTAAACTGTAAAACTAAAACAACATAAAACAATCACAACACTGACAAAGATAACATTAATCACGATACAACACTTAAATACAACATGCCAACATAGATAAATTGTTTTTGGAATTTTTGTTTTAATATGAACATGGAAATGGGCGAAAGGTGAAATGTAAAGTAATCTCACTTGACAGTAAATACTTCTGACACTACTTGCAACGCGATTACACCATTGAAAATTAAACCACTTACAATTCTGTCTCCTCTCCTTATAGAATCGCGAGTCTAGAATTGCAAGATGATCTCCTCTTCAGCATACAGGCATCAACCTGAAGCCAAGGCTAAAAGCTATACGATCTCTTGAAATATGAGTCGGCGCTTAGTGAAAATGGCTTCCCTTCCCACGATGCGATCACTCCTCATAGTGGTTGTCAAGCATTGTGTTTGGCTCGGAATCGTCCCGACATCAAGTAAGTATTCTCACAGACCTCCGATGGTTGGTGATTGTGGTGGTGGTAATGATGGTTGGTGTGATACTTCGAAGAATCGCCGATATTTTCTATAGAAAGCTCGGTGCTCCTCCTCTGTATACACTAGCCATCCATCGATCACACACTTTCTTCTTTTTCTTCTTTTCTTTTATATTTCTTTAATAGTAACTACTTCTGCTTGAATGGTCAGTTGGATTTCCTTCATTCATATCAACGGCGATGCTTTCTTCTCCCTGCGCGATACGTGCAAACGTGGTTTTTTCTCTTCCAACTGTCTCTTCCTACAACCGCTATAGTGGCATATTAGAAAATATAAAGAAATAAGCTGCTAACATAACATGTTGCCTTAGTGTGTATTCATGTAGCTCAACGCGTACAGTTATGCTAGCTTAACGAGTTAAACATGTGCATCTCACGTGATATACTAAAACATTTAAATTCAACACGTGCATAAATTTAACTATCTGATGCTCAGGTGCATTTCGGATACTTATAAACTTAACTATCCGAAGCTCAGATGCATTCCAGATAGTTACAAATAACTCACTGATATATAACTTAAGTAAATCTACCAGATCTCGACACGTGTCAGCAGTAGTTTAATCATAAAATAACATTTTGGAGAGTTACAGGCCTAACTATCCGATGCTTAGATGCATTTCGGATAGTTACAGCTAACTCACCGAAAATCCACTTAAGTCACTTTACTAGAACATGACACGTGTCATCAGTAGTTTTATAATAAAAGGAGATTTCAGAAAGTTATAGGGATAACTATCCGATGCCCAGCTGCAATTTCAGATAGTTATAGATAACTCACTGAAAGTTCACTTAAGTCATGCATTATGGTTTCAACACGTGTATTTCAGGAAATAATAAAATATTCTCTCAAAACATAACTATTCGGCAATTTAAACATAACTATCTGATACATGTTCGGTCTATTAAACATAACTGTCTGAATTTGTTCGGTATGTTAAACATAACTGTCTGAATTATCAGAAAATTCGGATACCTAAGAATTTCACACCTTGCAACTTACCGATAGTTCAGAAATGTATTAAATTGACATTAATTCCCCAAAATTAAGCAGATTCTTCAATTAAAGCATATAACGGTGTAATTATAACATAATGGCTTAATTCTTATATGATAAGCTAAATATTATGCAATTAACCATCATTTAACCGTTAATAATATGCACTTTTTCATTCTAAACACCTACCATAATCTGTGCATATAATCCTTGTTATTTTTTTGTTAATATCTACTCTTTACACATAATGTACAATATTTATTGTCTTAAGTTTGTGTATTCATTATTGAATTCTTTTAAGTTTCTAAAGGTATATCTCTATGAATTTTCTTTTGTAAACTGACTAAGATAAAAGCCAGAAAGTCTAAATTGTTAACTCTACTACTTATTTCTGTATTTAATTCAAATTAAAAAAAAAAGAAAAAGGAGAGACTCAAATCTATTTAAGGCTTAGCATCCTCTTTAAGTAAGCTATTTGACCTTTTAAAGCCAAATCTACTTAGGGCTTGGCAACCCAGATTAAGTACGCCATAGATTCTTTACACTACATTTATGTGAGGAGAGTAATTTCTCATATAATAATTCATCTCTTATGAACTATTATATGTTTTCATGAAAGAATCTGCATAATTTCAGGAAATACACTTTAATTAAGTACATTTCTGAACTATTGGTGACTTGTAGGTTTTTTAATTCTTAAGTATTCGAATTTTCTATTGTTTCGGCAAGTTATATTGCAAGTATTAGACAGTTGTGTTTTAAAATATTCAATAGACTATTTTATTATTTCCTGAAGTACACGTGTCAAAACCATAATGCATGACTTAAGTGGATTTTCGATAAGTTATTTGTAACTCTCTAAAATGCATCTGAGCATCGAAAAGTTAGATTTGTAACTATCTGAAACATTTCTTTATTATAAAACTGCTTAAGTACACGTGTCGTGATCTAGAAGATTGACTTAAGTTATCTTTTGAAAGGTTATCTGTAACTCTCCAAAATACACCTAAGCATTGGATAGTTAAGTTTATAAGTCTCCAAATCTTTCTGAACACCTTAAGTTCAAATTATGCGCGTGTTGAATTTCAATGCTTTATAATGTCTTAGTTGGAACTCGAACAATTATGTTTAACTCTTCGACTTTTCACACCTATTCCTTCGAGAAACTCAAACAGTTATCATAAGTCTTCGAGTTTTCTCACTTTTCACTTAGCCTGAAGTTATTTTCTTTATACGAACAGTTACGCTAAGTATTCTGCAATTGTTGGTTGTAAAACTTGTACAGTTATTGCAAGCACTCGAGTTATTTATCGGTAATGAATCTTATATTTATGATTTCAATGATTGAATCTGTTTATCTGTTTATAAACTCGAAGAGTTATAAATGTTTTACTAACAACCTTTCATGTTTCTACATTGGTAAAACCCTAGCTTCACAATCTTTACTTCCACTAAGTTCTACAGTACAAAGCGAAGATTAATCGACAATGTTAGGATGTGGAAGAGGACATGGTAGAATGACAAAAGTGTAGAAAAGAGAGCTGGAAATTCAGAAAATACAAAGTGAAATCAACAACATCTACTCCAAATACACTTTTTCAAATGAAGTACTATACGAAATAAGAAAAGTTGTTCAAGATGAGAAAAATTTCTGTTGGAAATTTATTCGAAATTATGCTGAAACACAGTTTAGACTAAAATAGACTAAACTTTCCACATTGCATTTATGGAAAAGAAATTTACAATCTAACCCTGTAGTTGTAAGTTCTGGACATGTACTAGAGACATCGGTACAATCTATCACCTACTATGGAAAGAAGTGGGGACCAATGATCGAAAATGCAAACAGGGAATTACAATCCTTGTATTCCCAACATTATTTTCCCCTAGCTGTTTTAGATGATATTAAACAGTGTATAGATGAACAAAAAACTGCCATTAGGAAAATAGGCCTTCGAAGTGAGGGACAAAGAGTTTATCAACTCAAAATGGCAGAGGTTGAGAGCTTAAAACTCTATATTCCATTATTACAACCTAGGCATCATGGTGAAGGACCATCAAGACCCTAGGTGCCTTTAACAGGAGAAATTAAGACAATTTTAGAACCTCCTGAACAACCTGAAACACTGTAGACATATAGTCGGAAAAAGAAAAAGACAATTGAATATTTTGGACTAACTGCAGGTGTATAAGGAATATTGCAGCAAAAAGAAGAATCAGTGAAAAATGGAAAACTATGCTCCATTGCAGAAGCTGGACAGACATTTTTGTTAGGAATCACACAATGCTGCAAACACACATTCTTTTCCTACGGAAAGAGAGCATGTAGGAAATTTTGATGATACATATACAGATGATATCCAATTTGATGATATTTTTGATGACATAGACATTGAGTCTATGAATTTTGAAGATATTTCATCTGAAGAGGAATGTACAGATACTCTTCCTCTTATTGTATCTCGAATAGAGACTTTTGAATTTTGGTACAGTTGCTTATACTACACTTTATATATATGGTTATGTCTCTTACAGTATATAGTATACTTGTTGATAAATGTATATAATCAACAACATACACAGTTACAAATAGAATATGATACTACCAATGTCTTACATATACAAATTTCAGAAATACAAGATGATTCTATTCCAAGACAGATATAGAACATTCTTTTATACAGAGACAGTTGTATAGATCAAATATAGATATACATGTTGCTAATATACAGATTATTATAGAGACTATTGCTAATGAAATGTTTCTAGAAGAACACATATAAGAATTTCAATAGATTATTGATACAACAATACTAGATACTTCAGACATTTATAATAGTTTTGATGCCAATTGCACTAGTTCTGGAAGATCTACAAATTTAGATGCTGCTGATAATTTTGAAATAAGTCCCATTTCAGAACATCATGATAGGAAAATACCTAATCCTGAATAGAGTTTAGATGAAAATACACTATTATAGTTCAGAAATAATTTCTATTATGACAAATTTCAGACATATAAAACTTTTACAGTTTTATATTCAAGACCAGTTAAGTTTGAAGGGATGACACACATACGAGAACTATTTGAATTTCAAGGTTTGTTGACTTTACTTCCACAACAGTCAGGCCATCTTGCTATACTCAAACTTATCAGTTGTTTTTACTCAAACTTAACAGTGGAAGAAGGTATTCCTGTTTCTAATATACAAGACAATGACATATATTTAACTCCAAATTTACTTCATCAGGTACTTGGTCTGAAAAATGGAGTTAAATTATCAGAAAGAAAATAGGTTTATCGATTAGGATGGGGCATTACAAGTTTAGCCAAAGATCCAACTACCAACAAACCATTGACATTACTAAATGACTTAAATGGCTAAGCACATTTTATTGCAAAAATATTGCATGCTACATTGTTTCAGAGGTTTGTTCATGGGGCAGAAGTTGGCAGATGTTGTCTTTATGCTACATATGCATTAATAAATCATATACAGGTGAACTGGTATGATATTTTTATTTCTCATATCTTACATTTGAAGAGTAAATTATTTTATGGTGATACGATTTTGAGAATTGTGGCAAGTCAAGCAGATATTACACCTTGGCCATAGAAAAGATTAAAGTCAAGATCTTTCTCTACAAAGGAACTCCAAAAATACCAAGAAGCAGATACACCTGTCCTCAGACAACAACAACAGGATCGGCAAACACAGTCACAGTAGCAACAGCAACAATCCACACAATTTACAGAAACACAGCAACATACAGATATACAACAAGATATACATATAGATATACAACAAGGTATACATACAGAAATATATACAGGTATAAATACAGACATACATATTGAATTTTTATAGCAACCATCACAAGTTTCTCAAAATGATTTAGATCAAGCATTACTTGATCAGATAAACAGAGTTAGTACAGAAATTGCAAAGAAAATTTTAGATACTCTGATTGATATTTTTCGAAGACAAAGAGGCTTGTGATTATACAAATTATGTATTACATGATTTACTTTTTGTAATTTGTAACCAAAACTATTATGTCAACTGTTTACTGATTTTAATGTTACGTGATTATTTTTCATAGTTTATGTTTAAACAGTTTATGCTTAATCTATAAATTTTATGTCTGTTTGAAATTATCATTTTGATTAATATATACTTAGTAAGATTTCCCTCCTTACATTTAACTTGCTTAACTTCCTAAAGGGGGAGAAAATAGTTTGTTTACTTTTTTATAATGCCAAAAAGGGGAAGATATAAATTATGTGACTTATTAGGTTTTAACATCATCAAAAGGGGGAGATTGTTAGGTATTTAATTTTGATGATATATGCTTTATTAATGTTTTTAAATAAGTCTACATAATATTCTCTAAGTATATTTCTCTAAGTATAATAGTTAATAGATTATCGGAAAGTTTCATTTTTATGTCGGATAAATTAAAGATTTCCAAAGAGTTAGATTTGCAATAGTTAAACTTTCAGATAGTTAACATTTCGAATGTTAAACTTTCAGATAGTTAACGTCTCATTTTTGTCGAATACTTTATGTTAAAAACTCGTATAGTTAAGTTATCTACACTTGTGTTTTTAATATTTTAAGTTGTCACGTGTTTTCCATGTGCGTTCGGTAATGAAAAATCGAATAGTTAGATAACTGTTCGAGTTTTTATATGCATGGATAGATAACTGTTCGAGTTTTATAAAAGGACTAACGACCAGATAAGTTTCTTTGTTTAGTCACATGTTTTGCAAGTGCAAAAACTCGAAGAGTTAAAGGATAAGTGTTCGAGTTTTACAGGACTTAAAGGATAAGTGTTTGACTAAATCGAAAACTTAGAAGATATTCTACAAGACTCCATGAAAATAAAGTTTCGGTGAATCTACGAAGTGGAGATCGTGGAAATTCAAAATGTTAGTGGAGAAAGTGGAAATTCAAATAGAAAGTAATTTGGATTAAAGAGAAAATTAGTACGTGGATTATAGATTAAGTGGATGAACATGCTGAATGTGAAAAATAATAGAGTTTGACTACAAATAGAGAGTACGAGTTACATTACAATAGGAGATCCCAATCTCGAAAACCAAGTTTGAATATTCAATCCAGATCCTTAACTGAAAAGTTAAGTTTGAATATTCATATTTTGAAAAGTTCTCCAACATCAGAAGAAGTTCGAAATTCTAAGCAAATTCAGAAAAGGAGCTGCAAACGTAAGAAGTTTGGAAATTCTACAACTAGAGAAGAAGATATACAGAAGTTGAGCAAAGACAAAGAAAGATCAGGTTTTATACAATTCGAAATTAGTTTTCAATAAGAGCTTTATTATTATATTCAAATTGTATATCGAACATTTCTGTATCAAAACCGTCAAGAAGGGAATTGAGCTGAAAAGATATTGTAAATTTTGTCCTTACATAAAGAATAGAATTTTATTTACGAGTGTTTTGTGCTCTTGTTTTATCCGCTAGTATTTTAATTACTAAAGACACAATTCACCCCCCCTCTTGTGATATAGACGATCCTACAGATTTTTCTTCTTCTTTTTCTTTTCAACAATTCTTTAGTGACGAATATCTTGTCTTTCTCTACTTCACCAAATTTGCTTTCTCCTGATACTTCAGATCTTTAGTGACATAAATCTGACTTTATTTGCTTCACTGGATTTTCTTTCATGTAAGAGCTTTTCCCCGAAAGATGTTTTTGATCCCTAAAAAGACTTTTCGTTTGGTATGTAAGGATAACTTGATCAACGAGAATTCTATGCCTTTTATATTGTATCTTCATTTCATGCATATCCTCCACGTTTAATCACTACTAGTTTTCCACTTCTTCACATCTTTTCTTTTTCCTTCATCGAAATACATAGATTCTGACCAACGTTTACATTTCGAATTTTCTTTAATCATCAATCTTGGATCTCTGAAAAATTTCCTGCAAAATAAACTTTCTTGTCCAAAATTTTTCATCAAGTGTAATAAGAAGTCTTTACTTTAATGTTAACTAAATGAGTAAAACAAGTAAATATATAACTTAACGTATCTAACTCAACAAGTTTATCATGTGCTAAATCACGTGACAAGTACTATAGATAACTTAATGAACTAAGTCTGTAGTGTTACGCTAACTCAACGAACCAACTTCGTGGTGTTATGATAACTCAACAAACAAACTCTGTTGTGTTTCAGATAACTCAACGAACTAGTAAAAAATAAATGTTTTTATAATAAGAATTTTACCACATGCAATAATAACAACTTAAGTTTATAACACTAACTTAACGCGTTGCCTAAGTGTTCAATATAGTAACTCAACGTGTTTAGTTATGTTAACTTAACGAGTTAAACATGTGCAACTCACGTGATACAATATAAAACATTCGTAACCTTTAATTTTACCATGTGTACAACACTAACTTAACGAGTTCGTCTTTTCTTTTACTTGCTAACTTAACGAGTTCTCACATGACCTATTTTAACCTTTAAGCCTCTAACTTAACAAGTTCCCACATGACCTCTATACAAATAACACTCTAACTTAACAAGTTGTCTAAACGTGCACTATTCATGATATAGAAAATATAACTTTAAAGCATATCATGCTTTTCAATAAAAGCACACGTTAACTTAATGTTTAGTTAAATGAGAAATTACTACAACGAAATGACTAATTATTTAACTTAGTATAATTTCAGATCCAATACAGACAAGTATTTATATCAGTAAACTTTTTCTATATTAATTGATGTTCTTAATTTCCTTTCACAAGCAATAGTAATTGAACAAATATGATTACTTTCATTCAGCACACATCATCAAAACAAAGTACTCAACATAAGTACCAACTCATTTCTCAGGAGATCGTAAAGTTTTTAGCCTTCGTTTCAAGTTGATGCCAATATACTAAAGAGGAGATCAACTTACAAGTCTTGGTTCGTGATTCTATAAGAAGAGGAGGCAAGACTATAAGTGATTAAATTTTCAATAGTGTAATCACATCGCATGTAGTGACAAAAGTTATTACTATCAATAGAGATTTTTACATTTCACCTTTCACCATCTTCAAGAACATATCAAAAAAAAAATACCAAAAATAACTAATTATCTATGTTTACATTTAGTATTAATGTGTTGTATTATTTGTTTTTTATTGTGATTAATGTTATCATTGTTAGTACTATGAATGTTTTATGTTTGTTTGATTCAGAAAATAGAAAATAGTTTTATTGTTTACTGAAATTGATTTGTCTAGAATACTTAAAAATCTTCATGATTACTGTTTGAAATATCTAAATGTTAGTGTTGCTTAATGATAAATCTCAGATTAACTAACATTAAAAAGCTTAATTAATGTTATTTACATTTTGTGGAACCGCCTAATGGATGGCTAGATTCTTCTATAAATAGTAGTATTTAACTGAAAAGGTAGGCTCATGGAGTTAATTTAAGTTTGTTAGGATCGATAGGCACACTAGAGGGGGGGTGAATGGTGATCTAAGTGTACATTAAAACTTTTACTAACTTTACTAACTAATTTGATTAATTAGTTTGCACAGGTGTTAAATAGACGAGTAAACATGCACAGCGGAAATATAAATAAGAAACACAAGGGAATTTTAGGTGATTCACCAACTTGGTTAGTCCACCCCCAAGGATCACTTGGGCTTCACTAAGTGTTTCAACACTTACAAACACTTGCTTTCAAGTCGAAGCAAGAACCAACCCCTTGAGCTTTCAGGTCGTAACTCTAACCAACACTCAGAAGTTTTTAGGTATAAACTTCAGAAAACCAACTTCTTGAGTTTTCAGGTCAAAACTCAAACCAACAACTTGAATGAAGCTTTAAAGTTGAAGTCATGAACCAAATGATCCTTCTTGGATCAGACTTTCAACACTTGGAGAGCTTTAAGAATCTTCTTGTATATCCAGCTTTCAATCAATTCTTTGTAGTAGTTAATCTGAATTTGAGCTATCTTCTATAACAATAGTTGATCTGCAATGTATATTGTATCTCTATATGTGATTGTTTGTGTAATCTCACTTGTTTGCTTTGTAGAAATATTGAATGATCTGTTTGTATTTATGCTTGTAAGTCCAACGATCATATTTTCTCTTCAACAGATTTATTCTACTGTACTTGTTGAGTTTATAGGTCTAAATATGGTAAGTTACCATTTGGAAAGGTGTTTCAAGATAACCTTTCGATTTTCTTAGACTTTCGGATAATTAGTTGTGTAACTTTCTGAAAGATGTTCGTAACTCATCGAAAATCCACTTAAGTCCTTTTATCACGTGAGTTTTAAGTCATACACATGACGTGTCTTAAGTTCGGATACTTGTAACTATAACTCACCGAAATGTTCTTGATTATCGGATAATTAGCTACAGTAACTCTCTGATTTTCTTCTTTTAAGCTTCTGATTGCTGTCTTCTTATTTTTACACGTGCATAATAGGATGACTTAAGTTTTGGATGGTTAAATTTGTAACCTTCCGAAACTTCTTATTTTTCGGATAGTTATCTTTCTAACTCTTCAAAAAATCCTTTTAAGCTTCTATTTGGATTTCTACACGTGGGTATTTGAATGACTTAAGTTTTGGATAGTTAACTTTCCGATTTCCTTGAACTTCTAGATAGTTAGCGCCTTAACTCTTTGATCATTCACCCATCTATCTTTCAAAACTCTCTAAAGGCCTTGTATTTTCAGATAGTTAATTTTTTAACCGTCCGATGATGATTCTATTGCTTAACACTGACTCATCAGATACTTAAGTCTAGTAACTCATCGAAATTCTATCTCTTCCAGATAGTTAAGCCTGGTAACTTTCTAATTTCTTGTTTATCTCTTGCAGCAAATTCTGAACTATCTGTAATGACTTATCTGTCTTTCACTCTTTTGTTGAACTATCTAAACTATGAAATACAATTTGTTTTCTCACACAGGTTTTTGCATTATCAAAACACAAGGGTCCTAACAATCTCCCCCTTTTTGATAATGACAAAATCCTTTACATTTAATTATATGTATTTCACTCCCTAGTTTATTTTTATACATTCAGTCACACAGAAATTAAGTAAAGCAAAGATTTACAGTGAATACAATACAATGGAGTTAATTTCTCTCCCTATTTGTGTGCTAGGAATACTCCCCTTTCCTTCTATGTAACTCTCTTTATTTTTCTCCCCATTTTTGTCATTAGAGAAAAGGAGTTCCAGGACTTTCATATAACTTTCATATTTTGCTGAAATAACTGCCATATATCTCTCCTTTTTGTCAAGATATAATATCTAATGTCATAACAATGTTCTGATTTCCATAATCTTGTTTGATATCAAATGTTGAAAGAATTAATTGCATTAATATCTTTGAATACCAATTTTGATTGTGCATCAAATGTTGACTATTGGTGTGCTGAAATCAATTGTTGAGATATTTTCATCATTGTAGTCTATTTTCTTCTTTCCCTTTGATGTTGTACTACTTTTCTTCTTTCTTATTCGAGACCAATATCAATTGAAGTGTCAATTTCCTCAATCCTAGTCTAATACCAGTTGTTGATATATCAATTTTTGAGAAGTCAGTAATTGCTCTCTTGGTTTGTGTTATTTCTTCCTTTGTCTTGTTTATTTACTACATCATCTATAAAGACTGAAAAATAGTAGAATACCAAATGTTAATGTAGCAATTTATAAATATGAAGTTAATATTTGTAGTTGCTACCACATGCTCTCCCCCTATTTGTATGAAGGTTCTTTGATTTTTAATAGTAAGCTATAGACTCTCCCCCTATATGCGTGCCCTCTTTATACACTTTCTTTTTAAACTGAAGCAACATTCTGAATTCCCTTCATATAGTAGGTTCTCCCCCTACTTATATGCTTTTCCTTGTAGATAGATTTGTTGCACCTATTTTGCAAAATGACATTTATGATACCAACTAAACTAGGTACCAATTGTTAATTTCAGAACATCATAATTGATCCTTTACTGTTTAGCTTCTAATTTCTCTTCAAGAGATTCCTTCAAAACATATGTAGAAAGTAATTTGTGATTGTAGTCTAACTGCTGCTCTCTTTTCTATATACTTGTTTCTAGCTGCTGTAGATTTTGCTCTCCTTGAATATCACGATTTTAAGCACGCTTTCCACTCAATCTGTGTAGCACTTCCTGCTAATTTATGATGCCTCCTGTAATATCAAATAGTTGCTCTCATGATTGATTTTTAAATTTTTAGCCTTTTCTAATTGATCATTCCATTGATTTTCAGATTTTGGTTATTTGTAGATAATAATTTGAAACTGTAAACTAGCCACTCCCACTTAAATAATACAATTCTACAATTCAAACAGATATAGATTTTGGTACCCATACTTTCTTGGGTCCATAAGTGTTAGTCCTAACAACATTTAATTTATTGCCTTTTGGCAACCACATTGATCTAGATCTTCTTTTGATGGCAAACACTATTGTACCATCTCTATAAGATCGGATAGCACCACTATAGTAGGGTATTTCCTGTGGAGTAGCATACCTTAGGCCAAATCTATTTAAACTATGTCTTTGTGAACCAATGATTTTGTTTAATCCATTTTGTCTATTGGTAAACTTATGCATAGTATTTTTCAGATCAATAATTTCAGATTTCAGATTTTCATTTTCATTTATCAATTCATCATTATTGCATTTTCTATTTTCAACATGTAAATTTTCAAGTTCAATATATGCTTCTTCTAAACATGTAGTTAAATGCTTAATTTCCTTTTTATAATTTTTGCATTTAACATATAAATTGTCAATAGTAACCAAAA
The DNA here is from genome assembly GCA_036874045.1 of Cymodocea nodosa. Lineage (NCBI taxonomy): Eukaryota > Viridiplantae > Streptophyta > Magnoliopsida > Alismatales > Cymodoceaceae > Cymodocea > Cymodocea nodosa. The sequence goes on along the minus strand of JAZBRI010000003.1, from coordinate 16,527,548 downwards.
GAATATTTACATCTAGATTATCATTGTCTACATCAGAATCACTTTGAGATGAAGTGGAACATACCTCTTGTGCTGTATAGCATACGTTTATTGGTACCTCTTCATCTGAACTAGATGAGCTACTAGAAGAACTATTGTCATCCCAAGTAGCCCTCAATGCCATTTTCTTTTTTTAGCTATTCTTCTTCTTCTTCATTTCGTTTTCTAATTGTAGTGGACAATCAGGTTGTATATGTCCCTACTTCTTGCATTTAAAGCATATTGGAGCATTACTTTTTGATGTGCTGGCTTGGTTCTTTTTCTTCATCCATTTTCTGAATTTTCTAGCCAATAGCACAACTTCATCATCATCCGAGCTTTGAAGTTTTTAAGTTGATGGAAAGGCTAGTTCTTTCCTCATTTCTATTTTCTTTTTAGCACTTCCTTCCTCATCTTTCCATTCTCTCATTTGAACTTCATGGGCTAGCAGATTGCTCATCAAATCCTCTATTGAGTATTTGTTGAGGTCTTTGGAATATTGTATTGATGTGGACTTTTGTTTCCATTCCACATTTAAGCTTCTAAGGATTTTCTACACTTGTTCACAAATAGAAAATTCCTTTTCCAAACCTCTTAAGCCATTAATAATCTCAGTGAATCTAGAAAACATATCAGTAATTGTTTCATCATCAAGCATTTTAAATAATTCAAGCTTTTTAAGTAAAATGATGATTTTTGTGTCTTTCACTTGGCTGGTTCCTTCAAAGGTTATTTAAAGAGTGTTCCAAGCCTTGTGAGCAGATTTACAAGTTGAAACTTTATTATATTGTTCAGTAGATAAGGCACAATAAATAATATTCAACCCTCGAGTATCCATTTAGATGATTCTCTCATCCTCCTTAGTCTAGTAATCCTCATGACTAGGTGGAATAGGTGTTCCTAGAACCACCATTTTCCATAGACTTACATTTGAGCTTCTAAGGAAACATTCCATCCTGTTTTTTCAGTAATTATAATTAATACCATCAAATAGGAGAGGACGATGGATGTTTTGACCCTCTCTATGAAAAGATGACATAATCTCAGATAGTTAAATCTATAAAAAAGAGATCAACCTACTCTAATACCAACTGTTAGGATCAATAGACACACTAGAGGGGGGGTGAATGGTGATCTAAGTGTACATTAAAACTTTTACTAACTTTACTAACTAATTTGATTAATCAGTTTGCATAGGTGTTAAATAAACAACTAAACATGCATAACAGAAATATAAGCAGGAAACACAAGGGAATTTTAGGTGGTTCACCAACTTAGCTAGTCCACCCCTAAGGATCATTTGGGCTTCAATAAGTGTTTCAACACTTACAAACACTTACTTTTAGGTCAAAACAAGAACCAACCCCTTGAGCTTTCAGGTCGTAGCTCTAATCAACACTTAGAAGTTTTCAGGTATAAACTTCAGAAAACCAACCTCTTGAATTTTCAGGTCGAAACTCAAACCAACAACTTGAATGAAGCTTTAAGGTTGAAGCCACAAACCAAATGATCCTTCTTGGATCAGACTTTCAGCACTTGAAGAGCTTTAAGAATCTTCTTGTATATCTAGTTCAATTGATTCTTTGTAGCAATTAATCTGAATTTGAGCAATCTTTTGTAACAGTAGTTGATCTGCAATGTATATTGTATCTCTGTATGTGATTGTCTATGTAATCTCACTTATTTGCTCTATAGAAATATTGAATGATCTGTTTGTATTTATGCTTGTAAATCCAACGATCATATTTTCTCTTCAACAAATTTATTCTGTTGTACTTGTTGAGTTTGCAAGTCTAAATATGGTAAGTTACCATTTGAAAAGGTGTTTCAAGATAACATTTCGATTTTCTTAGACTTTCGGATAGTTAGCTGTGTAACTTTTTGAAGGATGTTCGTAACTTACCAAAAATCCACTTAAGTCCTTTTGTCACGTAAGTTTTAAGTCATACACATGACATGTCTTAAGTTTGGATACTTGTAATTGTAACTCACTGAAATGTTCTTGACTATCGAATAATTAGCTATAGTAACTCTCCGATTTTCTTCTTGTAAGCTTCTGACTACCGTCTTCTTATTTTTGCATGTGCATAATAGGATGACTTAAGTTTCAAATAGTTAAATCTATAAACTTCTGAAACTTCTTATTTTTCAGATAGTTATCTTTCTAACTCTCTAAAAAATCATTTTAAGCTTCTGTCTAGATTTTTGCATGTGGGTATTTAAATAACTTAAGTTTCAAATAGTTAGCTTTCCTAACTTTCTGATTTCCTTGAACTTCTAGATAGTTAGTGCCTTAACTCTTCGATCATTCACCTATCTATCTTTCAAAACTCTCTAAAGGCCTTGTATTTTCAGATAGTTAATTGTCTAACTATCCGATGGTGATTCTGCTGCTTAACACTAACTCATCAGATACTTAAGCCTAGTAACTCACTGAAATTCTATCTCTTCTGGATAGTTAAGCTTGGTAATCTTCTGATTTTCTGTTTATCTCTTGTAGTAAATTTTGAACTATCTATAACGACTTATTTACCTTTTGCTTTTTTGTTGAACTGTCTAAACTATGAAATACAATTTGTTTTCTCACACAGGTTTTTACATTATCAAAACACAAGGGTCCTAACAAAGTCTACAAGGTTAGTCTATTGAGTTAACCATAACTCCATAAATTAAGTCCGTTGAGTTAACTGTAACTCAACAAAGTGCATAACTAAACACATATAAACTCCAATATAAAAATCGAAATAGTATACAATTCTTACTCAATCTCTATGAGATCGACCTATACTTGCACACAAATGCAATATACACTATGTACTTGCAGTTAAAAATATAAATTAGACTTAATATCTAATTTGTGTAAAAAGTTATTTGTTTACTTCTGAAAGAACGCATTAATATAAGCATAAAAGCAAATCAAACAAGTTTTCTAACCTAAACAAGTTTTATAGTACCATTGCCAAGGAAATAATCAAGTTTTCTAGCGTTGCTAAATAGACAAATTTTCTAATTTAACTTTTCACATGAAACAACTATAAAGTCATGTTATAACAAAAAAATGCTAAACACACACCAAAGTGATGCACCATATTAAAATGATTGAAAAATAGATGGATAATTGGGTACCTCTAATTATTGGATAGAGTGCACACCTAAACTTGGAAGAAGTTTTCCTCCCTAAAGAAAGCATGATATCGAGCCATTTAAGCTTTATCAGAAAGCTAACTTAATTCCCAATCAAAGAAAAATGTGAAAAAAATGGATATTTTCTAGGTTAATAGGAATGAAAGAATAAATTCCAACTCAATTATAACTCTAGTAGAGAGACAACATGCATTGATTCTATTTTAGAAAACCACATCTCCCAATGTATAAATTGGGAAAACATGATATAACATGCATGTGAAAGCTTAGCAAGTATACGATGACAGAAAAATGCTAAATAAAAATCACTATGAATCAACTACAAGCAAAGATTAATTTTCAAAGAGCATGCAGACTAGACAAATAGCAACCTAGGGTAGCAATCCTAAACTCAAAATTTTCGATCCACTAAATGGATTTCAGATCTAAACTGTGTTAAAAAGCTCATTAAGTATATCCCAATATACTAAAAAATTATTTAGATTTAATGGTTGAATCTAGATTGAAAGGCTAAACATGCATGCAAGATAAGAGGATCTAAATTAGATAATGATAACATGATTAAATTTTAATTTAGAGTTCAATTTTTTCTAATTTTTAGCTTGTTTGAAAGATTAAGTAGAGATCTACAACATATTAAAATTTTAGCAAGATTATAAGTTAAATTTCAAATTATGATTATTTGAAATCAAGCATGTAGTTCATTCACATATCATCAAAGAGAGGTGACATGGCTTAATTTGAGTCATCCATCATCCCCATAATCAAAATGGAGGCTGACAAAAATAAATGAATAGTAGGGACGAATTATTACAGCTTGTCTCCTATTGCATCACTATCGAGGTGCTTACCTGTAGCGAAGGAGTAGTGATGGCACAGAGGATTCGTCTAGTGAGTGGTTAATGGGTTCCATGGCAAAGGAGGTGCGATCAGTGCCTCTGGATTCGACGAAATAGAAGAGTGGTGTGCAACCGACAAAATACGGGAAGTGGCTCTATAATGGTGTAGGGGCATTAATGAGTGTCGATGCATGATTCTCTGGAACTTTAGTGACGTTGGACGTGGATTTTTTTGGGTGGAGGGTGTTGTTGAAGCCCGTAGAGGCCCTACGAGCATGCAGCGGAGATGGGTTGATGGATTTGTCTGTCGGGGTTCATTGCATGGAAGAGAAGATTGAGTTGACGAATTGGGAGGCTTGTTGTGCAACTTCAGAAGCTCTCCTGATGCTCTACATTCACTCTAGAAGATTTTATGCAAATGTGGGGTGTCCTTTGACCTAAGATTGCCCCATTTTGTTGTTCGGTAATCTGATAGTGAATGTGGTGTGGGGGCGTTTGCTTAGATGTGTTTTAGGCATCAACATGGTGGTGACAGGGAGAGGGTAATAAAATGGTCACATGGTAGGGTAGGATGTTCGGTGCCATGTGGAGTTGATGTGATGATGACCTGGTACAAACGTGGTGAGCGACGTAAGGAAATGATAGACTGATGGGTGGTTTGGTAGATTGATTTCAATGGAACAATAGGGTTGCTTAGGTGAATGGTAGTCTGAATGCTGTCATGACAGTCGACATGGCAAAGATTGTCATGTGTCATCACCTAATAGGTTGATTAAGTTAATGTTAGGATGCCAAACCAATGGCAGATTGCCATGTGTTTGATGAAGTGGCACATGTTACATGGTTACTGACGTAGTTGTCGGATATTAAACCATCGGAAGAGAGGCATCAATCAAACTGACATTCGGTTTAACCATCTAACGATCGGTTAAATCGAATTGTATTCAATTTAATTGAAGAAAACTGACGGGATGATACGTTTAGTGCACCTAAGAAGAAAAGTGGCACATGTTACATGGTTACTGACGTAGTTGTCGGATATTAAACCATTGGAAGAGAGGCATCAATCAAACTGACATTCGGTTTAACCAACTAACGATCGGTTAAATCGAATTGTATTCAATTTAATTGAAGAAAACTGACGGGATGATACGTTTAGTGCACCTAAGAAGAATTTGTAAGATTGAATTTGAAATCAGTTAAACCAAAGTGTAGTGCAGTTTAACTAGAGAAAATAGTATATCATCTTGGTAGAATGACATACCAAAAAAAGGAAGGAGCTAGTTTGACCATTGATTAGTTCAATCTAACTAAAGAACCACCAGACAAAATGAAAATGTAGTTTGGTCTAACATGAGGATAATGATATACCATTTGGATAGAATGACGTATCGAAAAAGGGGAGAGTCAATTTGTCTGTGGATCAGTTCAACTTAATTGGAGAACCATCACATAGACTAAAATTGCAGTTTGATCTGATTGGAGGAGAATGGTATAGTAGTTGGGTAGAATGGCATACCAAAAGGAGCTGTTGGTTCAACCGTGAATCAACTTGGTCTAATTGGAGAACTATTAGATAAACCAAATATACAGTTTGATCTAACTAAAAGAGAATTGTATATCATTTTGGTAGAACAACATATTAATTTCTTACACCGCCATTGGCAAGTCAACGAATAAATGACATATCATTTTATCATAATGACATATCAATTTTTACGGGTTGAGTTGAGTTGGATATTGGAGAGGACTCAAAAATAGTGTTAATACTGTCATCATTATTTTTATTTTTGTTAAACCTACAATTTATATATTTAGTTTTTCACTTACTGAATATAAATATTTTGGACTTTGAAATATTTCTCTATAATTCTAATTTAAATTTAATTCCTAACTTCTTTTATCAAGTAAAACTATGCCATTAATAAACAAAGAAAACCTTTAGTATAAATCTATGTATATTAGAAATTTCTTAATCTAGATATTTTATTATAACTTTTTTTTAATCATTGAAAAGCATACAAAGGTCTTATTTTTAACTCTAGTTTTTACTTAATTATCTTTTTCTATAATTTTATAGTATGATTTATTAAATTATACAACGATAATTATTACGTCTCTCTTATTTTAAAATATGATATTAAAAAAATCAAAATCGAATCTTACGCACTAATGCGGTGTCCGTCGCATTCCTTCCCTTCCGCCACAAAATCGAATCTTTACCCTCTCTAAGATAACCATTTCCTTCCTCTCTCCCTCTGGCCATCTTCTCCTCCCTTTGAACCGACGGGGGAGGCGAGAGGCGAGAGGGGAGAGGGGAGAGGGGAGAGAGAGGTGGTCCGTCACAGTCCCCTCGACCCCTGTCGCACCCCAGCATCTTGCTCCATCCTCACATCCACGTCATACCTCACTCACTTAGGGTTTCCAATCCACGCTTAGGCCATTTTCTTCGTCCCTTAAAAGGGGCATTTCCGTCTGTCCCGTTGGTTTTTAGATTGAAAGGTGTGGTTCGCTTGCCTTCCCTTTTAGGTGATCTGCTGTTTTTTGTTGTTTTTGGTGTTTCCATTTGCTGTTTTTCGGGGTGAAGGACTGCGTCAGAAGATTGTGAGTGGGAGATCGGAGATATGTTTAGGGAACGGGGAGGAATCGTGCCGATGTCTGAGATGACGGTGATGGATCGGAAGGGGATCAATGTTGCCTTGGACAAGCAACTTGAGAAGTCGTCGCCTTCGACATCCAGAGTGACGAAGGATAAGATGTCGATCGCGTCAAGCTTGGTTGGGAATCCGCCGGATCGCCGGGACCAACGGAGTCTTGCCAAGAGTAAGCTGTCAGATGGTACGTTGGCGCTTTTATTATTTGATTTTTCTGTTCCTTTGGTCATATGGGGTGCATGTTCTTGGGTAACCTGGATCTTTGTGGATGTAAGTTTTTAGTAGAATAATGTTTATTTAGAGACCATTATGTAGCAGTGGGATTTTGGGAAATTAATCCCTTAATGGGATAATTGTTTTAGTGAAACCGATGTCAAATTATCGGAATCGATTTCAAAACCTGTATTGCAATACTATCATCAACTACTTGTAATAAATTCCAAGTGAGGTTTCAATATTTACCGCAATATGTTTTCTTTTAAATTGGCAATTAGTTGCGCAGAGGGAAATGCATGACTGCTGTTGCATGGTTCTTTTAAGTTTTAACAAAAATAATATTGCCTGCCTGCCACTTGGAGCTTTCGATATTTCTAAAAGAGTATCTTTAAATAAGTGCAGCCGTATTGGAGCTAGGGATCATTTTCAAGGAAACCAAAGCTCTACACTATAATACGTAGTTTCCCACTAGGATTACTGATTTTTAGTTAAAAAAATACATGAGTTTGTCTATTTATGAAGTGTTATGCTCATTCTGGGATCATCACACTTGTGAACCAATTAGGAGACACCAAAGTGATGTTTGGGCACCAATCACTATATGCCAATGTCTAGGTGCTTATAGGTAGGGATGGAATGAGTCCAGGCTTCCATCTCTTCTATGAAGAATGAGTTTTGAGATTTTAGGGTCTAGGATTTAGGAGCTTAGGATCATTTTCAAGGAAACCAAAGCCCTAGACTATAATAGGTAGTTCCTCACTATGATTATTGATTTTTAGTTAAAATGCTACATGAGCTTGTCAATTTATGAAGTGTTATGCTCATGTTGAGATCATCATGGTTGTGAAGACAATAGGAGACACCAAAGTGATGCTTGGGAAAGGTGTTTATGACTAGGGATGGAATGAATCTAGGCCCCATCTCTTCTATGAAAAATGAGTTTTGATTTAAGATTTGGGATTTAGGAGCTAGGGATCATTTTCAAGGAAACCAAAGCTTTGCACTATAATATGTTAGTTTTCCTCTAGGATTATTGATTTTTAGTTGAAAAATATATGAGTTTGTTAATTTATGAAGTGTTAATGAGTTTAGAATTTAGAAGCTAGGGACCATTTTTGAGGGAAACAAAGCACTGCACTAATACATAGTTTCCCATTAGGATTATTGATTTTTCAGTAAAATGCTATGTGATTTTGTTAATTTATGAAGTGTTATGCTCATGCTGAGATCATAAGGGTTGTGAAGACAAGTAGGAGGTACCAAAGTGACCCCTGAGCACTAGCCACTATATGGCAATTTCTAGGTATTTACAACCTGGGTTAGAATGGGTCTAGGCTCTATCTTTCCTATGAAGAATGAGTTTTGCAAAGGTGCCCTGCCTTAGACCTTTGTAGGACATGCTAGTAACTATGGCTTGTAATAGTGAATTATTATATGATAAAAATCACTTCAATTACTCTGTTGCAGAAGAATCTGAAACAGACAATGGGGAGTCTGATGTTAGTGGCTCAGATGGTGATGACACATCTTGGATCTCATGGTTTTGCAACTTGAGAGGGAATGAGTTCTTCTGTGAAGTTGATGATGACTATATTCAAGATGATTTCAATCTTTGTGGACTAAGCAGTCAAGTTCCATACTATGATTATGCTCTTGATCTCATTCTGGATGTTGAATCTTCTCATGGTAAGCTTATGCTTCTCTTAAAGATATTTTATATATTCATATACTTACACTTATTTATTGCTGATGTAATTCTTCATTGTTTTGGGATCCAAGCATTAAGAGTTTTGGCTTTTATATGAGCTCACAGCAATTGTAATATAGAATATTCAATATGTTTCTAATCAACATGCCTCCAGCTTCACTAATTTTTTATGTGATCACAATATAGTACTAGTTCATATGCTGTATATCTATTATAAGTATTTTTTGGAGAATTAATGGGTTTTGTAGTTTAAAATTTCAGTAGTGCTAATCTATCAATGCTTTTTTAGGTTATTGCTTTACAAATTACCAGGCAGTGAAATTCCATTTCATAAATTTCCGAAGTAAGACAAATGAACACTCCATCTTCACATTTTGTTTTTCATTCTAAGAAAAGAATAATGACATATTAGTTGTTTATAATGGTTAATCAAGAAAAATTTCCTTTTGAAATATCTCTATTTCTGGTGGTAAGTGCTGACAATATGCATCAACCATTATGAATAAAAGTGTTGTTTTGAATGATATTATCTTCATGAGAGAGAGTTGAACTTGAAAGATCAATTCCAGTTTGTTCTGATATTCTTTGTTGTTTTAACTCATCCTGTTTTAGAATGATAAGTTCTGTAGACCATACCATGCAATTCTGAAGCATTTCTGCTAGTAAATTAGTTTTTTTTTAAAAGTAACATGACAAATTTGTTTTCTATGTAATAACTTAAAATCTCAATGTGTTTTCTACTTACGAATATGTTCTATCATTGAATAATTGAATCTATTGTGTACTCATGAATTTTAATCTGTAATATTATTTTATTCTGGAATATTTGTCTTTTGTTGGCTTATGCACATGCTTTTTTTCCTTTTCAATTGCTCATGGATTCTTAGGTTAGTTGTAAATATTGCAGCATTGTAAAAGCAATGTTGTTGAATGGTATCATAGGATATGAATTTCTATTTGATTTTCTAAGTTTTCACTTTAAGTTTGTGTTGCCTCAACGTCAGCATCAAGTTGATTATGACCTTACTTGAACAGGATATGCTTATAGGCTTGTGTAATTGACTCCTAAAGTGAAAAGGAGGCAATCCCTTTAAAAAAGTTGGTTAGGACAAGGATTCAACAAAACAAGTAAATAATGCCTTAGTCTTATGATTTGAGTTCCAAAATATGAAACATTTGTCCGCATACATCACCAAGGATGGCAAAATGGGTCAATGAGTTGGACTTGTATCCAACCCACTTACAACCTAATCTGTTCATGCTCAACCCAAACCTAATGTTTAATAAATGGGTTGGAAATCCCAACCTGAGTTCAACTCGTTTACAAATGGCTTGACTCAACCCAAACTATTTAACTCATTTATGAAGTTAAAACAAATTTTGTGAGTATCCAAACATATTTAACCTATTTAAGCTCGTTAACTTGTATAAAATGTTTGGTCAGTTACATGGCATAAAATCATATAATTAGGTATTATAATGAAGTTATATAACAATAGTTTGTAAACAAGAATAATGATTTTTGTGTTTGGGTATTGTAGGTGTAAAATTACAAGACTAAAATGTAATTATTTAAATAATATATAATATAATAATTTATAATATAGGATCCAATTCACATGCATCAAGGGTATATTTTGTCAAAATATACCACTTCATTTTCTGTACACTAAAACCTCAATATTATCAGTAGTTTTAGAAAAATCCAAAATAATCAGTGACACATAGTATAAATGGCATCCTAAAAAAAAAAAAATATATATATAATAATATATAATAATAAATAATATATAATATAGGATCCAATTCACATGCATCAAGGGTATATTTTGTCAAAATATACCACTTCATTTTCTGCACACTAAAACCTCAAAAATATTATCAGTAGTTTTAGAAAAATCCAAAATAATCAGTAACACAAATAGTATAAATGACATCCTAAAAATAAAAAAATTCAAGTAGAAAATTCCTAGAAAATGATTTTCAGTGATTTTTAATTTTTTTGGTTACTTATATTTTTTACCAATATTATTTTAGATTTTTCTAAAACTATTGATACTATTTTTGTGTGATTTTATTGTGTAAAAATTGTGTACAACTTTATAGGAAAACAAGACAGCCTCATTAGATGCTATCCCTACAATATTATATGACATATTTTATAATAATGATTTTTTTGAAGGGGAACTGGTGAATGTCATTCGGTTTGTCCAGCAATTACAAGAAATGACTGCCAAGGAAATCAATCCAAAATAAGGAAAAAAAGAGTAACCTGAGCAGAATGGTTAATACAGTTTTTTTAATTAATTTCATTACAAATAAATTATTGAACATCTTATGCCGCAAGTTGAATTACCCAAGCAGAAGGGTTAGCACACTTTTCAGTGTTCCATTGTTGGCTTCCTTTATTAACTGTTTAACACTCTCGACCATTTCTTTTATGGAGTTGAACTGCTGGCCACCTTTAGCAACTCTAGTCATGTGATCACAGAGTGCAAGGGAAAAACTTCATTTGAAAAGTAAATGTTCCATCGTCATGATTGTCTCACATAAGAAAAAAAGGTTGAAGTCCCTTGACCATTTTCTTCTACACACCTTGGTCACTATCCTCTTATGTGTAATATTTCAAATGAAACTTTTGACTTTGAGGGGTGCCCTGCATTTTCAAGTTATCTTGGAAGGCTTCAGCTTGATGCCTGCTACTAACAGCTCTGGACAGAAAATTCCTGAAGCTTTTATAAGTGATTTCAGCTGGTATACTTTGTAGGGGATCTGGTTCACTTAAAATTGGTAGTACGTTTGCCACCTATTTGACTATTTGACCTCATTATCCTTCAAGTTACATCTGGGCTACAGTTACTCTTTGACTATTACTTTTGGTTATTCACTTTCTTAGTGCCAACTTTAACCAGGGTATTAACTGCCAACTGAATGAGGTCTTTAAAAACATCCTTTAAAATTTGAAACCCTCCCATGTATCCATCCAGAAATGTGCTATATTGCTACTTTACTCCATCCCACCTTGTAAGCAGTGTTCCCCTCCAAAGACACTCCATGACTCTTTTGCATGCCACATTGCCACCAGCCCATGCTGCATCTGTTGCATTATTAGCATTCCAGATTTCCAGTGCTTCTGGTCACCAATAATTTCAAAGTAATCAAAGCAAAAGACGATCTCAGGGTTAAAACCCAAAAAATGCTTGAGGCATGGTGATGGCCTGATTGAAGTGAGGTGGTAAATTGTTTTAAAAAAGGTGATACGTGTGTGGCTTGAAAATCTATTCTCATTCAATTGGGTGATAATACAATCAAATGATATGAAAATTTTAATGTATAGAAAGTACAATATTGTTGGCAACATACTTTATGTATATGCCTTCTAGCCATATTATACAATATTGAATATTTAAAAATTCCAAACAAATAAAATAGATTTTAGTAATTTATTTAGTCTCATTTTTCATGTGTATGAATATAAAATGTGAAAAAGGTAAAAAATTTATTTGGAAATACGAAGACAAACTCATGTATTTATACAAAAAATTGGAAAAAATGAAGATAAACACAAAAGGGAAAAAATGAAGATGAGAGTTAAGAACCAATTAGAGATGAAGAAGAGGTGTAGAAATAGAGAAGTATAAAATGAGGATGAAAATGTGCTAAGGAGCCAAAATAAAAAAAATGATAAAAGAGAAAAATAAAACACCTAAAGATAAAATGACACCATTAAAAGTATCAAATTTCAATAAGACTACCAAAGTGATTAAAGTGATAAAGTGGATCAAAGTACACCAAGGTGACCTAAGTTGATGTTTCAATTGAATACAACTACCTAGAGATTTGTGTTAATCATCCCCCCCCCCCCCCCCCCCCCATTTACTCTAGCTTGGCTGGATAGCCCAAGTTGACTTGCCTTGATAATGGTTGTAGGCTCCTATGATGAGACATGGTTCTGTCACGTTTCAGTTGAATTAGGCTTTTTGGTTGTATGTCCTTCAGTCTTAAACCACAGTTGTGATCATTTTCTGATGTTAAAATAGTGTGCTTCTCATGTGTTTTTTCTATCAGTCGACATTGAACAACATTAATTTGATTTTCAGGTGATATGTTCACAGAGGAGCAGAATGAGTTGGTTGAGTCTGCAGTAGAGATGCTATATGGTTTGATCCATGTTCGGTACATACTAACCACCAAAGGAATGTCAGCAATGGTGAGATTCATGCCAATGGTAGCTCTACATTTCACATTTTGGTTTGATTAAGATGTTATAAATTTAATCCTGCAGTTAGAAAAATTCAAGAATTATGATTTTGGGAGGTGCCCGAGTGTTTACTGCTGTGGACAGCCTTGTCTTCCTGTTGGGCAATCTGACATTCCTAGATCCAGCACTGTTAAAATCTACTGTCCAAAATGTGAAGACATGTATTATCCAAGATCAAAATACCAAGGAAGTATCCTTTCATGATATTTTGTGCTTGTGAACATATGCCTACCATCCCTATTGAGTTTGAGTGTATAGCATTGGCTGTTAAAAACAATGAACTGCTATTGCTTTTATAGGAATTTTATATTTTAAATTTAGCCTTTACTTTTAAGGACATTTTGTTGAGCATTTTCTTGACTTGGCAAAGATATAGATGGAGCTTACTTCGGCACCACATTTCCTCATCTATTTTTGTTGACATATGGACACCTTAAGCCACAGAAACCATCGCAGAGTTACATTCAGAGGATATTTGGTTTCAAGGTTCGCAAGCCATGATGCAAAAAATACAATGTTCTTGTTCGAGGCGGAGACTCCTCTGGATTCCCTTGTCACAAATCTGCAAAGAAAAATGGGAAGGTCAAGGCCAGAATTCTGTAGGCCCCTCACGAAGGACAATTTTTATTCTTCAATCGTAGTACACATGGAGCGAGCGTTTAACATTTGCTTGGATGCACACTGTAAGGCTATTATTTTCTATAATGCCGATAAATAGTTGGTACAAAATTATGCTGACGCCATTGCACTGTATGGTTTGTTGCTGGTTATTAACAGCTTGATACGGTCCGAATCGTTTTAAAACCTTGGTACCACAGAGGAAATGTAAGCGACCAAGGAGAGCATCGTCTGTTTCGATGTTTGATGTCTCTGTATATCTATCTGCTAGAGCGTGCTATCTTGGTAACCGTCTTGCCATCTCAAATACAGTTATACCTCATACCCATGATAGATAGCTGGTATATATGTATTCCACTACGGATTGTATGGTGGAATCTTTATCAGTTGTGTGGACTTTGAACCGTTATGTTCTTGTAGGTTGTACCTCGGCTTGATCAACGGGATTTGTTGAGTGAGTCATTCACTAATCTTTTCCTGATCAAAGAAATCTGCTTATTAGATGTAGTTCGGTTCTCGTTGAGCATTTTGAAGTTTTATACTTGGTTGATTTTTCTTTAAATAGAAAAATGGTTGATAGATTCTTGCTTGAGCTAAGGAATTCGTCTTAGTTTACATCCGTTTTTGTAACGTGGTTCATCTATGATAATATTTTCTTTACAAAAAAATGATGCTGGTATTCATAATATTTTTTACTGTAAATGTTGATTTGGGCAATTGATCTTTACTGTTGATTGTGTAGTTAAAATCGTCAATCATCGTTCGTACTTAGTTGCTATGAATTGTAGCATTGTGAATGCACGTAGGGAGAATTGTAGGAGTTTGAATGCAATTAAGAAGCAGGAGTGCAGGTGGGAGCACGAGTGGGTAGTGAAAGTATAAGCGTACATTTCAATACATTTTGATATAAATGACTTCTCGTTGTAATTTTCAATAGAGGAGAGAGAAAATCAATCACACTCCTAAGCATAAGATAGCAATTGTGGTAAAATATATTTGAACGTAAGAAAAGATTGTCCTGTGTGATTCATTGAGTCGAAAGGTGGTCAATATGCCCTTAGCTCAAGTGGATGTGCTTGTTGGAGTCGTTAAGTTTCGTTCAAATTAAAGTAATATGTAGGAAGAAAAGTTGACACCTCTCAAAAGGTGCTATCTTGACTTCAGGTATGTGGTGGCACACATCTCTTGTTCGACGGGAGGCACACATCTGTTGTTCGACACTCCAACTTTTCAAAATGAGCTGGAAAGTAACGATCTCAACCTTGTAAAAGAGTTGTCAATCTCTTCTTACCTGGTGGGAATAAAACTTCATCCCTTTCTCCCTTGTGATTATCTTGACTCTGTCCCATCCCTTTTGGCGGGGAGAAGTGGACGTCGCAAGTTATTACAAAAGTGCATGCCCAAGGGCTTCAGAGATTAAAATGGATTTGGTGATGGATAAATCTGAGTTGAGATGAAGGAGAAGAGATGAAAGGTGTTTACCTTGTTTTCTTCTTCTTTTTTCCTTTTTCTCGACTCTTCTTGTTTTTTGTTTTAGGAAAGGCAACCCCTAGGCTTTCTAGGGTAGAAATTGCCTTGACTTTTTTTTTTTTTTTTTTTTACTTTTGTTTGGGCTAATTTTCAAGGTTTGCCTAAGTTGGTGAAGACTTAGACTTGTCCAAGGGTTCTAAAGAAGAGGGGAATTCTCATTTTGGCAAGGATTGAGCTTTGCTTTGATAAGGCCTAAAGAAAGGAAGGGTAGGAGGTGGCTCATGCTAATGTAATAACTTGTTAACCCTTCCATAGGAGATGACAACTACTAGAGTGACATTTCACTTCTCCACTAACGTTGGAGACTTTGTTGGATATCTAAACTCACAATTGTGTTCTCCAAATCCACATACTTGAAGTGGTTAAACACTTGTGCTTGCATTATTGTGAACAAAAATTGCATCCTTTAAGAGATGTTGAGCTCTTTTGCAAAGGATATTTGCCTTGGAGGTTAACTTTTTCACAACTTACCTTGTCTAAAGAAAGTTGTGGGATAATGATGTTCAAGCTTTGGTTTGTAACTCTCACACATTGGGGGTTTGCCTCATTCGATTTGAGTACTACCATTTGAATTGTATCCTCATGACTCTACTTTTGCAATAAGAAGTTTAGAAGTGGGAGGATGCATGATATTAGTGAATAAAAGTTCATTGGTGATGTTTGATGGTATAGTAAGAGTTAATAGGCTTTGCAAGCTTGTTTCCATATCTACACATTGTAAAATGATGGTTTTCTTGTTGAGAACCTACAAAACTATCATGCCCTGCATAGGATATCACAACTGCCACATGAACATCTAAGGAAAAGGACTAGAAATGTTAGGTAGAATCTCCCTTGAATAATTCATGTAAGGTTTGGTACTTAGTAAAAATAGGATTTACAATAAGTCTAATAAAAAAAAAACTAAGATATATAAGATAAGTTTCTAATTTCATCTTATAGTTACAAGTTAGGGAATCTTATTTATAATTACACTCACCCCAATAAGGCGGTACCCAAATCCCAAGTCTCTATCACTTTTGTCCACAACGAGGGTTACCTTCGCAACCTGAGAGAAGTTAAAAGCTCTACCTTTAGCCCTGGCTTGTCACTCAATCTTCATGGAAGCCTAAAAGAGGGGACAAAGGAATTGTTAGGAATGATAAGCTCACTAGAGGGGGTGAATGGTGAAGGTGTGTACTTTTTAATTCTTTTAAGTTAGAATTGATTGATTCTACAAAATAGTGAGATGAGATGAATTAAATGTAAGTAAAGCAGTAAGAAGAAATTAACACACATCAATTTTTAGGTGGTTCACCAACTTGGCTAGTCCACCCCCAATATATACTTAGGCTTCACTAAGTAATCAAGTACTTATAACACTTACTTTCAGGTTGAAGCAAGAACCAACACTTAGAGCTTTCAGATATAAGCTCAATAACCAACCTTTCTTTCTCGAGCTTTCAAGTTGAAGCTCTCAACCAACAATGAGTTTTCAGGTTGAAACTCACAAACCAACAGCTTTGAATTTTTCTATTAGAGTTTTGGTACACAGAGCTTTTCTGTAGTGATTCTTTAGAGTATACTTGACGGTTGCAGACTTGAGAGTGTATCTGGAATTTTGTGTAGCTCACTATATATTGTATATTTGTTATCTCTTAAACTTCTCATATTTATACCAAAAGGTATAACGATAATATTTTTCTTCCAACAGATGTATTCTACAGTACTTGCTAAATAATCAAACCTAAATATGGTAAGTTACTGTTCTGTCTGATGTTCAATAAGTAACCTTTCGATTTCCTTTGATTTTCGGATAGTTATATGAATAACTCACCGAAGAGCGTCTATAACTTACTGAACCTTCACTTACATCCTGTTGTCTATGTCACGTGAGGATTTTAAGTTGCTCACGTGAGGTGTCAAGTGATCGGAGACTTGTAGTTTTAACTTACCGAAAAACTCTTAACTTTTGGATAGTTAACTACAGTAACTCTCTGATTTTTCTTTTAAGCTTCCGACTGCTGTCTTTTTAATTCTGCACGTGCGTAATAGGATAACTTAAGTTTCGGATGGTTATACCTGTAACTCACCGAAAATATCAGATAGTTAGCTTTCTAACTCTCCGATTTTCCTTGAGCTTTCGGATAGTTAACTTCTTAACCTTCTAATCATTCAACCAACTATCTTTCACAACTCTCCGAAGGCTTTATGATTTCAGATAGTTATTCATCTAACTGTCCTACAGTGTTGCTGCTGCTTTAAATTAACTCTTCAGATACTTAAGTTTGTAACTCACTAAAGATTAACTTTCTTCTGGATACATAAGCCTGGAACTGTTTGATTTTTTTTGTAGCTCTATAGCAACACATTCTGGAATTAATTGCAACTTGTTTGTCTGTCTTTTGATCTTTTGCTGCACTAACTTATCTGTGAAATACAATAAGATTCCTCACACAGGTTTTTGCATTATCAAAATACTCGAGTCCTAACAAGAATACAATGCAATCTCAATTTAATAAATATATCATATCAATCTCAATACAATGCATACTCCATTTAAATATAATAACAATGGCAACAGAAAGCAATTAAACCCAATATTGTACTCGTATAAGAAGGAATACCCAAAATTGTTAGTTTCATAATCAAGCCAATAAGAATCATATGCATGCTCATCAATAGGGCCATCAATCTCAAAATAACATTGTTACTAATAAATTTGCTACAACTGTATTTAACCCTTACTATAGGATACTATGTCACTTGTAACCTGATGATGAGGCTTATTGGCCACCCAAACCTTAAGACGAGGTCGAGCTGTTAGGATCGATAGACTTACCAGAGGGGGGGTGAATGCTGCTAGTGTATAAATTTCACTTCTTTATAAACTTGATTGATTGATTGTATAAAATGAAATCAAAATAATAGAAAGAAATGCACACAAGAGGATTTTTAGGTGGTTCACCAACTTGGCTAGTCCACCCCCAAGATTCACTTGGGCTTCACTAAGTATACGAGTACTTACAACACTTACTTTCAAGTTGAAGCAAGAACCAACACTTAGAGCTTTCAAGTATAAGCTCAACAACCAACCTTTCTTTGAGCTTTTAGGTTGAAGCTCTCAATCAACAGAGAGTTTTCAGGTTGAAACTCACGAACCAACACTTTGAACTTTTAACACAGAGTTTAAGCGCAAGGAGCTTTTGTGTTGTAGAAGACTTGAGATTGTTTTTGAATGATGTAGACTTGAGTGTATCTCTGAATGTGTTTGTAGCTCACAATATATGATAATCATTTTCTTAGCTTTTCCTTTTCTTCTCATATTTATACCAAGAGGTATAACGATCATATTTTCTTCCAACAGATGTATTATGTTGTAATTGCTAAGAAATCAGATCTAAATATGGTAATTTATCGTTAAGGGAGGTATTTCAAGATACCCTTTCGATTTCCTAGGTTTTTCGGAGGCTTAGCCATGTAACTCTTTGAAAAACAATAGTAACCTACCAAAAAGTCACTTAAGGGGCTGTTAGTGCACGTCGGAAAGTTCAGACGGAAAGGAAATGGAAAGTTCAGAAGGAAAGGAAATAGAATGTCTGGAATGTCAGAATTTCCATAGGGGTTTAGTGCATCTATCGGAAAGTTCAGAAAGTTAGAATTCCTATGGGGCTTTAGTGCACGCCAGAATGTTTGGAAATTGAAAAAATAATGAAATAAATTCTAATACACTATTTAAAATTGTGTAATTGATACATTAATTTGTAATTTTATATTTACACCTAAAAATAATATTAATTTATTTGATATTCAAATATAATTATGTACATTAAATGTTTTTAATTGTACATTAGGAAATATAGAATAATAATCATCAAAATGCAAAAGGTCCCTAAAAGATAAGCATACTTTTACCATTAAAAATCTACATCTTCATTTTTTCTTTGTAAATTAAATTTTATTATTATTTTTATTATTAAAATAAAAGACATTCGATGTTTCAACTAATAAAAAGCATTTTACATTTCATAATGATAAGTCATTTCACATTTCAATATATAATATCCAGTGTTCATTTCATCCATATATGACCTCCCACAAAAAGATTGGAAAGAAAGTGAATTCATGCACAAAACAAACATTTCATCCATTGTAACCATATGCTCACTTCCTAAACCTCAACCATCCATAACGCATTTCTGTTGGTAAACTTAAGAACATTTTACAAAATTCTGGCTTTTGGAATAACTCCATAGCTTCATATTGTTCTTCTGTAGAAAGACCTTCAATCTGAAGTAATGCTGCAACAGCATGATCTAAATAGTTTTTAGTCTTTTCTTTAATATCAACCAACCTTTCCTGTACTTCAACTATTTTTTTTTGTGTATCAACCAACTCTTTAAATTGCTCGTTCCGTGTAGCTTGATTTTGTTGATCTATTTCACACATATGCATAATGGCTTTTGATGCATCTTTAAATGAATCTGCTATGATTTGATGGGACACTGCATGAGGTCTTGCTCGTCTCTTCTTCTTCTCAGTTGCCACCCTTGAACTTCGTCCTGATGAAGGAGGTAAATCAGAATCCATGTCCATTGTTTCCTGAGTAGTATTGAAAGTGTTCATTTCCACATCCTGCGTGTTTGGTACAAACTCTACCTCATCACCTTGTTTAGCCATATTCCCAGTGGCCATACTACCTTCAAATATTTGTTGCAATTGCTCAAATATCAAGCATGGTTTGCCTTTGTAGCTTTCACACTCTGGATGTGCCTATAAAAAGAAAATTGTAGTCAAATGGAAAAAGATAAAGATTACAATATTTTATAAGTCATAAGTGATTAAAAAATTAACCTTAACGAACTCTTTCCAAATCTCATCATCAATGTTAATGTAACCTTGGATGAAATTCCAACCCCATCCACTCTGGTTGGCAATTTTGGAGTAATTTCGATACATTAGTCGCCAAGTTTTTAAGTGACTTTCTACATTCTTCCTTGTGATACCTGTGTTTCTTCTAGTATTGTATTTTTCAATTACTTCATCCCAAGTGCTACCTTTGATTTTTCCATCATGAGTTTTCTTATTTCCTTCATTCAATACTTCTGCTAAAATATCTAAGAAATACGCATCTGCTTCAGCATTCCAACTAATGTAACTTCTACCTCCACCTGTCCTTCCCTTATCAGGAGTACTCATTTTCTACACAAGCACAGTTTCAACAACTACAATAAAACATATGGAATAACAAGAATAATACAAATATTCATATGCATTTGCAAATACCATTACATTCATATTTTTGTCAAAATCATATAAGAGAATTGCAAAAGTAAAAACAAAGTAAAACAATTAATCATTGGACATGCTACACACGCTATGTAAAATGAAATTTGTGGGAGTTCTACACAAAAGATTGGTCAAATCTTCTATGTGATGTTTGACAAAGGTTTAATTGATTCTTATAACTAATGTGCATCTATTGAACAAAGTGACATTTGAAACTCATAACATGAAGGAAGAAAATAGTATTATAAACTATTTATAATGGAAACAAATGTTCGACTAGAATTTTTTTTCCTAGATTTCAAAGCAGCATAACAAAATAAAATCCAAACTCTTGCAAAGGTGGTAGTTAAGAATACCCAGCTATCAAGCAATGTTTCATCTTTCTCACACATACTACAGATTCCATAAATTAATGCTACTTTCAATCATCAATGAAAATTAGATATAATAAATTAGCATCAAATGTACAAATCCAGCAAATAAGAAAAGGACCTACTTGCTTATGAAATAACTTCACAAATGTAAAAAGTATATGTAAAAATCAGGAATGTTGGGATTAAAATTTGTAACATGTGCAAGAAAACCATTTTGCAAGTAAATTTACAAATTTTCATATTAACGAATCAAAACTAAGTTAACTATTCACAAGATAAAATGCTACTAATCAAAAGAGAAATTTTGATTACATATTCTACGTAGCAATATAATTATGCAAAAAGGTGTATGTTGAAAAATGTGGCTGATAACTCATACGCTGTCTTCAAAGTAACTTTTTAATTGATTTTTTCCAAGGGAAAATTGACCTACAAAATATATGTAATACTAGTTCAGAAGTACACAGAAACTTACCAACTCAAGAAGACGTTTTTTACCATCAACTTGTTGCTGGCTCAAGCAAACATCACCATTAGCAGATCCCTTGGTTAACAACAACAATCTATTTCGATTTTCACCAGTCAAACATGACAGAGTCAACACTTTCTTTCCACTTAAACATGTTTGACTAGTATTATAAACATGAGATCTGGTTTATTACCTTTGTGCATCAGTAAAGCATGCAATAAAATTGGGGAAAAAAATATTCTTCCATCGCACTCGTGTATCAGATGCTATTATAGTGATTAAAACAACAACACTTCGAGTTTATTGAAAGTGAATAAAGATTTGTATCTTTAGGCCAAACCTATTGGGTGGGCAACGACGGGCGACAACAGCTTCGAGCGACAACGGCAGCTAGGGTGATAGTGGAGGCTTCAGGTGATAGTGGCGGCTTCAGGTGACAGCGAGGGCAGGGGTGGTTTCGGTGTGAGGAGGTTTCGACGGTGCACACCGGAAGCGGCTTCTGTGAGGGCGAGCAGTGAGCGCGACTGCCAGTGCAAGTACGACGACGACTGTGAGGGCGAGTGCGAGCAGCAAGCGTGACGACGAGCACAACTGCGAGTGTGACGGCAACAATTCCGGTGTGCACTAACCCCCCCTAAGTCTTTCTGCCATGTAGGATTTGAGATCGTACATATGAGTTGTCATTTGATCAGATACTTGCAGTTGTAACTTACCGAACTGTTCTTTGATTGTCGGATAGTTAACTACAGTAACCCTCTGAAATCCTTCTTTAAGTTTCCAACTACTTTCTTATTTCAGCACGTGTATAATAGAATAACTTTAGTTTCAGATGGTTATAATTGTAACTCATCGAAACTTTTCAAATTTCGGATAGTTAGCTTTCTACCTTTCCGAAAATCCTTTTAAACTTTTGTTCTAGATTTCTACACGTGGGAAATTTACTAACTTCAGTTTCGGATAGTTGGCTTCCCTAACCTTCCGAAATTCTTGATCTTTCGGATAGTTAGCATCTTAACTTTCCGATCATTCAGTCAACTTCCTTTAAAACTCTCCGAAGACTTTTTATATCTGAATAGTTACTCTTCTAACTATCTGATAGTACTTTGGCTGCTTTGAATTGATTCTTTGGATACTTAAACCTGCAACTGTTCAATTTTCTTGTGGCTCTATAGCAGCAATTTCTGAACCATCTGTATCGACTTCTGCTCTTTTGCTGAACTGTCTATACTGTGAAATACAATTTATTACCTCACATAGGTTTTTACATTATCGAAACACAAGGGTCCTAATAATCTCCCCCTTTTTGATAATGACAAAATCCTTTACAGTTAATTACATGTATTTCACTCCCTAGAGACATTCTATATATTCTGTCTCTTAGAAGACAAGTAAAACAAATTTTCTAAAACTTATAGGAGACAAGTGAAGTATAGATTAGAGAAAAGAAACTCCCCCTAATTGAGTGCTGGTCTTGAAAAAACTCCCCCAATCTGAGTGTTGGGATTTCTCCCCTTGTCTTCCATATAATTCTTTAAACTACCATGATATTTCTTGTTATACTTCTCCCTTTTCATGTACTATCCTTTAAACTTCCATATAATATACTTCTCTTCCTTTTTGTCATTATATAAAAAGGTGACTTGTAAAACTGATATCTAATATGTCCTACACGAGTACATGTTAGCAGAAAGCAAGCTCCCATATGGTGAGCTTGAGGAATAATTGATGAAAGCATTTAAAGATCATGTAATGAACATATACCTAGATTTCTTCTAATATGATTAAAGATTGATTCATTTAGAGGTTTTGTGAAAATATCTGCAAGTTGATTTTCTGTTGAAATAAACTTGAGTGAGATGTTCCCTTTTTCCACATGATCTCTCAAAAAATGATGTCTGATCTCAATATGCCTAGCTTTGGAATGAAGTACTGTATTCTTAGATAAGCTTATTGCACTATTGTTATCATAAAATATAACTGTATTTTGAATTTTCAGTTTGTAGTCTACTAAAGTTTGTTGCATCCAAAGAATTTGAGCATAACACAGACCTGCTGTAATATATTTGGCTTCAGTAGTAGATAATGCAATATAGTTTTGTTTCCTACTAAACTATGAAATTAATGAATTTCCAAGTAGTTGGCATATGCCACTAGTACTTTTTCTATCAGATCTGTTGACTGCATAATCTGCATCACTATAGCTTGTTAATGTTAGACTGTTGTCAACTGAGTAGTATAATCTGAAATCTTTAGTGCCTTGTAGATATTTGAAAATTCTTTTGACTGATTTCAGATGAGATTCCTTTGGTGATGCTTGAAATCTAGCACACAAACATACACTGAACATGATATCTAGCCTATTTGCTAAAAAATACAATAGAGATCCAATCATGCCTCTATATTTCTTTTGATCTACTACAACACTTAAGTCATCAATTTCAAGTTTAGTGCTTGAACTCATTGGTGTGTTTGCAGATTTGATGTTTTCAAAGCCAAATTTCTTTAACATCTCTTTGTAGTATTTTTCTTGGTTGACAAAGATGTCATTTTGCACTTGGTAGATCTGTAAACCTAAGAAAAACTTCAACTCTCCCATCATGCTCATTTCAAATTTGTTTTTCATCAAATTTTGAAATCCATGACATAGTTTTTCTGATGTAGCTCCAAAAACTATATCATCAACATATATTTGAACTATCAAAATGTGCAAATCAAAAGTTTTGATAAACAAAGTGCTGTCCACTTTACCTATAGAGAAATTATTTTTAGTTAAGAACTTTTTCAATTTCTCATACCATACCCTAGGTGCCTGTTTCAGACTATATAAAGTTTTGTTTAGTTTGTAGACATGATCTGGCTTGACTTCATCTTCAAATCCGAGAGGTTGTTTAACAAATACTTCTTCTTGAATTTCTCCATTCAAAAATGCACTTTTCACATCCATCTGAAACAATTTTATTCTCATACTACTTGCAAAAGCAAGCAACATTCTGATAGCTTCTATTCTGGCTACAGGTGCAAAAGTTTATTCATAGTCAATACCTTCTTATTGATTATAACCTTGTGCAACTAGTCAAGTTTTATTTCTGAGTATGTTTCCTTCTTCATCTAATTTGTTTCTGAAAATCCATTTAGTTCCAATGATGGATTTTCCTATAGGTTTTTCCACTAATTTCCAGACATTGTTTTTTGGAATTGATTTAATTCTTCCTGCATGACCATTGTCTAGTAAATATCCTTACAAGCTTCATCTACTGATTTTGGCTCAATTTTTGATACAAAAGCACAATAATTACAAATATCTTGTGCTTTGCTTCTAGTTTGCACTCCTTTGGTTATGTTTCCAATAATTTGTTCCATGGGATGGTCAGATTTGAATTTCCAATTATTTTGATTTTGATTTGATACTTGGGATTTGAGTTTCTACTTATAGTTATCTTGTTCAAAATTCTCATTTTCACTATCATTGTTAATCTTCAAATTTCTGAAGTTCTGAATCAATTCTTCATCAAACTGAACATATATACTCTCCTCTACTCTTTTATCTTTAGCAAAGTATACTCTGTAAGCTTTGCTTCTAGATGAATATCCAACAAGTATGGTAGGCTCAGATTTTGCATCAAACTTGTCTTTAGCATTTTCAGTGTTTAAGACAAAGCATTGCATCCAAATGTCTTAAAATAACCAACATTTGGAGTCTTATCAAACTAAAGTTCAAAAGGTGTCTTATTCTTCGTAGATCTGATGTGAGTTCTGTTGGAGATGTGACTAGCTGTTTCTATAGCTTCAGCCCAAAGAAACTTTGGTAGATCAGTGGCATTCAACATAGTTCTAGCCATTTCTTGCAATGTTCTATTCTTTCTTTCTACAACTCCATTTTGAGCTGGAGTTCTAGGGTAGGAGAATTCATGAAAAATTCCAAAAGAATTACACAGACTTTCGAATTCAATGTTTTCAAATTCTCCTTCATGATCACTTCTGATTTTCTTTATAGTCAGTTCCTTTTGATTTTGAATTCTAGTGTAGAAATTTCTGAACTCATTGCATGTCTCATTTTTATATGTCAAAAATATTACCCAGGTTAATCTAGAAAAATCATCTACAATAACAAGAGTATATTTTTGACTCCCAAGGCTTGATGTTTGAGTAGGGCCAAAAAGATCTAGATGAAGAAGTTCCAGTGGCCTTTTGGTTGAAATCTCATTTTTACTATGAAAAGAAATTCTCTTCTACTTGCCTAATATACAGTCACTATACACTCTATCTTTCTTAAATTCAAGATTAGGTAGTCCCCTGTTTAGATTATTTTTAGATAATTTTCTGAGAGTATTCATGCTGACGTGACCAAGTTTTTTATGCCATAGCCAATCATCCTCACTAGATGCTACCAAATAGGAATTGTTCACAGAATTTTCACATGGAAAAATTAGGGTATAGATTGAGTAATTTCTAACTCCTGTAAATTTTATTTCATTTTAACTGGATCTATGATATAACAATTTTTAACATTAAAAGAGACAATATATCCTTTATCACAGAGTTGTCCTATACTTAACAAATTTTGTTTTAATCCATTAACATGCAAGACATTCTCAATTTTACCATTTTTAGAAGTTATATTTTCTACTGTAGTAATTTTACATTTTTCATTATTCCCAAATCTAATAGATCTTGAACTTATGCTTTTAATAGAATCAAGAAAACTTACCTATCATGTGCTTAAAGCATCCACTATCCACAATCCATTTTGTTGTACGTGCTTTAAGCTCCTTGTTATCCTGTAATTTATACTAAAATTAAAGCTTTTGGTACCCAAATCTTCTTGGGTCCAGTAGAGTTAGTCCTTAAAATATTAAATTTATTGCCTCTTAGCAGCTACATATGACCCGATTTTCTTTTGATAGCAAAAACAATGATGTCATCTCTATATGATTGAATCATTTCACCACAATAAGATACTTCCTGTGGTGTAGCATACCCCAAGCCAAATTTAGTTCCATTAGGACGTTGAAATCCTATTATTTTATCTAGTCCTTTTTGACCTTGAGTGAATTTGCAGATGATTCCTTTTAGATCAAAGATTTTAGTTAATAACTTTTTATTTTCTTCTTTTAATTCATAGTTATCATAGCTATATTTGTCCAAGTTAGTTTTCAAGTTTCTATTTTCCACTAGAGCTGTTTCTAAATCAACAAAGGAATCTTCTAAACAAACATTTAGTTTTTTCATTTCTTTCTTGTTTTCTCTACATTTAACATATAGCTTATCTATAGTACACAGAAGACTATTAATATCTAATTCATCATGCTCGTTTTCTGAACAAGAAGAAGAAGTGGAGCATACCTCTTGAGCTGCAAAGTATACGTTGGCTGCAGCTTCACTTTCAGAGTCTAAAGAACTATTTGAAGAGCTACTATCATCCCAAGTATCTTTCAGAGCCATTTTCTTTTTGTTCTTCCATCTTTTCTTCCTATTTGATTGATCTTCTTCTGTTTGCAACGGACAAAAGGTTTGTATGTGTCCTTGCCTTTTGCATTTGAAGCATGTGGGGATTGTTCTTTTTGATGAGCTAGTCTTATTGATCTTCTTCATGAATTTCCTGAAATTCCTTGTTAGTAGCATAATCTCATCCTCATTTGAGCTTGGAGCTTCTTTTGTTGAAGGAAATGCTATTTCCTTTTTCTTCTCAGCTTTCTTTTCAGCAGCTCTCTCTTGTTCCTTCTAGTCCTTCATTTGAACCTCGTGAGCTAAAAGATTATTTAACAGTTCTTCAATAGTATAGTTGTTGAGATCCTTGGAATCTTAGATGGAGGTGGATTTTTGTTTCCACTCGACAGTTAAGCTTCTCAAGATCTTTTGTACCTGTTCATGAGAGGAAAACTCTTTTCCCAAGCCTTTAAGACTGTTAATTATCTTAGTAAATCTTGAAAACATTTCAGTGATATTTTCATTATCATTCATTTTAAATAATTCTAGCTTTCTTAATAAATGCTAATTTTTGTGTCCTTTACTTGGCTTGTCCCTTCATGAGTAACTTAAATGATTTTCCAAGCTTCATGAGTAGAATTACATGTAGAGACTTTATTGTACTGTTCAATAGTTAGTGCACAGTATATAGCATTCAGCTCTCGAGCATCCAACTGGATGATTCTCTCATCCTCCTCAGTTTAGTCTATAACATTACTGGTTGGAAGTGTAGTTCCAAGAATAACAATCTTCTAGAGTTTTATATCAGAACTCCTAAGGAAACACTCCATTTTATTCTTCCAATAGTTATAGTTGGAACCATCGAATAGAGGAGGTCTGTGGATGTTTTGCCCCTCAGCAAATTGTGCCATAAATCTAGATGGTTAAATCTTGCAATGGATTAACCTTGCTCTGATACTAATTGTTAGGATCGATAGGCTTACCAAAGGGGTGGGTGAATGGTGCTAGTGTATAAATTTCACTTCTTTATAAACTTGATTGATTGATTGTATAAAATGAAATCAAAACAATAGAAAGAAATGCACACAAGAGGATTTTTAGGTGGTTCACCAACTTAGCTAGTCCACTCCCAAGATTCACTTAGGCTTCACTAAGTATACGAGTACTTACAACACTTGCTTTTAAGTTGAAGCAAGAACCAACACTTAGAACTTTCAAGTATAAGCTCAACAACCAACCTTTCTTTGAGCTTTCAAGTTGAAGCTCTCAACCAACAGAGAGTTTTAAGGTTGAAACTCACGAACTAACACTTTGAACTTTTAACACAGAGTTTAAGCGTAGGGAGCTTTTGTGTTGTAGAAGACTTGAGATTGTTTTTGAATGATGCAAACTTGAGTGTATCTCTGAATGTGTTTGTAGCTCATAGTATATGATAATTGTTTTCTTAGCTTTTCCTTTTCTTCTCATATTTATACCAAGAGGTATAACGATCATATTTTCTTCCAACGGATGTATTCTGTTGTAATTGCTAAGAAATCAGACCTAAATATGGTAATTTATCGTTAAGAGAGGTATTTTAAGATACCCTTCTGATTTCCTGGGTTTTTCGAAGGCTTAGTCATGTAACTCTCTGAAAATCAATAGTAACCTACCGAAAAGTCACTTAAGTCTTTCTGCCATGTAGGATTTCAGATCGTACATATGAGTTGTCATTCGATCGGATACTTGTAGTTGTAACTTATCGAACTATTCTTTGACTATCAGATAGTTAGCTATAGTAACCCTCTGAAATCCTTTTTTAAATTTCTGACTACTTTCTTATTTCAGCACATGCATAATAGAATAACTTAAGTTTCGGATGGTTATAACTGTAACTCTTCAAATTTTGGATAGTTAGCTTTCTACCTTTCCGAAAAGCCTTTTAAACTTTTGTTCTGGATTTATGCACGTGAGAAATTTACTAACTTAAGTTTCAGATAGTTGGCTTTCCTAACCTTCCGAAATTCTTGACCTTTCAATCAACTTCCTTTAAAACTCTCCGAAGACTTTTTATATCTGGATAGTTACCCTTCTAACTATCCGAAAGTGCTTTAGCTGCTTTGAACTGATTCTTTGGATACTTAAACCTGTAACTATTTGATTTTCTTGTGACTTTATAGTAGCAATTTTTGAACCATTTGTATCGACTTCTGCTCTTTTGCTGAACTGTCTATAATGTGAAATACAATTTATTATCTCACATAGGTTTTTGCATTATCGAAACACAGGTTCTAACACAAGCAACATGTCTCATTATGTACACAATACTACAATACAACTTCCTATAATTGGATCAACATGTAAGCCAAATTTAATAACACGTGATAATAAACATATCATGACACTAATTAATGTAATGACATATGAATAAAAAAAATCACATCAAAACTAATATATGGTCAAAGTTATAATTTCTAATCTTACTACTTGAGCTAATTTCAAGTAATTTAATCATCCTTCAAGTAATAATAATTACAACAGGAAAATTATACTAATATTGTATACATTAAGATAATCAATGATATACTTACCATAATTTTTATGATTTTAACCTCAAGTCAACCAAATCTTCCCTCCTAAGGCTTTGGAACTAATTGTCGAATTGAGTCTTGGTTCCTAAACGGAGGTATGAGCTGAAATCTCGTTCGGTTGCACGCAGTGGAGGAAAAAAATAGTTGTCGGACTTCACCCTCTAGCTTTGTTGATCACTAATCGATGAAGTCGTTGTTGGGTTTCGGTGAAAGTGAAACGGGGGTAGAGGATGTGTTAAAAAATGAGTCGGTAACATTGGATTACGATGAATTAAATGGATTACGATGATTTAAAGATTAGGATGAGGGGGTGAATTTCTCAAATTCCACCTTTGCCCTTAAAATGGTTGTTAATACCTATTAAGTAACAAGAAGAATTTGCGTATTAATTTACATCAATTATTATAAAAACAAAGTATGAACTACACCAATTTGGTTTGGATTAGCCCTTATTGTTAGGGTGGTGTATGAGTTTCAACACGAAATTGCCTACTTATAGTTCCCTACAAGAAAAGGGGTAAGGGAGGAAATTGAGATATACGAATATATCAAAGAGAAAATTTAAAGAAACTGATGCCTTCTACATCTTGAGATTCAAGACCATTAACAAAATTGTTGAGCTATCGACAATTATGATGCTTGGTACAACATGCCGTCGGCCTAAGTCGACATTTTGCTTTGTTGTAATGTTGATGGCCTTTCTTGAAGAGGCTTGTTGATCGTTAGCTCACATGTGTCTATTATGGGTTGCTTGCTATTAATTGTGATTAGTAGTAGGTGTTAGGACTCTTAAAGTGTAATTTTGATGATGAAAAATCATAAGTTAAGACTAATATACTTCATCAATTATTTAAGATTAAATTACCCTAATATAGCTGACCAATCCTATAAAGTAACTAAAACTTGCCAAATATTTAGTAAAGTACCTAGAGTTTTCTAGATAGTTTGGTAAAGTCTTTGAAATCTTTTGAATAATTTGGTAAAGTATCTAATATTTTCTGAATAGTTTGGTAAAGTATCCATAGTCTTTTAGAAAGTTTGGTAAAGTATCTATTGATTGATTGGATAATTCGGTAAAGAATTCATCGTTGACTGAAAAGTTAGGTGAAGTATCTATTGTTAGTGAAATAATTCATACAAACTCTCTTGAGTTTGACGATAACTTTGAACAAGTCTTAGTAAAATAAAATAAACTTTTCCATTTTCTATAATTATAAGAATTTCTATTTTTTGTAGAACCTTATCTAGATTTTATTGTAGATCTTTATTAAATGATTGTTTCTTTATTTATGCAATATATATATTATTTATTTAGGGTTTAGAGATAACCACTTGACATTTATGCTTGTATGAGGTCATGCCAACTACTCTTTCATTTGTTTTACCAAAGATTTCACATATGATATTCTCACTTTGTTGGTGTTAGGATCATATGACTTCACTAGAGGAGGGTGAATGGTGATTTATTATTATTATAATTAAGTCTAATTTAATTAACAAGATAATTAAAAACAACCACTACAACAAAATAAATGTAAACATGTACATTAGAAAATAAAATAGGAACACAAGAAGATTTTTAAGTAGTTCACCTTTAATAACTATCCACCTCTAAGCTCAACTTAGGCTTCTACTAATTTCATTACCTATAAAACATTAGTTTTAAAGTCAAAGCTAGAACCAACTAACTAAATTTAAGCTTTCAAGTTGAACCTTTAAACCAACATTAATTAAAATTTTTAGGTTGAAGCATCTAACCAATAGTTCTTACAAATGTGAACTTCAGCACTTGAAGAGCCTTGTGATGCAATTTGATCATGATTCTTTAGGAAATGAAGATTTTCAACTTCTACGTAGCCTTAAACAATTTTTGTGTTTTCTATTTTTTGAATATTTGTATGCATGCTTTTTCTTCATGTTTTCTAATTACTTATATATCTTTAGATGTAATGTTTAGTAAGTTTCTAATCTTGTAAATCTATCGTCCTTGACTAAAAAATGTTAGTCCCAAAAATAGAAAGAATTTGTTGCTTAAATGGTTGAATGTTTTGTAAAATTAATCTTTAATTGATGGAGGCATAATATTATAAGTCTCTAAAAAATCCTGATTGAATGAATACTTAATTGACTTAAGTTTCTAGCATGATGTCATAGTGGTAGGAAAGGCGTACCATGGATGGTGAGAGGAAAGACATGACAAATTTTGTGCTAGTTATTACTCCATGCCTGTGTTACTATGTACATATTTGGAATACACATTTGATAAAAATTGATAGGACTATAATTAAACAAAAACTCATACTTGGTGCATTATCATTTTCAAACATCAAATATGGTTCACAAGAGTAAAGAAAAAAACTTATCATATATAAAACTACTACATGGTTCAAAGTAATTAGTACTTCATAAATATAACCATGACTACTGTTTGGGGTTGTTAAGTTAAATCAGAAAACTGGTCTATTTGGCGGTGCTAGAAGACTTGTATTGATTTGTCTTTATGCTTATATTAATAAATTCTTTTAGAAGTAAACAAATAACCTTTCACACAAATTAGATATTAAATTCAATTTGTATTTTAACTACAAGTGCATAGTGTATATTGTATTTGTGTGCAAGTACAGGTTGATCCCACAGAGATTGAGTAAGAATTGTGTACTGTTCCGATTTTTATATTGGAGTTTATATGTATTCAGTTAAGCACTTCATTGAGTTACAATTAACACAACGGACTTAGTTCGTGGAGTTATAGTTAACTCAACGGACTAACCTTGTAGACTTAAGTTAACTTCACGAGCCTATTTTTCTAATTAAATACTATTATTTACAAAGTAATTCAGCCAACCATTGGGCAGTTCCATAGAATGTAAATAATGTTAGTTAAGCTCTTTAATGTTAGTTAATATTAGATTTGTCATTAAGCAACACTAACATTTAGATATTTCAAACAGTAATCATTAAAGTCTTTAAGTATTTGGAATGAATCAATTTCAGTAAACAATAAACTATTTTCTATTTTTTGAATTAAACAAACATAAAACATTCACAATACTGACAATGATAACATTAATCACGATATAAAACAAACAATACAACACTTTAATACTAAATGTAAACACAGAAAATTTGTTGCTTTTGGTATTTTTGTTTTGATATGTTCCTAAAAATGAGCGAAAGGTGAAATGTAAAAATCTCTATCGATAGTAAAAACTTTCGTCACTATATGTGACACGATTATACCACTAAAAACTTAATCACTTACAATCTTGCCTCCTCTCCCTATAGAATCGCAAACCAAGACTTGTAAGTTGATCTCCTCTTTAGTATATTGGCATCAACCCGAAACTAAGGCTAAAAATTTTACGATCTCCTGAGATATGAGTCGGTGCTTGGTAAAAATGGCTTCCCTTCCTACGACATGATCACTTCTCACAGTGGTTGTTAGTCACCGTGTTTGGCTCGGAATCGACTCGACATCCAGAAAGTATCCTCACAGACCTCCGATGGTTGGTGATTTTGGTGGTGTTGGTGTGGAGCTTTAGGGAACTTCTGATGCTTCCTATAGTTAGCGCAATTCTCCACCACCCTTCACATGGTCTTTTTCTTCGTCTTTTATGTTTCTTTCAGTAGTAACTACTTCTGCTTAAATGATTGGTTGAATTTCCTTCATTCATATCAATGATGGTGATTTCTTCTTCATTCCATGAGTGAATTACTACGTAATACATGCAATCATGGTTTTCCTTTGAATTTCTTATTTTTGCAACCGCTATAGTAGCATGTTAGAAAATAAATGGTTTGTGGAGTTAGTGTAACTCAACAGACTTACTTCGTTGATTTAACTATAAAACACGTGTATAATTTTAACTCAACAAGTTCAGATATTTTGGATACTTACAAACCTAACTATCCGATGCTTAGACACATTTTAGATAGTTAGTAGATAACTTACCGAAAATCCACTTAAGTCATGCATTAATGTTACAACATGTGTACTTTAGGAAAAAATAAAATATTCTTTAAATGTTTAAAACATAATGTCCAGTATATTAAATATAACTCTTCGAAATAACAGAAACTTTGGAAACTTAGGAATTAAAAAGCTTGTAATTCACCGATAATTCAGAAATGTATTTAATTAACATTAATTCCCTGAAATTATGTAGATTCTTTCATTAAAGCATATAACAGTGCAATTATAACATAATAGCTTAATTCTCATATGATAAACTAAATATTATGCAATTAACCATCATTTAACCATTAATATTATGCACTTTTTCATTTTGAACACTTCCCCCTACTTAAACTTTGCTAGTCCCTTAGCAAACTACTAAGATCTAATTAGTTGGTCTTTCTAAAGTGCTAGAATTAATTCTTCATTTTTTCTTTAGAATACATAGATTAGATTAATGTAAAGATATTCTGTATTTTTCAGTAATCTATGTTACATTGTTGTCTCCTCTTCAACTTGTAAATATATTTAAACATATGTAAATTACATACAAAATATATTAGCATCACATAGATGGTAATTATATTATCATTGTTCTCTTTTCAATATCTGTTATCCTAAATTTTCTAATATGATTTCTAGAATAAATTTCAACTACATACGAATAAAAACACAATCCATCTCAATATGATTAAAACAAGAAGAATAATAAATTGTATCTCAAATAAACAACTTCAAAAGTCTAATCTAGATTCATACTTCAGTAATCTTAGATAATAGAAAATATATTTGATTCAAAAGATTTCTGTATTTCACAAAATACTTTTATCTTTTCAGAATAGTATATGCATATTTGTACTTTAAAAGTTAATTTGAAAAGCTTAAATCATACAAGAGCTTTCTAGTGTACCCATGTATCGAGTTTTCAATCAACAATCCTAGATCTGATCAAGATCTTAGGTTGTCAAATTTAAAGAGTCATTTTTCAAGTCAACAATCCTTACATACCTATCTGCTCAAGTACAAAAGTCTCGTGATCAAACAAATCAATAAACTTTCAAAGTTTTTTTTTCTTTTCAACACAATATATATACGTATTTCATTAATACAGATGCAATAAAACACAAATCTCATATAATCCTACTTCTATGATTTACTAAAAACATGAATCCATATCAATAAGCTCATACTTTTTCTATAGTTTAATAAGATTTACACATAAATCATTCTACAAGTTTAATCAATCAAATTAAATGTATCCTTGATCATATGCATCTCATTTAATCCAAAAATCAACATTTCAACTCTTTCAGGATTTCAGATCATTTACTAAGTTTCAGTTAAGCATTCTGATTTCTTTTTTTAAAATTGTGAAACTGTTAAACTCATAAAATTCAGTAAAAACATAAGATACTATATCTAGATTTGTATTAATAGTAAAAATTTTATAGCATCTTATATAAGATTCTAACATTCAAGCAATTATAGTTCTTAAAAATTTTACAATCTCAACTATCAAATAGTTATAGGAATTTTCAGTTAGTTACAACAAATTCATACTAAATTTTCAATTTCTACAGAATTTTGCAGCACCATCCTAGTCCTCTCATTAACAAAATTACTTGGATTTTAATATAATTACCTCCCCCCCCATACCTACATTTTGCATTGTCCTCAATGTAAAATATTTTACAGTAAATACAGTAAATGTTAGCAAGCATGAATATTGTTTCATTGACTTAACACCTAACTCAACGAATTGAGTTTGAATGTAAATTCAAGATAAGTAACCAATTACATACCTTGTTCTTTTGTATCTCTTTCAATATCTTCTGACTTTTGATTTTGAAAAACTTTTCATTCACAATTAAAAGCAGAATATATAACAAAATAGCAACTGAACAACAAAACATAAATTGTTAAATTAGTATCTTATGTGGAACCCAAGCCCTTATGCCTTTAGTGGTTTACAAGCAAGTTAGTTGGTTTCCTAGAACAGATACCAACAAACTAGATTGATATTTTATTTTTTTTCTTTTTCTTATAAAATAAAACTAAAACTAAAATTTTTTCTTTATTTTTTTTTCTAAAAATAAATGTAGAGTACACACAACATTAAAAGTACAAAATCATAGTTTAAGAACATGATTGAAAAGTAGTGACAAATGGAATAAACATGTCAGTCCAAGCAAACTTTTTACGCATAATTCTTCTTGCTATTAATTTTATTTTAATGTAGTATGCTTTCTTTTTTAACTTGTAGACTTGTAGTATGTTATCAATACTAAAGATAAGTGTATTACCATTAATAAATTGAAATGCAAAAACGGATCATTTTCTGTTCCAAGATAATGTAGTTGTTTCTATGTCTACATATATTTCAATATATTCCTCTTACCATTTCCATTCATTTAGGTCTTTCACAATCCATATTTGAAATTTCATCAATTCATCCCACTATCTTATCAGATGTAGGATCGTATGGCTACACAAGAGGGGGGTGAATTGTGTTTTTCAACTTTTTCCGATTATAATTGAAACTTCAATACTTAAAAACAAGTCAAGACACTATTTTCATAAAATCATTTTTATTCAAGGTTTCAATTACAGTATACAATTCAATTCTCCTCAGAAATTGTAGATGCAATTATATATCGATATCATGTTTCATCTATACAATTTCATAACTACAAACAGAGAAAACTAATTTACGGAATTTAAAACATTTCTCCCTATTTGAGATCTTTCTTCTTCTTCTTCTTCTTTCTTCTTCAGCAATTCTTCAGTGATGAATATCTTGTCTTTCTATGCTTCACTGAATTTTCTTTCTTCTGATACTTCAAATCTTTAGTGACATAAATCTTACATTTTTATGCTTCACTGAACTTTCTTCCACTTGAGAGTTTTTCGCCGAAGAGGTGTTTTTGATCCCTGAAAAGATTTTTCGTTTTGTGTGTAAGGATAGTTTGATCAACGAGAACTCTATGCCTTTTATACTGTATCTTCATTTCATGCATATCCTCCATGTTTAGTCACTACCAGTTTTCCACTTCTTCACATCTTTTCTTTTTCCTTCATCGAAACACACATGCTTTGACCCACGTTTACATTTCGAATTTTCTTTAATCATTAGTCTTGGATCTTTGAAAAATTTCCTACAAAATAAACTTTTTCTTCTAAAATTTTTCATCAAGTGTAATTAGAAGTTGTTACTTTAATGTTAACTAAATGAGTAACATAAGTAGATATTAACTTAATGTTTCTAACTTAACGAGTTCCTCATGTGCCATTTCACGTGACAAGTACTGTAGCTAACTTAATGAACTAAGTCCATGGTGTTACGCTAACTCAGCGAACCATCTCCGTTGTGTTATGATAATTCAACAAACCAGTAATAAACAAATGTTTTTATAATAAGAATTTTACCATGTGTAAAAATAACAACTTATGTTTTATAACGTTAACCTAACGTGTTGCCTTAGTGTTCAATATAGCAACTCAATGCGTTTAGTTATGCTAACTTAACGAGTTAAACATGAGCACCTCACGTGATACAATATAACATTCGTAACTTATAATTTCACCACGTGTATAACACTAACTTAACGAGTTCGTCTCTTCTTTTACTCACTAACTTTAGCGAGTTCTCACGCAACATATTTTAACCTTTAAGCCTCTAACTTAACGAGTTGTCTAAATGTGCACTATTCATGATACAAAAGATATAATTTTAAAACATATCATGCTTTTCAATAAAAACACATGTTAACTAACGTTTAGTTAAATGAGAAATTAATGCAATGAAACGACTAGTTATTAACTTAGTATAATTTCAGATCCAATACAGACAAGTATTTATGTCAGTAAGCTTTTTCTATATTAATTGATGATTTTCATTTCTTTTCACAAGCAATAGTAGTTGAGCAAATATGATTATTTTCATTCAGCATACATCATCAAAACAAAATACTTAACAATCTCCCCCTTTTTGATGATGACAAAACCATATTAAATCAATTATTAAATATGTTTAACTCAACAAAGCCCTTTCATTGGGTTAACTTTTTAATTCAACAAACAAGTTTGTTGACTTAAGTTCACTTAAGCTTATGTCTATTGTTTGTGTAAAAATCACTCTTAGAAATAAAACTTTCAGATGTCAATAATTATATAAGTATCATTTCTCCACCTTTCATTATATAATCATCTGTCAGATTACAATAACCATTTAAATATCATATCTCTTTATAATATATGCAATTAAAATCATAATCATCTTTTTATAATATTTCTCCCCCTTTTTGTTATTAATCAAAAAGATAATTACAGATAATATATATATATATAGTAAGAGATATATTTACAACAACTCTTTCTGTAAACAATAATAAGAATAGAATGCATTTATAGAAAAAAATGTATTGTTCAATGAATCAAACAAGGAATACAAACATTACATTTTATATTTAGAAATAAGCAAATATATAGTTAATGATCCCTCTTAAGTATATCACTTATAGCATTACATATTTTATCTCCTAGATGCCTAATATCATTTCTGATGTCGTTCATCACTACATCTAAGTCAAGAGGTAGTTGGAGTTGCTATTCTGCTCGAACTGAATAACTTGGTTGTTGTTGTTGTATATGGTCTGTACAATTGGGTTGTTGTTGTTGTTGTCGTTGAGGTTTATGCATGACCTAGAATCGTTGCAAATCTTTTACACTAAATGCTCTCATGCCTTTAGTTTCAGAGGGCCAAGTAGATAAATTCAATTGGCTTGCAATGAGTCTACATACAGCATCACCATAAAATAACTTTGAACTCATATGCTGTAGTTGAGAAGTGAAAACATCAAACCAATTGATTTGAATTCTATTTAGTAGGCTATAAGTTGCATATAAACAACTTCTGTTGACTTCCATATTGTGTCCTGACATAAATTTGCATGCAATATATTTGCAATAAACCTTGCCTTTGCATTCAGATTTTCCATTAATCTCATTTCAGTATATACATCTGGAATTTTTGATAAAGACTGAATGTTCCATTCCAATTGTCTAATCATGTTAAATCTGTTTGTAACAACAACACCTTCATTCTTTAATCCCAACACTTCAAAAATTAACTCAGGAGATAATGTGAACTCCTATTGATTTATTTGAGTTTTCAGTATGTTGCCATTCTTGACCAGATTGCTATAAAAAGTTGTAATAAGCTCTTTGTATTGCTTTCATTTCGTTCCAACTAGCAAGAATTGAATGAGGCCTTGAAACTCAAATAGATCTCTCATTTCCATCAAATTTCTGAATTTTATTGGACGAGCATGCAGAATCTGACATGTAATTAAATTATTGTATTTCTGTAATACTTTTTCAAATCTAAAATGAATTGAATTACCTTGAATTTGTAATACTGTACACAAAGAAGGTGATACCTGAAGCCTTGATTCAGAGTTTAATTCATCTTCAGGAACCTCTTCTTCAAAATGAATGTCATGTTGTTCCTCTGTGAATATATTTTCTTGAAGCTGCTTAGGTAAGCTTGATTCTTCAGCTTCAACAGTGTAAGGAACATTTTCAATATGCTCAACATTCATTTGTTCAGTCTCTATAGAATCTTCAGAGTTCAATTTTTCCATAAATTCTACAGCTAGTGTATCTATCTGTAATTGTTCATTTTGTTCAACAAATATTTCTATTAATACATGTTGTGAATTCTCAAACTCTGCTTCTATAGATTCTGAAGAAGGCTGGTTGATGTTTAGCTCTTTTGGAGTCTTAACTTGTTCAATATCTGCTACTCTAGATAATTCAGCCTGTGAACTAGTTACTACCTCAACATTTTCAATTATATCTGCAATAACTTGTTCAATGTCAGGTGCTTGACGCTCTGATTTTTTAATTTCTGCATCATCAGGACTTGTACTAATAGAAAAACTTGAGCTCATGTTTGACTTGGATTTCTTCTCAAGCTTTCTAGAAAAGGAAAATAAAGTCTCATTATTTTCATCAGTTTCAGTATGTTCGGAGCTGATGAGTTTATCAAATGCACAATAAGGTACAATGTTTGATTTTCCTTCTTCTATAATATTTCTGTTTCTCCTATTTAAGTATTGTTGTTTTCTTTTCAAATTGCTCCATAAAAGTTTTCTGCTTTAGTTCTTCAAAGGCACTTTCTATTGCTATAGCCTTTCGAAGACTTTCAACTTTTCTTTTATCAACAACAATATTTGATTCTAATTGTTTTGAATATAAAGGGGTAGGTATAGCAGATTCATGTTCTTCCTCAAATGGTTGTAGTCGTGTACCACTAATAGGAGTTTGAGGAATTCTATTTAATGAACATATACCTTTTTCCATATATTTTGCATACTGTTCCAAAAATGCAATTTCAGCACATTTCATTCTGTATTCTCTATCATATTTACTATGAATACCCATGTATGTAATATTTGCATCAATATGTTGAAGTTGTTGTCTAACTTCATCTAATATACCCTGAGGAAAGAAGTAATCTCTATAAATTTCTACTAACCTTTTGTCCACTCGAAATATTTTCTTGAACCAAGTGCGTGGAACTTCATCATTGTCTATTTCTTTTCCTTTTGCATCTCCTCTGCTTTTGCCTTTTCCTCTGCCACGACCTTTGTAGAACTTGGAGACCATCGTCGCAGGTTGTAACAACAACAAGCGAAAAATATTTTCTTGAAAAAGTTTACAAATAACCTAAGTCCCCATGTAATAAGTGTTAAAATAGGGTTTTAGGCGAATAACTCAACGTGAAGAGAAGTCGGGTTTAGATATTAAATAAATATTGAATAAAATTTATTCAATCAAGGTACCCAAAATATTCAAGTATAACTCATTGAGTTAACTAACCTAACGAGTAAAACACTATCTAGAGGTAGTTTTATACGTTACCTTATCTAACATAACGTTTAGTTAGTATAATTAAAATAATTTTCGGATGCTTCCAACTGAAACGTTCCGAACATATCACAATAGCTATACCTTATCATTTTCGTGAGAACATTGTAAACTATTCTAACATTCCTGTCCTTTGAATCTAAAATAGTTTGTTTGTCCTTTTAAATTATTTCATCAAGGTTTTAAGAGGACATTAATTCAGATTAACCAAGATTTGTATTCTGAATTATATTAATCTATTTTTGGACATTGTTAATCCTCCCCCTACAAATATACTTCTTATATATTCAATAACATACAAAATATACTTGTATAACAATAGATGTTAAGTATAACTATACTTTTAAATTTTGTTTTCAGAAACTTCCGTTATTCTGACTTCATCAAAAATGATTTCTAGAATTAATTCTTACTGTATATGAATCAAAACACAACATTGAACTCTATATGATTAATTCAAGGAGAATAAAAGAATGTATCTCAAATAAACGTTTTCAAAAGTACTACTATTGATTCAATAAATCAGTAGTCATATTGGTAGAAACTATATTCGATTCAAAGATATCTGTAATTAATGAAACAACTTTTTCTTTTCAAAATAGTAAATATTGATAATTTTCTTTAAAAGTTAGTTTGAAAAGCTTGAATCATACAAGAGCTTTCTAATGTACCTGTGTAATGAGCTTTCAGTCAACAATCTCAGATCTGATCAGGACCTTAAGTTGCCAGATTTAAAGAATCCTTTTTTAGGACAACAATCCTTACATATCTATCTGCTCAAGTACAAAAGGCTTGTGATCAAACTAATCAATAAACTCTCAAAGATTTTCACTTTGTAAGCACTTTTCATTTTAAGCACAGTATATATGTATTCCATTAATACAGATGCAATAAAACACAAATCTCATACAATTTTTACTTCTATGATTTTATTGAGAATATGAATTAGTTTCAATAAGCTTATACTTTCAATTAACAGTTTAAGATGAGTTACATATAACTTATTCTACAAGTTTAATCAATTAAATCAAATTTATGCATGATCATATGCACTTTCCTTAATTCAAAGAAAACGCTTAATCAAAATTTCAGAATGTTAGAAGTATTTAATGTTTTTCATTTACACTTCCACTTAAAATCGTAAAAACCATTAAAATTGATAAACTACTTAAAATCAATAAGATACTACTATGATTTTACAATAAATACATAGTATCTTAAGCAGTAGTTTTGATATTACTTTAGATATTTATGATAAGTATATAATAACTATGAGGTGAACAACATCATCAATACTATTTATCTTTTTATGTGGAGTTTAAGCATTTTACACATCACATAGCCTACAAATACCCAAATTTAATCAAATGTTGCAGAATGTATTTTCGTCTAGATGTTTTGTAAATATATCAACTAATTGATTTTTATTAGACACAAATTCTAATTTAAATTTTCCTTTAATTACGTTATCTCTTAGAAAATGACGTCTAACCTCTATATGCTTTGCTCTTGAATGTAATACAGGATTTTTGGAAAGATTTATTGCAGAACTACTATCACAATAAATCTCAGTTGAATCATAAGATAATCCAAAATCTTCTAAAGTTTGCCTTATCCACAGAATCTGAGTACAACACAGTGCAACAGCAACATATTTAGCTTTTGTAGTAGAAAGTGCTACACAGTTTTGCTTTTTACTAAACCATGACACCAAATTATTTCCCAATAATTGACATGTGCCACTAGTACTCTTTCTATCAGATTTAGATCCTGCATAATCAGCATCAGTATATCCTATAAGATCTATTGAACTATCCTTAGAATAATACAGTCCGAAATGTTTAGTTCCTTGTATATATCTAAATATTATTTTAACTGCAATTGAGTGTGATTCTTTAGGATTAGATTGAAATCTAGCACAAACACATACAGCAAACATAATATCAAGTCTACTAGCAGTCAAATAAAGTAAGGAACCAATCATACTTCTATATTTTCTTTGATCTATTGATTTTCCTATGTCATCAATATCTAACTTTAAAGAAGTACTCATAGGAGTTCCTCGAATCCTTGTATCATTAAAATTAAATTTCTTAAGCATTTCATCTACATATTTTTCTTGATTTAAAAATATACCTTTATCCATTTGCTTAATTTGAAGTCCTAGAAAATATGAAAGTTCTCTTATCATACTCATTTCAAATTGATTAGTCATCTCTTCAGAGAATATTTTTATCAGCTTATTAGAGGTTGCTCCAAAGATTATATCATCCACGTATATTTGAACAACAATCTGATCTTTACCATCTCTCTTGATAAATAGAGTATGATCCACTTTTCCCATGATATAGCCTTTTTCTATTAAAAAAGTAGATAATCTTTCATACCATGATCTAGGTGCTTGCTTCAAACCATATAAGGCTTTCTTCAATTTATACACAAAGTCAGTATTTTTAATATCTTCAAATCTAGGTGGTTGTTTTACATAGACTTCTTCATTAATTAAACCATTTAGAAATGCACTCTTTACATCCATTTGAAATAATTTAAAATCTATATAACAAGCATAGGCCAATAATATTCTAATACTTTCTAACCTAGCCACAAGAGCAAATGTTTCATCATAATCTAGTCCTTCTTCCTATGTATACCCTTGTGCAACTAATCTAGCTTTGTTCCATATAACTTGACCAATTTCATTAGTTTTGTTTCTAAAGATCCACTTTGTACCTATTATAGACTAATTTTCTGGTGGAGAGACTAATTCCCAAACATCATTTCTGATGAATTGATTTAGTTCTTCTTGCAATTCCACTATCCAATTTTCATCAGATAATGCTTCTTCTATATTCTTTGGTTCCACCATAGAAACAAACATACACATACTATTTAAAATTATTGAAGCTCTAGTTTTAACTCCCTCATTAATATTACCAATGACTTGAGTAATGAGATGTGATGAAGAATAACACCAATTTCTCTGATTTTCCTCAATATTCTCATCAACATCTGAAGGTTCATCATTTTCATCATTAGTTTGATCATCTAAGTTCATATTTTTGATTTTCTTAGATAAATCTTCAATCTCTCTATTGATCTCTAACTCTTTTGGGAGATTGATCATATCATCATTATCAACTTTAGATTGAGATTCTCTAAAAGAATTTTCATTGAAGCTTACATGGAGGGTTTCTTCAATAGTCCTAGAAGTCTTGTTATATACTCTATAGGCTTTACTTCTAGTAGGGTAACCTACAAAAATTCCTTCATCCGCTTTGGCTTGAAATTTATCCCTTCTATCCTTAGTATTAAGAATAAAACACTTGCAGCCAAATTGTTTTATATAGGAAATTTTTGGAACCCTATTAAACATAATTTCAAAAGGAATTTTATTAACACGAGGTCTTAAATGACTTCTGTTAATAACATGACAAGCTGTATTCACTACTTCAGCCCAAAGATTTTGAGGTAACTTTTGTTCATTCAACATAGTTCTGGCCATTTCCTGAAGTGATCTATTCTTTCTCTCAACAACACCATTTTGAGACGGTGCTCTTGGAAAAGAAAAACTCTGATCAATGCCATGATCTATACAATAATTATCCATTTGATCATTATCAAATTCAGTACCATGATCACTCCTAAGTTTTTGAATAGAGTCACTTTGTTCATTTTGAACAAAATTGC
Source organism: Cymodocea nodosa (assembly GCA_036874045.1). Classification (NCBI taxonomy): domain Eukaryota; kingdom Viridiplantae; phylum Streptophyta; class Magnoliopsida; order Alismatales; family Cymodoceaceae; genus Cymodocea; species Cymodocea nodosa. The sequence continues at coordinate 16,483,880 of JAZBRI010000003.1, read as the reverse complement.
AAAACATTTTAAATTTTTCAAAAACTTCTGTCTTAGATGCTAGAAAATATACCCAAGTGTATCTAGAGAAGTCATCTACTAAAACAAATACATACCGTTTACCACCAAGACTCATGATTCTTGTTGGTCCAAATAGATTCATATGTATAAGTTCTAAGACTCTCTTGCTTGAAATATTAGTTTTGGATTTGAAAGAGTTTTTGTGAAGTTTACCTAACTCACATGCATCACACATAATGTCCTTTGAGTATTTAATCTTGGGTAAATCTCTCATAAATGTTTTCTAGATAGTTTATGTAACAGTTTCATATTCATATACCCAATCCTTCTATGCCATAGATATGCATCACTAGTTTCAACTAGCAAACATGAATTTAAATCAACAACACTAGAAGGTAAAGATAAAATACATATAGAACCTTTTCTTTTAGCAATAAACTTAATTTCATCTGTATTTTTATTAATAATTTTGCATACATTATCTTTAAACACTACATAATATCCATTCTTAGTTAGTTTTATAACACTTAACAAATTAAATCCTAGGTTTTTTACATATAGTACATTCGAAATAACACAAGTCGAAGTTATTTGAACATTACCCATACCTATGATTTTATCCTTGCTTTTGTTTCCAAATGTTACACTTCCATTCATGGTATTTGTAAAATTTTGTAATAGACTTTTCTGTCTGGTCATGTGACTTGATGCTCTACTGTCCAAGATCCATTTTGATGTTGTTTCCTCTTGCAAAACAAATTAAGAAAAACTTTTTTTTGGTACCCAATGTTGTTGAGGACCAAGTTCATTAAACGCATATTTCTTCTTTTTGTTTAAAAATAGTTTAACATTATCATTTACATTCTTATTAGTTGTAAGTACTATAGACTTATTTTTAACATCATACTTACTTATAGTATTATTTCTCTTATAATCATTCTTTTTGTTTTCAAGTGTAGTATAATCAAGACCAAATCGATTTTTATAAGATGTTAATTTGTTTTGGTTATGCTCATACATTTCAGTAAGTTCATACCAAGATTTTGTACTTTTATTTGAATTTTCAGTACATACAAAATCTTTTTCTACACATAAATTTTCAAATAAAGAACATGCAGAATGAGTAATTGGTCTAACACTAGTGTTTTGAATTACATGCTTGGGTTTTTGAATTTCCAATTTACTACAATTGTTTGAAATTTTAGAAACATTAGTAATTGAATTTCCAGAACAAGAAACAAGATTTTTAGAAACATTTATAATCATGTTAGAAGTACATTTTGACAAATCACATTGATTTATATTATTACTACATGATTCATCCCTTGGAGTACCTACTTCTACATATTTATTACCTTGTTTCATGATAAAAGGAATTTTAGTCTTAGATTTACTTGAACTGCAACTAACAAATCCTTTATTGGATTGAGATTCAGGATAATCAAATCCTAAGCCAAATTTATATGACACCGCAGGGGTACTAGTTAGTTTGTCTAACTTAGTTTGACTTAAATTCTATTTCTCAATGGTAGAATTTAAATCTAGCTCTCTCAATTTTAATTTATCTATCTCTAATTCAAGTTCATTTATATTGTTTCTCAACATTTCATTTTCAGATTCTATCTTTAATTTTTCAGCATTTGTATTCTATATTTGTTCATATAAGACACATTCATTAAATCTAAATTTATACAAATCTCTAGCATGATTTTCATTATCACATTTAAACTTTTTTAAAGTAGTAGACAGGAAACAATTTTCTTCTTCCACAATGGATAAAGAATTTCTAATATTCTTATTTTCTAGTTTACAAACTTTAAGCTTTTATAATAATGCATGACAAGCACATAATAATTCATCAAAGTTAAAATATGAATGACTTTCAGGATAAGATATTACCTCAGACTCATCTGCCATGAAGCACACATGAGCAACGTCTTCTAACTCTTGTTCTCCTTCTGAATGTGAAGATTTTGATGATGATTCCTTAGATTCAAACTCTTCAGACGTGTTATCTCAAGTGACTGTAATGCTTTTATGTGTTGTTAAATTAACGGCAAAAGCACAAATTTTACATTTATAACCGCAAGCGCACGGTGCCCATTGTAATAAGCATGTGCAAGTACGGGTCGAATTCATAAGGAGTTTGTCTTAAATAATTTTATTAAAATGATTATTTGATAAAACATCCACTCTATTAATTCTACAATTAAAACTCTAATTACATGCAATTAAGTTACAATTTACAAAAATACAATAAAGATTTCAAAGGTAGCATAAAACTTGTTAATTCCTAGAGCTAATAGCTAGAACACTCAAGAAAATCTTAAGTTCACATTTTTGGAATTACAGAAATTTGTACGAATTCTAACTCTTCTTCCTTCCAACTTGGACATTGAAAAATCCAGAGAAAATATTGGTTGGAAAGGTCATCGAGTTATCTTTAAAATGGAAGTGATTTATAGAACTAATTCACTCTAGGTTGCTGCCAAAGTCGGATATAGAAATAGTGCGCAAAACGATTCTGAAAACTTTTCAAAAACGCATTGTTGGTTTAAAAATCATAACTCAATCAAATCTTCATGAAATACCACGAAATCACCGTGCCTTGAAAGATAACTCGATTCTCTAATCAGGAAAATTTACAAGAAAACATTTCTGAACGTACAAAAGCAAGGCAACACGAAGGCGTCGAGCACAATTTCTGTCGCTTGACCAGTAAAACAGAGCAGATGCTACCTTCGAAAGGAAAATCGAAAAACTGAAGAAATGCATTCTAAAAAATTCCAACAACACTACATACGTGTTGTACACTTAAATTACTTACAAAAAAATCTATAACACTACATATAACTTAGATAAATCAAGTCGTACAACATATAACAAAACAAAACATGTATTGGAATTTACAGCAAATAGGATATACACGCATTCACAAGGGTTAAGAGTTAGTTTTATGCACAACATTCACATATTCACATGAAGCAACTATATTCCATGAGATCTAATCTAAAAAAACTATTTAAATTAAAGAAATAATGATTTAACAAAGATCCTAAACATGCATACATTTATAAATTAAAAATACCTAAATACTCATACACATTTTATATGAAAATATGTTTACAAGTATGAGGATTTCTCCCTTCTCTTTTACCTTTAATTCATCCACTTCTCTTCAAGCATTTGATCCCTATTTGATGATGAACCACTTTGTCCGCTCCTCTACAAGGCTGTCACCACTTGCAAATCACGTCCAAAGGGGAACCGCCTATGTTTGCTTTGGAGAAAATGGGTTGCACGTCCTCAATCCACTTCCAAGATATACGGATTTGTTGGCTTTCCTCTCAATTTTGATGCTTCCTATTACCTCATCTTGAAGATCACGTCCCAAGCTCTTCCAATGCTGCACACGTGCCTCCAATACCATCGATTTCACCCGTGGAGGTCCTTCCGTATGTCGGCTTGGAGTGGAGAGAAGGAGGTCTTCTAGTATGAGGGGGAAGGCGCCTAATAAGCTCACCAATCTTGGAGGAAAACACTTCCAAAATCTTGAGTGGAAGAGGATGGACGAAAATTGGAGTTGGAGTTCTTGCCCTTGCGTGGAGGAGAAAGAGGAGATGATCTTTCGTTTGGCCAACCATCCTCTTTTACTTTCCATTATCATCCATCTATGGAAATATTTCAAACACCTTCCAATTTGTGGCCTCTAATTTAGGCAAGCTTTAATCATTGATTGATTGATTGGTGGATTGATTTGGAGTTTGAATTGGACGACCATGAGTTGTTGATTTCCCATGATTTAATCCAAGGATCTACGTCCTCACCTACAACAACTCAAAAGATAACATTAAATGCATATGCACATTACACATAAATTGCTACACAATTATAAAGCAAAAATGAAATGTGCATAATATATTGCTTGCTCAATTGAGGATTATTTGATTTCATATCTTAATGATAATTCTTTTAATATATGCATGAAATCAATATATAAATTACTTATATCTACACATGGGCTAATTGACTAGGTGTTAATTTAATAAAGGATAAATTTGTGCATTATTGACTATTTAACCAATAAAACATGCATAGTTCTAAAATATGATTTTCATGTAATCCTTCATAAGAACATATATAATGATGACTTATAATCCTTAATATGCATGAATTAACATATATAAAATGCACAAATTGATACTTTACAGTTACCTTCAAAACTTTTTTCTTGTAAAACTTTTTCTGAGTTTTCTGAGTCGACTTCTTTTGATTTGTCCTACTTTGCTTTTCATTTTTCCTTATAGGACAATCTAGAGAAAGATGTCTAGGTTTCTTGCAATTGTAACATACATACTTTCTAGATAAAGAATTCTTGTCATTTAGTGATTTTGACGTTGAGGGTTTATCATTCTTGTTCCTTTGCTATTTCCTAGCTTTCCATGCCTTTTTGAATTTCCTAGTCAGCAAAATCAAATCCTCGTCAGAATTAATAGATATATCAGAATCTGAATTAATTTCAAAGGCTATTTCTTTCTTCATTTTTAGTTTGTTGTGACTCAATGATTCATTTAATTGAACTTCATAAACTGTTAAGTTTCCGATAAGTTCATTCATGGTATAAACATTTAAATCTCGTGATTTCTCAATTGATGTAACTTTTTGAGACCATTTAGAACTTAGGGATCTGAGAATTTTCCTCACCAAATCCTTCTATTCAAAATTCTTTCCTAAGCATTTTAAAGAGTTTATGATATCAAGAAATCTGGAAAACATCTCAAAAATACTTTCGTTTTCATGCATCTTAAAGAGTTTATACTTATGAATCAACATGTTTATTTTAGTCTCTTTAACTTGAGAAGTACCTTCATGTAAAACTTTTAATGCATGCCACACCTTATAAGCAGATTTAGATGCCGACACTTTACTGAACTATTCATAACTCAATGCACAAAAAAAAATATTTTAACCCTTAGCATTCAGAGTTTCATTTTCATTTTCAGTAATTGTCCAAGAATTATAAGGGGTAGTGTTTAGAATAAAAAAGTGCATATTATTAACGGTTAAATGATGGTTAATTGCATAATATTTAGCTTATCATATAAGAATTAAGCCATTAAGTTATAATTGCACTGTTATATGCTTCAATTGAAGAATCTGCTTAATTTGGGGGAATTAATGTTAATTTAGTACATTTATGAACTGTCGGTAAGTTGCAAGCTGTGAAATTCTTAAGTATCCAAAATTTCTGATATTTTCGAACAGTTATGTTTAACATACCGAACATATTCAGACAGTTATGTTTAACAGACCGAACATGTATCAGATAGTTATGTTTAAATTGCCGAACAGTTATGTTTTGAGAGAATATTTTACTATTTCCTGAAGTACACGTGTCGAAACCATAATGAATGACTTAAGTGAACTTTCAGTGAGTTATCTATAACTATCCGAAATTGCAGTTGGGCATCAGATAGTTATCCCTATTGTTGAGTATTTTTGTTTTGATGATGTGTGCTGAATGAAAATAATCATATTTGCTCAATTACTATTGCTTGTGAAAAGAAATTAAAATCATCAATTAATACAGAAAAAGCTTAATGATATAAATACTTGTCTGTATTGGATTTGAAGTTAATAACTAGTCGTTTCGTTGCATTAATTTCTCATTTAGCTAAACGTTAAGTTAACGTGTGTTTTTATTGAAAAGCATGATATGTTTTAATGTTATATCTTTTGTATCATGAACAGTGCACGTTTAGACAACTCGTTAAGTTAGAGTTTTGTTTGTATAGAGGTCACGTGAGAACTCGTTAAGTTAGAGGCTTAAAGGTTAAAATAGGTCACGTGATAACTCGTTAAGTTAGTGAGTAAAAGAAGAGACGAACTCGTTAAGTTAGTGTTATACACGTGGTGAAATTATAAGTTACGAATGTTGTATTGTATCACGTGAGGTGCACATATTTAACTCGTTAAGTTAAAATAACTAAACGCGTTGAGTTGCTATATTGAACACTAAGGCAACACGTTAGGTTAGTGTTATAAACTTAAGTTGTTATTTTTGCACGTGGTAAAATTCTTATTTTAAAAACATTTGTTTATTACTAGTTCGTTGAGTTATCATAACACAACAGAGATGGTTCGTTGAGATAGCATAACACCATAGACTTAGTTCGTTGAGTTAGCTACAGTACTTGTCACGTGAAATAGCACATGGTGAACTCGTTAAGTTAGAAATGTTAAGTTATATATATATACTTGTGTTACTCGTTTAGTTAACATTAAAGTAACGACTTCTTATTACACATGAAAAATTTTTGGACGAGAAAGTTTATTTTCAGGAAATTTTTCAGAGATACAGGACTGATGATTAAAGAAAATTTGAAATATAAACGTGGGTTATAACGTGTGTGTTTCGATGAAGGAAAAAGAAAAGACGTGGAGAAGTGGAAAACTGGTAGTGGTTAAACGTGAAGGATATGCATGAAATGAAGATACAGTATAAAAGGCATAGAATTCTCGTTGATCAATTTATCCTTGCACACCAAAAAGAAAAATCTTTTCAAGGATCAAACCATCTCTGCACACCAAAAGAAAAATCTTTTTTAGGGATCAAAAACACCTCTTCGGGAAAAATCTCTCAAGTGGAAGAAAGTTTAGTGAAGCATAAAAAGGTAAGATTTTCGTCATTGAAGATTTGAAGTATCAGAAGAAAGCAAATTTGGTGAAGCATGAAAAGACAAGATATTCGTCACTGAAGAATTGCTGAAGAAGAAAAAGAAGAAGAAGAAAGATCTCAAACAGGGAGAAAAGTTTTAAATTCCACAAATTAGTTTTCTCTGTTTGTAGTTATGAAATTATTTAGATAATACATGGTATCGAAATATAATTGCATCTACAATTTCTGAGGAGAATTGAATTGTATATTGTAATTGAAACCTTGAATAAAAATGATTTTATGAAAACAATGTCTCGACTTGTTTTTGAGATTTAAAGTTTCAATTATATTTCAGAAAATATTAAAAATACACAATTCAGCCCCCTCTTGTGTAGCCATACGATCCTAAACCTGTAACTCTCCGAAATCTCTTTTTATTTAGAAAATAGCTGAGGACACGTGCCATGTTTTGGGAAATTGACTTAAGTGGATTTTCGGTGAGTTAGCTGTAACTATCCGAAATTGCATCTGAGCATCGGATAGTTAAACCTGTAACTCTCTGAAATGTTATTTTATGATTAAACTGCTGCTGACACGTGTTGAGATTTGGTAGATTTACTTAAGTTATATATCGGTGAGTTATTTATAACTATCTGAAATGCACCTTAGCATTGGATAGTTAAGTTTGTAACTTTCCAAAATTGCACTTGAGCTTCGAATAGTTAAATTTATGCACGTGTTTTATAATGAAATCAACGAAGAAAGTCCGTTGGGTTATCTCTAACTCCATGGACTATATATTTTCTAATATGCCACTTTAGCGGTTGCAGGAACAGACAGTTGGAAGAGAAAAACCACGTTTGCACGTATCGCGCAGGGAAAGAAATCATGACCATTGATATGAATGAAGGAAATCCAACCGACCATTCAAGCAGAAGAAGTTACTACTAAAGAAATATAAAAGAAAAGAAGAAAAAAAGAAGAGGGGTTTGATCGATGGGCGAATAGTGTGTGTAGAGGAGGATCGGCAACGCAATTCTTTGAAGTACCACACCAACCATCATCATCACCATCATCACCACCATAATCACCAACCATCGGAGGTCTGTGAGGATACTTGCCTGATGTTGGGTCGATTCCGAGCCAAACACAGTGCCTGACAACCACTGTGAGGAGTGATCGCGTTGCGGGAAGGGAAGCCATTTTCACCAAGCGTCGACTCATATTTCAAGAGATCGTAAAACTTTTAGCCTTGGCTTCGGGTTGATGCCTGTATGCTGAAGAGGAGATCATCTTGCAATTCTAGACTCGCGATTCTATAAGGAGAGGAGACAGGATTGTAAGTGGTTTAATTTTCAGTGGTGTAATCGCGTTGCAAGTAGTGTCGGAAGTATTTACTGTCAAGTGAGATTACTTTACATTTCACCTATCACCCATTTCCATGTTCATATTAAAACAAAAATACCAAAAACAATTTATCTATGTTTGTATGTTGTATTTGAGTGTTGTATTGTTTGTGTTGTATTGTGATTAATGTTATCTTTATCAATGTTGTGATTGTTTTATGTTTATTTTAGTTTTACAGTTTACTGAAATTGGTTCATTCAAAAGACTTAAAGATTTTAATGGTTACGGTTTGAATTATCTGAATGTTAGTATTGCTCAATGATAAATCCAATGTAATTAACATTAAAGAGCTTAATTGATGTTATTTATAATCTATGGAATCGCCCAATGGTTGGCCAAATTCCTTTGTAAATAGTAGTATTAAAAAGAAAAGTCAGGCTCGTGGAGTTAATTTAAGTCCACGAGGTTAGTCCGTTGAGTTATCCATAACTCAACGCACTTAGTCCGTTGAGTTAGCTGTAATTCAACGGAAAGCTTATTGAATATATAAATTTGATTTTTAACAAACGAACAGTTTTCAAGTTCGTCAGCAATTCCCTATGGGATCGACCTGTACTTGCACACTGATACAATAAATACTATGCACTTGCAGTTAAAGTACAAATTGGAATTAATATCTAAATTGTATTAAAGGTTGTTTGTTTACTTCTAAAAGAAAGAATAGGCATAAAGATAAATTAACTAAGTAAAAACAGAAGTAACAAATCCAAGTTTTTCTAGTGTAGTGCTGGGAAAAACCAAGCAGGTAGATAATGGAGTATATGGTTTAGAAATCATGAACCACAACTTATGATCTATGAAGAAAAATAGTCATCCTATATTTCCAATATTCAAAATGTATTCCATCAAATAAAGGAGGACAATTAAGATTTTGGCCTTCATATAAAGAAAAATTACCATTTCCAGTAGCCATCTTACCTTAGATTTTTCAAACTATTTGATTTTAAACATTCTAAAAACTTTAAAACAACTTGAGCCTTAAATTAAGAAAGTTAAACGTATGCTCAGATATTAATTTCTGTTTAAAAACAAGGAAGGTAGAATAAGCAATGATATTAAATGAGTTGGTATCGATTTTATATCAAAGATTATTAACAAAGCTCTAATACCACTTGTAGGATCGTTTGGCTACACAAGAGGAGGGTGAATTGAGTTTTTCAACTTTTTCCGATTATAATTGAAACTTCAATACTTAAAAACAAGTCGAGACACTGTTTTCTTAAAATCATTTTTATTCAAGGTTTCAATTACAATATACAATTCAATTCTCCTTAGAAATTGTAGATGCAATTATATATCGATACCATGTTTCATCTATATAATTTCATAACTACAAACAGAGAAAACTAATTTGCGGAATTTAAAACATTTCTCCCTATTTGAGATCTTTCTTCTTCTTCTTCTTCTTTCTTCTTCAACAATTCTTCAGTGACGAATATCTTGTCTTTTTATGCTTTACTGAATTTGCTTTCTTCTTATACTTCAAATCTTCAGTGACGTAAATCTTACCTTTTTATGCTTCATTGAACTTTCTTCCACTTGAGAACTTTTCCCCGAAGAGGTGTTTTTGATCCTTGAAAAGATTTTTCGTTTTGCGTGCAGAGATAGTTTGATCAACGAGAACTCTATGCCTTTTATATTGTATCTTCATTTCATGCATATGCTCCACGTTTAATCACTACCAGTTTTCCACTTCTTCACGTCTTTTCTTTTTCCTTCATCGAAACACACACGTTCTGACCCACGTTTACATTTCGAATTTTCTTTAATCATCAGTCTTGGATCTCTGAAAAATTTCCTGCAAAATAAACTCTCTTCCAAAATTTTTCATCAAGTGTAATAAGAAGTCGTTACTTTAATGTTAACTAAACGAGTAATACAAGTAGATATTAACTTGACGAGTTTCTCATGTGCCATTTCACGTGATAAGTACTATAGCTAACTTAACGAACTAAGTCTGTGGTGTTACGCTAACTCAACGAACTATCTCCGTTGTGTTACGATAACTCAACGAATCAGTAATAAACACATGTTTTTATAATAAGAATTTTACCACGTGCAAAAATAACAACTTAAGTTTTATAACGCTAACCTAACGCGTTGCCTTAGTGTTCAATGTAGCAACTCAACACGTTTAGTTATGCTAACTTAACGAGTTAAACATGAGCACCTCATGTGATACAATATAACATTCGTAACTTATAATTTCACCACGTGTATAACACTAAGTTAACGAGTTCGTCTCTTCTTTTACTCACTAACTTAACGAGTTCTCACGTGACATATTTTAACCTTTAAGCCTCTAACTTAACTAATTGTCTAAACGTGCACTGTTCATGATACAGAAGATATAACTTTAAAACATATCATGCTTTTCAATAAAAACACACGTTAACTAACGTTTAGTTAAATGAGAAATTAATGCAATGAAATGACTAGTTATTAACTTAGTATAATTTCAGATCCAATACAGACAAATATTTATGTTAGTAAGCTTTTTTTGTATTAATTGATGATTTTTATTTCTTTTCACAAGCAATAGTAATTGAGCAAATATGATTATTTTCATTTAGCACACATCATCAAAACAAAATACTCAACATCAGACATAAAGTAGGATCGTCATATTCATTGTACCACATTCCCAATTGAATTTTATCATGCTCTATAGATGGTGGTTCAACTATATCACTAGGTATAGGCGATATTTCTATAAAGTCATCATCATAACTATCTATGCTTATTATGTATAAATCATATCTAAATGCAATTGATACATCTATGACTAGATATATGTATCTGTTTAGAATGAAAAAGTGCATAATATATACGGTTAAATGATGGTTAATTGCATAATATTTAGCTTATCATATGAGAATTACGCCACTATGTTATAATTGCACTGTTATATGCTTTAATGAAAGAATCTACATAATTTCAAGTAATTAATGTTAGTTAAGTATATTTCTGAACTATCGGTGAGTTATAGGCTTTTTAATTCCTAAGTCTCTGAATTGTCTATTATTTCGGAGAGTTGCATTTTATGTACTAGACAGTTATGTTTTAAACGCTTAAAGAATATTTTATTATTTCCTAGAGTACATGTGTTGTATCCTTAATGCATGACTTAAGTGAATGTTCGGTAAGTTATTTGTTAACTATCCGAAATGCATTTGAGCATCGGATAGTTAAGTTTGTAAGTATTCAACATATCTGAACTCGTTAAGTTAGAATTATGCACGTGTTGAATTTAAATGCTTTATTATGTCACGTAGGCTACACATGTATAACTCGTTAAGTTATCATAACTATATGCGTTGAGTTACTTGAATATACACTAAGGTAATGTGCTTGGCTTGTTAACTTCTGTTTGTAACTTAGCTAATTTGTCTTTATGCTTATCAGTAATTCCTTTTTAGAAGTAAACAAACAATCTTTCACACAAATTAGATATTAATTCTAATTTGTATTTTAACTGCAAGTGCACAGTGTATATTGTATTTGTGTGCAAATACAGGTCGATCCCACAAAGAATTGAGCAAGAATTAATTCCAATATACTAAGGTAACGTTTATTGTGTACAGGTCGATCAAACATGTGAGCTGCATATGTATAACTCGTTAAGTTATCATAACTATATGCGTTGAGCTACTTGAATATACACTAAGGTAACATGTTTGTCTTGTTAACTTCTATTTGTAACTTAGTTAATTTATCTTTATGCTTATTAGTAATTCCTTTTTAGAAGTAAACAAACAATCTTTCACACAAATTAGATATTAATTCCAATTTGTATTTTAACTGCAAGTGCACAGTGTATATTGTATTTGTGTGCAAGTACAGGTCGATCCCACAAAGAATTGAGCAAGAATTGTGTACTGTTCCATTTTTAATAATGAAATTTATATATTCAGTAAGCACTCCGTTGAGTTATAGCTAACTCAACGAACTAACCTCGTGGAATTGAATTAACTCAACGAAGCTATCTATCTAGTTTAATACTGCTATTTACAGAGGAATTTGGCCAACTATTGGGCGGTTCCACAGATTGTAAATAACATCAATTAAGCTCTTTAATGCTAGTTAATATAAGATTTATCATTTAGCAACACTAACATTTAGATATTTTAAACAGTAACCATTAAAATCTTTAAGTATCAGGAACGATTCAATTTCAGTAAATTGTAAAACTATTTTCTATTTTCTAAATCAAACGAACATGAAACATTCACAACACTGACAATGATAACATTAATCACAATACAAAACAAACAATACAACACTCAAATACTAACTATAAACACAGATAAGTTATTTTTGGTATTTTTGTTTTGATATGATCATGAAAATGGGCAAAAGGTGAAATGTAAAAGTAATCTCTATCGATAGTAAAAAACTTTCGTCACTACATGTGACGCGATTACACCACTAAAAATTTAACCACTTACAATTCTATCTCCTCTCCCTATAGAATCGCGAGTCTAGAATTGCAAGTTGATGTCCTCTTCAGCATACTAGCATCAACCCGAAACTAAGGCTAGAAGTTTTACAATCTCTTGAGATATGAATCGGCAACGGCGCCAAAAACTTATTGAGGTTTTTGTTGTCTCCAAAATAAGATCTTAAAACTCACAAATGGACCAAAATGATAAAACATTAAACTCAAAACTCATTTTAAAATAACTGCAAGCGCACGGTGCAATTGTAATATACTCCGACGAGTATGGGTCGAATCCATAAGGATTTGGCTTCTACACAATATTTCTAACTTGCCAAAAATAATAATAATTGGAAGTGATTCACAATTTATCAAAAATTCACTCATTGAAGTACTAATTCCTTATTTTCATTCATAAAACACCAAATCACTACAACATAGAATCTCGAAATTTAGTCAAGTTCACACATATCCTTATTTTCATTCATACTAAGTATTCATTGGATTAACTTTACAACCCCACTGATTTCGTTAAAAGATTTGAAATAGTCAAGCGTCGACAATGCTTTTCCTACAAATGCACAGATTGGCAATTAACATCCCTACATTGCGCACAGTTACTAAAAATGGCATAAGATTTTCAAATCTTCACGAAAATCTACAAAATAAGTGTGCTTCAAAACTTAGCTCATTCATCTAATAGAGAAAATTTACAGAGGTCGATTTCGTTTTGTAGATAAAAAGATATCGAATTTGGAACTGAAGTAGAAATTGGGTGAAAAACGCCAGGATGCGCCAGATGCAACATCAACGAAATAAATTGGAAAACCTATACAAATCGATTGGAAAAATTCTAAAAACTATACAAGAGTAAAGTACACTCGAAGCTCTACAAAATAGAATCAAAAACTAAAGCAAAACATCACTGGATCAGTGAGTTACGACCTAAACAAAATCGTCAAATTTACAGGATTCTAAATCGACGATCAACATCCACAAATTAGCTTTGTTAGTATACACATATTCACATATGCACAAGATTCAAACCAAATTCATTTCCATTCATTCAAACTAAACATAATAAACTACTGAAATGAAAGTTCTATGATTAAACTACAATGTAACATTACAACTAAACCTAAAACTACAACTACCCTACTGAAAATATAAAGAACACAACTTTAAACAAGAAAATGAAAACCTAAAGAGCTAAACCAATACAACCCTTTTTACCTTGAAGTAAAAACTTGTTTTGGAGAAGAATGGTGCATGAGATGTGCTCCTAGCCATCCTCCTAGCCAAGAAATTTGTGGCTACTACCACACGAGTTCTTTTCCGGAAGCAAGAGGTCTTCAAACACCACCAAACACCAAGAAACAAGTAGTCATTCACCTAAAGTCCACAACCCTTGCTTTTCTTCTACTAGGACTGATCCACGGAAGAGGGGAGATAGTTGCACGGCTTTAGATGTGCTCCAAACAGCACCCACAAGGTCTAGAAAAGATGCCCTAGCCGTCCTCCTACTAACAACCACCAAGAGAGGAGAAGAAGAGGTTGGACGAACCTTGACTTCCACCTTGGAGCTCCATGAGAGGGGGGAGAAACACCACCTTCCACGAGTTCTTGAGGGAGGGAGAGGGGCTGACGACTTTTAGGATTGAGATTGGGGGAAAGCTCATCCAAGAGAGGGGGATTGTTGGCCTTGCCTCTCCTTTTATAGAGGCTCCAAGTGGTGGAACTTGATCTCCACATTTGATCTTCAATCCAAGGGCCAAAATTCCTCCTAACTTGATTTGCTTTATTTTTCTTATTCTTCAACCTATAAAACTCAAACAAATACATTAAAACACTCAAGAAATCAGATAAGATATATTCCTAAACATGGATACTTCAAAAGCACCAAAAAATCACATTTTTCATTGAATTCCAGAAATACCCATGTACTTATTTAAATAATTAATCCTAAGTGCTAAAGTAAATTTAATCTACTTAATAAAATGCAATTGTGTTGCCACCAAGATGTAAATGTGTTTCCATGAAATGCTAAATAACAAATAGAGTCTCATTTATGCATTACTTTCTTCATTTAAGCCCATAACTACATTATTTGCCCAAAATGCATTATAACTTAAATCTTCATTAAACACTTATGAGTATGACTTTAAGCACATAAAATGCATCAATTAACTATATAAAATATGCATAAATTATGACTCTACAATCTCCTCTTCAGCATACTGGCATTAACCCAAAACTAAGGCTAGAAGCTTTACAATCTCTTGAGATATGAGTCGATGCTTGGTGAAAATGGCTTCCCTTCTCGCAACGCGATTACTCCTCATAATGGTTGTCAGGCATTGTGTTTGGCTCGAAATTGACCCGACATCAGGAAAGTATCCTCACAGACCTCCGATGGTTGGTGATTATGGTTATGGTGGTGATGGTAGTGTGGAATTTTAGGGAACTTCTGTCGCTGCTTGTAGTTAGCGCAATCCTCCTCTACACACACACTGGCCACACAATTATTTGTTTTTTCTCCTTTTCTTTTATATTTCTTAGTAGTAACTGCTTCTGCTTCGATGATCGGTTAGATTTCCTTCATTCATATCAACGATGGTGATTTCTTCTTCCTTCCACGAGTGATTTCCTACGTGATACGTGTAATCATGGTTTTCCTTCGAATGCCCTGTTTCTATAACCGCTGTAGTGGCATATTAGAAAATAAATGGTCCGTGGAGTTACAGATAACTCAACGGACTTACTTCGTTGATTTAACTATAAAACACGTGCACTAAAAAAATAAGCTACTAACCTAATGCGTTACCTTAGTGTGTATTCATGTAACTCAACGTGTACAGTTATGCTAACTTAACGAGTTATACATGTGCATTTCATGTGATATATTAAAGCATTTAAATTCAACACGTGCATAATTCTAACTTAACAAGTTCAAACATTTCAGACACTTACGAACCTAACTATCCGATGCTTAGATGCATTTCGGATAGTTAACAGATAACTTACCGAAAATTCACTTAAGTCATGCATTGTAGTTTCAACATGTGTAATCTAGGAAATAATAAAATATTCTTTAAGTATTTAAAACATAATTGTCCTGTACATTAAACATAACTCTTTGAAATAACAAAAAATTCGGATACTAAAGAATTTCATAGCCTGCAATTTACCAATAGTTCATAAATGTACTAAATTAACGCTAATTTCCTAGAATTATGCAGATTCTTTCATTAAAGCATATAACAGTGCAATTATAACAGTGCAATTATAACATAATGGCTTAATTTTCATATGATAAGTGAAAAATTATGTAATTAACCATTATTTAATCGTTAATATTATGCACTTTTTCATTCTAAACATAACGCATTGTGTTAGTGTTATAATCTTATAAGTTATTTCTTTATTGCATGTGTTTTATAGTTAAATCAACAAAGTAAGTCCGTTGAGTTACACTAACTCTATGGATAATTTATTTTCTAATATGCCATTGTAGTAATTGCAAAAATAGGAAATTCGAAGGAAAACCACGATTGCACGTATCACGTAGGAATTCACTCGTGGAATGAAGAAGAAATCACCATCGTTGATATGAATGAAGGAAATCCAACCGATCATTTAAATAGAAGTAGTTATTACTAAAAGAAATATAAAAGAAGAGGAGAAAGATGAAGAAGTGTGTGTGTGTAGGTGGAGAACCATGCTAACTACAGAAAGCGTCGGAAGATCCCTAAAGCTCCACACCGCCACCAAAATCACCAACCATCGGAGGATACTTTTTGGATGTCGGGTCAATTCCAAGCCAAACACGGTGATTGACAATCATTGTGAGGAGTGATCATATTGTACGAAGGGAAGCTATTTTCACCAAGCACCGACTCATATCCCAAGAGATCGTAAAGCTTCTAGCCTTGGTTTTCGGGTTGATGCCAATATGCTAAAGAGGAGATCATCTTACAATTCTTGATTTGCAATTCTATAGGGAGAGGAGGCAAGATTGTAAGTGATTAAGTTTTTAGTAGTGTAATCGCATCGCATGCAGTGACAAAAGTTTTTATTATCGATAGAGATTTTTACATTTCACTTTTCGCTCATCTTCAGGAACATATCAAAACAAAATACCAAAAACAACAAATTATATGTGTTTACATTTAGTATTAAAGTGTTGTATTATTTACTTTGTATTGTGATTAATATTATCATTGTCAGTGTTTTGAATGTTTTATGTTTGTTTGATTCAGAAAATAGAAAATAGTTTTATAGTTTACTAAAATTGAATCGTCCTAGATACTTAAAGATTTTAATGGTTAATGTTTGAAATATCTGAATGTTAGTGTTGCTTAATGACAAATCTAATATTAACTAACATTAAAGAGCTTAACTGATGTTATTTACATTTTGTGGAACCGCCCAATGGTTGGCCGAATTCCTTTGTAAATAACAGTATTTAACTAGAAAAATAGGCTCGTGGAGTTAACTTAAGTCCACGAGGTTAGTCTGTTGAGTTAACTATAACTCTATGAACTAAGTTTGTTGTGTTAACTATAACTCAACAGAGTGCTTAACTAAACACATATAAACTCCAATATAAAAATCGGAATAGTACACAATTCTTACTCAATCTCTATGGGATCGACCTATACTTGCACACAAATATAATATACACTATGCACTTGCAGTTTAAAATACAAATTGGACTTCATATCTAATTTGTGTGAAAGGTTTTTTGTTTACTTCTAAGAGAATTTATTAATATAGGCATAAAAAAATCAAGCAAGTTTATAATGTGACTTAACAACCCCAAACAAGTTTTCTAGCACCAATGTTGGGGATTGAGAAGCTAAGCAACTGTGAGTATTGTTTTGTTTTAATATCAGAAGGAGTGTTGTGTGTTTTATTTTATAATTGAGAATATGGCATATGCTTATGCTCAAAGATTTCTGAAACCTGTAGTTAGCATATGTGAATTCTGCAATTTGGAAGGTCATGACATCTCTAATTGTTTGAAACTGAGATGATTGCAAATGGTTAGATCATGAGAACAACAAATGAATTATATTCAATATAATAAAGCTGAGTATGAGAATTCTATAGTTTACTCGACTAATGGTCCATTTAGAATGTGTAATATGTTGAGAGACAAGGAAGTTTGGGATAGGTATGACAGATTAAAGTGTAGCTTAGAGCAAAACATGGACAAACTGGAACAAGACATGTATCAGCAATAAGAAGTCAACCAATTAAATTATAGGTGTTGAGTATTTTGTTTTGATGATGTGTGCTGAATGAAAAATAATCATATTTGCACAATTACTATTGCTTGTGAAAGGAAATTAAGTACATTAATTAATACAGAAAAAGTTTACTGATATAAATACTTGTCTGTATTGGATCTGAAATTATACTAAGTTAATAATTAGTTGTTTCATTGCATTAATTTCTCATTTAACTAAACGTTAAGTTAACATGTGTTTTTATTGAAAAACATGATATGTTTTAAAGTTATATCTTCTGTATCATGAACAGCGCACGTTTAGACAACTCATTAAGTTAGAGTTTTGTTCGTATAGAGATCACGTGAGAACTCGTTAAGTTAGAGGCTTAAAGGTTAAAATAGGTCACGTGAGAACTCGTTAAGTTAGTGTTGTATACGTGGTGAAATTATAAGTTACGAATGTTATATTGTATCACGTGAAGTGCACATGTTTAACTCGTTAAGTTAACATAACTAAACGCGTTGAGTTGCTATATTAAACACTAAGGCAACGCGTTAGGTTAGCGTTATAAACTTAAGTTGTTATTTTTGCACGTGGTAAAATTCTTATTATAAAAACATTTGTTTATTATTAGTTCGTTGAGTTAGCGTAACACCACGGAGATAGTTCGTTGAGTTAGCTACAATACTTGTCACGTGAGTTGGCACATGAGGAAATCGTTAAGTTAGAAACGTTATGTTATATATATATATACTTGTGTTACTCATTTAGTTAAAATTAAAGTAACGACTTCTTATTATACTTGATGAAAAATTTTAGAAGAGAGTTTATTTTGCAGGAAATTTTTCAAAGATCCAGGATTGATAATTAAAGAAAATTTGAAATGTAAACGTGGGTCAGAACATGTGTATTTCGATGAAGGAAAAAGAAAAGACATGAAGAAGTGAAAGACTGATAGTGATTAAATGTGGAGGATATGCATGACATGAAGATACAATATAAAAGGCATAGAATTCTCGTTGATCAATTATCCCTGCACACCAAAAGAAAAATCTTTTCAGAGATCAAAAACACCTCTTCAGGGAAAAACTCTCAGGTGGAAGAAAGTTTAGTGAAGTAGAAAAAGATAAGATATATGTCACTAAAGATTTGAAGTATCAGATGGAAGAAAATTTAGTGAAGCAGAAAAGGTCAAATTTACGTCATTGAAGATTTAAAGTATCAGAAGAAAGCAAATTCAGTGAAGCAGAAAAAGACAAGATATTCGTCACTGAAGAATTGTTGAAGAAGAAAGAGAAGAAGAAGAAGAAAGATCTCAAACAAGGAGAAATGTTTTAAATTTTGCAAATTAGTTTTCTCTGTTTGTAGTTATGAAATTGTATAGATGAAACATGGTATCGATATATAATTGCATCTACAATTTCTGAGGAGAATTGAATTGTATATTGTAATTGAAACCTTGAATAAAAATGATTTTATGAAAACAGTGTCTCAACTTGTTTTTAAGTTTTAAAGTTTCAATCATATTCGAAAATATTGAAAAACACAATTCACCCCCCTTTTGTGTAGCCATATGATCCTACAATAGGGAAGAATATTAAGGATCTAAAATTGATATCATATACGAAACTGAAAAAACCGTAATGAAAATCGATCAAAAATCGAATGTAATGAGATTAGATGATTTGGAAAGAAAATTAAAAGCATTGGATGAATTTACAATGAAATTACAAGTTATGCAATAGGAAAACACAAATGAAAACTTTAATGTTACAGAAGTGCATAATTTGCAAGATATTCAGACAAAAGAAAATACTAATGCAATAGAATTTAAAGAATGTAATTTAAAACTGAAAACAATTGAAGATCATACTCATGAAAATGAAATACAAGAACATCATGAAAGTAATGAAAATTTGGAAGATGTATATATAACATTAAGATCTGGAACTAATATATCACTAAGAATTCAAAGAGAAAGTAATATGAAGGTGGATAAGAGCAAAATTCAAAATGATAATGAAAACGTAACATCTGAAAACTTAGAAATCAATGAAGAAAAATTTGAATTTGAAAATGAGATTAAAAATGATCAATTGAATCAAATGAAAGAAAAAGAATCTTGTAAATCACAATCATTAGCACCCTATCCTAAAAGATTACAACAAACATTTCCTGAAAAACAAGAAAGAATTAGAGAAATTTTTGAAAAAATACAAGTTAACATACCTTTGTTAGACTTATTGTAGAAAATGCCACCTTGTGCTAAATTTCTTAAGGATTGGTATACTAAGAAAAGAGAGTGAAAAGTTTTAAGGAAAGTCTTTTTAGCTGAGCAAAGTAGTTCCCTATTTCTACCACAAATTCTTAAAATGTTATCTGTGTTAGGACCCTAGTATTTTGATAATGCAAAAACTTGTGTGAGGAAACATATTGTATTTCACAATGAAGAGAGTGTAGCTAAAGATCAGAAGGCAGGTAAACAGAATCAGGTAGTTCAAAATTTACTACTATAAAGCTACAAGAAAATTAGATAGTTACCAAGCCAAGTATCTGGAAGAAAGTTAATTTTTGGTAAGTTACAGGCTTAAGTATCTGAAGAGTAAAGCAGCAGAAATACCATCAAACAGTTAGAAGAATAACTATCCAAATTTACAAAAGCCTTCGAAGAGTTAAATGATTAGATAGTTAAAGAAAGATTGAATGATTAGAGAGTTAAGGAGTTAACTATCTGTAAGCTAAAGGAGTTTTCGGTAAGTTAGAAAAGCTAACTATTTGAAACTTAAGTCATTCAATTACCCACGTGTAGAAATCCAGAACAAAAGACTTAAGTGATTTTTCGATGAGTTAGAAAGCTAACTATCCAAAAAACAGGAATTTTCAGAAGGTTACAGACTTATCTATCTGAAAACTTAAGTTACTCTTTTATGCACGTGCTGAAATAAGAAAGTAGTTGGAATCTTAAAGAGAAGGATTTTGGAGGGTTACTGTAGCTAACTATCCGACAGTCAAAGGATAGTTCGGTAAGTTACAGTTACAATTATCCAATCGGGTGACAACTCTTTGTGCGATCTGAAATCCTACATGGCAGAAAGACTTAAGTGATTTTTCGGTGAGTTAAAGATGTTCTTTGGTGAGTTACACATATAACCATTCGAAAATCAAAGGAGATCGGAAGGTTGCTTATTGAACATCAGACAGAACGGTAACTTACTATTTTTGAGACTGCTACATATCTAGTACAGTAGAAAACATCCGTTGGAAGTAAATATGTTCGTTACACTTCTTGGTATATATATGAGAAGTAAAGAGAAGATCAAGGTAACGAAAATATCATACAGTGAGCTACACACAATTTCATATACACTCTCAAGTCTGCAATATTCAAGAACACCTGTAAAGATTCACTACAGTAGAAAAGCTCCTTGCGCTCAAACTCTGATATAAAAGTTCAAAGACTGTTGGTTTGTGAGTTTCAACTTGAAAACTCACTATTGGTTGAGAGCTTCAACCTGAAAGCTCGAAGGAAGGTTGGTTGTTGAGCTTATACTTGAAAGCTCTAAGTGTTGGTTCTTGCTTCAACCTGAAAGCAAGTGTTGTTAGTACTTGACTACTTAGTGAAGCCCAAGTGTATCTTGGGAGTGGACTAGCCAAGTTGGTGAACCACCTAAAAATTGCTGTGTTCTTTTCTACTTACTGTTGTGCATCTCATTTAATTTAGTTCAACTCCCTATTTAATAGAATTAGTTGATTCTTAATTAAAAAGAAGTAAAATTTACACACCTTCACCATTCACCCCCTCTAGTGAGCCTATCGATTCTAACAATTGGTATCAGAGCTTGGTTAATCTGTTATATTTAACCATCTGGATTTATCGCTCAATTTGTTGAGGGACAAAACATCCACAGACCTCCTCTATTCGATGGTTCCAATTATAATTATTGGAAGAATAGAATGGAGTGTTTCCTTAGGAGTTCTGATGTAAAACTCTGGAAGATTGTTGTTTTTGGAACTACACTTCCAACCAGTAATGTGATGGACTGGTCTAAGGAGGATGAGAGAATCATTCAGTTGGATGCTAGAGGGCTGAATGCTATATACTGTGTGCTAACTACTGAACAATATAATAAAGTTTCTGCATGTAAGTCTAGACATGAGGCTTGAAAAATCCTTCAAGTGACTCACGAAGGTACAAGCCAAGTGAAGGATACTAAAATTAGCATTCTGTTGAGAAAACTAGAACTATTTAAAATGGATGATAATGAAAACATAACTGAAATGTTTTCAAGATTCACTGAAATTATTAATAGTCTGAAAGGCCTAGGAAAGGAATTTTTCTTCTCGTGAACAGGTATAGAAGATCCTAAGAAGTTTAACCATCGAGTGGAAACAGAAATCTACCTCTATCCAAGATTCCAAGGATCTCAACAATTACATAGTTGTAGAACTGTTGGGCAATCTGTTAGCCCACGAAGTTCAAATGAAAGACTGGAAGGAATAGGAGGGAACAGTTGAAAAGAAAGCTGAAAAGAAAAAGGAAGTTGCATTTCCTTCAACTGAAGAAGCTCTAAGTTTAGATGATGATGAGATCATGTTGCTGGTAAGGAACTTCAAGAAGTTCATGAAGAAAAAGAATAAGACCAGCACCTCCAAAAGAACTATTCCCACATGCTTCAAATGCAAAAGGCAAGGACATTTATAGACCTTTTGTCCATTGCAAATAGAAGAAGAGCAATCAGAAAGGAAGAAAAGGTGGAAGAACAAAAAGAAAATGGCACTCAAAGCTACTTGGGATGATAGTAGCTCATTAGACAGCTCTTCAGACTCCGAAAGTGAAGTAGCAGCCAATGTATGCTTTGCAGCTCAAGAGGTATGTTCCACTTCTTCCTCTAGTTCAGAAATGAGCATGATGAATTAGATATTAATAGTTTTCTTTCTACTATAGATAATCTATATGTTAAATGTAGAGAATTTAAGAAAGAAATTAAAAGGTTGAATAATTGCTTAGAAGATTCTCTTGTTGAATTAGAAATAGCTATAGTTGAAAATAGAAATTTGAAATCTAATTTGGATAAATATAGTTGTGTTAATTGTGAAATAAAAGAAGAAAATAAAAATATATTAACTACAATATCTGATCTGAAAAATACCATATGTAGATTTACTGAAGGTCAAAAAGGACTAAATAAAATGATAGGATCTCAATGACCTAATGGAAATAAATATGGCCTAGGGTATGCTACACCACAGGAAGTACCTTATTGTGGTGGAATGATTCGATGATATAGAGATGACACCACTATATTTTCCATCAAAAGAAGATTAGGTCATATGTGGCTGCCAAGAGGCAATAGATTTAATGTTTTAAGTACTATCTCTGTTGGACTCAAGAAGATTTGGGTACCAAAAGCCTTAATTTCAGTATAATTTGCAGGATGACAAGGAGCTCCAAGCACATACAACAAAATGGATTGTGGACAGTGGATGCTCAAAGTACATGACAGGTAAGAAAAGATTTCTTGATTCTGTTAAAAGTTTAAGTTCAGGATCTGTTAAGTTTGGAAATAATGGAAAATGTAAAATAACTACAATAGGAAATATTACATCTGAAAATGGTATAATTGAGAATGTCTTGCATGTCAATGGATTAAAACAAAATTTATTAAGTGTAGGACAATTATGTGATAAAGGTTATATAGTTTCTTCTACTACTGAAAATTGTCACATTATTGATCTAGCTACAAATGAAATAAAATTTATTGGTATTAGAAATTGCTCAATTTATACATTAAACTTTCCATGTGAAAATTTTGCAAGCAATTCTTGTTTGGTAGCATCTAGTGAAGATGATTGGTTGTGGCATAAAAGACTTGGTCATGTCAGTATGAAGACTCTTAGAAAATTATCCAAGGGTGATCTTGTCAGAGGACTACCTAATCTTACATTTAAGAAAGATAGGGTGTGCAATGATTGTATGCTAGGGAAGCAGAAGAGAACTTCTCTTCATAGCAAAAATGAATTTACCACCAAAAGGCCATTGGAGCTGTTACATCTAGATTTGTTTGCCCCATCTCAAGTATTAAGTCTTGGGGGTTGAAAATATACCTTTGTTATTGTTGATGATTTCTCTAGATTAACTTGGGTAATATTTTTGACACATAAAAATGAAACTTGCAATGAGTTCAAAAACTTCTACACAAGAGTTTAGAATCAGAAGGAACTAATAATGAAGAAAATCAGAAGTGATCATGGAGGAGAATTTGAAAATCTTTGCAATTCATTTGGAATCCTGCATGAATTCTCCTGTCTTAGAACTCCAGCTTAAAATAGAGTTGTGGAAAGGAAAAATAGGACATTGCAAGAAATGGCTAGTACTATGTTGAATGTCACTGATCTACCAAAATTTCTCTAGGCTGAAGTTGTAGGAACAACTTGTCACATTTCCAACAGAACTCACATCAGATCTATGATGAATAATACACCATTTGAAATTTGGTTTGATAAGTCTCCAAATGTTTGTTACTTTAAGACAGTTGGATGCAAATGCTTTGTCTTAAACACTAGAAATGCTAAAGACAAGTTTGATGCAAAGTCTGAACCTGCCATACTTATTGGATACTCATCTAGAAGCAAAGCTTATAGAGTATATTTTGCCAAAGACAAAAGAGTAGAAGAAAGCATAAACGTTCAGTTTAATGAAGAATTAATATAGAAGTTCAGAAATTTGAAGATTCATAGTGAAAGTGATAATGAAAGCTTTGAAAAAGATAACTGCAAGCAGAAACTCAAATCCTAAGCTTCAGATTAGAATCATAATAATAG
This sequence comes from Cymodocea nodosa, assembly GCA_036874045.1. NCBI lineage: Eukaryota > Viridiplantae > Streptophyta > Magnoliopsida > Alismatales > Cymodoceaceae > Cymodocea > Cymodocea nodosa. The sequence goes on along the minus strand of JAZBRI010000003.1, from coordinate 16,459,321 downwards.
GTATCAGAATCATAACAGTTAGAAGTTCAGATCTGATCATCCCGTGGAACAAATAATTAGAAATATAATTAAAGGGGTACAAACTCGAAGCAAAGCACAAGATATTTGCAATTTTTGTGCATTTGTGTCAGAAATAGAGCCAAAATCAGTAAATGAAGCCTATAAGGATACTTACTAGACAATGGCTATGCAAGAAGAATTAAATCAGTTCTAGAAAAATAATATCTGGGAACTAGTAGAAAAACCTGCAGGAAAATCCATCATTGGAACTAAATGGATTTTCAAAAATAAATTAGATGAAGAAGAAAACATACTCAGAAATAAAGCTCAACTAGTTGCACAAGGCTATAATCAGCAAGAAGGTATTGACTATGAAATAACTTTTGCACCTATAGCCAGAATAGAAGCTATCAGAATGTTGCTTGCTTTTGCAAGTAGTATGAAAATAAAATTGTTTCAAATGGATGTGAAAAGTGCCTTTTTAAATGGAGAAATTTAGGAAGAAGTTTTTGTTAAATAACCTCCCAGATTTGAAGATGAAGTCAAGCCAGATCATGTCTTCAAACTAAGAAAGACTTTATATGGTCTAAAATAGGCACCTAGGGCTTGGTATGAGAAATTGAAAAAGTTCTTAACTGAAAATAATTTCTCTATAGGCAAAGTGTATAGCACTTTGTTTATCAAAACTTTTGATTTGCACATTTTGATTGTACAGATAGATGTTGATGATATTGTTTTTGGAGCCACTTTAGAAAAACTCTATCATGGATTTCAAAATTTGATGAAAAATAAATTTGAAATGAGCATGATGGGAGAATTGAAGTTTTTCTTAGGCTTACAGATCCATCAAGTGCAAAATGGCATCTTTGTCCACTAAGAGAAATAATGCAAAGAGATGTTGAAGAAATTTGGTTATGAAAATATCAAATCTGCAAATACTTGAAATGGATGATTCAAGTGTTGTAGTAGATTAAAAGAAATATAGAGGCATGATTGGATCCCTATTGTATCTTTTAGCAAGTAGGCCAGATATTACGTTCAGTGTATGCTTATGTGCTAGATTTCAAGCATCACCCAAGGAATCTCATTTGAAATCAGTCAAAAGAATTTTCAAATATCTACAAGGCATCAAAGATTTCAGATTATTCTACTCAGTTGACAGTAATCTAATGTTAACAGGCTATAGTGATGCAGATTATGTAGGAAGCAGATCTGACAGAAAAAGTACTAGTGGCACATGCCAACTACTTCGAAATTCATTAATCTCTTGGTTCAGTAGGAAACAAAACTATATTGCATTATCTACTACTGAAGCCGAATATATTGCAGCAGGTTTGTGTTGTGCTCAAATTCTTTGGATGCAGCAAACTTTAGCAGACTACAAACTGAAAATTCAGAATACAGTTATATTTTGTGATAACAGCAATGCAATAAGTTTATCTAAGAATACAGTACTTCATTCCAAAGCCAAGCCTATCGAGATCAGACACCATTTTCTGAGAGATCATGTGCAAAAAGGGAACATCTCACTCAAGTTTGTTCCAACAGAAAATCAACTTGCAGATATTTTCACAAAACCCTTAAATGAATCAACCTTTAATCATATTAGAAGAAATCTAGGCATATGTTCATTTCATGATCTGTAAATGGTTTCATTTATTATTCTTCAAGCTCACCATATGGGAGCTTGCTTTCTGCTAACATGTATTCGTGCAGGACATATTAGATATCAATTTTACAGTTGTACAGATATCAGTCACCTTTTTATATAATGACAAAAAGGGGGAGAAGAATATGACAATTGGAAAAGAATATGGAAAACTTATAGTATTTCCAGCACAGATAGAAAGAGAAGTATTAAAAGGGGGAAGAAATCCCAACACATAGGCAGGGGGAGAAGACAACACTCAATCAGGGGGAGGAATTAACTTCCCTTCATTATATTCCTTGTAAAGTCGTTGCCTTACTTAGTTTCTGTGTAACTGAATGTATAGAAACAATCTAGGGAGTGAAATACATGTAAATAGATGTGAAAGATTTTGTCATTATCAAAAAGGGGGAGATTGTTAGGACCCTAGTATTTTGATAATGCAAAAACCTGTGTGAGAAAACATATTGTATTTCACAATGAAGATAGTGCAGCAAAAGATTAGAAGGTAGATAAATAGAATTAGGTAGTTCAGAATTTACTACTATAAAGCTACAAGAAATCGGATAGTTACCAAGCTAAGTATCTAGAAGAAAGTTAATTTTTGGTAAGTTACAGGCTTAAGTATCTGAAGAGTAAAGCTGCAAAAATACCATCGAACAGTTAGAAGAATAACTATCCGAATTTACAAAAGCCTTCGGAGAGTTAAATGATCGGACAATTAAAGAAAGATTGAATGATCAGAGAGTTAAGGAGTTAACTATCCGGAAGCTAAATGAGTTTTCAGTAAGTTAGAAAAGCTAACTATCCGAAACTTAAGTCATTCAATTAGCCACGTGCAGAAATCCAGAACAAAAGACTTAAGTGATTTTTCGGTGAGTTAGAAAGCTAACTATCCAAAAAATAGGAATTTTTGGAAGGTTATAGACTTATCTATCTGAAAACTTAAGTTACTCTTTTATACACGTGCTGAAATAAGAAAGCAGTTGGAATCTTAAAGAGAAGGATTTTGGAGGGTTACTGTAGCTAACTATCCGACAATCAAAGGATAGTTCGGTAAGTTACAGTTACAATTATCCGATCGGGTGACAACTCTTTGTACGATCTGAAATCCTACATGGTAGAAAGACTTAAGTGATTTTTCGGTGAGTTAAAGATGTTCTTTGGTGAGTTACTCATATAACCATTCGAAAATCAAAGGGGATCGAAAGGTTGCTTACTGAACATTAGACAGAACGATAACTTACTATTTTTGGGATTGCTACATATCTAGTACAGCAGAAAACATCCGTTGGAAGTAAATATGTTCGTTACACTTCTTGGTATATATATGAGAAGTAAAGAGAAGATCAAGGTAATGAAAATATCATACAGTGAGCTACACACAATTTCATATACACTCTCAAGTCTATAATATTCAAGAACACTTGTAAAGATTCACTACAGTAGAAAAGCTCCTTGCGCTCAAACTCTGATAGAAAGTTCAAAGACTGTTGGTTTGTGAGTTTCAATCTGAAAACTCACTGTTGGTTGAGAGCTTCAACCTGAAAGCTTGAAGGAAGGTTGGTTGTTGAGCTTATACCTGAAAGCTCTAAGTGTTGGTTCTTGCTTCAACCTGAAAGCAAGTGTTGTAAGTACTTGACTACTTAGTGAAGCCTAAGTGTATCTTGGGGGTGGACTAGCCAAGTTGGTGAACCACCAAAAAATTGTGTTGTTCTTTTCCACTTACTGTTGTACATCTCATTTAATTTAGTTCAACTCCTTGTTTAATAGAATCAATTGATTCTTAATTAAAAAGAAGTAAAATTTACACACCTTCACCATTCACCCCCCTCTAGTGAGCCTATCGATCCTAACAATCTGATCCTAGAATTCCTATTATATCATGCACCATAAGAAATACCATTCTAGAAAGAACCTTAATAGACCTTGGTGTAGGTATAAATGTTATGCTTAGTGATATATTTGCATCCTTAGGATTAGAAGGCTTAATCCCTACTAGGACTATCATTCAATTAGCTGATAGAAGTATAAGATACCTTGGAGGAAAAATAGAACATGGCCTAATTAAAATCAAAAATTTCATATATTCCATTGATATTGTGATTTTAGAGTCCCAACAAATTAAGTATCAGAATCATGATACATCTTTAATTTGGGGAGGATCATTCTTAGCAACATCAAGGGCTGTTATAAATTGTAAAACTGGAGTGATGAGATTTGTTAGGACTTGATGGCTTACTAGAGGGGGGAGTGAATGGTAAGATTTTTATTTTTTATCAATGAATGACTAATTGATACTGAAAATTTGCAAGCACACAATAAAAATAATGCACACAGGGATTTTAGGTGGTTCACCACTAACGGCTAGTCCACCCCCAAGGGATACTTGGGTTTCACTAAGCTTTCACAAAACTTACGAACACTTGCTTTAAGGTCAAAGCAAGAACCATCCAATCAGATTAAGCTTTCTGGTCATAGCTCCAACCAACCTATCATTGAAGTTTTTAGTTGGTGCACTTTAGTAAATCACTTGCTTGGAGAAATCAGAGTTTAATGCGTGGAGAGCTTCTAGACTTGAGTTTGCATTTGTTGAATATTTGATCTTGAAGATGTTCTATTGTATGCGTGAAACTTGGTGTATGAATTTCTGTGTTCAAGAAGCTATCTGACTCTATTGTCTGTTGTTTGTATTTATAACATTATGCATAATGATCATATTTATTTCCAACAGATGTATTCTACTGTACTTACTGAATTTGCAGAACCAAATTTGATAAGATACCGTTTAGGAAGGTGTTTCAAGATACCCTTCCGATTTCCTTTGACATTTAGAGGGTTATCTGTGTAACACTCCGAAGAATGCACGTAACTTATCGATAAACCACTTAAATCCTTTTATCATGTGAGATTTTAAGTCGTACATGTGAGGTGTCATTAGTTTAGATACTTGTAACTATAACTCACCGAAATATTCTTGACTATTGGATAGCTAGTAGCTATAGTAACTCTCCAATTTTGTTCTTCTAAGCTTCCAACTGCTTTCTTATTTCTGCATGTGCATAAAAGGATGACTTAAGTTTCGGATAGTTAAATCTGTAACCTTCCAAAACTTCTTGTTTTTTAGATAGTTAACTTTCTAACTCTCCGAAAAATTCCTTTAAGTTTCTGTTTGGATTTTTGCACGTGGAAAATTGAATGCCTTAAATTTCGGATAGTTAGCATTTCTAACTTTCCGATTTCCTTGATTTTTTCGAAAAGTTAGTGACTCAACTCTTTGATCATTCAACTAGTTATCTTCCAAACTCTCCAAAGGCCTTATAATTTCAGATAGTTATTCTTCTAATTGTCCAACAGTGTTTCTGTTGCTTTAAACTGACTCTTTGGATACTTAAGCATGGTAACTATCCAAAAATCTTGTTTTTCCTCTTGTAGTAATTTCTAAACAAACTATTTCAATTTTTCTGCCTTTTGACTTTTTGCTGAACTGTTATATCTGAGAAATACAATTTATTTCCTCACATTGATTTTTGCATTATCAAAATCTAGAGGTCCTTTCAATCTCCTCCTTTTTGATAATGGCAAAAACCTTACATTATATTACATGTATTTCTCTCCTTATATATCTATATAAATAAATGCACAAAGAAGAAATATGATATAGAGTTTGAAATATAGAATTCTCCCCCTATTTCTTTGAGTTTTCTTCCCCTACTTTACTGCAGCTTGCTGAACTGATATTGTGTTTTTCACCCCCTATTTTGCCATTTGTCAAAAGGAGTGAATATTATGTAACTAGCTTTGTGGAGCAATTATATCTAGATAGTTCGTAGCTAGCTTGAAATTTAGCTAAGTTGCTGCAAAAAGATGTTAGTAGGACAAGCTCCTAGTTGTGAGCTTGGAGAGTAGAGAAGTATTGAATTATAAATCATATAAAGAACAAATTCCTAAATTTCGTCTAATATAATTAAATGTAGATTCAGACAATGGTTTAGTGAAAATATCTGCTAATTGTTCTTCAGTAGTGATATATTCTAAAGAAATATGACCTTTTTCAACATGGTCTCTTAGAAAGTGGTGCCTAATCTTGATATGTTTTGCTCTAGAGTGTAGGACTGTATTTTTGGAGAGATTTATGACATTGCTACTGTCATAGTAAATGATTGTATTCTGAAATTTAAGCTTATAATCTGCCAATGTTTGTCACATCTATATAATCTGTGCACAACCTAATCCTGCTGCCATGTATTCAACTTCAGTTGTAGAGAGTGCTATAGAATTTTATTTTTTGCTGAACCATGAAACAAGAGAGTGACCAAGCAGTTGACATGTACCACTGGTGCTTTTTCTATCTAATTTGCATCTTGCATAATCTGCATTATTGTAACCTACTAATATTAGATGATTTTGTGATGAATAAAATAAGCCAAAGTCTTTTGTACCCTTTTGTACCCTGTAACATTTGATTGCTTTTAAATGTGATGCTTTTGGAGAGGCTTGATATCTTGCACAAGCACATACACTGAACATTATGTCTAGTCTACTAGCTATTAAATACAGAAGTGATCCAATCATGCCTTTGTATTTCTTTTGATCTACAGAAGAACTAGAGATATCTTTATCAAGCTTTTCATTTGAGTTCATAGGTGTATTTGCTTCTTTGGATTTTTCCATACCAAACTTAAAGAGAATCTCTTCGTAGAATTTTCTTGATTCAGAAAGATGCCATGCTATAATTGATGAATTTGTAATCCTATAAAGAATTTTAATTCTCCCATAAGACTCATTTCAAATTCATTCTTCATTAAACTTTGAAAGTCATGACAAAGTTTCTCATTTGTGGCACCAAAAATAATATCATTAACATAAATCTGAATGATCAACATATGAGAATTTTTTGACTTGATAAAAAGAGTATTGTCTGCAGTTCCTATGTTAAATTGATTTTCAAGAAGGAAACCCTTTAGTTTATCATACCATACATGTGACGCTTGCTTCAGACCATAAAGAGCTTTATTCAGTTTGTATATATGGTTTGGTCTTTCTTCATCTTCAAAACCTGGTGGCTGTTCTACATATACTTCCTCTTGCAAAATGCCATTAAGAAAAACACTTTTGACATCCATTTGATAGAGTTTTATTTTCATACTACTTGCAAAGGCAAGCAACATTCTAATTGCTTCAAGTCTTGCAATAGGTGTAAAAGTTTCTTCATAATTGATTCCTTCTTGCTGGTTGTATCCCTAAGCAATAAGTCTAGTTTTGTTTTTGATAATACTACCATTATTACCTAATTTATTCTTAAACACCCATCTAGTTCCAATGATTGATTTTTCAATGAGCCTTTCAATTAAATTCCAGACTTCATTTTTTTTGAACTGATTCAGTTCCTCTTGCATGGCCATAATCCAGTATTCATCATTGCAAGCTTCTTCAACTGTTGTAGGTTCAAGTTCAAATACAAATGCACAATAATTACAAATATTCTGAATTTTGCTTCTTGTTTGAACACCTTGATTTATATTCTCAATAATTTGTGCAATAGAATGTCCAAACTTTGTCTTCCATGCTTTTTCTGTCATAGTAGGTGCAGGTAGTGTTGTATTATCCTTTTTCTGTAGAATTTTCTGATTTCCTGATTCACTTTCACTTTCACTATCTATTTTCAGCTATTTTAATTTTCCTACTAGGTCTTCGTCAAATGATACATTTATTGATTCTTCTATTCTTCTTTCATATTCAAAATAGACCCTATAAGCCTTACTTCTCAAAGAGTATCCAACTAGTAGAGCAGGATCAGACTTTGCATCAAATTTGTCCTTTTGATCCCTTGTATTAAGCACAAAACATCTTGATCTAAAAACTTTAAAGTATCCAACATTTGGTGTTTTACCATACCATAATTCAAATGGTGTCTTATGTAAGATAGGTCTAAGATGAGTTATGTTCATTGAATAGCATGTAGTATTTACAACTTCAGCCCATAAAAACTTTGGTAGATCAAATGCATTAAGAATTATTCTTGCCATTTCTTGTACTGATCTATTTTTCCTTTCTACAACTACATTCTGTGCAAGAGTTCTTGGACATGAAAACTCATGTAATATACCAAAGGAATTACATAAGTCTTCAAACTCAAAATTTTCAAATTTACCTCCATGATCACTTCTAATCTTCTTCACAGTTGATTCTTTTTCATTTTGAATTCTATTGTAGAGATGCTTGAATTCATAACAAGCTTCATTCTTGTGTGCTAAGAAAATAACCCAAGTGAATCTTGTGTAATCATCAACTACCACTAAGGTATATTTTCTTCCTCCTAAATTGGCTGTCTGAGTAGGACCAAATAGGTCCATATGCAGTAGTTCTAGTGGCTGACTTGTGGCAATGTCTTCAATACTCTAGTGTACTGATTTCTTTTGTTTTCCAATCGTACAGTCACTACAAAGTTTATCCCTTTTGAATTTGAGTTTGGGCATACCTCTAACGAGATCATGTTTGGTCAACTTTCTTAAGATTCTCATATTCACATGATTTAGTCTCTTATGCCATAATCATTCATCTTCATTAGAAGCAACTAAGCATGCATCACTAGACATATTATCAAATGGAAATTCTAATGCATAAATTAAATTATCCCTATATCCAGTAAATTTAATTTCATGTGTATCTTGTTGTAAAATAAAACAGTTCTCAGCAGTAAAAAGTAGATTATAACCTTTGTCACATAATTGACCTACACTTAGCAGATTTTGTTTTAAACCATTTACATGCAAGACATTTTCTATTTTCTCATTATTAAATGCAACATTTCCTACGATAGTAATTTTACACTTTTCATTATTACCAAACTTAATAGATCTTGAATTTATAGACTTAACAAATTCTAGAAATCTTTTCTTACTTGTCATATACTTTAAGCATCCACTATCAATGATCCACTTTGACGTTTGAGCTTTCTTATCCTTGCAGTCCTACAAATCATGTTGAAATTAAAATTTTTGGTACCCATATTTTCTTGGGTCCATCAGTGCTAGTCCTTTGCATATTAAACCTATTACCTCTTGGTAGCCATATATAAGTAGATCTTTTTTTAATGACAAAAACAGTTGTGCCATCTCTGTAAGATCTAATTTTTCCACCATAGTAGGGAGTTTCCTATGGTACAACATACCTTAGGCCAAATTTACTTATTCTTATTCTTTGAGATCCTATGATTTTATTTAAGCTGTTTTCACCTTTAGTAAATTTACATACAGTGTTTTTCAAATCAGTAATTTTAGATAATAAATTTTTGTTTTCTTCTTTCGGATCAAAATTTTTACAACTATAGTTATCCATTTTAGTTTTTAATTCCCTATTATCAACTAGGGATTTCTCTAATTCAGTAAAAACATCTTCTAAATAGGAATTTAAACTCTTCAATTCTTTCTTATAATTCTTACATTTTACATGTAGATTATCTATTGTACAGAGAAGACTATCTACATCTAAATCATTATTTTCTTTTTCTAAGTAATAAAGGGATGTAGAACATACCTCTTATGTAGCAAAGCACTTGTTTGCAGAGGCCTCTTCTGAAAGGACCTCTAGATTTTGATAATGCAAAAATCAATGTGAGGTTGTGAATTATATTTCTCAGGTTTAGTTAGTGCAACAAAAGATTAGAAGGTAGACAATTCTAAGCAACAAATAGGTTGTAGTTAATCCCAGAATGTGCTGCTATAGAAAATCGGACAGTTAAGAAGGATTGAATGTTCAGATAGTTAAGGAGTTAACTATCCAGAAGCTTAAAGGATTTTTTCGGAGAGTTACAAGTATAACTATCTGAAAGTTATGTCATTCAATTAACCACGTGCAAAATTCCAAGATAGAAGCTTAAAAGACTTTTGAGAGAGTTAAGGAGATAACTATCCGAAACTTGAAGGATTTCGGTGAGTTACAGGTATAACCTTCCAGAACTTAAGTTATCCTATTACACACGTGTAGAATGGAGAAGATGGTAGTTAAAAGCTTAAATGAAAAAATCGGAGAGTTAGATAACCATCTGAAATTTCAAAAGAGTTTCGGTGAGTTATAGTTTAATTATCCGAAACTTAAGTCATTGAATTTCCCATGTGCAGAAATCCAGATAGAAGCTCAAATAAGTTTTTGGAGAGTTAGAAAGATAACTATTTGAAATCTTGAAGCGTTTCGGAGAGTTATAGGTATAACCATCTGAAACTTAAGTCAGTCTTTTATGCACGTGCTGCATTGAAGCAATCGGAAAGTTAACGGAGGGTTACTATAGCTAACTATCTGACAGTTAAATAACTGTTCGGTAAGTTACATTTGCAAGTATCCGATTGAATGATAGCTCACATTGTATGATCTGGAATCCTACATGGCAGAAAAACTTAAGTGATCTTTCAGTGAGTTACAAACATTATTCGGAGAGTTACACAGCTAACTATCCGAAAGGTTAAGAAAATTGGAAGGATATCTTGAAATATCTTTCTGAACGGTAACTTACCGTATTTGGGACTGAAGTCTAATCAAGTACAGTAGAATACATCCGTTGGAAGAAAAATATGATCGTTACACATGTTTTGCATATATATACAAGATGTAGACAACAGAAGAGATAGCTTTTGCTCATACACATACTTACACCAAGCTCAACAAAAGAAAAGCTTTAGAGATCAAATCATCTTCAACATTTATAGATTGAATTTCAGAAGCTCATCACGCACTCAACTCTGTTACTCACAAGCTAGTGTTTACTAAAGTACATGGATCAAACTTCAGAGAAAGGATTGGTTGGAGCTTTGACTAGGAAGCTCAAGTGAATGGTTGGTTCTTGCTTAAACCTTAAAGCAAGTGATTGTAAGTTTGCAAAAGTTTAGTGAAGCCCAAGTATCCCTTGGGGGTGGACTAGCCGTTAGTGGTGAACCACCTAAAATCTATGTGTGTACTCTTATATCATGTGCTTACTATTTCTTTATACTAATCTACTACTAAAAGATTAAGAAATAAATTATTACCATTCACCCCCCCTCTAGTAAGCCATAAGGTCCTAACAATTGGTATCTAAGCAAGGTTGATCTCGTTAATAGATTTAACCATCTGAGATCATGGCTTTCCACACTGTAGAGGGTCAGAATATCCATCGACCTCCCCTCTTTGATGGTAGCAATTATAGCTATTGGAAAAATAGGATGGAGTGCTTTCTTAGGAGTAGAGATGTGAAACTTTGGAGAATGGTTGTACATGATACACCAACTCTAATCAGTCATGAAAGTGACTAGACTAAGGAGGATGAAAGAATCATCCAGATGGATGCTCGTGGGCTTAATTCCATTTACTATACACTAACTAGTGAACAGTATAATAAAATATCTACTTGTAAATTGTCCCATGAAGCTTGGAAGATCCTTCAAATTACATATGAAGGAACCTGCCAAGTTAAAGATACTAAAATTAGCATTTTGTTAAGAAAATATGAATTATTCAAAATGCTTGAAAAAGAAAGTATCATTGAAATGTATTCTAGATTCACAGAAATTGTGAATGAACTAAGAGGCCTTGGGAGGAGTTTTTCTAATCGTGAACAGGTACAAAAGATCCTAAGGAGCCTGACAGTCGAATGGAAGCATAAGTCTACTTCCATATAGGATTCAAAGGATCTGAACAACTATTCAGTTGAAGATCTACTGCGAAACCTTCTAGCCCATGAAGTCCAAATGAAGGAATGGAAAGAGAAGAAGGAGTCACTAAAAGAAAGGTAGAGAAAAAGAAAGAACTAGCTTTTCCCTCAACAGAAGATCAACCAAGCTCGGATGAGGATGAAGTGTTACTGCTGGCTAGGAACTTCAGAAGGATGATGAGACAAGGAGGCAAAGTCAGCTCCTCAAAATCAAAAGTCCCTACATGCTACAAGTGCAAGAAACTAGGACACATTCAACTTTACTATCCTTTTCAACAGGAGGAGGACAAACAGAAATGGAAGAGGAAGAATAAGAAGAAAATGGCCTTGAAAGTCACTTGGGATGATAGCAGTTCATCCAGCAGCTCATCAGACTCAGATGAGGAGGCATCTACAAACATGTGTTTTGCTGCACAAGAGGTATGTTCTACATCTCCCTATTGCTCAGAAAAAGAAAATGATGATGTAGATATAGATAGTCTTCTCTGTATAGTAGATAACTTATATGTAAAATGTAAGAAGTACAAGAAAGAATTAAAGAGTTTAAATTCCTATCTAGAAGATGTTTTTGCTGAACTAGAAAAAGCCCTAGTTGATAATAGGGAATTAAAAACTAAAATGGATAGCTATAGTTGTAAAAATTTTGATCTGAAAGAAGAAAATAAAAACGTGTTATCTGAAGTTACTGATTTAAAGAAAACTGTATGTAAATTTACTAAGGGTGAAAATAGTTTAAACAAAATCATAGGATCTTAAAGAATAGGAAGAAGTAAATTTGGCCTAGGGTATGCTGTACCACAGGAAACCCTTAACTGTGGTGGAAAAATTAGATCTTACAAAGATGGCACAACTGTGTTTGTCATTAAGAAGAGATCTACATCTATATGGCTACCAAAAGGCAACATGTTTAATATACAGAGGACTAACAGTGATGGACCCAAGAAGATATGGGTACCAAAAGTCTTAATTTCAACATGACTTGCAAGACTGCATGGACAAGAAAGCTCAAACGTCCAAGTAGATCATTGACAGTGGTTGCTCAAAGCATATGACAAGTAAGAAAAGACTTCTAGAATCTATTAAATCAATAAATTCAGGATCTGTTAAGTTCGGTAACAATGAAAAATGTAGAATTACTGTCATAGGAAATGTTGCATCTAAATATGGAAAAATAGAAAATGTCTTACAAGTAAATGGTTTAAAACAGAATCTGCTAAGTGTAGGTCAATTATGTGACAAATGTTACAATATACTCTTTACTGCAGAAAACTGTTTTATATTACAACAGGATACACATGAAATCAAATTTACTAGATATAGAAATAATTCAATTTATGCTTTGGAATTTCCCTATGATAATATATCTAGTGATGTATGTTTAGTTGCTTCTAATGAAGATGAATGATTATGGTATAAAAGATTAAATTATGCAAACATGAGACTTATAAGAAAATTGACCAAACATGATCTTGTTAGAGGTGTGCCTAAGCTCAAATTCAAGAGAGATAAATTGTGTAGTGACTGTACAATTGGAAAACAAAAGAAATCAGCACACAAGAGTATTGAAGACATTGCCACACGTCAACCATTAGATTTATTGCATATGGACCTGTTTGGTCCTACACAGACAGCCAGTTTAGGAGGAAGAAAATATATCTTAGTGGTAGTTGATGATTATACAAGATTCACTTGGGTTATTTTCTTAACACACAAGAATGAAGCCTGTGATGAATTCAAACATCTCTATACTAGAATTCAAAATGAAAAAGAATCAACTGTGAAGAAGATCAGAAGTGATCATGGAGGTGAATTTGAAGAATTATGCAATTCTTTTGGCATATTGCATGGATTCTCATGTCCAAGAACTCCTACTCAAAATGGAGTTGTAGAAAGGAAGAATAGATCAGTACAAGAAATGGCAAGGACAATTCTTAATGCATCTGATCTACCAAAGTCTTTATGGGCTGAAGCTGTAAATACTACATGTTACTCTATAAACAGAACTCATCTTAGACCTATCCTACATAAGACACCTTTTGAACTATGGTATGGTAAAATACCAAATGTTGGATATTTTAAAGTCTTTGGATCAAGATGTTTTGTACTTAATACTAAGGATCAAAAGGACAAATTTGATGCAAAGTCTGATCCTACTCTACTTGTTGAATACTCCTCGAGAAGCAAGGCTTACAATGTCTATTTTGAACATGAAAGAAGAGTAGAAGAGTCAATGAATGTATTCTTTGATGAAGACATGGTAAGAAAATTGAAGAGGCTAAAAATATACAATGAAAGTGAATTAATAAATCAGAAATTTCCTTAGAAAAAGGATAGTTCAACACTGCCTACACCTACTGTGATAGAAAAAGCAAGGAAGACAAAGTCTGAACATCCCATTGGACAAATTATTGGGAAATAAATCAAGGTGTTCAAATAAGAAGCAAAATTCAAAATATTTGTAGTTATTGTGCTTTTGTGTCTGAACTTGAACCTTCAACAATTGAAGATGCCTGCAATGATGAATACTAGATCATGGCCATGCAAGAGGAACTAAATCAGTTCAAGAAAAATGAAGTCTGGAATTTGATTGAAAGGCCCATCGAAAAATCAATTATTGGTACTAAATGGGTGTTTAAGAACAAACTTGATAATAATGGTAGTATTATCAGAAATAAAGCTAGACTTGTTGCTCAGGGATACAACCAATAAGAAGGAATCGACTATGAAGAAACTTTTGCACCTGTTGCAAGACTTGAAGCAATTAGAATGTTACTTGCCTTTGCAAGTAGTATGAAAATCAAGCTTTATCAGATGAATGTTAAAAGTGCATTTCTTAATGGCATTCTGCAAGAAGAAGTATATGTAGAACAACCACTAGGTTTTGAAGATGAAGAAAAACCAAACCATGTATACAAACTGAATAAAGCTCTCTATGGTTTGAAGCAAGCACCACATGCATGGTATGATAAACTGAAGAGTTTCCTTCTTAAGAATTAGTTTAACACAAGAACTGCAGACAACACCTTATTCATCAAATCTAAAAGTTCTCATATGTTGATTATTTAGATCTACATGGATGATATCATTTTTGGTGCCACAATGAGAAACTATGTCATGATTTTCAAATCTTAATGAAGAATGAATTTGAGATGAGTCTTATGGGAGAATTAAAATTCTTTTTAGGATTACAGATTCATCAACTTCAGCATGATATTTTCCTGAATCAAGAGAAATTTTGCAAAGAGATTCTCTTAAAATTTGGTATGGATAAATCCAAAGTAGCAGGTACTCCTATGAACTCAAATGAAAAACTTGATAAAGACATTTCTAGCATTCCAGTGGATCAAAAGAAATACAGAGGTATGATTGGATCACTTCTGTATCTAACAGCTAGTAGACTAGATATAATGTTTAGTGTTTGTACTTGTGCAAGATATCAAGTCTCTCCAAAAGCATCACACTTAAAAGCAGTTAAACGTATATTTAAATATCTACAAGGTACCAAAGATTTTGGCTTATTTTATTCTTCACAGAATCGTTTGATATTAGCAAGGTACAGTGATGCAGATTATGAAGGATGCAAATTAGATCGAAAAAGCACCAGTGGGACATGTCAGTTGCTTGGTCATTCACTTGTTTCTTGGTTCAGCAGGAAACAAAACTCTATAGCTCTATCCACCACTGACGCTGAATATATGGTAGCAGGCCTATGTTGTGCACAGATCTTATGGATGCAACAAACTCTAGCAGATTATAAGCTAAATTTTCAGAATACCATTATTTACTATGACACCAGCAGTGCCATCAATCTCTCCAAAAATACAGTTCTACACTCTAAAGCAAAACATATCGAGTTTAGGCACCACTTGTTAAGAGACCATGTTGGAAAAGGTCATATTTCTTTAGAATATGTTTCTACTAAAGAACAGCTTACAGATATCTTCACCAAACCATTATCTGAAGTTGCATTTAATCATATTAGATGAAATTTAGGGATTTGCTCTTTATATGATTTATAATTTCATATCTCTACTTTCCAAGCTCACAACTAGGAGCTTGTTCTATTAACATCTCTGTTTTGCAGCAACTTAGCCATTTTTGATACTCAGCTATAATTGCTCCACCAACTCAATATCTAACTTCTCACTTCTTTTTGACAATCGACAAAAAAGGGGGAGAAATATCATATTTTAGTAAGCAAAGCTACAGTAAAGTAGGGGGAGAAATTCAGGGGGAGTGATTTCAGAAAAATAGGGGGAGTTTCTAAATTTAATTATTCTATTTTCCTCATGTGCTTTTCTGAATAGATATATAGAGAGAGAAATACATGTAATACATTGTAAGGTTTTTGCCATTATCAAATAGGGGGAGATTGAAAGGACCTCTAGATTTCGATAATGCAAAAATCAATGTGAGGTTGTGAATTGTATTTCTCAGGTTTAGTCAGTGCAACAAAAGATCAGAAGGCAGACAATTCTAAGTAGCAAACAGGTTGTAGTTAATCCCAGAATGTGCTGCTATTGAAAATCGGACAGTTAAGAAGGATTGAATGTTTGAATAGTTAAAGAGTTAACTATTCGGAAGCTTAAAGGACTTTTTCGGAGAGTTACAGGTATAACTATTCGAAAGTTAAGTTATTCAATTAACCACGTGCAAAATTCTAGGACAGAAGCTTAAAAGACTTTTTAGAGAGTTAATGAGTTAATTATCCGAAACTTGAAGGATTACGGTGAGTTACAGGTATAACCTTCCGAAACTTAAGTTATCCTATTACGCATGTGCAGAATGGAGAAGACGGTAGTTAAAAGCTTAAATGAAAAAATCGGAGAGTTAGATAACCATTCGAAATTTCAAAAGAGTTTCGGTGAGTTACAGTTTAACTATCTGAAACTTAAGTCATTGAATTTCCCATGTGCAGAAATCCAGATAGAAGCTCAAATAAGTTTTCGGAGAGTTAGAAAGATAACTATCTGAAATCTTGAAGCGTTTCGGAGAGTTACAGGTATAACCATCCAAAACTTAAGTTAGTCTTTTATGCACGTGCTGAATTGAAGCAATTAGAAAGTTAACGGAGGGTTACTGTAGCTAACTATCCGATAGTTAAATAACTGTTCGGTAAGTTATAATTGCAAGTATCCGATTGAATGACAGCTCGCATTGTATGATCTGGAATCCTACATGGTAGAAAAACTTAAGTGATCTTTCAGTGAGCTACAAACATTCTTTGGAGAGTTACACAGCTAACTATCCGAAAGGTTAAGAAAATCAGAAGGATATCTTGAAATATCTTTCTGAACAATAACTTACCGTATTTGGGACTGAAGTCTAATCAAGTATAGTAGAATACATCCGTTGGAAGAAAAATATGTTCGTTACACATGTTTTGTATATATATACAAGAAACAAACAACAGAAGAGATAGCTTTTGCTCATACACATACTTACACCAAGCTCAACAAAAGAAAAGCTTTAGAGATCAAATCATCTTCAACATTTACAGACTGAATTTCAGAAGCTCATCACGCACTCAACTCTGTTACTCACAAGCTAGTGTTTACTGAAGTACACAGATCAAACTTTAGAGAAAGGATTGGTTGGAGCTTTGACTAGGAAGTTCAAGTGAATGGTTGGTTCTTGCTTAAACCTTAAAGCAAGTGATTGTAAGTTTGCCAAAGTTTAGTGAAGCCCAAGTATCCCTTAGGGGTGGACTAGTCGTTAGTGGTGAACCACCTAAAATCTCTATGTGTACTCTTTCATTGTGTGCTTGCTATTTCTTAATACTAATCTACTACTAAAAGGTTAAGAAACAAATTATTACCATTCACCCCCCCTTTGGTAAGCCATAAGGTCCTAACATCTTCCTCTAAGTCTGATGAGTTGCTAGAAGAGCTGCTGTCATCTCATGTCGCTTTCAAGGCCATTTTCTTCTTATTCTTCTTGTTCCAATTTTGTTTGTCCTCCTCTTTTTGGAAAAGATAGTAAAGTTGAATGTGTCCCAATTTTTTACACTTGTAGCATGTAGGGACTTTTGATCTTGAGGAGCTAGCTTTACCTCCTTGTCTTATTATTTTTCTGAAATTCTGGCCAACAGTAAAACTTTATCTTTATTCGAGCTTGGTTGGTCTTCTGTTGAAGGAAAAGCTAGTTCTTTCTTTTTGTCAACCTTTCTTTCAGTGGCTCCCTCTTCTTCTTTCCATTCCTTCATTTGAACTTCATGAGCTAGAAGATTTCCCAACAGATCTTCGACTGAATAGTTGTTTAGATCCTTTAAATCTTGTATGGAAGTAGATTTCTGCTTCCATTCAACTGTCAGGCTTCTTAAAATCTTCTGTACTTGTTCATGATTAGAAAAATCCCTTCCAAGGCCTCTTAGTTCATTCACAATTTCAGTGAATCTAGAAAACATTTTAGTAGTACTTTCTTTTTCAAGCATTTTGAATAATTCATATTTTCTTAACAAAATGTTGATTTTGGTGTCTTTTACTTGGCTAGTTCCTTCATATGTAATTTGAAGGGTCTTCCAAGCATCATGAGAAGATTTACATGTAGAAATTTTATTATACTGTTCACCAATTAGTGCACAGTAAATTGAATTTAGCCCACGAGCATCCATCTGGATGATTCTTTCATCCTCCTTAGACCAATCACTTTCATGACTAATTGGAAGTGTTGTACCATGTACAACCATTCTCTAGAGTTTTGCATCTGTACTCTTGAGAAAACACTCTATCCTATTTTTCCAGTAGCTATAATTACTACCATCAAAGAGGGGAGGTCGATGGATATTCTAACCCTCTATAGTGTGGAAAGCCATGATCTTAGATGGTTAAATCTATTAATGAGATCAACCTTGCTCTAATACCAATTGTTAGGACCTGATGGCTTACTAAAGGGGGGGTGAGTGGTAAGATTTTTGTTTCTTAACAATTAATGACTAATTGATACTGAAAATTTGCAAGCACACAATAAAAATAATGCACACAGAGATTTTAGGTGGTTCACTACTAACGGCTAGTCCACCCCCAAGGGATACTTGGACTTCACTAAGCTTTCACAAAACTTACAAACACTTGCTTTAAGGACAAAGCAAGAACCAACCAATCAGATTAAGCTTTCTGGTCGTAGCTCCAATCAACCTATCACTGAAGTTTTTAGTTGGTGCACTTCAGTAAACCACTTGCTTGGAGAAATCAGAGTTTAATGCGTGGAGAGCTTCTAGACTTGAGTTTGCATTTACTGAATATTTGATCTTGAAGATGTTCTGCTGTATGCGTGAAACTTGGTGTATGAATTTCTATGTTCAAGAAGCTATTTGACTCTATTATCTGCTGTTTGTATTTATAACATTATGTATAACGATCATATTTATTTCCAACAGATGTATTCTACTGTACTTACTGAATTTGTAGAACCAAATTTGGTAAGTTACCGTTTAGGAAGGTGTTTCAAGATACCCTTCCGATTTCCTTTGACTTTCAGGGGGTTATCTATGTAACACTTTGAAGAATGCACATAACTTATCGATAAACCACTTAAATCCTTTTGTCACATGAGATTTTAAGTCATACACGTGAGGTGTCATAAGTTCTGATACTTGTAACTATAACTCACCGAAATGTTCTTGGCTATCGGATAGTTAGCTACAGTAACTCTCCGATTTTCTTCTTCTAAGCTTCCGATTGCTTTCTTATTTCTGCACATGCATAAAAGGATGACTTAAGTTTCGGATAGTTAAATTTGTAACCTTCTGAGACTTCTTGTTTTTTAGATAGTCAACTTTCTAACTCTTCAAAAAATCCCTTTATGCTTTTGTTTGGATTTCTGCACGTGGGAAATTGAACGACTTAAATTTCGGATAGTTAGCATTTCTAACTTTTTGATTTCCTTGAATTTTCCAAAAAGTTAGTGACTCAACTCTTCGATCCTTCAACCAGTTATCTTCCAAACTCTCCGAAGGCCTTATAATTTCGGATAGTTATTCTTTTAACTGTCCGATGGTGTTTCTACTACTTTAAACTAACTCTTCGGATACTTAAGCCTGGTAACTATCCGAAAATCTTGTTTTTCTCTTGCAGCAATTTCTGAACAAACTGTTTCAATTTTTCTACCTTCTAACTTTTTGTTCAACTGTTATATCTGAGAAATACAATTTGTTTCCTCACATTGATTTTTGCATTATAAAAATCTAGAGGTCCTTTCAAGTTTAGCATATGGTAATGAGGATATTCAATTAAGCATTTTCAAACCAGAAAAGTTTGAGGAGTTAGAAATGTCCTTACATATTATAGACTCTTTAGAGGATGAGGGAGATGTGCCAAATGTTGTGATTCAAGAAGAATTGAATAGGCAACTAGATTTTGAAACGTTAGAAGTAAGTGATAGCATAGACGTAGAACGAGATCAAGAAGAGTTTAATATTGAAGATGAGAATGTTCAATTAGGAGCTCTAGCTTCTGATGGTCAACATTTAGAATTGAAACCTTTACCTCTTGAATTAACCTATATATTTCTAGAAGAACAACAAATATGTCCAATTATTATTGCTTCAGATTTAAAAGAGGATCAAATTTCTAAATTAAAAGATGTAGTAAAAACTTATAAAGAAGCAATAGGATAGACTATGGCTGATATAAAAGGGTTAAGTGCAACTTTATGCTGCTACTATATATATTTAGAAGAGAATGCTAAACCTGTTAGAATTCCTAAGAGGAGATTAAATCCAAACCTTAAAGAAATAGTCAAGAAGGAAATAGTAAAATGGTTAGATAATGACATAATTTATTCGATTTCTGATAGCTCATGGGTTAGTCTAATCCATATAGTTCCAAAGAAATCAGGATTAACAGTTATTAGGAATGAAAGTTAGGATTTGATACCTACTAAAATTCAATTAGGTTGGAGAGTATGCATAGACTATAGAAAGTTGAAGGCTGTTACTAGGAAAGATCATTTTCCCTTACCTTTTATAGACCAAATGCTGGAGAAATTAGCAGGACAAGAATATTTTTGTTTCATATACAGTTATTCAGGATATAACCAAGTTCCAGTAGTATTAAAGGATCAAGAGAAGACAACTTTCACATGTTCTAATGGAACTTATGCTTTTAAGAGAATGTCATTCGGATTATGCAATGCACCAGTTACCTTTCAAAGGTATATGCAGGGCATATTCACTAGAATGACTGAAGATTTTTTAGAAATATTTATGGATGATTTTACTGTATATGGAACTTCATATGAAGTGTGTTTAAACAATTTAAACCAAGTATTAAAATGTTGTGTGGAAAAAAATCTTGTTTTAAATTGGGAAAAATGTCACTTCATGGTTAAACAAGGAATAGTCTTGGGACATGTTTCAAAGAAAAGGTTGGAAGTAGATAAAGCTAAAATAGAAGTAATTTCTAATCTACCAGAACCTAAATCAGTAAAACATATTAGATCATTTCTAGGACATGCTGGATTTTATAGAAGATTCATTAAAGACTTTAGCAAAATAGCTAGACCTTTAATTAATCTATTAAAAGATGTCCCATTCAACTTTGATAAGAATTGTAAAGAAACATTTTTCAAGCTTAAAACTAGCTTAATTTATACTCCTATAATATAAGCACCTGATTGGAGCCATCAATTTGAATTAATGTGCAATGCATCTGATTTTCCTATAGGAGCAATGTTGGGATAGAAGATAGAAAAATCTCCTAGAGTGATTCATTATGCAAGCAAAACTTTAAATGATGCTCAAATTAATTATACTACTATTGAAAAAGAACTATTAGCTATTGTGTTTGCCTTAGAAAAGTTTAGATCATAGTATACATGGATCATTCAGCTTTAAAACACCTAGTAGTAAAGAAAGAGACTAAACCTAGATTGATCCAGTGGATATTATTATTACAAGAATTTGATTTAGAAATTAAAAATAAAAAAGGTTGTGAGAATGTAGTAGCAGATCATTTATTAAGATTACAAATAGAAAAATCAAACATTGAAATTAAGGATAATTTTCCTGATGAACAATTAATGACCATCAACATAATTCCTTGGTATGTAGACATGTAGGATCGAATGGCTACATAAGAGGGGGGTGAATTATGTTTTTCAACATTTTCAATTATAATTGAAACTTCAAAAATAAAAATAAGTCGAGACACTATTTTAATCAAATCATTTTATTCAAGGTTTCAATTACAATATACAATTCAATTCTCCTTTGAAATTGTAGATGCAATTATATAACGATACCATGTTTCATCTAATCAATTTCATAAATACAAATAGAGAAAACTAATTTACAGAATTTAAAACATTTCTCCCTGTTTAAGATTATTATTATTCTTCTTCTTCTTCTTCTTCTTCTTTTTCTTCTGCAATTCTTTAGTGACAAATATTTGACTTTCTCTACTTCATCGAATTTGCTTTCTTCTGATACTTCAGATATTGAGTGACATAAATCTGACATTTTCTATGTAGGATCGTTTGTATCACAAGAGGGGGGGTGAATTGTGTCTTTAGTAATTAAATACTAGTGGATAAAACAAGAGTATAAAACACTCATAAATGAAATTCTATTCTTTTATTTCACGATAGAATTTACAATATCTTTTCAGCTTAATTCCCTTCTTGACGGTTTTAATATAGTAATGTTCGATATACAATTCAAATAGGAAAACAAAGCTCTTATTCAAAACTAATTTTGAATTGTATATAACCTGATCTTTATGCATGTTTGTGTTTTCCCAGCACTACACTAGAAAAACTTGGATTTGTTACTTCTATTTTTACTTAGTTAATTTATCTTTATGCCTATTCTTTCTTTTAGAAGTAAACAAACAACCTTTAATACAATTTCGATATTAATTCTAATTTATACTTTAACTGCAAGTGCATAGTGTCTATTGTATCAGTGTGCAAGTATAGGTCGATCCCACAGGGAATTGCTGACGAATTTAAGAAATGTTTGATTGTGAACAATTCAAATTTATATTCCATAAGCACTCCGTTGAGTTACAGTTAACTCAACGGACTAAGTTCGTTGAGTTATGGCTAACTCAACGGACTATCCTCATGGATTTAAGTTAACTCCACGAGCCTGTCTCTTCTTTATAATACTACTATTTACAGAGGAATTCGGCCAACTATTGAGTGATTCCACAGATTGCAAATAACATCAATTAAGCTTTTTAATGCTAGTTAACATTGGATTTATCATTAAGCAATACTAACATTCAAATGATTCAAACAGTCACCATTAAAATCTTTAAGTTTTTTGTACGAACCAATTTCAGTAAACTGTAAAATTAAAACTAACATAAAACAATCATAAAACTGATACAGATAACATTAATCACGATACAACACAAACAATACAACACTCAAATACAACATACAAACAAAGATAAATTGTTTTTGGTATTTTTGTTTTGATGTGAACATGGAAATGGGCGAAAGGTGAAATGTAAAGTAATCTCACTTGACAGTAAACACTTCCGACACTACTTGCAATGCGATTACACCATTGAATATTAAACCACTTACAATTCTGTCTCCTCTCCCTATAGAATCGCGAGTCCAGAATTGCAAGATGATCTCCTCTTCAACATACAGGCATCAACCCGAAGCCAAGACTAAAAGCTTTACGATCTCTTGAAATATGAGTCGGCGCTTGGTGAAAATGGCTTCCCTTCTCGCGATGTGATCACTCCTCACAGTGGTTGTCAAGCACTGTGTTTGGCTCGAAATCGACCCGACATCAGGCAAGTATCCTCACAGACCTCCGATGATTGGTGATTATGGTGGTGATATGATGGTTGGTGTGATACTTTAGAGAATCGTCGATACTGTCTACAGAAAGCTCGGTGCTCCTCCTCTGTATACACTACCGTACATCGATCACACTTTCTTCTTTTTTTCTTCTTTTCTTTTATATTTCTTCAGTAGTAACTGCTTCTGCTTGAATGATCGGTTGGATTTCCTTCCTTCAGATCAACGGCGATGCTTCCTTCTCCATGCGCGATGGAATTCCTGCGTGATATGTGCAAATGTGGTTTTTCCTTCCAACTATCTGTTCCTACAACCGCTACAGTGGCATTTTGGAAAATAACTATAAAATACATGCAATAAAGAAATAAGCCGCTAACCTAACGCGTTACCTTAGTGTATATTCATGTAACTCAATGCGTGCAGTTATACTAACTTAACGAGTTAAACATGTGCATCTCACGTGATATTCTAAAGCATTTAAATTCAACATGTGCATAAAATACATGCAATAAAGAAATAAGCCGCTAACGTAACACGTTACCTTAGTGTATATTCATGTAACTCAATGCGTACAGTTATGCTAACTTAACGAGTTATAACTTAAGTAAATCTACCAGCTCTCGACACATGTACATCTAGAAATAATAAAATATTCTCTCTAAACATAACTGTTCGGGAATTTAAACATAACTATCCAAAATATCAGAAAATTCGGATACTTAAGAATTTCACAGCCTGCAACTTACCAACAGTTCATAAATGTACTAAATTAACATTAATTTCCCAAAATTAAGCAGATTCTTCAATTAAAGCATATAATATTGCAATTATAACATAATGGCTTAATTCTCATATGATAAGCTAAATATTATGCAATTAACCATCATTTAACCGTTAATAATATGCACTTTTTCATTCTAAACAATGCACACAACTTCTTTCTTTCTCTTTGCTCAGCTTTTGTATCTCTTCTTCTCTAGTTGTCGAATTTCCAGATTTCTTACGTTTGCAGCTCCTTTTTTGAAATTGCTTGGAATTTTGAACTTCTTCTGATGTTGGAGAATTTTTCAGAATATGAATATTCAAACTTAACTTTTCAGTTAGGGATCCAGATTGAATATTCAGACTTGGTTTTTAAGATTGGGATCCTCTATTGTAATGTAGCTCATACTCTCTATTAGTAGTCGAACTTTGTTGTCTTTCACATTCAGCATGTTCATCCAATTGATCTACAATCCATAATCCATAATCCACGTACTAATTTTCTCTTTAATCCAAATTACTATCTTTTTGAGTTTCCACGATCTCCACTCGTAGATACATCAAAACTTTATCTTCTTGGAGTCTTGTAGAATATCTTCTAAGTCTTTGATTTAGTCGAACATTTATCCTTTAAGTCTTGTAAAAACTCGAACACTTATCCTTTAACTCTTCGAGTTTTTTACACCTGCAAAACACGTGACTAAACAAAGAAACTTATCTGTTCGTTAGTCCTTTTATAAAACTCGAATAGTTATCTATCCATGCATATAAAAACTCGAATAGTTATCTAACTATTCGATTTTTCATTACTGAACGCTCATGGAAAACACATGACAACTTAAAACATTAAAAACACACGTGTAGATAACCTTAACTATATGTGTTTTTAACATAAAGTATTCGACAAAAATGAAATGTTAACTATTTGAAAGTTTAACTATCCGAAACGTTAACTATCCGAAAGTTTAACTATTGCAAATCTAACTCTTCAGAAATCTTTAATTTATCCGACATAAAAATGAAACTTTTTGATAATCTGTTAATTATTATACTTAGAGAAATATACTTAGAGAATATTATGTAGACTTATTTAAATACGTTAATAAAGCATATATCATCAAAATTAAATACCTAACATTCTACTTCACTGAATTTTCTTCTATCTGAGAGCTTTTCCCCAAAGAGGTGTTTTTGATCCCTAAAAAGATATTTTGTTTGGTGTGCAGGGATAATTGATCAACGAGAATTCTATACCTTTTATACTATATATTTACTTCATGCATATCCTCCATGTTTAATCACTATTAGTTTTCCACTCTTCACATCTTTTGTTTTTCCTTCATCGAAATACACATGTTTTGACCCACGTTTTTTCTTTCAAATTTTCTTTAATCATCAATCTTGGATCTTTGAAAAATTTCCTGCAAAATAAACTTTCTTGTCCAAAATTTTTCATCAAGTGTAATAACAAGTCGTTGTGCTAATGTTAACTAAATGAGTAAAACACGTATATTTATAACTTAACAGATCTAACTCAACAAGTTCATCTTGTGCTAAATCATGTGACAAGTACTATAGCTAACTCAACGAACTAAGTCCACGATGTTATGCTAACTCAACAAACCAGCTTCATGGTGTTACGCCAACTCAATGAACCAGCTCCGTTATGTTACAGATAACTCAACGAATCAGTAATAAACAAATGTTTTAAATAATAAAGTATTTACCACGTGCAAGAATAATAACTTTAAGTTTATAACGCTAACCTAACGTGTTGCCTTAGTGTTCAATATAGCAACTCAATATGTGTAGTTATGTTAACTTAACGAGTTAAACATGTGCAACTCACGTGATACAATATAACATTCGTAAACCTTAATTTTACCACATGTACAATACTAATTTAACGAGTTCGTCTGCTCTTTTATTCACTAATTTAACGAGTTCTCACGTGACCTATTTTAACATTTAAGCCTATAACTCAATGAGTTCTCATGTGACATTTATACAAATAACACACTAACTTAACGAGTTGTTTTTAACGTGCACTGTACATGATATAGGAAGTATAACTTTAAAACATATCATGCTTTACAATAAAAACACACGTTAACTTAACGTTTAGATAAATGAAAAGTTAGTATAACATAACGACTAGTTATTTAACTTAGTATAATCTTAGATCCATTACAAATAATTATTTATATCAACAAACATTTTCTGTATTAATTGATGTTCTTAAGTTACTTTCACAAATAATAGTAATTGAGTAAATATGATTATATCCGTTTATCACATATCATCAAAACAAAATACTCAACAATCTCCCCTTTTTGATGATGACAAAACCATATTAAATCAATTATGAAATATGTTTAACTCAACAAAGCACCTCCGTTGGGTTAAGTTTTAATTCAACAAATAAGTTTGTTGGTTGACTTAAGTTCACTTAAGATTATATCTATTATTTAAGTGAAAAACATCTCTTAGGAATAAATCTTCTTAGACAAAATATTCCAACATAATCATCTCCTCATTTTTTAATATATATGCAATTTAAACACATAATCATCTCCCCCTTTTTGTCATTAATCAAAAAGATGATTACATAGTATAAAAATCTGAGAGACAAGTATGTACAACTCAACTTTCTGTAAACATTAATAAGAATGAAATCATTTATAGTAAAATGTATTGTTCAAATAATCAAACAATAAATACAAACATTACATTTTGTATTCAGACACAAGCAAACAGAAAAATGACAATACATTTATCTATTCCTCCTAATCATATCAGTAATAGCAATAAAAATTTTATCTTCTAGATGCCTAAAATCATTTCTGATATCATTCAACACTACATCTAAGGTAGGAGGTAGATCTGGTTGCCATTGTACTTGATCTAAATAATTATGTTGTGGTTGTTGTTTTGTTATGTCAGGCTGTTGTTGTTGCTATTGTTGATGCATAGATTGGTATTTTTGCAAATCTTTAAGACTGAAAGCTCTCATGCCTTTAGTTTCAGAGGGCCAGCCAAATAAAGTGAATTGGTTTGCAAGAATTCTATATACAGCATCACCAAAAAATAACTTTGAACTCATATGTTGTAGTTGAGAAATGAAAATATCAAACCAATTGATTTGAATTCTGTTCAAGAGGCCATAAGTTGCATATAAACAACTTCTGCTGACTTTCAGATTATGTCCGACTCTTTGAAATAAATTGGCATATAAAATATTTACAATAAACCTTGCCTTTGCATTCAGATTTTCCATTAATCTCATTTCAGTATATACACTTGGAATCTGTGATAAAGACTGAACGTCCCATTCCAACTATCTAACAATGTCAAATCTGTTAGTAACAACAAACCTTCATTCTTCAATCCCAAAACTTCAAAAATTAATTCAAGAGATAATATGAACTCTTGTTGATGTATTTGAGTTGTCAATATATTGTCATTCTTGACCAGATTGCTGTAAAAAGTTGCAATAAGTTCTTTGTATTGCTTCCATTTTGTTCAAACTAGTAAGAATTGTATTAAGCCTTAAAACTCAAATAAATCTCTTATTTGAAGTAAACCTCTAAATTTTATTGGTTGAGCATGCAGAATCTGACATGAAATCAAATTATTGTATTTCTACAATGCTTCCTCAGATCTAAAATAAATTGAATTTCCTTGAATTTGTATTATTCTATACAAAGAAGTTGATACTTGAAGCCTTGATTCAAAATTTAATTCATCTTCAGGAATCTCTTCTTCAAAATGAATGTCATTGTGTTCCTCTATCAAAAGATTGTCTTGAAGCTACTTAGGTAAGCTTGATTCTTCAACTTCAACAGAGTGAGGAACATTTGCAATATCCGTTACATCCATTTGTTTAGTTTCTATAGAGTGTTCAGAGTTCAAATTTTCCACAAATTCAACAGCTTATATATCTATCTGTAATTCTTCAGTTTCTACAACAGATATTTTCATTTGTACATGCTATGAATTTTTGGACTCTAGTTCTATAGATTCTAAAGTAGGTTGATCAACATTAAGCTCTTCTAGAGTCTTATCTTTTTCAATAGTTACTACTTGAAACAATCCAGCCTCTGAACTAGTTACTGCCTCAATATTTTCAAGTACATCTGTAATAACTTGTTCAATATCAGTTGCTTGATGCTTTGATTGTTCAATTTCCTTATCATCAAGGCTTGAGACAATAGAAAAACTTGAACTCATTTGTTTCTTTGATTTCTTTTCAAGTTTTCTAGACAAAGAAAATAAAGTCTCATCATCATCATTAGTTTCAATGTGTTCTGAACTGATGAGCTTATCAGATGCATTGTAAGGTACAATGTCTAGACATACAGTGTCCTTTGGAATTAAATCATCATCTGATTTTTCTTTTTCAACAATATTTGTTTCCATAGAAACAAGCTCTTTTTGCTTCATTATTCTTACTCTCTTTCTCTTGTAGCAAGTCAACTATTCTTCTTCTATTGTTGCTGTTTTCTTCTGAATCTGATCCAAAAAAGTTTTTTGTTTTAATTCTTCAAATGCACTATTTGGGTTAGCTTTAGGTGTCACTAGAGAACTTATTTAGTTCATAGGTAACATCGCTAGAAAACTTGCATTTGTTAACTTCTATTTTTACTTGGTTAATTTATCCTTGAGCTTATATCAATAATTTCTTTTTAGAAGTAAAGAAACAACTTTTCACACAAATTAGATATTAATTCCAATTTGTATTTTAACTGCAAGTGCACAATGTATATTATATTTGTGTGCAAGTACAAGTTGATCCCATAGAGAATTGATTGAGAATTGTGTATTGTTCCGTTTTTTATTATACTTAATGTGTTCAGTAATCATTCTGTTGAGTTACAGTTAACACAACGGACTAATCTCGTGGACTTAAGTTAACTCCATGAGTCTATCTTTCCAGTTTAATACTACTATTTACAAAGGAGTTCGGCCAACCATTGGGCGGTTCCATAGATTGTAAATAACATCAATTAAGCTCTTTAATGTTAGTGAACATTAGATTTATCATTAAGCCATACTAACATTCAAATATTTCAAATAGTAACCATTAAAATCTTTAAGTATTTTGAACAAATCAATTTCAATAAATTGTAAAAGTATTATCTATTTTCTGAATCAAACAAACATAAAACATTCACAATACTGACAATGACAACTTTAATCATGATACAAAACAAACAATACAACACTTAAATACGAAATACAAACACAGATAAGTTGTTGTTTTTGGTATTTTTGTTTTGTGTTCATGAAAATGGGCGAAAGGTGAAATGTAAAAATTCTCTATCGACAGTAAATACTTCCGTCACTACATGCTACGCGATTACACCACTAAAAACTTAATCACTTACAATTCTACCTCCTCTCCCTATAGAATCGCAAGTTTAGAATTGCAAGATGATCTCCTCTTCATCATACTGGCATCAACCTGAAACCAAGGCTAGAAGCTTTACGATCTCTTGAGATATGAGTCAGTGCTTGGTGAAAATGGCTTGCCTTCCTGTGACACGATCACTCCTCATAGTGGTTGTCAAGCACCGTGCTTGGCTCGGAATCGGCCCGACATCTGGAAAGTATCCTCACAGACCTCAAATGGTTGGTGATTATGGTGGCGGTGGTGATGGTTGGTGTGGAACTTCAGGGAACTTCCGACGCTGCCTATAGATAGCTCGGTTTGTCCTCCTTTGCACACACACACTTCTTCATCTTTTCTCCTTTTCTTTTATATTTCTTTAGTGGTAACTGCTTCTGCTTAGATGATCGGTTGGATTTCCTTCATTTATATCAACGATGGTGATTTCTTCTCCCTTCCATGAGTGAATTCCTGCGTGATACGTACAATCGTAGTTTTCCTTCGAATGTCCTGTTTCTGTAACCGCTATAGTGGCATATTAGAAAATAAATGGTCCGTGGAGTTACAGATAACTCAACGGACTTACTTTGTTGATTTAACTATAAAACACGTGCACTAAAGAAATAAGCCGCTAACATAACGTGTTACCTTAGTGTGTATTCATGTAACTCAATGCGTACAGTTATGCTAACCTAACGAGTTAAACATGTGCATCTCACGTGATATACTAAAGCATTTAAATTCAATGCGTGCATAATTCTAACTTAACGATTACAAATATTTCGGATACTTAAAAACCTAACAATCCGATGCCCAGATGCATTTCGGATAGTTAACAGATAACTTACCGAAAATCCACTTAAATCATGCATTATGGTTTTGACACGTGTACTTCAGGAAATAATAAAATATTCTTTAAAACATAACTGTCTGGTACATTACACATAACTCTCTGAAATAACAGAAAATTCAGATACTTAAGAATTTCACAGCCTGCAATTTACCGATAGTTCAGAAATATACTAAATTAACATTAATTCCTTGAAATTATGCAGATTCTTTCATTAAAGCATATACCAGTGTAATTATAACATAATGGCTTAATTCTCATATGATAAGCTAAATATTATGCAATTAACCATCATTTAACCAAACAGTTATGTTTTAAAGAATATTTTATTATTTCCTGAAGTACATGTGTCGAAACCATAATGCATGGCTTAAGTGGATTTTCGGTAAGTTATCTATTAACTATCTGAAATGCATCTGGGCATTGGATAGTTAGGTTTTTAAGTATTCGAAATATTTGTAATCGTTAAGTTAGAATTATGCACGTGTTGAATTTAAATGCTTTAGTATATCACGTGAGATGCACATGTTTAACTCGTTAAGTTAGCATAACTGCACGCGTTGAGTTACATGAATACACATTAAGGTAACACGTTATATTAGTAGCTTATTTCTTTAGTGCACGTGTTTTATAGTTAAATCAACGAAGTAAGTCCCTTGAGTTATCTGTAACTCCACGAACTATTTATTTTCTAATATGCCACTGTAGCGGTTGTTAGAACCCAAGTATTTTGATAATGCAAAACCTATGTTAGGTAACATATTGTATTTCACAGTTATGTCAGTACAACATTAGATCAGAAGGTAGATAGAACAAATTCCTAGCAGACGAACAAATGGAGAAGGTTCTAGATGATACTGCCTTAAAGTTACAGGAAAATCGGACAGTTACAGGTCCAAGTATCCGAAGAGTAAAACAGCAGCAAGTCCATCGGATAGTTAGAAGGATAACTATTCGATTTTACAAAATCTTCGGAGAGTTATTTTTTTCAGACAGTTAAGTTGGTTGAATGATCGGAGAGTTATGGAGTTAATTATCCAAAAGAAAAAGAAAAATCGAAAAGTTAGAAAGGCTAACTATCTGAAACTTAAGTCATTCAATTAAACACATGCAGAAATACAAAACAGAATCTTAAAGGACTTTTTCAAAGAGTTAGATAACTATTTGAGTTTTCTTTCGGAGAGTTAGATAACTATTCGAGTTTTTCGGAGAGTTACAAGTATAACTTTTCAGAACTTAAGTCATCTTATTACGCATGTGCAAAATGGAGAAGTCGACAGTTGAAAGCTTAAAAGAGAAAATCAAAGAGTTAGATAACTATCCGAAATCTCAAGAGAGTTTTGGTGAGTTACGGTTTAACCATCCAAAACTTAAGTCAGTGAATTTCCCACGTGTAGAATTCCAGTCAGATATTCAAATGAGTTTTTGAAAAGTTAAAAAGATAACTATCCGAAAAATGGGAAGGTTTCGGTGAGTTAAATTATTAACTATTCGAAACTTAAGTTATGACTTTATGCACGTGCAGATTTAAAGGGACAACTGTCGGAGACTTAAATGAAAGTTTGGAGAGTTATAGTAGTTAACTATCCGAAAGTCAAGAGCTCTTTTCGGTAAGTTAAATTCAAGACTCCGAACACTTGACTTTACACGTGAGCAACTTAAAATCCTCACGTGACTCAGATAATAGAATATGAGTGATGAATCGGTAAGTTATGGACGCTTTTCGGTAAGTTATTTTTATAACCATCTGAAAGCTTGAGATTTTCGGAAGGTTACTTACTGAACATCAGACATAATGGTAACTTACCATTTAGGTTTGATTATTTACCAAGTACAGCAGAATACATCCGTTGAAAGAAAAAATATGATCGTTATACCTTTGGTATAAATATGAAGAGTTTAAGAGAGGAAAAATACAGAGATAACGTATATACCACATACAGTGAGCTACACTCTAATTCCAATTACACTCTAATTCCAATTACACTCAAGTCTGCAAACAGTGAAGCATATTCTAAAGATCTACTATAGAAAAAGCTCTATGCGCTAAAACTCTGATTGAAAGATTCAAGCTGTTGGTTCATGGCTTCAACCTGAAAGCTACATTCAGTGTTGGTTTGAGTTTCGACCTGAAAACTCTAGAGGTTGGTTTACTGAAGTTTATACTTGAAAACTTCTGTGTAGTTGGTTCTTGCTTTGACCTGAAAGCAAGTGTGTAAGTGTTGAAACACTTAGTGAAGCCCAAGTGAATCTTGGGGGTGGACTAGCCAAGTTGGTGAACCACCTAAAATTTGCTATGTGTTACTTTTCTTTACTGCTTTGCATTCTTTTAGATTCATCTCATTTCATTTCTGTTGAATCATTCGATTCAACAATCAAAAGACTTTAAAAATTACACACTTTCACCATTCACCCCCCCTCTAGTGAGTCTATCGATCCTAATAGTGGTTATAGAAGCAGGACATTCGAAGGAAAACCACGATTGCACGTATCACGTAGGAATTCACTCCTAGAAGGGAGAAGAAATCACCATCGTTGATATGAATGGAGGAAATCCAATCGATCATCTAAGTAGAAGCAGTTACCACTAAAGAAATATAAAAGAAAAGGACAAAAGACGAAGAAGTGTGTGTGTGCGGAGGAGGACAAACCGAGCTATTTGCAGGCAGTGTCAGAAGTTCCCTAAAGTTCTACACCAACCATCACCACCACCACCATAATCACCAACCATCGAAGGTCTGTGAGGATACTTTCCTGATGTTGGGTCGATTCCGAGCCAAACACAGTGCCTGAGAACCACTGTTAGGAGTGATCCGTCGCGGGAAGGGAAGCCATTTTCACCAAGCACCGACTTATATCTCAAGAGATCGTAAAGCTTCTAGCCTTGGTTTCAGGTTGATGCCAGTATGCTGAAGAGGAGATCATCTTGCAATTCTGGACTTGTGATTCTATAGGGAGAGGAGGTAGAATTGTAAGTGATTAAGTTTTCAGTAGTGTAATCGCGTAGCATGTAGTGACAAAAGTATTTACTATCGATAGAGAATTTTTACATTTCACCCTTCGCCCATTTTCATGAACATCTCAAAACAAAAATACAAAAAACAACAACTTATCTATGTTTGTATTTCATATTTAAGTGTTGTATTATTTGTTTTGTATTGTGATTAAAGTTGTCATTGTTAGTATTGTGAATGTTTTATGTTTGTTTGATTCAAAAAATAGATAATAGTTTTATAGTTTACTGAAATTGATTCGTTTAAAATACTTAAAGATTTTAATGGTTACTGTTTGAAATATCTAAATGTTAGTATGGCTTAATGATAAATCTAATGTTCACTAACATTAAAGAGCTTAATTGATGTTATTTACAATCTCTGGAACCGCCCAATAGTTGACCAAATTCCTTTGTAAATAGCAGTATTAAACTGAAAAGATAGGCTCGTGGAGTTAACTTAAGTCCACGAGATTAGTCCGTTGTGTTAACCATAACTCAATGGAATGATTACTGAACACATTAAGTATAATAAAAAATGGAACAGTACACAATTCTCAATCAATTCTCTATGGGATCGACCTATACTTGCATACAAATACAATATACATTGTGCACTTGCAGTTAAAATACAAATTGGAATTAATATCTAATTTGTGTGAAAGGTTGTTTGTTTACTTCTAAAGAGAAATTATTGATATAAGCTCAAGGATAAATTAACCAAGTAAAAACAAAAGTTAACAAATGCAAGTTTTCTGGCGATGTTACGTGTGAACTAAACAAGTTCTCTAGTGCTGCCTAAAGCTAACCTAAACAAGTTTTTCTAGCACTATTGTCGGGGAATTGAGAAGCTAAGCAACTGTAACAGCTGTTTTGTTTTAATAGCAAGAGTGTTGTGTGTTTTCTTCTATAATTGAGAATATGGCATATGTTTATGCTCAAAGATTTTTGAAACCTATAGTTAGCATATGTGAATTCTGCAATTCTGAAGGTCACGACATTTCTGATTGTTTGAAACTAAGACGCTTGTAAATGGTTAGATCACATGAACAACAAATGAATTATCTTCAATATAATAGTGCCGAGTATGAGAATCCTATGATTTACCCAACTGATGGTCAGTATAGAATGTATAATATGTTGAGAGACACGGAAGTTTGGGATAGGTATGACAGACCAGAGCATAGTATAGAGCAAAACATGGACAAACTAGAACACTTTATGTGTCAACAATAAGAAGTCAACTAATTAAACTATAAGGAAGCATATTCAAAACCTAAAATGGATATCATTTACGAAACTGAAAAAACCATAATGAAAATTGATCAAAAATTGAATGTAATGAGATTAGATGATTTGGAAAGAAAACTAAAAGCATTGGATGAATATACAATGAAAATACAAGTTATGCAATAGGACAATGAAAATTATAATGTTATAGATCTACATAATTTGCAAGATACACAGACGAAAGAAAATACTAATGTAAGAGAATTTAAAGAATTCACTTTAAAACTAAAAACAATTGAAGATCATAATCACGAAAATGATATACAAGAACATCATGAGAGTAACGAAAATCTAGAAGATGTATGTATAACACTAAGATCTGGAACTGATATACCACCAAGAATTGAAAATGAAAATAATATGAAGGTGGATAAGACTAAAAATCAAAATGATAATGAGAATGCAATATCCAAAAATATAGAAATCAATGAAGAACAATCTGAATCTGCTAATGAGACTAAAAATGATCAAACAAATCAAATGAAAGAAAAAGAATCTTTTAAATCACAATCATTAGCACCCTATCCTGAAATATTACAATAAACAATACCTGAAAAACAAGAAAAAATTAGAGAAATTTTTGAAAGAGTACAAGTTAACATTCTTTTGTTAGATCTATTGCAGAAAATGCCACATTGTGCTAAATTTCTAAAGGATTGGTGTACTAAGAAACGAGAGCGAAAAGTTCTTAAGAAGGTCTTTTTAGCTAAGCAAAGTAGTTCCCTATTTTTGCCACAAATTCCTAAAAAGTTATCTAATCTTGGAATCTTTGTTATATCATGCACCATAGGAAATACCATTCTAAAAAGAACCTTAATAGACTTAGGTGCAGGTATAAATGTTATGCCAAGTGATATATTTGCATCCTTAGGATTAGAAGGCTTAACTTCTACTAGTACAGTTATTCAATTAGCTGATAGAAGTATAAGATACCCTAGAGGAAAAATAGAGGATGTCTTAATTAAAATCAAAAACTTTATATATCCTATTGATATTGTAATTTTGGATTCCCAACAAATTAAGCATAAAAATAATGATACATCTTTAATTTTGGGAAGACCATTTTTAGCAACATCAAGGGCTATTATAAATTGTAAAAGTGGAGTAATGAAGTTATCATATGGCAATGAGGATACTCAATTAAACATTTTCAAACCAGGAAAGTTTGAGGAGTTAGAAATGTCCTTACATACCATAGACTTTTTAGAGGATTAAGGAGATATGTTAGATGATGTGATTCAAGAAGAATTAAATAGTCAACTCAATTTTCAAACTTTAGAGGAAACTGAAAGCATAAATATAGAAGGAGATAAGGAAGAAATTAATTTAGAAAATGAGGATGTTCAATTAGGTGCTCTTGCTTCTAATGGGTAACATTTAGAGTTAAAACCTTTACCTCCTGAATTAACCTATATATTTCTGGAAGAAAAATGAACATGTCCAATCATTATTGCTTCAGAATTAAAAGAGGATCAAATAGCTAAATTAAAAGATGTAGTAAAAAGTTATAAAGAAGTAATAAGATGGACTATGACTGATATAAAAGGGTTAAGTGCAACTTTATGCTGTCACCACATATATTTAGAAGAGAATGCTAAACCTATTATAATTCCTAAGAGGAGATTAAATCCAAACCTTAAAGAAGTAGTCAGAAAGGAAATAGTGAAATGGTTAGATAATGACATAATTTATCTGATTTCTAATAGCTTATAGGTTAGTCCAATCCATGTAGTTCCCAAGAAATTAGGATTAACAGTTATTAGGAATGAAAGTCAAGACTTGATACCTACTAGAATTCAATTAGGCTGGAGAGTGTGTATAGACTATAGAAAGTTGAATGCTGTGAATAGGAAAGATCATTTTCCCTTACCTTTTATAGATCAAATGCTAGAAAGATTAGCAGGGCAAGAATATTTTTGTTTCCTAGACGGGTATTCAGGATATAACCAAGTTCCAGTAGCATTAGAGGATCAAGAGAAAACAACTTTCACCTGTCCTAATGTAACTTATGCTTTTAAGAGAATGTCATTCGGATTATGTAATGCACCAACCACCTTTCAAAGGTGTATGCATGGCATATTTACTAGAATGACTAAAGATTTTTTAGAAATATTTATGGATGATTTTGCTATTTATGGTACTTCATATGAAGTGTGTTTAAACAATTTAGACCAAATATTAAAACGTTGTGTAGAAAAAAATCTAGTTCTAAATTTGGAAAAATGTCACTTCATAGTTAAGCAAGGAATAATCTTAGGGCATGTTGTTTCAAAGAAAGGGGTGGAAGTAGATAAAGCTAAAATAGAAGTAATTTCTAATTTACCAGAATCTAAATCAGTGAAAGATATTAGATCATTTCTAGGACATGCTGGTTTTTATAAAAGATTTATTAAAGACTTTAGCAAAATAGCTAGACCTTTAACTAATCTATTAAAAGATGTCCCATTCAACTTTGATAAAAATTGCAAGGAAGCATTTTTCAAACTTAAAACTAGCTTAATTTCAACTCCTATAATTCAAGCACCTAATTGGAGCCATCCATTTGAATTAATGTGCAATGCATCTGATTTTCCTGTAGGAGCAATGTTGGGACAGAAGATAGAAAAATCTCCTAGTGTGATTCATTATACAAGCAAAACCTTAAATGATACTCAAGTTAATTACACAACTACTAAAAAAGAACTATTAGCTGCTGTGTTTGCCTTAGAGAAATTTAGATCATATCTGATTGGAGCTAAAGTAATAGTATACCCGGATCATTCAGCTTTAAAACACCTAATAGCAAAAAAAGAGACTAAGCCTAGATTTATCTGATGGATATTATTATTACAAGAATTTGATCTAAAAATTAAAGATAAAAAAGGTTGTGAGAATGTAGTAGCAGATCATTTATCAAGATTACAAATAGAAAAATCAAATATTGAAATTAAGGATAATTTTCCTGATGAACAATTAATGACCATCAAAACAATACCTTGGTATGCAGACATAGTTAATTACTTAGTTACTGGTTTAACACCTAAGGATTGGAATAGATAGGATAAGAAAATTTTTTTCTCAAGAGTAAAATATTACTATTGGGAAGACCCATACTTATTTAAGAAATGTCTTGATCTGGTTTTAAGGAGGTGTGTTCTAGAAACTGAATATTAGAGCATATTGTCTTTCTATCATGACCAAGCGTGTGGAGGGCATTTTGGTTCCAGGAAAACTGCTACAAAAATTCTACAATGTTGATTTTATTGGCCAACACTATTCAAAGATGCTCATAAATATTGCTTAAGTTGTTTAAGATGTCAACAAATAGGAAGAATATCAAAGAGGAATATGATGCCTCTTAATCCTATTGTTGAGGTTGAAATCTTTGATGTATGGGGAATAGATTTTATAGGTCAATTTCCTATGTCTAATCAATTTAATTATATATTGTTCGGGGTGGATTATGTATCTAAATAGATAGAAGCTATTCCTACAAAAACTAATGACAACAAAGTGGCAATACATTTTATAAGAACCAATATAATTGCCAGATTTGGAATACCTAAAGCTATTATCAGTGATAGAGGAACTCATTTCTATAATAGAAGTATTGAAGCCTTAATGAAGAAATATAGAGTGAACCATAAAATTGCAACATCATATCATCCGCAAACAAGTGGACAAGTAGAAAGTGCCAACAAACAAATTAAGTTAATCTTAGAAAAAGTAGTAAATCCTACTAGAACAGATTGTGCTAATAGATTGATAGATGCACTTTGGGCTTATAGAACTGCTTATAAGACAACCTTAGGTATGTCACCTTTTAGGCTAGTATATGGGAAAAGTTGTCATTTACCAATTGAAATTGAACATAAAGCTTATCGGGCATTAAAAACTCTGAATACTAATTTAAATCAAGCTGCTGAAAATAGAAAAATACAATTGATTGAATTAGAAGAATTTAGGAATGAAGCTTATTCAAAAACTGTAAAAGAAAAAGAAAAAATGAAGTTCTAGCATGACAAGAAAATTATTCCAAAAATCTTTGAAATAGGACAAGAAGTATATTTTTACATGACTAGACTCCATAACCATCAAAGAAAATTAAGATCTAGATGGGTAGGACCTTACATAGTTCGAAATATTTATCCCTATGGAGTTATTGAGATTGAAAATCTTAAAAATCAGAATATATTTAAAGTAAATGGACAAAGACTTAGACCTATATTGAAAATATCAAAAAGTTCTTTTGGAATTATAAAAGAAGTAAGAGTAGAGGACTACTCGAGCTTTACTTAGTAAGAAATTATTTTTATTTATATATAAAAATAAAAAAATAAAAAATCGTTATGATTCAACCGATAGGATCCATTGGTCTGACCGAAACATAAAAACATAAAAAATTCTATATATTATTTAGTAAAAATGTCAATTTTACTAAAGCATAGTATCGGTTCAACTAGTAGAAAAAATGAAGAAAGAAAGAAAATATTTAATTTCAGTTCAACTGAGGAATATAACGGTTTGACCGAAGAATTTTTAAAATATGGAAAAAATAAGAGCGGTTAGATCGGAAACTCTTCGATCTTGACTGAAGAAAAATTATTATCTGAAGTATTTTTGTTAGATATAACTTTACAGGAAGTCCATTGAGTTATGCTTAACTTAACGAACTTACTCCGTTGAGTCTAGGATTAGTTAATGAACTTACGCCGTTGAGTTAACTATAACTCAACGGAGTATTGTAGTTAAGTCCACAGACTTAGTTCGTGGAGTTAACCGTAATTCCACGGATGAGAGAGTGAGAGTTTTGTATGGGAAATGACCCGATTACCTGCCTAAACTTAGGGTTTATTTATACTTAAACTTAGGGTTTTTGGGGGCATTATCCGTAGAATCATTTAGAACTTAGAATAATAGAGATCAGAGTGACTTCGTGCTGTTGTATAACTCCACGATGAGGAAGATGACACCTGAGTTCTAGGAAAAGGCAGTTGACACGTCATAATTTCTGAAAGATTCAGAGCAATGGCACACAAGGCAGAAAATCAGAAATATGATGAGGGAAAAAGAGCTACAAAAGGTAGAATCTGACCTTTTTTATTGGAGGAAAGAGTTAGTAGATTTGGGTATACAAATGCCCTAGATAATGGACACTAGAATCAAAGTAGCAATAGAAATCACTGTAAGTAAAGAGAGAAAAATCAGGCCGAACAACGAAGTTGCCCTAGAACTAATCCAATGTAAGTCCCACCTTTGGTTTAAAAGATGCATAGGTAGACGAGCTCAATGGGCAATCTGGGAGCAACAAAGGAAAGAAAATGAAGAACAAGCAGAGGAAGAACAAGAGGAGCCAACTGCTGAAAGACCTGTTCTTGAGGAACAGCGACCAGGACCTTCAATTCCACCACTAAGGCTGTTGGAATGAGTAGCAATTTTGGGACCTTCTACTGAAGAAGAAAGAAGAGAATTCCAAGAACTAGTTCAAATAGGAAAAGACCAAGGAGAACTAGAAGAATTGATAGTAGCTATAGCACATCTAGTGTTTAATGCATGGTGCAAAAAGAGGGCTGTAGAAAAGTTGAAAGCCCAATATAAAATCAAAGTGGAATAGCATCGTGAAGCTACTACCCGACCTGCTGCAAAAGGAGATGAAGCTGGTCTTTTGAGACCAGTAATTATGGAAAGAGTTAAACAGGAAGAGCCAGTACTTGTG
Source organism: Cymodocea nodosa (assembly GCA_036874045.1). NCBI lineage: Eukaryota > Viridiplantae > Streptophyta > Magnoliopsida > Alismatales > Cymodoceaceae > Cymodocea > Cymodocea nodosa. Next base: position 16,419,250 of record JAZBRI010000003.1, on the reverse strand, counting down.
GCTCAAAGGCTTGTAGAGCCTATGTTTGTAGATTTAATCTCAGAAGAAGAAAAGGAAGACCAAGCATAATTAATCAGAAGAAGGAAAGGAAAAGAGATAGTGCTTGAATATCAAAAGGAGATTAAATCTGAAGTACCAATATTAATAGGGCCTATAGAGCCAATTTTTGTAAACCTGCTATCTGATTCTGAGGAGGAGCAGGAGCAGTAGCAAAAGCAAAGAGAAGAAGAAAAACAGGTTGAAACTAGTCTACAGCCTGTACAAGAAGAAACAGAAATTAGGGTAGAAGTTGATTTGCCCGTAACTCCATCCCAATCTACCATAGAATCAGAAAGAACAGTGACAATGCAGATTGGTAGTCAGGAGGAATACAAAGAAGAAGAAAATGAATAAGAAGCTGAACAAGTATATATGGAAAGAGATGACTCAATAGATTCCATTGAAGAGCAAAGAACTCTTCAGCAAATTTTGGATAGTATTCTAGCCAATGTGGAGAGTTCTGTCAACTCACCACCACAGACAAAAGCAGAAGCAAAACTGTCAGAATCTGTGGAGCATCTTCAGTAAGAACAAGATCAGCTTTTGGAAGAGGAAGTTCAAGAACAAACCCCTTAGGAGCAACAAATGCATATTCCTGATCCTTCTGAAGCAATAGTTTTAAATGAAGTACATCTTTGGAGTCAGGAAGCTTATGACAAATACCAAGAGATTAGGGGTTATGATATCATTTATAGTAGACCAGTAAATTGGGACGGAATGCAAGAAATCAAAGAATTATTTGAACTCCAAGGTTTACTGAAGTTTATTTCTCAAGGAGGGCATGCTGTATATGAGAATCTAGTGCCCTACTTTTATTCAAACTTAAGAGAAGGAGAAGGTGAATTAATTTCCAATGTGGAGGAAGCTGATGTAAAGATAACACCAAAGCTTCTCCACAACATTCTTGGATTGAAAAATGAAGGGAAAGAAATTTTGGAAAGCACAACTGTCGTTGAGTGGACAGAACAGGAAATCAAGGACAATTTAGCTATCAATTCTGGTGTGCCATTATTAAATAGATTAAAGCAATTAAATGGTAAAGCACGCATGATAGCTAACATTTTGATTAAGAATGTCTACCGACGACAAGGCCATGATATAGAACTGAGTCAATTTCTCAAATGGGCCACATATGCAGTTGTAAATAGAATTCAAATAAATTGGTCTGCAGTTTTTATCTCCAAGCTGAGAATAGTGAAGAAGAAATTGTTTTATGGAGATCTGATTCCATTGTTGATAGTGGATTGTATCGATTTCACTAAATGGACATCCAAAAGGATAAGACCAATAACCATTTCAGTGAAAGAGTATAGAAATTATGCTGTTGCAGAGATTGCTGAACCTTCTAGAGGAATGCCAAGAGCTGTAGAAAGGATTAACCAATTAGAGCAATAAGTAGAAAGACTTCAGAAGGAAGTAGATGAACATAGAAGAAGAGACTAAATTGTATTGTTCGTCTACTTGTATATATTTGTATGAAAAATATCTGATTAAGTTGTAATGTAAATTATTCATATTAATGAATATATGTTTTTCAGATATATTTTTCATTTGTGTTTGAGAATGATGAAATGGATGAACTATATTGAATATTATATAATTTGTGGAACATTATGCAAGATTGTTTAAAAGATTTACAATTTGATGAATGATAGGATTGAATGAAAGATAATTGATTAATGCCTGAAAATATCTACATGCTGTAAAGTAAAATATAAATTCTGCATAACATGAAATGAACTGCAAGTTAAATATTTATATAATGTTTAGATTTAAATGAGTTTTAATTAGAATGCTGCATTAATGACATGTATTTAACTTTATTTAAGTTAATAGAATGCAGGAGAGAAAAACATAGAAGTTAGTATGAAGAGTGAGTTTTAGAAATTTGCCAAGTGTTAACTCAATGAAGTAAGTTTGTTGAGTTAAACTTAACTTCACGAAGTCAATAATATAATATAAGGTCACTCCGTTGAGTTATCTGTAACTCAACGAAGTTAGTCCGTGGAGTTAGCAACAGTAATCGAAGCTAGTCCGTTGAGTTAATTGTAACTCAACGAGGTTAGTTCGTGGAGTAAGCTAAACAGTTATTCTTTTTAGCCTTAAACAAAACTTTGTGGGTTTAGCAGTTACTAAAATTTGAGATTATAAGTGGCACACATACCTAGAAAAATAGGAAACACACTGCACGTTACAAGACACGTTCTTTCAACGAGATTTATTTACTTTATGGATGTGCATTATAAATATAGAATAGAATGTTATTTACTAGTTACCAGCACTTTTGAAAAAAAAGAGAATTCATTGGGGAACTGGAAGGAGAAGCAGCTGATATAACTTCATCCGTCAACAACTATTTACTAAATAGAAAGCTTCAGACTGGTATGTAATTAATCTTTTGCTATTTTACTATATGTTAAGAGTTTATGAGCACATGGACTCGTTCTCCTAGCACTAAACGATTAGTAAGAACATCTACCTAGGAGTATTCAACACAGAGGCGTACTGAAACATTTTCTGAATTGGACTTTAACGAAATCCTTAGGGGTGTAGCTAACCTTTCTTTAAAAGAGAATGAAGATATGACTGCTTTAGTAGAAAAACCATTAGGGAAAATTCTGTATCCTGAATTAGTTGATGAACCTTCATGTATTCGATTGCCAAACTTTGATGGAGATAGGTTTGAACTGAAATCTAATTATATTAGTCAATTGCCACATTTTCATGGATTAGAAAGAGAGGATGCCTATTATTTCTTTAGAGAATTTAACGAAGTTTGTCAAATGATGAAAATGTCAAACATGAGTATCGACGCTATGAAACTTAGATATATCCCTTTTGCTTTAAAAGACACAGCTAAGAGATGGTTATATACTCTATCACCTGATTCAATTTCTGCATGGACTGAATTTTGCTCTATTTTTCTAGAAAAATATTATCCAACACATCAGACGATTAAAAAGAAAAAAGAAATATTAATGTGTAGCCAAAAATAGGGAGAATCATTCTGGAAATATTTTGAAAGATTTAAAGATTTACTGACTCAATGTCCACATCATGCAATGAGTAAAGCACAATTAATAGGTATAATTTATGAAGGCATAGATGTTTCAACGAAATCTTTATTAGAATCTACTTGTCAAAATGGATTTTTAAAACTATGTAGTGAAGAAGCATGGGCATATTTAGAAAACTTTGCAAAAAGAATTACACAGTGGGAAAACTCAGCTAAAGCCATTACAGATAAAAGAATATTGCCAAGGGGAATGCATGAAATAGATTCAAGCACTATGCTTGAAGTGAAATTAATTGAATTAACAAAGAAAATAGAAGAGTTATCATTAAATCAAAAACTAGCAGAAAAGAATGCAAACATTAATGATCTAGATATTATTTATGCTAGAAATTAGAAAGATAACTTTGGGAATTCTTATAACCCTAATTGGAGAAATCACCCGAATTTATCTTGGAGAAACAACAATTTCCAGGGAGGAGAAAATATAAATGACAAGAATATAAGTTATGAAGCATTAATTGAATAAGAGAAAATAGAAAAGATAATCCAACAATTAAACAATCGTTTGGATCTTGTATTTGGAAATGCTGCAATTCAAAATCAAAATAGAAACATACCACTAAGATAGAAGGAATCAATGAAAGTTAGACCTACTAGAGGATTGCTAATACAAGCAATACCTAACCCTGTCAATAGAACTGTTAATGAAATTGATACCTCCTCTAAGAGGGTAGTTGAATGAAGCAGTATAACTAAAGTAACTATGTATAATATAGTAAGAAAAAAAATAAAATAAAAATATGTAAGTTTACTTATAATTAATAGTATCGTAGAGTTATTACTTAACTCAACGAACTTAATTCGTTGAGTTATGACCTAACTCCATGAGGGTGTGAAGTAGTTATGTTAATTTTTGTCTCTGCTAAATTTTTGTAATACAGAATCAATAGATGGAATTTATAAAATTACCACTAGACGCACAAAGGGAAGTACTAAGTAACTTGTCAGCTAAAGATTTGTGTAGATTGTGTTGTGTATCAAAGGATATTAAAGACTGTGTTAGAGAAAAATATTTTCATGGACTACAAGCTGCAAAAATGACTAAGATTAGAGATGGATTTTTATGGAAGTCATTTAATCGTAGTTCAATTAGCTATGAATATCTGAATATGGAAGAAACTACTGGAATTCCACCCAATACATTAGAAGGAATAGATCATATTATGGGGATGGATGAATGATTAATTATATACAGAACCAAACCAAGGTATGCAATTCTATTACCTGATATTTTGATTAGAAATTCTCTCACAAGAGAAGAATGGAATATAAGAAGGCTTAATAGATATGAAGTACCAATTGAAAATTGTGAGTCAGCTTTAATATTTTCTGATAAAAATTCGACAATTCCTGAAAAATTATATTATTGGAGACCTACTGGAAATTGGGATGAAGATTTATGCTTAAGTGTGTATAATTTTCTGAATAGATCTTGGACTGAAAACAATAACTCTCCGATCCTTAAGTCATTTCTGATAGTTACACAGGTAACCTTCTGAAAAGTCACTTAAGTTAGAAAATAAAAGAAAACTCAACCATCCGAAGCTTAAAACAGTTTTCGGATACTTATAAAGATAACTCTCCGATCCTTAAGTCATTTCGGATAGTTACACAGGTAACCTTCCAAAAAGTCACTTAAGTCAGAAAATAAAAGAAAACTCAACCATCCGAAGCTTAAAACAGTTTTTGGATACTTATAAAGATAACTCTCCGATCCTTAAGTCATTTTGGATAGTTACACAAGTAAACTTCCAAAAAGTCACTTAAGTCAGAAAATAAAAGAAAACTCAACCATCCGAAGCTTAAAATAGTTTTCGAATACTTACTGAAGATAACTCTCCAATTCTTAAGAGTTTTCGGATAGTTACATCGTATAACCTTCCGAAAAGTTACTTAAGTCAAGCGATGAGAGACTGACACGTGTCCTTGAAAAGAAAGTAACCGAAAATATATTAAAAACAAAGAAACAGCTAACTCTCTGGAATAAAAACCTTAACTATCTGAAACCAAAGGGATTTCAAAGACTTACCATAAAAAATCATATCCGGACATAAAAAAACTTAACTCACCAAAGATAAATACTTTTCGAATAGTTATTGATATAACCGTCTGAAAAGCCAGGAGAGAGAGACATAACCATCTGATTTGTTCAGTGACTTATAAAATAACTCTCCGATCAAAACACTATAGACAAAATAACCTGTCAAAATCTAATTTAAAAGATTTTGAGAATAAAGTAGTTAGCCAAAATTCATTTGAGTAAAAAAACATCTAGCACATGGCACAAATAATTAAACCACACGTTTTTCATCATCAAAATTAACTGATAAAATAAATGAACTAACAATCTCCCCCTTTTTGATGAAGACAAAACTGTAAACAGATATATTCTCCCCCTTTGTCAGAATTAAAAAGTGGAGACAATTAAAGGAAGAATACTCGGAGATAAATAAAATGTAATTTTATTGATTCAAGACTAAGAACAATAGGGATACATAAAAAAAATGAAAATTACATCAAAGGAAACAATCAAAAACAAACAAATTAAGGTGCAGTTGACTTTTTCTGTAACAATTCTTGAATTAAGTTATCCCTCTCTCTCAGAAGTTGTTCTAAATGAGCCACTTGATCCAAAAGCATCTGATTATGGTGAAGTAGAAGCTCACTTTGTTTTAGGAGGGTCTCAAAACTGTCAACTATTGAAAATGAAGCTGTTGGAGTTGGAGGAGGTGCTACAGGAGGTGGAGTTTCTACAGAAGGAAGTACATTAGGAGGTGTATTTGCTGTAGAAGGAGAAGGTGCATTCTGAGTTGTAGATGGTTGAAAATGAGAGGGCAACTCAACCGGATCAGAAGATGACATTCTTTGAAGATCCTTAAGTTGTAATACTCTTCTTTTAATGGATTTCAGAGGCTTGCCTGATAAATCACTATATCTGGCCATCAGATGATAAATAAAATCTCCATAGTACAGAAAACTTTGTAGATGAGAAATTTGAGCAATAATAACTTTTGCCTAGTTAACCTTGATACCAACCATCACAACATAAGTGGCTTGGTAGACTTTCCTTTCCAATTCATCTGCATGACCAATCTTCTGAAATACAGAGGTAGACAAAATTGTAGCAATCATCCGGGCCATACCATTTAGATCTGCAATCTTTACTAACTTGAATTTTTTGTCAGAAGATTTGCCAATCAATTTATTCATCTCGAATTCCTACCACCCAAGCTCTGATGGAGAAAGAGCAATATTTATACCAGAAGATGGTATGCTAAACAGATTCTCCAAAAATTCTCCATCAATTCTTATTGTTTGATTTTGGAGGTGTAGGAGACAAAAATAAGGAAAAATCTCAAGGTTGGAGTAGAAAAGGGGAATTAGGTCTTCAAAAATAGATAACCCTGATGGGGAAGAAATAAGACCTAAAAGCCCTTGATGAATTAGTAGACTATGAATCGAATCCATTCCTTTAAAATTTACAGGTCTGCTGTAAATAATCTTCATGCCCTGATATTTTTAAAAAAATAAATCCCTAGCTGTAGAGGATATAAAATAATATATATTTGTAGGGATGTTTGAAGAAAAATTGACTTCAACCTCTAGATCTTCATCTGTGGGAGGTTTTGCAGAAGGAGGAGGAGATTGAGGAGTAGAGACAAAACCTGAATCTTCATACAATCCTTGTATCACCATTTGAGTGTGAGGTGAAGGAATTGGATGAGATTTGACATCAGATGAAGGAGGACGAGGTGTGAATTCTTCTCTATGTACAAGCAAAGATTGAGCAAAACTTGGATGAGAAGAAAGGCTTTCTTCTCCTAGAGTAAGTAAATGAAGTAAATGGAAGCGGAGAGGAGACAACTGTAGGCAAAATTTGACTAGCTGAGGAGATCAAATGAGAAGGACCAAGAGCAATTTAGTGTAGAATTCCAATACATAACTCAGGAATTGGTGGATATGAACGGCTAGCCACATGCTTGAAATCAATTCCTTTCTGGGGTAAAAAGAATTCAAGTTCAGCCATTGATTTCTTCTTCTCTACCAAATCAGAAAAATCATGAAGACAAGCAGGCTCTATAGGCTCTTGAATCTTAATTCCTAGTTAAATCACTAAGTTTATGCAATAATGCTTGAGTTCTCCTCCTAACTAGAGTATCTTGTAAATGTAGGGCCATATGCAGTGCTAGTTTTTCAGATGCCCTAGAATCCTCAAAAGCATTCAAAAATTAGCTAACATAAGCCTCATAAACAGATTTAAATTAAGGTTCTAAGGAGTTCACTTTGGTAGTAAATATGTCTTCATCATTCGAAGAAGAATCCTTAGAAACCCTAGAATCAACACAATCTATTTTACTACTTTGTGAAGCACAGGTAGAAGAGGTCTTCAGTTTCTTATGACTAGTGGAAGTTTTGATGTATTTTCTTGAGGAAAGCTTCTTGGTTTTCAACTTTTAGCACCAGTGGTAATAGGAAGAAATTTACGAAGAACAGACAACTGTTTCTCCAAACATAATAACCGAGTAACTATTTCTGAAGTGCTATATACAGACTCAATATCTATAACCTCTTCTCCGGTAGAAATAATTTGTTGAACTTGTTCAGGAGAAAGATTTTCCATACCTGTCTAGAGATCCTGTTCCATTCTGTGAATCCGCTATTCTTGCTCTTGCAAAGAGAGAGCAGAGAAACGACCAGATGAAGCCATGAAGGAGGAGGTGCGAAAAAGGGATGAAGTAGACGAAGGATTTGAGAATCGGAAGGTTAAGATAGAGTGAGAAGATAACCCTCCGAAAGCATATAAAAATCAGAAAGTTCCAGAGATCGGTGAGTTAGAGGCCTAACTTACCGAAAGAAAAGAATTTTTGAATAGTTATAGGATAATTGTGTAAAAAAGAAATAAGGCACAAGACAGTAACTTGCCAAAAACTAAGAAGTTTTCGGATAGTTACAACTTAACTATCCGAAAAACCCTTAAGACAAAAAGACTAACTCTCCGACGACTGCCAGCACCCAACTAGGTAAAGAAAATAACTCCCCCTAAAAATATGCTGACTAAAAAAATCTTAAAATTGAGAAAATCAAACATATTAAAAAGAATAAACTCCCCCTGACTATATGAATAAAAGAAATCAAAAATATTTTGATTGAGGTATTTGTATTTTTATAATTTTTTTATTATATATATATATATATTTGTTTTTATTTAGATTTTAATTGTTGGAGAATTACTGAATTATTCAAGGCTCCACATTAAGATAAATAACACATTTCACTTAGCATAAGGACTTGATCCTAGGGTTCACCTTATTAACCTTAAAGAAATCAGTTTTTATAAACTTCAGTGCTAGAACTTAATGTTTTTAGAATAGAAAAATTCAGATACATTTAATATGTTCTCTCTGGCCAGTTTGAAATTTCCATGAAGCAACCACAAGGTATATTTTCCCTTAACCATGTTTGTTATGTAATTAACTAAGAGAAAAAAAAAGATCTTTGAGAATTATGAAACTGTCAGTACTACATAGCCATAATCGGAGGTTTTTTTTTAAACAATATTGGTGTTGGTTGCTTGCTCTTTGCAACAAACATTCCAATTTTATTTATTTATTTATTTTGATAATGGCAATCACTTTGACAGTACTGAAAATGGGAAAGTGTAGAACGTTAAAAACATTTGGACAAGGTTAGGTTAAATATCTTGAGTCTTATTGCTTCCAACCACTTTTCCTTGTTTTTCACCCTTACATATTAAACACCTCTAAATTTTCTAATCAAGAAACATTTAGTCTAGCAAATAGGCATACAATCACTAAATTAATTAAGGTAACTTGGCTATTTTTCGGATTTAGATCCCCATTCTAAGTGTCATGTGGGCATTATTCTATTTGTGGAGCAGAAGCCTTCAGTAATTTTGTTGAATTAATCTGAGTTGATTTTAATAAAGATGTAAGAAATCATTGTAACTTATAAACTCAATAGAAAATCATCTCAAGAAGAGTGTTGGTAGAGATTTTTTTTTTGTTTTAAAATTTGAAGAAAAATAATTTGTAAATATTCTCAAGAAATAACTCAAAATAAGAATTAAACACAAATAGATTATCAAACTAACTCAATATAATTAAAACAGATAATAGAAAATAAGATGGTAAAGTAAATATAAAAGAAATAGAAGATAAAAGATAGTAGGTAAAGCTAAAAATCATTTAGGCAGCATATTCCTAAATCTCTTCTCAATTTGATAAATTATTTTTCTTCAAGAGGCTTTGTAAAAATAACTGCCAACTGCTCATGAGTAGAAACAAAATTCAGCTCAATGTTATCCTTCATAACATTATCTCTCAAAAAATGGTGTCTTATCTCAATATGTTTTGCTCGAGAGTGCAACATAGGGTTCTTTGACAAACTTATTGCACTATTACTATCACAATTAATAGGAGTTTTTCCATATGTAATTCCATAATCTTTCATAGTTTGTTTCATCCAAAGAATTTGTGCACAACATAGGGCAACAGCAACATATTCAACTTCAGTAGTTGATAGGGCAACACAATTCTACTTCTTACTGAACCATGAAATTAATGAACTACCAAACAGTTGGCAAGTTCCACTAGTGCTCTTTCTATCAGATTTGCATCTAGCATAATCAGCATCACTGTATCCAATTAAATCCAAACTGCTATCTTTGAAATACATTAAACCAAAATTTGAAGTTCCTTGTAGGTATTTCATTATCCTTTTAACTATAGATAGGTGAGATTCTTTTGGTTGAGCTTGAAAACGAGCACAAGCACAAACACTGAACATGATATCAGGTCTAGATGCAGTTAAATAAAGAAGAGAACCTATCATTCCTCTATATTTAGTAATATCAACAGCTGGTCTAGATTCATCTTTATCCAATTTAATTAATGAACTCATAGGAGTGCCTAATGACTTGCAGTTACTCATTCCAAATTTTTCTAAAAGTTGCTTTGTATATTTCTCTTGATATACAAAAATTCCTTTTTCAACTTGTTTAATCTGCAATCCTAGAAAGAATGTCAACTCACCCATTAAACTCATCTCAAACTAATTTTTCATCTGATCTGCAAACTTATTACTTAAAATCTCATTAGTTGCTCCAAAAATGATATCATCTACATAAATCTGAACAACTAACAAACCTAGATAATTTTTCTTAAAGAATAAGGTATTGTCAACCTTACCAATAGAAAAACCATTATCTAATAGAAAGGATTTTAGCTTATCATATCAAGCTCTCAGAGCTTGTTTCAACCCATACAATGCCTTCTTCAGTTTGAAAACATGCTTAGGAAAATCAACATCAACAAAACCAGGTGGTTGCCTAACATAAACTTCTTATTTAATGAAACCATTTAAAAATGCACTTTTAACATCCATTTGATAAAGTTTAAAATTCATATGAGTAGCAAAAGCTAGAAAAATTCTAATAGATTCTAATCTAGCTACAGGTGCAAAAGTTTCTTCAAAATCTATTCCCTCCTATTGGTTATACCCTTGGGCTACTAGTCTAACCTTATTTCTAATAACCTGTCCTAATTCAGATTTATTCTTAAATATCCATTTAGTGCCAATAATTGAATGATCTAGAGGTTTAGGAACTAAGTCCCAAACTTCATTTCTTCTAAATTGATTAAGTTCTTCCTGCATGGCACTAATCCAAAATTCATCATTTAATGCTTCATCAATGTTTTTAGGTTCTATTACAGATAGAAATGCATAACACCCGAAAACATTAATCCTAAATCTTGTTTGTACACCTTTAGAAATATCACCAATAATAAACTCCTTAGGGTGTTGAGGCAAAAATTTATGAGTCAAAGGATTATCATTTCTTTCTTGACCCATGGTGCTAGATTCCCCAATATTTGGTTCATCACATTCATAATCTAAAGTATCAATAATTTCTTTTGAAACATTACTTGGCTCTTCATCAAAATTTACATGCATAGATTCTTCCACAGCCAAAGAAATTTTGTTATAAATTCTATATGCTTTACTTCTTGAAGAATATCCCAAAAATATACCTTCATTAGATTTTGCTTCAAATTTATCTTTATTCTCCTTTGTATTTAGAATAAAACATTTAGATCCAAAAGCTTTAAAATAATGAACTTTAGGAATTCTTCCCATCCATAGTTCAAAAGGAGTGTTATTCAAATCTCTTCTTATGGTTACTCTATTTAAAATATAACATGTAGTACTCACTACCTTAGCCCAAAAATAATAAGCAACCTTTTTTTCATTCAGCATAGTTCTAGCCATTTCTTGAAGAGATCTATTCTTTCTCTCTACAACTCCATTCTAAGAAGGGGCTCTAGGAAAGGCAAATCTATGTTCTATTCCTAGATCTTGGCAAAGTTTTTCCATATTTTCATTTTCAAATTCCCCTCCAAGATCACTTTTAATTTTCTGAACTTTCAATTGCTTTTCATTTTGAACCATATTCAGAAAAATTTTAAACTCCTCAAATACTTCACACTTTTGTCCAAGAAATATTACCCAAGTATATCTTGAAAAATCATCAACTAGAACAAATACATATCTCTTACCACCTAAACTTTCTATTCTAGTAGGGCCAAATAAATCCATGTGAATTAATTCCAAAATTATTCTTGATATAATTTGCTTTCCTGATTTAAAAGAACTCTTCTTCTGTTTTCCCAATTCACATGCATCACAAATTTTATCCTTTTCAAATTTCAAATTTGGTAAACCATCTACTAGGTTCTTCTTAGCTAACTTATCTAGCTACTTCATATGAATATGACCTAGTCTACGATGCCATAACCATGCATTGTCTAAATTATTTGCAATTAAACAGGAATCAGTTGAAGAAACATCATCAGGTAAATTTAAAAAGCATACATCATTTCTTCTATGAGTAGTAAATTTAACTTCATTAGAGTTTTCATCAATAACCAGACATTTCTTAGATTTAAACAAAACCATATAACCTTTATCTTCTAACTGAGTAATACTAATTAAATTATGTTCTAAATTTTCAACTAGTAAGACATTATCTATAACCATTTTATCATTTACATAAACAGATCCGATACCAATAATCTTACCTTTCTGATCATTACCAAATCTGACATTTCCTCCATTCATCATCTTCAGGTCTTTTAGGATAGATTTATCTCCAGTCATATGCTTTGAAGCATCACTGTCCATCACCCATCATGATCTTTTAGTTTTAACCTACAAGGACAGTTATAATCACATCCTTTGGTACCCATATTTTCTTGGGTCCATTTTTGTTAGTGGAAAATATTTGAAATCTATTTTGTTTTGAAATCCATGCGTTATTTCGATTAATAGTATTTCTTTTTAACACATAGATAACTTTCTCTTTATTAATTGTTTTCAAATAGCCATTTCCATAATCCATTTTATAGCTATTTGAAAAGTTAACAGAAGCATATGTTTTTGGTGGTTCATAGTTGAAACCTATACCAGTTCTATCACCAAAGACTTTATAACTATTAATAATATTGGTTAGTTTCTTATCTCCTTTGGTAAAAGCTCATAGTTTAAATTTTAATCTACCAATTTCTTATTCTAATTTTTCTATATCAGTATTAGAACTAGAATTTTCAACACACCGATTTTTAAGTTTTTCATTTAATTTTTCAGATTCATCTTGTAGCCTTTTGTTTTCTAAAAATCCTTTAGTTCTTTAATAAGTTCTGAATTATATTTTTCAAGTTCAAAAATTTTATCATGCATATCAGAACTATCAACAACAAATTTATTTTTCTTTAATGTAGAATTTTCAATTTTTAATGTAGTAATTTCCTTTTCTAACTTAGTAGTAGTTTTATTACTATTCGATAATTTCCTTTTTAACATAGAATTTTCCAAACTAATATTTTTCAGTTCTTCTAATAATTCATTATAATCATCTTGATTTATATCAGATACATCAGAATCATTATCAGAAATAATTTCCTCAGCTATATTAGGATCAGAATGTACCTCATTAGTGTTAGCCATAAAGTAGACATTGGCTAGCTCTTCAGACTCGGACTTAGTCTGTGTACCATTAGTACTGGTACCCTTAGATGCTTCAGATTCTGTAGAATCATCCCAATTAACTTGGAATGCTTTATTCTTTCCTTGATTAAATCTTCTCTAATGAAATTTCTATTTTCCATGAGATTTCTTCTTGTCAAAATTCTTTCTTTCATCCTTCTTTTGATATGTGCATTGGCTTTGAAAATGCCCATATCTGTTGTAGTTGAAGCATTTTGTAGCAGATTGCTTCCCTTTATCATGACTTTTTCCTTTCTTCCAGAATTTTTTGTATTTTCTGATAATACAAGCCAATTCTTCTAGAAACTCATTAACAAACTCCTCAGATGGTTGTTGAGCCTTTAGTGCTAGCTCCTTTTTCTTTTCAACTTTCGTTGAGGTCTCTCCTTCCTCTTCTTTCCAATCTTTCAGTTGAGTCTCATAGGCTAATAGATTGCTAGTGAGATCTTCAAGAGTAAAAGTCCTCATATCCTTTGAATCTTGTAGGGAGGTAGCCTTAGCTTTCCAGTCTTTATTCAGGCTTCTCAAGACTTTGATAACTTGTTCTTTCATGGGAAATTCTTTCCTGAGATTCTTCAGTCCATTTATGATATCAATGAAACGAGATATGAGATCAATAATACTCTCATTCTCTTTCATTTTGAACATCTCATACTTTCTTAGTAGGATACTGATTTTTGTATCCTTCACTTCATTTGTTCCCTCATAAGTAATTTCTAATGCATGCCAAGCTTCATGTGCAGTAGAACAAGCAAAAATCTTGTTGTATATATCAGTAGTGATTGCACAAGTTAGTGCATTCATTCCTCTTGCATCCATTTGAATTTTCTTCTTATCTTCATCATTCCACATGTCTTCAGGAACAACTGGAAGCTGTATACCACGAACCACTATTCTCCATACCTTCACATCCATGGATTTCAAAAAGTTAGTCATTTTATTTTTCCAAAAATCATAGTTATTGCCATCAAATAGTGGACGTCGATGTACATGCTGACCCTCTACCATTGATCTTAGATTGATTAAATCTATTACAGAGATAACTAAGCTCTGATATCACTTGAAAGGATCGAATGGCACACTAGAGAGGAGGTGAATAGTGTCCTAATAAAGTTTATTTTACTTTTAAAAATTTCGGAAGCTGTTGACACTAATGAACCTTGATTAATTGATTTCAGAATTAAAAACTAGTAGTATAGAAAGTAAAAACCACAAGAGATTTATAGTGGTTCCCCAAATTGGGTAGTCCACTCCTCAAGGCCACAACCTCGAGAATTCCACTAAGTGCTTTTAAGGCTAAGCACAAACCTTAAACAAGTTACTTTTGTAGGCTAAGCAACAATCTTACAGATGTTTTTGAAGGCTGAACAAAAAACTCACACAAAGCACCAACTTTGTGTACTCAAGACCCCAATCTTGAGCAAGTGAAGTACCACACTTCACTCTCTTCACCAAGGCCCCGACTTTGTGAATGTATACTCACAACACCCTTGTGAGTGAAGGTTTTCAAGTAAACGAGAATACAATTTAAAACCAGGAGTCACTGGCTCAAAATGAAAATGATAGACAACACTAGATCAACTCCTATGAAGTGTTGACATAGAAGCTCTAAGAAGATTTCTTGATGGATTTGCAGCTAATGATCTTCTGGACTTTGTTGTAGACAAATCTTTAAGGTGTTTGTAAAATTATTGAACAGACAAATTCTCCTTTCGAGTGCTGAAAAATTCTGTGTGTATCTCTTTCAGTTTTCTGCAAAAATTCTTTTTATTTTTCCTTCGAGATTTGCATAAGTGGAAAGAATTCTGAAATGGTCAGATGTCTTATGCAGGAATTCATTTCTGGCAACCTTCAATCATAATAAAGTTAAGATTTGCAATCAAAAGATATCTTGCCACAAAGATTAGTCAATTAATACTAGTTGTAGTTTCTGTAAAAATAAAATCTTCGGAAGCTTTCAGAAAATCTGAGACTTAAACAGATAACCTACTGAAACTGAAAATCATTTCGGATAGTTAGAACTAATTTACTAAAAGACCACTTAAGTCATGTATTAAAAATGAAACATGTGTCCTTCAAAAACCGCGTTATAAAATATTTAAAAATAAACTATCCAATAGAGTGGACATGTTTTGGATACTTATAAAGATAACTCTCCGATCCTTAAGTCATTTCAAATAGTTACATAGGTAACCTTCCGAAAAGTCACTTAAGTTAGAAAATAAAAGAAAACTCAACCATCCGAAGCTTAAAACAGTTTTCAGATACTTATAAAGATAACTCTTCGATCCTTAAGTCATTCTGGATAGTTACACAGGTAACCTTCTGAAAAGTCACTTAAGTCAGAAAATAAAAGGAAACTCAACCATCCGAAGCTTAAAATAGTTTTCGGATACTTATAAAGATAACTCTCTGATCCTTAAGTCATTTCGAGTAGTTACATAGGTAACCTTTCGAAAAGTCACTTAAGTCAGAAAATAAAAGAAAACTCAACCATCCGAAGCTTAAAATAGTTTTCGGATACTTACTGAAGATAACTCTTCGATTCTTAAGAGTTTTCAGATAGTTACATCGTAACCTTCCGAAAAGTCACTTAAGTCAAGCAATGAGAGACTAACACGTGTCCTTCAGAAGAAAGTAACCGAAAATATATTAAAAACAAAGAAACAGCTAACTCTCCGGAATAAAAACCTTAACTATCCGAAACCAAAGGGATTTCGGAGAGTTACCATAAAAAATCATATCTGGACATAAAAAAATTTAACTCATCGAAGATAAATACTTTTCAGATAGTTACTGATATAACCATCTGAAAAGCTAGGAGAGAGAGACATAACCATCTAATTTGTTCGGTGACTTATAAAATAACTCTCTAATCAAAACACTGTAGACAAAATTACCTGCCGAAATTTAATTTAAAAGATTTTGAGAACAAAGCAGTTAGCCAAAATTCATTTGAGTAAAAAGACATCTAACACATGGCACAAATAATTAAACCACATGTTTTTCATCATCAAAATTAATTGATAAAATAAATGAACTAACACTACAAGAGAAAGGAAAGGCTAAGGAAATGCCACAAATGCCAACTTGTGTAGGTTGCAATGGGATTGGTCATGCTATTGATGTATGTCTAACAATTTGTGGTGCTAATTCTATTGAGGATGTCAATGCCATGTTTTATAAGGTATGGAATGAGAACTATGGCACCACGTATAACCCATTTTGGAGGCATTATCCTAACTTCTCTTGGAGAGACAACAATTTTAATGCCTCTACATCTACTCCTAGAGATCAGCCAAGCTTTGGTATACCTACTCGTCAGCCATCTCAAGAACATTCGAGATTAGATAATTTGGAGAGACAAATGGCTGATATCCATAAAAATATAGAGTCGTTAGTAAGGCAACCTCCTCAGCCAATGCAGCAAGCCACAACTTTTGATGTTGAAGGAGCAATTAGGGCTCTACAGCAACAAATGCATGGTATTACTCAGTTAGTTGCTAATAGGCCTAGAGGCAAATTACCAAGCTAGCCTGTCCCTAACCCTCAAAGTCACCTTGGGCCTGGACCTCAAAATCCTGGGCCTAGTGGAGGTCCTCGAGGGGGAGCTTAATTGGTTCTATGTCCTCACAGTTTGGTGGTATCTGTTCTAGTAAACCACTTGGCCTACTTATGAGCCATCTTAGGTGTGAAAACCTAAGAATAAGCATAAGCACTATCTTAGTTTAGTTTAGTAGTTAGAAGTTTTATTTTATTTTACTCTTTTGTTGTCTATTTTTCTTATCTGTGGTATTGTGGAGTGTGTTCTTATTTTATTGTATGGAGATTATCTAATGTGCATTATTATTATAATTGTTGTTTCATTGCTAAAATTCATGTTTATTATTTCATGTGCTAAAATACTTATTATTGTTTTATCATAACTATTGCTTATCCACATGTAGCTCTTGTAGAAGTTTTTTTTCATAGGTTTAACACATGGAGACTACAAAAGCTAGGAAAAATCGTCAATCAAAGGGGAAGGCAACACAACAAGTACAACCAGCAAAAGCAACATGGGTAGAAAAAGGAAAAGCTCTTGTTACCGCAGCACAACCATCTACAAGCGTAAGAAGTTCCAATGTTGTAATAGAAAAGTCTGTGCTCACCTCTAAGAAGAGCTATGAAGATGATTACATCTGTTACTTTGATAGGACAAACAAAGACGAAGAGCCAAAGATGACGAATGCGAAACCACGAAAGAAGATGGATGCGAAAATTCAACACTTTATTGATTAGATTGATCAGGGTTTTTCTTTCTTTGATTAGCATATAATTTAATGATGCATGAATAAGACATGTAGTAGGCTAAAACAGTTATTTCATTACAGATTATGTTGTATTATCTTCAACTTATAACCTTTAGTACATACCTTATATGTAATCTTCAAGATATTTTTCTAACAAGAATTCCATGCAGGCATCACAGGTATGGAATAAGGTTTGACTTTAAGTGACTTCAATCTGGTATGATATCTATATCCCCTCTTTTATATTGCATTGAGGACAATGTCAACTTTAAGCATGGGGGGAAGGTGAATTTCATTTCATTACAATTGCTTTGATAGGCTCATATTTTAAAATTTTAGATACATATCTAGATGCATGATTTTATTGTATTTTTACTTGAAAAAACACACTTGATGAGATTGTCTATTCAGTTGTCACTATTAGATTTTATGGGACAACCCCATTTCCTTTTGAGTGGTGAGACTCCAAAACCAAAAAGCACAGGACCTAATAGTGATGTTCTCCAAAGAAGATGAGTTTAAGCTATTTGTGTTTTGAGTTAAGTCTTCCTAGCCACTTGAACTTATGCCTTGTTATTTTATATGCCTTTTCTGAGTGATCCCTAAGTCGAGAGCCACCATAATTAGGTTATTCATTACATGACCTTTGGTGAGATATTTAGGACCATCCCAAACTTCTACGAGATTTTGAAGGATACGTTTAGGAAAACACCTAAGTTATCACATCTGGCGTGCTAAGGAGTTTCTTGGGGTAGGTTAGGCTTAATGGTGAAATAAGGTGTTTGATACCATTAGAAAATTCTATTGTAAAAAAAAAGAAAAAATAAAAGAAAAGATAAGAATTTGAAATGAAAAGAGAAAGAAAAAAGAAAGAAAGAAAAGAATTTGAAATGAAAAGAAAAAGAAAAAAAAAAGGGAAGAAAAGAAAAACAAGAGCTTTCAATGTAAAAAAGGGGCTTGGAGACATATGGGATGTGAGGAAGTAGTGGGCTTTCTCAAGTGTCTAGCTTCTTTTATTTTCTTGAGAGTTGGTTGATTAGCACGCTATGATGTTAATACTTTGGTTGTTCATTCTAAGCATTTTTTTGGCTTATCTCATTTGAAGGGAGGGAGTTAGTCACTACCACATATTTCTTTCATTTGATTCATTGTCATATTGTTATACAATGAAATTTTTCTTGAGTAGTGAGGGTGTGAATCCCTTTTGTTCAAGGCAAAATAGTTCTTGTGGACATGTGACTTCTCATTCCAATAGTGTAAACTTGTTGAAACTAGAGGACATTGTGAGAGATTGTGATATTAGTTTGAGCCACCACCATACCCAATGAGTTCAATAGTGACAAGTGAACTGAATAATTTTTCGTGTGATTTCAAGTTTTTGATTTTTGTTGTTTTTATTACTCGGGACGAGTAAAAGTTTAAGCATAGGGGAGTTTGTTTGGATTAAAATGTTGCATATTTTTATAGGTTCTTATTGGTTAAATAGATTTACATGAGATTTATTAAAGTCATATTACACATTTATTTCATTATTTAACCAATAAGAACCAATCCCCATTTTATATAGTTAAAAGTAGGAAATTATTTCAAACATGCATCATTTATGAATTTTATGGATGACTTGATACTTTGATGTATTTATTGTTATGAAAAGTTTATAATTCAATAGAAGATCATGGAAATTGAAGATTAGAGAAAGAAAATCAAGTGGGATTTAATCCCAATCGTTGAATCAAAGATGGATCTCCAAACTTGGAAACTCTCTATATAAAAGAGAGTGATGCACGTCTAGGGCTCTCTCTTGGGAGTTTTTGTTTTCCACCTCCAACACCACCAGTAGTCACCCCCTCTTGGAGCTCCACATCTTGAAGCAAGGAAGGAGAACGCCAGTCATTCCACCACATCTCTTCAACTCGGATCTCATCATCTTCATTCCACAAATCATCTCCAATATGAAAGCCTTCATTCCACATCTTGGAGGAGGGACGTCTACCACTACAAGGGTTTTCTTCTTCATTTGTGAGATTCCACAAATCATTTCTCCACTTTCCCCTCTTCTTTAGGTTCAGATGTATCACATTTTATCATATTTCACGTAGGTAGTTATTTATGTTCTTAGTTTTCATTGTAATAGGGTAAAAGTAGAAAACAGATTCGTTGTTGTTTGTTTGTTCCTTTTTGAATCCGTGAATCTTTGTTCTTTTCATCTGAAAATCGTAAAAAAAGGTGATGTTATTGATATATATTCATATATTGTTGTTTGTTGATGCTGAAATCTGGATATTACATTCTGTTATGCATGAAACAACATAGAATTCGTTGAAGGTTGTGCATGTTGTTTACAGATTTGCAGTTTTGTTGATCTGTTTTTATTCTGAGAGTTCATATGTGTTTTGGAGCATTTATGTTTAACTGAAAATTATGAAAAAATTCATAATCGTGTTATTATAAGTCTTCTATGATTCTATAAAATTTCATAGCAATCCGAAAAGATTTGATGCCATTTTGAAGCTATAACTGTATCGAGCACAGAATTCGGTCTGAGACTCTTTTTTCGTGATTGTAACGCGTTTTTCTCAAAACTCAGATCGCGTAAAAATTTGAATAAATATTTCATTAATATCTAAATCCTGTTTATTTTGTAACGCATTTGATTTTGGAATTTTTGGTTGAGTAATTCTGGATTTATAAGGTTTTTAAGATACTATTGTTAACACGTAGAAGTTTCCAATTTTATGCATCATTTTCAATGTCCGAATTTTCAGTCATAACATTCGTGCGTTTTTAAGTGTGAAACTTTTTATCTGAAGTCCACATTAATAGATCTAATTGAGATTAAATTTTCAGTGTAATCTGTTGATTGGTCAATAAATTAAAAATCCATGGACTTACCATTTTTGTAGTCTAATCTAAATTTGAAAAGTATTTGCTTGCCATATTCTTGTAATTAGAATCCTAGATTATCCACATTTCCTTGTGGTTCGACTCGTACATTCTGACATACTTCATTAGACACCATGCACTTGTGGTTTATAAATTTAAAACTTCTAAGAAATCCAAACATTCTTCCTCAAATGGTTGTAGTTATGTACCATTGATAGGGGTTTGAGGAATTCTACTGAAGAATCTACTCATTTTTCCAAGTATTCAGCATATTGTTCCAAAAATGCTATCTCTAGATATTTCATGCGATATTCTCTATCATATATACTTCTTATTCTCATATATTGTATACTCGCAGTTGTATTGTGAAGTTCTTGTCTAATTTCATCTAATATTTTTTTAGAAAAGAAATAGTCATGATATATTTGAGCTAACCTTGTATCTACTTGAAAAATCTTTTTGAACCATGTACAAGGAACATCATCTACCTCGATTTCTCTACCTTTGGCATTTCCTTTACCTCTTCCTTTTCCTCTACCACGTCCTTTGTTGAACTTGGAAAACATCATCGCAGGTTGTAACAGGAACAAGCGAGAAAGATTTTCAAAAAGATGTTTACGAGATAACCTAAGTTCCCACGTAATAAGTGTTTAAATAGGATTTTTGTAGAATAACTTAATGAGTGTATTAGTCGAGTTTGTGTTTTAAATGAATATTGAATAAAGTTTATTCAATTGAGATACCCGAAACATTTAAGCATAACTTGTTGAGTTACCTAACCTAACAAGTAAAACATTGTCTAGAGGCAGTTTTACACGCTACCTTACATAACATAACGTCTAATTAGAATATTTCACAAAAATTCAGATGTTTTCAACTGAAAGCTTCTGAAAGCAACAGACAAGCTAAAAGTAACTTAAATAACCATTATCTTGAGAACATTGTAAACTATTCTAATATTCCTTTTATGAACCTAAAATAGTTGGTTTGTCTATTAAATTGTTTCATCAAGATCTTAAGAGGACTAAACTCAGATTAACTAATATCTATATTTTGAATGATATTAATCTATTTTTGATGTTGTAATTCCTCCCCCTACAAATATACTTCAAATATATTCAATAACATATAAAGTAGGTGTTACTTATAACTATACTTTAAATTTTCCTTTCAAAAACTTCTGTTATCTTGAATTTATCAAGAATGATTTCAAGAATCAACTCCAATTGTATATGAATCAAAACATAACTTTAAACTTAATATGATTAACACAAGGAGAATAAAGGAATGTATCTTAAATAAACATTTTCAAAAGTACTAATTTTGATTCAAAAAATCAGCAGTCATATTGGTAGAAATCATATTTGATTCAAAAATATCTACAATTAATGAAACAACTTTTATCTTTTCAAAATAGTAAATATTGATAATTTTCTTTAAAAGTTAGTTTGAAAAGCTTGAATCATACAAGAGCTTTCTAATGTACTTGTGTAATGAGCTTTCAATCAACAATTCTAGGTCTGATCAGAACCTTAGGTTGCCAGATTTAAAGAATCCTTTTTCAAGACAGCAATCCTTCCATACTTATCTACTCAAGTACAAGAGGCTCATGATCAAACTGATCAATAAACTCTCAAAGATTTTCTCGTTGTAAGTACTTGTTATTTTAAGCACGATATATATGTATTTCATTAATACAGATGAAATAAAGTACAAATCTCATACAATTTTACTGAAACTATGAATCAACTTCAATAAGCTCATACTTTGGATCAGTAGCTTAATATGATTTACATATAAATTATTCTACAAGTTTAATCAATCAAGTCAAACTCATGCATGATCATATGTACTCTCCTTGATTCACAGAAAACATTTAATCAAAATTTCAGGATTTCAAAGGAATTTAATGTTTTTCATTGACATTTCCACTGAAAATTAAAAAAAAAAACATTAAACTTGGAAAGATAAGTAAACTCAATAAGATACTACAATAATATTATGGTAAATACATAGTATCTTATGCAACAATTTAGATATTACTCAAATATATATGATAAGTATATAATATCTATGAGGTAAACAACATCATCAACAATGTTTATCTTTTGTGGAGTTTAAGCATTTTATACATCACATAGCCTACAAATACCTAAAATTAATCTTATGTTGTAGAATGTATTTTCATCTAGAGGTTTTGTAAATATATCAGCTAATTGATTTTTACTAGACACAAATCCTAATTTAATTTTTCCTTTAATCACGTTATCTCTTAGAAAATGATGTCTAACCTCTATATGTTTTGCTCTAGAATGTAATACAGGATTTTTGGAAAGATTTATTGCAGAACTACTGTCACAATAAATCTTAGTTGTATCATAAGATATTCCAAAGTCTTCTAAAGTTTTCCTTATCTATAGAATCTGAGTGCAACACAATGCAACAACAACATATTCAACTTCAATGGTTGAAAGTGCTACATAGTTTTGCTTTTTATTAAACCATGACACCAATTATTTCCCAATAATTGACATGTGCCACTAGTACTCTTTCTATCAGATTTAGCTCCTACGTAATCAGCATCAGTATATCCTACAAGATCTATTGAACTATCCTTAGAATAATACAGTCTGAAATTTTTAGTTCCTTGTATATATCTAAATATTCTTTTAACATCAATTGAGTGTGATTCTTTAGGATTAGATTGAAATTTAGCACAAGTACACATAACAAACATAATATCCGATCTACTAGTTGTCAAATAAAGTAAAGAACCAATCATACTTTTATATTTTCTTTGATCTATTGGTTTTCTTATGTCATCAATATCTAACTTTAAAGAAGTACTCATAGGAGTTCCTCGAATCCTTGTATCATTAAAATTAAATTTCTTAAGCATTTCAATTGCATATTTTTCCTGATTTAAAAATATACCTTTGTCCATTTGTTTAATTTGAATTCCTAGAAAATATGAAAGTTCTCCCATCATACTCATCTCAAACTAACTAGCCATCTCTTCAGAAAATATTTTTATCAATTTTTTAGAAGTTGCTCCAAAGATTATATCATCCACATATATTTGAATAACAATCTGATCTTTATCATCCTTTTTGATAAAAAGAGTATGGTCTACTTTTCCCATGATATAACATTATTCTATTAGAAAAGTAGATAATCTTTCATACCATGATCTAGGTACTTGCTTCAAACCATATAAGGCTTTTTTCAGTTTATACACAGTCAAGATTATTAATATCTTCAAATCTAGGTGGTTGTTTTACATAAACTTCTTCATTAATTAAACCATTTAGAAATGCAATCTTTACATCCATTTGATATAGTTTAAAATCCATATAGCAAGCACAGGCCAATAATATTCTAATACTTTCTAACCTAGCCATAGGAGCAAATGTTTCATCATAATCAAGTCCTTCTTTCTATGTATACCTTTGTGCAACTAATCTAGCTTTGTTTCTTATAACTTGACCAATCTCATTTGTTTTGTTTCTAAAGATCCACTTTGTACCTATTATAGACTGATTTTCTGGTGGATAAACTAATTCCCAAACATCATTTCTAATGAATTGGTTTAGTTCAACTTGCATTGACACTATCTAATTTTTATCAGATAATGCTTCTTCTATATTCTTTGGTTCCACCATAGAAACAAACATACACAAACTACTTAAATTTACTAAAGCTATAGTTTTAAGTCCCTCATTTATATCACCAATGACTTGAGTGATGGGATGTGATGAAGAATAACGCCAATTTCTATGATTTTTCTCAATATTCTCATCAACATCTGAAAGAACATCACTTTGATCATTAGTTTGATCATTTAAGTTCATATTTTTAATTTTCTCAGATAAATCTTCAATCTCTCTATTGATCTCTAATTCTCTTGGGAAGTTGATCATATCATCATTATTAGCTTTAGATTGAGATTCTCTAAAAGAATTTTCATTGAAGCTTACATGAAGGGTTTCTTCGATGGTTCTAGAAGTCTTATTATAAACTCTATAGGCTTTACTTCTAGTAGAGTAACCTACAAAAAATCCCTCATCCACTTTGGCTTGAAATTTATCCCTTTTATCCTTAGTGTTAAGAATAAAACACTTACAGCCAAATAGTCTCATATAGGAAATTTTTGGAACCCTATCAAACATAATCTCAAAAGGAGTTTTGTTAACTAGAGCCCTTAGGTGACTTCTGTTAATAATATGACTGTTAGGATCGGTAAGCTCACCAGAGGGGGGGTGAATGGTGAAGATGTGTAAATTTTACTTCTTTTTATTTAGAATCGACTGATTCTATTAATCAATGAGTTGAAATAATTTAACTAGATGTAAAGTAGTAAATTGAAAGTAACACACAACAATTTTTAGGTGATTCACCAACTCGGCTAGTCCACCCCCAAGATACACTTGGGCTTCACTAAGTATACGAGTACTTACAACACTTGTTTTTAGGTTGAAGCAAGAACCAACACTTACAGCTTTCAAGTATAAGCTCAACAACCAACCTTTCTTTGAGCTTTCAGGTTGAAGCTCTCAACCAATAGAGAGTTTTTAGGTTGAAACTCATGAACCAACACTTTGAACTTGTAACATAGAGTTTGAGCGCAGGGAGCTTTTGTGTTGTAGAAGACTTGAGAGTGTTTCTAAATGATGCAGACTTGAGTGTATCTCTGAAAGTGTTTGTAGCTCACAATATATGATAATTGCTTTTCATTTTCTTGATCTTCTCTTCACTTCTTATATTTATACCAAGAGGTATAATGATCATATTCTCTTCCAACGGATGTATTCTACTGTGCTTGCTAAGGAATCAGACCTAAAAATGGTAAGTTACCGTTCAGGGAGGTATTTCAAGATACCCTTTCGATTTCTTGGGTTTCTTAGAGGTTTTGCCATGTAACTCTCCGAAAATCAATAGTAACCTACCGAAAAGTCACTTAAGTCTTTCTGCCATGTAGGATTTTAGATCGTACATATGAGCTATCATTTGATCGGATACTTGCAACTGTAACTTACCGAACTATTCTTTAACTATTAGATAGTTAGCTACAGTAATGCTCCGAAATCCTTTTTTAAGTTTCCAACTGCTTTCTTATTTTAGCACGTGCATAATAGAATAACTTAAGTTTCGGATAGATAAGTCTGTAACCTTCCGAAACTTCCTGTTTTTCGGATAGTTAGCTTTCTAACTCTCCAAAAACTCCTTTAAGCTTCTGTTCTGGATTTCTACACATGGGTAAATGAATGACTTAAGTTTTGGATAGTTAGCCTTTCTAACTTTTCGATTTTCCTTGAGCTTCTGGATAGTTAACTCCTTAACTCTGTGATCATTCAACCAACTACTTTTCACAACTCTCCTAAGGCCTTGTAATTTTGGATAGTTATTCTTCTAATTGTCTGACGGTATTTCTGTTGCTTTAAATTTACTCTTTGGATACTTGAGCTTGTAACTTACCGAAGATTAACTTTCTTCCAGATACTTAGGCTTGGTAACTATTCAATTTTCTTGTAGCTTTATAGTAGTAATTTCTGAACTACCTGTATCTATTTATCTGCCTTCCGATCTTTTGTTGTACTGTCTTATCTATGAAATACAATTTGTTTCCTCACATAGGTTTTTGCATTATCAAAATACTAGGGTCCTAACAATGACAAGCTATATTCACTACTTCAGCCCAAAGATTTTGAGGTAAATTATGTTCATTTAACATAGTTCTGGCCATTTCCTGAAGTGATCAATTCTTTCTCTCAACAACACCATTTTGAGACGATGCTCTTAGAAAAGAATATCTGTGATCAATGCCATGATCTTTACAGTAATTATCCATTTGATCATTTACAAATTTAGTACCATGGTTACTCCTAAGTTTTTGAATAGAGACACTTTGTTCATTTTGAACAAGATTACAATACATTTTAAACATTTCAAAAACTTCTGTTTTAGTTGCTAAAAAATATACCCAAGTGTATCTAGAGAAGTCATCTACTAAAACAAATACATACTGTTTACCACCAAGACTCATGATTCTTGTTGGTCAAAAAAGATCAATATGTATAAGTTCTAAGACTCTCTTGCTTGATATATCAATTTTGGATTTAAAAGAGTTTTTATGAAGTTTACCTAACTCACATGCATCACACATGAAATCCTTTGAGTATTTAATTTTTGTTAGACCTCTCACTAAATTTTGTTTAGATAATTTCTGCAATAGTTTCATATTTATGTGCCCAACCCTTTTATATCAAAGATATGCATCACTAGTTTTAGCTAGTAAACATGAATTTAAATCAACTACACCAGAAGGTAAAGATAAAATACATACAGAACCTTTTCTTTTAGCAATAAACTTAAGTTCATTTGTAATTTTATCAATAATTTTGCATACATTATCATTAAACAATACATAGTATCCATTATCAATTAGTTTTATAACATTTAGCAAATTAAATCCTAGGTTTTCTACATATAGTACATTCGAAATAACACAAGTAGAAGTTATTTGAACATTGCCCATACCTATGATTTTATTCTTGCTTTTGTTTCCAAATATTACACTTCCTTTCTTGGTATTTGTAAAATTTTTCAGTAGACTTTTTTGTCCGGTCATGTGACTTGATGCTCTACTATCTAAAATCCATTTCAATGTTGTTTTCTCTTGCAAAAACAAATTAAGAACTGTTTCTTAGTACCCAATGTCTTTGAGGACTAAGTTCATTAAAAGCATATTTCTTTTTTTTGGTTAAAAACAGCTTAACATTATCATTTATATTTTTATTAGTTGTAAGTACTACTGATTTGTCATTTGCTTCATACTTACTTCTAGAATTATTGCTCTTATTGATATTCTATTTATTTTTACATGTAGTTTAACCAAGACTAAATTGATTATTATCAGAAGTTAATTTCTTTTGGTCATACTCATACATTTTAGTAAGTTCATACTAAGATTTTGTACTTGTATTTAAATTTTTAGAACATATGTTTGGTTGTGAAAGGTTAAATCAGAAGACTTGTTTGTGGTTGTTAACTTCTATTTTTATCTTTATGCCTATATCAATGATTACTTTTAGAAGTAAACGAACAACCTTTCACAAAAATTAGATATTAATTCCAATTTGTATTTTAACTGCAAAGTGCACAGTGTATATTGTATTTGTGTGCAAGTACAGGTCGATCCCTTAGAAATTAAGTAAGAATTGTGTACTGTTCTTGTTTTTATATTGAAGTTTATGTATGTTCAGTTAAGCACTCCGTTGAGTTACAGTTAACACAACAAACTAAGTTTGTGGAGTTATGGTTAACTCAACAGACTAACCTCTTGGACTTAAGTTAACTCCACAAGCCTATCTTTCTAGTTAAATACTGCTATTTACAAAGGAATTTGGCCAACCATTGGGCGATTCCACAGATTATAAATAACATCAATTAAGCTCTTCAATGTTACTTAATATTAGATTTATCATTAAGCAATATTAACATTCAGATATTTTAAATAGTAATTGTTGTGCAGAAAGATCAAACAAACATGGAGCATCTAGGGGTGGCGTGGAGAAGAGATCTGCGTGGAAGAGAGGATTGCGAGTGGAGAATTCGAAGAACAACAAATTTACGTGGTTCCCCAACATGGGTATGTCCACGGGTGATCAATTTATCGTGATTCCTTGCTGTATGGTTGCTAGTACAAAGAAGGGGGAGAACGAAATCAAGGGATGGTTTGGCATGACATCCCTTGGACGTGGATGACCCCTTACATATATAGGGGCAACGGTTGGTGATACACAAAAGACAAGTTTGCCCCTATACAAATTATCAAAGAAATACAACCATATACAAAGACACATACATATACTTGATGGAAGACACACGCATCACAAATCTCCACCTTGTATTTCATCAATCTTCACCACGAACAGGTGATGGATCACCAAGACCCAACTTGGGTCAGCAGCAGCAATAGACGTAGAGTAAGTCCAAGCAATGCTTGAACTTGCTTTCAACAACGCCCTTTGTAAACATATCAGCTGGATTGCCCTTTGTGTTGACCTTCATAATCTTTATCTTGTCTTCATTCTTGAGGAATTGATACTTAACATCAATATGTTTAGTTCTATCATGAAAGACATTATCTTTGGAGAGACAAATAGCACTAAGACTATCATAGAAGATATCAACTTTATCAATGCGCCAACCAAAGTCTCCAAGTAAGCCTTTGAACCAAATCCCTTTGCAGCTTCTGTCATAGCCACATATTCAGCCTCAGTTGTGGACAGAGATACTGTAGGTTGAAGAGTTGATTTCCAACTCATAATAGAACCTACAAATGTAAAGACATAACCAGATAATGATCTTCTTCTGTCAACATCACCTGCATAGTCTGAGTCTATATAACCAGCCATAGTACAACCCTGATATGCTACATACATCAAGCCAACACTTAGAGTTCCTTTCAAATATCTGAATATCCTTTTAACTGCTTTCCAATGTTCCCTGCTCGGATTAGACATGAACCTACTAACAACACTCAAAGGATATGCCAGATTAGGCCTAGTGCATACCATAGCATACATAAGACTTCCAACTGCCTGTGCATAAGGAACTCGCTGCATATCAAGCTTTTCAGAATCAGTTTGTGGACACATCGCAGATGACAATTTGACATTTCTGTCATAAGGCGTGTTAATGGCTTTGCATGAAGCCATACCAAATCTGCTAAGGATATTCTCAATATACTTCTGTTGATTCAAAAACAGCTTACCAAAATTTCTTTCACGCCTAATCTCCATTCCAAGAATTCTGCCAGTTGGACCAAGATCCTTCATATCAAATTCTGATTTTAATGTGTCCTTCAGCTCTTGTATCACTTCGATATTCTTCACAGCTATAAGAATAACATCAACATACAATAACAAATAAACATGTGTACTCTTATCAAGAGTTTTAACATATACACATGAATCATAGTTGCTGCGTCTAAAACCAACTTTAACTATAAAGGCATCAAACCTTTGTACCATTGGCGTGGTGACTGTTTAAGTCCATACAAGGGCTTATTTAATTTGCACACCCAATTAGATTTACCTTTCACCACAAACCCTATTGGTTGTTCCATCCAAATATTTTCTTCCAACTCACCATGCAAGAAGGCTATCTTTACATCTAGTTCTTCCAATTCTAAATCCTGTGCTATAGCAATGGATAACAAAATTCTAATAGATGTATGACGTACAATAGGAGCAAATACCTCATTGAAGTCAACTCCTTCTCGCTGTGAATAACCTTTGGCAACTAATCTTGCCTTGTGCTGCACACCTACATTGCCTTGAGTCCCAATCTTCTTCTTATAGACCCATTTGCAACCAACAATATTTGTGTTCTTTGGACATTTCACCAGTTCCCAAGTCTTGTTCTTATGGAGAGATTGGAGTTCCTCCTCCAAAGCAGACATCCAAAGACTACCTTCTGAATCTTTCATTGCAGCTTCATATGTAGGTGGATCAACAGAATCCTCCACCTCAACTGCTACTTGTAAGGCAAAAGCAACCAAACTGTCGTAGCCATATCTAATCGGAGATCTAACGTCTCTTCTAGGACGATCTTTGCCAATGGTTCTTGGTGGTGGTTGCTCCACCTCTTCCTCCTTAACTTCATTTTCCTGAGTTTCAGATGAAATTTCTCTAATTTCAACTTGATCAGTGATAGGCGGCTGCTGTGCGTCATCTATCTCCATCTGTTCAGGAAGGGTGTGCTCAATTTCTGGTGTTTCACTTGCTAGTTTATCTGTTGCTTGCAAAAGAGAATTCTCATCAAAAGTAACATCACGACTATATATTACTTTGTGAGATTCAATATCATATATCCTGTATCCCTTTACACCAACACCATAGCCCACAAATATGCCTTTCTTGGCATGTGGTTCCAGCTTGCCATTGTTCACATGATAGTAAGCTGGACACCCGAAAATTCTGAGCTTTGAATAACTAGCAGATCTTTTCAACCATACCTCAAGAGGTATCTTCCCATCTAAGGCACTAGAAGGGGACCTGTTCACCAGATAGGAAGTTGTGTTAACAGCCTCTGCCCAAAACATCTTGCTCAAACCTGCATGAGATAGCATACAACGTGCCTTTCTAGGAGTGTTCTGTTCAATCTTTCAGCCACTCCATTTTGCTGAGGGGTATACCTGACAGTGTTATGTCGTGTAATGCCTTCATCTTTACAAAAGTTATCAAATTCTTGAGAACAAAACTCAAGACCATTATCAATTCTAAGATATTTTACATTTCTATCTGTTTGGTTTTCTACCTACTTCTTCCAATGCTTGAAGCAAGAAAAAGCTTCACTTTTGTGTGTCAAAAAGAAAACCCAGTTCATCCTTGAATGATAGTCAATGATAGAAAGAAAATATCTGGAACCTACAATAGAAGGCTAGTGTGAAGACCCCCAACAATCAACATGAATATAATCAAGAACTCCCTTAGAGCTATGCTGACTACGTGCAAATGACACTCTTTTCTGTTTGCCAAAGACACAATGCTTGCACATGTCAATACAAGCAACCTTGTGCCCACCAAACTTGCCCAGACTACTTAGTTTCTACATTCCTTTCTACCCCAAATGACCCATCCTTGAGTGCCATATGACAGAAAAATCTTGTTGACCAAATATAGCTGATGTAGCTACGCCAACAATTGGAGTGCCTTGCAAAATGTATAAGGGACCAGATTTGGTTCCTTTCATAACAACTAATGGGCCTTTCAGTATGTTGATCTTCCCCTCACCACCTGTATGTCTATAACCCATAGCATCAAGGGCCATCAGTGAGATCAGACTTTTTCCAAGCTTTGGGACGTGCCAAACGTCCTCTAGAATTCTAACTGTGCCATCATGCAGTTTAAATTTTATAGTGCCCACACCAACTCTAGAACACACATCATCATTAGCCAAAGTCACTTGACCACCCTCCACCAGCTCGTAGGTGTCAAAATACTCCCTAGTAGGAGTCATATGATGTGAAGCTCCTGAGTCCATAATCCACTGATCATCAGAATAGGCACTGCAACAAACTGTAAGAGAAAAGTCATCACCTGACGTAGAACTGGTTTCTACCACAGCAGCCTTTCCTTTGTTCATAAGCTTGGGACAATGTGATTTCCAGTGTCCTTTCTCCTTAAAGTAATGGCAAGTATCCCTAGAGTACTTGCCCTTCAACTTGCTTCTGCTTCTATTCTTCCCTCCACCTTGTCTCTAACTTCTTACCCTATTCTCTTGCTGCTGAGCTGAGAGGCTAACACCACTTGCCTCGTTTCTACCATGCACCATGTGCTTGAGCTCCCTAGAATGAAGGCTGGACCTCACTTCTTCTAGTGTAATTGAATCTCTTCCAACTACACAAGACTGAACAAAGTTTTCATAACTCAATGGGAGTGAACAAAGCAAGATAAGAGCTGCATCTTCATCTTCTATGATTACTCCAATATTCTTGAGTTCCATCAGAATAGCATTTAGCTGATCTAAATGTTGCTTAAGAGGTACACCTTCTATCATCTTTAAAGAGAACAGTCTTTGCTTTAACAACAATTTGTTTGTTAAAGACTTAGTCATATACAATGACTCAAGTTTCTACCAAAGACCTAACGAGGTAGATTCATCAGCAACTTCTATTATAACTTCATCAGACAAACACAACAAGATGGTGGAGTGAGCTTTCTCCTCTTGCAATTCAAACTCTGGCGAATTTCTGTTCAGAGTAGTTTCCTTATTTAAAGGAGTCCAAATACCTTGTTGCTTTAGAAGTGCTTTCATCTTTATTTGCCATAAGTTGAAGCTATTCTTACCATCAAACTTTTCTATCTTCAACCTCGATGTATTCATGTTTTCAAAATAACAAACAACCAGCAATACACACGAGATACAATGTGATTTCAACAAACACAATTCTGCGGCAAGGTACATAATAGCAAGCAATATCTCAACAACAATATGCTACTGAAACTATTGATTTCAATGAAATGCTATCAGCCACAAGCCAAGCACACTACTTAGCACAAAATAGTAGCAAATACTCACACAAACTAAGCACAAAATCACAATCACAAAATGCCCAAAATCCGACAATCAAAGAGTCACTCGTCTAGAAAATAGCTGTGCCCTTGCCAGACGCCTCCTGTTGTATCTCTTTGAATACAAAACTTCTGACCACAAAATTTTACAGGAATGAATTTCAGGAAGCTTACTACATGTCCTCAAAATTTGAGACGCAATGGAGCACGGATGAGGAATGCACACGACTTGGCGTCGGAGTGTTCAGACTAGCGCCGACGACGATGGCAGTTACGGCAATAGGGGATATCCTTGCGGAAATGGCTTGAACCTTGATTAATCTCTTCGAAATTTTAAAGGTAGGAAGTTTAGGAATCTTACTACACGTCATCAAAATTTGAGATGCAACATAGCACGGACGAGGAAGGCGCACGACTTGGCGTCGGAGTGTGTAGATTGGCACCAGCGACGACGGTAGTTACAACAATGGAGAGATCCCTTGCGGAAATGGCTTGAACCTTGATGAAACTCTTTGAAACCTCAGATGCAAACCCGGAGATGTCCAACCTAGCTCTGATACCAGTTGTTGTGCGGAAAGATCAAACAAACATGGAGCATCTAGGGGTGGCGTGGAGAAGAGATCTACGTGGAAGAGAGGATTGCAGGTGGAGAATTTGAAGAACAACAAATTTACGTGGTTCCCCAACACGAGTACGTCCACGAGTGATCAATCTATCATGATTCCTTGCTGTATGGTTGCTGGTACAAAGAAGGGGGAGAACAAAATCAAGGGATGGTTTGGCATGGCATCCCTTGGACGTGGATGACCCTTTACATATATAGGGGCAACGGTTGGTGATACACAAAAGACAAGTTTACCCCTGTACAAATTATCAAAGAAATACAACCATATACAAAGATACATACATATACTTGATGGAAGACACACACATCACAGTAATCATTAAAATCTTTAAGTATCTGGAACGAATCAATTTTAGTAAACTGTAAACCTATTTTCTATTTTCTAAATCAAACAAACATAAAACATTCACAATACTGACAATGATAACATTAATCACGATACAAAACAAACAATACAACACTTAAATGCTAAACGTAAATATAGATAATTTGTTGTTTTTGGTATATTTGTTTTGATATGTTCTTGAAGATGAATGAAAGGTGAAATGTAAAAATCTCTATCGATAGTAAAAACTTCTGTCACTACATGCGACGTGATTACACCACTAAAAACTTAATCACTTACAATCCTGCCGCCTCTCCCTATTGAATCGTGAATCTAGAATTGTAAGATGATCTCCTCTTCAACATATTGGCATCAACCCGAAACGAAGGCTAAAAGCTTTACGATCTCCTGAGATATGAGTCAGTGCTTGGTGAAAATGGCTTCCCTTCCTGTGACACGATCACTCATCATAGTGGTTGTCAAGCACCGTGTTTAGCTCGGAATCAACCTGACATCATGAAAGTATCCTCACAGACCTTCGATTGTTGGTGATTTGGTGATGGTGTGGAGCTTCAGGGAACTTCTGACGTTGCCTGTAGTTAGCACGGTCCTCCACCCTTGCACATATACTTTTTCTTCATCTTTTATATTTCTTACAGTGGTAACTACTCTTACTTAGATGATCGGTTGGATTTCCTTCATTTATATCAACGATGGTGATTTCTTCTTCATTCCATGAGTGAATTCCTGTGTGATATGTGTAATCATGGTTTTCCTTCGAATGTCCTGTTTCTGTAACTGCTACAGTGGCATATTAGTCTTTGTTTTAGTCGAACACTTATCATTTAAGTCCTGTAAAACTCAAACACTTATTTGTAACTCTTCGAGTTTTTGCACCTAAAAAACATGTGATTTAACATAGTAAACTTATCTGTTCATTAGTCATTTTATAAAACTCAAAAAGTTATTTATTCATGCGTATAAAAACTCGAATAGTTATCTAACTCTTCGATTTTCATTACCAAATGCACATGGAAAACACATGACAACTTAAAACATTAAAAAAAAACACACGTCCCAATAACTTAACTATACGAGTTTAGATATTTCGGATACTTACAACCTTAACTATCTGATGCCTAGATGCATTTTAGATAGTTAGTAGATAACTCACCAAAAATCTACTTAAATCATGCATTAAGGTTTCAACACGTGTATTCTAGGAAATAACAAAATATTCGTTTAAAACATAACTGTCCGGTACATTAAACATAACTCTCTGAAATAATAGAAAATTTGGATACTTAAGAATTTCATAGCCTGCAATTTACCGACAGTTCAGAAATGTACTTAATTAACGCTAATATCTTGAAATTATGCAGATTCCTTCATTAAAGCATATAACAGTGTAATTATAACATAATGGCTTAATTCTTATATGATAAGCTAAATATTATGCAATTAACCATCATTTAACCGTTAATATTTTGCACTTTTTCATTCTAAACACTTCCCCCATACTTAAATTTTGCTAGTCCCTTAGCAAACTAAGATCTAACTAGTTGGTCTTTCTAAAGTGCTAGAATTAATTCTTCCTTTTGTTCTTCTTCAGAATAATAAATTAGATTACTATATAGATATTCTGTATTTTTCAGTAATCTGTTTTAACATTGTTTTCTCCTCTTCATCCCGCAAATATATTTAAAACATATGTAAATTACATACAAAATATATTAGCATCATATAGGTGGTAATTATATTATTATTTTCTCTTCTTTTCAAACGTCTGTTATCTTGAATTTTCCAATATGATTTCCAGAATAAATTTTAACTACATATGAATCACAACACAATTCAATTCAATATGATTAAAAGAAGTAGAATAATGAATTGTATCTCAAATAAACAACTTCAAAAGTCTATTCTAGATTCATACTTCAGCAATCTTAGATAACAAAAAATATACTCGATTCAAAAGATTTCTGTATTTCACAAAACACTTTTATCTTTTTAGAACAGTATATGCATATTTGTACTTTAAAAGTTAATTTGAAAAGCTTGAATCATACAAGAGCTTTCTAGTGTACCCATGTATCGAGCTTTCAGTCAACAATCTCAGATTTGATCAAGATCTTAGGTTGCCAGATTTAAAGAGTCCTTTTTCAGGTCAACAATCCTTACATACCTATTTGCTTAAGTACAAAAGGCTTGTGATCAAATAAGTCAATAAACTCTCAAAGTTTTTCTCTTCTTTTTTTTTCTTTTCAACACAATATATATACATATTTCATTAATACAGATGCAATAAAACACAAATCTCGTATAGTCTTGCTTTTGTTATTTACTGAAAATATGAATCCATATCAATAAGCTCATACTTTTTCTGTAGTTTAATAAAATCTACACATAAATCATTCTACAAGTTTAATCAATCAAATTAAATGTATCCTTGATCATATGCATCTCATTTAATCCAAAAATCAACATTTCAGCTCTTTCAGGATTTCAGATAATTTACTGAGTTTCAATTAAGCATTTTGATTTCTTTTTAAAATTGTGAAATTGTTAAACTCATAAAATTCAACAAAAACATAAGATACTATATCTAGATTTGTATGAATAGTAAAATTTTGTAGCATCTTATATATAAGATTATAAATAACATTTAAGTAGTTACAATTCTTAAAAATTTTACAGTTTCAATTATCGGATAGTTACAGCAAATTCATAAAAATTTTCAATTTCCACAGAACTTTTGCAATACCATTCTAATTCCTCTATTTAACAAAATTACTTGGATTTTAATTAAATTACCTCCCCCCCATACCTACATTTTGCATTGTCCTCAATGTAAAAGATTTTACAGTAAATTTAGTAAATGTTAGCAGGCAGGAATATTATTTCGTTGACTTAGCACCTAACTCAATGAACTTAATTTGTTAAGTTAATGAATAACTCCACGAACTGAGTTTAAATCTAAATTCAGGATATGTAATCAATTACATACCTTGTTCTTTTGTATCTCCTTCAATATCCTTTGATTTTTGATTCTAAAAACTTTTCATTTACAAATAAAAGCAAAATATATAACAAAATAACAAAACATAACTTGTTAAATTAATGTCTTGTGTGGAACCCAGACTCCTATGCCTTTGGTGGCTCACAAGCAAGTTAGTTGGTTTCCCAGAACAGATACCAACATACTCGATTGAAATTTTGTTTTTTTTTCTTATAAAATAAAATTAAAACTAAAATTTTTCTTTCTTCTTTTTTTCTAAAAATAAATGCAAAATACACACAACATTAAACGTATTGAATCATAGTTTCAGAACATGATTGAAAAGTAGTAACAAATGGAATAAACATGTCAGTCTAAGCAAACTTTTTAGGCATAATTCTTCTTGCTATTAATTCTATTTTAATGCAGTCCACTTTCCTTTTTAATTTGTAAACTTGCAGTATGTTATCAATACTAAATATAAGTGTATTTTCATTAATGAATTAAAATGCAGAAAGGGATCCTCTTCTATTCCAAGATAATGTAGCTATTTCTATTTCTACATCTATTTCAATATATTCCTCTTCCCACTTCCATTCATTTAGGTCTTTTATAATCCATATTTGAAATTTCATCAATTCATCTCACCATCTGATCAGACATAAAGTAGGATCATCATATTCATTATACCACATTCTTAATTGAATTTTATCATATTCTAAAGATGGTAGTTTAGCTATATCACTCGGTATAGGCAATATTTCTATAAAGTCATCATCATAACTATCTATGCTTACTATGTATAAATCAGATCTAAATGCAACTGATATATCTGTGACTAGATATATATATCCATCAAGTATGACATGTATGTTGTTAATTAATACTTTCTGTCCTAGATATATCATAGTATTTTCAGTCCAAGATCTATTTAGAAAATTATACACACTTAAGCATAACTCTTCATCCTAATTTCCAGTTGGTCTCCAATAATACAATTTTTCAGGAATGGTCAAATTTTTATTAGAAAATGTTAAAGTTGACCCACAATTTTTAGTTAGTACTTCAAATCTATTAAGCCTTCCTATATTCCATTCTTCTCTAGTGATAGGATTTCTAATCAAAATATTAGGTAACAGAATTGCATACCTTGGTTTGGTTCTGTAAATAATTAATCCTTCGTTTATCCCCATAATATGATTTATTCCTTCTAATGTATTGGGTGGAATTCCAGTAGTTTCTTCTATATTCAGATATTCATAGCTGATTGAACTACGATTAAATAACTTCCATAAAAATCCATCTCTAATCTTAGTCATTTTTGTAGCTTGTAGTCTATGAAAATATTTTTCTCTAACACAGTTTTTGATTTCCTTTAATACACAACACAATCTGCACAGATCTTTAGCTAACAGGTTACTTAGTACTTCCCTTAGTGCATCCAGTGGTAATTTCATCAATTCCATCTGTTGTGATTCTGTATAACATAAACAAAAATTTAACAGAGCAAAAATTAACATAGCTACTTACTTACCCTCATGGAGTTAGGTCATAACTCAACAGACTAAGTTCGTTGAGTTAAGTAATAACTCTACGATGCTACTAACTATAATTAAACTTATATATATATATATATTTTTTTATATATCTTTTTCTACTTACTATATTATACATAGTTACTTAAGTTATACTGCTTCATTCAGCTTCCCTCCCATAGGAGGTATCAATTTCATTAACAGTTCTGTTGACAGGGTTAGGTACTACTTGCATTGGCAATCCTCCAGTAGGTCT
Source organism: Cymodocea nodosa (assembly GCA_036874045.1). Lineage (NCBI taxonomy): Eukaryota > Viridiplantae > Streptophyta > Magnoliopsida > Alismatales > Cymodoceaceae > Cymodocea > Cymodocea nodosa. The sequence goes on along the minus strand of JAZBRI010000003.1, from coordinate 16,381,079 downwards.
AACTTCCATTGATTCCTTCTGTCTAGGAGGTATATTTCTATTCATATTTTGATTTTGAATTGCAGCATTTCCAAATACAAGATCTAGACGATTGTTTAATTGTTGAATCATCTTTTCTAATTTCTCTATTCTAGATTCTTGTTCAATTAATGCTTCATAACTTATATTTTTGTCATTTATATTTTCTCCTCCTTGGAAATTGTTGTTTCTCCAAGATAGATTTGGGTGATTTTTCCAAATAGGGTTATAAGAATTTCCAAAGTTATCTTTCTAGTTTCTAGCATAAATAATATCTAAGTCATTAACATTTGCATTCTTTTTTGCTAGTTTTTGATTTAATGATAACTCTTCTATTTTCTTTGTTAACTTAGTTAATTTAACTTCAAGCGTAGTGCTTGAATTTAGTTCATGCATTCCCCTTGGCAATATTTTTTTATTTGTAATAGCTTCAGCCAAGTTTTCCCACTGTATAGTTCTTTTTGCAAAGTTTTCTAAGTATGCCCATGCTTCTTCACTACATAGTTTTAAAAATCCATTCTGACAAGTAGATTCTAACAAAGATTTCATTGAAACATCAATGCCTTCATAAATTATACCTATTAATTGTGCTTTACTCATTGCATGATGTGGACATTGAGTAAGTAAATCTTTAAATCTTTCAAAATATTTCTAGAATGATTCTCCTTGTTTTTGGCTACACATTAATATTTCCTTTTTCGTTTTAATCATTTAATGTGTTGGATAATATTTTTCTAGAAAAATAGAGCAAAATTCAGTCCATGTAGAAATTGAATCAGGCAACAGAGTATATAACCATCTCTTAGCTATGCTTTTTAAAGCAAAAGGGATATATCTAAGTTTAATAGCATCAATACTCATGTTCAACATTTTCATCATTTGACAAACTTCGTTAAATTTTCTAAGGAAATAATAGGCATCCTCTCTTTCTAATTCATGAAAGTGTGGCAATTGATTAATATAATTAGATTTCAGTTCAAACCTATCTCCCTCAAAGTTTGGCAATCGAATACATGAAGGTTCATCAACTAATTTAGGATACAGAATTTCCCCTAATGGTTTTTCTACTAGAGTAGCCATATCTTCGTTCTCTTTTAAAGAAAGGTTAGCTACACTCCTAAGGATTTCGTTAAAGTCCAATTCAGAAAATATTTCAGTACGGTTTTGTGTTGAATAATCCTATGTAGGTGTTCTTACTAATCATTTAGTACTAGGAGAACGAATCCATGTGCTCATAAACTCTTAACATAAAGTAAAATAGCAGAAGTTTAATTACATACTAGTTTGAAGCTTTGTTTTTTGTAAATAGTTGTTGACGGATGAAGTTGAATCAGCTACTTCTCCTTTCAATTCCCCAACGAATTTTCTTTTCTTTCAAAAGTGCTAGTAACTCATAAATAACATTTTGTTGTATATTTATAATGCATGTCCATAAAGCAAATGAATCTCATTGCAAGAACATGTCTTGTAACGTGTAGTATAGTTCCTATTTTTATGGATACATGTTCCACTTCTAATTTCAAATTTCAGTAACCGCTAAACCCACGAAGTTTCTTTCGTGGCTAAAAGAATAACCGTTTAGCTTAATCCATGAACTAACCTCGTTGAGTTATAGTTAACTCAATGGACTAGCTTAGGTTACTATTTACTAACTCCACAGACTAACTTTGTTGAGTTACAGTTAACTCATTGGAGTGACCTTATATTTTATTATTGACCTCGTGGAGTTAAGGTTAACTCAACGGACTTACTTCGTTGAGTTAACACTTAGCAAATTTTCTAAAACTTACTCTTAGTATTAACTTCTATATATTTTTCTCTCCTGCATTTTGTCAACTTAAATAAAGTTAAATACATGTCATTAATGCAGTGTTCTAATTTAAACTCATTTAAATCTGAACATTATATGCATATTTAACTTGCAGTTCATTTCCTATTGTGCAGAATTTACATTTTACTTTTCAACATGCAGATATGTTCAAGCATTAACCAAACATCATGCATTTAATCATGTCATTCAGAAAATTTGTAAATCTTTTAAATAGACTTGCACATTGTTTAAACAGTTATATAATATTCAAGATAGTTCTTCCATTACATCATTCATTCTCAAACACAAATGTAAAAACATCTGAAAAACATTCATTCATTTATATGAATAATTTACATTTACATTTAGTCAGATATTTTCCATACAAATATAAGTATAAGTAGACGAATAATACAATTTAATCTTTCTTCCTAAGTTCATCTACTTCCTTCTTGAGTTTTTCTAATTGTTGCTCTAATTGATTTATCCTCTCTACAGCTCCAATAATGTCTCCAGAATGTATAAATACTTCAGCAGTTGTAGCATTGTAGTTTCTATACTCCTTCAATGAAATAGCTCTTGATTTTATCCTTTTAGATGTCCATCTTGTGAAGTCAATACAATCCTCCATCAGTATAGGTATCAAATCTCCATAAAATAATTTCTTTGCAGATTTTATCTTAGATAGGAAGACTTGACACTAGTTAACTTGGATTCTATTTACAACTACATATGTGGCCCATTTGACAAATTAACTTAATTCAATATCATGGCCTTATCGTTGGTAGACATTTTTAATTAAAATGTTAGCTATCATGTGTGCTTTCCCATTTAAGTGCTTCATTCTATTTAATAATGGCACACCAAGATTGATAGTTAAATTGTCCTTGATTTCCTATTCTATCCACTCAATAGTAGTTGTGCTTTCCATTATTTCTTTCCCTTCATTTCTCAATCCTAAAATGTTGTGGAGAAGCTCTAGTGTTATTTGTACATCAGCTTGCTCCACATTGGAAATTAATGCACTTTCTCCTTCTCTCAAATTGGCATAGAAGCAGGGCACTAGATTCTCATACACTACATGCCCTCTCTATTGAGAAATAAATTGCAGTAGACCTTGGAACTCAAATAAATCCTTAATTTCCTGCATATCGTCCTAGTTTACTGGTCTACTATAAATAATATCATAATCCCTAATCTCTTGATATTTATTAAATGCTTCCTAACTCCAAAAGTGTACCTCATTCAAAACTGTTGCTTCAGTCGGGTCAGGAATTTGAATTTGTTGCTCTTGAGGGGTTTGTTCTTGAATTACCTCTTTCATGTGCTGAACTTGAATTGGTTGGGAATGCTCTAGAGATTCTTGCATTTTTGCTTCTGCTTCTGTCTGTGGTGGAGAGTCGGTAGAACTCTCTACTCTATCTTGAATTCTTTCAATTAATTGCTGAACAGTTTCTCCCTCTTTAGTGGAATCTGTCGAGTCATTCATTTCTTATTCAATGAGTGCTTGTTCAGCTTCTTCTCTCTCTTCTTCCTCTTGACTACCAATCTACATTGTCACTGTTCTTTTTGATCCTGTGGCAGATTGGGATGGAGTCAAGGGAAAATTTTGCTTCTACCCTAATTTCTGTTCTTTCTGTTTATATAGGCTATAGATTAATTTCAGCTTGTTTTCCTTCTCTTCTTTGCTCTTGCTGCTACTACTCTTGCTCCTCCTTAGAATCAAATAGCAGGTTTACAAAAATTGGCTTTGTAGGCCCTACTAATATTTGCATTTCAGATTTAATCTCTTCTTGATTTTCAAGCACTATCTCTTTTCCTTTCCTTCTTTTAATTAATTATGCTTGATCTTCCTCTTCCTCATTTGAGATTAAATCTACAACAATAGGCTCTGTAAGCCTTCGAGCTACAAGTACTAGCTCTTCTTGTTTAACTTTTTCTATAATAACTAGTCTTGAAGGACCAGCTTTAGTTTCTTTTGCAACACTTGATCTAGCTGCTTCTTGATGTTGTTCAACTTTAATTTTGTATTGGGCCTTCAACTTTTCTTCGGCTCTTTTCCTGTAGAGTGCATCATAAAGTAAATGAGATTTTGCCACAACCATATCTTTAGAATTTCCTTGGCTCTTGGTAACTTTTACCAGCTCTGCAAATTCTTTCCATTCCTCTAGCGTAGATGGCCCCAAAAAGGTTGCTCTCTCTAACGACCTTGGCGGTGGAATGGATGGTCCTGGTTGTTGTTCCTTAGAGATAGGTCTTTTAGTAGTCGGCTCTTCTTATTGTTCTTTAGTGGCTTGTTCTTCATTTCCTTTCCTCTATTGCTCCTAGATTGCCCATTGAGACCATTTACCTATGTGTCTTTTGAACCAGAGTTAGGACTTACGTTGGATCAATTCTAGGGCAACTTCATTATCTGGCCTGATTCGTCTTTCTCTATTTATAGCAACTTTCGTTGCTACTCTGATTCTTATTTCCATAATCTGAGGTATTTTTATGCCTAAATCCACTAACACTTTCCTCTAGTAGAAAAGGTCAGATTCTACCTTTTGTAGCTCTTTTTCCCTCGTTGTATTTCTAATCTTCTACCTTGTATGCCATTCCTCCGATTCTTTAAGAAGTTCTGACGTGTCAACTATGTCCTCTCAGAATTCTAGTGTCATCGTGGAGTAACGAAATGAAACAAAATCGCTCTGATCTCTATTGTTCTAAGTTCTAAATGATTCTGCGGATAATGCCCCCAAATCCTAAGTTTTAGTATAAATAAGCTCTAAGTTTAGGCGGGTAATCGGATCATTTTCCTACGCAAACTCTCGCTCTCTCACTTACCTCTCCGTGGAGTTACGGTTAAATCTATGAACTAAGTCTGTAGACTTAACTACAGTACTCTGTTGAGTTATAGTTTACTCAATAGGATAAGTTCACTAACTTATCCTAGACTCAACGGAGTAAGTTCTTTGAGTTAAGCGTAACTCAACGGACTTCCTGTCAAGTTATATCTAATAAAAATACTTATAATAATAATATTTACTTCAATCAAAATCGAAGAATTTTCGGTCTAACCGACTCTTAATTTTTTTAACATTTTAGAATTTTTGGTCAAACCATTATATTCCTCAGTTGAACCAAAATTAATTACTCTCTTTTTTTCTTACCGGTTCAACCAATACTATACTTCGATAAAACCGACATTTTTACTTAATATAATATATAGATTTTTTTATGTTTTTATGTTTCGGTCAGACCGATGGATCTTGTCAGTTGAATTGCAATGATTTTTTTCTTTTAATATATGTTTCGGTAAAATCGATAATTTCTTTTGGTTGAACTATGACTATGTTTAAATAAGGTTTTTTTTTTTTTCTACTTAGATAATTTCTTACTAAGTAAAGCTCAAGTAGTCCTTTACTCTTACTTCTTTTATAATTCCACAGAAACTTTTTAGTATTTTCAAAATAGGTCTAAGTCTTTGTCTATTTACTTTAAGTATATTCTGATTTTTAGGATTTTCAATTTCAATGGCTCCATAGGGATAAATATTTCGAATTATGTAAGGTCTTGTCCATCTAGATCTTAATTTTCCTAGATGGTTATGGAGTCTAGTCATGTAAAGATATACTTCTTGTCTTATTTCAAAGGTTTTTGGAATAATTTTCTTGTCATGCTAGAACATCATTTTCTTTTTCTCTCTTATAGTTTTCGAATAAGCTTCATTCCTAAATTCTACTAATTCAATCAATTGGATTTTCCTATTTTGAGTAGCTTGATTTAAATTAATGTTCAGAGTTTTTAATGCCCAATAAGCTTTATGTTCTATTTCAGCTGGTAAATGACAACTTTTTTCCATATACTAGCCTAAAAGGTGACATACATAAGCTTGTCTTATAAGCAATTCTATAAGCCCAAAGTGCATCTATTAATCTATTAGCCCAATCTTTTCTAGTAGGATTTACTACTTTTTCTAAGATTACTTAATTTGTTTGTTTGCACTTTCTACTTGTCCACTTGTTTGTGGATGATATGAAAAATCAAGTATGAATATTCATATCTAGAAAACTTCTCTAACATCACAAGAAGTTCAAAATTCTAAGCAATTTCAAAAAAGGAGCTGCAAATGCAAGAAGTCTAGAAATTCGACAATTAGAGAAGAAGAGATATAGAAGCTGAGCAAAAAGAAGGAAAGGAGCTACGTGTATAAAGATCAGGTTTTATACAATTCGAAATTAGTTTTGAATGAGGTCTTCATTTTCTATTTGAATTGTATATTAGACATTACTGTATCAAAACCGTTAAGAAGGGAATTGAGCTGAAAAGATATTGTAAATTCTTTCTTTAAAGTTTATAAAGAACAAAATTTTATTTATGAGTGTTTTGTGCTATTATTTTATCTATTGGTAATTTTAATTACTAAAGACACAATTCACCCCCCTCTTGTGATACAATGATCCTACAACTAGTATCAGAGCATTTTATCATAATTAAGAGCTTTCATTTCTCTATTCAGGAATCGATTTTTCTTGTCATTTACTCAGGATCATCTGTTTAAAATAGATAATACTGAAATCTTAGTTATGACTGAAGGACAGACCACTAATCATCCTCCTATGTTCGAAGGTAGTAATTATGACTATTGGAAATATAGGATGAAAGTATTCTTTCAGTCAATTGATTTCAAATTGTGGCATATAATTAGCAATCCTATAGTGTTAGTTACGACTCCATATGATACTTGGACTTTTGATGAAAAGGAGTGAATGACACTGAATGCTAAAGGTTTAAATATCTTGTTTTGTGCTTTATCTCATGATCAATTTAATAAAGTTTCTACATATCAAACTACATATGAGATATGACATGCATTAGAAGTTACCAACGAAGGTACTAACCAGGTCAAGGAATCTAAGATTAATATGTTAGTACATAAATATGAGCTTTTTAAAATACATGAAAATGAATGTATCTCTGATATGTTTTCCCATTTTCTTGAGATTGTAAATTTATTAAAATCTTTAGGCAAGAAATTTGAGGAAAAAGACTTGGTAAGAAAGATCCTTAGATCTTTAACTAAAATCTAAGCTCAAAAGACAACATCTATTGAAGAGTCCAAAGATTTAAATACATTTACTCTCGATGATCTCATAGGCAATCTGATAGCCTATGAAGTACAACATTTAGATCTAAAAGGGAAGAATCCTAGAAGGGATCTAGCTTTTGAGGCTGAAAAAGTCTCAGAAGTCATTAGCGATTTTGACGATGATTTACTGTTGTTGATTAGAAAATTTAAAAATCTATTGAAGAAATGTAGAAACTTCAAGTTAGCAAAGACATCTGGAGATATGGAGAAGAAGTCATTCATGAAAGACAAAATCATATGCTACAAGTGCAACAGGCTGGGTCACTTTCAAACTAATTGTTGTCTCAACAAAGACAAGAAGAATTCGAGGAGGAATTTCAGGAATAAGAAATTCAGAAAGAGAAGGGCACTTAAAGTGACATGGGATGACTCTTCAGCTTCACAAAGTGAAGAAACAAAGGATTCAACATCAGTCAATGAATCCTCATCAACATCAGATTTGGAAGAAAATCTAGCAAACGTATGCTTCATGGCAAAATCTAGTGAGGTATCTTTTGATCAAAATGCTAGTTTTGATAGTTTTGATGGATTACTTGTTGAATACAATAAACTAGCTAGAAAATATAAGAAAGTAAAAATAGAAGGAAAGAACACTAGGAAAATGCTAGATGAATCTGAAAATAAGATTGATTTTCTAAACTCTACGTTGAATAAATTTAAAGAAGAAAATCAAAAGTATGCATAGGAAATTTTAAAGTTTACTGCAATAGAAAGAAAACTGCATGCAAATTGTGAAAATTTAATTGCTGATAAAAAGAAAATGATCTATGAAATTGACTATTACTGATTTAAATTCAGAAATTGATATGTTAAAGATTAAGGTCTGTGATCAAAAGGCTACATTAAGTAAATGCAATAATAGTCAAACTATAACAAATGAACTTAGCAATAAAATATCAAATGTAGAAAAACATGATATTGGTTTGCACGATGCATCTTTTGAAAATTATATATTGCATGATAGTATTGCTAAAAATAATGTCTTTATTTCTAGTACTAAGAATAGTAAAAGAAAAACTATTCCATGTGTGATTAAAAAGGGAGATAAATATATGCAAATTGATAAAATGCAGCATATAAAAAATAGCACACAATGCAACAATTTCAAAAGAAATTTTCAAAAAAATCAAGCTAAGTCATTTGAGAATTTTAATATCTTTGATCAGTTTTCTTCATATTTAAAAATTATCGGATATTGGGATCAGCAATCAAATAATGTTAGAAATGAAATTTCAACTCTAGTTTACATAGAGATAAATTATAATACTAAGAGAAATAAATGCAAGAATAATTATCAGAAGATAGATAAGTTGAAGTCTAAAAATATTGATTATTTTGATATGACTCTCTCTAAAATTCTTGGACCCACTTAGAAATGGATTCCAAGAGATAAAATCTCTTCTTAACTGTTTTGTAGGCACACAAATCAAAATGGATAATGGACAGTGGAGTATCCAACCACATGACTAGAGATATACAATTACTTACAAAAGTAACAAAGACTAAGAACGGATAAGTTACCTTTGGAAATAAAAGCAAAACAAATATCCTTGCATCTGGCAAGGTTCAGGTAACTGAAAAATGTTTTATAAATGATGCCTTATTAGTGGAAAACTTAGGTTTTAATTTATTGAGTGTTCCTGTTTTAATGAAGTTTTACAAAGTAATTTTTGAAAAAGGTTCTTGTAAAATTATGGACATGTCTACAAATGAAATTTTATTCATTGCATATAAGAAATGATCCATTTGTATTCTGCATTTGCCTTCTGATATTATTAAAGACAATGCTTGCTTAATTGCAAAATTGGATGAAGTTATTTTATGGCATAGAAGGCTAGGACACTTGTTTAGAATGAAAAAGTACATAATATTAACAGTTAAATGATGGTTAATTGCATAATATTTAGCTTATCATATAAGAATTAAGCCATTATGTTATAATTGCACTATTATATGCTTTAATGAAGGAATCTGCATAATTTCAGGGAATTAATGTTAATTTAGTACATTTCTAAACTGTTAGGGAATTGCAAGTTGTAAAATTCTTAAGTATCTGAATTTTCTGTTGTTTTGGAGAGTTATATTGCATGTACCAGACAGTTATGTTTTTAACGATAGAAGAATATTTTATTATTTCCTAGAGTACATGTGTTGAAACCTTAATGTATGACTTAAGTGGATTTTCAGTAAGTTATCTGTTAACTATCCAAAATGCATCTGGGCATTAGATAGTTAGGTTTGTAAGTGTCTTAAATATCTGAACTTCTTAAGTTAGAATTATGCACGTGTTGAATTTCTATACGCATTGAGTTACATGAATACACACTAAGGTAACACGATATGTTAGTAGCTTATTTCTTTATTGCACGTGTTTTATAGTTAAATCAACGAAGTAAGTCTGTTGAGTTATCTGTAACTCCACGGATCATTTATTTTCTAATATGCCACTATAGCAGTTACAAAAATAGGACATTCGAAGGAAAATCACAATTGAACGTATCACGTAGGAATTCACTCGTGGAAGGAAGAAGAAATCACCATCGTTGATATGGATGAAGGAAATCCAACTAATCATCTAAGTAGAAGCAATTATTACAGAAGAAATATAAAAGAAGAGGAGAAAAATGAAGAAAGTGTGGTTGGTAGTGTGTGCATAGGTGGAGGACCACGCTAACTACAGGCAGCGTCAGAAGTTCATTGAAGCATCCACACAATCACCAAAAATCACCAACACCACCATAACCACCAACCATCGGAGGTCTGTGAGGATACTTTCCTGATGTCGGGTTGATTCCAAGCCAAACACGGTGCTTGACAACCACTGTGAGGAGTGATCACGTCATGGGAAGGGAAGTCATTTTCACCAAGCACCAACTCATATCTTGGGAGATCGTAAAGCTTCTAGCCTTGGTTTCGAGTTGATGCTAGTATACTGAAGAGGAGATCATCTTGCAATTTTGGACTCACGATTCTATAGGGAGAGGAGGTAGGATTGTAAGTGATTAAGTTTTCAGTGGTGTAATTGCTTTGCATGTAGTGACAAAAGTTTTTACTGTCGATAGAGATTTTTAAATTTCACCTTTCACCAATTTTCATGAACATATCAAAACAAAAATACCAAAAACAACAATTTATCTGTGTTTATATTTAGTATTTAAGTGTTGTATTGTTTGTTTTGTATCGTGAGTAATGTTATCATTATCAGTATTGTGAATGTTTTATGTTTGTTTGATTCAAAAAATAGAAAATAGTTTTACAGTTTACTAAAATTGATTCGTTCCAGATACTTAAAGATTTTAATAGTTACTGTTTGAAATATCTGAATGTTAGTGTTGCTTAATGATAAATCTAATGTTAACTAACATTAAAGAGCTTAATTGATGTTATTTACAATCTATGGAACCACCCAATGGTTGGCCAAATTCCTCTGTAAATAGCAGTATTAAATTGGAAAGATAGACTCGTGGAGTTAACTTAAGTCCACGAGGTTAGTCCGTTGAGTTAGCCATAACTCTACAAACTTGGTCTGTTGTGTTAACTGTAACTCAATGGAGTGCTTACTGAACACATAAATTCCATTATTAAAATCGGAACAATACACAATTCTTACTCAATATTTATGGGATCGACTTGTACTTGCACACAAATACAATATACACTGTACACTTGCAGTTAAAATACAAATTGGAATGAATATCTAATTTGTGTGAAAGGTTGTTAGTTTACTTCTAAAAGTAATTATTGATATAAGCCTAAATACAAATTAAACAAGTAAAAACAAAAGTTAACGAACCTAGTAGACAAGTTTTCTAACATCGTTGCCAGGGATTAGTTCTCTAATCTAACCTTCCACATCAATACATGTTTTTTGGCGCCGTTGCTAGGGATTGAGAAGCTAAGCAATTGTGAGTGCTATTTTGTTTTAATAGCAAGAGGAGTGTTGTGTGTTTTCTTCTATAATTGAGAATATGACATATGCTTATGCTCAAAGATTTCTGAAACCTATAGTTAGCATATGTGAATTCTACAATTTGGAAGGTCATGACATTTCTAATTGTTTGAAACTGAGATGATTGCAGATGGTTAGATCACATGAACAAATAAATTATCTTCACTATAATAGATTTGAGTATGAGAATCCTACGGTTTACCCAACTAATGATCAGCTTAGAATGTGTAATATGTTGAGAGACATGGAAGTTTGGGATAGATATGACAGATTGGAGCGTGGCTTAGAGCAGAACATGGACAAACTGGAACAATATATGTGTCAGCAACAAGAAGTCAACCAATTAAACTATAAGGAAGCATATTCAGAACCTAAAATTGATATCATTTACGAAACTGAAAAAACCATAATGAAAATTGATCAAAAATTGAATGCAATGAGATTAGATGATCTGGAAAGAAAACTAAAAGCATTGGATGAATTTACAATGAAATTACAAGTTATGCAATAGGAAAACACAAATGAAAACTTTAATGTTACAGATCTGCATAATTTGCAAGACATAAAAACAAAAGAAAATATTAATGCAATAGAATTTAAAGAATGCAATTTAAAACTAAAAACAATTGAAGATCATAATCACGAAAATGATATAGAAGAACATCAAGAAAGTAATGAAAATCTGGAAGATGTTTGTATAACATTAAGATCTGGAACTGATGTATCATCAAAAATTCAAAATGAAAATAATATGAAGGTGGATAAGAACAAAAATCAAAATGATAATGAAAATGTAATATCTGAAAATATAGAAATCAATGAAGAAAAATCTGAATCTGAAAATGAGACTAAAAATGATCAAACAAATCAAATGAAAGAAAAAGAATCTTTTAAATCATAATCATTAGCACCCTATGCTGAAAGATTACAACAAACATTTCCTGAAAAATAAGAAAAAATTAGAAATTTTTTTGAAAAAGTACAAGTTAATATTCCTTTGTTAGACTTATTAAGGATTGATGTACTAAGAAAAGAGAGCGAAAAGTTTTAAGGAAAGTCTTTTTAGCTAAGCAAAGTAGTTCCCTATTTTTGCCACAAATTCCTAAAAAGTTTTCTGATCCTGGAATTCCTGTTATATCATACACTATAGGAGATACCATTCTAGAAAGAACCTTAATAGACCTAGGTGCAGGTATAAATGTTATGCCAAGTGATATATTTGCATCCTTAGGATTAGAAGGTTTAATTCCTACTAAGACTGTTATTCAATTAGATGATAGAAGTATAAGATACCCTAAAGGAAAAATAGAGGATGTCTTAATTAAAATCAAAAACTTCATATATCCTATTGATATTGTAATTTTGAATTCCCAACAAATTAAGCATAAAAATAGTGATACATCTTTAATTTTGAGAAGACCATTTTTAGCAACATTAGGGGTTATTATCAATTGTAAAACTGGAGTAATGAAGTTAGCATATGGTAATGAGGATACTCAATTAAACATTTTCAAACCAGAAAAGTTTGAGGAGTTAGAAATGTCCTTACATACTATAGACTTTTTAGAGGATGAAGGAGATATGCTAGATGATGTGATTCAAGAAGAATTAAATAGGCAACTAAATTCTGAAATGTTAGAAGAAAGTGAAAGCATAAATATAGAAGGAGATTAGGAAGAAATTAATTTAGAAAATGATGATGCTCAATTGGGAGCTCTAGCTTCTGATGGGCAACATTTAGAATTAAAACCTTTACCTCTTGAATTAACCTATATATTTATGGAAGAAAAACGAACATGTCCATTATTGCTTTAGATTTAAAAGAGGATCAAATTGCTAAATTAAAAGATGTAGTAAAAACTTATAAAAAAGCAATAGGATGGACTATGACTAATATAAAAGGGTTAAGTGCAACTTTATGTTGTCACCACATATACTTAGAAGAGAATGCTAAATCTGTTACAATTCCTGAGAGGAGATTAAATCCAAACCTTAAAGAAGTAGTCAGGAAGGAAATAGTGAAATGGTTAGATAATGACATAATTTATCCGATTTCTGATAGCCCATAGGTTAGTCCAATCCATGTAGTTCCCAAGAAATCAGGATTAACAATTATTAGGAATGAAAATCAAGACTTGATACCTACTAGAATTCAATTAGGCTAGAGAGTGTATATAGATTATAGAAAATTGAATGTTGTGACTAGGAAAGATCATTTTCCCTTACCTTTTATAGATGAAATGCTAGAAAAATTAGTAGGGCAAGAATATTTTTGTTTCCTAGATGTGTATTCAAGATATAATCAAGTCCCAATAACATTAGAGGATCAAGAGAAAACAACTTTCACTTGTCCTAATGGAACTTATGCTTTTAAGAGAATGCCATTGGGATTATGCAATGCACCAGCCACCTTTCAAAGGTGTATGTAGGGCATATTCATTGAAATGACTGAAGATTTTTTAGAAATATTTATGAATGGTTTTACTGTTTATGGAACTTCATATGAAGTGTGTTTAAACAATTTAGACGAAGTATTAAAACGCTGTGTGGAAAAAAGTCTAGTTCTTAATTGGGAAAAATGTTACTTCATGGTTAAACAAGGAATAGTCTTGGGACATGTTGTTTCAAAGAAAAGGTTGGAAGTAGATAAAGCTAAAATAGAAGTAATTTCTAATCTACCAGAACCTAAATCAATAAAAGATATTAGATCATTTCTAGGACATGTTGGATTTTATAGAAGATTTATTAAAGATTTTAGCAAAATAGCTAGACCTTTAACTAATCTATTAAAAGATGTCCCATTCAACTTTAATAAAAATTGCAAAGAAGAATTTTTCAAGCTTAAAACTAGCTTAATTTCAACTCCTATAATGCAAACACCTGATTGGAGCCATCCATTTGAATTAATGTGTAATGCATCTAATTTTTCTATAGGAGCAGTGTTGGGACAGAAGATTGAAAAATCTCCTAGAGTGATTCATTATGCAAGTAAAACCTTAAATGATGCTCAAGTTAATTACACAACTACTGAAAAAAGCTATTAGCTGTTGTGTTTGCCTTAGAAAATTTTAGATCATATCTGATTGGAGCTAAAGTCATAGTATACACGGATCATTCAGCTTTAAAACACTTAATAGCGAAGAAAGAGACCAAACCTAGATTGATCCGATGGATATTATTATTACAAGAATTTGATCTAGAAATTAAAGATAAAAAGGTTGTGAGAATGTAGTAGCAGATCATTTATCAAGATTACAAATAGAAAAGTGAAATATTGAAATTAAGGATAATTTTCCTGATGAACAATTAATGACCATCAACACAATGCCTTGGTATGCAGACATAGTTAACTACTTAGTTACTGGTTTAACACCTAAGGATTGGAATAGATAGGATAAAAAATTATTCTTTTCCCATACTTATTTAAGAAATGTCTTGATCTAGTTTTAAGGAGGTGTATTCCAGAAACTGAATATCAAAGCATATTGTCTTTCTACCATGACCAAGTATGTGGAGAGCATTTTGGTTTAAGGAAAACTACTGCTAAAATTTTGCAATGTGGATTTTATTAGCCAACACTATTCAAAGATGCTCATAAATATTGCTTAAGTTATTTAAAATGTCAACAAATAGGAAGAATATCCAAGAGGAATATGATGCCTCTTAATCCTTTTATTGAGGTTGAAATCTTTGATGTGTGGGGAATAGATTTTATGAGTCCATTTCCTATGTCTAATCAATTTAATTATATATTGTTGGGGGTGGATTATGTATCTAAATAGATAAAAGCTATTCCTACAAAAACTAATGACAACAAAGTGGTAATACATTTTATAAGAACTAATATAATTGCCAGATTTGGAATACCTAAAGCTATTATCAGTGATAGAGGAACTCATTTCTGTAATAGAAGTTTTGAAGCCTTAATGAAGAAATATGGAGTAAATCACAAAATTGCAACATCATATCATCCGTAAACAAGTGGACAAGTAGAATGTGCAAACAAACAAATTAAGTTAATCTTAAAAAAAGTAGTAAATCCTACTAGAACAGATTGGGTTAATAGATTGATAGATGCACTTTGGGCTTATAGAACTGCTTATAAGACAAGCTTAGGTATGTCACCTTTTAGGATAGTATATGGAAAAAATTGTCATTTATCAGTTGAAATTGAACATAAAGCTTAATGGGCATTTAAAACTCTGAACACTAATTTAAATCAAGCTGCTGAAAATAGAAAAATACAATTGATTGAATTATAAGAATTTAGGAATGAAACTTATCCAAAAACTATAAGAGAAAAAGAGAAAATGAAGTTTTGGCATGACAAGAAAATTATTCCAAAAACCTTTGAAATTGGACAAGAAGTATATCTTTGCATGACTAGACTCCATAACCATCTAGGAAATTAAGATCTAGATGGGCAAGACCTTACATAATTCAAAATATTTATTCCTATGGAGTTATTGAAATTGAAAATCCTAAAAATCAGAATATATTTAAAGTAAATGGACAAAGACTTAGACCTATTTTGAAGATACCAAAAAGTTCTTTTGGAATTATAGAAGAAGTAAGAGTAGAGGACTACTCGAGCTTCACTTAGTAAGAAATTTTCTAAGTATATATATATATATATAAATAAAAAAACTTAGAATAGTAGAGATGAGAGCGATTTCGTTCCGTTTCATAACTCCACGATGAGGAAGATGACACCAGAATTCTGGGAGGACGTTGTTGACATGTCAGAATTTCTTAAAGATACGGAAGAATGGCACACAAGGTAGAAGATCAAAAATACGATGAGGGAAAAAGAGCTACAAAAGGTAGAATTTGACCTTTTCTACTAGAGGAAAATGTTAGTAGATTTAGGTATACAAATACCTCAGATTATGGAAACAAGAATCAAAGTTGCTATAGAAGTTGCTATAAGTAGAGAGAAGAATCAGGCCAAATAATGAAGTTGCCCAAGAATTGATCCAACGTAAGTCTCGGCTTTGGTTCAAAAGATGCATAGGTAAACGGGCTCAGTGGGCAATCTAGGAGCAACAAAGGAAAGAAAATGAAGAACAGGCAACTAAAGAACAAGAGGAACCTGTTAGAACCCGAGTATTTTGATAATGCAAAACCTATGTGAGGAAACATATTGTATTTCATAGTTAAGTTTGCACTACTTTAGTTCAGAAGGCTATTAGAACAATTTCCAAGCAGACAAATAGATTGAGAAGGCTCTAGATGATAATACTTTCAAGTTACAGTAAAATCAGACAGTTACAGGTTCAAGCATCTGAAGAATAAAACAGTAGCAAGACTATTGGACAGTTAGAACGATAACTATCCGAATTTTACAAAGCCTTCGGAGAGTTATTATATCAGACAGTTAAGCTGGTTGAATGATCGGAGAGTTATGGAGTTAACTATCCGAAAGAAAAAGGAAAATCGGAAAGTTAGGAAGGCTAACTATCCGAAACTTAAGTCATTTAATAAATCACGTGCAGAAATATAGAATGGAAGCTTAAAGGACTTATCGGAGAGTTAGATAACTATCCGAGTTTTCTTTTCGGAGAGTTAGATAACTATTCGAGTTTTTCGGTAAGTTACAGGCATAACTTTCCAGAACTTAAGTCATTTTTTTACGCACGTGCAAAATGGAGATGCCGGCAGTTGAAAGATTAAAAGAGAAAAATCAGAGAGTTTGTTAACTATCCAAAATTTCAAAGAGAGTTTCGGTAAGTTACAGTTTAACTATCCGAAACTTAAGTTATTGAAATTGCCACGTGCAGAATTCCAAAAAGAAGATCATTTAAGTTTTCGGAGAGTTAGAAAGATAACTATCTGAAATCTTGAGAAAATTTCAGTGAGTTATGGTTTAACTATCTGAAACTTATGTTAGTGATTTTCCCACGTGCAGAATTCCAAACAGATGTTCAGATGGGTTTTTCAGAGAGTTAGAAAGATAACTATCCGAAATCTCAAGAGAATTTCGGTGAGTTATGGCTTAACTATCCGAAACTTTAGTTATGTTTTTATGCACGTGCAGTTTTGAAGGAACAGCTATTAGAGGCTTAAATGAAAGTTCGGTAAGTTACAGTAGTTAACTATCCAAAAATCAAGAGCTCTTTCGGTAAGTTAAATACAAGACTCCGAACATTCAACTTTACACGTGAGCAACTTAAAATCCTCACGAGACTTAGAGAACAGAACATGAGTGATGAATCGGCAAGTTATGGATGCTTTTCGGTAAGTTATTTTTATAACCATCCGAAAGCCTGAGATTTTCGGAAGGTTATTTACTGAATATCAGACAGAACGGTAACTTACCATATTTAGGTCTGATTATTTAGTAAGTACAGCAGAATACATCTGTTGAAAGAAAAATATGATCATTATGCCTTTAGCATATATATGAGGAGTTTAAGAGAAGAAGAGACACACAACAGATATAATTTATACAGTGAGCTACACCCCAATTTCAAATACACTCAAGTCTGCAAACAATGAAGTATACTCTAAAGACTTACTGCAGAAAAAGCTTTGTGCGCCAAACTCTGATTGAAAGATTCAAGCTGTTGGTTCGTGGCTTCAACCTGAAAGCTACATTCAGTTGTTGGTTTGAGTTTTGACCTGAAAACTCTAGAGGTTGGTTTATTGAAGTTTTTACTTGAAAACTTTTGTGTTGTTGGTTCTTTCTTTGACCTAAAAGCAAGTGTGTAAGTGTTGAAACACTTAGTGAAGCCCAAGTGAATCTTGGGGGTGGACTAGCCAAGTTGGTGAACCACCTAAAACTTGTTGTGTGTTATCTTTCTTTACTACTTTGCATTCGTTTAAATTCATCTCATTTCACTTCTATCTAAATCATTTGTTTCAACAATCAAAAGAACTTAAAAATTACACACTTTCACCATTCACCCCCCCCTCTAATGAGTCTACCGATCCTAACAATTGGTATCAGAGCAAGGTTAATCCTTCATAAGATTTAACCATTTGGATTTATGGCTCAATTTGCTGAGGGACAAAACATCCACAAACCTCCCCTATTCGATGGCTCCAATTATAACTATTGGAAGAATAGAATGGAGTGTTTCCTTAGGAGTTCTGATGTTAAACTCTGGAAGATTGTTGTTCTTGGAACTACACTTCCAACCAGTAATGTTATGGATTGGTCTGAGGAGGATGAGAAAATCATCTAGTTGGATGCTAGAGGGTTGAATGTCATTTATTGTGCACTAACTGCTGATCAATATAATAAAGTATCTACATGTAAATCTGCTCATGAGGCCTGAAAAATCCTTCAAGTTACTCATGAAGGTACAAGCCAGGTTAAGGATATAAAAATCAGTATTCTTTTAAGAAAACTTGAACAGTTTAAAATGAATGATAATGAAAACATAACTGAAATGTTTTCTAGATTTACTGAAATCACTAACAGTCTGAAAGGCTTGGGAAAGGAGTTCTCTTCATGTGAACAGGTACAGAAGATCCTGAGGAGCTTAACTGTTGAGTGGAAACAGAAGTCCACATCTATTCAAGATTCCAAGGATCTTAACAACTATATAGTTGAAGAATTGTTGGGCAATCTTCTAGCCCACGAAGTTCAAATGAAGGACTGGAAAGAGCAAGAAGGAACTGTTGAAAAGAAAGCTGAAAAGAAAAAGGAAATAGCATTTCCATCTACAGAAGAAGTTCCAAGCTCAGATGATGATGAGATCATGTTGCTAGCAAGAAATTTCAGAAAATTCATGAAGAAAAAGAATAAGCCCAGCTACTCTAAAAGAAATGTTCCTACATGTTTCAAATGTAAAAGGCAAGGGCACATACAGACCTTCTGTCCATTTCAGATAGAAGAGGATCAAGGAGATAAGAAGAAGAGATTGAAGGACAAAAAGAAGATGGCTCTCAAAGCTACGTGGGATGACAATAGCTCTTCAAGCTGTTCATCAGATTCTGAAGAAGAAGCTGTAGCAAATGTTTGTTTTGCAGCACAAGAGGTATGCTCTACTTCCTCTAGTTCAGAAAATGAGCATGATGATTTAGACATAAATAGTCTTTTATTTACTGTAGATAATTTATATGTGAAGTGTAGAGATTTTAAGAAAGAAATTAAAAGATTAAATCATTGCTTAGAAAATTCATTTGCTGAATTAGAATCAACTATAGTTGAAAATAGGAATCTAAAATCAAATTTAGATAAGTATAGTTGTGATAATTGTGAATTAAAAGATGAAAATAAAAATCTATCAACTACTATATTAGATTTGAAAAATACTATATGTAAATTTACTCAAGGACAAAAAAGATTGAATAAAATAATAGGATCTCAACGATCAAATGGGAATAAATATGGCCTAAGGTATGCTACACCATAGGAAATACCTTATTGTGGTGGAGTAATTCGATCTTATAGAGATGGCACCACTGTGTTTGCCATCAAATGAAGATCAAGTCATATGTGGCTACCAAGAGGCAATAGATTTAATGTTTTAAGGACTAACTCTATTGGACCCAAGAAGATGTGGGTACTAAAAGCTTTAATTTCAGTATAATTTGCAGGGTGACAAGGAGTTTCAAGCACATTTGTAGGATCGTATGGCTACACAAGAGGGGGGTGAATTGTGTATCTTTAATATTTTCTGAAATATAATTGAAACTTTAAAACTCAAAAACAAGTCGAGACATTGCTTTCATAAAATCATTTTTATTCAAGGTTTCAATTACAATATCCAATTCAATTCTCCTCAGAAATTGTAGATACAATTATATTTCGATACCATGTATCATCTAAACAATTTCATAACTACAAACAGAGAAAACTAATTTGCGGAATTTAAAACTTTTCTCCCTGTTTGAGATCTTTCTTCTTCTTCTTCTTCTTCTTCAGCAATTCTTCAGTGATCAATATCTTGTCTTTTCATGCTTCACCGAATTTGCTTTCTTCTGATACTTCAAATCTTTAGTGACGAAAATCTTACCTTTTTATGCTTCACTGAACTTTCTTCCACTTGAGAGATTTTCCCCGAGAAGAGGTGTTTTTGATCCCTGAAAAAGATTTTTCTTTTGGTGTGCAGGGATGGTTTGATCCTTGAAAAGATTTTTCATTTTGTGTGCAAGGATAAATTGATCAACAAGAATTCTATGCCTTTTATACTGTATCTTCATTTCATGCATATCCTTCACGTTTAACCACCACCAGTTTTCCACTTCTCCACGTCTTTTCTTTTTCCTTCATCGAAACACACACGTTCTAACCCACATTTATATTTCAAATTTTCTTTAATCATCAGTCCTGGATCTCTGAAAAATTTCTTGCAAAATAAACTTTCTCGTCCAAAAGTTTTTCATCAGTGTAATAAGAAGTCATTACTTTAATGTTAACTAAACGAGTAACACAAGTATATATATAACTTAACGTTTCTAACTTAACGAGTTCCTTATGTGCCATTTCACATGACAAGTACTATAGCTAACTCAACGAACTATGTCCGTGGTGTTATGATATCTCAACGAACCATCTCCGTTGTGTTATGATAACTCAATGAACCATCTCTATTGTGTTATGATAACTCAATGAACCAGTAATAAACAAATGTTTTTATAATAAGAATTTTACCACATACAAAAATAACAACTTAAGTTTATAACGCTAACCTAACGCGTTGCCTTAGTGTTCAATATAGCAACTCAACGCGTTTAGTTATGTTGACTTAACGAGTTAAACATGTGCACCTCACGTGATACAATACAACATTCGTAACTTATAATTTCACCACGTGTATAACACTAACTTAACGAGTTCGTCTCTTCTTTTACTCACTAACTTAACGAGTTATCACGTGTCCTATTTTAACCTTTAAGCCTCTAACTTAACGAGTTCTCACGTGACCTCTATACAAACAAAACTCTAACTTAACGAGTTGTCTAAACGTGTAATGTTCATGATACAGAAGATATAACACTAAAACATATCATGCTTTTCAATAAAAACACACGTTAACTTAACGTTTAGCTAAATGAGAAATTAATGCAACGAAATGACTAGTTATTAACTTCAGATCCAATATAGACAAGTATTTATATCAGTAAGCTTTTTCTGTATTAATTGATGATTTTAATTTCTTTTCACAAGCAATAGTAATTAAGCAAATATGATTATTTTCATTCAGCACACATCATCAAAACAAAAATACTCAACAATCTCCCCCTTTTTGATGATGACAAAACCATATTAAATCAATTATGAAATATGTATAACTCAATAAAGCACCTTCGTTGGGTTAACTTTTAATTCAACAAACTTGTTTGTTGACTTAAGTTCACTTAAGTTTATTTCTATTGTTTGTGTAAATTTTACCTCTCAGAACTAAAACTCTCAATTGTCAATAATTATATAAGTATCTGTTTTCTAATTATCATCTGTCAGATTACAATAACCATTCAATAGCATCTCCTTTTATAATATATATATATGCAATTAAGATCATAATCATCTTTTTATAATATTTCTCCCCCTTTTTGTCATTAATCAAAAAGATAATTACAAAGAATATATATACATATATAAGAGAATTACAACAACAATTTCTGTAAACAAGAATAATAATTGAACACATTTACAGAAAAATGTATTGTTCAATGAAACAAACAAGTAATACAAACATTACATTTTGTATTCAGAAACAAACAAAAACAGTTAGCGACCCCTCCTAAGTATATCACTTATAGCATTACATATTTTATCTCCTAGATGCCTAATATCATTTCTGATGTCGTTAAGCACTGCATCTAAGTCAGGAGGTAGCTGGGTTTGCTATTCTGCTTGAACTGAATAACTTTGTTGTTGTTGTTATATATGGTCTGTATCAGGTTGTTGTTGTTGTTGTCGTTGAGGTTTATGCATGGCCTGGAATTTTTACAAATCTTTGACACTAAATGCTCTCATGCCTTTAGTTTCAGAGGGCCAGTCGGATCAATTCAATTGGCTTGCAATGAGTCTACATACAGCATCACCATAAAATAACTTTGAACTCATATGCTGTAGTTGAGTAGTGAAAACATCAAACCAATTGATTTGAATTCTATTCAGCAAGCTATAAGTTGCATATAAACAACTTCTACTAACTTCCATATTGTGTCCAACTCTCTGAAATAAATTTGCATGCAATATATTTGCAATAAACCTTGCCTCTGCATTCAGATTTTCCATTAATCTCATTTCAGAATATACATCTGGAATTTTGGATAAAGACTGAATGTTCCATTCCAATTGTCTTATCATGTCAAATCTGTTGGTAACAACAACACCTTCATTCTTTAATCCTAAAACTTCAAAAATTAACTCAGGAGACAATAGAAACTCCTGTTCATTTATTTGAGTTTTCAAAAAATTTCCATTCTTGTCCAGATTGCTATAAAAAGCTGCAATAAGCTCTGTGTATTGCTTCCATTTCGTTCCTACTAGCAAGAATTTAATGAGGCCTTGAAACTCAAACAAATCTCTTATTTCCATCAAATTTCTGAATTTTATTGGACGAGCATGCAGAATCTGACATGTAATCAGATTATTGTATTTCTGCAATGCTTCTTCAGATCTAAAATGAATTGCATTACCTTAAATTTTTAATATTGTACACAAAGAAGGTGATACCTGAAGTCGTGATTCAGAGTTTAATTCATCTTCAGGAACCTCTTCTTCAAAATGAATGTCATATTGTTCCTCTTCCAAAATATTATCTTGAAGGTGCTCAGGTAAGCTTGATTCTTCAGCTTCAATAGTGTTAGGAACATTGTCAATATGCTCAACATTCATCTGTTCAGTCTCTATAGATTGTTCAGAGTACAATTTTTCCACAAATTCTACAGCCGGTGTATCTGTCTGTAATTGTTCATTTTGTTCAACAGATATTTCCATTGATTCATGCTGTGAATTCTCAGACTTTGCTTCTATAGATTCTGTAGAAGGCTGGTTAACTTTTAGCTCTTCTGGAGTCTTAACATTTTCAATATCTACTACTCCAGACAATTCAGCCTTTGAACTAGTTACTACCTCAACATTGTCAATTATATCTGCAATAACTTGTTCAATGTCAGGTGCCTGATGCTCTGATTTGTCAATTTCTACATCATCAGGACTTGTACTAATAGAAAAACTTGAGCTTATATTTGACTTGGATTTCTTCTCAAGCTTTCTAGCAAGGGAAAATAAAGTCTCATTATCTTCATCAATTTCAGTGTGTTCGGAACTGATGAGTTTATCAGATGCACAATAAGGTACAATGTCTAGACATACATTATCCTTTGAAAATAAATTTTCATCTGATTTTCCTTTTTCAATAGACTTTGTTTCCTTAGACATAATTTTTCTAACTTTCCTTCTTCTATAACATTTTTGTTTCTCCTTTTCAAGTATTGTTGTTTTCTTTTCAAATTGCTCCATAAAAGTTTTCTACTTTAATTCTTCTAAGGCACTTTCTATTGCAACGACCTTTTGAAGACTATCAACTTTTGTTTTGTCTACAACAATATCTGATTCTACTTGTTTTGAATATAAAGGAGTAGGGATAGTTGATTCATGCTCTTCCTCAAATGCATGTAGTCTTGTACCGTTTATAGGAGTTTGCGGAGTTCTATTTGATGAACCTACACCTTTTTCCAAATATTTTGCATATTGTTCCAAAAATGCAATCTCAGCACATTTCATTCTGTATTCTCTATCATATTTACTTCGAATACCCATGTATGTAATACTTGCATCAGTATGTTGAAGTTCTTGTCTAACTTCATCTAATATATCCTGAGAAAAGAAGTAATCTCTATAAAGTTCTTCTAACCTTTTGTCCACTCGAAATATTTTCTTGAACCAAGTACGTGGAACTTCATCATTCTCTATTTCTTTTCCTTTTGCATCTCTTCTGCTTTTGCCTTTTCCTCTGCCACGACCTTTGTAGAACTTGGAGACCATTGTTGTAGGTTGTAACAGCAACAAGCGGGAAAGATTTTCTTTACAAAGTTTACAAATAACCTAAGTCCCTGTGTAATAAGTGTTTAAATAGGGTTTTTAGGCGTATAACTCAACGTGAAGAGAAGTCGGGTTTAGAAATTAAATAAATATTGAATAAAGTTTATTCAATCAAGGTACCCGAAATATTCAAGTATAACTCGTTGAGTTAACCAACCTAACGAGTAAAACGCTGTCTAGAGGCAGTTTTACACGTTACCTTATCTAACATAATGTTTAGTTAGTACACTTAAACAAGTTTTGGATGCTTCCAACTGAAACCTTCCGAAAACAACACACATGCTAAACTTAACATTATCTTGAGAACATTGTAAACTATTTGAACATTTTGTCTTTTGAATCTAGAATAGTTTATTTGTCTTTTTAAATTATTTCATCAAGATTTTAAGAGGACATTAATTCCGATTAACTAAGATTTGTATTTTAAATTATATTAATCTGTTTTTGACATTGTTAATGCTCCCCCTACAAATATACTTCAAATATATTCAATCAAAATACAAAATATACTTGTAGTGACAATAGATGTTAAGTATAACTATACTTTTACATTTTATTTTCAGAGACTTCCGTTATCCTGACATCATCAAAAATGATTTCCAGAATCAATTCCTACTGTATATGAATCAAAACACAACTTTGAACTCAATTCGATTAATTCAAGGAGAATAAAAGAATGTATCTCAAATAAACGTTTTCAAAAGTACTAATGTTGATTCAATAAATCAGTAGTCATATTGGTATAAACTATATGTGATTCAAAGATATCTGCAATTAATGAAACAACTTTTTCTTTTCAAAACAGTAAATATTGATAATTTTCTTTAAAAGTTAGTTTGAAAAGCTTGAATCATAGAAGAGCTTTCTAATGTACCCGTGTAATGAGCTTTCAGTCAACAATCCCAGATCTGATCAGGACCTTAGGTTGCCAGATTTAAAGAATCATTTTTCAGGATAACAATCCTTACATACCTATCTGCTCAAGTACAAAAGGCTCGTGATCAAACTGATCAATAAACTCTCAAACATTTTCACTTTGTAAGCACTTTTCATTTTAAGCACAGTATATATGTATTCCATTAATACAGATGCAATAAAACACAAATCTCATACAATTTTTACTTCTATGATTGTACTGAAAATATGAATCAGTTTCAATAAGCTTATACTTTTGATTAACAGTTTAAGATGAGTTACATATAACTTATTCTACAAGTTTAATCAATTAAGTCAAATTTATGCATGATCATATGCATTTTCCTTGATTCAAAGAAAACATTTAATCAAAATTTCAGAATGTCAGAAGTATTTAATGTTTTTCATTTACACTTCCACTTAAAATCGTAAAAACCATTAAAATTGATAAACTACTTAAAATCAATAAGATACTACTATGATTTTACAATAAATACATAGTATCTTAAGCAGCAGTTTAGATATTACTTTAGATATTTATAATAAGTATATAATATCTATGAGGTGAACAACATCATCAATAATATTTATCTTTTTATGTGGAGTTTAAGCATTTTACACATCACATAGCCTACAAATACCTAAATTTAATCTAATGTTGCAGAATGTATTTTCGTCTAGAGGTTTTGTAAATATATCAGCTAATTGATTTTTACTAGACACAAATTCTAATTTAATTTTTTCTTTAATTACGTTATCTCTTAGAAAATGATGTCTAACCTCTATATGCTTTGCTCTTGAATGTAATACAGGATTTTTGGAAAGATTTATTGCAGAACTACTGTCACAATAAATCTCAGTTGTATCATAAGATAATCCAAAATCTTCTAAAGTTTGCCTTATCCACAGAATCTGTGTGCAACACAGTGCAGCAACAACATATTCAACTTCTGTAGTAGAAAGTGCTACACAGTTTTGCTTTTTACTAAACCATGACACCAAATTATTTCCCAATAATTGACATGTGCCACTGGTACTCTTTCTATCATATTTAGATCCTACATAATCAACATCAGTATATCCTATAATATCTATTGACTATCCTTAGAATAATACAGTCCGAAATTTTTAGTTCCTTGTATATATCTAAATATTCTTTTAACTGCAATTAAGTGTGATTCTTTAGGTTTAGATTGAAATCTAGCACAAACACACACAGCAAACATAATATCAGGTCTACTAGCAATCAAATAAAGTAAAGAACCAATCATACTTCTGTATTTTCTTTGATCTATAGATTTTCCTATGTCATCAATATCTAACTTTAAAGTAGTACTCATAGGAGTTCCTCGAATCCTTGTATCATTAAAATTAAATTTCTTAAGCATTTCATCTGCATATTTTTTCTGATTTAAAAATATACCTTTATCCATTTGCTTAATTTGAAGTCCTAGAAAATATGAAAGTTCTCCTATCATACTCATTTCAAACTGATTAGTCATCTCTTCAGAGAATATTTCTATCAACTTATCAGAGGTTGCTCCAAAGATTATATCATCCACGTATATTTGAACAACAATCTGATCTTTACCATCTCTCTTAATAAATAGAGTATGATCCACTTTTCCCATGATATAGCCTTTTTCTATTAAAAAAGTAGACAATCTTTCATACCATGATCTAGGTGCTTGCTTCAAACCATATAAGGCTTTCTTCAATTTATACATAAAGTCAGGATTTTTAATATCTTCAAATCCAGGTGGTTGTTTTACATAGACTTCTTCATTAATTAAACCATTTAGAAATGCACTCTTTACATCCATTTGATATAATTTAAAATCCATATAACAAGCATAGGCCAATAATATTCTAATACTTTCTAACCTAGCCATAGGAGCAAATATTTCATCATAATCTAATCCTTCTTCCTGTGTATACCCTTGTGCAACTAATCTAGCTTTATTCCTTATAATTTGACCAGTTTCGTTAGTTTTGTTTCTAAAGATCCACTTTGTACCTATTATGGACTGATTTTCTGGTGGAGAGACTAATTCCCATACATCATTTCTGATGAATTGATTTAGTTCTTCTTGCATTGCCACTATCCAATTTTCATCAGATAATGCTTCTTGTATATTCCTTGGTTCCACCATAGAAACAAACATACACATACTATTTAAATTTACTGAAGCTTTAGTTTTAACTCCCTCATTAATATTACTAATGACTTGAGTAATGGGATGTGATGAAGAATAACGCCAATTTCTTTGATTTTCCTCAATATTCTCATCAACGTCTGAAAGTCCATCACTTTCATCATTAGTTTGATCATTTAAGTTCATATTTTTGATTTTCTCAGATAAATCATCAATCTCTTTATTGATCTCTAACTCATTTGGAAAATTGATCATATCATCATTATCAGCTTTAGATTGAGATTCTCTAAGAGAATTTTCATTGAAGCTTACATGGAGGGTTTCTTCAATAGTCCTAGAAGTCTTGTTATATACTCTATAGGCTTTACTTCTAGTAGAGTAACCTACAAAAATTCCTTCATCCGATTTAGCTTGAAATTTATCCCTTTTATCCTTAGTATTAAGAATAAAACACTTGCAGCCAAATGATTTCATATAGGAAATTTTTGGAACCCTATTAAACGTAATTTCAAAAGGAGTTTTATTAACATGAGGTCTTAAATGACTTCTGTTAATAACACAACAAGCTGTATTTACTGATTCAGCCCAAAGATTTTGAGGTAACTTATGTTCATTCAACATAATTCTGACCATTTCTTGAAGTGATCTATTCTTTCTCTCAACAACACCATTTTGACACGGTGCTCTTGGAAAAGAAAATCTGTGATCAATGCCATGCTCATTACAATAGTTATCCATTTGATCATTATCAAATTCAGTTCCATGATCACTCCTAAGTTTTTGAATAGAGACACTTTGCTCATTTTGAACAAAATTGCAAAACATTTTAAATTTTTCAAAAACTTCTGTCTTAGATGCTAGAAAATATACCCAAGTGTATCTAGAGAAGTCATCTACTAAAACAAATACATACCGTTTACCACCAAGACTCATGATTCTTGTTGGTCCAAATAGATCCATATGTATAAGTTCTAAGACTCTCTTGCTTGAAATATCAGTTTTGGATTTAAAAGAGTTTTTGTGAAGTTTACCTAACTCACATGCATCACACATAAAGTTCTTTGAGTATTTAATCTTTGGTAAACCTCTCACTAAATGTTTTCTAGATAGTATATGTAACAGTCTCATATTTATATGCCCAATCCTTCTATGTCATAGATATGCATCACTAGTTTCAGCTAGCAAACATGAATTTAAATCAACTACACCAGAAGGTAAAGATAAAATACATACAGAACCTTTTCTTTTAGCAATAAACTTAATTTCATCTGTATTTTTATCAATTATTTTGCATACATTATCTTCAAACACTACATAATATCCATTTTCAGTTAGTTTTATGACACTCAGCAAATTAAATCCTAGGTTTTCTACATATAGTACATTCGAAATAACACAAGTAGGAGTTATTTGAACATTGCCCATACCTATGATTTTATCTTTGCTTTTGTTTCCAAATGTTACACTTCCTTTCATGGTATTTGTAAAATTTTGTAATAGACTTTTTTGTCCGGTCATGTGACTTGACGCTCCACTGTCCAAGATCCATTTTGATGTTGTTTCCTCCTGCAACACAAATTAAGAAAAACTTTTTCTTGGTACCCAATGTTGTTGAGGACCAAGTTCATTAAACGCATATTTCTTCTTTTTGTTTAAAAATAGTTTAACATTATCATTTATATTCTTATTAGTTGTAAGTACTATTGATTTATCATTAGCTTCATACTCACATATAGCATTATTGCTTTTACAATCATTCTTTTTGTTTTCAAATGTAGTATAATCAAGACCAAACAGATTTTTATCAGATGCTAATTTATTTTTGTCATGCTTATACATTTCAGTAAGTTCATACCAAGATTTTGTACTTGTATTAACACTTTTCGTACATACAAAATCTTTTTCTAGACAAGAATTTTTTGTTTTATCACATGCAGAATGAGTAATTGGTCTAATACCAGTGTATTGAATTACATGCTCAGGTTTCTGAATTTTCAGTTTACTACAATTGTCTGAAATTTTAGAAACATTAGAAACTGAATTTCCAGAACAAGAAACAAGATTTTTAGAAACATTTATAGTCATGTTAGAAGTACAATTTGACAAATCACATTGATTTATATTATTACTGCATGATTCATCCCTTGAAGTATCTACTTCTACATATTTATTACCTTGTTTCATAATAAAAGGAATTTTAGTCTTAGATTTACTTGAACTGCAACTAATAAATCCTTTATTGGCTTGAGATTCAGGATATTCAGGATAATCAAATCCTAAACCAAATTTATAAGACACCGTAGGGGTACTAGTTAGTTTGTCTAACTTAGTTTGACTTAAATTCCATTTCTCAAAGGTAGAATTTAAATCTTGCTCTCTCAGTTTTAATTTTTCTATCTCTAATTCAAGTTCATTTATATTGTTTCTCAACATTTCATTTTCAGATTCTATCTTTAATTTTTTAGCATTT
This sequence comes from Cymodocea nodosa, assembly GCA_036874045.1. Lineage (NCBI taxonomy): Eukaryota > Viridiplantae > Streptophyta > Magnoliopsida > Alismatales > Cymodoceaceae > Cymodocea > Cymodocea nodosa. Next base: position 16,351,621 of record JAZBRI010000003.1, on the reverse strand, counting down.
ATATTCTGTATTTGTTCATGCAAGATACATTCATTAAATCTATATTTTTGCAAATCTCTAGCATGATTTTCATTATCACATTTAAACTTTTCCAAAGTAGTAGAATGGTAACAATTTTCTTCTTCCATAATGGATGAAGATTTTCTAATATTCTTATTTTCTAGTTTACATACTTTAAGTTTTTGTAATAATGCATGATAAGCACATAATAATTCATCAAAGTTGAAATCTGAATGACTTTCAGGATCAGATATTACCTCAGACTCATCTGCCATGAAGCACACATGAGCAATGTCTTCTAACTCTTGTTCTCCTTCTGAATGTGAAGATTTTGATGCTGATTCCTTAGATTCAGACTCTTCAGACGTGTCATCCCAAGTGACCTTCAAAGCCTTTTTCTTGTAAAACTTTTTCTAAGTTTTCTAAGCCGTCTTCTTCTAATTTGTCTTACTTTGCTTTTCATTTTTCCTCATAGGACAATCTGGAGAAAGATGTCCAGGTTTCTTATAGTTGAAACATACATACTTTCTGGATGAAGAATTCTTATTATTCAATGATTTTGACGTTGAGGGTTTATCATTTTTGTTCCTTTGCTGTTTCCTAGCTTTCCATGCTTTCTTGAATTTCCTAGTCAGCAAAATCAAATCCTCGTCAGAATCAGTAGATATATTAGAATCTGAATTAATTTCGAAGGCTATTTCTTTCTTCATTTTTAGTTTGTTGTGACTTAGTGATTCATTTAATTGAACTTCATAAGCTGTTAAATTTCCTATAAGTTCATTCATAGTATAAACATTTAAATCTCGTGATTCCTCAATTGATGTTACTTTCTGAGACCATTTAGAACTTAAGGATTTGAGAATTTTCCTCACCAAATCCTTCTATTCAAAATTCTTTCCTAAACATTTTAAAGAGTTTATGATATCAAGAAATTTGGAAAACATCTCAGAAATATTTTCGTCTTCATGCATCTTAAAGAGTTCATACTTATGAATCAACATGTTTATTTTTGTCTCTTTAACTTGAGAAGTACCTTCATGTGAAACTTCTAATGCATGCCACACCTCATAAGCAGATTTATATGCCGACACTTTACTGAACTGTTCATAACTCAATGCACAAAATAAAATATTTAAGCCCTTAGCATTCAGAGTTTCATTTTCTTTTTCAGTAATTGTCCAAGTATTGTAAGGAGTAGTTAACGGAGTATATGATTTAGAAATCATGAACCACAACTTATGATCTATACTTTGAATAAAAACAGTCATCCTATATTTCCAATATTCAAAATATATTCCATCAAATAAAGGAGGACGATTAAGATTTTGGCCTTCATATAAAGAAAAATTACCATTTCCAGTAGCCATTTTACCTTAGATTTTTCAACCTATTTGATTTTAAATAGTCTAAAAACTTTAAAACAACTTGTGCCTTAAATCAATAGAGTTAAACGTATGCTCAGATATTAATTTCTGTTTAAAAACAAGGAAGGTAGAATAAGCAATGATATTAAATAAGTTGGTATCAATTTTTTATCAAAAATTATTAACCAAAGATCTGATACCACTTGTAGGATCGTATGGCTACACAAGAGGGGGGTGAATTGTGTATCTTTAATATTTTTTGAAATATAATTGAAACTTTAAAACTCAAAAACAATTCAAGACATTGTTTCCATAAAATCATTTTTATTCAAGGTTTCAATTACAATATACAATTCAATTCTCCTCAGAAATTGTAGATGCAATTATATTTCGATACCATGTATCATCTAAACAATTTCATAACTATAAACAGAGAAAACTAATTTGCGGAATTTAAAACTTTTCTCCCTGTTTGAGATCTTTCTTCTTCTTTTTCTTCTTCAGCAATTCTTTAGTGATGAATATCTTGTCTTTTCATGCTTCACCGAATTTGCTTTCTTCTGATACTTCAAATCTTCAGTGACGAAAATCTTACCTTTTTATGCTTCACTGAACTTTCTTCCACTTGAGAGATTTTCCCCGAGAAGAGGTGTTTTTGATCCCTGAAAAAGATTTTTCTTTTGGTGTGCAGGGATGGTTTGATCCTTGAAAAGATTTTTCGTTTTGTATGCAAGGATAAATTGATCAACAAGAATTCTATGCCTTTTATACTGTATCTTCATTTCATGCATATCCTTCACATTTAACCACCACCAGTTTTCCACTTCTCCACGTCTTTTCTTTTTCCTTCATAGAAACACACACGTTCTAACCTACGTTTATATTTCGAATTTTCTTTAATCATCAGTCCTGGATCTTTGAAAAATTTCCTACAAAATAAACTTTCTCATCCAAAAGTTTTTCATCAGTGTAATAAGAAGTCGTTACTTTAATGTTAACTAAATGAGTAACACAAGTATATATATAACTTAACGTTTCTAACTTAATGAGTTCCTCATGTGCCATTTCACGTGACAAGTACTATAGCTAACTCAACGAACTATGTCCGTGGTATTATGATATCTCAACGAACCATCTCCGTTGTGTTATGATAACTCAACGAACCATATCCGTTGTGTTATGATAACTCAACGAACCAGTAATAAACAAATGTTTTTATAATAAGAATTTTACCACGTGCAAAAATAACAACTTAAGTTTATAACGCTAACCTAATACGTTGCCTTAGTGTTCAATATAGCAACTCAACGCGTTTAGTTATGTTGACTTAACGAGTTAAACATGTGCACCTCACGTGATACAATACAACATTCGTAACTTATAATTTCATCATGTGTATAACACTAACTTAATGAGCTCGTCTCTTCTTTTACTCACTAACTTAACGAGTTATCACGTGACCTATTTTAACCTTTAAGCCTCTAACTTAACGAGTTCTCACGTGACCTCTATACAAACAAAACTCTAACTTAACGAGTTGTCTAAACGTGCACTATTCATGATACAAAAGATATAACATTAAAACATATCATGCTTTTCAATAAAAACACACGTTAACTTAACGTTTAGCTAAATGAGAAATTAATGCAACGAAACGACTAGTTATTAACTTCAGATCCAATACAGACAAGTATTTATATCAGTAAGCTTTTTCTATATTAATTGATGATTTTAATTTCTTTTCACAAGCAATTGTAATTGAGCAAATATGATTATTTTCATTTAGCACACATCATCAAAACAAAAATACTCAACAACGTTCAACTAAATGGATGGTGGACAGTGGATGCTCAAAGCATATGACAGGTAAGAAAAGCTTTCTTGACTCAGTTAAAAACTTAAGTTTAGGATCTGTTAAGTTTGGAAATAATGAAAAGTGTAAAATAACTGCAATAGGAAATTTTACATCTGAAAATGATATAATTGAGAATGTCTTGCATGTAAATGGATTAAAACAAAATTTGTTAAGTGTAGGACAATTATGTGATAAAGGCTATACTGTTTCTTTTAATGCTAAAAACTGCTACATTATTGATCTTGCCACAAATGAAATAAAATTTACTTGTATTAGAAATTGCTCAATATATACATTAAACTTTCCATGTGAAAATTCTGCAAGCAATTCCTGTTTGGTAGCAACTAGTGAAGATGATTGGATGTGGCATAGAAGACTTGGTCACATCAGTATGAAGAATATCAGAAAGCTATCCACGGGTGATCTTGTTAGGGGTCTACCTAAACTTACTTTTAAGAAGGATAAAGTGTGTAGTGAGTGTATGCTAGGGAAGCAGAAGAGAACTGCTCTTCACAGCAAAAGTGTAGTTTCCACCAAAAGGCCATTAGAACTGCTACATCTAGATTTATTTGGTCCTTCTCAAGTATCAAGTCTTGGGGGTTGAAAATATACCTTTGTTATTGTTGATGATTTCTCCAGATTAACTTGGGTGATATTTTTGACACATAATAATGAAACTTGCAATGAGTTCAGGAATTTCTACATAAGAGTTCAGAATCAGAAGGAACTAACAGTGAAGAAAATTAGAAGTGATCATGGAGGTGAATTTGAAAACCTCTGCAATTCATTTGGAATTTTGCATGAATTCTCTTGTCCTAGAACTCCTGCTCAAAATGGAGTTGTGGAAAGGAAAAATAGGACATTACAAGAAATGGCTAGAACTATGTTAAATGCTATGGATCTACCTAAATTTCTCTAGGCAGAAGCTGTAGGAACAGCTTGTCACATTTCCAACAGATCTCACATTAGATCCATATTGAAAAAGACACCCTTTGAAATTTGGTTCGATAAAACTCCAAATGTTGGCTATTTTAAGACATTTGGATGTAAATGTTTTGTCTTAAATACAGGAAATGCTAAAGACAAGTTTGATGCTAAGTCTGAACCTGCCATACTTGTTGGTTACTCCTCGAGAAGCAAAGCTTACAGAGTATATTTTGTTGAAGATAGAAGAGTGGAGGAAAGTATAAATGTTCAGTTTGATGAAGATCTGTTCCAGAATTTCAAAAAGCTGAAGATTAATGATGATAGTGAAAATGAATACTTTGAAGATGATAAAAGCAAGCAGAATACCAATTCACAAGTGTTAGACCAGAATTTCAACCATAGATTTCAGAATCATAATAGTTGGAAGTTTAGATCTGATCATCCCAAGGAACAAATTATTGGAAATATATCTAAAGGGGTACAAACCAGAAGCAAAGCACAAGATATTTGCAATTTTTGTGCATTTGTGTCTGAAATAGAGCCAAAATTAGTAGATGAAGCTTGTAAGGATACCTATTGGACAATGGCTATGCAGGAAGAATTAAATCAGTTCTAGAAAAACAATGTGTAGGAACTAATAGAAAAACCTGCAGGAAAATCCATCATTGGAACTAAATGGATTTTCAAAAACAAATTAGATGAAGAAGGTAATATTCTCAGAAATAAAGCTCGATTAGTTGCACAAGGCTACAATCAATAGGAAGGTATTGACTATGAAGAAATTTTTGCTCCTATAGCAAGAATTGAAGCTATCAGAATGTTGCTTGCCTTTGCAAGTAGTATGAAGATAAGATTGTTTCAAATGGATGTGAAAGGTGCCTTCTTAAATGGAGAAATTCAAGAAGAAGTGTTTGTTAAACAACCTCTTGGATTTGAAGATGAACTCAAGCTGGATCATGTCTACAAACTGAGAAAGGCTCTATATGGTTTGAAACAGGCACCTAGAGCTTGGTATGAGAAATTGAAAAAAAATTTAACTGAAAATAATTTTTCTATAGGCAAAGTGGACAGCACTTTGTTTATCAAAACTTTTGATGTACACATGTTGATTGTTTAGATATATGTTGATGATATAGTCTTTGGAGCCACTTCAGAAGATCTTTGTCATGAATTTCAGAACTTGATGAAAAATAAATTCGAAATGAGCATGATGGGAGAATTGAAGTTTTTCTTGGGATTACAGATTCATCAAATGCATAATGGTATCTTTGTCAATCAAGAAAAATACTGCAAAGAGATGTTGAAGAAATTTGGTTATGAAAACATCAAATCTGCAAATACTCCAATGAGTTCAAGCATTAAAATAGAAATGGATGATTCAAGTGTTGCAGTGGATCAAAGGCAATATAGAGGTATGATTGGATCTCTATTATACCTTTCAGCTAGCAGGCCAGATATTATGTTCAGTGTATGCTTATGTGCTAGATTTCAAGCATCACCAAAGGAATCACATTTGAAATCAGTCAAAAGGATTTTCAGATATCTACAAGGAACAAAAGATTTCAGATTATTCTACTCAACTGACAGTAATTTGATTTTAACAGGTTATAGTGATGCAGATTATGCAGGTAGCAGATCTGATAGAAAAAGTACTAGTGGTACTTGTCAACTACTTGGATGTTCTTTAATCTCAGGGTTCAGTAGGAAACAAAATTGTATAGCTTTATCTACTACTAAAGCCGAGTATATTGTAGCTGGATTATGCTATGCACAAATCCTTTGGATGCAGCAAACTCTAGTAGATTACAGACTAAAAATTCAGAATTAAATCATATTTTGTGATAACAGCAGTGTAATCAGTCTATCTAAGAATACGGTACTTCATTCCAGAGCCAAGCATATCGAGATCAGACATCATTTTCTAAGAGATCATGTGGAGAAAGGGAACATTTCACTTAAGTTTGTGCCAACAGAAAATCAACTTGCAGATATTTTCACCAAACCTTTAAATGAATCAACTTTTAATCATATTAGACGAAATCTAGGAATATGTTCTTTACAAGATCTTTAAAATTTTTTTTTCATCAAGCTCACCATATGGGAGCTTGTTTTTCTACTAACCTACTCGTGCAGGATACAGTCAATATCAGTTTTGCAAAAACTTAGTTTTACAGTTCTCACCTTTTTATATAATGACAAAAAGGGGGAGAAGAATTTGGAAATTTGGTCACTTACAGTATTTCCAGCAAGCACTGAAAGAGAATCATTAAAAGAGAAGAAAAACTCAGCACACAGATAGGGGGAGAAGTTAGCTCAAAGTCAGGGGGAGGAATCCCTTCTCGTCAGTATAGTATTGATAAATTCCTGTTTTATTTTTCTCTATGTGACTGATTGTATAGTAATACACTAGGGAGTGAAATACATGTAAATAAATGTAAAGGTTTTTGTCATTATCAAAAAGGGGGAGATTGTTAGAACCCGAGTATTTTGATAATGCAAAACCTATGTGAGGAAACATATTGTATTTCACAGTTAAGTCTGCACTACTTTAGTTCAAAAGGCTGTTAGAACAATTTCCAAGTAGACAAATAGATTGAGAAGGCTCTAGATGATAATACTTTCAAGTTACAGTAAAATCGGATAGTTACAGGTTCAAGCATCCGAAGAATAAAACAACAGCAAGACTATTGGATAGTTAGAAGGATAACTATTCGAATTTTACAAAGCCTTCAAAGAGTTATTATATCAGACAGTTAAGTTGGTTAAATGATCAGAGAGTTATGGAGTTAACTATCCGAAAGAAAAAGGAAAATCAGAAAGTTAGAAAGGCTAACTATCCGAAACTTAAGTCATCCAATAAATTACATGCAGAAATATAGAACGGAAGCTTAAAGGACTTATCGGAGAGTTAGATAACTATCCGAGTTTTCTTTTCGGAGAGTTAGATAACTATTCGAGTTTTTTGGTAAGTTACAGGCATAACTTTCCGAAACTTAAGTCAATTTTTTTATGCACGTGCAAAATGGAGATGTCGGTAGTTGAAAGATTAAAAGAGAAAAATCAAAGAGTTTGTTAACTATCCGAAATTTCAAAGAGAGTTTCGGTAAGTTTCAGTTTAACTATCCGAAACTTAGGTTATTGAAATTGCCACGTGCAGAATTCCAGAAAGAAGATCATTTAAGTTTTTGAAGAGTTAGAAAGATAACTATCCGAAATCTTGAGAGAATTTCGGTGAGTTATGGTTTAACTATCCAAAACTTAAGTTAGTGATTTTCCCACATGTAGAATTCCAAACAGATGTTCAGATGGGTTTTTCGGAGAGTTAGAAAGATAACTATCCAAAATCTCAAGAGAATTTCGGTGAGTTATGGCTTAACTATCCGAAACTTAAGTTATGTTTTTATGCACGTGTAGTTTTGAAGGAACAACTGTTAAAGGCTTAAATGAAAGTTCGGTAAGTTACAATAGTTAACTATCCGAAAATCAAGAGCTCTTTCGGTAAGTTAAATACAAGACTTCGAACATTCAACTTTACACGTGAGCAACTTAAAATCCTCACGTGACTCAGAGAACAAAACATGAGTGATGAATCGGCAAGTTATGGATGCTTTTCGGTAAGTTATTTTTATAACCATCCGAAAGCCTGAGATTTTCGGAAGGTTATTTACTGAATATCAGACAGAACGGTAACTTACCATATTTAGGTCTGATTATTTAGTAAGTAGCAGAATACATCCGTTAAAAGAAAAATATGATCGTTATGCCTTTAGCATATATATAAGGAGTTTAAGAGAAGAAGAGACACACAACAGATATAATTTATACAGTGAGCTACCCCCCAATTTCAAATACACTCAAATCTGCAAACAGTGAAGTATACTCTAAAGACTTATTGTAGAAAAAGCTCTGTGCGCCAAACTCTAATTGAAAGATTCAAGCTGTTGGTTTGTGGCTTCAACCTGAAAGCTACATTCAGTTGTTGGTTTGAGTTTTGACTTGAAAACTCTAGAGGTTGGTTTACTGAAGTTTTTACTTGAAAACTTCTGTGTTGTTGGTTCTTGCTTTGACCTAAAAGTATGTGTGTAAGTGTTGAAACACTTAGTGAAGCCCAAGTGAATCTTAGGGGTGGACTAGCCAAGTTGGTGAACCACCTAAAACTTGTTGTGTGTTATCTTTCTTTACTGCTTTGCATTCGTTTAAATTCATCTCATTTCACTTCTATCTGAATCATTTGTTTCAACAATCAAAAGAACATAAAAATTACACACTTTCACCATTCACCCCCCCCTCTGGTGAGTCTACCGATCCTAATAGAACCGACTACTGAAAGAGCTGTCCCTGAGGAACAGTAGCCTAGACCTTTATTTCCACCACCAAGGCCATTAGAAAGAGCAGCAATTTTGGGGCCTTCTACTGAGGAAGAAGTAAGAGAATTTCAAGAACTGGTTCAAATTGTAAAAGACCAAGGAGAACCAAAATAGTTGGTAGTAGCTATAGCACATCTGATGTTTGATGCACGGTGCAAAAAGAGGGCTGCAGAAAGGTTGAAAGCTTAATACAAAATTAAAATGAAGCCACTACCAAACCTATTGCAAGTGGAGCTGAAGCTAGTCCTTCAAGACCAGCAATTATAGAAAAAGTTAAACAGGAAGAGTTAGTACCTATGGCTCGAGGACCTACAGAGCCTATTTTTTTAGATTTAATCTTAGAAGAAGAAACGGAAGACTAGACATAATTAATCAGAAGAAGGAAAGGAAAAGAGATAGTGTCTGAACATCAAGAAGAGATTAAATCTATGATGCAAATATCAATAGGGCCTGTAGAGCAAATTTTTGTAAACCTGCTATCTAATTCTGAGGAGGAGTAGGAGCAACAACAACAAGAGCAAAGAGAAGAAGAAAAACAGATTGAAACTAATCTGTAGCCTATACAAATAGAACAAACAAAAATTAGGGAAAAAGCTTATTTGCCCGTGACTCCATTCTAATCTACCATAGAATCAGAAAGAATAGTAACAATGCATATTGATAGTCAAGAGAAAGAGGAAAAAGAAGAAACTGAACAAGAAGCTGAACAAGTACATATTGAACAAGAAGGAAATGACTTGATAGATTCCACTAAAGAGCAAAGAATTCTTCAACAAATTTTAGAAAGAATTCAAGATAGAATGGAGAGTTCTACCAGCTCACCACCATAGACAGAAGCAGAAGCAAAAATCCAAGAATCTCCAAAGCATTTTCAGTCTATTCAAGTTTAGCACATGGAAGAGGAAATTCAAGAACAAACCCCTCTAGAACAACAAATTCAAATTCTTGACCCTATTGAAGCAATAGTTTTGAATGAAGTACACTTTTGGAGTCAGGAAGCATATAATAAATATCAAGAGATCAGGAGTTATGATATCATATACAGTAGACCAATAAATTGGGATGGGTTGCAAGAAATTAAGGATTTATTTGAGTTCCAAGGTCTATTGCAGTTTATTTCTCAACAGAGAGGGTATGCTGTATATGAAAATCTAGTACCTTGCTTCTATGCAAACTTAAGAGAAGGAGAAAGATGATTAATTTCCAACATGGAGCAAGTTGATGTACAGATAATACCAGAGCTTCTCCACAACATTTTAGGACTGAGAAATGAAGGAATTGAAATTCTGGAAGAAACAGTTGTAGTAGAATGGGCTAAATAGGAAATTAAACAGTGCATAGCCATCGACCCTGGTGTGCCATTACGGAATAGACTAAAGTACTTAAATGGAAAGGCACACATGGTTGCAATCATATTGGTAAAAACTGTTTATCAAAGACAAGGCCACGACATTAAACTTAGTCAATTTGTCAAATGGATCACATATGCAGTTGTGAACAAAATTCAGATTAATTGGTACAAAGTATTTATCTCCAAGCTGAGAATAGTAAGGAAGAAACTATTTTGTGGAGATTTGATTCCATTGCTGATGGTGGACTGTATTGACTTCACAAAATGGAAATCTAAAAGGATAAAATCAAGAGCCATTTTAGTAAAGGAATACAAAAACTACAATTATGCTGTAGTTGTTGAAGTATTTGTACCTTTTGGAGGCATTACAGGAGTTGTAGAAAGGATAAACCAATTAGAACAACAATTAGAAAAGTTTCAGAAGGAAGTAGATGAACTTAGGAAGAAAGATTAAATTGTATTGTTTGTCTACTTGTATTTTATTTGTATGAAAAATATCTGATTGATTGTAATGTAAATTATTCATATAAATGAAGGTATGTTTTTCAGATGTTTTTGCATTAGTACTAGAGAATGATGTAATAGATGAACTATTTTGAATATTATATAACTGTTTGAACAAGATGCAAGACTGTTTAAAAGATTTATAAATTTTATGAATGATAGGATTAAATGTAAGATAATTGGTTAATGCCTGAAAATATCTGCATGCTATAAAGTAAAATGTAAATTTTGCATAACATGAAATGAATTGCAAGTTAAATATACATATCATGATCAGATTTAAATGATTTTTAATTAGAACACTACAGTAATGACATGTATTTAACTTTATTTAAGTTGACAAAATGTAGGAAAAAAAAAATATATAGAAGTTAATACAAGGAGTAAGTTTAGAAATTTGCTAAGTGTTAACTCAACGAAGTAAGTTCGTTGAGTTAACCTTAACTCCACGAGGTCAATAATATAAAATAAGGTCACTCCGTTGAGTTATCTGTAACTCAACGAAGTTAGTTTGTGGAGTTAGCAACAGTAATCGAAGCTAGTCCGTTGAGTTAACTGTAACTCAACGAGGTTAGTTTGTGGATTAAACTAAACGGTTATTCTTTTATCCACAAATGAAACTTCGTGGGTTTAGCAATTGCTGAAAATTTGAAATTAGAAGTGGCACATGTACCCATAAAAATAGGAACCACACTGCATGTTACAAGACACGTTCTTGCAACGAGATTCATTTGCTTTATGGACGTGCATTATAAATATAGAACAAAATGTTATTTACGAGTTACCAGCACCTGTGGAAGAAAAGGAAATTCGTTGGGGAATTGGAAGGAGAAGCAGTTGATTCAACTTCATCCGTCAACAACTATTTACTGAATATAAAACTTCAAACTAGTATGTAATTAATCTTCTGCTATTTTACTTTATGTAAAGAGTTTATGAGCACATGGATTCGTTCTCCTAGCACTAAATGATTAGTAAGAACAGCTACACAAGATTATTCAACATAGAGACGTATTGAAATATTTTCTAAATTGGACTTTAACGAAATCCTTAGGGGTGTAACTAACCTTTCTTTAAAAGAGAATGAAGATATGGATGCTCTAGTAGAAAAACCATTAGGGGAAATTCTGTATCTTGAATTAGTTGATAAACCTTCATGTATTCGATTGCCAAACTTTGAGGGAGATATGTTTGAATTGAAATCTAATTATATTAGTCAATTGCCACACTTTCATGGATTAGAAAGAGAGGATGTCTATTATTTCCTTAGAGAATTTAACGAAGTTTGTCAAATGATGAAAAGCCGAACATGAGTATCAATGCTATTAAACTTAGATATATCCCTTTTGCTTTAAAAGACAACTAAGAGATGGTTATATATTCTGTCACCTGATTCAATTTCTACATAGACTGAATTTTGCTCTATTTTTCTGGAAAAATATTATCCAACACATCAAACGATTAAAAAGAAAAGGGAAATATTAATGTGTAGCCAAAAATAGGGAGAATCATTTTAGAAATATTTTGAAAGATTTAAAGATTTACTGACTCAATGTCCACATCATGCAATGAGTAAAACACAATTAATAGGTATAATTTATGAAGGCATAGATGTTTCACCGAAATCATTATTAGAATCTACTTGTTAGAATGAATTTTTAAAACTGTGTAGTGAAGAAGCATGGGCATATTTGGAAAACTTTGCAAAAAGAATTGCATAGTGGGAAAATTCGGTTGAAGCTAATATAGATAAAAGAATATTGCCAAGGGGAATGCATGTAATATATTCAAGCACTATGCTTGAAGTTAAATTAACTAAATTAACAAAGAAAATAGAAGAGTTATCATTAAATCAAAAGCTAGCAGAAAAGAATGCAAACGTTAATGATTTAGATATTATTTATGCTAGAAACCAAAAGGATAACTTTGGAAATTCTTATAACCCTAATTGGAGAAATCACCCGAATTTATCTTGGAGAAACAACAATTTCTAGGGAGGAGAAAATATAAATGACAAAAATATAAGTTATGAAGCTTTAATTGAACACGTATCTAGAATAGAGAAATTAGAAAAGATAATCCAATAATTAAACAATCGTCTAGATCTTGTATTTGGTAATGCTACAATTGAAAACTAAAATATAAATAGAAATATACCCCCTAGATAGAAGGAATCAATAGACGTTAGACCTACAAGAGGATTGCCAATGCAAGCAATACCTAACCCAATCAATAGAACTATTAATGAAATTGATACCTCCTATGGGAGGGAAGCTGAATGAAGCAGTAGAACTAAAGTAACTATGTATAATTTAGTAAGTATAAAAAAAAATAAAAAGAAAAAAAAATGTAAGTTTAATTATAGTTAGTAATATTGTTGAGTTATGACCTAACTCTATGAGGGTGTGTAAGTAGCTATGTTAATTTTGTCTCTATTAAATTTTTGTTTATGTTATACAGAATCACAATAGATGGAATTAATGAAATTACCATTGGATATACTAAGGGAAGTACTGAGTAACTTGTCAGCTAAAGATCTATGCAGATTGTGTTGGGTATCGAAGGAAATCAAAGACTATGTCAGAGAAAAATATTTTCATGGACTACAAGTTGCAAAAATGACTAAGATTAGAGATGGATTTTTATGGAAGTCATTTAATCATAGTTCAATCAGCTATGAATATCTGAATATGGAAGAAACTGCTAGAATTCCACCCAATACATTAGAAGGAATAGATCATATTATGGGGATGGATGAATGATTAATTATATATAGAACCAAACCAAGGTATGCAATTCTGTTACCCGACATTTTAATTAGAAATCCTATCACAAGAGAAGAATGGAATGTAGGAAGGCCTAATAGATTTGAAGTACCAACTGAAAATTGTGGGTCAGCTTTAATATTTTTCGATAAAAATTCGACCTTTTCTGAAAAATTATATTACTAGAGACCAACTGGAAATTGGGAAGAAGATTTATGCTTAAGTGTGTATAATTTTCTAAAAAGATCTTGGACTGAAAATACTATGATATATCTGTTAGTTCAATTATTTATCAATTAATTTTGATGATGAAAAACGTGTGGTTTAATTATTTTTGCCATATTTCAGATGTCTTTTTATTCAAATGAATCTTGGCTAATTGCTTTGTACTCAAAGTCTTTTAAATTAGATTTCGACAAGTTATTTTGTCTACAGTGTATTGATCGAAGAGTTAATTTATAAGTCACCAAACAAAACAGGACAAATTGGATGGTTAAGCTTCTCTCCTGGCTTTTCAGATAGTTATATCAGTAACTATCCGAAAAGTATTTATCTTCGATGAGTTAAGTCTTTTTATGTCCGAATATAACTTTTATGGTAAGCATCTAAAATCCCTTCTGTTTCAGATAGTTAAGGTTTTTATTCCAAAGAGTTAGCTGTTTCTCTGATTTAATATATTTTCGGTTACTTTCTTCTGAATGACATGTGTCAGTCTCTCATCGCTTGACTTAAGTGACTTTTCAGAAGGTTACTTGTGTAACTATCTAAAAACTCTTAAGAATCGGAGAGTTACCTTTAGTAAGTATCCAAAAATAGTTTTAAGCTTCAGATGGTTGAGTTTTCTATTATTTCTGACTTAAGTGACTTTTTAGAAGGTTACTTGTGTAACCATCCGAAATGACTTAAGGATCGGAGAGTTATCTTTTATAAGTATCCGAAACATGCCTTCTTTATCGGATAGTTTATTTTTAATATTTTATAATGTTATTTTAATACATTACTTAAGTGGTCTTTCAAAATGTTAGTTCTATCTATCCGAAATGTTTTATGTTTCGGCAAGTTATCTTTCTATGTCTCCGATTTTCTAAAAGCCTCCGAAGATTTTATTTTTACAGAAACTACAACTATTATTAATTGACTAACCATTGTAGCAAGATATCTTTTGATTGTAGATCTCGACTTTATTATGATTGAAGGTTGCTGGAAATGAATTACTGCATAAGGCATCTGACCATTTTAGAATTCTTTCCACCTATGCAAATCTCGAAGGAAAAATAAAAGGATTTGTAGAAAAACTAAAACACACACTTAGAATTTTTTCAACACTCAAAAGGAGAAATTGTCTGCTCAGCAATTCTGCAAACATTCTGAAGATTCATCTGCAACAAAGTCTAGAAGATCAAAAGTTGTAGATCAATCAAGAATTCTCCTTAGATATTCTTTGTCAACTCCTCATTGGAGTTGATATGGTCTTGTGTGTCTTTTTCATTTTGAGTCTGTGACTCCTAGTCTTAAACTATTTTCTTGTTAGCTTTAAAAACCCTAACTCACAAGGGTGTTATGAGTATACCCTTCACAAGGTCGGGGCCTTGGAGAAGAGAGTGAAGTGTGACACTTCACTTACTCAAGATTGGGGTCTTGAGTACACAAAGTTGGTGCTTTTTGTTTAGCCTTTAAAAACATCTGTAAGGTTGTTGCTTAGCCTGCAAAAGCAACTTGTTTAAGGTTTGTGCTTAGCCTTAAAAAGGCACTTAGTGGAATTCTCGAGGTTGTGGCCTTAAGGAGTGGACTACCCAGTTTGGGGAACCACTATAAATCTCTTTGTGTTCTTTACTTTCTGCACTACAAGTTTTATTTCCAAAATCAATTAATCAGGGTTCATTAGTGTCAACAAATTCCAAATTTTTAAAAGTAAAATAAACTTTATTAGGACACTATTCACCCCCCCTCTAGTGTGCCATTCGATCTTTTCAAGTGGTATCAGAGCAGGTTATCTCTGTAATAGATTTAATCAATCTGAGATCAATGGTAGAGGGTTAGCATGTACACTGACCTCCACTCTTTGATGGAAATAATTATGGCTTTTGGAAAAATAAAATGACTAATTTTTTAAAATCTATGGATGTGAAGGTATGGAGAGCAGTGGTTCGTGGAGTACAACTTCCAGATGTTCCTGAAGACATGTGGAATGATGAAGATGAGAAGAAAATTCAAATGGATGCAAGAGGAATGAATGCACTAACTTGTGCAATCACTACTGATATATACAACAAGATTTCTGCTTGTTCTACTACACATAAAGCTTGACATGCATTAGAAATTACTTATGAGGGAACAAATGAAGTAAAGGATACAAAAATCAGTATCCTACTAAGAAAATATGAGATGTTCAAAATGAAAGAGAATGAGAGTATCACTGATCTCATATCTCATTTCATTGAGATCATAAATGGACTGAAGAATCTCAAGAAAGAATTTCCCATGAAAGAGCAGGTTATCAAAGTCTTGAGAAGCTTGAATAAAGATTGGAAAGCTAAGGCTACCTCCCTGCAAGATTCAAAGGATATGAGGACTTTCACTTTGGAAGATATCACTAGCAATCTGTTAGCCTATGAGACTCAACTGAAAGACTGGAAAGAAGAGGAAGGAGAAACCTCAAGGAAAGTTGAAAAGAAAAAGGAGCTTGCATTTAAGGCTCAACAACCATCTAAGGAGCCTGTTAATGAGTTTCTAGAAGAATTGGCCTGTATTATCAGAAAATACATAAAATTCTGGAAGAAAGGAAAAAGTCATGATAAAGGGAAGCAATCTGCTACAAAATGCTTCAACTACAACAGATATGGGCATTTTCAGAGCCAATGCACATATCAAAAGAAGGATGAAAGAAAGAACTTTGACAAGAAGAAATCTCATGGAAAATAGAAGTTTCATTAGAGAAGATTTAATCAAGGAAAGAAGAAAGCATTCCAAGTTACTTGGGATGATTCTACAGAATCTGAAGTATCTGAGGGTACCAGTACTGATGGTACATAGACTGAGTCCGAGTTTGAAGAGCTAGCCAATGTCTATTTTATGGCTAACATAATGAGGTACATTCTGATTCTAATATAGCTGAGGAAATGATTTCTGATAATGATTCTGAAGTATCTGATATAAATCAAGATGATTATAATGAATTATTGGAAGAACTGAAAAATGTTTGTTCGAAAAATTCTATGTTAAAAAGAAAATTATCGAATAGTAATAAAGCTGTTGCTAAGTTAGAAAAGGAAATTACTGCATTAAAAACTGAAAATTCTACATTAAAGAAAAATAAATTTGTTGTTGATAGTTCTGATATGCATGATAAAATTTCTGAACTTGAAAAATATAATTCAGAACTTATTAAAGAACTAAAGGATAAATTCTTAGAAAACAAAAGGCTACAAGATGAAACTGAAAAATTGAATGAAAAATTTAAAAATCAATGTGTAGAAAAATCTAGTTCTAATTCTGATATAGAAAAATTAGAACAAGAAATTGGTAGACTAAAATTTAAACTAAGAGCTTTTACCAAAGATGATAAGAAACTGACCAATATTATTAATAGTTATAAAGTCTTTGGTGATAGAACTAGTATAGGTTTTAACTATGAATCACCTAAAACATATGCTTCAGTTAACTTTTCAAATAGCTATAAAATGGATTATGGAAATGGCTATTTAAAAATAATTAATAAAGAAAAAGTTATCTATGTATTAAAAAGAAATTCTATTAATCAAAATAATACATGGATATTAAAACAGAATAGATTTCAAATCTTTTCCATTGACAAAAATGGACCCAAGAAAATATAGGTATCAAAGGATGTGATTATGATTGTTCTTGCAGGTCAAAACTAAAAGATCTTGATGGGTGATGGACAGTGGTGCTTCAAAGCATATGATTGGAGATAAATCTGTCCTAAAAGACTTGAAGAAGATTGATGGAGGAAATGTCAGATTTGGCAATGATCAAAAAGGTAAGATTATTGGTATTGGATCTGTCTATGTAAATGATAAAATGGTTATAAATAATGTCTTACTAGTTGAAAATTTAGAGAATAACTTAATTAGTATTACTTAGTTAGAAGATAAAGGTTATATGGTTGTGTTTAAATCTAAGAAGTGCCTTGTTATTGATGAAAATTCTAATGAAATCAAATTTACTGCTCATAGAAGAAATGATGTCTATTTTCTAAATTTACCTGATGATGTTTCTTTTGCTGATTCTTGTTTAATTGCTAATAATTTGGACAATGCATGGTTATGGCATTGTAGACTAGGTCATATTCATATGAAGCAGCTAGATAAGTTAGCTAAGAAGAACCTAGTAGATGGTTTACCCAATTTGAAATTTAAAAAGGATAAAATTTATGATGCATGTGAATTGGGAAAACAGAAGAAGAGCTCTTTTAAATCAGGAAAGCAAATTATATCTAGAAGAATTTTGGAATTAATTCACATGGATTTATTTGGCCCTACTAGAATAGAAAGTTTAGGTGGTAAGAGATATGTATTTGTTCTAGTTAATGATTTTTCAAGATATACTTGGGTAATATTTCTAAGACATAAGAGTGAAGTATTTGAGGAGTTTAAAATTTTTCTGAATATGATTCAAAATGAAAAGCAATTGAAAGTTTAGAAAATTAAGAGTGATCATGGAGGGGAATTTGAAAATGAAAATATGGAAAAACTTTGCCAAGATCTAGTAATAGAATATAGATTTGCCTTTCCTAGAGCCCTTTCTCAGAATGGAGTTGTAGAGAGAAAGAATAGATCTCTTCAAGAAATGGCTAGAACTATGCTGAATGAAAACAATGTTGCTTATTATTTTTGGGCTGAGGCAGTTAGTACTGCATGTTATATTTTAAATAGAGTAACCCTAAGAAGAGATATGAATAAGACTCCTTTTGAGCTATGGATGGGAAGAATTCCTAAAGTACTTTATTTTAAAGCTTTTGGATCTAAATGTTTTATTCTAAATACAAAAGAGAATAAAGATAAATTTGAAGCAAAATCTGATGAAGGTATATTTTTGGGATATTCTTCAAGAAGTAAAGCATATAGAATTTATAACAAAATTTCTTTAGCTATTGAAGAATCTATGCATGTAAATTTTGATGAAGAGCCAAGTAATATTTCAAAAGAAATTATTGATACTTCGGATTATGAATGTGATGAATCAAATATTGGAGAATCTAGTACCATGGGTCAAGAAAGAAATGATAACCCTTTGACTCATAAATTCTTGCCTCAACACCCTAAGGAGTTTATTATTGGTGATATTTCTAAAGGTGTGCAAACAAGATCTAGGATTAATGTATCTAGGTGCTATGCTTTTCTATTTGAAATAAAACCTAAAAACATTGATGAGGCATTAAATGATGAATTTTGGATTAGTGCCATGCAGGAAGAACTTAATCAGTTTAGAAGAAATGAAGTTTGGGACTTAGTTCCTAAACCTCTAAATCATTCAATTATTGGTACTAAATGGATATTTAAGAATAGATCTGATGAATCAGGGCATGTAATTAGAAATATGGCTAGACTAATAGCCCAAGGGTATAACCAACAAGAGGGAATAGATTTTGAAGAAACTTTTGCACCTATAGCAAGATTAGAATCTATTAGAATTTTTCTAGCTTTTGTTGCTCATATGAATTTTAAACTATATCAAATGGATGTTAAAAGTGCATTTTTAAATGGTTTCATTAAAGAAGAAGTATTTGTTAGGCAACCCCTTGGCTTTGTTGATGCTAATTTTCTTGAGCATGCTTTCAAACTGAAGAAGGCCTTGTATGGTTTGTAACAAGCTCCGAGAGCTTGGTATGATAGGCTGAAATCCTTTCTGTTAGATAATAGTTTCTTTATTGGTAAGGTTGACAATACCTTATTCTTTAAAAAAAATCATCTAGGTTTGTTAGTTGTTCAGATTTATGTAGATGATATCATTTTTGGAGCAACTAATGAGAATTTAAGTAATAAGTTTGCAGATCAGATGAAGAATCAGTTTGAGATGAATCTAATGGGTGAGTTGACATTCTTTCTGGGATTGCAGATTAAACAAGTTGAAAAAAGAATTTTTGTATATCAAGAAAAATATACAAAGCAACTTTTAGAAAAATTTGGAATGAGTAACTGCAAGTGTGATGCGTGTGTCTTCCATCAAGTATATGTATGTGTCATTGAATATGGTTGTATTTCTTTGATAATTTGTATAGGGGCAAACTTGTCTTTTAAGTATCACCAACTATTGCCCCTATATATGTAAGGGGTCATCCACGTCCAAGGGATGCCATGCCAAACCATCCCTTGATTTTGTTCTCCCCCTTCTTTGTATCAGCAACCATACAACAAGGAATCATGATAGATTGATCACTCGTGGATGTACCCGTGTTAGGGAACCACGTAAATTTGTTGTTCTTCAAATTCTCCACTCGCAATCCTCTCTTCCATGCAGATCTCTTCTCCACGCCACCCCTAGATACTCCATGTTTGTTTGATCTTTCTGCACAACAACTGGTATCAGAGCCAAGTTGGACATCTCCAGGTTTGCATCTAAAGTTTCGAAGAGATTGATCAAGGTTCAAGCCATTTCCGCAAGGGATCTCTCCATTGTTGTAATTGCCGTCGTCGCCGATGCCAGTCTGCATACTCCGACGCCAAGTCGTGCACCTTCCTCGTCCGTAATCCGTTGCATCTCAAATTTTTAGGATGTGTAGTACTCTTCCTAAACTTCCTTCCTTTAAAATTTCGAAGAGATTGATTAAGGTTAAAGCTATTTCCGCAAGGATATCCCCCATTTCCGTAACTGCCGTCGTTGCCGGCACCAGTCTGCACACTCCGACGCCAAGTCGTGCACCTTCCTCGTCCGTGCTCCATTGTGTCTCAAATTTGAGGACGTGTAGTAAACTTCCTGAAATTCCTTCTTTTAAAATTTCGTAGTCAGAAGTTTCGTATTAAGAGAGATACAGTAGGAGGCGTTTGGCTAGGGCACAATAGTTTTCTAGACGAGTGACTCTTTGATTGTTGAATTTTGGACATTTTGTGATTGCGGTTTTGTGCTTGGTTTGTGTGAGTATTTGCTACTATTTTGTGATAAGTAGTGTGCTTGGCTTGTGGCTGATTACATTTCATTGAAATTAGTAGTTTCAATAGCATATTGTTGTTGAGATATTGCTTGCTATTGTGTACCTTGCCGTAGAATTGTGTTTGTTGAAATCACATTGTATCTCGTGTGTATTGCTGGTTGTTTGTTATTTTGAAAACATGAATACTTCTGGGTTGAAGATAGAAAAGTTTGATGGTAAGAATAGCTTTAGCTTATGGCAAATTAAGATGAAAATACTTCTAAAGCAACAAGGTATTTGGACTCCTTTAAATAAGGAAACTACTCTGAACAGAAATTCGCCAGAGTTTGAATTGTAGGAGGAGAAAGCTCACTCCACCATCTTGTTGTGTTTGTTTGATGAAGTTATAATAGAAGTTGCTGATGAATGTACCTCGTTAGGTCTTTGGCAGAAACTTGAGTCATTGTATATGACTAAGTCTTTAACAAATAAATTGTTGTTAAAGCAAAGACTGTTCTCTTTAAAGATGATAGAAGGTATATCTCTTAAGCAACATTTAGATCAGCTAAATGCTATTTTGATGGAACTCAAGAATATTGGAGTAATCATAGAAGATGAAGATGCAGCTCTTATCTTGCTTTGTTCACTCCGATTGAGTTATGAAAATTTTGTTCAGTCTTGTGTAGTTGGAAGAGATTCAATTACACTGGAAGAAGTGAGGTCTAGCCTTCATTCCAGGGAGCTCAAGCACATGGTGCATGGTAGAAATGAGGCAAGTGGTGTTGGCCTCTCAGCTTAGCAGCAAGAGAACAGGGGAAGAAGCTAGAGACAAGGTGGAGGGAAGAATAGAAGCAGAAGCAAGTCGAAGGACAAGTACTCTAGGGATACTTGCCATTACTGTAAGGAGAAAGAACACTGGAAATCACATTGTCCCAAGCTTATGAACAAAGGAAAGGCTACTGTGGCAGAAACCAGTTCTGCGTCAGGTGATGACTTTTCTCTTACAGTTTGTTGCAGTGCCTATTCTAAAGCTTATGGACTCAGGAGCTTCACATCATATGACTCCTACTAGGGAGTATTTTGACACCTACGAGCAGGTGGAGGGTGGTCAAGTGACTTTGGCCAATGATGATGTGTGTTCTAGAGTTGGTGTGGGTACTATAAATTTAAACTGCATGATGACACAGTTAGAATTCTGGAGGACGTTTGACACGTCCCAAAGCCTAGAAAAAGTTTGATCTCACTGATGGCCCTTGATGCTAAGGGTTATAGATATACAGGTGGTGAGGGGAAGATCAGCATACTGAAAGGCTCATTAGTTGTTATGAAGGGAACCAAATCTGGTCCCTTATACATTTTGTAGGGCACTCCAATTGTTGGCGCAACTACATTAGCTATATCTGATCAGCAAGATTTTTCTATCATGTGGCACTCAAGGATGAGTCATTTGGGGCAGAAAAGAATGTAGAAACTGAGTAGTCTAGGCAAGTTTGATGGGCACAATGCTACTTGTATTGACATGTGCAAGCATTTTGTCTTTGGCAAACAGAAAAGAGTGTCATTTGCACGCAATCAGCATAGCTCCAAGGGAGTTCTTGATTATATTCATGCTGATTGTTAGGGGCCTTCACATCAGCCTTCTATTGCAGGTTCCAGATATTTTCTTTCTATCATTGACAGTCATTCAAGGATGAACTGGGTTTTCTTTTTGACACACAAAAGTGAAACTTTTTCTTGCTTCAAGCATTGGAAGAAGCAGGTAGAAAACCAAACAAACAAAAAGGTAAAATATCTTAGAACTGATAATGGTCTTGAGTTTTGTTCTCAAGAATTTGATAACTTTTGTAAAGATGAAGGCATTACACGGCATAACACTGTCAGGTATACCCCTCAGCAAAATGGAGTGGTTGAAAGATTGAACAGAACACTCGTAGAAAAGGCACGTTGTATGCTGTCTCATGTAGGTTTGAGCAAGAAGTTTTGGGCAGAGGCTGTTAGCACAGCTTTCTATCTGGTGAACAGGTCCCTTCTAGTGCCTTAGATGGGAAGATACCTCTTGAGGTATGGTCGAAAAGATCTGCTAGTTATTCAAAGCTTAGAATTTTCGGGTGTCCAGCTTACTATCATTTGAACAATGGCAAGTTGGAACCACGTGCCAAGAAAGGCATATTTGTGGGCTATGGTGTTAGTGTAAAGGGATACAGGATATATGATATTGAATCTCACAAAGTAATATATAGCCGTGATGTTACTTTTGATGAGAATTCTCTTTTGCAGGCAATAAATAAACTAGCAAGTGAAACATTAGAAATTGAGCACACCCTTCCTGAACAGATGGAGATAGATGACGCACAGTAGCCGCCTATCACTGATCAAGTTGAAATTAGAGAAATCTCATTTGAAACTCAGGAAAATGAAGTTGAGGAGAAAGAGGTGGAGCAACCATCGCCAAGAACCATTGGCAAAGATCATCCTAGAAGAGACGTTAGACCTCCGATTAGATATGGCTACGATAGTTTGGTTGCTTTTGCCTTACAAGTAGTAGTTGAGGTGGAGGATTATGTTGATCCACCTACATATGAAGCTGCAATGAAAGATTTAGAAGCTGGTCTTTGGATGTCTGTTATGGAGGAGGAACTCCAATCTCTCCATAAGAACAAGACTTGGGAACTGGTGAAACGTCCAAAGAACACAAATATTGTTGGTTGCAAATGGGTCTATAAGAAGAAGATTGGGACTCAAGGCAACGCAGGTGTGCAGCACAAGGCAAGATTAGTCGCCAAAGGTTATTCACAGCGAGAAGGAGTTGACTTCAATGAGGTATTTGCTCCTGTTGTACGTCATACATCTATTAGAATTTTGTTATCCATTTCTGCAACACAGAATTTAGAATTGGAACAACTAGATGTAAAGATGGCCTTCTTGCATGGTGAGTTGGAAGAAAATATTTGGATGGAACAACAAACAGGGTTTGTGGTGAAAGGTAAATCTGATTGGGTGTGCAAATTAAATAAGTCCTTGTATGGACTTAAACAGTCACCACGCCAATGGTACAAAAGGTTTGATGCCTTTATAGTTAAAGTTGGTTTTAGACGCAGCAACTATGATTCATGTGTATATGTTAAAACTCTTGATAAGAGTACACATGTTTATTTGCTATTGTATGTTGATGATATTCTTATAGCTGCAAAGAATATCGAAGTGATATAGGAGCTGAAGGACACATTAAAATCAGAATTTGATATGAAGGATCTTGGTCCAGCTAGCATAATTCTTGGAATGGAGATTAGGCGTGAAAGAAATTCTGGTAAGCTATTTTTGAATCAACAAAAGTATATTGAGAAGATCCTTAGTAGATTTGGTATGGCTTCATGCAAAGCCATTAGCACGCCTTATGATAGAAATGTCAAATTGTCATCTGCAATGTGTCCACAAACTGATTCTGAAAAGCTTGATATGCTGCGAGTTCCTTATGCCCAGGAAGTTGGAAGTCTTATGTATGTTATGGTATGCACTAGGCCTGATATGGCATATCCTTTGAGTGTTGTTAGTAGGTTCATGTCTAATCCGGGCAGGGAACATTGGAAAGCAGTTAAAAGGATATTTAGATATTTGAAAGGAACTCTAAGTGTTGGCTTGATGTATGCAGCAGATCAGGGTTGTACTATGGCTGGTTATACAGACTCAGACTATGCAGGTGATGTTGACAGAAGGAGATCATTATCTGGTTATGTCTTTACATTTCCAGGTTCTATTGTGAGTTGGAAATCAACTCTTCAGCCTACGGTATCTCTGTCCACAACTGAGGCTGAATATGTGGCTATGACAGAAGCTGCAAAGGAAGGGATTTGGTTGAAAGGCTTACTTGGAGACTTTGGTTGGCGCATTGATAAAGCTGATATCTTCTATGATAGTCTTAGCACTATTTGTCTCTCCAAAGATAATGTCTTTCATGATAGAACTAAACATATTGATGTTAAGTATCACTTCCTCAGGAATGAAGACAGGATAAAGATTTTGAAGGTCAACACAAAGGACAATCCGGCTGATATGTTTACAAAGGGCGTTGTTGAAAGCAAGTTCAAGCATTGCTTGGACTTACTCAACGTCTATTGCTACTGCTGACCCAAGTTGAGTCTTAGTGATCCATCACCTGTTCATGGTGAAGATTGATGAAAGACAAGGTGGAGATTTGTGATGTATGTGTCTTCCATCAAGTATATGTATGTGTCATTGAATATGGTTGTATTTCTTTGATAATTTGTACAAGGGCAAACTTGTCTTTTGGGTATCACCAACCGTTGCCCCTATATATGTAAGGGGTCTTCCACGTCGAAGGGATGCCATGCCAAACCATCCCTTGATTTTGTTCTCCCCCTTCTTTGTACCAGCAGCCATACAGTAAGGAATCACAATAGATTGATCACCCGTGGACGTACCTGTGTTGGGGAACCACGTAAATTTGTTGTTCTGCGAATTCTCCACTCGCAATCCTCTCTTCCACGCAGATCTCTTCTCCACGCCACCCCTAGATGCTCCACATTTGTTTGATCTTTCTGCACAACAGCAAGTCCTCAAGCACTCCTATGAGTTCATCAATTAAATTGGATAAAGATGAATCTGGACCAGTTGTTGATATTACTAAATATAGAGGAATGATAGGTTCTCTTCTTTATTTAACTGCTTCTAGACCTGATATCATGTTCAGTGTTTGTGCCTGTGCTCATTTTCAAGCTCAACCAAAAGAATCTCACCTATCTGTAGTTAAAAGGATAATGAAATACCTACAAGAAACTTCAAATTTTGGTTTAATGTATTTCAAAGATAGCAGTTTGGATCTAATTGGATACAGTGATGCTGATTATGTTGGATGCAAATCTGATAGAAAGAGTACTAGTGGAACTTGCCAACTATTTGGCAGTTCATTAATTTCATGGTTCAGTAAGAAGAAAAATTGTGTTGCCCTATCAACTACTAAAGCTGAATATGTTGCTGCTACCCTATGTTGTGCACAAATTCTTTAGATGAAACAAACTTTGAAAGATTATGGAATTACATATGGGAAAACTCCTATTAATTGTGACAGTAATAGTGCAATAATTTTGTCAAAGAACCCTGTGTTGCACTCTCGGGCAAAACATATTGTGATAAGACACCATTTTTTGAGTGATAATGTTATGAAGGATAACATTGAGCTAAAATTTGTTTCTACTCATGAGTAGTTGGCAAATATTTTCACAAAGTCTCTTGAAGAAAAATAGTTTATCAAATTGAGAAGCGATTTAGGAATATGCTGCCTAAATGATTTTTAACTTTACCTACTATCTTTTATCTTCTATTTCTTTTATATTTACTTCACCATCTCATTTTCTATTATCTGTTTTGATTATATTGAGTTATTTTGATAATCTATTTCTATTTAATCCTTATTTTGAGTTATTTCTTGAGAATATTTACAAATTATTATTTTTCAAACTTTAAAACAAAAACAAAACAACCAACACTCTTCATGGGATTTTCTACTGAGTTTATAAGTTACAATGATTTCATACATCTATATTAAAATCAACTTAGAATAACTCACAAAATTACTGAAGGTTTCTGCTTCACAAATAGAATAATGTCCACATTGTTAGGATCGGTAGACTCACCAGAAGGGGGGTGAATGGTGAATGTGTGTAATTTTTTATATTCTTTTGATTGTTGAATCGAATGATTCAATAGAAATGAAATGAGATGAAACTAAACGAATGCAAAGTAGTAAAAAAAGATAACACAGCAAATTTTAGGTGGTTCACCAACTTGGCTAGTCCACCCCCAAGATTCACTTGGGCTTCACTAAGTGTTTCAACACTTACACACTTGCTTTCAGGTCAAAGCAAGAACCAATAACATAGAAGTTTTCAAGTATAAACTTCAGTAAACCAACCTCTAGAGTTTTCAGGTCGAAACTCGAATCAACAACTGAATGTAGCTTTCAGGTTGAAGTCACGAACCAACAACTTAAGTCTTTCAATCAGAGATTTGGCGCATAGAGCTTTTTCTACAGTAGATATTTAGAATATGCTTCACTGTTTGCAGACCTAAGTATAATTGGAATTGGAGTGTAGCTCACTGTATGTGGTATCTACGTTATCTCTGTATTTTCCTCTCTTAAACTCCTCATATTTATACCAAAGGTATAACATCATATTTTTCTTTCAACGGATGTATTCTGCTGTACTTGGTAAATAATTAGACCTAAATATGGTAAGTTACCGTTCTGTCTGATGTTCAGTAAGTAACCTTCCGAAAATCTCAGGCTTTCAGATGGTTATAAAAATAACTTACCGAAAAGCATCCATAACTTACTGATTCATCACTCATATTCTGTTATCTGAGTCACGTGAGGATTTTAAGTTGCTCACGTGTAATGTCAAGTGTTCGGAGTCTTGAATTTAACTTACCAAAAAGAGCTCCTAACTTTCGGATAGTTAACTACTATAACTCTCTGAACTTTCATTTAAGTCTTTGACAACTGTCCTTTTAAATTTGCATGTGCATAAAATCATAACTTAAGTTTTAGATAGCTACTAATTTAACTCATCGAAACATTCCCATTTTTTGGATAGTTATCTTTCTAACTCTCCGAAAACCCATTTGAACATCTGTTTGGAATTCTACACATGGGAAATTCACTAACTTAAGTTTCAAATGGTTAAACCGTAACTCATCGAAACTCTCTTGAGATTTCGGATAGTTATCTTTCTAACTCTCCGAAAACTTAATGATCTTCTTTCTAGAATTTTGCACGTGGCAAATTCAATAACTTAAGTTTCGGATAGTTAAACTATAACTTACCGAAACTCTCTTTGAAAATTCGGATAGTTATCTAACTCTCCGATTTTCCCCTTTAAGCTTCCAACTGCCAACTTCTCTATTCTGCACATGCGTAATAAGATGACTTAAGTTCCGGAAAGTTATACTTGTAACTCTCCAAAAAACTCAAATAGTTATCTAACTCTCCGAAAGAAAACTCGGATAGTTATGTAACTCTCCGAAAGAGTCCTTTAAGATTTTGTTTTGTATTTTTGCACGTGGTTAATTGAATGACTTAAGTTTCGGATAATTAGCCTTTCTAACTTTTTGATTTTCCTTTTTCTTTCAGATAGTTAACTCCATAACTCTCCGATCATTCAACCAACTTAACTGTTTGATTAAATAACTTTCTGAAGACTTTGTAAAATCGGATAGTTATCCTTCTAATTGTCTGATGGACTTGTCGCTATTTTACTCTTCGGATACTTGGACCTGTAACTGTCTGATTTTCCTATAACTTTAAGGTAGTATCATCTAGAACCTTCTCTATCTGTTCGTCTGCTTGGAATTTGTTCTATTTGCCTTCTGATCTAATGTTGCACTGACATAACTGTGAAATATAATATGTTTCCTCACATAGGTTTTGCATTATCAAAATACACGGGTTCTAACAATCTCCCCCTTTTTGATAATGACAAAAACCTTTACATTTATTTATATGTATTTCACTCCCTAGTGTATTTCTATACATTCAGTCACACAGAGAACTAAATAAAATAGGAATTTATCAAGACTATACTAACGTGAAGGAATTCCTCCCCTTGACTTTGTGCTGTCTTCTCCCCCTATCTGTGTGTTGAGTTTTTCTTCACCTTTTAATAATTCTCTTTCAATTCTTGCTGGAAATACTGTAAGTGACCATATACTTCACTAATTTCCAAATTCTTCTCCCCTTTTTTGTCATTATATAAAAAGGTGAGGACTGTAAAACTGATATTGAATATATCCTACATGAGTAAGTTAGCAGAAAACAAGCTCCCATATGGTGAGCTTGATGAAGAAAAAATATTTAAAGGTCTAGTGAAGAACATATGCCTAGATTTCTTCTAATATGATTAAAAGTTGATTCATTTAAAGGTTTGGTGAAAATATCTGCAAGTTGATTTTCTGTTGGCACAAACTTAAGTGAGATGTTCCCTTTTTCCACATGATCTCTTAGAAAGTGATGTCTGATCTCGATATGCTTGGCTCTGAAATGAAGTATTGTATTCTTAGATAGACTGATTGCACTATTGTTATCATAAAATATGATTGAATTTTGAATTTTCAATCTGTAATCTGCTAGAGTTTGCTGCATCTAAAGGATTTAAGCACAACACAATCTTGCTACAATATACTCGGCTTCAGTAGTAGACAAAGCTATACAATTTTGTTTCCTACTAAACCAAGAGATTAAAGAATTTCCAAGTAATTGACAAGTACCACTAGTGCTTTTTCTATCAAATTTGCTGCCTACATAATTTGCATCACTATAGCCTGTTAAAATCAGATTACTATCAGCTGAGTAGAATAGTCTGAAATCTTTTGTTCCTTGTAGATATCTAAAGATCCTTTTGATTAATTTCAAGTGCGATTACTATCTTGCAGTGTCCTATTTTTCCTTTCCACAACTCCATTTTGAGCAGAAGTTCTAGGACAAGAGAATTCATGCAGAATTTCGAATGAATTGTAAAGATTTTCAAAATCATAGTTTTCAAATTCTCCTCCATGATCACTTCTGATTTTCTTCACTGTTAGTTCCTTCTGATTCTGAACTCTTATGCAAAAATTCCTGAACTCATTGCAAGTTTCATTTTTATGTGTCAAAAATATTACCCAAGTTAATCTAGAGAAATCATCAACAATAACAAAGGTATATTTTCGACCCCCAAGACTTGATACTTGAGAAGGACCAAACAAATCTAGATGTAGCAGTTCCAATGGCCTTTTGGTGGTAAAAACATTTTTGCTTTGAAGAGTAGTTCTCTTCTGCTTCCCTAACATACACTCACTACACACTCTATCTTTCTTAAAAGTGAGTTTAGGCAGACACCTAACAAGATCACCCATGGATAGCTTTCTGATATTCTTCATACTGATGTGGCCAAGTCTTCTATGCCACACCCAATCATCTTCACTAGTTGCTACCAAACATTAATTGCTTGTAGAATTTTCACATGGAAAGTTTAATGTATATATTGAGCAATTTCTACTACTAGTAAATTTTGTATCATTCGTGGCTGGATCAATAATGTAATAATTTTTAGCATTAAAAGAAATAGTATAACCTTTATCACGTAATTGTCCTACACTTAACAAATTTTGTTTTAATCCATTTACATGCAAGACATTCTGAATTATACCATTTTCAGATGTAATATTTCCTATTGTAGTTATTTTACACTTTTCATTATTTCCAAACTTAGCAGATCCTAAACTTAAGTTTTTAACAGAGTCAAGAAAACTTTTCTTACCTATCATGTGCTTTGAGCATCCATTGTCCATGATCCATTTAGTTGAACGTGCTTGAAACTCCTTGTCACCCTACAAATCATACTGAAATTAAAGCTTTCGGTATCCAAATCTTCTTGGGTCTAGTAGAGTTAGTCCTTAAAACATTAAATCTATTGCCTCTTGGCAGCCACATATGACTTGATCTTCGTTTGATGGCAAACATAGTGGTGCCATCTCTATAAGATCGAATCACTCCACCACAATAAGGTATTTCCTCTAGTGTAGCATACCCTATGCCATATTTATTCCCATTTGATCGTTGAGATCCTATTATTTTATTTAATCCTTTTTGACCTTGAGTGAATTTACATATGGTATCTTTCAAATCTGATATAGTAGTTAATAGATTTTTATTTTCTTCTTTTAATTCACAATTAACACAACTATACTTATCTAAATTTGATTTTAGATTTCTATTTTCAACTATAGTTGATTCTAATTCAACAAATGAATTTTCTAAGCACTGATTTAACCTTTTAATTTCTTTCTTAAATTCTCTACACTTCACATATAAATTATCTACAGTAGTCAGAAGATTGTTTATGTCTAAATCATCATGCTCATATTCTGCACTAGAGGAAGAAAAGCATACCTCTTGTGTTGCAAAACACACGTTGGCTGCAGCTTCATCTTCAAAATTTGATGAATAGCTTGAAGAGCTACTATCATCCCACATAGCTTTGAGAGCCATCTTCTTTTTGTCCTTCAATCTCTTCTTCTTATCTCATTGATCCTCTTCTGTCTGAAATGGACAAGGTCAGTATGTGCCCTTGCCTTTTACATTTAAAACATGTAGGGACAGTTCTTTTAGAGGAGCTGCGCTTATTCTTTTTCCTCATGAACTTTCTGAAGTTCCTTGGCAGCAACATGATCTCATCATCGTCTGAGCTTGGAGCTTCTTCTGTAGATGGAAATGTTATTTCCTTTTTCTTTTCAGCTTTCTTTTCAACAACTCCTTGCTCTTTCCAGTCCTTCATCTGAACTTCATGGGCCAAAAGATTGCCCAATAGTTCTTCAACTGTGTAGTTGCTGAGATTGTTTAAAATGAAAAAGTGCATATTATTAACGGTTAAATGATGGTTAATTGCATAATATTTAGCTTATCATATGAGAATTAAGCCATTATGTTATAATTGCACTATTATATGCTTTAATTGAAGAATCTACTTAATTTTGGGGAATTAATGTCAATTTAATACATTTCTGAACTATCGGTAAGTTGTAGGCTGTGAAATTCTTAAGTATCCGAATTTTCTAATATTTCGGACAGTTATGTTTAACATACCGACCATATTTCAGATATTTATGTTTAACAGACCGAACATGTCGGATAGTTATGTTTAAATTATTGAACAGTTATGTTTTGAAAGAATATTTTATTATTTCCTGAAGTACACGTGTCAAAACCATAATGCATGACTTAAGTGAACTTTTGGTGAGCTATCTATAACTATCCGAAATTGTAACTAGGCATCGGACATTTATATGTGTAACTCTTTGAAATATCTTTTTATTTATAAAATAGCTGTGGACGCGTGTCATGTTCTAGGAAAGTGACTTAAGTGGATTTTCGGTGAGTTATCTCTAACTATCCGAAATGCATCTGAGCATCGAATAGTTAGCTCTGTAACTCTCCGAAATGTTATTTTATGATTAAACTGCTGCTGACACGTGTCGAGATCTGGTAGATTTACTTAAGTTATATATCGGTGAGTTATCTATAACTATCTGAAATGCATCTGAGCATCGGATATTAAATGTATGCACGTGTTTTATAGTTAAATCAATGAAGAAAGTCCGTTGAGTTATCTGTAACTCCACGAACTATTTATTTTCTAATATGCCACTATAGCGGTTGCAAGAACAAACAGTTGGAAGAGAAAAAAAACCACGTTTGCACGTAGCACGCAGGGAGAAGAAATCATTGCCGTTGATATGAATGAAGGAAATCCAACCGACCATTCAAGTAGAAGCAGTTACTATTGAAGAAATATAAAAGAAAAGAAGAGAGAAAAGAAGAGGTGTGATCAATGGACGGCCAATGTGTACAAAGGTGGAGCACCGAGCTTTCTGCAGGCAGTATCGGCAATTCTCCAAAGTACCACACCAACTATCGTTACCACCACCACAATCACCAACCATCGGAGGTCTATGGGAATACTTTCATGATGTCGAGTCGATTCTGAGCCAAACATAGTGCCTGACAACCACTATGAGGAGTGATCACGTCGCGGGAAGGGAAGCCATTTTCACCAAGCGCCGACTCATATTTCAGGAGATCGTAAAGCTTTTAGGCTTGGCTTCAGGTTGATGCCTGTATGCTAAAGAGGAGATCATCTTGCAATTCTAGACTCGCGATTCTATAGGGAGAGGAGACAAAATTGTAAGTGGTTTAATTTTCAGTGGTGTAATCACGTTGCAAGTAGTGTTGGAAGTATTTACTGTCAAGTGAGATTACTTTACATTTCATCTTTCACCCATTTCCATGTTCATATTAAAACAAAAATATCAAAAACAATTTATCTATGTTTGTATGCTGTATTTGAGTGTTGTATTATTTGTGTTGTATCGTGATTAATATTATCTTTGTCAGTGTTGTGATTGTTTTATGTTTATTTTAGTTTTACAGTTTATTGAAATTGGTTCGTTCAAAAGACTTAAAGATTTTAATGGTTATTGTTTGAATTATCTGAATGTTAGTATGCTTAATGATAAATCCAATGTTTACTAACATTAAAGAACTTAATTGATGTTATTTACAATCTATGGAATCGCCTAATGGTTGGCTGAATTCCTCTGTAAATAGCAATATTAAAAAGAAAAGACAGGCTTGTGGAGTTAACTTAAGTTTACGAGGTTAGTCCGTTGAGTTAGCCATAACTCAACGAACTTTGTCCATTGAGTTAACTGTAATTCAACGGAGAGCTTATTGAATATATAAATTTGATTATTAACAAATGAACAGTTCTCAAGTTCTTCAGCAATTCCCTATGGGATTGACCTGTACTTGCACACTGATACAATAGACACTGTGCACTTGCAGTTAAAGTACAAATTGGAATTAATATCTAAATTGTATTAAAGGTTATTTGTTTACTTCTAAAAGAAAGAATAGGCATAAAGATAAATTAACTAAGTAAAAATAGAAGTAACAAATCCAAGTTTTTCTGGTGTAGTGCTGGGAAAACATAAACAAGTTTTATGGTGCTGTTGCCAGGGAATTGAATTGATTTGAATTGAATTGAATTGAATTGAATTGAATTGAATTAATATAAGCAACTATTAGAGCTATTTCGTTTTAATAGCTAGAGTTGTGTGTTTTCTTCTATAATTGAGAATATGGCATATGCTTATGCTCAAAGATTTTTGAAACCTGTAATTAGCATATGTGAATTCTGCAATTCTGAAGGACATGACATTTCTAACTGTTTGAAACTGAGACGTTTGTAAATGGTTAGATCCCATGAACAACAAATGAATTATCCTTAGTATAATAGAGCTGAGTATGAGAATCCTATAGTTTACCCAACTGATGGTCAATATAGAATGTGTAATATGTTGAGAGACACTGAAGTTTGGGATAGGTATGACAGACTGGAGCGTAGTATAGAGCAAAATCTGGATAAATTAGAATACTTTGTGTGTCAGCAATAAGAAGTCAACCAATTAAACTATAAGGAAGCATATTTAGAACCTAAAAAGGATATAATTTACGAAACTGAAAAAACCATAATGAAAATTGATCAAAAATTGAATGCAATGAGATTAGATGATCTAGAAAGAAAATTAAAAGCATTAGACGAATATACAATGAAAATACAAGTTATGCAATAGGACAATGAAAATTATAATGTTATAAACTTGCATGAGTTGCAAAATATACAGCAAACAGAAAATATTTATGCAAGAGAATTTAAAGAATGCACTTTAAAACTAAAAACAATTGAAGATCATAATCACAAAAATGATATACAAAAACATCATAAGAGTAACGAAAATCTGGAAGATGTATGTGTAACATTAAGATCTAGAACTCATATACTACCAAGAACTCAAAATGAAAATGATATGAAGGTGGATAAGAGTAAAAATCAAAATGATAATGAAAATGTAATAGCTGAAAATCTTGAAATCACTAAAGAACAATCTGAATTTGCTAATGAAGCTAAAAATGATCAAACAAATCAACTGAAAGAAAAAGAATCTTTTAAATCAAAATCTTTAGCACCCTATCCTGAAAGATTACAACAAACAATACTTGAAAAACAAGAAAAAATCAAAGAAATTTTTGAAAAAGTACAAGTTAACATTTCTTTGTTAGATCTATTGTAGAAAATGCCACCTTGTGCTAAATTTATGAAGGATTGGTGTACTAAGAAAAGAGAGTGAAAAGTTCTTAGAAAGGTCTTTTTAGCTGAGCAAAGTAGTTCCCTATTTCTGCCACAAATTCCTAAAAAGTTATCTGATCCTGGAATCCCTGTTATATTATGCACCATAGGAAATACCATTCTAGAAAGAACCTTAATAGACTTAGGTGCAGGTATAAATGTTATGCCAAGTGATATATTTGCATCCTTAGGATTAGAAGGTTTAACTCCTACTAGTACGATTATTCAATTAGCTGATAGAAGTATAAGATACCCTAGAGGAAAAATAGAGGATGTCTTAATTAAAATCAAAACTTTATATATCCTATTCATATTGTAATTTTGGATTCCCAACAAATTAAGCATAAAAATAGTGATACATCTTTAATTTTGGGAAGGCCATTTTTAGCAACATCAAGGGCTGTTATAAATTGTAAGACTGGAATAATGAAATTAGCATATGGTAATGAGGATACTCAATTAAATATTTTCAAACCAGAATGATTTGAGGAGTTAGAAATGTCCTTACATACCATAGACTTTTTAGAGGATGAAAGAGATATGTTAGATGATGTGATTCAAGAAGAATTAAATAGGCAAATCAATTCTGAAATTTTAGAAGAAAGTGAAAGCATAAATATAGAAGGAGATCAGGAAGAAACTCATTTAGAAAATGATGATGTTCAATTAGGAGCTCTAGCTTCTAATGGGCAACATTTAGAATTAAAACCTTTACCTCCTGAATTAACCTATATATTTCTGGAAGATAAACGAACCTGTCCAATCATTATTGCTTCAGATTTAAAAGAGGATCAAATAGCTAAATTAAAAGATGTAGTAAAAAGTTATAAAGAAACAATAGGATGGACTATGACTAATATAAAAGGGTTAAGTTCAACTTTATGCTGTCACCACATATATTTAGAAGAGAATGCTAAACCTGTTAGAATTCCTAAGAGGAGATTAAATCCAAACGTTAAAGAAGTAGTTAGGAAGGAAATAGTTAAATGGTTAGATAATGACATAATTTATCCGATTTCTGATAGCTCGTGGGTTAGTCCAATCCATGTAGTTCCCAAGAAATCAGGATTAACAGTTATTAGGAATGAAAGTCAAGACTTGATACCTACTAGAATTCAATCAGGCTGGAGAGTATGTATAGACTATAGAAAGCTGAATGCTATGACTAGGAAAGATCATTTTCTCTTACCTTTTATAGATCAAATGTTGGAAAGATTAGCATGGCAAGAATTTTTTTGTTTCCTAGATGGGTATTCAGGGTATAATCAAATTCTAGTAGCATTAGAGGATCAAGAGAAAACAACTTTCACCAGTCCTAATGGAACTTATGCTTTTAAGAGAATGCCATTCAGATTATGCAATGCGCTAGCTACCTTTCAAAGGTGTATGCAGGGTATATTTACTAGAATGACTGAAGATTTTTTAGAAATATTTATGGATGATTTTACTATATATGGCAATTCATATGAAGTCTGTTTAAAAAATTTAGACTTAATATTAAAACGTTGTGTGGAGAAAAATCTGGTTTTAAATTAGGAAAAATGTTACATCATGGTAAAACAAGGAATAGTCTTAGGGCATGTTGTTTCTAAGAAAGGGTTAGAAGTAGATAAAGTTAAAATAGAAGTAATTTCTAATCTACTAGAACCTAAATTAGTAAAAGATATTAGATCATTTTTAGGACATGCTAGTTTTTATCGAAGATTTATTAAAGACTTTAGCAAGATAGCTAGACCTTTAACTAATCTATTAAAAGATGTTCCATTTAACTTTGATAAAAATTGCAAGAAAGCATTTTTCAAACTTAAAACTAGCTTAATTTCAACTCCTATAATTCAAGCACTTGATTGGAGCCATCCATTTGAATTAATGTGCGATGCATCTAATTTTGCTGTAGGAGCAATGTTAGGACAGAAGATAGAAAAATCTCCTAGAGTGATTCATTATGCAAGCAAAACCTTAAATGATGCTCAAGTTAATTACACAACTATTGAAAAAGAATTATTAGTTGTTGTGTTTGCCTTAGAAAAGTTTAGATCATATCTGATTGGAGCTAAAGTAATAGTATACACGGATCATTCAGCTTTAAAACATCTAATAAAGAAAAAAGAGACTAAGCCTAGATTGATTTGATGGATATTATTATTACAAGAATTTGATCTAGAAATTAAAGATAAAAAAGGTTGTGAGAATGTAGTAGCAGATCATTTATCAATATTACAAATAGAAAAATCAAATATTGAAATTAAGGATAATTTTCTTGAAGAACAATTAATGACCATCAACACAATACCTTGGTATGTAGACATAGTTAATTATTTAGTTACTGGTCTAACACCTAAGGATTGGAATAGACAGGATAAGAAATTGTTTTTCTCAAGAGTAAAATATTACTATTGGGAAGACCCATACTTATTTAAGAAATGTCCTGATCTGGTTTTAAGGAGGTGTGTTCCAAAAACTGAATATTCGAGCATATTGTCTTTCTGTCATGACCAAGCTTGTGGAGGGCATTTTGGTTTAGGGAAAACTGTTGCAAAAATTTTGTAATGTGGGTTTTATTGGCCAACACTATTCAAAGATGCTCATAAATATTGCTTAAGTTGTTTAAAATGTCAACAAATAGGAAGAATATCAAAGAGGAATATGATGCCTCTTAATCCTATTATTGAAGTTGAAATCTTTGATGTGTGGGGAATAGATTTTATGGGTCCATTTCCTATGTCTAACCAATTTAATTACATATTGTTGGGGGTGGATTATGTATCTAAATGGATAGAAGCTATTCCTACAAAAACTAATGACAACAAAGTGGTAATACAATTTATAAGAACAAATATATTTGCCAGATTTGGAATACCTAAAGCTATTATCAGTGATAGAGGAACTCATTTCTGTAATAGAAGTTTTGAAGCCTTAATAAAGAAATATGGAGTAAACCACAAAATTGCAACATCATATCATTCGCAAACAAGTGGACAAGTAGAAAATGCAAACAAACAAATTAAGTTAATCTTAGAAAAAGTAGTAAATCCTACTAGAACGGATTGGGCTAATAGATTGATAGAGGCTAATAGATTGATAGATGCACTTTGGGCTTATAGAACTGTTTATAAAATGAGCTTAGATATGTCACCTTTTAGGCTAGTATATGGAAAAAGTTGTCATTTACTTGCTGAAATAGAATATAAAGCTTATTGGGCATTAAAAACTCTGAACACTAATTTAAGTCAAGCTGTTGAAAATAGAAAAATGCAATTAATTGATTTAGAAGAATTTAAAAATGAGGCTTATTCGAAGACTTTAAGAGAAAAAGAGAAAATGAAATTCTAGCATGATAGAAAAATTATTCCAAAAAGCTTTGAAATAAGACAAGAAGTATATCTTTATATGGCTAGACTCCATAACCATCCAAGAAAATTAAGATCTAGATGGACAGGACCTTACATAGTTCGAAATATTTATCCTTATGGAGCTATTGAAATTGAAAATCCTAAAAATCAGAATATATTTAAAGTAAATGTACAAAGACTGAAACCTATTTTGAAAATACCAAAAGGCTCCTTTGGAATTATAGAAGAAGTTAGAGTGGAGGACTACTTGAGCTTTACTTAGTAAGAAATTAGATTTTAGGTTTATAAAAAAAAAAAAAACACACATTAAAAAAATATATAATATAAAAATCATTGATGTTCAATCGATTGGATCCATCGGTATGACCGGAACATAAAAAATATGTATATTAATTTTTAGAAAAAAATGTTGGTTTTACTGGAACATAGTATTGGTTCAACTAGAAAAAATATTTAGGTTTGACCGAAACATAGTATCGGTTAAAAAAAAAGAAAAACTATTATCTGTAGTATTTTTATTATTATATTTGCTTGTACGGGGAGTCCGTTGAGTTACGCTTAACTCAACGAGCTTACTCCATTGAGTCTTGAGTTAGTCAACGAGCTTATTCTGTTGAGTTAACTGTAACTCAATGGAGTACTGTAGCTAAGACCACGGATAAAATAGTTATAGTTGGTTCGGGAAATGACCCGATTACCCGCCTAAACTTAGGGCTTATTTAAACTAAAACCTAGGGTTTTGGGGGCATTATTTGGCTAATCATTTAGAATCTAGAATAGTAGAAATTAGAGCGATTCCATGCTGTTGTGTAACTCCACGATAAGGAAGATGACACCTAAGTTTTGGGAAGAGGCTGTTGACACATCAGAATTTCTGAAGGAATCAGAAGAATGGCACACGCGATAGAAGATCAGAAATACGACAAGAGAGAAAGAGCTACAGAAGGTAGAATCGGAACTTTTCAATTTCAGAAGAAATTTAGTAGAATTGGGTATACAAATACCTCAAAAAATGGAAACAATAATAAATGTTGCAACAGAAATTGCTGTAAGCAAGGAAAGAAAAATAAGGCCAAGTAATGAAGTTGCCCTAGAATTAATCCAACGTAAGTCCCGACTCTGGTTCAAAAGACGAATTTGTAGACAAGCTAGATGGGCAATCTAGGAGCAAGAAAGGAAAGAAAATGAAGAAGAGGCAACTGAAGAATAGGAGGAACCAACTACTAAAAGACCTGTTCCTGAGGAACAATAGTCAGGACCTCCAGTTCGACCAATAGAGCCATTGCCACGAGTTGCATTTGCTTGGCTGAGAACTGAAGAAGAAGAGAAAGAATTTGCTAGCTTGGTCAAGACAGCAAGAGACCAAGGTGATACTCAAGAGATAGCTACGGCTAAGGCACATATTTTATATGATGCCATTAAGAAAAAAAGGGTCGAAGAAAGGATAAGGGCCCAATACAAAATAAAAGTTGAACAACATTAGGCAGCAACTAAATTAAGTGCTGCAAGAGAGGCTGGTCCTTTGAGACCAGTAGTTATAAAAAGAGTTAAACAGGAAGAGCCAGTACCTGTGGCTCAAAAGCCTACAGAGCCTACTTTTGTAGATTTAATGTCAGAAGATGAAGAGGAAGAACAAGCACAACTAATCAGAAAAAAGAAAAGAAAAAGTGCCTGAATATGAGGAAATTAAATCTGAAGTACCAATTTTTATAGGACCTATGGAGCAAATATTTATAAACTTGCTATCCGATTCTAAGGAGGAGCAAGAGGAGCTGTAGTAGCAGGAGCAAAGAAAAGAAGAAAATCAGGCTGAAATTAGTCTACAACCTATACAACAAGAAGAAACAGAAATTAGGGTAGAAACTAAATTGCCCGTGACTCCATCCCAATCTGTTATAGAATTAGAAAGAACAGTAATAGAATAGATTGGTAGTCAGGAGGAAGAAGAAAGAACAGAAAATGAAGAGGTTGAAAGAAACCATTTGGACAAAAATAACTTTATAGATTCCATTGAAGAGCAAGAAACTCTTCAGCAATTTATGAAAAGAATTTAAGATAGAGTGGAGAGTTCTGCCGGCTCACCACCACAACAAAAGCAAAAGCAAAAATTTAGGAATCTGTAGAGAATGTTCAAATGCAACCTATGTTAGAGGAAGAGCAAGTACAAACCCCTCTAGAACAACAAAGTCACCTTCCTGACCCGACTGAAACAACAATTTTGAATGAAGTACATTTTTGTAGTCAGGAAGCTTATACCAAATACCAAGAAATAAGGGGCTACATCATTATTTACAGTAGACTAGTAAATTGGGATGGAATGCTAGAAATCAAAGATTTATTTGAATTCCAAGGTCTACTGCAATTCATTTCTCAAGAAAGAGGGCATGCAATTTATGAGAATTTAGTGCCTTGTTTTTATGCAAATTTAAGAGAAAGAGAAGGAGGATTAATTTCAAACGTGGAGGAAGCTGATGTACAGATAACACCAGAGCTTCTCCACAACATTTTTGGTTTAAAGAATGAAGGACTAAAAATTTTGGAAGATACAACTACAGTCGAGTGGATAGAACAGCAAATTAAGGATTATTTAGCTATCAATCTTGGTGTACCTTTATTAAACAGATTGAAACATTTAAATGGTAAAGCACACATGGTAGCTAACATTTTGATTAAAAATGTCTACCAATGACAGGGCCATGACATAGAATTAAGTCAATTTGTCAAATGGGCCACATATGCAGTTGTAAACAGGATTCAAATAAATTGGTCTGCAGTTTTTATCTCCAAGCTGAAAACAGTGAAGAAGAAATTATTTTATGAAGATTTGATTCCACTGCTGATGGTGGACTGTATTGATTTCACGAAATGGGCATCAAAAAGGATCAGATCTAGAACCATTTCAGTGAAAGAATACAGAAATTTTGTAGCTGTAGAACTAGCTGTACCTTCTGGAGGAATTACGGGAGTAGTAGAAAGGATTAATCAATTAGAACTTCAGTTAGAAAAACTCCAGAAGGAAGTAGATGAACTAAGGAATACAGATTAAATTGTATTGTTCGTCTACTTATGTAAAATTATATGAAATTGTATGATGTACTTGTAATGTAATTGATTCATATTAATGAACATAAATTTTTCAGATGCAATTTTCATACGTGTTTTGAATGTGAAATGAATGGAATGTATTGACTATTATATATATTTTGTGGAATATTATGAAAGAATGTTTAACAAATTTACAATTTGTTGAATGACAAGATAAATGCTTAAAAATTTCTACATGTTGCAAGGTAAAATGTAAATTCTACATAACATAAAATGACCTACAAGTTAAATCTTTATATAATGTTCAGATTTAAACGAATTTTAATTACAATGATGCATTAATGACATAGATTTAACTTTATTTTAGTTAGCAGAATAAATAAAGAAAAGAATAGAGAGGAACTTACAAGAGTAAAACTTAGAGGTTGCCAAGTGTTAACTCAACGAAGTAAGTCCATTGAGTTAAACGTAACTCCATGAGGTCAGTAATATAATATAAGGTCACTCCGTTGAGTTATCTGTAACTCAACGAAGTTAGACCGTGGAGTTAGCAACAGTAACCGACTATGTTCCGTTGACTTATTTGTAACTCAATGAGGTTAGTTCATGGATTAAGCAGAATGGTTATTCTTTTAACCACGAACGAAACTTCGTCGGTGTAGCGGTTACCAAAATTTGAAATTAGTAGTGGTACATGTACCCATAAAAACAGGAACCACGATGCACGTTGCAAGACACATTCTTGCAACGAGATTTATTTACTTTATGAATGTGCAGTATATATATAAAACAGAATGTTATTTATGAGTTACTAGCACTTTTAAAAGAAAGGAGAATGTGTTGGAGGACCTAGAAGGACAAGCAGCTGATTCAACTTTATCCGACAACAAATATTTATTGAATGGAAAGCTTCAGACTGGTATGTAATTAATCTTCTACTATTTATTTATGAGCACATGGATCCGTTCTCTAAGCACTAAATGATTAGTAAGAACACCTACCTAGGAATTTTCATTGCAGAGGAGTACTGTAAAATTTTCTGAACTGAACTTTAACGGAATTCTTTAGGGTGTAGCTAACCTTTCTTTAAAAGAGAACGTAGAGGTGGCTGCTCCAGTAGAAAAACCATTAGGAGAGATTCTGTATCCTGAATTAGTTGATGAACCTTCATGTATTCG
This sequence comes from Cymodocea nodosa, assembly GCA_036874045.1. Classification (NCBI taxonomy): domain Eukaryota; kingdom Viridiplantae; phylum Streptophyta; class Magnoliopsida; order Alismatales; family Cymodoceaceae; genus Cymodocea; species Cymodocea nodosa. The sequence goes on along the minus strand of JAZBRI010000003.1, from coordinate 16,310,083 downwards.
ATTGCCAAACTTTGAGGGAGATAGGTTTGAACTGAAATCTAATTATATAAGTCAATTGCCACATTTTCATGGATTAGAAAGAGAGGATGCCCATTATTTCCTTAGAGAATTTAATGAAGTTTGTCAAATGATGAAAATGTCGAACATGAGTATAGATGCTATTAAACTTAGATATATCCCTTTTTCTTTAAAAGACATAGCTAAGAGATGGTTATATACGCTATCGCTTGATTCAATTTCTACATGGACTGAATTTTACTTTATTTTTCTAGAAAAATATTATCCAACACATCAAACGATTAAAAAGAAGAAAGAAATATTCATGTGTAGCCAAAAACAGGGTGAATCATTTTGGAAATATTTTGAAAGATTTAAAGATTTATTGACTCAATGTCCACATCATGCAATGAGTAAAGCACAATTAATAGGTATAATTTATGAAGGCATAGATGTTTCAACAAAATCTTTGTTAGAATCTACTTGTCAAAATGGATTTTTAAAGTTATGTAGTGAAGAAGCATGGGCATATTTAGAAAACTTTGTAAAAAGAACTGCATAGTGGGAAAACTCGGCTGAAGCTATTGTAGATAAAAAAATATTGCCAAAAGGAATGCATGAAATAGATTCAAGTACAATGCTTGAGGTGAAATTAAATGAATTAACAAAGAATATAGAAGAGTTATCATTAAATCAAAAGCTAGCAGAAAAGAATGCAAAAATAAATGATTTAGATATTATTTATGCTAGAAACTAGAGAGATAACTTGGGAAATTCTTATAATCCTAATTAGAGAAATCACTCGAATTTATCTTGGAGAAACAACAATTTCCAAGGAGGAGAACATATAAATGAGAAGAACATAAGTTATGAAGCATTAATTGAACAAGGATCTAGAATAGAGAAATTAGAAAAGATAATCAAACAATTAAACAATCGTCTAGATTTTGTATTTGGAAATGCTGCAATTCAAAATCAGAATAGAAATATACCACTTAGATAGAAGGAACCAATGGAAGTTAGACCTACTAGAGGATTTCCAATACAAGCAATACCTAACCCTATCAATAGATCTGTTAATGAAATTTATACCTCTTCTGGGAGGGTAGCTGAATGAAGTAGTATAACTGAAGCAACTATCTGTATGTATATATGTTTTTATTATTAGTTAATAGTATCGTAGAGTTAGTCCTTAACTCAACGAACTTAGTCCGTTGAGTTATTCCTTAACTCCACAAGGGTGTGTAGTAGTTATGTTAATTTTTGTCTCTGCTAAATTTTTGTTCGTGTTATATAGAATCGATAAATGGAATTGATGCAATTACCGTTGGATGCACTAAGGGAAGTACTGAGTAATTTATCAGCTAAAGATCTGTGCAAGCTATGTTGTGTATCAAAGGAATTCCACCTAATACATTAGAAGGCATAGATCATATAATGGGGATAGATGAAGGATTAATCATATACAGGACGAGACCAAGGTATGCAAGTTTATTATTACCTGATATTTTGATAAGAAATCCTATAATAGGAGAAGAATGGAATATAGGAAGACCTAATAGATTTGAAGTACCAATTGTAAATTGTGGATCGAGTTTGATTTTTTCTGATAAAAATTCTACAATTCCTAAAAAATTATATTATTGGAGACCTACAGGAAATTGGGGTGAAGATTTACGCTTAAGTGTATAATTTTCTGAATAGATCTTGGAATAAAAATATTATGATATTATCTAGGACGGAAATCATTAATTAACCAAACACATGTCATACTTGATGGATATATGTATCTAGTCACAGATATATCAATAGCATTTGGATCTGATTTATACATAGTGAGCATAGACAGCTATGATGAAAATATAGAAATTTTACCTATTCTGAGAGAAATAGCTAAACCACCATCTGAAGAATTTAATAAAATTCAAATAGGAATGTGGTATAATGACGAATATGATCCTACTTTATGTCTGATAAGATGGTGGGATGAATTGATGAAATTTCAAATATGGATTATGAAAGACATAAATGAATGGAAGTGGGAAGAGGAGTATATTGAAATAGATGTAGAAATAGAAACTGCTACATTACCCTGGAATCAAAAAGCATCCCTTTCTGCATTTCATATCATTAATGGTAATACACTTGTATTTGGAATTTATAATATATTACATGTTTACAAATTAAGAAGGAACAAGAACTGCATTAAAACAGAATTAATAGCAAGAAGAACTATGCCTAAAAAGTTTGCTTGGACTGATACATTTATTCCATTTGTTTCTACTTTTCAATCATGTTCTTAAGCTGTGATTTTGTGTGTTTAATGTTGTGTGTATTCTATGTTTATGTTTAAAAAAAAAAACAAATTTTTTTGAAGTTTTCATGTTTATTTTATAAAAGAAAAAAAAAAATATCAATCTAGTTCGTTGGTATCTATTCTGGGAAATCAACTAGTTGCTTGTGAGCCACCAAAGGCATAGGAGCCTGGGTTCCACACAAGACACTGATTTATTAATATCTGTTAAATGTTATTTTGTTTTACATTCTGCTTTTATCTGTGAATGAAAAGTTTTTCAAAATCAAAAATCGGAATATGCAGAAGGAGATACGAACGGAACAAGGTATGTAACCAATTACTTATCCTGAATTTTAAATCAACAAAACTGTATTCATGCCTGCTACAATTACTGTACTTATTATCAAATCTTTTACATTGAGGACAATGTAAAATGTAGGTATGGGGGGGAGGTAATTAAAGTAGCAGCCATGTAAGTTTGTTAATTAAAGGAATTAAAATGGTACTGCATAGTTGTGGAAATTGAAAATTTTTATGAACTTGCTGTAATTATCCGATAATTGAGAGTGTAGAATTTTTATAAATTGTAACTTCTTGAATGCTATATTTAGAAGGCTATATAAGATGCTATAGAATTTACTATTTATGCAAATCTAGATATAGTATCTTATGTTTTTTTCTGAATTTCATGAGTTTAATAGTTTCACGATTTTAAAATGAAATCAGAATGCTTAATGAAAAATCAATAAATTATCTGAAGTCCTGAAAGAGCTGAGATGTGAACTCTAGATTAAATGAAACATATATGATGAAAGATACATTTAATTTGACTGATTGAACTTATAGAATGATTTATGCGTAGATCTTATTAAACTACAGAAAAAGTATGAGCCTATTGTTGTGGATTCATATTTTCAGTAAATGATAGAAGTAGGACTATATGAGATTGGTGTTTTACTACATCTGTATTAATGAAACACATACATATATAGCATGTGATGAATGTTTTGTTTTGTGTTTGTAGTTTGATTGAAAAAAAAAAAAGGAAAAATTTGAGAGTTTATTGACTTGTTTGATCATGAGCCTTTTGTACTTGAGCAAATAGGTATGTAAGGATTATTGACCTGAAAAAGGACTCTTGAAATCTGGCAACCTAAGATCCTGATCAGATCTGGGATTGTTGACTCAAAGCTCGTTACATGGGTACATTAGAAAGTTCTTGTATGATTCAAGCTTGTCAAATTAACTTTTAAAGTATGAAAAAAAAAGAAAAAAAAAGAAAAAAAGAAAAAGAAAAAAAACATATACTCTTCTGAAAAGATACAAGTGTTTTGTGAAATACAAATATCTTATGAATCGAGTATATTTTCTGTTATCTAGAATTGCTGTAATATGAATCTAGAATTGACTTTTAAAGTTGTTTAAGGGAGATACAATTCTTTATTCTACTTGTCTTAATCATATTGAATTGGATTGTACTTTGATTCATATGTTGTTGAAATTTCTTCTAGAAATCTTATTAGAAAATTCAGGATGGCAGATGATGAAAAGAAGAACAAACAATAACATAATTAACACCTATGTGATGATGATATACTTTGTATGTAATTTACATATATTCTAAGTATATTTGCAGGTTGATTACTGAAACATACAGAATATATTCTTATGTTGAACAAAAGAAAAAAAGAAAGAAGAAGAATTAGTTCTAGCACCTTTTGAAAGACCAATTAATTAGATCTTAGTTTGCTAAGGGACTAGCAAAATTTAGGTATGGGGGAAGTGTTTAGAATGAAAAAGTACATATTATTAACGGTTAAATGATGGTTAATTGCATAATATTTAGCTTATCATATGAGAATTAAGCCATTATGTTATAATTGCACTGTTATATGCTTTAATTGAAGAATATACTTAATTTTGGGGAATTAATGTCAATTTAGTATATTTCTGAACTATCGGTAAGTTGTAGGCTGTGAAATTCTTAAGTATCCGAATTTTCTGATATTTCGGATAGTTATGTTTAACATACCGACCATATTTCGGACAGTTATGTTTAACAGACCGAACATGTCAGATAGTTATGTTTAAATTGCCGAACAGTTATGTTTTGAAAGAATATTTTATTATTTCCTAAAGTACACGTGTCAAAACCATAATGCATGACTTAAGTGAACTTTCAATGAGTTATCTATAACTATCCGAAATTGCAGTTGGGCATCAGACAATTATATGTGTAACTCTCTGAAATATCTTTTTATTTATAAAATAGCTGTGGACATGTGTCATGTTCTGGGAAAGTGACTTAAGTGGATTTTCGGTGAGTTATCTCTAACTATCCGAAATGCATTTGAGCATCGGATAGTTAGCTCTGTAACTCTCCGAAATGTTATTTTATGATTAAACTACTGTTGACACATGTCGAGATCTGGTAGATTTACTTAAGTTATATATCGGTGAGTTATCTATAACTATCCGAAATGCATCTGAGCATTGGATAGTTAAATTTATGCACGTGTTTTATAGTTAAATCAACAAAGAAAGTCCGTTGAGTTATCTGTAACTCCACGAACTATATATTTTCTAATATGCCACTGTAGCGGTTGTAGGAATAGATAGTTGGAAGAGAAAAAAAACCACGTTTGCACGTAGCACGTAGGGAGAAGAAATCATCGCCGTTGATATGAATGAAGGAAATCCAATCGACCATTCAAGCAGAAGCAGTTACTACTGAAGAAATATAAAAGAAAAGAAGAAAAAGAAGAAGAGGTGTGATCGATGGATGGCCAGTGTGTACAGAGGAGGAGCACTAAGTTTTCTGTAGATAGTATCGGCAATTCTCCAAAGTACCACACGAACTATTGTTACCACCACCACAATCACCAACCATCGGAGGTCTGTGAGAATACTTTCTTGATGTCGGGTCGATTCCGAGCCAAACACAGTGCCTAACAACCACTGTGAGGAGTGATCGCGTCGCGGGAAGGGAAGCCATTTTCACCAAGCGCCGACTCATATTTCAAGAGATCGTAAAGCTTTTAGCCTTAGCTTCGGGTTGATGCTTGTATGCTGAAGAGGAGATCATCTTGCAATTCTGGACACGCGATTCTATAGGGAGAGGAGACAGAATTGTAAGTGGTTTAATTTTCAGTGGTGTAATCGCGTTGCAAGTAGTGTTGGAAGTATTTACTGTCATGTGAGATTACTTTACATTTCACCTTTCGCCCATTTCCATGTTCATATTAAAACAAAAATACCAAAAACAATTTATCTATGTTTGTATGTTGTATTTGAGTGTTGTATTGTTTGTGTTGTATCGTAATTAATATTATCTTTGTCAATGTTGTGATTGTTTTATGTTTATTTTAGTTTTACAGTTTACTGAAATTGGTTCGTTCAAAAGACTTAAAGATTTTAATGGTTACTGTTTGAATTATCTGAATGTTAGTATGCTTAATGATAAATCCAGTGTTTACTAACATTAAAGAGCTTAATTGATGTTATTTACGATCTGTGGAATCGCCCAATGGTTGGCTGAATTCCTTTGTAAATAGCAGTATTAAAAAGAAAAGACAGGCTCGTGGAGTTAACTTAAGTCCATGAGGTTAGTCCGTTGAGTTAGCCATAACTCAATGAACTTTGTCCGTTGAGTTAACTATAATTCAACGGAGAGCTTATTGAATATATAAATTTGATTATTAACAAACAAACAGTTCTCAAGTTCTTCAGCAATTCCCTGTGGGATCAACCTGTACTTGCACACTGATACAATAGACACTGTGCACTTGCAGTTAAAGTACAAATTGGAATTAATATCTAAATTGTATTAAAGGTTGTTTGTTTACTTCTAAAAGAAAGAATAGGTATAAAGATAAATTAACTAAATAAAAATAGAAGTAACAAATCCAAGTTTTTCTAGTGTAGTGCTGGGAAAACACAAACAGAGATCCTTGGAATCTTGAATAGATGTGGACTTCTATTTCCACTCAACAGTTAAGCTCCTCAGGATCTTCTGTACCTGTTCACGTGAAGAGAATTCCTTTCCCAAACCTTTCAAACTGTTAATAATTTCAATAAATCTTGAAAACATTTCAGTTATGTTTTCATTATCATTCATTTTAAACAATTCTAGTTTTCTCAACAAGATACTGATTTTTCTATCCTTAACTTGGCTTGTACCTTCTTGAGTAACTTGAAGGATTTTCCAAGCCTTATGAGCAGACTTACATGCAGATACTTTATTATATTGATCACTAGTTAGTGCACAATAAATGGCATTCAGCCCTCTAGCATCCAACTGGATGAGTTTCTCATCCTCCTCAAACCAGTTCATAACATCACTAGTTGGAAGTGTAGTTCCAAGAACAACAATCTTCCAGAGTTTAACATCAGAACTCCTAAGGAAGCACTCCATTCTATTCTTCCAATAGTTATAATTGGAACCATCAAATAGAGGAGGTTTGTGGATGTTTTGTCCCTCAGCAAATTGAGCCATAAATCTAGATGGTTAAATCTTATGAAGGATTAACCAAGCTTTGATACCAATTGTTTGGATTGGTAGACTCACTAGAGAGGGGGTAAATGGTGAATGTGTGTAATTTTTTATATTCTTTTGATTGTTGAATCGAATGATTCAACAGAAATGAAATGAGATGAAACTAAACGAATGCAAAGTAGTAAAGAAAGATAACACACAACAAATTTTAGGTGGTTCACCAACTTGGCTAGTCCACCCCCAAGATTCACTTGGCTTCACTAAGTGTTTCAACACTTACACACTTGCTTTCAGGTCAAAGCAAGAACCAACAACATAGAAGTTTTCAGGTATAAACTTCAATAAACCAACCTTTAGAGTTTTCAGGTCGAAACTCGAGCCAACAACTGAATGTAGCTTTCAAGTTGAAGCCACGAACAAATAGCTTGAGTCTTTCAATCAGAGTTTTGGCGCATAGAGCTTTTTCTACAGTAGATCTTTAGAATATGCTTCACTGTTTGCAGACTTAAGTACAATTGGAATTGGAGTATAGCTCACTGTATGTGGTATCTACGCTATCTCTGTATTTTCCTCTCTTAAACTCCTCATATTTATACCAAAGGTATAACGATCATATTTTTCTTTCAATAGATGTATGCTGCTGTACTTGGTAAATAATCAGACCTAAATATGGTAAGTTACTATTCTGTCTGATGTTCAGTAAGTAACCTTCCAAAAATCTCAGGCTTTCGGATGTTTATAAAAATAACTTACCAAAAAGCATCCATAACTTACTGATTCATCACTCATATTTTGTTATCTGAGTCACATGAGGATTTTAAGTTGCTCATGTGTAATGTTAAGTGTTCGGAGTCTTAAATTTAACTTACCGAAAAGAGCTCCTGACTTTCAGATAGTTAACTATTGTAACTCTCTGAACTTTCATTTAAGTCTCCGACATCTGTCCCTTTAAATCTACACGTGCATAAAATCATAACTTAAGTTTCGGATAGTTAATAATTTAACTCACCGAAACCTTCCCATTTTTCTAACTCTCCGAAAACCCATTTGGACATCTGTTTGGAATTCTGCACGTGAGAAATTCACTGACTTAAGTTTCGGATGGTTAAACCATAACTCACCGAAACTCTCTTGAGATTTCGGATAGTTATCTTTCTAACTCTCCGAAAACTTAAATGATCTTCTTTCTGGAATTCTGCACGTGGCAAATTCAATAACTTAAGTTTCGAATAGTTAAACTATAACTTACCAAAACTCTCTTTGAAAATTCGGATAGTTATCTAACTCTTCGAATTTCCCTTTTAAGCTTTCAACTACTGGCTTCTCCATTCTGCACGTGCGTAATAAGATGACTTAAGTTCCAGAAAGTTATACCTGTAACTCTCCGAAAAACTCGAATAGTTATCTAACTCTTCGAAAGAAAACTCAGATAGTTATGTAACTCTCCGAAAGAATTCTTTAAGATTCTGTTTTGTATTTCTACACGTGGTTAATTGAATGACTTAAGTTTCAGATAGTTAGCCTTTCTAACTTTCCAATTTTCCTTTTTCTTTCAGATAGTTAACTCCATAACTCTCCGATCATTCAACCAACTTAACTATCTGATTAAATAACTTTCTGAAGACTTTGTAAAATCGGATAGTTATCCTTCTAATTGTTCGATGGACTTGCTGCTATTTTACTCTTCAGATACTTGGACCTGTAATTGTCCGATTTTCTTGTAACTTTAAGGCAGTATCATCTGGAACCTTCTCCATCTGTTCGTTTGCTTGGAATTTGTTCTATCTACCTTCTAATCTAATGCTGCACTGACATAACTATGGAATACAATATGTTTCCTCACATAAGTTTTGCATTATCAAAATACTTGGGTTCTAACACACATGACACTTAGCATGGGGATCTAAATCCAAAAAATAGCCAAGTTACCTTAATTAATTTAGTGATTGTATTCCTATTTGCTAGACTGAATGTTTCATGATTAGAAAATTTAGCGGTATTTAATATGTGAAGGTGAAAAATAAGGAAAAGTGGTTGGAAGCAATAAGACTCAAGATATTTAACCTAACCTTGTCCAAATGTTTTTAACTTTCTACACTTTCCCATTTTTCAGTACTGTTAAAGTGATTGCAATTGTTAAAAAAAATAATAATAAATGGAATGTTTGTTGCAAAGAGCAACTAACACCAATCTTGACAAAAGAAAAAAAACCCTCTGATTACAGTTTCATAATTATCAAAGATCTTCTTTTCTTCTTAGTTAATTACATAACAGACATTGTTAAGGGAAAATATACCTTAGGGTTGCTTCATGGAAATTTCAAACTAGCTGGAGAGAACATATTAAACAATTTTGAATTTTTCTATTCTAAAATCATTAAGTTATAGCACTGAAGTTTATGAAAACCGATTTTTTTTAAGGTTAATAAGGTGAACCATAGGATCAAGTTCTTATACTAAGTGAAATGTGTTATTTATCTTAATGTGGAGCCTTGAATATTTCAATAATTCTCACAAAAAAAAAAAAAATAATAATAATAATTTTAATTTTTTTTAAAAAAAGACTGATAAATATATATATATATATCTAATTATAAAACAAAAATAAAAAAAATTATAAAATACAAATACCACAACAATAATTTTTTTTTGTTGATTTCTTTTATTCAAAAATTCAGGGGCAGTTTATTCTTTTTGATATGTCTGATTTTCTCAACTTTAAGATCTATTTATTTCTTAGTCAGCATATTTTTAGGGAGAGTTATTTTCTTTATCTGGTTAGGTGCGGGAAGTCTTCGGAGAGTTAGCTATTTGTTTTAAGGGCTTTTCAGACAGTTAAGTTGTAACTATTTGAAAAATTCTTAGTTTCGGTAAGTTCCTGTCTTGTGACCTTATTTCTTTTTCAAACAGTTATTCCGTAACTATCCGAAATTCTCCTTCTTTTCGATAAGTTCGACCTCTAACTCACTGATCTCTAGAACTTTCTGATATTTATATGCTTTCAAAGGGTTATCTTCTCACTCTGTCTCAACCTTCCGATTCTCAGATCCTTCGTCTACTTCATCTCTTTTTCGTGCCTTCTCCTTCATGGCTTCATCTGGACATTTTTCTGCCCTCTCTCAGCAAGAGTAAGAACAGCAGATTCAAAGAATGGAATAAGATCTCCAAACAGGTATGGAAGATGTAGGATCGTATGGCTACACAAGAGGGGGGGGTGAATTGTGTATTTTTAATATTTTATGAAATATAATTGAAACTTTAAAACTCAAAAACAAGTCGAGACATTGTTTTCATAAAATCATTTTTATTCAAGGTTTCAATTACAATATATAATTCAATTCTCCTTAGAAATTGTAGATGCAATTATATTTCGATACCATGTATCATCTAAACAATTTCATAACTACAAACAGAGAAAACTAATTTGCGGAATTTAAAACTTTTCTCCCTGTTTGAGATCTTTCTTCTTCTTCTTTTTCTTCTTCACCAATTCTTCAGTGATGAATATCTTGTCTTTTCATGCTTCACCAAATTTGCTTTCTTCTGATACTTCAAATCTTCAGTGACGAAAATCTTACCTTTTTATGCTTCACTGAACTTTCTTCCACTTGAGAGATTTTTCCCGAAGAGGTGTTTTTGATCCCTGAAAAAGATTTTTCTTTTGGTGTGCAAGGATGGTTTGATCCTTGAATAGATTTTTCGTTTTGTGTGCAAGGATAAATTGATCAACGAGAATTCTATGCCTTTTATACTGTATCTTCATTTCATGCATATCCTTCACGTTTAACCACTACCAGTTTTCCACTTCTCCACGTCTTTTCTTTTTCCTTCATCGAAACACACACGTTCTAACCCACGTTTATATTTCAAATTTTCTTTAATCATCAGTCCTGGATCTCTGAAAAAATTTCTTGAAAATAAACTTTCTCGTCCAAAAATTTTTCATCAGTCTAATAAGAAGTCGTTACTTTAATGTTAACTAAATGAGTAACACAAGTATATATATATAACTTAACGTTTCTAACTTAACGAGTTCACCATGTGCTATTTCACGTGACAAGTACTGTAGCTAACTCAACGAACTAAGTTTGTGATGTTATGCTATCTCAATGAACCATCTCTGTTGTGTTATGATAACTCAACAAACCAATAATAAACAAATGTTTTTATAATAAGAATTTTACCACGTGCAAAAATAACAACTTAAGTTTATAACGCTAACCTAACGTGTTGCCTTAGTGTTCAATATAGAAACTCAACGCATTTAGTTATGTTAACTTAATGAGTTAAACATGTGCACCTCACGTGATACAATACAACATTCGTAACTTATAATTTCACCACGTGTATAACACTAACTTAACGAGTTCGTCTCTTCTTTTACTCACTAACTTAATGAGTTATCACGTGACCTATTTTAACCTTTAAGCCTCTAACTTAAAGAGTTCTCACGTGACCTCTATACAAACAAAACTCTAACTTAACGAGTTGTCTAAACGTGCACTGTTCATGATATAGAAGATATAACATTAAAACATATCATGCTTTTCAATAAAAACACACGTTAACTTAACATTTAGCTAAATGAGAAATTAATGCAACGAAACGACTAGTTATTAACTTCAGATCCAATACAGACAAGTATTTATATCAATAAGCTTTTTTTGTATTAATTGATGATTTTAATTTCTTTTCACAAGCAATAGTAATCGAGCAAATATGATTATTTTCATTCAGCACACATCATCAAAACAAAAATACTCAACAATCTCCCCCTTTTTGATGATGACAAAACCATATTAAATCAATTATGAAATATGTTTAACTCAACAAAGCACCTTCGTTGGGTTAACTTTTAATTCAACAAACTTGTTTGTTGACTTAAGTTCACTTAAGCTTATTTCTATTGTTTGTGTCAATTTTACCTCTCAGAACTAAAACTCTCAGATGTCAATAATTATATAAGTATCAGTTTTCTAATTATCATCTGTCAGATTACAATAACCATTTAAATAGCATCTCCTTTTATAATATATATATATGCAATTAAGATCATAATCTTCTTTTTATAATATTTCTCCCCCTTTTTGTCATTAATCAAAAAGATAATTACAGAGAATATATATATATATATAAGAGATATAATTACAACAACTATTTCTGTAAACAAGAATAATAATTGAACACATTTACAGAAAAATGTATTGTTCAATGAATCAAACAAGTAATACAAATATTACATTTTGTATTCAGAAACAAACAAAAACAGTTATCGACCCCTCCTAAGTATACCACTTATAGCATTACATATTTTATCTCCTAGATGCCTAATATCATTTCTGATGTCGTTAAGCACTACATCTAAGTCAGGAGGTAGCTGGGTTTGCTGTTCTGCTTGAACTGAATAACTTTGTTGTTGTTGTTGTATATGGTCTGTATCAGGTTGTTGTTGTTGTCGTTGAGGTTTATGCATGGCCTGGAATTTCTGCAAATCTTTGTCACTAAATGATCTCATGCCTTTAGTTTCAGAGGGCCAGTCGAATAAATTCAATTGGATTGCAATGAGTCTACATACAGCATCACCATAAAATAACTTTGAACTCATATGCTATAGTTGAGAAGTGAAAACATCAAACCAATTGATTTGAATTCTATTCAACAAGCTATAAGTTGCATATAAACAACTTCTGCTGACTTCCATATTGTGTCCAACTCTCTGAAATAAATTTGCATGCAATATATTTGCAATAAACCTTGCCTCTGCATTTAGATTTTCCATTAATCTCATTTCAGAATATACATCTGGAATTTTTGATAAAGATTGAATGTTCCATTCTAGTTGTCTTATTATGTCAAATCTGTTGGTAACAACAACACCTTCATTCTTTAATCCTAAAACTTCAAAAATTAACTTAGGAGACAATATAAACTCCTGTTCATTTATTTAAGTTTTCAAAAAATTTCCATTCTTGACCAGATTGCTATAAAAAGCTGTAATAAGCTCTATGTATTGCTTCCATTTCGTTCCTACTGGCAAGAATTTAATGAGGCCTTGAAACTCAAATAGATCTCTTATTTCCATCAAATTTCTGAATTTTATTGGACGAGCATGCAGAATCTGACATGTAATCAGATTATTGTAATTTTGCAATACTTCTTCAGATCTAAAATAAATTGTATTACCTTGAATTTGTAATATTGTGCACAAAGAAGGTGATACCTGAAGCCGTGATTCAGAGTTTAATTCATCATCAGGAACCTCTTCTTCAAAATGAATGTCATGTTGTTCCTCTTCCCAAATATTATCTTGAAGCTGCTCAGGTAAGCTTGATTCTTCAGCTTCAATAGTGTTAGGAACATTGTCAATATGCGCAACATTCATCTGTTCAGTCTCTATAGAATGTTCAGAGTACAATTTTTCCACAAATTCTACAGCTGGTGTATCTGTCTGTAATTGTTCATTTTGTTCAACAGATATTTCCATTGATTCATGCTGTGAATTCTCAGACTCTGCTTCTATAGATTCTGTAAAAGGCTGGTTAACTTTTAGCTCTTCTGGAGTCTTAACATTTTCAATATCTGCTACTCTAGACAATTCAGCCTTTGAACTAGTTACTACCTCAACATTATCAATTATATCTGCAATAACTTGTTCAATGTCAGGTTCCTGATGCTCTGATTTGTCAATTTCTGCATCATCAGGACTTGTACTAATAGAAAAACTTGAGCTCATATTTGACTTGGATTTCTTCTCAAGTTTTCTAGCAAGGGAAAATAAAGTCTCATTATCTTCATCAGTTTTAGTGTGTTCAGAACTGATGAGTTTATCAGATGCACAATAAGGTACAATGTCTAGACATACATTGTCCTTTGGAAATAAATTTTCATTTGATTTTCCTTTTTCAAAAGACTTTGTTTCCTTAGACATAATTTTTCTGACTTTCCTTCTTCTATAACATTTTTGTTTCTACTTTTCAAGTATTGCTGTTTTCTTTTCAAATTGCTCCATAAAAGTTTTCTACTTTAATTCTTCTAAGGCATTTTCTATTGCAACGGCCTTTCGAAGACTGTCAACTTTTGTTGTCTACAACAATATCTGATTCTACTTGTTTTGAATATAAAGGAGTAGGGATAGCTGATTCATACTCTTCCTCAAATGCATGTAGTCTTGTACCGTTTATAGGAGTTTGAGGAGTTCTATTTGATGAACCTACACCTTTTTCCAAATATTTTGCATACTATTCCAAAAATGCAATCTCAACACATTTCATTCTGTATTCTCTATCAAATTTACTACGAATACCCATGTATGTAATATTTGCATTAGTATGTTGAAGTTCTTGTCTAACTTCATCTAATATTCCTTGAGGAAAGAATTAATCTTTATAAAGTTCTGCTAACCTTTTGTCCACTCGAAATATTTTCTTGAACCAAGTACGTGGAACTTCATCATTCTCTATTTCTTTTCCTTTTGCATCTCTTCTGCTTTTGCCTTTTCCTCTGCCACGACCTTTGTAGAACTTGGAGACCATCGTCGCAGGTTGTAATAGTAACAAGTGGGAAAGATTTTCTTGACCAAGTTTACAAATAACCTAAGTCCCCGTGTAATAAGTGTTTAAATAGGGTTTTTAGGCGTATAACTCAACGTGAAGAGAAGTCGGGTTTAGAAATTAAATAAATATTGAATAAAGTTTATTCAATCAAGGTACCCGAAATATTCAAGTATAACTAGTTGAGTTAACTAACCTAACGAGTAAAACGCTGTCTAGAGGCAGTTTTACACGTTACCTTATCTAACATAACGTCTAGTTAGTACACAACAATTTTCGAATGCTTTCAACTGAACCATTCCGAAAGCAACACATATGCTAAACTTAACATTATCTTGAGAACATTGTAAACTATTTGAACATTTTGTCCTTTGAATCTAAAATAGTTTATTTGTCTTTTTAAATTATTTCATCAAGATTTTAAGAGGACATTAATTCAGATTAACTAAGATTTGTATTCTAAATTATATTAATCTGTTTTCGACATTGTTAATCCTCCCCCTACAAATATACTTCAAATATAGTCAATCAAAATACAAAATATACTTGTAGTGACAATAGATGTTAAGTATAACTATACTTTTACATTTTCTTTTTAGAAACTTCCGTTATCTTGACATCATCAAAAATGATTTCCAGAATCAATTCCTACTATATATGAATCAAAACACAACTTTGAATTCACTTTGATTAATTCAAGGAGAATAAAAGAATGTATCTCAAATAAACGTTTTCAAAAGTACTAATGTTGATTCAATAAATTAGTAGTCATATTAGTATAAACTATATGCGATTCGAAGATATCTGTAATTAATGAAACAACTTTTTCTTTTCAAAACAGTAAATATTGATAATTTTCTTTAAAAGTTAGTTTGAAAACCTTGAATCATACAAGAGCTTTCTAATGTACCCTTGTAATGAGCTTTCAGTCAACAATCCCAGATCTGATCAGGACCTTAGGTTGCCAGATTTAAAGAATCCTTTTTCAGGACAACAATCCTTACATACCTATCTGCTCAAGTACAAAAGGCTCGTGATCAAACTGATCAATAAACTCTCAAAGATTTTCACTTTGTAAGCACTTTTCATTTTAAGCACAGTATATATGTATTCCATTAATACAGATGCAATAAAACACAAATCTCATACAATTTTTACTTCTATGATTGTACTGAGAATATGAATCAGTTTCAATAAGCTTATACTTTTGATTAACAGTTTAAGATGAGTTACATATAACTTATTCTACAAGTTTAATCAATTAAGTCAAATTTATGCATGATCATATGCATTTTCCTTGATTCAAAGAAAACATTTAATCAAAATTTTAGAATGTCAGAAGTATTTAATGTTTTTCATTTACACTTCCACTTAAAATCGTAAAAACCATTAAAATTGATAAACTACTTAAAATCAATAAGATACTACTATGGTTTTACAATAAATACATAGTATCTTAAGTAGCAGTTTAGATATTACTTTAGATATTTATAATAAGTATATAATATCTATGAGGTGAACAACATCATCAATAATATTTATCTTTTTATGTGGAGTTTAAGCATTTTACACATCACATAGCCTACAAATACCTAAATTTAATCTAATGTTGCATAATGTATTTTCGTCTAGAGGTTTTGTAAATATATCAGCTAATTGATTTTTACTAGACACAAATTCTAATTTAATTTTTCCTTTAATTACGTTATCTCTTAGAAAATTATGTCTAACCTCTATATGCTTTGCTCTTGTATGTAATACAGGATTTTTGGAAAGATTTATTGCAGAACTACTGTCACAATAAATCTCAGTTGTATCATAAGATAATCCAAAATCTTCTAAAGTTTGCCTTATCCACAGAATTTGAGTGCAACACGGTGCAGTAGCAACATATTCAGCTTCTGTAGTAGAAAGTGCTACACAGTTTTGCTTTTTACTAAACAATGACACCAAATTATTTCCCAATAATTGACATGTGCCACTGGTACTCTTTCTATCAGATTTAGATCCTACATAATCAGCATCAGTATATCCTATAAGATCTATTGAACTATCCTTAGAATAATACAATCCAAAATTTTTAGTTCCTTGTATATATCTAAATATTCTTTTAACTACAATTAAGTGTGATTCTTTAGGATTAGATTGAAATCTAGCACAAACACACACAGCAAACATAATATCAGGTCTACTAGCAGTCAAATAAAGTAAAGAACTAATCATACTTCTATATTTTCTTTGATCTATAGATTTTCCTATGTCATCAATATCTAACTTTAAAGTAGTACTCATAGGAGTTCCTCGAATCCTTGTATCATTAAAATTAAATTTCCTAAGCATTTCATCTGCATATTTTTCCTAATTTAAAAATATACCTTTATCCATTTGCTTAATTTGAAGTCCTAGAAAATATGAAAGTTCTCCTATCATACTCACATATAGCATTATTGCTTTTGCAATCATTCTTTTTGTTTTCAGATGTAGTATAATCAAGACCAAACATATTTTTATTAGATGTTAATTTATTTTGGTCATGCTTATACATTTCTATAAGTTCATACCAAGATTTTGTACTTGTATTAACACTTTCTATACATACAAAATCTTTTTTTGCACAAGAATTTTTTGTTTTATCACATGTAGAATGAGTAATTGGTCTAATACCAGTGTATTGAATTACATGCTCAGGTTTCTAAATTTTCAGTTTACTATAATTGTCTGAAATTTTAGAAACAATAGAAACTGAATTTCCAGAATAAGAAACAAGATTTTTAGAAACATTTATAGTCATGTTAGAAGTACAATTTGACAAATCACATTGATTTATATTATTACTGCATGATTCATCCCTTGAAGTACCTACTTCTACATATTTATTACCTTGTTTCATAATAAAAGGAAATTTAGTCTTAGATTTACTTGAACTGCAACAAATAAATCCTTTATTAGCTTGAGATTCTGGATATTCAGGATAATCAAATCCTAAGCCAAATTTATAAGACACCGTAGGGGTACTAGTTAGTTTGTCTAACTTAGTTTGACTTAAATTCCATTTCTCAAAGGTAGAATTTAAATCTTGCTCTCTCAGTTTTAATTTTTCTATCTCTAATTCAAGTTCATTTATATTGCTTCTCAACATTTCATTTTCAGATTCTATCTTTAATTTTTTAGCATTTATATTCTGTATTTGTTCATGCAAGATACATTCATTAAATCTAAATTTTTGCAAATCTCTAGCATGATTTTCATTATCACATTTAAACTTTTCTAAAGTAGTAGACAGTAAACAATTTTCTTCTTCCATAATGGATGAAGATTTTCTAATATTATTATTTTCCAGTTTACATACTTTAAGTTTTTGTAATAATGCATGATTAGTACATAATAATTCATCAAAGTTGAAATCTGAATGACTTTCAGGATCAAATATTACCTCAGACTCATCTACCATGAAGCACACATGAGCATCGTCTTCTAACTCTTGTTCTCCTTCTGAATGTGAAGATTTTGATGCTGATTCCTCAGATTCAGACTCTACAGACGTGTCATCCCAAGTGACCTTCAAAGCCTTTTTCTTGTAAAACTTTTTCTAAGTTCTCTGAGCCGTCTTCTTCTGATTTGTCCTACTTTGCTTTTCATTTTTCCTCATAGGACAATCTGGAGAAAGATGTCCAGGTTTCTTATAGTTGTAACATACATACTTTCTAGATGAAGAATTCTTGTCATTCAATGATTTTGACGTTGAGGGTTTATCATTTTTGTTCCTTTGCTGTTTCCTAACTTTCCACGCTTTCTTGAATTTCCTAGTCAGCAAAATCAAATCCTCATCAGAATCAGTAGATATATCAGAATCTGAATTAATTTCGAAGGCTATTTCTTTCTTCATTTTTAGTTTGTTGTGACTCAATGATTCAGTTAATTGAACTTCATAAGCTGTTAAATTTCCTATAAGTTCATTCATAGTATAAACATTTAAATCTCGTGATTCCTCAATTAATGTTACTTTCTGAGACCATTTAGAACTTAGGGATCTGAGAATTTTCCTCACCAAATCCTTCTATTCAAAATTCTTTCCTAAACATTTTAAAGAGTTTATGATATCAAGAAATCTGGAAAACATCTCAGAAATATTTTCGTCTTCATGCATCTTAAAGAGTTCATACTTATGAATCAACATGTTTATTTTTGTCTCTTTAACTTGAGAAGTACCTTCATGTGAAACTTCTAATGCATGCCACACCTCATAAGCAGATTTATATGCCGACACTTTACTGAACTATTCATAACTCAATGCACAAAATAAAATATTTAAGCCCTTAGCATTCAGAGTTTCATTTTCTTTTTTAGTAATTGTCCAAGTATTATAAGGGGTAGTTAACGGAGTATATGGTTTAGAAATCATGAACCACAACTTATGATCTATACTTTGAAGAAAAACAGTCATCCTATATTTCCAATATTCAAAATGTATTCCATCAAATAAAGGAGGACGATTAAGATTTTGGCCTTCATATAAAGAAAAATTACCATTTCCAGTAGCCATTTTACCTTAAATTTTTCAACCTATTTGATTTTAAACAGTCTAAAAACTTTAAAACAATTTGAGCCTTAAATCAAGAAAGTTAAACGTATACTCAGATATTAATTTCCGTTTAAAAACAAGGAAGGTAGAATAAGCAATGATATTAAATAAGTTGGTATCGATTTTATATCAAAGATTATTAACAATGCTCTGATACCACTTGTAGGATCATATGGCTACACAAGAGGGGGGGTGAATTGTGTATTTTTAATATTTTATGAAATATAATTGAAACTTTAAAACTCAAAAACAAGTCGAGACATTGTTTTCATAAAATCATTTTTATTCAAGGTTTCAATTACAATATACAATTCAATTCTCCTTAGAAATTGTAGATGCAATTATATTTCGATACCATGTATCATCTAAACAATTTCATAACTACAAACAGAGAAAACTAATTTGCAGAATTTAAAACTTTTCTCCCTGTTTGAGTTCTTTCCTCTTCTTCTTTTTCTTCTTCACCAATTCTTCAGTGACGAATATCTTGTCTTTTCATGCTTCACCGAATTTGCTTTCTTCTGATACTTCAAATCTTCAGTGACGAAAATCTTACCTTTTTATGCTTCACTGAACTTTCTTCCACTTGAGAGATTTTTCCCGAAGAGGTGTTTTTGATCTCTGAAAAAGATTTTTCTTTTGGTGTGCATGGTTTGATCCTTGAAAAGATTTTTAGTTTTGTGTGCAAGGATAAATTGATCAACGAGAATTCTATGCCTTTTATACTGTATCTTCATTTCATGCATATCCTTCACGTTTAACCACTACCAGTTTTCCACTTCTCCACGTCTTTTCTTTTTCCTTCATCGAAACACACACGTTTTAACCCACGTTTATATTTCAAATTTTCTTTAATCATCAGTCCTGGATCTCTGAAAAAATTTCCTGAAAATAAACTTTCTCGTCCAAAAATTTTTCATTAGTCTAATAAGAAGTCGTTACTTTAATGTTAACTAAATGAGTAACACAAGTATATATATATAACTTAACGTTTCTAACTTAACGAGTTCACCATGTGCTATTTCACGTGACAAGTACTGTAGCTAACTCAACGAACTAAGTCTGTGGTGTTATGCTATCTCAACGAACCATCTCTGTTGTGTTATGATAACTCAACGAACCAATAATAAACAAATGTTTTTATAATAAGAATTTTACCACGTGCAAAAATAACAACTTAAGTTTATAACGCTAACCTAACGTGTTGCCTTAGTGTTCAATATAGCAACTCAACGCGTTTAGTTATGTTAACTTAACGAGTTAAACATGTGCACCTCACATGATACAATACAACATTCGTAACTTATAATTTCACCACGTGTATAACATTAACTTAACGAGTTTGTCTCTTCTTTTACTCACTAACATAACGAGTTATCACGTGACCTATTTTAACCTTTAAGCCTCTAACTTAACGAGTTCTCACGTGACCTCTATACAAACAAAACTCTAACTTAACGAGTTGTCTAAACGTGCACTGTTCATGATACAGAAGATATAATATTAAAACATATCATGCTTTTCAATAAAAACACACGTTAACTTAACGTTTAGCTAAATGAGAAATTAATGCAACGAAACGACTAGTTACTAACTTTAGATCCAATACAGACAAGCATTTATATCAGTAAGCTTTTTCTGTATTAATTGATGATTTTAATTTCTTTTCAAAAGCAATAGTAATTGAGCAAATATGATTATTTTCATTCAGCACACATCATCAAAACAAAAATACTCAACAGAAGATTTTTCTCCTACAAAAGCTCAACTCATTATTTCTGCTAGAGAAGAAGTCATTGATATTGAGTTAGTTTATGGAACCTCAGAAATTGTCACTCGTTTACTATATTTGGAGAAACAATTGTCTGTTCTTCGTAAATTTCGTCCTATTACCACCTTTGTTAAAAGTGGGAAACCGTTGAAAACAAAGAAGCCTTTCTCAAGAAAATACACCAAACCCTCTACTGGTCATAAGAAATAGAAGACCATGTCTACCCGTTCTTCACAGTGTAGTAAAATAGATTTTGTTGCTCCTAGGGTTTCTAAGGATTCTTCCTCAGATGATGAAGACATATTTACTATCAAAGTTAACTCCTTAGAACCTCAATTTAAATCTATTTATGAGGCTTATGTTAGCTAATTTTTTAGTACTTTTGAGGATACTAGGGCATCTGAGAAACGAGCATTGCATATGGCCCTACACTTACAAGATACTCTAGTAAGGAGGAGAAATCAAGCTTTACTACATAAACTCAGTGAGCAACCAGGAATTAAAATTCAAGAGCCTACAGATCCTACTTGTTATCATGATTTTTCTGATATGGCAGATAAGAAGAAATCAGTGGTTGAACCTGAATTCTTTTTGCCCTAGAAAGGAATTGATTTCAGGCATGTGGCTGGTAGATCATATCCTTAAATTCTTGAGTTTTGTATTGGTACTTTACACCAACTTGCTCCTGCTCCTTCTCACTTGATTTCTTCATTTACTCCAATTTTGCCTACAATTTCCACATCTCCCCTTCCATCTACTCAATTCACATACTCTAGGAGAAGAAAGAAAACACTCTCCTGTCATCCGAGTTTTGCCAAACCTCTATTTGTAAATAAAGATGACTTCAAACCTCTTCCTCCTTCATCTGATGCAGAATCTCATCCAATTTCTTCTCCTCACACTCATATGGTGATACAAGGATTGTATGTAGATTTGGGTTCTGTTTCTGTTCCTCAATCTCCTTCACCTTCTGAAACCCCTCGAGCAGATGAAGATACAGATGTTCCAATCAATTATTCTTTAGATTTGTTATAGAAAAAGTCAACTGCACCTTAGACTGTTTGTTTTCCTTTGATGTAATTTTCTTTGTTTGTTTTATTCTGTAACCATATTGTTTCTTACTCTTCATCAATGAAATTATATTTTATTTATCTTTGAGTATCCTTCAATAACTTATCTCCACTTTTTAATTTTGACAAAGGGGAGAATATATCTATTTACAGTTTTGTTATCATCATAAAGGGGGAGATTGTTAGTTCAATTATTTATCAGTTAATTTTGATGATAAAAACGTGTGGTTTAATTATTTCTACCATATTTTAGATGTCTTTTTATTCAAATGAATATTGGCTAACTGTTTTGTACTCAAAGTCTTTTAAATTAGATTTCAACAGGTTATTTTGTCTACAGTGTATTGATCGGAGAGTTAATTTATAAGTCACCAAACAAAACAAGACAAATCAGATGGTTAAGCTTCTCTCCTGGCTTTTCAGATAGTTATATCAGTAACTATCCGAAAAGTATTTATCTTCAATGAGTTAAGTCTTTTTATGTCCGGAAATAACTTTTATGGTAGGTATCCAAAATCCCTTCTGTTTCGGATAGTTAAGGTTTTTATTTCGGAGAGTTAGTTGTTTCTCTGATTTAATATATTTTTGATTACTTTCTTCTGAAGGACACGTGTCAGTCTCTCATCACTTGACTTAAGTGACTTTTCGGAAGGTTACGATGTAACTATCCGAAAGAATCGGAGAGTTAACTTCAGTAAGTATCCGAAAATAGTTTTAAGCTTTGGATGGTTGAGTTTTCTATTATTTCTGACTTAAGTGACTTTTCGGAAGATTACCTGTGTAACTATCCGAAATGACTTAAGGATCAGAGAGTTATCTTTTATAAGTATTCGAAACATGCCTTCTCTATTGGATAGTTTATTTTTAATATTTTATAATGCTGTTTCAGAAGAACACATGTTTCAATTTTAATACATGACTTAAGTGGTCTTTCGGAATGTTAGTTCTATCTATCCGAAATGTTTTAAGTTTCAGCAAGTTATCTTTCTAAGTTTCTGATTTTCTAAAAGCCTCCGAAGATTTTAGTTTTACAGAAATTGCAACTATTATTAATTGACTATTATCAGTTGCATTTAGATCTGATTTATACATAGTAAGCATAGATAGTTATGATGATGATTTTATAGAAATATTACCTATACCGAGTGATATAGCTAAACCACCATCTATAGAATATGATAAAATTCAATTAGGAATGTAGTATAATGAATATGATGATCCTACTTTATGTTTGATAAGATGGTGGGATGAACTGAGGAAATTTCAAATATGGATTATGAAAGACCTAAATGAATGGAAGTGGGAAGATGAATATATTGAAATAGATGTAGAAATAGAAACAGCTATATTATCTTGGAACAAAAGAGGATCCCTTTCTGCATTTCATTTCATTAATGGTAATACACTTATATTTAGTATTGATAACATACTGCAAGTTTATAAGCTAAAAAGGAAAACGAACTGCATTAAAATAGAATTGATAACAAGAAGAATTATGCCTAAAAGTTTGCATGGACTGACACGTTTATTCCATTTGTTACTACTTTTCAATCATGTTCTTAAACTATAATTCTATGTTTTTAATGTTGTGTGTATTTTGCATTTATTTTTAGGAAAAAAGAAAAGAAAAAATTTTAGTTTTAGTTTTATTTTATAAGAAAAAAACAAAATATCAATCCAATTTGTTGGTATCTGTTTTGAGAAACCAACTGACTTGCTTGTGAGCCACCAAAGGCATAGGAGCCTAGGTTTCACACAAGACACTGATTTAACAATTTATGTTTTGTTATTTTGTTATATATATTCTGCTTTTATTTGTGAATGAAAAGTTTTTCAGAATAAAAAATTAGAAGATATGAAGGAGATACAAAGGGAGAAGGTATGCAATTGATTACTTATCCTGAATTTACATTTAGACTCAATTTATGGAGTTATTCATTAACTCAACGAATTAAGTTCATTGAGTTAGGTGTTAAGTCAACGAAATAATATTCATGCTTGCTACAATTACTGTATTTATTGTAAAATCTTTTACATTGAGGACAATGCAAAATGTAGGTTTAGGGAGAGGTAATTAAAGTAACGACCATGTAAATTTGTTAATTAGAGGAATTAGAATGGTATTGCAAAAGTTCTATGGAAATTGCAAAAAAAAATTTTATGAATTTGCTATAACTATCCGATAATTAAAATTGGAAAATTTTTAAGAATTGTAACTACTTGAATGCTATATTTATAATGCTATATAAGATGCTACAAAATTTTACTATTCATACAAATCTAGATATAGTATCTTATGGTTTTACTGAATTTTATGAGTTTAATAATTTCATGATTTTAAAAAGAAATCAGAATGCTTAATTGAAACTCAGTAAATTATCTAAAATCCTAAAAGAGCTGAAATGTTGATTTTTGGATTAAATGAAATACATATGATCAAGGATACATTTAATTTGATCGATTAAACTTGTAGAATGATTTATGTGTAGATCTTATTAAACTACAAAAAAAGTATGAGCTTATTGATATGGATTCATATTTTTAGTAAATAATAGAAATAGGACTATATGAGATTTGTGTTTTATTGCATCTGTATTAATGAAATACGTATATATACTATGAATGTTTTTTTTTTTTTTTAAAAAAAAAAAAGAGAAGAAAAAAGAGAAAAAAAGAGAGAAAAACTTTGAGAGTTTATTAACTTATTTGATCACGAGCCTTTTGT
Organism: Cymodocea nodosa; assembly: GCA_036874045.1. Lineage (NCBI taxonomy): Eukaryota > Viridiplantae > Streptophyta > Magnoliopsida > Alismatales > Cymodoceaceae > Cymodocea > Cymodocea nodosa. Next base: position 16,285,598 of record JAZBRI010000003.1, on the reverse strand, counting down.
ACTTGAGCAAATAGGTATGTAAGGATTGTTAACCTAAAAAGGAATCTTGAAATCTGGCAACCTAAGATCCTCATCAGATCTGGGATTGCTGATTGAAAGCTTGGTACATGGGTACACTAGAAAGCTTGGTACATGGGTACACTAGAAAGTACAAATATGCATATACTATTCTAAAAAGATAAAAGTGTTTTATGAAATACAGATATCTTTTGAATCAAGTATATTTTCTATTATCTAAAATTACTAAAGTATGAATCTAGAATAGACTTTTGAAGTTGTTTATCTAAGATACAATTCTTTATTCTACTTGTTTTAATCATATTGAATTGGATTGTGTTTTGATTCATATGTAGTTGAAAATTATTCTAGAAATCATATGGAAAATTCAAGATGATAGATGCTAAAAGAAGAAAAAATGATAATATAATTAACACCTATGTGATGCTAATGTATTTTGTATGTAATTTACATATGTTGTAAATATATTTGCATGTTGTAGAGGAGAAAACAAAGTTAAAATAGATTACTGAAAAATACAGAATATCTCTATAGTAGTCAAAATTTATGTATTCTAAAGAAGAACAAAATGAAGAATTAATTCTAGTACTTTAGAAAGACTAACTAGTTAAATCTTAGTTTGCTAAGGGACTAGCAAAATTTAAGTATGGGGGAAGTGTTTAGAATGAAAAAGTGCATAATATTAACGGTTAAATGATGGTTAATTGCATAATATTTAGCTTATCATATAAGAATTAAGCCACTATGTTATAATTGCACTGTTATATGCTTTAATGAAGGAATCTGCATAATTTCAAGGAATTAATGTTAATTTAGTACATTTCTAAACTGTCGGAGAATTGCAAGTTGTGAAATTCTTAAGTATCTGAATTTTTTGTTATTTCAAAGAGTTATATTGCATGTACTAGACAGTTATGTTTTTAACGATAGAAGAATATTTTATTATTTCCTGGAGTACACATGTTGAAACCTTAATGTATGACTCAAGTGGATTTTTGGTAAGTTATTTGTTAACTATTCGAAATGCATCTGGGCATCGGATAGTTAGGTTTGTAAGTGTCCGAAATATCTGAACTTGTTAAGTTAGAATTATTCACATGTTGAATGTAAATGCTTTAGTATATCACGTGAGATGCACATGTTTAACTCGTTAAGTTAGCATAATTGTACGTGTTGAGTTACATGAATACACACTAAGGTAACACATTATGTTAGCAGCTTATTTCTTTATTGCACGTGTTTTATAGATAAATCAATGAAGTAAGTTTGTTGAGTTATCTGTAACTCCACAGACCATTTATTTTCCAATATGCCATTGTAGCGGTTACAAAAATAGGGCATTCGAAGGAAAACCACAATTGCACGTATCACGAAGGAATTCACTCGTGGAAGGAAGAAGAAATCACCATCGTTGATATGGATGATAGAAATCCAACCGATCATCTAAGTAGAAGCAATTACTACGGGAGAAATATAAAAGAAGAGGACAAAAATGAAGAAAGTGTGGTTGGCAGTGTGTGCATAGGTGGAGGACCGCGCTAACTATAGGCAGCATCAGAAGTTCACTGAAGCATATACACCATCACCAAAAATCACCAACACCACCATAATCACCAACCATCGGAGGTCTGTGAGGATACTTTCCTGATGTCAGGTTGATTCTAAGCCAATCACGGTGCCTGACAACCACTGTGAGGAGTGATTGCATCATGGGAATGTTAGGAACTGATGGCTTACCAGAGGGGGGGTGAATGGTAATAAAATTTGTTTCTTTATAAATGAATGATTAAATAATAAAGCAAAATTGCAAGCACAAAATAAAAGGAATGCACACAAGGTTTTTTAGGTGGTTCACCACTAACAGCTAGTCCACCCACAAGGGATACTTGGGCTTCACTAAACTTTCTCAAACTTACAAATACTTGCTTTAAGGTCAAAGCAAGAACCAACCAATCTGATTGAGCTTTCAGGTCATAGCTCCAACCAATCTTCCACTGAAGTTTTCAATTCATGTACTTTAGCAAAACACTTGCTTGAAGAAACTTAGTTTGTATTTCGTGAAGGACTTGTCAAATTGAATCTGTATTTGCTGATGATTTGATCTTGAGAACTTTTCTATTATTGAGCTTGGTGTATAGATTCATATGAGCAAAAAGCTATCTGATTCTGTTGTCTGTTGCTTGTATATATACTATTATGTGTAACGATCATATTTTTCTTCCAACGGATGTATTTTGCTGTACTTGGTAAGACTTCAGACCCAAATATGGTAAGTTACTATTCAGGGAGGTATTTCAAGATACCCTTCTGATTTCCTAAGTTTTTCGGAGGCTTAGCCATGTAACTCTTCGAAAATCAATAGTAACCTACTAAAAAGTCACTTAAGTCTTTCTGCCATGTAACTCTCCGACTACTTTCTTATTTCAGCATGTGCATAATAGAATAACTTAAGTTTCGGATGGTTATACCTGTAACTCATCGAAACTCTTCAAATTTCGGATAGTTAGCTACAATAACTTTCCGATTCTTCTTTTAAGCTTCTGTCTAGATTTCTACACGTGGGAAATTCAATGACTTAAGTTTCAGATAGTTAGCTATAGTAACTTTCCGATTCTTCATACGTCCATCTTTCTAACTCTCCGAAAGCCTTCTACTTTCGGATACTTATTCTTCTAACTATCCAATAGTGTTGCTACTGCTTTATACTGCCTTTTGGATACTTAGACTGGTAACTCACCAAAAATATATCTCTTTTGGATAGTTAAACCTAGTAACCTTCTGAAATCCTTTTTATCACTTGTAGCACACTTTAAACTGTCTGTATCATCTTCTACTCTCTTGTTGAACTGTTCTGTCTAAGAAATACAATTTGATTCCTCACATTGATTTTTGCATTATCAAAATCTAGAGGCCCTTTCAATCTCCCCCTTTTTGATAATGGAAAAAACCTTACAATATATTACATGTATTTCTCTCCTTATATATCTATACAGAGAATCGCACAAGAATAGGATACAGAAGTTGAAATTGAAAAGCTCCCCCTATTTTTCTAAGATTACTCCCTCTAAGTTTACTCCCCCTACTTTACTGTAGCCTGCTACCAAAATATGGTCTTTCTCCCCCTTTTTGCCATTTGTCAAAAGGAGTGAGAAGTGAGATACTAACTTGGTGAAGTAGTTATAACTGGTTATCCTAAAAAAAATGGCTAAATTACTGCAAAACAGAGATGTTAGTAGATCAAGCTCCTAGTTGTGAGTTTGGAGAGTAGAGAGATATGAAATTATAAATCATATAAAGAACAAATCCCTAAATTTCGTCTAATATGATTAAATGTAGATTTAGATAAGGGTTTGGTGAAAATATCTACAAGTTGTTCTTTAGTAGAGACTTATTCTAAAGAGATATGACCTTTTTCAACATAGTCTCTTAGAAAGTGGTGCCTAATCTCGATATGTTTTGCTCTAAAGTGTAGCACTGTATTTTTGGAGAGATTGATAGCACTACTACTGTTACAATAAATAATTGTATTTTGAAATTTAAGCTTATAATTTGCCAAAGTTTGTTGCATCCACAGGATCTATGCACAGCATAGGCTTGCTACCATGTATTCAACTTTAGTGGTAGATAATGCTATAGAGTTTTGTTTCCTACTAAACCAAGAAACAAGAGAGTGACTGTTTAGAATGAAAAAGTGCATAATATTAACGGTTAAATGATGGTTAAGTGCATAATATTTAGCTTATCATATGAGAATTAAGCCATTATGTTATAATTGCACTATTATATGCTTTAATGAAAGAATCCGCATAATTCCAGGGAATTAATGTTAATTTAGTACATTTTTGAACTGTCGGTAAATTGCAGGCTGTGAAATTCTTAAGTATTCAAATTTTCTGTTATTTCGGAGAGTTATGCTTAAATTACCGAACAGTTATGTTTTAAAAGAATATTTTATTATTTCCTGAAGTACACGTGTCGAAACCATAATGCATGACTTAAGTGGATTTTTGGAAGGTTATTTGTAACTATCCGAAATATATCTGAGCATCGGATAGTTAAGTTCGTAAGTGTCCGAAATATTTGAACTTGTTAAAATAGAATTATGCACGTGTTGAATTTAAATGCTTTAGTATATCACGTGAGATGCACATGTTTAACTCGTTAAGTTAGCATAACTGTACGTGTTGAGTTACATGAATACACAGTAAGGTAATGCGTTATGTTAGCAGCTTATTTCTTTATTGCACGTGTTTTATAGTTAAATCAATGAAGCAAGTCCGTTGAGTTTTCTGTAATTCCATGTACCATTTATTTTCTAATATGTCACTGTAGCGGTTGCAGAAATAGGACAGTTGGAAGAAAAAAACCACGATCGCACGTATCACGTAGGAATTCACTTGTCAAAGGGAGAAGAAATCATCGTCGTTGATATAAATGATGGAAATCCAACCGACCATTCAAGCAGAAGTAGTTACCACTGAAGAAATATAAAAGAAAAGAAGAAAAAGAAGTAAAGGGTGGTGATCGATGGGTGTGGCCAGTGTGTGCAGAGGAGGATTAGCATCGACAATTCTCTGAAGTACCACACCAACCATCATCACCACCACCATAATCACCAACCATCAAAGGTTTGTGAGGATACTTTCTTGATGTCGGGTCGATTCTAAGCCAAATACAGTGTCTGACAACCACTGTGAGGAGTGATCGCGTTGCGGGAAGGGAAGCCATTTTCACTAAGCGCCGACTCATATCTCAGGAGATCGTAAAGCTTCTAGCCTTGGCTTCGGGTTAATGCCTGTATGCTGAAGAAGAGATCATCTTGCAATTCTGGACTCGCGATTCTATAAGGAGAGGAGACAAAATTGTAAGTGGTTTACATTTCAGTGGTGTAATCGCGTTGCATGTAGTGACAGAAGTATTTATTGTCGACTAAGATTACTTTACATTTCACCTTTCGCCCATTTCCATGCTCATATCAAAACAAAAATACCAAAAACAACTTATCTATGTTTATATTTTGTATTTGAGTGTTGTATTGTTTGTTTTGTATCGTGATTAATGTTATTTTTGTCAGTGTTGTGATTGTTTTATGTTTGTTTTAGTTTTACAGTTTACTGAAATTGGTTCGTTCAATAGACTTAAAGATTTTAATGGTTACTATTTGAATTATCTGAATCTTAGTATTGCATAATGATAAATCCAGTGTTTACTAACATTAAAGAGCTTAATTGATGTTATTTATAATTTGTGGAACCGCCCAATGGTTGGCCGAATTCCTTTGTAAATAGCAATATTAAATAGGAAAGGCAAGCTCGTGGAGTTAACTTAAGTCCACGAGGTTAGTTCGTTGAGTTAGCCATAATTCAACGAACTTTGTCCATTGAGTTAACTGTAACTCAACGGAGAGCTTATTGAATATATAAATTTGATTGTTAAAACAAAATAGTTCGCAATTCTTAAGAAATTCCCTATGGGATTGACCTATACTTGCACACTAATACAATAGACACTGTGCACTTGTAGTTAAAAATACAAATTGGAAGTAATATCTAATTTGTGTAAAAGGTTGTTTGTTTACTTCTAAAAAGGAATAGGCATAAAGATAAATTAACTAAGTAAAAATAGAAGTTAACAAATCCAAGTTTTTCTAGCGCATTGCTGGAGATCCAAACAAGTTTTCTGGTGCCGAGTTGTAGATCCAAACAAGTTTTCTAGCACCGTTGCTGGGGAATTCATATAAGCAACTGTTAGAGCTGTTTTGTTTTAATAGCTAGAGTGTTGTGTGTTTTCTTCTGTAATTGAGAATATGGCATATGCTTATGCTCAAAGATTTCTGAAACCTGTAGTTAGCATATGTGAATTCTGCAATTCTGAAGGTCACGACATTTCTGACTGTTTGGAACTGAGATGTTTGCAGATGGCTAGATCCCATGAACAACAAATGAATTATCCTCAATATAATACAGCTGAGTATGAGAATCCTATAGTTTACCCAACTAATGATTAGTATAGAATGTGTAATATGTTAAGAGACATGGAAGTTTGGGATAGGTATGACAGACTAGAGCCTAGTATAGAGCAAAACCTGGACAAACTAGAATACTTTATGTGTCAGCAACAAGAAGTCAACCAATTAAATTATAAGGAAGCATATTCAGAACCTAAATTGGATATAATTTACGAAACTAAAAAAATCATAATGAAAATTGATAAAAAATTGAATGCAATGAGATTAGATGATCTGGAAAGAAAACTAAAAGCATTGGACAAATATACAATGAAAATACAAGTTATGCAACAGGACAATGAAAATTATAATGTTATAGATTTGCATAATTTGCAAAATACACAACCAAAAGAAAATACTAATGCAAGAGAATTTAAAGAATGCACTTTAAAATTAAAAACAATTGAAGATCATAATCATGAAAATGATATACAAGAACATCATGAGAGTAACGAAAATCTGGAAGATGTATGTGTAACATTAAGATATGGAATTGATATACCATCAAGAACTCAAAATGAAAATAATATGAAGGTGGATAAGAGTAAAAATCAAAATGATAATGAAAATGTAATAGCTGAAAATCTAGAAATCAATGAAGAACAATCTGAATCTGCTAATGAGGCTAAAAATGATCAAACAAATCAAATGAAAGAAAAAGAATCTTCTAAATCACAATCTTTAGCACCCTATCCTAAAAGATTACAACAAACAATACCTGAGAAACAAGAAAAAATCAGAGAAATTTTTGAAAAAGTACAAGTTAACATTCCTTTGTTAGATCTATTGTAGAAAATGCCACATTGTGCTAAATTTCTAAAGGATTGGTGTACTAAGAAAAGAGAGTGAAAAGTTCTTAGAAATGTCTTTTTAGCTGAGCAAAGTAGTTCCCTATTTCTGCCACAAATTCCTAAAAAGTTATCTGATCCTGGAATCCCTGTTATATCATGCACCATAGGAAATACCATTCTAGAAAGAACCTTAACAGACTTAGGTGCAGGTATAAATGTTATGCCAAGTGATATATTTGCATCCTTAGGATTAGAAGGCTTAACTCCTACTAGTACGGTTATTCAATTAGCTGATAGAAGTATAAGATACCCTAGAGGAAAAATAGAGGATGTCTTAATTAAAATCAAAAACTTCATATATCCTATTGATATTGTAATTTTGGATTCCTAACAAATTAAGCATAAAAATAGTGATACATCTTTAATTTTGAGAAGGCCATTTTTAGCAACATCAGGGGTTGTTATCAATTGTAAGACTAGAGTAATGAAGTTAGCATATGGTAATGTGGATACTCAATTAAATATTTTCAAATCAGAAAGGTTTGAAGAGTTAGAAATGTCCTTACATATCATAGACTTTTTAGAGGATGAAAGAGATATGTTAGATGATGTGATTCAAGAAGAATTAAATAGGCAAATCAATTTTGAAATTTTAAAAGAAAGTGAAAGCATAAATATAGAAGAAGATCTGGAAGAAATTCATTTAAAAGATGATGATGTTCAATTTGGAGCTCTAGCTTCTGATGGGCAACATTTAGAATTAAAACCTTTACCTCCTGAATTAACTTATATATTTTTGGAAGAGAAACGAACCTGTCCAATCATTATTGCTTTAGATTTAAAAGAGGATCAAATAGCTAAATTAAAAGATGTAGTAAAAAGTTATAAAGAAGTAATAGGATAGATTACGACTGATATAAAAGGGTTAAGTTCAACTTCATGCTGTCACCACATATATTTAAAAGAGAATTCTAAACCTGTTAGAATTCCTGAGAGGAGATTAAATCCAAACCTTAAAGAAGTAGTCAGGAAGGAAATAGTGAAATGGTTAGATAATGACATAATTTATCCAATTTCTAATAGCTCGTGGGTTAGCCCAATCCATGTAGTTCCCAAGAAATCAAGATTAACAGTTATTAGGAATGAAAGTCAAGACTTGATACCTACTAGAATTCAATCAGGCTAGAGAGTATGTATAGATTATAGAAAGCTGAATGTTGTGACTAGGAAAGATCATTTTCCCTTACCTTTTATAGATCAAATGCTAGAAAGATTAGTAGGGCAAGAATATTTTTGTTTCCTAGACAAGTATTTAGGTTATAATCAAATTCCAGTAGCATTAGAGGATCAAGAGAAAACAACTTTCACCTGTCCTAATGGAACTTATGCTTTTAAGAGAATGCCATTCGGATTATGCAATGCACTAGCCACCTTTCAAAGGTGTATGCAAGGCATATTTACTGGAATGACTGAAGATTTTTTAGAAATATTTATGGATGATTTTACTGTATTTGGCAACTCATATGAAGTTTGTTTAAAAAATTTAGACCAAATATTAAAACGCTGTGTGGAAAAAAATTTGGTTTTAAATTGGAAAAAATGTCACTTCATAGTTAAACAAGGAATAGTCTTAGGGCATGTTGTTTCAAAGAAAGGGTTGGAAGTAGATAAAGCTAAAATAGAAGTAATTTCTAATCTACCAGAACCTAAATTAGTAAAAGATATTAGATCATTTCTAGGACATGTTGGTTTTTATAGAAGATTTATTAAAGACTTTAGCAAAATAGCTAGACCTTTAACTAATCTATTAAAAGATGTCCCATTTAACTTTGATAAAAATTGCAAGGAAGCATTTTTCAGACTTAAAACTAGCTTAATTTCAACTCCTATAATTCAAGCACCTGATTGGAGCCATCCATTTGAATTAATGTGCGATGCATCTGATTTTGCTGTAGGAGAATTGTTGGGACAGAAGATAGAAAAATCTCATAGAGTGATTCATTATGCAAGGAAAACTTTAAATGATGCTCAAGTTAATTACACAATTATTGAAAAAGAACTATTAGCTGTTGTGCTTGCCTTGGAAAAGTTTAGATCATATCTGATTGGAGCTAAAGTAATAGTATACACAGATCATTCAGCTTTAAAACACCTAATAGTAAAAAAAGAGACTAAGCCAAGATTGATCCGATGGATATTATTATTACAAGAATTTGATCTAGAAATTAAAGATAAAAAAGGTTGTGAGAATGTAGTAGCAAATCATTTATCAAGATTACAAATAGAAAAATCAAATATTGAAATTAAAGATAATTTTCCTGATGAACAATTAATGATCATCAACACAATATCTTGGTATGCAAACATAGTTAATTACTTAGTTACTGGTTTAACACCTAAGGATTGGAATAGACAAGATAAGAAATTGTTTTTCTCAAGAGTAAACTATTACTATTGGGAAGACCCATACTTATTTAAGAAATGTCCCGATCTGGTTTTAAGGAGGTGTGTTCCAAAAACTGAATATCAGAGCATATTATCTTTCTGTCATGACCAAGCTTGTGGAGGGCATTTTGGCTTAGGGAAAACTGTTGCAAAAATTCTACAATGTAGATTTTATTGGCCAACACTATTCAAAGATGCTCATAAATATTGCTTAAGTTGTTTAAGATGTCAATAAATAGGAAGAATATCAAAGAGGAATATGATGCCTCTTAATCCTATTGTTGAGGTTGAAATCTTTGCTATGTGGGGAATAGATTTTATGGGTCCATTTCCTATGTCTAATCAATTTAATTACATATTGTTGGGGGTGGATTATGTATCTAAATGGATAGAAGCTATTCCTACAAAAACTAATGACAACAAAGTGGTAATACAATTTATAAGAACCAATATATTTGCCAGATTTGGAATACCTAAAGCTATTATTAGTGATAGAGGAATTCATTTCTATAATAGATGTTTTGAAACCTTAATGAAGAAATATGGAGTAAACCACAAAATTGCAACATCATATCATCCGCAAACAAGTGGACAAGTAGAAAGTGGTAACAAACAAATTAAGTTAATCTTAGAAAAAGTAGTAAATCCTACTAGAATAGATTAGGCTAATAGATTGATAGATGCACTTTGGGCTTATAGAACTGTTTATAAGACAAGCTTAGGTTTGTCACCTTTTAGGCTAGTATAATGAAAAAGTTGTCATTTACTAGCTGAAATAGAACATAAAGCTTATTGGGCATTAAAAACTTTGAACACTAATTTAAATCAAGCTGTTGAAAATAGGAAAATGCAATTAATTGAATTAGAAGAATTTAGGAATGAAGCTTATTTGAAGACTATATGAGAAAAAGAGAAAATGAAATTCTAGCATGATAGGAAAATTATTCCAAAAAGCTTTGAAATAGGACAAGAAGTATAACTTTACATGGCTAAACTCCATAACCATCTAGGAAAATTAAGATCTAGATGGGCAGAACCTTACATAGTTCGAACTATTTATCCTTATGGAGCTATTGAGATTGAAAATCCTAAAAATCAGAATATCTTTAAAGTAAATGGACAAAGACTTAGACCTATTCTAAAAATACCAAAAAGTTCCTTTGAAATTATAGAAGAAGTCAGAGTAAAGGACTACTCGAGCTTTACTTAGTAAGAAATCAGTTTTTATTTTATTTTCATATATAAAAAAAAAAAATTAAAAAAAAAAATTTATAAAATATAAAAGATCGTTGCGGTTCAACCGACAAGATCCATCAGTATGACTGGAACATAAAAAATCTATATTAATTTTTAGTAAAAAAAAAATAATTGGTTTTACCGAAACATAGTATCGATTCAACCAGAACAAAATTTGGTCTAACCGAAACATAGTATCGGTTAAACCAGTAAAAATCGAAGAAAAAAAAACTATTATCTTAAGTATTTTTTAATATATCTGTTTGTACAGGAGGTCTGTTGAGTTACGCTTAACTCAATGAACTTACTTCGTTGAGTCTTGAGTTAATCAACGAGCTTATTCTATTGAGTTAACTGTAACTCAACGGAGTACTGTAGTTAAGACCACAGATGAGAGAGCGAGAGTTTTGTTTGGGAAATGACCCAATTACCTGCCTAAACTTAGGGCTTATTTAGACTAAAACTTAGGGTTTTGGGGGCATTATCCAGCAAATCATTTAGAACTTAGAACAGTAGAGATCAGAGCGATTCCGTGCCATTGTGTAACTCCATTATGAGGAAGATGACACCTAAGTTCTGGGAAGATGCGGTTTACACATCACAATTTCTGAAAGAGTCAAAGGAATGGGACACGCAATAGAAAATCAAGAATACGATAAAAGAAAAAAAGCTATAGAAGGTAGAATTTGAACTTTTCAACTTGAGAAGATTTTTAGTAGATTTGGGTATACAAATACCCCAGATAGTGGAAACAAGAATCAGAGTAGCAATAGAAATTACTGTAAGTAAAGAGAGAAAAATCAGGTCAAACAATGAAGTAGCCCTAGAGCTAATCCAATGCAAGGCCAAATTATGGTTCAAAAAGTGCATTGCTGGTCGTGCAAGAGGTGCAATAAGGTGGCAGCAACAAGCAGAAGAAGAACAAGAGGAGCCGACTGTTGAAAGACCTGTTCCTAAGGAACAGCAGCCAGGACCTTCAGTTCCACCATTCAGGCCGTTGGCACGAGCAGAAATGTTGGGGCCTTCAACTGAAGAGGAATTAAGAGAATTCCAAGGACTGGTTCAAGTTGGGAAAAACCAAGGAGAACTAGAAGATTTAGCAGTAGCTAAAGCACACGTGGTATTTGATGCACTTTGCAAGAGGAGGGCTGTAGAAAAATTGAAAGCCCGATACAAAATTAAAATTGAACAGCATCAAAGAACCACTATCAGATTTGCTGCAAGAGGAGAAGTTGAAGCTGGTCCTTTGAGACCAACAAATATTGAAAAAATTAAATAGGAAGAGCTAGTACCTGTGGCTCAAAGGCGTGTAGAGCCTATGTTTATAGATTTAATCTCAGAAGAAGAAGAGGAAGACCAGGCACAATTAATTAGACGAAGGAAAGGAAAAGAGATAGTGCTTGAATATCAAGAGGAGATTAAATCTGAAGTACCAATATCAACAAGGCTTGTAGAGCCAATTTTTGTAAACCTGCTATCCGATTCTAAGGAGGAGTAGGAGCAACATCAAAAGCAAAGAGAAGAAGAAAAGCAGGCTGAAATTAGTCTGTAGCCTGTACAAGAAGAAGAAATAGAAATTAGGGCAGAAGTTGATTTGCCCGTGACTCCATCCCAATCTGCCACAGAATCAGAAAGAACAGTAACAGTGCAGATTGATAGTCAGGAGGAAGAAGAAAGAACAGAAACTGAACGAGAAGCTGAACAAAGCCATATGGAAAAAAAATGACTTTGTAGATTCGACTGAATTTAATGAAACAATTCAAGACAAAGTGGAGAGTTCTGCCGGCTCACCACCACAGACAAAAGCAGAAGCAAATGTTCAGGAATCTACAGAACAATTTTAGCAAGTTCAAGTTCAGCCTATGGAAGAGGAAGATCAAGAACAAACCCCTCTAGAACAACAAAGTCACATTCCTGACCCGACTAAAGCAACAGTTCTAAATGAAGTACACTTTTGGAGTCAGGAAGCTTATAACAAATACCAAGAGATTAGGGGTTATGATATCATATACAGTAGACCAGTAAATTAGGATGGAATGCAAGAAATTAAGGAATTATTTGAGTTCCAAGGTCTACTGCAAATTATTTCTCAGCAGAAAGGGCATGCAATATATGAAAATTTAGTGCCCTACTTCTATATATTTGCAGGTTGAAGAGGAGAAAACAATATTACTGAAACATACAAAATATCTATATAATAATACAAGTTCTTATGCTGAATAGAAGAAAAAAGGAAGAATTCATTCTAGCACTTTTAGAAAGACCAATTAACTAGATCTTAGTTTGCTAAGGGACTAGCAAAATTTAGGTATGGGGGGAGTGTTTAGAATGAAAAAGTGCATAATATTAACAGTTAAATGATGCTTAATTGCATAATATTTAGCTTATCATATGAGAATTAAGCCATTATGTTATAATTGCACTGTTATATGCTTTAATGAAAGAATCTGCATAATTCCAAGAAATTAATGTTAATTTAGTACATTTCTAAACTATCGGTAAATTGCATGTTGTGAAATTCTTAAGTATCCGAATTTTCTATTATTTCGGAGAGTTATGCTTAAATTACCGAACAGTTATGTTTTAAAAGAATATTTTATTATGTCTTGAAGTACACGTGTCGAAACCATAATGCATGACTTAAGTGGATTTTCGGAAGGTAATCTGTAACTATCTGAAATGCATCTGAGCATCGGATAGTTAAGTTCGTAAGTGTCCGAAATATTTGAACTTGTTAAGATAGAATTATACACGTGTTGAATTTAAATGTTTTAGTATATCATGTGAGATTCACATGTTTAACTCATTAAGTTAGCATAACTGTACACGTTGAGTTACATGAATACACACTAAGGTAATGCATTATGTTAGCGGCTTATTCCTTTATTGCACGTGTTTTATAGTTAAATCAACGAAGCAAGTCCATTAAGTTATCTGTAACTCCATAGACCATTTATTTTCTAATATGTCATTGTAGCAGTTGTAGAAACAGGACAGTTGGAAGAAAAAAACAACGATCGCACGTATCATGTAGGAATTCACTCGTCGAAGGGAGAAGAAATCATCGTCGTTAATATGAATGAAGGAAATCCAATCGACCATTCAAGCAGAAGTAGTTACCACTGAAGAAATATAAAAGAAAAGAAGAAAAAGAAGTAAAGGGTGGCGATCAATGGGTGTGGCCAGTGTGTGTAGAGGAGTATTAGCGTTGGCAATTCTCTGAAGTACCACACCAACCATCATCACCACCACCATAATCACCAACCATTGGAGGTCTGTGAGGATACTTTCCTGATGTCGGGTCGATTCCGAGCCAAACATAGTGTTTGACAACCACTGTGAGGAGTGATCGCATCGCGGGAAGGGAAGCCATTTTCACCAAGCGCCGACTCATATCTCAGGAGATCGTAAAACTTCTAACCTTGGCTTCAGGTTGATGCCTGTATGCTGAAGAGGAGATCATCTTGCAATTCTAGACTTGCGATTCTATAGGGAGAGGAGATAGAATTGTAAGTGGTTTAATTTTCAATGGTGTAATCGTGTCGCATGTAGTGACGAAAGTATTTACTATTGTTTGCGTTTTCCCAGCACTATACTAGAAAAACTTGGATTTGTTACTTCTGTTTTTACTTAGTTAATTTATCTTTATGCCTATTCTCTCTTTTAGAAGTAAACATACAACCTTTAGTACAATTTACATATTAATTCCAATTTGTACTTTAACTGCAAGTGCACAGTGTCTATTGTATCAGTGTGCAAGTACAGGTTGATCCCACAGGGAATTGCTGAAGAACTTGAGAACTGTTCGTTTGTTAACAATCAAATTTATATATTCAATAAGCTCTCCGTTGACTTACAATTAACTCAACGGACTAAGTTCGTTGAGTTATGGCTAACTCAACGGACTAACCTCGTGGACTTAAGTTAACTCCACGAGCCTGTCTTTTCTTTTTAATACTGCTATTTACAAAGGAATTCGGCCAACCATTGGGCGATTCCACAAATTGTAAATAACATCAATTAAGCTCTTTAATGTTAGTTAACATTGGATTTATCATTAAGCAATACTAACATTCAGATAATTCAAATAGTAACCATTAAAATCTTTAAGTCTTTTGAACGAACCAATTTCAGTAAACTGTAAAACTAAAATAAACATAAAACAATCACAACACTGACAAAGATAACATTAATCACGATACAACACTCAAATACAACATACAAACATAGATAAATTGTTTTTGGTATTTTTGTTTTAATATGAACATGGAAATGGGTGAAAGGTGAAATGTAAAGTAATCTCACTTGATAGTAAATACTTCCGACACTACTTGCAACGCGATTACACTACTGAAAATTAAACCACTTACAATCTTGTCTCCTCTCCCTATAGAATCGCGAGTCCAGAATTGCAAGATGATCTCCTCTTCAGCATATAGGCATCAACCCGAAGACAAGGCTAAAAGCATTATAATCTCCTGAAATATGAGTCAGCGCTTGGTGAAAATGGCTTTCCTTCCCGCGACATGATCACTCCTCACAATGGTTGTCAGGCACTGTGTTTGGCTCAGAATCGACCTGACATCAGGCAAGTATCCTCACAAACCTCCGATGGTTGGTGATTATGGTGGTGATGATGATGGTTGGTGTGGAACTTTAGAGAATTGCGACGCCGATCCTCCTCTGCACACACTGTCCATCCATCGATCACACCTTCTTCTTTTTTCTTCTTTTCTTTTATATTTCTTCAATAGTAACTGCTTCTGCTTGAATGGTCGGTTGGATTTCCTTCATTCATATCAACGACGATGCTTTCTTCTCCTACGCGATATGTGCAAATGTGGTTTTTTTCTCTTCCAACTATCTGTTCCTGCAACTACTACAGTAGCATACTAGAAAATATAAAGAAATAAGTTGGTAACATAACGCGTTACCTTAGTGTATATTCATGTAACTCAACGCATACAATTATGCTAACTTAATGAGTTAAACATGTGCATCTCACGTGATATACTAAAGTATTTAAATTCAACACGGGCATACATTTAACTATCTAATGCTTAGGTGCATTTCGGATACTTAAAAACTTAACTATCCGATGCTTAGATGCATTTTGGATAGTTACAAATAACTCACCGATATATAACTTAAGTAAATCTACCAGATCTCGACACGTGTTAGCAGCAGTTTAATCATAAAATAACATTTTGGAGAGTTACAAGTCTAACTCACCAAAAATCCACTTAAGTCATGCATTATGGTTTCGACACATGTACTTCAGGAAATAATAAAATATTCTCTCACAACATAACTGTTTGGCAATTTAAACATAACTATCCGATACATGTTCAGTCTGTTAAACATAACTGTCCGAAATATCAGAAAATTCGGATACCTAAGAATTTCACAACCTGCAACTTACCGACAGTTTAGAAATGTACTAAATTAACATTAATTCTCCTAAATTAAGCAGATTCTTCAATTAAAGCATATAACAGTGCAATTATAACATAATGGCTTAATTCTTATATGATAAGCTAAATATTATGCAATTAACCATCATTTAACCGTTAATAATATGCACTTTTCCATTCTAAATGCTTCCCCCATACCTAAATTTTGCTAGTCGCTTAGCAAACTAAGATCTAATTAATTGGTCTTTAAAAGTGCTAGAATTAATTCTTCTCCTTTGTTTTTCTTCTATTTAGCATAAAAATATATTTTGTATGTTTCAGTAATCTACCTGCAAATATACTTAGAATATATGTAAATTACATACAAAGTATATCATCATCACATAGGTGTTAATTATATTATCGTTTGTTCTTCTTTTCATCATCTGTCATCCTGAATTTTCCAATAAGATTGCTAGAAGAAATTTCAACAACATACGAATCAAAGTACAATCCAATTCAATTTGATTAAGACAAGTAGAATAAAGAATTGTATCTCCATTAAACAACTTCAAAAGTCAATTCAAGATTCATATTTCAACAATTCTAGATAACAGAAAATATACTGGATTCATAAGATATTTGTATTTCACAAAACACTTGTATCTTTTCACATATATATATTATAATTTTTTTTTTTTTTTTCGTATTTTAAAAGTTAATTTGACAAGCTTGAATCATACAAGAGCTTTCAAATGTACCCATGTAACGAGCTTTCAGTCATCAATCCCAGATCCGATCAGGATCTTAGGTTGCTAGATTTCAAGAGTCCTATTTCAGGTCAACAATCCTTACATACCTATCAGCTCAAGTACAAAAGTCTCGTGATCAAACAAGTCAATAAACTCTCAAAATTTTCTCTCTTTTTTTTTTTTTTTTTAAAAATACTACAAACACAAAACAAAACATTAATCACATACTATATATGTACGTATTTCATTAATACAGATGCAGTTAAACACCAATCTCATATAGTTCTGGTTTTATCATTTACTGAAAATATGAATCCATAACAATAAGCTCATACTTTTTCTATAGTTTAATAAGATCTACACATAAATCATTCTACAAGTTCAATCAGTCAAATTAAATGTATCTTTAATCATATGTGTTTCATTTAATCTAGAATTCACATCTCAGCTCTTTTAGGACTTCAGATAATTTATTGATTTTTTCATTAAGCATTCTGATTTCATTTTAAAATTGTGAAACTGTTAAACTCATGAAATTCAGAAAAAAACATAAGATACTATATCTAGAATTGTATAAATAGTAAATTCAATAGCATCTTATATAGCATTCTAAATATAACATTCAAGCAGTTTATAAAAATTTTATAGTCTCATTTATCGGATAGTTACAGCAAGTTCATAAAAATTTTCAATTTCCTCAAAACTTTGCAGTACTATTTTAATTTCTTTAATTAACAAACTTACATGGCTGTTACTTCAATTACCTCCCCCACATACCTACATTTTGCATTGTCCTCAATGTAAAAGATTTGACAATAAGTACAGTAATTGTAGCAAGCATAAATACAGTTTTGCTTGATTTAAAATTCAGAATGAGTAATTAGTTACATACCTTGTTTCATTTGTATCTCCTTCTACATATTTCGATTTTTGATTCTAAAAAACTTTTCATTCACAGATAAAAGCAAAATATAAAATAAAATAACATTTAACAAATATTAATAAATCAGTGTCTTGTGTGGAACCCAAGCTCCTATGCCTCTGGTGGCTCACAAGCAAGCCAGTTGGTTTCCTAGAACAAATACCAACAAACTGGATTGATATTTTGTTTTTTTTTTTATAAAATAAAATGAAAACTATATTTTTTTTCTAAAAATAAATGCAGAATACACACAACATTAAACACACAAAATCATAGTTTAAGAATATGATTAAAAAGTAGAAACAAATGGAATAAACGTGTCAGTCCAAGCAAACTTTTTAGGCATAGTTCTTCTTGTTATTAATTCTGTTTTAATGCAGTTCTTGTTCCTTCTTAATTTGTAAACATGTAATATATTATAAATTCCAAATACAAGTGTATTACCATTAATGATATGAAATGCAGAAAGGGATCCTTTTTGGTTCCAAGGTAATGTAGTAGTTTCTATTTCTATATTTATTTCAATATACTCCTCTTCCCACTTCCATTCATTTATGTCTTCCATAATCCATATTTGAAATTTCATCAGTTCCTCCTACCATCTTATCAAACATAAAGTAGGATCATCTTCTTCATTATACCACATTCCTATTTGAATTTTATTAAATTCTGCAGATGGTGGTTTAGCTATTTCACTCGGTGCAGGTAAAATTTCTATATATTCATCATAACTGTCTTTGCTCACTATGTATAAATCAGATCCATATGCTATTGATATCTCTATGACTAGATATATATATCCATCAAGTATGACATGTATTTGGTTAATTAATGATTTCTGTCCTAGATATGTCATAATATTTTCATTCCAAGATCTATTTAGAAAATTATACACACTTAAGCGTAAATCTTCACCCCAATTTCCCGTAGGTCTCCAATAATATAATTTTTCAGGAATTGCAGAATTTTTATCAGAAAATATTAAAGCTGACCCACAATTTACAGTTGGTGCTTCAAATCTATTAGGTCTTCCTATATTCCATTCTTCTCCTGTTATAGGATTTCTTATCAAAATATCAGGTAATAATAAACTTGCATACCTTGGTCTCGTCTTGTATATGATTAATCCTTCATCTATCCCTATAATATGATTTATTCCTTCTAATGCACTAGGTGGAATTCCAGTAGTTTCTTCCATAGCCAGATATTCATGGTTAATTGAACTACGATTAAATGACCTCCACATGAATCCATCTCTAATCTTAGTCATTTTTGCACCTTGTAGTCCCTGAAAATATTTTTCTTCAATACAGTCTTTAATTTCCTTTGATACACAACACAGCCTGCACAGATCTTTAGCTGACAAGTTACTTAGTACTTCCCTTAGTGCATCCAACGGTAATTGCATCAATTCCATTTGTCGATTCTGTATAACACAAACAAAAATTTAGTAGAGACAAAAATTAACATAACTACTGCACACCCTTGTGGAGTTAAGGAATAACTCAACGGACTAAGTTCGTTGAATTAAGGACTAACTCTACGATACTATTAACTAAAAATAAAAAAAAATAAAAAAAACATATATACATACAGATAGTTGCTTCAGATATGCTGCTTCATTCAACTACCCTCCTAGAAGAGGTATCAATTTCATTAACCGTTCTATTGATAGGATTAGGTATAGCTTGTATTGGCAATCCTCCAGTAGGTCTAACTTCCATTGGTTACTTCTGTCTAAGTGATATATTTCTATTCTGATTTTGAATTGTAGCATTTCCAAATACAAAATCTAGACAATTATTTAATTGTTGGATTATCTTTTCTAATTTCTCTATTCTAGATCCTTGTTCAATTAATACTTCATAACTTATATTCTTCTCATTTATATTTTCTCCTCCCTGGAAATTGTTGTTTCTCCAAGATAAATTCGGGTGATTTCTTTAATTAGGATTATAAGAATTTCCTAAGTTATCTCTTTGGTTTCTAGCATAAATAATATCTACGTCATTTATGTTTGCATTCTTTTCTACTAGCTTTTGATTTAATGATAACTCTTCTATTTTCTTTGTTAATTCATTTAATTTCACCTCAAGCATAGTATTTGAATCTATTTCATGCATTCCTCTTGGCAATATTTTTTTATCTGCAATAGCTTCAACCGAATTTTCCCACTATGCAGTTCTTTTTGCAAAGTTTTCTAAATATGCCCATGCTTCTTCACTACATAACTTTAAAAATCTATTTTGACAAGTAGATTCTAATAAAGATTTTGTTGAAGCATCTATGCCTTCATAAATTATACCTATTAATTGTGCTTTACTCATTGCATGATGTGGACATTGAGTCAATAAATCTTTAAATCTTTCAAAATATTTCCAGAATGATTCACCTTGTTTTTGGCTACACATTAATATTTCTTTTTTCTTTTTAATCGTTTAATGTGTTGGATAATATTTTTCCAGAAAAATAGAGCAAAATTCAGTCCATGTAGAAATTGAATCAGGTGATAGAGTATATAACCATATCTTATTTGTCTTTTAAAGAAAAAGGGATATATCTAAGTTTAATAGCATCTATACTCATGTTCGGCATTTTCATCATTTGACAAACTTCGTTAAATTCTCTAAGGAAATAATAGGCATCCTCTCTTTCTAATCCATGAAAATGTGGCAATTGACTAATATAATTAGATTTCAGTTCAAACCTATCTCCCTCAAAGTTTGGCAATCGAATACATGAAGGTTCATCAACTAATTCAGAATACAGAATCTCTCCTAATGGTTTTTCTACTGGAGCAGTCATCTCTACGTTCTCTTTTAAAGAAAGGTTAGCTACACCCCAAAGAATTTTGTTAAAGTTCAGTTCAGAAAATTTTTTAGTACTCCTCTGCAATGAAAATTCCTAGGTAGGTGTTCTTAGTAATCGTTTAGTGCTTAAAGAATGAGTCCATGTGCTCATAAATAAATAGTAGAAGATTAATTACATACCAGTCTGAAGCTTTCCATTCAATAAATATATGTTGTCGGATGAAGTTGAATCAGCTGCTTCTCCTTCCAGTTCCTCCAACGCATTCTCCTTTCTTTTAAAAGTGCTAGTAACTCGAAAATAACATTCTGTTTTATATATATACTGCACATCCATAAAGTGAATAAATCTCGTTGCAAGAACGTGGCTTGCAACGTGCATTGTGGTTCCTATTTTTATGGGTACGTGTACCACTACTAATTTCAAATTTTGGTAACCGTTAAACCGACGAAGTTTCATTCGTGGTTAAAAGAATAACCGTTCTACTTAATCCACGAACTAACCTCGTTGAGTTACAGATAACTCAACAGAATACAATCGGTTACTGTTGCTAACTCCACAGACTAACTTCGTTGAGTTACTGATAACTCAACGGAGTGACCTTATATTATATTACTAACCTCGTGGAGTTACGTTTAACTCAACGGACTTACTTCGTTGAGTTAACACTTAGCAACCTCTAAGTTTTACTCTCGTAAGTTCCTCTCTGTTCTTTTTTTTCTTTTTCATTCTGCTAACTGAAATAAAGTTAAATCTATGTCATTAATGCATCATTCTAATTAAAATA
Organism: Cymodocea nodosa; assembly: GCA_036874045.1. Lineage (NCBI taxonomy): Eukaryota > Viridiplantae > Streptophyta > Magnoliopsida > Alismatales > Cymodoceaceae > Cymodocea > Cymodocea nodosa. Next base: position 16,264,439 of record JAZBRI010000003.1, on the reverse strand, counting down.
TGTTTAAATCTGAACATTATATAAAAATTTAACTTGCAGGTCATTTTATGTTATGCAAAATTTACATTTTACCTTACAACATGTAGAAATTTTTAAGCAGTTATCCTGTCATTCAGCAAATTGTAAATCTATTACATATTCATTCATAAAGTTCCACAAATTACATAATATTCAATAAATTTCATTCATTTCACATCCAAAACATGTATGAAAATTGCATCTGAAAAATTATATTCATTAATATGAATCAATTACATTACAAGTACATACAATTTCATACAATTTTACATAGGTAGACGAACAATACAATTTAATCTCTATGCCTAAGTTCATCTACTTCCTTCTGGAGTTTTTCTAATTGAAGTTCTAATTGATTAATCCTCTCTACTGCTCTTGTAATTCCTCTAGAAGGTACAGCTAGTTCTGCAGCTACAAAATTTCTGTATTCTTTCACTGAAATGGTTCTAGATCTGATCCTTTTTTATGTTCATTTCGTGAAATCAATATAGTCCACCATCAGTAGTGGAATCAAATCTTCATAAAATAATTTCTTCTTCACTATTTTCAGCTTGGAGATAAAAACTGCAGACCAATTTATTTGGATCTTATTTACAACTGCATATGTGGCCCATTTGACAAATTGACTTAATTCTATATCATGGCCCTGTCGTTGATAGACATTCTTAATCAGAATGTTAGCTACCAGGTGTGCTTTACCATTTAAATGCTTCAATCTGTTTAATAATGGCACACTAGGATTGATAGCTAAACAATCCTTAATTTGCTGTTCAGTCCATTCAACTGCAGTTGTATCTTCCAAAATTGTTATTCCTTCATTCTTTAAACCAAAAATGTTGTGGAGAAGCTCTGGTGTTATCTGTACATCAGCTTCCTCCACGTTGGAAATTAATCCTCTTTCTCCTTCTCTAAAATTTGCATAAAAAAAGGACACTAAATTCTCATATACTGCATGCCCTCTTTCTTGAGAAATGAATTGCAGTAGACCTTGGAATTCAAATAAATCTTTGATTTCTTGCATTCCATCCCAATTTACTGGTCTACTGTAAATAATGTCGTAACCCCTTATTTCTTAGTATTTGGTATAAGCTTCCTGACTACAAAAATGTACTTCATTCAAAATTGTTGTTTCAGTTGGGTCAGGAAGGTGACTTTGTTGCTCCAGAGGGGTTTGCTCTTGCTCTTCCTCTTCTATAGGCTGCATTTGAATATTTTCTACAGATTCTTGAATTTCTGTTTCTGTTTGTGGTGGTGAGCCGACAGAACTCTCCACTCTATCTTGAATTCTCTCCATAAATTGCTGAAGAGTTTCTTGTTCTTCAATGGAATCTGTAAAATTATTTTTATCCAAATGGCTTCTTTCAGCCTCTTCATTTTCTACTCTTTCTTTTTCCTCCTGACTACCAATCTGTTCTGTTATTGTTCTTTCTGATTCTATAATAGATTGGGATGGAGTCATGGGCAATTCAGTTTCTGCCCTAATTTCTGTTTCTTCTTGTACAGGCTGTAGACTAATTTCAACCTAATTTTCTTCTTTTCTTTGCTCCTGCTGCTCCTCCTCAGAATCAGATAGCAGGTTAATAAAAATCTGCTCCACAGGCCTTGTAAAAATTGGTACTTCAGATTTAATTTCCTCATATTCAGACACTTTTTCTTTTCCTTTCTTTTTTCTGATTAGTTGTGCTTGTTCTTCCTCTTCATCTTCTGAAATTAAATCTACAAAAGTAGGCTCTACAGGCCTTCGAGCCACAGGTACTGGCTCTTCCTATTTAATTTTTTTTATAATTACTGATCTTGAAGGATCAGCCTCAGCTTCTCTTGCAACACTTGATTTAGCTGCTGCCTGATGCTGTTCAACCTTTATTCTGTATTGGGCCCTCAACTTTTCTTCGACCCTTTTTTTCTTAATGGCATCATATAAAATATGTGCCTTAGCTGTAGCTATTTCTTCATTATCACCTTGGTCTCTTGCTGTTTTGACCAAGCTAGTAAACTCTTTCTCTTCTTCATTAGTTCTCGGCCAAGCAAATGCTACTCGTGGCAATGGCTCTGTTGGCTAAACTAGAGGTCCTGATTACTGTTCCTCAGGAACAGGTCTTTCAGCAGTCGACTCTTCCTGTTCTTCAGTAGCCTCTTCTTCATTTTCTTTTCTTTCTTGCTCCCAAATCACCCATTTAGCTCGTCTACAAATTCATCTTTTGAACCAGAGCCGAGACTTACGTTGGATTAATTCTAGGGCAACTTCATTACTTGGCAGTATCTTTCTTTCTTTACTTACTGCAATTTCAGTTGCCACTCTAATTCGTGTCTCCATTATTTGTGGTATCTGTATTTCTAACTCAACCAAAATTTTTCTCAAGTTAAAGAGTTCTGATTCTACCTTCTGTAGCTCTTTCTCTCTTGTTGTATTCTTGATCTACTACTGCATGTGCCATTCTTCAGATTCCTTCAGAAACTGTGTAGTGTCCACTACCTCTTCCCAGAATTCAAGCTTCATCTTCCTCATAGTGGAGTTACACAACAGCACAGAATTGCTTTGATATCTACTATTCTAGATTCTAAATGATTTGCCGGATAATGCCCGCAAAACCTTAGGTTTTAGTTTAAATAAGCCCTAAGTTTAGGCGGGTAATCGGGTCATCTCCCGAACCAACTATTACTATTTTATCCAACGTCTTAGCTATAGTACTCCGTTGCGTTACAGTTATCTCAACGGAATAAGCTCGTTGACTAACTCAAGACTCAACGGAGTAAGCTCGCTGAGTTAAGTGTAACTCAACGGACTCCTTGTACAAGCAAATATAATAATAAAAATATTACAGAGAATAGTTTTTTTTGTTTTTTTACCGGTTTAACTGATACTATGTTTCGGTCAGACCTAAATTTATTTTTTTAATTTTTTTATTATTCTTTTGGTTGAACCGATACTATGTTTCGGTAAAACCAACATTTTTTTTTTGAAAATTAATATACATATATTTTTATTTTCCGGTCATACCGATAGATCCAGTCGGTTGAACCGTAACGATTTTTATGTTTTATATATATATTTTTAATGTTTTTTTATTATTATTTATATATATAAACATAAAAACTGATTTCTTACTAAGTAAAGCTCGAGTAGTCCTCTACTCTGACTTCTTCTATAATTCCAAAGGAGCTTTTTGGTGTTTTCATAATAGGTCTAAGTCTTTGTCAATTTACTTTAAATATATTCTGATTTTTAGGATTTTCAATTTCAATAGCTCCATAAGGATAAACATTTCGAACTATGAAAGGTCCTGCCCATCTAGATTTTAATTTTCCTGGATGGTTATGGAGTCTAGCCATATAAAGATATACTTCTTGTCCTATTTCAAAGCTTTTAGGAATAATTTTCTATCATGCCAAAATTTAATTTTTTCTTTTTCTCTTATAGTATTCGAATAAGCTTCATTTCTAAATTCTTCTAATTCAATTAATTGCATTTTTCTATTTTTAGCAGCTTGATTTAAATTAGTGTTTAGAGTTTTTAATGTCCAATAAGCTTTATGTTCTATTTCAACAGATAAATGACAACTTTTTCCATATACTAGCCTAAAAGGTGACATACCTAAGCTTGTTTTATAAGCAGTTCTATAAGCCCAAAGTGCATCTATCAATCTATTAGCCCAATCTGTTCTAGTAGGATTTACTACTTTTTCTAAGATTAATTTAATTTGTTTGTTTGCACTTTCTACTTGTCCACTTGTTTGCGGATGATATGATGTTGCAATTTTGTGGTTTACTCCATATTTCTTCATTAAGGCTTCAAAACTTCTATTACAAAATTGAATTCCTCTATCACTGATAATAGCTTTAGGTATTCCAAATCTGACAAATATATTTGTTCATATAAATTGTATTACCACTTTGTTGTCATTAGTTTTTGTAGGAATAGCTTCTATCCATTTAGATACATAATCCACCCCCAACAATATGTAATTAAATTGATTAGACATAGGAAATGGACCCATAAAATCTATTCCCCACATATCAAAGATTTCAACCTCAACAATAGGATTAAGAGGCATCATATTCCTCTTTGATATTCTTCCTATTTATTGACATCTTAAACAACTTAAGCAATATTTATGAGCATCTTTGAATAGTGTTGACCAATAAAACCCACATTGTAGAATTTTTGCAGCAGTTTTCCCTAAACCAAAATGTCCTCCACAAGCTTGGTCATGACAGAAAGACAATATGCTCGGATATTCAGTTTCTAGAACACACCTCCTTAAAATCAAATCAGGACATTTCTTAAATAAGTATGGGTCTTGTTAGGACCCTAGTATTTTGATAATGCAAAACCTATGTGAGGAAACATATTGTATTTCACAGTTAAGTCAGTGCAACATTAGATCAGAAGGCAGATAGAACAAATTCCATGCAGACAAACAGATGGAGAAGGTTCCAGATGGTATTGCCTTAAAGTTACAGGAAAATCGAATAGTTACAGGTCCAAAGAGTAAAACAGTAGCAAGTCCATCAGATAGTTAGAAGGATAACTATCTGATTTTACAAAACCTTCGGAGAGTTATTTAATCAAACAGTTAAGTTGGTTGAATGATTGGAGAGTTATGGAGTTAATTATCCGAAAGAAAAAGGAAAATCAGAAAGTTAGAAAGGCTAACTATCCGAAACTTAAGTCATTCAATTAACCATGTGCAGAAATACAAAACAGAATCTTAAAGGACTTTTCAGAGAGTTAGATAACTATCCAAGTTTTCTTTCGAAGAGTTAGATAACTATTCGAGTTTTTCGAAAAGTTACAGGTATAACTTTTTGGTACTTAAGTCATCTTATTACACACGTGCAAAATGGAGAAGCCGGTAGTTAAAAGCTTAAAAGGGAAAATCGGAGAGTTAGATAACTATCTGAAATTTCAAAGAGAGTTTCGGTAAGTTATAGTTTAACTATCTGAAACTTAAGTTATTGAAATTGCCACGTGCAGAATTCCAGAAAGAAGATCATTTAAGTTTTCAGAGAGTTAGAAAGATAACTATCCGAAATTTCAAGAGAGTTTCGGTGAGTTACAGTTTAACTATCCGAAACTTAAGTCATTGAATTTCCCACGTGCAGAATTCTAGATAGATGCTCAAATGGGTTTTCGGAGAGTTAGAAAGATAACTATCCGAAAAATGGGAATTTTCAGTGAGTTACATTCTTAACTATTCGAAACTTAAGTTATTCTTTTATGCACGTGCAGAATTGAAGAGACAGCTATCGGAGACTTAAAAGAAAGTTCAGAGAGTTATCTTAAAAGAAAGTTCAGAGAGTTATAGTAGTTAACTATCCGAAAGTTAGGAGCTCTTTTCGATAAGTTGAATACAAGACTCCGAACACTTGACATTACACGTGAGCAACTTAAAATCCTCACGTGACTCAGATAACAGAATTTGAGTGATGAATCGGTAAGTTATGGATGCTTTTCAGTAAGTTATTTTTATAACCATCCGAATGCCTGAGATTTTTGGAAGGTTACTTACTGAACATCAGATAGAACGGTAACTTACCATATTTAGGTTTGATTATTTACCAAGTATAGCAGAATACATCCGTTGAGGAGAAATTATGATCATTGAATATTCAAGCATAAATAAAGAAAAATCTTTCAATATTCAGTAGAGCTTACAAGTGAGATTACAGCTACAATTACATATAGAGATACAGTATATATTGCAGATCAATTACTGATAAAGAAGAAAACTCAAATTTAGTTCAACAAAGAATCGATTGAAAGCTGGATTTACAAGAAGATTCTTAAAGCTCTCCATGTGCTGAAAGTTTGATCTAAGAAGGAACATTTGGTTCGTGGCTTCAACCTTAAAGCTTCATTCAGTTGTTGGTTTGGGTTTCGACCTGAAAACTCAAGAGGTTGGTTTTCTGGAGTTTATACTTGAAAACTTTTAGGTGTTGGTTTTCTGGAGTTTATACCTAAAAACTTCTAAGTGTTGGTTTCTGGAGTGTATACCTGAAAACTTCTATGTGGTTGGTTCTTGCTTCGACCTGAAAGCAAGTGTGTAAGTGTTGAGACACTTAGTGGAGCCCAAGTGACCCTTGGGGGTGGACTAGCCGAGTTGGTGAACCACCTAAAATTCTTTTGTGTTTCTTACCTTTATTTCTGCTGTGCATAATATTTTTATCTGATTATTATTTGTGCAAACTGATTAATCAAATTAGTTAGTAAAGTGAAAAGTAGGCTTAAATTCACACTGTTCTCCATTCACCCCCCCTTTGGTGAAGCCATTCGTTCCTAACAGGTCTTCCCAATAGTAATATTTTACTCTTGAGAAAAACAATTTCTTATCCTGTCTATTCCAATCCTTAGGTGTTAAACCAGTAACTAAGTAATTAACTATGTCTGCATACCAAGGCATTGTGTTGATGGTCATTAATTGTTCATCAGGAAAATTATCCTTAATTTCAATATTTGATTTTTCTATTTGTAATCTTGATAAATGATCTGCTACTACATTCTCACACCTTTTTTATCTTTAATTTCTAGATCAAATTCTTGCAATAATAATATCCATCGGATCAATCTAGGTTTAGTTTCTTTTTTCTTTATTAGATGTTTTAGAGCTGAATGATCCATGTATACTATTACTTTAGCTCCAATCAGATATGATCTAAACTTTTCTAAGGTAAACACAATAGCTAATAATTCTTTTTCAGTAGTTATGTAATTAACTTGAGCATCATTTAAGGTTTTGCTTGCATAATGAATCACTCTAGGAGATTTTTCTACCTTCTATCCTAACACTGCTCCTACAGCAAAATCAGAAGCATCGCAAATTAATTCAAATGGATAGTTCCAATCAGGTGCTTGAATTATAGGAGTTGAAATTAAGCTAGTCTTAAGTCTGAAAATGCTTCTTTGCAATTTTTATCAAAGTTAAATGGAACATCTTTTAATAGATTAGTTAAAGGTCTAGCTATCTTGCTAAAGTCTTTAATAAATCTTCTATAAAAACCAGTATGTCCTAGAAATGATCTAATATCTTTTACTGATTTAGGTTTTTGGTAGATTAGAAATTACTTCTATTTTAGCTTTATCTACTTCCAACCCTTTCTTAGAAACAGCATGCCCAAAGACTATTCCTTGTTTAACCATGAAGTGACATTTTTCCCAATTTAAAACCAGATTTTTTTCCACACAGCATTTTAATATTTGGGCTAAATTGCTTAAACAAACTTCATATGAGTTTCCATATACAGTAAAATCATCCATAAATATTTCTAAGAAATCTTCAGTCATTCCAATAAATATGCCCTGCATACACACCTTTAAAAGGTAGCTAGCGCATTGCATAATCCGAATGGCATTCTCTTAAAAGCATAAGTTCCATTAGGACAGGTGAAAGTTATTTTCTCTTGATCCTCTAATGCTACTGGAACTTGATTATACCCTGAATACCCGTCTAGGAAACAAAAATATTCTTGCCCTGCTAATCTTTCCAGCATTTGATCTATAAAAGGTAAGGGAAAATGATCTTTCCTAGTCACAGCATTCAGCTTTCTATAGTCTATACATACTCTCCAGCTTAATTGAATTGTAGTAGGTATCAAGTCTTGACTTTCATTCCTAATAACTGTTAATCCTGATTTCTTGGGAACTACATGGATTGGACTAACCCACGAGCTATCAGAAATCGGATAAATTATATCATTATCTAACCATTTAACTATTTCCTTCCTGACTACTTATTTAAGGTTTGGATTTAATCTCCTCTCAGAAATTCTAATAGATTTAGCATTCTCTTCTAAATATATGTGGTGACAGCATAAAGTTGAACTTAACCCTTTTATATCAGTCATGGTCCATCCTATTGCTTCTTTATAACTTTTTACTACATCTTTTAATTTAGCTATTTGATCTTCTTTTAAATCTAAAGCAATAATGATTGGACAAGTTCGTTTATCTTCTAGAAATATATAGGTTAATTCAAGAGGTAGAGGTTTTAATTCTCCAAATTGAACATCATCATCTTTTAAATGAATTTCTTCCAGATCTTCTTCTATATTTATGCTTTCACTTTCTTTTAAAATTTCAAAATTGATTTGCCTATTTAATTCTTCTTGAATCACATCATCTAACATATCTCTTTCATCCTCTAAAAAGTCTATGATATGTAAGGACATTTCTAACTCTTCAAACCTTTCTGATTTGAAAATATTTAATTGAGTATCCACATTACCATATGCTAACTTCATTACTCTAGTCTTACAATTGATAACAACCCCTGATGTTGCTAAAAATGGCCTTCCCAAAATTAAAGATATATCACTATTTTTATGCTTAATTTGTTGGGAATCCAAAATTACAATATCAATAGGATATATAAAATTTTTGATTTTATTTAAGACATCCTCTATTTTTCCTCTAGGGTATCTTATACTTCTATCAACTAATTGAATAACCGTACTAGTAGGAGTTAAGCCTTCTAATCCTAAGGATGCAAATATATCACTTGGCATAACATTTATACCTGCACCTAAGTCTCTTAAGGTTCTTTCTAGAATGATATTTCCTATGGTGCATGATATAACAAGGATTCCAGGATCAGATAACTTTTTAGGAATTTGTGGTAGAAATAGGGAACTACTTTGCTCAGCTAAAAAGACCTTTCTAAGAACTTTTCGCTCTCTTTTCTTAGTACACTAATCCTTAAGAAATTTAGCACAATGTGGCATTTTCTGCAATAAATCTAACAAAGGAATGTTAACTTGTACTTTTTGAAAAATTTCTCTGATTTTATCTTGTTTTTTAGGTATTGTTTATTGTAATCTTTCTGGATAGGGTGCTAAAGATTTTGATTTCAAAGACTCTTTTTCTTTCAGTTGATTTGTTTGATCATTTTTAGCTTCATTCGCAGATTCAGATTATTCTTCAGTGATTTTTAGATTTTCAGCTATATCTTCATTATCATTTTGATTTTTACTCTTGTCCACCTTCATATCATTTTCATTTTGAGTTCTTGGTGGTACATCAGTTCTAGATCTTAATGTTACATATACATCTTCCAGATTTTCGTTACTTTCATGATGTTTTTGTATATCATTTTTGTGATTATGATCTTCAATTGTTTTTAGTTCTAAAGTGCATTCTTTAAATTCTCTTGCATTAGTATTTTCTGTTTTCTATATATTTTGCAAATTATGCAGGTTTATAACATTATAATTTTCATTGTCCTGTTGCATAACTTGTACTTTCATTGTATATTTGTCTAATGCTTTTAATTTTGTTTCCAGATCATCTAATTTCATTGCATTCAATTTTTGATCAATTTTCATTATGGTTTTTTCAGTTTCGTAAATTATATCCTTTTTAGGTTCTGAATATGCTTCCTTATAGTTTAATTGGTTGACTTCTTATTGTTGACACATAAAATATTTCAGTTTGTCCAGATTTTGCTCTATACTATGCTCCAGTCTGTCATACCTATCCCAAACTTCAATATCTCTCAACATATTACACATTCTATATTGACCATCAGTTGGGTAAACTATAGGATTCTCATACTCGGCTCTATTATATTGAGGATAATTCATTTATTGTTCATGGGATCTAACCATCTATAAACGTCTCAATTACAAACAGTCAAAAATGTTGTGTCCTTCAGAATTGCAGAATTCACATATGCTAATTATAGGTTTCAGAAATCTTTGAGCATAAGCATATGCCATATTCTCAATTACAGAAGAAAACACACAACTCTAGCTATTAAAACAAAACAGCTCTAACAGTTGCTTAAATTAATTCAATTCAATTCAGTTCAATTCAATTCCCGAACAACGACGCCATAAATCTTGTTTGCATTTTCCCAGCACTACACTAGAAAAACTTGGATTTCTTACTTCTGTTTTTACTTAGTTAATTTATCTTTATGCCTATTCTCTCTTTTAGAAGTAAACAAACAACCTTTAATACAATTTAGATATTAATTCCAATTTGTACTTTAACTGCAAGTGCACAGTGTCTATTGTATTAGTGTGCAAGTATAGGTCGATCCCATAGGGAATTGCTAAAGAACTTGAGAACTGTTCGTTTGTTAACAATCAAATTTATATATTCAATAAGTTCTCCGTTGACTTACAGTTAACTCAACGGACTAAGTTCGTTGAGTTATGGCTAACTCAACAGACTAACCTCGTGGACTTAAGTTAACTCCACGAGCCTGTCTTTTCTTTTTAATACTGCTATTTACAGAGGAATTCGGCCAACCATTGGGCGATTCCATAGATTGTAAATAACATCAATTAAGCTCTTTAATGTTAATTAACATTGGATTTATCATTAAGCAATACTAACATTTAGATAATTCAAACAATAACCATTAAAATCTTTAAGTCTTTTGAATGAACCAATTTCAGTAAACTATAAAACTAAAATAAACATAAAACAATTACAACACTTACAAAGATAACATTAATCACGATACAACACAAACAATACAACATACAAACATAGATAAATTGTTTTTGGTATTTTTGTTTTAATATGAACATGGAAATGGGCAAAAGGTGAAATGTAAAGTAATCTCACTTGACAGTAAATACTTCCAACACTACTTGCAACGCGATTACACCACTGAAAATTAAACCACTTACAATCTTGTCTCCTCTCTCTATAGAATCGCAAGTCTAGAATTGCAAGATGATCTCCTCTTCAACATACAGGCATCAACCCGAAGCTAAGGCTAAAAGCTTTACAATCTCCTGAAATATGAGTCGGCGCTTGGTGAAAATGGCTTCCCTTCCTACGACGCGATCACTCCTCACAGTGGTTGTCAAATACTGTGTTTGGTTCGGAATCGACCCAACATCAGGCAAGTATCCTCACAGACCTCCGATGGTTGGTGATTATGGTGGTGATGATGATGGTTGGTGTGGAACTTTAGAGAATTGCAACGTCGATCCTCCTCTGCACACACTGTCCATCCATCGATCACACGTTCTTCTTTTTTCTTCATTTCTTTTATATTTCTTCAGTAGTAACTGCTTCTGCTTGAATGGTTGGTTGGATTTCCTTCATTCATATCAACGGCGATGCTTTCTTCTCCTATGCGATACGTGCAAACGTGAGTTTTTTCTCTTCCAACTGTTTGTTCCTGCAACCGCTACAGTGGCATATTAGAAAATATAAAGAAATAAGCTGCTAACATAACGCGTTACCTTAGTGTATATTCATGTAACTCAACACGTACAGTTATGCTAACTTAACGAGTTAAACATGTGCATCTCACGTGATATACTAAAGCATTTAAATTCAACGCGTGCATAAATTTAACTATCTGATTCTCAGGTGCATTTCGGATACTTAAAAACTTAACTATCCGATGCTTAGATGCATTTCGGATAGTTACAAATAACTCACCGATATATAACTTAAGTAAATCTACTAGATCTCAACACGTGTCAGCAACAGTTTAATCATAAAATAACATTTCATAGAGTTACAAGTCTAACTCACCGAAAATCCACTTAAGTCATTCATTATGGTTTCGACACGTGTACTTTAGGAAATAATAAAATATTCTCTCACAACATAATTGTTCGGCAATTTAAACATAACTATCTGATACATGTTTGGTCTGTTAAACATAACTGTCTGAAATATCAGAAAATCCGGATACTTAAGAATTTCACAGCCTACAACTTACCGACAGTTCAGAAATGTACTAAATTAACATTAATTCCCCCAAATTAAGTAGATTCTTCAATTAAAGCATATAATAGTGCAATTATAACATAATGGCTTAATTCTTATATGATAAGCTAAATATTATGCAATTAACCATCATTTAACCATTAATAATATGCACTTTTTCATTCTAAACAATTATCGACTGAGATTACTTTACATTTCACCTTTCGCCCATTTCCATGCTCATATCAAAACAAAAATACCAAAAACAACTTATCTGTGTTTATATTTTGTATTTGAGTGTTGTATTGTTTGTTTTGTATCGTGATTAATGTTATCTTTGTTAGTGTTGTGATTGTTTTATGTTTGTTTTAGTTTTACAGTTTACTGAAATTGTTTTGATCAATAGACTTAAAGATTTTAATGGTTACTATTTGAATTATTTGAATGTTAGTATTGCCTAATGATAAATCAAGTGTTTACTAACATTAAAGAGCTTAATTGATGTTATTTACAATCTGTGGAACCGCCTAATGGTTGGTCGAATTCCTCTGTAAATAGCAATATTAAATAGGAAAGGCAAGCTCGTAGAATTAACTTAAGTCCATGAGGTTAGTCCGTTGAGTTAGCCATAATTCAACGAACTTTGTCTATTGAGTTAATTGTAACTCAATGGAGAGCTTATTGAATATATAAATTTGATTGTTAAAAACGGAATAATTCACAATTCTTAAGCAATTCCCTGTGGGATCAACCTGTACTTGCACATTAATACAATAGACACTGTGCACTTGCAGTTAAAAATACAAATTGGAAGTAATATCTAATTTGTGTGAAAGATTGTTTGTTTACTTCTAAAAAGGAATAGGCATAAAGATAAATTAACTAAGTAAAAACAAAAGTTAACAAATTCAAGTTTTTCTCGTGCATTGCTAGAGATCCAAACAAGTTTTTTGGTGCCGTGCTGGAGATCCAAATAGTGACCAAGCAGTTGACATGTACCACTGGTGCTTTTTCTATCTGATTTACATCCTGCATAATCTACATCATTGTAACTTGCGAATATTAGATGATTCTATGAAGAATAAAATAAGCCAAAGTCTTTTGTACCCTATAAATATTTAAAGATACGTTTGATTGCTTTTAAATGTGATACTTTTGGAGAGGCTTGATACCTTGCACAAGCACATACACTGAACATTATGTCTGGTCTACTAGCTGTTAAATACAGAAGTGATCCAATCATGCCTCTGTATTTCTTTTGATCTACAAACGTGCCAGAGATATCTTTATCAAGCTTTTCATTTGAGTTCATAGGTGTATTTGCTACTTTGGATTTGTCCATACCAAACTTCAAAAGAATCTCTTTGCAAATTTTTTCTTGATTCAGAAAGATGCCATGCTGTAATTGATGAATTTGTAATCCTAGAAAGAATTTTAATTCTCCCATAAGACTCATTTCAAATTCATTCTTCATTAAAGTCTGAAAGTCATGACATAGTTTCTCATGTGTAGCACCAAAAATAATATCATCAATGTAGATCTAAATGATCAACATCTGAGAATTTTCTGACTTGATAAATAAAGTGTTGTCAGCAGTTCCTTTGTTAAACTAATTCTCAAGAAGGAAACCCTTCAGTTTATCATACCATGCACGTGGTGCTTGCTTCAGACCATAAAGAGCTTTATTCAGTTTGTATACATGGTTTGGTCTTTCTTCATCTTTAAAACCTGGTGGTTGTTCTAGATATACTACTTCTTGCAAAATGCCATTAAGAAAGGCACCTTTAACATCCATCTGATAGAGCTTGATTTTCATACTACTTGCAAAGGCAAGCAGCATTCTAATTACTTCAAGTCTTGCAACAAGTGCAAAAGTTTCTTCATAATCGTTTCCTTCCTGTTGGTTATATCCTTGAGCAACAAGTCTAGCTTTGTTTCTGATAATACTGCCATTATTATCTAGTTTATTCTTAAACACCCATCTAGTTCCAATGATTGATTTTTCAATGGACCTTTTAATTAAATTCTAGACTTCATTTTTCTTGAACTGATTTAGTTCCTCTTGCATGGCCATAATCCAGTTTCATCATTGCAGGCTTCTTCAACTGTTGTAGGTTCAAGTTCAGATACAAAAGCACAATAATTACAAATATTTTGAATTTTGCTTCTTGTTTGAACACCTTGATTTATATTCCCAATAATTTGTGCAATGGGATGTCCAAACTTTGTCTTCCATGCTTTTTCTATCACAGTAGGTGCAGGCAGTGTTGAACTATCCTTTTTCTGAAGAATTTTCTGATTTACTGATTCACTTTCACTTTCACTATCTATTTTTAGCTTCTTCAATTTTCCTACTAGGTCTTCATCAAAAGATACATTTATTGACTCTTCTACTCTTCTTTCATGTTCAAAATAGACCCTGTAAGCCTTACTTCTCGAAGAGTATCCAACAAGTAGAGTAGGATCAGACTTTACATCAAATTTGTCCTTTTGATCCCTTATATTAAGCACAAAACATCTTGATCCAAAAACTTTAAAATATCCAATATTTGGTGTCTTACCATACCATAATTCAAATGGTGTCTTATGCAGAATAGGCTTAAAATGAGTTCTATTTATTGAATAACATGCAGTATTTACAACTTCAGCCGATAAAAACTTTGGTAGATCAGATCCATTAAAAATTGTTCTTGCCATTTCTTGTACTGATCTATTTTTCCTTTCTACAACTCCATTCTGTGTAGGAGTTCTTAGACATGAAAATTCATGCAGTATGCCAAAGGAATTACATAATTCTTCAAATTCAGAATTTTCAAATTCACCTCCATGATCACTTCTAATCCTTTTCACAGTTGATTCTTTTTCATTTTGAATTCTAATGCAGAGATGTTTGAATTCATAGCAAGTTTCATTCTTGTGTGCTAAGAAAAAAACCCAAGTAAATCTTATGTAATCATCAACTACCACTAAGGTATATTTCCTTCCTCCTAAACTGGCTATCTGTGTAGGACCAAACAAGTCCAAATGCAGTAGATCTAATGGCTGACCTATGGCAATGTCTTCAATACTCTTGTGTGCTGATTTCTTTTGTTTACCAATCGTATAGTCACTGCAGAGTTTATCCCTCTTGAATTTGAGTTTAGGCACACTTCTAACAAGATCATGTTTGGTCAATTTTCTTAAGAGTTTCATGTTCACATGATTTAATCTTTTATGCCATAACCATTCATCTTCATTAGAAGCAACTAAACATGCATCACTAGATATATTATCAAATGAAAATTCCAATGCATAAATTGAATTATCCCTATATCTAGTAAATTTGATTTCATGTGTATTTTGTTGTAATATAAACCAGTTTTCAGCAATAAACAGTATATTGTAACCTTTGTCACATAATTGACCTACACTTAGCAGATTCTGTTTTAAACCATTTACATGTAAGACATTCTCTATATTTCCATTTTTAGATGCAACATTTCCTACGGTAGTAATTCTACATTTTTCATTATTACCAAACTTAACAGATCCTGAATTTATTGATTTAACAGATTCCAGAAATCTTTTCTTACCTATCATATGCTTTGAGCATCCACTATCAATAATCCACTTAGACGTTTAAGCTTCCTTATCCATGTAGTCCTACAAATCATGTTGAAATTAAGACTTTTGGTACTCATATTTTCTTGGGTCCATTAGTGTTAGTCCATTGTATATTGAACCTATTGCCTTTTGGTAGTCATATAGAAGTAGATCTCCTCTTAATGACAAAAATAGTTATGTCATCTCTATAAGATCTAATTTTTCCACCACAGTAGGGAGTTTCCTGTGGTACAAAATACCCTAGGCCAAGTTTACTTATTCCTATTCTTTGGGATCCTATGATTTTGTTTAAACTGTTTTCACCTTTAGTAAATTTACATATAGTTTTCTTTAAATCAGTAACTTCAGATAACAGATTTTTATTTTCTTCTTTCAGATCAAAATTTTTACAACTATAGCTATCCATTTTAGTTTTTAATTCCCTATTATCAACTAGGGCTTTTTCTAATTCAGCAAAGACATCTTCTAAATAGGAATTTAAACTCTTTAATTCTTTCTTATAATTCTTACATTTTACATATAAATTATCTATTGTATAGAGAAGACTATCTACATGTACATCATCATTTTCCTTTTCTGAGCAATAAGGAGATGTAGAGCATACCTCTTGTGCAGCAAAGCACACGTTTGTAGATGCCTCTTCATCTGAGTCTGATGAGCTGCTGGATGAACTATTGCCATCCCATGTGGCTTTCAAGGCCATCTTCTTCTTATTCTTCTTCTTCCATTTTTGTTTGTCCTCCTATTAAAAAGGACAGTAAAGTTGAATGTGTCCTAGTTTTTTGCACTTGTAGCATGTAGGGACTTTTGATCTTGAGGAGCTGGCTTTGCCTCCTTGTTTCATCATTTTTCTAAAGTTTCTAGCCAATAGTAATACTTCATCCTCATCTGAGCTTGGTTGGTCTTCTATTGAGGGAAAAGCTAATTCTTTCTTTTTCTCAACCTTTCGTTCAATGGCTCCTTCTTCTTTCCATTCCTTCATTTGAACTTCATGGGCCAAAAGATTTTCCAACAGATCTTCGACTGAATAGTTGTTCAGATCATTTGAATCTTGTATAGAAGTAGACTTCTACTTCCATTCGACTGTCAAGCTTCTTAAGATCTTCTGTACCTATTCACGATTAGAAAAACTCCTTCCAAGGCCTCTTAGTTCATTCACAATTTCTGTGAATCTAGAAAACATTTCAGTAATACTTTCTTTCTCAAGCATTTTGAATAATTCATATTTTCTTAACAAAATGCTAATTTTAGTATCTTTAACTTGGCTAGTTCCTTCATATGTAATTTGAAGGGTCTTCCAAGCTTCATGAGAGGATTTACAAGCAGATATTTTATTATACTATTCACTAGTTAGTGCACAGTAAATGGAATTAAGCCCACGAGCATCCATCTAGATGATTCTTTCATCCTCCTCAGTCTAATCACTTTCATGACTAATTGGAATTGATGTACCATGCACAACCATTCTCCAAAGTTTCACATCTATACTCTTGAGAAAACACTCCATCCTATTTTTCCAGTAGCTATAATTACTACCATCAAAGAGGGGAGGTCGATGGATATTCTGACCCTCTACAGTGTGGAAAGCCATGATCTCAGATGGTTAAATCTATTAACGAGATCAACCTTGCTTTGATACCAATTGTTAGGATCTGATGGCTTACTAGAGAGGGGGTGAATGGTAATAAAATTTGTTTCTTTGTAAATGAATGATTAAATAATAAAGCAAAATTGCAAGCACAAAATAAAAGGAATGCACACAAGGTTTTTTAGGTAGTTCACCACTAACGGCTAGTCCACCCACAAGGGATACTTGGGCTTCACTAAACTTTCTCAAACATACAAACACTTGCTTTAAGGTCAAAGCAAGAACCAACCAATCTGATTGAGCTTTCAAGTTGTAGCTCCAACCAATTTTTCACTGAAGTTTTCAGTTCGTGTACTTCAGTAAGCACTTGCTTGAAGAAACTCAATTTCTATTTCGTGAAGGACTTGTGAAATTGAATCTGTATTTGCTGATGATTTGATCTTAAGAACTTTTCTATTGTTGAGCTTGGTGTATAGATTCGTATAAGCAAAAAGTTATCTGATTCTGTTGTCTGTTGCTTGTATATATACTATTATGTGTAACAATCATATTTTTCTTCCAATGGATGTATTTTGCTGTACTTGGTAAGACTTCAAACCCAAATATGGTAAGTTACTATTTAGGGAGGTATTTCAAGATACCCTTCTGATTTCCTAAGTTTTTTGTAGGCTTAGCCATGTAACTCTCCAAATATCAATAGTAACCTACCGAAAAGTCACTTAAGTCTTTCTGTCATGTAACTCTTCGACTACTTTCTTATTTCAGCACGTGCATAATAGAATAACTTAAGTTTCGGCTGGTTATACCTGTAACTCACCGAAACTCTTCAAATTTTGGATAGTTAGCTATAGTAACTTTTTGATTCTTCTTTTAAGCTTTTGTTTGGATTTCTACTAGTGAGAAATTCAATGACTTAAGTTTCGAATAGTTAGCTAAAGTAACTTTCTGATTCCTCATACATCCATCTTTCTAACTCTCCAAAAGCCTTCTACTTTCGGATACTTATTGTTCTAATTATCTGATAGTGTTGCTACTGCTTTATACTGCCTTTCAGATACTTAGACTGGTAACTCACCGAAAATATCTCTTTTGGATAGTTAAGCCTAGTAACCTTCTAAAATCCTTTTTATCACTTGTAGCACACTTTAAACTGTCTGTATCATCTTCTGCTCTCTTGCTGAACTATTCTGTCTGAGAAATACAATTTGATTCCTCACATTGATTTTTGCATTATCAAAATCTAGAGGTCCTTTCAATCTCCTCCTTTTTGATAATGGCAAAAACCTTATAATATATTACATGTATTTCTCTCCCTATATATCTATATAGAGAATCACACAAGAATAGGATATAGAAGTTGAAATTGAAAAGCTCCCCCTATTTTTCTAAGATTACTCCCCCTACTTTACTATAGCCTACTACCAAAATATGGTCTTTCTCCCCCTTTTTGTCATTTGTCAAAAGGAGTGAGAAGTGAGATATTGACTTGGTGAAGTAGTTATAGCTAGTTATCCTAAAAAAAAATGACTAAATTGCTGCAAAACAAAGATGTTAGTAGATCAAGCTCTTAGTTATGAGCTTGGAGAGTAGAGAGATATGAAATTATAAATCATATAAAGAACAAATCCCTAAATTTCATCTAATATGATTAAATGTAGATTCAGGTAAGGGTTTGGTGAAAATATCTACAAGTTGTTCTTTAGTAGAGACTTATTCTAAAGAGATATGACCTTTTTCAACGTGGTCTTTTAAAAAGTGGTGCCTAATCTCGATATGTTTTGCTTTAGAGTATAGGACTATATTTTTGGAGAGATTGATGGCACTACTACTATCATTGTAAATAATTGTATTCTGAAATTTAAGCTTATAATCTACCAAAGTTTGTTGCATCCATAGGATCTATGCACAACATAGGCCTGCTGCCATGTATTCAGCTTTAGTGGTACATAATGCTATAGAGTTTTGTTTCTTGTTGAACCAAGAAATAAGAGAGTGACCAAGCAGTTGACATGTACCATTGGTGCTTTTTCTGTCTGATTTACATCTTGCATAATCTGCATCACTGTAACTTGCTAATATTAGATGATTTTATGAAGAATAAAATAAGCCAAAGTCTTTTGTACCCTGTAAATATTTAAAGATATGGTTGACTGCTTTTAAATGTGATGCTTTTCGAGAGGCTTGATACCTTGCACAAGCACATACACTGAACATTATGTCTAGTCTACTAGCTGTTAAATACAGAAGTGATCCAATCATGCCTCTATATTTCTTTTAATCTACAGACGTGCTAGAGATATCTTTATCAAGCTTTTCATTTGAGTTCATAGGTGTATTTGCTACTTTGGATTTGTCCATACCAAACTTCAAAAGAATCTCTTTGCAAATTTTTTCTTGATTCAGAAAGATGTCATGCTGTAGTTGATGAATTTATAATCCTAAAAAGAATTTTAATTCTCCCATAAGACTCATTTCAAATTCATTCTTCATTAAAGTCTGAAAGTCATGACATAGTTTCTCATGTGTAGCACCAAAAATAATATCATCAACGTAGATCTGAATGATCAACATCTAAGAATTTTCTGACTTGATAAATAAAGTGTTGTCAGCAGTTCCTATGTTAAACTGATTCTCAAGAAGGAAACCCTTCAGTTTATCATACTATGCACGTGATGCTTGCTTCATACCATAAAGAGCTTTATTCAGTTTGTATACATGATTTGGTCTTTCTTCATCTTCAAAACCTGGTGGCTATTCTGCATATACTTCTTCTTGCAAAATGCCATTAAGAAAGGCACTTTTAACATCCATCTGATAGAACTTGATTTTCATACTGCTTGCAAAGGCAAGCAACATTCTAATTGCTTCAAGTCTTGCAATAGGTGCAAAAGTTTCTTCATAATTGATTCCTTCCTACTGGTTGTATCCCTAAGCAACAAGTCTAGCTTTGTTTCTGACAATACTACCATTATTATCTAGTTTATTCTTAAACACCCATCTAGTTCCAATGATTGATTTTTTGATGGGCCTTTCAATTAAATTCTAGACTTCATTCTTCTTGAACTGATTTAGTTCCTCTTACATGGCCATAATCTAGTATTCATCATTGCAGACTTCTTCAACTATTGTAGGTTCAAGTTCAGATACAAAAGCACAATAATTATAAATATTCTGAATTTTACTTCTTGTTTGAACACCTTGATTTATATTCCCAATAATTTGTGCAATGATGCTGTTGCCAGGGACTAGTTGTCTGATCTAACCTTTCACATCAATACAACACTTAAACTTAAAATTATTACAAAAGCTGTCTAAAAAGAATCTAGTTAGAGGTTTACCTAGTATTAGGTACTCGAAAGAGTTTATGCGTGATGCATGTCAACTAGGTAAATTACATAAAACATCCTTTAAAAGTTTAAATGAAATAACAAACAAAAGAGTATTAGAACTAGTGCATATGGATTTATTTGGATCTACTAGGACAACTAATCTAGGAGGTAAACATTATGCTTTTGTACTAGTTGATGACTATTCTAGGTTTACTTGGGTTTATTTTCTAGCTAATAAAACTGAAGTTTTTGAAATATTTAAGATATTCTGTAGTAAAGTTCAGAATGAGAAAAATGTTAAAATTCAAAAACTTAGGAGTGATCATGGTACAGAATTTGATAATGATCAAATGAACACCATTTGTGAAGAATTAGGCATAGATCATAGGTACTCATTTTCAAGATCTCCTTCAGAAAATAAGATAGTAGAACGTAAAAATAGATTACTTCAGGAAATGTCCAGAACCATGCTAAATTAAAATAAGTTACCCCTATCTCTCTAGGCAAAAGCAGTTCATACAGCATGTTATGTTATAAATAAAGTGCATTTAAGGCCAATTTTGGATAAAACTCCTTATGAGATATAGTATAACAGAGTTCCCAAAATAAGTTATTTAAGACCCTTTGGCTGCAAGTGTTTTATTTTAAACACTAAGGAACAAAGAGACAAATTTAGATCTAAATCAGATGAGGGTATTTTTGTTGGTTATTCCATTAGAAGTAAGGCCTATAGAGTTTATAACAAATCAACAAAAACCATTGAGGAAACCCTACATGTGAAATTTCATGAAAATTCTCATTTGGATTTTTGACATGCTAAAAACTTTGATTCAGAAATTCTCCTAGAAATGGTACCAAATGATGTTGACAGAGAAATTGAGAGATTATCTAACGGAATAAGAAATATAAACTTAAATGATGAAGATTTAGAAGAAAATAATGTCATACCTATAGAAAATGTGGAACAACATAGAAATTGGCGTTATGCTTCATCTCATCCTATTGATTAGATAATAGGCGATCCTAATCAAGGAGTTAGGACTAGGTCATCAGTAGTCAACATTTGTGGTGCTTATTCATTTGTTTCCTTACTAGAACCTAAGAAAATTGAAGATGCCTTAGAAGATGAATTTTGGTATTTAGCTCTGCAAGATGAGCTAAATCAATTTATAAGAAATGAGGTATGGGATCTAGTTCCACCACTTGAAAATCAGTCCATAAAAGGAAAAAGGTGGGTATTTAGATCGGGATGGACATATAGTTAAAAATAAAGCTAGGTTAGTTGCTCAAGGTTACAAGTAAGAGAAAGGAATTGACTATGATGAAACATTTGCTCCTATTGCTAGACTAGAATCAATACAAATTTTGTTAGCATATGCTTGTTACATAGATTTCAAATTATATCAAATGGATGTTAAGACTACTTTTTTAAATGGATATATAAAAGAAGAAGTTTATGTAAAACAACCCCTAGGTTTTGAAGATTCAAAATATCCCGAGAATGTTTACAAGCTTAAGAAGGCACTATATGGCCTTAAACAAGCCCCTAGGTCTTGGTATGAGAGATTATCTAAATTTCTTAAGGAAAAAGAGTATTCTATGGGAAAGGCAGATCACACTCTTTTTATCAAGAAGGTCGAAAAAGATATATTGGTAGTTCAAATCTATGTAGATGACATCATATTTGGAGCAACAAATGATAAATTAGTTGAGTCTTTTTCGAAAGACATGACTAATCAATTTGAAATGAGTATGATGGGTGAACTATCATTTTTCCTAGGCTTACAAATTAAGCATTAGAACATGGTACTTTTATTTCACAAGAAAAATATACTCAAGATTTATTAAAGAGGTTTGGGTTAGACAACACTAAAACAAAGAATACACCAATGAGTACTATCACTAAGTTGGATAAAGATGACTCTGGAAAAACTGTAGATATAAAACAATATAGAAGTATGATTGGTTCATTACTTTATTTAACAGCTAGCCGACTAGATATTATGTTTAGTGTGTATACTTGTGCTAGATATCAATATAATCCTAAAGAATCACACTTACTTGATGTTAAATGAATTTTTAAGTATCCATTAGGAACCATCAATTTTGGATTGTTTTACTTTAGACACAGTTCTTTAAATTTAATAGGTTATAGTGATGCTAATTTCGTAGGATGTAAGTTTGAAAGTAAAAGCACTAGTGACACTTGTCAATTATTAGGAAATTCTTTAGTGTCATGGTTTAGAAAAAAGTAAAATTATGTAGCATTATCTATAACTGAAGCTGAATATATAGCTGTTGCACTTTGCTGTGCTCAAATCCTGTGGATCAGGCAAACTTTAAAAGATTTTAATTTAGCTTATGAACCAACTAAAATTTTTTGTGATAGTTGTTCTGCAATAAGTTTGTCTAAAAATCCTATCTTACATTCATGAGCTAAACATATAGAAGTTCGACATCATTTTCTAAGGGATAATGTTATAAAAAGAAAAATAGTATGAAATTTTTTTCCTACTATAGAACAATTAGTAGATCTATTTACAAAACCCTTAGATGAGAATACTTTCTCAAAATTACAATTAGAACTTGGTATCTGTAGGTTATCTGATGTTTAAATTGTCCTATTCATTGCATAACGTTTTGAATTGTTATAAAGTAGCTTTAGAATTTAATTTCTTTATTAAAAAAAAAACTCAAAATATCTATTTTAGAATTACTGTTTACTAGTAGTTAAGAATTTATGAAATTCTGATTTTTATTGAAGTCAATTTATTTAAGAAAAATTCAGAAATGGTTACTTAAGGAAAGTTAATTTGATTCAATATGAGTGCCAACTGTATTTTTGTTACTTATGTATACGCTATTATAGAGATTTTAATTGAAAAATACATAGAAAATATGTACCGTTTATTAAAGGAAAGTTATTAACATATTGTTAGAAAAATTAAGTCTTGCGGTTGCCTCTTATTCAATTTACTGTCTTGTTTTATTTCTTTTTGTCTACAATTACTTGAGTAATTAAGTTCGTTGGGGGATCTTAAACCCTAGTCACTTGAACCAACTGGTTTGGGATGTGCTAACTGAAAACTCATTTTACAAATAATTCAGATTCTATTTAAAAAAAAAAAATTACCTATTCTCACTTATCATTGAGTAACTAGTTATCTTTCCCCTAAGCAAGGGATTATGATCACGTAAAAAGATGATATTGTAGGAGGTAATACATAAAATATATATATATATATATATTAAAAAAAAAGGGCAATGTACTTAAGATTAATTTATTTTACAAGTGTTATAACAATTCTACTATAATCTACGCATATAATCTTTATTATTTTTCTTTGTTATTATCTATCCTTTACACATAATGTAATGTATTTATTTTCTTAAGTTTGTGTACTCATTATTGAATTCTTTTAAGTTCCTGAAGGTATATCTTTATGAATTTTCTTTTGTAAACTGAATAAAATAAAAGCTAGAAAGTCTAAATTGTTAAATCTACTACTTATTTCTGTATTTAAAAAAAAAATTATAGAGAAACATAAATTTATTTAGGGCTTCACAACCCAGTTTAAGTACTCTAGATTTTAAACTTAAATGACACATCTATTTAGGGCTTTGCAACCCAGTTTAAGTACGCTAGATTTTGAACTTAAATGACACATCTATTTGGGGCTTGGCAATCCAGGTTAAGTACGCCATAAATTCTTTAGACTACATTTATGTAGGGGGAGAAATTTATCATATAAGAATTCAACCATTATGAATTATTATATGCTTTAATGAAAGAATCTACATAATCTCAAGAAATTAACATTATTTAAGTACATTTCTGAATTGTCGATGAATTACAGGCTTTTTAATTCTTAAGTATCCAAATTGTCTGTTGTTTCGGAAAGTTATATTGCATGCACTAGATAGTTATGTTTTAAACGATTAACGAATATTTTATTATTTCTTGGTGTACACATATTGAAACCTTAATGCATGACTTAAGTAAATGTTCGGTAAGTTATCTGGTAACCATCGGAAGTGCATCTAAGCATCAGATAGTTACGTTTGTAAGTATCCGAAATATCTGAACTCCTTAAGTTAGAATTATGCATGTGTTGAATTTAATTGCTTTATTCTGTCTCATGTTGAAACTCAAACAGTTATGCTTAAGTCTTCGACTTTTTCGCATATCCATCCGAGAAACTCGAATAGTTAACATAATATTATTATATTTTTATAAAAGACTTAATATCTAACAATAACTATTCTAGTTTGTCATATAGTTATGTGCTTTATTGCTCATAAAACTCAAATAATTATCATAAGTCGTCGAGTTTTCTCATTTTTCTTAGCCAGTAGTTATTTTCTTTACACGAACAGTTACACTAAGTTTTCTACTTTTATCGGTTGTAAAATTCATACAGTTATTGTAAGCATTCGAGTTATTTATCAATAACGAATCTTATATTTATGATTTCAATGATTGAATCTGTTTATCCGTTTATAAACTAGAAGAGTTATAAATGTTTTACTACCAACCTTTCGTGTTTCTACCTTGGTAAAACCTTAGTTTCACAATCTTTACTTCCACTAAGTTCTACAATGAACAGTGAAGATTAATCAACAATATCAGGATGTGGAAGAGGTCGTGGTAGAATGAAAAAAGTGCAGAAAAGAGAGATGAAACTTTAGAAGATAGAAAATGAGATCAACAACATTTACTCAAGGTATACTTTTTCTAATGAAGTACTACATGAAATTAGAAAAGCTGTTCAAGACGAGAAAAATTTCTATTGGAAATTTATCTAAAATTATGCTGAAACACAGTTTAGACTAAAACAGACTGAACTTTCCACGTTACAAATGTGGAAACGAACTTTACAACCTAACCTTGAGGTTGTTACAAGTTCTGGACAAGTACCTAAAAAATCGGTACAGTCTATTACTTATTATGGAAAGAAATGGAAACCAATGATAGAAAATGCCAATGGGAATTAGAATCTTTGTATTTCTAACATTATTTTCCCTCGACTGTTTTAGACAACATTCAACAATTTATTGATGAACAGAAAACTGCCATTTGGAAAATGGGCCTTTGAAGTGAAGGACAAAAAGTTTATCAACTAAAAATGGCAGAGGTTGAGAGCTTAAAACTCTATATTCCATTATTACAACCTAGGCATCATGGTGAAGGACCATCAAGACCTCAGGTGCCTTTAACAAGAGAAATTAAGAAAACTTTAGAACCTCCTGAACAACCAGAAACACTGTAGACATATAGTCAGAAAAAGAAGAAGACATTAGAATATTTTGGACTAACTGCAGGTAAACAAGGCATATTGCAGCAAAGAGAAGAATCGTTGAAAAATGGAAAACTATGTTCCATTGCACAAATTGGACAAGATTTTGTTTCAGGAATCCTAACAGATGTGACAAATATTGGATTACAAGCATACACTCTAAGGTATTGTGTCACATTAGTGCATAATGTTTCTTTTAATACAATGGACAATTTTTCACATCATGCTGCAAGCCAACATGCTTTTCCTATGGAAAGAGAACATGTAGGAAATTTTGATGATATATATACAGATGATATCAATTTTGATGACATTTTTGATGACATAGACATTGAGTATATGAATTTTGAAGATATTTCATCTAAAGAGGAATGTATAGATATTCTTCCTCTTATTGTATCTCAGATAGAGATTTTTGATTTTTAGTATAGTTGCTTACACTACACTTTATACATGTGGTTATGTTTGTTACAGTATACAGTACATTTGTTGATAAATGTATATAATCAACAAACTACACAGTTACAAATAGAATATAACTCTACCAATGTCTCAAATATAGAAATTTCAGAAATACAGAATGACTCTATTACACAAACAGATATAGAACATTCTTTCATATAGAGACCGTTGTTGTATAGATCAATTATAGAAATAAATGTTGCAGATAGACAGATTAATACAGAGACTATTGATACTGATATGTTTCAAGAAGATCACATAGAGAAAATTCAGCAGATTATTGATACGATAATAACAGATATTTCAGACATTTATACTAGCTTTGATAGAAATTCCACCAATTCTGAAAGATTTGAAAATATAGATGCTGCTGATAATAATGAAATAAGTCCTAGATCAGAACATCATGACAGGAAAATACCTAATCCTGATTAGAATTTAGATGACAATACATTGTTATGGTTCAGAAATCTTTCCTGTTATGAAAAATTTCAAGCATATAAAACTTTTACAGTTTTATATTCAAGACCAATTAAGTTTGAAGGGATGGCACATATACGAGAAATGTTTGAATTTCAAGGCTTGTTGACTCTACTTCCACAACAGCTAGGCCATCTTGTTATACCAGAACTTATAAGTTATTTTTACTCAAACTTAATAGTGGAAGAAGGTACTCCTATTTCCAATATACAAGACTACAATATATATTTAACTCCAAAATTACTTTATCAAGTACTTAGTTTGAAAAATGGAGTTAAATTATCAAAAAAAAAATAGGTTTACCAATTGGGATGGGACATTAAAAGTTTAGCCAAAGATCTGACTACCAACAATCCAATGAGATTACTAAATGATTTAAATGGCCAAGCACATTTTATTGCAAAAATACTATCTTGCACATTTTATGCTACATATGCATTAATTAACCATATATAGGTGAACTGGTATGATATTTTCATTTCTTATATCTTAACCTTGCAGAGTAAATTATTTTATGGTGATATACTTTTGAGAATTGTGGCAAGTCAAACAGATATTACACCTTGACCACATAAAATATTAAAGTCAAGATCTTTCTCTGCAAAGGAACTACAAAAATACCAGGAAGTAGATACACCTATAACTTGACAGCAACAACAACAACAGGATTGACAAACTCAGTCACAACAACAACAGCAACAGTTGACACAGTTTTCAAAACAACAGCAACATACAGATACACATACAGGTATACATACAGATACACATACAGGTACACATACAGATTTACATATAGACATAAATACTGAATTTTTACAGCAACTGTCACAAGTTTCACAAAATGATTTAGATTAAGCAGTAATTGATCAGATAAATAGAGTAAGTACAGAAATTGCAAGGCAAATTTCAAATACTTTAATCAATATTTTTCGAAGACAAAGAGGCTTGTGATTAAATAAATTATGTATTGCAAGTTTTATTTATTGTAATTTGTTGTCAAAAATTACTTATGTAAAGCAATCGCATTATGTAAATTGTTTACTGCATTTAATGATCATATACTTGTTTTTGACAATTTATGTTTAAAACAATTTATTCTTATCCACGAAAATTATGCATGTTTAAAAATGTCTTTTTGAACGATATATACTTAGCACATTTTTCTTCCTTACATTTTATTTACTTTTTTATAATGCCAAAAGGAGGAGAAGATAGATTATTTGACTTATTAGGTTTTGACATCATCAGAAAGGGGGAGATTGTTAGGAATTTTATTTTGATGATGAATGCTTTATTAAAGTCTTTAAGTATAATAGTCACGTAATTAAATGTTAACAAGTTATCGGAAAGTTTCATTTAAAATTTCGGATAGTTAACTTCGGATAGTTAAAATTTTTGAATAGTTAAAGTTTTCAAATAGTTAGCATTTTAGACCGTTAAACTTTCAGACAGTTAACGTTTCAATTTAGTCGAAGAGTTATGTTAAAAACTCGTATAGTTAAGTTATCTACACGTGTGTTTTTAATATTTTAAGTTGTCACGTGGTTTTCATGTACGTTCGGTAATGAAAATCAAAGAGTTAGATAACTGTTCAAGTTTTTATATGCATGAATAGATAACTGTTCGAGTTTTATAAAATGACTAATGTATAGATAAGTTTTCTATGTTCAATCACGTGTTTTGCAAGTGCAAAAACTCGAAGAGTTATAGATAAGTGTTTGAGTTTTTACAAGACTTAAAGGATAAGTGTTCAACTAAAATTCGAGGGCCTGTAGAGCTTATTTTTGTAGATTTAATCTCAAAGGAGGAAGAGGAAGACTAGGCACAACTATTTAGAAGAAGGAAAGGAAAAGAGATAATGCCTAAACCTCAAGTAGAGATTAAAATATCAAAAGGGCCTGTAGAGCTCATTTTTGTAGACCTGCTATTCGAATCTGAGGAGGAGCAGGAGCAACAACAACAAGAGCAAAGAGGAAAAGGAAAACAGGATGAAATTAGTTTGCAACCTGTACAAATAGAAGAAACTGAAGTTAGGGCAGAAGCTGATTTGCCCGTGACTCCATCCCAATCTGCAACAGAATCAAAAAGAACAATGACAATGCAAATTAGTAATCAGGAGGAAGAAGAAAGAGAAGAAGCTAAACAAGTACATACTGAACAAGAAAGAAATGACTCGACAAATTTCATTGAAGAGGGAGAGAATCTTCAACAATTAATTGAAAGAATTCAAGAAAGAGTGGAGAGTTCTGCCGGCTCTCCACCACAGATTGAAAGAGGAGCTGAAATGCAGGAATGTCTAGATCATTTCCAACAAATTCAAGTTCAGCAAATTGAAGAAGAAATTCAAGAACAAACCCCTCTAGAGCAACAAATGCAAAATCCTGACCTAGTTGAAGCAACAATTCTAAATGAAGTTTACTTTTGGAGTTAGGAAGCTTATAATAAATATCAAGAGATTAGGGGTTATGATATTATATACAGTAGACCAGTAAACTGGGATAGCATAAATGACATTAAAGAATTATTTGAGTTCCAAGGTCTATTGCAATTTATTTCTCAATAGAGAGGGCATGCAATATATGAAAATTTAGTGCCCTACTTTTATGCCAATTTGAGAGAGTAAGAAGGAAGTTTAATTGCTAGCATGGAGCAAGCTAATGTACAGATAACACCAGAGCTTTTCCACAACATTTTTGGATTGAAAAATGAAGGATTCGAAATTCTAGAAAATACAACTATAGTCGAATGGACAGAATAGGAAATAAAAGACTATTTAGCTATCAATCCTGGTGTGCCATTATTAAATAGATTGAAGTACTTAAATGGTAAAGCACACATGGTAGTTAACATTTTGATCAAAAATGTCTACCAACGACAATGCCATGATATAGAATTAAGTCAGTTTGTTAAATGAGCCACATATGCAATTGTGAATAGGATTAAAGTAAACTGGTCTTCAGTTTTTATCTCCAAGTTGAGAGCAACACAGAAAAAATTATTTTATGGAGATCTGATTCTATTGCTGATGGTGGACAGTATTAACTTCACAAGATGGACATCTAAGAGGATAAGATCTAGAGCCATTTTAGTGAAGGAGTACAAAAATTATAATGCTACAACTGCTAAGATAGTTGGACCTTCTAGAGACATTATAAGAGCGATTGAACATATAAATCAATTAGAGAAACAATTAGAAAAGCTCCAGAAGGAAGTAAATAAACTTAGGAAGAAGGACTAAAGGTATTGTTCGTCTACCTATAGTGCAAAAAATAAATATATCTGACTATATGTAAATGTAAACTATTTATATAAATGAATGTTTGAATTTTAGATGTTTCTGAATTTGTGTAACAGAGAATTGTATTGAATTGAATATTATATAACTATTTAAAGATTTGTAGACTATTTAAAAGTTTTACAATTTTATGAATGACATGGTTAAATGCACAATGCTTAGATAATGTCTGAATATATCTGCATGCTAAAAAGTAAAATGTAAATTCTACATAATAAGAAATGAACTGTAAGTTAAATATGCATATAATGTTTCTATTTAAATAAGTTTAAATTAAAACATTGCATTACTGACATATTTTAACTTTATTTAAGTTGACAAAATGTAGGAGAAGAAAAAATATAGAAGTTAATACGAGGAGTAAGTTTTAGAAAAATTTGCTAAATGTTAACTCAACAAAGTAAGTCCATTGAGTTAACCTTAACTCCATGAGGTCAATAATAAAATAGAAGGTCACTCCGTTGAGTTATCTGTAACTCAACAAGGTTAGTCCGTGGAGTTAGCAAATAGGCGATGGAGCTAGTCTGTTAAGTTAGCTGTAACTCAATGAGATTAGTTCGTTGAGTTAGAAACAGTAACTGAAGTTAGTCCGTTAAGTTAATTGTAACTCAACGAAGTTAGTTTGTGGATTAAGCTGAACAGTTATTCTTTTAGCCACGAATGAAACTTCATCAGTTTAGCGGTTACTTAAATTTGAAATTAGAAGTGGAACACGTATCCATAAAATTAGGAACCATACTACACATTACAAGACACGTTCTTGCAACGAGATTCATTTGCCTTACGGACGTACATTATAAATATAGAACAGAATGTTATTTACGAGTTACCAACACACAAGGAAAGAAAAGAAAATTCGTTGGGGAATTGGAAGGAGAAGCAATTGATTCAACTTCATCCATCAATAACTACTTACTGAAAACAAAGCATCAGTTTGGTATGTAATTAATTTTTTGCTATTTTACTTTATGTTAAGAGTTTATGAGCACATGGATTCGTTCTCCTAGCACTAAACGATTAGTAAGAACACCTACATAGAATTATTCAACATAGAAGCATACTGAAATATTTTCTAAATTGGACTTTAACAAAATCCTTAGGGGTGTAGCTAACCTTTCTTTAAAGGAGAATGAAGATATGGCCGCTCTAGTAGAAAAACCATTAGGGGAAATTCTGTATCTTGAATTACTCGATGAACCTTCATGTATTCGATTGCCAAACTTTGAGGGAGATAGGTTAGTATTGAAATCTAATTATATTAGTCAATTGCCACACTTTCATGGATTAGAAAGAGAAGA
Source organism: Cymodocea nodosa (assembly GCA_036874045.1). Taxonomy (NCBI): domain Eukaryota; kingdom Viridiplantae; phylum Streptophyta; class Magnoliopsida; order Alismatales; family Cymodoceaceae; genus Cymodocea; species Cymodocea nodosa. Next base: position 16,233,395 of record JAZBRI010000003.1, on the reverse strand, counting down.
TGCCTATTACTTCCTTAGAGAATTTAATGAAGTTTGTCAAATGATGAAAATGTCGAACATGAGTATTAATGCTATTAAACTTAGATATATTCTTTTTTCTTTAAAAGACACAACTAAGAGATGGTTATTGTATACGCTTTTATGTGTTGTTAAATTAATGGCAAAAGCGTAAATTTTACATTTATAACCGCAAGCACACGATGCCCATTGTAATAAGCATGTGCAAGTATGGGTCAAATCCACAAGGAGTTTGTCTTAAATAATTTTATTAAAATGATTGTTTGATAAAATATCCACTCTATTAAATCCACAATTAAAACTCTAATTACGTGCTGTTGTGCGGAAAGATCAAACAAACGTGGAGCATCTAGGGGTGGCGTGGAGAAGAGATCTGTGTGGAAGAGAGGATTGCGAGTGGAGAATTCGAAGAACAACAAATTTACGTGGTTCCCCAACAAGGGTACGTCCACGGGTGATTAATCTATCATGATTCCTTGCTGTATGGTTGTTGGTACAAAGAAGGGGGAGAACGAAATCAAGGGATGCTTTGGCATGGCATCCCTTGGACGTAGATGACCCCTTACGTATATAGGGGCAACGATTGGTGATACACAAAAGACAAGTTTGCCCCTGTACAAATTATCAAAGAAATACAACCATATACAAAGACACATACATATACTTGATGGAAGACACACGCATCACAAATCTCCACCTTGTCTTTCATCAATCTTCACCACGAACAGGTGATGGATCACCAAGACCCAACTTGGGTCAGCAGCAGCAATAGACGTTGAGTAAGTCCAAGCAATGCTTGAACTTGCTTTCAACAATGCCCTTTGTAAACATATCAGCCAGATTGTCCTTTGTGTTGACTTTCATAATCTTTATCTTGTCTTCATTCCTAAGGAAGTGATACTTAACATCAATATGTTTAGTTCTATCATGAAAGACATTATCTTTGGAGAGACAAATAACGCTAAGACTATCATAGAAGATATCAGCTTTATCAATGCACCAACCAAAGTCTCCAAGTAAGCCTTTCAACTAAATCCCTTCCTTTGCAGCTTCTGTCATAGCCTCATATTCAGCCTTAGTTGTGGATAGAGATACCGTAGGTTGAAGAGTTGATTTCCAACTCACAATAGAACCTACAAATGTAAAGACATAACCAGATAATGATCTCCTTCTATCAACATCACCTACATAGTCTGAGTCTGTATAACCAGCCATAGTACAACCCAGATCCGCTACATACATCAAGCCAACTGTTTAGAATGAAAAAGTGCATATTATTAACGGTTAAATGATGGTTAATTGCATAATATTAAGCTTATCATATGAGAATTAAGCCATTATGTTATAATTGCACTATTATATGCTTTAATTGAAGAATCTGCTTAATTTTGGGGAATTAATGTTAATTTAGTATATTTATGAACTGTCGGTAAGTTGCAGGCTGTGAAATTCTTAAGTATCTGAATTTTCTGATATTTCAGACAGTTATGTTTAACATACCGAACAAATTCGGACAGTTATGTTTAACAGACCGAATATATATCGGATAGTTATGTTTAAATTGTCGAACAGTTATGTTTAGAGAGAATATTTTATTATTTCCAGATGTACACGTGTCGAAACCAGAATGAATGTCTTAAGTAAATTTTCGGTGAGTTAGCTATAACTATCCGAAAATGCATCTGAGCATCGGATAGTTATACTTGTAACTCTCTGAAATGTTATTTTATGTTTAAACTACTGCTGACACGTGTCGAGAGCTGGTAGATTTACTTAAGTTATAACTCGTTAAGTTAGCATAACTGTACGCGTTGAGTTATATGAATATACACTAAGGTAACGCGTTAGGTTAGCAGCTTATTTCTTTATTGCATGTATTTTATAGTTATTTTCTAAAATGCCACTGTAGCGATTGCAGGAACAGACAGTTGGAAGGAAAAACCACATTTGCATGTATCACGTAGGAATTCAATCACGCATGGAGAAGGAAGCATCGCCATTGATCTGAAGGAAGGAAATCCAATCGATCATTCAAGTAGAAGCAATTACTACTGAAGACATATAAAAGAAAAAAAGAAGAAAGTGTGATCGATGGACGGCCAGTGTATATAGAGGAGGAGCACCGAGCTTTCTGCAGACAGTATCGGCGATTCTCTGAAGTATCACACCAACCATCGTTATCACCACCATAATCACCAATCATCGGAGGTCTGTGAGGATACTTGCCTGATGTCGGGTCGATTCCGAGCCAAGCACAGTGCCTGACAACCACTATGAGGAGTGATCGCGTCGCGGGAAGGGAAGACATTTTCACCAAGCGCCGACTCATATTTCAGGAGATCGTAAAGCTTTTAGCCTTGGCTTCAGGTTGATGCTTGTATGCTGAAGAGGAGATCATCTTGCAATTCTGGACTCGTGATTCTATAGGGAGAGGAGACAGAATTATAAGTGGTTTAATTTTCAGTGGTGTAATCGCGTTGCAAGTAGTGTCGGAAGTATTTACTGTCAAGTGAGATTACTTTACATTTCACCTTTCGCCCATTTCCATGTTCACATTAAAACAAAAATACCAAAAACAATTTATCTTTATTTGTATGTTGTATTTGAGTGTTGTATTGTTTGTGTTGTATCGTGATTAATGTTATCTGTATCAGTTTTATGATTGTTTTATGTTAGTTTTAATTTTACAGTTTACTGAAATTGGTTCGTACAAAAAACTTAAAGATTTTAATGGTGACTATTTGAATCATCTGAATGTTAGTATTGCTTAATGATAAATCCAATGTTAACTAGCATTAAAAAGCTTAATTGATGTTATTTACAATCTGTGGAATCGCCCAATGGTTGGCCAAATTCCTTTGTAACTAGCAGTATTATAAAGAAGAGACAGGCTCGTGGAGTTAACTTAAATCCATGAGGATAGTCCGTTGAGTTAGCCATAACTCAATGAACTTAGTGCGTTGAGTTAACTGTAACTCAACGGAGTGCTTATGGAATATAAATTTGAATTGTTCATAATCAAACATTTCTTAAATTCGTCAGCAATTCCCTATGGGATTGACCTGTACTTGCACACTGATACAATAGACACTATGCACTTGCAGTTAAAGTACAAATTGGAATTAATATCTAAATTGTATTAAAGGTTGTTTGTTTACTTCTAAAAGAAAGAATAGGCATAAAGATAAATTAACTAAGTAAAAATAGAAGTAACAAATCCAAGTTTTTCTAGTGTAGTGTTGGGAAAACCCAAACAAGTTTTATGGCGCCGTTGCTAGGGAATTGAATTGAATTGAGTCGAAGTGAATTGAATTGAGTAAAACATTAAAAATATATATAAAACATAAAAATAGTTGCGGTTCAAACGATTGGATCCATCGATATGATCGGAACATTAAAAAAAATTGTATATTAATTTTCAGAAAAAAATATTGGTTTTACCGAAACATAGTATCGGTCCAATCGAAAGAAAAATAAAAAAATAAAAAATATTTAGGTTTGACTGAAGCATAGTATCAATTAAACCGGTAAAAAAAATTGTATATTAATTTTCAGAAAAAAATATTGGTTTTACCGAAACATAGTATCGATTCAACCGAAAGAAAAATAAAAAAATAAAAAATATTTAGGTCTGACCGAAGCATAGTATCGATTAAATCGGTAAAAAAATAGAAAAACTATTCTCTGTAATATTTTTATTATTATATTTGCTTGTACACGGAGTCCGTTGAGTTATAACTCAACGAGCATACTCCGTTAAGTCTTGAGTTAGTCAACGAGCTTATTCCATTGAGTTAACTGTAACTCAACGGAGTACTGTAGCTAAGACCTAAAATTAGAAAAACTCTAGAAGGAAGTAGATGAATTTAGGCATAGAGATTAAATTGTATTTTTCGTCTACTTGTGTAAAATTGTATGAAATTGTATGGTGTACTTGTAATGTAATTGATTCATATTAATGAATATAATTTTTCAGATGCAATTTTCATACGTATTTGGATGTGAAATGAATGGAATTTATTGAATATTATGTAATTTGTGGAACTTTATGAATATGTAACAGATTTACAATTTGCTGAATGACAAGATAACTACTTAAAAAATTTCTACATGTTATAAGGTAAAATGTAAATTCTACATAACGTAAAATGACCTGCAAGTTAAATCTTTATATAATGTTCAGATTTAAATGTATTTTAATCAAAATGAGGCATTAATGACATAGATTTAACTTTATTACAGTTAGCAGAATGAAAAACAAAGAAAAAAAAAACAGAATAGAAAACTTATGAGAGTGAAACTTAGATGTTGCCAAGTGTTAACTCAACGAAGTAAGTCCGTTGAGTTAACCGTAACTCCACGAGGTCAGTAATATAATATAAGGTCACTCCATTGAGTTATCTATAACTCAACGAAGTTAGTCCGTGGATTTAGCAACAGTAACCGACTATGTTCTGTTGAGTAATCTGTAGCTCAACGAGGTTAGTTCGTGGATTAAGCAGAACGATTGTTCTTTTAACCACAAACGAAACTTCGTCGGTTTAGCGATTACCAAAATTTGAAATTAGTAGTGGTACACGTACCCATAAAAACAAGAATCACGATGCACGTTGCAAGCCACGTTCTTGCAACGAGATTTATTCACTTTATGGATGCGTAGTATATATATGAAACAGAATGTTATTTACGAGTTACCAGCACTTTTAAAAGAAAGGAGAAAGCGTTGGAGGAACTGGAAGGAGAAGCAGCTGATTCAACCTTCATCCGACAACAAATATTTATAGAATGGAAAGCTTCAGATTGAATCGACAAATGGAATTAATGCAATTATCGTTGGATGCACTAAGGGAAATACTAAGTAACTTGTCAACTAAAGATCTGTGCAGGTTGTGTTGTGTATCAAAGGAAATTAAAGACTGTATTGAAGAAAAATATTTTTAGGGACTACAAGCTGCAAAAATGACTAAGATTAGAGATGGATTCATATGGAGGTCATTTAATCGTAGTTCAAATACCCATGAATATCTGGCTATGGAAGAAACTACTGGAATTCCACCCAATGCATTAGAAGGAATGAGTCATATTATGGGGATAGATGAAGGATTAATCATATACAAGACGAGACCAAGGTATGCAAGTTTATCATTACCTAATATTTTGATAAGAAATCCTATAACAGGAAAAGAATGGAATATAGGAAGACCTAATAGATTTGAAGCACCAACTATAAATTGTGGGTCAGCTTTAATATTTTCTGATAAAAATTCTGCAATTTTTGAAAAATTATATTATTGGAGAACTACAGGAAATTGGGGTGAAGATTTACGCTTAAGTGTGTATAATTTTCTAAACAGATCTTGGAATGAAAACATTATAATATATCTAGGACAGAAATCATTAATTAACCAAACACATGTCATACTTGATGGATATATCTATTTAGTCATGGAGATATCATTAGCATATGGATCTGATTTATACATAGTGAGCATAGACAGTTATGATGATTATATAGAAATTTTACCTGTACCGAGTGAAATAGCTAAACCACCATCTGCAGAATTTAATGAAATTCAAATAGGAATGTGGTATAATGAAAAAGATGATCCTACTTTATGTTTGATAAAATGGTGGGATAAACTGATGAAATTTCAAATATGGATTATGGAAGACATGAATGAATGAAAGTGGGAAGAGGAGTATATTGAAATAGAGGTAGAAATAGAAACTGCTACATTACCTTGGAACCAAAAAGGATCCCTTTCTGCATTACATATCATTAATGGTAATACACTCGTATTTGGAATTTATAATATATTGCATGTTTACAAATTAAAAAGGAACAAGAACTGCATTAAAACAGAATTAATAGCAAGAAGAACTATGCCTAAAAAGTTTGCTTGGACTGATACATTTATTCCATTTGTTTCTACTTTTCAATCATGTTCTTAAGCTATGATTTTGTGTGTTTAACGTGTGTATTCTACATTTATTTTTAGAAAAAAAGAAGAAGAAGGAATTTTGAAGTTTTTCATGTTCATTTTATAAAAAAAAAACAAACAAAACAAAATATCAATCCAGTTTGTTGGTATCTGTTCTGGTAAACCAACTAGCTTGCTTGTGAGTCACCAAAGGCATAGGAACATGGGTTCCACACAAGACACTGATTTATTAATATCTGTTAAATGTTATTTTGTTTTATATTCTGTATTTATTTGGGAATGAAAAGTTTTTCAGAATCAAAAATCAGAATATGCAGAAAGAGATACAAATGGAACAAGGTATGTAACCAATTACTTATCCTGAATTTTAAATCAAACAAAACTTTATTCATGCCTGCTACAATTACTGTACTTATTGTCAAATCTTTTACATTGAGGACAATGCAAAATGTAGGTATGGGGGGGAGGTAATTAAAGTAACAACCATGTAAGTTTGTTAATTAAAGGAATTTAAATGGTACTGCAAAGTTTTGAGGAAATTGAAAATTTTTATGAACTTGCTATAACTATCCGATAATTGAGACTGTAAAATTTTTATAAACTGCTGAATGTTATATTTAGAAGGCTATAGAAGATGCTATAGAATTTATTATTTATGTAAATCTAGATATAGTATCTTATGATTTTTCTGAATTTCATGAGTTTAACAGTTTCACGATTTTAAAATGAAATCAGAATATTTAATGCTTAATCAGAAAATTATCTGAAGTCCTAAAGGAGCTGAGATGTGAATTCTAGATTAAATGAAACACATATGATGAAAGATACATTTACTTTGACTGATTGAACTTGTAGAATGATTTATGTGTAGATCTTATTAAACTACAGATAAAGTATGAGCTTATTGTTATGGATTCATATTTTTAGTAAATGATAGAAGCAAGATTATATGAGATTGGTGTTTTACTGCATCTGTATTAATGAAATACGTGCATATACAGTATGTGATTAATGCTTTGTTTTGTGTGTGCATTTATTTTTAGAAAAAAAAAAAAAAAGCTTTGAGAGTTTATTGACTTGTTTGATCACGAGCCTTTTGTACTTGAGCAGATAGGTATGTAAGGATTATTGACCTGAAAAAGGACTCTGAAAATCTAGCAACCTAAGATCCTGATCAGATCTGGGATTGTTGACTGAAAGCTCGTTACATGGGTACATTAGAAAGCTCTTGTATGATTCAAGCTTGTTAAATTAACTCTTAAAGTACAAAAAAAAAAAAAAAAAAACATATACTGTTCTGAAAAGATACAAGTGTTTTGTGAAATACATATATCTTATGAATCAAGTATATTTTTTGTTATCTAGAATTGCTGAAATATGAATCTGGAATTGACTTTTGAAGTTGTTTAATGGAAATACAATTCTTTATTCTACTTGTCTTAATCAGATTGAATTGGATTGTACTTTGATTCGTATGTTGTTGAAATTTCTTCTAGAAAACTTATTGGAAAATTCAGGATTATAGATGATGAAAAGAAGAACAAACGATAATATAATTAACACCTATATGAAGATGATATACTTTGTATGTAATTTACATATATTCTAAATATCTTTGCAGGTTAATTACTGAAACATATAGAATATATGTTTATGCTAAACAAAAGAAAAAAAAAACAAAAGGGGAAGAATTAATTCTAGCACTTTTTGAAAGACCGATTAATTAGATCTTAGTTTGCTAAGGGTTAAATGATGGTTAATTGCATAATATTTAGCTTATCATATGAGAATTAAGCCATTATGTTATAATTGCACTGTTATATGCTTTAATTGAAGAATCTACTTAATTTTGGGGAATTAATGTTAATTTAGTACATTTATGAACTGTTGGTAAGTTGCAGGCTGTGAAATTCTTAAGTATCCAAATTTTCTGATATTTCAGACAGTTATGTTTAACATACCGAACAAATTCGGACAGTTACGTTTAACAAACCGAATATGTATCAGATAGTTATGTTTAAATTGCCGAACAGTTATGTTTAGAGAGAATATTTTATTATTTCCAGATGTACACGTGTCGAAACCAGAATAATGTCTTAAGTGAATTTTCGATGAGTTAGCTATAACTATCCGAAATTGCATCTAAGCATCGGATAGTTATACCTGTAACTCTCCGAAATGTTATTTTATGTTTAAACTGCTGCTAACACGTGCCGAGAGCTGGTAGATTTACTTAAGTTATAACTCGTTAAGTTAGCATAACTGTACGCGTTGAGTTACATGAATATACACTAAGGTAACGCGTTAGGTTAGCAGCTTATTTCTTTATTGCATGTATTTTATAGTTATTTTCTAAAATGCCACTGTAGCGGTTGCAGGAACAGACAGTTGGAAGGAAAAACCACGTTTGCACGTATCACGCAGGAATTCAATCGCGCATAGAGAAGGAAGCATCGTCATTGATCTGAAGGAAGGAAATCCAACCGATCATTCAAGCAGAAGCAGTTACTACTGAAGAAATATAAAAGAAAAGAAGAAAAAAAAAAGAAAGTGTGATCGATGAACGGCCAGTGTATACAGAGGAGGAGCACCGAGCTTTCTGCAGATAGTATCGGCGATTCTCCGAAGTATCACACCAACCATCGTTATCACCACCATAATCACTAATCATCGGAGGTCTGTGAGGATACTTGCCTGATGTCGGGTCGATTCCGAGCCAAACACAATGCCTGACAACCACTGTGAGGAGTGACCGCGTCGCGGGAAGGGAAGACATTTTCACCAAGCGCCGACTCATATTTCAGGAGATCGTAAAGCTTTTAGCCTTGGCTTCAGGTTGATGCCTGTATGTTGAAGAGGAGATCATCTTGCAATTCTGGACTCGCGATTCTATAGGGAGAGGAGACAAAATTGTAAGTGGTTTAATTTTCAGTGGTGTAATCGCGTTGCAAGTAGTGTCGGAAGTATTTACTGTCAAGTGAGAGTACTTTACATTTCACCTTTCGCCCATTTCCATGTTCACATCAAAACAAAAATACCAAAAACAATTTATCTTTGTTTGTATGTTATATTTGAGTGTTGTCTTGTTGGTGATGTATCGTGATTAATGTTATCTGTATCAATTTTATGATTGTTTTATGTTAGTTTTAATTTTACAGTTTATTGAAATTGGTTCGTACAAAAAACTTAAAGATTTTAATGGTGACTGTTTGAATCATCTGAATGTTAGTATTGCTTAATGATAAATCCAATGTTAACTAGCATTAAAAAGCTTAATTGATGTTATTTACAATCTGTGGAATCGCCCAATGGTTGGCCGAATTCCTCTATAACTAGCAGTATTATAAAGAAGAGACAGGCTCGTGAAGTTAACTTAAGTCCACGAGGATAGTCCGTTGAGTTAGCCATAACTCAACGAACTTAGTCAGTTGAGTTAACTGTAACTCAACGGAGTGCTTATGGAATATAAATTTGAATTATTCACAATCAAACATTTCTTAAATTTGTCAGCAATTCCCTGTGGGATCGACCTGTACTTGCACACTGATACAATAGACACTGTGCACTTGCAGTTAAAGTACAAATTGGAATTAATATCTAAATTGTATTAAAGGTTGTTTGTTTACTTCTAAAAGAAAGAATAGGCATAAAGATAAATTAACTAAGTAAAAATAGAAGTAACAAATCCAAGTTTTTCTAGTGTAGTGTTGGGAAAACCCAAACACCAACACTTGGAGTTCCTTTCAAATATCTGAATATCCTTTTAACTACTTTCCATTGTTCCCTACCTAGATTGGATATGAACCTACTAACAACACTCAAAGGATATGCCAAATCAGGCCTAGTGCATACCATAGCATACATAAGACTTCCAACTGCCTGTGCATAAGGAACTCGCTACATATCAAGCTTTTCAAAATCAGTTTGTTGACACATCGCAGATGACAATTTGACATTTCTGTCATAAGGCATGCTAATGGCTTTACATGAAGCCATACCAAATTTGCTAAGGATCTTCTCAATATACTTCTGTTGATTCAAAAATAGCTTACTAGAATTTCTACCACGCCTAATCTCCATTCCAAGAATTTTGCTAGCTGGACCAAGATCCTTGATATCAAATTCTAATTTTAATGTCTCCTTCAGCTCCTCTTGTATTACTTCGATATTCTTTGCAGCTATAAGAATATCATCAACATACAATAACAAATAAACATGTGTACTCTTATCAAGAGTTTTAACATATACACATGAATCATAGTTGCTGCGTCTAAAACCAACTTTAACTATAAAGGCATCAAACCTTTTGTACCATTGGCGTGCCGATTGTTTAAGTCCATACAAGGACTTATTTAATTTGCACACCCAATCAGATTTACATTTCACCACAAACCCTGTTGGTTGTTCCATCTAAATATTTTCTTCCAACTCACCATGCAAGAAGGTCGTCTTTACATCTAGTTGTTCCAATTCTAAATTCTGTGTTGCAGCAATGGATAACAAAATTCTAATAGATGTATGACGTACAACAGGAGCAAATACCTCATTGAAGTCAACTCCTTCTCGCTATGAATAACCTTTGGCGACTAATCTTGCCTTGTCTTGCACACCTGCATTACCTTGAGTCCCAATATTCTTCTTATAGACCCATTTGCAACCAACAATATTTGTGTTCTTTGGACGTTTCACTAGTTCCCAAGTCTTGTTCTTATGGAGAGATTGGAGTTCCTCCTCCATAGCAGACATCCAAAGACCAGCTTCTGAATCTTTCATTGCAGCTTCATATGTAGGTGGATCAACAAAATCCTCCACCTCAACTGCTACTTGTAAGGCAAAAGCAACCAAACTGTCGTAGCCATATCTAATCGAAGGTCTAATGTCTCTTCTAGGACGATCTTCGCTAATGGTTCTTGGTGGTGGTTGCTCCACCTCTTCCTCCTCAACTTCATTTTCTTGAGTTTCAGATGAGATTTCTCTAATTTCAACTTGATAAGTGATAGGCGGCTATTGTGCATCATCTATCTCCATCTATTCAGGAAGGGTGTGCTCAATTTCTGATGATTCACCTGCTAGTTTATCTGTTGCCTCAAGAGGTATCTTCCCATCTAAGGTACTAGAAGGGGACTTGTTCACCAGATAGGAAGCTGTGTTAACAGCCTCTGCCCAAAACTTCTTACTTAAACCTGCATGAGACAGCATACAACGTGCCTTTTCTAGGAGTCTTCTGTTCAATCTTTTAGCCACTCCATTTTGCTGAGGGGTATACTTAACAGTGTTATGCCATGTAATACCTTCATATTTACAAAAGTTATCAAATTCTTGAGAACAAAACCCAAGACCATTATCAATTCTAAGATATTTTACCTTTCTGTCTGTTTGGTTTTCTACCTACTTCTTCCAATGCTTGAAGCAAGAAAAAGCTTTACTTTTGTGTGTCAAAAAGAAAACCCAGTTCATCCTTGAATGGCAGTCAATGATAGAAAGAAAATATCTGGAACCTACAATAGAAGGCCGACGTAAAGGCCCCCAACAATCAGCATGAATATAATCAAGAACTCCCTTGGAGCTATGCTGACTGCGTGCAAATGACACTCTTTTCTGTTTGCCAAAGACACAATGCTTGCACATGTCAATACAAGCAACCTTGTGCCCATCAAACTTGCCCAGACTACTCAGTTTCTACATTCCTTTCTGCCCCAAATGACCCATCCTTGAGTGCCACATGACAGAAAAATCCTGCTGACCAGATATAGCTGATATAGTTGCGCCAACAATTGGAGTGCCCTGCAAAATGTATAAGGGACCAGATTTGGTTCCCTTCATAACAACAAACGAGCCTTTTAGTATGCTGATCTTCCCCTCACCACCTATATATCTATTTCCCTTAGCATCAAGGGCCATCAGTGAGATTAGACTTTTTCCAAGCTTTGGGACGTGCCAAACGTCCTCCAGAATTCTAATTATGCCATCATGCAGTTTAAATTTTATAGTGCCCACACCAACTCTAGAACACACATCATCATTGGCCAAAGTCACTTGGCCACCTTCCACCTGCTCGTAGGTGTCAAAATACTCCCTAGTAGGAGTCATATGATGTGAAGCTCCTGAGTTCATAATCCACTTATCATCAGAATAGGCACTGCAGCAAACTGTAAGAGAAAAGTCATCACCTGATGTAGAACTGGTTTCTGCCACAGCAGCCTTTCTTTTGTTCATAAGCTTGGGACAATGTGATTTCAAGTGTCCTTTCTCCTTACAGTAATGGCAAGTATCCCTAGAGTACTTGCCCTTTGACTTGCTTCTGCTTCTATTCTTCCCTCCACCTTGTCTCTGACTTCTTCCCCTGTTCTCTTGCTGCTGAACTAAGAAGCCAACACCACTTACCTCGTTTCTACCATGCACCATGTGCCTGAGCCCTTGGAATGAAGGTTGGACCTCACTTCTTCCAGTGTAATTGAATCTCTTCCAACTACACAAGATTGAACAAAGTTTTCATAACTCAATCGGAGTGAACAAAGCAAGATAAGAGCTGCATCTTCATCTTCTATGATTACTCCAATATTCTTGAGTTCCATCAGAATAGCATTTAGCTGATCTAAATGCTGCTTAAGAGGTACACCTTCTATCATCTTTAAAGAGAACAATCTCTGCTTTAACAACAATTTGTTTGTTAAAAACTTAGTCATATACAATGACTCAAGTTTCTACCAAAGACCTAACGAGGTAGATTCATTAGCAACTTCTATTATAACTTCATCAGACAAACACAACAAGATGGTGGAGTGAGCTTTCTCCTTCTACAATTCAAACTCTAGCGAATTTCTGTTCAGAGTAGTTTCCTTATTTAAAGGAGCCCAAATACCTTGTTGCTTTAGAAGTGCTTTCATCTTAATTTGCCATAAGCTGAAGCTATTCTTACTATCAAACTTTTCTATCTTCAACCTCGAAGTATTCATGTTTTAAAAACAACAAACAACTAGCAATACACACGAGATACAATGTGATTTCAACAAACACAATTCTGCAGCAAGGTACACAATAGCAAGCAATATCTCAACAACAATATGCTACTGAAACTACTAATTTCAACGAAATGCAATCAGCCATAAGCCAAGCACACTACTTATCACAAAATAATAGTAAATACTCGCATAAACCAAGAACAAAACCACAATCACAAAATGCCCAAAATCTGACAATCAAAGAGTCACTTGTCAAGAAAACTACTGTGCCCTAGCCAAACGCCTCCTGCTGTATCTCTTTGAATACGAAACTTCTGACCACGAAATATAAAGGAAAGAATTTCAGGAAGCTTACTACACGTCCTCAAAATTTGAGACGCAACGGAGCACGGACGAGGAAGGCACATGACTTGGCGTCGGAGTGTGCAGACTAGCACCAGCGACGACGACAATTACGATAATGGGGGATATCCTTGCGGAAATGGCTTGAACCTTGATCAATCTCTTTGAAATTTTAAAGGAAGGAAGTTCAGGAATCTTGCTACACGTCCTCAAAATTTGAGATGCAACGGAGCACGGACGAGGAAGGCGCACGACTTGGTGTCGAAGTGTGCAAACTGGCGCCAGCGACAACGACAGTTACAACAATGGAGAGATCCCTTGCGGAAATGGCTTGAACCTTGATGAAACTCTTTGAAACTTCAGATGCAAACCCGTAGATGTCCAACCTAGCTTTGATACTAGTTGTTGTGCGTAAAGATCAAACAAACGTGGAGCATCTAGGGGTGGCGTGGAGAATAGATCTATGTGGAAGAGAGGATTGCGAGTGGAGAATTTGAAGAACAACAAATTTACGTGGTTCCCCAACAAGGGTACGTCCACGGGTGATCAATCTATCGTGATTCCTTGCTGTATGGTTGCTGGTACAAAGAAGGTGGAGAACGAAATCAAGGGATGGTTTGGCATGACATCCCTTGGACGTGGATGACCCCTTACATATATAGGGGCAACGATTGGTGATACACAAAAGACAAGTTTGCCCCTATACAAATTATCAAAGAAATACAACCATATACAAAGACACATATATATACTTGATGGAAGATACACGCATCACAAATCTCCACCTTGTCTTTCATCAATCTTCACCACGAACAAGTGATGGATCACCAAGACCCAACTTGAGTCAGCAGCAGTAGTAGACGTTGAGTAAGTCCAAGCAATGCTTGAACTTGCTTTCAACAACGCCCTTTGTAAACATATCAGTTGGATTGTCCTTTGTGTTGACCTACATAATCTTTATCCTACCTTCATTCCTGAGGAAGTGATACTTAACATCAATATGTTTAGTTCTATCATGAAAGACATTATCTTTGGAGAGACAAATAGCGCTAAGACTATCACAAAAGATATCAGCTTTATCAATGTGCCAACCAAAGTCTCCAAGAAAGCCTTTCAACCAAATCTCTTCCTTTGCAGCTTCTGTCATAGCCACATATTCAACCTCAATTGTGGATAGAGATACCGTAGGCTGAAGAGTTGATTTCCAACTCACAATAGAACCTGCAAATGTAAAGACATAACCAGATAATGATCTCCTTCTGTCAACATCACCTACATAGTCTGAGTCTGTATAACCAGCCATAGTATAACCCTGATCTGTTGCATACATCAATCCAACACCTAGAGTTCCTTTCAAATATCTGAATATCTTTTTAACTGCTTTCCAATGTTCCCTACTCAGATTGGACATGAACCTACTAACAACACCCAAAGGATATGCCAGATCAGGCCTAGTGCATACCATGGCATACATAAGACTTCCAACTGCCTATGCATAAGGAACTCGCTGCATATTAAGCTTTTTAGAATCAATTTGTGGACACATCGCAGATGACAATTTGACATTTCTGTCATAAGTCGTGCTAATGGCTTTGCATGAAGCCATACCAAATCTACTAAAGTTCTTCTCAATATACTTTTGTTGATTCAAAAATAGCTTACTAGAATTTCTTTCACGCCTAATCTACATTCCAAGAATTCTACAAGTTGGACCAAGATCCTTCATATCAAATTCTGATTTTAATGTGTCCTTCAACTCTTGTATCACTTCGATATTCTTTGCAGCTATAAGAATATCATCAACATACAATAACAAATAAACATGTGTACTCTTATCAAGAGTTTTAACATATACACATGAATCATAGTTGTTGCATCTAAAACCAACTTTAACTATAAAGGCATCAAACCTTTTGTACCATTGGTGTGCTGACTGTTTAAGTCCATACAAGGACTTATTTAATTTGCACACCCAATCAGATTTACATTTCACCACAAACCCTGTTGGTTGTTCCATCCAAATATTTTCTTCCAACTCACCATGCAAGAAGGTCGTGTTTACATCTAGTTGTTCCAATTCTAAATTTTGTGCTGCAGCAATGGATAACAAAATTCTAATAGATGTATGGCGTACAAGAGGAGCAAATACCTCATTGAAGTCAACACATTCACGTTGTGAATAACCTTTGGCGACTAATCTTGCCTTGTGCTGCACACCTACGTTGCCTTGAGTCCCAATCTTCTTCTTATAGACCCATTTGCAGCCAACAATATTTGTGTTCTTTGGACGTTTCACCAGTTCCCAAGTCTTATTCTTATAGAATGATTGGCGTTCCTCCTCCATAGCAAACATCCAAAGACCAGCTTCTGAATCTTTCATTGCAGCTTCATATGTAGGTGGATCAACAGAATCCTCCACCTCAACTGCTACTTGTAAGGCAAAAGCAACCAAACTGTCGTAGCCATATCTAATCGGAGGTCTAACGTCTCTTCTAGGACGATCTTTGCCAATGGTTCTTGGTGGTGGTTGCTCCACCTCTTCCTCCTCAACTTCATTTTCTTGAGTTTCAGATGAGATTTCTCTAATTTCAACTTGATCAGTGATAGGCGGCTGCTGTGCGTCATCTATCTCCATCTGTTCAGGAAGGGTGTGCTCAATTTCTGGTGTTTCACCTGCTAGTTTATCTGTTGCCTCAAGAGGTATCTTCCCATCTAAGGCACTAGAAGGGGACTTGTTCACCAGATAGGAAGTTGTGTTAACAGCCTCTACTCAAAACTTCTTGCTTAAACCTGCATGAGACAGCATAGAACGTGCCTTTTCTAGAAGTCTTCTGTTCAATCTTTCAGCCACTCCATTTTGCTGAGGGGTATACTTGACAGTGTTATGCCGTGTAATGCCTTCATCTTTACAAAAGTTATCAAATTCTTGAGAACAAAACCCAAGACCATTATCAATTCTAAGATATTTTACCTTTTTGTCTGTTTGGTTTTCTACCTACTTCTTCCAATGCTTGAAGCAAGAGAAAGCTTCACTTTTGTGTGTCAAAAAGAAAACCCAGTTCATCCTTGAATGGCAGTCAATGATAGAAAGAAAATATCTGGAACCTGCAATAGAAGGCTGACGTAAAGGCCCCCAACAATCAGCATGAATATAATCAAGAACTCCCTTGGAGCTATGCTGACTGCGTGCGAATGACACTCTTTTCTGTTTGCCAAAGACACAATGCTTGCACATGTCAATACAAGAAACCTTGTGCCCATCAAACTTGCCCAGACTACTCAGTTTCTACATTCCTTTCTGCCCCAAATGACCCATCCTTGAGTGCCACATGACAGAAAAATCCTGCTGACCAGATATAGCTGATATAGTTGCGCCAACAATTGGAGTGCCCTGCAAAATGTATAAGGGACCAAATTTGGTTCCCTTCATAATAACTAACGAGCCTTTTAGTATACTGATCTTCCCCTCACCACCTATATATCTATAACCCTTAGCATCAAGGGCCATTAGTGAGATTAGACTTTTTCCAAGCTTTGGGACGTACCAAACGTCCTCTAGAATTCTAATTATGCCATCATGTAGTTTAAATTTTATAGTGCCCACACCAACTCTAGAACACACATCATCATTGGCCAAAGTCACTTGACCACCTTCCACCTGCTCGTAGGTGTCAAAATACTCCCTAGTAGGAGTCATATGATGTGAAGCTCTTGAGTTCATAATCCACTGATCATCAGAATAGGCACTGCAGCAAACTGTAAGAGAAAAGTCTTGCTGCTGAACTGAGAGGCCAACACCACTTGCCTCGTTTCTACCATGCACCATGTGCCTGAGCCCTTGGAATGAAGGTTGGACCTCACTTCTTCCAGTGTAATTGAATCTCTTCCAACTACACAAGACTGAACAAAGTTTTCATAACTCAATCGGAGTGAACAAAGCAAGATAAGAGCTGCATCTTCATCTTCTATGATTACTCCAATATTCTTGAGTTCCATCAGAATAACATTTAGCTGATCTAAATGCTGCTTAAGAGGTACACCTTCTATCATCTTTAAAGAGAACAATCTCTACTTTAACAACAATTTGTTTGTTAAAGACTTAGTCATATACAATGACTCAAGTTTCTGCCAAAGACCTAACGAGGTAGATTCATTAGCAACTTCTATTATAACTTCATTAGACAAACACAACAAGATGGTGGAGTGAGCTTTCTCCTTCTGCAATTCAAACTCTGGCGAATTTCTATTCAGAGTAGTTTCCTTATTTAAAGGAGCCCAAATACCTTGTTGCTTTAGAAGTGCTTTCATCTTAATTTGCCATAAGTTGAAGCTATTCTTACCATCAAACTTTTCTATCTTCAACCCCGAAGTATTCATGTTTTAAAAACAAAAAACAACCAACAATACACACGAGATACAATGTGATTTCAACAAACACAATTCTACGGCAAGGTACACAATAGCAAGCAATATCTCAACAACAATATGCTATTGAAACTACTGATTTCAACGAAATGCAATCAGCCATAAGCCAAGCACACTACTTATCACAAAACAGTAGCAAATACTCGTACAAACCAAGCACAAAACCACAATCACAAAATGCCCAAAATCCGACAATTAAAGAGTTACTCGTCTAGAAAACTGTTGTGCCCTAACCAAACGCCTCCTACTGTATCTCTCTAAATACGAAACTTCTGACCAAGAAGTTTAAAGGAGAGAATTTCAAGAAGCTTATTAGACGTCCTCAAAATTTGAGATGCAACGGAGCACGGACGAGGAAGGCACACGACTTGGCGTTAGAGTGTGTAGACTAGCACTGCCGACGATGGTAGTTACGGTAATGGGGGATATCCTTGCGGAAATAGCTTGAACCTTGATCAATCTCTTCAAAATTTTAGAGGAAGGAAGTTCAGGAATCTTACTACACGTCCTCAAAATTTGAGATGCAACGAAGCACAGACGAGGAAGGCGCACGACTTTGCGTCGGAGTGTGCAAACTGGCGCCGATGACAACGACAGTTACAACAATGGCGCTAAGACGAAATGGCTTGAACCTTGATGAAACTCTTCAAAACTTCAAATGCAAACTCGAAGATGTCCAACGTGGCTCTGATACCAGTTGTTGTGCAGAAAGATCAAACAAATGTGGAGCATCTAGGGGTGGCGTGGAGAAGAGATCTATGTGGAAGAGAGGATTGCGAGTGGAGAATTCGAAGAACAATAAATTTACGTGGTTCCCCAACAAGGGTACGTCCACGGGTGATCAATCTATCATGATTCCTTGTTGTATGGTTGCTAGTATAAAGAAGGGGGAGAACAAAATCAAGGGATGGTTTGGCATGGCATCCCTTGGACGTAGATGACCCCTTACATATATAGGGGCAACAGTTGGTGATACACAAAAGACAAGTTTGCCCCTATACAAATTATCAAAGAAATACAACCATATACAAAGACACATACATATACTTGATGGAAGACACGCATTACACGTGCAATTAAGTTACAATTTACAAAAATACAATAAAGATTTCAAAAGTAGCATAAAACTTGTTAATTCCTAGAGCTAATAGGTAGAAAACTCAAGAAAATCTTAAGTTCATGTTTCTGGAATCATAGAAATTAGTCTGAATTCTAACTCTTCTTCCTTCCAACCTGGACATTGAAAAATCCAGAGAAAATATTGGTTGGAAAGGTCATCGAGTTATCTTTAAAATGGCAGTAATTCACTCTAGGTTGTTGCCAGAGTCGGATATACAAACAGTGCGCAAAACGATTCTGAAAACTTTCCAAAAATGCATCATTGGTGTAAAAATCATAACTCAATCAAATCTTCATGAAACACCACAAAATCACCGTGCCTTGAAAGATAACTCGTTTCTCTAATTAGGAAAATTTACAGGAAAACATTTCAGAACCTACAAAAGCAAGGCAACATGAAGGCGTCGAGCACAATTTCTGTTAGTCTACTAGTAAAACAGAGCAGATGCTACATTCGAAAGAATAATCAAAAAACCAAAGAAATGCATTCTAAAAAATTCCAATAACACTACATACATATTGTACACTTAAAGTACTTACAAAACAAGCTATAACACGACATATAACTCTGAGAAATCAAATTGTACAACATATAACAAAATGAAACATGCACTAGAATTTTCAACAAATAGAATTAGATGCATTTACAAGGGTTAAGAGTTAGTTTTATTCACAACATTCACACATTCACATGAAGTAACCATTTTCTACGAAATATATTGTAAAACAACTAATATTCTTAAACAAAATCATCATTTAAATAACATACTACATGTGCACATAACAAATGAATTAAAAACCTAAATACTCATACACATATGATATGAAAATTTGATATTCAAGTATGAGGATCTCTCCCTTCTCTTTTACCTTTAATTCATCCACTTCTCTTCAAGCATTTGATCTCTATTTGATGATGAACCACTTTGTCCGCTCCTCTACAAGGCTGTCACCACTTGCAAATCACGTCCAAAGAGGAACCACCTTTGTTTGCTTTGGAGAAAATGGGTTGCACGTCCTCAATCCACTTCCAAGATACATGGATTTGTTGGCTTTCTTCTTCAACTTTGATGCTTCCTAATTACCTCACCTTGAAGATCACGTCCCAAGCTCTTCCAATGCTGCACACGTGCCTCCAATACCACCAAATTCACCTGTGGAGATCCTTCTCTATGTTGGCTTGGAGTGGAGAAAAGGAGGTCATCTAAGATGAGGGGGAAGGCGCCTAAGCTCACCAATCTTAGAGGAAAACTCTTCCAAAATCTTGGATGGAGGAGGATGGACGAAAATTGGAGTTGGAGTTCTTGCCCTTGTGTGGAGGAGAAAGAGGAGATGATCTTTCCTTTGTCAACCATGCACTTTTCTCTTCCCTTGTCATTCATCTATGGAAAGAATTCAAACTCCTTCCAATTAAGACCTTCTAATTTAGGCAAGCTTTAATCATTGATTGATTGATTGTTGGATTGATTGATTTGGAGTTTGAATTGGACGACCATGAGTTGTTGATTTCCCATGATTTAATCCAAGGGTCCACGTCCTCACCTATTATCAACAACTCAAAAGATAACATTAAATGCATATGCACATTACACATAAATTGCTACTCAATTATAAAACAAAAAATGAAATGTGCATAATATATTGCTTGCTCAATTTAGGATTATTTGATTTCATATCTTAATGATAATTCTTTTAAGATATGCATGAAATCAATATATAAATTACTTATATTTACACATGGGCTAATTGACTAGGTGCTAATTTAATAAAGGATAAATTTGTGCATTATTGACTATTTAATCCCTAATTCATGCATATGTCTAAAAATATGATTTGCATGTAATCTTTCATAAGAACATATATAATGATGACTTATAATCCTTAATATGCATGAATTAACATATATAAAATGCACAAATTGATACTTTACAGTTATATACTCTGTCGCCTGATTCAATTTCTACATGGACTGAATTTTGCTCTATTTTTCTGGAAAAATATTATCCAACACATCAAACGATTAAAAAGAAAAAAGAAATATTAATGTGTAGCCAAAAATAGGGAGAATCATTCTGAAAATATTTGAAAGATTTAAAGATTTACTAACTCAATGTCTGCATCATGCAATGAGTAAAACACAATTAATAGGTATAATTTATGAAGGCATAGATGTTTCAACTAAATCTTTATTAGAATCTACGTGTTAGAATAGATTTTTAAAACTATGTAGTGAAAAAGCATGGGCATACTTAGAAAACTTTGCAAAAAGAATTGCATAGTGGGAAAACTTGGCTGAAGCTATTAGAGATAAAAGAATATTGCCAAGAGTAATGCATGAAATAGATTCAAGTACTTTGCTTGAAGTTAAATTAACTGAGTTAACAAAGAAAATAGAAGAGTTATCATTAAATCAAAAACTAGCAGAAAAGAATGCAAATATTAATGACTTAGATATTATTTATGCTAGAAACCAGAAAGATAACTTTAGAAATTCTTATAACCCTAATTAGAGAAATCACCCGAACTTATCTTAGAGAAATAACAATTTTTAGGGAGGAAAAAATATAAATGACAAAAATATAAGTTATGAAGCATTAATTGAACAAGGATCTAGAATAGAGAAGTTAGAAAAGATAATTCAACAATTAAACAATCATCTAGATCTTGTATTTGGAAATGCTGTCATTCAAAATCATAATATGAATAGAAATATACCCCTTGGATAGAAGGAATCAATAAAAGTTAGACCTACTAGAGGATTGCCAATGTAAGTAGTGCCTAACCTTGTCAATAGAACTGTTAATGAAATTGATACCTCCTTTGGGAGGGAAACTAAATGAAGCAATACAACTGAAGTAATTATGTATAATATAGTAAATAGAAAATTATAAAAAGAAAAAATGTAAGTTTAATTATAGTTAGTAATATCATAGAGTTATTACTTAACGAACTTAGTCCATTGAGTTATGACCTAACTCCATGAGGGTAAGTAAGTAGCTATGTTAATTTTATCTCTACTAAATTTTGTTTTTACAAAATCACAATAGATGGAATTGATGAAATTATCACTAGATGCATTGAGGGAAGTACTAAGTAACTTATTAGCTAAAGATCTCTGTAGATTGTGTTGTGTGTCAAAGAAAATTAAAGAATGTGTTAGAGGAAAATATTTTCATAGACTACAGGCTGCAAAAATGATTAATATTAGAGAGATTTTTATGGAAGTCATTTAATCGTAGTTCAATCAACTATGAATATGGAAGAAACTGTTGGAATTTCACCCAATACATTAGAAGGAATAGATCATATTATGAGGATAGATGAAGGATTAATTATTTACAGAACCAAACCATGGTATGCAATTTTGTTACCCGATATTTTGATTAGAAATCATATCACTAGAGAAGAATGGAATATAAGAAGGCCTAATAGATTTGAAGTACCAACTGAAAATTGTGGGTCAACATTAATATTTTCTGATAAAATTTCGACCATTCCTAAAAAATTGTATTACTAGAGACCAACTGGAAATTGGGATGAAGATTTATGTTTAAGTGTGTATAATTTTCTGAATAGATCTTAGACTGAAAATACTATGATATATTTTAGACAAAAAACGTTAATTAACAACATATATGTCATACTTGATGGATATATATATCTAGTCATAGATATATCAGTTGCATTTAGATCTGATTTATACATAGTAAGCATAGACAGTTATGATGATGACTTTATAGAAATATTGCCTATACCTAGTGATATAGCTGAACCACTATTTACGGAACATGATAAAATTCAATTAGGAATGTGGTATAATGAATATGACGATCCTACTTTATGTCTAATAAGATGGCAGGATGAACTAATGAAATTTCAAATATGGTTTATGAAAGACTTAAATGAATGGAAATGGGAAGAGGAATATTTTGAAATATCTATAGAAATAGAAACAACTACATTATCTTGGAATAGAAAAGGATCCCTTTCTGCATTTCAAATTATTAATGGTAATACACTTATATTTAGTATTGATAACATACTACAAGTTTACAAGTTAAAAAAGAGAGTAAATTGCATTAAAACAAAATTAATAACAAGGAGAATTATGCCTAAAAAGTTTGCTTGGACTGACACGTTTGTTCCATTTGTCACAACTTTTCAATCATGTTCTTAAATTGTGATTTTGTACTTTTAATGTTGTGTGTACTCTGCATTTATTTTTAGAAAAAAAAGAGAAAAAAAAAATATCAATCCAGTTTGTTGATATCTATTTTGGGAAACCAACTAGCTTACTTGTGAGCCACCAAAGGCATAGGAGTCTTGGTTCCACACAAGACACTAATTTAACAGTTTATGTTTTATTATTTTGTTATATATTCTACTTTTATTTGTGAATGAAAAGTTTTTCAGAATCAAAAGTCGGAAGATACCGAAAGAGGTACAAAAGAACAAGGTATGTAATTAATTACTTAGCCTGAATTTACATTTAAACTCAGTTCGTAGAGTTATTCATTAACTCAACGAATTAAGTTCGTTGAGTTAGGTGCTAAATCAATGAAACAATATTCATGCTTGTTAACATTTACTATATTTACTGTAAAATCTTTTACATTGAGGACAATGCAAAATGTAAGTATGGGGGGGAGGTAATTAGATTAAATCCAAGTAATTTTGTTGATTAGAGGAACTAGGATGGTGCTATAAAATTCTGTAGAAATTGAAAATTTTTTATGAATTTCCTATAACTAACTAAAATTTCCTATAACTATCCGATAATTGAAACTATAAAAAAACAACACTATAACTGCTTCAATGTTATATTTAGAATTTTATATAAGACGCTACAAATTGTACTATTATACAAATCTGGATATAGTATCCTATGTTTTTGTTGAATTTTATGAGTTTAATAGTTTCACAATTTTAAAAGAAATCAGAATGCTTAACTAAAGCTCAGTAAAAGATCTGAAATTCTGAAAGAGTTGAAATGTTGATTTTTGGATTAAATTAAATACATATGATTAGGGATACATTTTAATTTGATTGATTAAACTTGTAGAATAATTTATGTGTAAATCTTATTAAACTATAGAAAGAGTATGAGCTTATTGATATGGATTCATGTTTTCAGTAAATTATAGAAGCAGAATTATATGAGATTTGTATTTTATAGCATCTGTATTAATGAAATATGTATATATACTGTGTTGAAAAGAAAAAGAAAAAAGAGAAAAACTTTGAGAGTTTATTGACTTATTTGATCACAAGCTTTTTGTACTTGAGTAGATAGGTATGTAAGGATTGTTGACCTGAAAAATGACTCTTTAAATCTAGCAACCTAAGATCTTGATCAGATCTCGGATTATTGACTGAAAGCTCGATACATGGGTACAATAGAAAGCTCTTGTATAATTCAAGCTTTTCAAATTAACTTTTAAAGTACAAATATGCATATACTATTCTGAAAAGATAAAAGTGTTTTGTGAAATATAGATATCTTTTGAATCGAGTATATTTTCTGTTTTCTAAGATTATTGAAGTATGAATCTAGATTAGACTTTTGAAGTTGTTTATCTGAAATACAATTCATTATTCTTCTTGTTTTAATCATATTGAGTTGGATTGTGTTTTGATTCATATGTAGTTGAAATTTATTCTGGAAATCATACTGGAAAATTCAGGATGATAGATGTTTAAGAAAAAATGATAATATAATTACCACCTATGTGATGCTAATATATTTTATATGTATTTTACATGTTTTAAATATATTTGTAGGTTGAAGAGGAGAAAACAATGTTAAATTAGATTACTAAATTAATATAGAATATCTTTACATTAATTTAAGCTATGTATTTTGAAGTTACAGAATGAAGAATTAGTTCTAGCACTGTAGAAAGACCAACTAGTTAGATCTTAGTAGTTTGCTAAGGGACTAGCTAAATTTAAGTATGGGGGAAGTGTTTAGAATGAAAAAGTGCGTAATATTTACAATTAAATGATGGTTAATTGCATAATATTTAGCTTATCATATGAGAATTATGCCACTATGTTATAATTGCACTATTATATGCTTTAATGAAAGAATCTGCATAATTTTAGGTAATTAATGTTAATTAAGTACATTTTTGAACTGTCGGTGAGTTACAAGCTTTTTAATTCCTAAGTCTTCGAATTTCTTGTTATTTCGGAGAGTTGCATTTCATGTACTGGACAGTTATGTTTTAAACGCTTAAAGAATATTTTATTATTACCTAGAGTATACGTGTTGTAACCTTAATGCATGACTTAAGTGAATGTTCAGTAAGTTATTCGTTAACTATCCGAAATGCATCTAAGCATCGGATAGTTAAGTTTGTAAGTATTTGAAATATCTGAACTCGTTAAGTTAGAATTATGCATGTGTTGAATTTAAATGCTTTATTATGTCACGTGAGCTGCACATGTATAACTTGTTAAGTTATCATAACTATACGCTTTGAGTTACTTGAATATACACTAAGGTAATGCGTTGTGTTAGTGTTATAATCTTATAAGTTATTTCTTTATTGCACGTGTTTTATAGTTAAATCAATGAAGTAAGTTCGTTGAGTTACACTAACTCTACAGACCATTTATTTTCTAATATGCCACTGTAGCTGTTGTAGAAACAGAAAATTCAAAGGAAAATCATGATTGCACGTATCTCGTAGGAATTCACTTGTGGAATGATGAAGAAATCACCATCATTAATATGAATGAAGAAAATCCAACCGATCATTTAAGTAGAAGCAGTTATTACTGAAAGAAATATAAAAGAAGAGGAGAAAGATGAAGAAGTGTGTGTGTGTAGGTGGAGAACCGTGCTAACTGTAGGAAGCGTCATAAGTTCCTTGTAGCTCCACACCACCACCAAAATCACCAACCATCGGAGGTCTGTGACAATACTTTCTGGATGTCAGGTTGATTCCGAGCCAAACACAGTGACTAACAACCATTGTGAGGAGTGATCGCATCGTAGGAAGGGAAGCCATTTTCACCAAACACCAACTCATATCTTAGGAGATCGTAAAGCTTCTAGCCTTGGTTTTAGGTTGATGTTAGTATGCTAAAGAGGAGATTATCTTACAATTCTTGATTCGTGATTCTATAGGGAGAGGAGGCAAGATTGTAAGTGATTAAGTTTTCAATGGTGTAATCGTGTCACATGTAGTGATGGAAGTTTTTACTGTCGATAGAGATTTTTAAATTTCACCTTTCACTCATCTTCAAGAACATATCAAAACAAAAATACCAAAAACAACAAATTATATGTGTTTACATTTAGTATTAAAGTGTTGTATTGTTTGCTTTGTATCGTGATTAATATTATCATTGTTAGCATTTTGAATGTTTTATGTTTGTTTGATTCAGAAAATAGAAAATAGTTTTACAATTTACTGAAATTGAATTGTCCCAAATACTTAAAGATTTTAGTGTTTACTGTTTGAAATATCTGAATGTTAGTGTTGCTTAATGGAAAATCTAATATTAACTAACATTAAAGAGCTTAACTAATGTTATTTACATTTTGTGAAACTGCCCAATGGTTGGTCGAATTCCTTTGTAAATAACAATATTTAACTGGAAAAATAGGCTCTTGGAGTTAACTTAAGTCCACAAGGTTAGTCCATTGAGTTAACTATAACTCCACGAACTAAGTCCGTTGTGTTAACTGTAACTCAACGGAGTGCTTAACTAAACACATATAAACTCCAATATAAAAATTAGAACAGTACACAATTCTTTCTCAATCTTTGTGGGATCAACTTGTACTTGCACATAAATACAATATACACTGTGCACTTGCAGTTTAAAATACAAATTGGACTTCATATCTAATTTGTGTGAAAGGTTGTTTGTTTACTTCTAAGAGAATTTATTAATATAGGCATAAAAAAATCAAGCAAGTTTATGATGTGACCTAACAATCCCAAACAATATCCATCAAGTATAACATGTATGTTGTTAATTAATGTTTTCTATCCTAGATATATCATAGTATTTTCAGTCTAAGATCTATTCAGAAAATTATACACACTTAAACATAAATCCTCATCCCAATTTCCAATTGGTTTCTAGTAATACAATTTTTCAGGAATGGTTGAATTCTTATCAGAAAATGTTAAAGCTAACCCACAATTTTCAGTTGGTACTTCAAATCTATTAGCCCTTCTTATATTCCATTATTCTCTAGTGGTAGGATTTCTAATCAAAATATTGGGTAACAGATTTGCATACCTTGGTTTGGTTCTGTAAATAATTAATCCTTCATTTATCCCCATAATATGATTTATTCCTTCTAATGTATTGGGTGGAATTCTAGCATTTTCTTCCATATTTAGATATTCATAACTGATTGAACTATGATTAAATGACTTCCATAAAAATCTATCTCTAATATTAATCATTTTTGCAGCTTGTAATCCATGAAAATATTTTTCTCTAACACATTCTTTAACTTCCTTTGACACACAACACAATTTGCATAGATCTTTAGCTGATAAGTTACTTAGTACTTCCCTCAGTGCATCTAGTGGTAATTTCATCAATTCCATCTATTGTGATTCTGTATAACATAAACAAAATTAGTAGAGATAAAATTAACATAGCTACTTACATACCCTCGTGGAGTCAGGTCATAACTCAACATACAAAGTTCGTTGAGTTAAGTAATAACTCTACAATACTACTAACTATAATTAAACTTACATTTTTTTTCTTTTTTATATTTTTCTACTTATTATATTATACATAGTTGCTTTAGTTATACTACTTCATTTAGCTTCCCTCCCAAAGGAGGTATCAATTTCATTAATAGTTCTATTGATAGGGTTAGGCATTGCTTGCATTGGCAATCCTCTAATAGGTCTAGCTTCTATTGTTTCCTTCTATCTAGGGGGTATATTTCTATTCATATTATGATTTTGAATGGCAGCACTTCCAAATACAAGATTTAGACAATTTTTTAATTGTTGAATTATCTTTTCTCACTTCTCTATTCTAGATCCTTGTTCAATTAATTCTTCATAACTTATATTTTTGTCATTTATATTTTCTCCTCCCTAGAAATTATTATTTCTTGAAGATAGGTTCGGGTGATTTCTCCAATTAGGGTTATAAGAGTTTCCAAAGTTAATTTTCTGGTTTCTAGCATAAATAATATCTAAGTCATTATTATTTGCATTCTTTTCTGTTAGTTTTTGATTTAATGATAACTCTTCTATTTTCTTTGTTAATTCAGTTAATTTAACTTCGAGCATAGTGCTTGAATCTATTTCATGCATTCCCCTTGGTAATATTCTTTTATCTATAATAGCTTCACCTGAGTTTTCCCATTATGTAGTTCTTTTTGCAAAGTTTTCTAAGTATGCCCATGCTTCTTCACTATATAGTTTTAAAAATCCATTCTGACAAGTAGATTCTAATAAAGATTTCAATGAAACATTTATGCCTTCATAAATTATACCTATTAACTGTGTTTTACTCATTACATGATGTGGACATTGAGTTAGTAAATCTTTAAATCTTTCAAAATATTTCCAAAATGATTCTCCCTGCTTTTGGCTACACATTAATATTTCCTTTTTCTTTTTATCGTTTGATGTGTTGGATAATATTTTTCTAGAAAAATAGAGCAAAATTTAGTCCATACAGAAATTGAATCAAGCGACAAAGTATATAACCATCTCTTAGCTGTGTCTTTTAAAGAAAAAGGAATATATCTAAGTTTAATAGCATCAATACTCATGTTCGGCATTTTCATCATTTGACAAACTTCCTTAAATTCTCTAAGAAAATAATAGGCATCTTCTTTTTCTAATCCATGAAAATGTGGCAATTGACTAATATAATTAGGTTTCAGTTCAAACCTATCTCCCTCAAAGTTTGGCAATCGAATACATAAAGGTTCATCAACCAATTTAGGATACAGAATTTCCCCTAATGGTTTTTCTACTGGAGTAGTCATATCTTCGTTCTCTTTTAAAGAAAGGTTAGCTACACCCCTAAGGATTTTGTTAAAGTCCAATTCAGAAAATATTTCAGTATGCCTCTATGTTGAATAATCCTATGTAGGTGTTCTTACTAATCATTTAGTGCTAGGAGAACAAATCCATGTGCTCAGATTCCTAACCTGGCTGAAGCAACAATTTTAAATGAAGTTTACTTTTGAAGTCAGGAAGCTTATAATAAATATCAAGAGATAAAGGGGTATGATATGATATACAGTAGACTAGTAAGCTGGGACAATATGTAGGAAATTAAAGAATTATTTGAGTTTCAAGGTCTACTACAATTTATTTCTTAGTAGAGAGGGAATGTAGTATATGAAAATTTAGTGCCCTGCTTTTATGCAAACTTGAGAGAGAAAGAAGAATGTTTAATTTCTAACGTGGAGCAAGCCGATATACAGATAACACCAGAGCTTCTCCACAATATTTTTGGATTGAAAAATGAAGAAATGGAAATTATGGAGAACACAATTGCAGTTGAGTGGACAGAACAAGAAATAAAAGACTATTTAGGTATCAATCCTAGTGTGCTACTATTAAACAGATTGAAGTACTTAAATGGTAAGCACACATGGTAGCTAACATTTTGATTAAAAATGTCTACCAACAACAAGGCCATGATATAGAACTTAGTCAATTTGTCAAGTGGGCCACATATGCAGTTGTGAACAAAATTCAAATTAATTAGTACAAATTTTTTATCTCCAAACTCAGAGCAATAAAGAAGAAATTATATTATGGAGATCTGATTCCACTACTGATGGTGGACAATATTGATTTCATGAAATGGACATCTAAAAGGATAAGATCAAGAACCATTTCAATCTTGCCTCCTTTCCCTATAGAATCATGAATCAAGAATTGTAAGATGTAGGATCATATGGCTACACAAGAGGGGGGTGAATTGTGTTTTTCAAATTTTTCGATTATAATGGAAACTTCAAAATTAAAAACAATTCGAGACATTATTTTCATAAAATCATTTTTATTCAAGGTTTCAATTACAATATACAATTCAATTCTCCTCAGAAATTGTAGATGCAATTATATATCGATACCACGTTTCATCTATACAATTTCATAACTACAAACAGAGAAAACTAATTTGCGAAATTTAAAATATTTCTCCTTGTTTGAGATCTTTCTTCTTCTTCTTTTTCTTTTTCTTCTTCAGCAATTCTTCAATGACGAATATCTTGTATTTCTCTACTTTACCGAATTTGCTTTCTCCTGATACTTTAGATCTTTAGTGACATAAATCTGACCTTTTCTGCTTCATTGAATTTTCTTCCACCTAAGAGCTTTTCCCCAAAGAGGTGTTTTTGATCTTTGAAAAGATTTTTTGTTTGGTGTGCAGGGATAACTGATCAACAAGAATTTTATGCCTTTTATACTATATCTTCATTTCATGCATATCCTCCACGTTTAATCACTACCAATTTTCCACTTCTTCACGTCCTCTCTTTTTCTTTCATCGAAATACACACGTTCAGATCCACGTTTACATTTCAAATTTTCCTTAATCATCAATCTTGAATCTCTGAAAAATTTCCTGTAAAATAAACTTTCTTGTCCAAAATTTTTCATCAAGTGTAATAAGAAGTCGTTACTTTAATGTTAACCAAACGAGTAACACA
The DNA here is from genome assembly GCA_036874045.1 of Cymodocea nodosa. Taxonomy (NCBI): domain Eukaryota; kingdom Viridiplantae; phylum Streptophyta; class Magnoliopsida; order Alismatales; family Cymodoceaceae; genus Cymodocea; species Cymodocea nodosa. Next base: position 16,202,916 of record JAZBRI010000003.1, on the reverse strand, counting down.
AGTAGATATATAACTTAACATTTCTAACTTAACGAGTTCCTCATGTGCCAACTCACGTGACAAGTACAGTAGCTAACTCAACAAACTAAATCTGTGGTGTTACACTAACTCAACGAACCAACTTCGTAGTGTTACATAACTCAACGAACCAACTCCGTTGTGTTACAGATAACTCAATGAACTAATAATAAACAAATGTTTTTATAACTAGAATTTACCATGTGCAAAAATAACAACTTAAGTTTATAACGCTAACCTAACGCATTACCTTAGTGTTCAATATAGCAACTCAACACATTTAGTTATGTTAACTTAACGAGTTAAACATGTGCAACTCATGTGATACAATATAACATTCGTAACCCTTAATTTCACTATGTGTACAACACTAACTTAACGAGTTTGTCTCTTCTTTTATTCACTAACTTAACGAGTTCACACATGACCTATTTTAACCTTTAAGCCTCTAACTCAATGAGTTCTCATGTGACCTCTATACAAATAAAACTCTAACTTAACGAGTTGTCTAAACGTGCACTGTTCATGATATTGAAAATATAACATTGAAACATATCATGCTTTTCAATAAAAACACACGTTAACTTAACGTTTAGTTAAATGAGAAATTAATGCAACGAAACGACTAGTTATTTAACTTAGTATAATTTCAGATCCAATATAGACAAGTATTTATATCAGTAGACTTTCTATATTATTTGATGTTCTTAATTTACTTTCACAAGCAATAGTAATTGAGCAAATATGATTACTTTCATTTAGCACACATCATCAAAACAAAATACTCAACAATCTCTCCCTTTTTGATGATGACAAAACACTATTAAATCAATTATGAAATATATATAACTCAACAAAGCACCTTCGTTGGGTTAATTTTTAATTTAACAAACAAGCTTGTTGACTTAACTTCACTTAAGCTTATTTCTATTGTTTGTGTAAAAATTCACCTCCCAAAAATAAAACTTTCAGATGTCAATAATTACATAAGTATCTTTTAGATTTTAATAACCATATAACTATCTTTCAGATTACATTATCATCTGTCAGATTACAATAACCACTTAAATGTCATCTCCCTTTATAATATATGCAATTAAAATCATAATCATCTTCTTCTTTTGAATTTATAACATCTCCCCCTTTTTGTCATTAATCAAAAAGATGATTACCCAATATATAAATCGAGATATATATTTATAGCTAAACTTTTTGTAAACAATAATAAGAATTGTAACCATTTACAGAAAAATGTATTGTTCAAATAATCAAACAATAAATACAAACATTACATTTTGTATTCAAGTACAAGCAAATAGAAAAATGACTTGACATTTATCTATTCCTCCTAAGGATATCACTAATAACATTACATATTTCATCTCCTAGATGCCTAATATCATTTCTGATTTCGTTAAGCACATCATCTAAGGAAGGAGGTAGCTAGGGTTGCTGTTCTACTCGAACTGAATAAATTGGCTATATAGGTGATTGTATTTGTTTTGTACATTCTAGTTGTTGTTGATGAGGTTGAGGTTGATGCATGGCCTGGAATCTTTGCAAATCTTTTACACTAAAAGCTCCCATGCCTTTAGTTTTAGAGGGCTAGTCGAATAAATTTAATTGGTTTGCAAGAAGTCTACATACAACATCCCCAAAAAATAACTTTGAACTCATATGCTGTAGTTGAGAAATGAAAACATCAAACCAATTGATTTGAATTCTATTCAGCAAACCATAAGTTGCATATAAACAACTTCTGCTGACTTCCATATTGTGTCTGACTCTCTAAAATAAATTGGCATGTAGGATATTTGCAATAAACCTTGCCTCTGCATTCAGATTTTCCATTAACCTCATTTCACTATATACACCTAGAATCTTTGATAGTGAGTGAATGTCCCATTCTAGTTGTCTGATCATGTCAAATCTATTTGTAACAACAACATCTTCATTCTTCAATCCTAAAACTTTAAAAATTAATTCAAGAGATAATGTGAACTCCTGTTGATTTATTTGAGTTGTCAATATATTGTCTTTCTTGACCAAATTGTTGTAAAAGGTTGTAATAAGCTCTTTATATTGTTTCCATTTTGTTCCAACAGGCAAGAATTGAATTAGGCCTTGAAACTCAAATAGATCTCTTATTTCCATCAAATTTCTGAACTTTATTAGATGAGCATGCAGAATCTGACAAGTAATCAAATTATTGTATTTCTGCAATGCTTCCTCAGATCTAAAACGAATTGAATTACCTTGAATTTGTAATACTCTATACAAAGAAGGTGATACCTGAAGCCTTGATTTAGAATTTAATTCATCTTCAAGAACCTCTTCTTCAAAATGAATGTCATGTTGTTCCACCATAGAAACAAACATACATATACTATTTAAATTTACTAAAGCTCTAGTTTTGACTCCCTCATTAATATTGTCAATGACTTGAGTAATGGGATGTGATGAAGAATAACGCCAATTTCTCTGATTTTCCTTAATATTCTCATCAACATTTGAAGGTCCATCACTTTCATCATTAGTTTGATCATTTAAGTTCATATTTTTGATTTTCTTATATAAATCTTCAATCTCTCTATTGATCTCTAACTCTTTTGGAGATTGATTATATCATCATTATCAGCTTTAGATTGAAATTCACTAAAAGAATTTTCATTAAAGCTTACATGGAGGGTTTCTTCAATAGTTCTAGAAGTCTTATTATATACTTTATAGGCTTTACTTTTAGTAGAGTAACCTACAAAAATTCCTTCATCCACTTTGGCTTGAAATTTATCCCTTTTATCCTTAGTATTAAGAATAAAACACTTGCAGCCAAATGGTTTCATATAGGAAATTTTTGGAACCCTATTAAACATAATTTCAAATGGAGTTTTATTAACACGAGGTCTTAAATGACTTCTGTTAATAACATAACAAGCTGTATTCACTACTTCAGCCCAAAGATTTTGAGGTAACTTATGTTCATTCAACAAAGTTTTGGCCATTTCTTGAAGTGATCTATTCTTTCTCTCAACAACACCATTTTGACACGGTGCTCTTGGAAAAGAAAATCTGTAATCAATGCCATGCTTATTACAATAATTATCCATTTGATCATTATCAAATTCAGTACCATGATCACTCCTAAGTTTTTGAATAGAGACACTTTGTTCATTTTGAACAAGATTGCTAAACATTTTAAACTTTTCAAAAACTTCTGTCTTAGATGCTAGAAAATATACCCAAGTGTATCTAGAGAAGTCATCTACTAAAACAAATACATACCGTTTACCACCAAGACTCATGATTCTTGTTGGTCCAAATAGATCCATATGTATAAGTTCTAAGACTCTCTTGCTTGTAATATCAGTTTTGGATTTAAAAGAGTTTTTATGAAGTTTACCTAACTCACATGCATCACATAAAGTCCTTTGAGTATTTAATCTTTGGTAAACCTCTCATTAAATATTTTTTAGATAATTTATGCAATAGTTTCATATTTATATGCTTGATCCTTTTATGCCATAGATATGCATCACTAGTTTTAGCTAGCAAACATGAATTTAAATCAACTACACTAGAAGGTAAAGATAAAATACATACAGAACCTTTTCTTTTAGCAATAAACTTAAGTTCATCTGTACTTTTATCAATAATTTTACATACATCATCTTCAAATAATACATAATATCCATTATCAGTTAACTTTATAACACTCAGCAAATTAAATCCTAGGTTTTCTACATATAGTACATTCGAAATAACACAAGTAGAAGTTATTTGAACATTGCCCATACCTATGATTTTATCCTTACTTTTGTTTCCAAATGTAACATTTCCTTTCTTGGTATTTGTAAAATTTTTTAGTAGACTTTTATGTCCGGTCATGTGACTTGATGCTTCACTATCTAAGATCCATTTTGATGTTGTTTCCTCCTACAAAACAAATTAAGAAGACATGTTCCTTGGTACCCAATGTTGTTGAGGACCAAGTTCATTAAACGCATATTTCTTCTTTTTGTTTAAAAATAGTTTAACATTATCATTTACATTCTTATTAGTTGTAAGTACTATAGACTTATTTTTAACATCATACTTACTTATAGCATTATTGCTCTTATAATCATTCTTTTTGTTTTCAGATGTAGTATAACTAAGACCAAACCGATTTTTATCAGATGTTAATTTATTTTGGTCCTGCTCATACATTTTAGTCAGTTCATACCAAGATTTTGTACTAGTATTAACATTTTCTGTACATACAAAATCTTTTTCTACACAAGAATTTTCAGATTTATCACATGTAGAATGAGTAATTGGTCGAACATTAGTGTTTTGAATTACATGCTCAAGTTTCTAAATTTTCAATTTACTACAATTGTTTGAAATTTTAGGGACATTAGAAACTGAATTTCCAAAACAAGAAACTAGATTTTTAGAAACATTAATAGTCATGCTAGAAGTACAATTTGACAAATCACATTGATTTATATTATTACTACATGATTCATCCCTTGAAGTACCTACTTCTACATATTTATTACCTTGTTTCATGATAAAAGGAATTTTAGTCTTAGATTTACTTGAACTGCAACTAATAAATTCTTTATTGGCTTGAGATTCAGGATAATCAAATCCTAGGCCAAATTTATATGACACCGTAGGGGTACTAGTTAGTTTGTCTAACTTAATTTGACTTAAATTCCATTTCTCATTGGTAGAATTTAAATCTAGCTCTCTCAATTTTAATTTATCTATCTCTAATTCAAGTTCATTTATATTTTTTCTCAAGATTTCATTTTCAGATTTTATTTTTAATTTTTCAGCATTTGTATTCTGTATTTGTTCATGCAAGACACATTCATTAAATCTAAATTTATGCAAATCTCTAGCATGATTTTCATTATCACATTTAAACTTTTCTAAAGTAGTAGACATGAAACAATTTTCTTCTTCCACAATGGATAAAAAGTTTCTAATATTCTTATTTTTCAGTTTACAAACTTTAAGTTTTCGTAATAATGCATGATAAGCACATAATAATTCATCAAAGTTAAAATCTAAATAACTTTCAGGATCCGATATTACCTCAAACTCATCTACCATGAAGCACACATGAGCAACGTCTTCTAACTCTTGTTCTCCTTCTGAATGTGAAGATTTTGATGATGATTCCTCAAATTTAGACTCTTCAGGCATGTCATCCCAAGTGACCTTCAAAGACTTTTTCTTGTAAAACTTTTCTGAGTTTTCTGAGCCGTCTTCTTTTGATTTGTCATACTTTGCTTTTCATTTTTCCTTATAGGACAATCTAGAGAAAGATGTCCAGGTTTCTTATAGTTGTAACATACATACTTTCTAGATAAAGAATTCTTGTCATTTAGTGATTTTGACATTGAAGGTTTATCATTTTTGTTCCTTTGTTGTTTCCTAGCTTTCCATGCTTTCTTGAATTTCCTAGTCAGCAAAATCAAATCCTCGTTAGAATCAGTAGATATATCAGAATCTAAATTAATTTTGAAGACTATTTCTTTCTTCATTTTTGGATTGTTGTGACTCAGTGATTCATTTAATTGAACTTCATAAACTGTTAAGTTTCTTTTAAGTTCATTCATGGTATAAACATTTAAATCTCTTGATTCCTCAATTGATGTTACTTTCTGAGACCATTTAGAACTTAGGGATCTAAGAATTTTCCTCACCAAATCCTTTTGTTCAAAATTCTTTCCTAAGCATTTTAAAGAGTTTATGATATCAAGAAATCTGGAAAACATCTCAGAAATACTTTCGTCTTCATGCATCTTAAAGTGTTTATACTTATGAATCAACATGTTTATTTTAGTCTCTTTAACTTGAGAAGTTCCTTCATGTGAAACTTCTAATGCATGCCACACCTCATAAGCAGATTTATATGCCGACACTTTACTGAACTGTTCATAACTCAATGCACAAAATAAAATATTTAAGCCCTTAGCATTCAGAGTTTCATTTTCTTTTTCAATAATTGTCTAAGAATTATAAGGGGTAGATAACGGAGTATATGGTTTAGAAATCATGAGCCACAACTTATGATCTATACTTTGAAGAAAAATAGTCATCCTATATTTCCAATATTCAAAATGTATTCCATCAAATAAAGGAGGACGATTAAGATTTTGGCCTTCATATAAAGAAAAATTACCATTTCCAGTAGCCATCTTACCTTAGATTTTACAACCTATTTGATTTTAAACAGTCTAAAAACTTTAAAACAACTTGAGCCTTAAATCAAGAAAGTTAAATGTATGCTCAAATATTAATGTCTGTTTAAAAACAAGGAAGGCAGAATAAGTAATGATATTAAATAAGTTGGTTTCAATTTTATATCAAAGATTATTAACAAAGCTCTGATACCACTTGTCGGATCGTATGGCTACACAAGAGGGGGGTGAATTATGTTTTTCAATATTTTCGAATATAATTGAAACTTTAAAACTCAAAACCAATTCGAGACATTATTTTCATAAAATCATTTTTATTCAAGGTTTCAATTACAATATACAATTCAATTCTCCTTAGAAATTGTAGATGCAATTATATCTCGATACCATGTATCATCTAAACAATTTCATAACTACAAACAGAGAAAACTAATTTGCAGAATTTAAAACATTTCTCCTTGTTTGAGATCTTTCTTCTTCTCTTTCTTCTTTAGCAATTCTTCCGTAACGAATATCTTGTCTTTTTATGCTTCACTGAATTTGCTTTCTTCTGATACTTTAAATCTTCAGTGACGTAAATCTTACATTTTTATGCTTCATTGAATTTTCTTCCACCTAATACTTCAAATCTTCAGTGACGTAAATCTTACCTTTTTATGCTTCATTGAATTTTCTTCCACCTAAGAGATTTTCCCCGAAGAGGTGTTTTTGATCCCTGAAAAGATTTTTCATTTGATGTGTAGGGATAATTTGATCAACGAGAATTCTATGCCTTTTATACTATATCTTCATTTCATGCATATCCTCCACGTTTAATCACTACCAGTTTTCCACTTCTTCAGGTCTTTTCTTTTTCCTTCATCGAAATACACACGTTTACATTTTGAATTTTCTTTAATCATCAATCCTGGATCTCTGAAAAATTTCTTGCGAAATAAACTTTCTCGTCCAAAATTTTTCATCAAGTATAATAAGAAGTCGTTACTTTAATGTTAACTAAACGAGTAACACAAGTATATATATAACTTAACGTTTTCAACTAAACGAGTTTCTCACGTACTAATTCACATGACAAATACTGTAGCTAACTCAACAAACTAACTCCATGGTGTTACACTAACTCAACGAACCATTTCCATTGTGTTACAATAACTTAATGAACTAGTAATATACAAATGTTTTTATAATAAGAATTTTACCACGTATAAAAAAAAAAACAACTTAAGTTTATAATGCTAACCTAACGCGTTGCCTTAGTGTTCAATATAGCAACTCAACGCGTTTAGTTATGTTAACTTAACGAGTTAAACATGTGCACCTCACGTGGTACAATATAACATTAGTAACTTATAATTTCACCACATGTATAACACTAACTTAACGAGTTGTTTAAACTTTTACTCACTAACTTAACGAGTTCTCACGTGACATATTTTAACCTTTGTTAGGTATTTAATTTTGATGATATATGCTTTATTAACGTATTTAAATAAGTCTACATAATATTCTCTAAGTATATTTCTCTAAGTATAATAGTTAACAGATTATCTACACGTGTGTTTTTATTGTTTTATGTTGTCACGTGTTTTCCATGTGCGTTCGGTAATGAAAAATCGAATAATTAGATAACTGTTCGAGTTTTTATACGCATGGATAGATAACTGTTCGAGTTTTATAAAAGGATTAACTAACAGATAAGTTTCTTTGTTTAGTCACGTGTTTTGCAAGTGCAAAAACTCAAAGAGTTAAAGGATAAGTGTTCGAGTTTTTACAAGACTTAAAGGATAAATGTTCGACTAAATTGAAGACTTAGAAGATATTCTACAAGACTCTATGAAGATAAAGTTTCGGTGAATCTACGAAGTGGAGATCGTGGAAATTCAAAATGTTAGTGGAGAAAGTGGAAATTAAAATAGAAAGTAATTTGGATTAAAGAGAAAATTAGTACATGGATTATGGATTATGGATTGTGGATCAAGTGGATGAACATGTGGAAGGTGAAAGACAATAGAGTTCGACTACTAATAGAGAGTACGAGCTACATTACAACAAAGGATCCCAATCTCAAAAACCAAGTCTGAATATTCAATCCGGATCCCTAACTGAAAAGTTAAGTTTGAATATTCATATTCTGAAAAATTCTCCAACATCAGAAGAAGTTCGAAATTCCAAGTAATTTTAGAAAAGGAGCTGCAAACGTAAGAAGTCTGGAAATTCCACAATTGGAGAAGAAGAGATACGGAAGTTGAGCAAAGAGAAAGAAAGAAGTTGTGTGCATAAAGATCAGGTTATATACAATTCAAAATTAGTTTTGAATAAGAGCTTTGTTTTCCTATTTAAATTGTATATCGAACATTACTATATCAAAACCGTCAAGAAGGGAATTGAGCTGAAAAGATATTGTAAATTCTGTCTTGAAATAAAAGAATAGAATTTCATTTACGAGTGTTTTGTGCTCTTGTTTTATCCGCTAGTATTTAATTACTAAAGACACAATTCACCCCCCCTCTTGTGATACAGACGATCCTACAACTAGTATCAGAGCTTTCATTATTATCATAATTAAAAGCCTTCATTTCTCTATTTAGGAATCGATTTTTCCTGTCATTTACTTCAGATCATCTATTTAAAATGGATAATTCTGAAATCTTAGTTATGACTGAAGGACAGACCACTAATCGTCCTCTTATGTTCGAAGGTAGCAATTATGGCTACTGGAAATATAGGATGAAAGTATTCTTTCAGTCAATTGATTTCAAATTATGGCATATAATTAGCAATCCTATAGTGTTAGTTATGACTCCCTATGATACTTGAACTTTTGATGAAAAAGAGCAAATGACACTGAATGCTAAAGGTTTAAACATCTTATTTTGTGCTTTATCTCATGATCAATTTAATAAAGTTTCTACATATCAAACTACACGAGATATGGCATGCATTAGAAGTTGCCAACGAAGGTACTAATCAGGTCAAGGAATCTAAGATCAATATGTTAGTACATAAATATGAGCTTTTTAAAATGCACGAAAATGAATGTATCTCTGACATGTTTTCCCATTTTCTTGAGATTGTAAATTCATTAAAATCTTTAGGTAAGAAATTCGAGGAAAAAGACTTGGTAAGAAAGATCCTTAGATCTTTAACTAAAATTTGGGCTCAAAAGACAACATCTATTGAAGAGTCCAAAGACTTAAATACATATACTCTCGATGATCTCATAGGAAATCTGACAGCCTATGAAGTACAACATTTAGATCTAAAAGGGAAAAATCCTAGAAGGGATCTGGCTTTTGAGGCTGATAAAGTCTTAGAAGTCACTAGTGATTCTAACGATGATTTACTATTGTAAACTAGAAAATTTAGAAATCTGTTGAAGAAACGTAGGAACTTCAGGTCAGCAAAGACATTTGGAGATATGGAGAAGAAGTCATTCACGAAAGACAAAAGTATATGCTACAAGTGCAACAGGCCAGGTCACCTTCAAACTGATTGTCCTCTCAACAAAGATAAGAAGAATTCAAGGAGGAATTTCAAGAATAAGAAATTCAGAAAGAGAAGGGCGCTTAAAGTGACATGGAATGACTCTTCAGCTTCACAAAGTGAAGAAACAAAGGACTCAATATCAGACAACGAATCCTCATCAACATCAGATTTAGAAGAAAATCTAGCAAATGTATGCTTTATGGCAAAATCCAGTGAGGTATCCTCTAATCAAAATGCAAATTTTGATAGTTTTGATGGATTACTTGTTGAATACTATGATGTGTGTGTCTTCCATCAAGTATATGTATGTGTCATTGAATATGGTTGTATTTTTTTGATAATTTGTATAGGGGCAAACTTGTCTTTTTGTGTATCACCAATCGTTGCCCCTATATATGTAAGGGGTCATCCACGTCCAAGGGATGCCATGCCAAATCATCCCTTGATTTCATTCTCCCCCTTCTTTGTACTAGTAACCATACAGCAAGGAATCATGATAGATTGATCACCCGTGGATGTACCCGTGTTGGGGAACCACGTAAATTTGTCATTCTTCGAATTCTCCACTTGCAATCCTCTCCTCCACGCAGATCTCTTCTCCACACCACCCCTAAATGCTCCACGTTTGTTTGATCTTTCCGCACAACAACTGGTATGAGAGCCAGGTTGGACATCTCCAGGTTTGCATCTGAAGTTTCGAAGAGTTTCATCAAGGTTCAAGCTATTTCCGCAAGGGATCTCTCCATTGTTGAAACTATTGTCGTCGTCAGTGCCAGTTTGCACACTCCAACGCCAAGTCGTGCGCCTTCCTCGTCCATGCTCCGTTGCATCTCAAATTTTTATGATGGATAGTAAGCTTCCTAAAATTCCTTCCTTTAAAATTTCAAGGAGATTGATCAAGGTTCAAGCCATTTCCACAAGGATATCCCCCATTGTCGTAACTATCATCGTCGTTGGCACCAGTCTGCACACTCCGACGCCAAGTCGTGCGCCTTCCTCGTCCGTAGTCCGTTGCATCTCAAATTTTGAGGATGTATATTAAGCTTCCTGAAATTCCTTTTTTTAAAATTTCGTGGTCAAAAGTTTCGTATTCAGAGAGATACAGAAGGCGTCTGGCTAGGGCACAACAGTTTTCTGGACGAGTGACTCTTTGATTGTCGGATTTTGAGCATTTTGTGATTGTGGTTTTGTGCTTGTTTGTGCAAGTATTTGCTACCATTTTGTGATAAGTAGTGTGCTTGGCTTGTGGCTGATTGCATTTCATTGAAATCAGTAGTTTCAGTAGCATATTGTTGTTGAGATATTGCTTGCTATTGTGTACCTTGCCACATAATTGTGTTTGCTGAAATCACATTGTATCTCGTGTGTATTGCTGGTTGTTTGTTGTTTTGAAAACATGAATACTTTGGGGTTGAAGATAGAAAAGTTTGATGGAAAGAATAGCTTCAGCTTATGGAAAATTAAGATGAAAGCACTTCTAAAGCAACAAGGTATTTGGGCTCCTTTAAATAAGGAAACTACTCTGAACAGAAATTCGCTAGAGTTTGAATTGCAGGAGGAGAAAGATTACTCCACCATCTTGTCGTGTTTGTCTGATGAAGTTATAATAGAAGTTGCTGATGAATCTACCTCGTTAGGTCTTTGGTAAAAAATTGAGTCATTGTATATGGCTAAGTCTTTAACAAACAAATTGTTGTTAAAGCAGAGACTATTCTCTTTAAATATGATAGAAGGTGTACCTCTTAAGCAGCATTTAGATCAGCTAAATGCTATTCTGATGGAACTCAAGAATATTGGAGTAATCATAGAAGATGAAGATGCATCTCTTATCTTGCTTTGTTCACTCCCATTGAGTTATGAAAACTTTGTTCAGTCTTGTGTAGTTGGAAGAGATTCAATTACACTAGAAGAAGTGAGGTCCAGCCTTCATTCCAAGGAGCTCAGGCATAGGGTGCATGGTAGAAACGAGGCAAGTGGTGTTGGCCTCTCAGTTCAACAGCAAGAGAATAGGAGAAGAAGCCAGAGACAAAGTGGAGGGAAGAATAGAAGTAGAAGCAAGTTGAAGGGCAAGTACTCTAGGGATACTTACCATTACTGTAAGGAGAAAGGACACTTGAAATCACATTGTCCCAAGCTTATGAACAAAGGAAAGGCTGCTGTGGCAGAAACTAGTTCTGCATCAGGTGATGACTTTTCTCTTACAGTTTGTTGCAGTGCCCATTCTGATGATCAATGGATTATGGACTCAGGAGCTTCACATCATATGACTCCTACTAGGGAGTATTTTGACACCTACGAGGGAGTATTTTGACACCTACGAGCAGGTGGAGGGTGGTCAAGTGACTTTGGCCAATGATGATGTGTGTTCTAGAGTTGGTGTGGGCACTATAAAATTTAAACTGCATGATGGCACAGTTAGAATTCTGGAGGACGTTTGGCATGTCCCAAAGCTTGGAAAAAGTTTGATCTCACTGATGGCCCTTGATGCTAAGGGTTATAGATATACAGGTGGTGAGGGGAAGATCAGCATACTAAAAGACTCGTTAGTTGTTATGAAGGGAACCAAATCTGGTCCCTTATACATTTTGCAGGGCACTCCAATTGTTGGCGTAGCTACATCAACTATATCTGGTCAGCAGGATTTTTCTGTCATGTGGCACTCAATGATGGGTCATTTGGGGCAGAAAGGAAAGCAGAAACTGAGTAGTCTGGGCAAGTTTGATGGGCACAAGGTTGCTTGTATTGACATGTGCAAGCATTGTGTCTTTGGCAAACAGAAAAGAGTGTCATTTGCGTGCAGTCAGCATAGCTCCATGGGAGTTCTTGATTATATTCATGCTGATTGTTGGGGGCCTTCACGTCAGCCTTCTATTGTAGGTTCTAGATATTTTCTTTTTATCATTGACTGTCATTCAAGGATGAATTGGGTTTTCTTTTTGACACACAAAAGTGAAGCTTTTTCTTACTTCAAGCATTGGAAGATGCAGGTAGAAAACCAAACAGACAGTAAGGTAAAATATCTTAGAACTGATAATGGTCTTGAGTTTTGTTCTCAAGAATTTGATAACTTTTGTAAAGATGAAAGCATTACATGGCATAACACTATTAGGTATATCCCTCAGCAAAATGGAGTGGCTGAAAGATTGAACAGAACACTCCTAGAAAAGGCACGTTGTATGCTGTCTCATGTAGGTTTGAGCAAGAAGTTTTGGGCAGAGGTTCTTAACACAGCTTCCTATCTAGTGAATAGGTCCCCTTCTAGTGCCTTAGATGGGAAGATACCTCTTGAGGTATAGTTGAAAAGATCTGCTAGTTATTCAAAGCTCAGAATTTTCGGGTGTCCAGCTTACTATCTTGAGAACAATGGCAAGCTAGAACCACATGCTAAGAAAGGCATATTTGTGGGCTATGGTGTTGGTGTAAAGGGATACAGGATATATGATATTGAATCTCACAAAGTAATATATAGCCGTGATGTTACTTGTGATGAGAATTCTCTTTTGCAGGCAATAGATAAACTAGTAGGTGAAACACCAAAAATTGAGCACACCCTTCTTGAACAGATGGAGATAGATGACGCACAGCAGCCGCCTATCACTGATCAAGTTGAAATTAGAGAAATCTCATCTGAAACTCTGGAAAATGAAGTTGAGGAGGAAGAGGTGGAGCAACCACCACCAAGAACCATTGGCAAAGATCATCCTAGAAGAAACGTTAGACCTCCGATTAGATATGGCTACGACAGTTTGGTTGCTTTTGCCTTACAAGTAGCAGTTGAGGTGGTGGATTCTGTTGATCCACCTACATATGAAGCTGCAATGAAAGATTCAAAAGCTGGTCTTTGGATGTCTACTTTGGAGGAGGAACTTCAATCTCTCCATAAGAACAAGACTTGGGAACTAGTGAAACGTCCAAAGAACACAAATATTGTTAGTTGCAAATGGGTCTATAAGAAGAAGATTGGGACTCAAGGCAACGCAGGTGTGTAGCACAAGGCAAGATTAGTCACCAAAGGTTTTTCACAACGAGAAGGAGTTGACTTCAATGAGGTATTTGCTCCTGTTGTACGTCATACATCTATTAGAATTTTGTTATTCATTGCTGCAGCACAGAATTTAGAATTGGAACAACTAGATGTAAAGACGGCCTTGTTGCATGGTGATTTGGAAGAAAATATTTGGATGGAACAACCAACAAGGTTTGTGGTGAAAGGTAAATCTCATTGGGTGTGCAAATTAAATAAATCCTTATATGGACTTAAACAGTCACCACGCCAATGGTACAAAAGGTTTGATGCCTTTATAGTTAAAGTTGGTTTTAGACGCAGCAACTATGATTCATGTGTATATGTTAAAACTCTTGATAAGAGTACACATGTTTATTTGTTATTGTATGTTGATGATATTCTTATAGTTGCGAAAAATATCGAAGTGACAAGAGCTGAAGGACACATTAAAATCAGAATTTGATATGAAGGATCTTGGTCTAGTTGGCAGAATTCTTGGAATGGAGATTAGGCGTGAAAGAAATTCTGGTAAGTTGTTTTTGAATTAATAGAAGTATATTGAGAAGATCCTTAGTAGATTTGGTATGGCTTCATGCAAAGCCATTAGCACGCCTTATGATAGAAATGTCAAATTGTCATCTACGATGTGTCCACAAACTGATTCTAAAAAGCTTGATATACAGCGAGTTCCTTATGCACAAGCAGTTGGAAGTCTTATGTATGCTATGGTATGCACTAGGCCTGATCTGGCACATCCTTTGAGTGTTGTTAGTAGGTTCATGTCCAATCTAGGCAGGGAACATTGGAAAGCAGTTAAAAGGATATTCAGATATTTGAAAGGAACTCCAAGTGTTGGCTTGATGTATGTAGCAGATTAGGGTTGTACTATGGCTAGTTATACAGACTCAGACTATGTAGGTGATGTTGACAGAAGGAGATCATTATCTGGTTATGTCTTTACATTTGCAGGTTCTATTGTGAGTTGGAAATCAACTCTTTAGCTTATGGTATCTCTGTCCACAACTAAGGCTGAATATGTGGCTATGACAGAAGCTACAATGGAAGGGATTTGGTTGAAAGGCTTACTTGGAGACTTTGGTTGGTGCATTGATAAAGCTGATATCTTTTGTGATAGTCTTAGCGCTATTTGTCTCTCCAAAGATAATGTCTTTCATGATAGAACTAAACATATTGATGTTAAGTATCACTTCCTTAGGAATGAAGACAGGATAAAGATTATGAAGGTCAACACAAAGGACAATCCGGTTGATATGTTTACAGAGGGCGTTGTTGAAAGCAAGTTCAAGCATTGCTTGGACTTACTCAATGTCTATTGCTGTTGCTGACCCAGGTTGGGTCTTGGTGATTGTTTGGGTTTTCCCAGCACTACACTAGAAAAACTTGGATTTGTTACTTCTATTTTTACTTAGTTAATTTATCTTTATGCCTATTCTTTCTTTTAGAAGTAAACAAACAACCTTTAATACAATTTAGATATTAATTCCAATTTGTACTTTAACTACAAGTGCATAGTGTCTATTGTATCAGTGTGCAAGTACAGGTCGATCCCACAGGGAATTGCTGACGAATTTAAGAAATGTTTGATTTTGAATAATTCACATTTATATTCCATAAGCACTCCGTTGAGTTATAGTTAACTCAACGGACAAAGTTCGTTGAGTCATGGCTAACTCAACAGACTATCCTCGTGGACTTAAGTTAACTCCACGAGCCTGTCTCTTCTTTATAATACCGCTATTTACAGAGGAATTCGGCCAACCATTGGGCGATTCCACAGATTGTAAATAACATCAATTAAGCTTTTTAATGCTAGTTAACATTGGATTTATCATTAAGCAATACTAACATTCAGATGATTCAAACAGTCACCATTAAAATCTTTAAGTTTTTGTGCGAACCAATTTCAGTAAACTGTAAAATTAAAACTAACATAAAACAATCATAAAACTGATACAGATAACATTAATCACGATACAACACAAACAATACAACACTCAAATACAACATACAAACAAAGATAAATTATTTTTGGTATTTTTGTTTTGACGTGAACATGGAAATGGGCGAAAGGTGAAATGTAAAGTAATCTCACTTGACAGTAAATACTTCCGACACTACTTGCAACGTGATTACACCACTGAAAATTAAACCACTTACAATTTTGTCTCCTCTCCCTATAGAATCGCGAGTCCAGAATTGCAAGATGATCTCCTCTTCAGCATACAAGCATCAACCCGAAGCCAAGGCTAAAAGCTTTACGATCTCCTGAAATGAGTCGGCGCTTAGTGAAAATGTCTTCCCTTCCCGCGACGCGATCACTCCTCACAGTGGTTGTCAAGCACTGTGTTTGGCTCGGAATCGACCTGACATCAAGCAAGTATCCTCATAGACCTTCGATGATTGGTGATTATGGTGGTGATAACGATGGTTGGTGTGATACTTCGGAGAATCACCGATACTGTCTGTAGAAAGCTCGGTGCTCCTCCTTTGTATACACTAGCCGTCCATCGATCACACTTTCTTCTTTTTTTCTTTTTTTCTTTTATATTTCTTTAGTAGTAACTGTTTCTGCTTGAATGATCGGTTGGATTTCCTTCCTTCAGATCAACGGCAATGCTTCCTTCTCCATCCACAATTGAATTCCTGCGTGATATGTGCAAACGTGGTTTTTCCTTCCAACTGTCTGTTCCTACAACCGCTACAGTGGCATTTTAGAAAATAACTATAAAATACATGCAATAAAGAAATAAGCTGCTAACCTAACGCGTTACCTTAGTGTATATTCATGTAACTCAATGCGTACAGTTATGCTAACTTAACGAGTTATAACTTAAGTAAATCTACCAGATCTCGACACATGTACATCTGGAAATAATAAAATATTCTCTCTAAACATAACTGTTCGACAATTTAAACATAACTATCTGAAATATCAGAAAATTCGAATACTTAAGAATTTCACAGCCTGCAACTTACCGACAGTTCATAAATGTACTAAATTAACATTAATTCCCCAAAATTAAGCAGATTCTTCAATTAAAGCATATAACAGTGCAATTCTAACATAATGGCTTAATTCTCATATGATAAGCTAAATATTATGTAATTAACCATCATTTAATCGTTAATAATATGCACTTTTTCATTCTAAACAGTGATCCATCACCTGTTCGTGGTGAAGATTGATGAAAGACAAGGTGGAGATTTGTAATGTGTGTGTCTTCCATCAAGTATATGTATGTGTCATTGAATATGGTTGTATTTCTTTGATAATTTGTACAGGGGCAAATTTGTCTTTTTGTGTATCACCAACCATTGCCCCTATATATGTAAGGGGTCATCCACGTCCAAGGGATGCCATGCAAAACCATCCCTTGATTTCGTTCTCCCCCTTCTTTGTACCAGCAACCATACAGCAAGGAATCACGATAGATTGATCACCCGTGGACGTACCCATGTTGGGGAACCACGTAAATTTGTTGTTCTTCAAATTCTCCACTCGCAATCCTCTCTTCCACGCAGATCTCTTCTCCACGCCACCCCTAGATGCTCCACGTTTGTTTGATCTTTCCGCACAACAAATACAATAGACTGGCCAGAAAATATAAGAAAGTCAAAATAGAAAGAAAGGATACTAGGAAAATGCTAGATGAATCTGAAAATAAGATTGATTTTCTAAACTCTACGTTGAATAAATTTAAAGAAGAAAATGAAAGGCATGCACAGGAAATTTTAAAGTTCACTACTATAGAAAGAAAATTGCATGTTGATTGTGAAAATTTAATTGCTGATAAGAAGAAAATGATCTGTGAAATTGAAAAATTGGAACTGACTATTACTAATTTAAATTCAGAAATTGATGTGTTAAAGATTAAAGTCTGCGATCAAAAAGCTATATTAAGTAAATGGAATAATAGTCAAACTATAACAAATGAACTTAGTAGTAAAATATCAAATGTAGAAAAACATGGTATTGGTTTACACGATGCATCTTCTGAAAATTATATATTACATGATGGTACTGCTAAAAATAATGTCTTTATTTCCAGTACTAAGAATGGTAAGAGAAAAACTATTCCGTGTGTGATTAAAAAGGGAGAAAAATATGTGCAAGTTGATAAAATGTAGCATATAAATGATAGCACACGATGCAAGAATTTCGAAAGAAATCTTTAGAAGAATCAAGCTAATACATTTGAGAATTTTAATATTCTTGATCAATTTTCTTCATATTTAAAGAATATCGAATATTGGAAATCAAGTAATGTTAGAAATGAAAATTTCAACTCTGGTTTACATAGAGACAAATGTTCTGAAAATTATAACACTAAGAGAAAGAAATGCAAGAATAATTATCAGAAAATAGATAAGTTGAAGTCTAAAAATATGGATTATTTTGATATGACTCTCTCTAAAATTCTTGGACCCACTCAAAAATGGGTTTCAAGAAATAAAATCTCTTTTGGACTGTTTTATAGGTACACAAATCAAAATGGATAATGGACAGTGGAGCATCCAACCACATGACTGGAGATATACGATTACTTATAGAAATAACAAAGACCAAAAACAGACAAGTTACCTTTGGAAATAAAAGCAAAACAAATATCCTTGGGTCTGGCAAGGTTCAGGTAATTGAGAAATGCTTTATAAATGATGTCTTATTAGTGGAAAACTTAGGTTTTAATTTATTGAGTGTTCCTGTTTTAATGAAGATTTATAGAGTAATTTTTGAAAAAGATTCCTACAAAATTATGGACATGTCTACAAACGAAATTTTATTCACTGCATACAAGAAAGTATCTATTTGTATTCTAAATTTGCCTTCTGATATTATTAAAGATAATGCTTGCTTAATTGCAAAATCGGATGAAGTCATTTTATGGCAAAGAAGGCTAAGACACTTAAACTTAAAATTATTACAGAAGCTGTCTAAAAAGAATCTAGTTAGAGGTTTACCTAGTATTAAGTACTCGAAAGAGTTTACGTGTGATGCATGTCAACTAGGTAAATTACATAAAACATTCTTTAAAAGCTTAAATGAAATAGCAAGCAAAAGAGTATTAGAACTAGTGCATATGGATTTATTTGGACCTACTAGAACAACCAGTCTAGGAGGTAAACATTATGCTTTTGTACTAGTTGATAACTATTCTAGATTCACTTGGGTCTATTTTCTAGCTAATAAAACTGAAGTTTTTGAAATATTTAAGATATTCTGTAATAAAGTTTAGAATGAGCAAAATGTTAAAATTCAAAAAATTAGGAGTGATTATGGTATAGAATTTGATAATGATCAAATGGACACCTTTTGTGAAGAATTAGGCATAGATTATAGGTACTCATTTCCAAGAGCTCATTCACAAAATGGGATAGTAGAACGTAAAAACAGATCACTTCAGGAAATGTCCAGAACCATGTTAAATGAGAATAAGTTACCCCTATTTCTCTAGGCAGAAGTAGTTCATACAGCATGCTATGTTATAAATAGAGTACATCTAAGACCAATTTTAGATAAAACTCCTTATGAGATATGGTATAACAAGGTTCCCAAAATAAGTTATTTGAAACCCTTTGGCTGTAAGTGTTTTATTTTAAACACTAAGGAACGAAGAGACAAATTTAAAGCCAAATCAGATGAAGGTATTTTTGTTGGTTATTCCATTAGAAGTAAAGCATATAGAGTTTATAATAAATCAACAAAAACCATTAAGGAAACCTTGCATGTGAAATTTCATGAAAATTCTCATTTGGATTTAAGACATGCTGAAAACTTTGATTTAGAAATTCTCCCAAAAATAGTACCAAATGATGTTGATAGAGAAATTGATAGATTATCTGACGGAATAAGAAATCTAAGTTTGAATGATGAAAATTTAGAAGAAAATAATGTCATACCTATAGAAAATGTGAAACAACATAGGAATTGGCGTTATGCTTCATCTCATCCTATTGATCAGATAATAGGCAATCCTAATCAAGGAGTTAGGATTCGGTCATCAGTAGTCAACTTCTGTGGTGCTTATTCATTTGTTTCTTTGCTAGAACCTAAGAAAATTGAAGATACCTTAGAAGATGAATTTTGGTATTTAGCTATGCAAGATGAGCTAAATGAATTTATAAGAAATGAGGTATGGGATCTAGTTTCTCCACTTGAAAATCAGTCCATAATAGGAACAAGGTGGGTATTTAGAAACAAAGTAGATCAAGATGGACATATAGTTAAAAATAAAGCTAGATTAGTTGCTCAAGGTTACAAGCAAGAGGAAGGAATTGACTATGATGAAACATTTGCTCCTGTTGCTAGACTAGAATCAATACGAATTTTGTTAGCTTATGCTTGTTATATGGATTTCAAATTATATCAAATGAATGTTAAGACTGCTTTTTTAAATGGATATATAAAAGAAGAAGTATATGTAAAACAACCTCCAGGTTTTGAAGATTCAAAACATCCTAAGTATGTTTACAAGCTTAAGAAGGCACTATATGGCCTTAAACAAGCTCCTAGGTCTTGGTATGAAAGATTATCTAAATTTCTTATGGAAAAAGGGTATTCTATGGGAAAGGCAGATCACACTCTTTTTATCAAGAAGATCGAAAAAGATATATTAGTAGCTCAAATCTATATAGATGACATCATATTTGGAGCAACAAATGATAAATTAGTTGAGTCCTTTTCAAAAGACATGACTAATCAATTTGAAATGAGTATGATGGGTGAACTATCATTTTTCCTAGGCTTACAAATTAAGCAATTAGATCGGGGTACTTTTATTTCACAAGAAAAATATACTCAAGATTTATTAAAGAGGTTTGGTTTAGACAACACTAAAACAAAGAATACACCAATGAGTACTATCACCAAGTTGGAGAAAGATGACTCTAGAAAAATTGTAGATGTAAAACAATATAGAAGTATGATTGGTTCATTACTCTATTTAACAGCTAGCCGACTAGATATTATGTTTAGTGTGTGTACTTATGCTAGATATCAATCTAATCCTAAGGAATCACACCTACTTACTGTTAAACGAATTTTTAAATATCTATTAGGAACCATCAATTTCGGACTGTTTTACTTTAAACACAATTCTTTAAACTTAGTAGGTTATAGTGATGCTGATTTTGCAGGATGTAAGTCTGAAAGAAAAAGCACTAGTGGCACTTGTCAATTGTTAGGTAATTCTTTAGTGTCATGGTTCAGCAAAAAGCAAAATTGTGTAGCATTATCTACAACTAAAGCCGAATATATAGCTGCCGCACTTTGCTGTGCTCAAATCCTATGGATCAGACAAACCTTAAAAAATTTTAATTTAGACTATGAACCAACTAAGATTTTTTGTGATAGTAGTTCTACAATAAGTTTATCTAAAAATCTTGTGTTACATTCACGAGCAAAACATATAGAAGTTCAACATCATTTTCTAAGGGATAATGTTATAAAAGGAAAAATAGTATTAAATTTTGTTCCTACCATAGAACAATTAGCAAATCTATTTACAAAACCCTTAGATGAAAATACTTTCTCAAAATTACAATTAAAACTTGGTATCTGTAGGTTATCTGATATTTAAATGGTCCTGTTCATTGTATTTTAGTTTGTTATAAGGTAGTTTTAGAATTTAATGTCTTTATCATTAAAAACAAAAAAAACAAAACAAAACAAAATATCTATTTTCGAATTACAATTTTCTGGTAGTTAAGAATTTATGAAATTCTGATTTTTATTGAAGTCAATTTATTTAAGAAAAATTTAGAAAAGATTACTTAAGGAGAGTTAAATTGATTCAATATGAGTGCCAACTATATTTTTGTTACTTATGTATATGCTATTATAGAGATTTTAACAGGAAAATACATAAAAAGTATGTACTTTTTATTAAAGGAAAGTTATTAACATTCTATTAGAAAAATTAAGTCTTGTAGTTGCCTCTAATTTAATTTACTGTCTTGTTTTATTTTTTGTTTGTTTTTGTCTGTAATTACTTGAGTAATTAAGTCTGTTGGGGGATCTTAAACCCTAGTCACTTAAACTAACTGGTTTGGGATGTGCTAACTGAAAACTCATTTTGCAAGTAATTCAGATTATATTTTAAAAAAAAAAATTATTACCTGTTCTCACTTGTCATTGAGTAACTGGTTATCTTTCCCCTAAACAAGAGATTGTGATCACGTAAAAAGATGATATTGTGGGAGGTAATACATAAAATATATATATAAATATAAACAAAAAAAAAGGGGCGATGTATTCAAGCTTAATTTATCTTTCAAGGTGTTATAACAATCTTGCCATAATCTATGCATATAATCCTTGTTATTTTTTGTTATTATCTACTCTTTACACATAATGTATGATATTTATTGTCTTAAGTTTGTGTACTCCTTATTGAATACTTTTTAAGTTTCTGAAGGTATATCTTTATGAATTATCTTTTGTAAACTGAATAAGATAAAAGCTAGAAAGTCCAAATTGTTAACTCTACTACTTATTTCTATATTTAATTCAAATTAAATTAAAAAAGAAGAAGGAGAGACACAAATCTATTTAAGGCTTAGCATCCTCTTTAAGTAAGCTATTTGACCTTTTTAAGCCAAATCTACTTAAGGCTTGGCAACCCACATTAAGTACGCCATAGATTCTTTACACTACATTTATGTAGGGGGAGCAATTTCTCATATAATAATTCATCTCTTATGAACTATTATATGTTTTCATAAAAGAATCTGCATAAATTTCAAGAAATACACTTTAATTAAGTACATTTCTAAACTGTCGGTGACTTGTAGGTTTTTTAATTCTTAAGTATCCGAATTCTCTATTGTTTCGGCAAGTTATATTGCAAGTATCAGACAGTTGTGTTTTAAAACGTTCAATAGACTATTTTATTATTTCCTAAAGTACACATGTCGAAACCATAATGCATGACTGTTTAGAATGAAGAAGTGCATATTATTAACAGTTAAATGATGGTTAATTGCATAATATTTAGCTTATCATATGAGAATTAAGCCATTATCTTATAATTGCACTGTTATATGCTTTAATTAGAATTACTGCTTAATTTTGGGGAATTAATGTTAATTTAGTACATTTCTAAACTATCAGTAAGTTGTAGGTTGTGAAATTCTTAAGTATCCGAATTTTCTGATATTTCGGACAATTATGTTTAACATACCGAACTTATTTCGGACAGTTATGTTTAACAGACCGAACATGTATCGGATAACAGTTATGTTTAACAGACCGAACATGTATCGGATAATTATGTTTAAACTGCCGAACAGTTATGTTTTAAAAGAATATTTTATTATTTTCTGAAATACACATGTCAAAACCATAATGCATGACTTAAGTGAACTTTCGGTGAGTTATATATAACTATCTGAAATTGCAGCTGGGCATCGGACAGTTATATATGTAACTCTCCAAAATCTCTTTTTATTGATAAAATAGCTATGGACACGTCATGTTCTGGGAAAGTGACTTAAGTGGATTTTCGGTGAGTTATCTCTAACTATCCGAAATGCATCTGAGCATCAGATAGTTAGACCTGTAACTCTCCAAAATGTTTCTTTTATTATTAAATTGTTGCTGGCACATGTCGAGATTTGGTAGATTTACTTAAGTTATATATCAATGAGTTATTTGTAACTATCCGAAATGCATCTGAGCATCGGATAGTTAAGTTTATAAGTATCCGAAATGCATCTAGGCATTGGATAGTTAAGTTGTAAGTATCTGAAATTCACCTGAGCATCGAATAGTTAAATTTATGTACGGGTTTTATAGTTAAATCAACGAAAAAAGTCTGTTGAGTTATCTGTAACTCCATGGACTATTTATTTTCTAATATGCCACTATAGTGATTGCAGAAACAGGACAGTTGGAAGAAAAAACCACGATTGCACGTATCGCGTAGGGAGAAGAAAGCATCGTCATTAATATGAATGAAGGAAATCCAACCGACCATTCAAGCAAAAGCAGTTACTACTAAAGAAATATAAAAGAAAAGAAGAAAAAGAAGTAAAGTGTGTGCGATTGATGGGCGGCCAATGTGTATAGAGGAGGAGCATCGAGCTTTCTACAGGCAGCGTCAGCAATTCTCTAAAGTACCACACCAATCATCATTACCACCACCATAATCACCAACCATCGAAGGTTAGTGAGGATACTTTCCTGATGTCAGGTCGATTCCAAGCTAAAAACAATGCCTGACAACCACTATGAGGAGTGGTCGCATCGCAGGAAGGGAAGCCATTTTCACCAAGCATTGACTCATATCTTAGGAGATTGTAAAGCTTCTAGCCTTGGCTTCGGGTTGATGCCTGTATGCTAAAGAGAAGATCATCTTGCGATTCTATAGGGAGAGGAGACAGAATTGTAAGTGGTTTAATTTTCAGTGGTGTAATCGCATCATATGTAGTGATTGAAGTATTTACTGTTGATTGAGATTACTTTACATTTCACCTTTCGCCCATTTCCATGTTCATATTAAAACAAAAATACCAAAAACAACTTATCTATGTTTGTATTTTGTATTTGAGTGTTGTATTGTTTGTATTGTATCGTGATTAATGTTATCTTTGTTAGTGTTGTGATTGATTTATGTTTGTTTTAGTTTTACAGTTTACTGAAATCGGTTCATTCAAAAGACTTAAAGATTTTAATGGTTACTGTTTGAATTATCTGAATGTTAGTATGCTTAATGATAAATCCAGTGTTTACTAACATTAAAGAGCTTAATTGATGTTATTTACAATCTGTGGAATCACCCAATGGTTGGCCGAATTCCTCTGTAAATAGCAGTATTAAAAAGAAAAGATAGGCTCGTGGAGTTAACTTAAGTCCACGAGGTTAGTCCGTTGAGTTAGCCATAACTCAACGAACTTGTCCGTTGAGTTAACTGTAACCCAATGAAGAGCTTATTAAATATATAAATTTGATTGTTAACAAACAGACAATTCTAAATTCTTAAGCAATTCCCTATGGGATCGACCTGTACTTGCACACTGATACAATAGACACTGTGCACTTGTAGTTAAAGTACAAATTGGAATTAAGATCTAATTTGTATTAAAGGTTGTTTGTTTACTTCTAAAAGAAAAAGAATAAGCATAAAGATAAATTAACTAAGCAAAAATAGAAGTTAACAAATCCAAGTTTTTCTGGTGCGTTGTTGGAGATCCAATCAGGTTTTCTGGTGCCATGCTAGTAAAATCCAAACAAGTTTTATGGCACCGTTGCCGGGGAATTGAATTGAATTAGTATAAGCAATTGTTAGAGCTGTATCGTTTTAATAGCCAGAGTTGTGTGTTTTCTTCTGTAATTGAGAATATGGCATATGCTTATGCTCAAAGATTTCTGAAACCTGTAATTAGCATATGTGAATTCTGCAATTCTGAAGGACACGACATTTCTGACTATTTCAAACTGAGACGTTTAAAGATGGTTAGATCCCATGAACAACAAATGAATTATCCTCAGTATAATAGAGCCGAGTATGAGAATCCTATAGTTTACCCAACTAATGGTCAGTATAGAATGTGTAATATGTTGAGAGACACTAACGTTTGGGATAGGTATGACAGATTGGAGCGTAGTATAAAGAAAAACCTAGACAAACTAGAATACTTTATGTGTCAGCAACAAGAAGTCAACTAATTAAACTATAATGAAGCATATTCAAAACCAAAAAAGGATATAATTTACGAAATTGAAAAAATCATAATGAAAATTGATCAAAAATTGAATGCAATGAAATTAGATGATTTGGAAAGAAAACTAAAAGCATTGGACAAATATACAATGAAAATACAAGTTATGAAATAGGACAGTGAAAATTATAATGTTATAGATCTGCATAATTTGCAAAATATATAGCAAACAGAAAATATTAATGCAAGAGAATTTAAAGAATGCACTTTAAAACTAAAAACAATTGAAGATCATAATCCCGAAAATGATATACAAAAACATTATGAGAGTAACGAAAATCTAGAAGATGTATGTGTAATATTAAGATCTGGAACTGATATACCACCAAGAACTCAAAATGAAAATGAAATGAAGGTGGATAAGAGTAAAAATCAAAATGATAATGAAAATGTAATAGCTAAAAATCTAGAAATCACTGAAGAACAATCTGAATCTGCTAATGAAGCCAAAAATGTTCAAACAAATCAAACGAAAGAAAAAGAATCTGTTAAATCACAATCTTTAGCACCCTATCCTGAAAGATTACAACAAACAATACCTGAAAAACAAGAAAAAATCAGAGAAATTTTTGAAAAAGTACAAGTTAACATTCCTTTGTTAAATCTATTGCAAAAAATGCCACCTTGTGCTAAATTTCTAAAGGATTGGTGTACTAAGAAAAGAGAGCGAAAAGTTCTTAGAAAGGTATTTTTAGTTGAACAAAGTAGTTCCCTATTTCTGCCATAAATTCCTAAAAGTTATCTGATCCTAGAATCCCAGTTATATCATGCACCATAGGAAATACCATTCTAGAAAGAACCTTAATAGACTTAGGTGTAAGTATAAATGTTATGCCAAGTGATATATTTGCATCCTTAGGATTAGAAGGCTTAACTCCTACTAGTACAGTTATTCAATTAGCTGATAGAAGTATAAGATACCCTAGAGGAAAAATAGAGGATGTCTTAATTAAAATCAAAAACTTTATATATCCTATTGATATTGTAATTTTGGATTCCCAACAAATTAAGTATAAAAATAGTGATACATCTTTAATTTTGGGAAGGCTATTTTTAGTAACATTAGGGGTTGTTATAAATTGTAAAACTAGTGTAATGAAGTTAGCATATGGTAATGAGGATACTCAACTAAATATTTTCAAACCAGAAAGGTTTAAGGAGTTAGAAATGTCCTTACATACCATAGACTTTTTAGAGGATGAAGGAGATATGTTATATGATGTGATTCAAGAAGAATTAATTAGGCAAATCAATTTTGAAACTTTAGAGGGAAGTGAAAGCATAAATATAGAAGGAAATTTGGAAGAAATTAATCTAGAAAATGATGATGTTCAATTAGGAACTCTAGCTTTTGATGGACAACATTTAGAATTAAAACCTTTACCTCCTAAATTAACCTATATATTTCTGGAAGAGAAACGAACCTGTCCAATCATTATTGCTTTAGATTTAAAAGAGGATCAAATAGCTAAATTAAAAGATGTAGTAAAAAGTTATAAAGAAGCAATAAGATGGACTATGACTGATATAAAAGGGTTAAGTTCAACTTGATGCTATCACCACATATATTTAGAAGAGAATGCTAAACTTGTTAGAATTCCTGAGAGGAGATTGAATCTAAATCTTAAAGAAGTAGTCAGGAAGAAAATAGTAAAATGGTTAGATAATGACATAATTTATCTGATTTTTGATAGCTCGTGGGTTAGTCCAATCCATGTAGTTCCCAAGAAATCAGGATTAATAGTTATTAGGAATGAAAGTCAAGACTTGATACCTACTAGAATTCAATCAGGCTGGAGAGTATGTATAGACTATAGAAAGCTGAATGCTGTGACTAGGAAAGATCATTTTCCCTTACCTTTTATAGATCAAATGCTAGAAAGATTAGCAGGGCAAGAATATTTTTGTTTCCTACACGGGTATTCAGGTTATAATCAAATTCTAGTAGCATTAGAGGATCAAGAGAAAACAACTTTCACCTGTCCTAATGGAACTTATGCTTTTAAGAGAATGCCATTCGAATTATGCAATGCACTAGCTACCTTTCAAAGGTGTATGTAGGGCATATTTACTGAAATGACTGAAGATTTTTTAGAAATATTTATGGATGATTTTACTATATATGGCAACTCATATGAAGTTTGTTTAAAAAATTTAGACTTAATATTAAAACGTTGTGTGGAAAAAAATCTGGTTTTAAATTGGGAAAAATGTCACTTCATGGTTAAACAAGGAATAGTCTTAGGGCATGTTGTTTCTAAGAAAGGGTTGGAAGTAGATAAAGCTAAAATAGAAGTAATTTCTAATCTACCAGAACCTAAATTAGTAAAAGATATTAGATCATTTCTAGGACATGCTGGTTTTTATCAAAGATTTATTAAAGACTTTAGCAAGATAGCTAGACCTTTAACTAATCTATTAAAAGATGTTACATTTAACTTTGATAAAAATTGCAAGAAAGCATTTTTTAGACTTAAAACTAGCTTAATTTCAACTCCTATAATTCAAGCACCTGATTGGTACCATCCATTTGAATTAATGTGCGATGCTTCTGATTTTACTATAGGAGCAATGTTGGGACAGAAGATAGAAAAATCTCCTAGAGTGATTCATTATGCAAGCAAAACCTTAAATGATGCTCAAGTTAATTACACAACTATTGAAAAAGAATTATTAGCTGTTGTGTTTGCTTTAGAAAAGTTTAGATCATATCTAATTGGAGCTAAAGTAATAGTATACACGGATCATTCAGCTCTAAAACATCTAATAAAGAAAAAAGAGACTAAGCCTAGATTGATCCGATGGATATTATTATTACAAGAATTTGATCTAGAAATTAAAGATAAAAAAGGTTGTGAGAATGTAGTAGCAGATCATTTATCAAGATTACAAATAGAAAAATCAAATATTGAAATTAAGGATAATTTTCCTGATGAACAATTAATGACCATTAAAACAATACCTTGGTATGCAGACATAGTTAATTATTTAGTTACTAGTTTAACACCTAAGGATTGAAATAGACAAGATAAGAAATTGTTTTTCTCAAGAGTAAAATATTACTATTGGGAAGACCCATACTTATTTAAGAAATGTCTTGATCTGGTTTTAAGGAGGTGTGCTCCAGAAACTGAATATCCGAGCATATTGTCTTTAAATGGCTAGACTCCATAACCATCTAGGAAAATTAAGATCTAGATGGGCAGGACCTTACATAGTTCAAAATATTTATCCTTATGGAGCTATTGAAATTGAAAATCCTAAAAATCAGAATATATTTGAAGTAAATGGACAAATACTTAGACCTATTCTAAAAACACCAAAAAGCTCCTTTGGAATTATAGAAGAAGTCAGAGTAGAGGATTACTCGAGCTTTACTTAGTAAGAAATTAGTTTTTATGTAGATATAAAAAAATAATATATATAAAAAAAACATTAAAAAAATTTATAAAATATAAAAATCGTTGCGATCCAACTGATCGAATCCATCGGTATGACAAGAACATAAAAAAGATGTATATTAATTTTTAGAAAAAAAATTAGGTCTGACCGAAACATAGTATCGGTTAAACCGGTAAAAAAAAACAGAAAAACTATTAACTATAGTATTTTTATTATTATATCTGTTTGTATGGGAAGTCCGTTGAGTTACGCTTAACTCAACGAGCTTACTCCGTTGAGTCTTGAGTTAGTCAACGAGTTTATTCCGTTGAGTTAACTGTAACTCAACGGAGTACTATAGCTAAGACTGCAGATGAGAGAGTAATAGTTGGTTCGGGAAATGACCCGATTACCCGACCTAAACTTAGGGCTTATTTAAACTAAAACCTAGGGTTTTGGGAGCATTACTTGGCAAATCATTTAGAATCTAAAACAGTAAAAATCAGAGCGATTCTATGCTGTTGTGTAACTCCATGATGAGGAAGATGACACCTTAGTTCTGGGAAGATGCAGTTGACACAGCACAATTTCTGAAGGAATCATAAGAATGGCACACGCGGCAAAAGATTCAGAATACGACAAGAGAAAAAGAGTTACAGAAGGTAGAATCTAAACTTTTTAGATTAAGAAGAATATTAGTAGATTGTGGTATACAAATACCTTAAATAATGGAGACACGAATCAGAGTAGCAACAGAAATTGCAGTTAGTAAAGAAAGAAAAATCTGGCCAAACAATGAAGTAGCCCTAGAGCTAATCAAGTGCAATGCCAGATTATGCTTCAAAAGGCGCATTACTGGTCGTGGAAGTTGGGAAATATGGGAGTAGCAACGAGTAGGAGAATAAGAAGAATCGACTACTGAAAGACCTGTTCTTGAGGAACAGTAGTCAGGACCTCTAGTTCAGCCAATAGAGTCATTACCACGAGTAGCATTTGCTTGGCCGAGAACTAATGAAGAAGAGAAAGAGTTTACTAGCTTGGTCAAAACAGCAAAAGACCAAGGTGATAATGAAAAAATAGCTACAGCTAAGGCACATATTTTATATGATGCCATTAAGAGAAGAAGGGTCGAAGAAAAGTTGAGGGCCCAGTACAAAATTAAGGTTGAACAGCATCAGGCAGCAACTAAATCAAGTGCTGCAAGAGAAGCTGAGGTTGGTCCTTCGAAACCAGTAATTATAGAGAAAATTAAATAGGAAGAGCCAGTACTTGTGGCTCGAAGGATTGCAGAGCCTACTTTTTTAGATTTAATCTCAGATGATGAAGAGGAAGAATAGACACAATTAATCAGAAAAAGGAAAGGAAAAGAGAAAGTGTCGGACTATCAAAAAGAGATTAAATCTGAGGTACCAATTTTAACAAGGCCTGTGGAGCAGATTTTTATAAACCTACTATTCGATTCTAAGGAGGAGTAGGAGCTACAGTAGCAGGAGCAAAGAGAAGAAGAAAAATAGGCTGAAATTAGTCTGTAGCCTATACAAGAAGAAGCAACAGAAATTAGGGCAGAAACTGAATTGCCCGTGACTCCATCCCAATTTGTTACCGAATTAGAAAGAACAGTGACAGAGCAGATTGGTAGTCAGGAGGAAGAAGAAAGAGTAAAAAATGAAGAAGCTGAACGAAGCCATTTGGACAAAAATGACTTTGCAGATTCCACTGAAGAGCAAGAAACTATTTAGCAATTTATGGAAAGAATTCAAGACAGAGTGGAGAGTTCTGTCGGCTCACCACCACAGACAGAAGCAGAAGCAAAAATTCAGGAATCTGTAGAGCATGTTCAAGTGCAGCCTATGTTAGAGGAAGATCAAGAACAAACCCCTCTAGAACAACAAAGTCACATTCCTAACCCGACTGAAACAACAGTTTTGAACGAAGTACATTTTTGGAGTCAGGAAGCATATATCAAATACCAAGAAATTAGGGGTTATGATATTATTTACAGTAGACCAGTAAATTGGGATGGAATGCAAGAAATTAAAGAATTATTCAAATAAAATTCAAATAAATTGGACTGCAGTTTTTATCTCCAAGCTTAGAACAGTAAAGAAGAAATTGTTTTATGGAGATTTGATTCCACTACTGATGGTGGATTATAGTGATTTCACGAAATGGGCATCAAAAAGGATCAGATCAAGAACCATTTCAGTGAAAGAATACAGAAATTTTGTAGCTACAGAAATAGCTGTACCTTCTAGAGGAATTACAGGAGCTGTAGAAAGAATTAATCAATTAGAACTTCAATTAGAAAAACTCCAGAAGGAAGTAGATGAACTTAGGAATAGAGACTAAATTGTATTGTTCGTCTACTTGTATAGAATTGTATGAAAATTGTATGATGTATTTGTAATGTAAATTCATTCATATGAATGAATATAAATTTTTCAGATGTACTTTTCATATGTGTTTTGAATGTGAAATGAATGGAATGTATGAATGTTATATATATTTTGTGGAACTTTATGAATGAATGTTTAACAGATTTACAATTTGCTGAATGACAGGATAGATGCTTGAAAATTTATGCATGTTGCAAGGTAAAATGTAAATTCTGCATAACATAAAATGACTTGCAAGTTAAATATTTATATAATGTTTAGATTTAAAAAAATTTTGATTAGAATGATGGATTAATGACATAGATTTAACTTTATTTCAATTAGCAGAATGAAAAAGCAGAGAGGTACTTACGAGGAGTAAAACTTAGACATCACTAAGTGTTAACTCAACGAAGTAAGTTCATTGAGTTAAACGTAACTCCACGAGGTTAGTAATATAATATAAGGTCACTCCGTTGAGTTATCTGTAACTCAACGAAGTTAGTCCGTGGAGTTAGCAACAGTAACCGACTGTGTTCCGTTGAGTTATCTGTAACTCAACGAGGTTAGTTCATAGATTAAGCAGAACGGTTATTCTTTTAACCATGAACGAAACTTCGTCAGTTTAGCGGTTACCAAAATTTGAAATTAGTAGTGGTACACGTACCCATAAAAATAGGAACCACGATGCACGTTGCAAGACATGTTCTTGCAACGAGATTTATTCACTTTATGGATGTGCATTATATTTATAAAACAGAATGTTATTTACAAGTTACTAGCACTTTTAAAAGAAAGGAGAATGCGTTGGAGGAACTAGAAGGAGAAGCAGCTGATTCAACTTCATCCGTCAACAAATATTTATTGAATGGAAAGCTTCAAACTGGTATGTAATTAATCTTCTACTATTTATTTATGAGCACATGGATTTGTTCTCTAAGCACTAAACGATTAGTAAGAACACCTACCTAGGAATTTTCATCGTAGAGGAGTATTGAAAAATTTTCTGAACTGAACTTTAATGAAATTCTTTGGGGTGTAGCTAACCTTTCTTTAAAAGAGAACGTAGAGATGGCTGCTCTAGTAGAAAAACCATTAGGAGAAATTCTGTATCTTGAATTAGTTGATGAACCTTCATGTATTTGATTGCCAAACTTTGAGGGAGATAGGTTTGAATTGAAATCTAATTATATTAGTCAATTGCCACATTTTCATGGATTAGAAAGAGAGGATGCCTATTATTTCCTTAGAGAATTTAACGAAGTTTGTCAAATGATGAAAATGCCAAACATGAGTATAGATGCTATTAAACTTAGATATATCCCTTTTGCTTTAAAAGACACAGCTAAGAGATGGTTATATACTCTATCGCCTGATTCAATTTCTGCATAAACTGAATTTTGCTTTGTTTTTCTGGAAGAATATTATCCAACACATCAAACGATTAAAAAGAAAAAAGAAATATTAATGTGTAGCCAAAAATAGGGTGAATCATTCTAGAAATATTTTGAAAGATTTAAAGATTTACTGACTCAATGTCCGCATCATACAATGAGTAAAGCACAATTAATAGGTATAATTTATAAAGGCATAGATGTTTCAACGAAATCTTTATTAGAATCTACTTGTCAAAATGGATTTTTAAAGTTATGTAGTGAAGAAGCATGGGCATATTTAGAAAACTTTGCAAAAAGAACTGCATAGTGGGAAAACTCGGCTGAAGCTATTGCAGATAAAAAAATATTGCCAAGAGGAATGCATGAAATAGATTCAAGTATTATGCTTGAAGTGAAATTAACTGAATTAACAAAGAAAATAGAAGAGTTATCATTAAATCAAAAGCTAGCAGAAAAGAATGTAAACATAAATGATTTAGATATTATTTATGCTAGAAACTAGAGAGATAACTTTGGAAATTTTTATAATCCTAATTGGAGAAATCACCTGAATTTATCTTGGAGAAACAACAATTTCCAGGGAGGAGAAAATATAAATGAGAAGAATATAAGTTATGAAGCATTAATTGAACAAGGATCTAGAATAGAGAAATTAGAGAAGATAATCCAACAATTAAATAATCGTCTAGATTTTGTATTTGGAAATGCTACAATTCAAAATCAGAATAGAAATTTACCACTTAGACAGAAAGAATCAATGAAAGTTAGACCTACTAAAGGATTGCCAATACAAGCAATACCTAACCCTGTCAATAGAATTGTTAATGAAATTGATACCTCTTCTGGGAGGGTAGCTGAATGAAGCAACTATTTGTATATATATATGTTTTTATTTATAGTTACTAGTATCGTAGAGTCAATCCTTAACTCAACAAACTTAGTCCGTTGAGTTATGCCTTAACTCCACGAGGGTGTGCAGTAGTTATGTTAATTTTTGTCTCTGCTAAATTTTTGTTTGTGTTATACAGAATCGACAAATGGAATTGATGCAATTATCATTGGATGCACTAAGGGAAGTACTAAGTAATTTATCAGCTAAGGATCTGTGCAGGCTGTGTTGTGTATCAAAGGAAATTAAAGACTGTATTGAAGAAAAATATTTTCAGGGAGTACAAGCTGCAAAAATGACTAAGATTAGAGATAGATTCATATGGAGGTCATTTAATCGTAGTTCAATTAACCATGAATATCTGGCTATAGAAGAAACTACTGGAATTCCACCCAATACATTAGAAGAAATAGATCATATTATGGGGATAGATGAAGGATTAATCATATATAGGACGAGACCAAGGTATGCAAGTTTATTGCTTGATATTTTGATAAGAAATCCTATAACAAGAGAAGAATGGAATATAGGAAGACCTAATAGATATGAAGTACTAACTATAAATTGTGGATCGGCTTTAATATTTTCTGATAAAAATTCTACAATTCCTGAAAAATTATATTATTGGAGACCTATAGGAAATTGGGGTGAAGATTTACGCTTAAGTGTGTATAATTTTCTAAATAGATCTTGGAATGAAAATATTATGATATATCTAGGACAGAAATCATTAATTAACAACATGCATGTCATACTTGATGGATATGTATATCTAGTCACAGATATATCAATAGCATTTGGATCTGATTTATACATAGTGAGCATAGATAGTTATGATGAATATATAGAAATTTTACCTATACCGAGAAAAATAGCTAAACCACCATCTACAAAATTTGAAAAAAATTCAAATAGGAATGTGGTATAATGAATATTATGATCCTACTTTATGTCTGATAAGATGGTGGGATGAATTGATGAAATTTCAAATATGGATTATGAAAGACAAATGAATGGAAGTGGGAAAAGGAGTATATTGAAATAGATGTACAAATAGAAACTGCTACATTACCCTGGAATCAAAAAGGATCCCTTTCTACATTTCATATCATTAATGGTAATACACTTGTATTTGGAATTTATAATATATTACATGTTTACAAATTAAGAAGGAACAAGAACTGCATTAAAACAGAATTAATAGCAAGAAGAACTATGCCTAAAAAGTTTGCTTGGACTGACACGTTTATTCCATTTGTTTCTACTTTTCAATCATGTTCTTAAGATGTGATTTTGTGTGTTTAATGTTGTGTATTCTACATTTATTTTTGAAAAAAAAATATATATATATATATATAGTTTTCATTTTATTTTATAAAAGAAAAAAAAAACAAAATATCAATCCAGTTTGTTGGTATCTGTTCTGGGAAACCAACTAGCTTGCTTATGAGCCACTAGAGGCATTGGAGCCTAGGTTCCACACAAGACACTGAATTATCAATATCTATTAAATGTTATTTTGTTTTATACTCTGCTTTTATCTGTGAATGAAAAGTTTTTCAGATTCAAAAATCAAAATATGCAGAAGAAGATACAAACGAAATAAGGTATGTAACTGATTACTTATCCTGAATTTTAAATCAAAGAAACTGTATTCATGCCTGCTACAATTACTGTATTTATTATCAAATCTTTTACATTGAGGACAATGCAAAATGTAGGTATGGGGGGGAGGTAATTAAAGTAACAGCCATGTAAGTTTGTTAATTAAAGGAATTAAAATGGTACTGCAAAGTTTTG
Source organism: Cymodocea nodosa (assembly GCA_036874045.1). Classification (NCBI taxonomy): domain Eukaryota; kingdom Viridiplantae; phylum Streptophyta; class Magnoliopsida; order Alismatales; family Cymodoceaceae; genus Cymodocea; species Cymodocea nodosa. The sequence goes on along the minus strand of JAZBRI010000003.1, from coordinate 16,167,628 downwards.
TGGAAATTGAAAATTTTTTATGAACTTGCTGTAACTATCCGATAATTGAGACTGTAAAATTTTTATAATCTGTAACTGCTTGAATGTTATATTTAGAAGGCTTTATATGATGCTATAGAATTTACTATTTATGCAAATCTAGATATAGTATCTTATGTTTTTTCTGAATTTCATGAGTTTAACAGTTTCACGATTTTAAAATGAAATCAGAATGCTTAAAGAAAAAATTATCTAAAGTCCTGAAGGAGCTTAAATATGAATTCTAAATTAAATGAAACACATATGATTAAAGATACATTTAATTTAACTTATTGAACTTGTAGAATGATTTATGTGTAGATCTTATTAAACTACAGAAAAACTATGAGCATATTGTTATGGATTCATATTTTCAGTAAATGATAGAAGCAGGACTATATGAGATTAGTGTTTTGCTACATCTATATTAATGAAATACGTACATATACAGTATGTGATTAATGTTTTGTTTTGTGTTTGTATTTTGATTGAAAAAAAAGAAAAAAGAAGAAGGAAACTTTGAGAGTTTATTGACTTGTTTGATCACAAGCCTTTTGTACTTGAGCAAATAGGTATGTAAGGATTGTTGACCTGAAAAGGGACTCTTGAAATCTGGCAACCTAAGATCTTGATCAGATCTGGGATTGTTGACTGAAAGCTCGTTACATAGGTACATTAGAAAGCTCCTGTATGATTCAAGCTTGTCAAATTAACTTTTAAAAGTACAAAAAAAAAAAAATACATATATTGTTCTGAAAAGATACAAGAGTTTTGTGAAATACAAATATCTTATGAATCGAGTATATTTTCTGTTATCTAGAATTGCTGAAATATGAATCTAGAATTGACTTTTGAAGTTGTTTAATGGAGATACAATTCGTTATTCTACTTGTCTTAATCAGATTGAATTGGATTGTACTTTGATTTGTATATTATTGAAATTTCTTCTAGAAATCTTATTGGAAAATTCAGGATGACAGATGATGCAAAGAAGAAAACACGATAATATAATTAACACCTATGTGATGATGATATACTTTGTATGTAATTTGCATATATTCTAAGTATATTTGTAGGTTGATTACTGAAACAAACAGAATATCTATATAATAATTCGTATGCTGAATAGAAGTAAAAAAGAAGAAGAATTAATTCTAGCACTTTTAGAAAGATCAATTAATTAGATCTTAGTTTGCTAAAGGACTAGCAAAATTTAGGTATGGGGGAAGTGTTTAGAATGAAAAAGTGCATATTATTAACGGTTAAATGATGGTTAATTTTATAATATTTAGCTTATCATATGAGAATTAAGACATTATCTTATAATTGCACTGTTATATGTTTTAATTAGAATTACTGCTTAATTTTGGGAAATTAATGTTAATTTAGTACATTTCTAAACTGTTGGTAAGTTGCAGGTTGTGAAATTCTTAAGTATCCAAATTTTCTGATATTTCAGACAGTTATGTTTAACATACCGAACATATTTCGGATAGTTATGTTTAACAGACTGAACATATATCGGATAGTTATGTTTAAACTGCCAAACAGTTATGTTTTAAAAGAATATTTTATTATTTTCTAAAGTACGCATGTCGAAACCATAATGCATGACTTAAGTCAACTTTCGATGAGTTATATATAACTATCCAAAATTGCAGCTAGGCATCGGACAGTTATATGTGTAACTCTTCGAAATCTCTTTTTATTCATAAAATAGCTATGGACATGTGTCTTCTTTTATATTGCAGAAGAAGAAAAAGAAGTAAAGTGTGTGTGATCGATGGGCAGCCAATGTATACAGAGGAGGAGCACCGAGCTTTCTACAAGCAACGTCGGCAATTCTCTGAAGTACCACACCAACCATCATTACCACTACCATAATCACCAACCAACGGAGGTTTGTGAGGATACTTTCTTGATGTTGGGTCGATTCCGAACCAAACACAGTGCTTGACAACCATTGTAAGGAGTGATCGCGTCGCAGGAAGGGAAGCCATTTTCACCAAGCGCCGACTCATATCTCAAGAGATCGTAAAGCTTCTAGCCTTGGCTTCGGGTTGATGTCTATATGCTGAAGAGGTGATCATCTTGACTCGCGATTCTATAGGGAGAGGAGATAGAATTGTAAGTGGTTTAATTTTTAGTGGTGTAATCGCGTCGTATGTAGTGACAAAAGTATTTACTATCGATTGAGATTACTTTACATTTCACCTTTCGCCCATTTCCATGTTCATATTAAAACAAAAATACCAAAAACAACTTATCTATGTTTGTATTTTGTATTTGAGTGTTGTATTATTTATATTGTATCGTGATTAATGTTATCTTTGTCAATGTTGTGATTGATTTATGTTTGTTTTAGTTTTACAGTTTACTGAAATCGGTTTGTTCAAAAGACTTAAAGACTTTAATGGTTACTGTTTGAATTATCTGAATATTAGTATGCTTAATGATAAATCCAATGTTTACTAACAGTAAAGAGCTTAATTGATATTATTTACAATCTATGGAATCGCCCAATGGTTGGCCAAATTCCTCTGTAAATAGCAATATTAAAAAGAAAAGATAGGCTCGTGGAGTTAACTTAAGTCTATAAGGTTAGTCCATTGAGTTAGCCATAACTCAACGAACTTTGTCCGTTGAGTTAGCTGTAACCCAACGGAGTGCTTATTGAATATATAAATTTAATTGTTAACAAACGGACAGTTCTAAATTCTTAAGTAATTCCCTATGAGATCGACCTATACTTGCACACTGATACAATAGACACTATGCACTTGTAGTTAAAGTACAAATTGGAATTAAGATCTAATTTGTATTAAAGGTTGTTTGTTTACTTCTAAAAGAAAAAGAATAGGCATAAAGATAAATTAACTAAGCAAAAATAGAAGTTAACAAATCCAAGTTTTTTTGGTGCGTTGTTGGAGATCCAATCAGGTTTTCTAGTGTCATGCTGGTAAAATCCAAACGATGACTTAAGTGGATTTTCGGTAAGTTATCTGTAACTCTTCAAAATACGTTTGGGCATTAGAAAGTTAGATTTGTAACTATCTGAAACATCTCTTTATTATAAAACTACTTAAGTACACGTGTCGTGATCTAGAAGATTGACTTAAGTTATCTTTCGGAAGGTTATCTGTAACTCTCCGAAATGCACCTAAGCATCGGATAGTTAGGTTTATAAGTCTCTGAAACTTTCTGAACACCTTAAGTTCAAATTGTGCACGTGTTGAATTTCACTACTTTATAATGTCTCAATTGAAACTCGAACAGTTATGTTTAACTCTTCGACTTTTCACACCTATTCCTTCGAGAAACTCGAACAGTTACCATAAGTCTTCGAGTTTTCTCACTTTTCACTTAGCCTGAAGTTATTTTCTTTATATGAACAGTTACGCTAAGTATTCTGCAATTGTTGGTTGTAAAACTTGTATAGTTATTGCAAGCACTCGAGTTATTTATCGGTAACGGATCTTATATTTATGCTTTCAATGATTGAATCTGTTTATCCATTTATAAACTCGAAGAGTTATAAATGTTTTACTAACAACCTTTCGTGTTTCTACCTTGGTACAATCCTAGCTTCACAATCTTTACTTCCACTAAGTTCTATAGTGCAAAGCAAATATTAGTCGACAATGTTAGGACGTGGAAGAGGACGTAGTAGAATGACCAAAGTGTAGAAAAGAGAGTTAGAAATTCAGAAAATACAAAGTGAAATCAATGACATTTACTCCAGGTACACTTTTTCAAACGAAATACTACATGAAGTAAGAAAAGCTGTTCAAGATGAGAAAAATTTCTGTTGGAAATTTATTCGAAATTATGTTGAAACACAGTTTAGACTAAAACAAACTGAACTTTCCACATTGCATTTATGGAAAAGAAATTTACAACCTAACCCTGTGGTTGTAAGTTCTGGACATGTACTAGAGACATCGATACAATCTATCACCTATTATGGAAAGAAGTGGGGACCAATGATCGAAAATGCAAACAGGGAATTACAATCCTTGTATTCCCAACATTATTTTCTCCCAGCTATTTTAGATGATATTAAATAGTATATAGATGAACAGAAAACTACCATTAGCAAAATGGGCCTTCGAAGTGAAGGACAAAGAGTTTATCAACTCAAAATGGCAGAGGTGGAGAGCTTAAAACTCTATATTCCATTATTACCACCTAGGCATCATGGTGAAGGACCATCAAGACCCCAGGTGCCTTTAACATGAGAAATTAAGACAATTTTAGAACCTCATGAACAACTTGAAACACTGCAAACATATAGTCGAAAAAAGAAAAGGACAATTGAATATTTTGGACTAACTACAAGTGTACAAGGAATATTGCAACAAAAAGAAGAATCAATGAAAAATGGAAAACTATGCTCCATTGCAGAAGTTGGACAGACATTTTTGTCAGGAATCCCAGTAGATGTGACAAATATTGGCTTACAAAGATATACTCTAAGGTATTGTGTCACATTAGTGCATAATGTATCTTTTAATACAATGGACAATTTTTCACACAATGTTGCAAGCACACATTCTTTTCCTACGGAAAGAGAGAATGTAGGAAATTTTGATGATACATATACAGATGATATCCAATTTGATGATATTTTTGATAACATAGACACTAAGTCTATGAATTTTGAAGATATTTCATCTGAAGAGGAATGTACAGATATTCTTCCTCTTACTGTATCTCAAATAGAGACTTTTGAATTTTGGTACAATTGCTTATACTACACTTTATATATATGGTTATGTCTGTTACAGTATATAGTATACTTATTGATAAATGTATATAATCAACAACATACACAGTTACAAATAGAATATGATACTACCAATGTCTCACATGTACAAATTTCAGAAATATAGGATGATTCTATTCCATAGACAGATATAGAACATTCTTTCATATAGAGACAGTTAAATAGATCAAATATAGATATACATGTTGCTAATATACAGATTGTTACAGAGACTATTGTTACTGAAATATTTCCAAAAGATCAAACAAAAGAAATTCAGCAGATTATTGAAACGACAATAATAGATATTTCAGACATTTATACTAGTTTTGATGGAAATTCCACTAGTTCTGAAAGATCTAAAAATATAGATGTTGCTGATAATATTGAAACAAGTCCCAAATCAGAACATCATGACAGGAAAATACTTAATCCTGAATAGAGTTTAGATGAAAATACACTATTATGGTTCAAAAATAATTCTTGTTATGACAAATTTCAGACATATAAAACTTTTATAGTTTTATATTCAAGACCAGTTAAGTTTGAAGGGATGGCACACATACGAGAACTGTTTGAATTTCAAGGCTTGTTGACTCTACTTCCACAAACACCAGGCCATCTTGCTATACCCGAACTTATCTGTTGTTTTTACTCAAACTTAACAATGGAAGAAGGTATTCCTATTTTTAATATACAAGACAATGACATATATTTAACTCCAGATTTACTTCATCAGGTACTTGGTCTGAAAAATGGAGGAGTTAAATTATCAGAAAGAAAACAGGTTTATCGATTGGGATGGGATATTACAAGTTTAGCCAAAGATCCAACTGCCAACAAACCATTGAGATTACTAAATGACTTAAATGGCCAAGCACATTTTATTGCAAAAATATTGCATGCTACATTGTTTCAGAGGTTTGGTCATGGGGTAGAAGTTAGCAGATGTTGTCTTTATATTACATACGCATTAATAAACCATATACAAGTGAACTGGTATGATATTTTTGTTTCTCATATCTTACATTTGCAGAGTAAATTATTTTATGGTGATACAATTTTGAGAATTATGGCAAGTCAAAAAGATATTACACCTTGGCCACAGAAAAGATTAAAGTCAAGATCTTTCTCTGCAAAGGAACTCCAAAAATACCAAGAAGTAGATACACCTATCCTCAAACAACAACAACAATAGGATTGGCAAACACAGTCACAACCACAACAACAACAATCCACACAATTTACAGAAACAACAATCCACACAATTTACAGAAACACAGCAACATACAGATATACAACAAGGTATACATACAGAAATACATACAAGTATAGATACAGACATACATACTGAATTTTTACAGCAACCATCACAAGTTTCTCAAAATGATTTAGATCAAGCATTACTTGATCAGATAAACAGAGTTAGTACAGAAATTGCAAAGAAAATTTCAGATACTTTGATTGATATTTTTCGAAGACAAAGAGGCTTGTGATTATACAAATTATGTATTACACGATTTATTTTTTTGTAATTTGTAACCGAAACTATTATGTAAACTGTTTACTGATTTTAATGTTACATGATTATTTTTCACAGTTTATGATATTAAACAATTTATGCTTAATCCATAAATCCTATGTATGTTTGAAACTATCGTTTTGATTAATATATACTTAGTAAGATTTCCTTCCTTACATTTAACTTGCTTAACTTCCTAAAGGCGGCGAAAATAGTTTATTTACTTTTTATAATGCCAAAAAGGGGGAGATATGAATTATGTGACTTATTAGGTTTTGACATCATCAAAAAGGGGGAGATTGTTAGGTATTTAATTTTGATGATATATACTTTATTAACGTATTTAAATAAGTCTACATAATATTCTCTAAGTATATTTCTCTAAGTATAATAGTTAACAGATTATGGAAAAGTTTCATTTTTATGTCAGATAAATTAAAGATTTCTGAAGAGTTAGGTTTGCAATAGTTAAACTTTCGGATAGTTAACGTTTCGGATAGTTAAACTTTCAGATAGTTAACGTTTCATTTTTGTCGAATACTTTATGCTAAAAACTCGTATAGTTAAGGTTATTTGCACGTGTGCTTTTAATGTTTTAAGTTGTCACATGTTTTCCATGTGCGTTCGATAATGAAAAATCGAATAGTTAGATAACTGTTCAAGTTTTTATACACATGGATAGATAACTGTTCGAGTTTTGTAAAAGGACTAACGAACAGATAAGTTTCTTTGTTTAGTCACATGTTTTGTAGGTGTAAAAACTCGAAGAGTTAAAGGATAAGTGTTCGAGTTTTTATAGGACTTAAAGGATAAATGTTCGACTAAATCGAAGACTTAGAAGATATTCTACAAGACTCCAGGAAGATAAAGTTTCGGTGAATCTACGAAGTGGAAATCGTGGAAATTCAAAATGTTAGTGGAGAAAGTGGAAATTAAAATAGAAAGTAATTTGGATTAAAGAGAAAATTAGTACGTGGATTATGGATTATGGATTGTGGATCAAGTAGATGAACATGTTGAAGGTGAAAGACAACAGAGTTCGACTACTAATAGAGAGTATGAGCTACATTACAACAAAGGATCCCAATCTCAAAAACCAAGTCTGAATATTCAATCCGGATCCCTAACTGAAAAGTTAAGTTTGATTATTCATATTCTGAAAAATTCTCCAACATCAGAAGAAGTTCGAAATTCCAAGCAATTTTAGAAAAGGAGCTGCAAACGTAAGAAGTCTGGAAATTCGACAACTGGAGAAGAAGAGATACAGAAGCTAAGCAAAGAGAAAGAAAGAAGCTGTGTGCATAAAGATCAGGTTATATACAATTCAAAATTAGTTTTGAATAAGAGCTTTGTTTTCCTATTTGAATTGTATATCGAACATTACTGTATCAAAACTGTCAAGAAGGCAATTAAGCTTAAAAGATATTGTAAATTTTGTCTTGAAATAAAAGAATAGAATTTCATTTACGAGTGTTTTGTGCTCTTGTTTTATTTGCTAGTATTTAATTACTAAAGACACAATTCACCCCCTCTCTTGTGATATAGACGATCCTACAACCTTTAACCTTCTAACTTAACGAATTCTCACGTGATCTTTATATGACTAAAACTCTAACTTAACGAGTTTTCCAAACGTGCACTATATATGATACAAAAAATATAACTTTAAAATATATCATGCTTTTCAATAAAAACACACGTTAACTTAATGTTTAGATAAATGAGAAATTAATGCAATGAACTGACTAGTTATTAACTTAGTATAATTTTAGATCCAATACAGACAAGTATTTATATCAGTAAGCTTTTTCTGTATTAATTAATGATTTTAATTTCCTTTCACAAGCAATAGTAATTGAGCAAATATGATTAATTTCATTCAGCACACATCATCAAAACAAAATACTCAACAAGGATGATTAAGATTTTAGCCTTAATACAAAGAAAAATTACCATTTCCAATAGCCATCTTACCTTAGATTTTTCAACCTATTTGATTTTAAATAGTTTAAAAACTTTAAAAATAACTTGAGCCTTAAATCAAGAAGGTTAAATGTATGCTCAGATATTAATTTCTATTTAAAAACAAGGATGGTAGAATAAGCAATGATATTAAATAAGTTGGTATCAATTTTATATCAAAGATTATTAACAAAGCTCTGATACCACTTGTAGGATCGTATGGCTACACAAGAGGGGGTGAATTGTGTTTCTCAACTTTTTCGATTATAATTGAAACTTCAAAATTAAAAACAAGTCGAGACACTATTTTCATAGAATCATTTTTATTCAAGGTTTCAATTACAATATACAATTCAATTCTCCTCAGAAATTGTAGATGTAATTATATATCGATACCATGTTTCATCTATACAATTTCATAACTACAAATAGAGAAAACTAATTTGCGAAATTTAAAATATTTCTCCCTGTTTGAGATCTTTCTTCTTCTTTTTCTTTTTCTTCTTCAACAATTCTTTAGTGACGAATATCTTACCTTTCTTGAAAGGACTTCTGTATTTTGATAATGCAAACATTCATGAGAGAAGTATATGTATTTCATAGGTTCTAGGATGAACAAATATGGATGGAAAAGTCAAAGTAAATTGCAACCAAATAGATGAGACGAATGCTACACAAGGAATCTAGAAGATATCACATTATAAGTAGTTCATTCATAGTTGAAAGAGAAAGCCAAGAAGTTTGGTCAGTTCTCAGCTAAGTATTTGAAGGGTAGTTTAAAGCAGTAGGAATTCTTTCGAAAAGTTAGAAAGATGACTGTATGGAAAATTAGAAAGTTAAGGAGCTAACTATCCGAAAGACCAAGGATGTCAGAAAGATAAAAAAGTTAACTATCAAAATAGTTAAGTCATTCAAATATGCACGTGCAGAAATTAAATTAGTAGATGAAAGCTTAAAAGATTTTCGGTAAGTTAGGAAAGCTAACTATCTAAAAAACAAGAAGTTTAGAAAGGTTGTAAATCTAACTATCTGAAACTTAAGTCACTCAATTACCCATGTGCAGAATTAAGAAGGCAGTAGTTGGAAGTTTCAAAAGAAAAATCGAAGAGTTACTATAGCTAACTATTTGAAAGTCAAGAACATTTTGGTGAGGTACAATTATAAGTATCCGAACTTATGACACCTCACGTGTACGACTTAAAATCTCATGTGACAAAGGAATTAAGTGGTTTTTCGGTGAGTTACGAACATCCTCCGGAAAGTTACACAGATAACTATCCGAAAGTTTGAGAAAATCAGAAGGTTATCTTGAAACACCTTTCCTAATGGTAACTTACCAAATTTGGATCTACAAATCAGTAAGTATAGTAGAATAAATTCGTTGAGGAGAAAATATAATCGTTGGATATACAAGTATTTATACAAACAGATCATTCAATATTCAATCGAGCTATGAAGTGAGATTACACAGACAAAATACATTTCATATCAACTACTGTTATAGGAGAAAGCTAAATTCAGATTAACTACTACAAGGAATCGATTGAAAGCTAGATTTACAAGAAGATTCTTAAAGCTCTCCATGCATTGAAAGTCTGATCCAAGAAGGATCATTTGGTTTGTGGCTTCTACCTTAAAGCTTCATTTAAGTGGTTGGTTTGAGTTTCGACCTAAAAACTCAAAAGGTTGGTTTACTGAAGTTTATACCTGAAAACTTCTACGTGGTTGGTTAGAGCTACGACCAAAAAGCTCAAGTGAATGGTTGGTTCTTGCTTTGACCTGAAAGCAAGTGTATGTAAGTGTTGAGACATTTAATGAAGCTCAAGTGATCCTTGGGGGTGGACTAGCCGAGTTGGTGAACCACCTAAAATTCCCTTGTGTTTCTTACTCTTATTTCCGTTGTGCATGTTTTGTATACTTGTGCAAACTGATTAATCAAATTAGTTAGAAAAGTTAGTAAATAGTTTTAATTTCACACTGATCACCATTCCCCCCCTTTGGTGAAGCCATACGGTCCTAACAATTGGTATCAGAGCAGGTTGATCTCTTTTTATAGATTTAACCATCTAAGATCATGGCTTCTTTTCATAGAGAATGTTAGAACATCCATCGTCCTCCCCTGTTTGATGGTATTAACTATAATTACTAGAAAAACAGGATGGAATGTTTCCTCAGAAGCTCAGATGTGAGTCTATGGAAAATGGTGGTTCTAGAAACACCTATTCCACTTAGTCATGAGGATGACTGGTCTAAGGAGGATGAGAGAATCATCCAAATGGATGCTCGAGGGTTGAATATTATTTACTGTGACTTATCTATTGAATAATATAACAAAGTTTCAACTTGTAAATCTGCTCACGAGGCTTGGAACACTCTTCAAATAACCTTTGGAAGAACCAGCCAAGTGAAAGACACAAAAATCAGCATTTTACTTAGAAAGCTTGAATTATTTAAAATGCTTGATGATGAAACAATTACTGATATGTTTGCTAGATTCACTAAGATTATTAATGGCTTATAAGGTTTGGGAAAGGAATTTTCTGTCCGTGAACAGGTGCAGAAAATCCTTAGAAGCTTAATTGTGGAATGGAAGCAAAAGTCCACTTCAATACAAGATTCCAAAGACATCAAGAAATACTCAGTAGAGGATCTAATGGGCAATCTGCTGGCCCATGAAGTTCAAATGAAAGAATGGAAAGATGAGGAAGGAAGTGCTAGAAAGAAAACAGAAACAAAGAAAGAACTAGCCTTTCAATCAACTCAAGAACTTCAAAGCTCGGATGATGATGAAGTTGTGCTATTGGCTAGAAAATTCTGAAAATGGATGAAGAAAAAGAACCAAGCCAGCACATCAAAAAGCAATGCTCCAATATGCTTTAAATGCAAGAAGCAGGGACATATAAAACCTAATTATCCACTACAACTAGAAGAAGAAAAAGAAATGAAGAAGAAGAAGAAGAGCTACAAAAAGAAAATGGCATTGAAGGCTACTTGGGATGACAATAGTTCTTCTAGTAGCTCATCTAGCTTAGATGAAGAGGTACCAGTAAACGTGTGCTATACAGCACAAGAGGTATGTTCCACTTCATCTCAAAGTGATTCTAATGTAGACAATGATAATCTAGATGTAAATATTCTTTTGTCTACTATTGACAGTCTATATGTTAGATGCAAGAATTATAAAAAGGAAATTAAGCATTTAACTACATGTTTAGAAGAAGCATATACTAAACTTGAAAATTTGCATATTGAAAATAGAAAATGCAATAATGATAAATTGATAAATGAAAATGAAAATTTGAAATCTGAAATTACTGATCTGAAAATACTATGCATAAGTTTATCAATGGATAGAAAGGATTAGATCACATCATTGGTTCTCAAAGATATAGTTCAAGTAGACTTGGCCTAGGGTATGCTACTCCATAGGAAATACCCTACTGTGGTGGTGTTATCCGATCTTATAGAGATGGTATAATAGTGTTTGCCATTAAAAGAAGATCCAGATCAATGTGGCTGCTAAAAGATAATAAATTAAATATTGTCAAGACTAACACTTATGGACCCAAGAAAGTATGGGTACCAAAATCTATTTCTATTTGAATTGCAGTATTATATCATTTACTGGGAGCAGCTAGCTTATAGTTTCAAATTATTATCTGCAAATAATCAAAATCTAAAGATCAATGGAATGATCAATTAGAAAAGGTAAGAAAATTTGAATATCTATTATGAGAGCAACTATTTGGTATTGTAAGAGGCACCATAAATTGGTAGAAAGTGCTCACATAGACTGAGTGGAAATTGTGACTAAAATCTTGATACTCAAGGAGAGCAAAATTTGCAACAGTTAGAAACAAGTTGTGTCAGAAAAAGTAAAATCTCGTGAAGAGAAATTTTTAAGAAGCCAAATAGTTGGTAATCAAAAGGTAATTAGTTAAGATTCAGTTATGATATTCTGAATTTAACAAGTGGTATCAAAAGTAGCATCAATGATTAATTCATGTTCATTAAAGGAAGCAAGGCCTGTAGTAGCCAGATTATAGCCTTCAAATTATCTTCTGCAAATTGAAAGAACCTCTTGAAATAAAGATCTAAGAGAAGATAAATGGATAGGAATCAGAAGCTAAATGATTGAGAAATGTTTATGATGTTTTTGACTAACAATTGATACCTAGTTCAGTTGGTATCATATATGTCTTTTTGCAAAATAGGTGCAACAAATCTATCTGCAAGGAAAAGCATATAAGTAGGGGGAGAACATACTATATGAAGGGAAATCAGAATGCTACTTCAGTGCAAAAAGAAAGTATATATAGAGGGCATGCATATAGGGGGAGAGCCTATAGCTTGCTATTAAAATTCAGAAAACCTCCATATAGATAGGGGGAGAGCTTGTGGTAGCAACTACAAATATTAACTACATAGTTATAAATTGCTACATTATCTATTGACATTTCACTGTTTTTTTTTTTTTTTCAGTCTTTACAGATGATGCAGTAAATAAACATGACAAAGGACAAAATACCACAAATCAAGAGAGCAATTATTGACATCTCAAAAATTGATATATCAACAACTAGTGTCAAACAAGAATTGAGGAAATTCATACTTCAATTGATACTATGCTGAAATAAGAAAGAAGAAAAGCAGTACAACATCAAGGAGAAAGAAGAAAACAGATTGCAATTATGAAAATATTTCAACAATTGATATCAACACATAGACAGTTGACATTTGATGCAAATTCAAAATCAGTATTCGAAGATATTGATGCAATTGATTCAGCAAAAAAGGGGAGAAATATAGCAGTTACTTCAGCAAAAGAAAATTGTGGAAATTCTTTTATCTAATGACAAAAAGGGGGAGAAGAATACGAAAATTATAGTATTGAAATTCTCAACAAGGGGAGAAATTAACTCCATTATATTGTATACATTGTAAATCTATGTTTTACTTATGCTTTGTGTGATTCTTTGTATAGACATAATCTAGGGAGTGAAATACATGTAATTTAATGTAAAAGATTTTGTCATTATCAAAAAGGGGGAGATTGAAAGAACCTCTGTATTTTGATAATGCAAACATCCATGAGAGAAGTATATGTATTTCACAAGTTGTAGGCTGAACAGATATGGATGGAAAAGTCAAAGTAAATTGTAGCCAAATAGACCAGACGAATGCTACACAAGGAATCCAGAAGATATCTCATTATAAGCAGTTCATTCATAGTTGAAAGAGAAAGCCAAGAAGTTCGGTCAGCTCTCAGCTAAGTATTTGAAAGACAATTTAAAGTAGTAGGAATTCTTTTGAAAAGTTAGAAAGATGACTATATGGAAAATCAAAAAGTTAAGGAGCTAACTATTCGAAAGACCAAGGATATCAGAAAGATAGAAAAGTTAACTATCAGAATAGTTAAGTCATTCAAATATGCATGTGCAGAAATTAAATTAGTAGACGGAAGCTTAAAGGATTTTTAGGTAAGTTAGGAAAGCTAACTATCCGAAAAACAAGAAGTTTCGAAAGGTTGTAAATCTAACTATCCGAAACTTAAGTCACTCAATTACCCACGTGCAGAATTAAGAAGACAATAGTCGGAAGCTTCAAAAGAAAAATCAAAGAGTTACTATAGCTAACTATCCAAAAGTCAAGAACATTTCAGTGAGTTACAGTTACAAGTATCCGAACTTATGACACCTCACGTGTACGAGTTAAAATCTCACGTGACAAAAGGAATTAAGTGGTTTTTCGATGAGTTACGAACATCCTTTGAAAAGTTACACAAATAACTATCCGAAAGTTTGAGAAAATCGGAAGGTCATCTTGAAATACCTTTCCAAACGGTAACTTACCAAATTTGGATCTGCAAATCAGTAAGTACAGCAGAATAAATCCCTTGATGAGAAAATATGATCGTTGGACATACAAGTATTTATACAAACAGATCATTCAATATTCAATCGAGCTATAAAGTGAGATTACATAGACAAAATACATTGCATATCAACTACTATTATAGGAGAAAGCTAAATTCAGATTAACTACTACAAGGAATCGATTGAAAGTTGGATTTACAAGAAGATTCTTAAAGCTCTCCATGCACTAAAAGTTTGATTCAAGAAGGATCATTTGGTTTGTGGCTTTTACCTTAAAGCTTCATTTAAGTGGTTGGTTTGAGTTTCAACCTAAAAATTCAAAAGGTTGGTTTACTAAAGTTTATACCTGAAAACTTCTGTGTGGTTGGTTAGAGCTACGATCAGAAAGCTCAAGTGAATGGTTGGTTCTTGCTTCGACCTGAAAGCAAGTGTATGTAAGTGTTGAGACACTTAGTGAAGCCCAAGTGATCCTTGGGGTTGGACTAGCTGAGTTGGTGAACCACCTAAAATTCCCTTGTGTTTCTTACTCTTATTTCCGCTATGCATGTTTTGTATATTTGTTTAGTACTTGTGCAAACTGATTAATCAAATTAGTTAGAAAAGTTAGTAAATAGTTTTAATTTCACACTGATCACCATTCACCCCCCCTCTAGTGAAGCCATATGGTCCTAACATTTCTCTACTTCACCGAATTTACTTTCTCCTAATACTTCAGATCTTCAGTGACATAAATCTAACCTTTTTTGCTTCATTGAATTTTCTTCCACCTGAGAGCTTTTCCCTGAAGAGGTGTTTTTGATCACTGAAAAGATTTTTCGTTTGGTGTGCAGGGATAATTGATCAATGAGAATTCTATGCCTTTTATATTGTATCTTCATTTCATGCATATCCTCCATGTTTAATCACTACCAGTTTTCCACTTCTTCATGTTTTCTCTTTTTCCTTCATCGAAATACACATGTTCTGACCCACGTTTACATTTCGAATTTTCTTTAATCATCAATCCTAGATCTTTGAAAAATTTCCTACAAAATAAACTTTCTTGTCCAAAATTTTTCATCAAGTGTAATAAGAAGTCGTTACTTTAATGTTAACTAAATAAGTAACATAAGTAGATATATAACCTCATGTGCCAACTCACGTGACAAGTGTTGTAGCTAACTCAACGAACTAAGTCTGTAGTGTTACGCTAACTCAACGAACCAACTTCGTAGTGTTACGATAACTCAACAAACCAACTCCATTATGTTACAGATAACTCAACGAACCAGTAATAAACAAATGTTTTTATAATTAGAATTTACCAAGTGCAAAATAACAACTTAACTCCCCCTAAAAATATGCTGACTAAAAAAAATCTTAAAATTGAGAAAATCAAACATATCAAAAAGAATAAACTCCCCCTGAATATATGAATAAAAGAAATCAAAAATATTTTGGTTGAGGTATTTGTATTTTTATAATGTTTTTAGTTTATATATATATATATATATATATATATATATATTATTTAAATTTTAATTGTTGGAGAATTACTGAATTATTCAAGGCTCCACATTAAGATAAATAACACATTTCACTTAGCATAAGGACTTGATCCTATGGTTCACCTTATTAACCTTAAAGAAATCAGTTTTCATAAACTTTAGTGCTAGAACTTAATGTTTTTAGAATAGAAAAATTCAGATACATTTAATATGTTCTCTCCGGCCAGTTTGAAATTTCCATGAAGCAACCCCAAGGTATATTTTCCCTTAACCATGTCTGTTATGTAATTAACTAAGAGGAAAAGAAGATCTTTGAGAATTATGAAACTGTCAGTACTACATAGCCATAATTGGAGAGCTTTTTTTTTTTAACAATATTGGTGTTGGTTGCTCTTTGCAACAAACATTCCATTTTTTTTTTTTTTTTGTGATAATGGCAATCACTTTGACAGTATTGAAAAAACAAATTTGAAAGTGTAGAAAGTTAAAAACATTTGGACAATGTCAGGTTAAATATCTTGAATCTTATTGCTTCCAGCCACTTTTCCTTATTTTTCACCCTTACATATTAAACACCTCTAAATTTTCTAATCAAGAAACATTCAGTCTAGCAAATAGGCATACAATCACTGAATTAATTAAGGTAGCTTAGCTATTTTTCGGATTTAGATCCCCATTCTAGGTGTCATGTGGGCATTATTCTATTTGTGGAGTAGAAGCCTTCAGTAATTTTGATGAATTAATCTAAGTTGATTTTAATATAGATGTAAGAAATCATTGTAACTTATAAACTCAATAGAAAATCATCTCAAGAAGAGTGTTGGTTGTGATGTTTTTGTTTTAAAATTTGAAGAAAAATAATTTGTAAATATTCTTAAGAAATAACTCAAAATAAGAATTAGATAGAAATAGATTATCAAACTAACTCAATATAATTAAAACAGATAATAGAAAATAAGATGGTGAAGTAAATATAAAAGAAAAAGAAGTTAAAAGATAGTAGGTAAAGCTAAAAATCATTTAGGCAGCATATTCCTAAATCTCTTCTCAATTTGATAAATTATTTTTCTTCAAGAGGCTTTGTAAAAATATCTACCAACTGGTCATGAGTAGAAACACAATTTAGCTCAATGTTATCCTTCATAACATTATCTCTCAAAAAATGGTGTCTTATCTCAATATGCTTTGCCTGAGAGTGCAACACAAGGTTCTTTGACAAACTTATTGCACTATTACTATCACAATTAATAGGAGTTTTTCCATATGTAATTCCATAATCTTTCATAGTTTGTTTCATCCAAAGAATTTGTGCACAACATAGGGCAGCAACAACATATTCAGCTTCAGTAGTTGATAGGGCAACACAATTCTGCTTCTTATTGAACCATGAAATTAATGAACTACCAAACAATTGGCAAGTTCCACTAGTACTCTTTCTGTCAGATTTGCATCTAGCATAATCAGCATCACTGTATCCAATTAGATCCAAACTGCTATCTTTGAAATACATTAAACCAAAATTTAAAGTTCCTTGTAGGTATTTCATTATCATTTTAACTATAGATAAGTGAGATTCTTTTGGTTGAGCTTGAAAGCGAGCACAAGCACAAACACTGAACATGATATCAAGTCTAGATGCAGTTAAATAAAGAAGAGTACCTATCATTCCTCTATATTTAGTAATATCAACAGTTGGTCTAGATTCATCTTTATCCAATTTAATTGATGAACTCATAGGAGTGCTAGAGGACTTGCAGTTACTCATTCCAAATTTTTCTAAAAGTTTCTTCGTATATTTCTCTTGATATACAAAAATTCCTTTTTCAACTTGTTTAATCTACAATTCTAGAAAGAAAGTCAACTCACCCATTAAACTCATCTCAAACTAATTTTTCATCTAATCTACAAACTTATTACTTAAAATCTCATTAGTTGCTCCAAAAATGATATCATCTACATAAATCTAAACAACTAACAAACCTAGATGATTTTTCTTAAAGAATAAGGTATTGTCAACCTTACTAATAGAAAAACCATTATCTAACAAAAAGGATTTCAGCCTATCATACCAAGCTCTCAGAGCTTGTTTCAACCCATACAAGGCCTTCTTCAATTTGTAAACATGCACAGGAAAATCAGCATTAGCAAAACCAGGTGGTTACCTAACATAAACTTCTTCTTTAATGAAACCATTTAAAAATGCACTTTTAACATCCATTTGATAAAGTTTAAAATTCATGAGTAGCAAAAGCTAGAAAGATTCTAATAGATTCTAATCTAGCTACAGGTGCAAAGGTTTCTTCAAAATCTATTCCCTTGTGTTGGTTATACCCTTGGGCTACTAGTCTAGCCTTATTTCTAATAACCTATCCTGATTCATCAGATTTATTCTTAAATATCCATTTAGTGCCAATAATTGAATGATCAAGAGGTTTAGGAACTAAGTCCCAAACTTCATTTCTTCTAAATTGATTAAGTTCTTCTTGCATGGAACTAATCCAAAATTCATCATTTAATGCCTCATCAATGTTTTTAGGTTCTATTACAGATAGAAATGCATAACACCCGGAAACATTAATCCTAGATCTTGTTTGCACAACTTTAGAAATATCACCAATAATAAACTCCTTAGGGTGTTGAGGCAAAAATTTATGAGTCAAAGGATTATCATTTCTTTCTTGACCCATGGTACTAGATTCCCCAATATTTGGTTCATCACATTCATAATCTGAAGTATCAATAATTTCTTTTGAAACATTACTTGGCTCTTCATCAAAATTTACATGCATAGATTCTTCAATAGCCAAAGAAATTTTGTTATAAATTCTATATGCTTTACTTCTTGAAGAATATCCCAAAAATATACCTTCATCAGATTTTGCTTCAAATTTATCTTTATTTTCCTTTGTATTCAGAATAAAACATTTAGATCCAAAAGCTTTAAAATAATGAACTTTAGGAATTCTTCCCATCCAAAGTTCAAAAGGAGTCTTATTCAAGTCTCTTCTTAGGTTACTCTATTTAAAATATAACATGCAGTACTAACTGCCTCAGCCCAAAAATAATAAGCAACCTTGTTTTCATTCAGCATAGTTCTAGCCATTTCTTGAAGAGATTTGTTCTTTCTTCTTTCTCTCTACAACTCCATTCTGAGAAGGGGCTCTAGGAAAGGCAAATCTATGTTCTATTCCTAGATCTTGGCAAAGTTTTTCCATATTTTCATTTTCAAATTCCCCTCCATGATCACTCTTAATTTTCTAGACTTTCAATTGCTTTTCATTTTGAACCATATTCAAAAAAATTTTAAACTCCTCAAATACTTCACTCTTATGTCTTAGAAATATTACCCAAGTATATCTTGAAAAATCATCAACTAGAACAAATACATATCTTTTACCACCTAAACTTTTTGTTCTAGTAGGGCCAAATAAATCCATGTGAATTAATTCCAAAATTCTTATTGATATAATTTACTTTCCTGATTTAAAAGAACTCTTCTTCTATTTTCCCAATTCACATGCATCACAGATTTTATCCTTCTTAAATTTCAAATTGGGTAAACCATCTACTTGGTTCTTCTTAGCTAACTTATCTAGCTGCTTCATATGAATATGACCTAGTCTACGATGCCATAACCATGCATTTTCTAAATTATTTGCAATTAAACAGGAATTAGTGGTAGAAACATCATCTAGTAAATTTAGAAAACATACATCATTTCTTCTATGAGCAGTAAATTTAACTTCATTAGAGTTTTCATCAATAACAAGGCATTTCTTAGATTTAAACAAAACCATATAACCTTTATCTTCTAACTGAGTAATACTAATTAAATTATGTTCTAAATTTTCAACTAGTAAGACATTATCTATAACCATTTTATCATTTACATAAATAGATCCGATACCAATAATCTTACCTTTCTGATCATTACCAAATCTGACATTTCCTCCATTCATCATCTTCAGGTCTTTTAGGACAGATTTGTCTTCAGTCATATGCTTTGAAGCACCATTGTCCATCACCCATCGTGATCTTTTAGTTTTGACCTACAAGGATAGTCATAATCACATCCTTTGGTACCCATATTTTCTTGGGTCCATTTTTGTCAGTGGAAATCTATTTTGTTTTGAAATCCATGTGTTATTTCGATTAATAGTATTTCTTTTTAACACATAGATAACATTCTCTTTATTAATTGTTTTCAAATAGCCATTTCCATAATCTATTTTATAGCTATTTAAAAAGTTAACAGAAGCATATGTTTTTTGTGGTTCATAGTTGAAACCTATACCAGTTCTATCACCAAAGATTTTATAACTATTAATAATATTTGTCAGTTTCTTATCTCCTTTGGTAAAAGCTCCTAGTTTAAATTTTAATCTACCAATTTCTTGTTCTAATTTTTCTATATCAGTATTAGAACTAGAGTTTTCTACACACTGATTTTTAAGTTTTTCATTTAATTTTTTAGATTCATCTTGTAGCCTTTTGTTTTCTAAAAATTTATCTTTTAGTTCTTTAATAAGTTCTGCATTATATTTTTCAAGTTCAGAAATTTTATCATGCATATCAGAACTATCAACAACAAATTTATTCTTCTTTAATGTAGAATTTTCAATTTTCAATCCAGTAATTTCCTTTTCTAACTTAGCAACAATTTTATTACTATTCGATAATTTCCTTTTTAACATAGAATTTTCCAAACTAACATTTTTCAGTTCTTCCAATAATTCATTATAATCATCTTAATTTATATCAGATACATCAGAATCATTATTAGAAATAATTTCCTCAGCTAAATTAGAATCAGAATGTACCTCATTAGTGTTAGCCATAAAACAGACATTGGCTAGCTCTTTAGACTTAGACTCAATCTATGTACTATCAGTACTGATATCTTCAGATACTTCAGATTCTTTAGAATCATCCCAAGTAACTTGGAATGCTTTCTTCTTTCCTTGATTAAATCTTCTCTAAGGAAATTTCTATTTTTCATGAGATTTCTTCTTGTCAAAGTTCTTTTTTTCATCCTTCTTTTGATATATGCATTGGCTCTGAAAATGCCCATATTTGTTGCAATTGAAGCATTTTGTAGCACATTTCTTCCCTTTATCATGACTTTTTCCTTTCTTCCAGAATTTTCTATATTTTCTGATAATACAAGCCAATTCTTCTAGAAACTCATTAACAGATTCCTTAGATGGTTGTTGACCTTTTAGTGCAAGCTCTTTTTTCTTTTCAACTTTCCTTGAGATTTCTCCTTCCTCTTCTTTCTAGTCCTTTAGTTGAGTCTCATAGGCTAACAGATTGTCATTGAGATCTTTAAGAGTGAAAGTCCTCATATCCTTTCAATCTTGTAGGGAGGTAGTGTAACGCTTTTATGTATTGTTAAATTAACAGAAAAAGTGCAAATTTTACATTTATAACTGCAAGTGCATGGTGCCCATTGTAATAAGCATGTGCAAGTACGGGTCGAATCCACAAGGAGATTGTCTTAAATAATTTTATTAAAATGATTATTTGATAAAACATCCACTCTATTAAATCCACAATTAAAACTCTAATTACGTGAAATTAAGTTACAATTTACTAAAATACAATAAAGATTTCAAAAGTAGCATAAAACTTGTTAATTCCTAGAGCTAATAGCTAGGAAACTCAAGAAAATCTTAAGTTCACGTTTCTGGAATCACAGAAATTAGTCCAAATTCAAACTCTTCTTCCTTCCAACCTGAAAATTGAAAAATCTAGAGAAAATATTGGTTGGAAAGGTCATCGAGTTATCTTTAAAATGGCAGTGATTTCTAGGACTAATTCACTCTAGGTTGCTACCAATTCAGATATATAGACAGTGTGCAAAACGATTCTGAAAACTTTCCAAAAATGCAATGTTGGTGTAAAAATCATAACTCAATCAAATCTTCATGAAACACCACGAAATCACCGCACCTTGAAAGATAACTCGTTTCTCTAATCAGGAAAATTTACAGTAAAACATTCTGGAATGCACAAAAGCAAGAAAACACAAAGGCGTCGAGCACAATTTCTGTCACTCGACCAGTAAAACAAAGCAGACGCTACCTTCGAAAGAATAATCGAAAAACCAAAGAAATGCATTCTAAAAAATTTCAACAACACTACATACGTATTGTACACTTAAAGTACTTAAAAAGCAAGCTATAACACGACATATAACTCAGAGAAATCAAGTCGTACAACATATAACAAAATGAGGCTCATACATGAATTTACACCAAATAAGATATGCGTGCATTCACAAGGGTTAAGAGTTAGTTTTATGCACAACATTCACATATTCACATGAAGTAACCATATTCCACGAAATATATTGTAAAAAAACTAATATTCTTAAACAAAATCATCATTTAAATAACATACTACATGTGTACATAACAAATGAATTAAAAACCTAAATACTCATATACATATGATATGAAAATTTGATATTCAAGTATGAGGATCTCTCTTCTCCAATATACCTTTGGGTTCTCCACCTTTCTTCAAGCACGAGCTCCCTTTCAACCTTGAAGCACGTCACACCAACACACCACAGGGCTGTCACCACCTATAGCACATCCAAAAGAGGCCTCTAGGGTTGCTTTGAAGTGGTGGTTGCACATCTTCAACCACTTCCAAGATATATGAAGTTGTTGGCTTTCCTCTCAATTTTGATGCTTCCTATTACCTCATCTTGAAGATCACGTCCCAAGCTCTTCCAATGCTGCACACGTGCCTCCAATACCACTGATTTCACCCTTGGAGGTCCTTCCGTATGTCGGCTTGGAGTGGAGAGAAGGAGGTCTTCTAGTATGAGGGGGAAGACGCTTAGCTCACCAACCTTGGAGGAGAGCTCGTCCACAACCTTGGCTGGAAGAAGGGAGGACAAAATTTTTCTTTTGAGTTCTTTGCTTGGCCCTTTGCATGGAGGAGAAAGGAGATGAGATGTTTCCTTGGTCGGCCATGCACTTTTCTCTTCCCTTGTCATTCATCTATGGAAAGAATTCAAACACCTTCCAATTTGTGGCCTCCTAAATTAACCAAGTCTTGATGGTTGATTGATTGATATCTTCAAGAATTGGAAGTGTGTGATGGATGACCATGGGTTGTTGATTTCCCATGATTTAATCCAAGGGTCCACGTCCTCACCTACAACAACTCAAAAGATAACGTTAAATGCATATGCACATTACACATAAATTGGTACTCAATTATAAAGCAAAAAATGAAATGTGCATAATATATTGCTTGCTCAATTGAGGATTATTTGATTTCATATCTTAATGATAATTCTTTTAAGATATGCATGAAATCAATATATAAATTACTTATATCTACACATGGGCTAATTGACTAGATGTTAATTTAATAAAGGATAAATTTGTGCATTATTGACTATTTAACCAATAAAACATGCATAGTTCTAAAATATGATTTTCATGTAATCTTTCATAAGAACATATATAATGATGACTTATAATCCTTAATATGCATGAATTAACATATATAAAATGCACAAATTGATACTTTACACACCCCCATACCTAGTCTTTGCTAGTCCCTTAGCAAAGTACTAAAACTAAACAATGATAACACAAAGCCCATATGAAAATGCACTTATTAAAAATAGAAAACAAAAACAACTAATAAACAAATAACAAAAATAAAACTAACCTAAGCCACTTTTGTAGGGAACACGACTACACTTAGCATGTGGAGCAAGCCTTTAAACCCTTAGGTCACCCTAGTGGTGGAGTTGTGTCTCTAGAGGGTTTTCAACTGATATACCCACAAAATCCAAAATAAAACATAAACAACACAATTGAAAGACAAAAATTTGCTCTTGGTTTCCTAAACATGGATAAAATTGCTCTTAAGTAGTCTTGACCTATTAGCTTCACCTTTATTCAATCACCTCTCACCTTTCTAGTTTGGATTCAAATAATCATTCAATTTCCATCCTAAGTAATCCCAAAGGTCTATCCTTGAGTCCATTGTCCTTTTATTTTGACTCTCTTCTTTTTTTTTCTTTTAGATTTTTTTTCTCTCTTTTTTTTTTAGATTACCTCCTACTCCAGCACCTTTTTACGTGACCACAATCCCTTACTTAGGGGAAAGTTGATCGATTACTTAGTAGCCTTTGTAAGAACAAGTAATCAATCTCTCTTCTTTAATTTCTTTTCTTTTTCTTTTTTTCATCATTTTTCTTGTTTTTCTTTTTCTTTTTTTTTTCTCTCTAGCCCTCTACCCTTAAGAGTGCCTCCCACATCATTACGTGGGAATGAGTAATTTTGCCTTAGCCCTTTTATTCTACCCTTCTCATAGGACAACCCTAAGGTATATTCCTAAGTTTTTACCTAAGTTTCCCTTCAAGAGGAGTGGTTCCTTCCTAGTCAAGCCCTCATGTAAGTGCAATACTTCATATAAACTCAAAAATATGAATGGTTTTGAATTTTATTTTTCTCCTCCCCTTAAGGTTCAAGGTTTCTTTCCTAAAGGATTCACTTTTATATCTCAATTATAGCTAAAAGAACTCTATCCATTAGGGCCTATGAGCATATATAAAACAAAATAAACAAGAAAAAGCACAAAATCGAAAAAAAATGTCGTCAAATGCCTCTCCCCCATACCTAAATTTTGCATTATCCCTAATGTAAAAGAAAGTATTTAGGCAATAAGATAAAAAGCACGAAGACGACAAAAACAAAAGAAACAAACTATGACAAGTAAGGAAAGATTACACCTCCATACCTAGCATGCAATCCATATGCACTATATAAATGTAAATTGTATTATTTCTACAACATACAATGGAGATTGAGTAGTATGCTAAAGAAATAATGTTCAATATATGTATCATTCAAATGCATCATAAAGAAATATGGTTAAGAGTGCATGCCTTGCTTGATGAAGAAAAGTAATAAACTACAAAACTAATAAACATGTCAAAACAGAAAAGAAAATATATATAAAGCACACAAACAACAAAAATAAAAATTTTTTAATAATAATTTTATTTATTATTATTATTATTTTTAATAATTATTTTTTATTTTATTATTATTATTACTAGTTATCCATAATGACATGCAAAACTAATTAAATGAGCAAAGATAATTAATTCAAGTACTTAAGTCTTTAGTAATACTAGCAATTTGCAATGAAATAAAAGAATTGAAAAGCAATCATTTTAATTCCACTTAAGACCTCATTTTCCTTAACTCATTAAATTACAAGATCCTACATCCATGCCACTATGATCAGAATAAAAACACAATGTACTTTATCAACAAAAAATCAACTTCATCCAAAGTTTTAAATATAACAAGTACACACAAAATTTCAGAAATTAAACTGTGCTACCTTGACTTAAAAGTTTTCTACCGAAATTCATACAACTTAGAAATTTACAATTAAATATTCGTCTGAAAGATAATTACTTCTAGTTTATATGAAAAATCAGAGACAAAAATTGCCAAAACTGAAGTATTGTCAAAATCGTGTGAAACTCAGATAACTCAGAATTCGTAATCTGCAGAACATGTCATCTTAGAAAAATTCTCCAGAAATGTATAGAAATCCAAATACAACGTATAATATCTTGTTTGAAAGATAAACTACTGTATTTCCAAGGAAAAATTACAAAAATAATTTTTAACTCAACATTTAATTGCAATTCTGATTATAAGCATGCAGATAAAGAGAAATACCAGAAAAACTGCATCCATAGGGAGTTCGGAAAGTTGAGATATTTAGCTTTCAGCCAAATACTTTTCTGAAAGGTAATTACTTCTAGTTTTTATAAAAAATCAGAGATAAAAATTTCCAAAATTGAAGTATTATCAAAATCATGTAAAACCTCAAACAACTCAAATTCGAAATCTGCATAACATGTCATCTTAGAAAAATTCTCCAGAAATGTATATAAGTCCAAATACAACATATAATAACTTTTTAGAAAGGTAAACTCGTTTAGTTTCATGGAAAAATTTCAAAAATAAGTTTTATTCAAATATGTATCTGCATTTTGAAATATAAGAGTTCAAATAAAACTATTCTACACAAATAACTATCCGATTTTACTGTACAATCGGATAGTTATGGATGTAACTGTCCAATTTTTTCATGAGGGTCGGATAGTTATGCCCTTAACTATCCGATTTTCATAATATTGGTTAAATCTAATATGCCAACTTAAAAAAATCACACAGAAATCTATATAAATCCAAATGAAGCATATAAATACTCGTTAGAAAGATAATTTCATCTACTTTCTGGAAAAAATCACTGAATTAAATTTTACATACTTTCAAAATTCATTAACAAAAACCTATCCAGAATTCTGTAAAACATCCCTATTTTCTAAGATTTTTATCTTTTAACATACTAATCAGAATTTTATGCATAAGTACCCAAAAGAAATCTCAGAAACCGAGTATTTCAGGAAAAATATCATAAAAATGAGTTCTAATATTGTGCACATCAAAAAATTTAAATTTATTGACAGACAGATTCTATCTTAATAATTTGTACACAAAGATTATCATTACTTCATTAAGCTACTTGTTACCACTTATATACTTTAATTAAACATGTAACAAGCAATTCAGATAACAAAGAATTAAACACATAGAACGTCCAATCTATGTATCCATTTCTTTGCAAACAAACAAAGAAAAATAATAACTCAATAAGAAAACAAATAAAAATAAAACAATATAAAGGATATTAAATATTGAAATTCATCTAATAAGTCATTTTAACACCAAAACTCCCAAGAAATGACACCAAAAACTTGTAACGCTTTTATGTATTGTTAAATTACCGACAAAAATGCAAATTTTACATTTATAACCGCAAGCACACGGTTCCCATTGTAATAAGCATGTGCAAGTACAGGTCGAATCTACAAGGAGTTTGTCTTAAATAATTTTATTAAAATGATTGTTTAATAAAACATCCACTCTATTAAATCCACAATTAAAACTCTAATTACGTGCAATTAAGTTACAATTTACTAAAATACAATAAAGATTTCAAAAGTAGCATAAAATTTGTTAATTCCTAAAGCTAATAGCTAGTAAACTCAAGAAAATCTTAAGTTTACGTTTCTGGAATCACAGAAATTAGTCCAAATTCAAACTCTCCTTCCTTCCAACCTGGACATTGAAAAATCCAGAAAAAATATTGGTTGGAAAGGTCATCAAGTTATCTTTAAAATGGCAGTGATTTCTAGGACTAATTCACTCTAGGTTGATGCCAAAGTCGGATATACAAATAGTGCGCAAAACAATTCTTAAAACTTTCCAAAAATGCATCGTTGGTGTAAAACTCATAACTCAATCAAATCTTCATGAAACACCACGAAATCACCGCACCTTTAAAGATAACTCGTTTCTCTAATCAGGAAAATTTACAGCAAAACATTTCGGAATGCACAAAAGCAAGACAACACGAAGGCGTTGAAGACAATTTCTGTCACTCGACCAGTAAAACAGAGCAGACGCTACCTTCGAAAGAATAATCGAAAAACAGAAGAAATGCATTCTAAAAAATTCCAACAACACTACATACGTATTGTAGACTTAAAGTACTTATAAACAAGCTATAACACGACATATAACTCAGAGAAATCAAGTCGTACAACATATAACAAAATGAGGCTCATACAGTAATTTACAGCAAATAGGATATACACGCATTCACAAGGGTTAAGAGTTAGTTTTATGCACAACATTCACATATTCACATGAAGTAACCATATTCCATGAAATATATTGTAAAACAACTAATATTCTTAAACAAAACCATCATTTAAATAACATACTACATGTGCACATAACAAATGAATTAAAAACCTAAATACTCATACACATATGATATGAAAATTTGATATTCAAGTATGAGGATCTCTCTTCTCCAATATACCTTTGGGTTCTCCACCTTTCTTCAAGCATGAGCTCCCTTTCAACCTTGAATCACGTCACACCAACACACCACAGGGCTGTCACCACCTGTAGCACGTCCAAAAGAGGTCTCTAGGGTTGCTTTGAAGTGGTGGTTGCACGTCTTCAACCACTTCCAAGATATATGAAGTTGTTGGCTTTTCTCTCAATTTTGATGCTTCCTATTACCTCATCTTGAAGATCATGTCCCAAGCTCTTCCAATGCTGCACACGTGCCTCCAATACCACCAATTTCACCGATGGAGGTCCTTCCATATGTCGACTTGGAGTGGAGAGAAGGAGGTCTTCTAGTATGAGGGGGAAGACGCCTAGCTCACCAACCTTGGAGGAGAGCTCGTCCACAACCTTGGCTAGAAGAAGGGAGGACAAAATTTTTCTTTTGAGTTCTTCGCTTGGCCCTTTAGGTGGAGGAGAAAGGAGATGAGATGTTTCCTTGGTCGGCCATGCACTTTCTCTTCCCTTGTCATTCATCTATGGAAAGAATTCAAACACCTTCCAATTTGTGGCCTCCTAAATTAACCAAGTCTTGATGGTTGATTGATTGATATCTTCAAGAATTGGAAGTGTGTGATGGACGACCATGGGTTGTTGATTTCCCATGATTTAATCTAAGGGTCCACGTCCTCATCTACAACAACTCAAAAGATAACATTAAATGCATATGCACATTACACATAAATTGATACTCAATTATAAAGCAAAAAATGAAATGTGCATAATATATTGCTTGCTCAATTGAGGATTATTTGATTTCATATCTTAATGATAATTCTTTTAAGATATGCATGAAATCAATATATAAATTACTTATATTTACACATGGGCTAATTGACTAGGTCTTAATTTAATAAAGGATATTTGTGCATTATTGACTATTTAACCAATAAAACATGCATAGTTCTAAATTATGATTTTCATGTAATCTTTCATAAGAACATATATAATGATGACTTATAATCCTTAATATGCATGAATTAACATATATAAAATGCTCAAATTGATACTTTACAGGTAGCCTTAGCTTTCTAGTCTTTATTCGGGCTTCTCAAGACTTTGATAACTTGTTCTTTCATGAGAAATTCTTTCCCGAGATTCTTCAGTCCATTTATGATTTCAATGAAACGAGATATGAGATCAGTAATACTCTCATTCTCTTTCATTTTAAACATTTCATATTTCCTTAGTAGGATATTGATTTTTGTATGCTTCACCTCATTTCTTCCTTCATATGTAATTTCTAATGCACGCCAAGCTTCATGTGCAGTAGAACAAGCTGAGATATTATTGTATATATCGGTTGTGATTACACAAGTTAGTGCATTCATTCCTCTTGCATCCATTTGTATTTTCTTCTCATCTTCATCATTCCACATGTCTTCAAGAACATCTGGAAGCTGTATACCACAAACCACTACTCTCCATACCTTCACATCCATGGATTTCAAAAAGTTAGTCATTTTATTTTTCCAAAAACCATAGTTATTGCCATCAAACAGTGGAGGTCGGTGTACATGTTGACCCTCTACCATTGATCTCAAATTGATTAAATCTATTACAGAGATAACCAGGCTCTAATCCCACTTGAAAGGATCGAATGGCACACTAGAGGGGGGGTGAATAGTGTCCTAATAAAGTTTATTTTGCTTTTAAAAAATTTGAAAGCTGTTGACACTAATGAACCCTGATTAATTGATTTTAGAATTAAAAACTAGCAGTGTAGAAAGTAAAGAACACAAAGAGATTTATAGTGGTTCCCCAAACTAGGTAGTCCACTCCTCAAGGCCACAACCTTGAGAATTCCACTAAGTACTTTTAAGGCTAAGCACAAACCTTAAACAGGTTGCTTTTTCAGGCTAAGCAACAACCTTACAGATGTTTTTAAAGGCTGAACACAAACCTCACACAAAGCACCAACTTTGTGTACTCAAGACCCCAATCTTGAGCAAGTGAAGTACCACACTTCACTCTCTTCACCAAGGCCCCGACCTTGTGAAGGTATACTCACAACACCCTTGTGAGTTAAGGTTTTCAAGTAAACGAGAATACAATTTAAAACCAGGAGTCACTAACTCAAAATGAAAATGACACACAACACCAGATCAACTCCTATGAAGAGTTGACATAGAAGCTTTGAGGAGATTTCTTGATTGATCTGTAGCTGATGATCTTTTGGACTTTGTTGCAGACGAATCTTCAAGGTGTTTGCAAAATTATTGAACAGACAATTTCTCCTCTTAAGTGTTGAAAAATTCTGTGTGTGTATCTTTCAGTTTTCTGCAAAATCCTTTTTATTTTTCCTTCGAGATTTGCATATATGGAAAGAATTCTGAAATGGTCAGATGCCTTATGTAGGAATTCATTTTCGGCAACCTTCAATCATAATAAAGTTGAGATCTACAATCAAAAGATATCTTGCCACAAAGATTAGTCAATTAATAATAGTTGCAGTTTCTATAAAAATAAAATCTTCAAAGGCTTTCAGAAAATCGAAGACTTAAATAGATAACCTACCGAAACTCAAAATCATTTCGGATAGTTAGAACTAACTTACCGAAAGACCACTTATGTCATGCATTAAGAATGAAACACATGTCCTTTAGAAACCTTGTTATAAAATATTAAAAAATAAACTATCCGAAAGAGTGGACATATTTCGGATACTTAAAAAGATAACTCTCTGATCCTTAAGTCATTTCGAATAGTTACACAGGTAACCTTCCAAAAAGTCACTTAAGTCAGAAAATAAAAGAAAACTCAACCATCCAAAGCTTAAAATAGTTTTCGGATACTTACTGAAGATAACTCTCTGATTCTTAAGAGTTTTTAGATAGTTACATCATAACCTTCCGAAAAGTCACTTAAGTCAAGTGATGAGAGACTAACACGTGTCCTTCAGAAGAAAGTAACCGAAAATATATTACAACAAAGAAATAGCTAACTCTCCGGAATAAGAACTTTAACTATCTGAAACTAAAAGGGATTTCGGAGACTTACCATAAAAATCATATCCGGACATAAAAAGACTTAACTCACTGAAGATCAATACTTTTCAGATAGTTACTGATATAATTGTCTGAAAAACCAAGAAAGAGACTTAATCATCCGATTTGTCCTGTTCTATTCGGTGACTTATAAAATAACTCTCCAATCAATACACTGTAGACAAAATAACCTGCCGAAATCTAATTTAAAAGACTTTGAGAACAAAGTAGTTAGCCAAAATTCATTAGAGTAAAAAGACATCTAAACTATGGAAGAAATAATTAAACCACACATTTTGCATCATCAAAATTAATTGATAAGTAAATGAACTAACACAACTCACATGATACAATATAACATTCGTAACCTTTAATTTCACCACGTGTACAACACTAACTTAATGAGTTTGTCTCTTCTTTTACTCACTAACTTAAAGAGTTCTCACGTGACCTATTTTAACCTTTAAGCCTCTAACTCAACGAGTTCTCACGTGACCTCTATACAAATAAAACTCTAACTTAACGAGTTATCTAAACGTGCACTGTTCATGATATAGAAAATATAACATTGAAACATATCATGCTTTTCAATAAAAACACATGTTAACTTAACGTTTTGTTAAATGAGAAATTAATGCAATGAAACGACTAGTTATTTAACTTAGTTAATTTCAAATCCAATATAGACAAGTATTTACATCAATAGACTTTTTCTGTATTAATTGATGTTCTTAATTTCCTTTCACAAGCAATAGTAATTGAGCAAATATGATTACTTTCATTCAGTACACATCATTAAAACAAAATACTCAATATAAGATGATCTCCTCTTCAACATATTGGCATCAACCTGAAACTAAGGCTAGAAGCTTTACGATCTCCTGAGATATGAGTCGGCGCTTGGTGAAAATGGCTTCCCTTCCCACGATGCGATCACTCCTCACAGTGGTTGTCAATTATCATGTTTGGCTTGAAATCGACTCGACATTAAGAAAGTATCTTCACTAACCACTGATGGTTGGTGATTTTGGTGGTGGTGTGGAGCTTCAGGGAACTTCTAACGCTTCTTGCAGTTAGCGTGGTTCTCCACTCTACACACACACTCTTCATCTTTCTCCTCTTCTTTTATATTTCCTTCTATAGTAACTACTTCTGCTTAGTTGATCGATTGGATTTTCTTCATTCATATCAATGATGGTGTTGAGTATTTTGTTTTGATGATGTGTGTTGAATGAAAATAATCATATTTGCTCAATTACTATTGCTTGTGAAAAGAAATGAAAATCATCAATTAATACAGAAAAAGCTTACTAACATAAATACTTGTCTGTATTGGATCAAAAATTATACTAAGTTAATAACTAGTCATTTCATTGCATTAATTTCTCATTTAACTAAACATTAAGTTAATGTGTGTTTTTATTGAAAAGCATGATATGTTTTAAAGTTATATCTTCTGTATCATGAACAGTGCACGTTTAGACAATTGGTAGTGATTAAACGTGGAGGATATGCATGAAAAGATGTGGAGAAGTGGAAAACTGGTAGTGATTAAACGTGGAGGATATGCATGAAATGAAGATACAGTATAAAAGGCATAGAGTTCTCGTTGATCAAACTATCCCTACACACCAAAAGAAAAATCTTTTTAGGGATCAAAAATACCTCTTCGGGGAAAATCTCTCAGGTGGAAGAAAATTTAGTGAAGCATAAAAAGGTAAGATTTTCGTCATTGAAGATTTGAAGTATCAAAAGAAAGCAAATTCGGTGAAGCATAAAAAGACAAGATATTTGTCACTGAAGAATTGTTGAAGAAGAAGAAGAAGAAGAAAGATCTCAAACAGGGAGAAATGTTTTAAATTCCACAAATTAGTTTTCTCTGTTTGTAGTTATGAAATTGTTTAGATGAAGCATGATATCGATATATAATTGCATCTACAATTTCTAAGGAGAATTGAATTGTATATTGTAATTGAAACCTTGAATAAAAATGATTTTATGAAAACAATGTCTTGACTTGTTTTTGAGTTTTAAAGTTTCAATTATATTCAAAAATATTGAAAAACACAATTCACCCCCCTCTTGTGTAGCCATACGATCCTACAAGTGGTATCAAAGCTTTGTTAATAATCTTCAATATAAAATCGATACCAACTTATTTAATATCATTGCTTATTATACCTTCCTTGTTTTTAAACAGAAATTAATATCTAAGCATACGCTTAACTTTCTTGATTTAAGGCTCAAGTTGTTTTAAACTTTTTAGACTGTTTAAAATCAAATAGGTTGAAAAATCTAAGGTAAGATGGCTATTGGAAATGGTAATTTTTCTTTATATGAAGGCCAAAATCTTAATCGTCCTCCTTTCTTTGATGGAATACATTTTGAATATTGGAAATATAGGATGACTGTTTTTCTTCAAAGTATAGATCATAAGTTGTGGTTCATGATTTCTAAACCATATACTTTGTTATCTACCCCTTATAATTCTTAGACAATTACTGAAATAGAAAATGAAACTCTAAATGCTAAGGGCTTAAATATTTTATTTTGTGCATTGAGTTATGAACAGTTCAGTAAAGTGTCGGCATATAAATCTGCTTATGAGGTGTGGCATGCATTAGAAGTTTCACATGAAGGTACTTCTCAAGTTAAAGAGACTAAAATAAACATGTTGATTCATAAGTATGAACTCTTTAAGATGCATGAAGATGAAAGTATTTCTGAGATGTTTTCCGGATTTCTTGATATCATAAACTCTTTAAAATGCTTAGGAAAGACTTTTGAACAGAAGGATTTGGTGAGGAAAATTCTTAGATCCCTAAGTTCTAAATGGTCTCAGAAAGTAACATCAATTGAGGAAACACGAGATTTAAATGTTTATACCATGAATGAACTTATAGGAAACTTAACAGCCTATGAAGTTCAATTAAATGAATCATTGAGTCACAACAAACTAAAAATGAAGAAAGAAAAAGCCTTTGAAATTAATTCACATTCTGATATATCTACTAATTCTGACGAGGATTTGATTTTGCTGACTAGGAAATTCAAAAAGGCATGGAAAGCTAGGAAATAGCAAAGGAACAAGAATGATAAACCCTTAACGTCAAAATCACTAAATGACAAGAATTCTTCATCCAGAAAGTATGTATGTTACAACTGCAAGAAACCTAGACATTTTTCTCCAGATTGTCTTATAAGGAAAAATGAAAAGCAAAGTAGGATAAATTAGAAGAAGTCGACTTAGAAAACTCAGAAAAAGTTTTACAAGAAAAAAGCTTTAAAGGTCACTTGGGATAACACGTCTGAAGAGTCTGAATCTAAGGAATCATCATCAAAATCTTCACATTCAGAAGGAGAACAAGAGTTAGAAGACGTTGCTCATGTGTGCTTCATGGCAGATGAGTTTGAGGTAATATTTGATCCTGAAAGTCATTCATATTTTAACTTTGATGAATTATTATGTGCTTATCATGCATTATTACAAAAGCTTAAAGTTTGTAAACTAGAAAATAAGAATATTAGAAATTCTTTATCCATTGTGGAAGAAGAAAATTGTTTCCTGTCTACTACTTTAGAAAAGTTTAAATGTGATAATGAAAATCATGCTAGAGATTTGCATAAATTTAGATTTAATGAATGTGTCTTGCATGAACAAATACAAAATACAAATGCTGAAAAATTAAAGATAGAATCTAAAAATGAAATGTTGAGAAACAATATAAATGAACTTGAATTAGATATAGATAAATTAAAATTGAGAGAGCTAGATTTAAATTCTACCATTGAGAAATGGAATTTAAGTCAAACTAAGTTAGATAAACTAACTAGTACCCCTGCGGTGTCATATAAATTTGGCTTAGGATTTGATTATCCTGAATCTCAAGCTAATAAAGGATTTGTTAGTTACAGTTCAAGTAAATCTAAGACTAAAATTCCTTTTATCATGAAACAAGGTAATAAATATGTAGAAGTAGGTACTCCAAGGGATGAATCATGTAGTAATAATATAAATCAATGTGATTTGTCAACATGTACCTCTAACATGATTATAAATGTTTCTAAAAATCTTGTTTCTTGTTCTGGAAATTCAATTACTAATGGTTCTAAAATTTCAGACAATTGTAGTAAATTGGAAATTCAGAAACCTGAGCATGTAATTCGAAATACTAGTGTTAGACCAATTACTCATTCTACATGTTCTTTATCTGAAAATTTATGTGTAGAAAAATATTTTGTATGTACTAAAAATTCAAATACTAGTACAAAATCTTGGTATGAACTCACTAAAATGTATGAGCATGACCAAAATAAATTAACTCTGATAAAAATCGGTTTGGTCTTGATTATACTACACCTGAAAACAAAAAGAATGATTATAAGAGCAATAATGCTATAAGTAAGTATGATGTTAAAAATAAGTCTATAGTACTTACAACTAATAAGAATGTAAATGATAATGTTAAACTATTTTTAAACAAAAAGAAGAAATATGTGTTTAATGAACTTGGTCCTCAACAACATTGGGTACCAAGAAAAAGTTTTTCTTAATTTATTTTGCAGGAGGAAACAACATCAAAATGGATCTTGGACAGTGGAGCGTCAAGTCACATGACCGGACAGAAAAGTTTACTACAAAATTTTACAAATACCATGAATGGAAGTGTAACATTTGGAAACAAAAGCAAGGATAAAATCATAGGTATGGGAATGTTCAAATAACTTCGACTTGTGTTATTTCGAATGTACTATATGTAGAAAACCTAGGATTTAATTTGCTGAGTGTTATAAAACTAACTGAAAATAGATATTATGTGGTGTTTAAAGATAATGTATGCAAAATTATTGATAAAAATACAGATGAAATTAAGTTTATTGCTAAAAGAAAAGGTTCTGTATGTATTTTATCTTTACCTTCTAGTGTAGTTGATTTAAATTCATGTTTGCTAATTGAAACTAGTGATGCATATCTATGGCATAGAAGGATTGGGCATATAAATATGAAACTGTTACATTAACTATTTAGAAAACATTTAGTGAGAGGTTTACCAAAGATTAAATACTCAAAGGACTTTATGTGTGATGCATGTGAGTTAGGTAAACTTCATAAAAACTCTTTTAAATCCAAAACTGATATTTCAAGCAAGAGAGTCTTAGAACTTATACATATGGATCTATTTGGACCAACAAAAATCATGAGTCTTGGTAGTAAACGGTATGTATTTGTTTTAGTAGATGACTTATCTAGATACACTTGGGTATATTTTCTAGCATCTAAGACAAAAGTTTTTGAAAAATTTAAAATATTTTGCAATTTTGTTCAAAATGATCAAAGTGTCTCTATTCAAAAACTTAGTAGTGATCATGGTACTGAATTTGATAATGATCAAATGGATAATTATTATATAGATCATGGCATTGATCATAGTTTTTCTTTTCCAAGAGCACCGTCTCAAAATGGTGTTGTTGAGAGAAAGAATAGATCACTTTAGGAAATAGCCAGAACTATGTTGAATGAACATAAGTCACCTCAAAATCTTTGGGTTGAAGTAGTGAATACAACTTGTTATGTTATTAACAAAAGTCACTTAAGACCTCGTGTTAATAAAACATCTTATGAAATTATGTTTAATAGGGTTCCAAAAATTTCCTATATGAAACCATTTGGTTGCAAGTGTTTTATTCTTAATACTAAGGATAAAAGAGATAAATTTCAAGCCAAAGCAGATGAAGGAATTTTTGTAGGTTACTCTACTAGAAGTAAAGCCTATAGAGTATATAACAAGACTTCTAGAACTATCGAAAAAACCCTCCATGTAAGCTTCAATGAAAATTCTTTTAGAGAATCTCAATCTAAAACTGATAATGATGATAAGATCAATCTCTCAAAAGAGTTAGAGATCAATAGAGAGATTGAAGATTTATCTGAGAAAATCAAAAATATGAACTTAAATGATCAAACTAATGATGATAGTGATGGACCTTTAGATGTTGATGAGAATATTAAGGAAAATCAGAGAAATTGGCGTTATTCTTCATCACATCCCATTACTCAAGTCATTGGTAATATTAATGAGGGAGTTAAAACTAGAGCTTCAGTAAATTTAAATAGTATGAGTATGTTTGTTTCTATGGTGGAACCAAAGAATATAGAAGAAGCATTATCTGATGAAAATTGGATAGTGGCAATGCAAGAAGAACTAAATCAATTCATTTGAAATGATATTTGGGAATTAGTCTCTCCACCAGAAAATCAGTCCATAATAGGTACAAAGTGGATCTTTAGAAACAAAACTAACGAAACTGGTCAAGTTATAAGGAACAAAGCTAGATTAGTTGCACAAGGGTATACATAGGAAGAAGGAATAGATTATGATGAAACATTTGCTCCTGTGGCTAGGTTAAAAAGTATTAGAATATTACTGGCCTATGCTTGTTATATGGATTTTAAATTATTTCAAATGGATGTAAAGAGTGCATTTCTAAATGGTTTAATTAATGAAGAAGTCTATTTAAAACAACCACCTGAATTTGAAGATATTAAAAATCCTGACTTTGTGTATAAATTGAAGAAAGCCTTATATGGTTTGAAGCAAGCACCTAGATCATGGTATGAAAGATTATCTACTTTTTTAATAGAAAAAGGCTATATCATGGGAAAAGTGGATCATACTCTATTTATCAAGAGAGATGGTAAAGATCATATTGTTGTTCAAATATACGTGGATGATATAATCTTTGGAGCAACCACTGATAAGTTGATAAAAATATTCTCTGAAGAAATGACTAATCAGTTTGAAATGAGTATGATAGGAGAACTTTCATATTTTCTAGGACTTCAAATTAAGCAAATGGATAAAGGTATATTTTTAAATCAGGAAAAATATGCAGATGAAATGCTTAAGAAATTTAATTTTAATGATACAAGGATTCGAGGAACTCCTATGAGTACTTCTTTAAAGTTAGATATTGATGACATAGGAAAATCAATAGATCAAAGAAAATACAGAAGTATGATTGGTTCTTTACTTTATTTGACTGCTAGTAGACCTGATATTATGTTTGTTGTGTGTGTTTGTGCTAGATTTCAATCTAATCCTAAAGAATCACACTCAATTGCAGTTAAAAGAATATTTAGATATATACAAGGAACTAAAAATTTCAGACTGTATTATTCTAAGGATAGTTCAATAGATCTTATAGGATATATTGATGCTGATTATGTAGGATCTAAATCTGATAGAAAGAGTACCAGTGGCACATGTCAATTATTGGAAAATAATTTGGTGTAATGGTTTAGTAAAAAGCAAAACTGTGTAGCACTTTCTACTACAGAAGCTGAATATGTTGCTACTGCACTGTGTTGCACTTAGATTCTATGGATAAGGCAAACTTTAGAAGATTTTGGATTATCTTATGATACAACTGAGATTTATTGTGACAGTAGTTCTGCAATAAATCTTTCCAAAAATCCTGTATTACATTCAAGAGCAAAGCATATAGAGGTTAGACATCATTTTCTAAGAGATAACGTAATTAAAGGAAAAATTAAATTAGAATTTGTGTCTAGTAAAAATCAATTTGCTCATATATTTACAAAACCTCTAGACGAAAATACATTCTACAACATTAGATTAAATTTGGGTATTTGTAGGCTATGTGATGTGTAAAATGCTTAAACTCCACATAAAAAGATAAATAGTATTGATGATGTTGTTCACCTCATAGATATTATCATAAATATCTAAAGTAATATCTAAACTGCTGCTTAAGATACTATGTATTTATTGTAAAATCATAGTAGTATCTTATTGATTTTAAGTAGTTTATCAATTTTAATGGTTTTTACAATTTTAAGTGGAAGTGTAAATGAAAAATATTAAATACTTCTGACATTCTGAAATTTTGATTAAGTGTTTTCTTTGAATCAAGGAAAGTGCATATGATCATGCATAAATTTGACTTAATTGATTAAACTTGTAGAATAAGTTATATGTAACTCATCTTAAACTTTTAATCAAAAGTATAAGCTTATTGAAACTGATTCATATTCTCAGTAAAATCATAGAAGTAAAAATTGTATGAGATTTGTGTTTTATTGCATCTGTATTAATGGAATACATATATGCTGTACTTAAAATGAAAAGTGCTTACAAAGTGAAAATCTTTGAGAGTTTATTGATCAATTTGATCACGAGCCTTTTGTACTTGAGCAGATAGGTATGTAAGCATTGTTATCCTAAAGAAGGATTCTTTAAATCTGGCAACCTAAGGTCCTGATCAAATCTGGGATTGTTGATTGAAAGCTCATTACACGGGTTCATTAGAAAGCTCTTATATGATTCAAGCTTTTCAAACTAACTTTTAAAAAAAAAAAAAAGGTTTCATTAATTACAGATATCATTGAATCGAATATAGTTTCTACCAATATGACTATTGAGTTATTGAATCAACATTAGTACTTTTGAAAACGTTTATTTGAGATACATTCTTTTATTCTCCTTGAATTAATCATATTGAGTTAAAAGTTGTGTTTTGATTCATATATAGCAAGAGTTGATTCTGGAAATCATTTTTGATGAAGTCAGAATAACGAAAGTTTCTGAAAAGAAAATTTAAAAGTATAGTTATACTTAACATCTATTGTTATACAAGTATATTTTGTATGTTATTGAATATATTAGAAGTATATTTGTAGGGGGAGGATTAACAATGTCCAAACACAGATTAATATAATTCAGAATACAAATCTTGGTTAATCTGACTTAATGTCCTCTTAAAATCTTGATGACATAATTTAAAAAGAAAAACAAACTATTTTAGATTCAAAGGATAGGAATGTTAGAATAGTTTACAATGTTCTCAAGAAAATGATAAGGTATAGCTATTGTGTTGTCTTCGGAAGGAAGCATCTGAAAATTGTTTTAAGTGTACTAACTAGACGTTATGTTAGATAAGGTAACGTGTAAAACTGCCTCTAGACAGCGTTTTACTCATTAGGTTAGTTAACTCAATGAGTTATACTTGAATATTTTAGGTACCTTAATCGAATAAACTTTATTCAATATTTATTTAATATCTAAACCTGACTTCTCTTCACGTTGAGTTATTCCCCTAAAACCTGATTTAAACACTTATTGCACGGGCACTTAGGTTATTTGTAATCTTTGTCAAGAAACTATTTCCCGCTTGTTGCTATTACAACCTACGACGATAGTCTCCAAGTTCTACAAAGGTCGTGGCAGAGGCAAAGGCAAAAGCAAAGGAGATGCAAAAGGAAAAGAAATAGAAACTGATGAAGTTCCACGCACTTGGTTCAAGAAAATATTTCGAGTGGACAAAAGGTTAGCAGAAATTTATAGAGATTACTTCTTTTCTGAAGAAATACTAGATAAAGTTAGACAACAACTTCAACATACTGATGCAAATATTACCTACATGGGAATTCGAAGTAAATATGATAGAGAATACCAAATGAAATGTGCTGAGATTGCATTTTTGGAATAGTATGCAAAATATTTGGAAAAAGGTGTAGGTTCATCAACTAGAATTCCTCAAACTCCTATTAGTGGTACAAGACTACAACCATTTGAGGAAGAGCATAAATCAGCTATCCCTACTCCTTTATATTCACAACAATTAGAATCAAATATTGCTGTTGATAAAAGAAAAGTTGAAAGTCTTCGAAAGGCTATAGCAATAGAGAGTGCCTTTGAAGAACTACAACAGCAAACTTTTATGGCACAATTTGAAAAGAAATCAGCAATACTTGAAGAGGAGAAATAGAAATGTTATAGTAGAAGGAAAGTCAGAAAAATTATGTCTAAGGAAACAAAGTCTATTGAAAAAGGAAAATCAGATGAAAATTTATTTCCACAAGACAATGTATGTCTAGACATTGTACCTTATTGTGCATCTGATAAACTCTTTAGTTCCGAACATACTGAAACTGATGATGATAATGAGACTTTATTTTTCCTTACTAAAAAGCTTGAGAAGAAATACAAGTCAAATATGAGCTCAAGTTTTTCTATTAGTACAAGTCCTGATGATGCAGAAATTGAAAAGTCAAAGCATCAGGCACCTGACATTGAACAAGTTATTGCATATATAATTGAAAATGTTGAGGCAGTAACTAGTTCACAGGCTGAATTGTCTGGAGTAGTAGATATTGAAAATGTTAAGACTCTAGAAGAGCTAAAAGTTAACCAGCCTTCTTTAGAATCTATAGAAGTAGAGTCAGAGAATTCATAGCATGTCTTAATGGAAATATCTATTGAACAAAATGAACAATTACTGACAGATACACCGGCTGCAGAATTTGTGGAAAAATTCAACTCTGAAGATTCTATAGAGACTGAACAGATGAATGTTGAGCATATTGACAATGTTCCTTACATTGTTGAAGCTGAAGAATCAAGCTTACCTGAGCAGCTTCAAGATAATATTTTGACAGAGGAACAAAATGACATTCATTTTGCAGAAGAGATTCCTGAATATGAAATAAATTCAAAATCACAGCTTTAAGTATCACCTTCTTTGTGTATAGTATTACAAATTCAAGGTAATTCAATTCATTTTAGATCTGAAGAAGCATTACAGAAATACAATAATTTCATTATATGTCAAATTCTACATGCTCATCCAATAAAATTCAAAAATTTGATGAAAATAAGAGATCTATTTGAGTTTCAAGGCCTCATTCAATTCTTGCCAATTAGAACGAAATGGAAACAATACAAAGAGCTTATTGTAGCTTTTTATAGCAATTTGGTCAAGAATGACAACATACTAAAAACTCAAATAAATCAACAAGAGTTCACATTATCTCTTGAGTTAATTTTTGAAGTTTTGGGATTAAAGAATGAAGGTGTTGTTACCAACAGATTTGACATGATTAGACAACTGGAATGGAACATTCAATCTTTATCAAAAGTTCCAGATGTATATTCTGAAATGAGATTAATGGAAAATCTGAGTGCAGAGGCAAAGTTCATTGCAAATATATTGCATGCAACTTTATTACAGAGAGTTGGACACAATTTGGAAGTCAGCAAAACTGTTTATATGCAACTTATGGTCTGCTGAATAGAATTCAAATCAATTGGTTTGATGTTTTTATTTCTCAACTACAGCATATGAGTTCAAAGTTATTTTATGGTGATGCTGTATGTAGAATCCTTGTAAGCCAATTGAATTTATCCAATTGGCCCTCTGAAACTAAAGGCATGAGAGCATTTAGTGTAAAAGATTTGCAACGATTCCATCTCATGCATAAACCTCAACGACAACAACAACCTAATTGTATAGACCATATACAACAACAACAAAGTTATTCAGTTCAAGTAGAACAGCAAACCCAACTACCTCCTGACTTAGATGTAGTGCTTAACGACATTAGAAATGATATTAGGCATCTAAGAGATAAAATATGTAATGCTATAAGTGATATACTTAGGAGGGGTTGATAATTGTTTTTGTTTGTTTCTGAATACAAAATGTAATGTTTGTATTCCTTGTTTGATTCATTGAATAATACATTTGTTTCTGTGAATGTATTCTATTCTTATTATTGTTTACAAAAAGAGTTGTTGTAAATATATCTCTTACTATATATATATTCTCTGTAATTATCTTTTTGATTAATGACAAAAGGGGGAGAAATCTTATAAAAAGATGATTATGATTTTAATTGCATATATTATAAAGAGAGATGATATTTAAATGGTTATTGTAATCTGACAGATGATAATTAGAAAACTAATACTTATATAATTATTGACATTTGAAAGTTTTAGTTCTAAGAGGTGAAATTTACACAAACAATAGAAATAAACTTAAGTGAACTTTAGTCAACAAACTTGTTTGTTGAATGAAAAGTTAACCCAACGAAGGTGCTTTGTTGAGTTAAACATATTTCATAATTGATTTAATATGGTTTTGTCATCATCAAAAAGGGGAAGATTGTTGAGTATTTTGTTTTGATGATGTGTGCTGAATGAAAATAATCATATTTGCTCAATTACTATTACTTGTGAAAAGAAATTAAAATCATCAATTAATACAGAAAAAGCTTACTGACATAAATACTTGTCTATATTGGATTTGAAATTATACTAAGTTAATAACTAGTCGTTTCATCGCATTAATTTCTCATTTAACTAAACGTTAAGTTAACGTGTGTTTTTATTGAAAAACATGATATGTTTTAAAGTTATATCTTCTGTATCATGAACAATGCAAGTTTGGACAACTCGTTAAGTTAGAGTTTTTTTCATATAGAGGTCATGTGAGAACTTGTTAAGTTAGAGGCTTAAAGGTTAAAATAGGTCACATGAGAGCTCGTTAAGTTAGTGAGTAAAAGAAGAGACGAACTCGTTAAGTTAGTGTTATATATGTGAAATTATAAGTTACGAATGTTATATTGTATCACGTAAGGTGCACATGTTTAACTCGTTAAGTTAGCATAACTAAACGCGTTGAGTTGCTATATTGAACACTAAGGCAACGCGTTAGGTTAGCGTTATAAACTTAAGTTGTTATTTTTGTACGTGGTAAAATTCTTATTATAAAAATATTTGTTTATTACTGAATTGGTGAGTTAAAGTTTTTCAGAGACTTATAGTCATAACTATCCAAAAGGTAACTTAAGTCATGGTTTCAGGTCACGACACGTGTCTCACTAGTTTTATGGTAAAAAGAGTTTTTCAGAGACTTACAACCGTAATTATCTGAAACTTAAACTGTTTTCGGTGAGTTAGCATTTAACCTTCCAAAAGAAAGGATAAGTTGTTTCGGTGAGTTAGCTACAGTACTTGTCACGTGAAATGGCACATGAGGAACTCGTTAAGTTAGAAACGTTAAGTTAATATCCACTTGTGTTACTCGTTTAGTTAACATTAAAGTAACGACTTCTTATTACACTGATAAAAAAAAAAATTTTGGACGAGAAAGTTTATTTTGCAGGAAATTTTTCAGAGATCCAAGACTGATGATTAAAGAAAATTTGAAATATAAACATGGGTCAGAACGTGTGTTTCGATGAAGGAAAAATAAAAGGCGTGGAGAAGTGGAAAACTGGTAGTGATTAAACATGGAAGATATGCATGAAATAAATATACAGTATAAAAGGCATAGAGTTCTCATTGATCAAACTATTCCTGCACACCAAAAGAAAAATC
The DNA here is from genome assembly GCA_036874045.1 of Cymodocea nodosa. NCBI lineage: Eukaryota > Viridiplantae > Streptophyta > Magnoliopsida > Alismatales > Cymodoceaceae > Cymodocea > Cymodocea nodosa. The sequence goes on along the minus strand of JAZBRI010000003.1, from coordinate 16,123,846 downwards.
TTTTAAGGGATCAAAAACACCTCTTCGGGGAAAATCTCTTAGGTGGAAGAAAATTCAGTGAAGCATAAAAAGGTAAGATTTTCATCACTAAAGATTTGAAGTATCAGAAGAAAACAAATTTGGTGAAAAATAAAAAGACAAGATATTCATCACTGAAGAATTGTTGAAGAAGAAAGATCTCAAATAAGGAGAAATGTTTTAAATTCCATAAATTAGTTTTCTCTATTTGTAGTTATGAAATTGTTTAGATGAAACATGGTATCGATATATAATTGCACCTACAATTTCTGAGGAGAATTGAATTGTATATTGTAATTGAAACCTTGAATAAAAATGATTTTATGAAAACAATGTCTTGACTTGTTTTTGAGTTTTAAAGTTTCAATTATATTCGAAAATATTGAAAATCACAATTCACCCCCCTCTTGTGTAGCCATACGATCCTACAGATGGTGATTTCTTCTTCATTCCACGAGTGAATTCCTACGTGATACGTATAATCATGGTTTTCTTTCGAATGTCCTATTTTTGCAACTACTATAGTGGCATATTAGAAAATAGATGGTCTATAGAGTTACAGATAACTCAACGAACTTCATTCGTTGAATTAACTATAAAACATGTGCAATAAAGAAATAACAAGTTTAGTTGTTTTGGATGGTTACAACTGTAAATATCCGAAACTTATATGCATTTCAGATAGTTAGCACTTAACCTTCCGAAAGATAACTTAAGTCAAGTTTCTAGAACGTGACACATGTCCTCAGGTAGTTTTATGATAAAAAGATATTTCAGATACTTAAAAATCTAACTATCTAATGCTAAGATGCATTTCGGATAGTTACTAGATAACTTACCAAAAATTCACTTAAGTTATATATCAATATTTCAACACGTGTACTTTAGGAAATAATAAAATATTCTTTAATCGTTTAAAGCATAACTGTCTGGTACATGCAATATAACTCTCCAAAATGACAGAAAATTCGGATACTTAGGAATTTCAAATCTTATAATTCACCGATAGTTCAAAAATATACTTAATTAACACTAATTCCTTGAAATTATGCAGATTCTTTCATTAAAGCATATAACAATGCAATTATAACATAATGACTTAATTCTCATATGATAAACTAAATATTATGCAATTAACCATCATTTAACCATTAACATTATGCACTTTTTCATTCTAAACACTTCGCTCATACTTAAATTTTGCTAGTCCCTTAGCAAACTAAGATCTAATTAGTTGGCTTTCTAAAGTGCTAGAATTAATTCTTCATTTTTTCTTTTTTAGAATACATAAATTAGATTACTATATAGATATTCTATATTTTTCAGTAATCTGTTTTAACATTGTTTTCTCCTCTTCAACCTGCAAATATATTTAAAACATATGTAAATTACATACAAAATATATTAGCATCACATAGGTAGTAATTATATTATCATTTTTTCTTCTTTTCAAACATCTGTTATCTTGAATTTTCCAATATGATTTCCAAAATAAATTTCAACTACATATGCATCAAAACACACTCCAATTCAATGTAATTAAAACAAGGAGAATAATGAATTGTATCTTAGATAAACAACTTCAAAAGTCTATTTTAGATTCATACTTCAGTTATCTTAGATAACTGAAAATATACTTGATTCAAAAGATATCTGTATTTCACAAAACACTTTTATCTTTTCAGAACAGTATATGCATATTTGTACTTTAAAAGTTAATTTGAAAATCTTGAATCATACAAGAGTTTTCTAGTGTACCCTTGTATCGAGCTTTCAGTCAACAATCCTAGATCTGATCAAGATCTTAGGTTGCCAAATTTAAAGAGTCCTTTTTCAGGTCAGCAATCCTTACATACCTATCTACTCAAGTACAAAAGGCTTGTGATCAAACAAGTCAATAAACTCTCAAAGTTTTTCTCTTTTTTTCTTCTTCTTTTTTTTCTTTTCAACACAGTATATATATATATTTCATTAATACAGATGCAATAAAACACAAATCTCATATAATCCTACTTCTATTATTTACTGAAAATATGAATCCATATCGATAAGCTCATACTTTTCTGTAATTTAATAAGATCTACACATAAATCATTCTACAAGTTTAATCAATTAAATTAAATGTATCCTTGATCATATGTATTTCATTTAATCCAAAAATCAACATTTTAGCTCTTTTAGGATTTGAAATAATTTACTGAGTTTCAATTAAGCATTCTGATTTCTTTTTAAAATCGTGAAACTGTTAAATTCATAAAATTCAGCAAAAACATAAGATTTGTATAAATAGTAAAATTTTGTAACATCTTATATAAGATTTTAAATATAACATTCGAGCAGTTACAGTGCTTAAAAATTTGATAGTCTCAATTATCGAATAGTTACAGGAAATTTCGGTTAGTTACAATAAATTCATTAAAATTTTTTTAATTTCCATAGGAATTTGCAACACCATTCTAAATCCTCTAATTAACAAAATTACTTGGCTTTTAATCTAATTACCTCTCCCCCATACCTACATTTTGCATTATCATTAATGTAAAAGATTTTATAATAAACACAGTAATTATTAGTAGGCATGAATATTGTTTAGTTGACTTAGCACCTATCTCAATGAACTTAATTCGTTGAGTTAATGAATAACTCCACGAACTGAGTTTAAATGTAAATTCAAGATAAGTTATCAATTATATACCTTGTTCTTTTGTATCTCCTTCAATATCTTTCGACTTTTGATTCTGAAAAGCTTTTCATTCACAAATAAAAGTAAAATATATAACAAAATAACAAAACATAAATGTTAAATCAGTGTCTTGTGTGGAACCCAGGCTCCTATGCCTTTGGTGGCTCACAAGCAAGTCAGTTGGTTTCCTAGAACAAATACCAACAAACTGGATTGATATTTTGTTTTTCTTTTCTTATAAAATAAAACTAAAACTAAAATTTTTTCTTTCTTCTCTTTTTTTCTAAAAATAAATACAGAGTATACACAACATTAAAAGTACAGAATCACAATTTAAGAACATGATTGAAAAGTAGTAACAAATGGAATAATCGTGTAGGTCCAAGCAAACTTTTTAGGCATAATTCTTTTGGCTATTATTTCTATTTTAATGTAGTTTACTTTCCTTTTTAACTTGTAAACTTGTAGTATGTTATGAATACTAAATATAAGTGTATTTCCATTAATAAATTGAAATGCAAAAAGGGATCCTTTTCTATTCCAAGATAATGTAGTTGTTTCTATTTCTACATCTATTTCAATATATTCCTCTTCCCACTTCTATTCATTTAGGTCTTTCATAATACATATTTGAAATTTCCTCAATTCATCCCACCATCTTATCAAACATAAAGTAGGATCATCATATTCATTATACCACATTTCTAATTGAATTTTATCATATTCTGTAGACGGTGGTTTAGCTATATCACTTGGTATAAGCAATATTTCTATAAAGTCGTCATCATAACTATCTATGCTTACTATGTATAAATTAGATCTAAATGCAACTAATATATCTGACACTAAATATATATATCCATCAAGTATAATATGTATGTTGTTAATTAATGTTTTCTGTCCTAGATATATCATAATATTTTCAGTCCAAGATCTATTTAGAAAATTATACACACTTAAGCATAAATCTTCATCCCAATTTCTAGTTGGCCTCAAGTAATACAATTTTTTAGGAATGGTTGAATTTTTATCAAAAAATGTTAAAGCTGACTCACAATTTTCAATTGGTACTTCAAATCTATTAGGCCTTCCTATATTCCATTCTTCTCTAGTGATAGGATTTCTAATCAAAATATTAGGTAACAAAATTGCATACCTTGGTTTGGTTCTGTAAATAATTAATCCTTCATCTATCCCCATAATATGATCTATTCCTTCTAATGTATTGGGTGGAATTCCAGTAGTTTCTTCCATATTCAGATATTCATAGCCGATTGAACTACGATTAAACGACTTCCATAAAAATCCATCTCTAATCTTAGTCATTTTTGCAGCTTGTAGTCCATGAAAATATTTTTCTCTATTACAGTCTTTAATTTCTTTTGATACACAACAGAATCTGCACAGATCTTTAGCTAATAAGTTACTCAATACTTCCCTTAGTGCATCTAGTGGTAATTTCATCAATTCCATTTGTTGTGATTTTGTAGAAACATAAACAAAAATTTATAGAGATAAAATCAACATAGCTACTTACTCTCGTGGAGTTAGGTCATAACTCAATGGACTAAGTTATACTTACTATAATTAAACTTACATTTTTTTTCTTTTTATATTTTTTTATACTTACTATATTATACATAATTGCTTTAGTTATACTACTTCATTCAGCTTTCCTCCCATAGGAGGTATCAATTTCATTAGCAATTCTGTTGACAAGATTAAGTACTGCTTGCATTAGCAATCCTCTAGTAGGTCTAACTTCTATTAATTCCTTCTGTCTAGGGGGTATATTTCTATTCATATTTTGATTTTGAATGACAGTATTTCCAAATACAATATCTAAACGATTGTTTAATTGTTGAATTATCTTTTCTAACTTCTCTATTCTAGATCCTTGTTCAATTAATGCTTCATAACTTATATTTTTATCATTTATATTTTCTCCTCCCTGGAAATTGTTATTTCTCCAAGATAGATTCGAGTGATTTCTCCAATTCAGGTTATAAGAATTTCCAAAGTTATCTTTCTGGTTCCTAACATAAATAATATCTAAATCATTAATGTTTGCATTCTTTTGTGCTAGTTTTTGATTTAGTGATAACTCTTCTATTTTCTTTGTTAATTCAGTTAATTTAACTTCAAGCATAGTGCTTGAATTTATTTCATGCATTCCCCTTGGCAATATTCTTTTATCTGTAATAGCTTCAGCTGAGTTTTCTCACTGTGTAGTTCTTTTTGCAAAGTTTTCTAAGTATGCCTGTGTTTCTTCACTACACAGTTTTAAAAATCCATTTTGATAAGTAGATTCTAATAAAGATTTCATAGACCTAGGTGCAGGTATAAATGTTATGTCAAGTGATATATTTGCATCCTTAGGATTAGAAGGCTTAATCCCTACTATCACTGATAGAGGAAGTCATTTTTGTAATAGAAGTTTTGAAGCCTTAATGAAGAAATATGGAGTAAATCACAAAATTGCAACATCATATCATCTACAAACAAGTGGACAAGTAGAAAGTGCAAACAAACAAATTAAGTTAATCTTAGAAAAAGTAGTAAATCCTACTAGAAAAGATTGGGCTAACAGATTAATAGATGCACTTTGGGCTTATAGAACTGCTTATAAGACAAGCTTAGGTATGTCACCTTTTAGGCTAGTATATGGAAAAAGTTGTCATTTACTAGTTGAAATTGAACATAAAGCTTATTGGGCATTAAAAACTCTGAACATTAATTTAAATTTACCAGCTGAAAATAAGAAAATCCAATTGATTGAACTAGAAGAATTTAGGAATGAAGCTTATTAGAAAATTGTAAGAGAAAAAGGGAAAATGAAGTTTTGGCATGACAAGAAAATTATTCCAAAAAGCTTTGAAATAGGACAAGAAGTATATCTTTACATGACTAGACTCCAAAACCATCTAGGGAAATTAAGATCTAAATGGGCAGGACCTTACATAATTCGAAATATTTATTCCTATGGGGCGGGGCTATTGAAATTGAAAATCCTAAAAATCAGAATATATTTAAAGTAAATGGACAAAGACTTATACCTATTTTAAAAATACCAAAAAGTTCCTTTTGAATTATAGAAGAAGTAGGAGTAGAGGACTACTCGAGCATTACATAGTAAGAAATTATCTAAGTGTTTGTTTTATAAATAAAAAAAAACTTATTTAAACATAGTCACGATTCAATTTAAAGAAATTATCGGTTTTACTAAAACATATATTAAAAGAAAAAATCGTTGCGGTTCAACTAACAGGATCCATCGATTTGACCAAAACATAAAAAAAAGAATCTATATATTATATTAAGTAAAAATGTCAGTTTTACCGAAGCATAGTATTAGTTCAATCGGTAAGAAAAAAAGAGAGTATTTAATTTCTATTCAATTGAAAAATATAATAGTTTGACCGAAAGGCTAAAATGTTGAAAAATTAAGAGTCAGTTAGACCGAAAATTCTTCGGTCTTAACCAAAGTAACAATTATTATTATAAGTTATTTTTATTAGTTATAACTTTACGAAAAGTCCATTGAGTTATGCTTAACTCAATGAACTTACTTCGTTGAGTCTAGGATAAGTTAACGAACTTACCCCGTTGAGTTAATTATAACTCAATGGAGTACGGTAGTTAAGTCCATGAACTTAGTCTGTGGAGTTAACTGTAACTCCACGGAGAGGTAGATGAGAGAGCGAGAGTTTGCTTGGGAAATTGACCCGATTACCTGCTTAAACTTAAGGCTTATTTATACTAAAACTTAGGATTTGGGGGCATTATCCATAGAATCATTTAGAACTTAGAACAGTAGAGATTAGAGTGATTCTGTTCCGTTTCGTAACTCCACGATGACAAAGATGACACCAGAATTCTGAGAGGACATAGTTGACATGTCAGAATTTCTTAAAGATTTGGAAGAATGGCACACAAAGTAGAAGATCAAAAATACAACGAGGGAAAAAGAACTACAAAAGGTAGAATCTGACCTTTTCTTCTAGAGAAAAGTTTTGGTAGATTTAGGCATAAAAATACCTCAGATTATGAAATGAGAATTAAAGTAGCAACGGAAGTTGATGTAAATAGAGAGAGAAAAATCAGACCAAATAATGAAGTTGCCCTAGAATTGATCCAACGTAAATCCCAACTATGGTTCAAAAGACGCATAGGTGGACATGCTCAATGGGCAATCTGGGAGCAACAAAGGAAAGGAATTGAAGAATAGGCCACTAAAGAACAACTGGAAGAGTCGAATACTGAAAGACCAATTACTAAGGAACAACAGTTAGGACCATCCATTCCACCGCCAAGGTCGTTAGAAAGAGCAACATTTTTGGGGCCATCTACGCTAGAGGAATGGAAAGAATTTGCAGAGCTAGTGAAAGTTGCTAAGAGCCAAGGAAATTCTGAAGATATGGTTGTGGCAAAATCTCATTTACTTTATGATGCACTCTACAGGAAAAGGGTCGAAGAAAAGTTGAAGGCCCAATACAAAATTAAAGTTGAACAGCATTAGGAAGTAGCTAGATCAATGGCTGCAAGAGAAGTTGAAGTTGGTCCTTCGAGACCAGCAATTATAGAAAAAGTTAAACAAGAAGAGCTAGTACCTATGGCTTGAGGGCCTGTAGAGCCTATTTTTGTATATTTAATCTCAAAAGAAAAAGAAGAAGATCAGGCACAATTAATTAAAAGAAGGAAAGGAAAAAAGATAATGCTTGAACATCAAGATGAGATTTAAATCTAAAATGCAAATATCAATAGGGCCTGCAGAGCCAATTTTTGTAAACCTACTATTCGATTTTGAGGAGGAGCAAAAGCAGCAGCAGCAAGAGCAAAGAGGAGAAGGAAAACAAGCTGAAATTAATCTACAGCCTATACAAACAAAAAGAACAAAAATTAGGGTAGAAGATGATTTGCCCGTGACTCCATCCCAATCTGCCACAAGATTAGAAAGGACAGTGACAATGCAAATTGGTAGTTAGGAGGAAGAAGAAAGAGAAGAAGCTGAACAAGTACTCATTGAACAAGAAAGGAATGACTCAACAAATTCCACTGAAGAGGGAGAAACTCTTCAGCAATTAATTGAAAGAATTCAAGATAGAGAGGAGAGTTCTTCCAGCTCTCCACCAAAGATAGAAGCAGAAGCAAAAATGCAGGAATCTCTAGAGCATTCCCAACCAATTCAAGTTTAGCAAATGGAAGAGGAAATTCAAGAGCAAACTCCTCTAGAGCAATAAATTCAAATTCTTGACCCGACTAAAGCAACAATTTTGAATGAAGAATACTTTTGGAGTTAGGAAGCATATAATAAATATCAAGAGATTAGGGGTTATGACATTATATATAATAGATCAGTAAATTGGGATGGTATGCAAGAAATTAAGGATTTATTTGAGTTCTAGGGTTTACTGCAATTTATTTCTCAACAGAGAGGGCATGTAGTGTATGAGAATCTAGTGCCCTACTTCTATGCCAATTTAAGAGAAGAAGAAAGTGGATTAATTTCCAACATGGAGCAAGTTGATGTACAGATAACACCAAAGCTTCTCCACAACATTTTAGGATTGAGAAATGAAGGGAAAGAAATTATGGAAAGCACAACTACCATTGAGTGGACAAAATGGAAAATCAAGGATAGTTTAGCTATCAATCTTGGTGTGCCATTATTAAACAAACTGAAACACTTAAATGGGAAAGCACACATGATAGCTAACATTTTGATTAAAAATGTCTACCAACGACAAGGCCATGATATTAAGTCAGTTTGTCAAATGAGCCACATATGTAGTTGTCAATAGAATCCAAGTTAACTAGTGTCAAGTCTTCTTGTCCAAGATAAAATCTACAATGAAGAAATTATTTTATGGAGATTTGATACCTATACTTATGGGGGACAGTATTGACTTCACGAGATGGACATCTAAAAGGATAAAATTAAGAGCTATTTCAAGTGAAGGAATACAGAAACTACAATGTTGCAGCTGTTGAAGTATCTGTACCTTCTAAAGACATTATTAGAATTGTAGAGAGGATAAATCAATTAGAGCAACAATTAGAAAAACTCTAGAAGGAAGTAGATGAACTTAGGAAGAAAAATTAAATTGTATTGTTCATGTACTTATACTTATATTTGTATGGAAAATATCTAATTGAATGTAAATGTAAATTATTCATATAAATGAATGAATGTTTTTTAGATGTTTTACATTCGTGTTTGAGAATGAATGATGTAATGGATGAACTATCTTGAATATTATATAACTGTTTAAACAATGTGCAAGATTGTTTAAAAGATTTACAAATTTTTTGAATGATGATTAAATGCATGATGTTTGGTTAATGCTTGAACATATCTGCATGCTAAAAAGTAAAATGTAAATTCTACATAATAGGAAATGAACTACAAGTTAAATATATATATAATGTTCAGATTTAAATGAGTTTTAATTAGAACACTGCATTAATGACATGTATTTAACTTTATTTAAGTTGACAAAATGCAGCAAAGAAAAAAATAAAGAAGTTAATATGAGGAGTAAGTTTTAGAAAATTTGCTAAGTTAACTCAATGGAGTAAGTCCGTTGAGTTAACCTTAACTCCACGAAGTCAATAATAAAATATAAGGTTACTTCGTTGAGTTAACTGTAACTCAACGAAGTTAGTCCGTGGAGTTAGAAATTGTAACCAAATCTAGTCCGTTGAGTTAACTATAACTCAACAAGGTTAGTTCGTGGATTAAGCTAAACGGTTATTCTTTTAGCCACAAACGAAACTTCGTGGGTTTAGCGGTTACTGAAATTTGAAATTAGAAGTGAAACATGTATCTATAAAAATAGGAACCATACTGCACGTTACAAGACACGTTCTTGCAACGAGATTCATTTGCCTTATAGACGTGCATTATAAATATAGAATAGAATGTTATTTTCGAGTTACCAACACTTTTGAAAGAAAAGAAAATTCGATGGGGAACTAGAAGGAGAAGCAGCTGATTCAACTTCATCCGTCAACAACTATTTACTGAAAACAAAGCTTCAGACTAGTATGTAATTAAACTTCTGCTATTTTACTTTATGTTAAGAGTTTATGAGCACATGGATTTGTTCTCCTAGCACTAAACAATTAGTAAGAACACCTACACAAGATTATTCAACATAGAGGCATACTAAAATATTTTCTGAATTAGACTTTAACAAAATCCTTAGGGGTGTAGCTAACCTTTCTTTAAAAGAGAACGAAGATATGGCTGCTCTAGTAGAAAAACCATTAGGGGAAATTCTGTATCCTGAATTAGTTGATGAACCTTCATGTATTTGATTGCCAAACTTTCAGGGAGATAGGTTTGAACTAAAATCTAATTATATTAGTCAATTACCACATTTTCATGGATTAGAAAGAGAGGATACCTATTATTTCCTTAGAGAATTTAACAAAGTTTGTCAAATGATGAAAATGCCAAACATGAGTATTGATGCTATTAAACTTACATATATCCTTTTTGCTTTAAAAGACACAGCTAAGAGATGGTTATATACTTTGTCACCTAATTCAATTTCTGCATGGACTGAGTTTTGCCCTATTTTTCTAAAAAAATATTATCCAACACATCAAGTGATTAAAAAGAAAAAGGAAATATTAATTTGTAGCCAAAAATAGGGAGAATCATTCTGGAAATATTTTGAAAGATTTAAAGATTTGCTAACTCAATGTTCACATCATACAATGAGTAAAGCACAATTAATAGGTATAATTTATGAAGGCATAAATGTTTCAACGAAATCTTTATTAGAATCTACTTGAATGGATTTTTAAAACTATGTAGTGAAGAAGCATGGGTATATTTAGAAAACTTTGCAAAAAGAACTACACAGTGGGAAAACTCGGCTAAACTTATTACAGATAAAAGAATATTGCCAAGGGGAATGCATGAAATAGATTCAAGCACTATGCTTGAAGTTAAATTATCTGAATTAACAAAGAAAATAGAAGAGTTATCATTAAATCAAAAACTAGCAGAAAATAATGCAAACGTTAATGATTTAGATATTATTTATGCTAGAAACCAGAAAGATAACTTTGGAAATTCTTATAACCCTAATTGGAGAAATCACCCAAATCTATCTTGGAGAAACAACAATTTCCAAGGAGGAGAAAATATAAATGACAAAAATATAAGTTATGAAGCATTAATTAAACAAGGATCTAGAATAGAGAAGTTAGAAAAGATAATTCAACAATTAAACAATTGTCTAGATCTTGTATTTGGAAATGTTGTAATTCAAAATCAAAATATGAATAGAAATATACCCCCTAGATAGAAGGAATCAATAAAAGTTAGACCTATTGGAGGATTGCCAATGCAAGTAGTATCTAACCTTGTCAATAGAACTGTTAATGAAATTGATACCTCCTATAGGAGGGAAACTGAATGAAGTAGTATAACTTAAGTAACTATGTATAATATAGTAAGTAGAAAAAGATTTTTAAAAATATATATATATAAGTTTAATTATAGTTAGTAATATCGTAGAGTTATTACTTAACTCAACAAACTTAGTCCGTTCGTTGAGTTATGACCTAACTTCACGAGGGTAAGTAAGTGGTTATGTTGATGTTATCTCTGTAAATTTTTGTTTATGTTTTTACGGAATCACAATAGATGGAATTGATGAAATTACCACTAGATGCATAAAGGGAAGTACTGAGTAACCTGTCAGCTAAAGATCTGTGCAGATTGTGTTGTGTATCAAAGGAAATCAAAGACTATGTTAGAGAAAATTATTTTCATAGACTACAAGCTGCAAAAATGACTAAGATTAGAGATGGATTTTTATGGAAGTCATTTAATCGTAGTTTAATCAACTATGAATATCTGAATATGGAAGAAAATGCTGGAATTCCACCCAATACACTAGACGGAATAGATCATATTATGGGGATAGACAGAGGATTAATTATCTACAGAACCAAACCAAGGTATGTAATTCTGTTACTTGATATTTTGATTAGAAATCCTATCACTAGAGAAGAATGGAATGTAGGAAGGCTTAATAGATTTGAAGTACCAATTGAAAATTGTGGGTCAGCTTTAACATTTTTTGATAAAAATTTGACCATTCCTGAAAAATTATATTACTAGAGACCAACTAGAAATTGAGATGAAGATTTATGCTTAAGTGTGTATGATTTTCTGAATAGATCTTGGACTAAAAATATTATGATCTATCTAGGATAGAAAGCATTAATTAACAACATACATATCATACTTGATGGATATATATATCTAGTCACAGATATATCAGTTGCATTTAGATCTGATTTATGCATAGTAAGCATAGATAGTTGTGATGATGACTTTATAGAAATATTGCCTATACCGAGTGATATAGCTAAACCACCATCTACAGAATATGATAAAATTTAATTAGGAATGTGGTATAATGAATATGATGATCCTACTTTATGTCTAATCAGATGGTGGGATGAATTGATGAAATTTCAAATATGGATTATAAAAGACCTAAAGGAATGGAAGTGGGAAGAGGAATATATTGACATATATGTAGAAATAGAAGCAGCTACATTATCTTGGAATAGAAGAGGATCTTTTTCTGCATTTCAATCCATTAATGGAAATACACTCATATTTAGTATTGATAACATATTGCAAGTTTACAAGTTAAAAAGGAAAGCGGACTACATTAAAATAGAATTAATAACAAGAAGAATTATGCCTAAAAAGTTTGCTTGGACTGACACGTTTATTCCATTTGTTACTACTTTTCAATCATGTTCTTAAACTGTGATTCTATGCTTTAATGTTGTGTGTATTCTGCATTTATTTTTAGAAAAAGAAACAAAGAAAAATTTGAGTTTTAGTTTTATTTTATAAGAAAAGAAAAACAAAATATCAATCCAATTTGTTGGTATTTGTTCTGGGAAACCATCTGGCTTGCTTGTGAGCCACCAAAGGCATAGGAGCCTAAGTTCCACACAAGACATTGATTTAACAAATTTTTTTTTGTTATTTTGTTATATATTCTGCTTTTATTTGTCAATGAAAAGTTTTTTAGAATAAAAAATTGGAAGATATTGAAGGAGACGTAAAAGAACAAGGTATGTAATTAATTGTAGGATCGTATGGCTACACAAGAGGGGGGTGAATTGTGTATTTTTAATATTTTTTGAAATATAATTGAAACTTTAAAACTCAAAAACAAGTCGAGACATTGTTTTCATAAAATCATTTTTATTCAAGGTTTCAATTACAATATACAATTCAATTCTCCTCAGAAATTGTAGATGCAATTATATTTCGATATCATATATCATCTATACAATTTCATAACTACAAACAGAGAAAACTAATTTACGGAATTTAAAACTTTTCTTCCTGTTTGAGATCTTTCTTCTTCTTCTTATTCTTCTTCAGCAATTCTTTAGTGACGAATATCTTGTCTTTTCATGCTTCACCGAATTTGCTTTCTTCTGATACTTCAAATCTTTAGTGACGAAAATCTTACCTTTTTATGCTTCACTGAACTTTCTTCACTTAAGAGATTTTTCCTAAAGAGGTGTTTTTGATCCTTGAAAAAGATTTTTCTTTTGGTGTGCAGGGATGGTTTGATCCTTGAAAAGACTTTTCTTTTTGGTGTGCAAGGATGGTTTGATCCTTGAAAAGATTTTTCTTTTTGTGTGCAAGGATAAATTGATCAATGAGAATTCTATGCCTTTTATACTGTATCTTCATTTCATGCATATCCTTCACGTTTAACCACTACCAGTTTTCCACTTCTCCACGTCTTTTCTTTTTCCTTCATCGAAACACACAAGTTCTACCCCACGTTTATATTTCGAATTTTCTTTAATCATCAGTCTTGGATCTCTAAAAAATTTCCTGCAAAATAAACTTTCTCGTCCAAAAATTTTTCATTAGTGTAATAAGAAGTCGTTACTTTAATGTTAACTAAACGAGTAACACAAGTATATATATAACTTAACGTTTCTAACTTAACGAGTTCCTCATGTACCATTTCACGTGACAAGTACTGTAGCTAACTCAACGAACTAAGTCTGTGGTGTTATGCTATCTCAACGAACCATCTCCGTTGTGTTATGGTAACTCAATGAACCATTTCCGTTGTGTTATGATATCTCAACGAACCAGTAATAAACAAATGTATTTATAATAAGAATTTTACCACGTGCAAAAATAACAACTTAAGTTTATAACGCTAACATAACGCGTTGCCTTAGTATTCAATATAGCAACTCAACGCGTTTAGTTATGTTAACTTAACGAGTTAAACATGTGCACCTCACGTGATACAATACAACATTCGTAACTTATAATTTCACCACATGTATAACACTAACTTAACGAGTTCGTCTCTTCTTTTACTCACTAACTTAACGAGTTATCACGTGACCAATTTTAACCTTTAAGCCTCTAACTTAACGAGTTCTCATGTGACCTCTATACAAACAAAACTCTAACTTAATGAGTTGTCTAAACGTGCACTGTTCATGATACAGAAGATATAACATTAAAACATATCATGCTTTTCAATAAAAACACACGTTAACTTAATGTTTAGCTAAATGAGAAATTAATGCAACGAAACGACTAGATATTAACTTCAGATCCAATACAGACAAGTATTTATATCAGTAAGCTTTTTCTGTATTAATTGATGATTTTAATTTCTTTTCACAAGCAATAGTAATTGAGGAAATATGATTATTTTCATTCAGCACATATCATCAAAACAAAAATACTCAACAATCTCCCCCTTTTTGATGATGACAAAACCATATTAAATCAATTATAAAATATGTTTAACTCAACAAAGCACCTTCGTTGGGTTAACTTTTAATTCAACAAACTTGTTTGTTGACTTAAGTTCACTTAAGCTTATTTCTATTGTTTGTGTAAATTTTACCTCTCAGAACAAAAACTCTCAGATGTCAATAATTATATAAGTATCAGTTTTCTAATTATCATCTGTCAGATTACAATAACCATTTAAATAGCATCTCCTTTTATAATATATATATGTAATTAAGATCATAATCATCTTTTTATAATATTTCTCTCCCTTTTTGTCATTAATCAAAAAGATAATTACAGAGAATATATATATATATATAAGAGATATAATTACAACAACTCTTTCTGTAAACAAGAATAATAATTGAAGACATTTACAAAAAAATGTATTGTTCAATCAAATCAAATAAGTAATACAAACATTACATTTTGTATTCAGAAACAAACAAAAATAGTTATCGACCCCTCCTAAGTATATCACTTATAGCATTACATATTTTATCTCCTAGATGCCTAATATCATTTCTGATGTCGTTAAGCACTGCATCTAAGTCAGGAGGTAGCTGGGTTTGCTGTTCTGCTTGAACTGAATAACTTTGTTGTTGTTGTTGTTGTATATGGTCTGTATCAGGTTGTTGTTGTTGTTGTCGTTGAGGTTTATACATGGCCTAGAATTTTTGCAAATCTTTGACACTAAATGCTCTCATGCCTTTAGTTTCAGAGGGCCAGTCAGATAAAGTCAATTGGCTTGCAAGGATTCTATATACAGCATCACCATAAAATAACTTTGAACTCATATGCTGTAGTTGAGAAGTGAAAACATCAAACCAATTGATTTGAATTCTATTCAGCAAGCTATAAGTTGCATATAAACAACTTCTGCTGACTTCCATATTGTGTCCAACTCTCTGAAATAAATTTGCATGCAATATATTTGCAATAAACCTTGCCTCTACATTCAGATTTTCCATTAATCTCATTTCAGAATATACATTTGGAATTTTTGATAAAGACTGAATGTTCCATTCTAGTTGTCTTATTATGTCAAATCTATTGGTAACAACAACACCTACATTCTTTAATCCTAAAACTTCAAAAATTAACTCAGGAGACAACATAAACTCCTGTTCATTTATTTGAGTTTTCAAAAAATTTCCATTCTTGTCGAGATTGCTATAAAAAGCTGCAATAAGCTCAGTGTATTGCTTCCATTTCGTTCCTACTGGCAAGAATTTAATGAGGCCTTGAAACTCAAACAGATCTCTTATTTCCATCAAATTTCTGAATTTTATTGGACGAGCATGCAGAATCTGATATGTAATCAGATTATTGTATTTCTGCAAAGCTTCTTCAGATCTAAAATGAATTGCATTACCTTGAATTTTTAATTTTGTACACAAAGAAGGTGATACCTGAAGCCGTGATTCAGAGTTTAATTCATCTTTTGGAACCTCTTCTTCAAAATGAATGTCATGTTGTTCCTCTTCCAAAATATTATCTTGAAGCTGCTCAGGTAAGCTTGATTCTTCAGCTTCAACAGTGTTAGGAACATTGTCAATATGCTCAACATTCATCTGTTCAGTCTCTATAGAATGTTCAGAGTACAATTTTTCTACAAATTCTACAGTTGGTGTATCTGTCTGTAATTGTTCATTTTGTTCAATAGATATTTCCATTGATTCATGCTGTGAATTCTTAGACTCTGCTTCTATAGATTCTATAGAAGGCTGGTTAACTTTTAGCTCTTCTGAAGTCTTAACATTTTTAATATCTGCTACTCCAGATAATTCAGCCTTTGAACTAGTTACTGCCTCAACATTGTCAATTATATCTACAATAACTTGTTCAATGTCAGGTGCTTGATGCTCTGATTTGTCAATTTCTGCATCATCAGGACTTGTACTAATAGAAAAACTTGAGCTCATATTTGACTTGGATTTCTTCTCAAGTTTTCTAGCAAGGGAAAATAAAGTCTCATTATCTTCATCAGTTTCAGTGTGTTTGGAACTGATGAGTTTATTAGATGCACAATAAGGTACAATGTCTAGACAAACGTTGTCCTTTGGAAATAAATTTTCATCTGATTTTCCTTTTTCAATAGACTTTGTTTCCTTAGACATAATTTTTCTGACTTTCCTTCTTCTATAACATTTTTGTTTCTCCTTTTCAAGTATTGCTGTTTTCTTTTCAAATTGCTTTATAAAAGTTTTCTGCTTTAATTCTTCTAAGGCACTTTCTATTGCAACGGCCTTTCGAAGACTGTCAACTTTTGTTTTGTCTACAGCAATATCCGATTCTACTTGTTTTGAATATAAATGAGTAGGGATAGCTGATTCATGCTCTTCCTCAAATGCATGTAGTCTTGTACCATTTATAGGAGTTTGAGGAGTTCTATTTGATAAACCTACACATTTTTTCAAATATTTTGCATACTATTCCAAAAATGCAATCTCAGCACATTTCATTCTGTATTCTCTATCATATTTACTTCGAATACCCATGTATGTAATACTTGCATCAGTATGTTGAAGTTCTTGTCTAACTTCATCTAATATATCCTGAGAAAAGAAGTAATCTCTATAAAGTTCTGCTAACCTTTTGCCCACTCGAAATATTTTCTTGAACCAAGTACGTGGAACTTCATCATTCTCTATTTCTTTTCCTTTTGCATCTCTTCTGCTTTTGCCTTTTCCTCTGCCACGACCTTTGTAGAACTTGGAGACCATCGTCGCAGGTTGTAACAGCAACAAGCGGGAAAGATTTTCTTGACAAAGTTTACAAATAACCTAAGTCCCCGTGTGATAAGTGTTTAAATAGGGTTTTTAGGCGTATAACTCAACGTGAAGAGAAGTCGGGTTTAGAAATTAAATAAATATTGAATAAAGTTTATTCAATCAAGGTACCCGAAATATTCAAGTATAACTCGTTGAGTTAACTAACCTAACGAGTAAAACGCTGTCTAGAGGCAGTTTTATACATTACCTTATCTAACATAACGTCTAGTTAGTACACTTAAAACAATTTTCGGATGCTTCCAACTGAAACGTTCCGAAAACACACATGCTAAACTTAACATTATCTTGAGAACATTGTAAACTATTTGAACATTTTGTCCTTTGAATCTAAAATAGTTTTTTTTAAATTATTTCATCAAGATTTTAAGAGGACATTAATTCAAATTAACTAAGATTTGTATTTTAAATTATATTAATCTATTTTTGACATTTTTAATGCTCCCCCTACAAATATACTTCAAATATATTCAATCAAAATACAAAATATACTTGTAGTGACAATAGATGTTAAGTATAACTATACTTTTACATTTTCTTTACAGAGACTTCCGTTATCCTGACATCATCAAAAATGATTTCCAGAATCAATTCCTACTGTATATGAATCAAAACACAACTTTGAACTCAATTCGATTAATTCAAGGAGAATAAAAGAATGTATCTCAAATAAACGTTTTCAAAAGTACTAATGTTGATTCAATAAATCAGTAGTCATATTGGTATAAACTATATGCGATTCAAAGATATCTGTAATTAATGAAACAACTTTTTCTTTTCAAAATAGTAAATATTGATCATTTTCTTTAAAAGTTAGTTTGAAAAGCTTGAATCATACAAGAGCTTTCTAATGTACCCGTGTAATGAGCTTTCAGTCAACAATCCCAGATCTGATCAGGACCTTAGGTTGCCAGATTTAAAGAATCCTTTTTGAGGACAACAATCCTTACATACCTATCTACTCAAGTACAAAAGGCTCATGATCAAACTGATCAATAAACTCTCAAAGATTTTTACTTTGTAAGCACTTTTCATTTTAAGCATAATATATATGTATTCCATTGATACAGATGCAATAAAACACAAATCTCATATAATTTTTACTTCTATGATTATACTGAGAATATGAATCAGTTTCAATAAGCTTATACTTTTTAT
This sequence comes from Cymodocea nodosa, assembly GCA_036874045.1. Classification (NCBI taxonomy): domain Eukaryota; kingdom Viridiplantae; phylum Streptophyta; class Magnoliopsida; order Alismatales; family Cymodoceaceae; genus Cymodocea; species Cymodocea nodosa. Next base: position 16,105,362 of record JAZBRI010000003.1, on the reverse strand, counting down.
TAACAGTTTAAGATGAGTTACATATAACTTATTCTACAAGTTTAATCAATTAAGTCAAATTTATGCATGATCATATGCATTTTCCTTGATTCAAAGAAAACATTTAATCAAAATTTCAGAATGTCAGAAGTATTTAATGTTTTTCATTTACACTTCCACTTAAAATCGTAAAAACTATTAAAATTGATAAACTACTTAAAATCAATAAGATACTACTATGATTTTATAATAAATGCATAGTATCTTAAGCAGCATTTTAGATATTACTTTAGATATTTATAATAAGTATATAATATCTATGAGGTGAACAACATCATCAATAATATTTATCTTTTTATGTGGAGTTTAAGCATTTTACACATCACATAGCCTACAAATACCTAAATTTAATCTAATGTAGCAGAATGTATTTTTGTCTAGAGGTTTTGTAAATATATCAGCTAATTGATTTTTACTAGACACAAATTCTAATTTAATTTTTCCTTTAATTACGTTATCTCTTAGAAAATGATGTCTAACCTCTATATGTTTTGCTCTTAAATGTAATACAGGATTTTTGGAAAGATTTATTGCAGAACTACTGTCACAATAAATCTCAATTGTATCATAAGATAATCCAAAATCTTCTAAAGTTTGCCTTATCCACAGAATTTGAGTGCAGCACAGTGCAGCAGCAACATATTCAGCTTCTGTAGTAGAAAGTGCTACCCAGTTTTGTTTTTTACTAAACCATGACACCAAATTATTTCCCAATAATTGACATGTGCCATTGGTACTCTTTCTATCAGATTTAGATCCTACATAATCAGCATCAGTATATCCTATAAGATCTATTGAACTATCCTTAGAATAATACAGTCCAAAATTTTTAGTTCCTTGTATATATCTAAATATTCTTTTAACTGCAATTAAGTGTGATTCTTTAGGATTAGAATGAAATCTAGCACAAACACACATAGCAAACATAATATCAGGTCTATTAGCAGTCAAATAAAGTAAAGAACCAATCATACTTCTGTATTTTCTTTGATCTATAGATTTTCCTATGTCATCAATATCTAACTTTAAAGTAGTACTCATAGGAGTTCATCGAATCCTTGTATTATTAAAATTAAATTTCTTAAGCATTTCATCTGCATATTTTTCCTGATTTAAAAATATACCTTTATCCATTTATGACACTCAACAAATTAAAACCTAGGTTTTCTACATATAGTACATTCGAAATAACACAAGTACGAGTTATTTGAACATTGCCCATACCTATAATTTTATCTTTGCTTTTGTTTCCAAATGTTACACTTCCTTTCATGGTATTTGTAAAATTTTGTAATAGACTTTTTTGTCTGGTCATGTGACTTGACGCTCCACTGTCCAAGATCCATTTTGATGTTGTTTCCTCCTGCAACACAAATTAAGAAAAACTTTTTCTTAATACCCAATGTTGTTGAGGACCAAGTTCATTAAACGCATATTTCTTTTTTTTGTTTAAAAATAGTTTAACATTATCATTTATATTCTTATTAGTTGTAAGTACTATTGATTTATCATTAGCTTCATACTCACATATAGCATTATTGCTTTTGCAATCATTCTTTTTATTTTCAAATGTAGTATAATCAAGACCAAACATATTTTTATCAGATGTTAATTTATTTTGGTCATGCTTATACATTTCAGTAAGTTCATACCAAGATTTTGTACTTGTATTAACATTTTCCGTACATACAAAATCTTTTTCTGCACAAGAATTTTTTGTTTTATCACATGCAGAATGAGTAATTGGTCTAATACCAGTGTATTGAATTACATGCTCAGGTTTCTGAATTTTCAGTTTACTATAATTGTCTGAAATTTTAGAAACATTAGAAACTGAATTTCCAGAATAAGAAACAAGATTTTTAGAAACATTTATAGTCATGTTAGAAGTACAATTTGTCAAATCACATTGATTTATATTATTACTGCATGATTCATCCCTTGAAGTACCTACTTCTACATATTTATTACCTTGTTTCATAATAAAAGGAATTTTAGTCTTAGATTTACTTGAACTGCTACTAATAAATCCTTTATTGGCTTGAGATTCAGGATATTCAAGATAATCAAATCCTAAGCCAAATTTATAAGACACCGCAGGGGTACTAGTTAGTTTGTCTAACTTAGTTTGACTTAAATTCCATTTCTCAAAGGTAGAATTTAAATCTTGCTCTCTCAGTTTTAATTTTTCTATCTGTAATTCAAGTTCATTTATATTGTTTCTCAACATTTCATTTTCAGATTCTATCTTTAATTTTTTTAGCATTTATATTTTGTATTTGTTCATGCAAGATACATTCATTAAATCTAATTTTTTGCAAATCTCTAGCATGATTTTCATTATCACATTTAAACTTTTCTAAAGTAGTAGACAGGAAACAATTTTCTTCTTCCATAATGGATCAAGATTTTCTAATATTCTTATTTTCCAGTTTACATACTTTAAGTTTTTGTAATAATGCATGATAAGCACATAATAATTCATCAAAGTTGAAATCTGAATGACTTTCAGGATCAGATATTACCTCAGACTCATCTACCATGAAGCACACATGAGCAACGTCTTCTAACTCTTGTTCTCCTTCTGAATGTGAAGATTTTGATGTTGATTCCTCAGATTCAGACTCTTCAGACGTGTCATCCCAAGTGACCTTCAAAGCCTTTTTCTTGTAAAACTTTTTCTGAGTTTTCTAAGCCATCTTCTTCTGATTTGTCCTACTTTGCTTTTCATTTTTCCTCATAGGACAATCTGGAGAAAGATGTCCAGGTTTCTTACAGTTGTAACATACATACTTTCTAGATGAAGAATTCTTGTCATTCAATGATTTTGACGTTGAGGGTTTATCATTTTTGTTCCTTTGCTGTTTCCTAGCTTTCCATGCTTTCTTGAATTTCCTAATCAGCAAAATCAAATCCTCGTCAGAATCAGTAGATATATTAGAATCTGAATTAATTTCGAAGGCTATTTCTTTCTTCATTTTTAGTTTGTTATGACTCAGTGATTCATTTAATTTAACTTCATAAGCTGTTAAATTTCCTATAAGTTCATTCATAGTATAAACATTTAAATCTCGTGATTCCTCAATTGATGTTACTTTCTGAGACCATTTAGAACTTAGGAATCTGAGAATTTTCCTCACCAAATCCTTCTATTCAAAATTCTTTCCTAAACATTTTAAAGAGTTTATGATATCAAGAAATCTGGAAAACATCTCAGAAATATTTTCGTCTTCATGCATCTTAAAGAGTTCATACTTATGAATCAACATGTTTATTTTTGACTCTTTAACTTGAGAAGTACCTTCATGTGAAACTTCTAATGCATGCCATACCTCATAAGCAGATTTATATGCCGACACTTTACTGAACTGTTCATAACTCAATGTACAAAATAAACTATTTAAGCCCTTAGCATTCAGAGTTTCATTTTCTTTTTCAGTAATAGTCCAAGTATTATAAGGAGTAGTTAACAGAGTATATGGTTTAGAAATCATGAACCACAATTTATGATCTATACTTTGAAGAAAAACAGTCATCCTATATTTCCAATATTCAAAATGTATTCCATCAAATAAAGGAGGACGATTAAGATTTTGGCCTTCATATAAAGAAAAATTATCATTTCCAGTAGCCATTTTACCTTAGATTTTTCAACCTATTTGATTTTAAACAGTCTAAAAACTTTAAAACAATTTGAGTCTTAAATCAAGAAAGTTAAACGTATGCTCAGATATTAATTTCTGTTTAAAAACAAGAAAGGCAAAATAAGCAATGATATTAAATAAGTTGGTATCGATTTTATATCAAAGATTATTAACAAAGCTCTTAGACCACTTGGAGGATCGTATGGCTACACAAGAGGGGGTGAATTGTGTATTTTTAATATTTTATGAAATATAATTGAAACTTTAAAACTCAAAAACAAGTCGAGACATTGTTTTCATAAAATCATTTTTATTCAAGGTTTCAATTACAATATACAATTCAATTCTCCTCAGAAATTGTAGATGCAATTATATTTCGATACCATGTATCATCTAAACAATTTCATAACTACAAACAGAGAAAACTAATTTGCGGAATTTAGAACTTTTCTCCCTGTTTGAAATCTTTCTTCTTCTTCTTTTTCTTCTTCAGCAATTCTTTAGTGACGAATATCTTGTCTTTTCATGCTTCACCAAATTTGCTTTCTTCTAATACTTCAAATCTTCAGTGACAAAAATCTTACCTTTTTATGCTTCACTGAACTTTCTTCACTTGAGAGATTTTTCCCGAAGAGGTGTTTTTGATCCCTGAAAAAGATTTTCTTTTCGTGTGCAGGGATGGTTTAATCCTTGAAAAGATTTTTCTTTTTGGTGTGCAAGGATGGTTTGATCCTTGAAAAGATTTTTCTTTTTGTGTGCAAGGATAAATTGATCAACGAGAATTCTATGCCTTTTATACTGTATCTTCATTTCATGCATATCATTCACGTTTAACCACTACCAGTTTTCCACTTCTCCACGTTTTTTCTTTTTCCTTCATCGAAACACACACGTTCTACCCCATGTTTATATTTCAAATTTTCTTTAATCATCAATCCTGGATCTCTGAAAAATTTCCTGCAAAATAAACTTTCTCGTCCAACAATTTTTCATCAATGTAATAAGAAGTCGTTACTTTAATGTTAACTAAACGAGTAACACAAGTATATATATAACTTAACGTTTCTAACTTAACAAGTTCCTCATGTGCCATTTCACGTGACAAGTACTGTAGCTAACTCAACGAACTAAGTCCGTGGTATTATGCTATCTCAATGAACCATCTCCATTGTGTTATGGTAACTCAACGAACCATTTCCATTGTGTTATGATATCTCAACGAACCAGTAATAAACAAATGTTTTTATAATAAGAATTTTACCACGTGCAAAAATAACAACTTAAGTTTATAACACTAACCTAACACGTTACCTTAGTGTTCAATATAGCAACTCAACGCATTTAGTTATGTTAACTTAACGAGTTAAACATGTGCACCTCACGTGATACAATACAACATTCGTAACTTATAATTTCACCACATGTATAACACTAACTTAACGAGTTCGTCTCTTCTTTTACTCACTAACTTAACGAGTTATCACGTGACCTATTTTAACCTTTAAGCCTCTAACTTAACGAGTTCTCACGTGACCTCTATACAAACAAAACTCTAACTTAACGAGTTGTCTAAACATGCACTGTTCATGATACAGAAGATATAACATTAAAACATATCATGCTTTTCAATAAAAACACACGTTAACTTAACGTTTAGCTAAATGAGAAATTAATGCAACGAAACGACTAGATATTAACTTCAGATCCAATACAGACAAGTATTTATATTAGTAAGCTTTTTCTGTATTAATTGATGATTTTAATTTCTTTTCACAAGCAATAGTAATTAAGGAAATATGATTATTTTCATTCAGCACACATCATCAAAACAAAAATACTCAACATTAATTACTTATCCTAAATTTACATTTAAACTTAGTTCGTGGAGTTATTCATTAACTCAACGAATTAAGTTCGTTGAGTTAGGTGCTAAATCAACGAAACAATATTCCAGCCTGCTAACATTTACTGAATTTATTGTAAAATCTTTTACATTGAGGACAATGCAAAATGTAGGTACGGGGGGGTAGGTAATTTGATTAACAGTCAAGTAATTTTGTTAATTAGAGAAATTAGAATGGCGCTACAAAAGTTCTATGAAAATTGAAACTTTTTTATGAATTTGTTGTAACTATTCGATAATTGAGACTATAAAATTTTTAAGAATTGTAACTACTTGAATGTTATATTTATAATCTTATATGAGATGCTACAAATTTTATTATTCATACAAATCTAGATATAGTATCTTATTTTTTTGCTGAATTTTATGAATTTAATAGTTTCACGATTTTAAAAAGAAATCAGAATGCTTAACTAAAACTCAGTAAATTATCTGAAATCCTAAAAGAGCTGAAATGTTGATTTTTGGATTAAATGAAATACATATGATCAAGGATAAATTTAATTTGATTGATTAAACTTGTAGAATGATTTATGTGTAGATTTTGTTAAACTACAAAAAATGTATGAGCTTATTGATATGGATTTATATTTTCAGTAAATAATAGAAGTAGGATTATACGATATTTGTGTTTTATTACATCTGTATTAATGAAATACGTATATATACTATGTTGAAAAGAAAAAAAGAGGAAAAAAAGAGAAAAACTTTGAGAGTTTATTGACTTGTTTAATCACGAGCCTTTTGTACTTGAGTAGATAGGTATGTAAGGATTGTTGACTTGAAAAAGGACTCTTTAAATCTGGCAACCTAAGATCCTGATTAAATCTGGGATTGTTGGCTAAAAGCTTGATACATGGGTATATTAGAAAGCTCTTGTATGATTCAAGCTTTTCAAATTAACTTTTAAAGTACAAATATGCATATATTGTTTTGAAAAGATAAAAGTGTTTTGTGAAATACACATATCTTTTGAATCAAGTATATTTTATGTTATCTAAGATTGCTGAAGTATGAATCTAGAATAGACTTTTGAAGTTGTTTATCTAAGATACAATTCATTATTCTACTTGTTTTAATCATATTGAATTGAATTGTGTTTTGATTTGTATGTAGTTGAAATTTATTCTAAAAATCATATTAGAAAATTTAGGATAACAAATGTTTGAAAAGAAGAAAGAATGATAATATAATTAACACCTATATGTTGCTAATATATTTTGTATGTAATTTACATATGTTTTAAATATTTTTGTAGGTTGAAGAGGAGAAAACAAAGTTAAAACAGATTACTGAAAAATACAGAATATCTATGTAGTGATCTAATTTATTATTCTGAAGAAGAATGAAATGAAGAATTAATTCTAGCATTTTAGAAAGACTAACTAGTTAGATCTTAGTTTGCTAAGGGACTAGCAAAATTTAAGTATGGGGAAGTGCTTAGAATGAAAAAGTGCATAATATTAACGGTTAAATGATGGTTAATTGCATTATATTTAGCTTATCATATGAGAATTAAGCCATTATGTTATAATTGTATTGTTATATGCTTTAATGAAGGAATCTACATAATTTCAAGGAATTAGCATTAATTTAGTACATTTCTGAACTGTCGGTGAATTACAGGCTTTGAAATTTTTAAGTATTTGAATTTTCTGTTATTTCGGAGAGTTATGTTTAATGTACCAAACAGTTATGTTTTTAACGATAGAAGAATATTTTATTATTTCCTAGATTACACTTGTTGAAACTTCAATGCATGACTTAAGTGGATTTTCGGTAAGTATCTGCTAACTATCCTAAATGCATCTGAGCATCAAATAGTTAAGGTTTGTAAGTATCCGAAATATCTGAACTTGTTAAGTTAGATTTATGCATGTGTTGAATTTAAATACTTTATTATGTCACGTGAGATGCATATGTTTAACTCGTTAAGTTAGCATAACTATACACGTTGAGTTACATGAATACACACTAAGTTAACGCGTTATGTTAGCAGCTTATTTCTTTATTGCACGTGTTTTACAATTAAATCAATGAAGTAAGTCCGTTGAGTTATCTATAACTCCATGGACCATTTATTTTCTAATATGCCACTGTAGTAGTTGCAGAAACAGGACATTTGAAGGAAAACCACGATTACACGTATCACACAGGAATTCACTCATGGAAGGAAGAAGAAATCACCATCGTTGATATGAATGAAGGAAATCCAACCAATCATCTAAGCAGAAGCAGTTACTATTGAAAGAAATATAAAAGAAGAGGAGAAAAATGAAGTGTGGGTGTGTGTGTAGAGGTGGAGGACCACGCTAACTATAGGAAGTGTCGGAAGTTCCCTGAAGCTCCACACCACCACCAAAATCACCAACCATCGGAGGTCTATGAGGACTTTTCTGATGTTGGGTCAATTTCGAGCCAAACATGGTACTTGATAACCACTATGATGAGTGATCACGTTGCGAGAAGGGAAGCCATTTTCACCAAGCACTGATTCATATCTTAGGAGATCGTAAAGCTTTTAGCCTTGGTTTCGGGTTGATGCCAGTATGCTGAAGAGGAGATCATCTTACAATTCTAGATTTGCGATTCTACAAGGAGAGGAGGCAGGATTGTAAGTGATTAAGTTTTCAGTGGTGTAATCGTGTCGCATGTAGTGATGGAAGTTTTTACTATCGATAGATATTTTTACATTTCACCTTTCGCCCATTTTCATGAACTTCTTAAAACAAAAATAAAATTAGTCTTGGGGGTGTAAGTAATTAGTTTTTCCACTATGTAAGTAATTATTCTTGCTTCGACCTGAAAGCAAGTGTGTAAGTGCTTGTAAGTGTTGAGACACTTAGTGAAGCCCAAGTGATCCTTGGGGGTGGACTAGCTAAGTTAGTGAACCACCTAAAAATTCCCTTGTGTTTCTTACTTTATTTCTGCTGTGCATGTTATTTATATCTGATTAGTACTTGTGCAAACAGATTAATCAAATTAGTTAGTAAAGTGAAAAATAGGCTTAAATACACACTAATCACCATTCACTCCTCCTTTGGTGAAGTCATACATTCCTAACAAAAATACCATGATATATTTAGGACAGAAAGCATTAATTAACAATATACATGTCATACTTGATGGATATATATATTTAGTCACAGATATATTAGTTGCATTTAGATCTGATTTATACATAGTAAGCGTAGATAGTTATGATGATTACTTTATAGAAATATTGCCTATACCGAGTGATATAGCTAAACCACCATCTACAGAATATGATAAAATTCAATTAAGAATGTGGTATAATGAACATGATGATCTTACTTTATGTCTGATAAGATGGTGGGATGAACTAATGAAATTTCAAATATGGATTATGAAATACCTAAATGAATGGAAATGGGAAGAGGAATATATTGAAATAGTTCTAGAAATAGAAACAGCTACATTATCTTGGAACAGAAAAGGATCCTTTTCGGCATTTCATTTCATTAATGGAGATACACTTATATTTAGTATTGATAACATACTGGAAGTTTACAAGTTAGAAAGAAAAGTAGACTGCATTAAGACAAAATTAATAGCAAGAAGAATTATGCCTAAAAAGTTTGCTTGGATTGACACGTTTATTCCATTTGTTACTACTTTTCAATCATGTTCTTAAATTGTGATTCTGTACTTTTAATGTTGTGTGTACTCTGTATTTATTTTTAGAAAAGGAAGAAAAATTTTTAGTTTTTGTTTTATTTTATAAAAAGAAAAGAAAAGAAAAAAATAAAATATCAATCCAGTTTGTTGGTATCTGTTCTAGGAAACCAATTGGCTTGCTTGTGAGCCACCAAAGGCGTAGGAGCCTAGGTTCCACACAAGATACTGATTTAACAATTTCTGTTTTGTTGTTAATGTTATTTTGTTATATATTCTGCTTTCATTTGTGAATGAAAAGTTTTTTAGAATCAAAACTCGGAAGATATTGAAGGAGATATAAAAGAACAAGGTATGTAATTGATTACTTATCCTGAATTTAGATTTAAACTCAATTCGTGGAGTTATTCATTAACTCAACGAATTAAGTTCGTTGAGTTAAGAGCTAAGTCAATGAAACAATATTCATGCCTGCTATAATTACTATACTTACTATAAAATCTTTTACATTGAATACAATGCAAAATGTAGGTATGGGAGGGAGGTAATTAGATTAAAAGCCAAGTAATTTTGTTAATTAGAGGAATTAGAATGGTGTTGCAAAAGTTTTGTGGAAATTGAAAATTTTTTATGAATTTGCTATAACTATCCAATAATTGAAACTGTCAAATTTTTAAGAACTGTAACTACTTGAATGTTATATTTAGAATCTTATATAATATGCTACAAAAATTTTACTATTAATACAAATCTAGATATAGTATCTTATGTTTTACTGAATTTTATGAATTTAATAGTTTCACGATTTTAAAAAGAAATAAGAATGTTTAACTGAAATTCAATAAATTATCTGAAATTTTGAAAGAGCTGAAATGTTGATTTTTGGATTAAATGAAATACATATGATCAATGATACATTTAATTTGATTAATTAAACTTGTAGAATGATTTATGTGTAAATCTTATTAAATAACAGAAAAAGTATGAGCTTATCGATATGGATTCATATTTTCAGTAAATAATAGAAGTAGGATTGTATGAGATTTGTGTTTTATTGCATCTGTATTAATGAAATACATACATATACTGTGTTGAAAAGAAAAAGAAAAAAAAAGAAAAAGAAAAACTTTGAGAGTTTATTGACTTATTTGATCACGAGCCTTTTGTATTTGAGCAAATAGGTATGTAAGGATTGTTGACCTAAAAAAGGACTCTTTAAATCTGGCAACCTAAGATCTTGATCAGATCTAGGATTGTTGACTGAAAGCTTGATACATGGGTACACTAGAAAGCTCTTGCATGATTCAAGTTTTTTAAACTAACTTTTAAAGTACAAATATGCATATATTGTTCTGAAAAGATAAAAGTGTTTTGTGAAATACAGATATCTTTTGAATCAAGTATATTTTCTATTATCTAAGATTACTGAAGTATGAATCTAGAATAGACTTTTGAAGTTGTTTATTTGAGATACAATTCATTATTCTCCTTGTTTTAATTACATTGAATTGGATTGTGTTTTGATTCATATGTAGTTGGAATTTATTCTGGAAATCATATTGGAAAATTCAGGATAACAGATGTTTAAAAAGAAGAAAAAATGATAATATAATTACCACCTATATGATGCTAATATATTTTGTATGTAATTTACATATGTTTTACATATATTTGCAGGTTGAAGAGGAGAAAACAATGATAAAACAGATTACTGAAAAATATAGAATATCTATATATAGTAATCTAATTTATGTATTCTGAAGAAACAAAATGAAGAATTAATTCTAGAACTTTAGAATGACCAACTAGTTAAATCTTAGTTTGCTAAGAGACTAGCAAAATTTAAGTATGGGGGAAGTGTTTAGAATGAAAAAGTGCATAATATTAATACTTAAATAATGGTTATTTGCATAATATTTAACTTATCATATGAGAATTAAGTCATTATGTTATAATTGCACTGTTATATGCTTTAATGAAAGAATCTACATAATTTCAGGAAATTAATGTTAATTAAGTACATTGCTGAACTGTCGGTAAGTTATAGACTTTGAAATTCCTAAGTATCTGAATTTTCTATTATTTCAGAGAGTTATATTGCATGTATCGAACAGTTATGTTTTAAATGCTTAAAGAATATTTTATTATTTCCTGAAGTACACGTGTTGTAACCTTAATGCATGACTTAAGTGAATTTTCGGTAAGTTATTTGCTAACTATCTGAAATGCATCTGAGCATCAGATAGTTAGGTGTGCAATTATCCAAAATATCTTTTTATCATAAAACTTACCAAGGACATGTATCGTTATCTGAAAACCTGATTTAAGTGTGGTTTTATAGTATTAAGCATGATCTATTTTATTTGCATATATTTATATCATGTACAGGTGCACAGTAACAACTCGTTGAGTTAATGTTCTTTTTGTTGAAAGATCATGTACCAACTCGTTGAGTTACAGGTTTAAAGGTATAAAAAGGTCACATGAGAACTCATTGAGTTATTGAGTAAAAATCGTAAGTTATATATCTGAACTCGTTAAGTTAGAATTATGCACATGTTGAATTTAAATGCTTTATTATGTTACGTGAACTACACATGTATAACTCATTAAGTTAGCATAATTATATGCATTGAGTTAATTAAATATACATTAAGGTAACGTGTTGTGTTAGTGTTATAAGCTTACAAGTTATTTCTTTATTGCACGTGTTTTATAGTTAAATCAACGAAGTAAGTCCGTTGAGTTATTTGTAACTCCACGTACCATTTATTTTCTAATATGCCATTATAGTAGTTGTAAAAATAGGAAATTCGAAGGAAAACCACAATTACATGTATCACACAGGAATTCACTCGTGGAATGAAGAAGAAATCACCATCGTTGATATGAAAGAAGGAAATCCAACCGATCATCTAAGCAAAAGTAGTTACTACAGAAAGAAATATAAAAGAAGAGAAAAAAGATGAAGAAAGTGTGTGTGCAAAGGTGGAGAACCACGCTAACTACAAGTAGCGTCGGAAGTTCCCTAAAGCTCCACACCACCACCAAAATCACCAACCATTGGAGGTCTGTGAGGATAATTTCCTGATGTCGAGTCGATTTTGAGCCAAACACGGTGACTGACAACCATTGTGAGGAGTGATTGCGTCGCGGGAAGAGAAGCCATTTTCACCAAGCACCAACTCATATCTCAGGAGATCATAAAGCTTCTAGCATTGGTTTTCAACTGATGCCAGTATGCTGAAGAGGAGATCATCTTACAATTCTTGATTCGCGATTCTATAGGGAGAGGAGGCAAGATTGTAAGTCATTAAGTTTTCAGTGGTGTAATTGCGTCGCATATAATGACGGAAGTTTTTACTATCAATATAGATTTTTACACTTCACCTTTCGTTCATCTTTAGGAACATATCAAAACAAAAATACCAAAAACAACAAATTATCTGTGTTTACATTTAATATTAAAGTGTTGTATTGTTTGTTTTGTACCGTGATTAGTGTTATCATTGTCAGTATTGTGAATATTTTACGTTTGTTTGATTCAAAAAATAGCTTTATTATTTATTGAAATTGATTCATTCTAGATACTTAAAGATTTTAATGGTTACTATTTGAAATATCTGAATGTTAGTATTGCTTAATGATAAATCTAATATTAACTAACATTAAAGAACTTAATTAATGTTATTTACAATCTATGGAACTGCCCAATGGTTGGTTGAATCCCTCTATAAATAACAGTATTTAACTAGAAAAATAGGCTTGTAGAGTTAACTTAAGTCCACAAGGTTAGTCCATTAAGTTAACCATAACTCCACGAATTAGGTCTGTTGTGTTAACTGTAACTCAACGGAGTGCTTAACAGAACATATATAAACTCCAATATAAAAATTGAAACAGTACACAATTCTTACTCAATCTCTATGGAATCGACCTGTACTTGCACACAAATACAATATACACTGTGCACTTGCAGTTAAAATACAAATTGAAATTAATATCTAATTTGTGTGAAAGGTTGTTTGTTTACTGTTGAGCTATATTTTTAGCTCAAGCTTTACTGCAAGTGCACAGTTCTTTTGGTGTGTACATGGCAAATACAGGTCATTCTTCCACAAGGATTGTGTTTATGACTTTATCAACTATTACTCAACTTGTTCTTCAAGCTCTTAGGTATACTTCATTAAATTAATGACATGTGAATGTAGAATAATCAAAGTTAACACAAGCTCACAAATCATGCAATTTCAAGGCAATGTGTAGTGGACAATGGTGATGTGAATCAATTTCTTTACTTGTAAATCTATCAGCTCATTCAATTATAACATGCACACAAGTTCCACGTGATTTCAGAAGTGATATCAATGCATCAATATTAAGGAAAGAAAAATAAAACAACAAGGTTCAATAGACTATACTACTCTATTCTAATTTATACTAAATGCATGCAACTATGCTATTTGCTAATCTAGCTAAACTATACTATACTACTTGCATTAGAAATTCTTTTTGGAGATTGATTAGGACAAAATGTGATCAATATAAGATATAACAAACTCAATTAACTACTGAAATCAAAATTAACAACTAGATATAAGTGATAGGTTCTTCATTCAAATGAACATCAACACTTATTTTCTTCTTCTTTCAATTCACACCTTCTTCTCAAATGCGCCAAGCCACCATTGATGAGTGTCATTCACTCGTGTGAAAGCCTCACCAACAGCCCCAACAATACACGTGAATAGAGGATGCAAATTAGAAGTTGAAAAGAAGAATTAAACATTCATATACATTCATTGAACTCTATCTAGCTAAGAAGACATATAATTGAGATGTTCACCACCATTTCTCATCAATTCTTCCTTCTATACAAGAAAATAATAAACTCTAAGAGTTGTCACTACCTTAGGAGCTTCTTATCTTCTTCTCTAGAGCTTTGAATTCAATGGAACTTGGCAGCAAATCCACCTCCAAGCTTGGATGTCTTCTCCTTAGCCCTTGGAATGGTGAATAGCATGAATGGATGGTCTCTCTTTGGAAGCACAAGCCTCACCTCCAAGCTTCTTCTCCTCCTTCTTTCTCTCGTTGGAAACACCAAGTTGTTGGCCGAAATTCCTCTCCCCTTGTATTTATGTTGTTTTGTCTTCTCTCTCTTTGATGTGGCACCTTGGTTTTATCACCAAGCCAATAAGATGCCATAGATCTAGGAGAGCCAATAAGGTGTTGGCATGTCCTCTTCTTTAAAGTTTAGTCCACCAACTTTTGATTCTTTACATCTTCTTTGGTCTTTTGCATTAAGCTCCTCCCATATATATGTTACCTACAATTAATGGAAGTTGAACTCCAAGAGACGTTAGCCAACATAGGACATGCAAAATAAATCAATGTGTTCCATGTAAAATTATATCCAATGGGGGATGCACTTGTTAATTAAATTTCTATATTGCACTATATTTCAAGACTTATATTACTCATAATTAATATCATTTATCCACCATAGATATATAATATCATGCAAAATTACTTATAAAATTCATTAAAAATGGGCAAAATTAAAGCTTGAACATTTACTTCTAAAAGTAATTATTTATATAAGCATAAAAACAAATTAAACAAGTTTAAGAATTAACTTAACAACCCAAACAAATGTAAATAACATCAATTAAGCTTTTTAATGTTAGTTAATCTGAGATTTATCATTAATCAACACTAACATTGAGATATTTTGAACAATAACCATTACGAATTTTTTAGTATTCTATACGAATCAATTTCTATAATCTATAAAACTATTTTCTATTTTTTGAATCAACTAAACATAAAACATTTACAATACTGACAATTATAACATTAATCACAATACAAAACAAACAATATAACACATAAATACTAAATGTAAACATAGATAATTAGTTTTTTGGTTTTTTTCTTTTGATATGTTCCTGAAGTTGAACAAAATGTGAAATGTAAAAGTTCTCTATCGATAGTAAGAACTTCTGTCACTACATTTCACACGGTTACACCATTGAAAACTTAATTATTTATAATCTTACCTCCTCTTCCTATAGAATCGTGAACCAAGACTTGTAAGTTGATCTCCTCTTCAGTATATTAGCATCAACTTGAAACCAAGGCTAGAAGCTTTACGATCTCCTAAGATATGAGTCAGTACTTGGTGAAAATGACTTCCCTTCTTACAACGCAATCACTCCTCACAGTGGTTGTCAATCACTATGTTTGGCTCAAAATCGACCTGACATCTAGAAAGTATCCTCACAGACCTCCTATGGTTGGTGATTTTGGTGGTGTTGTGGAGCTTCAGGGAACTTTCAATGCTTTCTGCAGTTAGCGCGGTCCTCCACCTTCACACACACTTTCTTCATCTTTCTCCTCTTCTTTTATATTTCTTTCAGTAGTAACTACTTCTACCTAAATGATCAATTGGATTTCCTTCATTCGTATCAACGATGGTGATTTCTTCTTCATTCCATGAGTTAATTCTTACGTGATACATGCAATTGTGGTTTTCCTTCAAATTTCCTATTTCTATAATTACTACAATGGCATGTTAGAAAAGAACTGGTCCATGGAGTTAGTGTAACTTAACAGACTTACTTTGTTGACTTAACTATAAAACATGTGTAATAAAGAAATAACTTATAAGCTTATAACACTAACACAACATGTTACCTTAGTGTATATTCAAGTAACTCAACGTGTATAGTTATACTAACTTAACAAGTTAAACATGTGCAGCTCACATGACATAATAAAGCATTTAAATTCAACATGTGCATAATTCTAACTTAACAAGTTTAGATATTTCGGATAATTACAAACTATAAGTATCTGAAACTTATATACAATTCGGATAGTTAGCACCTAACCTTTCGAAAGATAACTTAAGTCAAGTTTCCAGATCACAACACGTGTCCTCAGTAAGTTTTATGATAAAAAGGTATTTCAGATACTTACAAACCTAACTATTCGATGCTCAGACACATTTCAAATAGTTAGTATTTAACTTACCAAAAATCCACTTAAGTCATGTGTTGAGGTTACAACACGTGTCCTTCATGAAATTATAAAGTATTTTTTAAACGTTCAAAACATAACTATCCAATACATGAAATGTAACTCTCTAAAATAACAGACATTTTGGATATTTAAGAATTACAAAGCCTATAACTCACCAATACTTCAAAAATATACTTAATTAACACTAATTCCCTGAAATTATGTAGATTCTTTCATTAAGGTATATAATCGTGCAATTATAACATAATGGCTTAATTCTCATATGATAAGCTAAATATTATGCAATTAACCATTATTTAATCGTTAATATTATATACTTTTTCATTCTAAACAATTCTACACAAGATACATATTTAACAATTTATGTTTTGTATTAATTGTCATTTTGTTATATGTTTTACTTTTATTTGTGAATAAAAAGTTTTTCAAAATCAAAAGTTGGAAGATATTAATGGAAATACAAAAGAGCAAGGTATGTGATTAATTACTTTTCCTGAATTTATATTTCTACATAGTTCATGGAGTTATTCATTAACTCAACGAACTAAGTTCATTGAATTAGGTGCTAAGTTAACAAAATAGTTTATCATGCCTACTAGTGTATACTGAATTTACTATAAATTTTTTACATTGAGGACAATACAAAATGTAGGTATGGGGGAGAGGTAATTCGATTAAAATTGAAGTAATCTTGTCAATTGTAGGAATTAGGATTGTTCTTGGATAACTATTATTATGAATCTACTATAACTCTCTAAAATTTCACTATAATTATTTGAAAATTATCTAAAACCTTTCAATAGTTGAACTATAATTTTTTTTTTTTTTGAGAATTATAACTATCTAAATGTTATATTTAGAATCTTATATAAGATGTTACAATACTTTACTATTAATACAAATTTGGGTATAATATCTTATGTTTTTACTGAATTTTATGAGTTTAACAGTTTCACAATTTTAAAAATAATTTAGAATGCTTAACTGAAATTCAAGAAATTATCTAAAATCCTGAAAGAGTTGAAATATTGATTTTTGGATTAAATGAAATGCATATGATCAAGGATACATTTAATTTGATGGATTAAACTTGTAGAATGATTTGTGTAAATCTTATTAAACTACAAAAAAAGTATGAGCTTATTGATATGGATTCATATTTTTCAGTAGATTGTAGAAACAGGATTATATGAAATTTTTGTTTTATTGCATTTGTATTAATGAAATACATATATATATTGTGTTGAAAAGAAAAAAAGAAAAGAAAAGAGAAAAGCTTTAAGGGTTTATTGAATTGATTGATCACGAGCCTTTTGTTCTTGAACATATAGGTATGTAAGGATTGTTGACCTAAAAAATAACTCTTAAATCTGGCAACCTAAGATCCTGATCAAATCTAGGATTGTTGACTAAAAGCTCGATACATGAGTATACTAGAAAGCTCTTGTATGATTTAAGCTTTTCAAATTAACTTTTAAAGTAAAAATATGTATATACTATTCTAAAAAGATAAAAGTATTTTATTAAAATACAGATATCTTTTAAATCAAGTATATTCTCTGTTATTTATGATTACTGAAATATGAATCTAGAATTAGACTTTAGAAGTTGTTTATTTGAGATACAATTCATTATTCTTCTTGTTTTAATCATATTGAGTTGAATTGTATTTTGATTCGTATGTAGTTGAAATTTATTTTGGAAATCATATTGGAAAATTTAGGATAATCGATGTTTGAAAAAAATTGATAGTATAACTATTTGATGCTAGTATATTTTGTATGTAATTTATGTATTTTTGAAATATATTTGCAGGTGGAGGAGAAAGAATGTTAAATTAAAGTACTAAATTACAAAGAATATCTTTATATTAATCTAATCTTAGTATTCTGAATATACAAAATGAAGAAATATTTTTCATAAAGAATACTGATTTATGAAGAAAATAAATAGTTCTAGCACGTTAGATAGACTAGTTAACTAGATCAAATTAGTTTGCTAAGGGACTAACAAAAGTTAAGTATGGGGAAAGTGTTTAGAATGAAAAAGTGCATAACATTAATGGTTAAATAATGGTTAATTACATAATATTTAGCTTATTATATGAGAATTAAGTCATTATGTTATAATTGCACGATTATATGCTTTAATTGAAGAATGTGCATAATTCTAGTGAATTTGCGTTAATTAAGTATATTTGTGAACTGTTAGTGAGTTATAGGCTTTTTAATTTCTTAAGTATCTGAAATGTCTATTATTTCGAAGAGTTTTATTTTATGTATTGGACAGTTGTGTTTTAAATGCTTAAAGAGTATTTTGTTATTGTTTTAAGGACACGTGTCGTGACCTAGAAACTTGACTTAAGTTGTCTTTCGGAAGGTTAGAGGCTAACTATCTGAAATGCGTTTAAGCATCGGATAGTTATGTTTTCAAAGTATCCAAAATACCCTTTTACAGGTTTAAAAGTAAAAAAAATTATTACATGCAAATTCATAAAGTTACTCATGTAAGGTTATAAAACCTTCGTAAAGTTTTAGTTAAGTTTATGGACCCTCGTAAGCTTACGAAGTTAAGATTATGGAACCTCGTTAAGTTAGAATTATGCATGTATGAATTTAAATGTTTTATTATGTCACATGATTTGCACTTGTTTTATATTAAGTCCATTGAGTTAAGCTTTACTCAACAAGTGAAGTCCGTTGAGTTAACAGTTAAGTCAATAGAGTAAGTCCGTTGAGTTACACTAACTCTATGAACTAGTTATTTTCTAATATGCCACTTGTAAGGAGTAAAATTGTGCTAATTTATATAGGATTATTCATGCTTATTAGAGCTTAAATGATACATAATGCATGTATATAATTGAAATACCATCACTTTGGCATTCATATGATTATGCATGATTATTGAAGTAAATGACTTAAAATTGCACAATTTAACCCTTTATTTGATTATGACTTAAATAATCATGGAAATGAATGTTGATTAATACTTAGATGCTTTATGTTATGTTATTTCATGTCTTGTTATATTTTAATATGCTTGTTAAGTTTTATAGGTTGTATAAATAAAGTTGGAGACCCATTTGGCAATTTACCATCAAGAGATGAAAGAAAATGAAGATACTTGAGGGCTTGTATGCAAAAGCCCCTTTCTTCTATTTAAGGAGATGGAGGTCTCGTCCAACACCATCCCTCATTTTCCAGCCATCAACCAATGCCCCCATCTCCCTTGTGTGAAGCTTCCAAGGAGGAGGACGGCTCCTTTCCATCTTCAAGCTAAGGTTAGGGTCCAAAAGGAGGCTTAGACCGCAAGGCTCCCTCTTTTCCTTCCTCATCTTGGTGTGGAGAGCTTAGAACATCAACCATCTCTTCTCTTGGAGCTACAACATGGGAATGTGGAGGAGGTTCAGATCTTCATCTTGGACGTGTGGCTCCTTCCCTTGAGTGTTGGTGACAACAACATCTTGGGGAGCTTGAAATCCATGTAGTTGGAGGTGGAGACGAATTAGGGCAATGTAACCTTTTGTCTTGAAACAACCAGTGAAGGATTCCACTTCTTTGGAGGTCTTGGAGGAGGGGTGACAGCCTAAATCCAAGCTTTTCAGGGGACGTGCAGCAATATTCATCATTGGAAAGCTTGTTCCAAGTCTTGGGTAGCACTTAAAGAGGTATATGGGTGAGGAGATCAATTGTATTTAAGTGTTTTGTTTTGTTTGTGTTCTTATATTGTGTTTCTATGTTGTTCTTGATTGAATGTTTGTAAACATGTCTCTAACAGTAGGTAATCTTTGGTTTTTGTTGTTAAGATCTCATTTTTATGATGGAAATTCTTTAGTTTTATGTTTATATTGTGAATGGATGCAAATAGTTGTGAATGACTTGTACAGAATTCCGTCTTCCCTGTTTTCAGATTTAGGGTTCATTTGTTTTGTTCATATCTCAAGTTTTTCTCAATGTTTTTCATCGATTCTTATGTCATTTTTGTAGAAAAATAAAATTTTCTGTAAACTTTGTGTAATTTTTTGAACGAGTTTGGTGTGATTTTTCTATTTTTGTTAGGAGAGTACATTCTTAGTTCGAAATCACATTTTCGGTCAGTAGCTTTGTGGAAATGTCTAATACGATTTCTCCCTCCATACATCATATTTTTAAGATCTGTAAATTGGTTTTGTTATATTTATGAGTCTATTTTCATTCAACGGTGATTTCATATAATTTCATAAATCATTGATAAAGTTGTTGATATTTTACTGGAAGTGCGCGTTCTGTAATGTTTCAATACTATTTTGCGCACCTCAATAGGTTTTGATGTTATTTTCACTTGAGAACGATTTAGAATGTAAAATCACCATGTATATTTAGATAAGTTAAAACCCTTTCTAGTGCTATTTTTGTATGATTTTTCAGTTCATATTTTGGGAGAAATCGTTGTTACAAATAGAGCTATTTTCTGTGATTTCGACGACCAAGTTAGGAAGGAATGAATTCTTGTAGTTCCGGATTCTGTGTAAACAGAATCCTTGCCTTCCGTTTCTCCTATCAAAAAGTAGGTTTTCCGTAGAGTTTTTTAGTGTTTCTTGATACGATTTTATAGGAAATTTTGTGTAGATTACAGTTATGTAAGTTATGTATTTTTTAGAAATGTATTTCTTCAGTTTTTTATTTTTTTCTTCCAGAGGTTGCAGTAGTTTGGAATTTCTGTTTGGGTGCCAGATTTGGTGTTCAACGCCTGAGTGTTGCCTATGCTGTAATCTTTGTGAAAAATCGTTCTGTTAATTTTCCTTAATAGTAATACAAGTCTTGGTTCAAAGCCCTC
Source organism: Cymodocea nodosa (assembly GCA_036874045.1). NCBI lineage: Eukaryota > Viridiplantae > Streptophyta > Magnoliopsida > Alismatales > Cymodoceaceae > Cymodocea > Cymodocea nodosa. Next base: position 16,084,278 of record JAZBRI010000003.1, on the reverse strand, counting down.
TGATTTTGCAAGATTTCATGGAGTTTTGACTGAGTTACGATTTTTGCACCGAAGGTGCGATTTTGGAAAGTTTCCAGAACAATTCTGCGCCCTGTTAGTAAATCTGCTATTTTTAGAGTTCTATAATGAGTTAGTCTACGAAATCACTTCTATTTCAAAGATAACTTGAGGATCTTTCCAACCAATATTTTATCTGGATTTTTGAATGCCCAGGTTGGAGGAAAAGAGAGTTAGAAATTGGGCCTCACTTCTGTGATTTCAGGGCCGAAACTCATTGATTTTCTTGAGTTTCCTAAGGGTTAACCTTAGGAACTTATTGGATTTTGGGTGATATTTGACTCTTCATTGTATTTATGTAATTTATACTTATTAATTTGTAATTAGAATTTTTAGGATGACTTTAATGAAGTAAATGTCTTGCTAAACAATTATTTCCATAAATTCAATTAAGACAAGCTCCTTGTGGATCGATCCGCTCTTACATATGCTTAATACAATAGGTACTGTGCGCTTGCGGTTTATAAATGTAAAATTTGGGTTTTTCTTGTATTTAATTGAATAACAACAAAATACCTTACACCACTGTTAGCAGTTGTAGAAATAGGAAATTTGAAGGAAACCATGATTGCACGTATCACATAGGATTTAAATCGTGAAATAAAGAAGAAATCACCATCGTTGATATAAATAAAGGAAATCAAACTAAGCATTTAAGCAAAAGTAGTTATTACTAAAAGAAATATAAAAAGAAGAGGAAAAATACAAAGAAAGGGGTGGAAAAGTGTGGAGAACCACACTAATTGCAGGCAACATCGGTAGTTCCCTGAAGCTCCACAATACCACCGCAATCACCAACCACTAGAGGTCTATGAGGATACTTTCTAGATGTCAGGTCGATTCCACACCAAACATGATAACTAACAACCATTGTGAGGAGTGATTGCATCGCAAGAAGGAAAGTCATTTTCACCAAGCACCGACTCATATCTCAAGAGATCATAAAGCTTCTAACCTTGATTTCAGGTTGATGCCAATATACTAAAGAGGAGATCAACTTACAAGTCTCGATTTGTGATTCTATAGGGAGAGGAGGTGTAACTGTAAGTGATTAAGCTTTCAGTGGTGTAATCACATCGCATGTAGTGACAGAAGTTTTTATTGTCGATAGAGAATATCTACATTTCACCTTTCATTCATCTTTAGGAACATATCACAACAAAAATACTAAAAACTAATTATCTACATTTGTAGTTAGTATTTATGTGTTGTGTTGTGTTGTTTGTTTTGTATCGTGATTAATATTATCATTGTCAATATTGTGAATGTTTCATATTTATTTGATTCAGAAAATAGAAAATAGTTTTATTGATTGTTGAAAGTGATTTATACAAAATATTCAAAAATCTTATTGGTTACTGTTCAAAATATCTAAATGTCAATATTGTTTAATGATAAATCTTAGATTAACTAACATTAAAAAGCTTAATTGATGTTATTTACATTTAGTGGAACTGCCTAATGGATGGTCGAATTCCTTTGTGAATAGTAGCATTTAATTGGAAATTACTAGGTAGGCTTGTGGAGTTAATTTAAGTCCACAAGGTTAATTCATTAACTGTAACTCTACAAACTAAGTCTATTGAGTTAGCAGTAAATCAACGGAGTGCTTAATTGAACACATATAAAACTCTAGTTATAAAAATCAAAATAGTACATTATTCTTACTCAATCTCTGTGGGATCGACCTGTACTTATACATAAATACAATAAACACTATGCACTTGTAGTTAAAATATAAATAAGACTTAATACCTAATTTGTGTAAAAAGTTATTTGTTTACTTCTAAAAGAAATTATTAATATAAACATAAAAACAAACCAAACAAGTTTTCCCAAACAAGGTCCCTTATGTAGCTTACTATGCTAGTAAGACCTTGAATAGTGCCCAAATTAACTACACCACAACGAAGAAACAATTTTTAGCAATGGTGTTTGCCTTAGATAAATTTAGGTCATATTTAGTAGGGAATCATGTTACTATTTTTGCCAACCACTCTACCTTGAAGTATCTCCTTTCCAAGAAAGATGCAAAGCCAAGACTTATTAGGTGGGTTTTGCTTCTTCAAGAATTTGACCTAGAAATAAAAGATAAGAAAGGTGTTGAAAACGTAGTAGCAGATTATTTGTCTAGACTAGGTGAGATCCCACCTTGTGGAAAAGTGTTTGATACCTTCCTTGATGAGCATTTGGGTAGGATAGATAGTGAGCCCTGTTATGCAGATATAGTCAACTATCTAGCCTCAGGTTAGATTCCTAGAAGCTTTAGTAAATATGATAGAAGAAAGCTTAAGTCTAGGGCTAGAGAGTATTTTTGGGAGGACCCCTATTTATTCAAGTATTTTCAAGATCAGATAGTTAGGTGGTGTGTCCTTGATAAGGAGATAGATAGTGTATTATCTTTTTGCCATGATAGGGTGTGTGGTGGGCATTTTATTTCCTACAAGACTACGGCCAAGGTGCTTCAGTGTGGTTTGTTTTGGCCTACCATCTTTAGGGATGCTTTTGACTTTTGTAAAAAGTGTCCTCAATGCCAAAAGATGGGCAGGATTTCTAGGAGGCATATGATGCCGCTCAACCCCATAGTTGAGTTAGAGGTATTTGATCTTTAAGGTATTGATTTCAAGGGGCCTTTTCCTTGTTCTAGAGGGTACACCTACATTTTATTAGCTGTAGATTACTTGTTTTAGTGGATTGAGGCAATACCTTTTAGATCTTGTGATAGTAAGGTGGTAATTAGTTTTATCAAATCCAACATTTTCTCAAGATTTGGAGTGCCTAGAGTAATCATTAGTGATCATGGTACACACTTTTGCAATAGATCCTTTGAGGATTTGATGAGAAGGTACCACGTAACTCATAAGCTAGCCACTCCCTACCATCCTCAAACTAGTGGGCAAGTGGAAGTATCTAATAGACAAATCAAGCAAATCCTAGAAAAAGTAGTAAAAACCCATAGGAAATATTGGGTTGAGCACCTTTATGATGCACTTTGGGCCTTTAGGACAGCCTATAAGACAACACTAGGCATGTCCCCCTATAGGATAGTCTTTGGAAGGGCTTGCCACTTGTCCATAGAGTTAAAACATAAGGCAATTTGGGCAATTAAGAAGTTCAATGGAAGCCTTAAACAAGGTGAATACAAGAGAAAACTAGAGTTAGTGGAGTTGGAAGAATTAAGAAATGAAGTTTATGAACACTCCAAAATAGAAAAAGAGAGGGCAAAGGTGTTTCATGATCAACATATTGTGAGGAAAAATTTTCATGTAGGTCAAAAAGTCCTCTATAACTCTAGACTTCACCTACATCCCGGAAGCTAAGATCTAGATGGAAAGGTGGAATTTTAAGGGTGAATGGTCAAAGATTAAAGGAATTCTTTGGGGAATTTTGTAAAGAAAAGCAAGGTGCAAGCATAGTGTTGGAGGAGCCTAGATATAGAATTTAAGGAGTTTGAGTGCACTTATTTTGTCTTTGTTTCCATTCTTCTCCCTTTGAGTGCAAGTAGTGTTGGATGTCTTTGTTTTCTTTCTTCTCTTTGTCGTTAATTGTTTTGTTTGTGTTATAGTTAGTTTATTTTCCTAGACATTAAGTTTCTTTATTCATTCATTTTTTATTTGAATCAATTTAATACCCTATGCACATCAAAATTTTGTTTAGGAAAACATCATTGGAACCATCAACATTGCTGTAATTTTCTATCCATTCATGTTGTAATGTCTTTCTAGGTTCCATAGTGTTAGACAATAATTTTTCTTATATTTTTCATTGAAAGTAGACTTTGATACCTACATGTAGAGTATTTAATTACTATTTTTGGATTAGTACTTTAGGAGGAAAAATTACTGGAAGTTAGCATATTATACCTGATTTTTGCATGCTGTTAGCATTGTTAATTTGTAATTTTACTGCAATAATTTCATTACTTGTGCTTAAAATTTTGTTTCTTTGCTAACATTCAATATTTACATGATCCTTTAAATTGTAGATTATTTGTTCTATAATCTTTTATTGCCTATTCTTTTCAGCTTGGCATTTGTGTATGCAAGGTTGGGAGAGGGAATAAGGTGGTAGACTAGTTAGATTAGAATCTAACCTTAGAAGTCCTGTTTAGAATGAAAAAGTGCATATTATTAACGGTTAAATGATGGTTAATTGCATAATATTTAGCTTATCATATGAGAATTAAGCCATTATGTTATAATTGCACTGTTATATGCTTTAATTGAAGAATCTGCTTAATTTTGGGGAATTAATGTTAATTTAGTACATTTATGAACTATCGGTAAGTTGCAGGCTGTGAAATTCTTAAGTATCCGAAAATACATCTAAGCATCGGATAGTTATACTTGTAACTCTTCGAAATGTTATTTTATGTTTAAACTGCTGCTGACACGTGTCGAGATCTGATAGATTTACTTAAGTTATAACTCGTTAAGTTAGCATAACTGTACCCGTTGAGTTGCTATATTGAACACTAAGGCAACGCGTTAGGTTAGCGTTATAAACTTAAGTTGTTATTTTTGCACGTGTTTTATAATTAAATCAACGAAGGAAGTCCGTTGAGTTATCTGTAACTCCACGGACTATATATTTTCTAATATGCCACTGCAGCAGTTGCAGGAACAGACAGTTGGAAGGAAAAACCACGTTCGCACGTATCACGCAGGAATTCAATCACGTAGGGAGAAAGAAATCATCGTTGTTGATCTGAAGGAAGGAAATCCAACCAATCATTCAAGCAGAAGTAGTTACCACTGAAGAAATATAAAAGAAAAGAAGAAAAAAAGAAAGAGTGTGATCGATGGACGGCTAGTGTATACAAAGGAGGAGCACCGAGCTTTCTGCAGACAGTATCGGCGATTCTCCGAAGTATCACACCAACCATCGTTATCACCACCATAATCACCAATCATCAGAGGTCTGTGAGGATACTTGCCTGATGTCGGGTCGATTCCGAGCCAAACACAGTGCCTCACAACCACTGTGAGGAGTGATCGCGTCGCGGGAAGGGAAGACATTTTCACCAAGCGCCGACTCATATTTCAAGAGATCGTAAAGCTTTTAGCCTTGGCTTCGGGTTGATGCCTGTATGCTGAAGAGGATATCATCTTGCAATTCTGGACTCGCGATTCTATAGGGAGAGGAGACAAAATTGTAAGTGGTTTAATTTTCAGTGGTGTAATCGCATTGCAAGTAGTGTTGGAAGTATTTACTGTCAAGTGAAATTACTTTACATTTCACCTTTCGCCCATTTCCATGTTCACATTAAAACAAAAATACCAAAAACAATTTATCTTTGTTTGTATGTTGTATTTGAGTGTTGTATTGTTTGTGTTGTATCGTGATTAATGTTATCTGTATCAGTTTTATGATTGTTTTATGTTAGATTTAATTTTACAGTTTACTGAAATTGGTTCGTATAAAACAACTTAAAGATTTTAATGGTTACTGTTTGAATCATCTGAATGTTAGTATTGCATAATGATAAATCCAATGTTAACTAGCATTAAAAAGCTTAATTGATGTTATTTACAATCTGTGGAATTGCCCAATGGTTGGTCGAATTCCTCTGTAAATAGCAATATTATAAAGAAGAGATAAGCTCGTGGAGTTAACTTAAGTCCACGAGGATAGTCCGTTGAGTTAGCCATAACTCAACGAACTTAGTCCGTTGAGTTAACTATAACTCAACGAAGTGCTTATTGAATATAAATTTGAATTGTTCACAATCAAACATTTCTTAAATTCGTCAGCAATTCCCTGTGGGATCAACCTGTACTTGCACACTGATACAATAGACACTGTGCACTTTAGTTAAAGTACAAATTGGAATGAATATCTAAATTGTATTAAAGGTTGTTTGTTTACTTCTAAAAGAAAGAATAGGCATAAAGATAAATTAACTAAGTAAAAAAATAAAAGTAACAAATCCAAGTTTTTCTAGTGTAGTACTGGGAAAACATGAACAAGTCCCATGGCTGATAACAATCATATAGTTTAGTGTCATGGTGTTAGAATGGGTGAGGTGTTTTACCCTCCTCGAGCTACTAAGCCCACTTGCTTTGTGTTGCCTGATTTTCTAGGTAACCAATTTGAGCTTAAATCAGACTATATTAGTCAATTACCTAAGTTCTCGGGCCTAGAACATGAGGATGCTTATTGGTTTCTTCATGAGTTTGAAGAAGTGTGTCTCATGATGAAAATTCATGAGATGTTTGAGGATGCGGTAAAGTTGAGGTACATACCATTTGCTTTAAGAGAAGGAGCTAAGAAATGGTTGTATGGTTTGGAACCTCAATCCATAAACTCATGGATAGATTTTTGCAATGCCTTTCTAAAAAAGTTTTACCCTATGAGAAAGACAATGTAGAAGAGGGCTAAAATTAATGGTTGCCATCAGATGAGTGGGGAGACTTTTATGACTTTTTGAGAGGTTTAAGGATTTATTGAATCAAAGTCCCCCCCATGGCTTTCCACTTTGGACAAGATGCCAAATAGTCTATGAGGGGGTGGAATACAACTCTAGGAATATGTTAGAATCCCTTAGCCATGTAGATTTCTCCAACCTACTAGATAGTGAGGCATGGGAGTTGTTTCAAAAGTTGGCAACCCAATCCATGAGTTGGGACACCTCAAATAGGGTTAATTAGCACAAGAACACATCGAGTCATGGGAAGTATAATGTGGATAGTGTGGTGGCATTGGAGGCCAAGGTGAGTGCCCTTTCCAAGAGATTGGAAGAGTTGGGTACCAAGGGGAAGAGCCCTAAAAATCCTCATGAACCTTGGTGCTTAGCTTGCAAATGTATTGGGCACGCTATAGAGGATTGCTTTGGTAGAAATTCTGAAGCGGAAGTTAGTGCCCTTATGTCTAGTGGTAGGGGGGATGGAGGTCAAGTCAACCTAGGATACAACCCCACCTACAATCCTTCTTGGAGATCCCACCCAAATTTTGGATGGAGATCTTCAAACTTCCAACAAGGTGAAGGAAGCCAACCTCCTAGCAATCTACCTCTCCATGCTAGTCCACCACCACCAAGTTCCCAAAGTACAACATCCATTCCTCCTTAAGCTTTAGCTCAAATCTTCAACCTTGCTGATATGGGCAACAAGCTTAACATGTTGGTAAAGGTCATGGAAACATGCCTAGCTAAAGGTTTCAAATTGAGTCCAAAGGTTGAAGAGCATGGGAAAGCTATTGGTAGGATTAAGACTCAACTAGGGCTGGTCATGCAATCCATTTCGAGGCTTGAAGGTCAAATTCAGCAATTGGCGGCCACACTTACTTCAAGGGATAAAGGAACTCTTCCAAGCTAAGCGCTGCCTCGAATTCAAGGACCACAAGAGCAAGGCAGAGGCACATCACATAGAGGAGTTGGTTCTTCTTGAAGAAGGTGTGTAGAGTTTTTTATTATCATGAAACTCTTCTTCTAAATGCATATACTAGGATCATGTATGGTTGTTTAAACTCTTATAGGCACAAATATGCTCCTTCTTTATCATTTTTAAGGTATAATTTAGTACTAATCTTGACTTTCTAGTGCAGATTTAAAGGCTAATTTGGGATAAAAGTAAGATAGGGGACTTCTAGCTTGCATGGGAGCTACCTATCCCTATATCATGCCTAACATTTTAGTTGACTACATTACATTTAGACCTTTTGTTGTTTTAAATTTTGTATCAGGGGGTTTATGATATTCATCCCCTAAGAAGAACATGTAATCTTATTCAAGACAATCTCCTCCATATAGAATGCCTTGAACATATCTAGTACTTATATTCTTCCATGTATGCTTAACTTTATGCTCTTGATAATGCATGGATGATTTTAATCTCAATATTGCAAATGTTTCCATGTTGTATATGCTGATTTGGTATGTGTAAACGTTGCTATATTTTCCACTTTTCAATTTTATGTATAGACAAACTTTGGTGAGCTTGCAAGGGAGCCTACACATTCATTATGTTCATTCTTGTAAACAAGTAAGCTTACATTCCTCTTCTTATTTTTGTTATGATAACTTGTCAATAGCTAATATTTCATTACTTCATTTCTAGAAATGAGGATTCACGCCATTTCATAGCAACTTGTTTGCATGAACCTACAATATTGCATTGCTAGTAGCTCACACATGCATGATTTCCCTTATATGTTGATGTCCTATTTGTGCATTCGTTCTTTTTCTTTTTACTAGAGCATGGTATCAATTCAATTGGAAGAAAAAGAAAGAAATGTGTAATTTCGATTCAATCGAGGAAATGCAATAGTTTGATCGAAATTAAGGAAATAGAAAAATTAAAAGTTAGTCAAACTGAAGAATTTTCGATCTTGATCGAATTAAAAATTATTATAATAATTATTTTTATTAATTATAACTTTATGAGAAGTTCGTTAAATTAAGCTTAACTTAACGAACTTACTCTATTGAGTTAATTGTAACCTAACGAATTATTTAAGGTAAGTCTACAGATTTAGTCTGTGACATCCTTTGTTTTGTTTTAGGTGATTTCCATGTGGAATTTCCTTGAGATTAGGATAATTAATCAGGGAAAGGTCATTCAACCTTGATTTGCTTGCTTGGGAGATGTGGGGTTGGGTCAATTCCTTGGAATGGAAAAATTTCCTTAATTTGGATGTAAAAGGTAAACTAGAACTTGATTAAGGACCTTTATCTAAAATTAATTTCCTTTAATTCCGTAGGAAGGGGGGATGAGCTATCTATCTTCTTGATTTACATTCCATCATTTTATGTTGTGCTTTTATCTCTTTTGATAGTGGGTGTGACATCTCTTAATGCAAGGTAGACGATCTTATTGAAGGTCAAACTCCTTAGAATAGTTTAGCTCTTTGATTGTGCTAGCCTAAGGGATGAGTGTTGAATGTTTAATGGAGAGGGAGCCACCATTATATGCCTTAAGGAAGTAGATAGCATCATGAAATGGATAATCTCGGAATCAACTTAAATAGTTTCTTCCTTCATTCTTATTTGTGTGTGTTTTGGTGTGTTTATTTTATTTTGTTTTGATTTAGTTTTTTTTTTTATCTCATTTTGCTTAGGTTTCTAGCATTTGGTTTATTGGACAAAGGATTGGACATAGTATTAACCACTTACACAACTTACAACATAGCCAAGAGACACAAAAGAAGGAAACCCTGGCACGACTCACCAAAGCCTATCAAACCCGGTATTATTCATTTTATATATAATATTATATATATTATGGATTTAAATATATAAATATATTGATTAATGAGATAATATAATATATGTATGTATGTATATATGTATGAATATTTTATATATATATATATAAAATATTCATGTTGATTTGTATACATGTATGCGTCCATGTTGATATTTTTTGTTGTTATTTGTATGTGTGGATGTATCTTGCGTACATGTATACTTGATTATGCATGAAATGATTTATTAAATACATTTATTTGTTTACAGATTTGGGTCCACAGGCCACCCCCAACCAAAAACAAACTCAATGGCGACCTTTCTCCTTCCTCCGTATCCTTCCTCCGGCTACACAGTCGCCTTCTCCCGCCGGCATCCCCTGAGGCTGAGGAGGAGATGCGCCTTCACCCCTCGTGCCAAGGCCCTCCCACCCGGAAATTCCTCGACCGGGGAGACCTCCCGGTCCGAGAACGCCGTTCTCAAGTTGGCTTGGTACGGCTCCGAGCTGCTTGGGATCGCCTCTTCTCTCTTCCGTCGTCCCGATCCGTTGGAGGAGGAGGAGCGAGGGGTCTTGGAGGGTGATGGTGAGAGTGCGTTGCTTGCGAGGGACCGAGTCGTCGAGGCCATCAGGGATGACTTCCAGAGATCGTACTTCGTCACAGGTCGGCGCAAAATTGGGAACTTCGGTAGATTGGATTTTTTTTTATAGCTTTTATACGAAATGAAGAATTTTTAATTTTATTTACCGGTGATATGGTTACGATAATCAATACGATATCGTTCACTACTCAATTTTTACAGACATTTGTTTACAAGAATCACAAAAGCAACACCATAAGAGTAAGCCTGGGAAGCTAGGACTAGGTGCCAGACTATTGAGTTCATGGAGAGCTTAAACTTGAGCTTTCTATTGCCTCCCCGGAGCTCATTCAGTTAAAGATTAAATTTAATAGCCATAGACTGTACCCACTATTCTACTTCTTTTGTTAATATTACTTGGCAGTAAATAGAATCTGTGTACTGAATACTGAAAATGTTCAAATTGACTTTTATGCTCTAACAATAAGCCACTCCTCCTTAATGAAAGCTCTTCCATTCTTTAATAAGCTTGATATCTCTCCCCTTTAATCTTATAATTTCTCCCCCTTTATCTCATAACTTTAATCTCATAATTTCTCTCTTTTTTGTCATTATGCAAAAAGAGTTAGATTCATAATTACTTTCACAAACTGTTGGGGATGTTAATCACTACTCTTGATACCAATTTGTAAATGAGTTCTTGTTGATATCAAAGGTTGATTTTTTGATGTCAATTGTTGATGATCATATAGGAATAATCCTTCTTAGTATTCTAATACCAAGAAGTTATAGTTTTGTCCTCTTTTTAATAAAGATAGCATTCCCCTTGAATAAGTACTTTTGCTACTTTCCTGCAAAAGTAAGGATTAGCATAAAATAAGCTCTCTAGTGGTGTGCTTAAGTTGTATGGAGAATATCAAGAAAACATATCATATATAAAGATTTAATTATAAATCATGCATGAAGTAAATTCCTAAATTACGTCTAATAAGAATAAATGTTGATTCATTTAAAGATTTTGTAAAAATGTCTACAAGTTGAGTTACTGTAGGAACATGTTCTAATGAGATATTATATTTTTTCAACAATTTTGGACTCAATTTTTGACAGAAATGCACAATAATTACAGATATTCTGAATTTTACTTCTTGTTTGGACTTCTTGATTGATATTGTCAATAATCTGTTCAATAAGGTGATTTGATTTGGTTTTTCATGATTTTTCAGTTAAATGAGACACTTGTGGATTAAATGTTTCTTTTTTTTGAGTTCTGTCATGATCTTTAGGTTCTTCTTCACTATCACTATTAATCATTAACTACTTCAATTTGCTGATTAAATCTTTATCAAAACTTACGTCAATGGATTCTTCTACTTTTCTATCTTTTTCAAAGTATACTTTGTATGCTTTACTTCTGGAAGAACATCCAACTAGTATTGCTAGATCACATTTAACATCAAACTTATTTTTTTGATCTCTAGTGTTAAGAACAAAATATTTACATCCAAATACTTTAAAATATTCAACATTTGATGTTTTCCATATCATAATTCAAATAATGTTTTATTTAATATAGACCTTAGATGTGTTCTGTTAATTATATAACAGGCTATTCCAATAACTTCTATCCATAAAAATGTTAGTAAATCAAAAGCATTTAGAAGAGTTCTTGTCATCTCTTGTATTAATCTGTTCTTTTTTTTTATAATTTTATTTTGAGTTGGAGTTCTTAGATAGAAAAATTCATGCATAATTCCAAATAAGTTACATAACTCTTCAAATTTAGCATTTTCAAACTTTCCTCCATGATTACTTCTAATTTTCTTTATAGTTGATCCTTTTTTATTTTGAATTTTAATGCAAAAATGTTTGAATTTAGTACATGTTTCATTCTTATGAGTTAAAAATATAACCTAAGTGAATCTTACAAAGTCATCAACATGTTAGGGCAAGTATTACAGGTGTGGAGTATGTCACAAGTAGTTCAGGTTCAATCGGAAGCTTGTTAACAGTATGTATCCGACAGTTATACATTTTCGATAGGTTACAGACCTAAGTATCTGGAAATTAAAGTTCAGTCGTAGGCTTTGAGTTAACTATCCGAAAGTCAGAAAATTTCGAAGAGTTACTGGTTGTAACTATCCGAAATGACTTAAAGGACACTTAAGTGGATATTCGGATAGTTAAGAAGTCAAGTATCCGGAAAGTAGTGACTTAAGTGGATCTTCGGATAGTTAGACAGTAACTATCCGAAGTTCATGAGTTTTTCGGAGGGTTATCGATAGAACCTTCCGAAATGCTTGAAAAGACACTTAAGTGAGTTTTCGGATAGTTAAGGTGTAACTATTCGAAAGACATGCAGTTTTCGGTGAGTTATCAGCATAACCTTCCGAAAGGACAGAGAGAGAAAAGTAAGTTACTTTTTGGATAGTTAAGTCATTAATTGTTCGAAATATCGAATCTCTTGGACAGTTAACCTGGTACTGTACCGCCCGTTCAGAAAGAATATTTTCTTCGGATAGTTAAGTCTGTAATTATCCGAAATGTTGCAGATTTTGGAGAGTTAAGAAGATAAGACTCCAAAATTAAGAGTCTCTTCTCCGAAGCATTGTTTCTCTACTGTAATGGCTTGTATGTAATTAAAGGTTTATAAACCCTAAAGTTGGGTAGTATATAAACCTTTATGATGTTGTAAAACATTGCGGTTGATTGTGCCGAAACTCATAAGGAACCCTCAACTCTCCGTGGACGTAGGCTGTTGCTGAACCATGTAAATCCTGTTTCTTTTCTGTATTATTTCTTCTCTTACTCTTCACTCTTAGCATCAGTGAGTTTAGAGCTGAGTGTTTTAGTATCGTGTCATAGAAGGTTAACTAAACGATCCATTGAGATAACAACACAACAATCACTAGGATGTATTTTCTTCCTCCTAAGCTTAGAGTCTGTGTAAGCTCAAATAAGTTTAAGTATAGAAGTTTCAACGACTATCTGGTGGTTGTCATTAACACTTTGATGTATTGATCTCTTTTGTTTTCTAATCATGCAATCACTACACACTCTATTTCTTTTAAATCTAAGTCTAGACACACCTCTAATAAGATAATGTTTAGATAGTTTTCTAAAGGTTATCATATTAACATGTCCCAAACTAATATGCTATAACCAATCATCTTCACTAGAGACTACTATGTATGCATCATTTGTAGAATTTTCAATTGAAAAATCTAAAGCATAAATAAAGTTATCTCTAAAACTAGTAAATTTGATTTCATGAGAATCTTAATCAATTATAAAGCATTATTCGATAGTAAAGAATTATAGTTTTTATCATAGAATTGCCGTATACTTAAAAGATTTTATTTCAATTCATTTACATGTAAGATATTTTCGATTTTACCATTTTTAGATGTAATGTTCCTTACAATAGTTTACAAATTTGACACATCCTGAATTTGTCAATTTAATGAAGTCTAGAAACCTTCTCTTATTTGTCATGTACTTGGAGCATCTGTTATTTATAATCCATTTTGATGTTTACAATTTCTTATCCTTACTTTCTTGTAAATCATACTGAAATTAAGGTCATTGGTATCTAAATCTTCTTGAGTTTAGTAGTGTTAGTTCTTAAAATATTAAATTTATTATCTCTTAGTAGCTACATGTATTTGGATCTTCTTTTGATGGTAAAAATAGAAGTGTCATCTTTATAAGAATGGATCACATTACTATAGTAAAAAATTTCTTATGGTGTAGCATACCTAAAGTTAAATTTATTTACTCTTAGTCTTTGAGATCTTATAATTTTATTCAATCCTCTTTCTCTTTTGGTGAATTTACAAACAGTATTCTTTAGATCAATAACTTCAATTTTTAAGGTTTTATTTTCTTTTTTTAAATCAAAATTAGTATAGCTATAACCATCTAATTTAGTTTTTAAATTTTTATTATCAACAAGAGCTTTTTTCAATTCAGCAAATGCATCTTCAAAACAAGAATTTAAACTCTTAATTTCTTTCTTATAATTTTTATGCTTAATGTACAAATTATTTATAGTAGGAAAAATGTTATCTATATCTAAATTATCATTATCGAAACAGTAATAAGAAGTAGAGCATATCTCTTGTTTTGCAAAATACACATTTGCAAGCACATCCTCATTTGAATTTGAAAAACTATTAGATGAACTGTTATCATTCTATGTAGCTTTTAGAGCTATTTTTTTCTTATTCTTCTTCTTCTATTGTTTATTCTCTTGTTCTTTCTCTTATTGTAGGAGACAATAAGTTTGAATGTGTCCTTATTTTTTGCATTTGTAGTGTGTGGGAATTTTGAATTTTGAGGTGTTGACTTTACTTTCTTGTTTCAATATCTTCCTGAAATTTCTAGCCAACAACAGTACTTCATCCTCTTCTAAACTTTGTTATTTTTTTGTCGAAGGAAAGACAAGTTCTTTCTTCTTTTCAGATTTTCTTTTAGTGGTTTCTTCTTTTTTCCATTCTTTCATTTAAACTTCTTAGGTAAGAAGATTGTCTAACAGATCTTCCACTAAGTAATTGTTCAGTTCATTGGAGTCTTGTATTGAAATAGACTTTATTTTCACTCAACAATTAAACTTCTTAGGATCTTTTGTACCTATTTATACATAGAGAATTCTTTTCCAAGGCTTCTTAGCTTATTTACAATTTCTATAAATCTAGTAAACATGTTAATTATAGTTTTATTCTCAAGTATCTTAAACAATTCATACTTTCTAAGTAAAATACTAATTTTAGTATCTCTCACTTGGTTGGTATCTTCATAAATGATTTAAAGGATTTTTCAAATCTTATGAGTAGAATTGCATGTAGATATCTTATTATATTATTCAGTAGTAAGTGTACAGTAAATTGCATTTAATTCACAAATATCTAACTAGATGAGTTTCTCATCCTCCTCTATCTAGTCATCTTCATGATTAGTTGAAAGTGATGCACCTTGCATTGTCAACTTCTAAAGTTTCTGAGGAAACACTTCATTTTATTTTTCTAGTATCCATAATTTGTACTATCAAATAAGGGAAGTTTGTGAATGTTCTATCTTTCTACAGAATGGGAAGATATGATCTTAGATGGTTAAATCTATTTATCGAGATGTAACTCACTCTAATATCAATTATTAGGATTAGATAGCTCAATAGAGGAAGAGTGAATAGTGACGTAGATTAATTTTAATGATATTTTTGTATTTTAATTGGTAGGATATATAAAAGTAGTTTTGTAGTGAATTTAACAGCGACATGCACATTGAAGAAATAAAATAGAGTAAGAATATAAAATTCTTTTAGGTGATTTACCATTAATTATTACTCTACAAAATTTTAGGTGAGCTTCTACTAATTTTTGAAAAACAAAACTGTGTAGTACTTTCAATTATTGAGGTTGAATATGTTGCTATTGCACTGTGTTTTCAAATTCTGTGAATGAGACAAACTTTAGAAGATTTTAGATTATCTTATGACATTATTGAAATTTATTGTGATAATAGTTCAACAATAAGTTTTTTTAAAAATCTTATACTATATTCTAGAGCAAAATATATAGAGGTTAGACATCATTTCTTAAGGGATAATGTAATTAAAAGTAAAATTAAATTAAAATTCATGTCTAGTGAAAATCAATTAACTGATATTTTTACAAACCTCTAAATGAAAATACATTTAATAACATAAAGATAAATTTAGGCATTTGTAGGTTATGTGATGTATAAAAATATCAAACTTCATAAAATCTTTGATTAAGTTAAAAATGTTGATGATGTTGTTTATCTCTTAAATATTATGTACTTATCATAAATATCTTAGTAATATCTAAACTGCTACATAAGATGTTATGTATTTACATTAAAATTATTATAGTATCTTATAGATTTTACTTAATTTTATGTTTTTAACATTTTATAATTTTAACTGAAAATACTTCATGCTTAAAAGAAACATAGAATATTTCTGAAATCTTGAAATTTTGATTTGTTAGATCAAAAAAATCGAATATGATCAAGAATAAGTTTAACTTGTAGAATGATTAATATGTAAATCATATTAAATTACCAGTAAAAAGTATGAGTTTATTGATATTGATTTATAATTTTAGTAAATCATAGAAGTGAAAATTATATGAGATTTGTACTTTATTAAATCTGTATTAATGGAACATATAAATATTGTACTTAAAATGGAAAATATTTATAAAGAAATACTCTTTGAGAGTTTATTAATTAGTTTGATTATGAGCCTTTTGTACTTGAGTATATAGGTATATAAAGATAGTTGACTTAAAAAAGGATTATTTAAATCTTGCTACCTAAGGTCCTAATCAGACTTAGGATTGTTGATTAAAAGTTCATTACATAAGTACATTAGAAAACTCTTGTATGATTTAAACTTTTCAAATTAACTTTTAGAGTAAAAGATTATTTACATATATGGTTTTGAAAATGAATAGTTGTTTCATTAAAAACAAATACACATATCTGAATTGAATATAGTTTTTACCAATATGAAACATTGATTTTTGAATCTAAACTTTACTTTTGAAAGTATTTATTTGAAATACATTTCATTATTCTTCTTATTTTAGTTATATTGAGTTTAAAATTTTTTTTTATTCATATACGATCAAATTTGATTCTGGAAATTATTTTTGAAAAATGTAGGACAACGGATATTTCTAAAAAATTTTGAAGTATATTTATAATTTAACACCTATCTTATACAAGTATATTCTACATATTTTGTATATTTTTGGAGTATATTTGTAAGGGAAGATATAACATTGTCAAAAATCAAATTAAAGTATTTAAAAATATAAATTTAAGTTAATCTAAGTTTAGTCCCTTTAGAATACTTGAAGAAATAGTTAAAGACAAACAAATTATTTGGTCGTATAAATATTATTTTAGAATAGCTTACTGTGTCTTCAAGTTAGCTAAGTATGTTAAAATATCATTATGTTATTTAAGGTAATGTGTAAAAAAGTTTTTAGAAAGAGTTTTACTCGTTAGGTTAGATAACTCAATGAGTTATGCTTTATATTTAAGTATTGTGATTGAATAAAGTTTATTCAATATAAATTTTAAAACCCAAATCTAACTAAAGACTCATTCAATTATAGTTTCGAAAATTTTATTTAAATACTTATTACATGGGAACTTAGGTTATCATGAAAATTTTTTCTAAAATCCTTCTTGCTTGTTGTTATTATTACTTCTTGCAACAGTGTATTCAAAACCTTACAAAGATCGTGGCAGAAGTAGAGTTAGAGGCAAAGACAAAAGAAAAGATAAAAGCAAATAGATTGGTGAAGATGAAGAGTGGATATTGATCATAGATGAACGTGAAAGATATGCATGTAATAGATGTTAATTATATAAGACAGAATTCTCGTTGATTAAAAATCCTACACATTTTACAGAAATATACTTATAAGGATACACTTTCAGGAGAAAAATTCTTAAAAGGAAGAAAATTTAGCAACTTTGATGAAAAGCAGAAAGTCAAATATGTATCATTGAAGATTTATAGAAAAAGAAGAAGAACAAGAAGATATCAAATAGAGAGAAATATTTTTAATTCTACAATTTAGTTTTCTCTATTTGTAATTATGAAATTGATTAGATGAAATATTGTATTATTATATCATTACATCTAAAATTTTTAAGAAGAATTGAATTGTATATTGTAATTGAAACTTTGAATATAAAGTATTGAATAAAATAATGTTTCTGATTATTTTAAGTTTAAAGTTTCAATTATAGTTAAAATTATTGAAAAAATACAATTCACCTTCATCTTGTGTAGTCTTTCGATTCTCCACAAATTTGTATTTGAATGTGATTATAAATCCAATTAAGATACCAATTCTACACTTTATGACTTTTTCTTCCTTTATTGTTTTCTTATTTGTTACGTGATATCTTAAGTTTGTTGTACATGAAGTCTTAAAATGTCATAAAGTTTCAATAACTCTACAAGTTTCTCTTTTAAGCCTTCAATAAAATTTGTAGAGTTATCTTAACTTTTCAAGTTTTTCTATAATCCATTCATGTTGTAACTTAGCTTTCTACACATGAGATATTTGAAAAGTCAATATAAACTTGGATAGTTATCATATAACTTGTTGAGATTCTTGTTTTACTTTCCAAATAACTTTTTGAGTTTTCCTTTTTGTCTGCTATGGTTCTTCAGATGGTTATTAGTTAAGTTGTCAAATATTTGCTACTTTTTGGTTATTTTTGTCTTGCATCTTTAGATGAAATGAACTATTGGTTTTATATACTTCAGTTGCGCCTAATTTGAATCTATGAAATATATTATAATTCTTCACATAAATTTTTACATTATCAAAATACAGTAATTTTTTTAATAATTTCTTCTATTGGTAAAATAAGTTTCTTAGTGATGTTGTCAAGCTTTGATTGTCATGGCTTGTCATCCTATTGTCTTCCTCTTATTTGCTAATCCTTTCATAGTTTAGATATCTAGATAGGCCTTCAACTATGAATCAAAGTCTTCCTAAGGAAAGATTGAAGGTGGGTTTCTTTTCTCTCTTTTCTTCTCTTCTTCCTCTACTCTCCTTCTCCCTTTCATTATCAAAGTAACTAAACACACCATTAAAAAAATCATTTGCAACCTGTCATGCTTCTTCATCTATGACCCTCCCAACCAAAGCTTGGTCGGCCAACAATAAGGTTGTCATTGCTACAACACATAGGAGGTTGTCACTACCTTCTATGCTTTCTATCACTACACCAATGTAGGATGCCTTTGCCACCTTTTGAGCTTGTTGTTACTACAGCAACGCAAGGTGCCATTGCCACCTTTCAATTTTTCCATCACTCCATGTCATCACCACCTCTGGAGCCTATGGTCACTACATCACCATAGGACATCGTTACATCCAAACTTAACCATTATTTACCATAGAAACCAAATGCCTTTGTGTTTCTCCTTGTGGTGAGGTTAAATGAGTTAGCTGGTTTGCAACCCATGCTTTGTGTTCCTTTAATTTGTGTATAGCCTCTATTCACATTCTTATATCGTTTGATAGCATTCAAATGATCATCATGTCATTCATCCATGCCTTTGGATCTTATGATTGTGCACACATTGGCATTTGTCTACTCAATGTTTGTTTTTGAATTTTTTCACAAACGACACCAAAGACTTGCACTATTTGGTTCAATTCAACAAGTGATTGGATTTCCTTGGATTGGATGGAGTGGACTACTTAGCCTCCAAAAGGAAAGGTAAAATCTTGAATCCTTGGTGTGAAATTAGTCAAAGATTCTTGAATACTTAAGTCAAATGAACAGGATGAGAGGATAATTATGTTTTTGTTGATGCTTGTGGTAGACATGTACTTTCATATTTATAATCACATTTGGTGATAGGTAGTAATATGCAAGGAGAAACAAATTAGAGAGCACCATGTTAGCCCTAAATGCCTATTCAAAGGGGTTATGACTCAATTGCGCGACAGTAGCTTGGTTGATTTGCTTGACTAACGACAATGATCTTGGCAATGGCTCAGTTGTAACCCGTAGTTGGAAAAGCATCCAAACCAATCCATTGAAGAGTTGGGCTAAGACAAATGGACTGACCAAACACTCCAAATAAATCAAAGTTGTATAATGACATTGTGGCAACCTTGTTGATGAATTTTACTTTTGGTATTTGCCAACTACCACTTGATTGAAGTTCTCTCTAAGGGAAAAACTGTGTTTCTAGAACAAAAATTTATGTGGCATCCTATGTTCCGCTTCTTGTCTATTACAATTTTACACAAATTTTGGATAGTCATGATTCATGAGTTCAATTTTAGTTCTTTTGTTGTTTTGCTTCAAAAAAATCAAAACTTCATGTAATGTAGATTGCCTTGTTTCATTGTGAACCTATGATTATGAGTTCATATACATCGTATGTTTGACTCTGAGATTCATGGAATTTTTATCACTTGGAAGCTAATCGATAATTTTGATGAGGTTGTTGCATTAGAGCTAATGATTTCTACAGACAAAGTAATATTCAACATGACATTAAAAGAATAGAGTGCTTGTTTGCTTTGCAAATGCAAAATTACTTTACAGATTTACATGTGCATGCAATATATTGCCGTTAGAGTAACTAAAACCAAATACTACCTTTCACGTTTTCAGGAAATCTGACACTTAATGCATACAAAGAGAGTTGCGAATTTGCTGACCCAGCAGGTTCATTTAAAGGGCTACATCGTTTCAAACGAAATTGCACAAACTTTGGTTCATTGCTTGTGAAATCAGATATGAAACTTACCAAGTGGGAGGACTTCAAGGTGAGTTTGTTATGTCATCGATTAAGTTCAGTTAGGTCAAAAATCGAACTTGAATAAGGAGATCATTTTCTATGTGAAACAGGATAAAGGTGTTGGTCACTGGCGATTTAGCTGTGTTATGTCATTTCCATGGAGGCCTATTCTTTCTGGTACACTAAAATGACTTGTATAATGTCTAAATATTTGCCATTTCTTCTTTGAGGAGAATACCAATGTATCTATGTGTGCCTATTTTATTGGTTGAATTCTTTGGAACGACATTTCCAGCTTGACGTGCAAGATTTCAAATATATGGATTCAAATCCTTGTATTCTAAAAATATTTTTGTTTGCCAGCTACTGGCTATACAGAGTACTATTTTGATTCAGGGACCGGAAAGGTTTGCAGGTGACAATTTTTCTCCTACATCATCTTTTCCTTGTTCCATTTAAAATGGCTTCTAAATTTCTTACGTTTCTTACAGACATGTGGAGAACTGGAATGTACCAAAAATGGCCCTGTTGAAGCAAATACTGAAGCCTTCTCGTTGGGTCTGGGATAGAAAGGCAAACGCTTGATAATCGTACCGAACAATGGGATAAGCTTTGGGAAGTTCGATGGATTAATTTCTTTGGCAATCATCGGAGGTAACAGAAACATCAATAATGTAAAGTTCCGATTGTTCCAAAGGAGAACACGCTAGTCATTGATGAAATTACCTCGTACTAGTATTTTCAAGTTAGCAGAGCATACGAATCAACAAGCGTGATCGTAGCTATTTTATCACCTACTTAATTTTCTTGGAAGATTACACGATTGGGTGGTTCAATAACTTTCAAGACCTTCATGTATATTTATGTTAATGCTGAGATTAAGAATGCAGAGGTGTGGTTCATTATTTTCTTAGAGATGTTTACAGATGTATACAATGAAAAACACAGAATTAGCTACATTGTAACATGTGGTTATTGTGGTAATAAATTTATTTCTCATGTCTTCATTTATGTGTCAGAAAATTTATATTTGATAGTTTTGATGAAGTGTTGTAATGTAAAATGAATGTTCAGAATCCTCAGATAAACGATAGAAACATACTTCAAGGAGTAGGTAAACGATAGGTTTTTTTTCAATTAAACTCACTAATTTATTTACAGGCGTGAGGGCCAAAAAGCCTAATATTGTTTTATGTGGATTTTTCTTGTACATTTATTATATATTAGGAATCTCTTAATAACTAAAAAATAATTTTGTACTTTATACCTTTTTATAGAAAAAATGTCTTATTTACACATGTTTATGTATCATAGATACACAAGTATCAAAATTAGAAAATTTTATCATTTCTAAAAAGTACAAAATGAGGTTATAGAATATGAAATTTCAAAGATATTGGCAAATAATATTAGAAATCTGTCATCAAAGTTTACAAAATATGTAAAAATAATTTATACTTACATTGAAGTATATTGGATAATTTAGACTTTTATCTAGGTTTGTTTACTATGACTATGTGAAGAGATATTTTGATAGTTAGGTCGTATATATATATATAAAAGTATTTAAGGAATTCAAGTATATATATATATTCCTTTAATATTTTGACATATATATATATATAAATACATTTTTCAAATAGTTTAAATTCTTATTTAGGAGCTTGTGATATTGTTGACAGCAAGAAAAAAAAGGATGATATGAATGAAAATGGGAATGAACAAAAAAATGCTAATTAAATATCAAATCGATTGTTAATATAAAATTAAACATTTAAAGCATGAATACCTTAAATGGAGTTAATATCTAAAAAAACAATATCTAAAATGAAGTTGGATATTTTAAATAGAGAGATTGAATATTTGGAGTAAAGTCTAAATTAAATATTTTTGAAAGACAAGTGTTTAAAATAAAATTAGATACATTAGATACAAAATAAAAAAACTAAGCAAAAACATACATAACGAAAATAATAATGACAGAATGTTAACAAAAATGATAACAAAATCAACTACATATAAAAAACAACAAAAAAATAAAAATAAAAAATGTCGAAGCTTCAAGAATGCGCCAGAAGGCTCGCTCGTTCACGTGATTTTCCTTTTTTTGCACAACCACGTGTAAACGCACGATCCCATGTTGCGCATAAAGTATGACCGCCCCTCACCACTCCATTAGAATGCTATAAAAAATGGAAAACAGATTTGATAAAACCCGGATAATCAAGCGATTGTCGAAATTCGAAAGGGAAAAAAGAAAACACATACTGTTATGCCACAATCAGCAGAACCACCTTCACCAAATAGGGAATAGAATATTCTAAAGCATTATCATTATTTACTTTCTTTGATAACCTTAAATTAGTCAATTAATTATTAATTAATCAATCATTGATTGTTAGGATCGTATAACTTACTAGAGACGGTGAATAATGATCTATGTGTAACTTTTTAATTCATTTTTAATTTAGTTAATTAATTTGATTAGTTAGTAAATATAGATATTAAATAAACATGCACAAAGTAATTTTTAAGTAGTTCATTAACTTGACTAGTTCACCTTCAAGATTTACTTAGACTTCACTAAATAAGTTATTACTTACAATACTTGCTTTCAGATATAAGCAAGAACCAACACTTGAGTTTTTACCAATAGTGAATTTTCAGGTGCAAAGCTTACAAACCAACACTTTTGAACTTTGTTAAACAAAACTTTATGTGTAGGGAGCTTTCTATACTTTTGCTTGAGAATTCTTCTTCAATCTTTGCTTAAATGTGTATCATGGAATATTGTTTGTAGCTCTTAAGAATATGTGATAATTGTTGTCTTTATCTTCCCTTTACTTATCATATTTATACCAAGAGGATAATGATCATATTTCTCTTTAACAGATTTATTCTGCTATACTTATCACTTTGCTAGACTTAAATATGGTAAATTACCATTTAGAGAGATGCTTCAAGGTAACCTTTTGATTCTATTTGATTTTTGGATAGTTATCTGTCTTAACTATCCGATGGATAGGAACTTTCTTTAAGTTTGTCACGTGAGGAACTTTAAGTTTGGATACTTGAAAAATGTAACTTATCGAAATGTTTTTAACTTTTAGATAGTTAGCTTCAGAACCTTCTGATTTTCCTGGAGAGTCTTTCTGTCTGTGTCACGTGTGAGTTTTAAGTCATATGCATGAGTTCTCCTTAAGTTTAGATAGTTAGCTGTTAACTTTTTGAAATATCGTAACTTTCGAATAGTTATAGCTATCTTAACTTTTTGATTTTCCTTTTAAGCTTCTAACTGTTGGTTTCTGATTTCTACACATGCGCATTTAAATAACTTAACTATTCGGATAGTTAAATTTGCAACCTTCTGAAACTTTTTGTTTTTAAGATAGTTAGCTTTCCTAACTTTCTAAAAGCTTTGAACAGTTGTCTAACATTCCAAAAGTTTTCTTGTTTTTCGAATAGTTAGCTTTCCTAACTTTCCGAAAGCTTTAAACAATTGTTTAACATTCTGAAAGTCTTCTTATTTTCGGAGAGTTAGCATTGTAACTTTTCGAAAATCTTTCCTACTACATTTAAGTGGTCTTCTAGATACTTAGCTTGTTAACTATTTAGAATGAAAAAGTGCATAATATTAATGGTTAAATAATGGTTAATTGCATAATATTTAGCTTATCATTTGAGAATTAAGCCATTATATTACAATTGCACGATTAGAGGCTTTAATGAAAGAATCTACATAATTTTAGGGAATTAGCGTCAATTAAGTATAATTTTGAACTGTTGGTGAGTTTTAGGCCTTTTGATTTTTGAATTATCCGAAATGTCTGTTGTTTTAGAAAGTTTTATTTTACGTACTGGATAGTTTCGTTTTAAATGCTTAAAGAGTATTTTATTATTGTTTCAAGGACATGTGTTGTAACATTAATACATGACTTAAGTCATTTTACGGAAACTTTTGATGGTAACTATTCGAAATGCGTCTAAGCATTGGATAGTTATGTTTGCAAGTATTCGAAATACTCTTTTTCCATCAGTTAGTTGTTTTAATATTATAAGTTATTTCTTTACGGGACATGGCACAAATATTATTTATAGTTATTTCTTTATGGCACGTGGCACAAATATTATTTATAGTTATTTCTTTACGGCACGTGACATAGATATTATTTATATATATATATCTCCGTTGAGTTAAGCTTTACTTAACAAGGGAAGTTCATTGAGTTAATAGTTAAGTTAATGAAGTAAGTCCGTTGAGTTACACTAACTCCACGGATCAACTATTTTCTAATATTTAATATGAAGTAGTTGTAGAAATAGGAAATTCGAAGAAAAACCACGATTGCATGTATCACGTAGGACTTAACTTGAGGAATGAAGAAGGAATCACTATCGTTGATATGAATGAAGGAAATCCAACCAATCATTTAGGCAAAGGTAGTTACTACTGAAAGAAATATAAAAAGAAGAGGAGAAGAACGAAGAAAAGAATGGAGAATCGCGCTAACTATAGGAGGTATCGGTAGTTCTCTGAAGTTCCACAACACCACTACAATCACCAATCATCGGAAGTTTGTGAGGATACTTTTTGGATGTTGGGTCGATTCTGAGCCAAACACGATGACTAACAACCACTATGAGGAGTAATTGCGTCACAGGAGAAGTTATTTTCACCAAGCACTGACTCATCTCTTAGGAGATTATAAAGCTTTTAGCTTTGGTTTCGGGTTGATGCCAATATATTGAAGAGGAGATCAACTTACAAGTCTCGATTCGTGATTCTATAGGGAAAGGAGGCATGACTATAAGTGATTAAGTTTTTAGTGGTGTAATTGCATTACATGTAGTGACAAAAGTTTTTACTGTCCATAGAGAATTTCTACATTTTATCTTTCATTCATCTTCAGGAACATATTAAAACAAAAACTACAACAACAAAACTAATTATCTATGTTTATAGTTAGTATTTATGTATTGTAATGTTTGTTTTGTATTGTGATTAATGTTATTATTATCAGTATTGTGAATGTTTAGTTGATTCAAAAAATAGAAAATAGTTTTATTGATTACTGAAATTGATTTGTATAGAATACCCAAAATCTTAGTGGTTACTTTTTGAAATATCTAAATGTTAATGTTGACTAATGACAAATACTTTATAAACTAACATTAAAAGCTTAATTGATGTTATTTATATTCTATGGAACTACCTAGTGGATGACCAAATTCCTCTATGAGCAGAAAAATTTAATTGGAAATTACTAAATAGGCTTGTGGAGTTAACTTAAGTCCATAAAGTTAGTTTATTGAGTTAGCAATAAGTCCATGAAGTGTGTAATTTAACACATATAAAACTCTAGTTATAAAAGTCAAAATAGTATGCAATTTTTACTCAATTTCTATGGGTTCAACCTGTACTTGCATACAATTACAATAGACATTGTGCACTTGTAGTTAAAAAAATTGGATTTAATATCTAATTTGTGAAAATTGTTTGTTTACTTCTAAAAGAAATTATTAATACATGATTAAAGCAAATGAAATTTACCCAAACAAAGTTTTTAAGTAAATATACACTTATAAGTGAACAAAACAAATCAAACATTAACCTTCCGAAAGTCCACTTCTTCTAGATATTTAACTTGTTAACTGTTGAGGTTTTTGTTGTCCCCAAAATAAGATGTTAAAACTCACAAAGGGACCAAAATGATAACACATTAAACTCAAAACTCATTTTAAAATAACCGCAAGCGCACGGTGCAATTGTAATATACTCCGACGAGTATGAGTCGAACCCACAAGGATTTGGCTTCTACAAAATATTTCTAAAGTGCAAAAATAATAATAATAATTGGAAGTGATTCACAATTTATCAAAAATTCACTCATTAAAGTACTAATTTCTTATTTTCGTTCATAAAACACCAAATTACTATAGCACAGAATCTCGAAATTTGGCCAAGTTCACACATCCTTCTCTCAGTATCTCAACGGTAAAATACAGTAAAAATATCATACGAAGTACTCATTGGATTAACCCCACTGATTTCGCAAAAAAATATGAAATAGGCAAGTGTCAACAATGCTTTTCCTACAGGCACGCAGATTGGCAACTAGCATCCCTCAATTGCGCACAGTTGCTAAAAATGGCATAAGATTTTTAAATCTTCATGAAAATCTGCAAAATCAGCGTGTTTCGAAACTTAACTCATTCATCTAATAGAGAAAATTTACAGAAATCGATTTCGTGCTGTAGATAAAAAGAAATCGAGTTCGGC
Source organism: Cymodocea nodosa (assembly GCA_036874045.1). Taxonomy (NCBI): domain Eukaryota; kingdom Viridiplantae; phylum Streptophyta; class Magnoliopsida; order Alismatales; family Cymodoceaceae; genus Cymodocea; species Cymodocea nodosa. The sequence continues at coordinate 16,057,860 of JAZBRI010000003.1, read as the reverse complement.
ACAGAAGCAAAAATTGGGTGAAAAATGCCAAGATGCGCTAGATGCGACATCAACAAAATAAATTTGAAAACCTATACAAATCGATTGCAAAAATTCTAAAAACTATACAGGAGTAAAGTAAACTCGAAGATCTACAAAATAGAATCAAAAACTAAAGCAAAACATCACTGGATCAGTGAGTTATGATCTAAACAAAATCATCAAATTTACAGGATTCTACATCGACGATAAACAGCCACAAGTTAGCTTTGTTAGCATACAAATATTCACATATGTACAAGATTCAACCCAAATTTGCTTTCATTCATTCAAAAAAAAAATAATATGCTACTGAAATTAAAGTTCTATGATTAAACTATAATGTAATATTACAACTAAACCTAAAACTACCATTACCCTATTGAAATTACAAAGAACACAACTTTAAACAAGGAAATGAAAACCTAAGAGCTAAACCAATACAACCCTTTTTACCTTGAAGTGCAAACTTGTTTTGGAGAAGAATGGTGCAAGAGATGTGCTCCTAGCCATCCTCCTAGCCAAGAAATTTGTGGCTGTCACCACACGAGTTCTCTTCCGGAAGTGGGAGGTCTTCAAACACCAAGAAACAAATAGTCGTCCACCTCAAGTCCACAACCCTTGCCTTTCTTCTACTAGGAATGATCCACAGAAGAAGGGAGACAGTTGCATGGCTAGAAGTGTGCTCCAAACAGCACCCACAAGTTCTGGAAATGATGCCCTAGCTGTCCTCCTACTAGCAACCACCAAGAGAGGAGAAGAAGAGGTTAGCCAAACCTTGCAAACCTCTTTCTTATAGCTCCACGAGAGGGGGGAGGACACCAACTCCACACAAGCTTGAGGAAGGGAGAGGGGCTGACGACTCCAAGGGATGGAATTGGGGGAAAGCTCGTCCAAGAGAGGGGAATTGTTGGCCTTGCCTCTCCTTTTATAGAGGCTCCAAGTGGTGGAACTTGATCTCCACCTTTGATCTTCAATCCAAGGGCCAAGATTCCTCCTATCTTGATTTGCTTTATTTTTCTTATTCTTCAACCTATAAAACTCAAACAAATACATTAAAACACTCAAGAAAAAAGATAAGATATATTGCTAAACATGGATACTTCAAAAGGGCCAAAAATCACATTTTTCATTGAATTCCAGAAATACCCATGTACTTATTTAAATAATTAATCCTAAGTGCTAAAGTAAATTTAATCTACTTAATAAATGCAATTGTATTGCCACCAAGATGTAAATGTGTTTACATGAAATGCTAAATAACAAATAGAGTCTCATTTATGCATTACTTTCTTCATTTAAACCCATAACTACATTATTTGCCCAAAATGCATTATAACTTAAATCTTCATTAAGTACTTATGAGTATATGACTTTAATCACATAAAATGCATCAATTAACTATATAAAATATGCATAAATTATGACTCTATAAAATCCCCAAGCCTAAATTATGCTAGTCCCTAGCATAACTAGCTAGAAGTCTAAAAGATAAACACAATTGACAAGGTGGCATACTTATTTAAAAACAAAAATAACTACTAAAAATAGAAATCCTAACTCACTTTCGCAGGAATCGCGGTTGCATTTAGCTTATGCAACAAGATGTTAAACCCCTAGGTCACCCTAGTGGCGGAGTGTTGTCTCTGGAGGGTTTGCAAAAGACATACTCACAAAGTCTAAATCAAAACAAATGAAAACAAAATAAAACAAAACCATAGTAAAACCATGTAAAATTCACAAATAACACATTAGAACACTAAAAAGAGAATACACAAACATAAAACAAGAGAGAGATTAAAGCTCAAGTGCAAGGTTGCTAGGGTCAATCACCGCTATCAAGGTCTTAGGGCATTGGTGGTGGCTCAAAAAGAAAAATAACTCACAAGTTCTTTAAATTCCAACAAGTCAACGCTAACATGCTCAAGGAGTCACCTGTCCACTAGGACCATCTGCCTTGCAACAAGAAGATTCTCACCCTCACTACACATAAGAGAATATAAAGTACACGATAATGGACAAGTTCAATAGCCACAAAATAGTAGGTAGTGATTCCTTCCTTCCTATGAGAACTATTGGAAAATGTTTAGTCCAAGTTGACGAGGTACCACACTTGATATGCCAAACCCCCAACACTCAAGAAAGGAAAAATTGATAACAAAAGGAAAACTTTATTCACTCCCCACACCATTCTCACTACCCTTTGGACTACAAACCAATCTATTTACTTTATTGCTTTCTTTCCTTCTTTTTTTTCATATTTTTCTCTTTTTTTTTCTTCTATTTTTCTTTTCTTTTCTTTTCTTTTTTTTTAACCATAAACTAACTAATTTCATAATGGTATACACCTTATTTCTCCAACTACTTACCCCAACACCATTCTTAACTTACCAAGTGTGATAACCTTAAAAATTGTCCTAAACACAACCTTTAGATTCTCATGAAAGTTTGGGTTGATCCAAATTATCTCACCTCAAGGTTATAGAATAACCCATTATTATGGTGGCACTCGGCTTAGGATTGCTCAAAAATGGGTGTAAAAGAAACAAGGCATTAATCCAAGTAGCTAGGAAGACTCAACTAAAAACACATTAGCATGAAACTCATCTTCCTCAAAAGAACTCATAATAGGTCCATGCATATGGCTCTAGAGATACCACTCAAAATAAAATGAGGAATAGTCCCATTAATCTCAATAGTAACTCTTGAGTTTTTGCAACCTCATCAAACTTGAGTTCCAATCAAAAACAGAAAATTACAACGAAAAATTTTAAACACCACATAAAAACAACAAAACACATACTAATAACGTGAAAATGATAACAAAATAAATATACTATCACAAATTATCGTCAAATGCCTCCCCCCCATGCCTAGCTTATGCATTGTCCTCAATGTAAAGAGATAACTAAGCTAAGTTGAAAGCATGCAGACGATAAAGACAAACATAAAACACATTTTACAAGTCAAGAAATTTCCCCCCTCATGCCTATCATGAACTTCATATGCACATTCAAAATAATAGAATGCCATTTGCAAAACTCATATAAGAAGTGATAAACATGCAAATGGAACAAGAGTATAACATGAAAAGCATACATGCATGAAAAAGAATAAGGGGTGTATACCTGGCTTGTAAATAGAAAAGAAACAAACACTACAAAACTAACACACATATCAAATAGGAATTTAACAAATAAAAACATATATAAGATAATTATGTATAGAAATAAAATATAAATACAATCAAGATGGAGAGGCACTTGAGCTTGCGTTTGTGTGTCCTCCAAACTGGTTACTACCACTAGCATTTCGTGGATTCAGTGCCAACTGACTTGGCAAAGATCCATGCTCCTGGTTTCCAACAGATAAATGTTCTAACTGAGCCTCAATTCCTTTGATTGCCTAAGAGTGCTCTGTTAGCATTGGTCCCATCATAGTTAATAAAGTTTGAATTCCTTCCTCCATTTTTGCCATTCTACATTCCATAATAGCATTAATGTTTGACTGCGTGTCCGGTGTAGGAAGGGTAGGAACTTGCGGTTGGGGCTGTCGGCTCGAACTAGCTCTGAAATGATGTTGCTTCGGTGTATTTTCTCCCAAATAATCTTGGTTCCTCCAACTAAAATTAGGATGGTTTCTCCATCTAGGGTTATAATATTGGTTGTTCCTCATTCTAGACCCCATAGCTTGTACATCCTCATAAGGTTGTAATTTTTCAATTTTTTCATAGCAGCTTGTAATCTCGCTTCCATGCTAGTAATGTTGTCGACCGCATGAAGTCCTCGAGCAGGTGTAGACCTATCAAAAGTCTTATCTGAGGATGTCTCTCATTGCATTGTGCGGTCGGCAAGCTCTTGCAGAAATTCCCAAGCAGCATTCTCTCTTAATTGACAAAAACCACCAGGAGTCATGGACTCTAGCATGGTTCTTGATTGCATGTTCAAACCTTCATAGATAGCTTGGGTCTGCCTTGCCTTGTCAACTCCATGGTTTGGGCATCTAGCTGACAAATTCATAAAGCACTCCATATATCGCCAGAAAGACTCATCCGACTTCTGTTGAATACTTAAAATAGCGTTCTTAAGCTGGATGGTGCGATATAGAGGATGATATTTCTTTAGAAAGACCCTACAGAATTCTTCTCAAGAGCGGATTGAGTTAGGAGGTAAACTATACATCCACCTCTTAGCATCCTCCTTAAGTGCAAAGATAATAAATCTTAGCTTTATTGCATCTACAGGTACATCAGGCAAATGAATTAGCCTACACATCTCATTAAATTCGTGTAGAAATAGGTAGGCATCTTCTCTTTCTAAGCCTAAAAACTTTGATAATTGATGGATATAGTTTGAGTGTAACTCAAACTTTTGTCCTTCCACATTTGGAAGCACAAAACAAGATAGTTGGTCAAATTATGGAGGATACCACACATCGGCTAGCACTCTTCCCTGGTCTTCCATTTGATGTAATGGTGGAGAGTTAATAGGTTCTATAGGAGGTTCACAACGCTCTAACCTATTTGCTTCAGTTCTCCTCCACACTCCTCGATGCATGCATAATGCAAAACTACTACAAACAAGAACAGCTAGTAAAGTAGCTCAGTTTAGATTTTACTAGGTTCTTGTAGTTGCTATCAGTCGTACCACCTTGAAATACCAAGTAGTTACAAGATAAATTACAGGAAGAATAATTATAAACAATAACATCCTATAGGAAGAATAAATTACAAATAACAACTATAAACAAACATGCATAAAAGAATAACTAGTGAAAAAGACAGAAAGAGTAAATACACACTATAAAATATAGATACTTACAAAGAAGAAAGGAATGACTAACTACTATATTCTACTTCACACAAATTTACACTACTTGCTTCCCGCAAATCTGCCTTATTTAGAAACAGTTTGAGATGTTGGCTATTAACCTTTATCACTCGCCCATCTTTAAGATGTTCAATATCCACTACTCCATAAGGGTAGACTCTCTTTACAACAAATGGGTCATTCCACCTAGATTTTAACTTTCCTAGAAAAAGGCGGAGTCTAGAGTTATATAACAAAACTTGCTAGCCCTGATGAAACTCTTTTCTTAAAATTCTTTTATCATTAAAAATTTTTTCTCTTTCCTTAGCAATCTTAGCATTTTCATATGCTTCATTCCTTAGCTCTTCTAGTTCATTCAGTTCAAATTTCCTTTTGTCCCCAACTACCTTAAAATCTAAATTTAACTTCTTAATGGCCCACATGGCCCTATGTTCCAACTCTACTGGTAAATGACAAGATTTTCCATATACAGCTCTATAAGGAGACATACCCAAACTAGTCTTAAATGCAGTACGGTATGCCCACAGAACATCATCCACTTTATCAACCTAATCTTTTCTTGTAGCACTTACTAGTTTCTCTAGAATCTGCTTAATTAACCTGTTTGCATTTTCAACTTGCCCATTAGTTTGAGGATGATAAGGCGTGGCAAGTTTATGAGTCACTCCATTCTTTCTCAATAGGTTCTCAAAACTTCTATTGCAAAAGTGTGTGCCATTATCATTGACTATAGCTTTGGGCACTCCAAATCTTGAAAATATATTTGATTTTACAAAGGCACAGACTTCCTTATTGCTGTTACATCTTGTGGGGATTGCCTCTATCCATTTGGTCACGTAGTCCACTGCTACTAGAATATATAAATAGCCTCTTGAGTTTGGAAACGGACCCATAAAATCGATATCCCATAAATCAAAAGCATCAATCGCAATCACGAGGTTCAAAGGCATCATATCTCTTTTCCCCATTTTTCTAGCTTTTTGACAAGATGTGCAATGCTTACAATACTTAAAAGCATCCTTATGTAGAGTTGGCCAAAAGAAACCACACTACAATACCTTGGCAGCAGTCTTTGCAGGACCAAAATGCCCTCCCCTAGGTTGATCATGACAGAAAGAGAGAACACTAAGTACTTCAGAATCTGTGATGCACCTTCTCATAATTAAATCCGAATATGCTTTAAAAAGGTATGGGTCATCCCAATAATAATCTTTACATTTCAATATAAATCTCTTCCTATCAACAGAAGACCAATGGGGTGGTATTCTCTTTGTGACCAAATAATTTGCTATATCAGCATACCAAGGTTCAACACTAATAGATAATACCTGCTCATCTGGAAAAACATCACTGATGGGTATCTCAGAAGAATCTCCAATAGATAGCCTTGATAGATGGTCGGCAACTACATTTTCACAACCCCTTTTGTCCTTAATTACCAAATCAAGTTCTTGTAACAATAAGATCCATTTCATAAGTCGGGGTTTTGCATCTTGTTTTGCCAACAAATATTTTAAGGCACTATGATCAGTATAAACAACTTTAGAATCTGTGATGCACCTTCTCATAATTAAATCCGAATATGCTTTAAAAAGGTATGGGTCATCCCAATAATAATCTTTACATTTCAATATAAATCTCTTCCTATCAACAGAAGACCAATGGGGTGGTATTCTCTTTGTGACCAAATAATTTGCTATATCAGCATACCAAGGTTCAGCACTAATAGATAATACCTGCTCATCTAGAAAAACATCACTGATGGGTATCTCAGAAGAATCTCCAATAGATAGCCTTGATAGATGGTCGGCAACTACATTTTCACAACCCCTTTTGTCCTTAATTACCAAATCAAATTCTTGTAACAATAAGATCCATTTCATAAGTCGGGGTTTTGCATCTTGTTTTGCCAACAAATATTTTAAGGCACTATGATCAGTATAAACAATAGTGTGTGAGCCAACCAAATAAGGTTTAAATTTCTCCAAGGCAAACACTATTGCTAAAAATTCCTTCTCTATTACTGTATAATTTTTCTGGGCATCATTCAATGTTCTACTTGCATAATAGATAACTCTAAGAAGCTTATCAATCTTTTGCCCAAGAATTGCGCCTATAGCATAATCAGAAGCATCACACATCAGCTCAAAAGGATGGGACTAATCCAGTGCATGAACAACAGGAGCTGAAGATAGAGCCTCTTTCAACTTAACAAATGCCTTTTCACAATCTATAGAAAAATCAAATTTGGTGTCCTTTGCTAACAATCGACTTAATGGTTGAGCAATCTTGCTAAAATCCTTAATAAATCTTCGATAAAATCCAGCATGGCCAAGAAATGCTCTTACATCTCTAACAGTCTTAAATGGAGGCAGGTTTGCTATTAAATCTACTTTTGCTTTATCCACCTCTAATATTTTACCAGAAATTATATGTCCTAAAACAATTCCTCGTTTTACCATAAAGTGACACTTTTCCCAATTTAGCACTAAATCTTTCTCTATACATCTCTCCAAAACCATTCTCAAATTTTTCAAGCATGATTCAAAGGAAGATCCCGATATTGAGAAATCATCCATGAATACTTCCAAGAATCTCTCAATCATATTTGAGAAAATACCCATCATACAATGTTGAAATGTCGCAAGCGCATTGTACAATTCAAAAGACATACACCGGAATGCAAAAGTTCCAAAAGGACAAGTAAATGTTGTCTTTTCTTGGTCCTCTAAAGCAACATGAATTTGGTTGTAACCAGAATAGCCATCTAGAAAGCAATAAAATTCTTGCCCTGCTAATTTCTCCAACATTTGATCCATAAAGGGCAATGGAAAATGATCCTTACGGGTGGCATTGTTCAATTTCCTATAATCAATGCATACTCTCCACTCGGTCTGCATTCTGGTGGGAACCAACTCATCATTAGCGCTTCTAACCATTGTAATACTAGATTTCTTGGGAACAACCTGAATAGGGTTGATCCAAGGACTATCAGAAATAGGGTAGATGATATCATGATCTAACCATTTTAAGATTTCTTTTCTTACTACCTCCTTAATATTTACATTTAGTTTTCTTTGAGGTTGCCTAGATGGAGCATAACTAGGATCCAAATGAATTCTATGAGTACAAATAGAAGGGCTTATTCCTTTAATATCCTCCATAGTCCATCCAATAGCTCTTCTATTTTCCTTAAGCACTTCAACTAATTGAGCTTCTTGATCCTCAATCAAATGGGTAGAAATAATAACAGGCCACTTCTCACATTCTCCCAAGAATATGTACTTGAGATCTGTAGGTAGTGGTTTCAATTCTATTTGAGCTTGCTCTTCCAGCTCAACTTCATTTGATTCAGCCACTTCCACTTGGTTAGCTTCATTGATCTTTATGAAAGTGTCATCTTCGAAATCACTTGATACCGAAAAGTAATCTTCATCATTTTCAACATTAAGGCTGGCTTCATCCTCTTCAAAAGAATCTTTAACTTCTTCAAACACAACAACTAGGTTAACTTCAAATTCTTCCTCTAATTGATCTCGCATGCCACTTTCCACATTAAAAACATTTAGTTGTGACTTTTGATCTCCATAGGTGATCTTCATAAAACCTTCCCTGCAACTAATGTAAGCATCAATTGTTTCTAAAAAGGGTCGACCTAAAATTAATGAGGTGCTATTCTTAAGGTCTATAACGGGACGATTTTCTATAACTATGAAGTCTATAGGGTATATAAAATCTTGGACCTTAATTAAGAGGTCTTCCACTATTCCAAGAGATGTTCTAAAAGATCTATCAATTAGGCAGATTACTATTCTTGTTGGTTGCAAGCAGTTTAACCCTAGTTCTTCATAAATGCTAGAAGGCATAACATTCACTACGACTCTTAGGTCTAATAAGGCTCCTTCAAAAGTAGTTTTTCCTATAATGCATGAAATAGTAGGAGTCCCAGGATCATTATACTTTCTAGGAATATAATCATAAAAATAAGAACTGCTTACTTCCGCTAAGTTTACATTCTTGGGTATCTTCCTAGCTCTCTTCTTAGTACACAGATCTTTTAAGAACTTAGCATGTGAGGGAACTTGTTGAATTAATTCCAATAAAGGTATGTTCACTCTCACTTGCTCAAAGGTTTCTCTAATCTTATCTAATTTGTCTCCTCCTGATTCGACTCTAAGTCTAGTAGGGTAAGGAGCACTAGTAGATAATTCTAATGGAGCATCGACTACTTGCTTACCCTTATCACTTCTAGAGATAACTATAGGATCTTCAGAAATTTCTACTCTAGATGGATTGCAACAAGGCTCTAGAGGACTTACGGATAAAGGAATTTCACCACTAGTCCTACTCACTTCCTTACCTGACCTTAAAGTAACAAATGCATCCATTTGTTTTCCAAGGTCATCACATGTTGCATCCACATCAATTGGATCAGCATGAAAAACATTCTTACTATAAATACTAACAGATTTTTGTTTAGCAATGATGTCCATAATTGCATTAAATTTATCTATATCTTTGCTTAGATCTATACTAGATGCATGATAAGAATTTTCAAATTTACTAGTAGATGCATATGCATGATTAGGTAAATCATGGTGAATGTATGACTCAGATTTCATGCATGGAAGATGATTACTTTCATATTCTAATACATTGCATGGCATGCTAGAAATTTGTTCATGAAGCATATCATTTGGGCATTCACTAGTAACATGATCACTTGCAAAACAAGAAAAGCATGATGGCATAAAGTCATTTTCATCATAGCCATAATATTCATCAACCTGGCTTGACCAATCATCCATGGCAAATAAGCTCTAATTCAGATAAAAAGAAAATAAAGATTCAATGACTAAGTTAATCTTTACCAGCCTTTGTTTTTAATTTTTCTCACTCTTCAAGTGATTCACTATTAGTCAGATCTGCACAAAGTAGCAACCAAGTGAGTAACTTTAATCCATTTTAAATAAAAGAATGACTATACAATGAAAGAATAAATAATAATTAAATGAAGAAAATTAAAGAATAATGCAATATAATTACAAGATTACCTATACAACAATTTCCCAATTCATTCTAGATTAACTAATGAATCTACTTTCAAATTGAAATTGCATGCTAGTCTGACTTTGAAAAATCATAACTTTTTGCATACAACTCCGAATTAAGCATACAAATACTCTATAGAAACATTTTAACCTGAACTTTACAGGAAAAATATAGAAAAAATTCGCAGCAAGTCTTGCAAATAGCAGAATTAAATTTTCATGTTACAAGTTTGCATTTCAGAATAATTATAAATACTATACACTTAAACTTTCATGTAGAAGGTATGTCCTATTGACTACTGATTTTAAATAATCACATATTATGGACAAAACCTATCTGAATATGAAGTAATAGTATGGAAGATCAAGAATTTACATTACAAACAAAAAAAATTGAACTACACATTAAAATAAGTAAATACACACAACACAAAAGAATATACACAACAAATAATCATCACTTTTCAAAAATCCGTTAAAAACACCAAAGAAATTCGGTAAAAACATAACCAAATCCCTGGCAACGGTGCCAATAACTTGTTGAGGTTTTTGTTGTCCCCAAAATAAGATCTTAAAACTCACAAAGGGACCAAAATGATAACACATTAAACTCAAAATTCATTTTAAAATAACCGCAAGTGCATGGTGCAATTGTAATATACTCCGGCAAGTACGGGTCGAATCCACAAGGATTTGGCTTCTACAAAATATTTCTAAAGTGCAAAAATAATAATAATAATTGGAAGTGATTCACAATTTTATCAAAAATTCACTCATTGAAGTACTAATTTCTTATTTTCGTCTATAAAACACCAAATTACTATAGCACAGAATCTCGAAATTTGGCCAAGTTCACACATATCCTCCTCTTAGTATCTCAATGGTAAAATACAGTAAAAATATCATATAGAGTACTCATTGGATTAACTTTACAACCCCACTGATTTCGCAAAAAGATATGAAATAGGCAAGTGTCGACAATGCTTTTCCTACAGGCATGCAGACTGGTAACTAACATCCCTCAATTGCGCACAGTTGCTAAAAATGGAATAAGATTTTTAAATATTCATGAAAATCTGCAAAATCAGCGTGTTTTGAAACTTAACTCATTCATCTAATAGAGAAAATTTACAGAGGTCGATTTCGTGCTGTAGATAAAAGGAAATCGAGTTCGGCATAGAAGCAAAAATTGGTGAAAAATGCTAGGATGCGCCAGATGCGACATCAACGAAATAAATTTGAAAACCTATACAAATAGATTGCAAAAATTCTAAAAACTATACAGGAGTAAAGTAAACTCGAAGCTATAAAAAATAGAATAAAAAACTAAAGCAAAACATCATTGGATCAGTGAGTTATGATCTAAACAAAATCGTCAAATTTACAAGATTCTACACTGACGATAAACAGCCACAAGTTAGCTTTGTTAGCATACAAATATTCACATATGTACAAGATTCAACCCAAATTTGCTTTCATTCATTCAAAAAAAATATAATATGCTACTGAAATTAAAGTTCTATGATTAAACTATAATGTAACATTACAACTAAACCTAAAACTACCATTACCCTACTGAAATTACAAAGAACACAATGTTAAATAAGGAAATGAAAACCTAAGAGCTAAACCAATACAACCCTTTTTACCTTGAAGTGCAAACTTGTTTTGGAGAAGAATAGTGCAAGAGATGTGCTCCTAGCCATCCTCCTAGCCAAGAAATTCGTGGCTGTCACCACACAAATTCTCTTCTGGAAGCGGGAGGTCTTCAAACACCACCAAACACCAAGAAACAAGTGGTCGTCCACCTCAAGTCCACAACCCTTGCCTTTCTTCTACTAGGAATGATCCATGGAAGAAGGGAGACAGTTGCACGGCTAGAAGTGTGCTCCAGACAGCACCCACAAGTTCTGAAAATGATGCCCTAGCCATCCTCCTACTAGCAACCACCAAGAGAAGAGAAGAAGAGGTTGGCCAAACCTTGCAAACCTCTTTCTTGTAGCTCCACGAGAGGGGGGAGGACACCAACTCCACACAAGCTTGAGGAAGGGAGAGGGGCTGATGACTCCAAGGGTTGGAATTGGGGGAAAGCTCGTCCAAGAGAGGGGAATTGTTGGCCTTGCCTCTCCTTTTATAGAGGCTCCAAGTGGTGGAACTTGATCTCCACCTTTGATCTTCAATCCAAGGGCCAAGATTCCTCCTATCTTGATTTACTTTATTTTTCTTATTCTTCAACCTATAAAACTCAAACAAATACATTAAAACACTCAAGAAAAAAGATAAGATATATTGCTAAACATGGATACTTCAAAAGGGCCAAAAATCACATTTTTCATTGAATTCCAGAAATACCCATGTACTTATTTAAATAATTAATCCTAAGTGCTAAAGTAAATTTAATCTACTTAATAAAATGCAATTGTATTGCCACCAAGATGTAAATGTGTTTACATGAAATGCTAAATAACAAATAGAGTCTCATTTATGCATTACTTTCTTCATTTAAACCCATAACTACATTATTTGCCTAAAATGCATTATAACTTAAATCTTCATTAAGCACTTATGAGCATATGACTTTAAGCACATAAAATGCATCAATTAACTATATAAAATATGCATAAATTATGACTCTACATTAACCTTCCAAAAATCCACTTCTTTTGGATACTTAAACAATTAACCTTCTAAAAATCCACTTATTCTAGATACTTAAGCTGAGAACTGTCTGAACCTTTGATTTTCATTTGTTAGCTTTGAATGAACTACTTGTGACTGCCTGTAATTGTTTATCTATTGACCTGTGAAATACAACTTGTTTCTTCACATGGATTTTTGCATTATCAAAATACAAGGGTTTTAACAATCTCTCCATTTTTGATAATGACAAAATCTTTTACAGTAAATTACATATGTTTCACTCCCTAGATCGTTTCTATATAGTGAATCACATAGAATATAAAGAAAACAAGGATTTACAGTAGTTAATTTCTCCCCTCGTCTGTGTGTTGGGGACTTAATACTATAATTTCCATATTTTTCTCCCCCTTTTTGTCATTAGAGAAAAGAGATTTCCATATTTTGCTCCCTAAAATTTTCATATTTTATTGTTAGTCATATAGTTGGCAATTTTGCTTTCTCTCTAGTTGTAGTTCCAAACTATGATTCTTTTTCTACCCTTTTGAGTGTTGAGTTGGTTTAAATGTTTATGGTGCTCTCCCCCTTGAGATGATACATCATTTGAATTCCTATATGAGTACATGTTAGTAGAAAACAAACTCTCATATGATGAGCTTGAGTGGTGATAATAATAAATACAATATAAATGTATTATAAGTCATGTTTAGAACATATGCCTAGATTTCTTCCAATATGATTAAATGTTGATTCATTTAAGGGTTTTGTAAAAATGTCTGTAAGTTGATTTTCTGTTGGAATAAACTTAAGTGAGATATGCCCTTTTTCCACATGGTCTCTCAAAAAATGATGTCTAATCTTGATATACTTGGCTCTGGAATGAACTACTATGTTCTTTGATAAATTAATTGCACTGCTATTATCACAATATATTTTTGTATTCTGAAATTTTAATTTGTAATCATTCAATGCCTACTACATCCATTTGAGCACAATACAGACCTATTGCAATGTATTTTACTTTAGTGGTAGACAATGCAATGCAGTTTTGTTTTCTATTGAACCAAGAAATCAAATAATTTCCAAGCAGTTGACATGTTCCACTTGTGCTTTTTCTATCTGATTTACTGCTTGCATAATCTACATCACTGTATCTTGTTAATGTGAGACTGCTATAACTTGAGTAATATAGTTTGAAATCTTTAGTGCCCTATAAGTATTTAAAAATTATCTTTACAGATTTCAAATGTGATTCTTTAGGTGATGCTTGAAATTTGACATAGAGACATACACTAAACATAATGTCAAGCCTACTTGCTGATAAATATAGAAGAGATCCAATCATACCTTTGTATTTCTATTAATCTACTACACTACTTAATTCATCATTCTCAAGTTTGGTATTCAAACTCATAGGTGTGCTTTCAGGTTTGATGTTTTCAAAACCAAATTTCTTGAGTGTTTCCTTGTAGTATTTTTCTTGATTAACAAAGATATCATTTCTCACTTGATGAAGTTGTAGCCCTAAGAAAAACTTTAATTCTCCCATCAAGCTCATTTCAAACTAATTCTTCATTAGATTTTGAAATTCATGACACACCTTTTTAGATGTTGCCCCAAAAATAATATCATCAACATAGATTTGAACAATCAACATGTGCAAATCAATAGTTTTAATAAACAAAGTGTTGTCCACTTTGCCTATGTTGAAATCATTATTAGTCAAAAACTTTTTCAATTTCTCATACCATGCCTTAGGTGCTTGTTTTAGACCATATAAAGCTTTGTTTAACCTGTAGACATGATCTAATTTTTCTTTATCTTCAAATCCAAAGGGTTGCTTGACAAATACCTCTTCCTGTATTTCTCCATTTAGGAAAGCACTCTTTACATCCATTTAAAAGAGTTATATTTTCATATTGCTTGCAAAAGTAGTAACATTCTAATAGCTTCAATTTTGGTAATAGGTGTAAAAGTTTCTTTATAATCTATTCCTTCTTGCTGATTGTATCCTTGTGCAACAAGTTGAGCTTTATTTCTAACTATATTTCCTTCATCATCTAGTTTATTTCTAAAAACTCATTTAGTCCCAATGATGGTTTTTCCTACTAGTTTCTTCACTAATTCCCAAACATTATTTTTCTGGAATTGATTTAATTCTTCTTGCATAGCCATGGTCTAGTAGTTGTCCTTACAAGCTTAATTTCATATCAAAAAACTCTTTTTCTGGAATTGATTGTTGGAAAGATAATTTCCTCTAGATTTTGAAAAAAATACTGAATTAAATTTTAGTACTCAAAAAATAAATATTTTTCAAAAGTCATTAGAAGAAAACTATTTAGAAATCTGTAGAATATCCCTATCTTCTAAGATTTTTATCTTATTGCCTAAATACTTTCTTTTACATTGGGGATAATACAAAATTTAGGTATAGGGGGAGGCATTTGACGACAAATTTTTTCAATTTTATGTTTTTTTTTCTTATTTATTATGTTTTTATATGCTCTTAGGCCCTAATGGGTAGAGTTCTTTTAGGTATAATTGAGACCTAAAAGTAAATCCTTTAGGAAAGAAACCTTGAACCTTAAGGGGAGGAGAAGAATAAAATTCAAAACCATCCATATTTTTGAGTTTATATGTAGTATTGCACTTACATGAGGCCATGACTAGGAAGGAACCACTCCTCTTGAAGGGAAACTTAGGTAAAAACTTAGGAATATACCTTGGGGTTGTCTTATGAGAAGGGTAAAATAAAAGAGCTAAGGTAAAATTGCCCGTTCCCACATAATGATGTGGGAGGCACTCTTAAGGGTAGAGGGCTAGGGAAAAAAAAAAAAGAGAAAAAGAAAAGAAAAAGAAAAAGAAGAGAGATTGATTACACTTGTTCTTACAAAGGCTATTGAGTAACTGGTTAACTTTCCCTTAAGTAAGGGATTGTGGTCGTGTAAAAAGGTGATGGAGTAGGAGGTAATCTAAAAAAAGAGAAAAAAAAGAGAGTCAAAATAAAGGGACAATAGACTCAAGAATAGATCTTTGGCATTGCCTAGGTAACTTGGAGGGAGTTGAGTAGGTTATTTTTTAGTCTTGGCCATTTTCACATACACTTATTTATATAGTACTTTACTTTCTTAGGATGGAAAGTGAATGATTATTTGAATCCAATCTAGAAAGGTAAGAGGGTGATTGAAAAAAGGTGAAGCTAATAGGTCAAGACTACTTAAGAGTAACTTTATCCATGCTTAGGAAACCAAGAGCATATTTTTGTTGTTTTTGTCTTCTATTTGTGTTGTTTCATGTTTCATTATGGATTTTGTGGGTATATCTGCTAAAAGCCCTTTGGAGACACAACTCCACCATTAGGGTGACCTAGGGGTTTAAAGGCTTTCTACACATGCTAAGTGTAGTCGTGATCCCTACGAAAGTGGTTTAGGTTAGTTCTATTTTTGTTATTTGTTTATTAGTTATTTTTATTTTCTATTATTAATAAGTGCACTTTCACATGGGCTTTGTGTTATCAATGTTTAGTTTTAGTCCTTTGCTAAGGGACTAGCAAACACTAGGTATAGGGGTGTGTAAAGTATCAATTTGTGCATTTTATATATGTTAATTCATGCATGTTAAGGATTATAAAGTGCAAATATATATGTTCTAATGTGGAATTACATGTAAATCATATTTTTAGACATATGCATGAATTAGGGGTTAAATAGTCAATAATGCACAAAGTTATCCTTTAATAAATTAACACCTAGTAAATTAGCCTATGTGTAGATAAAAGTAATTTATATATTGATTTCATGTATGTCTTAAAAGAATTATCATTTGATATGAAATCAAATAATCTTCAATTGAGTAAGCAACATATTATGCACATTTCATTTTTCGCTTTATAATTTGATAGGAATTTATGTGGCATGTGCATATATATTTAATGTTACTTTTGAGTTGTTGATAATAGGTGGAGGACATGGACCCTTGAATTAAATCATGGGAAATCAACAACCCATGATTGTTGTTTAGAATGAAAAGTGCATAATATTAAGGGTTAAATGATGGTTAATTGCATAATATTTAGCTTATCATATGAGAATTAAACCATTATATTATAATTGCACTATTATATGCCTTAATGAAAAAATCTACATAATTTTAGGGAATTAGCATTAATTAAGTACATTTTTGAATTGTCGGTGAGTTACAAGCTTTGAAATTCTAAGTATTCGAATTTTCTGTTATTTCGAAGAGTTACATTTCATGTACCAAACAGTTATGTTTTAAACACTTAAAGAATATTTTATTATTTCCTAGAGTACACGTATTGTAACCTTAATGCATGACTTAAGTGAATTTTCGGTAAGTTAGATGTTAACTATTTGAAATGCATCTAAGCATCAGATAGTTACGTTTGCAAGTATCCAAAATATCTTTTTATCATAAAAATTCCTAAGGACACGTGTCATGATCTAGAAACTAAACTTAAGTTATCTTTCGAAAGGCTAGGTGCTAACTATTCGAAATGCATATAAGTTTCGGATACTTATAGTTATAACTATTCAAAACATTTGAACTCGTTAAGTTAGCTTTATTGCATGTGTTTTATAATTAAGTTAACGAAGTAAGTCTGTTGAATTACACTAACTCCATAAACGAGTTATTTTCTAACATACCATTGTAGTAGTTGTAGAAACAAGAAATACAAAGGAAAACCATGATTGCATATATCACGCAGGAATTAACTCGTGGAATGAAGAAGAAATCACCATCGTTGATATGAATGAAGGAAATCCAACCGATCAATTGAGTAGAAATAGTTACTACTAAAAGAAATATGAAAGAAGAGGAGAAAGATGAAGGGAGTGTGTGTGGAGAACCGCACTAACTACAGAAAGTGTTGGAAGTTCCCTGAAGCTCCACAACACCACCAAAATCATCAACCATCGAAGGTCTATGAGGATACTTTCTGGATGTCAGGTCGATTCTGAGCCAAACACGGTGACTGACAACCACTATGAGGAGTGATTGTGTCGTAGGAAGGGAAGCCATTTTCACCAAGTACTGACTCATATCTTAGGAGATCGTAAAGCTTCTAGCCTTAGTTTTGGGTTGATGCCAATATACTGAAGAGGAGATTAACTTACAAGTCTTGGTTTATGATTTTGTAGGGAGAGGAGGCAAGACTATAAGTGATTAAGTTTTCAATGGTGTAATTGCATTACATATAATGATAGAAGTTCTTATTGTTTATAGAGATTTTTGCATTTCACCTTTCGCTCATCTTTAGGAACATATCAAAAGAAAAATACCAAAAATAATTAATTATCTGTGTTTACATTTAGCATCAAAGTGTTGTATTGTTTACTCTATATCGTGATTAATGTTATCATTGTCAGTAATGTGAATGTTTTATGTTTGTTTGATTCAGAAAATAGAAAATAGTTTTATTATTTATTGAAATTGATTCGTATAGAATACTAGAAATCTTAATGGTTACTATTTGAAATATCTGAATGTTAGTGTTGCTTAATGACAAACCTTAGATTAACTAACATTAAAAAGCTTAATTGATGTTACTTACATTCTATGGAACTACCCAATGGTTGGCCGAATTCCTTTGTGAATAGTAGTATTTAAATGGAAAGGTAGGCTCATAGAGTTAACTTAAGTCCACGAGGTTAGTCTGTTGAGTTAACTATAACTCAACGAAGTGCTTAATTGAACATATATAAACTCCAATATAAAAATCAAAATAGTACACAATTCTTACTCAATCTTTGTGGGATCAACTTGTACTTACACGCAAATACAATATACATTGTGGACTTGCAATTAAAATACAAATTGGACTTAATATCTACTTTTGTGTGAAAAGTTGTTTGTTTACTTCTAAAAGAATTTATTAATACAAGCATAAAAATAAATCAAACAAGATTTTCATACCAAACAAGTTTTCTGGCACCGTTGTCGGGGATTGAGAAGCTAAACAACTATGAGTGCTATTTTATTTTAATATCAGAGGGAGTGTTGTGTGATTTTATTATATAACTGAGAATATGACATATACTTATGCTCAAAGATTTTTGAAACCTGTAGTTAGCATATGTGAATTCTACAATTTGGAAGGTCATGACATTTTTGATTGTTTGAAATTGAGACGATTGCAGATGGTTAGATCATATGAACAATAAATGAATTATATTCAATATAATAGAGCTGAGTATGTGAATCCTATAGTTTACCTAACTAATGGACAATTTAGAACAAGTAATATGTTGAGAGAAAAGGAAGTTTGGGATAGATATGACAGACTTGAGCGTAGCTTAGAGCAAAATATGGACAAACTAGAATAATACATGTGTCAGCAACAAGAAGTCAACCAATTAAATTATAGGGAAGAATATTCAGAATCTAAAATCGATATCATATATGAAATAGAAAAAACCATAATGAAAATTGATAAAAAATTGAATGCAATGAGACTAGATTTGGAAAGAAAGCTACAAGCATTGGATGAATTAACAATGAAATTTCAAGTTATACAATAGGAAAACACAAATGAAAACTTTAATGATGAAGATTTGCATAATTTGCAAGACATATAGACAAAAGAAGACACCAATGCAATAGAATTTAAAGAATGTAAGTTAAAATTGAAAATAATTGAAGATCAAAATCAAGAAAATGAAATACAATAACATCATGAAAGTAATGAAAATCTCGAAGATGTATGTATAACATTAAGATTTGGAACAATATACCACCAAGAATTCAAAAAGAAAGTAATGTGAATGTGGATAAGAACAAAATTAAAAATGATAATGAAAATGTAATATCTGAAAACTTAGAAATCAATGAAGAAAAATCTGAATCTGAAAATGAGATTAAAAATGATAAAATGAATGAAATGAAAGAAAAAGAACATTGTAAATTGTTCAAGCTTTAATTTTGCCCATTTTTAATGAATTTTATAAGTAATTTTGCATGATATTATCTATCTATGGTGGATAAATGATATTAATTATGGGTAATATAAGTCTTGAATTATAGTGCAATATAGAAATTTAATTAACAAGTGCATCCCCATTAGATATAATTTTACATATAACTCATTAATTTTATTTTAAATGTCCTATCCTATGTTGGCTAACATCTCTTGGAGTTCAATTTCCATTAATTATAGGTAACACACATGTGGAAGGAGCTTATTGCAAAAGACAAAAAGAAGATGTAAATAATCAAAGTTGGTGGACTAAATTTTAAAGAAGTGGACATGTCAACACCTCATTGGCTCCCTTAGATCTATGGATTCTCATTGGAGGGTGATACACTCGATGTTGGAAGTTGGTGGAATCGGGCGAGAAAAGCATGTGCGGAAGATGTATGCGCGGAAGACAACGCACGTGAGAATTCGTTTGCCCGGTGGAGAGAATTATTTAAAGCCAGAAGAAATAAACGTGAGAGGAGTTACGCGACCGAGAGTTCTGCGTCCGGGAGAACAACGTGCGCGAGAGGTGGAGACGTGGCTAAGCATCCGAGCATCCTTATGGGAGTGAAAGCTCTTCCAAGCTCTCTAGTAAAGCTCCATTGTGCAAGTTCCTCTACTACAGATTTTCAAAGCTCACCAAGGTAGTGACAACCCTTGGAAAGTTTGTTTTCTGGTAGTAGAGGAAAGCTAGAGGAGTTTGGTAGAGATACACTTCTTGTTTATGATGTCTTAGTAGGATTAAATGTGTGTTCAAGTTTAATTACTGCATTGTTCTCTTAATTTCAGTTTACATTCATTTGATTTGTTGGGACCATACATAGGGCTTTCACAAGAGTGGTCGACACCTATGTATGGTATACTTGGCACATATGAATGTGAAGTGTTGATTCAAGGAGAAGAAGAGGAGTATAAGAATTTGGAAGTATATTGTGTTGAATTTCTTCTTAATGAAGAACCTCTCATTTACCTTAGTTGTTAATTTTAATTTCAGTAGTTAGCTGAATTTGTTATATCTTATATTGATCACATTTTGTCCAAATCAATCTCCAAAAAGAATTTCTAATGCAAATAGTATAGTATAGTTTAGCTAGATTAGCAAATAGCATAGTTGCATGCATTTAGTATAAATTAGAATAGAGTAGCATAGCCTATTGAATCTTCGCATTTTATTTTTCTTTCCTCAATTTTTATGCATAGATATAACTTCTGAAATCATGTGGAACTTGTGTGCATGTTATAATTGAATGAGTTGATAGATTTACAAGTAAAGGAATTGATTTACATCACCATTTTCCACTACACATTGCCTTGAAACTGCATGATTTGTGAGCTTGTGTTAATTTTGATTATTCTACATTCACATGTCATTAATTTACTGAAGTATAGCTAAGAGCTTGAAGAACAAGTTGAGTAATAGCTGATTAAGTCATAAACACAATCCTTGTGGAAGAATGACCTGTATTTGCCATGTACACCAAAAGAACTGTGCACTTGTAGTAAAGCTTGAGCTAAAAATATAGCTCAACAAGTTTTTGGCGGCGTTGCCGGGGATTAGCAATTTGGCTTAGTTTATTTTTACCATATTTGAAGTTTTTAGTTGGTTGTTTGATAAATTTTCATAAACATATCTTTCTTGTGCTTAGTTGTGAATTTTATTGCTTAAATTTCTTGCAAGTATGTCAAATTTTCATCATGATGATCCTTTTAAGTTTATAAATGATTTTTTATCTAAAAGTGCTTGTTCTTATTGCCATGTAAAAGGTCATGATGAAAGCATATGTACCAGCAAGTTATTTAATATAAAAATTCAACCAGTAGAAGAAACAACTCATGTTAGTGATGAATATGATGTCTTGCATGATGCTAGTGAATTTTCTTACGATTTTGATATGCATAAATCTCATATTGATGAAAGAAATGATGTTTGTGATTGCTCTCATGTTAGTAGTAGTTCTATAGAAGAGTCCATGAGGAATATAGAGAGAATCATAGAGTTAGGAGATAGCTATTATGTTGCTACTAAGCTCCTACAACAAAAAGAAGATGTAATTGTCATAGATGATGAAGAAGACTCTAATGTAGATGAAAACATGAATTTAATCTTAAGATCTGGAAAAACCATAGAAAGAAACATATTAGAACATGAAAGTGAAGAAAAACAAAGTGAAGAAAACGTAGATGAAAAGGAAGAAAATATGTTGACAAGAGATGAACATAAGGATGTAGAACTAGAACATGAAGGAGTTGAACTTGAAAAATGTCTAATGGATGAAGCTAATGAAGAATTAATTGAAGAAAACCCTGTTATAGACTTAGAAATGGATAAAAAGAAAGAAGAAACATCTGAAAATATGAACAACAAGCCACCATTTCCTAGTCGGCTTGACAACAACAAAGAAAATGAGGAAAATGAAGCTATAAGAACCATATTTGAGAAAATCAATGTTAATATGCCTATGTTAGAATTAATTAGAAAAATTCCAGCATATGGGAGGGTGCTTAAAAACCTTTGTACCAAGCATACGAAGCCAAGAAAAAAATTAAGTAAGCAAGTTTATTTAACCGAGTTAAGTAGTTCAATGTTGCTTGATAGTTTAGCTAAAAAATTCAATGATCCTGGTGTTCCTCTAATAACTTGCTTAATAGGGAATATTTTAATTGAAAAAGCATTATTAGATCTTGGTGCAGGAGTTAACGTGATGCCAAAACACTTATATGAACAATTGGGAATCACAGAAATTAAGAAAACTAGAACACTAATTAAACTAGCTAATAGATCATATAGGAGTCCCATGGGTATTGTAGAAGATGTCTTAATTCAAATTGAAGATTTTATATACCCAGCCGACTTTATCATTTTAGAAACCAATGCACCAACTTGTGAACCAAATGAATCTACTTTGATCCTAGGGAGACCATTCTTAGCAACTATTAATGCCCACATTAATTGCATAAATGGTAAAATGTCAATCTCCTTTAACAATAAGGTGATATCATTGAACATTTTTAAAAGAGATAGGACTATAAACCATCAAGTGGATGACAACATTAGTGTAAGCATTTCTGAATTATTTGAAGAAGTTGAAAATAGTAGTAATGAGGAAGAATTTAGTGCTGAAATTTGCTTTCTAGACGTTGAAGATAATCTAGAACACAAGGCATCGTTACAAGAGAATAGTGGTGAGCATGAAATGAATAATGACTTGATTTTAGAAGTTAAAGAAAGGAATAAATTAAAAGCACTCCCACAAAATCTGAAATATGCATTTATAGATAAGCAAAATGAATATCCTGTTATAATTGGAGCAAACTTAATCCCAAACCAAGAAGAAAAATTAATGAAGATATTAAGTAAAAACAAGAGAACTCTTGGTTGGCAATTGAGTGATATTGTAGGAGTTAGTCCCACTATAGTTCAACATAGAATTATCCTAGAAGATGAGAACTATGCCTTTAGAGAACCTCAACGTAGATTAAATCCCCAAATGAGTGAGGTGGTAAAGAAGGAGATAGTTAAATGGCTTGACAATGGCATTATATACCCTATTAGTGATAGTAGGTGGGTAAGCCCTGTGCATGTAGTACCTAAGAAATCGGGCTTTACAGTAGTTGAAAATCAAGATCATGAGTTAGTGCCTACTAGAATAAAAACTAGTTGGAGGGTATGTATTGATTATCGTAAATTGAATTCAGCAACTCGTAAAGATCATTTCTCATTGCCATTTGTTGATCAGATGCTAGAAAGGTTAGCTGGACATGAATTTTATTGTTTTCTTGATGGATACTCTAGGTATAATCAAATACCCATAATCTCTGAGGATCAAGAAAATACTACTTTTACTTGTCCAAGCGGAACCTATGCTTTTAGGCGTATGCCTTTCGATTTATGTAATACGCTTGCAACATTTCAAAGATGCATGGCAAGAATTTTTTATGATATGAATGAAAAATTTTTAAAAATTTTCATGGATGACTTTTCTATTTTTGGCAAAAAATTTGATATTTGTTTACATCATTTAGATATGGTTTTGCAAAGATGTGTTGAAAAGAATTTTATTTTAAATTGGGAAAAGTGCCATTTCATGGTGAATGAAGGCATAGTTCTTGGGCATGTGATATCTAATAGAGGGATTGAGGTGGATAAGGCAAAAATTGACGTTATATCTCATTTGCAGCCACCTAAATCTGTTAAGGAGGTTAGAAGCTTTCTTGGATATGCTGGTTTTTATCGTAGATTTATTCATGATTTTAGCAAGATAGCAAGACCTATAACTAATTTACTTGCAAAAGATTCTGAGTTTGTTTTTGATGAACATTGTCTTGCTACCTTTAATCAACTTAAGCATGCAATAATATCTCCTCCTATAATTCATGCCCCAATATGGGATTATCCTTTTGAAATTATGTGTGATGCCTCCAATTATGCAATAGGAGCAGTACTTGGGCAAATAATTGATAAGAAACATCATGTCATATGCTATGCTAGTAAAACTTTGAATGAAGCTCAAGTAAATTATACTACCACAGAAAAAGAATTTCTTGCTGTTGTTTTCGCTCTAGATAAATTTAGACCATATTTAGTTTGCAATCAAGTTATTGTGCATATTGATCATGCAGCTATTAAACATTTGATGAGTAAAAAAGATGCAAAACCAAGATTAATTCGTTGGGTTTTATTGTTGCAAGAATTCAACATAGAAATTAAAGATAAGGTTGGAAAAGAAAATTTAGTTGCTGATCACCTCTCTAGATTAGAAAATATTCCAGCATGCAATAATGTGATTAATGAAAAGTTTCCTGATAAGAGTTTATTTCTAGTTGGTAAGTTACCTTGGTTTACAGACATTGCTAACTATCTTGCTACAAGGTTAATACCAACTACTTTATCTAAACCATATAAGAAAAGATTGAGGTACATGGCTAAACATTATGTTTGGATGGAACCTTATTTGTATAAAATGGGTTCTGATCAAATTTTAAGAAGATGTATTCCTGAAGATGAAATTGTTAATGTCTTAAATTTTTGTCATAATCATGCTTGTGGAGGTCATCTTAGCCATAGAAAAACTTCTTTGAAAATTCTTGAATGTGGATTTTATTGTCCTTCTCTAATTAAAGACTCTAAAGATCATTGTAGACATTGTGATAGATGCCAAAGAATGGGAAAAATTTCCAAACGAAATATGATGCCTTTGAATCCTATCATTGAAGTTGAAATTTTTGATGTTTAGGGCATTGATTTCATGGGACCATTTCCCATTTCTTTTGGTTATTCTTATATTTTGTTGGCTGTTGATTATGTTTCTAAATGGATTGAAGCTATCCCAACTAAGAGAAATGATGCTAAAGTTGTTGTTGATTTTCTTAGATCTAACATTTTTGCTAGATTTGGTATTCCAAGAGCTATAATTAGTGATAAT
This sequence comes from Cymodocea nodosa, assembly GCA_036874045.1. NCBI lineage: Eukaryota > Viridiplantae > Streptophyta > Magnoliopsida > Alismatales > Cymodoceaceae > Cymodocea > Cymodocea nodosa. The sequence continues at coordinate 16,032,923 of JAZBRI010000003.1, read as the reverse complement.
GGACCTCACTTTTGCAACAGAGTATTTCAAATGGCTTTGAGGAAGTATGGGGTTACTCACAAGTTAACAACACCATATCATCCTCAAACAAGTGGGCAAGTTGAGGTATCCAATAGACAAATCAAGCACATGCTCGAAAAAGTAATCAAACCAAGTAAGAAGGATTGGGCAGAAAAGCTTAATGATGTACTTTGGGGTTATAGGACTGCCCATAAAGCTGTGTTGGGAATGTTACCATTTAGAGTAGTTTATGGGAAAGCATGTCATTTACCTATAGAAATAGAACATAAAGCAGAATGGGCTATTAGAACATTTAACATGTGTGTTGATGATGCAGGAAAAGCAAGAAAATATCAACTCAATGAGCTGGAAGAAATAAGAAGAGAGGCTTATGAAAATGCAAAGATTGCAAAAGAACGAGTAAAAGCATTCCATGACAAGAAAATTTTAAGAAAGGACTTTTATGAGGGACAAGAAGTTTTATTATATAACTCTAGATTACATTTGTTCCCTGAAAAATTTAAGACTAGATGGACAGGACCATTCATCATTAAACATATATATAATCATGGAGCTATAACTATAGAAAATTGTAAGACAGGATTTAAAACTGTAGTGAATGGTCAAAGACTTAAAGAATATTATCTTGGAAAAACCTACAATCATGGAGAGAGTGCTTTCTTGTTGGAACCCAATTATAATTAGTTTTTATATGTATTTAGTTGTAGATGTAGTTTTTCTTTTCTTAATTCTTAGTAATTTTTCATTTTATGTATTAGTGTGTTAGTAGTTAACAATAAAATTGATTATTGCAAGTTCATGTCAAAATTTTATATGCTTATTATCATGCATCTATCCTTGTTGTTTCATGTCATCTTGAGTTTATATGGTGAACCATTCATGCTGAAATTTTATGATATATGATGGTATTTGTATAATTTGATGATATTTCACCATGTAAATAACTCTTGCATATACTCTTGAATTACATAACTGATGTGAATGTCTTAGTGCATGAAAAGTTGGGAGAGAGGCGCAGATAACAGGTTGATACGCATCGAGAATCAAAAAGAAACACACATGGCAGCAAACAACAATGAGAGGAGGGTGGTGCTCAAAGACATGTTCTATCCTACATAGAGAAGTAGGATCACTTGCATTCAACTACCAGATGAGAATGGAGCACATTTTGAGTTGAAATCCCACTACATCAGCCAATTACCAAAGTTCATGGGACACGATGATGTGGATGCTTATGGCTTCCTTGAAAAATTTGAAGATGTATGCAACTTAATGAAGATACAAAATTTGACAGATGATTCCATCCTATTGAGATTTGTTCCCTTTGCCTTGAGAGACCAAGCAAGAAGGTGGCTTCAAAGTTTACCACCCAACTCTATTACTTCATGGGAGCAATTTAGTGCCATCTTTTTGAAAGATTCTATCCAATTGCCAAAACAAATGAGATGAGAAAGGTTATTAATTCTTGCTATCAAATGCCAGAAGAATCATTTGCTAATTTCTTTAGCAGGTTCAATGAATTGCTTGTGAGGTGTCCACATCATGGGATACCCTTGTGGAGACAATGCCAAATCGTGTATGATGGAATCCCTACATCAGTAAAGGGTTTGCTGGAATCCATGGTGCAAGGAGACTTTACAAATCTTGAAGACACAGTGGCATGGAACTTCTTGGGAGAGTTGGCGGCAAAGACATTAAGTTGGGAAAAATCCTCTCCAAGATCTGAAACAAGGCAAGAGAAGGGCATTCATTCCATAAATGCAACCACGGCCCTTAAAATGAAATATGGAAGCCTATTGAAAAGGGTTGAAGCAATAGAAGGAAAAGGGAAAGAACCACTCAAGTGCTTGGGATGTAATATGGTAGGCCATATTGTGAATGAATGTCCTATGTTGGCTAACCCTTCTACTGATGTTTAGGAAATATACACAAGGAACAATCAAAGGCAAGAAGTTTATGGCAACTCCTACAACCCATCTTGGAGGAACCACCCAAACTTTTCATGGAGAAACTCACATTTTCAAGATAATGGTGAATCCTCAAATTTTCAAGGCAATCAACCTACACGAAATACCATGAAATTGGCTAAGAAAAATGATCATTCAGCAGCAATAGAAGACATGGGAAAGAAGATAGACAGCTTGATCAAAGGCATGGAAGCATTTGCCATGAACAATGCTAAGTATCAACCAATTGTGCATGCTAATGCACAATCAATCAACAAGATAGAGGCGCAACTATCCCAAATATCAGCAAGGCTTTGCGAAAGGGAGAAAGGAACCATTCCAAGCCAAGCTATCACAAATCCACGTGTCAACCAAGTGGAGACAACGTCAGGAGAAAAGTAAAGGGAAGAATCACTTGCAATCAACAAGATAGCTAGAGTCAACCTTTTATCTCCACGACTTATGCTTGGCTTACTTGAGACTTATTTTATTTCATGCTTGAGAATGATATGGTGTTTAATTTTAAAGAACAGAATTTGATGATATATTTGAAAGTAGTTAGATGCATGATTTTCAAATACTTGAAGGGTGTAGAATGGGTTGAAAGACTTTATCATGATATCATGTGTTTGTTTGACAAATTGATGTTCAACCACAATTAGAGTTAAATACATTGTATCTACACTACTTGAAGAGCAGGCACAACAGGTATGCGCTAACATTTTTTTTTTACTTATTCTTATTATTGAAACAATCCTTTCTACATTGAGGACAATGCAGGAACTAAGTGCGGGGTGGAGGAGAAAGTAAAAAAATGTTTTAGGGTGCATACTACAGCAATGAAATTGAAAATTTTTGAAAATTTTCCAAATGTAAGTTTCTTTCACAAGCATGTTGGTGGTAAGTTTGAAAATTCGTTCTATATGTTGCATGCCACCATGTTTTATATGTATCCATGATAAGAACTTGCATGTTAATTTTTTAGGAAATAGCTTTGTTAGTTTAATTTTGATTTTGAATTATTGCATCTTAGCCTTACCAGCATGCTACTCAATCTCCATTGTATGCTCTTAAGGTTAAGATCATTAATTCTTTATTAGTTTTAGCTTTGTTTTCATTTGAACTTAATTTCTTTTTGTGGCATGTTGGATTTTCCTTAGTAATGTTCTTTCCTTATGAGGTCTTACACTTAGAGCTGAGCTTATCTTTAAGGTGAGGATAGGAATATGCATTTGAGATGCCAACCATAGTTTCTTATTTATAACATATACACATTCTTGCACTAGACTCTTAATCATGTGGTATCTAGAGGACTCTTCTTATGACATGAATCTTGAGGAGTGGCTTAGGAAATCTTTCCAATAGGTTGCCCCATGAGAAGAGTAGATATATGAATTTGGAAATAAGGTTTGATACCCGTTCTTATAAGGTTGCTGGGGACGGAGGCTAAGTAACCTCTTAGTCTTCACGTGTAAACCCTTATGGGAGGTATCCTAAGGGTAGGGGTAGGATGTGAGAAAAGAGAGGTATCTATTCAAAAAAAAAGAAAAAAAAGAAAAGAAAGAGAAAAAGAAGAAGTTGTTCTATAGAATGAATAAAGAAAATACTTTTATAGAATCAAAAAGAAGAAAAACTCAATTGAAAATAAAGGGGCAATGTACTAGAGGATAGAAGCCTAAAGAAACCTTCATGTATTCTTGGATTAAGTGAGATGAACCTAGATGCTATTGATTATGGGTCTAAGCACTTTGCACTTAATAGTAGTATCTTAAAATCTTATTTTCCTTAGGTTGGCATTAGATGTCCATTCTAAATTCCTCACCATTACAGGAACTCAGCTTGTGAGTGGAGATTATCTATAAGTATTGTTGCATTACTTGGTGAAAATTTAATTTGCCTTAATTTTCTTTATTGTGTTTATCTGTTTTAAGGGGTTCCTTAATCTTTTCTTCTCTAAATTTTGCCAGAGGACTAGCAAAGTTTAAGTGTGGGGGGGTGTTCAAGCTTTAATTTTGCCCATTTTTAATGAATTTTATAAGTAATTTTGCATGATATTATCTATCTATGGTGGATAAATGATATTAATTATGGGTAATATAAGTCTTGAATTATAGTGCAATATAGAAATTTAATTAACAAGTGCATCCCCATTAGATATAATTTTACATATAACTCATTGATTTTATTTTAAATGTCCTATCCTATGTTGGCTAACATCTCTTGGAGTTCAATTTCCATTAATTATAGGTAACACACATGTGGAAGGAGCTTATTGCAAAAGACAAAAAGAAGATGTAAATAATCAAAGTTGGTGGACTAAATTTTAAAGAAGTGGACATGTCAACACCTCATTGGCTCCCTTAGATCTATGGATTCTCATTGGAGGGTGATACACTAGATGTTGGAAGTTGGTGGAATCAGGCGAGAAAAGCATGCGCGGAAGACGTACGCGCGGAAGACAACGCTCGCAAGAATTCGTTCGCCCGGTGGAGAGAATTATTTAAAGCCAGAAGAAATAAACGCGAGAGGAGTTATGTGACCGAGAGTTACGCGACTGAGAGTTCTACATTCGGGAGAACAACGCGCATGAGAGGTGGAGACGTGGCTGAGCATCCGAGCATCCTTATGGGAGTGAAAGCTCTTCCAAGCTCTCTAGTAAAGCTCCATTGTGCAAGTTCCTCTATTACAGATTTTCAAAGCTCACCAAGGTAGTGACAGCCCTTGGAAAGTTTGTTTTCTGGTAGTAGAGGAAAGCTAGAGGAGTTTGGTAGAGATACACTTCTTGTTTATGATGTCTTAGTAGGATTAAATGTGTGTTCAAGTTTAATTACTGCATTGTTCTCTTAATTTCAGTTTACATTCATTTGATTTGTTGGGACCATACATAGGGCTTTCACAAGAGTGGTCGACACCTATGTATGGTATACTTGGCACATATGAATGTGAAGTGTTGATTCAAGGAGAAGAAGAGGAGTATAAGAATTTGGAAGTATATTGTGTTGAATTTCTTCTTAATGAAGAACCTCTCATTTACCTTAGTTGTTAATTTTAATTTCAGTAGTTAGCTGAATTTGTTATATCTTATATTGATCACATTTTGTCCAAATCAATCTCCAAAAAGAATTTCTAATGCAAATAGTATAGTATAGTTTAGCTAGATTAGCAAATAGCATAGTTGCATGCATTTAGTATAAATTAGAATAGAGTAGCATAGCCTATTGAATCTTCGCATTTTATTTTTCTTTCCTCAATTTTTATGCATAGATATAACTTCTGAAATCATGTGGAACTTGTGTGCATGTTATAATTGAATGAGTTGATAGATTTACAAGTAAAGGAATTGATTTACATCACCATTTTCCACTACACATTGCCTTGAAACTGCATGATTTGTGAGCTTGTGTTAATTTTGATTATTCTACATTCACATGTCATTAATTTACTGAAGTATAGCTAAGAGCTTGAAGAACAAGTTGAGTAATAGTTGATTAAGTCATAAACACAATCCTTGTGGAAGAATGACCTGTATTTGCCATGTATACCAAAAGAACTGTGCACTTGCAGTAAAGCTTGAGCTAAAAATATAGCTCAACATAAATCACAATCATTAGCACCTTATCCTAAAAGATTACAACAAACATTTCCTGAAAAATAAGAAAAAATTAGAGAAATTTTTGAAAAAGTACAAGTTAACATTCTTTTGTTAGACTTATTGTAGAAAATGCCACCTTGTGCTAAATTTCTTAAGGATTGGTGTACTAAGAAAAGAGAGTGAAAAGTTTTAAGGAAAGTCCTTTTAGCTAAGCAAAGTAGTTCCCTATTTCTGCCACAAATTCCTAAAAAGTTATCTGATCCAAGAATCCCTATTATATCATGCACCATAGGAAATACCATTCTGGAAAGAACCTTAATAGACTTAGGTGCATGTATTGGTTGTAAAAGGTTAAATCAAAAACTTGCTTGATTTTTTTTATGCTTATATTAATAAATTCTCTTAGAAGTAAACAAACAACCTTTCACACAAATTAGATATAAAGTCCAATTTGTAATTTAAACTGCAAGTGCACAGTGTATATTGTATTTGTGTGTAAGTACAGGTTGATCCCATAGAGATTGAGTAAGAATTGCATACTATTTCGATTTTATATTGGAGTTTATATGTATTTAGTAAAGCACTTCGTTGAGTTACAGTTAACTCAACGGACTTAGTTCGTGGAGTTATAGTTAACTCAACGGACTAACCTCATGGACTTAAGTTAACTCCACAAGCCTATGTTTCCAGTTAAATACTATTATTTACAGAGGAATTCAGCCAACTATTAGGGGATTCCACAGAATGTAAATAACATCAGTTAAGCTCTTTAAAGTTAGTTAATTTTAGATTTGTTATTAAGCAACACTAACATTCAGATATTTCAAATAGTAACCATTAAAATCTTTAAGTATCTAGGACAATTCAATTTTTAGTAAACTGTAAAACTATTTTCTTAATCAAACAAACATAAAACATTCAAAATACTTACAATGATAATATTAATCACGATATAAAGCAAACAATACAACACTTTAATACTAAATGTAAACACATATAATTTGTTATTTTTGGTCTTTTTGTTTTGATATGTTCTTGAAGATAAGCGAAAGGTGAAATGTAAAAATCTCTATTGACAGTAAAAACTTCCGTCACTACATGCGACGCGATTACACCATTGAAAACTTAATCACTTACAATCTTGCCTCCTCTCCCCATAGAATCGTGAATCAAGAATTGTAAGATGATCTCCTCTTCAGCATACTGGCATCAACCCGAAACCAAGGCTAGAAGCTTTACGATCTCCTGAGATATGAGTCGGTGCTTGGTGAAAATAGCTTCCCTTCTTGCGACACAATCACTCCTCACAGTAGTTGTTAGTCACCATGTTTGGCTCGGAATTGACCCAACATTCAGAAAGTATCCTCATAGACCTTTGTCTAGTACATTAAACATAACTCTCCGAAATAACAGAAAATTCGGATACTTAAGAATTTCATAGCTTGCAATTTACCGACAGTTCAGAAATGTACTAAATTAACATTAATTCCCTGAAATTATGCAAATTCTTTTATTAAAGCATATAACAGTGCAATTATAACATAATGGCTTAATTCTCATATGATAAGCTAAATATTATGCAATTAACCATCATTTAACCCTTAATATTATGTACTTTTTCATTCTAAACACTTCCCCCTTACTTAAATTTTGCTAGTCCCTTAGCCTTAGCAAACTAAGATCTAACTAGTTGGTCTTTCTAAAGTGCTAGAATTAATTCTTCCTGTTGAGTATTTTTGTTTAGAAAATGTGTGCTGAATGAAAATAATCATATTTGCTCAATTACTATTGCTTATGAAAAGAAATTAAAATCATCAATTAATATAGAAAAAGCTTACTGATATAAATACTTGTCTATATTGGATCTGAAGTTAATAACTAGTCGTTTCGTTACATTAATTTCTCATTTAGCTAAACGTTAAGTTAACGTGTGTTTTTATTGAAAAGCATGATATGTTTTAATGTTATATCTTCTGTATCATGAACAGTGCACGTTTAGAGAACTCGTTAAGTTAGAGTTTTGTTTGTATAGAGGTCACGTGAGAACTCGTTAAGTTAGAGGCTTAAAGGTTAAAATAGGTCACGTGATAACTCGTTAAGTTAGTGAGTAAAAGAAGAGACGAACTTGTTAAGTTAGTGTTATACACATGGTGAAATTATAAGTTACGAATGTTGTATTGTATCACGTGAGGTGCACATGTTTAACTCGTTAAGTTAACATAACTAAACGCGTTGAGTTGCTATATTGAACACTAAGGCAACCGTTAGGTTAGCGTTATAAACTTAAGTTGTTATTTTTGAACGTGGTAAAATTCTTATTATGAAAACATTTGTTTATTACTGGTTCGTTGAGTTATCATAACACAACGGAGATGGTTCGTTGAGATAGCATAACACCATGGACTTAGTTCGTTGAGTTAGCTACAGTACTTGTCATGTGAAATAGCACATGGTGAACTTGTTAAGTTAGAAACGTTAAGTTATATATATATACTTGTGTTACTCGTTTAGTTAACATTAAAGTAACGACTTCTTATTACATTGATGAAAAATTTTTGGACGAGAAAGTTTATTTTCAGGAAATTTTTCATAGATCCAGGACTGATGATTAAAGGAAATTCAAAATATAAACGTGGGTTAGAACGTGTGTGTTTCAATGAAGGAAAAAGAAAAGACATGGAGAAGTTGAAAACTAGTAGTAGTTAAACGTGAAGGATATGCATGAAATGAAGATACAGTATAAAAGGCATAGAATTCTCGTTGATCAATTTATCCTTGCACACCAAAAAGAAAAATCTTTTCAAGGATCAAACCATCCTTGCACACCAAAAAGAAAAATCTTTTCAAGGATCAAACCATCCTTGCACACCAAAAAGAAAAATCTTTTCAAGGATCAAACCATCCCTACACACCAAAAGAAAAAACTTTTTCAAGGATCAAAAACACCTCTTTGGGAAAAATCTCTCAAGTGGAAGAAAGTTCAGTGAAGCATAAAAAGGTAAGATTTTCGTCAGTGAAGATTTGAAGTATCAAAAGAAAGCAAATTCGGTGAAGCATGAAAAGACAAGATATTCGTCACTAAAGAATTGCTGAAGAAGAAAAAGAAGAAGAAGAAAGATCTCAAACAGGGAGAAAAGTTTTAAATTCCGCAAATTAGTTTTCTCTGTTTGTAGTTATGAAATTGTTTAGATGATACATGATATTGAAATATAATTGCATCTACAATTTCTGAGGAAAATTGAATTGTATATTGTAATTGAAACCTTGAATAAAAATGATTTTATGAAAAAAATGTCTCGACTTGTTTTTGAGTTTTAAAGTTTCAATTATATTTCAGAAAATATTAAAAATACACAATCACCCCCCTCTTGTGTAGCCATACGATCCTACACTTCCCTTCATTCTTCTTTAGAATACATAAATTTAGATTACTATATAGATATTCTATATGTTTTAGTAATCTGCTTTAACTTTGTTTTCTCCTCTTCAAACTACAAATATATTTAAAACATATGTAAATTACATACAAAATATATTTGCATCACATAGGTGTTAATTATATTATCATTTTTCTTCTTTTCAGCATTTGTTATCCTGAATTTTCCAATATGATTTCTAGAATAAATTTCAACTATATACGAATCAAAACACAATCCAATTCAATATGATTAAGACAAGTAGAATAAAGAATTTTATCTCAAATAAACAACTTCAAAAGTCTATTCTAAATTCATACTTTAGCAATTTTAGATAACAAAAAATATACTCGATTCAAAAGATATTTGTATTTCACAAAACACTTGTATCTTTTCAGAATAGTATATGCATATTTGTACTTTAAAAGTTAATTTGATAAGCTTGAATCATACAAGAGCTTTCTAGTGTACCCATGTATTGAGCTTTCAGTCAACAATCCCAGATTAATCAAGATCTTAGGTTATCAGATTTAAAGAGTCCTTTTTCAGGTCAACAATCCTTACATACGTATCTACTCAAGTACAAAAGGCTCGTGATCAAACAAGTCAATAAACTCTTAAAGTTTTTCTCTTTTTTTCCTTTTTTTTTTCAAAACAAACATAGTATATATACGTATTTCAGTAATACAGATGCAATAAAGCACAAATCTCATATAGTCCTGCTTCTATTATTTACTGAAAATATGATTCCATATCAATAAGCTCATACTTTTTCTATAGTTTAATAAGATCTACACATAAATCATTTTACAAGTTTAATCACTCAAATTAAATGTATCCTTGATCATATGTATTTCATTTAATCCAAAAATCAACATTTCAGCTCTTCCAGGATTTTAGATAATTTACTGAGTTTTAGTTAAGCATTCTGATTTCTTTTTAAAATTGTGAAAATATTAAACTCATAAAATTCAGCAAAAACATAAGATACTATATCTAGATTTATATGAATAGTAAAATTCTGTAGCATCTTATATAACATTCAAGTAGTTACAGTTCTTAAAAATTTTATAGTTTAAATTATTGAATAGTTATAGCAAATTTATAAAAAAAATTTTCAATTTCCCTAGAACTTTTGCAATACCATTCTAATTCCTCTAATTAACAAAATTACATGGCTGTTACTTTAAATACCTTCCCCCCATACCTACATTTTGCATTGTCCTCGATGTAAAATATTTTACAATAAATACAATAATTGTAGCAGGTATGAATATTGTTTCGTTGACTTAGCACCTAACTCAACAAACTTAATTCATAGAGTTAATGAATAACTCCACGAATTGAGTTTAAATGTAAATTCAGGATAAGTAATCAATTACATACATTGTCCTTTTGTATCTCCTTCAATATCTTCCGATTTTTGATTTTGAAAAACTTTTCATTCACAAATAAAAGCAGAATATATAACAACATAACAAAACATAACTTGTTAAATCAGTGTCTTGTGTGGAACCTTGGCTCCTTTGCCTTTGGTGGCTCACAAGCAAGCTAGTTGGTTTCCTAGAACAGATACCAACAAATTGGATTAATATTTTATTTTTCTTTTTTTGTCTTATAAAATAAAACTAAAACTAAAAATTTTTCTTTTCTAAAAAAAATGCAGAATACACACAACATTAAAAGCATAGAATCATAGTTTAAAAACATGATTGAAAAGTAGTAACAAATGGAATAATTGTGTCAGTCCATGCAAACTTTTTAGGCATAATTATTCTTACTATTAATTCTGTTTTAATGTAGTTTACTTTCCTTTTTAACTTGTAAACTTGCAGTATGTTATCAATACTAAATATAAGTGTATTACCATTAATGAAATGAAATGCAAAAAGGGATCCTCTTCTGTTTCAAGATAATGTAGCTATTTCTATTTCTACATCTATTTCAATATATTCTTCTTCCCACTTCCATTTATTTAGGTATTTTATAATCCATATTTGAAATTTCCTCAATTCATCCTACCATCTTATCAGACATAAAGTAGGATCATCATATTCATTATACCACATTCCTAATTGAATTTGATCATATTCTGAAGATGGTGGTTTAGCTATATCACTCGGTATAGGCAATATTTCTACAAAGTCATCATAACTGTCTATGCTTACTATGTATAAATCAGATCTAAATGCAACAAATATATCTGTGACTAGATATATATATCCATCAAGTATGACATGTATGTTGTTAATTAATGCTTTTAGTCCTAGATATATCATAGTATTTTCAGTTCAACATCTATTTAGAAAATTAGACACACTTAAGCATAAATCTTCATCCCAATTTCCAGTTGGTCTCCAATAATATAATTTTTCAGGAATGGTTGAATTTTTATCAGAAAATATTAAAGCTGACCCACAATTTTCAGTTGGTACTTCATATCTATTAGGTCTTCCTATATTCCATTCTTCTCTTGTGATAGGATTTCTAATCAAAATGTCAGGTAATAGAATTGCATACCTTGGTTTGGTTCTGTATATAATTAATCATTCATCCATCCCCATAATATGATCTATTCCTTCTAATGTATTGGGTGGAATTCCAGAAGTTTCTTCCATATTCAGATATTCATAGCTGATTGAACTACGATTAAATGACTTCCATAAAAATCCATTTCTAATCTTAGTCATTTTTGCAACTTGTAGTCCATGAAAATATTTTTCTCTAACACAGTCTTTGATTTCCTTTGATACACAACACAATCTACACAGATCTCTAGCTGATAGCTTACTTAGTACTTCCCTCAGTGCATCTAGTGGTAATTTCATCAATTCCATCTGTTGTGATTCTGTATAACATAAACAAAAATTAACAGAGACAAAATTAACATAGCTACTTCACATCCTCGTGGAGTTAGGTCATAACTCAATGGACTAAGTTCGTTGAGTTAAGTAATAACTCTACGATACTACAAACAATAATTAAACTTACAATTTTTTTTTATATTTTTCTACTTACTATATTATACATAGTTACTTCAGTTATATTGTTTCATTCAATTACCCTCCCAAAGGAGGTATTAATTTCATTAACAGTTCTGTTGACAGGGTTAGGTACTGCTTGCATTGGCAATCCTCCAATAGGTCTAACTTCCATTGATTCCTTTTGTCTCGGGGTATATTTCTATTTATATTTTGATTTTGAATGGCAACATTTCCAAATACAAGATCTAGACAATTGTTTAATTGTTGAATTATCTTTTCTAACTTCTCTATTCTAGATCCTTGTTCAATTAATGCTTCATAACTTATATTTTTGTCATTTATATTTTTTCCTCCCTGGAAATTGTTGTTTCTCCAAGATAAATTCGGGTGATTTCTCTAATTAGGGTTATAAGAATTTCCAAAGTTATCTTTCTGGTTTCTAGCATAAATAATATTTAGATCATTAACATTTGCATTCTTTTCTGCTAACTTCTAATTTAATGATAACTCTTCTATTTTCTTTGTTAATTTAACTTCAAGCATAGTGCTTGAATCTATTTTATGCATTCCCCTTGGTAATATTCTTTTATCTGTAATAGCTTCAACTGAGTTTTCCCACTGTGTAGTTCTTTTTGCAAAGTTTTCTAAATATGCCCATACTTCTTCACTACACAGTTTTAAAAATCCATTCTGACAAGTAGATTCTAATAAAGATTTTGTTGAAACATCTATGCCTTCATTAATTATACCTATTAATTGTGCTTTACTCATTGCATGATGTGGACATTGAGTTAGTAAATCTTTAAATCTTTCAAAATATTTCCAGAATGATTCTCCCTATTTTTGGCTACACATTAATATTTCCTTTTTCTTTTTAATCGTTTGATGTGTTGGATAATATTTTTCTAGAAAAACAGAGCAAAATTCAGTCTATGTAGAAATTGAATCAGGCGATAGAGTATATAACTATCTCTTAGCTATGTCTTTTAAAGAAAAAGGGATATATCTAAGTTTAATAGCATCTGTACTCATGTTCAGAATTTTCATCATTTGACAAACTTCGTTAAATTCTCTAAAGAAATAATAGGCATCCTCTCTTTCTAATCTATGAAAATGTGGCAATTGACTAATATAATTAGATTTCAATTCAAACCTATCTTCCTTAAAGTTTGGCAATTGAATACATGAAGGTTCATCAACTAATTCAGGATACAAAATTTCCCCTAATGGTTTCTCTATTGGAGTAGCCATATCTTCGTTCTCTTTTAAAGAAAGGTTAGCTACACCCCTAAGGATTTCGTTAAAGTCCAATTCAGAAAATATTTCAATACGCCTTTGTATTGAATAATCCTATGTAGGTGTTCTTACTAATCGTTTAGTGCTAGGAGAACGAATCCATGTGCTCATAAACTCTTAACAAAAAGTAAAATAGCAAAAGATTAATTACATACCAGTTTGAAGCTTTATATTCAGTAAATAGTTGTTGACAAATGAAGTTGAATCAGCTACTTCTCCTTCTAGTTCCCCAACGAATTTCCTTTTCTTCCACAAGTGCTGGTAACTCGTAAATTACATTTTGTTCTATATTTATAATGCACGTCTATAAAGCAAATGAATCTTGTTGCAAGAACGTGTCTTGTAACGTGCAATGTGGTTCCTATTTTTATGGGTACGTGTGCCACTTCTAATTTCAAATTTTCAGTAACCGCTAAACCCACAAAGTTTCATTCGTGGCTAAAAGAATAATCATTTAGCTTAATCCACGAACTAACCTCGTTGAGTTACAGTTAACTCAACGGACTAGCTTCGGTTACTGTTGCTAACTCCACGGACTAACTTCGTTGAGTTATAGATAACTCAATGGAGTGACCTTATATTATATTATTGACCTCGTGGAGTTAAGGTTAACTCAATGAACTTACTTCGTTGAGTTAACACCTAGCAAATTTCTAAAACTTACTCCTCGTATTAACTTCTATATTTTTTTCTCTCCTGCATTTTGTCAACTTAAATAAAGTTAAATTTATGTCATTAATGAAGTGTTCTAATTAAAACTCATTTAAATCTAAACATTATATGAATATTTAACTTACAATTCATTTCATGTTATGTAGAATTTACATTTTACTTTGCAGCATGTAGATATTTTTAGGCATTAACCAGTTATCTTGCATTTAATCCTGTCATTCATAAAATTTCTAAATCTTTTAAATAGTCTTTCATCTTGTTCAAACAGTTATATAATATTCAAGATAGTTCATCCATTACATCATTCTCAAACACAAATGCAAACACATATGAAAAACATACATTCATTTATATGAATAGTTTACATTAAAATCAATCAGATATTTTTCATACAAATATAAGTACAATTAGAAGAACAATACAATTTAATCTTTTCTCCTAAGTTCATCTACTTCCTTCTTGAGTTTTTCTAGTTATTGCTCTAATTGGTTTATCCTTTCTACAGCTCCTATAATTCCTCCAGAAGGTTCAGCAATCTCTGCAGCAACATAATTTCTGTATTCTTTCACTGAAATGGCTCTAGATCTTATCTTTTTGGATGTCTATTTCGTGAAATCAATACTATCCACCATCAGCAGTGGAATCAGATCTCCATAAAATAATTTCTTCTTTACTGCTCTCAGCTTGGAGATAAAAATAGTAGACCAATTAATCTGAATTTTGTTCACAACTGCATATGTGGCCCATTTGACAAATTGACTCAATTCTATATCATGGCCTTGTCGTTGGTAGACATTCTTAATCAAAATGTTAGCTATCATGTGTGCTTTACCATTTAAGTGCTTCAGTCTATTTAATAATGGCACACTAGGATTGATAGCTAAACAATCCTTTATGATTTGTTCTGTCCACTTGATTGTAGTTGTGCTTTCCAGAATTTCTAGTCCTTCATTCTTCAATCCTAAAATGTTGTGGAGAAGCTCTGGTGTTATTTGTACATCAGCTTGCTCCACATTGGAAATTAATCCACTTTCTCCTTCTCTTAAGTTTGCATAAAAGTAGGGCACTAGATTCTCATATACTGCATGCCCTCTCTGTTGAGAAATAAACTATAGTAGACCTTGGAACTTAAATAAATCTTTAATTTCTTGCATCTTGTCCCAATTTACTAGCCTACTGTAAATGATATCATAACCCCTAATCTCTTGATATTTATTGTAAGCTTCCTGACTCCAAAAGTGTACTTCATTCAAAACTATTGCTTCAATCGGGTCAGGAATGTGAATTTGTTGCTCCAAAGGGGTTTGTTCTTGAACTTCCTCTTCCATGTGCTGAACTTGAATTGACTGAAAATCCTCTAAGGATTTCTACATTTTTACTTCTGCTTCTATTTGTGGTGGAGAGCTAGCAGAACTCTCCACTCTATCTTGAATTCTTCCTAAAATTTGTTGAAGAGTTTCTCCCTCTTTAGTGGAATCTATCGAGTCATTTCTTTCTATATGTACTTGTTCAGCTTCTTGTTCAGTTTCTTCTTTTATCTATCTCTCCGTGGAGTTACAGTTAACTCCATAGACTAAGTCCATGGACTTAACTACAGTACTCTGTTGAGTTATAGTTAACTTAACAGGGTAAGTTCATTAACTTATCCTAGACTCAACGGAGTAAGTTTGTTGAGTTAAGTGTAACTCAATGGACTTTTCGTAAAGTTATAACTAATAAAAATACTTATAATAATACCTTTTACCTCGGTCAAGACCGAAGAATTTTCGGTCTAACCGATTCTTAATTTTTCAACATTTTAAATTTTTTGGTCAAACCGTTATATTCCTTGGTTGAACCGAAATTAAATATTTTCTTTTTTTTTCTTTGTCGGTTGAACCGATACTATACTTTGGTAACACCGACATTTTTACTAAATATATTATATAGATTTTTTTATATTTCGGTCAGACCGATGGATCCTATCGGTTGAACCACAATGATTTTTTTCTTTTAATAATATGCTTCAGTAAAACCGATAATTCCTTTTGGTTGAACCGTGACTATGTTTTAAATAAGTTTTTTTTTATATATATATTTAGAAAATTTCTTACTAAGTAAAGCTCGAGTAGTCCTCTACTCTTACTTCTTCTATAATTCCAAAAGAACTTTTTGGTATCTTCAAAATAGGTCTAAGTCTTTGTCCATTTACTTTAAATATATTCTGATTTTTAGGATTTTCAATTTCAATAGCTCTATAGGGATAAATATTTCGAACTATGTAAGGTCCTGCCCATCTATATCTTAATTTTCCTAGATAGTTATAGAGTCTAGTCATATAAAGATATACTTCTTGTCCTATTTCAAAAGTTTTTGGAATAATTTTCTTGTCATGCCAAAACTTCATTTTCTCTTTTTCTCTTACAGTTTTTGAATAAGCTTCATTCCTAAATTCTTCTAATTCAATCAATTGTATTTTTCTATTCTCAACAGCTTGATTTAAATTAGTATTCAGAGTTTTTAATGCCCAATAAGCTTTATGTTCAATTTCAACTAGTAAATGACAACTTTTTCCATATACTAGCCTAAAGGGTGATATACCTAAACTTGTCTTATAAGCAGTTCTATAAGCCCAAAGTGCATCTATCAATCTATTAGCCCAATTTGTTCTAGTAGGATTTACTACTTTTTCTAAGATTAACTTAATTTGTTTGTTTGCACTTTCTACTTGTCCACTTGTTTCTGGATGATATGATGTTGCAATTTTGTGATTTACTCCATATTTCTTCATTAAGGCTTCAAAACTTCTATTACAATAATGAGTTCCTCTATCACTGATAAAAGCTTTAGGTATTCCAAATCTAGCAATTATATTAGTTCTTATAAAATGTATTACCACTTTGTTGCCATTAGTTTTTGTAGGAATAACTTCTATCCATTTAGATACATAATCCACCCCCAACAATATATAATTAAATTGATTAGACATAGGAAATAGACCCATAAAATCTATTCCCCACACATCAAATATTTCAACCTCAACAATAGGATTAAGAGGCATCATATTCCTCTTTGATATTCTTCCTATTTGTTGACATCTTAAACAACTTAAGCAATATTTACGAGCATCTTTGAATAGTGTTGGCCAATAAAATCCACATTACAAAATTTTGGTAGCAGTTTTCCCTGAACCAAAATGCCCTCCACATGTTTGGTCATGGTAGAAAGACAATATGCTTTGATATTCAGTTTCTGGAACACACCTCCTTAAAACAAGATCAAGACATTTCTTAAATAAGTATGGGTCTTCCCAATAGTAATATTTTACTCTTGAAAAGAACAATTTCTTATCTTGTCTATTCCAATCCTTAGGTGTTAAACTAGTAACTAAGTAATTAATTATGTCTGCATACCAAGGTATTATTTTGATGGTCATTAATTGTTCATTAGGGAAATTATCCTTAATTTCAATATTTGATTTTTTTATTTGTAATCTTGATAAATGATCTGCTACTACATTCTCACAACCTTTTTTATCTTTAATTTCTAGATCAAATTCTTGTAATAATAATATCCATCGGATCAATCTAGGTTTGGTCTCTTTCTTTGCTATTAGGTGTTTTAAAGCTGAATGATCCGTGTATACTATTACTTTAGCTCCAATCAGATATGATCTAAACTTTTCTAAGGCAAACACAACAGCTAACAACTCTTTTTCAGTAGTTGTGTAATTAACTTGAGCATCATTTAAGGTTTTGCTTGCATAATGAATCACTCTAGGAGATTTTTCTATCTTTTGTCCCAACACTACTCCTACAGCAAAATTAGATGCATCACACATTAATTCAAATGGATGGCTCCAATCAGGTGTTTGAATTATAGGAGTTGAAATTAAGCTAGTTTTATGCTTGAAAAATGCTTCTTTGCAATTTTTATCAAAGTTGAATGGGACATCTTTTAATAGATTAGTTAAAGGTTTAGCTATTTTGCTAAAATCTTTAATGAATCTTCTGTAAAATCCAGCATGTCCTAGAAATGATCGAATATCTTTTATTGATTTAGGTTCTGGTAGATTAGAAATTACGTCTATTTTAGCTTTATCTACTTCCAACCCCTTCTTCGAAACATGTCTCAAGACTATTCCTTGTTTAACCATGAAGTGACATTTTTCCCAATTTAGAACCAGACTTTTTTCCACACAGCGTTTTAATACTTGGTCTAAATTGTTTAAACACACTTGATATGAAGTTTCATAAATAGTAAAATCATCCATAAATATTTCTAAAAAATCTTCAGTCATTCTAGTGAATATACCCTACATACACCTTTGAAAGGTGGCTGGTGCATTGCATAATCCGAATGGCATTCTCTTAAAAGCATAAGTTCCATTGGGATAGGTGAAAGTTGTTTTCTCTTGATCCTCTAATGCTACTAGAACTTGGTTATATCTTGAATACCCGTCTAGGAAACAAAAATATTCTTGCCTTGCTAATTTTTCTAGCATTTGATCTATGAAAGGTAAGGGAAAATGATCTTTCCTAATCACTGCATTCAACTTTCTATTGTTTATACACACTCTCCAGCCTGATTGAATTCTAGTAGGTATCAAGTCTTGACTTTTAGGTGCATTTACACCTACTACCAGGCACTGACTCCTATAAGAACTCTGGAGTTAAATGTGTTTGGGCGAGAGCAGAACCAAGATGGGTGACCACTTGGGAAGTTCTCGTGTAGTGCCTATGGGCAGTAGTGTTGACTCTGCTCAAGCATTGGCAAGCTGTAGCTGTGTGCATCACTTACTAAAGTGGGCCTAGCAAGGCCCCCTACAAGCTTTCGTCTCTTTAGATACTTCTGGTGTATACCACGCCATTTGAGTGTCTATTGAGACTCACATGTTATCACCTTCATGGATACTCCTGGTGTATACCAGGCTGTTTGAGTGTTCATGAAGGTTCACCTTCTATCACCTCTAAGGATACTCCTGGTGTTCATCTGTTTGAGTGTCTAAGGAGGACCTTGAAAAAAAAAAAAAAAAAGTCTTGACTTTTATTCCTAATAACTATTAATCCTGATTTCTTGGGAACTACATGGATTGGACTAACCCATGAGCTATCAGAAATTGGATGAATTATGTCATTATCTAACTATTTCACTATTTCTTTCCTGACTACTTCTTTAAGATTTGGATTTAATCTCCTCTTAGGAATTCTAACTAGTTTAGCATTCTCTTCTAAATATATGTGGTGACAGCATAAAGTTGCACTTAACCCTTTTATATCAGTCATAGTCCATCCTATTGCTTTTTTATAAGTTTTTACTACATCTTTTAATTTAGCAATTTGATCCTTTTTTAAATCTAAAGCAATAATGTTTGGGCATGTTTGTTTTTCTTCTAGAAATTTATAGGTTAATTTAAGAGGTAAATGTTTTAATTCTAACTATTGCCCATCAGAAGCTAGAGCTCCTAATTGAACATCATCATTTTCTATATTAATTTCTTCTTGATCTCCTTCTATATTTATGCTTTCACTTTCTTCTAAAGTCTCAGAATTGAGTTGCCTATTTAATTCTTCTTGAATCACATCATCTAGCATATCTCCTTCATCTTCTAAAAAGTCTATGGTATGTAAGGACATTTCTAACTCCTCAAACTTTTCTGGTTTGAAAATGTTTAATTGAGTATCCTCATTACCATAAGCTAACTTCATTACTCTAGTTTTACAATTAATAATAGACCTTGATGTTGCTAAAAATGGTCTTCCTAAAATTAAAGATGTATCACTATTTTTATGCTTAATTTGTTGGGAATCCAAAATTACAATATCAATAGGATATATGAAGTTTTTGATTTTAATTAAAACATCCTCTATTTTTCCTCTAGGGTATCTTATACTTCTATCAGCTAATTGAATAACAGTTGTTTAGAATGAAAAAATGCATAATATTAACGATTAAATGATGGTTAATTACATAATTTTTAGCTTATCATATGAAAATTAAGCTATTATGTTATAATTGCACTGTTATATGCTTTAATGAAAGAATCTGCATAATTCCAGGAAATTAGGGTTAATTTAGTACATTTATGAACTGTTAGAAAATTGCAGGCTGTGAAATTCTTTAGTATCCAAATTTTCTATTATTTTGAAAAGTTATGTTTAATGTACCAGACAGTTATGTTTTAAATGTTTCAAGAATATTTTATTATTTCCTGGATTACACGTGTTGAAACTATAATGCATGACTTAAGTGGATTTTTGGTAAGTTATTTGTTAACTATCCGAAATGCATCTGAGCATCGGATAGTTAGGTTTGTAAGTATCCGAAATATTTGAACTTGTTAAGTTAGAATTAGGCACGTGTTGAATTTAAATGCTTTAGTATATCACGTGAGATGCACATGTATAACTCGTTAAGTTAGCATAACTGTACGCATTGAGTTACATGAATACACACTAAGGTAATGCATTAGGTTAGTAGCTTATTTCTTTAGTGCACGTGTTTTATAGTTAAATCAACGAAGTAAGTCCGTTGAGTTATCTGTAACTTCATAGAACATTTATTTTCTAATATGCCACTATAGCGGTTACAGAAACAGGATATTCGAAGGAAAACCACGATTGCACGTATCACACACGAAATCACTCGTGGAAGCAAGAAGAAATCACCATCATTGATATGAACGAAGGAAATCCCACTGATCATCGAAGTAGAAGCAGTTACTACTAAGAAATATAAAAGAAAAGGAGAAAAAAGGAATAAGAGTGTGGCTAGTGTGTGTGCAGAGGAGGAGGACCACGCTAACTACAGGTAGCGATGGAAGTTCCCTGAAGTTCCACACTACCATTACCACCATGACCATAATCACCAACCATCGGAGGTTTGTGAGGATACTTTCCTGATGTCGGGTCGATTCCGAGCCAAACACAGTGCTTGACAACCATTGTGAGGAGTGATCGTGTGGCGAGAAGGGAAGCCATTTTCACAAAGTACCGACTCATATCTCATGAGATTGTAAAGCTTCTATCCTTGGTTTCAGGTTGATGCCAATATGCTGAAGAGGAGATCAACTTGCAATTCTAGACTCACGATTCTATAGGGAGAGGAGACATAATTGTAAGTGGTTAAATTTTCAATGGCGTAATCGCGTCGCATGTAGTGACATAAGTTTTTACTATCGATAAAGATTACTTTTACATTTCACCTTTTGCCCATTTTCATGATCATATCAAAACAAAAATACCAAAAACAAATTATTTATGTTTATAGTTAGTATTTGAGTGTTGTATTGTTTATTTTGTATCGTGATTAATGTTATCAATGTTAGTGTTGTGAATGCTTCATGTTTGTTTGATTTAGAAAATAGAAAATAGTTTTATAGTTTACTGGTATTGAATTGTTCATGATACTTAAAGATTTTAGTGGTTACTGTTTGAAATATTTGAATGTTAGTATTGCTAAATGATAAATCTGATATTAACTAGCATTAAAGAGCTTAATAGATGTTATTTACAACCTGTGGAATCACCCAATAGTTGGCGGAATTCCTCTGTAAATAACAGTATTGTTGAGTATTTTAGTTTTGATGATGTGTGCTGAATGAAAATAATCATATTTGCTCAATTACTATTGCTTGTGTAAAGAAATTAAAATCATCAATTAATACAGAAAAAGCTTACTGATATAAATACTTGTCTATATTAGATCTGAAGTTAATAACTAGTCATTTCATTGCATTAATTTCTCATTTAGCTAAACGTTAAGTTAACGTGTGTTTTTATTGAAAAGTATGATATGTTTTTAAGTTATATCTTCTGCATCATGAACAGTGCACGTTTAGACAACTTGTTAAGTTAGAGTTTTGTTTGTATAGAGGTCACGTGAGAACTCGTTAAGTTAAAAGCTTAAAGGTTAAAATAGATCACGTGATAATTCATTAAGTTAGTGAGTAAAAGAAGAGACGAACTCGTTAAGTTAGTGTTATACACGTGGTGAAATTATAAGTTACGAATGTTATATTGTATCACGTGAGATGCACAAGTTTAACTCGTTAAGTTGACATAACTAAACACGTTGAGTTGCTATATTGAACACTAAGGCAATGCATTAGGTTAGCGTTATAAACTTAAGTTGTTATTTTTGCACGTGGTAAAATTCTTATTATAAAAACATTTGTTTATTACTGAATCGGTTAGTTAAAGTTTTTTTTCGGAGACTTACAGGCATAACTATCCGAAAGGTAACTTAAGTCATGTTTTTAGGTCTTGACACGTGTCTCACTAGTTTTATAATATAAAGAGGTTTTCGGTGACTTACTTCTGTAACTATCCGAAACTTAAACTATTTTCGGTGAGTTATCGTTTAACCTTCTGAAAGAAAGGTTAAGCTAGTTCGTTGAGTTAGCATAACACCACAGACTTAGTTCGTTGAGTTAGCTACAGTACTTGTCACGTGAAATGGCACATGAGGAACTTGTTAAGTTAGAAACGTTAAGTTATATATATATACTTGTGTTACTCGTTTAGTTAACATTAAAGTAACGACTTCTTATTACACTGATGAAAAATTTTTGGATGAGAAAGTTTATTTTGCAGGAAATTTTTCAGAGATCTAGGACTGATGATTAAAGAAAATTCGAAATATAAACGTGGGTTAGAACGTGTGTGTTTCGATGAAGGAAAAAGAAAAGATGTGGAGAAGTGGAAAACTGGTAGTGGTTAAACGTGAAGGATATGTATGAAATGAAGATATAGTATAAAAGGCATAGAATTCTCATTGATCAAACCATCCTTGCACACAAAACGAAAAATCTTTTCAAGGATCAAACCATCCCTGCACACCAAAAGAAAAATCTCTTTTAGGGATCAGAAACACCTTCTCGGGGAAAATCTCTCAAGTGGAAGAAAATTTAGTGAAGCATAAAAAGGTAAAATTTTCGTTACTGAAGATTTGAAGTATCAGAAGAAAGCAAATTCAGTGAAGCATAAAAAGACAAGATATTCGTCACTGAAGAATTGCTGAAGAAGAAAGAAGAAGAAGAAGAAGAAGAAAGATCTCAAATAGGGAGAAATGTTTTAAATTCCGCAAATTAGTTTTCTCTGTTTGTAGTTATGAAATTGTATAGATGAAACATGGTATCGAAATATAATTGCATCTACAATTTCTGAGGAGAATTGAATTGTATAGTGTAATTGAAATCTTGAATAAAAATGATTTTATGAAAACAATGTCTTGACTTGTTTTTGAATTTTAAAGTTTCAATTATATTTCAAAAAATATTTAAAATACACAATTCACCCCCCCTCTTGTGTAGCTATACGATCCTACAAGTGGTATTAGAGCTTTGTTAATAATCTTTGATAAAAAATCGATATCAACTTATTTAATATCATTGCTTATTCTACCTTCTTTGTTTTTAAACAGAAATTAATATCTGAGCATCCATTTAACTTTCTTGATTTAAGGCTCAAGTTGTTTAAAAGTTTTAGACTGTTTAAAATCAAATAGGTTGAAAAATCTAAGGTAAGATGGCTACTGGAAATGGTAATTTTTCTTTATATGAAGGCCAAAATCTTAATCGTCCTCCTTTATTTGATGGAATACATTTTGAATATTGGAAATATAGGATGACTGTTTTTCTTCGAAGTATAGATCATAAGTTGTGGTTCATGATTTCTAAACCATATACTCCGTTAACTACTCCTTATAATACTTGGACAATTACAAAAAAAGAAAATGAAACTCTAAATGCAAAGAGCTTAAATATTCTATTTTGTGCATGGAGTTATGAACAGTTTAGTAAAGTGTCGGCATATAAATCTACTTATGAGGTGTGACATGCATTAGAAGTTTCACATGAAGGTACTTCTCAAGTTAAAGAGACTAAAATAAACATGTTGATTCATAAGTATGAACTCTTTAAGATGCATGAAGGCGAAAATATTTCTGAGATGTTTTCCAGATTTCTTGATATCATAAACTCATTAAAATGTTTAGGAAAGAATTTTGAATAGAAGGATTTGGTGTGGAAAATTCTTAGATCCCTAAGTTCTAAATGATCTCAGAAAGTAACATCAATTGAGGAATCACGAGATTTAAATGTATATACTATGAATGAACTTATAGGAAACTTAATAGCTTAGGAAGTTCAATTAAATGAATCACTAAGTCAAAATAAACTAAAAATGAAGAAAGAAATAGCCTTTGAAATTAATTCAGATTTTGATATATCTACTGATTCTGATGAGAATTTGATTTTGCTGACTAGGAAATTCAAGAAAGCATGGAAAGCTAGGAAACAGCAAATGAACAAAAATGATAAACCCTCAACGTCAAAATCACTGAATGACAAGAATTCTTCATCCAGAAAGTATGTATGTCACAACTGTAAGAAACCTGGACACCTTTCTCCAGATTGTCCTTTGAGGAAAAATGAAAAGCAAAGTAGGACAAATCAGAAGAAGATGACTCAGAAAACTCAGAAAAAGTTTTACAAGAAAAAGGCTTTGAAAGTCACTTGGGATGACACGTCTGAAGAGTCTGAATATGAAGAATCAGCATCAAAATCTTCACATTCAGAAGGAGAACAAGAGTTAGAAGACGTTGCTCATGTGTGCTTCATGGCAGATGAGTCTGAGGTAATATCTGATCTTGAAAGTCATTTAGATTTCAACTTTGATGAATTATTATGTGCTTATCATGCATTATTACAAAAACTTAAAGTATGTAAACTGGAAAATAAGAATATTGGATAATCTTTGTCCATTATGGAAAAAGAAAATCGTTTCCTGTCCACTACTTTAGAAAAGTTTAAATGTGATAATGAAAATCATGCTAGAGATTTGCAAAAATTTAGATTTAATGAATGTATCTTGCATGAACAAATACAGAATATAAATGTTGAAAAATTAAAGATATAATCTGAAAATGAAATGTTGAGAAACAATATAAATGAACTTGAATTAGAGATAGATAAATTAAAACTAAGAGAGCAAGATTTAAATTCTACCATTGAGAAATGGAATTTAAGTCAAACTAAGTTAAATAAACTAACTAGTACCCCAGCGGTGTCTTATAAATTTGGCTTAGGATTTGATTATCCTGAATATCTTGAATCTCAAGCCAATAAAGAATTTATTAGTTGCAGTTCAAGTAAATCTATGACTAAAATTCCTTTATTATAAAACAAGGTAATAAATATGTAGAAGTAGGTACTTCAATGGATGAATCATGTAGTAATAATATAAATCAATGTGATTTATCAAATTGTACTTCTAACATGACTATAAATGTTTCTAAAAATCTTGTTTCTTGTTCTGGAAATTCAGTTTCTAATGTTTCTAAAATTTCAGACAATTGTAGTAAACTGAAAAATCAGAACCCTGAGCATGTAATTCAATACACTGGTATTAGACCAATTACTCATTCTGCATGTGATAAAACTAAAAATTCTTGTGCAGAAAAAGATTTTGTATGTACGGAAAATATTAATACAAGTACAAAATCTTGGTATGAACTTACTGAAATGTATGAGCAAGACCAAAATAAATTAAAATCTGATAAAAATCTGTTTAGTCTTGATTATACTACATCTGAAACAAAAGAATGATTGTAAAAGCAATAATGCTATATGTGAGTATGAAGCTAACGATAAATCAATAGTACTTACAACTAATAATAATATAAATGACAATGTTAAACTATTTTTAAACAAAAAGAAGAAATATGCGTTTAATGAACTTGGCCCTCAACAACATTGGGTACCAAGAAAAAGTTTTTCTTAATTTGTGTTGCAGGAGGAAACAACATCAAAATGGATCTTGGACAGTGGAGCGTCAAGTCACATGATCGGATAGAAAAGTCTATTACAAAATTTTACAAATACCATGAAAGGAAGTGTAACATTTGGAAACAAAAGCAAAGATAAAATCATAGGTATGGGCAATGTTCAAATAACTCCTACTTGTGTTATTTCGAATGTACTATATGTAGAAAACCTAGGATTTAATTTGCTGAGTGTCATAAAACTAACTGAAAATGGATATTATGTAGTGTTTGAAGATAATGTATGCAAAATAATTGAAAAATATGCAGATGAAATGCTTAAGAAATTTAATTTTAATGATACAAGGATTCGAGGAACTCTTATGAGTATTACTTTAAAGTTAGATATTGATGACATAGGAAAATCTATAGATCAAAGAAAATACAGAAGTATGATTGGTTCTTTACTTTATTTGACCGCTAGTAGACTTGATATTATGTTTGCTGTGTGTGTTTGTGCTAGATTTCAATCTAATCCTAAAGAATCACACTCAATTGCAGTTAAAAGAATATTTAGATATATACAAGGAACTAAAAATTTTGGACTGTATTATTCTAAGGATAGTTCAATAGATCTTATAGGATATACTGATGCTGATTATGTAGGATCTAAATCTGATAGAAAGAGTACCAGTGGCACATGTCAATTATTGGGAAATAATTTGGTGTCATGGTTTAGTAAAAAGCAAAACTGTGTAGCACTTTCTACTATAGAAGCTGAATATGTTGCTGCTGCACTGTGTTGCACTAAGATTCTATGGATAAGGCAAACTTTAGAAGATTTTGGATTATCTTATGATACAACTGAGATTTATTGTGATAGTAGTTCTGCAATAAATCTTTCCAAAAATCCTATATTACATTCAAGAGCAAAGCATATAGAGGTTAGACATCATTTTCTAAGAGATAACGTAATTAAAGGAAAAACTAAATTAGAATTTATGTCTAGTAAAAATCAATTAGCTGATATATTTACAAAACCTCTAGATGAAAATACATTCTGCAACATTAGATTAAATTTAGGTATTTGTAGGCTATGTGATGTGTAAAATGCTTAAACTCCAAATAAAATAAAAAAATAAAAAAATAAAAAAGTATTATTGATGATGTTGTTCACCTCATAGATATTATATACTTATCATAAATATCTAAAGTAATATCTAAACTACTGCTTAAGATACTATGTATTTATTGTAAAATCATAGTAGTATCTTATTGATTTTAAGTAGTTTATCAATTTTAATGTTCTTTTTACGATTTTAAGTGGAAGTGTAAATGAAAAACATTAAATACTTCTCACATTCTGAAATTTTGATTAAATGTTTTCTTTGAATCAAGGAAAGTGCATATGATCATGCATAAATTTGACTTAATTGATTAAACTTGTAGAATAAGTTACATGTAACTCATCTTAAACTGTTAATCAAAAGTATAAGCTTATTGAAATTGATTCATATTCTCAATACAATCATAGAAGTAAAAATTGTATGAGATTTGTGTTTTATTGCATCTGTATTAATGGAATACATATATACTGTGCTTAAAATGAAAAGTGCTTACAAAGTGAAAATCTTTGAGAGTTTATTGATTAGTTTGATCACGAGCCTTTTGTACTTGAGCAGATAGGTATGTAAGGATTGTTGTCTTGAAAAAGGATTCTTTAAATCAGGCAACCTAAGGTCCTGATCAGATTTGGGATTGTTGACTGAAAGCTCATTACACGGGTACATTAGAAAGCTCTTGTATGATTCAAGCTTTTCAAACTAACTTTTAAAGAGAATTATCAATATTCACTATTTTGAAAAAAAAAAAAAAATTATTTCATTAATTACAGATATCTTTGAATCACATATAGTTTCTACCAATATGACTACTGATTTATTGAATCAACATTAGTACTTTTGAAAACATTTATTGAAGATATATTCTTTTATTCTCCTTGAATTAATCACATTGAGTTTACACTTATGTTTTGATTCATATTGTAGGATTGTATGGCTACACAAGAGGGGGGTGAATTGTGTATTTTTAATATTTTCTAAAATATAATTGAAACTTTAAAACTCAAAAACAAGTCGAGATAGTGTTTTCATAAAATCATTTTTATTCAAGGTTTCAATTACAATTCACAATTCAATTCTCCTCAAAAATTGTAGATGCAATTATATTTCAATACCATGTTTCATCTATACAATTTCATAACTACAAACAGAGAAAACTAATTTGCGAAATTTAAAACATTTCTCCCTGTTTGAGATCTTTCTTCTTCCTTCTTCAGCAATTCTTCAGTGACAAATATCTTGTCTTTTTATGCTTCACCGAATTTGCTTTCTTCTGATACTTCAAATCTTCAGTGACGAAAATCTTACCTTTTGATGCTTCACTGAATTTTCTTCCACTTGAGAGATTTTCCCCGAGAAGGTGTTTTTGATCCCTAAAAAAGATTTTTCTTTTGGTGTGCAGGGATGGTTTGATCCTTGAAAGGATTTTTCTTTTTGTGTGCAATGATGGTTTGATCAACGAGAACTCTATGCCTTTTATACTTTATCTTCATTTCATGCATATCCTCCACGTTTAATCACTACTAGTTTTTCACTTCTCAACGTCTTTTCTTTTTCCTTCATCGAAACACACACGTTCTAACCCACGTTTATATTTCAAATTATCTCTAATCATTAGTCTTGGATCTCTGAAAAATTTCCTGCATAATAAACTTTCTTGTCCAAAAATTTTTCATCAGTGTAATAAGAAGTCATTAATTTAATGTTAACTAAACGAGTAACATAAGTATATATATATAACTTAATGTTTCTAACTTAACGAGTTCCTCATGTGCCATTTCACATGACAAGTAATATAGCTAACTCAACGATCTAAGTCCGTGGTGTTATGCTAACTCAACGAACCAGCTTAACCTTTCTTTTAGAAGGTTAAACGATAACTCACCGAAAACAGTTTAAGTTTCAGATAGTTACGAATGTAAGTCACCGAAAAGCTCTTTATATTATAAAACTAGTGAGACACGTGTCAAGACCTGAAAACATGACTTAAGCTACCTTTCGGATAGTTACGACTGTAAGTCTCCGAAAAACTTTAACTCACCGATTCAGTAATAGACAAATGTTTTTATAATAAGAATTTTACCACGTGCAAAAATAACAACATAAGTTTATAACGCTAACCTAACGCGTTGCCTTAATGTTCAATATAGCAACTCAACGTGTTTAGTTATGTTAACTTAACGAGTTAAACATGTGCACCTCACGTGATATAATACAACATTCGTAACTTATAATTTCACCATGTGTATAACACTAACTTAACGAGTTCGTCTCTTCTTTTACTCACTAACTTAACGAGTTATCACGTGACCTATTTTAACCTTTAAGCCTCTAACTTAACGAGTTCTCATGTGACCTCTATACAAACAAAACTCTAACTTAATGAGTTCTCACGTGACCTCTATACAAATAAAACTCTAACTTAACGAGTTGTCTAAACGTGCACTGTTCATGATACAGAAGATATAACTTT
Organism: Cymodocea nodosa; assembly: GCA_036874045.1. NCBI lineage: Eukaryota > Viridiplantae > Streptophyta > Magnoliopsida > Alismatales > Cymodoceaceae > Cymodocea > Cymodocea nodosa. Next base: position 16,003,660 of record JAZBRI010000003.1, on the reverse strand, counting down.
AAAACATATCATGCTTTTCAATAAAACCACACGTTAACTTAACGTTTAGCTAAATGAGAAATTAATGCAACGAAATGACTAGTTATTAACTTCAGATCCAATATAGACAAGTATTTATATCAGTAAGCTTTTTCTGTATTAATTGATGATTTTAATTTCTTTTCACAAGCAATAGTAATTGAGCAAATATGATTATTTTCATTCAGCACACATCATCAAAACAAAAATACTCAACACATATACAGTAGGAATTGATTCTGGAAATCATTTTTGATGATGTCAGAATAACGTAAGTCTCTGAAAAGAAAATTTAAAAGTATAGTTATACTTAACATCTATTGTCACTACAAGTATATTTTGTATTTTGGTTGAATATATTTGAAGTATATTTGTAGGGGGAGGATTAACAATGTCGAAAATAGATTAATATATTTTAGAATACAAATCTTAGTTAATTTGAATTAATGTCCTCTTAAAATCTTGATGAAATAATTTAAAAAGATAAATAAACTATTCTAGATTCAAAGGACAAAATGTTCAAATAGTTTACAATGTTCTCAAGATAATGTTAAGTTTAGCATGTGTGTTGTTTTCAGAACATTTCAGTTGGAAGCATCCAAAACTTGTTGAAGTGTACTAACTAGACGTTATATTAGATAAGGTAACGTGTAAAACTGCCTCTAGACAGCATTTTACTCATTAGGTTAGTTAACTCAACGAGTTATACTTGAATATTTCGGGTATCTTGATTGAATAAGCTTTATTCAATATTTATTTAATTTCTAAACCCGACTTCTCTTCACGTTGAGTTATACGCCTAAAAACCTTATTTAAACGCTTATTACATGGGCACTTAGGTTATTTATAAACTTTGTCAAGAAAATCTTTCCCGCTTGTCTCCTGAATTAATTTTTGAAGTTTTGGGATTAAAGAATGAAGGTGTTGTTGTTACGAACAGATTTGACATGATTAGACAACTGGAATGGAACATTCAGTCTTTATCAAAAATTCCATATGTATATTCTGAAATGAGATTAATGGAAAATCTGAATGCAGAGGCAAGGTTTTTTGCAAATATATTGCATGCAAATTTATTTAAGAGAGTTGGACACAATTTGGAAGTCAGCAGAAGCTGTTTATATGCAACTTATGACCTGTTGAATAGAATTCAAATAAATTGGTTTGATGTATTTATGTCTCAACTACAGCATATGAGTTCAAAGTTATTTTATGGTGATGCTGTATGTAGAATCCTTGCAAGCCAATTGACTTTATCCGATTGGCCCTCTAAAACTAAAGGCATGAGAGCATTTAATGTCAAAGATTTGCAAAAATTTCAGGCCATGCCTAAACCTCAACGACAACAACAACAACATCCTGATACAGACCATATACAACAACAACAACAAAGTTATTCAGTTCAAGAAGAACAGCAAACCTATCTACCCCCTGACTTAGATGCAGTGCTTAACGACATCAGAAATGATATTAGGCACCTAGGAGATAAAATATGTAATACTATAAGTGATATACTTAGGACGGGTCGATAACTGTTTTTGTTTGTTTTTGAATACAAAATGTAATGTTTGTATTACTTGTTTGATTCATTGAACAATACATTTTTCTGTAAAAATGTTTAATTATTATTCTTGTTTACAGAAAGAGTTGTTGTAATTCTCTTATATATATATATATATATATATTCTCTGTAATTATCTTTTTGATTAATGACAAAAAGGGGGAGAAATATTATAAAAAGATGATTATGATCTTAATTGAATATATATATTATAAAAGGAGATGCTATTTAAATGGTTATTGTAATCTGACAAATGATAATTAGACAACTGATATTTATATAATTATTGACATTTGAGAGTTTTAGTTTTGAGAGGTAAAATTTACACAAACAATAGAAATAAGCTTAAGTGAACTTAAGTCAACAAACAAGTTTGTTGAATTAAAAGTTAACCCTACGAAGGTGCTTTGTTGAGTTAAACATATTTCATAATTGATTTAATATGGTTTTGTCATCATCAAAAAGGGGGAGATTGTTGAGTATTTTTGTTTTGATGATGTGTGATGAATGAAAATAATCATATTTGCTCAATTACTATTGCTTGTGAAAAGAAATTAAAATTATCAATTAATACAGAAAAAGCTTACTGATATAAATACTTGTCTATATTGGATCTGAAGTTAATAACTAGTTGTTTTGTTTCATTAATTTCTCATTTAGCTAAACGTTAAGTTAACGTGTGTTTTTATTGAAAAGTATGATATGTTTTTAAGTTATATCTTCTGTATCATGAACAGTGCTTGTTTAGACAAGTCGTTAAGTTAGAGTTTTGTTTGTATAGAGGTCACGTGAGAACTCGTTAAGTTAGAGGCTTAAAGGTTAAAATAGGTCATGTGATAACTCGTTAAGTTAGTGAGTAAAAGAAGAGACGAACTCGTTAAGTTAGTATTATACACATGGTGAAATTATAAGTTACGAATGTTGTATTGTATCACGTGAGGTGCACATGTTTAACTCGTTAAGTTAACATAACTAAACGCGTTGAGTTGCTATATTGAACACTAAGGCAACACGTTAGGTTAGCATTATAAACTTAAGTTATTATTTTTGCACGTGGTAAAATTCTTATTATAAAAACATTTGTTTATTACTGAATCGGTGAGATAACGTTTAACCTTACAGGCGTAACTATCCGAAGGGTAACTTAAGTCATGTTTTCAGGTCTTGACACGTGTCTCACTAGTTTTATAATATAAAGAGTTTTTCGTTGACTTACTTCTGTAACTATCCGAAACTTAAACTGTTTTCGGTGAGTTATTGTTTAACCTTCCGAAAGAAAGGTTAAGCTGGTTCGTTGAGTTAGCATAACACCACAGACTTAGTTCATTGAGTTAGCTACAGTACTTGTCACGTGAAATGGCACATGAGGAACTCGTTAAGTTAGAAATGTTAAGTTATATATATATACTTGTGTTACTCGTTTAGTTAACATTAAAGTAATGACTTCTTATTACATTGATGAAAAATTTTTGGACGAGAAAGTTTATTTTGCAGGAAATTTTTTAGAGATCCAGAATTGATGATTAAAGAAAATTTGAAATATAAACGTGGGTTAGAACATGTGTGTTTCGATGAAGGAAAAAGAAAAGACGTGGAGAAGTGGAAAACTGGTAGTGGTTAAACGTGAAGGATATGCATGAAATGAAGATATAGTATAAAAGGCATAGAATTCTCGTTGATCAAACCATCCTTGCACACAAAATGAATAATCTTTTCAAGGATCAAACCGTCCCTGCACACCAATAGAAAAATCTCTTTCAAGGATCAAAAACACCTCCTCGGGGAAAATCTCTTAAGTGGAAGAAAATTCAGTGAAGCATAAATAGGTAAGATTTTTGTCACTAAAGATTTGAAGTATCAGAAGAAAGCAAATTCGATGAAGCATAAAAAGACAAGATATTCTTCACTGAAGAATTGCTAAAGAAGAAAGAAGAAGAAGAAGAAGAAGATAGATCTCAAACAGGGAGAAATGTTTTAAATTCTGCAAATTAGTTTTCTCTGTTTGTAGTTATGAAATTGTATAGATGAAACATGGTATCGAAATATAATTGCATCTACAATTTCTGAGGAGAATTGAATTGTATAGTGTAATTGAAATCTTGAATAAAAATGATTTTATGAAAACAATGTCTTGACTTGTTTTTGAATTTTAAAGTTTCAATTATATTTCAAAAAATATTAAAAATACACAATTCAGCCCCCCCTCTTGTGTAGCCATACGATCCTACAAGTATTAAACTGGATAAATAGCTTTGTTGAGTTACTTAAATTCCACGAGGTTAGTTTGTTGAGTTAGCTATAACTCAATGGAGTGCTTGCTGGATATATAAATTTCATTATTAAAAATAGAACAGTACACAATTCTTGCACTATTCTCTGTGGGATCGACCTGTACTTGCACACAAATACAATATACACTATGCACTTGCAGTTAAAATACAAATTGGAACTAATATCTAATTTGTGTGAAAGATTGTTTGTTTACTTCTAAAAAGGAATTACTAAAAAGTATCAAGACAAATTAACTAAGTTACAAACAAAAGTTAACAAATCAACCAAGTTTTCTGGCACCGTTGCTAGGGAACTAAACAAGTTCTCTAGTGCCGCCTAAAAACCCAATCAAGTTTTCTAGCACCGTTGCTAGGGAAATTGAGTAGCTAAGCAATTGTAAGTGCTGTTTCGTTTTAATAGCAAGAGGGGTATTGTGTGTTTTCTTCCATAATCGAGAATATGGCATATGCTTATGCTCAAAGATTTTTGAAACTTGTAGTTAGCATATGTGAATTCTGTAGATTGGAAGGTCATGACATCTTTGATTGTTTGAAATTGAGACGTTTGCAGATGGTTAGAGGACATGAACAATAGATGAATTATATTCAATATAATAGAGCTAAGTATGAGAATCCTATAGTTTACCCAATTGATGGTCAGCTTAGAATGTATAATATGTTGAGAGACAATGAAGTTTAGGATAGGTATGACAGACTAGAGCATAGTTTAGAACAAAACATGGACAAACTAGAACAATATATGTGTCAGCAACAAGAAGTCAACTAATTAAACTATAAGGAAGCATATTCAGAATCGAAAATTGATATTATATACGAAGCTGAAAAAACTATAATGAAAATCAATCAAAAATTGAATGTAATGAGATTAGATGATCTAGAAAGAAAATTAAAAGCATTGGATGAGTTTACGATGAAATTACAAGTTATGCAATAGGACAATACAAATGAAAACTTTAATGTTATTGATTTGCATAATTTGCAAGACATACAAACAACAGAGAATACCAATGCAATAGAATTTCAAGAATGCAATTTAAAACTAAAAACAGTTGAAGATCATAATCATGAAAATGAAATACAAAAACATCGAGAAAGTAACAAAAATCTGGAAGATGTATGTATAACACTAAGATCTGGAACTGATATACCATCAAGAATTCAAAAAGAAAGTAATATAAAGATGGGTAAGAACACAAATCAAAATGATAATGAAAATATAATATCTGAAAATATAGAAATCAATGAAGAAAAGTCTGAATCAAAAAATGAGACTTAAAATGATCAAACAAATCGAATGAAAGAAAAAGAATCTTTTAAATCACAATCATTAGCACTCTATTCTGAAAGATTACAACAAACATTTCCTGAAAAACAAGAAAAAATTAGAGAAATTTTTGAAAAAGTATAAGTTAACATTCCTATGTTAGACTTATTGCAGACAATGTCACCTTGTGCTAAATTTCTTAAGGGTTGGTGTACTAAGAAAAGAGAGTGAAAAGTTTTAAGGAAAGTCTTTTTAGTTGGGCAAAGTAGTTCCCTATTTTTGCCACAAATTCCTAAAAAGTTATCTGATCCTGGAATCCCTATTATATCATGCACCATAGGAAATACCATTCTAGAAAGAACCTTAATAGACCTAGGTGCAGGTATAAATGTTATGCCAAGTGATATATTTGCATCCTTAGGATTAGAAGGCTTAATCCCTACTAGGACTGTTATTCAATTAGCTGATAGAAGTATAAGATATCCTAGAGGAAAAATAGAGGATGTCATAATTAAAATCAAAAACTTCATATATCCTATTGATATTGTAATTTTGGATTCCCAACAAATTAAGCATAAAAATAGTGATACATCTTTAATTTTGGGAAGACCATTTTTAGCAACATTAGGGGCTGTTATAAATTGTAAAACTGGAATTATGAAGTTAGCATATGGTAATGAGGATACTCAATTAAACCTTTCCAAATCAGAAAAGTTTGAAGAGTTAGAAATATCCTTACATACTGTAGACTTTTTAAAGGATGAAGGAGATATGCTAGATGATGTGATTCAAGAAGAATTAAATAGGCAACTTGATTCTGAGATTTTAGAAGAAAGTGAAAGCATAAATGTGGAAGGAGATCAAGAAGAAATTAATGATGTTCAATTAGGAGCTCTAGCTTCTGATGGGCAACAGTTAGAATTAAAACCTTTACCTCCTGAATTAACCTATATATTTTTGGAAGAAAAACGAACATGTGTAATCATTATTGCTTCAGATTTAAAAGAGGATCAAATTACTAAATTAAAAGATGTAGTAAAAACTTATAAAGAACCCATAGGATGGACAATGATTGATATAAAAGGGTTAAGTGCAACTTTATGTTGTCACCACATATATTTAGAAGAGAATGCTAAACCAGTTAGAATTCCTGAGAGGAGATTAAATCCAAACCTTAAAGAAGTAGTCAGGAAGGAAATAGTGAAATGGTTAGATAATGACATAATTTACCCAATTTCTGATAGCTCGTGGGTTAGTCCAATCTATGTAGTTCCCAAGAAATCAGGATTAACTGTTATTAGGAATGAAAGTCAGGACTTGATACCTACTAGAATTCAATCAGGCTGGAGAGTGTGTATAGACTATAGAAAGTTGAACGCTGTAACTAGGAAAGATCATTTTCCCTTACCTTTTATAGATCAAATGCTAGAGAAATTAGCAGGGCAAGAATATTTTTGTTTCCTAGATGGGTATTCAGGATATAACCAAGTTCCAGTAGCATTAGAGGATCAAGGGAAAACAACTTTCACTTGTCCTAATGGAACTTATGCTTTTAAGAGAATGCCATTCGGATTATGCAATGCACTAGCCACCTTTCAAAGGTGTATGCAGGGCATATTCACTGGGATGACTGAAGATTTTTTAGAAATATTTATGGATGATTTTACTGTTTATGGAACTTCATATGAAGTGTGTTTAAACAATTTAGACCAAGTATTAAAACGTTGTGTGGAAAAAAATCTGGTTCTAAATTGGGAAAAATGTCACTTCATGGTTAATCAAGGAATCGTCTTGGGTCATGTTGTTTCAAAGAAGAGGTTGGAAGTAGATAAAGCTAAAATAGAAGTAATTTCTAATCTACCAGAACCTAAATCAGTAAAAGATATTAGATCATTTCTAAGACATGCTAGATTTTAGAGAAGATTTATTAAAGATTTTAGCAAAATAGCTAGACCTTTAACTAATCTATTAAAAGATGTCTCATTCAACTTTGATAAAAATTGTAAAGAAGCATTTTTCAAGCTTAAAACTAGCTTAATTTCAACTCCTATAATTCAAGCACCTGACTGGAGCCATCCATTTGAATTAATGTGTGATGCATCTGATTTTGTTGTAGGAGCAGTGCTAAGATAAAAGATAAAAAATCTCCTAGAGTGATTCATTATGCAAGCAAAACCTTAAATGATGCTCAAGTTAATTACACAACTACTAAAAAGAGCTGTTAGTTGTTGTGTTTGCCTTAGAAAAATTTAGGTCATATCTGATTGGAGCTAAAGTAATAGTATACATGGATCATTCAGCTTTAAAACACCTAATAGCAAAGAAAGAGACCAAACCTAAATTTTTCATTAATTAACAACCTGCATGTCATACTTGATGGATATATATATCTAGTCACAGATATATTAGTTGCATTTAGATTGGATTTATACATAGTAAGCATAGACAGTTATGATGATTTTATAGAAATATTATCTTTACCGAGTGATATAGCTAAACCACCATCTACAGAATATGATAAAATTCAATTAGGAATGTGGTATAATGAATATGATGATCCTACTTTATGTCTGATAAGATGGTGGGATGAATTGAAGAAATTTTAAATATAGATTATAAAAGACCTAAATGAATGGAAGTGGGAAGAGGTATATATTGAAATAGATGTAGAAATAGAAATAGCTACACTATCTTGGAACAGAAGAGGATCTCTTTTTGCATTTCATTTCATTAATGGAAATACACTTATATTTAGTATTGATAACATACTTCAAGTTTACAAATTAAAAAGGAGAATGGACTGCATTGAAATAGAATTGATAGCAATAAGAATTATGCAAAAGAAGTTTGCTTGGACTGACATGTTTATTCCATTTGTTACTACTTTTCAGTCATGTTCTTAAAGTGTGATTCTATGTTTTTAATGCTGTGTGTAGTCTGCATTTATGTATAAAGAAAAAAACAAAATATCAATCCAATTTGTTGGTATCTGTTCTATGAAACCAACTAGTTTGCTTGTGAGCCACGAAAGGCATAGGAGCCTGGGTTCCACACAAGACATTGATTAACAAGTTATGTTTTGTTGTTATATATTCTGCTTTTAATTTTGAATGAAAAGTTTTTCAGATTCAAAAATCAGAAGATATTGAAGGAGAGACAAAAGAACAAGGTATGTAATTAATTACTTATCTTGAATTTACATTTAAACTCAATTTGTGGAGTTATTCATTAACTCAACGAATTAAGTTCATTGAGTTAGGTGCTAAGTCAATGAAACAATATTCATGCTTGCTGCAATTACCATATGTACTGAAAAATCTTTTACATTGAGGACAATGCAAAATGTAGGTATGGGGGGGAGGTAATTAAAGTAACAGCTATGTAATTTTGTTAATTAGAAGAATTAAAATAGTATTGCAAAAGTTCTATGGAAATTGAAATTTTTTTTGATAAAGTTGCTATAACTATTCGATAATTGAAACTGCAAAATTTTTAAAGAACTGTAACTATTGAAATGTTATATTTATAATCTTATATAAGATGCTACAAATTTTACTACTCATACAAATCTAGAAATAGTATCTTATGTTTTTGCTGAAATTTATGAGTTTAACAGTTTCACAATTTTAAAAAGAAATCAAAATGTTTAATTGAAACTCAATAAATTATCTGAAATCCTAAAAGAGCTAAAATGTTGATTTGTGGATTAAATGAAATACATATGATCAATGATACATTTAATTTGATTGATTAAACTTATAGAATGATTTATGTGTAGATCTTATTAAACTACAGAAAAAGTATGAGCTTATTGATATGGATTCATATTTTTAGTAAATAATAAGAGTAGGTGTTGAGTATTTTGTTTTGATGATGTGTGCTGAATGAAAATAATCATATTTGCTCAATTACTATTGCTTGTGAAAAGAAATTAAAATCATCAATTAATACAGAAAAAGTTTACTGACATAAATACTTGTCTATATTGGATCTGAAATTATACCAAGTTAATAACTAGTCCTTTCATTGCATAAATTTCTCATTTAACTAAACGTTAAGTTAACGTGTGTTTTTATTGAAAAGCATGATATGTTTTAAAGTTATATCTTCTGTATCATGAACAGTGCACATTTAGACAACTCGTTATGTTAGAGTGTTATTTGTATAGAGGTCACATGAGAACTCGTTAAGTTAGAGGCTTAAAGGTTAAAATATGTCATGTGAAAACTCGTTAAGTTAGTGAGTAAAATAAGAGACGAACTCGTTAAGTTAATGTTATACACGTGGTGAAATTATAAGTTACGAATGTTATATTGTATCACGTGAGGTGCACATGTTTAACTGGTTAAGTTTGCATAACTAAACGCGTTGAGTTGCTATATTGAACACTAAGGCAATGTGTTAGGTTAGCGTTATAAAACTTAAGTTGTTATTTTTGCACGTGGTAAAATTCTTATTATAAAAACATTTGTTTGTTATTGGTTCGTTGAGTTATCGTAACACAACGGAGATGGTTCGTTGAGTTAACGTAACACTACAGACTTAGTTCGTTGAGTTAGTTACAGTACTTGTCACGTGAAATGGCACATGAGGAACTCGTTAAGTTAGAAACGTTAAGTTATATATATACTTGTGTTACTCGTTTAGTTAACATTAAAGTAATGACTTTTTATTACACTGATGAAAAATTTTTGGACGAGAAAGTTTATTTTGCAGGAAATTTTTTAGAGATCCAAGACTGATGATTAAAGAAAATTTGAAATGTAAACGTGGGTCAGAATGCGTGTGTTTCGATGAAGGAAAAAGAAAAGACGTGAAGAAGTGGAAAACTGGTAGTGACTACTAGAAATGGTAATTTTCAACCTATTTGATAAATCTAAGGTAAGATGACTACTAGAAATGGTAATTTTTCTTTATATGTAGGACAAAAGTTTAATCATCCTCCTTTATTTGATGGAATACATTTTGAATATTGGAAATATAGGATGACTATTTTTCTTGGACAATTACTGAAAAAGAAAATGAAACTCTGAATGCTAAGGGCTTAAATATTTTATTTTGTGCATTGAGTTATGAACAGCTCAGTAAAGTGTTGGCATATAAATCTACTTATAAGGTATGACATGCATTAGAAGTTTCACATGAAGGTACTTCTCAAGTTAAAGAGACTAAAATAAACATGTTGATTCATTAGTATATACTCTTTAAGATGCATGAAGACGAAAGTATTTCTGAGATGTTTTCCAGATTTCTTGATATCATAAACTCTTTAAAATACTTAGGAAAGAATTTTGAACATAAGGATTTGGTGAGGAAAATTCTCAGATTCCTAAGTTCTAAATGGTCTCAGAAAGTAACATCAATTGAGGAATCATGAGATTTAAATGTTTATACCATGAATGAACTTATAGGAAACTTAACAACTTATGAAGTTCAATTAAATGAATCATTGAGTCACAACAAACTAAAAATGAAGAAAGAAATAGCCTTTGAAATTAATTTAGATTCTGATATATCTACTGATTCTAACGAGGATTTGATTTTGCTGACTAGGAAATTCAAAAAAGCATGGAAAGCTAGGAAACAGCAAAGGAACAAGAATGATAAACCCTCAATGTCAAAATCACTAAATGACAAGAATTCTTCATCTAGAAAGTATGTATGTTACAATTGCAAGAAACCTAGACATCTTTCTCCAGATTGTCCTATAAGGAAAAATAAAAAGCAAAGTAGGACAAATCAGAAGAAGATGACTTAGAAAACTCAAAAAAAGTTTTACAAGAAAAAGGCTTTGAAGGTCACTTGGGATGACACGTCTGAAGAGTCTGAATCTGAGGAATCATCATTAAAATCTTCACATTCAGAAGGAGAACAAGAGTTAGAAGATGTTGCTCATGTGTGCTTCATGATAGATGAGTCTTAGGTAATATCTGATCCTGAAAGTTATTCAGATTTCAATTTTGATGAATTATTATGTGCTTATCATGCGTTATTACAAAAACTTAAAGTTTGTAAACTGAAAAATAAGAATATTAGAAACTCTTTATCCATTGTGGAAGAAGAAAATTGTTTCCTGTCTACTACTTTAGAAAAGCTTAAATGTGATAATGAAAATCATGCTAGAGATTTGCATAAATTTAGATTTAATGAATGTGTCTTACATGAACAAATACAGAATATAAATGCTGAAAAATTAAAGATAGAATCTGAAAATGAAATGTTGAGAAATAATATAAATGAACTTGAATTAGAGATAGATAAATTAAAACTAAGAGAGCTAGATTTAAATTCTACCATTGAGAAATGGAATTTAAGTCAAACTAAGTTAGATAAACTAACTAGTACCCCTGCGGTGTCATATAAATTTGGCTTAGGATTTGATTATCCTGAATCTCAAGCTAGTAAAGGATTTGTTAGTTGCAGTTCAAGTAAATTTAAGACTAAAATTCCTTTTATCATGAAACATGGTAATAAATATGTAGAAGTAGGTACTTCAAGGGATGAATCATGCAGTAAAAATATAAATCAATGTGATTTGTCAAAATGTACTTCTAACATGATTATAAATGTTTCTAAAAATCTTGTTTCTTGTTCTAGAAATTCAATTACTAATGTTTCTAAAATTTCAGACAATTGTAGTAAATTGGAAATTTAGAAACCCGAGCATGTAATTCAAAACACCTAGTGTTAGACCAATTACTCATTTTATATGTTCTTTATCTGAAAATTTATGTGCAGAAAAAGATTTTGTATGTACTGAAAATTCAAATAAAAGTACAAAATCTTGGTATGAACTTACTGAAATGTATGAGTATGACGAAAATAAATTAACATCTTATAAAAATCAGTTTGGTCTTGATTATACTACATCTGAAAACAAAAAGAATGAATATAAGAGCAATAATGCTATAAGTAAGTATGATGTTAAAAATAAGTCTATAGTACTTGTAACTAATAAGAATGTAAATGATAATGTTAAACTATTTTTAAACAAAAAGAAGAAATATGCGTTTAATGAACTTGGTCCTCAACAACATTGGGTACCAAGAAAAAGTTTTTCTTAATTTGTTTTACAGGAGGAAACAAAATCAAAATGGATCTTGGATAGTGGAGCGTCAAGTCACATGACCGGATAGAAATGTCTACTACAAAATTTTACAAATACCATAAATGGAAGTGTAACATTTGGAAACAAAAGCAAGGATAAAATCATAGGTATGGGTAATGTTCAAATAACTTCGACTTGTGTTATTTCGAATGTACTATATGTATAAAACCTAGGATTTAATTTGCTGAGTGTTATAAAACTAACTAAAAGTGGATATTATATAGCGTTTAAAGATAATGTATGCAAAATTATTGATAAAAATACAGATGAAATTAAGTTTATTGCTACAAGAAAAGGTTCTGTATGTATTTTATCTTTACCTTCTAGTGCTGTTGATTTAAATTCATGTTTGCTAGCTGAAACTAGTGATGCATATCTATGGCATAGAAGGATTGGGCATATAAATATGAAACTATTACATAAACTATCTAGAAAACATTTAGTGAGAGGTTTACCAAAGATTAAATACTTAAAGGACTTTATGTGTGATGCATGTGAGTTAAGTAAACTTCACAAAAACTCTTTCAAATCCAAAACTCATATTTCAAGCAAGAGAGTCTTAGAACTTATACATATGAATCTATTTGGACCAACAAGAATCATGAGTCTTGGTGGTAAATGGTATGTATTTGTTTTAGTAGATGACTTCTCTAGATACACTTGGGTATATTTTCTAGCATCTAAGATAGAAGTTTTTGAAAAATTTAAAATGTTTTGCAATTTTGTTCAAAATGAACAAAGTGTCTCTATTCAAAAACTTAGGAGTGATCATGGTACTGAATTTGATAATGATCAAATGGATAATTATTGTATAGGTCATGGTATTGATCATAGTTTTTCTTTTCCAAGAGCACCGTTTCAAAATGGTGTTGTTGAGAGAAAGAATAGATCACTTCAGGAAATGGCCAGAACTATGTTGAATGAACATAAGTTACCTCAAAATCTTTGGGCTGAAGCAGTGAATACAGCTTGTTATGCCATTAACAGAAGTCATTTAAGACCTCGTGTTAATAAAACTCCTTCTGAAATTATGTTTAATAGGGTTCCAAAAATTTCCTATATGAAACTATTTGACTACAAGTGTTTTATTCTTAATACTAAGGATAGAAGGGATAAATTTCAAGCCAAAGCGGATGAAGGATTTTTTGTAGGTTACTCTACTAGAAGTAAAACCTATAGAGTGTATAACAAGACTTCTAGGACTATTGAAGAAACCCTCCATGTAAGCTTCAATGAAAATTCTTTTAGAGAATCTCAATCTAAAGCTGATAATGATGATATGATCAATTTCCCAAAAGAGTTAGAGATCAATAGAGAGATTGAAGATTTATCTGAGAAAATCAAAAATATGAACTTAAATGATCAAACTAATGATGAAAATGATGAACCTTCAGATGTTGATGAGAATATTAAGGAAAATCAGAGAAATTGGCGTTATTCTTCATCACATCCCATTACTCAAGTCATTGGTAATATTAATGAGGGAGTTATAACTAGAGCTTTAGTAAATTTAAATAGTATGTGTATGTTTGTTTCTATGGTGGAACAAAAGAATATAGAAGAAGCATTATTTGATGAAAATTGTATAGTGGCAATGCAAGAAAAACTAAATCAATTCATCAGAAATGATGTTTGGGAATTAGTCTCTCCACTAGAAAATCAGTCCATAATAGGTACAAAGTGGATCTTTAGAAACAAAACTAACGAAACTGGTTAAGTTATAAGGAACAAAGCTAGATTAGTTGCACAAGGGTATACACAGGAAGAAGGACTAGATTATGATGAAACATTTGCTCCTATGGCTAGGTTAGAAAGTATTAGAATATTATTGGCCTATGCTTGTTATATGGATTTTAAATTATTTCAAATGGATGTAAAGGGTGCATTTCTAAATGGTTTAATTAATGAAGAAGTCTATGTAAAACAACCACCTGGATTTGAAGATATTAAAAATCTTGACTTTGTGTATAAATTGAAGAAAGCCTTATATAATTTGAAGCAAGCACCTAGATCATGGTATGAAAGATTATCTACTTTTTTAATAGAAAAAAGGCTATATCATGGGAAAAGTGGATCATACTCTATTTATCAAGAGAGATGGTAAAGATCAGATTGTTCAAATATATGTGGATGATATAATCTTTGGAGCAACCTTTGATAAACTAATAAAAATATTTTCTAAAGAGATGTCTAGTCAGTTTGAAATGAGTATGATAGGAGAACTTTCATATTTTCTAGGACTTCAAATTAAGCAAATGAATAAAGGTATATTTTTAAATCAGGAAAAATATTCAGATGAAATGCTTAAGAAATTTAATTTTAATGATACAAGGATTCGAGGAACTCCTATGAGTACTTCTTTAAAGTTAGATATTGATGACATAGGAAAATCAATAGATCAAAGAAAATACAAAAGTATGATTGGTTCTTTACTTTATTTGACTGCTAGTAGGCTTGATATTATGTTTGTTGTGTGTGTTTGTGCTAGATTTCAATCTAATCCTAAAGAATCACAGTCAATTGCAGTTAAAAGAATATTTAGATATATACAAGGAACTAAACATTTCGGACTGTATTATTCTAATGATAGTTCAATAGATCTTATAGGATATATTGATGCTGATTATGCAGGATCTAAATCTGATAGAATGAGTACCAGTGGCACATGTCAATTATTAGGAAATAATTTGGTGTCATGGTTTAGTAAAAAGCAAAACTGTGTAGCACTTTCTACTATAGAAGTTGAATATGTTGCTGCTGCACTATGTTGCACTCAGATTCTGTGGATAAGGCAAACTTTTGAAGATTTTGGATTATCTTATGATACAATTGAGATTTATTGTGATAGTAGTTCTACAATAAATCTTTCCAAAAATCCTGTATTACATTCAAGAGCAAAGCATATAGAGGTTAGACATCATTTTCTAAGAGATAACATAATTAAAGGAAAAATTAAATTAGAATTTGTGTCTAGTAAAAATCAATTAGCTGATATATTTACAAAACCTCTAGACGAAAATACATTCTACAACATTAGATTAAATTTGGGTATTTGTAGGCTATGTGATGTGTAAAATGCTTAAACTCCACATAAAAAGATAAATAATATTGATGATGTTGTTCACCTCATAGATATTATATACTTATCATAAATATCTAAAGTAATATCTAAACTGCTGCTTAAGATACTATGTATTTATTTTAAAATCATAGTAGTATCTTATTGATTTTAAGTAGTTTATCAATTTTAATGGTTTTTACGATTTTAAGTGGAAGTGTAAATGAAAAACATTAAATACTTTTGACATTCTGAAATTTTGATTAAGTGTTTTCTTTGAATCAAGGAAAGTGCATATGATCATGCATAAATTTGACTTAATTGATTAAACTTGTAGAATAAGTTATATGTAACTCATCTTAAACTGTTAATCAAAAGTATAAGCTTATTGAAACTGATTCATATTCTCAGTAAAATCATAGAAGAAAAAATTGTATGAGATTTGTGTTTTATTGCATCTATATTAATGGAATACATATATACTGTGCTTAAAATGAAAAGTGCTTACAAAGTAAAAATCTTTGAGAGTTTATTGATCAGTTTGATCACGAGCCTTTTGTATTTGAGTAGATAGGTATGTAAGGATTGTTATCTTGAAAAAGGATTCTTTAAATCTGGCAACCTAAGGTCCTGATCAGATCTGGGATTGTTGACTAAAAGCTCATTACACGGGTACATTAGAAAGCTCTTGTATGATTCAAGCTTTTCAAACTAACTTTTAAAGAAAATTATCAATATTTACTATTTTGAAAAGAAAAAGTTGTTTCATTAATTATAGATATCTTTGAATCGAATATAGTTTCTACCAATATGACTACTGATTTATTGAATCAACATTAGTACTTTTTAAAATGTTTATTTGAGATACATTCTTTTATTCTCCTTGAATTAATCATATAGAGTTCAAAGTTGTGTTTTGATTCATATATAGTAGGAATTGATTCTGGAAATCATTTTTGATGAAGTCAGAATAACGGAAGTTTCTAAAAAGAAAATTTAAAAGTATAGTTATACTTAACATCTATTGTTATACAAGTATATTTTGTATGTTATTGAATATATAAGAAGTATATTTGTAGGGGAAGGATTAACAATGTCTAAAAATAGGTTAATATAATTCAGAATACAAATCTTGGTTAATCTGAATTAATGTCCTCTTAAAATCTTGATGAAATAATTTAAAAAGACAAACAAACCATTTTAGATTCAAAGGAAAGGAATGTTAGAATTGTTTACAATGTTCTCAAGAAAATGATAAGGTATAGCTATTGTGATGTGTTTGGAACGTTTCAATTGGAAGCATCCGAAAATTGTTGTGTACTAACTAAACACTATGTTAGATAAGGTAATGTGTAAAACTACCTCTAGACAGCGTTTTACTCGTTAGGTTAGTTAACTCAACAAGTTATACTTGAATATTTTGGGTACCTTGATTGAATAAACTTTATTCAATATTTATTTAATATCTAAACTTGACTTCTCTTCACGTTGAGTTATTTGCCTAAAACCCTATTTAAACACTTATTACATGGGCAGTTAGGTTATTTGTAAACTTTGTCAAGAAAATATTTATCGCTTGTTGCTGTTACAACCTGCAACGATGGTCTCCAAGTTCTATAAAGGTCGTGGTAGAGGAAAAGGCAAAAGTAGAGGAGATGCAAAAGGAAAAGAAATAGAAAATGATGAAGTTCCATGCATTTGGTTCAAGAAAATATTTCGAGTGGACAAAAGGTTAGTAGAAATTTATAGAGATTACTTCTTTCCTCAAGGTATATTAGATGAAGTTAGACAAGAACTTCAACATATTGATGCAAATATTACATACATGGGTATTCGTAGTAAATATGATAGAGAATACAGAATGAAATGTGTTGAAATTGCATTTTTGGAACAGTATGCAAAAAATTTGGAAAAAGGTGTAAGTTCATCAACTAGAATTCCTCAAACTCCTATTAGTGGTACACAACTACAACCATTTGAGGAAGAACATGAATCAGCTATCCCTACCCCTCTATATTCAAAACAATTAAAATCAAATATTGCTGTTGATAAAAGAAAAGTTGAAAGTCTTCGAAAGGCTATAGCAATAGAAAGTGCCTTAGAAGAACTAAAGCAGAAAACTTTTATGGAGCAATTTGAAAAGAAAATGGCAATACTTGAAGAGGAGAAACAAAAATGTTATAGAAGAAGAAAAATCAGAAAAATTATGTCTAAGGAAACAAAGTCTATTGAAAAAGGCAAATCAGATGAAAATATATTTCCAAAGGAAAAGGTAGGTCTAGACATTGTACCTTATAATGCATTTGATAAACTCATCAGTTTTGAGCACACTGAAACTGATGATGATAATGAGACTTTTTTTTCCCTTACTAGAAAGCTTGAGAAGAAATACAAGTCAAATATAAGCTCAAGTTTTTCTATTAGTATAAGTCCTGATGATGTAGAAATTGAAAAATCAGAGCATCAAGCACTTGACATTGAACAAGTTATTGTAGATATAATTGACAATGTTGAGGCAGTAACTAGTTCACAGGTTGAATTGTCTAGAGTAGCAGATATTGAAAAAGTTAAGACTCTAGAAAAGCTAAACATCAACTAGCCTTCTTCAAAATCTATAGAAGTAGAGTTTGAGAATTCACAACATGTATTAATGGAAATATCTGTTGAACAAAATGAGCAATTATAGACAGATACATTGACTGTAGAATTGGTGAAAAAATTGAACTCTGAAGATTCTATAGAGACTGAACAGATGAATGTTGAGCATATTGAAAATGTTCCTTACACTATTGAAACTGAAGAATCAAGCTTACTTGAGTAGCTTCAAGAAAATATTTTCATAGAGGAATAAAATGGCATTCATTTTGTAGAAGAGATTCCTGAAGATGAAATAAATTCAGAATCAAGGCTTCAGGTATCACCTTCTTTGTGTACAATATTACAAATTCAAGGTAATTCAATTCATTTTAGATCTGAAGAAGCATTGCAAAAATACAATAATCTGATTACATGTCAGATTCTACATGCTCGTCCAATAAAATTTAGAAATTTGATGGAAATGAGAGATCTATTTGAGTTTCAAGGCCTCATTCAATTCTTGCCAGTTGGAACGAAATGGAAGCAATACAAAGAGCTTATTGTAGCTTTTTATAGCAATCTGGTCAAGAATGACAATATACTGAAAACTCAAATAAATTAATAGGAGTTCACATTGTCTCCTGAGTTAATTTTTGAAGTTTTGGGATTAAAAAATGAATGTGTTGTTGTTACAAACAGATTTGACATGATTAGACAACTGGAATGGAACATTCAGTCTTTATCAAAAATTCTAGATGTATATTCTGAAATGAGATTAATGGAAAATCTGAATGTAGAGGCAAGGTTTATTGCATGCAAATTTATTTCAGAGAGTTGGACACAATTTGGAAGTCAGCAGAAGCTGTTTATATGCAACTTATGGCCTGCTAAATAGAATTCAAATCAATTGGTTTGATGTTTTCACTTCTCAACTACAATAGATGAATTCAAAGTTATTTTATGGTGATGCTGTATGTAAACTCATTGCAAGACAATTGAATTTATCTAACTGGCTCTCTAAAACTAAAGGCATGAGAGCATTTAGTGTAAAAGATTTGCAATGATTCCAGGTCATGCATAAATCTCAACGACAATAACAAGAACAACCTGATTGTACAGACCATATACAACAACAACAACCAAGTTATTCAGTTCCAGCAGAACAGCAACCCCAGCTACCTCCTAACTTAGATGTAGTGCTGAACAACATCAGAAATAATATTAGGCATCTAGGAGATAAAATATGTAATGCTATAAGTGATATACTTAAGAGGGATCATTAACTGTCTGTTTGCTTGTTTCTGAATACAAAATGTAATGTTTGTATTCCTTGTTTGATTCATTGAACAATACATTTTTTTCTGTAAATGCATTCTATTCTTATTATTGTTTATAGAAAGAGTTGTTGTAAATATATCTCTTACTATATATATATTCTCTGTAATTATCTTTTTGATTAATGACAAAAAGGGGGAGAAATATTATAAAAAGATGATTATGATTTTAATTGCATATATTATAAAGAGAGATGATATTTAAATGGTTATTGTAATCTGACAAATGATAATTAGAAAACTGATACTTATATAATTATTGACATTTGAAAGTTTTATTTCTGAGAGGTGAAATTTACACAAACAATAGACATAAGCTTAAGTGAACTTATGTCAACAAACTTGTTTGTTGAATTAAAAGTTAACTGAACGAAGGTGCTTTGTTGAGTTAAACATATTTCATAATTGATTTAATCTGGTTTTGTCATCATAAAAAAGGGGGAGATTGTTGAGTATTTTGTTTTTATGATGTGTGCTGAATGAAAATAATCATATTTGCTCAATTACTATTGCTTGTGAAAAGAAATTAAAATCATCAATTAATACAGAAAAAGTTTACTAACATAAATACTTGTCTATATTGGATCTGAAATTATACCAAGTTAATAACTAGTCGTTTCATTGCATAAATTTCTCATTTAACTAAACGTTAAGTTAACGTGTGTTTTTATTGAAAAGCATGATATGTTTTAAAGTTATATCTTATGTATCATGAACAGTGTATGTTTAGACAACTCGTTAAGTTAGAGTGTTATTTGTATAGAGGTCACGTGAGAACTCGTTAAGTTAGAGGCTTAAAGGTTAAAATATGTCACGTGAGAACTCGCTAAGTTAGTGAGTAAAAGAAGAGACGAACTCGTTAAGTTAGTGTTATAAACGTGGTGAAATTATAAGTTATGAATGTTATATTGTATTACGTGAGGTGCACATGTTTAACTCGTTAAGTTAGCATAACTAAACGTGTTGAGTTGCTATATTGAACACTAAGGCAACGCGTTAGGTTAGCGTTATAAAACTTAAGTTGTTATTTTTGCACGTGGTAAAATTCTTATTATAAAAGCATTTGTTTATTACTGGTTCATTGAGTTATTGTAAGACAACGGAGATGGTTTGTTGAGTTAGCGTAACACCACGGACTTAGTTCGTTGAGTTAGCTACAGTACTTGTCACGTGAAATGGCACATGAGGAACTCGTTAAGTTAGAAATATTAAGTTATATATATACTTGTGTTACTCGTTTAGTTAACATTAAAGTAATGACTTCTTATTACACTGATGAAAAATTTTTGGACGAGAAAGTTTATTTTACAGGAAATTTTTCAAAAGTCCAAGACTAATGATTAAAGAAAATTCGAAATGTAAACGTGGGTCAGAACGTGTGTTTCAATGAAGGAAAAAGAAAAGACTTGAAGAAGTGGAAAATTGGTAGTGATTAAACGTGGAGGATATGCATGAAATGAAGATACAGTATAAAAGGCATAGAGTTCTCATTGATCAAACTATCCCTGCACACAAAATGAAAAATCTTTTCAGGGATCAAAAACACCTCTTCGGGGAAAAAATCTCAAGTGGAAGAAAGTTCAGTGAAGCATAAAAAGACAAGATATTCGTCCCTGAAGAATTGCTGAAGAAGAAAGAAGAAGAAGAAGAAGAAAGATCTCAAACAAGGAGAAATGTTTTAAATTCCGCAAATTAGTTTTCTCTGTTTGTAGTTATGAAATTGTATAGATGAAACATGGTATCGATATATAATTGCATCTTCAATTTCTGAGGAGAATTGAATTGTATATTGTAATTGAAACCTTGAATAAAAATGATTTTATGAAAACAGTGTCTTGACTTATTTTTAAGTATTGAAGTTTCAATTATAATCGAAAAAAGTTGAAAAACATAATTCACCCCCCTCTTGTGTAGCCTTACGATCCTACAGTAGGACTATACGAGATTTGTGTTTTATTGCATCTGTATTAATGAAATACATACATATACTATGTTGAAAAGAAAAAGAAAAAAAAAAAACTTTGAGAGTTTATTGACTTGTTTGATCATGAGCCTTTTCTACTTGAGTAGATAGGTATGTAAGGATTGCTGACCTGAAAAAAGACTCTTTAAATCTGGCAACCTAAGATCCTGATCAAATCTGGGATTGTTGACTGAAAGCTCGATACATGGGTACACTAGAAAGCTCTTGTATGATTCAAGCTTGACAAATTAACTTTTAAAGTACAAATATGCATATACTGTTATGAAAAGATACAAGTGTTTTGTGAAATACAGATATCTTCTGAATTGAGTATATGTTCTATTATCTAAAATTGCTAAAGTATGAATCTAGAATAGACTTTTGAAGTTGTTTATTTGAGATACAATTCTTTATTCTACTTGTCTTAATCATATTGAATTGGATTGTGTTTTGATTCATATGAACTTGAAATTTATTCTGGAAATCATATTGGAAAATTCAGGATGACAGATGCTAAAAAGAAAAATAAAATGATAATAGAATTAACACCTATGTGATGCTGATATATTTTGTATGTAATTTACATATATTCTAAATATATTTGCGGGTTGAAGAGGAGAAAACAAAGTTAAAATAGATTATTGAAGCATATAGAATATCTATATAGTAATTTAATTTATTATTCTGAAGAAGAACGAAATGAAAAATTAAATCTAGCACTTTAGAAAGACCAACTAGTTAGATCTTAGTTTGCTAAGGGACTAGCAAAATTTAAGTATGGGGGAAGTGTTTAGAATGAAAAAGTGCATAATATTAACGATTAAATGATGGTTAATTACATAATTTTTAGCTTATCATATGAAAATTAAGCCATTATGTTATAATTGCACTATTATATGCTTTAATGAAAGAATCTGCATAATTCCAGGAAATTAGCGTTAATTTAGTACATTTATGAACTGCCGATAAATTGTAGGTTGTGAAATTCTTTAGTCTCCGAATTTTCTGTTATTTCAAAAAGTTATGTTTAATGTACCAGACAGTTATGTTTTAAATGTTTAAAGAATATTTTATTATTTCCTGGATTACACGTGTTGAAACTACAATGCAAGACTTAAGTGGATTTTTGGTGAGTTATTTGTTAACTATCTGAAATGCATCTGAGCATCAGATAGTTAGTTTCGTAAGTATCCGAAATATTTGAACTTGTTAAGTTAGAATTAGGCACGTGTTGAATTTAAATGCTTTAGTATATCACGTGAGATGCACATGTATAACTCGAT
The DNA here is from genome assembly GCA_036874045.1 of Cymodocea nodosa. Lineage (NCBI taxonomy): Eukaryota > Viridiplantae > Streptophyta > Magnoliopsida > Alismatales > Cymodoceaceae > Cymodocea > Cymodocea nodosa. The sequence continues at coordinate 15,981,203 of JAZBRI010000003.1, read as the reverse complement.
AAGTTAGCATAACTGTACGCGTTGAGTTACATGAATACACACTAAGGTAACGCATTAGGTTAGCAGCATATTTCTTTAGTGCACGTGTTTTATAGTTAAATCAACGAAGTAAGTCCGTTGAGTTATCTGTAACTCCACAGACCATTTATTTTCAAATATGCCACTATAGCGGTTACAGAAACAGGACATTCGAAGGAAAACCACGATTGCACGTATCACGTGGGAAATAGCATTAAAGAGCTTAATGGATGTTATTTACAAACAAACATAAAACATTCACAATACTGACAATGATAACATTAATCACGATACAAAACAAACAGTATAACACTTAAATACTAAATGTAAGCACAAATAAGTTGTTGTTTTTGGTATTTTTTTTTTGATATGTTCATGAAAATAGGTGAAAGGTGAAATGTAAAAATCTCTATCGACAGTAAATACTTCCGTCACTACATGCGACACGATTACACCACTGAAAACTTAATCACTTACAATCTTGTCTCCTCTCCCTATAGAATTGCAAGTCCAAAATTGCAAGATGATCTCCTCTTTAGCATACTGGCATCAACCCGAAACCAAGGCTAGAAGCTTTACGATCTCTTGAGATATGAGTCGGTGCTTGGTGAAAATGGCTTCCCTTCCCGTGATGCGATCACTCCTCACAGTGGTTGTCAGGCATCGTGTTTGGCTCGGAATCGACCCGACATCAAGAAAGTATCCTCACAGACCTCCGATGGTTGGTGATTGTGGTGATGTTGGTGTGGAGCTTCAGGGAACTTCCAACACTTCTTGTAGTTAGCACGGTTCTCCACCTCTACACACACACCTTCTTCATTTTTTCTCCTCTTCTTTTATATTTCCTCAGTAGTAACTGCTTCTGCTTAGATACTTAGTTGGATTTCCTTCATTCATATCAATGATGGTGATTTCTTCTTCATTCCATGAGTGAATTCCTACATGATACATGCAATCGTGGTTTTCCTTTGAATGTCTTATTTTTGTAACTGCTACAGTGGCATATTAGTCTTCGTTTTAGTCGAACACTTATCCTTTAAGTCCTGTAGAATTGGAACACTTATTTGTAACTCTTCGAGTTTTTGCACTTGCAAAACACGTGACTGAACAAGAAAACATATCTATTCGTTAGTCTTTTTGATAAAACTTGAATAGTTATCTAACTCTTCGTAAAAAAACTCGAACAGTTATCTATCCATGCATATAAAAACTTGAACAGTTATCTAACTCTTCGATTTTCATTACCGAATGCACATGGAAAACACGTGACAACTTAAAACATTAAAAACATATGTGTAGATAACTTAACTATACGAGTTTTTAACATAACTCTTCGCGTACAGTTATGCTAACTTAATGAGTTAAACATGTGCATCTCATGTGATATACTAAGGCATTTAAATTCAACACGTGCATAATTCTAACTTAACAAGTTAAGATATTTCGAACACTTAAGAACCTAACTATCCGATGCCTAGATGCATTTCGGATAGTTAATAGATAGCTTACCGAAAATCCACTTAAGTCATGTGTTTTGGTTTCAACATGTGTACTTCAGGAAATAATAAAATATTCTTCTATCGTTAAAAACATAATTGTCTTGTACATTAAACATAACTCTCCGAAATAACAGAAAATTCTGATACTTAAGAATTTCACAACCTGCAATATCGATAGTTCAAAAATGTACTAAATTAACATTAATTCCCTGAAATTATGCAGATTCTTTCATTAAAGCATATAACAGTGCAATTATAACATAATGGCTTAATTCTCATATGATAAGCTAAATATTATGCAATTAACCATCATTTAACCCTTAATATTATGCACTTTTTCATTCTAAACAACCTTCGATGGTTGGTGATTTTGGTGGTGGTGTGGAACTTCAGGGAACTACTAACGCTTCCTGTAGTTAGCACGGTTCTCCACCTGCACACACACATTTTTCGTCTTTCTCCTCTTCTTTTGTATTTCTTTCAATAGTAACTGCTTCTACTTAAATGATTGGTTGGATTTCCTTCATTCATATGAACGATGGTGATTTCCTCTTCATTTTATGAGTGAATTCCTAAGTGATACGTGCAATTGTGGTTTTCCTTCAAATTGTATCTTCTCGTAATTCTTCTATTCTTGCACCTGCAAAACATATGACTAAACAAGAAAATTTATCTATTCATTAGTCATTTTATAAAACACGAACAATTATCCATCCATGCATATAAAAACTCAAACAAGTATCTAACTCTTTGATTTTTCATTACCGAATGCACATGGAAAACACGTGAAAGATTAAAACATTTAAAGCACAGGTCCAGATAACTTAACTATACGAGTTTTTAACATAACTCTACGACCAAAACGAAACGTTAACTATTCGAAAGTTTACATTACCTATTTCTGCATAATATTAACACAATGCGTTACCTTAGTATCTATTCTAGTAACTCAATGCATATAGTTATGCTAACTTAACGAGTTATACATGTGCAACTCACGTGACATAATAAAGTGTTAGGAATTTTGTTTTGATGATAAATGCTGTATTAAAGTTTTTAAATAAGTCTAAATAATATTTTCTAAGTATAATAGTCACGTAATTAAATGTTGACAAGTTATCGAAAAGTTTCATTTAAAATTTCGGATAGTTAAACTTTTGGATAGTTAACGTTTCGATTTAGTCGAAGAGTTATGTTAAAAACTCGTATAGTTAAGTTATCTGCACGTGTGTTTTTAATGTTTTAAGTTGTCACATGTTTTCCATGTGAGTTCGGTAATGAAAATTGAAGAGTTAGATAACTGTTCGAGTTTTTATACGCATGGATAGATAACTGTTCGAGTTTTATAAAATGACTAACGAACATATAAGTTTTTTATGTTCAGTCACGTGTTTTGCAGATGTTAAAACTCGAAGAGTTACAGATAAATGTTCGAGTTTTTATAGGACTTAAAGGATAAGTGTTCGACTAAAATGAAGACTTAGAAGATATTCTACAAAACTCCAAGAAGATAAAGTTTCGGTAAATCTATGAGTGGAGATTGTGGAAATTTCAAAATTATAGTGGAGAAAGTGGAAATTCAAAAAGATAGTGGAAATCGTGGATTGCGGATTATGGATTAAGTGGATGAACATGTTGAATGTGAAGACAGAGTTTGACTACTAATAGAGAGTACGAGCTACATTACAAAGAGGATCCCAATTTCAAAAACCAAGTCTGAATAATCAATTTGGATCCCAAATTGAAAAATCAAGTATGAATATTCATATCTAGAAAAATTCTCCAACATTAGAAGAAGTTCGAAATTACAAGCAATTTCAGAAAAGGAGCTGCAAACGCAAGAAGTTTGGAAATTCGACAATTGGAGAAGAAGAGATACAGAAGTTGAGCAAAAAGAAGGAAAGGAGCTACGTGCATAAAGATCAGATTTTATACAATTTGAAATTAGTTTTGAGTAAGGACTTCATTTTCTATTTGAATTGTATATTGGACATTACTGTATCAAAACCGTCAAGAAGGTAATTGAGCTGAAAAGATATTGTAAATTCTCTCTTTAAAGTTTATAAAGAACAAAATTTTATTTATGAGTGTTTTGTGCTCTTGTTTTATCCGCTGGTAATTTTAATTACTAATGACACAATTCACCCCCTCTCTTGTGATACAACGATCCTACAATTGGTATCAGAGCTACTAAATTCTTGTCAAATTGTCTACACTTTGCTACATCTAGTATCAAAGCATTTGAAAAGCTTTCATTTCTCTATTTAGGAATCGGTTTTTCTTGTCATTTACTTAGGATCATCTGTTTAAAATGGATAATACTGAAATCTTAGTTATGACTGAAGGATAGACCACTAATTGTCTTCCTATGTTCGAAGATAGCAATTATGGCTACTGGAAATATAGGATGAAAGTATTCTTTTAGTTAATTGATTTCAAATTATGGCATATAATTAGCAATCCTATAGTGTTAGTTATGACTCCATATGATACTTGGACTTTTGATGAAAAGGAGTGAATGACACTAAATGCTAAAGGTTTAAACATCTTGTTTTATGCTTTATCTCATGATCAATTTAACAAAGTTTCTACATATCAAACTACATATGAGATATGACTTGCATTAGAAGTTGCCAACGAAGGTACTAACCAGGTCAAGGAATCTAAGATTAATATGTTAGTACATAAATATGAGCTTTTTAAAATGCACGAAAATGAATGTATCTCTGATATATTTTCCCGTTTTCTTGAAATTGTAAATTCATTAAAATCTTTAGGCAAGAAATTCAAGGAAAAAGACTTAGTATAGTAGAACATAAAAATAGATCACTTCAGGAAATGTCCAGAACCATGTTAAATGAAAATAAGTTACCCCTATTTCTCTAGGTAGAAGCAGTTCATATAGCATGTTATGTTATAAATAGAGTACATCTAAGACCAATTTTGGATAAAACTCCTTATGAGATATGGTATAACAGGTTCCCAAAATAAGTTATTTAAAACCCTTTGGTTGTAAGTGTTTTATTTTAAATACTAAGGAACGTAGAGACAAATTTAGAGCCAAATCAGATGAGGGTATTTTTGTTGGTTATTCCATTAGAAGTAAGGCATATAGAGTTTATAACAAATCAACAAAAACCATTGAGGAAACCCTGCATGCGAAATTTCATGAAAATTCTCATTTGGATTTTAGACATGTAGAAAACTTTGATTCAAAAATTCTCTCAGAAATGGTACCAAATGATGTTGACAGAGAAATTGAGAGATTGTCTGATGGAATAAGAAATATAAATTTAAATGATGAAGATTTAGAAGAAAATAATGTCATACCTATAGAAAATGTAGAACAACACAGAAATTGGCGTTATGCTTCATCTCATCCTATTGATCAGATAATAGGCGATCCTAATCAAGGATTTAGGACTAGGTCATCAACAATCAACATTTGTGGTGCTTATTTATTTGTTTTTTACTAGAACCTAAGAAAATTGAAGATGCCTTAGAAGATGAATTTTGGTATTTAGCTATGCAAGATGAGCTAAATGAATTTATAAGAAATGAGGTATGAGATCTAGTTCCACCACCTGAAAATCAATCTATAATAGGAACAAGGTGGGTATTTAGAAACAAAATATATCAAGATGGGCATATAGTTAAAAATAAAGCTAGGTTAGTTGCTCAAGGTTACAAGTAAGAGGAAGGAATTGACTATGATGAAACATTTGCTCTTGTTGCTAGACTAGAATCAATACAAATTTTGTTAGCATATGCTTGTTATATGGATTTCAAATTATATCAAATGGATGTTAAGACTGCTTTTTTAAATGGATATATAAAAGAAGAAGTTTATGTAAAACAACCTCTAGGTTTTAAAGATTCAAAACATCTTGAGTATGTTTACAAGCTTAAGAAGGCACTATATGGCATTAAACAAGTCCCTAGGTCTTGGTATGAGAGATTATCTAAGTTTCTTATGGAAAAATGGTATTCTATGGGAAAGGCAGATCACACTCTTTTTATCAAGAAGGTTGAAAAAGATATATTGGTAGTTCAAATCTACGTAGATGACATCATATTTGGAGCAACAAATGATAAATTAGTTGAGTCTTTTTTGAAAGACATGACTAATCAATTTGAAATGAGTATGATGGGTGAACTATCATTTTTCCTAGGCTTACAAATTAAGCAGTTAGAACAGGGTACTTTTATTTCATAAGAAAAATATACTCAAGATTTATTAAAGAGGTTTGGGTTAGACAACACTAAAACAAAGAATACACCAATGAGTATTATCACAAAGTTGGATAAAGATGACTCTGGAAAAATTGTAGATATAAAACAATATAGAAGTATGATTGGTTTATTACTTTATTTAACAGCTAGCTGACCAAATATTATGTTTAGTGTGTGTACTTGTGCTAGATATCAATCTAATCCTAAAGAATCACACCTACTTGCTGTTAAACGAATTTTTAAATATCTATTAGGAACCATCAATTTCGGATTGTTTTACTTTAAACATAGTTCTTTAAATTTAATAGGTTATAGTGATTCTGATTTCGCAGGATGTAAGTTTGAAAGAAAAAGCACTAGTGGCACTTGTCAATTATTTGGAAATTCTTTAGTGTCATGGTTTAGCAAAAAGAAAAATTGTGTAGCATTATCTACAACTGAAGCTGAATATATTGCTTCTGCACTTTGTTGTGCACAAATCCTGTGAATCAGACAAACTTTAAAAGACTTTAATTTAGCCTATGAACCAACTAAGTTTTTCTGTGATAGTTATTCTACAATAAGTTTGTCTAAAAATCTTGTCTTACATTTACGAGCTAAACATATAGAATTTCGACATCATTTTCTAAGGGATAATGTTATAAAAGGAAAAATAGTATTAAATTTTGTTCCTACCATAGAACAATTAGTAGATCTATTTACAAAACCCTTATATGAGAATACCTTTTCAAAATTACGATTAGAACTTGGTATCTGTAGGTTATGTGATGTTTAAAATGTTTTATTCATTGCATAACATTTTGGTTTGTTATAAAGTAACTTTAGAATTTAATTTCTTTATTAAAAAAAAAAACAAACTCAAAATATCTATTTTAGAATTACTATTTACTAGTAGTTAAGAATTATGAAATTCTGATTTTTATTGAAGTTAATTTATTTAGGAAAAATTTTAGAAAAGATTACTTAAGGAAAGTTAATTTGATTCAATGTGAGTGTCAACTATATTTTTGTTACTTATGTATACGCTATTATAGAGATTTTAACTAAAAAATAGATAGAAAATATGTACCGTTTATTAAACGAAAATTATTAACATACTGTTAGAAAAATTAAGTCTTGCGGTTGCCTCTTATTCAATTTACTGTCTTGTTTTATTTCTTTTTGTCTTTAATTACTTGAGTAATTAAGTCTGTTGGGGGATCTTAAACCCTAGTCACTTGAACCAACTGGTTTGGGATGTGCCGACTAAAAACTCATTTTACAAGTTGTTGAGTGTTTTTGTTTTGATGATGTGTGCTGAATGAAAATAATCATATTTGCTCAATTACTATTGCTTGTGAAAAGAAATTAAAATCATCAATTAATACAGAAAAAACTTACTGATATAAATATTTGTTTGTATTGGATCTGAAGTTAATAACTAGTTGTTTCGTTGCATTAATTTCTCATTTAGCTAAACGTTAAGTTAACGTGTGGTTTTATTGAAAAGCATGATATGTTTTAAAGTTATATCTTTTGTATCATGAACAGTGCACGTTTAGACAACTCGTTAAGTTAGAGTTTTGTTTGTATAGAGGTCACGTGAGAACTCGTTAAGTTAGAGGCTTAAAGGTTAAAATAGGTCGCGTGATAACTCGTTAAGTTAGTGAGTAAAAGAAGAGACGAACTCGTTAAGTTAGTGTTATACACGTGGTGAAATTATAAGTTACGAATGTCGTATTGTATCACGTAAGGTGCACATGTTTAACTCGTTAAGTTAACATAACTAAATGGGTTGAGTTGCTATATTGAACACTAAGGCAACACGTTAGGTTAGCGTTATAAACTTAAGTTGTTATTTTTGCACGTGGTAAAATTCTTATTATAAAAACATTTGTTTATTACTGAATCAGTGAGTTAAAGTTTTTTGGAGACTTACAATCGTAACTATTTGAAAGGTAACTTAAGTCATGTTTTCAGGTCATGACACGTGTCTCACTAGTTTTATAATATAAAGAGTTTTTCGGTAACTTACATCTATAACTATCCGAAACTTAAACTGTTTTCGGTGAGTTATCGTTTAACCTTCCGAAAGAAAGGTTAAGCTGGTTCGTTGAGTTAGCATAACACCACAGACTTAATTCGTTGAGTTAGCTACAGTACTTGTCACATGAAATAGCACATGAGGAACTCGTTAAGTTAGAAACGTTAAGTTATATATATATACTTGTGTTACTCGTTTAGTTAACATTAAAGTAACGACTTCTTATTACACTGATGAAAAATTTTTAGACGAGAAAGTTTATTTTGCAGGAAATTTTTCAGAGATCCAAGACTGATGATTAAAGGATATTTGAAATATAAACGTGGGTTGGAACGTGTGTGTTTCGATGAAGGAAAAAGAAAAGACGTGGAGAAGTGGAAAATTGGTAGTGATTAAACGTGGAAGATATGCAAGAAATGAAGATACAGTATAAAAGGCATAGAGTTCTCGTTGATCAAAGCATCCTTGCACACAAAACGAAAAATCTTTTCAAGGATCAAACCATCCCTACACACCAAAAGAAAATCTTTTTCAAGGATCAAAAACACCTCTTCGAGCAAAATCTCTCAAGTGGAAGAAAATTCAGTGAAGCATATAAAGTTAAGATTTTCGTCACTAAAGATTTGAAGTATCAGAAGAAAGCAAGTTCGGAGAAGCATAAAAAGACAAGATATTCGTCACTGATGAATTACTAAAGAAGAAATTCGTTGCATATAGTTTCTACCAATATGACTACTGATTTATTGAATCAACATTAGTACTTTTGAAAACATTTATTTGAGATACATTCTTTTATTCTCCTTGAATTAATCACATTGAGTTTACAGTTATGTTTTGATTCATATACAGTAGAAATTGATTCTGGAAATCATTATTGATGATGTCAAAATAACGGAAGTCTCTGAAAAGAAAATTTAAAAGTATAGTTATACTTAACATCTATTGTCACTACAAGTATATTTTGTATTTTGATTGAATATATTTGAAGTATATTTGTAGGGGGAGGATTAACAATGTCGAAAACAGATTAATATAATTTAGAATACAAATCTTAGTTAATCTGAATTAATGTCCTCTTAAAATCTTGATGAAATAATTTAAAAAGACAAATAAACTATTTTAGATTCAAAAGACAAAATGTTCAAATAGTTTACAATGTTCTCAAGATAATGTTAAGTTTAGCATGTGTGTTGTTTTCGGAACGTTTTAGTTGGAAGCATCCGTAAATTATTTCGTGTACTAACTAGACGTTTTGTTAGATAAGGTAACATGTAAAACTGCCTCTAAACAGCGTTTTACTCGTTAGGTTAGTTAACTCAACGAGTTATACTTGAATATTTTGAGTACTTTGATTGAATAAACTTTATTCAATATTTATTTAATTTCTAAACCCGACTTCTCTTCACGTTGAGTTATATGCCTAAAAACCCTATTTAAACACTTATTACACGGGGCTTAGGTTATTTGTAAACCTTGTCAAGAAAATCTTTCCCGCTTGTTGCTGTTACAACCTGCGACGATGGTCTCCAAGTTCTACAAAGGTCGTGGCAAAGGAAAAGGCAAAAGCAGAAGAGATGCAAAAGGAAAAGAAATAGAGAATGATGAAGTTCCACGTACTTGGTTCAAGAAAATATTTCGAGTGGACAAAAGGTTAGCAGAACTTTATAGAGATTACTTGTTTCCTCAGGATATATTAGATGAAGTTAGACAAGAACTTCAACATACTGATGCTAGTATTACATACATGGGTATTCGTAGTAAATTTGATAGAGAATATAGAATGAAATGTACTGAGATTGCATTTTTGGAACAGTATGCAAAATATTTGGAAAAAGGTGTAGGCTCATCAAATAGAACTCCTCAAACTCCTATAAACGGTATAAGACTACATGCATTTGAGGAAGAGCATGAATCAGCTATCCCTACTCCTTTATATTCAAATCAAGTAGAATCAGATATTGTTGTAGACAAAACAAAAGTTGACAATCTTCGAAAGGCCGTTGCAATAGAAAGTGCCTTAGAAGAATTAAAGCAGAAAACTTTTATGGAGCAATTTGAAAAGAAAACAGCAATACTTGAAAAGGAGAAACAGAAATGTTATAGAAGAAGGAAAGTCAGAAAAATTATGTCTAAGGAAACAAAGTCTATTGAAAAAGGAAAATCAGATGAAAATTTATTTCCAAAGGACAATGTATGTATAGACATTGTACCTTATTGTGCATCTGATAAACTCATCAGTTCTAAGCATACTAAAACTGATGAAGATAATGAGACTTTATTTTCCCTTGCTAGAAAACTTGAGAAGAAATCCAAGTCAAATATGAGCTCAAGTTTTTCTATTAGTACAAGTCCTAATGATGCAGATATTGACAAATCAAAGCATCAGGCACCTAACATTGAACAATTTATTGCAGATATAATTGACAATGTTGAAGCAGTAACTAGTTCACAGGCTGAATTGTCTAGAGTAGTAGATATTGAAATTGTTAAGACTCTAGAAGAGCTAAAAGTTAACCAGCCTTCTACAAAATCTATAGAAGCAGAGTCTGAGAATTCACAACATGAATCAATGGAATTATCTGTTGAACAAAATGAACAATTACAGACAGATACACCGGCTGTAGAATTTGAGGAAAAATTGAACTCTGAACATTCTATAGAGACTAAACAGATGAATGTTGAGCATATTGACAATGTTCCTAACACTGTTGAAGTTGAAGAATCAAGCTTACCTGAGCAGCTTCATGATAATATTTTGGAAGAGGAACAACATGACATTCATTTTGAAGAAGTGGTTCCTGAAGATGAATTAAACTCTGAATCACGACTTCAGGTATCACCTTCTTTGTATACAATATTAAAAATTCAAGGTAATGCAATTAATTTTAGATCTGAAGAAGCATTGTAGAAATACAATAATCTGATTACATGTCAGATTCTGCATGCTCGTCCAATAAAATTCAGAAATTTGATGGAAATAAGAGATCTATTTGAGTTTCAAGGCCTCATTAAATTCTTGCCAGTAGGAACGAAATGGAAGCAATACACAGAGCTTATTGCAGCTTTTTATAGCAATCTGGTCAAGAATGGAAATTTTCTGAAAACTCAAATAAATCAACAAGAGTTTATATTGTCTCCTGAGTTAATTTTTGAAGTTTTAGGATTAAAGAATGAAGGTGTTGTTGTTACCAACAGATTTGACATGATAAGACAACTAGAATGGAACATTCAGTCTTTATCAAAAATTCCAGATGTATATTCTGAAATGAGATTAATGGAAAATCTGAATGCAGAGGCAAGGTTTATTGCAAATATATTGCATGCAAATTTATTTTAGAGAGTTGGACACAATTTGGAAGTCAGCAGAAGCTGTTTATATGCAACTTATGGCCTGCTGAATAGAATTCAAATAAATTGGTTTGATGTTTTTATGTCTCAACTACAGCATATGAGTTCAAAGTTATTTTATGGTGATGCTGTATGTTGAATCCTTGCAAGCCAATTGACTTTATCCGACTGGCCCTCTAAAACTAAAGGCATGAGAGCATTTAGTGTCAAAGATTTGCAAAAATTCCAGGCCATGCATAAACCTCAACGACAACAACAACAACAACCTGATACAAACCATATACAACAACAACAAAGTTATTCAGTTCAAGCAGAACACCAAACCCAGCTACCTCCTGACTTAGATGCAGTGTTTAACGACATCAGGAATGATATTCGGCATCTAGGAGATAAAATATGTAATGCTATAAGTGATATACTTAGGAGGGGTCGATAACTATTTTTGTTTATTTCTGAATACAAAATGTAATGTTTGTGTTACTTGTTTGATTCATTGAATATTACATTTTTCTGTAAATGTGTTCAATTATTATTCTTGTTTACAGAAATTGTTGTTGTAATTCTCTTATATATGTATATATATTCTCTGTAATTATCTTTTTGATTAATGACGAAAAGAGGGAGAAATATTATAAAAAGATGATTATGATCTTAATTGCATATATATATTATAAAAGGAGATGCTATTTAAATGGTTATTGTAATCTAACAGATGATAATTAGAAAACTGATACTTATATAATTATTGACATCTGAGAGTTTTAGTTCTGAGAGGTAAAATTTACACAAACAATAGAAATAAGCTTAAGTCATAATTGATTTAATATGGTTTTGTCATCATCAAAAAGGGGGAGATTGTTGAGTATTTTTGTTTTGATGATGTGTGCTGAATGAAAATAATCATATTTGCTCAATTACTATTGCTTGTGAAAAGAAATTAAAATCATCAATTAATATAGAAAAAGCTTACTAATATAAATACTTGTCTGTATTAGATCTGAAGTTAATAACTAGTCGTTTTGTTGCATTAATTTCTCATTTAGCTAAACGTTAAGTTAACGTGTGGTTTTATTGAAAAGCATGATATGTTTTAAAGTTATATCTTCTGTATCATGAACAGTGCACGTTTAGACAACTCGTTAAATTAGAGTTTTGTTTGTATAGAGGTCACGTGAGAACTCGTTAAGTTAGAGGCTTAAAGGTTAAAATAGGTCACGTGATAACTCGTTAAGTTAGTGAGTAAAAGAAGAGACGAACTCGTTAAGTTAGTGTTATACACGTGGTGAAATTATAAGTTACGAATGTTGTATTGTATCACGTGAGGTGCACATGTTTAACTCGTTAAGTTAACATAACTAAATACGTTGAGTTGCTATATTGAACACTAAGGCAACGCGTTAGGTTAGCGTTATATACTTAAATTGTTATTTTTGCACGTGGTAAAATTCTTATTATAAAAACATTTGTTTATTACTGAATCGGTGAGTTAACGTTTTTCGGAGACTTACAGTCGTAACTATCCGAAAGATAACTTTAGTCATGTTTTCTGGTCTTGACACGTGTCTCACTAGTTTTATAATATAAAGAGTTTTTCGGTAACTTACATCTATAACTATCTGAAACTTAAATTGTTTTCGGTGAGTTATCGTTTAACCTTCCGAAAGAAAGGTTAAGCTGGTTCGTTGAGTTAGCATTACACCACAGACTTTGTTCGTTGAGTTAGCTACAGTACTTGTCACGTGAAATGGCACATAAGGAACTCGTTAAGTTAGAAATGTTAAGTTATATATATATACTTGTGTTACTCGTTTAGTTAACATTAAAGTAACGACTTCTTATTATACTGATGAAAAATTTTTGGACGAGAAAGTTTATTTTGCAGGAAATTTTTCAGAGATCCAAGACTGATGATTAAAGGAAATTCGAAATATAAATGTGGGTTGGAACGTGTGTGTTTTGATGAAGGAAAAAGAAAAAACGTGGAGAAGTGGAAAACTGGTAGTGATTAAACGTGGAGGATATGCGTGAAATGAAGATACAGTATAAAAGGCATAGAGTTCTCGTTGATCAAACCATCCTTGCACACAAAAAGAAAAATCTTTTCAAGGATCAAACCATCCCTGCACACCAAAAGAAAAATCTTTTTCAAAGATCAAAAACACCTCTTCAGGCAAAATCTCTCAAGTGGAAGAAAATTCAGTGAAGTATAAAAAGGTAAGATTTTCGTCACTGAAGATTTGAAGTATCAGAAGAAAGCAAATTCGGTGAAGCATAAAAAGACAAAATATTCGTCACTGAAGAATTACTGAAGAAGAAAGAAGAAGAAGAAGAAAGATCTCAAACAGGGAGAAATGTTTTAAATTCCGCAAAATAGTTTTCTCTATTTGTAGTTATGAAATTGTATAGATGAAACATGGTATCGAAATATAATTGCATCTACAATTTTTGAGGAGAATTGAATTGTATATTGTAATTGAAACCTTAAATAAAAATAATTTTATGAAAACAATATCTTGACTTGTTTTTGAGTTTTAAAGTTTCAATTATATTTCAGAAAATATTAAAAATACACAATTCACCCCCCTCTTGTGTACCCATACGATCCTACACAAGTAATTCAGATTCTATTTAAAAAAAAATAAAAATTATTACCTGTTCTCACTTGTCATTTAGTAACTAGTTATCTTTCTCCTAAGCAAGGGATTGTGATCACGTAAAAAGATGATATTGTGGGAGGTAATACATAATATATATATATATATATGAATATATTTATAAAAAAAAAGAAGGGGGGGTAATATACTCAAGCTTAATTTATTTTACAGGTGTTATAACAATTCTACCATAATCTATGCATATAATCTTTGTTATTTTTCTTTGTTATTATCTATCATTTACACAAAATGTAATGCATTTATTTTCTTAAGTTCGTGTACTCATTATTGAATTCTTTTAAGTTCTTGAAGGTATATCTTTATAAATTTTCTTTTGTAAACTGAATAAGATAAAAGTCAGAAAGTCTAAATTGTTAAATCTACTACTTATTTTTGTATTTAAAAAGAAAAGAAAAATAGAGAGACTCAAATCTATTTAAAACTTAAGTACGCTAATCTTTGAACTTAAATGACACATCTATTTAGGGCTTTACAACCTAGTTTAAGTATGCTAGATTTTGAACTTAAATGACACATCTATTTGGGGCTTGGCAACCTAGTTTAAGTATGCCATAGATTCTTTAGACTACATTTATGTAGAGGGAGCAATTTCTCATATGATAATTCAACCATTATGACATATTATATGCTTTAATGAAAAAATCTACATAATTTTAGGAAATTAACATTAATTAACTACATTTCTAAACTATCAGTGAAATACAGGCTTTTTAGTTCTTAAGTATCCAAATTTTTTGTAATTTCGAAAGGTTATATTGTATATACCGGACAGTTATGTTTTAAATGATTAAAAGAATTTTTTATTATTTCCTAAAGTACACATGTTGAAACCTAAATACATACCTTAAGTGAATGTTCGGTAAGTTATCTAGTAACTATCCAAAATGCATCTGACCATTGGATAGTTAGGTTTATAAGTATCCAAAAATTTCTAAACTCCTTAAATTAGAATTATGCACGTGTTGAACTTCATTGCTTTATTATGTCTCATGTTGAAACTCGAACAGTTATGCTTAAGTCTTTGACTTTTATGCATATCCATCCGAGAAACTCGAATAGTTAACTTAATATTATTATATTTTTTATGAAAGACTTAATATCTAACAATAGCTATTCTAGTTTGTCGTATAGTTATGTGCTTTACTACTCTCAAAACTCGAATAATTATCATAAGTCTTTGAGTTTTCTCACTTTTCACTTAGCCCATAGTTATTTTCTTTACACGAATAGTTATGCTAAGTATTCTACTTTTGTCGGTTGTAAAACTCGTACAGTTATTGTAAGCATTCGAGTTATTTATCAGTAACGGATCTTATATTTATGATTTCAATGATTGAATTTGTTTATAAACTCGAAGAGTTATAAATGTTTTACTAACAACCTTTCTTGTTTCTACCTTGGAAAACCCTAGTTTCACAATCTTTACTTCCACTAAGTTCTACAGTGAACAACGAACATTAATCAACAATGTTAGGACATGGACGAGGACGTGGTAGAATGACCAAAGTGTAGAAAAGAGAGATGGAACTTCAGAAGATAGAAAATGAAATCAATGACATTTATTCAAGGTATACTTTTTCTAATGAAGTATTACATGAAATTTGAAAAGTTGTTCAAGATGAGAAAAATTTTTGTTGGAAATTTATTAGAAACTATGCTGAGACACAGTTTAGACTAAAATAGACCAAACTTTCCATGTTACAAATGTAGAAACGAACTTTACAACCTAACCTTGCGGTTGTTACAAGTTCTAGACATGTATTTGAAAAATCGATATAGTCTATTACTTATTATGAAAAGAAATGGGGACCAATGATAGAAAATGCCAACAGAGAATTAGAATCTTTGTATTCCCAACATTATTTTCCCCCGACTGTTTTAGACGACATCCAACAATTTATTGATGAACAAAAAACTACAATTTGGAAAATGGGTCTTCGAAGTGAAGGACAAAAAGTTTATCAACTAAAAATGGCAAAGGTTGAGAGCTTAAAACTCTATATTCCATTATTACAACCTAGGCATCATGGTGAAGGACCATCAAGACCATAGGTGCCTTTAACAGGAGAAATTAAGAAAACTTTAGTACCTCCTGAACAACTAGAAACACTACAGACATATAGTCGGAAAAAGAAGAAGACATTAGAATATTTTGGACTGATTGCAGATGTACAAGGCATATTGCAGCAAAGAGATGAATCATTGAAAAATGGAAAACTATGTTCCATTGCAGAAGCTGGATAGACTTTTGTATCAGGAATCCCAATAGATGTGACAAATATCGGATTACAAGCGTACACTCTAAGGTATTGTGTCACATTAGTGCATACTGTTTCTTTTAATACAATGGACAATTTTTCTCATCATGCTGCAAGCCAACATTCTTTTCCTATTGAAAGAGAACATGTAGGAAATTTTAATGATACATATACAGATAATATCAATTTTGATGATATTTTTGATGACATAGACACTGAGTCTATGAATTTTGAAGATATTTCATCTGAAGAGGAATGTACAGATATTCTTCCTCTTACTGTATCTCAGATAGAGACTTTTGATTTTTGGTATAGTTGCTTATACTATAGTTTATACATGTGGTTATGTCTGTTACAATATACAATATATTTGTTGATGTATATAATCAACAAACTACATAGTTACAAATAGAATATAACATTGCCAATGTCTCAAATATAGAAATTTCAGAAATACAGAATGACTTTATTATAGAACATTCTTTCATACAGAGAGAGTTGTATAGATCAATCATAGAGATAAATGTTGCTGATAGACAGATTAATACAGAGACTGTTGCTACTGATATGTTTTAAGAATATCAAACAGAAGAATTTCAGTAGATTATTGAAACGACAATAACAGATATTTCAGACATTTATATTACCTTTGATAGAAATTCCACTAGTTCTGAAAGATCTGAAAATATAGATACTACTGATAATATTGAGACCAGTCCTAGATCTGAACATCATGATAGGAAATACTTAATCTTGAATAGAATTTAGATGACAATACATTGTTATGGTACAGAAATAACTCCTATTATGAAAAATTTCAGACATAAAAAACTTTTACAATTTTATATTCAAGACCAGTTAAGTTTTAAGGGATGGCACATATATGAGAAATGTTTGAATTTCAAGGCTTGTTGACTCTGCTTCCACAATAGCCAAGCCATCTTGTTATACCAGAACTTATAAGTTGTTTTTACTCAAACTTAACAGTGGAAGAAGGTATTCCTATTTCCAATATACAAGACTACAACATATATTTAACTCCATAATTACTTTATCAAATACTTGGTCTGAAAAATGAAAGAGTTAAATTATTAGAAAGAAAACAGGTTTATTAGTTGGGATGAGACATTAAAAGTTTAGCCAAAGATCTAACTGCCAACAATCCAATGAGATTACTAAATGATTTAAATGGCCAAGCACATTTTATTGCAAAAATATTGCATGCTTCACTCTTTCAGAGGTTTGGTCATGGGGTAGAAGTTGGCAGATGCTGTCTTTATACTACATATGCATTAATTAACCATATACAGGTGAACTAGTATGATATTTTCGTTTTCATATTTTAAACTTGTAGAGTAAATTATTTTATTGTGATATACTTTTGAGAATTGTGGCAAGTCAAACAGATATTACACATTAGCCATAGAAAAGATTAAAGTCAAGATCTTTCTCTACAAAGGAACTACAAAAATACCAGGAAGCAGATGCACCTATAATTCAATAACAATAGGATCGACAAACTTAGTCACAACAGCAACAGCAACAATCGACATAGTTTTCAGAACAACAGCAACATATAGATACACATATAGGTATACATACAAATACAAATCAAGGTATACATACAAATACACATATAGATTTACATACAGACATTAATACTGAATTTTTACAGCAACCGTCACAAGTTTCACATTCTGATTTAGATCAAGCAATAATTGATCAGATGAACAAAGTAAGTATAGAAATTGCAAGGCAAATTTCAAATACTTTGATCAATATTTTTTGAAGACAAAGAGGCTTGTGATTATACAAATTATGTATTGCATGTTTTATTTATTGTAATTTGTTACCAAAAATTATTTATGTAAAGAAATCGCATTATGTAAACTGTTTACTACATTTCATGATCATATACTTGTTTTTGATAGTTTATGTTTAAAACAATTTTTTTTAAACAGTTTATGCTTGGTATCATGATCCACGAAAGTTATGCATGTTTAAAAATTTTTCTTCCTTACATTTTATTTACTTTTTTATAATGCCAAAAAGGGGGAGAAGATAGATTATTTGACTTATTAGGTTTTGACATCATCAAAAAGGGAGAGATTGTTAGGAATTTTGTTTGGATGATATATGCTTTATTAAAGTTTTTAAATAAGTCTAAATAATATTCTCTAAGTATAATTGTCACGTAATTAAATGTTAACAGGTTATCGGAAAGTTTCATTTTTATTTCGGATAGTTAACTTCCAAATAATTAAAGTTTTCGGATAGTTAAAGTTTTTAGATAGTTAGATTTTCAGATAGTTAAACTTTCAGATAGTTAACATTTCGATTTAGTCGAATAGTTATGTTAAAAACTCGTATAGTTAAGTTATCTGCACGTGTATTTTTAATGTTTTAAGTTGTCACGTGTTTTCCATGTGCATTCGGTAATGAAAATCAAAGAGTTAGATAACTGTTTGAGTTTTTATACGCATGGATAGATAACTATTCGAGTTTTATAAAATGACTAACGAACAGATAAGTTTTCCTTGTTTAGTCACATGTTTTGCAGGTACAAAAACTCGAAGAGTTATAGATAAGTGTTCAAGTTTTTACAGGACTTAAAGGATAAGTGTTCGACTAAAATCAAGAGTTAGATGATATTCTACAAAACTCCAAGAAGATAAAGTTTCAGTGAATCTACGAGTGGAGATCGTGGAAATTCAAAATGATAATAGAGAAAGTGGAAATTCAAAAAGATAGTAATTTAGATTAAAGAAAAAATTAGTACGTGGATTATGGATTGTGGATTAAGTGGATGAACATGTTGAATGTGAAGAAATAGTTCGACTACAAATAGAGAGTACAAACTACATTACAAAAAAGGATCCCAATCTCAAAACCCAAGTCTGAATATTCAATTCGAATCCCTAACTGAAAAGTTAAGTTTGAATATTCATATCTAGAAAAATTCTCCAACATTAGAAGAAGTTCGAAATTCCAAGTAATTTCAGAAAGGGAGCTGCAAACGCAAGAAGTCTGAAAATTCGACAATTGGAGAAGAAGAGATACAGAAGTTGAGCAAAAACAAGGAAATAAATGCTCATCCGATTTTCCTTTTTCAGCAGACTTTGTTTCCTTAGTCATAATTTTTCTGATTTTCCTTCTTCTATAAAATTTCTGTTTCTCCTCTTCAAGTATTGCTGTTTTCTTTTCAAATTACTCCATAAAAGTTTTCTACTTTAATTCTTCAAAAGCATTTTCTATTGCTATAGCCTTTCGAAGACTGTCAACTTTCTGTTATCTACAGCAATATTTGATTCTACTTGTTTTGAATACAAAGGAATAGGTATAGTAGATTCATGTTCTTTCTCAAATGCATGTAGTCTTGTACCACTTAGAGGAGTTTGAGGAATTCTATTTGATGAACCTACATCTTTTTCCATATATTTTGCATACTGTTCTAAAAATGTAATTTCAACACATTTCATTCTGTATTCTCTATTATATTTACTTTGAATACCCATATATGTAATATTTTCATCAGTATTTTGAAGCTCTTGTCTAACTTCGTCTAGTATACCTTGAGGAAAGAAGTATTCACTGTAAATTTGTGCTAACCTTTTGTCTACTCGAAGTATTTTCTTTAACCAAGTGTGTGGAACTTCATTAGTATCTATTTCTTTTCCTTTTGCATCTCCTCTGCTTTTACCTTTTCCTCTGCCACGACCCTTGTAGAACTTGGAGACCATCATTGTAGGTTGTAACAGCAACAAGTGGGAAAGATTTTCTTGACAAAGTTTATGAATAACCTAAGTGCCCATGTAAAAAGTGTTTAAATAGGATTTTAGGCGAATAACTCAACGTGTATAAGTCAGGTTTGGATTTTAAATGAGTATTGAATATAGTTTATTCAATCAAGGTACCTGAAATATTCAAGCATAACTCGTTGAGTTAACTAATTTAACGAGTAAAATGTTGTCTAGAGGTAATTTTACACGTTACCTTATATAACATAATGTTCAGTTAGTATACTTTACTAAAAAACAAGTTACGGATGCTTCCTTCCGAAGACAACACACATGGTACACTTAACATTATCTTGAGAACATTGTAAACTATTCTAACATTCTCTTCTTATGAATCTAAAATAGTTTGTTTGTCTTTTTAAATTGTTTCATCAAGATCTTAAGAGGACTTAAATTCAGATTAACCAAGATTTTTATTTTGAATTATATTAATCTGTTTTGGACATTTTTAATCCTCCCCCTACAAATATACTTCTTATATATTCAATAACATACAAAATATACTTGTATAACAATAGATGTTAAGTATAACTATACTTTTAAATTTTCTTTTCAGAAACTTCCGTTATCCTGAATTCATCAAAAATGATTTCTAGAATTAATTCCTACTGTATATGAATCAAAACATAACTTTGAACTCAATATGATTAATTCAAGGAGAATAAAAGAATGTATCTCAATTAAACGTTTTCAAAAGTACTAATATTTATTCAATAAATTAGTAGTCATATTGGTAGAAACTATATTTGATTCAAAGATATCTATAATTAATGAAACAACTTTTTCTTTTCAAAATAGTAAATATTGATAATTTTCTTTAAAAGTTAGTTTGAAAAGCTTGAATCATACAAGAGCTTTCTAGACAGAAATCCTAATTTAATTTTTCCTTTAATTACGTTATCTCTTAGAAAATGATGTCTAGCCTTTATATGCTTTGCTCTAGAATGTAATACAAGATTTTTGGAAAGATTTATTGTAGAACTACTATCACAATAAATCTCAGTTATATCATAAGATAATCCAAAGTCTTCTAAAGTTTGCCTTATCCACAGAATCTGAGTGCAACATAGTGTAGCAGCAACATATTTAGCTTCTGTAGTAGAAAGTGCTACACAGTTCTACTTTTTACTAAACCATGACTCCAAATTATTTCCCAATAATTGACATGTGCCACTGGTACTCTTTCTATCAGATTTAGATCCTACGTAATCAGCATCAGTATATCCTATAAGATCTATTGAACTATCCTTAGAATAATACAGTCTGAAATTTTTAGTTCCTTGTATATATCTAAATATTCTTTTAACAGCAATTGAGTATGATTCTTTAGGATTAGATTGAAATCTAGCACAAGCACACACAACAAACATAATTTCAGGTCTACTAGCTGTCAAATAAAGTAATGAACCAATCATACTTCTGTATTTCCTTTGATCTATTGATTTTCCTTTGTCATCAATATCTAACTTTAAAGAAGTACTCATAGGAGTTCCTTGAATCCTTGTATCATTAAAATTAAATTTCTTAAGCATTTCATCTGCATATTTTTCCTGATTTAAAAATATACCTTTATCCATTTGCTTAATTTGAAGTCCTAGAAAATATGAAAGTTCTGCTATCATACTTATTTCAAATTGATTAGTCATCTTTTTAGAAAATATTTTTATCAGTTTATCAGAAGTTGCTCCAAAGATTATATCATCCAGATATATTTGAACAATAATCTGATCTTTACCATCTCTCTTGATGAATAGAGTATGATCTACTTTTCCCATGATATAACCTTGTTCCATTAAAAAAGTAGATAATCTTTCATACCATGATCTAGGTGCTTGCTTTAAACCATATAAGGCTTTCTTCAATTTATACACAAAGTTAGGATTTTTAATATCTTCAAATCCAGGTGGTTGTTTTACATAGATTTCTTCATTAATTAAACCATTTAGAAATGTACTTTACATCCATTTGATATAATTTAAAATCCAAATAACAAGCATAGGCCAATAAAATTCTAATACTTTCTAACCTAGCCATAGGAGTAAATGTTTCATCATAATCTAGTCCTTCTTCTTGTGTATACCCTTGTGCAACTAATCTAGCTTTGTTTCTTATAACTTGACTAGTCTCATTAGTTTTGTTTCTAAAGATCCACTTTGTACCTATTATGGACTGATTTTTTGGTGGAGAGACTAATTCCCAAACATCAATTTTGATGAATTGATTTAGTTCTTCTTGCATTGCCACTATCCAATTTTCATCAGATAATGCTTCTTCTATATTCCTTGGTTCTATCATAGAAACAAATATACACATACTACTTAAATTTACTAAAGCTCTAGTTTTAACTGCCTCATTAATATTACCAATGACTTGAGTAATGGGAAAACAAGTAAGAAGCACAAGGGAATTTTAAGTTGTTCACCAACTCGGCTAGTCCACCCCCAAGGATCACTTGGGTTTCATTAAGTGTTTCAACACTTACACACTTGCTTTTAGGTCGAAGCAAGAATCAACCACTTGAGCTTTCAGGTCATAGCTCTAACCAACACTCAGAAGTTTTCAGGTATAAACTTCAGAAAACCAACCTTTTGAGTTTTTAGGTTAAAACTCAAACCAACATCTTGAATGAAGCTTTAAGGTAGAAGCCATGAACCAAATGATCCTTCTTGGATCGAACTTTCAGCACTTGGAGAGCTTTAAGAATCTTCTTGTAAATCTAGCTTTCAATTGATTCTATGTTGTAGTCAATCTGAATTGAGCTTTCTTTTGTAACAGTAGTTGATCTGCAATGTATACTATATCTCTATATATGATTATCTGTGTAATCTCACTTCTTTGCTCTACTGAATATTGAATGATCTACCTATATTTATGCTTGTAAGTCCAACAATCATATTTTCTCTTCAATGGATTTATTTTGCTGTACTTGTTGAGTTTGCAAGCCTAAATATGGTAAGTTATCGTTTGAAAAGTTGTTTCAAGATAACCTTCCGATTTTCTTAGACTTTCGGATAGTTAGCTGTATAACTTTCTGAAGGATGTTTGTAACTCACCGAAAATCCACTTAAGTCCTTTTGTCATGTGAGAATTAAGTTATACACGTGACATGTCTTAAGTTTGGATGGTTATAACTGTTAACTTACTGAAACTCTTCAACTTTCAGATAGTTAGCTATAGTAACCTTTCGATTCTTGTTTTAAGCTACTGACTGTTGTCTTCTTAATTCTACACGTGCATAATAGTATGACTTAAAGTTTCTAGATAGTTAAATCTGTAACCTTCCGAAACATCTTGCTTTTCAGATAGTTAGCTTTCTAACTCTCCGAAAATCCTTTTAAGCTTCTGTTTGAATTTCTGCACATGGGTAATTGAATGACTTAAGTTTCGGATAGTTAGCCTTCCTAACTTTCCGATTTTCCTTGAGCTTCTAGATAGCTAACTTCTTAACTCTCTGATCATCCAGTCAACTACCTTTTAAACCCTCCAAAGGCCTTGTATTTTAGGATAGTTAACCTTTTAACTGTCTGATAAAGTTTCTACTGCTTAACATTGACTCTTTGGATACTTAAGCCTGATAACTCATCGAAAATTTATCTCTTCCGGATGGTTAAGCCTGGTAACCTTCTGAAATCCTATTTATCTCTTGCAGCATATACTAAACTATCTGTAAGGACTTATCTGCCTTTTGCTCTTCTACTGAACTGTCATATCTATGAAATACAATTTGTTTCCTCATACATGTTTTTGCATTATCAAAATACTAGGGTCCTAACAATCTCCCCCTTTTTGATAATGACAAAATCCTTTACATTAAATTACATGTATTTCACTCCCTAGATTGTTTCTATACATTTAGTCACACAAAAACTAAGTGAAGCAAAGATTTACATTGAATACAATATAATGGAGTAAATTTCTCCCCCTAACTGTGTGTTGGGAATACTCCCCTTACCTTCTATGTAATTTTTTTATTCTTCTCCCCCTTTTTGTCATTAAATAAAAGGAGTTCCATAACTTTCTTTTACTGAAATACCAATTTTGATTATGCATCAAATGTTGACTGTTGTGTGGTGATATCAAATGTTGAGATATTTTCATCATTACAGTCTATTTTCTTCTTTCCCTTTCATGTTGTACTGCTTTTCTTCTTTCTTATTCGAGCACAGTATCAATTGAAGTGTCAATTTCCTCAATCCTTGTCTAATACCAATTGTTGACATATTAATATCTGAGAAGTCAGTAATTGCTCTCCTGGTTTGTGGTGTTTCTTCCTTTGTCTCATTTACTTTCTACATCATCTATAAAAACTAAAAGAGATAGTGAAATGCCAATTGTTAATGTAGAAACTTATAAATATGCAGTTAATATTTGTAGTTGCTGCCACAAGCTCTCCCCCTATCTGTATGGAGGTATTCTGATTTTTAATAGCAGGCTATAGGCTCTCCCCCTATATGTGTGCCCTCTTTATATACTTTCTTTTTACACTGAAGTAGCATTTTGAATTTCCTTCATATAGTAGGTTCTCCCCCTACTTATATGCTTTTCCTTGCAGATAGATTTGTTGCACCTATTTTGCAAAATGACATATATGATACCAACTGAATTAGGTACCAATTGTTAATCAAAAACATCATAAATAATTCTCAATCATTTAGCTTCTGATTCCAATCCGTTTATCTTCTTTTGGATCTTTATTTCAAGGGGTTCTTTCAAATTGCAAAAGATAATTTGAAGATTGTAATCTGGCTACTGCAGGCCTTGTTTCCTTTAACAAACATGCATCAATCATTGATGCTACTTTTGATACCACTTGTTAATTTTAGAACATTATAATTGATCCTTTACTGATTACCTTCTGATTACCAACTGTTTAGCTTCTTAAAAATTTCTCTTCACGAGATTCTGCTTTTTTTGACAATACTTGTTTCTATCTGTTGCAAATTTTGCTCTCATTGAGTATCAAGATTTTAGGCACGATTTCCACTCAATCTATGTGAGCACTTCCTACCAATTTATGGTGCCTCTTGCAATACCAAATAGTTGCTCTCATAACAGATTTTCAAATTTTCTAGCCTTCTCTAATTGATCATTCCATTGATCTTTAGATTTTGATCATGTTTTGCGGAAAGATCAAACAAATGTGGAGCATCTAGGGGTGGCGTGGAGAAGAGATCTACGTGGAAGAGAGGATTGCGAGTGGAGAATTCGAAGAACAACAAATTTACGTGGTTCCCCAACATAGGTACGTGTTTGGGTTTTCCCAGCACTACACTAGAAAAACTTGTATTTGTTACTTCTATTTTTACTTAGTTAATTTATCTTTATGCTTATTCTTTCCTTTAGAAGTAAATAAACAACCTTTAATACAATTTAGATATTAATTCCAATTTGTACTTTAACTACAAGTGCACAGTGTCTATTGTATCAATGTGCAAGTACAGGTCGATCCCACAAGGAATTGCTGACAAATTTAAGAAATGTTTGATTGTGAACAATTCAAATTTATATTCCATAAGCACTTCGTTGAGTTACAGTTAACTCAACGGACTAAGTTCGTTGAGTTATGGCTAACTCAACGGACTATCCTCGTGGACTTAAGTTAATTCCACGAGCCTGTTTCTTCTTTATAATACTACTATTTACAGAGGAATTCGGCCAACCATTGGGCGATTCCACAGATTGTAAATAACATCAATTAAGCTTTTTAATGCTAGTTAACATTGGATTTATCATTAAGCAATACTAACAATCAGATGATTCAAACAATCACCATTAAAATCTTTAAGTTTTTTGTACGAACCAATTTCAGTAAATTGTAAAATTAAAACTAACATAAAACAATCATAAAACTGATACAGATAACATTAATCACGATACAACACAAACAATACAACACTCAAATACAACATACAAACAAAGATAAATTGTTTTTGGTATTTTTGTTTTGATGTGAACATGGAAATGGGCGAAAGGTGAAATGTAAAGTAATCTCACTTGACAGTAAATACTTCCGACACTACTTGCAACGTGATTACACCACTGAAAATTAAACCACTTACAATTCTATCTCCTCTCCCTATACAATCGCGAGTCCAGAATTGCAAGATGATCTCCTCTTCAACATACAGGCATCAACCCGAAGCCAAGGCTAAAAGCTTTACGATCTCCTAAAATATGAGTCGGCGCTTGGTAAAAATGTTTTCCCTTCCCGCGACGCGATCACTCCTCACAGTGGTTGTCAGGCACTGTGTTTGGCTCTGAATCAACCCGACATCAGGCAAGTATCCTCACAGACCTCCGATGATTGGTGATTATGGTGGTGATAACGATGGTTGGTGTGATACTTCGGAGAATCGTCGATACTGTCTATAGAAAGCTCGGTGCTCCTCCTCTGTATACACTAGCCGTCCATCAATCACACTTTCTTCTTTTTTTCTTCTTTTCTTTTATATTTCTTCAGTAGAGCAACTAAATGGTAAAGCACACATGATAGCTTACATTCTAATTAAGAATGTCTACCAACGACAAGGCCATGATATAGAACTGAGTCAATTTGCCAAATGGGCCACATATGCAGTTGTGAACAGAATTCAGATAAATTGGTCTATAGTTTTTATCTCCAAGCTGAAAGTAGTAAAGAAGAAATTATTTTATGGAGATCTGATTCCACTGCTGATGGTGGACTGTATTGATTTCATGAAATGGGCATCTAAAAGGATAAGATCAAGAACTATTTCAGTGAAAGAGTATAGAAATTATGTAGCTGCAGAGATTGCTAAATCTTCTAGAGGAGTTACAGGAGTTGTAGAAAGGATTAACCAATTAGAGCAACAAGTAGAAAAGCTCTAGAAGGAAGTAGATGAACTTAGGAGAAAAGATTAAAATTGTATTGTTCGTCTACTTGTAATTGTATATATTTGTATGAAAAATATCTAACTAATTGTAATATATACTATTCATATAAATGAATGTATGTGTTTTAGATGTTTTTGCATTTGTGTTTGAGAATGATGTATTGGATGAACTATCTTAAATATTAAATAATTGTTTGAACATTATGCAAACTGCTGAATGACAAGATTAAAGGCACGATAATGAATTAATGCCTGAAAATATCTGCATGCTGCAAAGTAAAATATAAATTCTGCATAACATGAAATGAACTACAAGTTAAATATTTAAATAATGTTCAGAAGTAAGTGAGTTTTAATTAGAATGCTGCATTAATGACATGTATTTAACGTTAATTAAGTTAACAGAATGCGGGAGAGAAGAAAAGTATAGAAGTTAATATGAGGAGTAAACTTAAAGGTTGCTAAGTGTTAACTCAACGAAGTAAGTTCATTGAGTTAACCTTAACTCTATGAGGTCAATAATCTAATATAAGGTCACAAAGTTAGTTCATGGAGTTAGCAGCAGTAACCAAAGCTAGTCTGTTGAGTTAACTGTAACTCAACGAGGTTAGTTCGTGAATTAAGCTAAACGGTTATTCTTTTAGCCACGAACGAAACTTCATGGGTTTAGTGGTTACTAAAATTTGAAATTAGAAGTAGCACACATATCCATAAAAATAGGAACCACACTACATGTTACAAGACACATTCTTGCAACGAGATTTATTTGCTTTATGGACGTGCATTATAAATATAGAACAGAATGTTATTTACAAGTTACCAACATTTAAGAAAAGAAAATTCGTTAGGGAACTGGAAGGAGAAGCAACTGATTCAACTTCATCTGTCAACAACTATTTACTAAATATAAAGCTTCAAACTGGTACGTAATTAATCTTCTGTTATTTTATTTTCTATTAAGAGTTTATGAGCACATGGATTCGTTCTCCTAGAACTAAACGATTAGTAAGAACACCTACATAGGATTATTCAACATAGAGACGTATTGAAATATTTTTTGAATTGGACTTTAACAAAATCCTTAGGGGTGTAGCTAACCTTTCTTTAAAAGAGAACGAAGATATGGCTGCTCTAGTAGAGAAACCATTAGGGGAAATTCTGTATCCTAAATTAGTTGATGAACCTTCATGTATTCGATTGCCAAACTTTGAGAGAGATAGGTTTGAATGGAAATCTAATTATATTAGTCAATTGCCACATTTTCATGGATTAGAAAGGGAGGATGCCTATTATTTCCTTAGAAAATTTAACGAAGTTTGTCAAATGATGAAAATGTCGAGTATGAGTATAGATGCTATTAAACTTAGATATATCCCTTTTGCTTTAAAAGACAGCTAAGAGATGGTTATATACTCTGTTTCCTGATTCAATTTCTACATGGACTGAATTTTACTCTGTTTTTCTAGAAAAATATTATCCAACACATCAAACGATTAAAAAGAAAAAGGAAATATTAATGTGTAGCTAAAAACAAGGAGAATCATTCTGGAAATATTTTAAAAGATTTAAAGATTTACTAACTCAATGTCCACATTATGCAATGAGTAAAGCACAATTGATAGGTATAATTTATGAAGGCATAGATGTTTCAATGAAATCTTTATTAGAATCTACTTGTCATAATGGATTTTTAAAATTGTGTAGTGAAGAAGCAAGGGCATACTTAGAAAACTTTGGGAAAGAACTACACAATGGGAAAACTCAACTGAAGCTATTATAGATAAAAGAATATTGCCAACGGAAATGCATGAAATAGATTCAAGCACTATGCTTGAAGTTAAATAAACTAAATTAACAAAGAAAATAGAAGAGTTATCATTAAATCAAAAACTAGCAGAAAAGAGTGCAAACGTTAATGATTTAAATATTATTTATGCTAGAAACTAGAAAGATAACTTTGGAAATTCTTAAAACCCTAATTAGAGAAATCACCTGAATTTATCTTGGAGAAACAACAATTTCTAGGGAGGAGAAAATATAAATGACAAAAATATAAGTTATGAAGCATTAATTGAACAAGGATCTAGTATAGAGTAGTTAGAAAAGATAATTCAACAATTAAAAATAGTCTAGATCTTGTATTTGGAAATGCTACAATTCAAAATCAAAATATAAATAGAAATATACCCCCTAGACAGAAAGAATCAATAGAAGTTAGACCTACTAGAGGATTGCCAATGCAAGCAGTACCTAACCCTATTAACAGAATTGTTAATGAAATTAGTACCTCCTCTAGGAGGGTAGCTAAATGAAACATCATAACTGAAGTAACTATGTACAATATAGTAAGTAGAAAAATATAAAAGAAATATAAATTTAATTATAGTTAGTAGTATCGTAGAGTTATTACTTAACTCAACGAACTTAGTCCATTGAGTTATGACCTAACTCCACAAGGGTATGAAGTAGCTATGTTGATTTTTTCTCTATTAATTTTTATTTATGTCATACAGAATCATAACAGATGGAATTGATGAAATTACCACTGGATGCACTAAAGGAAGTATTGAGTAACCTGTCAGCTAAAGATCTATGCAGATTGTGTTGTGTATCAAAGAAAATCAAAGATTGTGTCAGCGAAAAATATTTTCATGGACTACAAGCTGCAAAGATGACTAAGATTAGAGATGGATTTTTATGGGAGTCATTTAATCGTAGTTCAATCAGCTATGAATATCTGAATATGGAGGAAACCACTGGAATTCCACCCAATACATTAGAAGGAATAGATCATATTATGGGGATGGATGAAAGATTAATTATTTACAAAACCAAACCAAGGTATGCAATTTTGTTACTTGATATTTTGATTAGAAATCCTATCACAAGAAAAGAATGGAATATAGGAAGGCCTAATAGATATGAAGCACCAATTGAAAATTGTGGGTCAGCTTTAATCTTTTTTGAAAAAAATTCGACCATTCTTGAAAAATAATATTATTGGAGACCAACTAGAAACTAGGATGAAGATTTATGCTTAAGTAGGTATAATTTTCTGAATAAATCTTCGATTGAAAATATTATGATATATCTAGGACAGAAAGCATTAATTAACAACATGCATGTTATACTTGATGGATATATATATCTAGTCACCGATATATCAGTTGCATTTAGATCTGATTTATACATAGCAAGCATAGATAATTATGATGATTTTATAGAAATATTGCCTATATTGAGTGATATAGCTAAGCCACCATCTATATAATATGATAAAATTCAATTAGGAATGTGGTTTAATGAATATGATGATGCTACTTTATGTCTGATAAGATGGTGGGATGAATTGAGGAAATTTCAAATATAGATTATAAAAGACCTAAATGAATGGAAGTGGGAAGAGGAATATATTGAAATAGATGTAGAAATAGAAACAACTACGTTATCTTGGAACAAAAGAGGATCCCTTTCTGCATTTTACTTCATTAATGGAAATACACTTATATTTAGTATTGATAACATACTACAAGTTTACAAATTAAAAAGGAAAATGGATTGCATTGAAACAAAATTAATAACAAGAAGAATTATGCCTAAAAGGTTTGCTTGGATTGACACGTTTATTCCATTTGTTACTGTTAGGTATTTAATTTTGATGATATATGCTTTATTAATGTATTTAAATAAGTCTACACAATATTCTCTAAGTATATTTCTCTAGGTATAATAGTTAATAGATTATCGGAAAACTTCATTTTTATGTCGGATAAATTAAAGATTTCCGAAGAGCTAGATTTGCAATAGTTAAACTTTCGGATAGTTAACGTTTCATTTTTGTTGAATACTTTATGTTAAAAAAATCGTAAAGTTAAGTTATCTGCACATGTGTTTTTAATGTTTTAAGTTGTCACGTGTTTTCCATGTGCATTTGGTAATGAAAAATCGAATAGTTAGATAACTGTTTGAGTTTTTATACGCATGAATAGATAACTGTTCGAGTTTTATAAAAGGACTAACGAACAGATAAGTTTCTTTGTTTAGTCACGTGTTTTGCAGGTGCAAAAACTTGAAGAGTTAAAGGATAAGTGTTCGAGTTTTTACAGGATTTAAAAGATAAATGTTCGACTAAATTGAAGACTTAGAAGATATTCTACAAGACTCTAGGAAGATAAAGTTTCGATGTATCTACGAGTGGAGATCGTGGAAACTCAAAATGTTAGTGAAGTAAGTGGAAATTTAAATAGAAAGTAATTTGGATTAAAGAGAAAATTAGTACGTGGAATATGGATTATGGATTGTGGATCAAGTGGATGAACATGTTGAACGTGAAAGACAACAGAGTTCAACTACTAATAGAGAGTACGAGCTACATTACAATAGAGGATCTCAATCTCAAAAACCAAGTTTGAATATTCAATCTGGATCCCTAACTGAAAAGTTAAGCTTGAATATTCATATTCTAAAAAATTCTCCAACATTAGAAGAAGTTCGAAATTCCAAGCAATTTTAGAAAAGGAGCTGCAAACGCAAGAAGTCTTGAAATTCGACAACTGGAGAAGAAGAGATATAGAACCTAAGCAAAGAGAAAGAAAAGAGCTGTGTGCATAAAGATCAGGTTTTATACAATTCAAAATTAGTTTTGAAAAAGAGCTTTGTTTTCCTATTTGAATTGTATATCAAAAATTACTGTATCAAAACCATCAAGAAGGGAATTGAGCTGAAAAGATATTGTAAATTCTATCTTGAAATAAAAGAATAGAATTTCATTTACAAGTGTTTTGTGCTCTTGTTTTATCCGCTAGTTTAATTACTAAAGACACAATTCACCACCCCTCTTGTGATACAAACGATCCTACAACTGGTATCAGAGTTGTTAAACTGTTTAAAGCATCCGAAAAGCCTTCATTTCTCTATTTAGGAATTAGTTTTTCCTGTCATTTACTTTGGATCATCTGTTTAAAATGGATAATTCTGAAATCTTAGTTATGACTGAAGGACAGACCACTAATCGTCCTTCTATGTTCGAAGGTAGCAATTATGGCTACTAGAAATATAGGATGAAAGTATTCTTTCAGTCAAACGATTTCAAATTATGGCATATAATTAACATTCCTATAGTGTTAGTTATGACTCCATATGATACTTGGACTTTTGATGAAAAGTAGCAAATGACACTGAATGCTAAAGGTTTAAACATCTTGTTTTGTGCTTTATCTCATGATCAATTTAATAAAGTTTCTGCATATCAAACTGCATATGAGATATGGCATGCATTAGAAGTTGCCAACGAAGGTACTAATCAGGTCAAGGAATCTAAGATCAATATGTTTGTACATAAATATGAGCTTTTTAAAATGCACGAAAATGAATGTATGTTTGACATGTTTTCCCGTTTTCTTGAGATTGTAAATTCATTAAAATCTTTAGGCAAGAAATTCAAGGAAAAAGACTTGGTAAGAAAGATCCTTAGATCTTTAACTAAAATTTGGGCTCAAAAGACAACATCTATTGAAAAGTCCAAAGACTTAAATACATATACTCTCGATGATCTCATAGGAAATTTGACAGCCTATGAAGTACAACATTTAGATCCAAAAGGGAAAAATCCTAGAAAGGATTTGGCTTTTGAGGCTGATAAAGTCTTAGAAGTCACTAGTGATTCTAACGATGATTTATTGTTGTTGACCAGAAAATTTAGAAATCTGTTGAAGAAATGCAGGAACTTCAGGTCAGCAAAGACATCTGGAGATATGGAGAAGAAGTCATTCACTAAAGACACAATTCACCCACCCTCTTGTGATACAGACGATCCTACAACTGGTATCAGAGTAGTTAAACTGTTTAAAGCATCCGAAAAGCCTTCATTTCTCTATTTAGGAATTGGTTTTTCCTGTCATTTACTTTAAATTATCTATTTAAAATGGATAATTCTGAAATCTTAGTTATGACTAAAGGACAGACCACTAATTGTCCTATGTTCGAAGGTAGCAATTATGGCTACTGGAAATATAGGATGAAAGTATTCTTTCAGTCAATCGATTTCAAATTATGGCATATAATTAGCAATCCTATAGTGTTAGTTACGACTCCATATGATACTTGGACTTTTGATGAAAAGGAGCGAATGACACTGAATGCTAAAGGTTTAAACATCTTGTTTTGTACTTTATCTCATGATCAATTTAATAAAGTTTCTGCATATCAAACTGCATATGAGATATGGCATGCATTAGAAGTTGCCAACGAAGGTACTAATCAAGTCAAGGAATCTAAGATCAATATGTTAGTACATAAATATGAGCTTTTTAAAATGCACGAAAATGAATGTATCTCTGGCATGTTTTCCCATTTTCTTGAGATTGTAAATTCATTAAAATCTTTAGGCAAGAAATTCGAGGAAAAAGACTTGGTAAGAAAGATCCTTAGATCTTTAACTAAAATTTGGGCTCAAAAGACAACATCTATTGAAGAGTCCAAAGACTTAAATACATATACTCTCGATGATCTCATAGGAAATCTAATAGCCTATGAAGTACAACATTTAGATCCAAAAGGGAAAAATCCTAGAAGCGATCTAGCTTTTGAGGCTGATAAAGTCTTAGAAGTCACTAGTGATTCTAACGATGATTTATTGTTGTTGACCAGAAAATTTAGAAATCTGTTGAAGAAACGCAGGAACTTCAGGTCAGCAAAGACATTTGGAGATATGGAGAAGAAGTCATTCACGAAAGACAAAAGTATATGCTACAAGTGCAATAGGCTAGGTCACTTTCAAATTGATTGTCCTCTCAACAAAGATAAGAAGAATTCGAGGAGGAATTTCAGGAATAAGAAATTCAGAAAGAGAAGGGCACTTAAAGTGACATGGGATGACTCTTCAGCTTCACAAAGTGAAGAAACAAAGGATTCAACATCAGATTCAGAAGAAAATCTGGCAAATGTATGCTTCATGGCAAAATCTAGTGAGGTATCCTCTAATCAAAATGCTAATTTTGATAGTTTTGATGGATTACTTGTTGAATACAATAGATTGGCTAGAAAATATAAAAAAGTCAAAATAGAATGAAAGGACACTCGAAAAATGCTAGATGAATCTGAAAATAAGATTGACTTTCTAAACTTTACGTTGAATAAATTTAAAGAATAAAATCAAAGGCATGCATAGGAAATTTTAAAGTTCATTGCTATAGAAAGAAAATTGCATGTTGATTGTGAAAATTTAATTGCTGATAAGAAGAAAATGATCTATGAAATTGGAAAATTGGAACTCACTATTACTGATTTAAATTCAGAAATTGATGTGTTAAAGATTAAAGTCTGCGATCAAAAGGCTATATTAAGTAAATAGAATAATAGTCAAACTTTAACAAATGAACTTAGTAGTAAAATATCAAATGTAGAAAAACATGGTATTGGTTTACACGATGCATCTTCTGAAAATTATATATTGCATGATGGTACTGCTAAAAATAATGTCTTTATTTCTAGTACTAAGAATAATAAGAGAAAAACTATTCTGTGTGTAATCAAAAAGGGAGAAAAATATGTGCAAGTTGATAAAATGTAGCATATAAATGATAGCACACGATGCAAGAATTTCAAAAGAAATCTTCAGAAGAATCAAGCTAAGACATTTGAGAATTTTAGTATTCTTGATCAATTTTCTTCATATTTAAAGAATATCAGATATTGGAAATTAAATAATGTCAGAAATGAAAATTTCAACTCTAGTTTACATGGAGATAAATGTTCTGATAATTATAACACTAAGAGAAAGAAACGCAAAAATAATTATCAGAAAATAGATAAGTTGAAGTATAAAAATATAGATTATTTTGATATGATTCTCTCTAAAATTCTTGGACCCACTCAAAAATGGGTTATGTTTATAATGAAAAAGTGCATATTATTAACAGTTAAATGATGGTTAATTGCATAATATTTAGCTTATCATATAAGAATTAAGTCATTATGTTATAATTGCACTGTTATATGCTTTAATTGAAGAATCTGCTTAATTTGGGGGAATTAATGTTAATTTAGTACATTTCTAAACTGTCGGTAAGTTGCAGGCTGTGAAATTCTTAAGTATCCGAATTTTCTGATATTTTGGACAGTTATGTTTAACATATCGAACATATTCGGACAGTTATGTTTAACAGACCGAACATG
Source organism: Cymodocea nodosa (assembly GCA_036874045.1). Classification (NCBI taxonomy): domain Eukaryota; kingdom Viridiplantae; phylum Streptophyta; class Magnoliopsida; order Alismatales; family Cymodoceaceae; genus Cymodocea; species Cymodocea nodosa. The sequence goes on along the minus strand of JAZBRI010000003.1, from coordinate 15,946,323 downwards.
TATCAGATAGTTATGTTTAAATTGCCGAACAGTTATGTTGTGAGAGAATATTTTATTATTTCCTGAAGTATATGTGTCAAAACCATAATGCATGACTTAAGTGAACTTTCGGTGAGTTATCTATAACTATCCGAAATTGCAACTAGGCATCGGATAGTTATCCCTATAACTCTCTGAAATTTCCTTTTATTATAAAACTACTGATGACACGTGTCATGTTCTGGTAAAGTGACTTAAGTGGATTTTCGGTGAGTTAGCTGTAACTATCCGAAATGCATCTGAGTATCGGATAGTTAAACCTGTAACTCTCTGAAATGTTATTTTATGATTAAACTGCTGCTGACACGTGTCGAGATCTGATCGATTTACTTAAGTTATATATCGGTGAGTTATTTGTAACTATCCGAAATGCATCTGAGCATCAGATAGTTAAGTTTATAAGTATCTGAAATGCACCTGAGCATCGGATAGTTAAATTTATGCACATGTTGAATTTAAATGCTTTAGTATATCACGTGAGATGTACATGTTTAACTCGTTAAGTTAGCATAACTATACGCGTTGAGTTACATGAATATACACTAAGGTAACACATTATGTTAGCAACTTATTTCTTTAAATTTTCTAATATGCCACTGTAGCGGTTGTAGGAACAAACAGTTGGAAGAGAAAAAAACCACATTTGCACGTATCGCGTAGGAGAAGAAAACATCGCCGTTGATATGAATGAAGGAAATCCAACCAACCATTCAAGCAGAAGCAGTTACTACTAAAGAAATATAAAAGAAAAGAAGAAAAAAGAAGAAGATGTGATCGATGGACGGACAGTGTGTGCAGAGGAGGATCGACATCGCAATTCCCTGAAGTTCCACACCAACCATCATCATCACCACCATAATCACCAACCATCGGAAGTCTGTGAGGATACTTGCCTGATGTCGGGTCGATTCCGAGTCAAACACAGTGCCTGACAACCATTGTGTGGAGTGATCGTGTCGTGAGAAGGGAAGCGATTTTCACCAAGCGCCGACTCATATTTCAGGAGATTGTAAAGGTTTTAGCCTTGGCTTCAGGTTGATGCCTGTATACTAAAGAGGAGATCATCTTGCAATTCTGGACTCGCGATTCAATAGGGAGAGGAGACAAGATTGTAAGTGGTTTAATTTTCAGTGGTGTAATCGCGTTGCAAGTAGTGTCAAAAGTATTTACTGTCAAGTGAGATTACTTTAGATTTCACCTTTCTCCCATTTCCATGTTCATATTAAAACAAAAATACCAAAAACAATTTATCTATGTTTGTATGTTGTATTGTTTGTGTTGTATCGTGATTAATGTTATCTTTGTCAGTGTTGTGATTGTTTTATGTTTATTTTAGTTTTATAGTTTACTGAAATTGGTTTGTTTAAAAGACTTAAAGATTTTAATAGTTACTGTTTGAATTATCTGAATGTTAGTATTGCTTAATGATAAATCCAATGTTAACTAACATTAAAGAGCTTAATTGATGTTATTTACAATCTGTAGAATCGCTCAATGGTTGGCCGAATTCCTCTATAAATAGCAGTATTAAAAAGAAAATACAGGCTCGTGGAGTTAACTTAAGTCCACGAGGTTAGTCCGTTGAGTTAGCCATAACTCAACGAACTTAGTTCGTTGAGTTAACTGTAAGTCAATGGAGAGCTTATTGAATATATAAATTTGATTGTTAACAAACGAACAGTTCTCAAGTTCTTCAGCAATTCCTTGTAGGATCAACCTATACTTGCACACTAATACAATAGACACTGTGCACTTGCAGTTAAAGTACAAATTGGAATTAATATCTAAATTGTATTAAAGGTTGTTTGTTTACTTCTAAAAGAGAGAATAGGCATGAAGATAAATTAACTAAGTAAAAACAGAAGTAACAAATACATGTTTTTCTAAAAGTTTTATGGGGTCGTTGCCAGGGAATTGAATTGGACTGAATTGAATTGAATTAATTTAAGCAACTATTAGAGTTGTTTTGTTTTAATAGCCAGAGTTGTGTGTTTTCTTTTGTAATTGAGAATATGGCATATGCTTATGCTCAAAGATTTTTGAAACCTGTAATTAGCATATGTGAATTCTGCAATTCTGAAGGACACGACATTTCTGACTGTTTGAAATTGAGACGTTTACAGATGTTTAGATCCCATGAACAACAAATGAATTATCCTCAATATAATAGAGCCGAGTATGAGAATCCTATTGTTTACCCAACTGATGGTCAGTATAGAATGTGTAATATGTTGAGAGACACTGAAGTTTAGGATAGGTATGACAGACAGGAGCATAGTATAGAGCAAAATCTGGACAAACTGGAATACTTTATGTGTCAACAACAAGAAGTCAACCAATTAAACTATAAGGAAGCATATTCAGAACCTAAAAAGGATATAATTTACGAAACTAAAAAAACCATAATGAAAATTGATCAAAAATTGAATGCAATGAAATTAGATGATCTGGAAACAAAATTAAAAGCATTAGACGAATATACAATGAAAATACAAGTTATGCAACAGGACAATGAAAATTATAATGTTATAAACTTGCATAATTGTAAACGCTTTTATGTGTTATTAAAATAATGGCAAAAGCGAAAATTTTACATTTATAACCGCAAGCGCACGGTGCCCATTGTAATAAGCATGTGCAAGTATAGGTCGAATCCACAAGGAGTTTGTCTTAAATAATTTTATTAAAATGATTATCCGATTAAATGTCCACATTAAACTAATTCATAATTAAACTCTAATTACTTAATATTAATATACAAAATTCGTAGCACAATTAAGGTTTATAAGATTACCCCAAAATCCAATTAGTTATGATAAGATATTTAAGAAATCAATGAGTATTAATCCGGAAATCACAGAATTTATGCTCGACTTTTAACTCCAATAACTTCCAACTTGAACATTTAAAAATCCAGAATAAATAACGGTTGGAAAGATCCTCAGAATATCTTTCAAATGGATGTGATTTCGTGGATTAAATCAACTTAAAACGCTAGAAATATCTTATTTAAGAAAGGGGCATAGACGGTTATAGAAACTTTCCAAAAATGCACCTTCGGTTCAAAAATCAAATCTACATCAACTCTTCATGAAATGCTATGAAATAAGTGCGCCTTGAAAGTAGATCCGTTACACTAACAAGGAAAATTTACAGAACTAAATTCCACAAAATACACGATGCAAGCACAGCACAGGCATCGAGCTCAAAACTAGCACTCAACAGAGACTCAAAACCGCTGATACCTTCACAAAATAAAATCGAAAAGCTTCGAAAAACATTCTAAAAAATTCTAAAACTTTGTAAACATGCTGTACACTCATTATACTTACAAAAAAAAACAAAAAATAGAATTTAGAGATGACGAACAAGTGCATACAATTCGAAGAAAAGCTACTAACATTCTGGCCATCTAAGAAAAGGAAAACTGCCTTCACAATTTACACCATCACAATCATTCACACGAAACATATGATATGAACACAATTCTTATATCAATTAACATCAAAACAATATATAATCTTTAATTTAGAACATTTGAAACAAAGATTTATGCATAGAATTTCATTCTTCCACATACTCAAACTATACTCATACATATAAAATTGTAAAACATGAAAACTAGTATGAGGATCTCTCCTTTCCAACATACCTTTTAATCCTCCACGTTTCTTCAAGCAATGACTCCCCAAAGTCCTTGAAATTGATGCTCCATAGGGCTGTCGCCACCTGTAGCACGTCCAAGTGAAGCTTCTAAGGTTGCCTTGAAGAAGAGTGGTGCACGTCCTCAAGATCTTGCCTCTAAGACCCACAACTTTGGCTTCCACATCTAAGAATGGTGCTTCCAATGACTCAACCCTGAAGATCCTAATATTTTGCTCCACTCCAAATCAATCACACGAGCCTCCCAATCCACCAAAATGAACGCCCAAGGAGATCCTAACGTATGGCCGTTTGAATTGAAGAGAAGGTGTCTTCTAGGAGGAGTGGAAGACGCCAAAACTCACCATTCTTGAAGGGAGCTTGTTCAAGATCAAGGGGAAGATGGGACTTTCCGGATGAATATGCTGGAATGGCTGGAACCGCCAGCTGCAATGTGTTGGAAGAGGAGGAGATCACCTAGAATTGAGTGGTCAAACACTTTAAATACTTTTGGCTTTTGTTGCTTGGTCTCCAATAAGTTGCATCCAATGGCCCACGTTTTTTCCTCTTTAATCCACCTTGATTTCATGATTTATTGACCTATAAAACTCAAAACCAAGTTGGATGCACATATACATTGAATATAAATCATATGATGCAAATATAGTATACATGCATGCTTGAGTTGCCATATATGGAAAGTTGCCAAATTAGGAAGGTTTTGGTCTACAACTTTTTCACATGTACATACATGAATTACTTAAAGTTCTTTAGTTTAACATCATATTTAAGTGATTTGGCAATCATACAATGTATATAAAGTCATACATTGAAGAATTATAAGAATTATGTCTAATACAAGGGCTATTGACTAGGTGTTTAATTGATAAAGGATAAATTTGTACATTATCAACTATTTAATCCCTAATTCATGCATATGTCTAAAAATATGATTTTCATGTAATCTTTCATAAGAACATATATAATGATAACTTATAATCCTTAACATGCATGAATTAACATATATAAAATGCACAAATTGATACTTTACACACCCCTATACCTAGTCTTTGCTAGTCTCTTAGCAAAAGACTAAAACTAAACAATGATAACACAAAGCCCATATAAAAGCACATTCAATAAATACCAAAAACAAACAAACTAAGAAATAAATAACAAAAATAAAACTAACCTAGGCCACTTTCGTAGGGATCACGACTACACTTAGCATGTGTAGCAAGCCTTTAAACCCCTAGGTCACCCTAGTGGTGGAGTTGTGTCTCTAGAGGGTTTTCAGTGGATATACCCACAAAATCCAAAACATAACATAAAACAACACAATTAAAAGATGAAAACAACAAAAATATGCTCTTGGTTTCCTAAACATGGATAAAGTTGCTCTTAAGTAGTCTTGACCTATTAGCTTCACCTTTATTCAATGACCTCTCACCTTTCTAGATTGGATTCAAATAATCATTAAATTTCCATCCTAAGAAAGTAAAGTACTATATAAATAGGTGTATGTGAAATTGGCCAAGACTAAGAAATAACCTACTCAACTCCCTCCAAGTTACCTAGGTAATCCCAAAGGTCTATCCTTGAGTCTATTATCCTTTTATTTTGACTCTCTTTTTTTTCATTTTTTTTTTTTCTCTCTTTTTTATTAGCTCCTACTCCAGCACCTTTTTACGCGACCACAATCCCTTACTTAGGAGAAAGTTGACCAGTTACTCAGTAGCTTTTGTAAGAACAAGTAATCAATCTCTCTTCTTCTTTTTCTTTTGTTCTTGTTTTTTTTTTTTTTTTTTCTCTCTCTCCCTAGCCCTCTACCCTTAAGAGTGCCTCCCACATCATTGTGTAGGAACGGGCAATTTTACCTTAGCCGTTTTATTCTACCCTTCTCATAGGACAACCCCAAGGTATATTCCTAAGTTTTTACCTAAGTTTCCCTTCAAGAGGAGTGGTTCCTTCCTAGTCAAGGCCTCATGTAAGTGCAATACTACATATAAGCTCAAAAATATGGATGGTTTTGAATTTTATTCTTCTCCTCCCCTTAAGGTTCAAGGTTTCTTTTCTAAAGGATTCACTTTTAGATCTCAATTATACCTAAAAGAACTCTATCCATTAGGTCCTATGAGCATTTATAAAACAAAATAAACAAGAAAAAGTACAAAATTAAAAAAAAACTATCGTCAAATGCCTCCCCCCCATACCTAAATTTTGCATTGTCCCCAATGTAAAAGAAAGTATTTAGGCAATAAGATAAAAAGCATGAAGACGACAAAAATAAAAGAAACAAACTATGACAAGCAAGGACAGATTACACCCCCATACCTAGCATGTAATCCATATGCACATGTGTAAATTTAAATTGTATTATTCCTAAAACATACAGTGGAGATTGAGTAGTATGCTGAAGAAATAATGTTCAATACATGTATCATTCAAATGCATCATACAGAAATAAGGTGAAGAGTGCGTACCTTGCTTGATGAAGGAAAATAATAACTACAAAACTAACAAACATATCAAAACAGAAAAGAAATTTATATAAACATAACTATAGCATGTGACTAAGAATAAAAATATTAACAAAAAAGAAATTTTTGTTTTTTTTTTGTTTTTTTTTTTATATCTACTCATGTAGATGGTGAAGAGTTAGTTCCTGAAGTCTCTCCTTGTGCCAAATGCACACCTGCCAAGTGAGGATTTGGTACAGTGTTACTTGGTAATTCTCCCCGTGCTCTACTTCCAAATGAAGTAGACAACCTATCAAACTTTGCTTCTAATCCCTTAATGATTTGGTCATGGCTAGCTAAAATGGGATTTACTTGTCCGTTAACTTGAATTAAGGATTGAATCCCTTTCTCCATTTTAGTGAATCTTTTCTCCAAGGTGGACATTCTATCACTTAAAATTGGTTGAGTGGGTCCATGATGCTTAGTACGGTTTCCAGGTGCTTCCTGTTGTCGCCACGAAAAATTGGGATGGTTTCTCCATCCCAGGGTATAGTGTGATGACGGTTGGAATGACCTTTGTCCCATACCAATGGCATTGACTTCCTCAAACTATTGTCCTTGCATTGCAAGGCATTCCTCCATTATGTGCCTAGGAATTCCACATGCTATACACTTGACTTCAATCACTTTATCTTTTCCCTTTTGTTGACTTATAATCAGATCTTCTACTTTTTAACCATGGACGACATCCTAGCTTCCATGCCTACCATGGGGTCTATTGTGTGCATTCCCCTTGCCAAAGTTCTGTCAAATGTTTTATCTGATGAACTTTCCATTTCCATTATTCTCTCAGCAAGGTCCACAAGTCTATCCCATGCACTGACTTCATCTAATCTCATGAATCGTCCAGGACATACAGATTCTAACATCAACTTGGTCTGATAATCCAATCCTTCATAGATTACTTGACACTGTCTTGATTTAGGTAGACCATGATTAGGACATCTTGCCACTAATCTATTGAAATGTTTAAAATATTTCCAAAAAGGTTCATTGGTTTGCTGGCAGATGTTTAGAATAGCATTCTTAGCTTGAATGGTCTTATGCAAAGGATGAAATTTCTTAATAAAGACAGCACAAAAATCAGTCCAAGTACAAATGGAATTAACAGGAAGGGTGTTCAACCATAGCTTTGCATCATCTCAAAGAGCGAAAGGAATAAATCTCAACTTTATTGCATCCATAGGTACTTCAGGTAGATTAATCATGTTGCAAACATCATTAAAGTCATTTAGAAATGCATATGCATCTTCCTTATCTAGTCCATGAAATCTAGGCAACTGATTGACATAATTCATATGCAATTGAAATTTATGTCAATCTACTTGAGGTAATACAAGACAAGTGGGATGGTCATGTATTTGAGGATAGCAGATGTCCTCAAGAGAAGGTAATTGTTGGTTTATACCTTGGTCTCTCATCCTTACAAGCTCTTCTAACACACTAACTTCTTCTTCTAAAGGGGGTTGTCTAATTAACCTAGATGCACTATCTCTCACCCACTTAGAAGATTGCATACACTAACAATATCACAAAAGAAATATTTTTATAGAAAAAGGTACAAATGACACTTACAGTGGAATAGTCTTTGATCCCAACACCTGCATGTTAGATGGGTAAGTACATAATTGAAAAACAAGATGTACATAATGACAAAATCAACAAAAAGAAATAAGAGTGATTACATCTAAAACTAATAAAAAGAAAAACAAAAGAGCACTAATTATCAGATTCAGCATAGACCGCATCAATTAAAACAATATTCTCTCCATGGCCAAATAATCTTTGCTGCAAGAAAGGTTTTAAACGGTGGCCATTGACCTTAGAAATTTCCCCACTCTTAGGGTTTTCAATCTCCACTGCTCCATAAGGAAATGTACTTTTTACCACAAAAGGTCCTATCCACCGTGATCTTAACTTACCAGGAAATAGATGTAGTCTAGAATTATACTACAATACATGCTGCCCTACTTCAAAATTCTTACGGAAGAGCTTGCTATCATGAAATACTTTACTCTTTTCTTTAGCTATCCGTGAATTCTCATATGCCTCTCTCCGTATTTCTTCTAATTCAGTCAATTGAAAATTTCTTTTCTTACTAGTAGCCTTTAAATCTAAGTTGAGTCTTCGAATAGCCCAACTTGCCTTATGCTCAAGCTCTACTGGTAAATGACATGCCTTTCCAAACACTACTCTATATAGAAACATATTTAAAATAGACTTAAAAGCAGTCTGATAAGCACATAATGCCTCATCTAACTTTTCTGCCCAATCTTTTCTTGTCTTTCCAACTATTTTTTCCAAAATTTGCTTAATTTGCTTATTGGCATTTTCTACTTGTCCATTGGTTTGTGGGTGATAGGGGGTTGTCATTTTATGGTTTACTCCAAATTTTTTCATTAATACTTCAAAACTTTTATTATTAAAGTGTGTTCCCCTATCACTAATGATTGCTCTAGGAATGCCAAATCTAGCAAAAATGTTGCTCTTAATAAAATTTATTACTACCTTTGAATCACAAGTCCGTGTGGAAATAGCTTCAACCCATTTGGACACATAATCAATAGCTAACAGAATATACAAATAACCTCCAGAATTAGGGAAGGGACCCATGAAATCAGTACCCCACACGTCAAATACTTCAACTTCAATAATTGGTGTAAGCAGCATCATATTTCTTCTAGTCAATCTTCCCTCTTTTTGATAATCTCTACAATTCTTAACATAGAAGTATGCATCTTTATCCAATGTGGGCCAGAAAAAACCACATTGAAGAACTTTAGTTGTAGTCTTAATAGGGTTAAGATAACCACTAGCAGGTTGGTCATGACAAAAAGATAGCACACTATAAATTTCCATATCTGGGATGCATCTCCTCAAAATCAAATCAGGGCCTAACTTATAAAGATAGGGGTCATCCCAATAAATATTTTGACCCTAGCTAAGAATCTCTTAATATCTTGCCTTGACCAATTGCCAGGTAGTCGTTTTGTCACAAGATAATTCACAATATCTGCAAACCAAGGGATTGAAGTTATAGCCATCAACTACTCATCAGGAAATGATTCATCAATGGGTAACTCCCCTTGAGGCGTGACAATACGAGACAAGTGGTCGGCAACTATGTTCTCACATCCTTTCTTATCTTTTATCTCAATATCAAATTCTTGCAAGAGAAGAATCCATCTAACTAATCTAGCCTTAGCATCTTTTTTAGCTAATAAATATTTAATGGCAGAATGATCAGTGAAAATGATAACCTTAGAGCCTAGCAAATAAGATCTAAACTTCTCAAGAGCAAAAACTATAGCTAAAAATTCTTTCTCTGTAACTATATAGTTCAATTGGGCTGCATTAAGAGTTTTAGTAGTATAATAGATTACCCTAGGTAATTTATCAATTCTTTGCCCCAACACAGCACCAATTGCATAATTTGATGCATCGCACATCAACTCGAATGGTTGAGACCAATCGGGAGGATACACAATAGGGGCTGAGGTGAGGACTCCCTTAAGCTTATTAAAGGCATCTTGACATTCTCTAGTGTACGATCGTATGGCTACACAAGAGGGGGGTGAATTGTGTATTTTTAATATTTTCTGAAATATAATTGAAACTTTAAAACACAAATACAAGTCGAGACATTGTTTTCATAAAATCATTTTTATTCAAAGTTTCAATTACAATATACAATTCAATTCTCCTCAAAAATTGTAGATGCAATTATATTTCGATACCATGTATCATCTAAACAATTTCATAACTACAAACAGAGAAAACTAATTTGCGAAATTTAAAACTTTTCTCCCTGTTTGAGATCTTTCTTCTTCTTCTTTTTCTTCTTCAGCAATTCTTTAGTGATGAATATCTTGTCTTTTCATGCTTCACTAAATTTGCTTTCTTCTGATATTTCAAATCTTTAGTGACGAAAATCTTACCTTTTTATGCTTCACTGAACTTTCTTCCACTTGAGAGATTTTTCCTGAAGAGGTGTTTTTGATCCCTGAAAAAGATTTTTCTTTTGGTGTGCAGGGATGGTTTGATCATTGAAAATATTTTTCTTTTTGGTGTGCAAGGATAAATTGATCAACGAGAATTCTATGCCTTTTATACTGTATATTCATTTCATGCATATCCTTCACGTTTAACCACTACCAGTTTTCTACTTGTCCACGTCTTTTCTTTTTCCTTCATCGAAACACACACGTTCTAACCCACGTTTATATTTCGAATTTTCTTTAATCATTAGTCCTGGATCTCTGAAAAATTTCCTGAAAATAAACTTTCTCGTTCAAAAATTTTTCATCAGTGTAATAAGAAGTCGTTACTTTAATGTTAACTAAACAAGTAACACAAGTATATATATATAACTTAACGTTTCTAACTTAACGAGTTCACCATGTGTTATTTCACGTGACAAGTACTATAGCTAACTCAACGAACTAAGTCTGTGGTGTTATGCTATCTCAACGAACCATCTCTGTTGTATTACGATAACTCAACGAACCAGTAATAAAAAAATGTTTTTAAAATAAGAATTTTACCATGTGCAAAAATAACAACTTAAGTTTATAACGCTAACCTAACGCGTTGCCTTAGTATTCAATATAGCAACTCAACACGTTTAGTTATGTTAACTTAACGAGTTAAACATGTGCACCTCACGTAATACAATACAACATTCGTAACTTATAATTTCACTACGTGTATAACACTAACTTAACGAGTTCGTCTCTTCTTTTACTCACTAACTTAACGAGTTATCACGTGACCTATTTTAACCTTTAAGCCTTTAACTTAACGAGTTCTCACGTGACCTCTATACAAACAAAACTCTAACTTAACGAGTTGTCTAAACGTGCACTATTCATGATACAAAAGATATAACATTAAAACATATCATGCTTTTCAATAAAAACACACGTTAACTTAACGTTTAGCTAAATGAGTAATTAATGCAACGAAACGACTAGTTATTAACTTCAGATCCAATACAGACAAGTATTTATATCAGTAAGCTTTTTCTGTATTAATTGATGATTTTAATTTCTTTTCACAAGCAATAGTAATTGAGCAAATATGATTACTTTCATTCAGCACACATCATCAAAACAAAAATACTCAACAATCTCCCCCTTTTTGATGATGACAAAACCATATTAAATCAATTATGAAATATGTTTAACTCAAGGGTTAACTTTTAATTCAACAAACTTGTTTGTTGACTTAAGTTCACTTAAGCTTATTTCTATTGTCTGTGTAAATTTTACCTCTCAGAAATAAAACTCTCAGATATCAATAATTATATAAGTATCAGTTTTCTAATTATCATCTGTCAGATTACAATAACCATTTAAATAGCATCTCCTTTTATAATATATATATGCAATTAAGATCATAATCATCTTTTTATAATATTTCTCCCCCTTTTTGTCATTAATCAAAAAGATAATTATAGAGAATATATATATATATATATAAGAGATATAATTATAACAACTCTTTCTGTAAACAAGAATAATAATTGAAGACATTTACAGAAAAATGTATTATTCAATCAAATCAAACAAGTAATACAAGCATTACATTCTGTATTCAGAAACAAACAAGAACAGTTATCGACCCCTCCTAAGTATATCACTTATAGCATTACATATTTTATCTCCTAGATGCCTAATATCATTTCTGATGTCGTTAAGCACTACATCTAAGTCAGGAGGTAGCTGGGTTTGCTGTTATGCTTAAACTAAATAACTTTGTTGTTGTTGTTGTATATGGTCTGTATCAAGTTGTTGTTGTTGTTGTCGTTGAGGTTTATGCATGGTTTGGAATTTATGCAAATCTTTGACACTAAATGCTCTCATGCCTTTAGTTTTAGAGAGCCAATCAGATAAAGTCAATTGGCTTGCAAGGATTCTACATACAGCATCACCATAAAATAACTTTGAACTCATATGCTATAGTTGAGACATAGAAACATCAAACCAATTTATTTGAAGTCTATTCAGCAGGCCATAAGTTGCATATAAACAGCTTCTGTTGACTTCCAAATTGTGTCCAACTCTCTGAAAAAAATTTGCATGCAATATATTTGCAAGAAACCTTGCCTCTACATTTAGATTTTCCATTAATCTCATTTCAGAATATACATCTGGAATTTTTGATAAAGACTGAATGTTCCATTCCAGTTGTCTTATTATGTCAAATCTGTTGGTAACAACAACACCTTCATTCTTTAATCCTAAAACTTCAAAAATTAACTCAGGAGACAACATAAACTCCTGTTCATTTATTTGAGTTTTCAGAAAATTTCCATTCTTGTCTAGATTGCTATAAAAAGCTGCAATAAGCTCTATGTATTGCTTCCATTTCATTCCTACTGGCAAGAATTTAATTAGGCCTTGAAACTCAAACAGATCTCTTATTTCCATCAAATTTCTGAATTTTATTGGACGAGCATGCAAAATCTGACATGTAATCAGATTATTGTATATCTGCAATACTTCTTCAGATCTAAAATGAATTACATTACCTTGAATTTTTAATATTGTACACAAAGAAGGTGATACCTGAAGCCGTGATTCAGAGTTTAATTCATCTTCAGGAACCTCTTCTTCAAAATGAATGTCATGTTGTTCCTCTTCCAAAATATTATCTTGAAGCTGCTCAGGTAAGCTTGATTCTTCAACTTCAACAGTGTTAGAAACATTGTCAATATGCTCAACATTCATCTATTCAGTCTCTATAGAATGTTCAGAGTACAATTTTTCCACAAATTCTACAACCAGTGTATCTGTCTGTAATTGTTCATTTTGTTCAATAGATAATTCCATTGATTCATGCTATGAATTCTTAGACTCTGCTTCTATAGATTCCGTAGAAGGCTGGTTAACTTTTAGCTCTTCTAGAGTCTTAACAATTTCAATATCTGCTACTCTAGACAATTCAACCTTTGAACTAGTTACTGCTTCAACATTATCAATTATATTTGCAATAACTTGTTCAATGTCAGGTGCCTGATGCTCTGATTTGTCAATTTCTACATCATCAAGACTTGTACTAATAGAAAAACTTGAGCTCATATTTGACTTGGATTTCTTCTCAAGTTTTCTAGCAAGGGAAAATAAAGTCTCATTATCTTCATCAGTTTCAGTGTGTTCAGAACTGATGAGTTTATCAGATGCACAATAAGGTACAATGTCTAGACATACATTGTCCTTGGAAATAAATTTTCATCTAATTTTCCTTTTTCAATAGACTTTGTTTCCTTAGACATAATTTTTCTGACTTTCCATCTTCTATAACATTTTTGTTTCTCCTTTTCAAGTATTGCTATTTTCTTTTCAAATTGTTCCATAAAAGTTTTCTGCTTTAATTCTTCTAAGGCATTTTCTATTGCAACGGCCTTTTGAAGACTGTCAACTTTTGTTTTGTCTGCAGCAATATCTGATTCTACTTGTTTTGAATATAAAGGAGTAGGGATAGCTGATTCATGCTCTTCCTCAAATGCATGTAGTCTTGTACCATTTATAGGAGTTTGAGGAGTTCTATTTGATGAACCTACACCTTTTTCCAAGTATTTTGCATACTGTTCCAAAAATGCAATCTCAGCACATTTCATTCTGTATTCTCTATCAAATTTACTACGAATACCCATGTATGTAATATTTGCATCAGTATGTTGAAGTTCTTGTCTAACTTCATCTAATATTCCCTGAGGAAAGAAGTAATCTCTATAAAGTTCTGCTAACCTTTTGTCCACTCGAAATATTTTCTTGAACCAAGTACGTGGAACTTCATCATTCTCCATTTCTTTTCCTTTTGCATCTCTTCTGCTTTTGCCTTTTTCTCTGCCACGACCTTTGTAGAACTTGGAGACCATCGTCGCAGGTTGTAACAGCAACAAGCAGGAAAGATTTTCTTGACAAGGTTTACAAATAACCTAAGTCCCCGTGTAATAAGTGTTTAAATAGGGTTTTTAGGCGTATAACTCAACGTGAAGAGAAGTCAGGTTTAGAAATTAAATAAATATTCAATAAAGTTTATTCAATCAAGGTACCCGAAATATTCAAGTATAACTCGTTGAGTTAACCAACCTAACGAGTAAAATGCTGTCTAGAGGCAGTTTTACATGTTACCTTATCTAACATAATGTTTAGTTAGTACACTTAAACAAGTTTCAGATGCTTCCAACTGAAACCTTCCGAAAACAACACACATGCTAAACTTAACATTATCTTGAGAACATTGTAAACTATTTGAACATTTTGTCTTTTGAATCTAGAATAGTTTATTTGTCTTTTTAAATTATTTCATCAAGATTTTAAGAGGACATTAATTCAGATTAACTAAGATTTGTATTCTAAATTATATTAATCTGTTTTTGACATTGTTAATCCTCCCCCTACAAATATACTTCAAATATATTCAATCAAAATACAAAATATACTTGTAGTGACAATAGATGTTAAGTATAACTATACTTTTACATTTTCTTTTTAGAGACTTCCGTTATCCAAACATCATCAAAAATGATTTCCAAAATCAATTCCTACTGTATATGAATCAAAACACAACTTTGAACTCAATTCGATTAATTCAAGGAGAATAAAAGAATGTATCTCAAATAAACTTTTTCAAAAGTACTAATGTTGATTCAATAAATCAATAGTCATATTGGTATAAACTATATGCGATTCAAAGATATCTGTAATTAATGAAACAACTTTTTCCTTTCAAAACAGTAAATATTGATAATTTTCTTTAAAAGTTAGTTTGAAAAGCTTGAATCATACAAGAGCTTTCTAATGTGCCTGTGTAATGAGCTTTCAGTCAACAATCCCAGATTTGATCAGGACCTTAGGTTGCCAAATTTAAAGAATCCTTTTTCAGGACAACAATCCTTACATACCTATCTACTCAAGTACAAAAGGCTCATGATCAAACTGATCAATAAACTCTCAAAGATTTTTACTTTGTAAGCACTTTTCATTTTGAGCACAGTATATATGTATTCCATTTAATACAGATGCAATAAAACACAAATCTCATACAATTTTTACTTCTATGATTGTACTGAGAATATGAATCAGTTTTAATAAGCTTATACTTTTGATTAACAATTTAAGATGAGTTACATATAACTTATTCTACAAGTTTAATCAATTAAGTCAAATTTATGCATGATCTTATGCATTTTCCTTGATTCAAAGAAAACATTTAATCAAAATTTCAGAATGTCAGAAGTATTTAATGTTTTTCATTTACACTTCCACTTAAAATCGTAAAAACTATTAAAATTGATAAACTACTTAAAAATCAATAAGATACTACTATGATTTTACAATAAATACATAGTATCTTAAGAAGCAGTTTAGATATTAATTTAGATATTTATAATAAGTATATAATATCTATGAGGTGAACAACATCATCAATAATATTTATCTTTTTATGTG
The DNA here is from genome assembly GCA_036874045.1 of Cymodocea nodosa. Lineage (NCBI taxonomy): Eukaryota > Viridiplantae > Streptophyta > Magnoliopsida > Alismatales > Cymodoceaceae > Cymodocea > Cymodocea nodosa. The sequence goes on along the minus strand of JAZBRI010000003.1, from coordinate 15,930,665 downwards.
GAGTTTAAGCATTTTACACATCACATAGCCTACAAATACCTAAATTTAATCTAATGTAGCAGAATGTATTTTTGTCTAGAGGTTTTGTAAATATATCAGCTAATTGATTTTTACTAGACACAAATTCTAATTTAATTTTTCTTTTAATTACGTTATCTCTTAGAAAATGATGTCTAACCTCTATATGTTTTGCTCTTGAATGTAATACAGGATTTTTAGAAAGATTTATTGCAGAACTACTGTCACAATAAATCTCAGTTGTATCATAAGATAATCCAAAATCTTCTAAAGTTTGCCTTATCCACAGAATCTGAGTGCAACGCAGTGCAGCAGCAACATATTCAGCTTCTGTAGTAGAAAGTGCTACACAGTTTTGCTTTTTACTAAACCATGACACCAAATTATTTCCCAATAATTGACATGTGCCACTTGTACTCTTTCTATCAGATTTAGATCCTGCATAATCAGCATCAGCATATCCTATAAGATCTATTGAACTATCCTTAGAATAATACAGTCTGAAATTTTTAGTTCCTTGTATATATCTAAATATTCTTTTAACTACAATTAAGTGTGATTCTTTAAGATTAGATTGAAATCTAGCACAAACACACACAGCAAACATAATATCAGGTCTACTAGCAGTCAAATAAAGTAAAGAACCAATCATACTTCTGTATTTTCTTTGATCTATAGATTTTCCTATGTCATCAATAGCTAACTTTAAAGTAGTACTCATAGGAGTTCCTCGAATCCTTGTATTATTAAAATTAAATTTCTTAAGCATTTCATCTGCATATTTTTCCTGATTTAAAAATATACCTTTATTTATTTGCTTAATTTGAAGTCCTAGAAAATATGAAAGTTCTCCTATCATACTCATTTCAAACTGATTAGTCATCTCTTCAGAGAATATTTCTATCAACTTATCAGAGGTTGCTCCAAAGATTATATCATCCACATATATTTGAACAACAATCTGATCTTTACCATCTTTCTTAATAAATAAAGTATGATCCACTTTTCCCATGATATAGCCTTTTTCTATTAAAAAAGTAAACAATCTTTCATACCATGATCTAGGTGCTTGCTTCAAACCATATAAGGCTTTCTTCAATTTATACACAAAGTCAGGATTTTTAATATCTTCAAATCCAGGTGGTTGTTTTACATAGACTTCTTCATTAATTAAACCATTTAGAAATGCACTCTTTACATCCATTTGATATAATTTAAAATCCATATAACAAGCATAGGCCAATAATATTCTAATACTTTCTAACCTAGCCACAGGAGCAAATGTTTCATCATAATCTAATCCTTCTTCCTATGTATACCCTTGTGCAACTAATCTAGCTTTATTCCTTATAATTTGACCAGTTTCGTTAGTTTTGTTTCTAAAGATCCACTTTGTACCTATTATGGACTGATTTTCTAGTAGAGAGACTAATTCCCATACATCATTTCTAATGAATTGATTTAGTTCTTCTTGCTTTGCCACTATCCAATTTTCATCAGATAATGCTTCTTGTATATTCCTTGGTTCCACCATAGAAACAAACATACACATACTATTTAAATTTACTGAAGCTCTAGTTTTAACTCCCTCATTAATATTACCAATGACTTGAGTAATGGGATGTGATGAAGAATAACGCCAATTTCTCTGATTTTCCTCAATATTCTCATCAACATCTGAAAGTCCATCACTTTCATCATTAGTTTGATCATTTAAGTTCATATTTTTGATTTTTAGATAAATCATCAATCTCTCTATTGATCTCTAACTTATTTGGAAAATTGATCATATCATCATTATCAACTTTAGATTGAGATTCTGTAAGAGAATTTTCATTGAAGCTTACATGGAGGGTTTCTTCAATAGTCCTAGAAGTCTTGTTATATACTCTATAGGCTTTACTTCTAGTAGAGTAACCTACAAAAATTCCTTCATCCGATTTGGCTTGAAATTTATCCCTTTTATCCTTAGTATTAAGAATAAAACACTTGCAGCCAAATGGTTTCATATAGGAAATTTTTGGAACCCTATTAAACATAATTTCAAAAGGAGTTTTATTAACATGAGGTCTTAAATGACTTCTGTTAATAACATAACAAGCTGTATTTACTGCTTCAGCCCAAAGATTTTGAGGTAACTTATGTTCATTCAACATAGTACTGGCCATTTCTTGAAGTGATCTATTCTTTCTCTCAACAACACCATTTTGACAAGGTGCTCTTGGAAAAGAAAATCTGTGATCAATGCCATGCTCATTACAATAGTTATCCATTTGGTCATTATCAAATTCAGTTCCATGATCATTCCTAAGTTTTTGAATAGAGACACTTTGCTCATTTTGAACAAAATTGCAAAACATTTTAAATTTTTCAAAAACTTATGTCTTAAATGCTAGAAAATATACCCAAGTGTATCTAGAGAAGTCATCTACTAAAACAAATACATACCGTTTACCACCAAGACTCATGATTCTCGTTGGTCCAAATAGATCCATATGTATAAGTTCTAAGACTATCTTGCTTGAAATATCAGTTTTGGATTTAAAAGAGTTTTTGTGAAGTTTACCTAACTCACATGCATCACACATAAAGTTCTTTGAGTATTTAATCTTTGGTAAACCTCTCACTAAATGTTTTCTAGATAGTTTATGTAACAGTCTGATATTTATATGCCCAATCCTTCTATGCCATAGATATGCATCACTAGTTTCAGCTTATGTCAACGGAGAGCTTATTGAATATATAAATTTGATTGTTAACAAACGAACAGTTCTCAAGTTCTTCAGCAATTCCCTATGGGATCGACCTGTACTTGCATACTAATACAATAGACACTATGCACTTGCAGTTAAAGTACAAATTGGAATTAATATCTAAATTGTATTAAAGGTTGTTTGTTTACTTCTAAAAGAGAGAATAGGCATAAAGATAAATTAACTAAGTAAAAATAGAAGTAACAAATCCAAGTTTTTCTAGTGTACTGTTGGGAAAACGCAAATAGGTTCCAAGAGATAAAATCTCTTTTTGACTGTTTTGTAGGTACACAAATCAAAATGGATAATGGACAGTGGAGCATCCAGCCACATGACTAGAGATACGATTACTTACAGAAATAACAAAGACCAAGAACGGACAAGTTACCTTTGGAAATAAAAGCAAAACAAATATCCTTGGGTTTGGCAAGGTTTAGGTAATTGAGAAATGTTTTATAAATGATGTCTTATTAGTGGAAAACTTAGGTTTTAATTTATTGAGTGCTCTTGTTTTAATGAAGATTTATAGAGTAATTTTTGAAAAAGATTCCTATAAAATTATGGACATGTCTACAAACGAAATTTTATTCACTACATACAAGAAAGGATCTGTTTATATTCTAAATTTGCCTTCTGATATTATTAAAGACAATGCTTGCTTAATTGCAAAATCGGATGAAGTCATTTTATGGCATAGAAGGCTAGGACACTCAAACTTAAAATTATTACAAAAGCTGTCTAAAAAGAATCTAGTTAGAGGTTTACCTAGTATTAAGTACTCGAAAGAGTTTATGTGTGATGCGTGTCAACTAGGTAAATTACATAAAACATCCTTTAAAAGCTTAAATGAAATAACAAGTAAAAGAGTATTAGAACTAGTGCATATGGATTTATTTGGACCTACTAGAACAACCAGTCTAGGAGGTAAACATTATGCTTTTGTACTAGTTGATTACTATTCTAGATTTACTTGGGTCTATTTTCTAGCTAATAAAACTGAAGTTTTTGAAATATTTAAGATATTTTGTAATAAAGTTCAAAATGAGCAAAATGTTAAAATTCAAAAACTTAGGAGTGATCATGGTATAGAATTTGATAATGATCAAATGGACACCTTTTGTGAAGAATTAGGCATAGATCATAGGTACTCATTTCCAAGAGCTCCTTCACAAAATGGGATAGTAGAACATAAAAATGGATCACTTCAAGAAATGTCCAGAAACATGTTAAATGAGAATAAGTTACCCCTTTTTCTCTAGGCAGAAGCAGTTCATACAGCATGCTATGTTATAAATAGAGTACATCTAAGACCAAATTTAGATAAAACTCCTTATGAGATATAGTATAACAGGGTTCCCAAAATAAGTTATTTAAAACCCTTTGGCTGTAAGTGTTTTATTTTAAATACTAAGGAACGAAGAGACAAATTTAAAGCCAAATTAGATGAAGGGATTTTTGTTGGTTATTCCATTAGAAGTAAAGCATATAGAGTTTATAATAAATCAACAAAAACCATTGAGGAAACCCTGCATGTGAAATTTCATGAAAATTCTCATTTGGATTTAAGACATGCTGAAAACTTTGATTCAGAAATTCTCCTAGAAATAGTACCAAATGATGTTGACATAGAAATTGATAGATTATCTGACGGAATAAGAAATCTAAGTTTGAATAATGAAAATTTAGAAGAAAATAATGTCGTACCTATAGAAAATATGGAACAACATAGAAATTGGCGTTATGCTTCATCTCATCCTATTGATTAGATAATAGGCGATCCTAATCAAGGAGTTAGGACTAGGTCATCAGTAGTCAACATTTGTGGTGCTTATTCATTTGTTTCTTTACTAGAACCTAAGAAAATTGAAGATGCCTTAGAAGATGAATTTTGGTATTTAGCTATGCAAGATGAGCTAAATCAATTTATAAGAAATGAGGTATGGGATTTAGTTCCACCACCTGAAAATCAGTCCATAATAGGAACAAGGTGAGTATTTAGAAACAAAGTAGATTAAGATGGACATATAGTTAAAAATAAAGCTAGATTAGTTGCTCAAGGTTACAAGCAAGAGGAAGGAATTGACTATGATGAAACATTTGCTCCTATTGCTAGACTAGAATCAATCCAAATTTCTTAGCTTATGCTTGTTATATGGATTTCAAATTATATCAAATAGATGTTAAGACTACTTTTTTAAATGGATATATAAAAGAAGAAGTGTATGTAAAACAACCTCTAGGTTTTGAAGATTCAAAACATCCTGAGTATGTTTACAAGCTTAAGAAGGCACTATATGGCCTTAAACAAGCTCCTAGGTCTTGGTATGAAAGATTATCTAAATTTCTTATGGAAAAAGGGTATTCTATGGGAAAGGCAGATCACACTCTTTTTATCAAGAAGATCGAAAAAGATATATTAGTAGTTCAAATCTATGTAGATGACATCATATTTGGAGCAACAAATGATAAATTAGTTGAGTCCTTTTCGAAAAACATGACTAATCAATTTGAAATGAGTATGATGGGTGAACTATCATTTTTCCTAGGCTTACAAATTAACCAATTATACCAGGGTACTTTTATTTCACAAGAAAAATATACTCAAGATTTATTAAAGAGGTTTGGTTTAGACAACACTAAAATAAAGAATACACCAATGAGTACTATCACCAAATTGGATAAAGATGACTCTGAAAAACTGTAGATGTAAAACAATATAGAAGTATGATTGGTTCATTACTCTATTTAATAGCTAGCCGACTAGATATTATGTTTAGTGTGTGTACTTGTGCTAGATATCAATCAAATCCTAAGGAATCACACCTACTTGCTGTTAAACGAATTTTTAAATATCTATTAGGAACCATCAATTTTGGACTGTTTTACTTTAAACATAGTTCTTTAAACTTAGTAGGTTATAGTGATGTTAATTTTGCAGGATGTAAGTCTGAAAGAAAAAGCACCAGTGGCATTTGTCAATTGTTAGGTAATTCTTTAGTATCATGGTTTAGCAAAAAGTAAAATTGTGTAGCATTATCTACAACTAAAGCTGAATATATAGCTGCTGCACTTTACTGTGCTCAAATCCTATGGATCAAACAAACCTTAAAAGATTTTAATTTAGACTATGAACCAACTAAGATTTTCTGTGATAGTAATTCTACTATTAGTTTATCTAAAAATCCTGTCTTACATTCACGAGCAAACATATAGAAGTTCGACATCATTTTCTAAGGTATAATGTTATAAAAGGAAAAATAGTATTAAATTTTGTTCCTACCACAGAACAATTAGCAGATCTATTTACAAAACCCTTAGATGAAAATACATTCTCAAAATTACGATTAGAACTTGGTATCTGTAGGTTATCTAATATTTAAATGGTCCTGTTCATTATATTTTGGTTTGTTATAAGGTAGTTTTAGAATTTAATGTCTTTATTATTAAAAACAAAAAAAACAAAACAAAACAAAATATCTATTTTCGAATTACAGTTTTCTGGTAGTTAAGAATTTATGAAATTCTTATTTTTATTGAAGTTAATTTATTTAAGAAAAATTCAGAAAATATTACTTAAGGAAAAGTTAAATTGATTCAATGTGAGTACCAACTATATTTTTGTTACTTATGTATATGCTATTACAAATATTTTAATAGGAAAATACATAGAAAGTATGTACTTTTTATTAAAGGAAAGTTATTAACATTCTTTTAGAAAAATTAAGTCTTGTAGTTGCCTCTAATTACTATCTTGTTTTATTTTTGTTTATTTTTTGTCTGTAATTACTTGAGTAATTAAGTCTGTTGAGGGATCTTAAACCCTAGTCACTTAAACCAACTGGTTTGGGATGTGCTGACTTAAATCTCATTTTGCAAGTAATTTAGATTATATTTAAAATAAAAAAAAATATCTGTTCTCACTTGTCATTGAGTAACTGGTTATCTTTCCCCTAAGCAAGGGATTGTGATCACGTAAAAAGATGATATTGTGGGAGATAATACATAAAATATATATATATGAATATAATAATAATAATAAAAAGGGACAATGTACTCAAGCTTAATTTATCTTTCAATGTGTTATAACAATCCTACCATAATCTATGCATATAATCCTTGTTATTTTTGTTAGTATCTACTCTTTACACATAATGTACGATATTTATTGTCTTAAGTTGTGTACTCATTATTGAATTCTTTTAAGTTTCTAAAGGTATATCTCTATGAATTATCTTTTGTAAACTTAATAAGATAAAAGCTAGAAAGTCTAACATTAAACTTTCCATGTGAAAATTCTGCAAGCAATTCCTGTTTGGTAGCAACTAGTGAAGATGATTGGGTGTGGCATAGAAGACTTGGCCACATCAGTATGAAGAATATCAGAAAGCTATCTACGGGTGATCTTGTCAGGGGTCTACCTAAACTCACTTTTAAGAAAGATAGAGTGTGTAGTGAGTGTATGCTAGGGAAGCAGAAGAGAACTACTCTTCACAGCAAAAATGTTTTTACCACCAAAAGGCCATTGGAATTGCTACATTTGGATTTGTTTGGTCCTTCTCAAGTATCAAGTATTGGGGGTCGAAAATATACCTTTGTTATTGTTGATGATTTCTCTAGATTAACTTGGGTAATATTTTTGACACATGAAAATGAAACTTGCAATGAGTTTAGGAATTTTTGCATAAGAGTTTAGAATCAGAAGGAACTAACAGTGAAGAAAATCAGAAGTGATCATGGAGGAGAATTTGAAAACTATGAATTTGAAAACCTATGCAATTCATTCGAAATTCTACATGAATTCTCATGTCCTAGAACTCTTGCTCAAAATGGAGTGGTAGAAAGGAAAAATAGGACACTGTAAGAAATGGCCAGAACTATGTTAAATGCCACGGATCTACCTAAATTTCTCTAGGCAGAAGCTGTAGGAACAACTTGTCACATTTCCAACAGAACTCACATTAGATCTATGTTGAATAAGACACCATTTGAAATTTGGTTTAATAAGACTCCAAATGTTGGCTATTTTAAGACATTTGGATGCAAATGCTTTGTCTTAAATACAGGAAATGCTAAAGACAAGTTTGATGCAAAGTCTGAACCTACCTTACTTGTTGGTTACTCTTCTAGAAGCAAAGCTTACAGGGTATATTTTGCTAGAGATAGAAGAGTAGAGGAGAGTATAAATGTTCAGTTTGATGAAGATTTGATCCAGAATTTCAAAAATTTGGAGATTAAAAATGATAGTGAAAATGAATACTTTGAAGATGATAACTGCAAGCAGAAACTCATTTCACAAGCATTAGATCAGAATCTCAACAATAGGTATCAGAATCATAACAGTTGGAAGTTCAGATCTGATAATCCCGAGGAACAAATTATTGGAAATATATCTAAAGGGGTACAAACTAGAAGCAAAGCACAAGATATCTGCAATTTTTGTGCATTTGTATCAGAAATAGAGCCAAAATCAGTAGATGAAGCATGTAAGGATACCTACTAGACAATGACTATGTAGGAAGAATTAAATCAGTTCCAGAAAAACAATGTTTGGGAACTAGTAGAAAAACCTGCAGGAAAATCCATCATTAGAACTAAATGGATTTTCAAAAACAAATTAGATGAAGAAGGTAACATTCTCAAAAATAAAGCTCGATTAGTTGCACAAGGCTACAATCAGCAGGAAGGTATTGACTATGAAGAAACTTTTACTCCTGTAGCCAGGATTGAAGCTATCAGAATGTTGCTTGCTTTTGCAAGTAGTATGAAGATAAGATTGTTTTAGATGGATGTAAAAAATGCTTTCTTAAATGGAGAAATTCAGGAAGAAGTGTTTGTTAAACAACCTCCTAGATTTGAAGATGAATTCAAGCCGGATCATGTCTACAAACTAAGAAAGGCTCTATATGGTTTGAAATAGGCACCTAGAGCTTGGTATGAGAAATTGAAAAAGTTTTTAACTGAAAACAATTTTTCTATAGGCAAAGTGGACAACAATTTGTTTATCAAAACTTTTGATGTGCATATTTTGATTGTATAGATATATGTTGATGATATAGTTTTTGGAGCTACTTCAGAAGATCTCTGTTATGAATTTCAGAATTTGATGAAAAATAAATTCAAAATGAGCATGATGGGAGAATTGAAGTTTTTCTTGGGATTATAGATTCATCAAGTGCATAATGGCACTTTTGTCAACCAAGAAAAATACTGCAAAGAGATGTTGAAAAAATTTGGTTATGAAAACATCAAACCTGCAAATACTCCAATGAGTTCAAGCATTAAACTGGAAATGGATGATTCAAGTGTTGCAATGGATCAAAAGCAATATAGAGGTATGATAGGATCCCTATTATACCTTTCAGCTATCAGGCCAGATATTATGTTCAGTGTATGCTTGTGTGCTAGATTTCAAGCATCACCAAAGGAATCGCACTTGAAATCAGTCAAAAGGATTTTCAGATATCTACAAGGAACAAAAGATTTCAGACTATTCTACTCAGCTGACAGTAATCTGATTTTAACTAGCTATAGTGATGTAGATTATGCAGGCAACATATCTGACAGAAAAAGCACTAGTAGTACTTATCAATTACTTGGAAATTCTTTAATCTCCTAGTTCAGTAGGAAACAAAATTGTATAGATTTATCTACTACTGAAGTTGAGTATATTACAGTAGGATTGTGTTGTGCTCAAATCCTTTGGATGCAACAAACTCTAATAGATTACAGACTGAAAATTCAAAATTCATTCATATTTTGTGATAACAGTAGTGCAATCAGTCTATCTAAGAATATAGTACTTCATTCCAAAGCCAAGCATATCGAGATCAAACATCACTTTCTAAGAGATCATGTGGAAAAAGGGAACAACTCACTTAAGTTTGTGCCAATAGAAAATCAATTTGCAGATATTTTCACCAAACCTTTAAATGAATCAACTTTTAATCATATTAGAAGAAATCTAGGCATATGTTCTTTACTAGACCTTTAAATATTTTTTCTTCATCAAGCTCACCATATGGGAGCTTGTTTTCTGCTAACTTACTCGTGCAAGATATATTCAATATCAATTTTACAGTCCTCACCTTTTTATATAATGACAAAAAGGGAGAGAAGAATTTGGAAATTAGTGAAGTATATGGTCACTTACAGTATTTCCAGCAAGAACTAAAAGAGAATTATTAAAAGGTGAAGAAAATATCAGCACACAGATAAGGGGAAACGATAGCACAAAGTTAGGGGGAGGAATCCCTCCACGTCAGTATAGTCTTGATAAATTCTTGTCTTATTTAGTTCTCTATGTGACTGAATGTATAGAAATACTCTAGAGAGTGAAATACATGTAAATAAATGTAAAGGTTTTTGAATTTCCTCAGATCTAAAATAAATTGAATTTCCTTGAATTTGTATTATTCTATACAAAGAAGTTGATACTTGAAGCCTTGATTCAGAATTTAATTCATCTTTAGGAATCTCTTCTTCAAAATGAATGTCATCGTGTTCCTCTGTCAAAAGATTTTCTTGAAGCTACTTAGGTAAGCTTGATTCTTCAACTTCAACAAGGTGAGGAACACTTGCAATATGCGTTACATCCATTTGTTCAGTTTCTATAAAGTGTTTAGAGTTCAAATTTTCCACAAATTCAACAACGTGTGTATTTGTTTGTAATTCTTTAGTTTCTACAACAGATATTTCCATTTAGATATGCTGTGAATTCCTAGACTCTAGTTCTATAGATTCTAAAGTAAGCTAACCAACATTAAGCTCTTCTAGAGTCTTATCTTTTTCAATAATTGCTACTCTAGACAATCCAACCTCTGAACTAGTTACTGCCTCAATATTTTCAAGTACATTTGCAATAACTTGTTTAATATCAATTACCTGATGCTCTAATTGTTCAATTTCCTTATCATCAGGGCTTAAGATAATAGAAAAACTTGAACTCATCTGTTTCATTGATTTTATTTCAATTTTTCTAAAAAGAGTGAATAAAGTCTCATCATCATCATCAGTTTCAATGTATTATGAACTAATGAGCTTATCAGATGCACTGTAAGGTACAATGCCTAAACATACATTGTCTGTTGGAATTAAATCCTCATTTGATTTTTCTTTTCCAACAATATTTGTTTCCTTAGAAATAAATTTTTTGACTCTTCGTCTCTTGTAACAAGTCAGTTGTTCTTCTACTATTGTTGTTGTTTTCTTCTAAATATGTTCCATAAACGTTTTCTATTTTAATTCTTCAAAGGCACTTTCTATAGCTATTGCCTTTCGAAGACTGTCAACTTTTCTCTAATCAACAACAATATTTGTCTATTTCTCTTTTGAATATAAAGGTGTAGGTATAGCAGATTCATGTTGTTCCTCAAATGGTTGTAGTCATGTACCATTGATAGGGGTTTGAGGATTTCTATTGGAAGAACCTACTCCTTTTTCTAAATATTTAGCATATTGTTCCAAAAATGCTATCTCCCCACATTTCATGCGATATTCTCTCTCATATTTACTTCTTATTCCCATATATTGTATACTAGCAATAGTATTTTGAAGTTCTTGTCTAACTTCATCAAGTATTTCTTCAGAAAAGAAATAGTCACAATATATTTGAGCTAACATTTTGTCAACTTGCAAAATTTTCTTAAACCACGCTCGTGGAACGTCATCTACATCTATTTCTTTGCCTTTTGCATTTCCTTTGCCTCTTCCTTTTCCTCTACCATGCCCTTTGTTGAACTTGGAAAACATCGTCACAGGTTCTAGCAGGAACAAGCAGGAAAGATGTTTAGAAAGATATTTACGAGATAACCTAAGTTTTCATGTAATAAGTGTTTAAATAGGGTTTCTATAGAATAACTTAACGAGTCTATTATTCAGGTTTGAGTTTTAAATGAATATTGAATAAAGTTTATTCAATTGAGATACCTGAAATATTTAAGTATAACTTGTTGAGTTATCTAACATAACGAGTAAAACACTGTCTAGAGGTAGTTTTACACGTTACTTGTCTTGGTATTATTAACTTCTATTTTTAAACTTGTTTGGTTGTGAAAAGTTAAATCTTAAACTTGCTTATATCAATAATTTCTTTTAGAAGTAAACAAACTGAAAGGACCTCTACATTTTGATAATGCAAAAATCAATGTAAGGTTTTGAATTGTATTTATCAGGATTAGTCTATATAGCAAAAAGATCAGAAAACAGACAAATCGAAGTAGCAAATAGGTTGTAGTAAATCTCAGAATGTACTGCCATAGATAATCGGATAGTTAAGAAGGATTGAATGATCGGATAGTTAAGGAGTTAACTATCCGAAAGCTTAAAGGACTTTTCGAGGAGTTACAGGTATAACTATCTGAAAGTTAAGTCATTCAATTAATCACGTGCGGAAATACAGAATGGAAGCTTAAAGGACTTGTCGGAGAGTTAGATAACTATCCGAGTTTTCTTTTCGAAGAGTTAGATAACTATTCGAGTTTTTCGGTGAGTTACAGGTATAACTTTCCAGAACTTAAGTCATCCTATTATGCACGTGCAGAATGGAGAAGCTGACAATCAAAAGCTTAAAGGAAAAATCGGAGAGTTAGATAACTATCCGAAATCTCAAAGAGAGTTTCGGTGAGTTACAGTTTAACTATTTGAAACTTAAGTCATTGAATTTCCCACTTGCAGAATTCCAGAGAGAAGCTCAAATAAGTTTTCGGAGAGTTAAAAAGATAACTATCCAAAACTTAAGTCATTGAATTTCCCACGTGCAGAATTTCAGATAAAAGCTCAAATAAGTTTTCGAAGAGTTAGAAAGATAACTATCTGAAATCCTGAAGCGTTTCGGTGAGTTACAGGGATAACCATTCGAAACATAAGTCAGTCTTTTATGCACGTGCTGAATTAAAGCAATTGAAAAGTTAACGGAGGGTTACTGTAGCCAACTATCCGACAGTTACATAATTGTTCGGTAAGTTACAGTTATAAGTATCTGATTGAATGACAGCTCGCAGTATATATTCTAGAATCCTACATGGCAAAAAGGTTTAAGTGATCTTTCGGTGAGTTAAAAATATTCTTCGGGGAGTTACACAGCTAACTATCTGAAAGGCTAAGAAAATCGGAAGGACATCTTGAAATAACTTTCTGAATGGTAACTTACCGTATTTGGGACTGAAGTGTAATCAAGTACAACAAAATACATCCGTTGGAAGAAAATATGATCGTTACACATGTTTGGTATATATACAAGATACAGACAATGGATTTAGATAGCTTTTTCTCATATACATACTTACACCAAGCTCAACAGAAGAAAAGCTTTAGAGATCAAATCATCTTCAACATTTACAGACTGAATTTCAGAAGCTCATCACACACTCAACTCTATTGCTCACAAGCTAGTGTTTACTGAAGTACACGGATCAAAACTTCAGAGAAAGGATTGATTGAAGCTTCGACAAGGAAGCTCAAGTTAATGGTTGGTTGGTTCTTGCTTAAACCTTAAAGCAAGTGATTATAAGTTTGCAAGAGTTTAGTGAAGCCCAAGTATCCCTTGGGAGTGGACTAACCGTTAGTGGTGAACCACCTAAAATCTCTGTGTGAATTCTTTTATTGTGTGCTTGCTATCTCTTTACATTAAACTACTTCTAAAAGGTTAAGAAACGAATTATTACCATTCACCCCCCCTCTAGTAAGCCTTAAGGTCCTAACAATTGGTATCAAAGCAAGGTTGATCTTGTCAATAGATTTAACCACCTGAGATTATGGCTTTCCACACTGTAGAGGGTCAGAATATCCATCGACCTCCCCTCTTTGATGGTAGCAATTATAGCTACTAGAAAAATAGGATGGAGTGCTTTCTCAGGAGTACAGATGTGAAACTTTGGAGAATGGTTGTACATGGTACACCAACTCCAATTAGTCATGAAAGTGACTAGACTGAGGAGGATGAAAGAATCATCCAGATGGATGCTCGTGGGCTTAATTCCATTTACTGTGCACTAACTAGTGAACAATATAATAAAATATCTGCTTGTAAATTTTCCCATGAAGCTTGGAAGATCCTTCAAATTACATATGAAGGAACTAGCCAAGTTAAAGATACTAAAATTAGCATTTTGTTAAGAAAATATGAATTATTCAAAATGATTGAAAAAGAAAGTATCACTGAAATGTTTTCTAGATTTACAGAAATTGTGAATAAACTAAGAGGCTTTGGGAGGAGTTTTTCTAATTGTGAACAGGTACAAAAGATCTTAAGGAGCTTGACAATCGAATGGAAGTAGAAGTCTACTTCCATACAGGATTCAAAGGATCTGAATAACTATTTAGTTGAAGATCTATTGGGAAACCTTCTAGCCCATGAAGTCCAAATGAAGGAATGGAAAGAAGAAGGAGTCACTGAAAGAAAAGCAGAAAAAAAGAAAGAACTAGTTTTTCCCTCAATAGAAGATCAACTAAGCTCAGATGAGGATGAAGTATTACTACTGGCCAGGAACTTCAAAAGGATGATGAGACAAGGAGGCAAAGCCAGCTCCTCAAAACCAAAAGTCCCTATATGCTACAAGTGCAAGAAACTGGGACACATTCAACTTTACTGTCCTTTTCAATAGGAGGACAAACAAAAATGGAAAAGGAAGAATAAGAAGAAAATGGCCTTGAAAGCCACTTGGGATGACAGCAGTTCATCTAGCAGCTTATCAGACTCAAATGAGGAGGCATTTACAAATGTGTGCTTTGCTGCACAAGAGGTATGCTCTACATCTCCCTATTACTCAGAAAAAGAAAATGATGATGTAGATATAGATAGTCTTCTCTATACAGTAGATAACTTATATGTAAAATGTAAGAAGTACAAGAAAGAATTAAAGAGTTTAAATTCCTATCTAGAAGATGTTTTTGCTGAACTAGAAAAAGCCCTAGTTGATAATAGGGAATTAAAAACTAAAATGGATAGCTATAGTTGTAAAAATTTTGATTTGAAAGAAGAAAATAAAAACTTGTAATCTGAAGTTACTAATTTAAAGAAAACTATATGTAAATTTACTAAGGGTGAAAATAGTTTAAACAAAATCATAGAATCTCAAAGAATAGGAAGAAGTAAATTTGGCCTAAGGTATGTTGTACCACAGGAAACCCCTTACTATAGTGGAAAAATTAGATCTTACAAAGATGACACAACTGTGTTTGTCATTAAGAAGAGATCTACGCCTATATGGCTACCAAAAGGCAACAGTTTTAGTATATAGAGGACTAACAGTGATGGACCCAAGAAGATATGCGTACTAAAAGTCCTAATTTCAACATGACTTGTAGGACTACATGGACAAGAAAGCTCAAACGTCCAAGTGGATTATTGACAGTGGTTGCTCAAAGCATATGACAGGTAAGAAAAGACTTTTGGAATCTGTTAAATCAATAAATTCAGTATTTGTTAAGTTTGGTAATAATGAAAAATGTAGAATTACTGCCATAGGAAATGTTGCATCTGAAAATGGAAAAATAGAAAATGTCTTACATGTAAATGGTTTAAAATAGAATCTACTAAGTGTAGGTCAATTATGTGACAAAGGTTACAATATACTTTTTACTGTAGAAAATTGTTTTATATTACAACAGGATACACATGAAATCAAATTTACAAGATATAGAAATAATTCAATTTATACTTTGGAATTTCCATGTGATATTATATCTAGTGATGCATGTTTAGTTGATTCTAATGAAGATGAATGATTATGGCATAAAAGATTAAATCATGCAAACATGAGACTTATAAGAAAATTGACCAAACATGATCTTGTTAGAGGTGTGCCTAAGCTCAAATTCAAGAGAGATAAATTGTGTAGTGACTGTACAATTGGAAAACAAAAGAAATCAGCACACAAGAGCATTGAAGACATTGCCACACGTCAACCATTGGATCTATTGCATATGGACCTGTTTGGTCCTACATAGATAGCAAGTTTAGGAGGAAGAAAATATACCTTAGTGGTAGTTGATGATTATACAAGATTCACTTGGGTTATTTTCTTAACATACAAGAATGAAGCCTGTGATGAATTCAAACATCTCTGTATTAGAATTCAAAATGAAAAAGAATCAACCGTGAAGAAGATCAGAAGTGATCATGGAGGTGAATTTGAAAATTCAAAATTTGAAGAATTATACAATTCTTTTGGCATACTACATGAATTCTCATGTCCAAGAACTCCTACTTAGAATGGAGTTGTAGAGAAGAAGAATAGATTAGTACAAGAAATGGCAAGGACAATTCTTAATGCATCTGATCTACCAAAGTCTCTATGGGCTGAAGCTGTAAATACTACATGTTATTCTATAAATAGAACTCACCTTAGACCTATCCTACATAAGACACCTTTTGAACTATGGTATGGTAAAATACCAAATGTTGGATATTTTAAGGTCTTTAGATCAAGATGTTTTGTGCTTAATACTAAGGATCAAAAGGACAAAGTTGATGCAAAATCTGATCCTACTTTATTTGTTGGATACTCTTCAAGAAGCAAGGCCTACAGGGTCTTTTTTGAACATGAAAGAAGAGTAGAAAAGTCAATAAACATATTCTTTGATGAAGACATGGTAGGAAAATTGAAGAGGTTAACAATAGATAGTGAAAGTGAAAGTGAATTAATAAATCAGAAAATTCCTCAGAAAAAAGATAGTTCAACACTGCCTACACCTACTAAGACAAAAAAAGCATGGAAGACAAAGTCTGAACATCCCATTGGACAAATTATTGGGAATATAAATCAAGGTGTTCAAACAAGAAGAAAAATTCAAAATATTTGTAATTATTGTGCTTTTGTGTTTGAACTTGAACCTTCAACAATTGAAGATGCCTACAATGATGAATACTAGATCATGGCCATGCAAGAGGAACTAAATCAGTTCAAGAAAAATGAAGTCTGGAACTTGATTGAACGGCCCATCGAAAAATCAATTATTGGTACTAAATGGGTGTTTAAGAACAAACTTGATAATAATGGTAGTATTATCAGAAATAAAGCTAGACTTGTTGCTCAGGGATACAACCAATAGGAAGGAATCGACTATGAAGAAACCTTTGCACTTGTTGCAAGACTTGAAGCAATTAGAATGTTACTTGCCTTTGCAAGTAGTATGAAAATCAAGCTTTATCAGATGGATGTTAAAAGTGCATTTCTTAATGGCATTCTGCAAGAAGAAGTATATGTAGAACAGCCACCAGGTTTTGAAGATGAAGAAAATCCAAACCATGTATACAAACTGAAGAAAACTCTATATCGTTTGAAGCAAGCACCACATGCATGGTATGATAAACTGAAGAGTTTCCTTCTTGAGAATCAGTTTAACATAGGAACTGCAGACAACACCTTATTCATCAAATCTGAAAGTTCTCATATGTTGATTATTCAAATCTACTTGGATGATATCATTTTTGGTGCCACACATGAGAAACTATGTCATGATTTTCAAATCTTAATGAAGAATGAATTTGAGATGAGTCTTATGGGAGAATTAAAATTCTTTCTAGGATTACAAATTCATCAACTTCAGCATGGCATTTTCCTGAATCAAGAAAAATTTTGCAAAGAGATTCTCTTAAAATTTGGTATGGATAAATCCAAAGCAGTAGGTACTCCCATGAACTCAAATGAAAAACTTGATAAGGACATTTCTAGCATTCCAGTAGATCAAAAGAAATACAAAGGCATGATTGGATCACTTCTGTATCTAACAGCCAGTAGACCAGATATAATGTTTAGTGTTTATGCTTGTGCAAGATATCAAGCCTCTCCAAAAGCATCACACTTAAAAGCAGTTAAATGTATATTTAAATATCAACAAGGTACTAAAGACTTTGGCTTATTTTATTCTTCACAGAATCAATTGATATTAGTAGGATATAGTGATGCAAATTATGCAGGATGCAAATCAGATTGAAAAAGCACTAGTGAGACATGTCAATTGCTTAGTCATTCACTCGTTTCTTGGTTCAACAGGAAACAAAACTCTATAGCTCTATCCACCATTGAAGCTAAATATATGGCAGCAGGCCTATGTTGTGCACAGATCTTATGAATGCAACAAACTCTGGCAGATTATAAGCTAAATTTTCAGAATACCATTATTTACTATGATTGCAGTAGTGCCATCAATCTCTCCAAAAATACAGTTCTACACTCTAGAGCAAAACATATCGAGATTAGGCACCACCTTTTAAGAGACCATGTTGAAAAAGGTCATATTTCCTTAGAATATGTCTCTACTAAAGAACAACTTGAAGATATCTTCACTAAACCATTATCTGAATCTGCATTTAATCATATTAGACGAAATTGAGGGATTTGTTCTTTATATGATTTATAATTTCATATCTCTACTCTCCAAGCTCACAACTAGGAGCTTGTTCTACTAACATCTCTGTTTTGCAGCAACTTAGACATTTTGATACTCAGCTATAATTGCTCCACCAACTCAGTGTTGAGCTATATTTTTAGCTCAAGCTTTACTGCAAGTGCATAGTTCTTTTGGTGTACATGGCAAATACAGGTCATTCTTCCACAAGGATTGTGTTTATGACTTAATCAACTATTACTCAACTTGTTCTTCAAGCTCTTAGGTATACTTCAGTAAATTAATGACATGTGAATGTAGAATAATCAAAATTAACACAAGCTCACAAATCATGAAATTTCAAGGCAATGTATTGTGGAAAATGGTGATGTGAATCAATTTCTTTACTTGTAAATCTATCAACTCATTCAATTATAACATGCACACAAGTTCCACGTGATTTCAGAAGTGATATCAATGCATCAATATTGAGGAAAGAAAAATAAAACAAGAAGGTTCAATAGACTATACTACTCTATTCTAATTTATACTAAATGCATGCAACTATGCTATTTGCTAATCTAGCTAAACTATACTATACTACTTGGATTAGAAATTCTTTTTGGAGATTGATTAGGACAAAATGTGATCAATATAAGATATAACAAACTCAATTAACTACTGAAATTAAAATTAACAACTAGATATAAGTGATAGGTTCTTCATTCAAATGAACATCAACACTTATTTTCTTCTTCTTTCAATTCACACCTTCTTCTCAAATGCGCCAAGCCACCATTGGTGAGTGTCATTCACTCGTGTGAAAGCCTCACCAACAGCCCCAACAATACATGTGAATAGAGGATGCAAATTAGAAGTTGAAAAGAAGAATTAAACATTCATATACATTCATTGAACTCTATCTAGCTAAGAAGACATATAATTGAGATGTTCACCACCATTTCTCATCAATTCTTCCTTCTATACAAGAAAATAATAAACTCTAAGAGTTGTCACTACCTTAGGAGCTTCTTATCTTCTTCTCTAGAGCTTTGAATTCAATGGAACTTGGCAGCAAATCCACCTCCAAGCTTGGACGTCTTCTCCTTAGCCCTTGGAATGGTGAATAGCATGAATGGATGGTCTCTTTTTGGAAGCACAAGCCTCACCTCCAAGCTTCTTCTCCTCCTTCTTTCTCTCGTTGGAAACACCAAGTTGTTGGCCGAAATTCCTCTCCCCTTGTATTTATGTTGTTTTGTCTTCTCTCTCTTTGATGTGGCACCTTGGCTTTATCACCAAGCCAATAGGATGCCATAGATCTAGGAGGGCCAATAAGGTGTTGGCATGCCCTCTTCTTTAAAGTTTAGTCCACCAACTTTTGATTCTTTACATCTTCTTTTGGTCTTTTGCATTAAGCTCCTTCCATATGTGTGTTACCTACAATTAATGAAAATTGAACTCCAAGAGACGTTAGCCAACATAGGGCATTCAAAATAAAATCAATGTGTTCCATGTAAAATTATATTCAATGGGGGATGCACTTGTTAATTAAATTTCTATATTGCATTATATTTCAAGACTTATATTACCCATAATTAATATCATTTATCCACCATAGATAGATAATATCATGCAAAATTACTTATAAAATTCATTAAAAATGGGTAAAATTAAAGCTTGAACACTTAGTATCTGTCTTCTCACTTCTTTTTGACAATTGGCAAAAAAGGGGGAGAAATATCATATTTTAGTAAGCAAAGCTGCAGTAAAGTAGGGGGAGAAATATCTCTGTATTCCTCGTGTGTTTTTCTTGTATAGATATATAGGGAGAGAAATACATGTAATACATTGTAAGGTTTTTGCCATTATCAAAAGGGGGGAGATTGAAAGGACCTCTAGATTTTGATAATGCAAAAATCAATGTAAGGTTTTGAATTGTATTTATCAGGATTAGTCTGTACAGCAAAAAGATCAGAAGACAGACAAATCAAAGCAGCAAACAGGTTGTAGTAAATCTCAAAATGTGCTACCACAGATAATCGGACAGTTAAGAAGGATTGAATGATCGGATAGTTAAGGAGTTAACTATCTGGAAGCTTAAAGGACTTTTCGGAGAGTTACAGGTATAACTATCCGAAAGTTATGTCATTCAATTAATCACGTGCAGAAATACAGAACGGAAGCTTAAAGGTCTTGTTAGAGAGTGAGATAACTATCCGAGTTTTCTTTTTAGAGAGTTAGATAACTATTCGAGTTTTTTGGTGAGTTACAGGTATAACTTTCTGGAACTTAAGTCATCCTATTACGCATGTGCAGAATGGAGAAGTCGGTAGTCAAAAGCTTAAAGGAAAAATCAGAGAGTTAGATAACTATCCGAAATCTCAAAGAGAGTTTCGGTGAGTTGTAGTTTAATTATCCGAAACTTAAGTCACTGAATTTCCCACGTGCAGAATTCCAGAGAGAAGCTCAAATAAGTTTTCGGAGAGTTAAAAAGATAACTATTTGAACATTCAAGAGAGTTTCAGTGAGTTACAGTTTAACTATCCGAAACTTAAGTCATTGAATTTCCCACTTGCAAAATTCCAGATAAAAGCTCAAATAAGTTTTTGGAGAGTTAGAAAGATAACTATCCAAAATCCTGAAGCGTTTCGGTGAGTTACAAGGATAACCATCCGAAACTTAAGTCAGTCTTTTATGCACGTGCTGAATTAAAGCAATCGGAAAGTTAACGGAGGGTTATTGTAGCCAACTATCCAACAATTACATAACTGTTCGGTAAGTTACGTTATATGTATCTGATTGAATGACAGCTCGTAGTATATATTATGGAATCCTACATGGAAGAAAGGTTTAAGTGATCTTTCGGTGAGTTACAGATATTCTTCGAAGAGTTACACAGCTAATTATCCGAAAGGTTAAGAAAATCGGAAGGACATCTTGAAATAATTTTCTAAACGGTAACTTACCGTATTTGGGACTGAAGTCTAATCAAGTATAGTAGAATACATCCGTTAGAAGAAAATATGATCGTTACACATGTTTGGTATATATACAAGATACAGACAACAGATTTAGATAGTTTTTGCTCATATACATACTTACACCAAGCTTAATAGAAGAAAAGCTTTAGAGATCAAATCATCTTCAACATTTACAGATTGAATTTCAGAAGCTCATCACGGACTCAACTCTGTTGCTCACAAGCTAGTGTTTACTAAAGTACACGGATCAAAACTTTAGAGAAAGGATTGATTGAAGCTTCGACAAGGAAGCTCAAGTGAATGGTTGGTTGGTTCTTGCTTAAACCTTAAAGCAAGTGATTGTAAGTTTGCAAGAGTTTAGTGAAGCCCAAGTATCCCTTGGGGGTGGACTAGCCGTTAGTGGTGAACAACCTAAAATGTCTGTGTGAATTCTTTTATTGTGTGCTTGCTATCTCTTTACATTAAACTACTTCTAAAAGGTTAAGAAATGAATTATTACCATTCACCCCCTCTAGTAAGCCTTAAGGTCCTAACACAAACAACTTTTCACACAAATTAGATATTAATTCCAATTTGTGCTTTAACTGTAAGTGCACAATGTATATTGTATTTGTGTGCAAGTACAGGTCGATCCCACATAGATTGAGTAAGAATTGTGTACTATTTTGATTTTTTTGTTAGACTTTATATGTTTTCAGTTAAGCACTCTGTTGAGTTAAGGTTAACACAATGGACTTAGTTCATGGAGTTATGGTTATCTCAACGGACTGACTTCGTGGACTTAAGTTAACTCCACGAGCCTATCTTTCTAGTTAAATACTACTATTTATAAAGGAATTCGGCCAACCATTGGGTGGTTCCACAAATTGTAAATAACATCAATTAAGCTCTTTAATGTTAGTTAATATTAGATTTATCATTAAGCAACACTAACATTCAGATATTTCAAACATTAATCATTAAAATCTTTAAGTTTCTGGAACGAATCAATTTCAGTAAACAATAAAACTATTTTCTATTTTCTAAATCAAACAAACATAAAACATTCACAATACTGACAATGATAACATTAATCACGATACAAAACAAATAATACAACACTTCAATGCTAAATGTAAACATAGATAATTTGTTGTTTTTGGTATTTTTGTTTTGATATGTTCCTAAAGATGAATGAAAGGTGAAATGTAAAAATCTCTATCGATAGTAAAAACTTACGTCACTACATGCGACACAATTATACCACTAAAAACTTAATCACTTACAATCCTACCTCCTCTCCCTATAGAATCGTGAATCTAGAATTGTAAGATGATCTCTATTTTGAATGAAAAAGTGCATAATATTAAGGGTTAAATGATGGTTAATTGCATAATATTTAGATTATCATATGAGAATTAAGCCATTATGTTATAATTGCATTGTTATATGCTTTAATGAAAGAATCTACATAATTTCAAGGAATTAACGTTAATTAAGTACATTTTTGAACTATCGATGAATTGTAGGTTGGAAATTCTATTATTTCGGAGAGTTATATTGGATATACTGGACAATTATGTTTTAAATGCTTAAAGAATATTTTATTATTTCCTAGAGTACGTGTGTTGAAACCTTAATGCATGACTTAAGTGAATTTTTAGTAAGTTATCTGTTAACTATCCAAAATGCATCTGAGCATCGGATAGTTAAGGTTTGTAAGTCTCCAAATTATCTGAACTCGTATAGTTAAGTTATTTGCACGTGTGTTTTTAATGTTTTAAGTTGTCACGTGTTTTCCATGTGCATTTGGTAATGAAAATCGAAGAGTTAAATAACTGTTCGAGTATTTTATACACATGGATAGATAACTGTTGGAGTTTTATAAAATGACTAATGAATAGATAAGTTTTCTATGTTAGTCATATCTCAGGAGATCGTAAAGCTTCTAACCTTGGTTACGGGTTGATGCCAGTATGCTGAATAGGAGATCATCTTGCAATTTTGGACTCGCAATTCTATCGGGAGAGGAGGTAAGATTGTAAGTGATTAAGTTTTCAATGGTGTAATCGTGTCACATGTAGTGACAGAAGTTTTTACTATCGATAGAGATTTTTACATTTCACCTTTCATTCACCTTTAGGAACATATCAAAACAAAAATACCAAAAACAACAACTTATCTGTGTTTACATTTAGTATTTAAGTGTTGTATTGTTTGTTTTGTATCGTGATTAATGTTATCATTGTCAATATTGTGAATGTTTTTATGTTTGTTTGATTCAAAAAATACAAAATAGTTTTACAGTTTACTGAAATTGATTCGTTCTAGATACTTAAAGATTTTAATAGTTACTGTTTGAAATATTTGAATGTTAGTGTTGGTTAATGATAAATCTAATATTAATTAAAGTTGAAGAACTTAATTGATGTTATTTACAATCTATGGAATCGCCCAATGGTTGAATGAAGTCCTCTGTAAATAGTAGTATTTAACTAGAAAGATAGGCTTGTGGAGTTAACTGTAAGTCCACGAGGTTAGTCCGTTGAGTTAACTGTAAGTCCACGAGGTTAGTTCGTTGAGTTAACCATAACTCCAAAAACTAAGTCCGTTGTGTTAACTGTAACTCAACGAAGTGCTTACTGAACATATAAATTCCAATATAAAAATCAAAACAATACACAATTCTTACTCAATCTTTGTGGGATCGACCTGTACTTGCACACAAATACAATATACACTGTGCACTTGCAGTTAAAATACAAATTGGAATTAATATCTAATTTGTATGAAAAGTTGTTTGTTTACTTCTAAAAGTAATTATTGATATAAGCATAAAGACAAATTAAATAAGTTTAAAAGCAGAAGTTAACAACCCCAAACAAATCTTCTAGCACCGTTGCTAGGGATTGAGAAGCTAAGCAACTATGAGTGCTGTTTTGTTTTAATAGCAAGAGGAGTGTTGTGTGTTTTATTCTATAATTGAGAATATGGCATATGCTTATGCTCAAAGATTTCTGAAACCTGTAGTTAGCATATATGAATTCTGCAATTTGGAAGGTCACGACATCTCTGATTGTTTGAAACTAAGGCGATTGTAGATGGTTAGATCACATGAACAACAAATGAATTATCTTCAATATAATAGAGCTAAGTATGAGAATCCTATAGTTTACCCAACTGATGGTCAACTTAGAATGTGTAATATGTTGAGAGACAAGGAAATGTGGGATAGGTATGATAGACTAGAGCGTAGCTTAGAGCAAAACATGAACAATATATGTGTCAGCAACAAGAAGTCAACCAATTAAACTATAGGGAAGAATATTCAGAACCTAAAATTGATGTCATTTACAAAACTAAAAAAACCATAATGAAAATTGATCAAAAATTGAATGTAATGAGATTAGATAATCTGGAAAGAAAATTAAAAGCATTGGATGAATTTAAAATGAAATTACAAGTTATGTAACAAGAAAACACAAATGAAAACTTTAATGTTACAGAAGTGCATAATTTGCAAGACATATAGATAAAAGAAAATACTAATGCAATAGAATTTAAAGAATGCAATTTAAAACTAAAAACAGTTGAAGATCATAATCACGAACATGATATACAAGAACATCATAAAAGTAACAAAAATCTAGAAGATGTATGTATAACATTAAGATCTGGAACTAATATACCACCAAGAATTCAAAAAGAAAATAACATGAAGGTGGATAAGAGCAAAAATCAAAATGATAATGAAAATGTAATATCTGAAAACATAGAAATCAACGAAGAAAAATCTAAATCTGAAAATGAGACTAGAAATGATCAAACAAATCAAATGAAAGAAAAAGAATCTTGTAAATCACAATCATTAGCACCCTATCTTGAAAGTTCACAACAAACATTTCTTGAAAAACAAGAAAAAATTAGAGAAATTTTTGAAAAGGTACAAGTTAACATTCATTTGTTAAACTTATTGCAGAAAATGCCACCTTGTGCTAAATTTCTTAAGGATTGGTATACTAAGAAAAGAGAGTGAAAAGTTTTAAGGAATGTCTTTTTAGTTGAGCAAAGTAGTTTCATATTTTTGCCACAAATTCCTAAAAAGTTATCTGATCCTGGAATTCCTATTATATCATGCACCATAGGAAATATTATTCTAGAAAGAATCTTAATAGATCTAGGTGCAGGTATAAATGTTATGCCAAGTGATATATTTGCATCCTTAGGATTAGAAGGCTTAATCCCTACTAGGACTGTTATTCAATTAGTTGATAGAAGTATAAGATACCTTAGAAGAAAAATAGAGGATGTCTTAATTAAAATCAAAAACTTCATATATCCTATTGATATTGTAATTTTCGATTCCCAACAAATTAAGCATAAAAATCGTGATACATCTTTAATCTTAGGATGGTCATTCTTAGCAACATCAAGGGTTGTTATAAATTGTAAAACTGGAGTAATGAAGTTAGCATATGGTAATGAGGATACTCAATTAAACATTTTCAAATCAAAAAAGTTTGAGGAGTTAGAAATGTCCTTACATACTATAGACTTTTTAGAGGATGAAGGAGATATGCTGGATGATGTGATTCAAGAAGAATTAAATAGGCAACTCAATTCTGAAAATTTAGAAAAAAGTGAAAGCATAAATATAGAAGGAGATCAAGAAGAGATTAATATAGAAAATGATGATGTTCAATTAGGAGCTCTAGCTTCTGATGGCAATGCAACTTTATGCTATCACCACATATATTTAGAAGAGAATGCTAAACCTGTTAGAATTCTTGAGAGGAGATTAAATCCAAACCTTAAAAAGTAATCAAAAAGGAAATAGTGACATGGTTAGATAATGACATAATTTATTCGATTTTTGATAGCTCATGGGTTAGTCCAATCCATGTAGTTCCTAAGAAATCAGGATTAACAGTTAGTAGGAATGAAAGTTAGGACTTGATACCTACTAGAATTCAATTAGGTTGGAGAGTGTGTATAAACTATAGAAAGCTAAATGTTGTGACTAGGAAAGATCATTTTCCCTTACCTTTTATAGATCAAATGCTAGAGAAATTAATAGGGCAAGAATATTTTTGTTTCCTAGACGAGTATTCAGGATATAACCAAGTTCTAGTAGCATTAGAGGATCAAGAGAAAACAACTTTCACCTGTCCTAATGGAACTTATGCTTTTAAGAGAATGCCATTCGGATTATGCAATGCACCAACCACTTTTCAAAGGTGTATGCAAGGCATATTCATTGGAATGACTGAAGATTTATTAGAAATATTTATGGATGATTTTACTATTTATGGAACTTCATATGAAGTGTGTTTAAACAATTTAGACCAAGTATTAAAATGCTATGTGAAAAAAAGTATTGTTCTAAATTGGGAAAAATGTCACTTCATGGTTAAACAAGGAATAATCTTGGGACATGTTGTTTCAAAGAAAGGGTTGGAAGTAGATAAAACTAAAATAGAAGTAATTTCTAATCTACTAGAACCTAAATCAGTAAAAGATATTAAATCATTTCTAGGACATGCTGAATTTTATAGAAGATTTATTAAAGATTTTAGCAAAATAGCTAGACCTTTAACTAATCTATTAAAAGATGTCCCATTTAACTTTGATAAAAATTGCAAAGAAGCATTTTTCAAGCTTAAAACTTGCTTAATTTCAACTCTTATAATACAAGTACCTGATTAGAGCCATCCATTTGAATTAATGTGCGATGCATCTGATTTTGCTATAGGAGTAGTGTTGGGACAGAAGATAGAAAAATCTCCTAGAGCGATTCATTATGCAAGCAAAACCTTAAATGATGCTCAAGTTAATTATACAATTACTGAAAAAGAGCTTTTAGTTGTTGTGTTTGCCTTAGAAAAGTTTAGATCATATCTGATTGGAGCTAAAGTGATAGTATACATAGATCATTCAGCTTTAAAACACCTAATAGCAAAGAAAGAGATTAAACCTAGATTGATCCGATGGATATTATTATTACAAGAATTTGATCTAGAAATTAAAGATAAAAAAGGTTGTGAGAATGTAGTAGTAGGTCATTTATCAAGATTACAAATAGTAAAATCAAATATTGAAATTAAGGATAATTTTCCTGATGAACAATTAATGACCATCAACACAATGCCTTGGTATGCAGACATAGTTAATTACTTAGTTACAAGTTTAACACCTAAGGATTGGAATAGACAGGATAAGAAATTGTTCTTTTCAAGAGTAAAATATTACTATTGGGAAGACCCATACTTATTTAAGAAATGTCCTAATCTGGTTTTAAGGAAGTATGTTCCAGAAACTGAATATCAGAGCATATTGTCTTTCTACCATGACCAAGCATGTGGAGGGCATTTTGGTTCAGGAAAAACTACTGCCAAAATTCTGCAATGTGGATTTTATTGGCCAACACTATTCAAAG
This sequence comes from Cymodocea nodosa, assembly GCA_036874045.1. Lineage (NCBI taxonomy): Eukaryota > Viridiplantae > Streptophyta > Magnoliopsida > Alismatales > Cymodoceaceae > Cymodocea > Cymodocea nodosa. The sequence continues at coordinate 15,903,171 of JAZBRI010000003.1, read as the reverse complement.
ATGCTCATAAATACTGTTGTTAGGGTTTTGATTGATAGAAAAATAAACTCATATTTGAAAACCATGTTTTAAAATAAATAACCGCAAGCGCACGATGCAATTGTAATTTACTCAAGTGAGTACAGGTTGAATCCACAAGGATTTGGCTTCTACAAAATATTTCTAAGGTGCATAAACAATAACAATTACAAGTGATTCAAAATTTATCAATAATTCACTCATTGAAGTACAAATTCCTCATTCCATTCATAAAACACTAAATCACTACAACACAGAATCTCAAAATTCAGTCAGTTTCACACATATCCTCCTCTCAGTATGTCAACGGTTAAATATAGTAAAAATACCATACTGAGTACTCATTGGATTAACTTTACAACCCCACTGATTTCGTCAAAAATTATGGAATAGGCAAGTTTCAGCAACACTTTTCCTGCAGGTGTGCAGACTGGCAACTAACATTCCCGAATTGCGCACAGTTGCTAAAAATAACATAAGATTTTCAAATCGTCATGAAAGTCTGCAAAATCAGCGTGCTTCGAAACTTAACTCATTCATCTAACAGGGAAAATTTATAGAGGTCGATTTCATGCTGTAGATAATAAGGAATCGAGTTCGGCATTGAAGCAAAAATCGGATGAAAAATGCTAGGATGCGCCAGATGTGACATCAACAAAATAAATTTGAAAACTTATACAAATCGATTGGAAAAATTATAAAAACTATACAAAAGTAAAGAACACTCGAAGTTCTACAAAATAGAATCAAAAAATAAAGCAAAAAATCACTGGATCATCGAGTTACGACCTAAACAAATTCGTCAAAATCATAGGATTCTAAGCCGATGGGATACAACCCCAAGTTAGCATACAAACATTCACATATGTACAAGATTCAACCAAATATGAGAGTTGCTTTAACATTAACAACAAAAATAACATTACTTCTACTGAAATATAAAATTCTAAATGAAATCCTAAATTTTTAGCACATTAAAACATAACATTACAAATGCAAGACTAGAAATCTAACCTAAATGCCAATACAACTACAAAATGCATGTAAAAACCTAAAACTAATATAACCAAAACACTCCAGCCCTTTTACCATGAAGAATCAGCAACTAATGGAGGAGAATGTTGCTGCACGAGTTGATCCTAGCCATTCCTCACGAAGATGCTTCCATGGCTGTCACCCAAGGAAGTTCCACCAAAGAAGGGAGGTCGTGCAACCCACCAAGCTCCACTATTGCAGCTGCAAACTCCACCAAACTTGATTCTCTAGCCTTTCCTCACGAGTGGAGGTCCACACCAAGAGAGGGATGTCTTCAAAGCTTGGAGGACAGCAACCTTCAGCCTTCCACGAGAAACCAAGCTCCAAGCCAAAGAAGGGAGGTCGTCCTTGCCTTCTTCATGAGTGGAAGCTTCACCGGAGGGGAGAGGAGCACCTTGGATGCAAGAGGAGAGGAGGAGGATGCTGGATGCTTCTAGGGCACAAAATTGAGTTGGTGAAGATAGGGGTGAAAGAGGAGAGAAGGTGTGCTTAAATAGGAAGTTGAGTGTTGGAGTTGATCTCCAACACCTTTGATCCAAGGGCCACCATTTTTTCTCCTTTATTAACTTTTGTTTAACCTACAAAACTCAATTAAAAACATCAAAACATTTAAGGAATAAAGTTAAATCAACTAAGATACATGAGTAACTAATAAAAGTTCAATATCATTACATTCCAGAAATACCCATGTACTTTATTCACCCTAATTGACCTAAGTGTTAAAATGAAATTGTCCTAGTTGATAAAACTATATTAATAACATATGTAAGGCCAACCAAGATACAATTGTGTTTCCATGAAGTACAAAATTAAGATAGAGTCTCATTTATGTAGTATATTTCCATTTAAGCGCATGTTCAAATAGATAACCAAAAATACATCAATAAATTAAATTTCACTTAAGCACATCTAAATATGGATCTTTAAAACCATAAAATGCATCCATTAGGTATATGAAATATGCATAAATTATGACTCTACAACTGCTTAAGTTGTTTAAGATGTTAACAAATAGGAAGATTATCAAAGAGGAATATGATGCCTCTTAATCCTATTGTTGAGGTTGAAATCTTTGATGTATAGGGAATAGATTTTGTGGGTCCATTTCTTATGTCTAACCAATTTAATTATATATTGTTGGGGGTGGATTATGTATCTAAATGGATAGAAATTCCTACAAAAACTAATGACAATAAAGTGGTAATATATTTTATAAGAACTAATATAATTGCTAGATTTGAAATACCTAAAGCTATTATCAGTGATAGAGGAACTCATTTCTGTAATAGAAGTTTTGAAGCCTTAATGAAGAAATATAGAGTAAATCACAAAATTGCAACATCATATCATCCGCAAACAAGTGGACAAGTAGAAAGTGCAAACAAACAAATTAAGTTAATCTTAGAAAAAGTAGTAAATCCTACTAGAACAGATTGAGCTAATAGATTAATAGATGCACTTTAGGCTTATAGAATTGCTTATAAGACAAGCTTAGGTATGTCACCTTTTAGGCTAGTATATGGCAAAAGTTGTCATTTACTAGCTGAAATTGAACATAAAGCTTATTGGGCATTAAAAACTCTGAACACTAATTTAAATCAAGTTGTTGAGAATAGAAAAATACAATTGATTGAATTAGAAGAATTTAGGAATGAAGCTTATTTGAAAACTGTAAGAGAAAAAGAGAAAATGAAGTTCTGGCATGATAAGAAAATTATCCCAAAAACCTTTGAAATAGGACAAGAAGTATATCTTTACATGACTAGACTCCATAACCATCTAGGAAAATTAAGATCTAGGTGGGTAAGACCTTACATAATTCGAAATATTTATTCCTATGGAGCTATTGAAATTGAAAATCCTAAAAATCAGAATATATTTAAAGTAAATGGACAAAGACTTAGACCTATTTTGAAAATACTAAAAAGTTCTTTTGGAATTATAGAAGAAGTAAGAGTAGAGGACTACTCGAGCATTACTTAGTAAGAAATTATCTATTATTTAAATAAATAAAAAAACCTTATTTAAACATAGTCACAGTTCAACTGAAAGGAATTATCGATTTTACCGAAACATATAAAAGAAAAAAAAAAAATCATTGTGGTTCAACCGACAAGATCCATCAGTTTGACTAGAAACATAAAAACATAAAAAAAAATCTATATATTATATTAAGTATAATGTCGATTTTACCGAAGCATAGTATCAGTTCAATTGATAGAAAAGAAATATATATATTTAATTTTGATGCAACCAAGGAATATAACAGTTTGACCGAAATTTTAAAATGTTGAAAAATTAAGAGTCAGTTAGACTGAAAATTCTTCGATCTTGACCGAAGTAATTATTATTATTATAAGTATTTTTATTAGATATAACTTTACAAAAGTCCATTGAGTTACACTTAACTCAACGAACTTACTCTATTGAGTCTAGGATAAGTTAATGAATTTACATCGTTGAGTTAACTATAACTCAATGGAGTACTGTAGTTAAGTCCATAGACTTAGTCCGTGGAGTTAATTGTAACTCCACGGAGAGGTAGATGAGAGAGTGAGAGTTTGCACGAGAAAATGACCCGATTACTCGCCTAAACTTAGGGCTTATTTATACTAAAACTTAGGGTTTGGGGGCATTATTCGCAGAATCATTTAGAACTTAGAACAGTAGAGATTAGAGCGATCCTATTCCGTTCCATAACTCCATGATGAGAAAGATGGCACCTGAATTCTGGGAGGAAGTAGTTGACATAACAAGATTTCTCAAAGAATCTAAAGAATGGCATATAAGGTAGAAGATCAAAAACACGACGAGGGAAAAAGAGCTACAAAAGGTAGAATCTGACCTTTTCTACTAGAGGAAAGTTTTAGGGGATTTAGGCATACAAATACCTTAGATTATGGAAACGAGAATTAAAGTAGCCATAGAAGTTGAATTAAACAGAGAAGAAAAAAAACAAGTTGAAACTAATCTACAGCATGTACAAACAGAACAAACAAAAATTAGGGCAGAAACTGATTTGCCCGTCACTCCATCCCAATCTGCCATAAAATCAGAAAGAACAATGACAATGCAGATTAGTAGTCAGGAGGAAGAAGAAAAAGAAGAAACTGAATAGGAAGCTGAACAAGTACATATAGAATAAGAAAGAAATGACTCGACAGATCCCACTGAAGAGCAAGAAACTCTTCAGCAAATTTTGGAAAGAATTCAAGATAGAGTAGAGAGTTCTGCGAGCTCTCTACCACAGATAGAAGCAGAAGCAAAAATGAGGGAATCTACTAAGCATTTCCAACCAATTCAAGTTCAACACATGGAAGAGGAAATTCAAGAACAAACCCCTCTAGAGCAACAAATTCAAATTCTTGACTTGACTGAAGCAACAGTTTTGAATGAAGTACACTTTTGGAGTCAAGAAGCATATAATAAATATCAAGAGATTAGGGGTTATGATATAATTTACAGTAGACCAGTAAATTGGGACGGTATGCAAGAAATTAAGGATTTATTTGAGTTCCAAGGTCTACTACAATTTATTTCTCAATAGAGAGGGCATGTAGTATATAAGAATCTAGTGCCCTACTTCTATGCAAATTTAAGAGAAAGAGAAAATGGATTAATTTCCAACGTGGAGCAAGCTAATGTATAGATAACACTAGAGCTTCTCCACAACATTTTAGGACTGAAGAATGAAGGAATAGAAATTTTGGAAAGCACAACTGCAATTGAGTGGACAGAGCAGATAATAAAGCATTGTTTAGCTATCAATCCTAGTGTGCCATTATTAAATAGACTGAAGCACTTAAATGGTAAAACACACATGATAGCTAACATTTTGATTAAGAATGTCTACCAATGATAAGGCCACGATATTGAACTGAGTCAATTTGTCAAATGGGCCACATATGCAGTTGTGAACAGAATTTAGATTAATTGGTCTATAGTTTTGATCTCCAAGCTGAGAGTAGTAAAGAAGAAACTATTTTATGGAGATCTAATTCCACTACTAATGGTGGACAGTATTAATTTCACGAAATGGGCATCCAAAAGGATAAGATCAAGAACCATTTTAGTGAAAGAATATAGAAATTATGCTGCTGCTGAGATTGCTGAACCTTTTGGAGGCATTATAAGAGCTGTAGAGAGGATAAATCAATTAGAGTAACAATTAGAAAAACTCCAGAAAGAAGTAGTTGAACTTAGGAAGAAAGATTAAATTGTATTGTTCGTCTACTTGTACTTATATTTGTATGAAAAATATCTGATTGATTGTAATGTAAAAATATTCATATTAATGAATGAATGTTTTTGCATTCGTGTTTAAGAATAAATGATATAATTGATGAACTATATTGAATAGTATACAATTGTTTGAACAAGATGCAATACTATTTAAAAGATTTATAAATTTTCTAAATGACATGGTTAAATGCATGATAATTGGTTAATGCTGAAAATATCTACATGTTGAAAAGTAAAATGTAAATTCTGCACAACAAGAAATGAATTGTAAGTTAAATATGCATATAATGATTAGATTTAAATGAGTTTTATTTAGAACACTGCATTAATGACATGTATTTAACTTTATTTAAGTTGAAAAAAATGCAGGAGAGAAAAAATATAGAAGTTAATACGAGGAGAGTGACTTTTAGAAATTTGCTAAGTATTAACTCAATAGAGTAAGTTCGTTGAGTTAACCTTAACTCCACGAGGTCAATAATAAAATATAAGGTCACTCTATTGAGTTATCTGTAACTCAACGAAGTTAGTTCGTGGAGTTAGCAACCATAACTGAAGCTAGTCCGTTGAGTTAACTATAACTCAATGAGGTTAGTTCGTGGATTAAGCTAAACAGTTATTTTTTAGCCACGAACTAAACTTCGTGGGTTTAGTGGTTACTGAAATTTGAAATTAGAAGTGGAACACGTATCCCTAAAAATAGGAACCACACTACACGTTACAAGACACGTTCTTGCAACGAGATTCATTTGCTTTATGGACGTGCATTATAAATAGAGAATAGCATGTTATTTACAAGTTACCAGCACTTTTGAAAGAAAAGGAAATTCATTGGGGAACTAGGAGGAGAAGCAGCTAATTCAACTTCATCCATCAACAACTATTTACTGAATACAAAGCTTCAAACAGGTATGTAATTAATCTTCTGCTATTTTACTTTATGTTAAGAGTTTATGAGCACATGGATTCATTCTCCTAGCACTAAACGATTAGTAAGAACACCTACATAGGATTATTGAACACAGAGGCGTATTGAAATATTTTATGAATCGGGCTTTAACGAAATCCTTAGGGGTGTAGCTAACCTTTCTTTAAAGGAGAACGAAGATATGGCTACTCAAGTAGAAAAACCATTAGGGGAAATTCTGTATCCTGAATTAGTTGATGAACCTTCATGTATTCGATTGCCAAACTTTGAGGGAGATAGGTTTGAATTGAAATCTAATTATATTAGTCAATTGCCACATTTTCATGGATTAGAAAGAGAGGATGCCTATTATTTCCTTAGAGAATTTAACGAAGTTTGTCAAATGATAAAAATGCCGAACATGAGTATGGATGCTATTAAACTTAGATATATCTCTTTTGCTTTAAAAGACACAGCTAAGAGATGGTTATATACTCTGTCACCTGATTCAATTTCTACATGGGCTGAATTTTGCTCTGTTTTTTTGGAAAAATACTATCCAATACATCAAACGATTAAAAAGAAAAAGGAAATATTAATGTGTAGCCAAAAATAGGGAGAATCATTCTGGAAATATTTTGAAAGATTTAAAGATTTACTGACTCAATGTCCACATCATGCAATGAGTAAAGCACAATTAATAGGTATAATTTATGAAGGCATAGATGTTGCAATGAAATCTTTATTAGAATCTACTTGTCAGAATGAATTTTTAAAACTGTGTAGTGAAGAAGCATGGGCATATTTAGAAACTTTGCAAAAAGAACAGCATAGTAGGAAAACTCGGTTGAAGCTATTACAGATAAAAGAATATTGCCAAGGGGAATGCATGAAATAGATTTAAGCACTATGCTTGAAGTTAAATTAACTAAATTAACAAAGAAAATAGAAGAGTTATTGTTTGATTACCCAACACGACACTAGAAAACCTGATTGGATCTCCAACAACGCACTAGAAAAACATGGATTTGTTAACTTCTATTTTTACTTAGTTAATTTATCTTTATGCCTATTCTTTTTTTCTAGAAGTAAACAAACAACCTTTAATACAAATTAGATATTAACTCCAATTTGTATTTTAACTACAAGTGCACAGTGTCTATTATATTAGTGTGCAAGTACAGGTCGATCCCATAGAGAATTGTTTAAGAATTGAGAACTGTTCCGTTTATTAACAATCAAATTTATATCTTCAATAAGCCCTTCGTTGAGTTACAGTTAACTCAACGGACAAAGTTCGTTGAGTTATGGTTAACTCAACGGACTAACCTCGTGAACTTAAGTTAACTCCACGAGACTGCCTTTTCTTTTTAATACTACTATTTACAAAGGAATTCGGCCAACCATTGGGTGATTCCACAGATTGTAAATAACATCAATTAAGCTCTTTAATGTTAGTAAACACTAGATTTATCATTAAGCATACTAACATTCAAATAATTCAAACAATAACCATTAAAATCTTTAAGTCTTTTGAACGAACCAATTTCAGTAAACTGTAAAACGAAAACAAACATAAAACAATCACAACACTGACAAAGATAACATTAATCACGATACAACACTCAAATACATAATACAAACATAGATAAGTTGTTTTTGGTATTTTTGTTTTAATATGAACATGGAAATGGGTGAAAGGTGAAATGTAAAGTAATCTCAGTCGATAGTAAATACTTCCGTCACTACATGCGACCCGATTACACCACTAAAAATTAAACCACTTACAATTCTATCTCCTCTCCCTATAGAATCGAGAGTCCAGAATTGCAAGATGATCTCCTCTTCAGCATATAGGCATTAACCTGAAGCCAAGGCTAGAAGCTTTACGATCTCTTGAGATATGAGTCAGCGCTTGGTGAAAATGGCTTCCCTTCCCGCAACGCGATCACTCCTCACAGTGGTTGTCAGGCATTGTGTTTGGCTTGGAATCGACCTGACATCAGGAAAGTATCCTCACAGACCTTTGATGGTTGGTGATTATGGTGGTGGTAATGATGGTTGGTGTGGTACTTCAAAGAATTGTTGACACTATTTGCAGAAAGCTTGGTGCTCCTCCTCTATACACACTAGCCATACCCATCGATCACACACACTTACTTCTTTTTCTTCTTTTCTTTTATATTTCTTCAGTGGTAACTACTTCTGCTTAAATGGTCGGTTGAATTTCCTTCATTCATATCAACGACGATGCTTTCTTCTCCCTACGCAATATGTGCAATCATGGTTTTTCTTCCAACTGTCTTGTTTCTGCAACTGCTATAGTGGCATATTAGAAAATAAATAGTCCGTGGAGTTACAGATCACTCAACGGACTTGCTTCGTTGATTTAACTATAAAACACGTGCATAAATTTAACTATCCGATGCTTAGGTGCATTTCGGATACTTACAACTTAACTATCCGATGCCTAGATGCATTTCGGATAGTTACAGATAACTCACCGATATATAACTTAAGTAAATCTACCGGATCTCGACACGTGTCAGCAACAGTTTAATAATAAAAGAAACATTTCGAAGAGTTACAAGTCTAATTATCCGATGCTCAGATGCATTTCGGATAGTTAGAGATAACTCACCGAAAATCTACTTAAGTCATGCATTATGGTTTCGAAACGTGTATTTCAGGAAATAATAAAATATTCTTTTAAAACATAACTGCTCGGCAGTTTAAACATAACTATCCAATACATGTTCGGTATGCTAAACATAACTATCCAAAATATCAGAAAATTCGGATACTTAAGGATTTCATAGCTTGCAACTTACCAATAGTTCAGAAATGCACTAAATTAACATTAATTCTCCCAAATTAAGCAGATTCTTTAATTAAAGCTTATAACAGTGCAATTATAACATAATGGCTTAATTCTCATATAATAAGCTAAATATTATGCAATTAACCATCATTTAACCGTTAATAATATGCACTTTTTCATTCTAAATAGTTATCATTAAATCAAAAACTAGTAGAAAAGAATGTAAACATAAATGATTTAGATATTATTTATGCTAGAAACTAGAAAGATAACTTTGGAAATTCTTATAACCCTAATTGGAGAAACACCCAAATCTATCTTGGAGAAACAATAATTTCCAAGGAAGAGAAAATATAAATGATAAAAATATAAGTTATGAAGTATTAATTGAACAAGGATCTAGAATAGAGAAATTAGAAAAGATAATTCAACAATTAAACAATCGTCTAGATCTTGTATTTGGAAATGCTGCCATTCAAAATCAAAATATGAATAGAAATATACCCCCTAGACAAAAGGAATCAATAGAAGTCAAACCTACTAGAGGATTGCCAATGCAAGCAGTACCTAACCCTATCAACAGAACTATTAATGAAATTGATACCTCCTCTAGGAGGGAAGCTAAATGAAGCAGTATAACTAAAGTAACTATGTATAATATAGTAAGTAAAAAAATAAATATAAAAAGAAAAAAATGTAAGTTTAATTGTAGTTAGTAATATTGTAGAGTTATTACTTAACTCAATGAACTTAGTCCATTGAGTTATGACCTAACTCCACGTGGGTGTGTAAGTAGCTATGTTAATTTTGTCTTTATTAAATTTTTGTTTATGTTATATAGAATCACAACAGATGGAATTGATGAAATTACCACTAGATGCATTGAGGGAAGTACTAAGTAACTTGTCAGCTAAAGATCTGTGCAAATTGTGTTGTGTATCAAAGGAAATCAAAAACTGTGTTAGAGAAAAATATTTTTATGGACTACAAGTTGCAAAAATGACTAAGATTAGAGATGGATTTTTATGGAAGTCATTTAATCGTAGTTCAATCAACTATGAATATCTGAATATGGAAGAAACTGCTGGAATTCCACCCAATACATTAGAAGGAATAGCTCATATTATGGGGATAGATGAAGGATTAATTATTTATAGAATCAAACCAAGGTATGCAATTCTAGTACCCAATATTTTGATTAGAAATCCTATCACTAGAGAAGAATGGAATATAAGAAGGCCTAATAGATTTGAAGTACCAACTGAAAATTGTGGGTCAGCTTTAACATTTTTTGATAAAAATTTGATCATTCCTAAAAAATTATATTACTAGAGACCAACTGGAAATTGGGATGAAGATTTATGCTTAAGTGTGTATGATTTTCTGAATAGATCTTGGACTGAAAATACTATGATATATCTAGGACCGAAAATACTATGCTTAAGTGTGTATGATATTTATTGTTAAATGTGTATGATAGGGTGTGTAAGATTTTATCATATTCATACTTGATGGATATATATATCTAGTCACAGATATATCAATTACATTTAGATTTGATTTATACATAGTATGCATAGATAGTTATGATGATGATTTTATAGAAATATTACCTACACCGAGTGATATAGCTAAACCACCATCTACAGAATATGATAAAATTCAATTAGGAATGTGGTATAATGAATATGATGATCCTACTTTATGTTTGATAAGATGGTGGGATGAATTGAGGAAATTTCAAATATGAATTATGAAAGACCTAAATGAATGGAAGTGGAAAGAGGAATATATTGAAATAGATGTAGAAATAGAAACTACATTATCTTGGAACAAAAGAGGATCCCTTTCTACATTTCAATTCATTAATGGTGATACACTTATATTTAGTATTGATAACATACTACAAGTTTACAAATTAAAAAGGAAAATGGACTGCATTAAAACAAAATTAATAGCAAGAAGAATTTTGCCTAAAAAGTTTGCATGGACTGACACGTTTATTCCATTTGTTACTACTTTTCAATCATGTTCTTAAATTGTGATTCTGTGCTTTTAATGTTGTGTGTATTCTACATTTATTTTTAGAAAAAAAGAAGAAAGAAAAATTTTAGTTTTAGTTTTATTTTATAAAAAAAAGAAAAAAAAAAAAATATCAATCCAATTTGTTGATATCTATTCTAAGAAACCAACTAGCTTGCTTGTGAGTCACCAAAGGCATAGGAGCCTGGGTTCCACACAAGACACTGATTTAACAATTTATGTTTTGTTATTTTGTTATATATTCTGCTTTTATGTGTGAATGAAAAGTTTTTTAGAATAAAAAATTAGAAGAGATGGAAGGAGATACAAAAGGACAAAGTATGTAATTGATTACTTATTCTGAATTTACATTTCAACTTAGTTCGTAGATTTATTCATTAACTCAACGAACTAAGTTCGTTGAGTTAGGTGCTAAGTCAACGAAACAATATTCCTATCTGCTAACATTTACTGAATTTATTGTAAAATCTTTTACATTAAGGACAATGCAAAATATAGGTATGGGGAGGAGGTAATTTGATTAACAGCCAAGTAATTTTGTCAATTAGAGGAATTAGAATGGTACTGCAAAAGTTTTGTGAAAATTGAAAATTTTTTATGAATTTGCTATAACTCTTTTTTATGAGATTGTAAAATTTTTAAGAACTGTAACTGCTTGAATGTTATATTTAAAATCTTATATAAGATGCTACAAAATTTTACTATTAATACAAATCTAGATATAGTATCTTATGTTTTTGCTGAATTTTATGAGTTTAACAGTTTCACGATCTTTAAAAAAGAAATCAGAATGCTTAACTGAAACTCAGTAAATTATCTGAAATCCTAAAAGAGTTGAAATGTTGATTTTTGGATTAAATGAAATGCAATGATCAAGGATACATTTAATTTGATTGATTAAACTTGTAGAATGATTTATGTGTAGATCTTATTAAACTACAGAAAAAGTATGAGCTTATTGATATGGATTCATATTTTCAGTAAATAATAGAAGCAGGACTATACGAGATTTGTGCTTTATTGCATCTGTATTAATGAAATACGTATATATACTACGTTGAAAAGAAAAAAAAAAGGAAAAAAGAGAAAAACTTTGAGAGTTTATTGACTTGTTTGATCACGAGCCTTTTGTACTTGAGCAGATGGGTATGTAAGGATTGTTGACCTGCAAAAAGGACTATTTAAATTTGGCAACCTAAGATCCTAATCAGATTTGGGATTGTTAACTGAAAGCTCGATACATGGGTACACTAGAAAGCTCTTGTATGATTCAAGCTTTTCAAATTAACTTTTAAAGTACAAATATGCATATACTGTTCTGAAAAAATAAAAGTGTTTCGTGAAATACAGATATCTTTTGAATCGAGTATATTTTCTGTTATCTAAGATTATTGAAGTATGAATCTAGAATAGACTTTTGAAATTGTTTATTTGAGATATAATTCTTTATTCTATTTGATTTAATCATATTGAGTTGGATTGTGTTTTGATTCGTATGTACTTGAAATTTATTCTAGAAATCATATTGGAAAATCCAAGATAACAAATGCTGAAAAGAAGAAAAAATAATAATATAATTAACACCTATATGATCTTAATATATTTTGTATGTAATTTACATATGTTTTAAATATATTTGCAGGTTGAAGATGAGAAAACAATGTAAAACAAATTATTGAAAAATACAGAATATGTATATAGTAATCTAATTTATGTATTCTGAAGAAGAACGAAATGAAGAATTAATTCTAGCAACTTCAGAAAGACTGTAGGATCGTATGGCTACACAAGAGGGGGGTGAATTGTGTATCTTTAATATTTTCTGAAATATAATTGAAACTTTAAAACGCAAAAACAAGTCGAGATATTGTTTTCATAAAATCATTTTTATTCAAGGTTTCAATTACAATACACAATTCAATTCTCCTTAGAAATTGTAGATGCAATTATATTTCGATACCATGTATCATCTAAACAATTTCATAACTACAAATAGAGAAAACTAATTTGTGGAATTTAAAACTTTTCTCCCTGTTTGAGATCTTTCTTCTTCTTCTTTTTCTTCTTCAGTAATTCTTCAGTGATGAATATCTTGTCTTTTCATGCTTCACCAAATTTGCTTTCTTCTGATACTTCAAATCTTCAGTGACGAAAATCTTACCTTTTTATGCTTCACTGAACTTTCTTCCACTTGAGAGATTTTCCCCGAGAAGGTGTTTTTGATCCCCGAAAAAGATTTTTCTTTTGGTGTGCAGGGATGTTTTGATCCTTGAAAAGATTTTTCTTTTTGTGTGCAAGGATGGTTTGATCCTTGAAAAGATTTTTCTTTTTGTGTGCAAGGATAAATTGATCAACGAGAATTCTATGTCTTTTATACTGTATCTTCATTTCATGCATATCCTTCACGTTTAACCACTACCAGTTTTCCACTTCTCCACGTCTTTTCTTTTTCCTTCATCGAAACACACACGTTCTAACCCACGTTTATATTTCAAATTTTCTTTAATCATCAGTCTTGGATCTCTGAAAAATTTCCTGCAAAATAAACTTTCTCGTCCAAAAGTTTTTCATCAGTGTAATAAGAAATCGTTACTTTAATGTTAACTAAACGAGTAACACAAGTATATATATAACTTAACGTTTCTAACTTAACGAGTTCCTCATGTGCCATTTCACGTGACAAGTACTGTAGCTAACTCAACGAACTAAGTCCATGGTGTTATGCTATCTCAACGAACCATCTCCGTTGTGTTATGATAACTCAACGAACCATTTCCGTTGTGTTATGATAACTCAACGAACCAGTAATAAACAAATGTTTTTATAATAAGAATTTTACCATGTGCAAAAATAACAACTTATGTTTATAACACTAACCTAACGCGTTGCCCTAGTGTTCAATATAGCAACTCAACGCGTTTAGTTATGTTAACTTAACGAGTTAAACATATGCACCTCACGTGATACAATACAACATTCGTAACTTATAATTTCACCACGTGTATAACACTAACTTAACGAGTTCGTCTCTTCTTTTACTCACTAACTTAATGAGTTATCACGTGACCTATTTTAACCTTTAAGTCTCTAACTTAACGAGTTCTCACGTGACCTCTATACAAACAAAACTCTAACTTAACGAGTTGTCTAAACATGCATTGTTCATGATACAGAAGATATAACATTAAAACATATCATGCTTTTCAATAAAAACACACGTTAACTTAACGTTTAGCTAAATGAGAAATTAATGCAATGAAACAACTAGTTATTAACTTCAGATCCAATACAGACAAGTATTTATATCATTAAGCTTTTTCTGTATTAATTGATGATTTTAATTTCTTTTCACAAGCAATAGTAATTGAGCAAATATGATTATTTTCATTCAGCACACATCATCAAAACAAAAATACTCAACAAAGACCAACTAGTTAGATCTTAGTTTGCTAAGGGACTAGCAAAAGTTAAGTATGGGGGAAGTGCTTAGAATGAAAAAGTGCATAATATTAAGGGTTAAACGATGGTTAATTGCATAATATTTAGCTTATCATATGAGAATTAAGCCATTATGTTATAATTGTACTGTTATATGCTTTAATGAAAGAATCTACATAATTTCAGGGAATTAACGTTAATTAAGTACATTTCTGAACTGTCGGTGAATTGTAGGCTGGAAAATTCCTAAGTGTCCAAATTTTCCATTATTTTGGAGAGTTATATTGTATATACCGGACAGTTATGTTTTAAATGCTTAAAGAATATTTTATTATTTCCTAGAGTACAAGTGTTGAAACCTTAATGCATGACTTAAGTGAATTTTCAGTAAGTTATCTATTAACTATCCAAAATGCATCTAGAGATTGGATAGTTAAGGTTTGTAAGTCTCTGAATTATCTAAATTTGTATAGTTAAGTTATTTACACATGTGTTTTTAATGTTTTAAGTTGTCATGTGTTTTCCATGTGTGTTTGGTAATGAAAGTCGAAGAGTTA
Source organism: Cymodocea nodosa (assembly GCA_036874045.1). Classification (NCBI taxonomy): domain Eukaryota; kingdom Viridiplantae; phylum Streptophyta; class Magnoliopsida; order Alismatales; family Cymodoceaceae; genus Cymodocea; species Cymodocea nodosa. The sequence continues at coordinate 15,888,110 of JAZBRI010000003.1, read as the reverse complement.
GATAACTGTTCGAGTTTTTTATACACATGGATAGATAACTATTCGAGTTTTATGAAATGACTAATGAATAGATAAGTTTTCTATGTTTAGTCACGTGTTTTGCAAGTGCAAAAACTCGAAGCGTTACAAATAAGTGTTCGAGTTTTTACATGACTTAAAGGATAAATGTTTAACTAAAATGAAGACTAATATGCCACTGTAGTAGTTGTAGAAACAAGACATTCAAAGGAGAACCACAATTGCACGCATCACGTAGGAATTCACTCGTGGAATGAAGAAGAAATCACCATCATTGATATGAATGAAGGAAATCCAATTGATCATCTAAGTAGAAGCAGTTACTACAGGAAGAAATATAAAAGAAGAGGAGAAAGACGAAGAAAGTGTATGTGCAGAGGTGGAGGATTGCGCTAACTACAGGTAGCGTCGGAAGTTCCCTGAAGCTCCACACCACCACCAAAATCACCAACCATCGGAAGTCTGTGAGGATACTTTCCTAATGTTGAGTCAATTTCGAGCTAAACATGGTGCTTGATAACCATTGTAAGGAGTGATCACGTCGTAGGAAGGGAAGCCATTTTCACTAAGCACCAACTCATATCTCAAGAGATTGTAAAGCTTCTAGCATTGGTTTCGGGTTGATGATAGTATGCTGAAGAGGAGATCATCTTGTAATTTTGGACTCGCAATTCTATAGGGAGAGGAGGCAAGATTGTAAGTGATTAAGTTTTCAGTGGTGTAATCGCGTCGCATGTAGTGACAGAAGTTTTTACTATCGATAGAGATTTTTACATTTCACCTTTCATTCATCTTTAGAAACACATCAAAACAAAAATACTAAAAACAACAACTTATTTGTGTTTACATTTAGTATTTAAGTGTTGTATTGTTTGTTTTATATCGTGATTAATGTTATCATTGTCATTATTGTGAATGTTTTTATGTTTGTTTGATTCAGAAAATAGAAAATAGTTTTACAGTTTACTAAAATTGATTTGTTCTAGATACTTAAAGATTTTAATGGTTATTGTTTAAAATATTTGAATGTTAGTGTTGCTTAATGATAAATCTAATATTAACTAACATTGAAGAGCTTAATTGATGCTATTTACAATCTGTAGAATCGCCCAATGGTTGGCCGAAGTTCTCTGTAAATACTAGTATTTAACTGGAAAGATAGGCTCGTGGAGTTAACTGTAAGTCTACATGGTTAGTCCATTGAGTTAACCATAACTTTACGAACTAAGTCCATTGTGTTAACTATAACCCAACAAAGTGCTTACTAAACACATAAATTCCAATATAAAAATCAGAATAGTACACAATTCTTACTCAATCTCTACGGGATCGACCTGTACTTGCACACAAATACAATATACACTATACACTTGCAGTTAAAATACAAATTGGAATTAATATCTAATTTGTGTGAAAGGTTGTTTGTTTACTTCTAAAAGTAATTATTGATATAAGCATAAAGACAAATTAAACAAGTTTAAAAACAGAAGTTAACAACCCTAAACAATCTCCTCTTCAGCATACTGGCATCAACCTAAAACCAAGGCTAGAAGCTTTATGATCTCTTGAGATATGAGTCGGTACTTGGTGAAAATGGCTTCCCTCCCTACGACGTGATCACTCCTCACAGTGGTTGTCAGTCATCGTGTTTGGCTCAGAATCAACCCGACATCAGGAATGTATCCTTACAAACCTCCGATGGTTGGTGATGTTGGTGGTGGTGGTGTGGAACTTTAGGGAACTTTCGACGCTTTATGTAGTTAGTGTGGTCCTCCACCTCTACACACACACACACCTTTGTCTTTCTCCTCTTCTTTTATATTTCTTTCTATAGTAACTGCTTCTGCTTAATTGATCGGTTGGATTTCCTTCATTCATATCAACAATGGTGATTTCTTTTCATTCCACGAGTGAATTCCTGTGTGATACGTGTAATCATGGTTTTCCTTCGAATGTCCTGTTTCTGTAACTACTACAATAGCATATTAGAAAATAAATGGTCTGTGGAGTTACAGATAACTCAACGAACTTACTTCGTTGATTTAACTATAAAACACGTGTAATAAAGAAATAACTTATAAGCTACTAACACAACGTGTTACCTTAGTGTATATTAAAGTAACTCAATGTGTATAGTTATGCTAACTTAACGAGTTAAACATGTGTAACTCACGTGACATAATAAAGCATTTAAATTCAACACGTGCATAAATCTAACTTAATGAGTGAAACATGTGCAGCTCACGTGACATAATAAAGCATTTAAATTCAACACGTGCATAAATCTAACTTAACGAGTTCAAATATTTTAGATACTTACAAACCTAACTGTTTGATGCCTAGATACATTTCAGATAGTTAACAGATAACTTACCAAACATTCACTTAAGTCATGCATTAATGTTTCAACATGTGTACTTTAGGAAATAATAAAATATTCTTTAAGCATTTAAAACATAACTATCTAATACATGCAATATAACTCTCTGAAATAATAGAAAATTTGGATACTTAAGAATTAAAAACCTGCAACTTACCGACAATTCAAAAATGTACTAAATTAACGTTAATTCCTTGAAATTATGCAGATTCTTTCATTAAAATATATAACAGTGTAATTATAACATAATGGCTTAATTCTCATATGATAAGCTAAATATTATGCAATTAACCATCATTTAACTATTAATATTATGCACTTTTTCATTCTAAGCACTTCCCCCATACTTAACTTTTGCTAGTCCCTTACCAAACTAAGATCTAACTAGTTGGTCTTTCTAAAGTGTTAAAATTAATTCTTCATTTTGTTCTTCTTCAGAATACATAAATTAAATTACTATATAGATATTCTGTATTTTTCAGTAATCTGTTTTAACTTTGTTTTCTCTTCTTCAACCTGCAAATATATTTAAAACATATGTAAATTACATACAAAATATATTAGCATCATATAGGTGTTAATTATATTATCATCTTTTTTTCTTTTCAAACATTTGTTATCCTAAATTTTCTAATATGATTTCCAGAATAAATTTCAATTACATACGAATCAAAACACAATCCAATTCAATATAATTAAAACAAGTAGAATAATGAATTGTATCTTAAATAAACAACTTCAAAAGTCTATTCTAGATTCATACTTCAGCAATCTTAGATAACAGAAAATATACTTGATTCAAAAGATTTCTGTATTTCACAAAACACTTTTTTCTTTTCAGAATAGTATATGCATGTTTGTACTTTAAAAGTTAATTTGAAAAGCTTGAATCATATAAGAGCTTTCTAGTGTACTCATGTATCGCTTTTAGTCAACAATTCCAGATCTGATTAGGATCTTAGGTTGCTAGATTTAAAGAGTCATTTTTCAAGTTAACAATCCTTACATACCTATCTACTCAAGTATAAAAGGCTCGTGATCAAACAAGTCAATAAACTCTCAAAGTTTTTCTCTTTTTTTCTTCTTCTTTTTTCTTTTCAACACAGTATATATACGTATTTCATTAATACAGATGCAATAAAACACAAATCTCGTATAGTCCTACTTCTATTATTTACTGAAAATATGAATCCATATCAATAAGCTCATACTTTTTCTATAGTTTAATAAGATTTACACATAAATCATTCTACAAGTTTAATCACTCAAATTAAATGTATCCATGATCATATGTATTTCATATAATCCAAAAATCAACATTTCAGCTCTTTCAGGATTTTAGATAATTACTGAGTTTCAGTTAAGCATTTTGTTTTCTTTTTAAAATCATGAAACTGTTAAACTCATAAAATTCAACAAAAACATAAGATACTATATCTAGATTTGTATGAAGAGTAAAATTTGTAACATCTTATATAAGACTATAAATATAACATTCAAGCAGTTATAGTTCTTAAAAATTTGATAGTCTCAATTATCAAGCAGTTACAGCAAATTCATAAAAAATTTCAATTTTCACAGAACTTTCAAGTACCATTCTAATTCCTCTAATTAACAAAATTACTTGGTTGTTAATTTAATTACCTCCCCCCATACCTACATTTTGCATTGTTCTCAATGTAAAAGACTTTACAGTAAATACAGTAATTGTTAGCAAGCATGAATATTGTTTTGTTGACTTAGCACCTAACTCAACGAACTTAATTCGTTGAGTTAATGAATAACTCCACGAACTGAGTTTAAATGTAAATTCAGGATAAGTAATCAATTACATACCTTCAATATCTTTCAATTTTTGATTTTGAAAAACTTTTCATTCACAAATAAAAGAAGAATATATAACAAAATAACAACTTAACAACAAAACATAAATTGTTAAAACAGTGCCTTGTCTGGAACCCAAGCTCCTATGCCTTTGGTGGCTCACAAGCAAGGCAATTGGTTTCCCAAAACAGATACCAACAAACTGGATTGATATTTTGTTTTTTTGTTTTTTTTTCTAAAAATAAATGCAGAATACACACAACATTAAAAGCACAAAATCACAATTTAAGAACATGATTGAAAAGTAGTAACAAATGGAATAAACGTGTCAGTCCAAGCAAACTTTTTAGGCATAATTCTTCTTGCTATTAATTCTATTTTAATGTAGTCTGTTTTCCTTTTTAACTTGTAAACTTGCAATATGTTATCAATACCAAATATAAGTGTATTACCATTAATAATTGAAATGTAGAAAGGGATTTGTTTCTATTCCAAGATAATGTAGTTGTTTCTATTTCCACATATATTTCAATATATTTCTCTTCCCACTTCCATTCATTTAGGTCTTTTATAATCCATATTTGAAATTTCATCAATTCATCCGACCATCTGATCAGACATAAAGTAGGATCATCATATTCATTATACCACATTCCTAATTGAATTTTATCATATTCTGTAGATGGTGGTTTAGCTATATCACTAGGTATAGGTAATATTTCTATAAAGTCATCATCATAACTATCTATGCTTACTATGTATAAATCAGATCTAAATGCAACTAATATATCTATGACTAGATATATATATCCATCAAGTATGACATGTATGTTGTTAATTAAAGTTTTCTGTCCTAGATATATCATAATATTTTCAGTCCAAGATCTATTTAGAAAATCATACACACTTAAGCATAAATCTTCATCCCAATTTCCAGTTGATCTCTAGTAATACAATTTTTCAGGAATGGTCGAATTTTTATCAAAAAATGTTAAGGCTGACCCACAATTTTCAATTGGTATTTCAAATCTATTAGGCCTCCCTATATTCCATTCTTCTCTAGTGATAGGATTTCTAATCAAAATATAGGGTAACAAAATTGTATACCTTGGTTTGGTTCTGTAAATAATTAATCCTTCGTCTATCCCCATAATATGATCTATTCCTTTTAATGTATTGGGTGAAATTCCAACATTTTCTTCCATATTCAAATATTCATAGCTGATTTAACTACGATTAAATGACTTCCATAAAAATCCATTTCTAATCTTAGTCATTTTTGCAGCTTGTAGTCTATGAAAATATTTTTCTCTAACATAGTCTTTAATTTCTTTAATAGACATAAACAAAAATTTAATAGAGACAAAATTAACATAGCTACTTACATACCCTCGTGGAGTTAGGTCATAACTCAATGGACTAAGTTCGTTGAGTTAAGTAATAACTCTACGATATTACTAACTATAATTAAACTTATATTTTTTTTATATATTTTTTTATATTTACTATATTATACATAGTTGCTTTAGTTATACTGCTTCATTCAACTTCCCTCCCATAGGAGGTATCAATTTCATTAACAGTTCTGTTGATAGGGTTAGGTACTACTTGCATTGGCAATCCTCTAGTAGGTCTAATTTCTATTGATTCCTTCTGTCTACGGGGTATATTTCTATTCATATTTTGATTTTGAATGACAACATTTCCAAATACAAGATCTAGACGATTGTTTAATTGTTGAATTATCTTTTCTAACTTCTCTATTCTAGATCCTTATTCAATTAATGCTTCATAACTTATATTTTTGTCATTTATATTTTCTCCTCCCTGGAAATTGTTGTTTCTCCAAGATAGATTCGGGTGATTTCTCCAATTAGGTTTATAAGAATTTCCAAAGTTATCTTTCTAGTTTCTAGCATAAATAATATCTAAATCATTAACGTTTGCATTCTTTTCTATTAGTTTTTGATTTAATGATAACTCTTCTATTTTCTTTGTTAATTCAGTTAATTTAACTTCAAGCATAGTGCTTGAATCTATTTCGTGCATTCCCCTTGGCAATATTCTTTTATCTATAATAGCTTCAATCGAGTTTTCCCACTATGTAGTTCTTTTTGCAAAGTTTTCTAAATATGCCCATGCTTCTTCACTACACAGTTTTAAAAATCCATTCTTACAAGTAGATTCTAATAAAGATTTCATTGAAACATCTATGCCTTCATAAATTATACCTATTAATTATGCTTTACTCATTGCATGATGTAGACATTGAGTCAGTAAATCTTTAAATCTTTCAAAATATTTCCAAAATGATTCTCCCAATTTTTGGCTACACATTAATATTTCCTTTTTGTTTTTAATCGTTTGATGTGTTGGATAATATTTTTCCAGAAAAACAAAGCAAAATTCAGTCCATGCAGAAATTGAATTAAGAGATAGAGTATATAACCATCTCTTAGCTGTGTCTTTTAAAGAAAAAGGGATATATCTAAGTTTAATAGCATCAATACTCATGTTCAGTATTTTCATCATTTGACAAACTTCATTAAATTCTCTAAGGAAATAATAGGCATCTTCTCTTTCTAATCCATGACAATGTGGCAATTGACTAATATAATTAGATTTCAATTCAAACCTATCTCCCTCAAAGTTTGGTAATCGAATACATGAAGGTTCATCAACTAATTTAGGATATAGAATTTCCCCTAATGGTTTTTCTATTGGAGTAGCCATATCTTCGTTCTCTTTTAAAGAAAGGTTAGCTACACCCCTAAGGATTTCGTTAAAGTCCAATTCAGAAAATATTTCAGTACGTCTCTGTGTTGAATAATCCTATGTAGGTGTTCTTACTAATCATTTACTGCTAGGAGAATGAATCCATGTACTCATAAACTCTTAACATAAAGTAAAATAACAGAAGATTAATTACATACCAGGTTGAAGTTTTATATTTAGTAAATAGTTGTTGACGGATTAATTACATACTAATCTAATGCTTTGTTTTCAGTAAATAGTTATTGATAAAAATATTTTCTGAAGAGATGACTAGTCAGTTTGAAATGAGTATGATAGGAGAATTTTCATATTTTCTAGGACTTCAAATTAAGCAAATGGATAAAGGTATATTTTTAAATCAGGAAAAATATGTAGATAAAATGCTTAAGAAATTTAATTTTAATGATACAAGGATTCGAGAAACTCCTATGAGTACTTCTTTAAAGTTAGATATTGATGACATAGGAAAATCAATAGATCAAAGAAAATACAGAAGTATGATTGGTTCTTTACTTTATTTGACTACTAGTAGACCTGAAATTATGTTTGCTGTGTGTGTTTGTGCTAGATTTCAATCTAATCCTAAAGAATCACACTCAATTGCAGTTAAAAGAATATTTAGATATATACAAGGAACTAAAAATTTCAGACTGTATTATTCTAAGGATAGTTCAATAGATCTTATAGGATATATTGATGCTGATTACGTAGGATCTAAATCGGATAGAAAAAGTACCAGTGGCACATGTCAATTATTGGGAAATAATTTGGTGTCATGGTTTACTAAAAAGTAAAACTATGTAGCACTTTCAACTACAAAAGCTGAATATGTTGTTGTTGTACTATGTTGCACTCAGATTCTATAGATAAGGCAAACTTTAGAAGACTTTGGATTATCTTATGATACAACTAAGATTTATTGTAACAGTAGTTCTGTAATAAATCTTTCCAAAAATCTTGTATTACATTCTAGAGCAAAACATATAGAGGTTAGACATCATTTTGTAAGAGATAACGTAATTAAAGGAAAAATTAAATTAAGATTTGTGTCTAGTAAAAATCAATTAGTTGATATATTTACAAAACCTCTAGATGAAAATACATTCTACAACATAAGATTAAATTTGGGTATTTGTAGACTATGTGATGTGTAAAATACTTAAACTCTACAAAAAGATAAATTTTGTTGATGATGTTGTTCACCTCATAGATATTATATACTTATCATAAATATCTAAGTAATATATAAACTACTGCATAAGATACTATGTATTTATTGTAAAATCATAGTAGTATCTTATTGATTTTACGTAGTTTATCAATTTTAACGATTTTCACAATTTTAAGTGGAAGTGTAAATGAAAAACATTAAATACTTCTGAAATTCTGAAATTTTGATTAAGTGATTGTCTTTGGATCAATGACAGTACAAATGATCATGCATAAATTTGACTTGATTGATTAAACTTGTAGAATAATTTATATGTAAATCATCTTAAACTGTTAATCAAAAGTATGAGCTTATTGAAACTGATTCATATTTTTAGTAAAGTTGTAGACATAAAAATTGTATGAGATTTGTGTTTTATTGCATCTGTATTAATGGAATACATATATACTATGCTTAAAATGAAAAGTGCTTACAAAGTGAAAATCTTTGAAAGTTTATTGATCAGTTTGATCACGAGCGTTTTGTACTTGAGTAGATAGGTATGTAAGGATTGTTGTACTGAAAAAGGATTCTTTAAATCTAGCAACTAAGGTCCTGATTAGATCTGGGATTGTTGACTGAAAGCTCACTACACGGGTACATTAGAAAGCTCTTATATGATTCAAACTTTTCAAACTAACTTTTAAAGAAAATTATCAATATTTACTGTTTTGAAAAGAAATAGTTGTTTCATTAAATACAAATATCTTTGAATCGAATATAGTTTCTACTAATATGATTGTTGATTTGTTGAATCAACATTAGTACTTTTGAAAATGTTTATTTAATATACATTCTTTTATTCTCCTTGAATTAATCATATCAAGTTCAAAGTTGTGTTTTGATTCATATATAGTGAAAATTGATTCTAGAAATCATTCTTGATGAATTCAGGATAACAGAAGTTTTTGAAAAGAAAATTTAAAGTATAGTTATACTTAACATCTATTGTTATACAAGTATATTTTGTATGTTATTGAATATATTTGAAGTATATTTGTAGGGGGAGGAATAACAATGTTCAAAACAGATTAATATAATTTAGAATACAAATCTTGGTTAATCTGAGTTTAGTTCCCTTAAGATCTTGATGAAACAATTTTAAAAGACAAACAAACTATTTTAGATTCATAAGAGGAGAATGTTAGAATAGTTTACAATGTTCTCAAGATAATGTTAAGTGTACTAAATTAGACATTATGTTATGTAAGGTAACGTGTAAAACTGCCTCTAGATAGTGTTTTACTCGTTAGGTTAGTTAACTAAATGAGTTATGGTTACTGTTTTTGGGTATTTCGATTGAATAAATATTATTCAATATTCATTTAAAATCCAAACTTGACTTTTATACACGTTGTGTTATTCGCCTAAAACCCTATTTAAACACTTATTACACAGGCACTTAGGTTATTCGTAAACCTTTGTCTGAAAATCATTCCCGCTTGTTGTTGTTACAACCTGCGATGATGGTCTCCAAGTTCTATAAGGGTCATGGCAGAGGAAAAGGCAAAGGTAGAGGAGATGCAAAAGGAAAAGAAATAGATATTGATGAAGTTCCACGCACTTGGTTTAAGAAAATACATCAAGTGGACAAAATGTTAGCAAAAATTTACAGTGAATACTTCTTTTCTGAAGAAATACTAGATGAAGTTAGACAAGAACTTCAAAATACTGATGCTAGTATTAAATACATGGGTATTAGAAGCAAGTTTGATAGGGAATACCAAATGAAATGTGTTGAAATTGCATTTCTCGAACAATATGCAAAATATTTGGAAAAAGGTGTAGGTTCATCAACTACAATTCCTCAAACTCCTCTGAGTGGTACACGACTACAACCATTTGAGGAAGAACATGAATCTGCTATACCTACTCCTTTGTATTCAAAAGAAGTAGAATCAAATATTGCTGTAGATAAAAGAAAAGTTGAAGAACTTTGAAAGGCCGCAACAATAGAAAGTGCCTTCGAAGAATTAAAATAGAAAACTTTTATGGAACAATTTCAAAAGGAAACAACAACACTTGAAGAGGAGAAACAGTAGTGTTATAGAAGAAGAAAAATCAGAAAGATTATGTCTAAGGAAACAAAGTCTGCTAGAAAAGGAAAATTAGATGAGCAATTATTTCCAAAGGACAATGTATGTCTAGACATTGTTCCTTATAGTGCATCTGATAAACTCATTAGTTTTGAGCATATTGAAATTGATGAAGATAATGAGAATGTATTTTCCCTTGCAAGAAAACTTGAGAAGAAATCCAAGTCAAATATGAGCTCAAGTTTTTCTATTAGTATAAGTCCTGATGATGCAGATATTGAAAAATCATAGCATTAGGCAATTGACATTGAACAAGTTATTGCAAATATAATTGACAATGTTGATGTAGTAACTAGTTCACAGGTTGAATTGTCTAGAGTATCAAATATTGAAATGTTAAAACTCCAGAAGAGCTAAATGTCAACTAGCCTTCTTCAGAATCTATAGAAGTAGAGTTTGAGAATTCACAACATGTAACAATGGAGATATCTATTGAACAAAATGAACAATTACAAACAGATACAATAACTGTAGAATTTATGGAAAAATTGAACTCTGATCATTCTATAGAGATTGAACAAATGAATATTGAGCGTATTGAAGATGTTCCTTACAATGTTGAAGCTGAAGAATCAAGTGTACATAGCTTCAAGAAAATATTTTCACAGAGGAACAACATGACATTCATATTGAAGAAGAGGTTCTTGAAGATGAATTAAACTCTGAATCAAGGCTTCAGGTATCACCTTCTTTGTGTATAGTATTATAAATTCAAGGTAATTCAATTTATTTTAGATTTGCGGAAGTAGTGCAGAAATACAATAATCTAATTACATGTCAAATTCTACATAAAATTCAAAAATTTGATTGATAGAAGAGATCTATTTGAGTATCAAGGCCTCATTCAATTCTTGCCAGTTGGAATGAAATGGAAGCAATACAAAGAGCTTATTGCAACTTTTTATAGCAATCTGGTCAAGAATGAAAATATACTGAAAACTCAAATAAATAAACAAGTGTTCATATTGTCTCCTAAATTAATTTTTGAAGTTTTGGGATTAAAGAATGAAGGTGTTGTTGTTATAAACAGATTTGACATGGTTAGACAACTAGAATGGGACGTTCAGTCTTTATCATAGATTCCAAGTGTATATACAGAAATGAGACTCATGGAAAATCTGAATGTAGAGGCAAGGTTTATTACAAATATATTGCATGTCAATTTATTTTAGAGAGTCAGACACAATATGGAAGTTAGCATAAGCTATTTATATGCAACTTATGGTCTTCTGAATAGAATTCAAATCAATTGGTTTAATGTTTTCATTATCAACTACAGCATATGAGTTCAATGTTATTTTTTGGTGATGTTGTATGTAGACTCCTTGCAAACCAATTGAATTTATCCAACTGGCCCTCTGAAACTAAAGGCATGAGAGCTTTTAGTATAAAAGATTTGCAAAAATTCCAAGCCCTGCATCAACCTCAACAACAACAACCAATAGAATGTACAGAATAGATTCAACCACAACAGCCAAGTTATTCAGTTCAAGCAGAACAGCAACCCCAACTACATCCTGACCTAGATGATGTGCTTAATGACATTAGGCATCTAGGAGATAAAATATGTAATGCTATAAGTGATATACTTAGGAGGAATAGATAACTGTCTATTTGCTTATATCTGAATACAAAATGTAATGTTTGTATTTATTGTTTGATTCATTGAACAATATATTTTTCTATAAATGGTTCAATTCTTATTTATGTTTACAGAAAGTTTTGCTGTAAATATATCTCTTGGTTTATATACTATGTAATCATCTTTTTGATTAATGACAAAAAGGGGGAGAAATGTTAAATGTTATAAATTCAAAAGAAGAAGATGATTATGATATTAATTGCATATATTATAAAGGGAGATGATATTTAAGTGGTTATTGTAATCTGATAGATGAAAATGTAATCTGAAAGATATTTATATGGTTATTATAATCTAAAAGATACTTATGTAATTATTGACATCTGAAAGTTTTATCTTTGAGAGGTGAATTTTACACAAACAATAGAAATAAACTTAAGTGAACTTAAGTTAACAAACTTGTTTGTTGAATTAAAAGTTAACCCAACGAAGGTGCTTTGTTGTGTTAAATATATTTCAAAATTGTTATAATATGGTTTTGTCATCATCAAAAAGGGGAAGATTGTTGAGTATTTTGTTTTGATGATGTGTGCTGAATGAAAGTAATCATATTTGCTCAATTACTATTGCTTGTGAAAAGAAATTAAAAACATCAATTAATACAGAAAAAGCTTACTGATATAAATACTTGTCTATATTAGATCTGAAATTATACTAAGTTAATAACTAGTCGTTTCATTGCAGTAAATTTTCATTTAACTAAACATGGTATTTTTAATACTTAAGTTGTTATTTTTGCACGTGGTAAAATTCTTATTATAAAAAATATTTGTTTATTACTAGTTCGTTGAGTTATCTGTAATACAACGAAGATGGTTCGTTGAGTTATTGTAATACAATGGAGATGGTTCATTGAGTTAGCTAACACCACAAACTTAGTTCATTGAGTTAGCTATAGTACTTGTTACATGAGTTGGTACATGAGGAACTCGTTAAGTTAGAAACATTAACTTATATATCTACTTGTGTTACTCGTTTAGTTAACATTAAGGTAATGACTTCTTATTACACTTGATGAAAGATTTTGGACGAGAAAGTTTATTTTGCAGGAAATTTTTTAGAGATCCAGGATTGATGATTAAAGAAAATTTGAAATGTAAATGTAGGTCAGAACATGTGTATTTCGATGAAGGAAAAAGAAAAGACGTGGAAAATTGGTAGTGATTAAATGTGGAGGATATGCATGAAATGAAGATATAGTATAAAAGGCATAGAATTCTCGTTGATCAATTATCCCTGCACACCAAACGAAAAATCTTTTCAGGGATCAAAAACACCTTTTAGGGAAAAGCTCTTAGGTAGAAGAAAATTTAGTGAAGCAAAAAAAGGTCAGATTTATGTCACTAAAGATCTAAAGTATCAGAAGAAAGCAAATTTGGTGAAGTAGAGAAAGACAAGATATTCGTCACTGAAGAATTGCTGAAGAAGAAAAAAGAGAAGAAGAAGAAAGATCTCAAACAGGGAGAAATGTTTTAAATTCCACAAATTAGTTTTCTCTATTTGTAGTTATGAAATTGTATAGATGAAACATGGTATTGATATATAATTGCATCTACAATTTTTGAGGAGAATTGAATTGTATATTGTAATTGAAACCTTGAATAAAAATGATTTTATGAAAACAGTGTCTCGACTTGTTTTTGAGTTTTGAAGTTTCAATTATAATCGAAAATATTGAAAAACACAATTCACCCCCCTCTTGTGTAGTCATACGATCCTACAGTTATCTAACTCTTTGATTTTCATTACCAAACGCACATAGAAAACACGTGATAACTTAAAACATTAAAAACACACATGTAGATAACTTAACTATATGAGTTTTTAACATAACTCTTCGACTAAATCAAAATGTTAACTATCTGAAAGTTTAACTGTCTGAAATTCTAACTATCCAAAAGTTAACTATCCGAAACTTTAAATGAAACTTTTCGATAACTTGTTAACATTTAATTATGTGACAATTATACTTAGAGAATATTATTTAGACTTATTTAAAAACTTTAATAAAGCATATATCATCAAAACAAAATTCCTAACAATCTCCCCCTTTTTTATGATGTCAAAACGTAATAAGTCAAATAATCTATCTTCTCCCCCTTTTTGGCATTATAAAAAAGTAAATAAAATGTAAAGAAGAAAAATATGCTAAGTACATATCGTTCAAAAAGATATTTTTAAATATGCATAACTTTCGTGGATAAGCATAAACAGTTTAAAGAAAATTGTTTTAAACATAAACTATCAAAAACAATCACATGATCATTAAGAGCAGTAAACAGTTTACATAATGCGATTTCTTTACATAAATAATTTTTGGTAACAAATTACAAGAAAGAAATCATGCAATACATAATTTTTATAATCACAAGCCTCATTGTTTTTGAAAAATATTTATCAGAGTATCTGAAATTTGCCTTGCAATTTCTGTACTTATTATGTTTATCTAATCAATTACTACTTGATCTAAATCATTTTGTGAAACTTGTGATGGTTGTTGTAAAAATTCAGTATGTATGTCTGTATTGAAATCTGTATGTATATCTATATTTATACTTGTATTTGTATCTGTATGTTGCTATTGTTTTGAAAACTATGTTGATTGTTGTTGTTGCTATTATGACTGTGTTTGCTGATCCTATTATTGTTGTTGTTGTCAAATTACAAGTGCATCTGCTTCCTGGTATTTCTATAGTTCATTTGCAGAGAAAGATCTTGACTTTAATTTTTTCTATGACCAAGGTGTAATATCTATTTGACTTGCCACAATTTTCAAAATTGTATCACCATAAAATAATTTACTTTAAAAATTTAAGATATGAGAAACAAAAATATCATACCAGTTCACTTGTATATGGTTAATTAATGCATATGTAGCATAAAGACAGCATCAGCCAACTTCTGCCCCATGACCAAATGTTTAGAATGAAAAAGTACATATTATTAACGGTTAAATGATGGTTAATTGCATAATATTTAGCTTATCATATGAGAATTAAGCCATTATGTTATAATTGCACTGTTATATGCTTTAATTGAAGAATCTGCTTAATTTTGGGGAATTAATGTTAATTTAGTACATTTCTGAATTGTCGGTAAGTTGCAGGCTATGAAATTCTTAAGTATCCGAATTTTCTGATATTTCGGACAGTTATGTTTAACAAACTGAATATGTCGGATAGTTATGTTTATATTTCCGAATAGTTATGTTTTGAAAGAATATTTTATTATTTCCAGAAGTACACGTGTCGAAACCATAATGCATGACTTAAGTGAACTTTCGGTGAGTTATCTCTAACTATCCGAAATTGCAGCTGGGCATTAGACGGTTATATGTGTAACCCTCCGAAATCTCTTTTTATTTATAAAATAGCTGTGGACACATGTCATGTTCTGGTAAAGTGACTTAAGTGGATTTTCGGTGAGTTAGATGTAACTATCCGAAATGCATCTAAGCATCGGATAGTTAGACTTGTAACTCTCCGAAATGTGTATTTTATGATTAAACTGCTGCTAACACGTGTCGAGATCTAGTAGATTTACTTAAGTTATATATCTGTGAGTTAGTTGTAACTATCCGAAATGCACTTGAGCATCGGATAGTTAAGTTTATAAGTATCCGAAATGCACCTAAGCATCGGATAGTTAAGTTTATGCACGCGTTTTATAGTTATATCAACGAAGAAAGTCCGTTGAGTAATTTGTAACTCCACGGACTGTTTATTTTCTAATATGCCACTGTAGCGGTTGTAGAAACAGGATAGTTGGAAGAAAAACCACGATTGCATGTATTGCGCAGGGAGAAGAAATCATCGCCGTTGATATGAATGAAGGAAATCCAACCGATCATTCAAGCAGAAACAATTACTACTAAAGAAATATAAAAGAAAAGAAGAAAAACAAGAAAAGTGCGTGATCGATGGACGACCAATGTATACAGAGGAGGAGCACCGAGCTTTCTGTAGACAGTATCGGCGATTCTCTGAAGTATCACACCAACCATCATTACCACCAACATATCCACCATAATCACCAACCATCGGAGGTCTGAGAGAATACTTTCTTGATGTCAGGTCGATTTCGAGCCAAACACAGTGCCTAACAACCACTGTGAGGAGTGATCACGTCACGGGAAGGGAAGCCATTTTCAACAAGCGTCGACTCATATTTCAGGAGATCGTAAAGCTTTTAGCCTTGGCTTCGGGTTGATGCCTGTATGCTGAAGAGAAGATTATCTTGCAATTCTGGACTCGCGATTCTATAGGGAGAGGAGACAGAATTGTAAGTGGTTTAATTTTCAATGGTGTAATTGCGTTGTAAGTAGTGTCAGAAGTATTTACTGTCAAGTGAGATTACTTTACATTTCAACTTTCGCCCATTTCCATGTTCATATTAAAACAAAAATACAAAAAACAATTTATCTATGTTTGTATGTTGTATTTGAGTGTTGTATTGTTTGTGTTGTATCGTAATTAATGTTATCTTTATCAGTGTTGTGATTGTTTTATGTTTGATTTAGTTTTACAGTTTACTGAAATTGGTTCGTTCAAAAGACTTAAAGATTTTAATGGTTACTGTTTGAATTATCTGAATGTTAGTATTGCTTAATGATAAATCCAGTGTTTACTAACATTAAAGAGCTTAATTGATGTTATTTACAATCTATGGAATCGTCCAATGGTTGGCCGAATTCCTCTATGAATAGTAGTATTAAAAAGAAAAGACAAGCTCATGGAGTTAACTTAAGTCCACAAGGTTAGTCCGTTGAGTTAGCCATAACTCAACAAACTTTATTCGTTGAGTTAACTGTAATTCAACGGAGAGCTTATTGAATATATAAATTTGATTGTTAACAAACTGACAGTTCTAAACTTTTCAACAATTCCCTATGGGATCGACTTGTACTTGCACACTGATACAATAGACACTGTGCACTTGCAGTTAAAGTACAAATTGGAATTAATATCTAAATTGTATTAAAGGTTGTTTGTTTACTTCTAAAAGAAAGAATAGGCATAAAGATAAATTAACTAAGTAAAAATAGAAGTAACAAATCCAAGTTTTTCTGGTGTAGTGTTGGGAAAACACAAATACCAAACCTCTGAAAGAGTGAAGCATGTAGTATTTTTGCAATAAAACGTGCTTAGCCATTTAAATCATTTAGTAATCTCATTGGATTGTTGGCAGTTGGATCTTTCGCTAAACTTTTAATGTCCCATCCCAATTGATAAACCTATTTTCTTTCTTATAATTTAACTCCTTCATTTTTTAGACCAAGTACTTGATAAAGTAATTCTGGAGTTAAATATATATCGTAGTCTTGTATATTGGAAACAGGAATACCTTCTTCCACTGTTAAGTTTAAGTAAAAACAACTTATAAGTTTTGGTATAACAAGATGGCCTAGCTGTTGTGGAAGTAGAGTCAACAAGCCTTGAAATTCAAACATTTCTCGTATATGTGACATCCCTTCAAACTTAACTAGTCTTGAATATAAAACTGTAAAAGTTTTATGTCTGAAATTTTTCATAACAGGAGTTATTTCTAAACCATAACAATGTATTGTCATCTAAATTCTATTCAGGATTAGGTATTTTCCTATCATGATGTTCAGATCTAAGACTGGTTTCAATATTATCAGTAGTATCTATATTTTCAGATCTTTTAGAACTGGTGGAATTTCTATCAAAGCTAGTATAAATGTTTGAAATATTTGTTATTGTCGTTTCAATAATCTGCTGAAATTCCTCTATTTGATCTTCTTGAAACATCTCAATAGCAACAGTCTCTATATTAATCTATCTATCAGCAACATTTATCTCTATGATTTATCTATACAACAACTATCTCTATATGAAAGAATGTTCTATAATAGAGTCATTTTGTATTTCTCAAAATTTCTTTATTTGAGACATTGGTAGTGTTATAGTCTATTTGTAACTGTGTAGTTTGTTGATTATATACATTTATCAACAAATATATTGTATACTGTAATAGACATAACCACATGTATAAACTATAGTATAAGCAACTATACCAAAAATCAAAAGTCTCTATCCGAGATATAGTAAGAGGAAGAATATTTGTACATTCCTCTTCAGATGAAATATCTTCAAAATTCATAGACTCAGTGTCTATGTCATCAAAAATATCATCAAAATTGATATCATCTGTATATGTATCATTAAAATTTCCTACATGTTCTCTTTCTGTAGGAAAAGAATGTGGGCTTGCAGCATGATGTGAAAAACTGTCCATTGTATTAAAAGAAACATTATGCACTAATGTGACACAATACCTTAGAGTGTATGCTTGTAATCTGATATTTGTCACATCTGCTCGAATTCCTGACACAAAAGTCTGTCCAACTTCTACAATGGAACATAGTTTTCCATTTTTCAACGATTCTTCTCTTTGCTGCAATATGCCTTGTACACCTGTAGTCAATCTAAAATATTCTAATGTCTTCTTCTTTTTCCAACTATATGTTTGTAGTGTTTCTAGTTGTTCAGGAGGTTCTAAAGTTTTCTTAATTGCTCCTATTAAAGACACCTGTGGTCTTAATGGTCCTTCACCATGATGCCTAGGTTGTAATAATGGAATATAGAGTTTTAATCTCTCAACCTCTTCCATTTTTAGTTGATAAACTTTTTGTCCTTCACTTCGAAGGCTCATTTTCCAAATGGCAGTTTTTTGTTCATCAATAAATTGTTGGATGTCGTCTAAAACAGCCAGGGGAAAATAATGTTGGGAATACAAAGATTCTAATTCTCTATTGGCATTTTCTATCATTGGTCCCCATTTCTTTCCATAATAAGTAATAGACTGTATCGATTTTTTAGGTACTTGTCCAGAACTTGTAACAATCACAGGGTTTGGTTGAAAAGTTCATTTCCACATTTGTATTGCGGAAAGTTCAGACTGTTTTATTCTAAATTGTGTTTCAGCATAATTTTGAATAAATTTCCAATAGAAATTTTTCTCGTCTTGAATAGCTTTTCTAATTTCATGTAGTACTTCATTAGAAAAGGTATACCTTGTGTAGATGTCATTGATTTCATTTTCTATCTTCTAAAGTTCCATCTCTCTTTTCTGCACTTTTGTCATTCTACCATGTTCTCTTCCACGTCTTGACATTGTCGATTAATCTTCACTGTTCACTATAGAACTTAGTGGAAGTAAAGATTGTGAAACTAGGGTTTTACCAAGGTAGAAACATGAAAGGTTGGCAGTAAAACATTTATAACTCTTCGAGTTTATAAACAGATTCAATCATTGAAATCATAAATATAAGATCCGTTACTAATAAATAACTCGAATGCTTACAATAACTATACGAGTTTTACAACTGACAAAAGTAGAATACTTAGCATAACTATTCGTGTAAAGAAAATAACTACGAGCTAAGTGAAAAGTGAGAAAACTTGAAGACTTATGATAACTATTCGAGTTTTGAGAGTAGTAAAGCACATAAGTATACAATAAACTAGAATAGTTATTGTCATAGTCTAAGTCTTTTAGAAAAATATAATAATATTAAGTTAACTGTTCGAGTTTCTCGGTTGGATATGCGTAAAAGTCAAAGACTTAAGCATAACTATTCGAGTTTCAACATGAGACATAATAAAGCAATGAAATTCAACACGTGCATAATTTTAATTTAAGGAGTTCAGAAATTTTCAGATACTTATAAACCTAACTATCCGATGCTTAGATGCATTTTGGACAGTTACTAGATAACTTACCGAACATTCACTTAAGGTATGCATTTAGGCTTCAACACGTGTACTTCAGGAAATAATAAAATATTCTTTTAATTATTTAACCATAACTTTCTGGTATATACAATATAACCTTCCGAAATTCATCGATAGTTCAGAAATGTAGTTAATTAATGTTAATTTCCTGAAATTATGTAGATTCTTTTATTAAAGCATATAATAGTTCATAATGGTTGAATTATTATATGAGAAATTACTCCCCGTACATAAATGTAGTCTAAAGAATCTATGACGTACTTAAACTTGGTTGCCAAGCCCCAATAGATTTGGCATTGAAAGGTCAAATAGCTGACTTAAGTTAGTTGCTAAGCCTTAAATAGATTTGAGTCTCTCTACTTTTAGTTTAATTTAAATATAGAAATAAGTAGTAGATTTAACAATTTAGACTTTCTAGCTTTTATTTTATTCAGTTTACAAAAGAAAATTCATAGAGATACCTTCAGGAACTTAAAAGAATTCAATAATGAGTACACGAACTTAAGAAAATAAATACAATACATTATGTGTAAAGAGTAGATAATAACAAAGAGAAATAACAAATATTATATGCACAGATTATGGCAGGATTGTTATAACACCTGTAAAATAAATTAAGCTTCAATACATTGCCCCCTTTTTCTTTTTCTTTTTTTAATATTTATATATAGATATGTACTTTATGTATTACCTCCCACAATATCATCTTTTTATGTGATCACAATTCCTTACTTAAGGGAAGGATAACCAATTACTCAATGACAAGTGAGAACAGGTAATTTTTTTTTTTTAAATAGAATCTGAATTACTTGTAAAATGGGTTTTTAGTCAACACATCCCAAACTAGTTGGTTCAAATGACTAGGGTTTAAGATCCCCCAACGGACTTAATTACTCAAGTAATTGCAAACAAAAAAGAAATAAAACAAGACAGTAAATTGAATAAGAGGCAACCGCAAGACTTAATTTTTCTAACAGTATGTTAATAACTTTCCTTTAATAAATGGTACATATTTTCTAATTAAAATCTCTATAATAGCATATACATAAGTAACAAAAATACAGTTGGCACTCACATTGAATCAAATTAACTTTCCTTAAGTAATCTTTTCTGATTTTTTTTTCTTAAATAAATTGTCTTCAATAAAAATCAGAATTTCATAAATTATTAACTACCAGTAAATAGTAATTCTAAAATAGATATTTTAAGTTTTTTTTTTAGTAAAGAAATTAAATTCTAAAGTTACTTTATAACAAACCAAAATGTTATGCAATGAACAAGACAAATTAAACATCAGATAACCTTCAGATACCAAGTTCTAATCGTAATTTTGAAAAGGTATTCTCATCTAAGGGTTTTGTAAATAGATCTGCTAATTGTTCTATGATAGGAACAAAATTTAATACTATTTTTCCTTTTATAACATTATCCCTTAGAAAATGATGTTGAACGTCTGTGTTTAGCTCGTGAATGTAAGACAGGCTTTTTAGACAAACTTATTGTAGAATCACAGAAAATCTTAGTTGGTTCATAGGCTAAATTAAAATCTTTTAAAGTTTGTCTAATCCACAAGATTTGAGCACAGCAAAATGCAGCAGCTATATATTCAACTTCAGTTGTAGATAATGCTACATAATTTTGCTTTTTGCTAAACCATGACACTAAAGAATTTCCTAATAATTGACAAGTGCCACTAATGCTTTTTCTTTTAGACTTACATCCTACAAAATCAGCATCACTATAACCTGTTAAATTTAAAGAATTGTGTTTAAAGTAAAACAATCTGAAATTGATGGTTCCTAATAGATATTTAAAAATTCGTTTAACAGCAATGAGCTCTTGGAAATGAGTACCTATGATCTATGCCTAATTCTTTACAAAAGGTGTCCATTTGATCATTATCAAATTCTGTACCATGATCACTCCTAAGTTTTTGAATTTTAACATTTTGCTCACTCTGAACTTTATTATAGAATATCTTAAATATTTCAAAAACTTTAGTTTTATTAACTAGAAAATAAACCCAAGTAAACCTAGAATAGTCATCAACTAGTACAAAAGCATAATGTTTACCTCCTAGACTGGTTGTCCTAGTAGGTCCAAATAAATCTATATGCACTAGTTCTAATACTCTTTTGCTTGTTATTTCATTTAAACTTTTAAAGGATGTTTTATGTAATTTACCTAGTTGACATGCATCATACAAAAACTCTTTTGAGTACTTAATACTAGGTAAACCTCTGACTAGGTAAACACTCAATAAATTAAAACCTAAGTTTTCCACTAATAAGACATCATTTATAAAATATTTTTCAGTTACTTGAACCTTGCCAAACCCAAGGATATTTGTTTTGCTTTTATTTCCAAAGTTAACTTGTCCGTTCTTGGTCTTTGTTACTTTTGTAAGTAATCATATATCTCTAGTCATGTGGCTGGATGCTCCACTATCTATTATCCATTTTGATTTGTGTAGCTACAAAACAGTTAAGAAGAGATTTTATCTCTTGGAACCCATTTATGAGTGGGTCCAAGAATTTTAAAGAGTCATATCAAAATAATCAATATTTTTAAACTTCAACTTATCTATTTTCTGATAATTATTCTTGCGTTTATTTCTCTTAGTGTTATAATTATCAGAACATTTATCTCTATGTAAACCAGAGTTGACATTTTCATTTCTGACATTATTTGATTGCTGATCTCAATATTTGATATTTTCAAATGTTAAAATTCTCAAATGTCTTAGCTTGATTTTTCTGAAAATTTCTTTTGAAATTCTTGCATCGTGTGCTATCATTTATATGCTACATTTTTTCAATTTGCACATATTTATCTCCCTTTTTAATCACACACGAAATAGTTTTTCTCTTACTATTCTTAATACTAGAAATAAAGACATTATTTTTAGTAGTACCATCATGCAATATGTAATTTTTAGAAGATGCATCGTGTAAAGCAATACCATGTTTTTCTACATTTGATATTTTACTACTAAGTTCATTTGTTAGAGTTTAACTATTATTCCATTTACTTAATATAGCCTTTTGATCGCAAACCTTAATCTTTAACATATCAATTTCTTAATTTAAATCAGTAATAGTCAATTTCAGTTTTTCAATTTCACAGATCATTTTCTTTTTATCAGTAATTAAATTTTCACAATTAGCATGCAATTTTCTTTCTATTGTAGTAAACTTTAAAATTTCCTATGCATGATTTTGATTTTCTTCTTTAAATTTATTCAATGTAGAGTTTAGAAAATCAATCTTATTTTCAGATTCATCTAGCATTTTCCTAGTATTCTTTCCTTTTGTTTTTACTTTCTTATATTTTCTAGCCAGTTTACTGTATTCAACAAGTAATCCATCAAAACTATCAAAACTAGCATTTTAATTAGAGGATACCTCATTGGATTTCGCCATGAAGCATACATTTGCCAGATTTTCTTCTGAATCTGATGTTGATGAAGATTCATTGTCTGATGTTGAATCCTTTGTTTCTTCACTTTATCACTTTAGGTGCCCTTCTCTTTTTGAATTTCTTACTCCTGAAATTTTTCCTCGAATTCTTCTTATCTTTGTTGAGAAGACAATCAGTTTGAAAGTGACCCGATCTGTTGCACTTGTAGCATATGATTTTGTCTTTCATGAATGACTTCTTCTCCATATCTCTAGATGTCTTTGCTGACCTAAAGTTCCTACGTTTCTTCAATAGATTTCTAAATTTTCTAATCAACAATAGTAAATCATCGTCAGAATCACTAGTGACTTCTGAGACTTTATCAGCCTCAAAAGCTAGATCCCTTCTAAGATTCTTTCCTTTTAGATCTAAATGTTGTACTTCATAAGCTGTTAGATTTCCTATAAGATCATCGAGAGTATATGTATTTAAATCTTTGGACTCTTCAATAAATGTTGTCTTTTGAGCCCAAATGTTAGTTAAAGATCTAAGGATCTTTCTTACCAAGTCTTTTTCCTTAAATTTCTTACCTAAAGATTTTAATGAATTTACAATCTCAAGAAAACGGGAAAACATATCAGAGATACATTCATTTTCGTGCATTTTAAAAAGTTCATATTTATGTACTAACATATTAATCTTAGATTCCTTGACCTGGTTAGTACCTTCATTGGCAACTTCTAATGCATGGCATATCTCATATGCAGTTTGATATGTAAAAACTTTGTTAAATTGATTATGAGATAAAGCACAAAATAAAATGTTTAAACCTTTAGCATTCAATGTCATTCACACTTTTTCATCAAAAGTCCAAGTATCATATGGAGTCGTAACTAACACTATAGGATTGCTAATTATATGCCATAGTTTGAAATCAATTGATTGAAAGAATACTTTCATTCTATATTTCTAGAAGCCATAATTGCTACCTTCGAACATAGGAGGAAGATTAGTGGTCTGTCCTTTAGTCATAATTAAGATTTCAATATTATCCATTTTAAACAGATGATCCTAAGTAAATGATAGGAAAAACCGATTCCTAAATAGAGAAATGAAAGCTTTTCAAATGCTTTAATACTAGATGTAGTAGAGTATAGACAATCTGACAAGAGTTTAATAGCTTTGATACCAGTTGTAGGATCGTTGTATCATAAGAGGGGGGGTGAATTGTGTCTTTAGCAATTAAAATTACTAGCGGATAAAACAAAAGCACAAAACACTCGTAAATAAAATTCTATTCTTTATAAACTTTAAAGACAGAATTTACAATATCTTTTCAACTCAATTCACTTCTTGATAGTTTTGATACAGTAATGTTCGATATACAATTCAAATAGGAAAATAAAGTCCTTATTCAAAACTAATTTCGAATTGTATGAAACCTAATCTTTATGCATGTAGCTCCTTTTCTTCTTTTTGCTCAGCTTCTATATCTCTTCTTCTCTAGTTGTTGAATTTCCAGACTTCTTGCGTTTGCAACTTCTTTTCTGAAATTGCTTAGAATTTCAAACTTCTTCTGATGTTAGAGAATTTTTCTAGATATGAATATTCAAACTTAACTTTTCAGTTAGGGATCAGGATTGAATATTTAGACTTGATTTTTGAGATTAGGATCCTTATTGTAATGTAGCTCGTACTCTCTATTTGTAGTCAAACTATGTCTTCACGTTCAGCATGTTCATCCACTTAATCCACGTACTAATTTTTTCTTTAATCCAAATTACTATCTTTTAGAATTTCCACTTTCTCCACTATCATTTTGAATTTCCACGATCTCCACTCGTAAATTCATCGAAACTTTATCTTCTTGGAGTTTTGTAGAATATCTTCTAACTCTTCGTTTTAGTCGAAAACTTATCCTTTAAGTCTTGTAAAAACTCAAACACTTATCTGTAACTCTTCGAGTTTTTGCACCTACAAAACACATGACTAAACAAGGAAAACTTACCTGTTCATTAGACATTTTATAAAACTCGAACAATTATCTATCCATGCATATAAAAACTCGAACAGTTATCTAACTCTTCGATTTTCATTACCAAATGCACATGAAAAACACGTGACAACTTAAAACATTAAAAACACACATGCAGATAACTTAACTATACAAGTTTTTAACATAACTCTTTGACTAAATCAAAATGTTAACTATCTGAAAGTTTAACTGTCTGAAATTCTAACTATCTGAAAGTTAACTATTCGAAACTTTAAATGAAACTTTCTGATAACCTGTTAACATTTAATTACGTGACAATTATACTTAGAGAATATTATTTAGACTTATTTAAAAACATTAATAACGTATATATCATCAAAACAAAATTCCTAACAACGTCCATAAAGCAAATGAATCTCGTTGCAAGAACATGTCTTGTAACGTGTAGTATGGTTCCTATTTTTATGGATACGTGTTCCACTTCTAATTTCAAATTTTACTAACCACTAAACCCACGAAGTTTCGTTCGTGGCTAAAAGAATAACTGTTTAGCTTAATCCACGAATTAACCTCGTTGAGTTACAGTTAACTCAACGAACTAGCTTCGGTTACTTATTTGCTAACTCCACGGACTAACCTCATTGAGTTACAGTTAACTCAAGGGAGTGACCTTATATTTTACTCCGTTGAGTTAACACTTAGCAAATTTCTAAAAATTACTCTTCGTATTAACTTTTATATATTTTTTCCTCTTGCATTTTGTCAACTTAAATAAAGTCAAATACGTGTCATTAATGCAGTGTTCTAAATAAAACTCATTTAAATCTGAACATTATATGCATATTTAACTTACAGTTCATTTCATGTTGTGTAGAATTTACATTTTACTTTTCGTCATGCAGATATATTGAAGTATTAACCAATTATCATGCATTTGACCATGTCGTTCAGAAAATTTGAAAATCTTTTAAACAGTCTTGCACATTGTTCAAATAGTTATATAATATTCAATATAGTTCATCAATTATATCATTCATTCTCAAACACGAATGTAAAAACATCTGAAAAATGTTCATTCATTTATATGAATAATTTACATTTACATTCAGTTAGATATTTTTCAGTATAGATATAAGTATAAGTAGATGAACAATACAATTTAATCTTTTTTCCTAAGTTCATCTACTTCCTTTTGGAGTTTCTTTAGTTGTTGCTCTAATTGATTTATCCTTTCTACAGCTCCCGTAATGCTTCCAAAAGGTTTAGATATCTCAACAACAGCATAATTTCTGTATTCTTTCATTGAAATAGTTCTTGATCTTTTCCTTTTAGATGCCCATTTTGTGAAATCCATACTATCCACCATCAGCAGTGGAATCAAATCTCCATAAAATAATTTCTTCTTTGCAGATTTTAACTTGGAGATAAAAATTGAAGACCAATTAATTTGAATTCTGTTCACAACTACATGTGGCCCATTTGACAAATTGACTAAGTTCAATATCATGGCCTTATCGTTGGTAGACATTTTTAATCAAAATATTAGCTATCATGTGTGCTTTACTATTTAAGTGCTTCAGTCTATTTAATAATGGCACACCAGGATTGATAGCTAAACTGTCCTTTATTACTTGTTCTGTCCACTCGACTGTAGTTGTGCTTTCTAGAATTTCTATTCCTTCATTTTTTAGTCCGAAAATATTATGGAGAAGCTTTGGTGTTATCTATACATCAGCTTGCTCCATGTTGGAAATTAATTGTCCTTCTTCTTCTCTTAAATTGGCATAGAAACAAGGCACTAGATTTTTGTATATTGCATACCCTTTCTACTAAGAAATAAATTATAGTAGACCTTGGAACTCAAATAATTCTTTAATTTTCTGCATACCATCCCAGTTTATTGGTCTATTGTAAATAATATCATAATCCCTAATTTCTTGATATTTATTATATGCTTCTTGACTCCAAAAGTGTACTTCATTCCAAACTGTTGCTTTAGTCGGGTCAGGAATTTGAATTTGTTACTCTATAGGGGTTTGTTCTTGAATTTCCTCTTTCATGTGCTGAACTTGACTATGTTGGAAATGATCCAGAGATTCCAATATTTTTGCTTCTACTTCTATCTGTGGTGGTGAGCCGACAGAACTCTCCACTCTTCTTTCTTGAATTCTTTCCAAAATTTGCTAAAGAGTCTCTTGCTCTTTAGTGGAATCTGTCAAGATATTTCCTTTTTATTCTATATGTTCTTATTCAGCTTCTTGTTCAGTTTCTTCTCTTTCTTCTTCCTCCTAACTACCAATCTACATTGTCACTATTTTTTCTAATTCTGTGGCAGATTGGGATGGAGTCACAGGCAAATCAGCTTCTACCCTAATTTCTATTTCTTCTGTTTATATAGGCTGCAGATTAGTTTTAGCCTGTTTTTCTTCTTCTCTTTGCTTTTGCTACTCTTGCTCTTGCTCCTCCTTAGAATTAGATAGAACGTTTACAAAAATTAGCTCTACAGGCCCTACTGATATTTGCATCTCAAATTTAATCTCTTCTTTATGTTCAAGCACTATCTCTTTTCCTTTCCTTCTTCTAATTAACTATGTCTAATCTTCCTCTTCTAATATTAAATCTACAAAAATAGGCTTTGCAGGCCCTCGAGCCACAGGAACTAGCTCTTCCTATTTTACCTTTTCTGTAACTACTAGTCTCGAAGGACCAACTTCCATTTCTTTAGTAGTAGGTATGGTAGTGGCTTCTTGATGCTGTTCAACTTTAACTTTGCATTGGGCCTTCAACTTTTTTGCAGCCCTCCTTTTGTGAAGTGCATCAAACACCAGATGTACTTTAGCTACTACTAAATCTTCTAGTTCTCCTTGGTTTTTCCCAACTCGAACTAGTTCTTCAAATTCTTTTAATTCTTCTTTAGTGGAAGGCCCCATAACTACCATCCT
This sequence comes from Cymodocea nodosa, assembly GCA_036874045.1. Taxonomy (NCBI): domain Eukaryota; kingdom Viridiplantae; phylum Streptophyta; class Magnoliopsida; order Alismatales; family Cymodoceaceae; genus Cymodocea; species Cymodocea nodosa. The sequence continues at coordinate 15,860,071 of JAZBRI010000003.1, read as the reverse complement.
TTCTAGTGGTTTAGGTGGTGGAACTGACGGTCTGGGCTACTATTCCTTAAGAACTAGTCTTTCAACAATCGGTTTCTCTTGTACTTCAGTTACATGTTCTTCAGCTGCCTTTTGTTGTTCCCAGATTACCCATCAAGTACATCCACCTATGCGTCTTTTGAACCATAGTTGGGACTTATGTTAGATCAATTCTAGGGCAACTTCATTATTTGGCTTGATTCTTCTCTCTTTGTTTACAGTAACTTTCGTTGCTACCTTAATCCTTATTTCCATAATCTGAGATATTTTTATGACTAAATCTACTAAAACTTTCCTCTAGTAGAAAAGGTTAGATTCTACCTTTTGTAGTTCTTTTTCCCGTGTTGTATTTCTGATCTTTTACCTCGTGTGCCATTCTTCTAATTCTTTGAGAAATTCTGTCATATCAACTGCTTCCTCCCAGAATTATGGTGTCATCATGGAGTAATGGAACAGAACGAAATCACTTTGATCTCTACTATTCTAAGTTCTAAATGATTCTGTGGATAATGCCCCCAAATCCTTAGTTTCAATATAAATAAACCTTAAGTTTAGGCGGGTAATCGGGTCATTTTCCCAAGCAAACTCTCGCTCTCTTATTTACCTCTCCGTGGAGTTACGGTTAACTCCATGGACTAAGTCCGTGGACTTAACTACAGTACTCCGTTGAGTTATAGTTATCTCAATGGGGTAAGTTCATTAACTTATCCTAGACTCAACAGAGTAAGTTCGTTGAGTTAAGCATAACTCAATAGAGTTTCCGTAAAGTTATAACTAATAAAAACTTATAATAATAATTTTTCTTTGATCAAGATCGAAGAATTTCTGGTCTAACCGACTCTTAATTTTTCAACATTTTAGCATTTCGGTCAAACCGTTATATTTCTCGGTTGAATCAAAATTAAATACTCTCTTTTTTTCTTCTATTGGTTGAACCAATGATATGCTTCAGTAAAACTAACATTTTTACTTACTCTATTATATAGATTTTTTTATGTTTTTATGTTTTGGTTAGATCGATGGATTCTATCAGTTGAACCGCAACGATTATTTTTCTTTTAATATATGTTTCTGTAAAACTGATAATTCCTTTTGGTTGAACTGTGACAATGTTTAAATAAGTTTTTTTTTTTTTTTTTTCAAGTACACACTTAGGTAATTTCTTACTAAGTAAAGCTCGAGTATTCCTCTACTCTTACTTCTTCTATAATTCGAAAGGAACTTTTTGGTATTTTCAGAATAGGTCTAAGTCTTTGTCCATTAACTTTAAATATATTCTGATTTTTAGGATTTTCAATTTCAATAGCTCCATAGGAATAAATATTTCGAATTATGTAAGGTCCTGCCCATCTAGATCTTAATTTCCTTAGATGGTTATGGAGTCTAGTCATGTAAAGATATACTTCTTGCCCTATTTCAAAGGTTTTTGGAATAATTTTCTTGTTATGCTAGAACTTCATTTTCTCTTTTTCTCTTACAATTTTCGAATAAGCTTCATTCCTAAATTCTTCTAGTTCAATCAATTGCATTTTCCTGTTTTTAGCAACTTGATTTAAATTAGTATTTAGAGTTTTTAATGCCCAATAAGCTTTATGTTCAATTTCAACTAGTAAATAACAACTTTCTCCATATACTAGCCTAAAAGGTGACATACCTAGGCTTGTCTTATAAGCAGTTCTATAAGCCCAAAGTGCATCTATTAATTTATTAGCCCAATCTTTTCTAGTAGGATTTACTACTTTTTCTAAGATTAACTTAATTTGTTTGTTTGCACTTTCTACTTGTCCACTTGTTTGCGGATGATATGATGTTGCAATTTTGTGATTTACTCCATATTTCTTCATTAAGGCTTCAAAACTTCTATTACAGAAATAAGTTCCTCTATCACTGATAATAGCTTTAGGTATTCCAAATCGGGCAATTATATTAGTTCTTATAAAATGTATTACCACTTTGTTGTCATTAGTTTTTGTAGGAATAACTTCTATCCATTTAGATACATAATCCACCCCCAACAATATATAACAAAATTGATTAGACATAGAAAATGGACCCATAAAATCTATTCCTCACACATCAAAGATTTCAACCTCAACAATAGGAATAAGAGGCATCATATTCCTCTTTGATATTCTTCTTATTTGTTGACATCTTAAACAACTTAAACAATATTTATAAGCATCTTTGAATAGTGTTGGCCAATAAAAGCCACATTGCAGAATTTTGGTAGTAGTTTTCCCTGAACCAAAATGCCCTCTGTTTAGAATGAAAAAGTGCATATTATTAACGATTAAATGATGGTTAATTGCATAATATTTAGCTTATCATATAATAATTAAGCCATTATGTTATAATTGCACTACTATATGTTTTAATTGAAGAATTTGCTTAATGTGGGGGAATTAATATTAATTTAGTACATTTATGAACTGTCGGTAAGTTGCAAGCTGTGAAATTCTTAAGTATCCGAATTTTCTGATATTTCAGATAGTTATGTTTAACATACCGAACATATTCGGATAGTTATGTTTAACAGACCGAACATGTATTAGATAGTTATATTTAAATTGCCGAACAGTTATGTTTTGAGAGAATATTTTATTATTTCCTAAAATACACGTGTCGAAACCATAATGAATGACTTAAGTGAACTTTCGGTGAATTATCTATAACTATCTGAAAATGCATCTGAGCATCGGATAGTTAGACCTGTAACTCTTTGAAATGTTATTTTATGATTAAACTGCTGTTGACACGTGTTGAGATCTGGTAGATTTACTTAAGTTATATATTAGTGAGTTATTTGTAACTATCTGAAATGCATCTGAGCATTGGATAGTAAAGTTTATAAGTATCCGAAATGCACCTGAGCATCGGATAGTTAAATTTATGCACATGTTGAATTTAAATGCTTTAGAATATCACGTGAGATGCACATGTTTAACTCACTAAGTTAGCATAACTGTACGCGTTGAGTTACATGAATATTACACTAAGGTAACGCGTTATGTTAGCAGCTTATTTCTTTATATTTTCTAATATGCCACTATAGCGGTTGCAGAAACAGATAGTTGGAAGGGAAAAACCACGTTTGCACGTATCACGCAGGAATTCAATCACGCAATGAGAAGAAAGCATTGTCGTTGATATGAATGAAGGAAATCCAACTGACCATTGAAGCAGAAGCAGTTACTATTGAAGAAATATAAAAGAAAAGAAGAAAAAAAGAAGAAGTGTGTGTGATCGATGGGCGGACAATGTGTGTAGAGGAGGATCGGCGACGCAATTCTCTGAAGTACCACACCAACCATCATCATCACCATCACCACACCATAATCACCAACCATCGGAGGTCTGTGAGGATACTTGCCTGATGTCAGGTCGATTCCGAGCCAAACACAATGCCTGACAACCACTGTGAGGAGTGATCGCGTCGCGAGAAGGGAAGCCATTTTCACCAAGCGCCGACTCATATTTCAAGAGATCGTAAAGCTTTTAGCCTTGGCTTCGGGTTGATGCCTATATGCTGAAGAGGAGATCATCTTGCAATTCTGGACTCGTGATTCTATAAGGAGAAGAGACAGAATTGTAAGTGGTTTAATTTTCAGTGGTGTAATCGTGTTGCAAGTAGTGTCGGAAGTATTTACTGTCAAGTGAGATTACTTTACATTTCACCTGTTGCCCATTTCCATGTTCATATTAAAACAAAAATACCAAAAACAATTTATCTATGTTTGTATGTTATATTTGAGTGTTGTATTGTTTGTGTTGTATTGTGATTAATGTTACCTTTGTAAGTGTTGTGATTGTTTTATGTTTATTTTAGTTTTACAATTTACTGAAATTGGTTCATTCAAAAGACTTAAAGATTTTAATGGTTACTGTTTGAATTATCTGAATGTTAGTATTGCTCAATGATAAATCCAATGTTAACTAACATTAAAGAGCTTAATTGATGTTATTTACAATCTTTGGAATCGCCCAATGGTTGTCCGAATTCCTCTGTAAATAGCAGTATTAAAAAGAAAAGATAGGCTCGTGGAGTTAACTTAAGTCCACGAGGTTAGTCCGTTAAGTTATCCATAACTCAACAAACTTAGTCCGTTGAGTTAGCTATAATTCAACAGAGAGCTTATTGAATATATAAATTTGATTTTTAACAAGCAAACAATTCTCAAGTTCGTCAGTAATTCCCTATGGGATCAACCTATACTTGCACACTGATACAATAGACACTGTGCACTTGCAGTTAAAGTACAAATTGGAATTAGTATCTAAATTGTATTAAAGGTTGTTTGTTTACTTCTAAAAGAAAGAATAGGCATAAAGATAAATTAACTAAGTAAAAACAGAAGTAACAAATCCAAGTTTTTCTAGTGTAGTGTTGGGGAAACCCAAACAAGTTTTATGGCGCCGTTGTCGAGGAATTGAATTGAATTAAACTGAATTGAATTGAATTGAATAAATATAAGCAACTGTTAGAGCTGTTTCGTTTTAATAGCCAGAGTTGTGTGTTTTCTTTTGTAATTAAGAATATGGCATATGCTTATGCTCAAAGATTTCTGAAACCTGTAATTAGTATATGTGAATTCTGCAATTCTAAAGGACACGACATTTCTGATTGTTTGAAATTGAGACATATACAGATGATTAGATCCCATGAACAACAAATGAATTATCCTAAATATAATAGAGCCGAGTATGAGAATCCTATAGTTTACCCAATTGATGGTCAGTATAGAATGTGTAATATGATGAGAGACACTGAAGTTTGGGATAGCTATGATAGACTGGAGCATAGTATAGAGCAAAATCTGGACAAACTGGAATACTTTATGTGTCAACAACAAGAAGTCAACCAATTAAACTATAAGGAAGCATATTCAGAACCTAAACATGATATAATTTACGAAACTGAAAAAAACATAAAGAAAATTGATCAAAAATTGAATGCAATGAAATTAGATGATTTGGAAACAAAATTAAAAGCATTAGATGAAAATGCAATGAAAATACAAGTTATGCAATAGGACAATGAAAATTATAATGTTATAAACCTACATAATTTGCAAAATATACAACAAACAGAAAATACTAATGCAAGAGAATTTAAAGAATGCACTTTAAAACTAAAAACAATTAAAGATCATAATCATGAAAATAATATACAAAAACATCATGAAAGTAACAAAAATCTGGAAGATGTATGTGTAACATTAAGATCTGGAATTGATATACCACCAAGAACTCAAAATGAAAATGATATGAAGGTGGATAAGAGTAAAAATCAAAATGATAATGAAAATGTAATAGCTGAAAATTTAGAAATCACTAAAGAACAATCTGAATCTGCGAATGAAGCTAAAAATGATCAAACAAATCAACTGAAAGAAAAAGAGTCTTTGAAATCAAAATCTTTAGCACCCTATCCTGAAAGATTACAACAAACAATTCCTGAAAAACAAGAAAAAATCAGAGAAATTTTTGAAAAAGTACAAGTTAACATTCCTTTGTTAGATCTATTACAGAAAATGCCACCTTGTGCTAAATTTCTTAAGGATTGGTGTACTAAGAAAAGAGAGCGAAAAGTTCTTAGAAAGGTCTTTTTAGCTGAACAAAGTAGTTCCCTATTTCTGCCACAAATTCCTAAAAAGTTATCGGATCCTGGAATCCCTGTTATATCATGCACCATAGGAAATACCATTCTAGAAAGAACCTTAATAGACTAAGGTGCATGTATAAATGTTATGCCAAGTGATATATTTGCATCCTTAGGATTAAAAGGCTTAATTCCTACTAGTACAGTTACTCAATTAGCTGATAGAATTATAAGATACCCTAGAGCAAAAATAGAGGATGTCTTAATTAAAATCAAAAATTTTATATATCCTATTAATATTGTAATTTTGGATTTCCAACAAATTAAGCATAAAAATAGTGATACATCTTTAATTTTGGGAAGGCCATTTTTAGCAACATCAGGGGCTGTTATAAATTGTAAAACTGGAGTAATGAAGTTAGCATATGGTAATGAAGATACTAATTAAATATTTTCAAACCAGAAAGGTTTGAGGAGTTAGAAATGTCCTTACATACCATAAACTTTTTAGAGGATGAAGGAGATATGTTAGATGATGTGATTCAAGAAGAATTAAATAGGCAAATCAATTCTGAAATTTTAAAAGAAAGTGAAAGCATAAATATAAAAGGAGATCGGGAAGAAATTAATTTAAAAAATGATGATGTTCAATTAGGAGCTCTAGCTTCTGATGGGTAGCATTTAGACTTAAAACATTTACCTCCTCAATTAACCTATATATTTCTGGAAGATAAACGAACCTGTCCAATCATTATTGCTTCAGATTTAAAAGAGGATCAAATAGCTAAATTAAAAGATGTAGTAAAAAGTTATAAAGAAGCAATAGGATAGACTATGACTGATATAAAAGGGTTAAGTTCAACTTTATGTTGTCACCACATATATTTAGAAGAGAATGCTAAACCTGTTAGAATTCCTGAGAGGAGATTAAATCCAAACCTTAAAGAAGTAGTCAGGAAGGAAATAGTTAAATGGTTAGATAATGATATAATTTATCTGATTTCTGATAGCTCGTAGGTTAGTCCAATCCATGTAGTTCCCAAGAAATCAAGATTAACAGCTATTAGGAATGAAAGTCAAGACTTGATACCTACTAGAATTCAATCAGGCTGGAGAGTATGTATAGACTATAGGAAGCTGAATGTTGTGACTAGGAAAGATCATTTTCCCTTACCTTTTATAGATCAAATGCTGGAAAGATTAGCAGGGCAAGAATATTTTTGTTTCCTAGATGGGTATTCAGGGTATAATCAAATTCCAATAGCATTAGAGGATCAAGAGAAAACAACTTTCACCTGTCCTAATGGAACTTATGCTTTTAAAAGAATGCCATTCGGATTATGCAATGCGCTAGCTACCTTTCAAAGGTGTGTGCAGGGCATATTTACTGGAATGACTGAAGATTTTTTAGAAATATTTATGGATGATTTTACTGTATATGGCAACTCATATGAAGTGTGTTTAAGCAATTTAGACCAAATATTAAAACGCTGTGTGGAAAAAAATATGGTTTTAAATTGGGAAAAATGTCACTTCATAGTTAAACAAGGAATAGTCTTAGGGCATGTTGTTTCTAAAAAAGGGTTGGAAGTAGATAAAGCTAAAATAGAAGTAATTTCTAATCTACCAGAACCTAAATCAGTAAAAGATATTAGATCATTTCTAAGACATGCTGGTTTTTATAGAAGATTTATTAAAGACTTTAGCAAGATAGCTAGACCTTTAGCTAATCTATTAAAAGATGTTCCATTTAACTTTGATAAAAATTGCAAGGAAGCATTTTTCAAATATAAGACTAGCTTAATTTCAACTCCTATAATTCAAGCACCTGATTGGAACCATCCATTTGAGTTAATGTGCGATGCTTTTGATTTTGCTGTAGGAGCAGTGTTAGGACAGAAGATAGAAAAATCTCTTAGAGTGATTCATTATGCAAGCAAAACCTTAAATGATGCTCAAGTTAATTACACAACTACTGAAAAAGAATTATTAGCTGTTGTGTTTGCTTTAGAAAAGTTTAGATCATATCTGATTGGAGCTAAAGTAATAGTATACACGGATCATTCAACTCTAAAATATCTAATAAAGAAAAATGAAACTAAACCTAGATTGATCCAATGGATATTATTATTGCAAGAATTTGATCTAGAAATTAAAGATAAAAAAGGTTGTGAGAATGTAGTAGCAGATCATTTATCAAGATTACAAATAGAAAAATCAAATATTGAAATTAAGGATAATTTTCCTGATGAACAATTAATGACCATCAACATAATGCCTTGGTATGCAAACATAGTTAATTACTTAGTTACTAGTTTAACACCTAAGGATTGGAATAGACAGGATAAGAAATTATTTTTCTTAAGAGTAAAATATTACTATTGGGAAGACCCATACTTATTTAAGAAATGTCCTGATCTGGTTTTAAGGAGGTGTGTTCTAGAAACTGAATATTCGAGCATATTGTCTTTCTGTCATAACCAAGCTTGTGGAGGGCATTTTGGTTTAGGGAAAACTACTGCAAAAATTCTACAATGTGGGTTTTATTGGCCAACACTATTCAAGGTTGCTCATAAATATTGCTTAAGTTGTTTAAGATGTCAACAAATAGGAAGAATATCAAAGAGGAATATGATGCCTCTTAATCCTATTGATGAGGTTGAAATCTTTGATGTGTAGGGAATAGATTTTATGGGTCCATTTCCTATGTCTAATCAATTTAATTACATATTGTTGGGGGTGGATTATGTATCAAAATGGATAGAAGCTATTCCTACAAAAACTAATGACAACAAAGTGGTAATTCAATTTATAAGAACAAATATATTTGCCAGATTTGGAATACCTAAAGCTATTATCAGTGATAGAGGAACTCATTTCTGTAATAGAAGTTTTGAAGCCTTAATGAAGAAATATGGAGTAAACCACAAAATTGCAACATCATGTCATCCGCAAACAAGTGGACAAGTAGAAAGTGCAAACAAACAAATTAAATTAATCTTGGAAAAAGTAGTAAATCCTACTAGAACAGATTGGGCTAATAGATTGATAGATGCACTTTGGGCTTATAGAACTGCTTATAAAACGAGCTTAGGTATGTCACCTTTTAGGCTAGTATATGGAAAAAGTTGTCATTTACCTGCTGAAATAGAACATAAAGCTTATTGGGCATTAAAAACTCTAAACACTAATTTAAATCAAGCTGTTGAAAATAGAAAAATGCAATTAATTGAATTAGAAGAATTTAGAAATGAAGCTTATTCGAAGACTGTAAGAGAAAAAGAAAAAATTAAATTTTGGCATGATAGAAAAATTATTCCAAAAAGCTTTGAAATAGGACAAGAAGTATATCTTTATATGGCTAGACTCCATAACCATCTAGGAAAATTGAAATCTAGATGGGTAGGACCTTACATAGTTTGAAATGTTTATCTTTATGGAGCTATTGAAATTGAAAATCTTAAAAATCAGAATATATTTAAAGTAAATGAACAAAGACTTAAACCTATTCTGAAAGCACCAAAAAGCTTCTTTGGAATTATAGAAGAAGTCAGAGTAGAGGACTACTCGAGCTTTACTTAGTGAGAAATTAGTTTTTATGTTTATATATATAAAAAAAAAAAACATTAAAAATATATATAAAACATAAAAATCGTTGTGGTTCAACCGATTGGATCCATCGGTATGACCAGAACATAAAAATTGTATATTAATTTTCAGAAAAAAAAAAAAAATGTTGGTTTTACCAAAACATAGTATCGGTTCAACCAAAAGAAAAATAAAAAAAATAAAAAATAAAAAATATTTAGGTCTGACCGAAACATAGTATTGGTTAAACCAGTAAAAAAAATAGAAAAACTATTCTCTGTAATATTTTTATTATTATATTTGCTTGTACAGGGACTCCATTGAGTCTTGAGTTAGTCAACGAGCTTATTCCGTTGAGTTAACTATAACTCAACAGAGTACTGTAGCTATGACCTCGGATAAAATAGTAATAGTTGGTTTAGGAAATGACCCGATTACCCGCCTAAACTTAGGGCTTATTTAAACTAAAACCTAGGGTTTTGGGGGCATTATCTGGCAAATCATTTAGAATCTTGAATAGTAGAAATTAGAGCAATTCTGTGCTATTGTGTAACTCCACGATGAAGAAGATGACGCCTGAATTCTGGGAAGAGGCAGTTGACATCGCACAGTTTTTGAAGGAATCTGAAGAATGGCACACGAGGTAGAAGATTAGAAATACAACGAGAGAAAAAGAGTTACAGAAGGTAGAATCTGAACTTTTTAGATTAAGAAAAATATTAGTAGATTGTGGTATACAAATACCCCATATAATGGAGACACGAATCAGAGTAGAAACTGAAATTGCAGTTAGCAAAGAAAGAAAAATCTGGCCAAACAATGAAGTAGCCCTAGAGCTAATTCAATGTAAAGCCAGATTGTGGTTTAAGAAACGCATTGCTAGTCGAGGAAGTTGGGAAATATGGCGGTAGGAACAACAAGAGGCAACTGAAGGACAAGAGGAGCCGACTGCTGAAAGACCTATTCTTGAGGAGCAGCAGCCTGAACCTTCAGTTCCACCATTTAAGCCGTTGGCACGAGTAGAAATGATGCAGCCTTCAACTGAAGAAGAGATAAGAGAATTTGCAGAACTGGTTCAAGTTGGGAAGAACCAAGGAGAATCAGAAGATTTGGCAGTGGCCAAAGCACACCTAGTGTTTGATGCACTTTACAAAAAGAGGGTTGAAGAAAAGTTGAAAGCCCCATATAAAATCAAATTGGAACAACATCACGAAGCTAGTGCCAGAACTATTGCCAAACCTACTGTAAAAGGAGATGAAGCTGGTCCTTCGAGACCAGTAATTATAGGAAAAGTTAAACAGGAAGAGCCAGTACCTGTGGCTCGAAGGCCTACAGAGCCTATTTTTGTAGATTTAATTTCAGAAGATGAAGAGGAAGAATAGGCACAACTAATCAGAAAAAATAAAGGAAAAGAAAAAGTGCCTGAATATGAGGAAATTAAATCTGAAGTACCAATTTTTGCAGGGCCTATGGAGTAGATTTTTGTTAACCTGCTATCTAATTCTGAGGAGGAGCAGGAGGAGCAAAGAAAAGAAGAAAATCAGGCTGAAATTAATTTGCAGCCTTTACAAGAAGAAACAAAAATTAGGGTAGAAACTGAATTGCCCGTGACTCCATCCCAATCTGTTACAGAATCAGAAAGAACAGTAACAGAATAGATTGGTAGTCAGGAGGAAAAAGAAAAAGCAAAAAATGAAGAGGCTGAAAGAAGCCATTTGGACAAAAATAATTTCACAGATTCCACTGAAGAACAAGAAACTCTTCAGCAATTTATGGAGAGAATTCAAGACAGAGTGGAGAGTTCTGCTGGCTCACCACCACAAATAGAAACAGAAATTCAGGAATCTGTAGAAAATATTCAAATGTAGCCTATAGAAGAGCAAGAGCAAGAGCAAACCCCTCTAGAGCAACAAAGTCACCTTCCTGACCCGACTAAACAATAATTTTGAATGAGTACATTTTTGTAGTCAGGAAGCTTATACCAAATATCAAGAAATAAGGGGTTACGACATTATTTACAGTAGATCATTAAATGGGGATGGAATGCAAGAAATCAAAGAATTATTTGAATTCCAAGGTCTACTGCAATTTATATCTCAAGAAAGAGGCATGTAGTATATGAGAATTTAGTGCCCTGTTTCTATGCAAATTTGAGAGAAAGAGAAGGAGGATTAATTTCAAACGTGGAGGAAGCTGATGTACAGATAACATTAGAGCTTCTCCATAACATTTTTGGTTTAAAGAATGAAGGAACAAAAATTTTGGAAGATACAACTGCAATTGAATGGACTGAACAGCAAATTAAGGATTGTTTAGCTATCAATCCTGGTGTGCCATTATTAAACAGATTGAAGCATTTAAATGGTAAAGCACACATGGTAGCTAACATTCTGATTAAGAATGTTTATCAATGACAGGGCCATGACATAGAATTAAGTCAATTTGTCAAATGGGCCACATATGCAGTTGTAAATAAGATCCAAATAAATTGGTCTGTAGTTTTTATATCCAAGCTAAAAATAGTGAAAAAGAAATTATTTTTTGGAGATTTGATTCCACTGCTGATGGTGGATTGTATCGATTTTACTAAATGGACATCAAAAAGGATCAGATCAAGAACCATTTCAGTGAAAGAATACAGAAATTTTGTAGCTACAGAACTAGCTGTACATTCTAGAGGAATTACAGGAGCAGTAGAGAGGATTAATCAATTAGAGCTTCAATTAGAAAAACTCTAGAAGGAAGTAGATGAACTTAGGCATAGAGATTAAATTGTATTGTTCGTCTACTTGTGTAAAATTGTATAAAATTGTATGATGTACTTTTAATGTAATTGATTCATATTAATGAATGTAAATTTTTCAAATGCAATTTTCATACGTGTTTTGGATGTGAAATGAATGGAATTTATTGAATATTATGTTATCGTGAAACTTTATGAATGAATATGTAACAGATTTACAATTTGCTGAATGACAGGATAACTGCTTAAAAATTTCTACATGTTATAAGGTAAAATGTAAATTCTGCATAACATAAAATGACCTACAAGTTAAATCTTTATATAATGCTTAGATTTAAATGTATTTTAATTAGAATGATGCATTAATGACATAGATTTAACTTTATTATAGTTAGCAGAATGAAAGAAAAAAAAAAAAAAAAGAACAGAGAGGAACTTACAAGAGTAAAACTTAGATGTTGCTAAGTGTTAACTCAACGAAGTAAGTCCGTTGAGTTAACCGTAACTCCATGAGGTCAGTAATATAATATAAAGTCACTTCATTGAGTTATCTGTAACTCAACGAAGTTAGTCCGTGGAGTTAGCAATAGTAACTGACTGTATTCTGTTGAGTTTTCTGTAACTCAACGAGGTTAGTTCGTGGATTAAGCAGAACGGTTATTCTTTTAACCACGAACGAAACTTCGTCGGTTTAGCGGTTACCAAAATTTGAAATTAGTAGTGGTACACGTACCCATATAAATAGGAACCATGATGCATGTTGCAAGCCACGTTCTTGCAACGAGATTTATTCACTTTATGGATGTACAGTATATATATAAAACAGAATGTTATTTACGAGTTACCAGCACTTTTAAAAGAAAGGAGAATGCTTTGGAGGAACTGGAAGGAGAAGCAGCTGATTCAACTTCATCCGACAACAAATATTTATAGAATGGAAACCTTCAGACTAGTATGTAATTAATCTTCTGCTATTTATTTATGAGTACATGGACTCGTTCTCTAAGCACTAAACGATTAGTAAGAACACCTACCTAGGAATTTTGAGGGAGATAGGTTTGAACTGAAATCTAATTACATTAGTCAATTGCCACATTTTCATGGATTAGAAAGAGAGGATGCCTATTATTTCCTTAGAGAATTTAACGAAGTTTGTCAAATGATGGAAATGCCGAACATGAGTATAGATGCTATTAAACTTAGATATATCCCTTTTTCTTTAAAAGACACAGCTAAGAGATGGTTATATACTCTATCGCCTGATTCAATTTCTACATGGACTGAATTTTGCTCTGTTTTTCTAGAAAAATATTATCCAACACATCAAACGATTAAAAAGAAGAAAGAAATATTAATGTGTAGCCAAAAATAGGGTGAATCATTCTGGAAATATTTTGAAAGATTTAAAGATTTACTGACTCAATGTCCACATCATGCAATGAGTAGAGCACAACTAATAGGTATAATTTATGAAGGCATAGATGTTTCAACGAAATCTTTATTAGAATCTACTTGTCAAAATGGATTTTTAAAATTATGTAGTGAAGAAGCATGGGCATATTTAGAGAATTTTGCAAAAAGAACTGCACAGTGAGAAAATTCGGTTGAAGCTATTGTAGATAAAAGAATATTGCCAAGAGAAATGCATGAAATAGATTCCAATACTATGCTTGAGGTGAAATTAAATGAATTAACAAAGAAAATAGAAGAGTTATCATTAAATCAAAACCTAGCAGAAAAGAATGCAAACATAAATGACTTAGATATTATTTATGCTAGAAACCAGAGAGATAACTTGGGAAATTCTTATCATCCTAATTGGAGAAATCACCCAAATTTATCTTGGAGAAACAACAATTTCCAGGGAGGAGAAAATATAAATGAGAAGAACATAAGTTATGAAGTTTTAATTGAACAAGGAGCTAGAATAGAGAAATTAGAAAAGATAATCCAACAAGTAAACAATCATCTAGAATTTATATTTGGAAATGCTGCAATTAAAAATCAGAATAGAAATATATCACTTAGATAGAAGGAACCAATGGAAGTTAGACCTACTAGAGGATTACCAATACAAGCTATACCTAATCCTGTTAATAGAACGGTTAATGAAATTGATACCTCTTCTGGGAGGGCAGCTGAATGAAGCAGCATATCTAAAGCAACTATCTGTATGTATATATGTTTTATGTTTTTTTTTTTTTTTTTTTTTTTTAGTATTGTAGACTTAAGTTTTAGCTCAACGAACTTAGTCCATTGAGTTATGCCTTAACTCCACAAGGGTGTGCAGTATCATGTTAATTTTTGTCTCTGCTAAATTTTTGTTTGTGTTTTACAGAATCGACAAATGGAATTGATGCAATTACTGTTGGATGTACTAAGGGAAGTACTAAGTAACTTGTCAGCTAAAGATCTATGTAGGCTGTGTTGTGTATCAAAGGAAATTAAAGACTGTATTGAAGAAAAATATTTTCAGAGACTACAAGCTGCAAAAATGACTAAGATTAGAGATGGATTCATATGGAGGTCATTTAATCGTAGTTCAAATACTCATGAATATCTGGCTATGGAAGAAACTACTAGAATTCCACCCAATGCATTAGAAGGAATAAATCGTATTATGGGGATAGATGAAGGATTAATCATATACATGATGAGACCAAGGTATGCAAGTTTATTATTACCTGATATTTTGATAAGAAATCCTATAACAGGAGAAGAATGGAATATAGGAAGAACTAATAGATTTGATGCACCAACTGTAAATTGTGGGTCAGCTTTAATATTTTCTGATAAAAATTCTACAATTCCTGAAAAATTATATTATTGGAGACCTACAGGAAATTGGGGTGAAGATTTACGCTTAAGTGTGTATAATTTTCTAAACAGATCTTGGAATGAAAATATTATGATATATCTAGGACAGAAATCATTAATTAACCAAACACATGTCATACTTGATGGATATATATATCTAGTCACGGAGATATCATTAGCATATGGATCTGATTTATACATAGTGAGCATAGACAGTTATGATGAATATATAGAAATTTTACCTATACCGAGTGAAATAGCTAAACCACCATCTACAGAATTTAATGAAATTCAAATAGGAATGTGGTATAATGAAGAAGATGATCCTACTTTATGTCTGATAAGATGGTGGGATGAACTGATGAAATTTCAAATATGGATTATGGAAGACATAAATGAATGGAATTGGGAAGAGAAGTATATTGAAATAGATGTAGAAATAGAAACTGCTACATTACCCAGGAACCAAAAATGATCCCTTTCTGCATTACATATCATTAATGGTAATACACTCGTATTTGGAATTTATAATATATTACATGCTTACAAATTAAGAAGGAACAAGAACTGCATTAAAACAAAATTAATAGCAAGAAGAACTATGCCTAAAAAGTTTGCTTGGACTGATACATTTATTCCATTTGTTTCTACTTTTCAATCATGTTCTTAAGCTGTGATTTTGTGTGCTTAATGTTGTGTGTATTCTGCATTTATTGTTAAAAAGAAAAAAGAGAAAAAATTTATAGTTTTCATTTTTATTTTATAAAAGAAAAAAACAAAAAGAAATATCAATTCAGTTTGTTGGTATCTATTCTGGGAAACCAACTGGCTTGCTTGTGAGCCACCAAAGGCATAAGAGCCTAGGTTCCACAGAAGACACTGATTTATTAATATCTGTTAAATGTTATTTTGTTTTATATTTTGCTTTTATCTATAAATGAAAAGTTTTCCAAAATCAAAAATTAGAATATGCAGAAGGAGATATAAATGAAACAAGGTATGTAACTAATTACTCATCCTCAATTTTAAATCAAGCAAAATTGTATTCATGTCTGCTACAATTACTGTACTTATTGTGAAATCTTTTTACATTGAGGACAATGCAAAATGTTGGTATGGGGGGGAGGTAATTGAAGTAACAGCCATGTAAGTTTGTTAATTAAAGAAATTAAAATGGTACTGCAAAGTTTTGAGGAAATTGAAAATTTTTATGAACTTGCTGTAACTATCTGATAATTGAGACTATAAAATTTTTATAAACTGCTTAAATGTTATATTTAGAAGGCTATATAAGATTCTATTGAAGCAAATCTAGATATAGTATCTTATGTTTTTCTGAATTTCATGAGTTTAACAGTTTCACGATTTTAAAATGAAATCAGAATGCTTAATGAAAAAAATCAGTAAATTATTTGAAGTCCTAAAAGAGCTGAGATGTGAATTCTAGATTAAATGAAACACATATGATTAAAGATACATTTAATTTGATTGATTGAACTTGTAGAATGATTTATGTGTAGATCTTATTAAACTATAGAAAAAGTATGAGATTATTGTTATGGATTCATATTTTCAATAACTGATAGAAGTAGGACTATATGAGATTGGCGTTTTACTGCATCTGTATTAATGAAATACATACATATATAGTATGTGATTAATGTTTTGTTCTGTGTTTTTAGTTTTGATTGGAAAAAAAAAGAAAACAAAAAGAAAAAAAAAAGGGAAAATTTGAGAGTTATTGACTTGTTTGATCACGAGCCTTTTGTACTTGAGCAGATAGGTATGTAAGGATTGTTGACCTGAAAAAGAACACTTGAAATCTGGCAACCTAAGATCCTGATTAGATCTGGGATTGTTGACTGAAAGCTCGTTACATGGGTACATTAGAAAGCTCTTGTATGATTCAAGCTTGTCAAATTAACTTTTAAAGTTCGAAAAAAAAAAGAAAAAAAATATACATATACTGTTCTGAAAAGATACAAGTGTTTTGTGAAATACAGATATCTTATGAATCGAGTATATTTTCTGTTATCTAGAATTGCTGAAATATGAATCTGGAATTGACTTTTGAAGTTGTTTAATGGAGATACAATTCTTTATTCTACTTGTCTTAATCAGATTGAATTGGATTGTACTCTAATTCGTATGTTGTTGAAATTTCTTCTAGAAATCTTATTGGAAAATTCAGGATGACAGATGATGAAAAGAAGAATAAACGATAATATAATTAACACCTATATGATGATGATATACTTAGTATGTAATTTACATATATTCTAAGTATATTTGTAGGTTGATTACTGAAACATACAGAATATATTTTTATGCTAAACAGAAGAAAAACAAAAGGGGAAGAATTAATTCTAACACTTTTAAAGACCAATTAATTAGATCTTAGTTTGCTAAGGGACTAGCAAAATTTAGGTATAGGGGATGTGTTTAGAATGAAAAAGTGCATATTATTAACGGTTAAATGATGGTTAATTGCATAATATTTAGAATGTGTAATATGTTGAGAGACAAGGAAGTTTGGGATAGGTATGACAAACTAGAGCGTAGCTTAGAGTAAAATAGGGACAAACTGGAATACTATATGTGTCAACAACAAGAAGTCAACTAATTAAACTATAAGGAAGCATATTCAAAACCTAAAATTGATATCATTTATGAAACTGAAAAAACCATAATGAAAATTGATCAAAAATTGAATGTAATGAGATTAGATGATCTAGAAAGAAAACTAAAAGCATTGGATGAATTTACAATGAAATTACAAGTTATGCAACAGGAAAACACAAATGAAAACTTTAATGTTACAGATTTGCATAATTTGCAAGACATACAAACAAAAGAAAATACCAATGCAATAGAATTTAAAGAATGCAATTTAAAACTAAAAACAGTTGAAGATCATAATCACGAAAATGATATACAAGAACATCAAGAAAGTAATGAAAATCTGGAAGATGTATGTATAACATTAAGATCTAGAACTGATATACCATCAAGAATTCAAAAAGAAAATAATATGAAGGTGGATAAGAACAAAAATCAAAATGATAATGAAAATGTAATATTTGAAAATGTAGAAATCAATGAAGAAAAATCTGAATTTGAAAATGAGACTAAAAATGATCAAACTAATCAAATGAAAGAAAAATAATCTTTTAAATCACAATCGTTAGCACCCTATCCTAAAAGATTACAACAAACATTTCCTTAAAAATAAGAAAAAATTAGAGAAATTTTTGAAAAAGTACAAGTTAACATTCATTTGTTAGACTTATTACAGAAAATGCCACTTTGTGCTAAATTTCCTAAGGATTGGTGTACTAAGAAAAGAGAGTGAAAAGTTTTAAGGAAAGTCTTTTTAGCTGAGCAAAGTAGTTCCCTATTTCTGCCACAAATTCCTAAAAAGTTATCTGATCTTGGAATTCCTGTTATATCATGCACCATAGGAAATACCATTCTAGAAAGAACCTTAATAGACCTAGGTGCAGGTATAAATGTTATGCCAAGTGATATATTTGCATACTTAGGATTAGAAGGCTTAATCCCTACTAGGACTGTTATTCAATTAGCTAATAAAAGTATAAGATACCCTAGAAGAAAAATAGAGGATGTTTTAATTAAAATCAAAAACTTCATATATCCTATTTATATTGTAATTTTGGATTCCCAACAAATTAAGCATAAAAATAGTGATACATCTTTAATTTTGGGAAGACCATTTTTAGCAACATCAGGGGCTGTTATTAATTGTAAAACTGGAGTAATGAAGCTAGCATATGGTAATGAGGATACTCAATTAAACATTTTCAAATCAGAAAAGTTTGAGGAGTTAGAATTGTCCTTACATACCATAGACTTTTTAGAGGATGAAGAAGATATGCTAGATGATGTGATTCAAGAAGAATTAAATAGGCAACTCAATTCTAAGACTTTAGAAGAAAGTGAAAGCATTAATATAGAAGGAGATCAGGAAGAAATTAATTTAGAAAATGATGATGTTCAGTTAGGAGCTCTCTAGCTTCTGATGGGCAACATTTAGATTTAAAACATTTACCTCCTGAATTAACTTATATATTTCTGGAAGAAAAATGAACATGTCCAATCATTATTGCTTTAGATTTAAAAGAGGATCAAATTGCTAAATTAAAAGATGTAGTAAAAACTTATAAAGAAGCAATAGGATGGACTATGACTGATATAAAAGGGTTAAGTGCAACTTTATGCTGTCACCACATATATTTAGAAGAGAATGCTAAACCAGTTAGAATTCCTGAGAGGAGATTAAATCCAAATCTTAAAGAAGTAGTTAGGAAAGAAATAGTGAAATGGTTAGATAATAACATAATTTATCCGATTTCTGATAGCTCATGGGTTAGTCCAATCCATGTAATTCCCAAGAAATCAGGATTAACAGTTATTAGGAATGAAAGTCAAGACTTGATACCTACTAGAATTCAATCAGATTGGAGAGTGTGTATAGACTATAGAAAGCTGAATGTTGTGACTAGGAAAAATCATTTTCCCTTACCTTTCATAGATCAAATGCTAGAGAAATTAGTAGGGCAAGAATATTTTTGTTTCCTAGACGGGTATTCAGGATATAACCAAGTCCCAATAGCATTAGAGGATCAAGAGAAACAACTTTAATCTGTCCTAATGGAACTTATGCTTTTAAGAGAATGCCATTTGGATTATGTAATGCATCAGCCACTTTTCAAAGGTGTATACAAGGCATATTCACTAGAATGATTGAAGATTTTTTAGAAATATTTATGGATGATTTTACTATTTATGGAACTTCATATGAAGTGTGTTTAAACAATTTATACCAAGTATTAAAATGTTGTGTGGAAAAAATTCTGGTTCTAAATTGGGAAAAATGTCACTTCATGGTTAAACAAGGAATAGTCTTGGGACATGTTGTTTCAAAGAAGGGGTTGGAAGTAGATAAAGCTAAAATAGAAGTAATTTCTAATCTACCATAACCTAAATCAGTAAAAGATATTAGATCATTTCTAGGATATGCTAGATTTTTTAGAAGATTTATTAAAGATTTTAGCAAAATAGCTAGACCTTTAACTAATCTATTAAAAGATGTCCCATTCAACTTTGGTAAAAATTGCATAGAAGCATTTTTTAAGCTTAAAACTAGCTTAATTTCAACTCTTATAATTTAAGCACCTGATTAGAGCTATCCATTTGAATTAATGTGTGATGCATCTGATTTTACTGTAAGAGAAGTGTTGGGACAGAAGATAGAAAAATCTCCTAGAGTGATTCATTATACAAGCAAAACCTTAAATGATGCTCAAGTTAATTACACAACTACTGAAAAAGAGTTGTTAGCTATTGTGTTTGCCTTAGAAAAGTTTAGATCATATCTGATTGGAGCTAAAGTGATAGTATGCACGGATCATTCAGCTTTAAAAAACCTAATAGCAAAGAAAGAGACCAAACCTAGATTGATTCGATGGATATTATTATTACAAGAATTTGATCTAAAAATTAAAGATAAAAAAGATTATGAGAATGTAGTTGTTGAGTATTTTTTTTTGATGATGTGTGCTGAATGAAAATAATCATATTTGCTCAATTACTATTGCTTGTGAAAAGAAATTAAAATCATCAATTAATACAGAAAAATCTTACTGATATAAATACTTGTCTGTATTGGATCTAAAATTATACTAAGTTAATAACTAGTTGTTTCGTTACATTAATTTTTCATTTAACTAAACGTTAAGTTAACGTGTGCTTTTATTGAAAAGCATGCTATGTTTTAAAGATATATCTTCTGTATCATGAATAGTGCACATTTAGACAACTCATTAAGTTAGAGTTTTGTTCGTATAGAGATTACGTGAGAACTCGTTAAGTTAGAGGCTTAAAGGTTAAAATGGGTCACGTGAGAACTCGTTAAGTTAGTGAGTAAAAGAAGAGACTAACTCGTTAAGTTAGTGTTGTATACGTGGTGAAATTATAAGTTACGAATGTTATATTGTATCACATGAGGTGCACATGTTTAACTCATTAAGTTAACATAACTAAATGCGTTGAGTTTCTATATTGAACACTTAGACAACGCATTAGGTCAACGTTATAAACTTAAGTTGTTATTTTTGCACATGGTAAAATTCTCATTATAAAAACATTTGTTTATTACTAGTTCGTCGAGTTATCTGTAACACAACAGAGATGGTTCATTGAGTTAGCGTAACACCACAGACTTAGTTCGTTGAGTTAGCTACAGTACTTGTCACATTAGTTGGCACATGAGGAACTTGTTAAGTTAGAAATGTTAAGTTATATATCTACTTGTGTTAGTTGTTAAGTTAACATTAAAGTAATGACTTCTTATTATACTTGATGAAAAATTTTGGAAGAGAAAGTTTATTTTGCAGGAAATTTTTTAGAGATCTAGGAGTAATGATTAAAGAAAATTCAAAATGTAAACGTGGGTCAGAACTAAAAGGACCTCTAGATTTTGATAATGCAAAAATCAATGTGAGGAATCAAATTGTATTTCTCAAGCTTAACAGTTAGCAAGAGAGCAAAAGTTGATACAGATAGTTCAAAGTGTGCTGCAAGAGATAAAAAGGATTTCGGAAGGTTACCAAGCTTAACTATCTAGAAGAGAAATATTTTCGGTGAGTTAACAGTCTAAGTATCTGAAAGGTAGTATAAAGTAGTAGCAACACTATTGAATAGTTAGAAGATTAAGTATCCGAAAGTAGAAGGCTTTCGGAGAGTTAGAAAGATGGATGTATGAAGAATCGGAAAGTTACTGTAGCTAACTATTCGAAACTTAAGTCATTGAATTTCCCACGTGTAGAAATCCAAATAGAAGCTTAATAGAAAAATCGAAAAGTTACTGGAGTTAACTATCTGAAATTTGAAGAGTTTCAGTGAGTTACAAATATAACCATTTGAAACTTAAGTTAGTCTATTATGCACGTGTTGAATTAAATCAAGCAGTCGGAAACTTACCGAATGATTTCAAAGGGTTACTATAGCTATCTAATAGTTAAATAATAGTTCGGTAAGTTACAACTGCAAGTATCCGATTGAATGACAGCTCTTTTGTACGATCTAAAATCCTACATGGTAGAAAGACTTAAGTGACTTTTCGGTAAGTTACAAGTATTTTTTGGAGAGTTACATAGCTAAGCCTCCGAAAAACCTAGGAAACCAGAAGGGTATCTTGAAATACCTCCCTGAATGGTAACTTACCATATTTGGGACTGAAATCTTACCAAGTACAGCAAAATACATCCGTTGGAAGAAAAATATGATCGTTACACATGTTTAGTATATATACAAGCAACAGACAACAGAATTAGATAGTTGTTTGCTCATTCAAATATTTACACCAAGCTCAATAGAAGAAAGCCTTAAAGATTAAATCATCTTCAGCATATACAGACTCAATTTTTAGAAGCTCATCATGCACTCAACTCTAATACTTTCAAGCAAGTGTTTTACTGAAGTACACAGATCAAAAACTTTAGAGAAAGATTAGTTGGAGCTACGACCTAAAAGCTCAATCAGTTTGGTTGGTTCTTGCTTTAACCTTAAAGCAAGTGATTGTAAGTTTGTGAAAGTTTAGTGAAGCCCAAGTATCCCTTGGGGGTGGACTAGCCGTTACTAGTGAACCACCTAAAATCTTGTGTGTGTTATTTTTATCGTGTGCTTGCTAATTCTTTATATCAATCAGTCATTAAATAGTTAAGAAACAAATTATTACCATTCACCCTTCCTCTGGTAAGCCATCAGGTCCTAACAATTGGTATTAGAGCAAGGTTGATCTCGTTAATAGATTTAACCATTTGAGATCATGGCTTTTCACACTATAGAGGGTTAGAATATCCATCGACCTCCCCTATTTGATGGTAGCAATTATAGCTATTGAAAAAATAGGATGGAGTGTTTTCTCAGGAGTACTGATGTAAAACTCTGGAGGATGGTTGTACACGGTACACCACTTCCAATTAGTCATGAAAGTGACTGGTCTGAGGAGGATGAAAGAATCATCCAGATGGATGCTCGTGGGCTAAACTCAATCTATTGTGCACTGACTGGTGAATAGTATAACAAAATATCTGCTTATAAATCTTCTCATGAGGCTTGAAAAACTCTTCAAATCACATATGAAGGAACCAACCAAGTAAAAGATACAAAGATCAGCATTTTGTTAAGAAAATATGAATTATTCAAAATGCTTGATAAAGAAAGTACTACTGAAATGTTTTCTAGATTCACAGAAATTATAAATGATCTGAGAGGTCTTGGAAGGGACTTTTCTAATTATGAACAGGTACAGAAGATCCTTTGAAGCTTGACAGTTGAATGGAAGTAGAAATCTACTTCCATACAAGACTCAAAAGATTTAAACAATTATTCAGTTGTAGACTTGTTGGGAAATCTTCTTGCTCATGAAGTCCAAATGAAGGAATGGAAAGAAGAAGGAGTCAGTGAAAGAAAGGTTGAGAAAAAGAAAGAACTAGCCTTTCCTTCAATAGAAGACCAACCAAGCTCGGATGAGGATGAAGTTTTACTACTGGCTAGAAATTTCAGAAAAATGATGAGACAAAGAGGCAAAGCCAGCTCCTCAAGATTAAAAGTCCCTACATGCTACAAGTGCAAAAAACTGGGACACATTCAACTTTACCATCCTTTTCAACAAGAGGAGGGTAAACAAAAATGGAAGAGGAAGAATAAGAAGAAAATGGCCTTGAAAGCCACATGGGATGACAGCAGTTCATCCAGTAGTTCATCAGACTCAGAGGAAGAGGCATTTGCAAACGTGTGCTTTACTGCACAAGAGGTATGTTCCACATCTCTTGATTGCTCAGAAAAGGAAAATGATGATTTAGATGTAGATAGTCTTCTTTGTACAGTAGATAAGTTATATGTAAAATGTAAAAATTATAAAAAAGAATTAAAGAGCTTAAATTCTTATCTAGAAAATGTCTTTGCCGAATTAGAAAAATCCCTAGTGGATAATAGGGAATTAAAAACTAAAATGGATAGCTATAGTTGTAAAAATTTTGATCTGAAAGAAGAAAATAAAAATTTATTATCTGAAATTACTGATTTGAAGAACATTGTATATAAATTTACCAAAGGTGAAAATAGTCTAAATAAAATCATAGGATCCCAAAGAACAAGAACAAATAAATTTGGCTTAGGGTATGCTATACCACAAGAAATTTCTTACTATGGTGGAAAGATTAGATCTTATAGAGATGGGACAATTGTGTTTGTCATTAAGAGGAGATTTACTTCTATATGGCTACCAAAAGGCAACAGGTTCAATATACAAAGGACTAGCATTGATAGACCCAAGAAAATATAGGTACCAAAAGTCTTAATTTCAACATGATTTGTAGGACTACATGGACAAAGAAGCTCAAATGTCCAAGTGGATTATTGATAGTAGATGCTCAAAGCATATGGTAGGTAAGAAAAGATTTCTGGAATTTGTTAAATCAATAAACTCAGGATCTGTTAAGTTTGGTAATAATGAAAAATGTAGAATTATTGCCAAAGGAAATGTTGCATCTAAAAGTGGAAAAATAGAGAATGTCTTACATGTAAATGGTTTAAAACAGAATCTGCTAAGTGTAGGTCAATTATGTAACAAAGGTTACAGTATACTCTTTACTGTAGAAAACTGTTTTATATTACAACATGGTACACATGAAATCAAATTTACTAGATATAGAGATAATTCAATTTATGCTTTGGAATTTCCATTTGATAATATATCTAGTGATGCATGTTTAGTTGCTTTTAATGAAGATGAATGGTTATGGTATAAAAGATTAAATCATGCGAACATGAGACTCCTAAGAAAATTGACCAAACATGATCTTGTTAGAGGTGTGCCTAAACTCAAATTCAAGAGAGATAAATTCTGTAGTGACTATACAATTGGAAAACAAAAGAAATCAGTACACAAGAGTATTGAAGACATTGCCACAAGTCAACCGTTAGATCTACTACATATGGACTTGTTTGGTCCTACACAAATAGCTAGTTTAGGAGGAAGAAAATATACCTTAGTGGTAGTTGATGATTATACAAGATTCACTTGGGTTATTTTCTTAACACACAAGAATGAAGCCTACTATGAATTCAAACATCTCTATATTAGAATTCAAAATGAAAAAGAATCGATTGTGAAAAAGATCAGAAGTGATCATGGAGGTGAATTTGAAAATTCTAAATTTGAAGAATTATGCAATTCCTTTGGCATACTGCATGAATTTTCATGTCCAAGAACTCTTGCACAGAATGGAGTTGTAGAAAGGAAAAATAGATCAATACAAGAAATGGCAAGAACAATTCTTAATGCATCTGATCTACCAAAGTCTTTATGGGTTGAAGCTATAAATACTACATGTTACTCTATAAACAGAACTCATCTTAGGCCTATCTTGCATAAGACACCCTTTGAATTATGGTATGGTAAAACACCAAATGTTGGATACTTCAAAGTCTTTGGATCAAGATGTTTTGTGCTTAATACTAAGGATCAAAAGGACAAATTTGATGCAAAGTCTGATCCTACTCTACTTGTTGGATACTCTTCGAGAAGTAAGGCTTACAAGGTCTATTTAGAACATGAAAGAAGAGTAGAAGAGTCAATGAATGTATCTTTTCATGAAGACATAATAGGAAAATTGAAGAAGCTAAAAGTAGACAGTGAAAGTGAATGTAAATCAGAAAATTCTTTAGAAAAAGGATAGTTCAACACTGTCTGCACCTACTGTGACAGAAAAAGCATGGAAGACAAAGTTTGGACATCCCATTACACAAATTATTGGAAATATAAATCAAGGTGTTCAAACAAGAAGCAAAATTCATAATATTTTTGTAGGATCATATGGCTACACAAGAGGGGGGTGAATTGTGTATTTTTAATATTTTCTGAAATATAATTGAAACTTTAAATCTCAAAAACAAGTCGAGACAGTGTTTTCATAAAATCATTTTTATTCAAGGTTTTAATTACAATATACAATTCAATTCTCCTCAGAAATTGTAGATGCAATTATATCTCGATACCATGTATCATCTAAACAATTTTATAACTACAAACAGAGAAAACTAATTTGTGGAATTTAAAACATTTCTCCCTGTTTGAGATCTTTCTTCTTCTTCTTTCTTCTTCAGTGATGAATATCTTGTCTTTCTCTACTTCACCGAATTTGCTTTCTTATGATACTTCAAATCTTCAGTGATGAAAATCTTACCTTTTTATGCTTCACTGAATTTTCTTCCACTTGAGAGATTTTGCTCGAGAAGGTGTTTTTGATCCTTGAAAAAGATTTTTCTTTTGGTGTGTAGGGATGGTTTGATCCTTGAAAAGATTTTTCTTTTTGTGTGCAAGGATGGTTTCATCAACGAGAACTCTATACCTTTTATACTGTATCTTCATTTCATGCATATCCTCCATGTTTAATCACTACCAGTTTTCCACTTCTCCACGTCTTTTCTTTTTCCTTCATCGAAACACACACGTTCCAACCCACATTGATATTTTGAATTTCCTTTAATCATCAGTCTTGGATCTTTGAAAACTTTCCTGCAAAATAAAATTTCTCGTCCAAAAGTTTTTCATCAGTGTAATAAGAAGTCGTTACTTTAATGTTAACTAAACAAGTAACACAAGTATATATATATAACTTAACGTTTCTAACTTAACGAGTTCACCATGTGCCATTTCACGTGACAAGTACTGTATCTAACTCAACGAATCAGCTTAACCTTTCTTTCAAAAGGTTAAACGATAACTCACCGAAAACAGTTTAAGTTTCTGATAGTTACGGATGTAAGTCACCGAAAAACTATTTATATTATAAAACTAGTGAGACACGTGACAAGACCTGAAAACATGACTTAAGTTACCTTTCGGATAGTTATGACTGTAAGTCTCCGAAAAACTTTAACTCACCGATTCAGTAATAAACAAATGTTTTTATAATAAGAATTTTACCACGTGCAAAAATAACAACTTAAGTTTATAACGCTAACCTAACGTGTTGCCTTAGTATTCAATATAGCAGCTCAACACGTTTAGTTATGTTAACTTAACGAGTTAAACATGTGCACCTCACGTGATACAATACAACATTCGTAACTTATAATTTCACCACGTGTATAACACTAACTTAACGAGTTCGTCTCTTCTTTTACTTACTAACTTAATGAGTTATCACGTGACCTATTTTAACCTTTAAGCCTCTAACTTAAGGAGTTCTCACGTGACCTCTATACAAACAAAACTCTAACTTAATGAGTTGTCTAAACGTGCACTGTTCATGATACAGAAGATATAACTTTAAAACATATCATGCTTTTCAATAAAACAACACGTTAACTTAACGTTTAGCTAAATGAGAAATTAATGCAACGAAACGACTAGTTATTAACTTCAGATCCAATACAGACAAGTATTTATATCAGTAAGCTTTTTCTGTATTAATTGATGATTTTAATTTCTTTTCACAAGCAATAGTAATTAGGCAAATATGATTATTTTCATTCAGCACACATAATCAAAACAAAAATACTCAACAATCTCCCCCTTTTTGATGATGACAAAACCATATTAAATCAATTATGAAATATGTTTAACTCAACAAAGCACCTTCGTTGGGTTAAATTTTAATTCAACAAACTTGTTTGTTGACTTAAGTTCACTTAAGCTTATTTCTATTGTTTGTGTAAATTTTACCTCTCAAAACTAAAACTTCTCAGATGTCAATAATTATATAAGTATCAGTTTTCTAATTATCATTTGTCAGATTACAATAACCATTCAATAGCATCTCCTTTTATAATATATATATGCAATTAAGATCATAATCATCTTTTTATAATATTTCTCCCCCTTTTTGTCATTAATCAAAAAGATAATTACAGAGAATATATATACATATATAAGAGAATTACAACAACAATTTCTGTAAACAAGAATAATAATTGAACACATTTACAGAAAAATGTATTGTTCAATGAATCAAACAAGTAATACAAACATTACATTTTGTATTCAGAAACAAACAAAAACAGTTATTGACCTCTCCTAAGTATATCACTTATAGCATTACATATTTTATCTCCTAGATGCCTAATATCATTTCTGATGTCCTTAAGCACTAGATCTAAGTCAGGAGGTAACTGAGTTTGCTGTTCTACTTGAACTGAATAACTTTGTTGTTGTTGCTGTATATGGTCTGTATCAAGTTGTTGTTGTTGTTGTCGTTGAGGTTTATGCATGGCCTGTAATTTTTTGCAAATCTTTGACATTAAATGCTCTCATGCCTTTAGTTTCAGAGGGCCAGTCGGATAAAGTCAATTGGCTTGCAAGGATTCTACATACAGTATCACCATAAAATAACTTTGAACTCATATGCTGTAGTTGAGACATAAATACATCAAACCAATTTATTTGAATTCTATTCAGTAGGCCATAAGTTGCATATAAACAGCTTCTGTTGACTTCCAAATTGTGTCCAACTCTCTGAAATAAATTTGCATGCAATATATTTGCAATAAACATTGCCTCTGCATTCAGATTTTCCATTAATCTCATTTCAGAATCTACATCTGGAATTTTTGATAAAGACTAAATGTTCCATTCTAGTTGTCTTATCATGTCAAATCTGTTGGTAACAACAACACGTTCATTCTTTAATCCTAAAACTTAAAAAATTAACTCAGGAGACAATAGAAACTCCTATTCATTTATTTGAGTTTTCAGAAAATTTCCAATCTTGACTAGATTGCTATAAAAAGCTACAATAAGCTCTATGTATTGCTTCCATTTTGTTCCTACTAGCATGAATTTAATGAGGCATTGAAACTCAAACAGATCTCTTATTTCCATCAAATGTCTGAATTTTATTGGACGAGCATGCAGAATCTGACATGTAATCAGATTATAGTATTTCTATAATGCTTCTTCAAATGTAAAATGAATTGCATTACCTTGAATTTTTAATATTGTACACAAAGAAGGTGATACCTGAAGCCGTGATTCAAAGTTTAATTCATCTTCAAGAACCTCTTCTTCAAAATGAATGTTATGTTGTTCCTCTTCCAAAATATTATCTTGAAGTTGCTCAGGTAAGCTTGATTCTTCAGCTTCAACAGTGTTAGGAACATTGTCAATATGCTCAACATTCATCTTTTTAGTCTCTATAGAATGTTCAAAGTTCAATTTTTCCACAAATTCTACAGCTGGTGTATCTGTCTATAATTGTTCATTTTGTTCAAAAGATAATTCCATTGATTCATGCTGTAAATTCTCAGACTCTGCTTCTATAGATTTTGTAGAAGGTTGGTTAACTTTTAGCTCTTCTGGAGTCTTAACATTTTCAATATCTGCTACTCTAGACAATTCAGCCTGTGAACTAGTTAATGCTTCAACATTGTCAATTATATCTACAATAACTTGTTCAATGTTAGGTGCCTGATGCTCTGATTTATCAATATCTACATCATCAGGACTTGTACTAATAGAAAAACTTGAGCTCATATTTGACTTGTATTTCTTCTCAAGCTTTCTAGCAAGGGAAAATAAAGTTTCATTATTTTCATCAATTTCAGTATGCTCGGAACTGATGAGTTTATCAGATGCACAATAAGGTACAATGTCTAGACATACATTGTCCTTTGGAAATAAATTTTCATCTAATTTTCCTTTTCAATAGACTTTGTTTCCTTAGACATAATTTTTCTGACTTTCTCTTTTTCAAGTATTGGTGTTTTCTTTTCAAATTGCTCCATAAAAGGTTTCTACTTTAATTCTTCTAAGGCACTTTCTATTGCAACGGCCTTTCGAAGATTGTCAACTTTTGTTTTGTCTACAACAATATCTAATTCTACTAGTTTTGAATATAAAGGAGTAGGGATAGCTGATTCATGCTCTACCTCAAATGCATATAGTCTTGTACCGTTTATAGGAGTTTGAGGAGTTCTATTTGATGAACCTACACCTTTTTCCAAATATTTTGCATACTATTCTAGAAATGCAATCTCAGCACATTTCATTCTGTATTCTCTATCAAATTTACTACGAATACCCATGTACGTAATACTAGCATCAGTATTTTGGAGTTCTTGTCTAACTTCATTTAGTATACCTTTAGGAAAGAAATATTCACTATAAATTTCAACTAACCTTTTGTCCACTCAAAATATTTTCTTGAATCATGTACGTGGAACTTCATCATTCTCTATTTCTTTTCCTTTTGCATCTCTTCTGCTTTTGCCTTTTCCTCTACCACAACCTTTGTAGAACTTGGAGACCATCATCGCAGGTTGTAATAGCAACAAGCGGGAAAGATTTTCTTGACAAAGTTTACAAATAACCTAAGTGCCCATGTAATAAGTGTTTAAATAGGGTTTTTAAGCGTATAACTCAACGTGAAGAGAAGTCGGGTTTAGAAATTAAATAAATATTGAATAAAGTTTATTCAATCAAAGTACCCGAAATATTCAAGTATAACTCGTTGAGTTAACTAACCTAACGAGTAAAACGCTGTCTAGAGGCATTTTTACACATTACCTTATCTAACATAACGTCTAGTTAGTACACTTAAACAAGTTTCGGATGCTTCCAACTGAAACCTTTCGAAAACAACACACATGCTAAACTTAACATTATCTTGAGAACATTGTAAACTATTTGAACAATTGTCTTTTGAATCTAAAATAGTTTATTTGTCTTTTTAAATTATTTCATAAAGATTTTAAGAGGATATTAATTCAGATTAACTAAGAGTTGTATTCTAAAATATATTAATCTGTTTTTGACATTGTTAATCCTCCCCCTACAAATATATTTCAAATATATTCAATCAACATACAAAATATACTTGTAGTGACAATAGATGTTAAGTATAACTATACTTTTAAATTTTCTTTCATAGACTTCTGTTATCCTAACATCATCAAAAATGATTTCCAGAATCAAATCCTATTGTATATGAATCAAAACACAACTTTGAACTCAATGTGATTAATTCAAGGAGAATAAAAGAATGTATGTCAAATAAACGTTTTCAAAAGTACTAATGTTGATTCAATAAATCAATAGTCATATTAGTAGAAACTATATGCGATTCAAAGATATCTGTAATTAATGAAACAACATTTTTTTTTTTTTCAAAATAGTGAATATTGATAATTTTCTTTAAAAGTTAGTTTGAAAAGCTTGAATCATACAAGAGCTTTCTAATGTACTCGTGTAATGAGCTTTCAGTCAACAATCCCAGATCTGATCAAGACCTTAGGTTGCCAGATTTAAAGAATCCTTTTTCAGGACAACAATCCTTACATACCTATCTGCTCAAGTACAAAAGGCTCGTGATCAAACTGATCAATAAACTCTCAAAGATTTTCACTTTGTAAGCACTTTTCATTTTAAGCACAATATATATGTATTCCATTAATACAAATGCAATAAAAACACAAATCTCATACAATTTTTACTTCTATGATTGTACTGAGAATATGAATCAGTTTCTTATGCCATCAATATCTAACTTTAAAGTAGTACACATAGGAGTTCCTCGAATCCTTGTATCATTAAAATTAAATTTCTTAAGCATTTCATCTACATATTTTTCTTGATTTAAAAATATACCTTTATCCATTTGCTTAATTTGAAGTCCTAGAAAAGATGAAAGTTCTATCATACTCATTTCAAACTGATTAGTCATCTCTTCAGAGAATATTTCTATCAACTTATCAGAGGTTGCTCCAAAGATTATATCATCCACGTATATTTGAACAACAATCTGATCATTGCCATCTCTCTTAATAAATAGAGTATGATCCACTTTTCCCATGATATAGCCTTTTTCTATTAAGAAAATAGACAATCTTTCATACCATGATCTAGGTGCTTGCTTCAAACCATATAAGGCTTTCTTCAATTTATACACAAAGTCAAGATTTTTAATATCTTCAAATCCAGGTGGTTGTTTTACATAGACTTCTTCATTAATTAAACCATTTAGAAATGCACTCTTTACATCCATTTGATATAATTTAAAATCCATATAACAAGCATAGGCCAATAATATTCTAATACTTTCTAACCTAGCCACAGGAGCAAATGTTTCATCATAATCTAATCTGTTGAGTATTTTTGTTTTGATGATGTGTGCTGAATGAAAATAATCATATTTGCTCAATTACTATTGCTTGTCAAAAGAAATTAAAATCATAAATTAATACAGAAAAAGCTTACTGATATAAATACTTGTCTGTATTGGATCTGAAGTTAATAACTAGTTGGTTCATTGCATTAATTTCTCATTTAGCTAAACGTTAAGTTAACGTGTGCTTTTATTGAAAAGCATGATATGTTTTAATGTTATATCTTCTGTATCATGAACAGTGCACGTTTAGACAACTCGTTAAGTTAGAGTTTTGTTTGTATAGAGGTCACGTGAGAACTCGTTAAGTTAAAGGCTTAAAGGTTAAAATAGGTCACGTGATAACTCGTTAAGTTAGTGAGTAAAAGAAGAGACGAACTCGTTAAGTTAGTGTTATACACGTGGTGAAATTATAAGCTACGAATGTTGTATTCTATCACGTGAGGTGCACATGTTTAACTCGTTAAGTTAACATAACTAAACGCGTTGAGTTACTATATTGAACACTAAGGCAACACGTTAGGTTAGCGTTATAAACTTAAGTTGTTATTTTTGCACGTGGTAAAATTCTTATTTTAAAAACATTTGTTTATTACTGGTTCGTTGAGTTATCGTAACACAACGGAGATGGTTCGTTGAGATAGCATAACACCACAGACTTAGTTCGTTGAGTTAGCTACAATACTTGTCACATGAAATAGCACATGGTGAACTCGTTAAGTTAGAAACGTTAAGTTATATATATATACTTGTGTTACTCGTTTAGTTAACATTAAAGTAATGACTTCTTATTACACTGATGAAAAATTTTTGGACGAGAAAGTTTATTTTCAGGAAATTTTTCAGAGATCCAGGACTGATGATTAAAGAAAATTCGAAATATAAACGTGGGTTAGAACGTGTGTGTTTCGATGAAGGAAAAAGAAAAGACGTGGAGAAGTGGAAAACTGGTAGTGGTTAAACCTGAAGGATATGGATGAAATGAATATATAGTATAAAAGGCATAGAATTCTCGTTGATCAATTTATCCTTGCACACCAAAAAGAAAAATCTTTTCAAGGATCAAACCATCCCTACACACCAAAAGAAAAATCTTTTTTCAGGGATCAAAAACACCTCTTCGGGAAAAATCTCTCAAGTGGAAGAAAGTTCAGTGAAGCATAAAAAGGTAAGATTTTCGTCACTGAAGATTTGAATTATCAAAAGAAAGCAAATTTGGTGAAACATGAAAGACAAGATATTTGTCACTGAAGAATTGCTGAAGAAGAAGAAAGATCTCAAATAGGGAGAAAAGTTTTAAATTCTGCAAATTAGTTTTCTCTGTTTGTAGTTATGAAATTGTATAGATGATACTTGGTATCGAAATATAATTGCATCTACAATTTCTAAGGAGAATTGAATTGTATATTGTAATTGAAACCTTGAATAAAAATGATTTTATGAAAACAATGTCTCGACTTGTTTTTGTGTTTTAAAGTTTCAATTATATTTAAGAAAATATTAAAAATACACAATTCACCCCCCTCTTGTGTAGCCATACAATCCTACAAGTGGTATCAGAGCGTTGCGAATAATCTTTGATATAAAATCAATACCAACTTATTTAACATCATTGCTTATTCTACCTTGTTTTTAAACGGAAATTAATATATGAGCATACATTTAACTCTATTGATTTAAGGCTCAAGTTGTTTTAAAGTTTTTTAGACTGTTTATAATTAAATAGGTTGAAAAATCTAAGGTAAAATGGCTATTGGAAATGGTAATTTTTCTTTATATGAAGGCCAAAATCCTAATCGTCCTCCTTTATTTGATGGAATACATTTTGAATATTGGAAATATAGGATGACTGTTTTTCTTCAAAGTATAGATCATAAATTGTGGTTCATGATTTCTAAACCATATACTCTGTTAACTACTCCTTATAATACTTGGACAATTACTGAAAAAGAAAATGAAACTCTGAATGCTAAGGGCTTAAATATTTTATTTTGTGCATTGAGTTATGAACAGTTCAGTAAAGTATCGGCATATAAATCTGCTTATGAGGTGTGGCATGCATTAGAAGTTTCACATGAAGGTACTTCTCAAGTTAAAGAGACAAAAATAAACATGTTGATTCATAAGTATGAACTCTTTAAGATGCATGAAGACGAAAATATTTCTGAGATGTTT
The DNA here is from genome assembly GCA_036874045.1 of Cymodocea nodosa. Taxonomy (NCBI): domain Eukaryota; kingdom Viridiplantae; phylum Streptophyta; class Magnoliopsida; order Alismatales; family Cymodoceaceae; genus Cymodocea; species Cymodocea nodosa. Next base: position 15,825,939 of record JAZBRI010000003.1, on the reverse strand, counting down.
TCCAGATTTCTTGATATCATAAACTCTTTAAAATGTTTAGGAAAGAATTTTGAACAGAAGGATTTGGTGAGGAGAATTCTCAGATCCCTAAGTTCTAAATGGTCTCAGAAAGTAACATCAATTGAGGAATCATGAGATTTAAATGTTTATTCTATGAATGAACTTATAGGAAATTTAACAGCTTATGAAGTTCAATTAAATAAATCACTGAGTCACAACAAACTAAAAATGAAGAAAGAAATAGCCTTCGAAATTAATTCAGATTCTGATATATCTACTGATTCTAACGAGGATTTGATTTTGCTGACTAGGAAATTCAAGAAAGCATGGAAAGCTTGGAAATAGCAAAGGAACAAAAATGATAAACCCTCAACGTCAAAATCATTGAATGACAAGAATTCTTCATCCAGAAAGTATGTATGTTACAATTGTAAGAAACCTGGACATCTTTCTCCAGATTGTCCTATGAAGAAAAATGAAAAGCAAAGTAGGACAAATCAGAAGAAGACGGCTTAGAAAACTCAGAAAATGTTTTACAAGGAAAAGGCTTTGAAGGTCACTTGGGTTGACACGTCTGAAGAGTTTGAATTTGAGGAATCAGCATCAAAATCTTCACATTCAGAAGGAGAACAAGAGTTAGAAGATGTTGCTCATGTGTGCTTCATGGTAGATGAGTCTGAGGTAATATCTGATCCTGAAAGTCATTCAGATTTCAACTTTGATGAATTATTATGTTCTTATCATGCATTATTACAAAAACTTAAAGTATGTAAACTGGAAAATAAGAATATTAGAAAACCTTCATCCATTATGGAAGAAGAAAATTGTTTCCTGTCTACTACTTTAGAAAAGTTTAAATGTGATAATGAAAATCATGCTAGAGATGTGCACAAATTTAGATTTAATGAATGTATCTTGCATGAACAAATACAGAATATAAATGCTGAAAAATTAAAGATAGAATCTGAAAATGAAATATTGAGAAACAATATAAATGAACTTGAATTAGAGATAGAAAAATTAAAACTAAGAGAGCAAGATTTAAATTCTACCTTTGAGAAATGGAATTTAAGTCAAACTAAGTTAGACAAACTAACTAGTACCCCTACGGTGTCTTATAAATTTGGCTTAAGATTTGATTATCCTGAATATCCTGAATCTCAAGTCAATAAAGGATTTATTAGTTGCAGTTCAAGTAAATCTAAGACTAAATTTCCTTTCATTATGAAACAAGGTAATAAATATATAGAAGTAGGTACTTCAAGGGATGAATCATGCAGTAATAATATAAATCAATGTGATTTGTCAAATTGTACTTCTAACATGACTATAAATGTTTCTAAAAATCTTGTTTCTTGTTCTGGAAATTCAGTTTCTAATGTTTCTAAAATTTCAGACAATTGTAGTAAACTGAAAATTCTGAAACCTGAGCATGTAATTCAATACACTGGTATTAGACCAATTACTCATTCTGCATGTGATAAAACTAAAAATTCTTGTGTAGAAAAAGATTTTGTATGTACGGAAAATTTTAATACATGTACAAAATCTTGGTATGAACTTACTGAAATGTATAAGCATGACCAAAATAAATTAACATCTGATAAAAATATGTTTGGTCTTGACTATACTACATCTGAAAACAAAAAGAATGATTGCAAAAGCAATAATGCAATATGTGAGTATGAAGCTATTGATAAATCAATAGTACTTACAACTAATAAGAATATAAATGATATTGTTAAACTATTTTTAAAAAAAAGAAGAAATATGCGTTTAATGAACTTGGTCCTCAACAACATTGGGTACCAAGAAAAAGTTTTTCTTAATTTGTGTTGTAGGAGGAAACAACATCAAAATGGATCTTGGACAGTGGAGCGTCAAGTCACATCACCAGATAGAAAAGTCTATTACAAAATTTTACCAATACCATGAAAGGAAGTGTAACATTTGGAAATAAAAGCAAAGATAAAATCATAGGTATGGGAAATGTTCAAATAACTCCTACTTGTGTTATTTCGAATGTACTATATGTAGGAAACCGATGATTTAATTTGATGAGTGTCATAAAAGATAAAGGTATATTTTTAAATCAGGAAAAATATACAAATGAAATGCTTAAGAAATTTAATTTTAATAATACAAGGATTCGAGGAAATCCTATGAGTACTACTTTAAAGTTAGATATTGATGACATAGGAAAATCTATAGATCAAAGAAAATACAGAAGTATGATTGGTTCTTTACTTTATTTGACTACTAGTAGACCTGATATTATGTTTGCTGTGTGTGTTTGTGCTAGATTTCAATCTAATCCTAAAGAATCACACTTAATTGCAGTTAAAAGAATATTTAGATATATACAAGGAACTAAAAATTTCGGACTGTATTATTCTAAGGATAGTTCAATAGATCTTATAGGATATACTGATGCTGATTATGTAGGATCAAAATCTGATAGAAAGAGTACCAGTGGCACATGTTAATTATTGGGAAATAATTTAGTGTCATGGTTTAGTAAAAAGCAAAACTGTGTAGCACTTTCTACTATAGAAGCTGAATATGTTCCTGCTACATTATGTTGTACTTAGATTCTATGGATAAGGCAAACTTTAGAAGATTTTGGATTATCTTATGATACAACTGAGATTTATTGTGACAGTAGTTTTGAAATAAATCTTTTTAAAAATCCTGTATTACATTCAAGAGCAAAACATATAGAGGTTAGACATCATTTTCTAAGAGATAACGTAATTAAAAGAAAAATTAAATTAGAATTTGTGTCTAGTAAAAATCAATTAGCTGATATATTTACAAAACCTCTAGACGAAAATACATTCTGCTACATTAGATTAAATTTAGGTATTTGTAGGCTATGTGATGTGTAAAATGGTTAAACTCCACATAAAAAGATAAATATTATCAATGATGTTGTTCACCTCATAGATATTATATACTTATTATAAATATCTAAAGTAATATCTAAGCTGCTGCTTAAGATACTATGTATTTATTGTAAAATCATAATAGTATCTTATTGATTTTTAAGTAGTTTATCAATTTTAATAGTTTTTACGATTTTAAGTGGAAGTATAAATGAAAAACATTAAATACTTCTAACATTCTGAAATTTTGATTAAATGTTTTCTTTGAATCAAGGAAAATGCATATGATCATGCATAAATTTGACTTAATTGATTAAACTTGTAGAATAAGTTATATGTAACTCATCTTAAACTGTTAATCAAAAGTATAAGCTTATTGAAACTGATTCATATTCTCAGTACATTCATAGAAGTAAAAATTGTATGAGACTTGTGTTTTATTGCATCTGTATTAAATGGAATACATATATACTACGCTTAAAATGAAAAGTGTTTACAAAGTAAAAATCTTTGAGAGTTTATTGATCAGTTTGATCACGAGCCTTTTGTACTTGAGCAGATAGGTATGTAAGGATTGTTGTCCTAAAAAAGGATTTTTTAAATCTGGCAACCTAAGGTCTTGATCAGATCTGGGATTGTTGATTGAAAGCTCATTACACGGGTACATTAGAAAGCTCTTGTATGATTCAAGCTTTTCAAACTAACTTTTAAAGAAAATTATCAATATTTACTGTTTTGAAAAGAAAAGTTGTTTCATTAATTATAGATATCTTTGAATCGCATATAGTTTATACCAATATGACTACTGATTTATTGAATTAGCATTAGTACTTTTGAAAAAGTTTATTTGAGATACATTCTTTTATTCTCCTTGAATTAATCGAATTGAGTTCAAAGTTGTGTTTTGATTCATATACAGTAGGAATTGATTCTAGAAATCATTTTTGATGATGTCTAGATAACGGAAGTCTCTAAAAAGAAAATGTAAAAGTATAGTTATACTTAGCATCTATTGTCACTACAAGTATATTTTGTATTTTGATTGAATATATTTGAAGTATATTTGTAGGGGGAGGATTAACAATGTCAAAAACAGATTAATATAATTTAGAATACAAATCTTAGTTAATCTGAATTAATGTCCTCTTAAAATCTTGATGAAATAATTTAAAAAGACAAATAAACTATTCTAGATTCAAAAGACAAAATGTTCAAATAGTTTACAATGTTCTCAAGATAATGTTAAGTTTAGCATGTGTGTTGTTTTCGGAAGGTTTCAATTGGAAGCATCCGAAACTTGTTTAAGTGTACTAACTAGATGTTATGTTAGATAAGGTAACATGTAAAACTGCCTCTAGACAGTGTTTTACTCGTTAGGTTGGTTAACTCAACAAGTTATACTTGAATATTTCGGGTACCTTGATTGAATAAACTTTATTCAATATTTATTTAATTTCTAAACCCGACTTCTCTTCACGTTGAGTTATACGCCTAAAAACCCTATTTAAACACTTATTACATAGGGACTTAGGTTATTTGTAAACCTTGTCAAGAAAATCTTTCCCGCTTGTTGCTGTTACAACCTGCGACGATGGTCTCCAAGTTCTACAAAGGTCGTGGCAGAGGAAAAGGTAAAAGCAGAAGAGATGCAAAAGGAAAAGAAATAGAGAATGATGAAGTTCCACGTACTTGGTTCAAGAAAATATTTCGAGTGGACAAAAGGTTAGTAGAACTTTATAGAGATTACTTCTTTCCTTAGGGAATATTAGATGAAGTTAGACAAGAACTTCAACATACTGATGCAAATATTACATACATGGGTATTCGTAGTAAATTTGATAGAGAATACAGAATGAAATGTGCTAAGATTGCATTTTTGGAACAGTATGCAAAATACTTGGAAAAGGGTGTAGGTTCATCAAATAGAACTCCTTAAACTCCTATAAATGGTACAAGACTACATGCATTTGAGGAAGAGCATGAATCAACTATCCCTACTCCTTTATATTCAAAACAAGTAGAATCAGATATTGCTGTAGACAAAACAAAAGTTGACAGTCTTCGAAAGGCCATTGCAATAGAAAATGCCTTAGAAGAATTAAAGCAGAAAACTTTTATGGAGCAATTCGAAAAGAAAACAGCAATACTTGAAAAGGAGAAACAAATATGTTATAGAAGAAAGAAAGTCAGAAAAATTATGTTTAAGGAAACAAAGTCTATTGAAAAAGGAAAATTAGATGGAAATTTATTTCCAGAGGACAATGTATGTCTAGACATTGTACCTTATTGTGCATCTGATAAACTCATCAGTTCCGAACACACTGAAACTGATGAAGATAATGAGACTTTATTTTCCCTTGCTAGATAACTTGAGAAGAAATCCAAGTCAAATATGAGCTCAAGTTTTGACTAGATAATGAGACTTTATTTTCCCTTGCTATTAGTTCAAGTCCTGATGATGTCGAAATTGACAAATCAGAGCATCAGGCACCTGACATTGAACAAGTTATTGCAAATATAATTGATAATGTTGAAGCAGTAACTAGTTCAAAGGCTGAATTGTCTAGAGTAGCAGATATTGAAATTGTTAAGACTCTAGAAGAGCTAAAAGTTAACCAGCCTTCTACGGAATCTATAGAAGCAGAGTTTGAGAATTCACCGCATGAATCAATGGAATTATCTGTTGAACAAAATGAACAATTACAGACAGATACATCGGTTATAGAATTTGTGGAAAAATTGTACTCTGAACATTCTATAGAGACTGAACAGATGAATGTTGAGCATATTGACAATGTTTCTAACACTGTTGAAGCTGAAGAATCAAGCTTACCTAAGCAGCTTCAAGATAATATTTTGGAAGAGGAACAACATGACATTCATTTTGAAGAAGAAGAGGTTCCTGAAGGTGAATTAAACTCTGAATCATGGCTTCAGGTATCACCTTCTTTGTGTGTAATATTAAAAATTCAATGTAATGCAATTCATTTTAGATCTGAAGAAGCATTGCAGATATACAATAATCTGATTACATGTCAGATTCTACATGCTCATCCAATAAAATTCAGAAATTTGATGTAAATAAGAGATCTGTTTGAGTTTCAAGGCCTCATTAAATTCTTGCCAGTAGGAACGAAATGGAAGCAATACACAGAGCTTATTGCAGCTTTTTATAGCAATCTGGTCAAGAGTGGAAATTTTCTGAAAGCTTAAATAAATGAAGAGGAGTTTATGTTGTCTCCTGAGTTAATTTTGAAGTTTTAGGATTAAAGAATGAAGGTATTGTTGTTACCAACAGATTTAACATAATAAGACAACTGGAATGGAACATTCAGTCTTTTTCAAAAATTCCAGATGTATATTCTGAAATGAGATTAATGGAAAATCTGAATGCAGAGGCAAGATTTATTGCAAATATATTGCATGCAAATTTATTTTAAAGAGTTGGACACAATTTGGAAGTCAGCAGAAGCTGTTTATATGCAACTTATGGCCTGCTGAATAGAATTCAAATAAATTGGTTTGATGTTTTTATGTCTCAACTACAGCATATGAGTTCAAAGTTATTTTATGGTGATGTTGTATGTAGAATCCTTGCAAGCCAATTGACTTTATCTAACTGACCCTCTAAAACTAAAGGCATGAGAGCATTTAGTGTCAAAGATTTGCAAAAATTCCAGGCCATGCATAAACCTCAACGACAACAACAACAACAACCTGATACATGCCATATACAACAACAAAAAAGTTATTCAGTTCAAGCAGAACAGCAAACCCAACTACCTCCTGACTTAGATGTAGTGCTTAACGACATCAGAAATGATATTAGGCATCTAGGAGATAAAATATGTAATGCTATAAGTGATATACTTAGGAGGGGTCGATAACTGTTTTTGTTTGTTTCTGAATACAAAATGTAATGTTTGTATTACTTGTTCGATTTGATTGAACAATATATTTTTCTGTAAATGTCTTCAATTATTATTCTTGTTTACAGAAAGAGTTGTTGTAATTATATCTCTTATATATATATATATATATATATTCTCTATAATTATCTTTTTGATAAATGACAAAAAGGGGGAGAAATATTATAAAAAGATGATTATGATCTTAATTGCATATATATATTATAAAAGGAGATGCTATTTAAATGGTTATTGTAATCTGACAGATGATAATTAGAAAACTGATACTTATATAATTATTGACATCTGAGAGTTTTATTTCTGAGAGGTAAAATTTACACAAACAATAGAAATAAGCTTAAATGAACTTAAGTCAACAAACAAGTTTGTTGAATTAAAAGTTAACCCAACGAAGGTGCTTTGTTGAGTTAAACATATTTCCTAATTGATTTAATATGGTTTTGTCATCATCAAAAAGGGGGAGATTGTTGAGTATTTTTGTTTTGATGATGTGTGTTGAATGAAAATAATCATATTTGCTCAATTACTATTGCTTGTGAAAAGAAATTAAAATCATAAATTAATACAGAAAAAGCTTACTGATATAAATACTTGTCTGTATTGGATCTGAAGTTAATAACTAGTCATTTCGTTGCATTAATTTCTCATTTAGCTAAACGTTAAGTTAACGTGTGTTTTTATTGAAAAGCATGATATGTTTTAATGTTATATCTTCTGTATCATGAACAGTGCACGTTTAGACAACTCGTTAAGATAGAGTTTTGTTTGTATAGAGGTCACGTGAGAACTCATTAAGTTAAAGGCTTAAAGGTTAAAATAGGTCACGTGATAACTCGTTAAGTTAGTGAGTAAAAGAAGAGACGAACTCGTTAAGTTAGTGTTATACACCTGGTGAAATTATAAGTTACGAATGTTGTATTGTATCACGTGAGGTGCACATGTTTAACTCGTTAAGTTAACATAACTAAACGCGTTGAGTTACTATATTGAACACTAAGGCAACGCATTAGGTTTGCGTTATAAACTTAAGTTGTTATTTTTGCACGTGGTAAAATTCTTATTTTAAAAACATTTGTTTATTACTGGTTCGTTGAGTTATCGTAATACAACGGAGATGGTTCGTTGAGATAGCATAACTCCACGGACTTAGTTCGTTGAGTTAGCTACAATACTTGTCACGTGAAATAGCACATGGTGAACTCGTTAAGTTAGAAACGTTAAGTTATATATATATACTTGTGTTACTCGTTTAGTTAACATTAAAGTAACGACTTCTTATTACACTGATGAAAAATTTTTGGACGAGGAAGTTTATTTTCAGGAAATTTTTCAGAGATCCAGGATTGATGATTAAGGAAAATTTGAAATATAAACGTGGGTTAGAACGTGTGTGTTTTGATGAAGGAAAAAGAAAAGACGTGGAGAAGTGGAAAACTGGTAGTGGTTAAACTTGAAGGATATGCATGAAATGAATATACAATATAAAAGGTATAGAATTCTCGTTGATCAATTTATCCTTGTACACCAAAAAGAAAAATCCTTTCAAGGATCAAACCATCCCTACACACCAAAAGAAAAATCTTTTTTCAGGGATCAAAAACACCTCTTCGGGAAAAATCTCTCAAGTGGAAGAAAGTTCAGTGAAGCATAAAAAGGTAAGATTTTCGTCACTGAAGATTTGAATTATCAGAAGAAAGCAAATTCGGTGAAGCATGAAAAGACAAGATATTCGTCACTGAAGAATTGCTGAAGAAGAAAAAGAAGAAGAAGAAAGATCTCAAACAAGGAGAAAAGTTTTAAATTCCGCAAATTAGTTTTCTCTGTTTGTAGTTATGAAATTGTATAGATGATACATGGTATCGAAATATAATTGCATCTACAATTTCTGAGGAGAATTGAATTGTATATTGTAATTGAAACCTTGAATAAAAATGATTTTATGAAAACAATGTCTCAACTTGTTTTTGTGTTTTAAAGTTTCAATTATATTTCAGAAAATATTAAAAATACATAATTCACCCCCCTCTTGTATAGCCATACGATCCTACATAATCTTTCTTCCTATGTATACCCATATGCAACTAATCTAGCTTTATTCCTTATAATTTGACTAGTTTCGTTAGTTTTGTTTCTAAAGATCCACTTTGTACCTATTATGGACTGATTTTCTGGTGGAGAGACTAATTCCCATACATCATTTCTGATGAATTGATTTAGTTCTTCTTGCATTGCCACTATCCAATTTTCATCAGATAATGCTTCTTGTATATTCTTTGATTCCACCATAGAAACAAACATACACATACTATCTAAATTTACTGAAGCTCTAGTTTTAACTCCCTCATTAATATTTCCAATGACTTGAGTAATGAGATGTGATGAAGAATAACGCCAATTTCTCTGATTTTCCTTAATATTCTCATCAACATCTGAAAGTCCATCACTTTCATCATTAGTTTGATCATTTAAGTTCATATTTTTGATTTTCTCAGATAAATCATCAATCTCTCTATTGATCTCTAACTCATTTGGAAAATTGATCATATCATCATTATCAACTTTAGATTGAGATTCTCTAAGAGAATTTTCATTGAAGCTTACATGGAGGGTTTCTTCAATAGTCCTAGAAGTCTTGTTATATACTCTATAGGCTTTACTTCTAGTAGAGTAACCTACAGAAATTCCTTCATCTGATTTGGCTTGAAATTTATCCCTTTTATCCTCAGTATTAAGAATAAAACACTTGCAGCCAAATGGTTTCATATAGGAAATTTTTGGAACCCTATTAAACATAATTTCAAAAGGAGTTTTATTAACATGAGGTCTTAAATGACTTCTGTTAATAACATAACAAGCTGTATTTACTACTTCAGCCCAAAGATTTTGAGGTAACTTATGTTCATTCAACATAGTTCTAGCCATTTCTTGAAGTGATCTATTCTTTCTCTCAACAACACCATTTTGACACAGTGCTCTTGGAAAAGAAAATCTGTGATCAATGCCATGCTTATTACAATAGTTATCCATTTGATCATTATCAAATTTAGTTCCATGATCACTCCTAAGTTTTTGAATAGAGACACTCTGCTCACACATAAAGTTCTTTGAGTATTTAATCTTTGGTAAACCTCTCACTAAATGTTTTCTAGATAGTTTATGTAACAGTTTCATATTTATATGCCCAATCCTTCTATGTCATAGATATGCATCACTAGTTTCAGCTAGTAAACATGAATTTATATCAACTACACCAGAAGGTAAAGATAAAATACATACAGAACCTTTTCTTTTAGCAATAAACTTAATTTCATCTGTATTTTTATCAATTATTTTGCATACATTATCTTCAAACACTACATAATATCCATTTTCAGTTACTTTTATGACACTCAGCAAATTAAATCCTAGGTTTTCTACATATAGTACATTCGAAATAACACAAGTAGGAGTTATTTGAACATTGCCCATACCTATGATTTTATCTTTGCTTTTGTTTCCAAATGTTACACTTCCGTTCATGGTATTTGTAAAATTTTGTAATAGACTTTTCTATCCTGTCATGTGACTTGACGCTCCACTGTTCAAGATCCATTTTGATGTTGTTTCCTCCTGCAACACAAATTAAGAAAAACTTTTTCTTGGTACCCAATGTTGTTGAGGACCAAGTTCATTAAACGCATATTTCTTCTTTTTGTTTAAAAATAGTTTAACATTATCATTTATATTCTTATTTGTTGTAAGTACTATTGATTTATCATTAGCTTCATACTCACATGTAGCATTATTGCTTTTACAATTATTCTTTTTGTTTTCAGATGTAGTATAATCAAGACCAAATAGATTTTTATCAGATGTTAATTTATTTTGGTCATGCTTATACATTTCAGTAAGTTCATACCAAGATTTTGTACTTGTATTAACATTTTCCGTACATACAAAATCTTTTTCTACACAAGAATTTTTAGTTTTATCACATGCAGAATGAGTAATTGGTCTAATACCAGTGTATTGAATTACTTGCTCAGGTTTCTGAATTTTCAGTTTACTACAATTGTCTGAAATTTTAGAAACATTAGAAACTGAATTTCCAGAATAAGAAACAAGATTTTTAGAAACATTTATAATCATGTTAGAAGTACAATTTGACAAATCACATTGATTTATATTATTACTACATGATTCATCTTTTGAAGTACCTATTTCTACATATTTATTACCTTGTTTCATAATAAAAGGAATTTTAGTCTTAGATTTACTTGAACTGCAACTAATAAATCCTTTATTGGCTTGAGATTCAGGATATTCAAGATAATCAAATCCTAAGCCAAATTTATAAGACACCGCAGGGGTACTAGTTAGTTTGTCTAACTTAGTTTGACTTAAATTCCATTTCTCAATGATAGAATTTAAATCTTTCTCTCTCAGTTTTAATTTATCTATCTCTAATTCAAGTTCATTTATATTGTTTCTCAACAATTCATTTTCAGATTCTATCTTTAATTTTTCAGCATTTATATTCTGTATTTGTTCATGCAAGATACATTCATTAAATCTAAATTTTTGCAAATCTCTAGCATGATTTTCATTATCACATTTAAACTTTTCTAATGTAGTAGACAGGAAACAATTTTCTTCTTCCATAATGGATGAAGATTTTCTAATATTCTTATTTTCCAGTTTATATACTTTAAGTTTTTGTAGTAATGCATGATAAGCACATAATAATTCATCAAAGTTGAAATCTGAATGACTTTCAGGATCAGATATTACCTCAGACTCATCTGCCATGAAGCACACATGAGCAACGTCTTCTAACTCTTGTTCTCCTTCTGAATGTGAAGATTTTGATGCTGATTCCTTAGATTCAAACTCTTCAGACGTGTCATCCCAAGTGACCTTCAAAGCCTTTTTCTTGTAAAACATTTTCTGAGTTTTCTGAGCCGTCTTCTTCAGATTTGTCCTACTTTGCTTTTCATTTTTCCTCATAGGACAATCTGGAGAAAGATGTCCAGGTTTCTTACAGTTGTAACATACATACTTTCTGGATGAAAAATTCTTGTCATTCAGTGATTTTGACGTTGAGGGTTTATCATTTTTGTTCCTTCGCTGTTTCCTAGCTTTCCATGCTTTCATGAATTTCCTAGTCAGCAAAATCAAATCCTCGTTAGAATCAGTAGATATATCAGAATCTGAATTAATTTCGAAGGCTATTTCTTTCTTCATTTTTAGTTTGTTGTGACTTAGTGATTCAATTAATTGAACTTCATAAGCTGTTAAATTTCCTATAAGTTCATTCATAGTATAAGCATTTAAATCTCGTGATTCCTCAATTGATATTACTTTCTGAGACCATTTAGAACTTAGGGATCTGAGAATTTTCCACACCAAATCCTTCTGTTCAAAATTCTTTCCTAAACATTTTAAAGAGTTTATGATATTAAGAAATCTGGAAAACATCTCAGAAATATTTTCGTCTTCATGCATCTTAAAGAGTTCATACTTATGAATCAACATGTTTATTTTGGTCTCTTTAACTTGAGAAGTACCTTCATGTGAAACTTCTAATGCATGCCACACCTCATAAGCAGATTTATATGCCGACACTTTATTGAACTGTTCATAACTCAATGCACAAAATAAAATATTTAAGCCTTTAGCATTCAGAGTTTCATTTTCTTTTCCAGTAATTGTCCAAGTATTATAAGGAGTAGTTAACGGAGTATATGGTTAAGAAATCATGAACCACAACTTATGATCTATACTTTGAAGAAAAATAGTCATCTTATATTTCCAATATTCAAAATGTATTTCATCAAATAAAGGAGGACGATTAAGATTTTGGCCTTCATATAAAGAAAAATTACCATTTCCAGTAGCCATCTTACCTTAGATTTTTCAACCTATTTGATTTTAAACAGTCTAAAAGCTTTAAAACAACTTGAGCTTTAAATCAAGAAAGTTAAACGTATGCTCAGATATTAATTTCTGTTTAAAAACAAGGAAGGTAGAATAAGCAATGATATTAAATAAGTTGGTATAGATTTTATATCAAAGATTATTAACAAAGCTCTGATACCACTTGTAGGATCGTATGACTACACAAGAGGGGGGTGAATTGTGTATTTTTAATATTTTCTGAAATATAATTGAAACTTTAAATCTCAAAAATGGGTCAAGATAGTGTTTTCATAAAATCATTTTTATTCAAGGTTTCAATTACAATATACAATTCAATTCTCCTTAGAAATTGTAGATGCAATTATATCTCGATATCATGTATCATCTAAACAATTTCATAATTACAAACAGAGAAAACTAATTTGCGGAATTTAAAACATTTCTCCCTGTTTGAGATCTTTCTTCTTCAGCAATTCTTCAGTGACGAATATCTTGTTATTCTCTGCTTCACCGAATTTACTTTTTTATGATACTTCAAATCTTCAGTGACGAAAATCTTACCTTTTTATGCTTCATTGAATTTTCTTCCACTTGAGAGATTTTGCCCAAGAAGGTGTTTTTGATCCCTGAAAAAGATTTTTCTTTTGGTGTGCAGGGATGGTTTGATCCTTGAAAAGATTTTTCTTTTTGTGTGCAAGGATGGTTTGATCAACGAGAACTTTATGCCTTTTATACTGTATCTTCATTTCATGCATATCCTCCACGTTTAATCACTACCAGTTTTTCACTTCTTCACGTCTTTTCTTTTTCCTTCATCGAAACACACACGTTCCACCCACGTTTATATTTCGAATTTCTTTTAATCATTAGTCTTGGATCTCTGAAAAATTTCCTGCAAAATAAACTTTCTCGTCCAAAAGTTTTTCATCAGTGTAATAAGAAGTCGTTACTTTAATGTTAACTAAACGAGTAACACAAGTATATATATATAACTTAACGTTTCTAACTTAACGAGTTCACCATGTGCCATTTCACGTGACAAGTACTGTAGCTAACTCAATGAACTAAGTCTGTGGTGTTATGCTATCTCAACGAACCAACTTAACCTTTCTTTTGGAAGGTTAAACGATAACTCACCGAAAATAGTTTAAGTTTCGGATAGTTACAGATGTAAGTCACCGAAAGACTCTTTATATTATAAAACTAGTGAGACACGTGTCAAGACCTGAAAACATGACTTAAGTTACCTTTTGGATAGTTACGACTGTAAGTCTCTGAAAAACTTTAACTCACCGATTCAATAATAAACAAATGTTTTTATAATAAGAATTTTACCACATACAAAAATAACAACTTAAGTTTATAACGCTAACCTAACGCATTGCCTTAGTGTTCAATATAGCAACTCAACGCGTTTAGTTATGTTAACTTAACGAGTTAAACATGTGCACCTCACGTGATACAATACAACATTCGTAACTTATAATTTCACCATGTGTATAACACTAACTTAACGAATTCGTCTCTTCTTTTACTCACTAACTTAATGAGTTATTACGTGACCTATTTTAACCTTTAAGCCTCTAACTTAATGAGTTCTCACGTGACCTCTATACAAACAAAACTCTAACTTAACGAGATGTCTAAATGTGCACTGTTCATGATACAGAAGATATAACTTTAAAACATATCATGCTTTTCAATAAAACCACACGTTAACTTAACGTTTAGCTAAATGAGAAATTAATGCAACGAAACGACTAGTTATTAACTTCAGATCCAATACAGACAAGTATTTATATCAGTAAGTTTTTTCTGTATTAATTGATGATTTTAATTTCTTTTCACAAGCAATAGTAATTGAACAAATATGATTATTTTCATTTAGCACACATCATCAAAACAAAAATACTCAACAATTTACAATTATTGTACTTTTGTGTCTGAACTTGAACCTTCAACAGTTGAAGAAGCCTACAATGATGAATACTAGATTATGGCCATGCAAGAGGAACTAAATCAGTTCAAGAAAAATGAAGTCTAGAATTTAATTGAAAGGCCCATCGAAAAATCAATTATTGGAACTAGATGGGTGTTTAAGAATAAACTTGATAATAATGGCAGTATTATCAGAAATAAAGATAGACTTGTTGTTCAGGGATACAACCAGCAAGAAGGAATCGATTATGAAGAAACTTTTGCACTTGTTGCAAGACTTGAAGTAATTAGAATGTTGCTTGCCTTTGCAAGTAGTATGAAAATCATGCTTTATCAGATGGATGTTAAAAGTGCCTTTCTTAATGGCATTTTGCAAGAAAAAGTATATGTAGAACAACCACCAGGTTTTGAAGATGAAGAAAGACCAAACCATGTATACAAACTGAATAAAGCTCTTTATGGTCTGAAGCAAGCACCACGTGCATGGTATGATAAACTAAAGAGTTTCCTTCTTGAGAATCAGTTTAACATAGGAACTACAGACAACACCTTATTTATCAAATCAGAAAGTTCTCATATGTTGATTATTCAGGTCTACGTGGATGATATCATTTTTGGTGCTACACATGAGAAACTATGTCATGATTTTCAAATCTTAATGAAGAATGAATTTGAAATGAGTCTTATGGGAGAATTAAAATTCTTTCTAGGATTACAAATTCATCAACTTCAGCATGACATCTTCCTGAATCAAGAAAAATTTTGCAAAGAGGTTCTCTTGAAATTTGGTATGGATAAATCCAAAGCAGCAAATACACCTATGAACTCAAATGAAAAACTTGATAAGGACATCTCTGGCAATTCAATAGATCAAAAGAAATATAGAGGCATGATTGGATCACTTCTATATCTAACAGCTAGTAGACCAGACATAATGTTCAGTGTTTGTGCTTGTGCAAGATATCAAGCCTCTCCAAAAGCATCATATTTAAAAGTAGTTAAATGTATCTTTAAATATCTACAGGGTACAAAAGATTTTGGCTTATTTTATTCTTCACAGAATATTTGATATTAGTAGGATACAGTGATGTAGATTATGCAGGATGCAAATCAGATCGAAAAAGCACTAGTGGGACATGTCAGTTGCTTAGTCACTCACTTGTTTCTTGGTTCAGCATGAAACAAAACTCTATAGCTCTATCCACCACTAAAGCTAAATACATGGCAGTAGGCCTATGTTGTGCACAGATTTTATGGATGCAACAAACCTTGGTAGATTATAAGCTTAATTTTTAGAATACCACTATTTACTATGACAGTAGCAGTGCCATCAATCTCTCTAAAAGTACAATTCTACATTCTAGAGCAAAACATATCGAGATTAGGCACCACTTTCTAAGAGACCATGTTGAAAAAGGTCATATTTCTTTAGAATATGTCTCTACCAAAGAATAACTTGCAGATATTTTCACCAAACCATTATTTGAATCTGCATTTAATCATATTAGACGAAATTTAGGGATTTTTTCTTTATATGATTTATAATTTCATATCTCTCTACTCTCCAAGCTCACAACTAGGAGCTTGTTCTACTAACATCTCTATTTTGCAGCAACTTAGCCATCTTTTTTTGGGGATAACCAGCTATAATTGCTCCACCAAGTCAGTATCTTACTTCTCACTCCTTTTGACAATTAGCAAAAAAGGGGGAGAAAGACCATATTTTGGTAACAGGCTGTAGTAAAGTAGGGGGAGTAATCTCAAAAATAGGGGGCAATTTCAATATTCTGTATTCTTTGTGCGATTCTCTATATACATATATAGGGAGGGAAATACATGTAATATATTGTAAGGTTTTTGCCATTATCAAAAAGGGGGAGATTGAAAGGACCTCTAGATTTTGATAATGCAAAAATCAATGTGAGGAATCGAATTGTATTTCTCAAGCTTAACAGTCAGCAAGAGAGTAGAAGTTGATACAGACAGTTCAAAGTGTGCTGTAAGTGATAAAAAGGATTTCGGAAGGTTACTAGGCTTAACTATCTAGAAGAGAAATATTTTCGATGAGTTAACAATCTAAGTATCCGAAAGATGGTATAAAGTAGTAGCAACACTATCGGACAGTTAAAAGATTAAGTATCCCAAAGTAGAAGGCTTTCAGAGAGTTAGAAAGATGGATGTATGAAGAATCAAAAAGTTATTGCAGCTAACTATCCGAAACTTAAGTCATTGAATTTTCCACGTGTAGAAATCCAAACAGAAGCTTAAAAGAAGAATTAGAAAGTTACTAGAGCTAATTATCTGAAATTTGAAGAGTTTTGGTAAGTTACAAGTATAACCATTCAGAAGTTAAGTTAGTCTATTTGCACGTGCTGAATTAAATAAAGCAGTTGGAAACTTAACAAAGGATTTTAGAGGGTTACTGTAGCTAATTATCCGATAGTTAAATAACAGTTCGGTAAGTTACAACTACAAGTATTCGATTGAATGACAGCTCTTTTGTACAATCTAAAATCCTACATGGCAGAAAGACTTAAGTGACTTTTCGGTAAGTTACAAGTATTTTTCGGAGAGTTACATGGCTAAGCCTCCGAAAAACCCAAGAAACCGGAAGGGTATCTTGAAATACCTCCCTAAATGGTAACTTACCATATTTGGGACTGAAATCTTACCAAGTACAGCAGAATACATCCGTTGGAAGAAAAATATGATTGTTACACATGTTTAGTATATATACAAGCAATAGACAATAGAATTAGATAGCTTTTTGCTCATACAAATATTTACACCAAGCTCAATAGAAGAAAGCCTTAAAGATCAAATCATCTTTAGCATATACAGACTCAATTTTTAGAAGCTCATCATGCACTCAACTCTAATACTTTCAAGCAAGTGTTTTACTGAAGTACATGGATCAAAAACTTCAGAGAAAGATTGGTTGGAGCTACGACCTGAAAGCTCAATTAGTTTGGTTGGTTCTTCCTTTAACTTTAAAGTAAGTGATTGTAAGTTTGTGAAAGTTTAGTGAAGCCCAAGTATCCCTTGAGGGTGGACTAACCATTAGTGGTGAACTACCTAAAATCTTGTGTGTGTTATTTTTATCGTGTGCTTGCTAATTCTCTATATCAATCAGTTATTAAATAGTTAAGAAACAAATTATTACCATTCACCCCCCCTCTAGTAAGCCATCAGTTCCTAACAAGAACGTGTGTATTTCGATAAAGGAAAAAGAAAAGACGTGAAGAAGTGGAAAACTGGTAGTGATTAAACGTGTAGGATATGCATGAAATGAAGATACAGTATAAAAGGCATAGAGTTCTCGTTGATTAGTTATCCCTGCACACCAAAAGAAAAATCTTTTCGGGGATCAAAAACACCTCTTCAGGGAAAAGCTCTCAGGTGGAAGAAAATTCAGTGAAGTAGAAAAGGGTAAGATATATGTCACTGAAGATTTGAAGTATCAAGTGGAAGAAAATTTAGTGAAGCAGAAAAAGGTAAGATATATGTCATTGAAGATTTGAAGTATCAAGTGGAAGAAAATTCAATGAAGATAAGATTTATGTCACTGAAGATTTAAAGTATTAGAAGAAAGCAAATTTAGTGAAGCAGAGAAAGACAAGATATTCGTCATTGAAGAATTGCTGAAGAACAAAGAGAAGAAGAAGAAGAAAGATCATAAATAGGGAGAAATGTTTTAAATTCCGCAAATTAGTTTTCTCTATTTGTAGTTATGAAATTGTATAGATGAAACATGGTATCAATATATAATTGCATCTACAATTTCTGAGGAGAATTGAATTGTATATTGTAATTGAAACCTTGAATAAAAATGATTTTATGAAAATAGTATCTTGACTTGTTTTTGAGTTTTAAAGTTTCAATTATATTCGAAAATGTTGGAAAACACAATTCACCTCCCTCTTGTGTAACCATACGATCCTACAAGTGGTATTAGAGCTTTGTTAATAATCTTTAATATAAAATCGATACCAACTTATTTAATATCATTGCTTATTCTACCTTCCTTTTTTTAAATAGAAATTAATATTTGAGCATACGCTTAACTTTCTTGATATAAGGCTCAAATTGTTTTACCGTTTTAGACTGTTTAAAATCAAATAGGTTGAAAAATCTAAGGTAAGATGGCTATTGGAAATGGTAATTTTTCTTTATATGAAGGCCAAAATCTTAATCATCCTCTTTTATTTGATGGAATACATTTTGAATATTGGAAATATAGGATGACAGTTTTTCTTTAGAGTATAGATCATAAGTTGTGGTTCATGATTTCTAAACCATATACTCCATAAACTACCCCTTATAATACTTGGACAATTACTGAAAAAGAAAATGAAACTCTGAATGCTAAGGGCTTAAATATTTTATTTTGTGCATTGAGTTATGAACAATTCAGTAAAGTGTCGACATATAAATCTGCTTATGAGGTGTAACATGCATTAGAAGTTTCACATGAAGGTACTTCTCAAGTTAAAGAGACTAAGATAAGCATGTTAATTCATAAGTATGAACTCTTTAAGATGTATGAAGACGAAAGTATTTTTGAGATGTTTTCCAGATTTCTTGATATCATAAACTCTTTAAAATGCTTAGGAAAGAATTTTGAATAGAAGGATTTGGTGAGGAAAATTCTTAGATCCCTAAGTTCTAAATGGTCTTAGAAAATAATATCAATTAAGGAATCACGGGATTTAAATGTTTATACCATGAATGAACTTATAGGAAACTTAATAGCTTATGAAGTTCAATTAAATGAATCACTGAGTCAAAACAAACTAAAAATAAAGAAAGAAATAGTCTTCGAAATTAATTCAGATTTTGATATATCTACTGATTCTAACAAGGATTTGATCTTGCTGATAAGGAAATTCAAGAAAGCATGGAAAGCTAGGAAACAACAAATGAACAAAAATGATAAACCTTGAATGTCAAAATCACTGAATGATAAGAATTCTTCATCTAGAAAGTATGTATGTTACAATTGTAAAAAACCTAGACATCTTTCTCCAGACTGTCCTATAAGGAAAAATGAAAAGTATAGTAGGATAAATCAGAAGAAGATGGCTTAAAAAACTCAAAAAAAGTTTTAGAAGAAAAAGGATGTGAAGGTCACTTGGGATGACACGTTAGGAGAGTCTGAATCTAAGGAATCATCATCAAAATCTTCACATTCTGAAGAAGAACCAGAGTTAGCTAACGTTGCTCATGTGTGCTTCATGGCAGATGAGTCTAGGGTAATATTTGATCTTGGAAGTTATTCAGATTTTAACTTTGATGAATTATTATGTGCTTATCATGCATTATTACAAAAACTTAAAGTTTGTAAATTGGAAAATAAGAATATTAGAAACTCTTTGTCCATTGTGGAAGAAGAAAATTGTTTCCTGTCTACTACTTTAGAAAAGTTTAAATATGATAATGAAAATCATGCTAGAGATTTGCATAAATTTAGATTTAATAAATGTGTCTTGCATGAACAAATATAAAATACAAATGCTGAAAAATTAAAGATAGAATCTGAAAATGAAATGTTGAGAAAAAATATAAATGATCTTGAGTTAGAGATTGATAAATTAAAAATGAGAGAGCTAGATTTAAATTCTACCATTGAGAAATGGAATTTAAGTCAAACCAACTAGTACCCCTGCGGTGTCATAGAAATTTGGCTTAGGATTTGATTATCCTGAATATCCTGAATCTCAAGCTAATAAAGGATTTATTAGTTGCAGCTCAAGTAAATCTAAGACTAAAATTCCTTTTATCATGAAACAAGGTAATAAATATGTAGAAGTAGGTAATTCAAGGGATGAATCATGTAGTGATAATATAAATCAATGTGATTTGTCTAAATGTACTTCTAACATGACTATTAATGTCTCAAAAAATCTTGTTTCTTGTTCTGGAAATTCAATTTCTAATGTTTCAAAAATTTCAGATAATTGTAGTAAATTGAAAATTCAGAAACCTGAGCATGTAATTCATAACACTAGTGTTAGACCAATTACTCATTCTGCATGTGATTTATCTAAAAATTCTTATGTAGAAAAAGATTTTGTATGTATTGAAAATTCTAATACAAGTACAAAATATTGGTATGAACTTACTGAAATGTATGAGCCTGACCAAAATAAATTAACATTTGATAAAAATCGATTTGGTCTTGGTTATACTACATCTGAAAACGAAAAGAATAATTATAAGAGCAATAATGCTATAAGTAAGTATGATGCTAATGATAAGTCTACAGTACTTACAACTAATAAGAATGTAAATGATAATGTTAAACTATTTTTAAACAAAAGGAAGAAATATGCATTTAATGAACTTGGTCCTCAACAACATTGGATACCAAGAAAAAGCTTTTCTTAATTTGTTTTACAAGAGGAAACAACATTAAAATGGATCTTGGACAGTGGAGCATCAAGTCACATGACCTGATAGAAAAGTCTACTACAAAATTTTACAAATACCATGAAAGGAAGTGTAACATTTGGAAACAAAAGCAAGGATAAAATCATAGGTATGGGTAATGTTCAAATGACTTTAACTTATGTTATTTCGAATGTACCATATGTAGAAAACCTAGGATTTAATTTGCTAAGTGTTATAAAACTAACTAAGAATGGATATTATGTAGTGTTTTAAGATAATGTATGCAAAATAATTGATAAAAATACAGATGAAATTAAGTTTATTGCTAAAAGAAAAGATTCTGTATGTATTTTATCTTTACCTTCTAATGCAGTCGATTTAAATTCATGTTTGCTAGCTGAAACTAGTGATGCATATCTATGGCATAGAAGGATCGGGCATATAAATATGAAACTATTACATAAACTATCTAGAAAACATTTAGTGAGAGGTTTACCAATGATTAGATACTCAAAGGACTTTATGTGTGATGCATGTGAGTTAAGTAAACTTCATAAAAACTCGTTTAAATCTAAAACTGATATTTCAAGCAAGAGAGTCTTAGAACTTATACATATGAATTTATTTGGACCAACAAGAATCATGAGTCTTGGTGGTAAACAGTATGTATTTGTTTTAGTAGATGACTTCTCTAGATACACTTGGGTATATTTTCTATCATCTAAGACAGAAGTTTTTGAAAAGTTTAAAATGTTTTGTAATCTTGTTCAAAATGAACTAAGTGTCTCTGTTCAAAAACTTAGGAGTGATCATGGTACTGAATTTGATAATGATCAAATGAATAATTATTGTATAGATCATGGCATTGATCACAGATTTTCTTTTCCAAGAGCACCATCTCAAAATGGTGTTGTTGAGAGAAAGAATAAATCACTTCAGGAAATGGCCAGAAATATGTTGAATGAACATAAGCTACCTCAAAATCTTTGGGCTGAAGCAGTAAATATAGCTTATTATGTTATTAATAGAAGTCACTTAAGACCTCGTGTTAATAAAACTCCTTTTAAAATTATGTTTCATAGGGTTCCAAAAATTTCCTATATGAAACCATTTGGCTGTAAGTGTTTTATTCTTAATACTAAGGATAAAAGGGATAAATTTCGAGCCAAAGTGGATGAAGGAATTTTTGTAGGTTACTCTACTAGAAGTAAAGCCTATAAAGTATATAACAAGACCTCTAGAACTATTGAAGAAACCCTCCATGTAAGCTTCCATGAAAATTCTTTTAGAGAATCTCAATCTAAAGCTAATAATGATGATTTGATCAATTTCCCAAAAGAGTTAGAGATCAATAGAGAGATTGAAGATTTATCTGAGAAAATCAAAAATATGAACTTAAATGATCAAACTAATGATGAAAGTGATGGACTTTCAGATGTTGATGAGAATATTGAGGAAAATCAGAGAAATTTGCGTTATTCTTCATCACATCCCAATACTCAAGTCATTGGTAATATTAATGAGGGAGTTAAAACTAGAGCTTCAGTAAATTTAAGTAGTATGTGTAAGTTTGTTTCTATAGTGGAACCAAGGAATATAGAAGAAGCATTATCTGATGAAAATTGGATAGTGGCAATGCAAGAAGAACTAAATCAATTCATCAGAAATGATGTTTGGGAATTAGTCTCCCTACCAGAAAATCAGTATATAATAGGTACAAAGTGGATCTTTAGAAACAAAACTAATGAAACTAGTTAAGTTATAAGAAACAAAGTTAGATTAGTTGCACAAGGGTATACACATGAAGAAGGACTAGATTATGATGAAACATTTGCTCCTATGGCTAGGTTAGAAAGTATTAGAATATTATTAGTCTATGCTTGTTATATGGATTTTAAATTATATCAAATGAATGTAAAGAGTGCATTTCTAAATGGTTTAATTAATGAAGAGGTCTATGTAAAACAACCACCTGGATTTGAAGATATTAAAAATCCTGACTTTGTGTATAAATTGAAGAAAGCCTTATATGGTTTGAAGCAAGCACCTAGATCATGGTATGAAAGATTATCTACTTTTTTAATAGAACAAGATTATATCATGGGAAAAGTAGATCATACTCTATTTATCAAAAGAGATGGTAAAGATCAGATTGTTGTTCAAATATATGTGGATGATATAATCTTTGGAGCAACCTCTAATAAGTTGATAAAAATATTCTCTAAAGAGATGACTAGTCAATTTGAAATGAGTATGATAGGAGAACTTTCATATTTTCTAAGACTTCAAATTAAGCAAATGGATAAAGGTATATTTTTAAATCAGGAAAAATATGTAGATGAAATGCTTAAGAAATTTAATTTTAATAATACAAGGATTTGAGGAACTCCTATGAGTACTTCTTTAAAGTTAGATATTGATAACATAGGAAAATCAATAAATCAAAGAAAATACAGAAGTATGATTGGTTCTTTACTTTATTTAACAGCCAATAGACCTGATATTATGTTTGTTGTGTGTGCTTGTGCTAGATTTCAATCTAATCCTAAAGAATCACACTCAATTGCTGTTAAAAGAATATTTAGATATATACAAGGAACTAAAAATTTCAGACTGTATTATTCTAAGGATAGTTCAATAGATCTTATAGGATATATTGATGCTAATTATGCAAGATCTAAATCTAGTAGAAAGAGTACCAATGGCACATGTCAATTATTGGGAAATAATTTGGTGTCATGGTTTAGTAAAAAGCAAAACTGTGTAGCACTTTCTACTACAGAAGCTAAATATGTTGCTGCTACACTGTGTTGCACTCAGATTCTATGGATAAGGCAAACTTTAGAAGATTTTGGATTATCTTATGATACAACTGAGATTTATTGTGACATTAGTTCTATAATAAATCTTTCCAAAAATCCTATATTACATTCTAGAGCAAAGCATATAGAGGTTAGACATCATTTTCTAAGAGATAACGTAATTAAAGGAAAAATTAAATTAGAATTTGTGTCTAGTAAAAATCAATTAGTTGATATATTTACAAAACCTCTAGACGAAAATACATTCTGCAATATAAGATTAAATTTGGATATTTGTAGGCTATGTGATGTGTAAAATGCTTAGACTCCATAAAAAGATAAATATTATTGATGATGTTGTTCACCTCATAGATATTATATACTTATCATAAATATCTAAGTAATATCTAAACTGCTGCTTAAGTAGTTTATCAATTTTAATGGTTTTCACGATTTTAAGTGGAAGTGTAAATGAAAGACATTAAATACTTCTGAAATTTTGATTAAGTGTTTTCTTTGAATCAAGGAAAATGCATATGATCATGCATAAACTTGACTTGATTGATTAAACTTGTAGAATAATTTATATGTAAATCATCTTAAACTATTAATCAAAAGTATGAGCTTATTGAAACTGATTCATATTTTTAGTAAAATCATAGAAGTAAAAATTGTATGAGATTTGTGATTTATTGCATCTATATTTGTGATGCATGTGTCTTTCATCAAGTATATGTATGTGTCATTGAATATGGTTGTATTTCTTTGATAATTTGTACAAGGGCAAACTTGTCTTTTGGGTATCACCAACCGTTGCCCTTATATATGTAAGGGGTCATCCACGTCCAAGGAATGCTATGCCAAACCATCCCTTGATTTTGTTCTCCCCCTTCTTTGTACCAGCAACCATACAGCAAGGAATCACGATAGATTGATCACCTATGGACGTACCCGTGTTAGGGAACCACGTAAATTTGTTGTTCTTCAAATTCTCCACTCGCAATCCTCTCTTCCACGCCACCCCTAGATGTTCCACGTTTGTTTGATCTTTCTGCACAAAAACTGGTATCAGAGCCAAGTTGGACATCTCCGGGTTTGCATCTGAAGTTTCGAAGAGTTTCATCAAGGTTCAAGCCATTTCCGCAAGGGATCTCTCCATTGTTGTAACTGTCGTTGTCATTGGCGTGAGTTTGCACACTCCGACGCCAAGTCTTGCGCCTTCCTCGTCCGTGCTCTGTTGAATCTCAAATTTTGAGGACGTGTAGTAAGCTTACTGAACTTCCTTCCTTTAAACTTTTGAATATATTGATCAAGTTTCAAGCAATTTCCGCAAGGATATCCCCCATTGTCGCAACTACCGTCGTCGCTGGCGCCAGTCTGCACACTCCAACGCCAAGTCGTACGCCTTCCTCGTCCATGCTCCATTGCGTGTCAAATTTTGAGGACGTGTAACAAGATTCCTGAAATTCATTCTTTTAAAATTTCGTAGTCAGAAGTTTCGTATTCAGAGAGATACAGAAGGAGGCGTCTCGCTAGGGCACAACAGTTTTCTAGACGAGTGACTCTTCGATTGTCAGATTTTGGGCATTTTGTGATTGTGGTTTTGTGCTTGGTTTGTGCGAGTATTTGCTATTGTTTTGTGATAAGTAGTGTGCTTGGCTTGTGACTGATTGCATTTCGTTGAAATCAGTAGTTTCAGTAGCATATTGTTGTTGAGATATTGCTTGCTATTTTGTACCTTACCGCAGAATTGTGTTTGTTGAAATCACATTGTATCTCGTGTGTATTGTTGGTTGTTGGTTGTTTTGAAAACATGAATACTTCGGGGTTGAAGATAGAAAAGTTTGATGATAAGAATAGCTTCAGCTTATGGCAAATTAAGATGAAAGCACTTCTAAAGCAACAAGGTATTTGGGCTCCTTTAAATAAGGAAACTATTCTGAACAGAAATTCGCCAGAGTTTGAATTGCAGGAGGAGAAAGCTCACTCCACCATCTTGTTGTGTTTGTCTGATGAAGTTATAATAGAAGTTGCTAATGAATCTACCTCGTTAGGCCTTTGGCAAAAACTTGAGTCAATGTATATGACTAAGTCTTTAACAAACAAATTGTTGTTAAAGTAGAGACTGTTCTCTTTAAAGATGATAGAAGGTGTACCTCTTAAGCAGCATTTAGATTAGCTAAATGCTATTCTGATGGAACTCAAGAATATTGGAGTAATCATAGAAGATGAAGATGCATCTCTTATCTTGCTTTGTTCACTCCCATTGAGTTATGAAAACTTTGTTCAGTCTTGTGTAGTTGGAAGAGATTCAATTACACTAGAAGAAGTGAGGTCCAACCTTCATTCCAGGGAGCTCAGGCATATCGTGCATGGTAGAAACGAGGCAAGTGGTGTTGGCCTCTCAGCTTAGCAGCAAGAGAACAGGGGAAGAAGCCGAAGACAAGGTGGAGGGAAGAATAGAAGCAGAAGCAAGTCGAAGGGCAAGTACTCTAGGGATACTTGCCATTACTGTAAGGAGAAAGGACACTAGATATCACATTGCCCCAAGCTTATGAACAAAGGAAAGGCTACTGTGGCAGAAACCAGTTTTGCGTCAGGTGATGACTTTTCTCTTACAATTTGTTGTATTGCCTATTCTGATGATCAGTGGATTATAGACTCAGGAGCTTCACATCATATGACTCCTACTATGGAGTATTTTGACACCTACGAGCAGGTGGAGGGTGGTCAAGTGACTTTGGCCAATGATGATGTGTGTTCTAGAGTTGATGTGGGCACTATAAAATTTAAACTGCATGATGGCACAGTTAGAATTCTGGAGGACATTTGGCACGTCCCAAAGCTTGGAAAAAGTCTAATCTCACTGATGGCCCTTGATGCTAAGGGTTATAGATATGCAAGTGGTGAGGGGAAGATCAACATACTGAAAGGCTCGTTAGTTGTTATGAAGGGAACCAAATCTGGTCCCTTATACATTTTGCAGAGCACTCCAATTGTTGGCGCAGCTACATTAGCTATATCTAGTCAGCAAGATTTTTCTGTCATGTGGCACTCAAGGATGGGTCATTTGGGGCTGAAAGGAATGCAGAAATTGAGTAGTCTGGGCAAGTTTGATGGGCACAAGGTTGCTTGTATTGACATGTGCGAGCATTGTGTCTTTGGAAAACAGAAAAGAGTGTCATTTGCACGCAGTCAGCATAGCTCCAAGGGAGTTCTTGATTATATTCATGCTGATTGCTGCGGGCCTTCACATCAACCTTCTATTGTAGGTTCCAGATATTTTCTTTCTATTATTGACTGTCATTCAAGGATGAACTGGGTTTTCTTTTTGACACACAAAAGTGAAGTTTTTTCTTGCTTCAAGCATTGGAAGAAGCAGGTAGAAAACCAAACAGACAGAAAGGTAAAATATCTTAGAACTGATAATGGTCTTGAGCTTTGTTCTCAAGAATTTGATAACTTTTGTAAAGATGAAGGCATTACACGGCATAACACTGTCAGGTATACCCCTCAGCAAAATGGAGTGGCTAAAAGATTAAACAGAACACTCCTAGAAAAGGCACGTTGTATGCTGTCTCATGTAGGTTTGAGCAAGAAGTTTTGGGTAGAGGCTATTAACACAACTTCCTATCTAGTGAATAGGTCCCCTTCTAGTGCCTTAGATGGGAAGATACCTCTTGAGCTATGGTTGAAAAGATCTGCTAGTTATTCAAAGCTCAGAATTTTCAGGTGTCCAGCTTACTATCATGTGAACAATGGCAAGCTGGAACCATGTGCCAAGAAAGGCATATTTGTGGGCTATGGTGTTGGTGTAAAGGGATAGAGGATATATGATATTGAATCTCACGAAGTAATATTTGTTCCTTGTATGGACTTAAATAGTCACCACGCCAATGGTACAAAAGGTTTGATGTTTTTATAGTTAAAGTTAGTTTTAGACGCAGCGACTATGATTCATGTGTATATGTTAAAACTCTTGATAAGAGTACACATGTTTATTTGTTATTGTATGTTGATGATATTCTTATAGCTGCAAAGAATATCGAAGTGATACAGGAGCTAAACAACACATTAAAATCAGAATTTGATATGAAGGATTGTGGTCCAACTGGTAGAATTCTTGGAATGGAGATTAGGCGTGAAAGAAATTCTGGTAAGTTGTTTTTGAATCAACAGAAGTATATTGAGAAGATCCTTAGCAGATTTGGTATGGCTTCATGCAAAGCCATTAGCACGCCTTATGACAGAAATGTCAAATTGTCATCTACAATGTGTCCACAAACTAATTTTGAAAAGCTTGATATGCAGCGAGTTCCTTATGCACAGGCAGTTGGAAGTCTTATGTATGCTATGGTATACACTAGGCCTGATCTGGCATATCCTTTGAGTGTTGTTAGTAGGTTCATGTCCAATCCAGGCAGGGAACATTGGAAAGCAGTTAAAAGGATATTCAGATATTTGAAAGGAACTCTAGGTGTTGGCTTGATGTATGCAACATATCAGGGTTGTACTATGGTTGGTTATACAGACTCAGACTATGCAAGTGATGTTGACAGAAGGAGATCATTATCTGGTTGTCTTTACATTTGCAGGTTCTATTGTGAGTTGGAGATCAACTCTTCAGCCTACGGTATCTCTGTCCACAACTGAGGCTGAATATGTGGCTATGACAGAAGCTG
This sequence comes from Cymodocea nodosa, assembly GCA_036874045.1. Lineage (NCBI taxonomy): Eukaryota > Viridiplantae > Streptophyta > Magnoliopsida > Alismatales > Cymodoceaceae > Cymodocea > Cymodocea nodosa. Next base: position 15,797,416 of record JAZBRI010000003.1, on the reverse strand, counting down.
CAAAGGAAGGGATTTGGTTGAAAGGCTTACTTGAAGACTTTGGTTGGCGCATTGATAAAGCTGATATCTTCTGTGATAGTCTTAGCGCTATTTGTCTCTCCAAAGATAATGTCTTTCATGATAGAACTAAACATATTGATGTTAAGTATCACTTCCTCAGGAATGAAGACAGGATAAAGATTATGAAGGTCAACACAAAGGACAATCTGGCTGATATGTTTACAAGGGGCGTTGTTGAAAGCAAGTTCAAGCATTGCTTGGACTTACTCAATGTCTATTGCTGTTGCTGACCCAAGTTGGGTCTTGGTGATCCATCACTTGTTCATGGTGAAGATTGATGAAAGACAAGGTGGAGATTTGTGATGCGTGTGTCTTCCATCAAGTATATATATGTGTCATTGAATATGGTTGTATTTCTTTGATAATTTGTATAGGGGCAAACTTGTCTTTTGGGTATCACCAACCGTTGCCCCTATATATGTAAGGGGTCATCCACATCCAAGGGATGTCATGCCAAACCATCCCTTGATTTTGTTCTCCCCCTTCTTTGTACCAGCAACCATATAGCAAGGAATCACAATAGATTGATCACCCGTGGACGTAACTGTGTTGGGGAACCACGTAAATTTGTTGTTCTTCCAATTCTCCACTCACAATCCTCTCTTCCACGCAGATCTCTTCTCCACGCGACCCCTAGATGCTTCACGTTTGTTTGATCTTTCCGCACAACAATATTAATGGAATACATATATACTATGCTTAAAATGAAAGGTGCTTACAAAGTGAAAATCTTTGAGAGTTTATTGATCAGTTTGATCTCAAGCCTTTTGTACTTGAGCAGATAGGTATGTAAGGATTGTTGTCCTAAAAAAGGATTCTTTAAATTTGGCAACCTAAGGTCTTGATCAGATCTGGGATTGTTGACTGAAAGCTCATTACACAGGTACATTAGAAAGCTCTTAAATGATTCAAGCTTTTCAAACTAAATTTTAAAGGAAATTATCAATATTTACTATTTTGAAAAGAAAAAGTTGTTTCATTAATTACAGATATCTTTGAATCGAATATAGTTTCTACCAATATGACTGTTGATTTATTGAATCAATATTAGTACTTTTGAAAACATTTATTTGAGATACATTCTTTTATTCTCCTTGAATTAATCATATTGAGTTCAAAGTAGTGTTTTGATTCATATACAGTAGGAATTGATTCTGGAAATCATTTTTGATAAAATAAGGATAACGGAAGTTTCTAAAAAGAAAATTTAAAAGTATAATTATACTTAACATTTATTGTTATACAAGTATATTTTGTATGTTGTTGAATATATGAGAAGTATATTTGAAGGGGGAGGATTAACAATGTCCAAAACAGATTAATATAATTCAGAATACAAATCTTGGTTAATCTGAATTTAAGTTCTCTTAAGATCTTGATGAAACAATTTAAAAAACAAACAAACTATTTTAGATTCATAAGAAGAGAATGTTAGAATAGTTTACAATGTTCTCAAGATAATGTTAAGTGTAGCATGTGTGTTGTCTTCGGAAAGAAGCATCCGAAACTTGATTTGTTTTGTAAAGTGTACTAATTGAACATTATGTTATATAAGGTAACGTGTAAAACTACCTCTAGACAATGTTTTACTCGTTAGGTTAGTTAACTCAACGAGTTATACTTGAATATTTCAGGTACCTTGATTGAATAAACTATATTCAATATTCATTTAAAATCCAAACCCAACTTATACACGTTGAGTTATTTGCCTAAAAACCCTATTTAAACACTTATTACATAGGCACTTAGGTTATTCGTAAACCTTTGTTTGAAAATCTTTCCCGCTTATTGCTGTTACAACCTGCGATGATGATCTCCAAGTTCTACAAAGGTTGTGGCAAAGGAAAAGACAAAAGTAGAGAAGATGCAAAAGGAAAAGAAATAGATACTGATGAAGTTCCACGCACTTGGTTCAAGAAAATACTTCGAGTGGACAAAAGGTTAGCACAAATTTAAAGTGAATACTTCTTTCCTCAAGGTATACTAGATGAAGTTAGAAAATAGCTTCAAAATACTGATGCAAATATTACATGCATGGGTATTCGAAGTAAAAATGATAGAGAATACAAAATGAATTGTGCTGAAATTGCATTTTTAGAACGGTATGCAAAATATTTGGAAAAAGGTGTAGGTACATCAACTAGAATTCCTCAAATACCTATAAATGGTACAAGATTACATGCATTTGAGGAAGAACATGAATCAGCTATCCCTACTCCTTTGTATTGAAAACAAGTAGAATCAAATATTGCTATAAATAAAAGAAAAGTTGACAGTCTTCGAAAGGCTATAGCAATAGAAAGTGCTTTTGAAGAATTAAAGTAGAAAACTTTTATGGAGCAATTTGAAAAGAAAACAGCAATACTTGAAGAGGAGAAATAGAAATTTTATAGAAGAAGGAAAATCAGAAAAATTATGTCTAAGGAAACAAAGTCTACTGGAAAAGTACAATCGAATGAGCATTTATTTCCAAAGGACAATGTATGTCTAGACATTGTACCTTATAGTGCATCTGATAAATTCATTAGTTCCAAGCATACTGAAATTGATGAAGATAATGAGACTTTATTTTCCCTTGCTAGAAAATTTGAGAAGAAATGCAAGTCAAATATAAGCTCAAGTTTTTCTATTAGTTCAAGTCCTAATGATGCAGAAATTGAAAAATCAGAGCATCAAGCAATTGACATTGAACAAGTTATTGTAGATATAATTGACAATGCTAAGGCAATAACTAGTTCAAAGGCTAACTTGTCTGGAGTAGCAGATATTGAAAAAGTTAAGACTCTAGAAGAGCTAAACGTCAACCAACCTTCTTCAGAATTTATAGAAGTAGAGTTTGAGAATTCACAGCATGTATTAATGGAAATATTTGTTGAACCAAATGAACAATTACAGACAGATACATCGGCTATAGAATTTGTGGAAAAATTGAACTCTGATGATTCTATAAAGACTGAACAGATGAATGTTGAGAATAATGAAGATGTTCCTTACATTGTTAAAGTTGAAGAATTAAGCTTACCTGAGCAACTTCAAGGAAATATTTTCATAGAGGAACAACATGACATTCATTTTGAAAAAGAAGTTATTGAAGATGAATTAAACTCTGAATCACGGCTTCAGGTATCACCTTCTTTGTATATAGTATTAGAAATTCAAGGTAATTCAATTCATTTTAGATATGAGGAAGTAGTGCAGAAATACAATAATCTGATTACATGTCAAATTCTACATGCTCGAACAATAAAATTCAAAAATTTGATTGATATAAAAGATCTATTTGAGTATCAAGGCCTCATTCAATTCTTACCAGTTGAAACCAAATGAAAGCAATACACAAAGCTTATTGCAGCTTTTTATAGCAATCTGGTCAAGAATGAAAATATACTAAAAACTCAAATAAATAAATAGGAGTTAATATTGTCTCCTGAATTAATTTTTAAAGTTTTGGGATTAAAGAGTGAAGGTGCTGTTGTTGCAAACAGATTTGACATGATTAGACAATTGGAATAGAACATTTAGTCTTTATCAAAAATTCCAGATGTATATGTTGAGTATTTTGTTTTGATGATGTGTGTTGAATGAAATTAATCATATTTGCTCAATTACTATTGCTTGTGAAAGGAAATTAAAATCATTAATTAATACAAAAAAAGCTTACTGATATAATTACTTATCTGTATTGGATTTGAAATTATACTAAGTTAATAACTAGTCGTTTCATTGCATTAATTTCTCATTTAACTAAACGTTAAGTTAACGTGTGTTTTTATTGAAAAGCATGATATGTTTTAAAGTTATATTTTTTGTATCATGAACAGTGCACGTTTAGACAACTCGTTAAGTTAGAGTTTTGTTTGTATAGAGATCACGTGAGAACTCATTAAGTTAGAGGCTTAAAGGTTAAAATAGGTCACGTAAGAACTCGTTAAGTTAGTAAGTAAAAGAAGAGACGAACTCGTTAAGTTAGTGTTATACACGTGGTGAAATTATAAGTTACGAATGTTATATTGTATCACGTGAGGTGCACATGTTTAACTCGTTAAGTTAACATAACTAAACGCGTTGAGTTGCTATATTGAACACTAAGGCAACGTGTTAGGTTAGTATTATAAACTTAAGTTGTTATTTTTTGCATGTGGTAAAATTCTTATTATAAAAACATTTGTTTATTACTGGTTTGTTGAGTTATCGTAACACAACAGAGATGGTTCATTGAGTTAGTGTAACACCGTGGAGATAGTTCATTGAGTTAGTTACAGTACTTGTCACGTGAGTTGGCACATGAGGAACTCGTTAAGTTAGATACGTTAAGTTATATATATACTTGTGTTACTCGTTTAGTTAACATTAAGGTAACGACTTCTTATTATACTTGATGACAAATTTTGGACGAGAAAGTTTATTTTGTAGGAAATTTTTCAGAGATCCAGGATTGGTGATTAAAGAAAATTCGAAATGTAAACGTGGGTCAGAACATGTGTATTTCGATGAAGGAAAAAGAAAAGATGTGAAGAAGTGGAAAACTGGTAGTGATTAAATGTGGAGGATACGCATGAAATGAAGATATAGTATAAAAGGCATAGAATTCTCGTTGATCAAATTATCCCTGCACATCAAATGAAAAAAGTTTTCAAGGATCAAAAACACCTCTTCGGGGAAAATCTCTCAGGTGAAAGAAAATTCAATGAAGCATAAAAAGGTAAGATATATGTCACTGAAGATTTAAAGTATCAAGTGAAAGAAAATTTAGTGAAGCATAAAAAGGTAAGATATATGTCACTGAAGATTTAAAGTATCAAGTGGAAGAAAATTCAATAAAGCATAAAAAGGTAAGATTTACGTCACTGAAGATTTAAAGTATCAGAAGAAAGCAAATTCGGTGAAGCATAAAAAGATAAGATATTCGTCACTGAAGAATTGCTGAAGAAGAAAGAGAAGAAGAAGAAGAAGAAGAAAGAGAAGAAGAAGAAGAAGAAGAAAGATCTCAAACAAGGAGAAATGTTTTAAATTCCACAAATTAGTTTTCTCTGTTTGTAGTTATGAAATTGTTTAGATGATACATGGTATCGAGATATAATTGCATCTACAATTTCTGAGGAGAATTGAATTGTATATTGTAATTGAAACCTTGAATAAAATGATTTTATGAAAATAATGTCTCGACTTGTTTTTGAGTTTTAAAGTTTCAATTATATTCGAAAATATTGAAAAACAAAATTCACCCCCTATTGTGTAGCCATACGGTCCTACAAGTGGTATTAGAGCTTTGTTTATAATCTTTGATATAAAATCGATACCAACTTATTTAATATCATTGCTTATTCTGCCTTGTTTTTAAACAGACATTAATATCTAAGCATACGTTTAACTTTCTTGATTTAAGGCTCAAGTTGTTTTAAAGTTTTTAGACTGTTTAAAATGAAATAGGTTGAAAAATCTAAGGTAAGATGGCTACTGGAAATGGTAATTTTTATTTATATGAAGGCCAAATTCTTAATCGTCCTCCTTTATTTGATGGAATTCATTTTGAATATTGGAAATATAGGATGATTGTTTTTCTTCAAAGTATAGATCATAAGTTGTGGTTCATGATTTCTAAACCATATACTCCGTTATCTACCCCTTATAATTCTTGGACAATTACTAAAAAAGAAAATGAAACTCTGAATGCTAAGGGCTTAAATATTTTATTTGTGCATTAAGTTATGAATAGTTCAATAAAGTGTCGGCATATAAATCTGCTTATGAGGTGTGGCATGCATTAGAAGTTTCACATGAAGGTACTTCTCAAGTTAAAGAGACTAAAATGAACATGTTGATTCATAAGTATGAACTCTTTAAGATGCATGAAGACAAAAGTATTTCTGAGATGTTTTCAAGATTTCTTGATATCATAAATTTTTTAAAATGCTTAGGAAAGAATTTTGAACAGAAGGATTTGGTGAGGAAAATTCTCAGATCCCTAAGTTCTAAATGGTCTCAAAAAGTAACATCAATTAAGGAATCACGAGATTTAAATGTTTATACCATGAATGAACTTATAGGAAACTTAACAGCTTATGAAGTTCAATTAAATGAATCACTGAGTCACAACAAACCAAAAATGAAGAAAGAAATAGCCTTCAAAATTAATTCAGATTCTGATATATCTACTGATTCTGACGAGGATTTGATTTTGCTAACTAGGAAATTCAAGAAAGCTAGGAAACAGCAAAGGAACAGAAATGACAAACCCTCAACGTCAAAATCACTAAATGACAAGAATTCTTCATCTAGAAAGTATGCATGTTACAACTGTAAGAAACCTGGACATCTTTCTCTAAATTGTGCTATAAGGAAAAATGAAAAGCAAAGTAGGACAAATCAAAAGAAGACGGCTCAGAAAACTCAGAAAAAGTTTTACAAGAAAAAGGCTTTGAAGGTCACTTGGGATGACACGTCTGAAGAGTCTGAATTTGAGGAATCATCATCAAAATCTTCACATTCAGAAGGAGAACAAGAGTTAGAAGACATTGCTAATGTGTGCTTCATGGCAGATGAGTCTAAGGTAATATCTGATCTTGAAAGTCATTCAGATTTTAACTTTGATGAATTATTATGTGCTTATCATGCATTATTACAAAAACTTAAAGTTTGTAAACTGGAAAATAAGAATATTAGAAACTCTTTATCCATGTGGAAGAAGAAAATTGTTTCCTGTCTACTACTTTAGAAAAGTTTAAATGTGATAATGAAAATCATGCTAAAGATTTGCATAAATTTAGATTTAATGAATGTGTCTTGCATGAACAAATATAGAATACAAATGCTGAGAAATTAAAGATAGAATCTGAAAATGAAAATTAACAACTTCTTATTATACTTGATGAAAAATTTTGGAAGAGAAAGTTTATTTTGCAAGAAATTTTTTAGAGATCCAAGTGTAATGATTAAAGAAAATTCGAAATGTAAACGTAGGTTAGAATGTGTGTATTTTGATAAAGGAAAAAGAAAAGACGTGAATAAGTGGAAAACTGGTAGTCATTAAACGTGGAGGATATGCATGAAATGATTATACAATATAAAAGGCATAGAGTTCTCGTTGATTAGTTATCCCTGCACACCAAAAGAAAAATCTTTTCAGGGATCAAAAACACCTCTTCAAGGAAAAGCTCTTAGGTGGAAGAAAATTCAGTGAAGTAGAAAAAGGTAAGATATATGTCATTGAAGATTTAAAGTATCAGGTGGAAGAAAATTCAGTGAAGCAGAAAAAGGTAAGATAGATGTCACTGAAGATTTGAAGTATCAGGTGGAAGAAAATTCAGTGAAGCAGAAAAAGGTAAGATTTATGTCACTAAAGATTTATGTCACTGAAGATTTAAAGTATCAAAAGAAAGCAAATTCAGTGAAGCAGAGAAAAACAAGATATTCGTCACTGAAGAATTGTTGAAGAACAAAGAGAAGAAGAAGAAGAAAGATCTCAAACAAGGAGAAATGTTTTAAATTCTGCAAATTAGTTTTCTCTATTTGTAGTTATGAAATTGTATAGATAAAACATGGTATTGATATATAATTGCATCTACAATTTCTAAGGAGAATTGAATTGTATATTGTAATTGAAACCTTAAATAAAAATGATTTTATGAAAACAGTGTCTCGACTTGTTTTTGAGTTTTAAAGTTTCAATTATATTTGAAAATGTTGAAAAACACAATTCACCCCCCTCTTGTGTAGCCATATGATCCTACAATAGTAGCAAATCATTTATCAAGATTACAAATAAAAAAATCAAATATTGAAATTAAGGATAATTTTCCTAATGAACAATTAATGACCATCAACACGATGCCTTGGTATGTAGACATAGTTAATTACTTAGTTACTAGTTTAACACCTAAGAATTGGAGTAGACAAGATAAGAAATTGTTCTTTTCAAGAGTAAAATATTACTATTGGGAAGACCCATACTTATTTAAGAAATGTCCTGATCTGGTTTTAAAGAGGTGTGTTCCAAAAACTGAATATCAAAGCATATTATCTTTTTGCCATGACCAAGCATGTGGAGGGCATTTTTGTTCAGGGAAAACTGTTGCTAAAATTCTGCAATGTGGATTTTATTGGCCAACGCTATTCAAAGATGCTCATAAATATTACTTAAGTTGTTTAAGATGTCAACAAATAGGAAGAATATCAAAGAGGAATATGATGCCTCTTAATCCTATTGTTGAGGTTGAAATCTTTGATGTGTGGGGAATAGATTTTATGGGTCCATTTCCTATGCCTAATCAATTTAATTATATATTGTTGGGGGTGGATTATGTATCTAAATGGATAGAAGCTATTCCTACAAAAGCTAATGACAACAAAGTGGTAATACATTTTATAAGAACTAATATAATTGCCAGATTTGGAATACCTAAAGCTATTATCAGTGATAGAGGAACTCATTTCTGTAATAGAAGTTTTGAAGCCTTAATGAAGAAATATGGAGTAAATCACAAAATTGCAACATCATATCATCCGCAAACAAGTGGACAAGTAGAAAGTGCAAACAAACAAATTAAGTTAATCTTAGAAAAAGTAGTAAATCCTACTAGAATAGATTGGGCTAAGAGATTGATAGATGCACTTTGGGCTTATAGAACTACCTATAAGACAAGCTTAGGTATGTCACCTTTTAAGTTAGTATATGGAAAAAGTTATCATTTACTAGTTGAAATTGAACATAAAACTTATTGGGCATTAAAAACTCTGAACACTAATTTAAATCAAGCTGTTGAGAATAGAAAAATACAATTGATTGAATTAGAAGAATTTAGGAATGAAGCTTATTTGAAAACTGTAAGAGAAAAAGAGAAAATGAAGTTTTGGCATAGTAAGAAAATTATTCCAAAAACCTTTGAAATAGGACAAAAGTATATCTTTATATGACTAGACTCCATAACCATCTAGGAAAATTAAAATCTAGATGGGTAGGACCTTAAATAGTTCGAAATATTTATCCCTATGGAGCTATTGACATTGAAAATCCTAAAAATCAAAATATATTTAAAGTAAATGGACAAAGATTTAGACCTATTTTGAAGATACCAAAAAGTTCTTTTGGAATTGTAGAAGAAGTAAGAGTAGAGGACTACTCAAGCTTTACTTAGTAAGAAATTTTCTAAAAATATATATATATAAAGAAAAACTTATTTAAAACATAGTCACGGTTCAACTGAAAGGAATTATCAGTTTTACCGAAATATATTTTAAAAGAAAAAATCGTTGCGGTTCAATCGATAGGATCCATCGGTCTGACCGAAACATAAAAAAATCTATATATTATATTTAGTAAAAATGTCGATGTTACTAAAGTATAGTATCGGTTCAACCAATAGAGAAAAAAAAGAAAATATTTAATTTTAGTTCAACTAAGGAATATAACGGTTTGACCAAAAAATTTTAAAATGTTGAAAAATTAAGAATCAGTTAGACCGAAGATTCTTCGGTCCTGTCTGAGGTAAAAAGTATTATTATATGTATTTTTATTAGATATGACTTTACGAAAAGTCCGTTGAGTTACACTTAACTCAACAAACTTACTCCATTGAGTCTAGGATAAGTTAACGAACTTACCCTGTTGAGTTAACTATAACTCAACAAAGTACTATAGTTAAGTCCATGGACTTAGTCCATAGAGTTAACTGTAACTCCATGGAGAGATAGATAAGAGAAGAAACAGAAATTAGGGCAGAAGCTCATTTGCCCGTGACTCCATCCCAATCTACCCCAGAATCAAAAAGAACACTGACAATGTAGATTGGTACTCAAGAGGATGAAGAAAGAACAAGAAGCTGGACAAGTACATATAGAAAGAAATGGCTCGATAGATTCCACTAAAGAGGGAGAAACTCTTCAGCAAATTTTGGGAAGAATTCAAGACATAGTGGAGAGTTCTATCGACTCTCCACCATAGACAGAAGCAGAAGCAAAAATGCAGGAATCTTTAGAGTATTTTCAGTCAATTCAAGTTCAGCACATGGAAGAGGAAGATCAAGAACAAACCCCTCTAGAGCAACAAATTCACATTCCTGACCCAACTAAAGCAACAGTTTTGAATGAATTAAGGATTTATTTGAGTTCCAAGGTCTACTGTAGTTTATTTCTCAATAGAGAGGGCATGTAGTATATGAGAATCTAGTGCCTTGCTTTTATGCAAACTTAAGAGAAGGAGAAAGTGGATTATTTTCCAATGTGGAGCAAGTTGATGTACAGATAACACTAGAGCTTCTCCACAACATTTTAGGATTGAAGAATGAAGGACTAGAAATTTTGGAAAGCACAACTACAATCGAGTGGACAGAACAAATCATAAAGGATTGTTTAGCTATCAATCCTGGTGTGCCATTATTAAATAGACTAAAGCACTTAGATGGTAAAGCACACATGATAGCTAACATTTTGATTAAGAATGTCTACCAACGACGAGGCCATGATATAGAACTGAGTTAATTTGTCAAATGGGCTACATATGCAGTTGTGAATAGAATTTAGATTAATTGGTCTGTTATTTTTATCTCCAAGTTGAGAGCAGTAAAGAAGAAATTATTTTGTGGAGATCTGATTCCACTACTGATGGTGGATAGTATTGATTTCACGAAATGGGCATCCAAAAGGATGAGATCAAGAACCATTTCAGTCAAAGAATACAGAAATTATCTCGCTACAGAGATTGCTGAACCTTCTAGAGGAATTACAGGAGCTGTAGAAAGGATAAACTAATTAGAGCAACAATTAGAAAAACTCCAGAAGGAAGTAGATGAACTTTGGAGAAAAGATTAAATTGTATTGCTCGTCTACTTGTATATATTTGTATGAAAAATATCTGATTGATTGTAATGTAAACTATTCATATAAATGAATGTATGTTTTTCAGATGTGTTTGCATTTATGTTTGAGAATGATGTAATGGATGAACTATCTTGAATATTATATAATTGTTTGAACAAGATGCAAGTCTGTTTAAAAGATTTACAAATTTGCTGAATGACAGGATTAAATGCAAGATAACTAGTTAATGGTTGAAAATATCTGCATGCTGCAAAGTAAAATGTAAATTCTACATAACATGAAATGAATTGTAAGTTAAATATTCATATAATGTTTAGATTTAAATGAGTTTTAATTAGAACACTTCATTAATGACAAGTATTTAACTTTATTTAAGTTGACAAAAAGTAGGAGAGAAAAAAATATAGAAGTTAATACGAGGAGTAAGTTTTAGAAATTTGCTAAGTGTTAACTCAACGAAGTAAGTTCGTTGAGTTAACCTTAACTCCACGAGGTCAATAATATAATATAAGGTCACTCCATTGAGTTATATGTAACTCAATGAAGTTAGTCCGTAGAGTTAGCAACAGTACTTAAAGATTTAATGGTTACTGATGGAAATATCTGAATGTTAGTGTTGCTTAATGATAGATCTAATATTAACTAGCATTAAAGAGCTTAATTGATGTTATTTACAATCTGTGGAACCGCCCAATGCTTGGCCGAATTCCTCTATAATTAGCAGTATTAAACTGGAAAGATAGGCTTGTGGTGTTAACTCAAGTCCACAAGGTTAGTCCGTTGAGTTAGCCATAACTCCACGAATTAAGTCCATTGAATTAACTATAACTCAACAGAGTGCTTACTAAACACATAAATTTCATTATTAAAACCAGAACAGTACACAATTCTTACTCAATCTCTATGGGATCTACTTGTACTTGCACACAAATACAATATACATTGTGCACTTGTAGTTAAAATACAAATTGGAATTAATATCTAATTTGTGTGAAAGGTTGTTTGTTTACTTCTAAAAGAAGTTATTGAGAATATAAGCAAGTTTAAGATTTAACCTTTTACAACCAATCAGAAGTTAACAAAACCCAAATAGGAGTTATGAAACCGAACGAAATCGCTCTGATCTCTACTATTCTAAGTGCTAAATGATTTGCAGATAATGCCCCCAAACCCTAAGTTTAGTATAAATAAGCCCTAAGTTTAAACGGGTAATCGGGCCATTTCCCCTGCAAAACTCTCGCTCTCTCATTTACCTCTTCGTGGAATTACGGTTAACTCCACGGACTTAGTTCGTAGACTTAACTATAGTACTCCGTTGAGTTATAGTTAACTCAATAGGGTGAGTTCGTTAACTTATCCTAGACTCAACAAAGTAAGTTCGTTGAGTTAAGTGTAACTCAACGGACTTTCCATAAAGTTATATCTAATAAAAATACTTATAATAATAATTTTTACTTCGATCAAGACCAAAAAATTTCTAGTCTAATCGACTCTTAATTTTTCAACATTTTAAAATTTTGGTCAAACCATTATATTCCTCTATTGAACCGAAAATATTTTCTTTCTTTTTTTTTCTTTATCGGTTGAACCAATACTATACTTCGGTAACATCGACACTATACTAAATATAATATATAGATTTTTTTTATGTTTTTATGTTTCAGTCAGACCGATGGATCTTGTTAGTTGAACCGCAATGATTTTTTTCTTTTAAAATATGTTTTGGTAAAATCGATAATTCCTTTTGGTTGAATCATGACTATGTTTAAATAAGTTTTTTTTATTTATATATATATACTTAGAAAATTTCTTACTAAGTAAGGATCGAGTAGTCCTTTACTCTTACTTCTTCTATAATTCCAAAAGAACTTTTTGGTATCTTCAAAATAGGTCTAAGTCTTTGTCCATTTACTTTAAATATATTTTGATTTTTAGGATTTTCAATTTCAATAGCTCCATAGGAATAAATATTTTGAATTATGTAAGGTCCTGCCCATCTAGATCTTAATTTTCCTAGATGGTTATAGATTCTAGTCATGTAAAGATATACTTCTTGTCCTATTTCAAAGGTTTTTGGAATAATTTTCTTGTCATGCTAGAACTTCATTTTCTCTTTTTCTCTTACCGTTTTCAAATAAGCTTCATTCCTAAATTCTTATAATTCAATCAATTGTATTTTTCTATTCTCAGCAGAGCTTGATTTAAATTAGTGTTTAGAGTTTTTAACGCCTAATAAGCTTTATGTTCAATTTCAGCTGGTAAATGACAACAATTTTCATATACTAGCCTAAAAGGTGATATACTTGAGCTTGTCTTATAAGCGGTTCTATAAGCCCAAAGTGCATCTATCAATCTATTAGCCCAATCTGTTCTAGTAGGATTTACTACTTTTTTTAAGATTAATTTAATTTGTTTGTTTGCACTTTCTACTTGTCCACTTGTTTGCAAATGATATGATATTGTAATTTTGTGATTTACTCCATATTTCTTCATTAAGGCTTCAAAACTTCTATTACAGAAATGAGTTCCTCTATCACTTATAATAGCTTTAGGTATTCCAAACCTAGCAATTATATTGGTTCTTATAAAATGTATTACCACTTTGTTGTCATTAGTTTTTGTAGGAATAGCTTCTATCCATTTAGATACATAATCCACCTCCAACAATATATAATTAAATTAATTAGACATAAGAAATGGACCCATAAAATCTATTCCCCACACATCAAAGATTTCAACCTCAACAATAGGATTAAGAGGCAGCATATTCCTCTTTGATATTCTTCCTATTTGTTGACATCTTAAACAACTTAAGTAATATTTATGAGCATCTTTGAATAGCGTTGGCCAATAAAATCCACATTGCAGAATTGTAGCAGTAGTTTTCCCTGAACCAAAATGCCCTCCACATACTTGGTCATGGCAAAAAGACAATATGCTCTGATATTCAGTTTCTAGAATACACCTCCTTAAAACCAAATCAGGACACTTCTTAAATAAGTATGGGTCTTCCCAATAGTAATATTTTACTCTTGAAAAGAACAATTTCTTATCCTGTCTATTCCAATCCTTAGGTGTTAAACAAGTAACTATGTAATTAATTATGTCTGCATACCAAGGCATTATTTTGATGGTCATTAATTGTTCATTAGGAAAATTATCCTTAATTTCAATATTTGAATTTTCTATTTGTAATCTTAATAAGTGATCTGCTACTACATTCTCACAACCTTTTTTATCTTTAATTTCTAGATCAAATTCTTGTAATAATAATATCCATCGGATCAATCTAGGTTTGGTCTCTTTCTTTGCTATTAGGTGTTTTAAAGCTGAATGATTCTTTTTTAGTAGTTGTGTAATTAACTTGAGCATCATTTAAGGTTTTACTTGCATAATGTATCACTCTAGGAGATTTTTCTATCTTTTGTCCCAACATTGCTCCTACACCAAAATCAGATGCATCGCACATTAATTCAAATGGATGGCTCCAATCAGGTGCTTGAATTATAGGAGTTGAAATTAAGCTAGTTTTAAGCTTTAAACATGCTTCTTTGCAATTTTTATCAAAGTTGAATGGGACATCTTTTAATAGATTAGTTAAAGGTCTAGCTATTTTGTTAAAATCTTTAATAAATCTTTTATAAAATCCAGCATGTCCTAAAAATGATCTAATATCTTTTACTAATTTAGGTTCTGGTAGATTAGAAATTACTTCTATTTTAGCTTTATCTACTTCCAACCCTTTCTTTGAAACAACATGTCCCAAAACTATTCCTTGTTTAACCATGAAGTGACATTTTTCCTAATTTAGAACTAGATTCTTTTCTACACAGCGTTTTAATACTTGGTCTAAATTGTTTAAACACACTTCATATGAAGTTCCATAAATAGTAAAATCATCCATAAATATTTCTAAAAAATCTTTAGTCATTCTAGTGAATATGCTCTGCATACACCTTTGAAAGGTGGCTGGTGCATTGCATAATCCGAATGGCATTCTCTTAAAAGTATAAGTTCTATTAGGACAAGTGAAAGTTGTTTTCTCTTGATCCTCTAATGCTACTAGGACTTGGTTATATCTAGAATACCCATCTAGGAAACAAAAATATTCTTGCTCTACTAATTTTTCTAGCATTTGATCTATAAAAGGTAAGGGAAAATGATCTTTCTTAGTCATAGCATTCAACTT
Organism: Cymodocea nodosa; assembly: GCA_036874045.1. Classification (NCBI taxonomy): domain Eukaryota; kingdom Viridiplantae; phylum Streptophyta; class Magnoliopsida; order Alismatales; family Cymodoceaceae; genus Cymodocea; species Cymodocea nodosa. The sequence continues at coordinate 15,782,352 of JAZBRI010000003.1, read as the reverse complement.
TCTATAATCTATACACACTCTCCAGCCTGATTGAATTCTAGTAGGTATCAAGTCTTGACTTTCATTCCTAATAACTGTTAATCCTAATTTCTTGGGAACTACATGGATTGGACTAACCCATGGGCTATCAAAAATCGGATAAATTATATCATTATCTAACCATTTCACTATTTCCTTCCTGACTACTTCTTTAAGGTTTGGATTTAATCTCCTCTCAAGAATTCTAATAGGTTTAGCATTCTCTTCTTAGTATATGTGGTGATAGCATAAAGTTGCACTTAAGCCTTTTATATCAGTCATAGTCCATCCTATTGCTTCTTTATAAGTTTTTACTACATCTTTTAATTTAGCAATTTGATCCTCTTTTAAATCTGAAGCAATAATGATTGGACATGTTCATTTTTCTTCCAGAAATATATAGGTTAATTCAAGAGGAAAAGGTTTTAATTCTAAATGTTGCCCATTAGAAGCTATAGCTCCTAATTGAACATCATCATTTTCTAAATTAATTTCTTCCTGATCTCCATCTATATTTATGCTTTCACTTTCTTCTAAAGTTTCAGAATTTAGTTGCCTAATTAATTCTTCTTGAATCACATCATCTAGCATATCTCCTTCATCCTCTAAAAAGTCAATAGTATGTAAGGACATTTCTAACTCCTCAAACTTTTCTAGTTTGAAAATGTTTAATTGAGTATCCTCATTACCATATGCTAACTTCATTACTTCAGTTTTACAATTGATAGCAGCCATTGATGTTGCTAAAAATGGTCTTCCCAAAATTAAAGATGTATGACTATTTTTATACTTAATTTGTTGGGAATCCAAAATTACAATATCAATAGGATATATGTTGAGTATTTTTGTTTTGATGATGTGTGCTGAATGAAAATAATCATATTTGCTCAATTACTATTGCTTGTGAAAAGAAATTAAAATCATCAATTAATACAGAAAAAGCTTACTGATATAAATACTTGTCTGTATTGGATCTGAAGTTAATAACTAGTTGTTTCGTTGCATTAATTTCTCATTTAGCTAAACGTTAAGTTAACGTGTGTTTTTATTGAAAAGCATGATATGTTTTAAAGTTATATCTTCTGTATCATGAACAGTGCTTGTTTAGACAAGTCGTTAAGTTAGAGTTTTGTTTGTATAGAGGTCACGTGAGAACTCGTTAAGTTAGAGGCTTAAAGGTTAAAATAGGTCATGTGATAACTCGTTAAGTTAGTGAGTAAAAGAAGAGACGAACTCGTTAAGTTAGTGTTATACACATGGTGAAATTATAAGTTACGAATGTTGTATTGTATCACGTGAGGTGCACATGTTTAACTCGTTAAGTTAACATAACTAAACGCGTTGAGTTGCTATATTGAATACTAAGGCAATGCGTTAGGTTAGCGTTATAAACTTAAGTTGTTATTTTTGCACGTGGTAAAATTCTTATTATAAAAACATTTGTTTATTACTGAATCGGTGAGTTAAAGTTTTTCGGAGACTTACAGTCGTAACTATCCGAAAGGTAACTTAAGTCATGTTTTCAGGTCTTGACATGTGTCTCACTAGTTTTATAACATAAAGAGTTTTTCAGTGACTTACATCTATAACTATCCGAAACTTAAACTATTTTCGGTGAGTTATCGTTTAACCTTCCGAAAGAAAGGTTAAGCTGGTTCGTTGAGTTAGCATAACACCACGGACTTAGTTCGTTGTGTTAGCTACAGTACTTGTCACGTGAAATGGCACATGGTGAACTCGTTAAGTTAGAAACGTTAAGTTATATATATATACTTGTGTTACTCGTTTAGTTAACATTAAAGTAATGACTTCTTATTACACTAATGAAAAATTTTTGGACGAGAAAGTTTATTTTGCAGGAAATTTTTCAGCGATCTAAGACTGATGATTAAAGGAAATTCGAAATATAAACGTGGGTTGGAACGTGTGTGTTTCGATGAAGGAAAAAGAAAAGATGTGGAGAAGTGGAAAATTGGTAGTGATTAAACATGGACGATATGCATGAAATGAAGATACAGTATAAAAGGCATAGAGTTCTCATTGATCAAACCATCATTGCACAAAAAAAGAAAAATCTTTTCAAGGATCAAACCATCCCTGCACACCAAAAGAAAAATCTTTTTCAAGGATCAAAAACACCTCTTCAAGCAAAATCTCTCAAGTGGAAGAAAATTCAGTGAAGCATAAAAAGGTAAGATTTTCGTCACTAAAGATTTGAAGTATCAGAAGAAAGCAAATTCGGTGAAGCATAAAAAGACAAGATATTCGTCACTGAAGAATTACTGAAGAAGAAAGAAGAAGAAGAAGAAGAAAGATCTCAAATAGGGAGAAATGTTTTAACTTCCGCAAATTAGTTTTCTCTATTTGTAGTTATGAAATTGTATAGATGAAACATAGTATCGAAATATAATAGCATCTACAATTTATAGTAAATATTTCTTTCCTGAAGGTATACTAAATGAAGTTAGACAAGAACTACAAAATACTGATGCTAGTATTACATACATGGGTATTCGTAGTAAATTTGATAGAGAATATAGAATGAAATATGCTGAGATTGCATTTTTGGAACAGTATGCAAAATATTTGGAAAAATGTGTAGGTTCATCAAATAGAACTCCTCAAACTCCTATAAACGGTACAAGACTACATGCATTTGAGGAAGAGCATGAATCAGCTATCCCTACTCCTTTATATTCAAAACAAGTAGAATCAGATATTGCTGTAGACAAAACAAAAGTTGACAGTCTTCGGAAGGCCGTTGCAATAGAAAGTGCCTTAGAAGAATTAAAGCAGAAAGCTTTTATGGAGCAATTTGAAAATAAAACAGCAATACTTGAAAAGGAGAAACAAATATGTTATAGAAGAAGGAAAGTTAGAAAAATTATGTCTAAGGAAACAAAGTCTATTGAAAAAGGAAAATTAGACGAAAATTTATTTCCGAAGGACAATGTATGTCTTGATATTGTACCTTATTGTGCGTCTGATAAACTCATTAGTTTCGAACACATTGAAACTGATGAAGAAAATGAGACTTTATTTTCCCTTGCTAGAAAGCTTGAGAAGAAATACAAGTCAAATATGAGCTCAAGTTTTTCTATTAGTACAAGTCCTGATGATGTAGGAATTAACAAATTAAAGCATCAAGCACCTGACATTGAACAAGTTATTGCAGATATAATTGACAATGCTGAAGTAGTAACTAGTTCACAGGCTGAATTGTCTGGAGTAGCAGATATTGAAAATGTTAAGACTCTAGAAGAGCTAAAAGTTAACCAACCTTCTATAGAATCTATAGAAGCAGAGTCTAAGAATTCACAGCATGAATCAATGGAATTATCTGTTGAACAAAATGAACAATTACAGACAGATACACCGGTTGTAGAATTTGTGGAAAAATTGAACTCTGAACATTCTATAGAGATTGAACAGATGAATGTTGAGCATATTGACAATGTTCCCAACACTATTGAAGCTAAAGAATCAAGCTTACCTGAGCAGCTTCAAGATAATATTTTGGAAGAGGAACAACATGACATTCATTTTGAAGAAGAGGTTCTTGAAGATGAATTAAACTCTGAATCACGGCTTCAGGTATCACCTTCTTTGTATACAATATTAAAAATTCAAGGTAATACAATTCATTTTAGATCTGAAGAAGCATTGCAGAAATACAATAATCTGATTACATGTCAGATTCTGCATGCTCATCCAATAAAATTCAGAAATTTGATGGAAATAAGAGATCTGTTTGAGTTTCAAGGCCTCATTAAATTCTTGCTAGTAGGAACAAAATGGAAGCAATACATAGAGCTTATTGCAGCTTTTTATAGCAATTTGGTCAAGAATGGAAATTTTCTGAAAACTCAAATAAATGAAGAGGAGTTTATGTTGTCTCCTGAGTTAATTTTTGAAGTTTTCAGATTAAAGAATGAAGGTGTTGTTGTTACCAACAGATTTGACAAGATAAGACAACTGGAATGGAACATTCAGTCTTTATCAAAAATTCTAGATGTATATTCTGAAATGAGATTAATGGAAAATCTGAATGCAAAGGCAAGGTTTATTGCAAATATATTGCATGCAAATTTATTTCAGAGAGTTGGACACAATTTGGAAGTCAGCAGAAGCTGTTTATATGCAACTTATGGCCCGCTAAATAGAATTCAAATAAATTGGTTTGATGTATTTATGTCTCAACTACAGCATATGAGTTCAAAGTTATTTTATGGTGATGCTGTATGGAGAATCCTTGCAAGCCAATTAACTTTATCCGACTGGCCCTTTGAAACTAAAGGCATGAGAGCATTTAGTGTCAAAAATTTGCAAAAATTCCAGGCCATGCATAAACCTCAACGACAACAACAACAACCTGATATAGACCATATACAACAACAACAAAGTTATTCAGTTCAAGCAGAACAGCAAACCCAGCTACCTCCTGACTTAGATGTAGTGTTTAACGACATCAGAAATGATATTAGGCATCTAGGAGATAAAATATGTAATGCTATAAGTGATATACTTAGGAGGGGTCGATAACTGTTTTTGTTTGTTTCTGAATACAAAATGTAATGTTTGTATTACTTGTTTGATTCATTGAACAATACATTTTTCTGTAAATGTGTTCAATTATTATTCTTGTTTACAGAAATCATTGTTGTAATTCTCTTATATATGTATATGTATTCTCTATAATTATCTTTTTGATTAATGACAAAAAGGGGGAGAAATATTATAAAAAGATGATTATGATCTTAATTGCATATATATATTATAAAAGGAGATGCTATTTAAATGGTTATTGTAATCTGATAGATGATAATTAGAAAACTGATACTTATATAACTATTGACATCTGAGAGTTTTAGTTCTGAAAGGTAAAATTTCACAAACAATAGAAATAAGCTTAAGTCATAATTGATTTAATATTGTTTTGTCATCATCAAAAAGGGGGAGATTGCTAAGTATTTTTGTTTTGATGATGTGTGCTGAATGAAAATAATCATATTTGCTTAATTACTATTGCTTGTGAAAAGAAATTAAAATCATTAATTAATATAGAAAAAGCTTACTGATATAAATACTTGTCTGTATTGGATCTGAAGTTAATAACTAGTTGTTTCGTTGCATTAATTTCTCATTTAGCTAAACGTTAAGTTAACGTGTGTTTTTATTGAAAAGCATGATATGTTTTAAAGTTATATCTTCTATATCATAAACAGTGCATGTTTAGACAACTCGTTAAGTTAGAGTTTTATTTGTATAGAGGTCACGTGAGAACTCGTTAAGTTAGAGGCTTAAAGGTTAAAATAGGTCACGTGATAACTCGTTAAGTTGGTGAGTAAAAGAAGAGACGAACTCGTTAAATTAGTATTATACACGTGGTGAAATTATAAGTTACGAATGTTGTATTGTATCACGTGAGGTGCACATGTTTAACTCGTTAAGTTAACATAACTAAATGCGTTGAGTTGCTATATTGAACACTAAGGCAACGTGTTAGGTTAGCGTTATAAACTTAAGTTGTTATTTTTGCACGTGGTAAAATTCTTATTATAAAAACATTTGTTTATTACTGAATCGGTGAGTTAAAGTTTTTCGGAGACTTACAGTCGTAACTATCTGAAAGGTAACTTAAGTCATGTTTTTAGGTCTTGACATGTGTCTCACTAGTTTTAAAGAGTTTTTCGGTGACTTACATCTATAACTATCCGAAACTTAAATTGTTTTCGGTGAGTTATCGTTTAACCTTCCGAAAGAAAGGTTAAGCTGGTTCGTTGAGTTAGCATAACTCCACGGACTTAGTTTTTGAGTTAGCTATAGTACTTGTCATGTGAAATGGCACATGGTGAACTCGTTAAGTTAGAAACGTTAAGTTATATATATATACTTGTGTTACTTGTTTAGTTAACATTAAAGTAATGACTTCTTATTACATTGATGAAAAATTTTTGGACGAGAAAGTTTATTTTACAAGAAAATTTTTTAGAGATCCAAGACTGATGATTAAAGGAAATTCGAAATATAAACGTGGGTTGGAACGTGTGTGTTTCGATGAAGGAAAAGGAAAAGACGTGGAGAAGTGGAAAATTGGTAGTTATTAAACGTGGAGGATATGCATGAAATGAAGATACAGTATAAAAGGCATAGAGTTCTCGTTGATCAAACTATCCTTGCACACAAAAAGAAAAATCTTTTCAAGGATCAAACCATCCCTGCACACTAAAAGTAAAATCTTTTTCAGGGATCAAAAACACCTCTTCGGGCAAAATCTCTCAAGTGGAAGAAAAATCAGTGAAGCATAAAAAGGTAAAATTTTCGTCACTGAAGATTTGAAGTATTAGAAGAAAGCAAATTCGGTGAAGCATAAAAAGACAAGATATTCGTCACTAAAGAATTACTGAAGAAGAAAGAAGAAGAAGAAGAAGAAAGATCTCAAACTGAGAGAAATGTTTTAAATTCCGCAAATTAGTTTTCTCTGTTTGTAGTTATGAAATTGTATAGATGAAATATGGTATTGAAATATAATTGCATCTACAATTCCTAAGGAGAATTGAATTGTATATTGTAATTGAAACCTTGAATAAAAATGATTTTATGAAAACAATGTCTCGACTTGTTTTTGAGTTTTAAAGTTTCAATTATATTTCAGAAAATATTAAAAATACACAATTCACCCCCTCTTATGTAGCCATACGATCCTACAATATATGAATTTTTTGATTTTAATTAAAACATCCTATATTTTTCCTCTAGGGTATCTTATACTTCTATCAACTAATTGAATAACAGTCCTTGTAAGAATTAAGTCTTCTAATCCCAAGGATGCAAATATATCACTTGGCATAACATTTATACCTGCACCTAGGTCTATTAAGGTTCTTTCTAGAATGGTATTTCCTATGGTGCATGATATAACAGGAATTCCAATATCAGATAACTTTTTTGGAATTTATGGCAAAAATAGGAAACTGCTTTGCTCAACTAAAAAGACTTTCCTTAAAACTTTTCGCTCTCTTTTCTTAGTACACCAATCCTTAAGAAATTTAGCACAAGGTAGCATTTTCTACAATAAGTCTAACAAAGGAATGTTAACTTGTACTTTTTCAAAAATTTCTCTAATTTTTTCTTGTTTTTTAGAAAATGTTTGTTGTAATCTTTCAGGATAGGGTACTAATGATTGTGAATTAAAAGATTCTTTTTCTTTCATTTGATTTGTGTTAATCATTTTTAGTCTCATTTTCAAATTCAAATTTTTCTTCATTGATTTCTATATTTTCAGATATTACATTTTCATTATCATTTTGATTTTTGCTCTTATCCACCTTCATATCATTTTCTTGTTGAATTCTTGGTGGTATATCAGTTCTAGATCTTAATATTATACATATATCTTCTAGATTTTCGTTATTTTCTTGATGTTCTTGTATATCATTTTCGTGATTATGATCTTCAACTATTTTTAGTTTTAAATTGCATTCTTTAAATTCTATTGCATTGGCATTTTCTTTTGTTTGTATGTCTTGCAAATTATGCAGATCTATAACATTAAAGTTTTCATTTGTATTTTCCTATTGCATAACTTGTAATTTCATTGTAAATTCATCAATTTCTTTTAGTTTTCTTTTCAGATCATCCAATCTCATTGCATTCAATTTTTGATTAATTTTCAATATGGTTTTTTCTATTTCGTAAATGATATCAATTTTAGGTTCTAAATATGCTTCCTCATAGTTTAATTGGTTGACTTCTTGTTGTTGACATATATATTGTTCTAGTTTGTCCATGTTTTGCTCTAAGCTATGCTCCAGTCTGTCATACCTATCCCAAACTTCCTTGTCTCTCAACATATTACACATTCTAAGCTGACCATTAGTTGGGTAAACCATAGGATTCTCATATTTAGATCTATTATAGTGAAGATAATTCATTTGTTGTTCATGTGATCTAACCATTTACAATCGTCTCAGTTTCAAACAATTAGAAATGTCGTGACATTCCAAATTGTAGAATTCACATATGCTAACTATAGGTTTTAGAAATCTTTGAGCATAAGCATATATCATATTCTCAATTATAGAAGAAAACACACAACACTCCTCCTGCTATTAAAACAAAACAGCACTCACAATTGCTTAGCAATGGCACCAGAAAACTTGTATTGATGTGAAAGGTTAGATCAAACAACTGGTCCCCAACAACAGCACCAGAAAACTTGTATTGATGTGAAAGGTTAGATCAGACAACTGGTCCCCAACAACGGTGCTAGAAAACTTGTCTATTGGGTTTATTTACTTCTATTTTTACTTGTTTAATTTGTCTTTAGGCTTATATCAATAATTACTTTTAGAAGTAAACTAACAACCTTTCACACAAATTAGATATTAATTCGAATTTGTATTTTAATTGCAAGTGCACAGTGTATATTGTATTTGTGTACAAGTACAGGTCGATACCACAGAGATTGAGTAAGAATTGTATACTGTTTCGGTTTTAATAATGGAATTTATGTGTTCAGTAAGCACTCTGTTGAGTTATAGTTAACACAATGGACCAAGTTCATGGAGTTATGGCTAACTCAATGGACTAACCTCATGGACTTAAGTTAACTCCGTGAGTCTATCTTTCCAATTAAATACTACTATTTATAGAGGAATTCGGCGAACCATTGGGCGGTTCCACAAATTGTAAATAACATCAATTAAGCTCTTTAATGCTAGTTAATATTAGATTTATCATTAAGCAACACTAACATTCAAATATTTCAAACAATAACCATTAAAATCTTTAAGTATCTAGAACGAATCAATTTCAGTAAACTGTAAAACTATTTTCTGAATCAAACAAACATAAAACATTTACAATACTGACAATGATAACATTACTCACGATACAAAACAAACAATACAACACTTAAATACTAAATATAAACATAGATAAGTTGTTGTTTTTGGTATTTTTGTTTTGATATATTCATGAAAATGGGCGAAAGGTGAAATGTAAAAATCTCTATCGATAGTAAAAACTTCTGTCACTACATGCGACGTAATTACACCACTAAAAACCTAATCACTTACGATCTTGCCTCCTCTCCCTATAGAATCATGAGTCTAGAATTGCAAGATGATCTCTTCTTGAACATATTGGCATCAACCCGAAACCAAGGCTAGAAGCTTTACGATCTCCTAAGATATGAGTTGGTGCTTGCTGAAAATGGCTTCCCTTCCCGCGACGTGATCACTCCTCACAGTGATTGTTAGGCACCATGTTTGGCTCGGAATCAACCCGACATCAGGAAAGTATCTTCACAAACCTCCGATGGTTGGTGATTTTGGTGATGGTGTGGAGCTTTAGTGAACTTTCGACACTACCTACAATTAGCGCGGTCCTCCACCTCTACATACATTGCCAACCACCCTTTCTTCATTTTTCTCCTCTTCTTTTATATTTCTTCCGTTGTAACTGCTTCTACTTAGATGGTCGGTTGGATTTCCTTCAATCATATCAACGATGGTGATTTCTTCTTCCTTCCACGAGTGAATTCCTACATGATACGTGCAATCGTGGTTTTCCTTCGAATGTCCTGTTTTTCTAACCACTATAGTGGCATATTAAAAAATAAATGGTCCATGGAGTTACAGATAACTCAATGAACTTACTTCGTTGATTTAACTATAAAACACGTGTAATAAAGAAATAAGCTACTAACATAATGCGCTACCTTAGTGTGTATTCATGTAACTTGATGCGTACAATTATGCTAACTTAACGAGTTAAACATGTGCATCTCACGTGATATACTAAAGCATTTAAATTCAACACGTGCATAATTCTAACTTAACAAGTTCAGATATTTCGGACACTTACGAACCTAACTATCCGATGCCTAAATGCATTTCGAATAGTTAACAAATAACTTACCGAAACTTCACTTAAGTCATGCATTAAGGTTTCAACATGTGTACTCCAGGAAATAATAAAATATTCTTCTATCGTTAAAAACATAACTGTATGGTACATGCAATATAACTCTCTGAAATAACAAAAAATTCGGATACTTAAGAATTTCACAGCTTACAATTCACCAACAGTTCAGAAATGTACTAAATTAACATTAATTCCCTAAAATTATGCAGATTCTTTCATTAAAGCATATAATAGTGCAATTATAACATAATGGCTTAATTCTTATATGATAAGCTAAATATTATGCAATTAACCATCATTTAACCTTTATATTATGCACTTTTTCATTCTAGACATAAGCATTCGAGTTATTTATTAGTAACGGATCTTATATTTATGATTTCAATGATTGAATCCGTTTATCTATTTATAAACTCAAAGAGTTATAAATGTCTTACTAATAACCTTTCATGTTTCTACCTTGGTAAAACCCTAGTTTCACAATCTTTACTTCCACTAAGTTCTATAGTGAACAACAAAGATTAATTGACAATGTCAGGACATGGACGAGGATGTGGTAGAATGACAAAAGTTCAGAAAAGAGAGATGGAACTTCAGAAGATAGAAAGTGAGATCAACGACATTTACTCAAGGTATACTTTTTCTAATGAAGTACTACATGAAATTAGAAAAGCTGTTCAAGACGAGAAAATTTTTTGTTGGAAATTTATTAGAAACTATGTTGAGACACAGTTTAGACTAAAACAGACCAAACTTTCCACGTTACAAATGTGGAACCAAACTTTACAACTTAACCTTAAGGTTGTTACAATTTTTGGACAAGTACCTGAAAAATTGGTACAAACTATTACTTATTATGGAAAGAAATGGGGACCAATGATAGAAAAGGCCAACAGGAATTAGAATCTTTGTATTCCCAACATTATTTTCCCCTGACTATTTTAGACGACCAACAACAATTTATTGATGAACAGAAAAATGTCATTTGGAAAATGGGCCTTCGAAGTGAAGGATAAAAAGTTTATCAACTAAAAATGGTAGAGGTTAAGAGCTTAAAACTCTATATTCCGTTATTGCAACCTAGGCATCATGGTGAAGGACCATCAAGACCACAGGTGCCTTTAATAGGAGAAATTAAGAACACTTTAGAACCTCTTGAATAACTAGAAACACTGCAGACATATAGTCGAAAAAAGAAGAAAACATTAGAATATTTTGGACTAACTGTAGGTGTACAAGGCATATTACAGTAAAGAGAAGAATCATTGAAAAATGGAAAACTATGTTCCATTGCACAAGCTAGATAGGATTTTGTTTCAAGAATCCCAACAGATGTGACTAATATCAGATTACAAGCATACACTCTAAGGTATTGTGTCACATTAGTGCATAATGTTTCTTTTAATACAATGGACAGTTTTTCACATCAAGCTGCAAGCCAACATTCTTTTCCTACGGAAAGAGACCATGTAGGAAATTTTTGAAAGGATCGAATGGCACACTAGAGGGGGGGTGAATAGTGTCCTAACAAAGTTTATTTTGCTTTTAAAATTCAAAAGCTGTTGACACTAATGAACCCTGATTAATTGATTTTAGAATTAAAACTTGTAGTGCAAAAAGTAAAGAACACAAAGAGATTTATAGTGGTTCCCCAAACTGGGTAGTCCACTCCTCAAGGCCACAACCTCGAGAATTCCACTAAGTACTTTTAAGGCTAAGCACAAACCTTAAACAAGTTGCTTTTGTAGGCTAAGCAACAACCGTACAGATTTTTTTTAAAGGCTAAACAAAAACCTCACACAAAGCACCAACTTTATGTACTCAAGACCCCAATCTTGAGCAAGTGAAGTATCACACTTCACTCTATTCACCAAGGCCCCGACCTTGTGAAGGTATACTCACAATACCCTTGTGAGTTAAGGTTTTAATACACAAGAGATAATAGTTTAAAAACAAGAATCATTAACTCAAAATGAAAACAACACACAAGACTAGATCAACTCCAATGAAGAGTTGACACAGAAGCTCTGAGGAGAATTCTTGATTGATCTATAGTTGCTGATCTTTTGGACTTTGCTGCAGACGAATCTTCAAAGTGTTTGCAGAATTACTAAGTAGACAATTTCTCCTTTTCGAGTGTTGAAAAATTCTATGTGTATCTCTTTCAATTTTCTGCAAAATCCTTTTTATTTTTCCTTCGAGATTTGCATAAGTGGAAAGAATTCTAAAATGGTCAGATGCCTTATGTAGGAATTCATTTCCGGCAATCTTCAATTATAATAAAGTTGAGATCTGCAATTAAAAGATATCTTACCACAAAGATTAGTCAATTAATAATAGTTGCAATTTCTGTAAAAATAAAATCTTCGGAGACTTTCAGAAAATCGGAGACTTAGAAAGATAATCTGCCGAAACTCAAAAACATTTCGGATAGATAGAACTAACATTCCGAAAGACCACTTAAGTCATGTATTAAAATTGAAACATGTGTCCTTCTGAAACTGCATTATAAAATATTAAAAAATAAACTATCCGATAGAGTGGACATGTTTCAGATACTTATAAAGATAACTCTCTGATCCTTAAGTCATTTCGGATAGTTACACAAGTAACCTTTCGAAAAGTCACTTAAGTCAGAAAATAATAAAAAACTCAACCATCCGAAGCTTAAAACAGTTTTGAGATACTTACTGAAGATAACTCTCCGATTCTTAAGAGTTTTTGAATAGTTACATCGTAACCTTCTGAAAAATCACTTAAGTCAAGCGATGAGAGACTAACACGTGTCCTTTAGAAGAAAGTAACCGAAAATATATTAAATCAGAGAAATAGTTAACTCTCTAAAATAAAAACCTTAACTATCTGAAACCAAAGGGATTTCGGAAACTTACCATAAAAATCATATCTGAACATAAAAAGACTTAACTCACCGAAGATAAATACTTTTCGGATAGTTACTGATATAACTGTCCGAAAAGCCAGGAGAGAGAGACATAACCATTTGATTTGTCCTATTTTATTCAGTGACTTATAAAATAACTCTCTAATTAATACACTATAGACAAAATAACCTACCAAAATCTAATTTAAAAGACTTTAAGTACATAGCAGTTAGCCAAAATTCATTTGAGTAAAAAGACATCTAATATATGACAAAAATAATTAAACCACATGTTTTTCATCATCAAAATTAACTGATAAATAAATGAACTAACAATTTTGATGACATTTTTGATGACATAGACACTAAGTCTATGAATTTTGATGATATTTCATCTAAAGAGGAATGTACAAATATTCTTCCTCTTATTGTATCTCAAATAGAGACTTTTGATTTTTGGTATAGTTGCTTATACTACATTTTATACATGCGGTTATGTCTGTTATAGTACCGGGTATATTTGTTAATAAATGTATATAATCAACAAACTACATAGTTACAAATAGAATATGACACTGCTAATGTCTCAATTATAGAAATTTCAGAATTACAGAACGACTCTATTATATAGACAGATATAGAACATTCTTTCATACAGAGACAGGTGTTATATAGACCAATTATAGAAATAAATGTTGCTGATAGACAAAATAGTATAGAGATTGTTGATACTAATATGTTTCAAGAAAATCAAATAGAGAAAATTCAGTAGATTATTGATACGACAATAACAGATATTTTAGACATTTATACTAGCTTTGATAGAAATTCCACCAATTCTAAAAGATCTAAAAATATAGATGCTACTGATAATATTGAAACAAGTCCCAGATCAGAAAATCATGGCAAGAAAATACCTAATCCTGAACAGAATTTAGACGAAAATACATTGTTATGGTTTAGAAATAGTTCCTGTTATGAAAAATTTTAAACATATAAAACTTTTACAGTTTTATATTCAAGACCAGTTAAGTTTGAAGGGATGACACATATACAAGAAATGTTTGCATTTCAAGGCTTGTTGACTCTGCTTCCACAACAGTCAAGCCATCTTGTTATACTAGAACTTGTAAGTTGTTTTTACTCAAACTTAACAATGGAAGAAAGTATTCTTGTTTCCAATATATAAGACTATGATATATATTTAACTCTAGAATTACTTTATCAAGTACTTGGTCTGAAAAATAAAGGAGTTAAATTATTAGAAAGAAAACAAGTTTATTAGTTGGGATGGGACATTAAAAGTTTAGCTAAAGATCCGACTGCCAACAATCCAATGAGATTACTAAATGATTTAAATGGCCAAGCACATTTTATTGCAAAAATATTGCATGCTTCACTCTTTCAAAGGTTTGGTCATGGTGTAGAGGTTGGCAGATGTTGTCTTTATGCTAGTATTGAACCATATACAAGTGAACTAGTATGATATTTTTGTTTCTCATATCTTGAACTTGTAGAGTAAATTATTTTATGGTGATACAATTTTGAGAATTGTGGCAAGTCAAATAGATATTACACCTTGGCCACAAAAAAGATTAAAGTCAAGATCTTTCTTTGCAAAGAAACTACAAAAATACTAGGAAGCAGATACACCTGTCATTCGATAGTAACAACAACAATAGGATTGGCAAACTCATTCACAAGACCAACAGCAACAGTCGACACAGTTTTCAGAACAACAGCAACATATAGATACAAATATAGGTATACATACAGAGTTACATACAAACATAAATACTGACTTTTTATAGCAACCGTCACAAGTTTCACAAACTGATTTAGATCAAGCAATAATTGATTAGATAAACAAAGTATAGAAATTGCAAGGCAAAATTCAGATACTCTAATCAATATTTTTCGAAGACAAAGTGGCTTGTGATTATACAAATTATGTATTGCTTGTTTTATTTATTGTAATTTGTTATCGAAAATTACTTATGTAAAGCAATCGCATTATGTAAACTGTTTACTGCATTTAATGATCATATACTTGTTTTTGACAATATATGTTTAAAAAAATTTTATTTAAACAGTTTATTCTTATCCACGAAAGTTATGCATGTTTAAAAATGTCTTTTTGAACGATATATACTTAGCAAGTTTTTTTTCCTTACATTTTATTTACTTTTTTATATTGCCAAAAAGGGGGAGAAAATAGATTATTTGACTTATTAGGTTTTGACATCATCAAAAGGGAGAGATTGTTAAGAATTTTGTTTTGATGATAAATGCTTTATTAAAGTTCATAAATAAGTCTAAATAATATTCTCTAAGTATAATAGTCACGTAATTAAATGTTAACATGTTATTGGAAAGTTTCATTTAAAATTTTGGATAGTTAAAGTTTTCAGATAGTTAGAATTTCAGATCGTTAACGTTTTGATTTAGTTAGAGTTATGTTAAAAACTCGTATAGTTAAGTTATCTGCACGTGTGTTTTTAATGTTTTAAGTTTTCATGTGTTTTACATGTGCGTTCGGTAATGAAAATCGAAGAGTTAGATAGCTGTTCGAGTATTTATATGCATGGATTGATAACTGTTTGAGTTTTATAAAATGATTAACGAACAGATAAGTTTTCTATGTTCAATCATGTGTTTTTTAGGTGCAGAAACTCGAAGAATTACAGATAAGTGTTCGACTAAAATGAAGACTTAGAATATATTCTATAAGTCTCCAAGAAGATAAAGTTTCAGTAAATCTACGAGTGGAAATCGTGGAAGTTCAAAATGATAGTGGAGAAAGTGGAAATTCAAAAAGTTAGTGGAAATCGTGGATAATTTGAATTTGAAATTAGTACGTGGATTATGGATTAAGTGGATGAACATACTGAACATGAAGTCAGAGTTCGACTACTAATAGAGAGTACGAGCTATATTACAATGAGGATCCCAATCTCAAAAACCAAGTTTGAATATTCAATCAAGATCCCATACTGAAAAATCAAGTATGAATATTCATATCTAAAAAAGTTCTCCAACATCAAAAGAAGTTTGAAATTCCAAGCAATTTCAGAAAAGGAGCTGCAAATGCAAGAAGTTTGGAAATTCGAGAACTAGAGAAGAAGAGATATAGAAGCTAAGCAAAAAGAAGGAAAGGAGCTACATGCATAAATATCAGGTTTTATACAATTCGAAATTAGTTTTGAATAAGGACTTCATTTTCTATTTGAATTGTATATCAGACATTACTGTATCAAAACCGTCAAGAAGGGAATTGAGCTGAAAAGATATTGTAAATTATTTCTTTAAAGTTTATAAAGAACAGAATTTTATTTACAAGTGTTTTGTGCTCTTCTTTTATCTACTGGTAATTTTAATTACTAAAGACACAATTCAGCTCTCCTCTTGTGATACAACGATCCTATAGGGACAATCAGTTTGAAAGTAACCCAACCTGTTGCACTTGTAGCATATGATTTTGTCTTTCATGAATGACTTCTCTATATCTCCAGATGTCTTTGCTGACCTGAAATTCCTACGTTTCTTCAATAGATTTCTAAATTTTCTAGTCAACAATAGTAAATCATCGTCAAAATCACTAATCACTTCTAAGACTTTATCAGCCTCAAAAGCCAGACCCCTTCTAGGATTCTTCCCTTTTAGATCTAAATGTTGTACTTCATAGGCTATCAGATTGCCTATGAGATCATCGAGAGTATATGTATTTAAATCTTTGGACTCTTCAATAGATGTTGTCTTTTGAGCCCAAATTTTAGTTAAAGATCTAAGGATCTTTCTTACCAAGTCTTTTTCCTTGAATTTCTTGCCTAAAGATTTTAATGAATTTACAACCTCAAGAAAATGAGAAAACATATCAGAGATACATTCATTTTTGTGCATTTTAAAAAGCTCATATTTATGTACTAACATATTAATCTTAGATTCCTTGACCAGGTTAGTACCTTGTTGGCAACTTCTAATGCATGCCATATCTCATATGCACTTTGATATGTAGAAACTTTGTTAAATTGATCATGAGATAAAGCACAAAACAAGATCTTTAAACCTTTAGCATTCAGTGCCCTTTGCTCCTTTTCATTGAAAGTTCAAATATCATATGGAGTCGTAACTAACACTATAGGATTGCTAATTATATGCCATAGTTTAAAATCAATTGATTGAAAGAATACTTTCATTCTATATTTCTAGTAGCCATAATTGCTACCTTCGAACATAGGAGGACGATTAGTGGTCTGTCCTTTAGTCATAACTATGATTTTAGTATTATCCATTTTAAACAAATGATCCTAAGTAAATGATAGGAAAAACCAATTCCTAAATAGAGAAATGAAAGCTCTTAATTATGCTCTAATACTAGTTATAGAATCGTTGTATCACAAGAGGAGGGGTGAATTGTGTCTTTAGTAATTAAAATTACAAGTGGATAAAACAAGAGTACAAAACACTTGTAAATAAAATTCTGTTCTTTATAAACTTTAAAGAAAGAATTTACAATATCTTTTTAGCTCAATTCCCTTCTTGATGGTTTTGATACAATAATGTCTGATATACAATTCAAATAGAAAACGAAGTCCTTATTCAAAACTAATTTCAAATTGTATAAAACCTGATCTTTATGCACGTAGCTCCTTTCCTTCTTTTTGCTCAGCTTCTATATCTCTTCTTCTCTAGTTGTCGAATTTCCAGACTTCTTGCATTTGCAGCTCCTTTTCTGAAATTGCTTGGAATTTCGAACTTCTTCTGATGTTGGAGAATTTTTCTAGATATGAATATTCAGACTTGATTTTTCAGTTTGGGATCCAAATTGAATATTCAGACTTGGTTTTTGAGATTAGGATCCTCATTGTAATGTAGCTCGTACTCTCTATTAGTAGTCGAACTATGATTTCACGTTCAACATGTTCATCCACTTAATCCATAATCCATGTACTAATTTCAAATTCAAATCGTCCACGATTTCCACTATCTTTTTGAATTTCCACTCTCACCACTATCATTTTGAATTTCCATGATTTCCACTCATAGATTCACCGAAACTTTATATTCTTGGAGACTTGTAAAATATCTTCTAAGTCTTCGTTTTAGTCGAACACTTATCCTTTAAGTCCTATAAAAACTCGAACACTTATTGGTAACTCTTCGAGTTTTTGCACTTGCAAAACATGTGACTGAACATAGAAAACTTATCTATTCGTTAGTCATTTTATAAAACTCGAACAGTTATTTATCCATGCGTATAAAAACTCAAACAGTTATCTAACTCTTTGATTTTCATTACGGAATGCACATGGAAAATGCGTGACAAATTAAAACATTAAAAACACACGTGCAGATAACTTAACTATACGAGTTTTTAACATAACTCTTTGACTAAATCAAAATGTTAACTATCTGAAAGTTTAATTATCCGAAAATCTAACTATCCAAAAACTTTAATTATCTAAAAACTATAACTATCTAAAAGTTAACTATTCGAAAACTTTAACTATCTGAAAGCCTTTCAACATTTAATTACGTGACTATTATACTTAAAATATTATTTAGACTTATTTATAAACTTTAATAAAGCATTTATCATCAAAACAAAATTCCTAACATAGGAATTCTAATAGATTTAGTATTTTCTTCTAAATATATATAGTGTAAAGGTTTCATAGTTCATCCCTAACCCTTTTATATCAACCATAGTCCATCCTATTGCTTCTTTATAAGTTTTTACTACATTTTTTAATTTAGAAATATGATCCTCTTTTAAACCTGAAGTAAAAATGATTGGACATGTTTGTTTTTCTTCTAAAAGTATATAGTGTTAAGTATTTTTGTTTTGATGATGTGTGCTAAATGAAAATAATCATATTTGCACAATTACTATTGCTTGTGAAAAGAAATTAAAATCATCAATTAATACAGAAAAAGCTTACTGATATAAATACTTGTCTGTATTGGATCTGAAGTTAATAATTAGTCGTTTCGTTGCATTAATTTCTCATTTAGCTAAACGTTAAGTTAACGTGTGTTTTTATTGAAAAGCATGATATGTTTTAATGTTATATCTTCTGTATCATGAACAGTGCACGTTTAGACAACTCGTTAAGTTAGAGTTTTGTTTGTATAGAGGTCACGTGAGAACTCGTTAAGTTAGAGGCTTAAAGGTTAAAATAGGTCACGTGATAACTCGTTAAGTTAGTGAGTAAAAGAAGAGATTAACTCGTTAAGTTAGTGTTATACACGTGGCGAAATTATAAGTTACAAATGTTGTATTGTATCACGTGATGTGCACATGTTTAACTTGTTAAGTTAACATAACTAAACGCGTTGAGTTGCTATATTAAACACTAAGGCAACGCGTTAGGTTAGTGTTATAAACTTAAGTTGTTATTTTTGCACGTGGTAAAATTCTTGTTATAAAAACATTTGTTTATTACTGGTTCGTTGAGTTATCATAACACAACGGAGATGGTTCGTTGAGATAGCATAACACCACAGACTTAGTTCGTTGAGTTAGCTACAGTTCTTGTCACGTGAAATAGCACATGATGAACTCGTTAAGTTAGAAACGTTAAGTTATATATATATACTTGTGTTAGTTATTTCATTAACATTAAAGTAACAACTTCTTACACTGATGAAAAATTTTTGGACGAGAAAGTTTATTTTTAGAAAATTTTTCAGAGATCTAGGACTGATGATTAAAGAAAATTCGAAATATAAATATGGGTTAGAACGTGTGTGTTTCGTTGAAGGAAAAAGAAAAGACGTGGAGAAGTGGAAAACTAGTAGTGGTTAAACGTGAAGAATATGCATGAAATGAAGATATAGTATAAAAGGCATAGAATTCTCGTTGATCAATTTATCCTTGGACACCAAAAAGAAAAATCTTTTCAAGGATCAAACCATCCCTACACACCAAAAGAAAAATCCTTTTTAGGGATCAAAAACACCTCTTCGAGAAAAATCTCTCAAGTGGAAGAAAGTTCAGTGAAGCATAAAAAGGTAAGATTTTCGTCACTGAAGATTTGAATTATCAGAAGAAAGCAAATTCGGTGAAACATGAAAAGACAAGATATTCATCACTGAAGAATTGCTGAAGAAGAAAAAGAAGAAGAAGAAATATCTCAAACAGGGAGAAAAGTTTTAAATTCCGCAAATTAGTTTTCTCTGTTTGTAGTTATGAAATTGTTTAGATGATACATGATATGGAAATATAATTGCATTTACAATTTCTGAGGAGAATTTAATTGTATATTGTAATTGAAACCTTGAATAAAAATGATTTTATGAAAACAATGTCTCGACTTGTTGTTTGAGTTTTAAAGTTTCAATTATATTTCAGAAAATATTAAAAATACACAATTCACCCCCCTCTTGTGTAGCCATATGATCCTACAAGTTGTATTAGAGCTTTGTGAATAATCTTTGATATAAAATCGATACCAACTTATTTAATATCATTGCTTATTCTACCTTCCTTGTTTTTAAACGGAAATTAATATCTGAGCATAAGTTTAACTCTATTGATTTAAGTCTCAAGTTGTTTTAAAGTTTTTAGACTGTTTAAAATAAAATAGGTTGAAAAATCTAAGGTAAAATGGCTACTGGAAATGGTAATTTTTTTTTATATGAAGGCCAAAATCTTAATCGTCCTCCTTTATTTGATGGAATACATTTTGAATATTGGAAATATAGGATGACTGTTTTTCTTCAAAGTATAGATCATAAATTGTGGTTCATGATTTCTAAACCATATACTCTGTTAACTACTCCTTATAATACTTGGACAATTACTGAAAAAGAAAATGAAACTCTAAATGCTAAGGGTTTAAATATTTTATTTTGTGCATTGAGTTATGAACAGTTCAGTAAAGTGTCAGCATATAAATCTACTTATGAGGTGTGACATGCATTAGAAGTTTCACATGAAGGTACTTCTCAAGTTAAAGAGACAAAAATAAACATGTTGATTCATAAGTATGAACTCTTTAAGATGCATGAAGACGAAAATATTTCTGAGATGTTTCCAAATTTCTTAATATCATAAACTCTTTAAAATGTTTAGGAAAGAATTTTAAACAGAAGGATTTGGTGAGGAAAATTCTTAGATCCCTAAGTTCTAAATGGCCTTAGAAAGTAACATCAATTGAGGAATCACGAGATTTAAATGTTTATACTATGAATGAACTTATAGGAAATTTAACAGCTTATGGAGTTCAATTAAATGAATCACTGAGTCACAACAAACTAAAAATGAAGAAAGAAATTGCCTTCGAAATTAATTCAGATTCTGATATATCTACTGATTCTGACGAGGATTTGATTTTGCTGACTAGGAAATTCAAGAAAGCATGGAAAGCTAGGATACAGCAAAGGAACAAAAATGATAAACCCTCAACGTCAAAATCATTGAATGACAAGAATTCTTCATCCAGAAAGTATGTATGTTACAATTGTAAGAAACCTGGACATCTTTCTCCAGATTGTCCTATGAGGAAAAATGAAAAGCAAAGTAGGATAAATCAGAAGAAGACGATTCAGAAAACTCAGAAAAAGTTTTACAAGAAAAAGGCCTTGAAGGTCACTTGGGATGACACGTCTGAAAAGTCTGAATCTGAGGAATCAGCATGAAAATCTTCACATTCAGAAGGTGAACAAGAGTTAGAAGACATTACTCATGAGTGCTTCATGGCAAATGAGTCTGAGGTAATATCTGATCTTGAAAGTCATTCAGATTTCAACTTTGATGAATTATTATGTGCTTATCATGCATTATTACAAAAACTTAAAGTATGTAAATTGGAAAATAAGAATATTAGAAAATCTTCATCCATTATGGAAGAAGAAAATTGTTTCCTGTCTACTACCTTAGAAAAGTTTAAATGTGATAATGAAAATCATGCTAGAGATTTGCAAAAATTTAGATTTAATGAATGTATCTTGCATGAACAAATACAAAATATAAATGCTGAAAAATTAAAGATAGAATCTGAAAATGAAATGTTGAGAAACAATATAAATGAACTTGAATTAGAGATAGAAAAATTAAAACTAAGAGAGCAAGATTTAAATTCTACCTTTGAGAAATGGAATTTAAGTCAAACTAAGTTAGACAAACTAACTAGTACCCCTGCGGTGTCTTATAAATTTGGCTTAGGATTTGATTATCCTGAATATCCTGAATCTCAAGTCAATAAAGGATTTATTAGTTGTAGTTCAAGTAAATCTAAGACTAAAATTCCTTTCATTATGAAACAATGTAATAAATATGTAGAAGTAGGTACTTCAAAGGATGAATCATGCAGTAATAATATAAATCAATGTGATTTGTCAAATTGTACTTCTAACATGACTATAAATGTTTCTAAAAATCTTGTTTCTTGTTCTAGAAATTCAGTTTCTAATGTTTCTAAAATTTCAGACAATTGTAGTAAACTGAAAATTCAGAAACCTGAGCATGTAATTCAATACACTGGTATTAGACCAATTACTCATTCTGTATGTGATAAAACTAAAAATTCTTGTGCAGAAAAAGATTTTGTATGTACGGAAAATGTTAATACAAGTACAAAATCTTGGTATGAACTTACTGAAATGTATAAGCATGACCAAAATAAATTAACATCTGATAAAAATATGTTTTGTCTTGATTATACTACATCTGAAAACAAAAAGAATGATTGCAAAAGCAATAATGCTATATGTGAGTATGAAGCTAATGATAAATCAATAGTACTTACAACTAATAAGAATATAAATGATAATGTTAAACTATTTTTAAACAAAAAGAAGAAATATGCGTTTATGAACTTGGTCCTCAACAACATTGGGTACCAAGAAAAAGTTTTTCTTAATTTGTGTTGCAGGAGGAAACAACATCAAAATGGATCTTGGACAGTGGAGCGTCAAGTCACATGACCAAACAAAAAAGTCTATTACAAAATTTTACAAATACCATGAAAGGAAGTGTAACATTTGGAAACAAAAGCAAAGATAAAATCATAGGTATGGGCAATGTTCAAATAACTCCTACTTGTGTTATTTCGAATGTACTATATGTAGAAAACCTAGGATTTAATTTGCTGAGTGTCATAAAAGTAACTGAAAATGGATATTGTGTAGTGTTTGAAGATAATTTATGCAAAATAATTGATAAAAATACAAATGAAATTAAGTTTATTGCTAAAAGAAAAGGTTCTGTATGTATTTTATCTTTACCTTCTGGTGCAGTTGATTTAAATTCATGTTTGCTAGCTGAAACTAGTGATGCATATCTATGGCATAGAAGGATTGGGCATATAAATATGAGACTGTTACATAAACTATCTAGAAAACATTTAGTGAGAGGTTTACCAAAGATTAAATACTCAAAGAACTTTATGTGTGATGCATGTGAGTTAGGTAAACTTCACAAAAACTCTTTTAAATCCAAAACTGATATTTCAAGCAAGAGAGTCTTAGAACTTATACATATAGATCTATTTGGACCAACAAGAATCATGAGTCTTGGTGGTAAACGGTATGTATTTGTTTTAGTAGATGACTTCTCTAGATACACTTGGGTATATTTTCTAGCATCTAAGACAGAAGTTTTTGAAAAATTTAAAATTTTTTGCAATTTTGTTCAAAATGAGCAAAGTGTCTCTATTCAAAAACTTAGGAGTGATCTTGGAACTGAATTTGATAATGATCAAATGGATAACTATTGTAATGAGCATGGCATTGATCATAGATTTTCTTTTCCAAGAGCACCGTGTCAAAATAGTGTTGTTGAGAGAAAGAATAGATCATTTCAAGAAATGGCTAGAACTATGTTGAATGAACATAAGTTACCTCAAAATCTTTGGGCTGAAGTAGTAAATACAATGTTTGGATTAAAATGTTGCATATTTTTATAAGATCTTATTGGTTAAATAGATTTACATGAGATTTATTAAAGTCATATTATGCATTTATTTCATTATTTAACCAATAAGAACCAATCCCCATTTTATACAGTTAAAAGTAGGAAATTATTTCAAACATGCATCATTTATGAATTTTATGGATGACTTGATATTTTGATGTATTTATTGTTGTGAAAAGTTTATAATTCAATTGAAGATCATAGAAATTGAATATTGGAGAAAGAAAATCAAGTGGGATTTAATCCCAATCATTGAATCAAAGATGGATCTCCAAACTTGGAAACTCTCTCTATAAAAGAGAGTGATGCATGTCTAGGTCTTCTCTCTTGGAGTTTTTGTTTTCCACCTCCAACACCACCAGCCGTCACCCTCTCTTGGAGCTCCACGTCTTGAAGCAAGGAAGGAGAACGCCGGTCATTCCACCACATCTCTTCAACTCGGATCTCATCATCTTCATCCCACAAGTCATCTCCAACGTGAAAGCCTTCATCCCACATCTTGGAGGAGGGACGTCCACCACTACAAGGGTTCTCTTCTTCATTTGTGAGGTTCCACAAATCGTTTCTCCCCATTCCCCTCTTCTTTGGCTTCAGATGTATCACTTTTATCATGTTTCACGTAGGTAGTTATTTATGTTCTTAGTTTTCATTGTAACAGGGTAAAAGTAGAAAACAAATTCGTTGTTGTTTGTTTGTTCCTTTTTGAATCCGTGAATCTTTGTTCTTTTCATCTGAAAATCATAAAAACAGGTGCTGTTATTGATATATATTCATATATTGTTGTTTGTTGATGTTGAAATCCGGATATTACATTCTGTTATGCATGAAACAACATAGAATTCGTTGAAGGTTGTGCATGTTATTTGCAGATTTGCAGTTTTGTTGATCTGTTTTTATTCCGAGAGTTCATATGCATTCTGGAGCGATTCTGTTTAACTGAAAATTCTGAAAAAAATATTAATCGTGCTATTATTAGTTTTCTGTGATTCTGTAAAATTTCATAGCAATCCGAGAAGATTTGTTGCCATTTTGAAGCTATAACTCTATCGAGCACAGAATTCTGTCTGAGACTCTTTTGTCGTGATTGTAATGTATTTTTCTCACAACTCAGATTGTATAAAAATTCTAATAAATATTTCATTAATATCTATATTCTGTCTATTTTGCAACGAATCTGATTTTGTAATTTTTGGTTGAGTAATTCTGGATTTATAAGGTTTTTAAGATACTATTGTTAACGCACAGAAGTTTCCAATTTTATGCATCATTTTCAATCCCCGAATTTTCAGTCATACCATTCGTGCGTTTTTAAGTGTGAAAAGTTTTATCTGAAGTCCACATTAACAGATCTGATTGAGATTAAATTTTCAGTCTAATCTGTTGATTGGTCAATAAATTAAAATTCCGTGGACTTACCTTTTTTGTAGTCTAATCTATATTTGGAAAGTATTTGCTTACCATATTCTTGTAATTAGAATCCTAGATTATCCCCATTTCTCTGTGGTTCGACTCATACTTGCCGACGTACTTCATTGGACGCTGTGCACTTGCGGTTATTAAATTTAAAACTTCTAAAATATCCGAACATACAGCTTGTTATGTTATTAACAGAAGTCATTTAAGACCTCATGTTAATAAAACTCCTTTTGAAATTATGTTTAACAGGGTTCCAAAAATTTCCTATATGAAACCATTTAGGTGCAAGTGTTTTATTCTTAATACTAAGGATAAAAGGGATAAATTTCAAGCCAAATAGGATGAAGTAATTTTTGTAGGTTACTCTACTAGAAGTAAAGCCTATAGAGTATATAACAAGACTTCTAGGACTATTAAAGAAACCCTCCATGTAATCTTCAATGAAAATTCTGTTAGAAAATCTCAATCTAAAGCTGATAATGATGATATGATCAATTTTCCAAATGAGTTAGAGATCAATAGAGAGATTGATGATTTATCTGAAAAAATCAAAAATATGAACTTAAATGATCAAACTAATGATGAAAGTGATGGACTTTCAGATGTTGATGAGAATATTGAGGAAAATCAGAGAAATTGGCGTTATTCTTCATCACATCCCATTACTCAAGTCATTGGTAATATTAATGAGGGAGTTAAAACTAGAGCTTCAGTAAATTTAAATAGTATGTGTATGTTTGTTTCTATGGTGGAACCAAGGAATATACAAGAAGCATTATCTGATGAAAATTGGATAGTGGCAATGCAAGAAGAACTAAATCAATTCATCAGAAATGATGTATGGGAATTAGTCTCTCTACCAGAAAATCAGTCCATAATAGGTACAAAGTGGATCTTTAGAAACAAAACTAACGAAACTGGTCAAATTATAAGGAATAAAACTAGATTAGTTGCACAAGGGTATACATAGGAAGAAGGATTAGATTATGATGAAACATTTGCTCCTGTGGCTAGGTTAGAAAGTATTAGAATATTATTGGCCTATGCTTGTTATATGGATTTTAAATTATATCAAATGGATATAAAGAGTGCATTTCTAAATGGTTTAATTAATGAAAAAGTCTATGTAAAACAACCACCTGGATTTGAAGATATTAAAAATCCTGACTTTGTGTATAAATTGAAGAAAGCCTTGTATGGTTTGAAGCAAGCACCTAGATCATGGTATGAAAGATTGTCTACTTTTTTAATAGAAAAAGGCTATATCATGGGAAAAGTGGATCATACTCTATTTATTAAGAGAGATAGTAAAGATCAGATTGTTGTTCAAATATACGTGGATGATATAATCTTTGGAGCAACCTCTGATAAGTTGATAGAAATATTCTCTAAAGAGATGATTAATTAGTTTGAAATGAGTATGATAGGAGAACTTTCATATTTTCTAGGACTTCAAATTAAGCAAATGGATAAAGGTATATTTTTAAATCTGGAAAAATATGTAGATGAAATGCTTAAGAAATTTAATTTTAATAATACAAGGATTCGAGGAACTCCTATGAGTACTACTTTAAAGTTAGATATTGATGACATAGGAAAATCTATAGATCAAAGAAAATACAGAAGTATGATTGGTTCTTTACTTTATTTGACTGCTAGTAGACCTGATATTATGTTTGCTGTGTGTGTTTGTGCTAGATTTCAATCTAATCCTAAAGAATCACACTTAATTGCAATTAAAAGAATATTTAGATATATACAAGGAACTAAAAATTTCAGACTGTATTATTCTAAGGATAGTTCAATAGATCTTATAGGATATACTGATGCTGATTACGTAGGATCTAAATCTGATAGAAAAAGTACCAATGGCACATGTCAATTATTGGGAAATAATTTGGTGTCATGGTTTAGTAAAAAGCAAAACTGTGTAGTACTTTCTACTACAGAAGTTGAATATGTTGCTGCTGCACTGTGTTGCACTCAGATTCTGTGGATAAGGCAAGCTTTAGAAGATTTTGGATTATCTTATGATACAACTGAGATTTATTGTGATAGTAGTTCTACAATAAATCTTTCTAAAAATCCTATATTACATTCAAGAGCAAAACATATAGAGGTTAGACATCATTTTCTAAGAGATAACGTAATTAAAAGAAAAATTAAATTAGAATTTGTGTCTAGTAAAAATCAATTAATTGATATATGTACAAAACCTCTAAACGAAAATACATTCTGCAACATTAGATTAAATTTAGGTATTTGTAGGCTATATGATGTGTAAAATGCTTAAACTCCACATAAAAAGATAAATATTATTGATGATGTTGTTCACCTCATAGATATTATATACTTATTATAAACATCTAAAGTAATATCTAAACTGCTGCTTAAGATACTATGTATTTATTGTAAAATCATAGTAGTATCTTATTGATTTTTAAGTAGTTTATCAATTTTAATAGTTTTTACGATTTTAAGTGGAAGTGTAAATGAAAAACATTAAATACTTCTGACATTCTGAAATTTTGATTAAATGTTTTCTTTGAATCAAGGAAAATGCATATGATCATGCATAAATTTAACTTAATTGATTAAACTTGTAGAATAAGTTATATGTAACTCATCTTAAACTGTTAATCAAAAGTATAAGCTTATTGAAACTGATTCATATTCTCAGTACAATCATAGAAGTAAAAATTGTATGAGATTTGTGTTTTATTGCATCTGTATTAAATGGAATACATATATACTGTGCTTAAAATGAAAAGTGTTTACAAAGTAAAAATCTTTGAGAGTTTATTGATCAGTTTGATCACGAGCCTTTTGTACTTGAGCAGATAGGTATGTAAGGATTGTTGTCCTGAAAAAGGATTCTTTAAATCTAGCAACCTAAGGTCCTGATCAGATCTGGGATTGTTGACTGAAAGCTCATTACACGGGTACATTAGAAAGCTCTTGTATGATTCAAACTTTTCAAACTAACTTTTAAAGAAAATTATCAATATTTACTGTTTTGAAAAGAAAAAGTTGTTTCATTAATTACAGATATCTTTGAATCGCATATAGTTTATACCAATATGACTACTGATTTATTGAATCAACATTAGTACTTTTGAAAACGTTTATTTGAGATACATTCTTTTATTCTCCTTGAATTAATCGAATTGAGTTCAAAGTTGTGTTTTGATTCATATATAATAGGAATTGATTCTGGAAATCATTTTTGATGATGTCAGGATAACGGAAGTCTCTAAAAAGAAAATGTAAAAGTATAGTTATACTTAACATCTATTGTCACTACAAGTATATTTTGTATTTTGATTGAATATATTTGAAGTATATTTGTAGGGGAAGGATTAACAATGTCAAAAATAGATTAATATAATTTAGAATACAAATCTTAGTTAATCTGAATTAATGTCCTCTTAAAATCTTGATGAAATAATTTAAAAAGACAATTAAACTATTCTAGATTCAAAAGACAAAATGTTCAAATAGTTTACAATGTTCTCAAGATAATGTTAAGTTTAGCATGTGTGTTGTTTTTGGAAGGTTTCAGTTGGAAGCATCTGAAACTTGTTTAAGTGTACTAATTAGACGTTATGTTAGATAAGGTAACGTGTAAAACTGCCTCTAGACAGTGTTTTACTCTTTAGGTTGGTTAACTCAACGAGTTATACTTGAATATTTCAGGTACCTTGATTGAATAAACTTTATTCAATATTTATTTAATTTCTAAACCTGACTTCTCTTCACGTTGAGTTATACGCCTAAAAACCCTATTTAAACACTTATTACACGGGGACTTAGGTTATTTGTAAACCTTGTCAAAAAAATCTTTCCCGCTTGTTGCTGTTACAACCTACGACGATGGTCTCCAAGTTCTACAAAGGTCGTGGCAGAGGAAAAGGCAAAAGCAGAAGAGATGCAAAAGGAAAAGAAATAGAGAATGATGAAGTTCCACGTACTTGGTTCAAGAAAATATTTCGAGTGGACAAAAGGGTAGCAAAACTTTATAGAGATTACTTCTTTCCTCAGGGAATATTAGATGAAGTTAGACAAGAACTTCAACATACTGATGCAAATATTACATACATGGGTATTCGTAGTAAATTTGATAGAGAATACAGAATGAAATGTGCTGAGGTTGCATTTTTGGAACAGTATGCAAAATATTTGAAAAAAGGTGTAGGTTCATCAAATAGAACTCCTCAAACTCCTATAAACGGTACAAGACTACATGCATTTGAGGAAGAGCATGAATCAGCTATCCTTACTCTTTTATATTCAAAATAAGTAGAATCAGATATTGTTGTAGACAAAACAAAAGTTGACAGTCTTCGAAAGGCTGTTGCAATAAAAAGTGCCTTAGAAGAATTAAAGTAGAAAACTTTTATGGAGCAATTTGAAAAGAAAACAGCAATACTTGAAAAGGAGAAACAAATATGTTATAGAAGAAGGAAAGTCAAAAAAATTATATCTAAGGAAACAAAGTCTATTGAAAAAGGAAAATCAGATGAAAATTTATTTCCAAAGGACAATGTATGTCTAGACATTGTACCTTATTGTGCATCTAATAAACTCATCAGTTCCGAACACACTGAAACTGATGAAGATAATGAGACTTTATTTTCCCTTGCTAGAAAACTTGAGAAGAAATCCAAGTCAAATATGAGCTCAAGTTTTTCTATTAGTACAAGTCTTGATGATGCAGAAATTGACAAATCAAAGCATCAGACACTTGACATTGAACAAGTTATTGCAAATATAATTGACAATGTTGAAGCAGTAACTAGTTCAAAGGCTGAATTGTCTAGAGTAGCAGATATTGAAATTGTTAAGACTCCAGAAGAGCTAAAAGTTAACCAGCCTTCTATGGAATCTATAGAAGCAGAGTCTGAGAATTCATAGCATGAATCAATGGAATTATCTGTTGAACAAAATGAACAATTACATATAGATACACTGGCTATAGAATTTGTGGAAAAATTGTACTCTGAACATTCTATAGAGACTGAACAGATGAATGTTGAGCATATTGACAATGTTCCTAACATTGTTGAAGCTGAAGAATCAAGCTTACCTGAGCAGCTTCAAGATAATATTTTGGAAGAGGAACAACATGACATTCATTTTGAAGAAGAGGTTCCTGAAGATAAATTAAACTCTAAATCACGGCTTCAGGTATCACCTTCTTTGTGTACAATATTAAAAATTCAAGGTAATGCAATTCATTTGAGATCTGAAGAAGCATTGCAGATATACAATAATCTGATTACATGTCAGATTCTACATGCTCGTCCAATAAAATTCAGAAATTTGATGGAAATAAGAGATATGTTTGAGTTTCAAGGCCTCATTAAATTCTTGCCAGTAGGAACGAAATGGAAGCAATACATAGAGCTTATTGCAGCTTTTTATAGCAATCTGGTCAAGAGTGGAAATTTTCTAAAAACTCAAATAAATGAACAGGAGTTTATGTTGTCTCCTGAGTTAATTTTTGAAGTTTTAGGATTAAAGAATGAAGGTGTTGTTGTTACCAACAAATTTGACATAATAAGATAACTAGAATGGAACATTCAGTCTTTATCAAAAATTCCAGATGTATATTCTGAAATGAGATTAATAGAAAATCTGAATGCAGAGGCAAGGTTTATTGCAAATATATTGCATACAAATTTATTTCAGAGAGTTGGACACAATTTGGAAGTCAGCAAAAGCTGTTTATATGCAACTTATGGCCTGCTGAATAGACTTCAAATAAATTGGTTTGATGTTTTTATGTCTCAACTACAGCATATGAGTTCAAAGTTATTTTATGGTGATGCTGTATGTAGAATCCTTGCAAGACAATTGACTTTATCTGACTGACTCTCTGAAACTAAAGGCATGAGAGCATTTAATGTCAAAGATTTGCAAAAATTCCAGGCCATGCATAAACCTCAACGACAACAACAATAACAACCTGATACAGACCATATACAACAACAACAACAACAACAACAAAGTTAATCAGTTCAAGCAGAACAGCAAACCCAGCTACCTCCTGGCTTAGATGTAGTGCTTAACAACATCAGAAATGATATTAGGCATCTAGGAGATAAAATATGTAAAACTATAAGTGATATACTTAGGAGTGGTCGATAACTGTTTTTGTTTGTTTCTGAATACAAAATGTAATGTTTGTATTACTTGTTTGATTTGATTGAACAATACATTTTTTTATAAATGTCTTCAATTATTATTCTTGTTTACAGAAAGAGTTGTTGTAATTATATCTCTTATATATATATATATATATATTCTCTGTAATTATCTTTTTGATTAATGACAAAAAGGGGGAGAAATATTATAAAAAGATGATTATGATCTTAGTTGCATATATATATTATAAAAGGAGATGCTATTTAATGGTTATTGTAATCTGACAGATGATAATTAGAAAACTGATACTTATATAATTATTAACATTTGAGAGTTTTAGTTCTGAGAGGTAAAATTTACACAAACAATAGAAATAAGCCTAAGTGAACTTAAGTCAACGAACAAGTTTGTTGAATTAAAAGTTAACCCAACGAAGGTGATTTGTTGAGTTAAACATATTTCATAATTGATTTAATATGATTTTGTCATCATCAAAAAGGGGGAGATTGTTGAGTATTTTTGTTTTGATGATGTGTGCTGAATGAAAATAATCATATTTGCTCAATTACTATTGCTTGTGAAAAGAAATTAAAATCATCAATTAATACAGAAAAAGCTTACTGATATAAATACTTGTCTGTATTGGATCTGAAGTTAATAACTAGTCGTTTCGTTGCATTAATTTTTCATTTAGCTAAACGTTAAGTTAACGTGTGTTTTTATTGAAAAGCATGATATGTTTTAATGTTATATCTTCTGTATTATGAACAGTGCACGTTTAGACAACTCGTTATGTTAGAGTTTTGTTTGTATAGAGGTCACGTGAGAACTCGTTAAGTTAGAGGCTTAAAGGTTAAAATAGGTCACGTGATAACTCGTTAAGTTAGTGAGTAAAAGAAGAGACGAACTTGTTAAGTTAGTGTTATACACGTGGTGAAATTATAAGTTACGAATGCTGTATTGTATCACGTGAGGTGCACATGTTTAACTCGTTAAGTTAACATAACTAAACGCGTTGAGTTGCTATATTGAACACTAAGGCAACGCGTTAGGTTAGTGTTATAAACTTAAGTTGTTATTTTTGCACGTGGTAAAATTCTTATTATAAAAACATTTGTTTATTACTGGTTCGTTGAGTTATCATAACACAACGGAGATGGTTCGTTGAGATAGCATAACATCACAGACTTAGTTCGTTGAGTTAGCTACAGTTCTTGTCACGTGAAATAGCACATGGTGAACTCGTTAAGTTAGAAACGTTAAGTTATATATATATACTTGTGTTACTTATTTAGTTAACATTAAAGTAACAACTTCTTACACTGATGAAAAACTTTTGGACGAGAAAGTTTATTTTCAGGAAATTTTTCAGAGATCTAGGACTGATGATTAAAGAAAATTTGAAATATAAACGTGGGTTAGAACGTGTGTGTTTCGATGAAGGAAAAAGAAAAGACGTGGAGAAGTGGAAAACTGGTAGTGGTTAAACGTGAAGAATATGCTTGAAATGAAGATATAGTATAAAAGGCATAGAATTCTCGTTGATCAATTTATCCTTGCACACCAAAAAGAAAAATCTTTTCAAGGATCAAACCATCCCTGCACACCAAAAGAAAAATCTTTTTCAGGGATCAAAAACACCTCTTCGGGAAAAATCTCTCAAGTGGAAGAAAGTTCAGTGAAGCATAAAAATGTAAGATTTTCATCACTGAAGATTTGAATTATCAGAAGAAAGCAAATTCGGTGAAGCTTGAAAAGACAAGATATTCGTCACTAAAGAATTGCTGAAGAAGAAAAAGAAGAAGAAGAAAGATCTCAAACAGGGAGAAAAGTTTTAAATTCTGCAAATTAGTTCTCTGTTTGTAGTTATGAAATTGTTTAGATGATACATGATATTGAAATATAATTGCATCTACAATTTCTGAGGAGAATTGAATTCTATATTGTAATTGAAACCTTGAATAAAAATGATTTTATGAAAACAATGTCTGGACTTGTTTTTGAGTTTTAAAGTTTCAATTATATTTCAGAAAATATTAAAAATACACAATTCACCCCCCTCTTGTGTAGCCATACGATCCTATATATAGGTTAATTTAGGAGGTAAAGGTTTCAATTCTAAATGTTGACCATCAGAAGCTAAAGCTCCTAATTGAACATTCTCATCTTTAATATTAATCTCTTCTTGATCTCCTACATCTATGCTTTCACTTACTTCCAAAGTTTTAGAATCTAGTTACCTATTTAATTCTTCTTGAATCACATCATCTAGCTGTAGAGTCATAATTTATGCATATTTTATATAGTTAAGTGATGCGTTTTAGGTGCTTAAAGCCATATACTCATAAGTGTTTAATGAAGATTTAAGTTATAATGCATTTTGGGCAAATAATGTAGTTATGGGCTTAAATGAAAAAAGTAATGCATAAATGAGATTCTATTTGTTATTTCGCATTTCATGAAAACACATTTACATCTTGGTGGCAATACAATTGCATTTTATTAAGTAGATTAAAATTACTTTAGCACTTAGGATTAATTATTTAAATAAGTACATGGGTATTTCTGGAATTCAATGAAAAATATGATTTTTGGCACTTTTGAGGTATCCATGTTTAGGAATATATCTTATCTTATTTCTTTAGTGTTTTGATGTATTTGTTTGAGTTTCATAGGTTGAAAAATAAGAAAAATAAAGCAAATCAAGATAGGAGGAATCTTGGCCCTTGGATTGAAGATCAAAGATGGAGATCAAGCTCCACCACTTGGAGCCTCTATAAAAGGAGAGGCAAGGCCACTAATTCCCCTCTCTATCTCGTTGGGATGCCCTTTCTAATCCTGAAAAGTCGTCAGCTCTAGCCCTCCCTCAAACCCTCGTGGATGGTTGTGGCCTCCCCCCTCTTGTGAAGCTCCAAGAAGGAAGTTGCAAGGTTCGGCCAACCTTTTATTCTCCTCTCTTGGTGGTTGCTGGTAGGAGGATGGCTAGGGCAGCATTTCCAGACCTTGTGGGTGTTGTGTGGAGCACATTTCCAGCTGTGCAACTATCTCCCTTCTTCTGTGGATCATTCCTTGTAGAAGAAAGGCAAAGGTTGTGGACTTGAGGTGGATGACTCCTTGTTCTTGGTGTTTGGTAGTGCTTGAAGACCTCTCGCTTTCGGAAGAGAACTCATGTGGTGACAGCCAGGAATTTCTTGGCTAGGAGGATGGCTAGGAGCACATCTCTTGCATCATTCTCCTCCAAAACAAGCTTGGACTTCAAGGTAAAAAGGATTGAAGTGGTTGAGCTCTCTAGGTTTTCATTTCTTTGTGTAAGTTGTGTTTGTTGTAATTTCAGTAGGTTAATAATAGTTTTTAGATGTTGTAGTTGTAGTTTTAGATGTAATTGTAATGTTACATTGTAGTTTAATCATAGAAATTTAATTTAAGTAGCATATTATGTTTAGTTTGAATGAATGAAAGCAAATTTTGGTTGAATCTTGTGAATGTGTGAATGAATGTACATAGTTCTTTTTGTTTATGTATGATATTACTAATCTGATGATTAACCCCATTTGTATATTTGTAAATGTTGTAAATACATGTGTCTATTCTTAGATGTGTCTATTCTTTACTTCAAGTTATTTTGAGGTGATTCAATAAAATACCATGGTGGTAGTGTAGATCTTAATGTTGTAAGTGAAAAAATGACAACTGTTCTCGGATTTACTGTTTTACAATTTTGATGTGAATGTTCAGAGGTTTTTCGATATTAGTTTTTCCCGTTTTTTGGATGCCCAGACAAGCTCTCGAAGAGTAGGTTGTAGTCATGAGTTTTAAAGAATTTTTCAGAGATGTTTCAGATGAGTTGTCGATTTTATTCAATGGATGTGCAACTGCTCTGTTTTCCTGTCGGAATCCAGATTTTTCTGTGTTTTGTGAAGTGAATTTGAAGCGGTTATGAGTTAAATATTTGCATTAATTTTCATGGGTTTTAAGGTCAAGAGGTTATCTGCAAAAGCCCTTTGATTTCTGTCAATTTCATCAAGTATTGAGAAAGTTATGGTATTTATAGTTACCATCTGCAATTCTGTATTGTTAAACTGCTGAATGCACGTCTGTATTAATCTGGGTGTTTACAGAGCTGTACTTAATATTTTTGAATGAAATTAATTCATCCTTCTAGTTGATCCATAGATGTTTCAATCTGTAATTTTTACGTGAGTTTATATGCAATAGGATGAATTGGGAGTTCGAAGGAAATGATGTAAAATCCTGTGTTTTCAGCCAGAATTTATAGCACAATATTCTTATGTAAGGATGAATGAATCATGTGTAAAGAGTATTTTGAATCAAACTTTGATCATATTTTCAAATCCCTATTTTGGGCTCCTTAGAAATATTTTGTTAAAGCCAAATCCTTTTAGATTCAATCCGTACTCATCGGAGTATATTACAATTGCACCGTGCACTTGCGGTTTTTTTAAAATGAGTTTTGAGTTTAATGTTTTATCATTTTGGTCCCTTTGTGAGTTTTAAGATCTTATTTTGGGGACAACAAAAACCTCAACACTAGCACATCTCCCTCATCCTCTAAGAAGTCTATAGTACGTAAGGACATTTCTAACTCCTTAAACTTTTCTAGTTTGAAAATGTTTAATTGAGTATCCTCATTACCATATGTTAATCTCATCACTCTAGTTTTACAATTTATAACAGCTCTTGATGTTGCTAAGAATGGTCTTCCCAAAATTAAAGATGTATCATGATTCTGATGCTTAATTTGTTGGGAATTCAAAATCACAATATTAATGGGATATATGAAATTTTTGATTTTAATTAGGACATCTTCTATTTTTCCTCTAGGCATCTTATACTTCTATCAGCTAATTGAATGATAGTTCTAATAGGGATTAAGCCTTCTAGTCCTAAGGATGAAAATATATCACTAGGCATAACATTTATACCTGCACCTAGATCTATTAAGGTTCTTTCTAAAATGGTATTTCCTATGGTGCATGATATAACAGGAATTCTAGGATTAGGTAACTTTTTAGGAATTTGTGGTAGAAATAGAGAACTACTTTGCTCAACTAAAAAGACTTTCCTTAAAATTTTTGCTCTCTTTTCTACACCAAACCTTAAGAAATTTAGTATAAGGTGGCATTTTCTACAATAAATCTAACAAATGTATGTTAACTTGTACTTTTTCAAAAATTTCTCTAATTCTTTCTTGTTTTTCAGGAAATGTTTGTTGTAATCTTTCAGGATAGGGTGCTAATGATTGTGATTTACAAGATTCTTTTTCTTTCATTTGATTCAGTTGATCATTTTTAATCTCATTTTTAGATTTAGATTTTTCTTCATTGATTTCTAAGTTTTCAGATATTACGCTTTCATTATCATTTTGAATTTTGTTATTATCCACCTTATTACTTTCTCTTTGAATTCTTGGTGATATATCAATTCCAGATCTTAATGTTATACATAGATCTTCCAGATTTTCATTACTTTCATGATGTTCTTGTATTTCATTTTCATGATTATGATCTTCAATTGTTTTCAGTTTTAAATTACATTCTTTAAATTCTATTGCATTGGTATTTTCTCTTGTCTGAATATCTTTCAAATTATGCACGTCTGTAACATTAAAGTTTTCATTTGTGTTTTCCTATTGTATAACTTGTAATTTCATTGTAAATTCATCCAATGCTTTTAATTTTCTTTTCAAATCATCTAATCTCATTGCATTCAATTTTTGATCGATTTTCATTATGGTTTTTTCACTTTCGTAGATGATATCAATTTTAGGTTCTGAATATTCTTCCCTATAATTTAATTGGTTGACTTCTTATTGCTAATACATGTATTGTTCTAGTTTATCCATGTTTTTCTCTAAGCTACACTCTAGTCTGTCATACCTATCCCAAACTTCCTTGTCTCTCAACATATTACACATTCTAAACGGACCATTAGTTTTTATTCGAGTAAACTATAAGATTCTCATACTCAGCTCTATTATATTGAATAGAATTCATTTGTTGCTCTTGTGATCTAACCATCTGCAATCGTCTCAATTTCAAACAATCAGAGATGTCATGACCTTCCAAATTGCAAAATTCACATATGTTAACTACAGGTTTTAGAAATCTTTAAGCATAAGCATATGCCATATTCTCAATTAGAAAATAAAACACACAACCCTCCTTCTGATATTAAAACAAAACAACACTCACAGTTGCTTAGCTTCTCAATCCCTAACAATGATGCTAGAAAACTTGTATTAGTTGTAAAAGGTTAAATAAAAACTTGCTTGATTTTTATTATGCCTATATTAATAAATTCTCTTAGAAGTAAACAAACAACCTTTCACACAAATTAGATATGAAGTCCAATTTGTATTTTAAACTGCAAGTACACAGTGTATATTGTATTTGTATGCAAGTACAAGTCGATCTCATAGAGATTGAGTAATAATTGTGTATTGTTCTGATTTTATATTGGAGTTTATATGTGTTCAGTGAATCCCTCTGTTGAGTTATAGTTAACTCAACGGACTAACCTTGTGGACTTAAGTTAACTCCACGAGCCTATTTTTCCAGTTGAATACTGTTATTTACAAAGGAATTCGGCTAACCATTGAGCAATTCCACAAAATGTAAATAACATCAGTTAAGCTCTTTAATGTTAGTTAATTTTAGATTTATCATTAAGCAACACTAACATTTAGATATTTCAAATAGTAACCCTTAAAATCTTTAAGTATCTAGGACAATTCAATTTCAGTAAATTGTAAAACTATTTTCTATTTTCTGAATCAAACAAACATAAAACATTCAAAATACTTTAAGCGTTAAATACATAACTATTTGGTACATGCAATATAACTCTCTGAAATAACAGAAAATTTGGAGACTTAAGAATTTCAAAGCTTGTAATTTACTGATAGTTCAGAAATGTACTTAACTAATGTTAATTTCCTGAAATTATGCAGATTCTTTCATTAAAGCATATAACAGTGCAATTATAACATAATGGCATAATTCTCATATGATAAGCTAAATATTATGCAATTAACCATCATTTAAGCATTAATATTATGCACTTTTTCATTCTAAACATCATGCTTGAAGAAAGGTGGAGAACTCAAAGGTATATTGGAGAGGAGAGATCCTCATACTTGTAAACTTATTTTCATATCATATGTGTATGAGTATTTAGGTATTTTAAATTTATAAATGTATCCACATTTAGGATCTTTGTTAAATGTTTATTTCTTTAATTTAAATAGTTGTTTTAGATTAGATCTCATGGAATATAATTGCTTCATGTGAATGTGTGAATGTTGTGCATAAAACTAACTTCAAACCCTTGTGAATGCATGTATCTTTCTTGCTGTAAATTCCAGTATGAGCCTCCTTTTGTTATATGTTGTACAACTTTATTTCTCTGAGTTATATGTCATGTTATAGCTTGTTTTGTAAGTACTTCAAGTATACAATGCGTATGTTGTGTTGTTAAAGTTTTTTAGAATGTATTGCTTTGGTCTTTTGATTATTATTTCAAAGGTAGCATCTACTCTATTTTACTGGTTGAGCATCAGAAATTATGCTCGACGCCTTCGTGTTGCCTTACTCTTGTGCATTTCGAAATGTTTTTCTATATATTTTCCTTATTAGAAAATGAGTTATCTTTCAAGGTGCGTTGAGTTTGTGGTGTTTAGTGAAGAATTGATTGAGTTATGATTTTTACACCGATGGCGTGTTTTTGAAAAGTTTTCAGAATTATTTTGCGCATTGTTCATATATCCCACATTGGCAGCAACCTAGAGTGAGTTAATCCTGGAAATCACTAACACTTTAAAGATAACTCGATGACCTTTCCAACCAATATTTTCTGTAGATTTTTCAATGTTCAGGTTGGAAGGAAGAAGAGTTAGAATTTGGACTTAATTTCTATGATTCTAGAGATGTGAAATAATGATTTTCTTGAGTTTTTTAGCTATTAACTCTAGGAATTAACAAGTTTTATGCTATCTTTGAAATCTTTATTGTATTTATGTAAATTGTAACTTGATTACATGTAATTAGAGTTTTAATTGCAAATTTAATGGTATGGATGTTTTATCGAACAATCATTTTAATAAAATTATTTAAGACAAACTCTTTGTAGATTTGACCCATACTTGCACATGCTTATTACAATTGGCACCATATGCTTGCGGTTATAAATGTATAATTTGTGCTTTTGCCATTAATTTAACAATACATAAAAACGTTATAAGTTTTTGGTACTATTGCCAGAGAGTTTTGGTGCTAAAATGTTTTATTAGATGATTTGCAAGATTTAATATCCTTTACATTATTCTAGTTTTGTTTGTTTTCTTATGTTAGTTGAGTTATTGTTTTTATTTGTTTGTTTGCAAAGAAAAGGATACATGGATTGGCCATTCTATGTGTTCAATTCTTTGTTATCTAAATTGCTTGTTACATGTTTAATTAAAGTACATAATTTGGTAACAAGTAGCTTAAGGGAGTAATGACAATCTTGGTGTACAAAATTATTGAGACAAAATCTACTTGTCTAGAAATTTAAAATTTTTGATGTGCATGAAATTAGAACTCATTTTTATATTATTTTTTCTAAAATACTTGGTTTCTAAGATTTCGTTTGAGTACTCATGCATAAAATTCTGATTAGTATATTAAAAGATAAAAATCTTAGAAAACAATGATATTCTGCAGATTTCTGAACAGTTTTTTTCTGATGATTTTTTTTGAAAAATATCTATTTTTCGAGTACTAAAATTTAATTCAGTGATTTTTTTCAGATAGGAAATTATATTTCCAACATGTATTTACATGTATCATTTGGATTTATATAAATTTCTATGTGATTTTTCAAAGTTGAGATGGTAAGTTGCCATGCATTTCAGATGGTTAGAGCTCTAACTATCTGAAAATTACTGAATTTTGGAAGGTTAGGAGCCCTAACCATCCAAAATTTTTTTATGTGTAGTTTTTTTTGGTGTAGGATAGTTTTATTTGAACTCTTATATTTGAAACTACAGATACATATTTGAATAAAACTTATTTTTGAAATTTTTCCATGTAACTACAAGAATTTACCTTTCCAACAAGGTATTATACATTGTATTTGGACTTATATACATTTCTGGATAATTTTTCTAAGATGGTATATTCTGCAAATTACGAATTTGAGTTGTCTAAGTTTTTACATGATTTTGATAATGCTTTAGTTATGAATATTTTTGTCTCTAATTTTTCATAAAAACTAGAAGAAATTACCTTTCAGAAAAGTATTTATTTGTGAATTTTGAAGCTGTATAAATTTCTGTATGATTTTTTTAAGTTGAGATATTAAGCCTTCAACCAAATCAGAAGGTTTCTCTCTAAACTTCTGAATTTTTTTTCCCATTTTGGAAGGTTAGCTAGCTAACCTTCTGAAATCTTCATATTGTGCTATTCTTCAAAAGGTTAACTAGCTAACCTTTTGAAAATTTAGCCATTTCGGAAAGTTAGGTGGCTAACCTTCCAAACTCTCTATGGGTGCAGTTTTCTAGTTTTTTTTATCTACATTCTTATAATTGAAACTACAATTAAATGTTGATTTAAAACTTATTTTTATGATTTTCCATGAAACTACAGTAGTTTATCTTTCAAACAAGGTATTATACATTATATTTGAATTTATATACATTTCTGGAGAATTTTTCTAAAATGAGCTATTCTGTAGATTACAAATTTTGAGTTATCTGAGTTTCACATGATTTCGATAATACTTCAATTTTTGATATTTTTGTCTCTGATTTTTCATAGAAACTAGAAGTAATTATCTTTTAGAAAAATATTTATTTTTGAATTTCTAAGTTTTATAAATTTATGTAGAAAATCTTGAAGTTATAGTAGCACAGTTTAATTTTTGGAATACTACGTTTGCTTGTTATATTTAAAACTTTGGATGAATTTGATGTTTTGTTGATAAAATACATTGTTTTTTATGCTGATCATAGTGGCATGAATGTAGGATCTTGTAATTTAATGAGTTAAGGAAAATGAGGTCTTAAGTGGAATTAAAAATGATTGCTTTTCAATTCTTTTATTATATTGCAAATTGCTAGTACTACTAAAGACCTAAGTGCTTGAATTAATTATCTTTGGTCATTTAATCAATTTTGCATGTTATTATGGATAACTAGTAATAATAATAATAATAATAATAATATAATTATTAAAAAATATTTAAAAAAATAAATAAATAATTATAATAAAAAATTTAATTTTGTTGTTTGTGTGCTTTATATATATTTTCTTTTCTATTTTGATTTGTTTATCAGTTTTGTAGTTCAGTCTTTTATTTGTCAAGTAAGGTACGCACTCTTAATCCTATTACTTTTGATACATTTGAATGATACCTATATTAAACATTATTTCTTTAGCATACTACTCAATCTCCATTGTATGTTTTAGGAATAATGCATTTTAAATTAATACAAGTGCATATGGATTGCGTGCTAGGTATGGGGGTGTAATCTTTCCTTGCTTGTCATAATTTGTTTCTTTTGTTTTTGTTGTCTTCATGCTTTTTATCTTATTGCCTAAATGCTTTCTTTTATATTGGAGACAATGCAAAATTTAGGTATGGGGGGGGGGCATTTGATAACAGTTTTTTTCGATTTTGTATTTTTTTTCTTATTTATTATGTTTTTATATATGCTCTTAGGCCCTAATGGATAGAGTTCTTTTAGGTATAATTGAGACCTAAAAGTGAATCCTTTAGGAAAGAAACCTTGAACCTTAAGGGGAGGAGAAGAATAAAATTCAAAACCATCCATAATTTTGAGCTTATATGTAGTATTGCACTTACATGAGGCCTTGACTAGGAAGGAACCACTCCACTTGAAGGGAAACTTAAGCAAGAACTTAGGAATATACCTTGGGGTTGTCCTACAAGAAAGGTAGAATAAAAAGGCTAAGATAAAATTGTCTATTCTCACACAATGATTGGGAGGCACTCTTAAGGGTAGGGGGCAAGGGTGAGAGAGAAAAAAAAAAA
The DNA here is from genome assembly GCA_036874045.1 of Cymodocea nodosa. Classification (NCBI taxonomy): domain Eukaryota; kingdom Viridiplantae; phylum Streptophyta; class Magnoliopsida; order Alismatales; family Cymodoceaceae; genus Cymodocea; species Cymodocea nodosa. Next base: position 15,739,990 of record JAZBRI010000003.1, on the reverse strand, counting down.
AAAAAAACAAGAAAAATGATGAAAAAAGAAAAGAAAAGAAGAAGAAGAAGAGAGATTGATTACTTGTTCTTACAAAGTCTACTAAGTAACTAGTTAACTTTCGCCTAAGCAAGGGATTGTGATCACATAAAAAGGTGCTAAAGTAGGAGGTAATCTAAAAGAGAAAAAAAAAGAAAAAAAAAGAGAGAGAGTCAAAATAAAGGGACAATAGACTCAAGGATAGATCTTTGGAATTGCCTAGGTAACTTGGAAGGAGTTGAGTAGGTTATTTCTTAGTCTTGGCCATTTTCACATACACTTATTTATATAGTACTTTAGTTTCTTAGGATGGAAAGTGAATGATTATTTGAATCCAATCTAGAAAGGTAAGAGGGTGATTGAATAAAGGTGAAGCTAATAGGTCAAGACTACTTAAGAGCAACTTTATCTATGTCTAGGAAATCGAGAGCATATTTTTGTTGTATTTTGTCTTTCATTTTTGTTGTTTTATGTTTTGTTTTGGATTTTATGGGTATATCCGTTGAAAATCCTCTAAAGACACAACTCCACCACTAGGATGACTTAGGGGTTTAAAGGCTTGCTACACATGCTAAGTGTAGTTGTGATACCTACGAAAGTGGCTTAGGTTCGTTTTATTTTTGTTATTTGTTTATTAGTTGCTTTTGTTTTCTATTATTAATAAGTGCACTTTCATATGAGCCTTATGTTATTATTGTTTAGTTTTAGTCCTTTGCTAAGGGACTAGCAAAGACTAGGTATGGGGGTGTGTAAAGTATCAATTTGTGCATTTTATATATGTTAATTCATGCTTGTTAAGGATTATAAAGTGCAAATATATATATTCTAATGTGGAATTACATGAAAATCATATTTTTAGACATATGCATAAATTAAGGATTAAATAGTTAATAATGCATAAATTTATCCTTTATTAAATTAACACCTAGTCAATTAGCCCATGTGTAGATATAAGTAATTTATATATTGATTTCATGTATGTCTTATAAGAATTATTATTTAGATATGAAATCAAATAATCTTCAATTGAGCAAGTAACATATTTTTCACATTGCATTTTTTACTTTATAATCTGATAAGAATTTATGTGGCATGTGCATATACATTTAATGTCATTTTTAATTGTTGATAATCAGAAGGATGTGGACCCTTGGATTAAATAATGGGAAATCAACAACCCATGGTCGTCCATCTCACACTTCCAATTCTTGAAGATATCAATCAATCAACCATCAAGACTTGCTTAATTTAGGAGGTCACAAATTGGAAGGAGTTTGAATTCTTTCCATAGATGAATGACAAGGGAAGAGAAAAGTGTATGGCCAACCAAGGGAAGATCATCTCCTTTCTTCTCCACACAAAAGGCTAAGCAAAGAACTCCAAAATCTCGGCCTCCCTTCTTCTAGCCAAGATTGTGGACAAGCTCTCCTCCAAGATTGGTGAGCTAGACGTCTTCCGCCTCATACTAGAATACCTCCTTTTCTCCACTCCAAGCCGATATACGGAAGGATCTCCACAGGTAAAAATTGGTGGTATTAGAGACACGTCTGCAGCATTGGAAGAGCTTGGGACATGATCTTCAAGATGAGGTAATTAGGACGCATCAAAATTGAGAGGAAAGCCAACAAATTCATGTATCTTGGAAGTGGTTGATGACGTGTAATCACCACTTCAAAGAAACCCTAGAGACCTCTTTTGGACGTGCTATAGGTGGTGATAGCCCTATGGTGTGTTGGTGTGATGTGATTCAAGGTTGAAAGGGAGCTCATGCTTGAAGAAAGGTGGAGAATTCAAAGGTATATTGGAGAGGAGAGATCCTCATACTTGTAAACGTATTTTCATATCATATGTATATGAGTATTTAGGTATTTTAAATTTATAAATGTATCCACATTTAGGATCTTTGTTAAATGTTTATTTCTTTAATTTAAATAGTTGTTTTAAATTAGATCTCGTGGAATATAATTGCTTCATGTGAATGTGTGAGTGTTGTGCATAAAACTAACTTCAAACCCTTGTGAATGTGTGTATCTTACTTGCTGTAAATTCCACTATGAGACTCCTTTTGTTATATGTTGTACAACTTGATTTCTCTAAGTTATATGCCATGTTATAGCTTGTTTTGAAAGTACTTCAAGTGTACAATACGATGTAGTATTGTTAAAATTTTTTAGAATGTATTTCTTTAGTTTTTTGATTATTATTTTGAAGGTAACATCTGCTCTGTTTTACTGGTCGAGCGTTAGAAATTGTGCTCAATGCCTTCATATTTCCTTACTCTTGTGCATTTCAAAATGTTTTTCTGTAAACTTTCCTTATTAGAAAAACAAGTTATCTTTCAAGGTGGGTTGATTTTGTGGTGTTTAGTAAAGATTTGATTGAGTTATGATTTTTACATCGACGGTGCATTTTTGGAATGTTTTTAGAATCATTTTGCGCACTATTCGTATATCCAACTTTGGCAGCAACCTAGAGTGAGTTAATCCTGGAAATCACTACCACTTTAAGGATAACTCGATGAACTTTCCAACCAATATTTTCTCTGGATTTTTCAATGTCCAGGTTAGAAGGAAAAAGAGTTAGAATTCAAACTTAATTTCTATGATTCTAGAGATGTGAAATAATGATTTTCTTAAGTTTTCTTGCTATTAACACTAGGAATTAACAAGTTTTATGCTATCTTTGAAATCTTTATTGTATTTGTGTAAATTGTAACTTGATTACATGCAATTAGAGTTTTAATTACAAATTTAATGGTATGAATGTTTTATCAAACAATCATTTTATTAAAATTATTTAAGACAAACTCCTTGTGGATTTGACCTATACTTGCAGATGCTTATTACAATGGGCACCATGCGCTTGCAGTTATAAATGTAAAATTTACGCTTTTGCCGCTAATTTAACAACACATAAAAGCATTATAGTAACGTGTTGTGTTAGTGTTATAAGCTTACAAGTTATTTATTTAATGCACGTGTTTTTATAGTTAAGTCAACAAAGTAAGTCTGTTGAGTTACACAAACTCCATAGACCAGTTATTTTCTAACATGCTACTATAGTAGTTGTAGAAATAGAAAATTCGAAGGATAACCATGATTACACATATCACGTAGGAATTAACTCGTGGAATAAAGAAGAAATCACCATCATTGATACGAATGAAGAAAATCCAACCAATCATTTAGGTAGAAGTAGTTACTACTGAAAGAAATATAAAAGAAGAGGAGAAAGATGAAGAAAAGTGTGTGTGAAGGTGGAGGACCATGCTAACTATAGGAAGCATCAGAAGTTCTCTGAATCTCCACAATACCATCAAAATCACCAACCATTGGAGGTTTGTAAGGATACTTTTCAGATGTCAGGTCGATTCCGAGCCAAACATGATGACTAACAACCACTGTGATAGTGATCGTGTCGTAGGAAGGGAAGCCATTTTCACCAAGCACCGACTCATATCTTAGGAGATCGTAAAGCTTCTAGCCTTGGTTTTGGGTTGATGCTAATATACTAAAGAAGAGATCAACTTACAAGTCTTGGTTCACAATTCTATAGGGAGAGGAGGCAAGATTGTAAGTGATTAAGTTTTCAGTGGTGTAATCGCATCGCATGTAGTGATGGAAGTTTTTACTATCGATAGAGAATTTTTACATTTCACCTTTCATTCAACTTCAGGAACAAATCGAAACAAAAATACCAAAAAACTAATTATCTGTGTTTACATTTAGTATTTATGTGTTTGTTTTGTATCATGATTAATGTTATCATTGTTAGTATTGTGAATGTTTTAAGTTTAGTTGATTCAAAAAATAAAATATAGTTTTATAGATTACTGAAATTGATTTGTACAGAATACTAAAAAAATCTTAATGGTTATTATTTGAGATATTTGAATGTTAGTGTTGATTAATGATAAATCTTAGATTAACTAACATTAAAAAGCTTAATTGATGTTATTTACATTCTATGGAATCGCTCAATGGATGGTCGAATTCCTTTGTGAATAGCAACATTTAACTAGAAGTTACTAGGTAGGCTCGTGAAGTTAACTTAAGTCTATAAGGATAGTCCGTTAACTGTAACTTCACGAACTAAGTCTGTTGAGTTAATTGTAAATCAATGGAGAGCTTAATTGCCACAAAAAATTTTCAATTTCCACAAAACTTTGCAGTACCATTCTAATTCCTTTAATTAACAAACTTACATGGCTGTTACTTTAATTACCTCCCCCCCATACCAACATTTTGCATTGTGCTCAATGTAAAAGATTTGACAATAAATACAGTAATTGTAGTAGGCATGAATATAGTTTCGTTGATTTAACACCTAACTCAACGAACGAGTTTAAATCTAAATTCAGGATAAGTAATCAATTACATAACTTGTTTCATTTGTATCTCCTTCTACATATTTCGATTTTTGATTCTGAAAAAATTTTCATTCAAAAATAATATATAACAAAATAATATTTAACAGATATTGATAAATTAGTGTCTTGTGTGGAACCTAGGCTCCTATGCCTTTGGTGGCTCACAAGCAAGCCAGTTGGTTTCCTAGAATAGATACCAACAAACTGGATAGATATTTTGTTTTTGTTTTCTTTTATAAAATAAAATTAAAACTAAAATTTTTTTTTCTTTTTTTTCTAAAAATAAATGTAGAATACACACAACATTAAACACAAAAAATCACAACTTAAGAACATGATTGAAAAGTAGAAACAAATGGAATAAACGTGTCAGTCCAAGCAAACTTTTTAGGTATAATTCTTCTTGCTATTAATTCTGTTTTAATGTAGTTCTTGTTCCTTCTTAATTTGTAAACTTGTAGTATATTATCAATGCTAAACACAAGTGTATTACCATTAATGAAATGAAATGCAGAGAGGGATCCTTTTCGGTTCCAGGATAATGTAGTAGTTTCTATTTCTACATCTATTTCAATATATTCCTCTTCCCACTTCCATTCATTTATGTCTTTCGTAATCCATATTTGAAATTTCATCAATTCATCCCACCATCTTATCAGACATAAAGTAGGATCATCATATTCATTATACCACATCCCTATTTGAATTTTATCAAATTCTGCAAATGGTGGTTTAGCTATTTCTCTCGATATAGGCAAAATTTCTATATATTCATCATAACTATCTATGCTTACTATGTTTAAATCAGATCTAAATGCAACTGATATATCTGTGACTAGATATATATATCCATTAAGTATGGCATGCATGCTATTAATTATGATTTCTGTCCTAGATATATCATAGTGTTTTCAGTCCAATATCTATTTAGAAAGTTATACACACTCAAGCATAAATCTTCATCCCAATTTCCTGTAGGTCTCCAATAATATAATTTTTCAGGAATTGTAGAATTTTTATCAGAAAATATTAAAGCCGACCCACCATTTTCAGTTGGTACTTCATATCTATTAGGTCTTCCTATATTCCATTCTTCTCTTGTGATAGGATTTCTTATCAAAATATCAGGTAATAGACTTGCATACCTTGGTCTAGTCCTGTATATGATTAATCATTCATCCATCCCCATAATATGATCTATTCCTTCTAATGTATTGGGTGGAATTCCAATCGTTTCTTCCATATTCAGATATTCATGGGTAATTGAACTACGATTAAATGACTTCCATATGAATTTATCTCTAGTCTTAATCATTTTTGCAGCTTGTAGTCCTTGAAAATATTTTTCTCCAACATAGTCTTTAATTTCCTTTGATACACATCACAGCCTGCATAGATCTTTAGCTAACAAGTTACTTAGTACTTCCCTTAGTGCATCCAACGGTAATTGCATCAATTCCATTTGTTGATTCTGTATAACACAAACAAAAATTTTAGCAGAGACAAAAATTAACATAACTACTGCACACCCTTGTGGAGTTAGGGCATAACTCAACAGACTAAGTTCGTTGAGTTAAGGACTAACTCTACGATACTATTAACTATAAATAAACTTATATATATATATAGTTACTTCAGTTATACTACTTCATTCAGCTATCCTCCCAAAAAAGGTATCAATTTCATTAACAGTTCTATTGACAGGGTTAGGTATTGCTTGTACTAACAATCCTCCAGTAGCTCTAACTTCCATTGATTCCTTCTGTTTAAGTGGTATATTTCTATTTTGATTTTGAATTACAACATTTCCAAATATAAAATCCAATCAATTGTTTAATTATTGGATTATCTTTTCTAATTTCTCTATTCTAGATCCTTGTTTAAGTAATGCTTCATAACTTATATTCTTCTCATTTATATTTCTCCTCCCTGGAAATTGCTATTTCTCCAAAATAAATTCGAGTGATTTCTCCAATTAGGATTATAAGAATTTCCAAAGTTATCTTTCTGGTTTCTAGCATAAATAATATCTAAATCATTAATGTTTACATTCTTTTCTGCTAGCTTTTGATTTAATGATAACTCTTCTATTTTCTTTGTTAATTCAGTTAATTTCACTTCAAGCATAGTACTTGAATCTATTTCATGCATTCCTTTTGGAAATATTCTTTTATCTGCAATAGCTTCAACCGAGTTTTCCCACTGTGTAGTTCTTTTTGCAAAGTTTTCTAAATATGCCCATGCTTCTTCACTACATAGTTTCAGAAATCCATTTTGACAAGTAGATTATAATAAAGATTTTGTTGAAACATCTATGCCTTCATAAATTATACCTATTAATTGTGCTTTACTCATTGCATGATGTGGACATTGAGTCAGTAAATCTTTAAATTTTTCAAAATATTTCCAGAATGATTCACCCTATTTTTGACTACACATTAATATTTCTTTTTTCTTTTTAATCGTTTGATGTGTTGGATAATATTTTTCCAGAAAAACAGAGTAAAATTCAGTCCATGCAGAAATTGAATCAGGCGATAGAGTATATAACCATCTCTTAGCTGTGTATTTTAAAGCAAAAGGGATATATCTAAGTTTAATAGCATCTATACTCATGTTCAGCATTTTCATCATTTAACAAATTTCGTTAAATTCTCTAAGGAAATAATAGCATCCTCTCTTTCTAATCCATGAAAATGTGGCAATTGACTAATATAATTAGATTTCAGTTCAAACCTATCTCCCTCAAAGTTTGGCAATCAAATACATGAAGGTTCATCAACTAATTCAGGATACAGAATTTCTCCTAATGGTTTTTCTACTGGAGCAGCCATCTCTACGTTCTTTTTTAAAAAAAGGTTAGCTACACCCTAAAGGATTTCGTTAAAGTCCAGTTCAGAAAATGTTTCAGTATGCCTCTATGTTGAATATTCCTAGGTAGGTGTTCTTACTAATCGTTTAGTGCTAGGAGAACGAGTCCATGTGCTCATAAATAAAATAGAAAAAGATTAATTACATACTAGTCTGAAGCTTTCCATTCAGTAAATATTTGTTGACAGATGAAGTCGAATCAACTGCTTCTCCTTCCAGTTCCCCCAAAGCTTTTCTCCTTACTTTTAAAAGTGCTAGTAACTCGGAAATAACATTCTATTTTATATATATAATGCACATCCATAAAGTGAATAAATCTCGTTGCAAGAACGTGTCTTGCAACATGCAACATGGTTCCTGTTTTTATGGGTACGTGTACCACTACTAATTTCAAATTTTGGTAACCACTAAGCCGACCAAGTTTCGTTCGTGGTTAAAAGAATAACCGTTCTGCTTAATCCACAAACTAACCTCGTTGAGTTACAGATAACTCAATGAAACAATGTCGGTTACTATTGCAAACTCCACGAACTAACTTCGTTGAGTTACAGATAACTCAACGGAGTGACCTTATATTATATTACTAACCTCGTGGAGTTAAGTTTAACTCAATGAACTTACTTCGTTGAGTTAACACCTAGCAACCTCTAAGTTTACTCCTCGTTGTTAGGAACGAATGGCTTCACCAGAGCGGGGGTGAATGGAGAGCAATGTGAATTTAAGCCTATTTTTCACTTTACTAACTAATTTGATTAATCAGTTTGCACAAGTAATAATTAGATAAAAATATCATGCACAACGAAAATAAAGGTAATAAACACAAGAGAATTTTAGGTGGTTCACCAACTCGGCTAGTCCACCCCAAGGGTCACTTGGGCTTCACTAAGTGTCTCAACACTTATACACTTGCAAACTTACAATCACTTGCTTTAAGGTTTAAGCAAGAACCAACCAACCATTCACTTGAGCTTTCTTGACGAAGCTTCAATCAATCCTTTCTCTGAAGTTTTAATCTGTGTACTTCAGTAAACACTATCTTGTGAAAAACAGAGTCGAATGCGTGATGAGCTTCTGAAATTTGGTTTGTAAGTGTTGAAGATGATTTGATCTCTAAAGCTTTCTTCTGTTGAGCTTGGTGTAAGTATATGTATGAGCAAAGCACTCCTTAAATCTGTTGTCTGTATCTTATATATATACCTGACATGTGTAACGATCATATTTTCTTCCAACGGATGTATTCTATTGTACTTGATTAGACTCTAGTCCCAAATACGGTAAGTTACCGTTCAGAAAGTTATTTCAAGATGTCTTACCGATTTTTCTAACTTTTCGGATAGTTAGCTGTGTAACTCTCCGTAGAATATCTGTAACTCACCAATAGATCACTTAAACTTTTCTGCTAGGTAGGATTCCAGAATATTTACTGTGAGCTGACATTCAATCGGATGCTTATAATTGTAACTTACCGAACAATTATATAACTGTCGGATAGTTGCCTATAGTAACCTTTTGTTAACTTTTCGATTGCTTCAATTCAGCACGTGCATAAAAGGCTGACTTAAGTTTCGGAAGGTTATCCTTGTAACTTACCGAAATGCTTCAGGATTTCGGATAGTTATCTTTCTAACTCCTCGAAAACATATTTGAGCTTCTTTCTAGAATTTTGCACGTGGGAAATTCAATGACTTAAGTTTCAGATAGTTAAACTGTAACTCACCAAAACTCTTTTGAAATTTTGGATAGTTATCTTTCTAACTCTCCGAAAACTTAAATGATATTCTTCCTGGAATTTTGCACATGGAAATTTCAATAACTTAAGTTTCGGATAGTTAGACTGTAACTTACCGAAACTCTCTTTGAAATTTCGAATAGTTATCTAACTCTTCGATTTTCCCTTTTAAGCTTTCAACTACCGGCTTCTCCATTTTGCACGTGCGTAATAAGATGACTTAAGTTCTAGAAAGTTATACTTGTAACTTTCCAAAAAACTCAAATAGTTATCTAACTCTTCAAAAGAAAACTCGGATAGTTATCTAACTCTCCGAAAAGTCCTTTAAGATTTTGTTTTGTATTTCTGCACGTGGTTAATTGAATGACTTAAGTTTCAGATAGTTAGCCTTTCTAACTTTCCGATTTTCCTTTTTCTTTCAGATAGTTAACTCCATATCTCTCTGATCATTCAACCAACTTAACTGTCTGATTAAATAACTCTCCGAAGGCTTTATAAAATCGGATAGTTATCCTTCTAACTATCCGATGGACTTGCTGTTGTTTTACTCTTTGGACCTGTAACTGTCCGATTTTCCTGTAACTTTAAGGTAGTATCATCTGGAACCTTCTCCATTTATTTGTCTGCATGGAATTTGTTCTATTTGCCTTCTAGTCTAATGCTGCACTGACTTAACTATGAAATACAATATGTTTCCTTACATAGGTTTTGCATTATCAAAATACTAGGGTCCTAACAATCTCCCCCTTTTTGATAATGACAAAATCCTTTACATTAAATTACATGTATTTCACTCCCTAGATTGTTGCTATACATTCAATCACACAGAAACTAAGTAAAGCAAAGAATTACAATGAATATAATACAATGAAGTTAATTTCTCACCTTGTCTGTGTGCTGGGAAAGCTCTCCCTGCCTTCTATGTAATTTTCTATATTCTTCTCCCCCTTTTTGTCATTAAATAAAAGGAGTTCCACAATTTTCTTTTGCTGAATTTTCTTCTCCCCTTTTTGTCATTAAATTTGTATCTGATGATATACCAATTTTCTGATCTCTATAATCCTGTTAGATATCAAGTTGTGAAAAGAATCAAATGCATCAATATCTTCAAATACCAATTTTTGATTTTCCATCAAATGTAGACTGTTGGTGTGTAGATCTCAATTGTTGAGATATTTTCATCATTGCAGTCTATTTTCTTCTTTTCCTTTGATGTTGTGTTGCTTTTCTTCTTTCTTATTCGAGCATAGTATCAATTGAAGTGTCAATTTCCTTAATCCTTGCCTGATGCTAGTTGTTGACATTCTGTCATCTGAGAAGTCAGTAATTGCTCTCCTGATTTGTGATATTTCTTCCTTTGTTTTCGTGTAATTACTGCATCATCTGTAAAAACTGAAATAGTGAAATGCCAATAGTTAATGTAGCAATTTATAAATATGCAGTTAATATTTGTAATTTCTGCCACATGCTCTCCCCCTATCTGTATGGAGGTTCTCTAATTTATAATAGCAAGTTATAGACTCTCCCCCTATATGCATGTCCTATTTATATACTTTCTTTTTGCACTAACATAGCATTCTGAATTTCCTTCATATAGTAGGTTCTCCCCCTACTTATATGCTTTTCCTTGTAGACAAATTTGCTGCACCTGTTCTGCAAAATGACATATAGAATACCAATTGAACTAGATATCAATTGTTAATCAAAAACATCATAAATGATTCTCAATCATTTAGCTTCTGATTCCAATCTGTTTCTCTTCTCTTAGATCTCTATTTCAAGAGATTCTTTCAATTTGCAGAAGATAATTTGAAGACTGTAATCTGTCTGCTGCAGATTTTGGTTGTCCTATGATAAATCTAATTTGTATACATTCATCCTGGCTCATGCAGATCTTATTTCCTTTAAAGAATAGAATTCAATCAATGATACCACTTTGATACTACTTGTTTATTTCAGAATATCATAGTTGATTCTTAACTGATTATCAACTGTTTGGCTTCTTAAAAAAAATTTCTCTTCACGAGATTCTACTTATTCTGATAACACTTGTTTCTAACTGTTGCACATTTTTCTCTCCTTGAGCATCAAGATTTTAGGCACGATTTTCACTTAGTCTAAGTGAGCACTTTCTACCAATTTATGGTGCCTCTTGTAATACCAAATTTTTACTATCATAACTGGTTTGGAGCTATAGATCAACTACTCCCCCTAAACAATATAATCCTGCAATTCAAACAGAAAGAGATTTTGGTACCCATACTTTCTTGGGTCCATAAATGTTAGTCCTAACAATATTTAGTTTATTACCTTTTGGCAGCCACATTGAACCAGATCTTCTTTTGATGGCAAACACTGTTGTACCATCTCTATAAGATCGGATAACACCACCACAATAGGGTATTTCTTATGGAGTAGCATACCCTAGGCCAAGTTTATTAGAACTGTATCTTTGAGAACCAATGATTTGATCTAATCCTTTTTGTCCATTGGTAAATTTATGCACAATATTTTTCAGATCAATGATTTCAGATTTCAATTTTTCATTTTCATTTATCAGTTCATCATTATAGCATTTCCTATCTTCAACATGCAGATTTTCAAGTTTAGTATGTGCTTCTTTTAAACATGCAGTTAAATGCTTAATTTCCTTTTTATACTTTTTGCATTTAACATATAAACTGTCAACAGTAGACAAAAGAATATTTACATCTAGATTATCATTGTCTACATCAGAATCACTTTAAGATGAAGTGGAACATACCTTTTGTGCTGTATAGCACACGTTTACTGGTACCTCTTCATCTGAACTAGATGAGCTACTAGAAGAACTACTGTCATCCCAAGTAGCCTTCAATGCCATATTCTTTTTGTAGCTCCTCTTCTTCTTCTTCATTTCTTTTTCTTCTTCTTGTTGCAGTGGACAATCAGGTTGTATATGTCCCTACTTCTTGCATTTAAAGCATATTGGTGCATTGCTTTTTGATGTGCTAGCTTGGTTCTTTTTCTTCATCCATTTTCTGAACTTTCTAGCCGATAGCACAACTTCATCATCATCCGAGCTTTGAAGTTCCTATGTTGATGGAAAGGCTAGTTCTTTCTTTGTTTCAGTTTTCTTTTTACCACTACCTTCCTCAACTTTCCATTCCTTCATTTGAACTTCATGGGCCAACAGGTTGCCCATTAGATCCTCTAGTGAGTATTTGTTGAGGTCTTTGGAATCTTGTATCGATGTGGACTTTTGCTTCCATTCCTAGTTAAGCTTCTGAGGATTTTCTGTACCTATTCATGGACAGAAAATTCCTTTCCCAAACCTCTTAAGCCATTAATAATCTTAGTGAATCTTGAAAACATATCAGTGATAGTTTCATCATCAAGCATTTTAAATAATTCAAGCTTTTTGAGTAAAATGCTTATTTTAGTGTCTTTCACTTGGCTGGTTCCTTCAAAGGTTATTTGAAGAGTGTTCCAAGCCTCGTGAGCAGATTTACAAGCTGAAACTTTATTATATTGTTCAGCAGATAAGACATAGTAAATAATATTCAGCCCTCGAGCATCCATTTGGATGATTCTCTCATCCTCCTCAGTCTAGTCATCCTCATGACTAGGTGGAATAAGTGTTCCTAGAACAACCATTTTCCATAAACTCACATCTGAGCTTCTGAGGAAACATTCCATCTTGTTTTTCCAGTAATTATAATTAATACCATCAAACAGGGGAGGACGATGGATGTTCTGACCCTCTCTGTGAAAAGATGCCATGATATTAGATGGTTAAATCTATAAAAAAAAACGAGATCAACCTGCTCTGATACCAATTGTTAGGAACAAATAGCTTCACCAGAAGGGGGGCTGAATGGAGAACAGTGTGAATTTAAGCCTATTTTTCACTTTACTAACTAATTTGATTAATCAGTTTGCACAAGTAATAATCAAATAAAAATATCATACACAACGGAAATAAAGGTAAGAAACACAAGAGAATTTTAGGTGGTTCACCAACTCGGCTAGTCCACCCCCAAGGGTCATTTGGGCTTCACTAAGTGTCTCAACACTTACACACTTGCAAACTTACAATCACTTGCTTTAAGGTTTAAGCAAGAATCAACTAACCATTCACTTGAGCTTCCTTGTCGAAGCTTCAATCAATCCTTTCTCTAAAGTTTTAATCTGTGTACTTCAGTAAACACTATCTTGTGAATAACAGAGTTGAATGAGTGATGAACTTCTGAAATTTGGTCTATAAGTGTTGAAGATGATTTGATCTCTAAAGCTTTTCTTCTATTGAGCTTGGTGTAAGTATATGTATGAGCAAAGTGCTCCTTAAATCCGTTGTCTGTATCTTATATATATACCTGACATGTGTAACGATCATATTTTCTTCCAACGAATGTATTCTACTGTACTTGATTAGACTCCAGTCCCAAATACGGTAAGTTATTGTTCAGAAAGTTATTTCAAGATGTCTTACCGATTTTCCTAACCTTTCAGATAGTTAGCTATGTAACTCTCCTAAGAATATCTGTAACTCACCGAAAGATCACTTAAACTTTTCTGCCAGGTAGGATTCTAGGATATTTACTACGAGCTGACATTCAATCAGATGCTTATAACTGTAACTTACTGAACAGTTATATAACTGTTGGATAGTTGCCTATAGTAACCTTCTGTTAACTTTCCGATTGCTTCAATTCAGCACGTGTATAAAAGGCTAACTTAAGTTATCGAAACACTTTAGGATTTCAGATAGTTATCTTTCTAACTCTCTGAAAACATATTTGAGCTTCTTTTTGGAATTCTGCACGTGGGAAATTCAATGACTTAAGTTTCAGATAGTCAAATTGTAACTCACCGAAACTCTTTTGAAATTTCGGATAGTTATCTTTCTAACTCTCAGAAAACTTAAATGATCTTCTTTCTAGAATTCTACACGTGGCAATTTCAATAACTTAAGTTTCAGATAGTTAAACTGTAACTTACTGAAACTCTCTTTGAAATTTCGAATAGTTATCTAACTCTTCGATTTTCCTTTTTAAGCTTTCAACTATCGGCTTCTCCATTTTGCACGTGCATAATAAGATGACTTAAGTTCTAGAAAGTTATACCTGTAACTTTTCGAAAAACTCGAATAGTTATCTAACTCTCCGAAAGAAAACTCAGATAGTTATTTAACTTTTCGAAAAGTCCTTTAAGATTCTGTTTTGTATTTCTGCACGTGGTTAATTGAATGACTTAAGTTTCGGATAGTTAGCCTTTCTAGCTTTCTGATTTTCCTTTTTCTTTCGGATAGTTGACTCCATAACTCTCCGATCATTCAACCAACTTAACTGTTTGATTAAATAACTCTCTGAAGGCTTTGTAAGATTAGATAGTTATCCTTCTAACTATCCGATGGACTTGCTGCTGTTTTACTCTTTGGACCTGTAACTGTCTGATTTTCCTGTAACTTTAAGGTAGCATCATCTGGAACCTTCTCCATCTATTCGTCTACATGGAATTTGTTCTATCTACCTTCTGATCTAATGCTGCATAGACTTAATTGTAAAATACAATATGTTTCCTCACATAGGTTTTGCATTATCAAAATACTAGGGTCCTAACACTTGTAAGTACCTCTATGTCTTTTTTTTTTCCTCTGCATTCTGCTAATTGAAATAAAGTTAAATATATGTCATTAATGTAGCATTCTAATCAAAATTTGTTTAAATCTGAACATTATATAAATATTTAACTTGTAGTTCATTTCATGTTATGTAGAATTTACATTTTACCTTGTAGCATGTAGATATTTTCAAGCATCTATTATTTATTCCTATCATTCAGCAAACTGTAAATCTTTTTAAACATTCATGCATAATGTTCCATAAATTATATAACATTCAATATAGTTCATCCATTTCATCATTCTAAAAACGCATGAAAAATATATCTGAAAAACATATATTCATTCATATGAATCAATTACAATACAATCAAATCAGATATTTTTCATACAAATATATACAACTAGACGAACAATACAATTTAGTCTCTACTCCTAAGTTCATCTACTTCCTTCTGGAGTTTTTCTAATTGTTGCTCTAATTGTTCTATCCTTTCTACAGCTCCTGTAATGCCTCTAAAAGGTGCAGCAATCTCTGCAGCTACAAAATTTCTATACTCTTTCACTGAAATGTTTCTTGATCTAATCCTTTTTTATGCCCATTTAGTGAAATCGATACAATCCACCATCAGTAGTGGAATTAGATCTCCATAAAACAATTTCTTCTTCACTATTCTCAGCTTGGAGATAAAAACTGCAGACCAACTTATTTGAATTCTATCTACAACTGCATATGTTGCCCATTTGACAAATTGACTTAGTTCTATGTCATGGCCTTGTCGTTGATAGACATTCTTAATCAAAATGTTGGCTATCATGTGTCCTTTACCATTTAAATACTTTAGTCTATTTAATAATGGCACACTAGGATTGATAGCCAAACTATCCTTGATTTCCTGTTCTGTCCATTCAACGGTAGTTGTACTTTCCAAAATTTCTTTTCCTTTATTCTTTAATCCAAAAATGTTGTGGAGAAGTTGAGATGTTATCTATACATCAACTTCCTCCATGTTGGAAATTAATTGTCCTTCTTCTTCTCTTAAATTTGCATAAAAATAGGGCACTAGATTCTCATATTGCATGCCCTCTTTCTTGAGAAATAAACTTCAGTAGACCTTGGAATTCAAATAATTCTTTAATTTCTTGCATTCCATCCCAATTTACTGGTCTACTGTATATAATATCATAACCCTTAATCTCTTGGTATTTATTATAAGCTTCCTGACTCCAAAAATGTACTTCATTCAAAACTATTGCTTCAGTCGGGTCAAGAATGTGACTTTGTTGTTCCAAAGGGGTTTGTTCTTGATCTTCCTTTACCATAGGCTGAACTTGAAAATGTTGAAAATGTTCTGTAAATTCCTAAACATTTGCTTCTGCCTTTGTTTGTGGTGGTGAGTCGGTAGTACTCTCCACTCTGTCTTGAATTGTTTCATTTAATTTAGTCGAATCTGCAAAGTCATTTTTGTCCAAATGTCTTTGTTCAGCTTCTTGTTCATTTTCTGCTTTTTCTTCTTCCTCCTGACTACCAATCTGCTCTGTCACTGTTCTTTCTGATTCTATGGCAGATTGGGTTAGAGTCACAAGCAAATCAGCTTCTACCCTAATTTCTATTTCTTCTTCTTGTACAGGCTGTAGACTAATTTCAGCCTGTTTTTCTTCTTCTCTTTGCTTTTACTGCTATT
This sequence comes from Cymodocea nodosa, assembly GCA_036874045.1. Taxonomy (NCBI): domain Eukaryota; kingdom Viridiplantae; phylum Streptophyta; class Magnoliopsida; order Alismatales; family Cymodoceaceae; genus Cymodocea; species Cymodocea nodosa. Next base: position 15,723,716 of record JAZBRI010000003.1, on the reverse strand, counting down.
GCTCCTGCTCATCCTCAGAATCGGATAGCAGGTTTACAAAAATTTGCTCTATAGGCCCTGTTGATATTGGTACTTCAGATTTAATCTCCTTTTGACATTCAGGCACTATCTCTTTTCCTTTCCTTCTTCTGATTAATTGTGTCTGGTCTTCCTCTTCTTTTTCTAAGATTAAATCTCAAAACAAAGGCTCTACACACCTTTGAGCCACAGGTACTAGCTCTTCCTGTTTAATTTTTTCAATATTTGTTGGTCTCGAAGGACCAGTTTTAGCTTCTCCTCTTGTAGTAGGTTTGGCAGTAGCTTCTTAATGCTGTTCTACTTTGATTTTATGTTGGGCTTTCAATTTTTCTACAGCCCTCTTCTTGCGAAGTGCATCAAATATCAAGTGTGCTTTGGCTACTACTAAATCTTCTGGTTCTCCTTGGTTTTCCCAACTTGAACCAGTCCTTGGAATTCTCTTAATTCTTCTTTAGTTGAAGGCCCCAACATTTCTGCTCATGCCAACGGCTTGAATGGTGGAACTGAAGGTCCTAGCTGCTATTCCTCAGGAATAGGTCTTTCAGCAATCAGCTCCTCTTATTCTTCCTCTACTTGTTGCTGCCGCCTTATTGCACCCCTTACACAACCAACAATGCGCTTTTTGAACCATAATCTGGCTTTGCACTGGATTAGCTCTAGGGCTACTTCATTGTTCGGCCTAATTTTTCTCTCTTTGCTTAAAGCAATTTCTATTGCTACTTTGATTTTTGTTTCTATTATCTGGGGTATTTGTATACCCAAATCTACTAAAAATCTTCTCAAGTTGAAAAGTTCAGATTCTACCTTCTGTAGCTCTTTTTCTCTTGTCATGTTCTTGATTTTCTACTACGCGTGCCATTCCTCTGACTCTTTCAAAAACTGTGATGTGTCAACTGCATCTTCCCAGAACTCGGGTGTCATCTTCCTCATCATGGAGTTACACAATGGCATGGAATCACTCTGATCTCTACTATTCTAAGTTCTAACTGATCTGTTGGATAATGCCCCCAAAATCCTAAGTTTTAGTTTAAATAAGCCTTAAGTTTAGGCAGGTAATCGGGTCATTTCCCAAACAAAACTCTCACTCTCTCATCCGTGGTCTTAGCTACAGTATTGCATTGAGTTACAGATAACTCAACGGAATAAACTCGTTGACTAACTCAAGACTCAATGGAGTAAGTTTCTTGAGTTAAGCGTAACTCAACGAACTTCCGGTACAAACAAATATAAAAAATACTTAAGATAATAGTATTTTTTCTTCATTTTTTACCGGTTTAACCGATACTATGTTTCGAACAGATCGATTTTTTTTTTTAGTTGAACCGATATAAATTTTCGATAAAACCAATTTTTTTTTTTTTCGATTTTTACCGTGTTAACCAATACTATGTTTCGGTCAGATTGACTTTTTTTTCGGTTGAACCGATATTATGTTTCGGTAAAACCAAATTTTTTTTTATTTACTAAAAATTAATATCGATTTTTTATGTTCTGGTAATACTGATGGATCTAGTCAGTTGAACTGCAAAGATTTTTTATATTTTATAATTTTTTTAATTTAATTTAAATTTTTTTTTTATATGAAAAAAAAAAAAAAAATTGATTTCTTACTAAGTAAAGCTCAAGTAGTCCTCTACTCTGACTTCTTCTATAATTCCAAATGAGCTTTTTGGTATTTTCAGAATAGGTCTAAGTCTTTGTCCATTTACTTTAAATATATTCTAATTTTTAGGATTTTCAATCTCAATAGCTCCATAGGGATAAATATTTTGAACTATGTAAGGTCCTGCCCATCTAGATCTTAATTTTCCTAGATGGTTATGGAGTCTAGCCATGTAAAGATATACTTCTTGTCCTATTTCAAAGCTTTTTGGAATAATTTTCCTATCATGCTAGAATTTCATTTTCTCTTTTTCTCTTACAGTCTTTGAATAAGCTTCATGCCTAAATTCTTCTAATTCAATTAATTGCATTTTCCTATTTTCAGCAGCTTGATTTAAATTAGTGTTCAAAGTCTTTAATGCCCAATAAGCTTTATGTTCTATTTCAGCTAGTAAATGACAACTTTTTCAATATACTAGCCTAAAAGGTGGCATACCTAAGCTTGTCTTATAAGCAGTTCTATAAGCTCAAAGTGCATCTATCAATCTATTAGCCCAATCTATTATAGTAGGATTTACTACTTTTTCTAAGATTAACTTAATTTGTTTGTTAGCACTTTCTACTTGTCCACTTGTTTGTTGATGATATGATGTTGCAATTTTGTGGTTTACTCCATATTTCTTCATTAAGGCTTCAAAACTTCTATTATAGAAATGAGTTCCTCTATCACTGATAATAGCTTTAGGTATTCCAAATCTGGCAAATATATTGGTTCTTATAAATTGTATTACCACTTTGTTGTCATTAGTTTTTGAAGGAATAGCTTCTATCCATTTAGATACATAATCCACCCCCAACAATATGTAATTAAATTGATTAGACATAGGAAATGGACCTATAAAATCTATTCCTCACACATCAAAGATTTCAACCTCAACAATAGCATTAAGAGGCATCATATTCCTCTTTGATATTCTTCCTATTTATTGACATCTTAAACAACTTAAGCAATATTTATGAGCATCATTGAATAGTGTTGGCCTATAAAATCCACATTGTAGAATTTTTGCAGCAGTTTTCCCTGAGCCAAAATGCCCTCCACAAGCTTGGTCATGATAGAAAGACAATATGCTCTGATATTCAGTTTCTAGAACACACATTCTTAAAACCAAGTCAGGACATTTCTTAAATAAGTATGGGTCTTCCCAATAGTAATATTTTACTCTTGAGAAAAACAATTTCTTATCATGTCTATTCCAATCCTTAGGTGTTAAACCAGTAACTAAGTAATTAACTATGTCTACATACCAAGGTATTGTGTTGATGGTCATTAATTGTTCATCAGGAAAATTATCCTTAATTTCAATATTTGATTTTTCTTTTTGTAATCTTGATAAATGATTTGCTACTACATTCTCACAACCTTTTTTATCTTTAATTTCTAGATCAAATTCTTGTAATAATAATATCCATTAGATCAATCTAGGCTTAGTCTCTTTTTTTGCTATTAGATGTTTTAAAGCTAAATGATCTATGTATACTATTACTTTAGCTCCAATCAGATATGATCTAAACTTTTCTAAGGCAAACACAATAGCTAATAGTTCTTTTTCAGTAGTTGTGTAATTAACTTGAGCATCATTTAAGGTTTTGCTTGCATAATGAATCACTCTATGAGATTTTTCTATCTTCTATCCCAACACTACTCCTACAGTAAAATTAGATGCATCGCACATTAATTCAAATGGACGGCTCCAATCAGATGCTTCAATTATAGGAGTTGAAATTAAGCTAGTTTTAAGTCTGAAAAATGCTTCCTTGCAATTTTTATCAAAGTTAAATGGGACATCTTTTAATGGATTAGTTAAAGGTCTAGCTATCTTGCTAAAGTCTTTAATAAATCTTCTATAAAAACCAGCATGTCCTAGAAATGATCTAATATCTTTTACTGATTTAGGTTCTGGTAGATTAGAAATTACTTCTATTTTAGCTTTATCTACTTCCAACCCTTTCTTAGAAACAACATGCCCTAAGACTATTCCTTGTTTAACCATGAAGTGACATTTTTCCCAATTTAAAACCAGATTTTTTTCCACACAGCGTTTTAATATTTGGTCTAAATTTTTTAAATAAACTTCATATGAGTTGCCATATACCATAAAATCATCCGTAAATATTTCTAAAAAATCTTTAGTCATTCTAGTAAATATGCCTTGCATACACCTTTGAAAGGTAGCTGGTGCATTGCATAATCCGAATAGCATTCTCTTAAAAGCATAAGTTCCATTAGGATAGGTGAAAGTTGTTTTCTCTTGATCCTCTAATGCTACTGAAATTTGATTATAACCTGAATACCCATCTAGGAAACAAAAATATTCTTGCCTTGCTAATCTTTCCAGCATTTGATCTATAAAAGGTAAGGGAAAATGATCTTTCCTAGTCACAACATTCAGCTTTCTATAGTCTATACATACTCTCCAGCCTGATTGAATTCTAGTAGGTATCAAGTCTTGACTTTCATTCCTAATAACTGTTAATCTTGATCTCTTGGGAACTACATGGATTGGACTAACCCACGAGCTATCAGAAATCGGATAAATTATATCATTATCTAACCATTTAACTATTTCCTTCCTGACTACTTCCTTAAGGTTTGGATTTAATCTCCTCTCAGGAATTCTAACAGGTTTAGCATTCTCTTCTAAATATATGTGGTGACAGCATAAAGCTTAACTTAACCCTTTTATATCAGTCATAGTCCATCCTATTGCTTCTTTATAACTTTTTACTACATCTTTTAATTTAGCTATTTGATCATCTTTTAAATCTGAAGCAAAAATGATTGGACAGGTTCGTTTCTCTTCCAGAAATATTTAGGTTAATTCATGAGGTAAATGTTTTAATTCTAAATGTTGCCTATCACAAGCTAGAGCTCCTAATTGAACATCATCATTTTCTAAATTAATTTCTTCCAGATCTCCTTCTATATTTATGCTTTCACTTTCCTCTAAAGTTTCAGAATTGATTTGCCTATTTAATTCTTCTTGAATCACATCCTCTAACATATCTCCTTCATCCTCTAAAAAGTATATGGTATGTAAGGACATTTCTAACTCCTCAAACCTTTCTAGTTTGAAAATATTTAGTTGAGTATCCTCATTACTATATGCTAACTTCATTACTCCAGTTTTACAATTTATAACAGCCCCGGATGTTGCTAAAAATGGCCTTCCCTAAATTAAAGATGTATCACTATTTTTATGCTTAATTTGTTGGGAATCCAAAATTACAATATCAATAGGATATATAAAGTTTTTGAATTTAATTAAGACATCCTCTATTTTTCCTCTAGGGTATCTTATACTTCTATCAGCTAATTGAATAACCGTACTAGTAGGAGTTAAGCCTTCTAATCCAAAGGATGCAAATATATCACTTGACATAACATTTATACCTACACCTAAGTCTATTAAGGTTCTTTCTAGAATCGTATTTCCTATGGTACATGATATAATAGGGATTCCAGGATTAGATAACTTTTTGGGAATTTGTAGCAGAAATAGGGAACTACTTTGCTTAGCTAAAAAGACCTTTCTAAGAACCTTTCGCTCTCTTTTCTCAGTACACCAATCCTTTAGAAATTTAGCACAAGGTGGCATTTTTTACAATAGATCTAACAAAGGAATGTTAACTTGTACTTTTTCAAAAATTTCTCTGATTTTTTCTTATTTTTCAGGTATTGTTTGTTGTAATCTTTTAGGATAGGGTGCTAAAGATTATGATTTAAAATATTCTTTTTCTTTCAGTTGATTTGTTTGATCATTTTTAGTTTCATTAGCAGATTCAAATTGTTCTTCAATGATTTCTAGATTTTCAACTATTACATTTTCATTATCATTTTGATTTTTACTCTTATCGACCTTCATATTATTTTCATTTTGAGTTCTTGATAGTATATGAGTTCCAGATCTTAATGTTACACATACATCTTCCAGATTTTCGTTACTCTCATGATGTTTTTGTATATCATTTTCGTGATTATGATCTTCAATTGTTTTTAGTTTTAAAGTGCATTCTTTAAATTCTCTTGCATTAGTATTTTCTTTTGGCTGTGTATTTTGCAAATTACGCAGATCTATAACATTATAATTTCCATTGTCTTGTTGCATAACTTGTATTTTCATTGTATATTCGTCCAATGCTTTTAGTTTTCTTTCTAGATCATCTAATCTCATTGCATTCAATTTTTGATCAATTTTCATTATGGTTTTTTCAGTTTCGTAAATTATATCCATTTTAGGTTCTGAATATGCTTCCTTACAATTTCATTGGTTGATTTCTTGCTGCTGACACATAAAGTATTCTAGTTTGTCTAGGTTTTGCTCTATACTATGCTTCAGTTTGTCATACCTATCCCAAACTTCTATGTCTCTCAACATATTACACATTCTATATTGACCATTAGTTGGGTAAACTATAGGATTCTCATACTCAACTCTATTATATTGAGGATAATTCATTAGTTGTTCATGGGATTTAGCCATCTGCAAACGTCTCAGTTTCAAATAGTCAAAAATATCGTGACCTTTAGAATTGCAGAATTCACATATGCTAACTACAGGTTTCAGAAATTTTTGAGCATAAGTATATGCCATATTCTCAATTATAGAAGAAAACACACAACACTCTAGCTATTAAAACGAAACAGCTCTAACAGTTGTTGTTGTGTGGAAAGATCAAATAAACGTGGAGCATCTAGGGGTAGCGTGGAGAAGAGATCTGCGTGGAAGAGAGGATTGCGAGTGGAGAATTCGAAGAACAACAAATTTACATGGTTTCCCAACACGGGTACGTCCATGGGTGATCAATCTATCGTGATTCCTTATTGTATGGTTGCTGGTACAAAGAAGGGGGAGAACGAAATCAAGGGATGGTTTGGCATGGCATCCCTTGGACATGGATGACCCCTTACATATATAGGGGCAACAGTTGGTGATACACAAAAGACAAGTTTGCCCCTGTACAAATTATCAAAGAAATACAATCATATACAAAGACACATACATATACTTGATGGAAGACACGCACATCACAAATCTCCACCTTGTCTTTCATCAATCTTCACCACAAACAGGTGATCGATCACCAAGACCCAACTTGGGTCAGTAGCAGCAATAGACGTTGAGTAAGTCCAAGCAATGCTTGAACTTGCTTTTAACAACGCCCTTTGTAAACATATCAGCCAGATTGTCCTTTTTGTTGACCTTCATAATCTTTATTCTGTCTTCATTCCTAAGGAAGTGATACTTAACATCAATATGTTTAGTTCTATCATGAAAGACATTATCTTTGGAGAGACAAATAGCGCTAAGACTATCACAGAAGATATCAGCTTTATCAATGTGCCAACAAAAGTCTCCAAGTAAGCCTTTCAACCAAATCCCTTCCTTTGCAGCTTTTGTCATAGCCACATATTCAGCCTCAATTGTGGACAGAGATACCGTAGGCTGAAGAGTTGATTTCCAACTCACAATAGAACCTGCAAATGTAAAGACATAACTAGATAATGATCTCCTTCTGTCAACATCACCTACATAGTCTGAGTTTGTATAACCAGCCATAGTACAACCCTGATCTACTACATACATCAAGCCAACACTTGGAGTTCCTTTCAAATATTTGAATATCCTTTTAATGGCTTTCCAATGTTCCCTGCCCGGATTGGATATCAACCTACTAACAACACTCAAAGGATATGCCAGATCAGGCCTAGTGCATTCCATAGCATACATAAGACTTCCAACTGCCTGTGCATAAGGAACTCGCTACATATCAAGCTTTTCAAAATTAGTTTGTGGACACATTGCAGATGACAATTTGGCATTTCTGTCATAAGGCGTGCTAATGGCTTTACATGAAGCCATACCAAATCTGCTAAGGATCTTCTCAATATACTTCTGTTGATTCAAAAACAGCTTACTAAAATTTCTTTCACGCCTAATCTCCATTCCAAGAATTCTGCCAGCTGGACCAAGATCCTTCATATCAAATTCTGATTTTAATGTGTCCTTCAGCTCCTGTATCACTTCGATATTCTTCACAGCTATAAGAATATCATCAACATACAATAACAAATAAACATGTGTACTCTTATCAAGAGTTTTAGCATATACACATGAATCATAGTTGCTGCGTCTAAAACCAACTTTAACTATAAAGGCATCAAACCTTTTGTACCATTGGCGTGGTGACTATTTATGTTCATACAAGGACTTATTTAATTTGCACACCCAATCAGATTTACCTTTCACCACAAACCCTGTTGGTTGTTCCATCCAAATATTTTCTTCCAACTCACCATGCAAGAAGGTCGTCTTTACATCTAGTTGTTCCAATTCTAAATTCTATGCTGCAGCAATGGATAACAAAATTCTAATAGATGTATGATGTACAACAGGAGCAAATACCTCATTGAAGTCAACTCCTTCTCGCTGTGAATAACCTTTGGCGACTAATCTTGCCTTGTGCTGCACACCTGCGTTGCCTTGAGTCCCAATCTTCTTCTTATAGACCCATTTGCAACCAACAATATTTGTGTTCTTTGGACGTTTCACTAGTTCCCAAGTCTTGTTCTTATGGAGAGATTGGAGTTCCTCCTCCATAGTAGACATCCAAAGACCAACTTCTGAATCTTCCATTGCAGCTTCATATGTAAGTGGATCAACAGAATCCTCCACCTCAACTGCTACTTGTAAGGAAAAAGCAACCAAACTATCGTAGCCATTTCTAATCGGAGGTGTAACGTCTCTTCTAGGAAGATCTTTGCCAATGGTTCTTGGTGGTGGTTACTCCACCTCTTCCTCCTCAACTTCATTTTCCTGAGTTTCAGATGAGATTTCTCTAATTTCAACTTGATCAGTGATAAGCGGCTGCTGTGCGTCATCTATCTCCATCTGTTCAGAAATGGTGTGCTCAATTTCTGGTGTTTCACCTACTAGTTTATCTGTTGCTTGCAAAAGAGAATTCTCATCAAAAGTAGCATCACGGCTAGATATTACTTTGTGAGATTCAATATCATATATCCTGTATCCCTTTACACCAACACCATAGCCCACAAATATGCCTTTCTTGGCATGTGGTTCTAGCTTGCCATTGTTCACATGATAGTAGGCTGGACACCTGAAAATTCTGAGCTTTGAATAACTAGCAGATCTTTTCATTCATACCTCAAGAGGTATTTTCCCATCTAAGGCACTAGAAGGGGACCTATTCACCAGAAAGGAAGCTGTGTTAATAGCCTCTGCCCAAAACTTCTTGCTCAAACCTACATGAGACAGAATACAACGTGCCTTTTCTAGAAGTGTTCTATTCAATCTTTCAACCACTCCATTTTGCTGAGGGGTATACCTGATAGTGTTATGTCATGCAATGCCTTCATCTTTACAAAAGTTGTCAAATTCTTGAGAACAAAACTCAAGACCATTATCAGTTCTAAGATATTTTACCTTTCTGTCTGTTTGGTTTTCTACCTGCTTCTTCCAATGCTTGAAGCAAGAAAAAGCTTCACTTTTGTGTGTCAAAAAAAAAACCCAATTCATCCTTGAATGACAGTCAATGATAGAAAGAAAATATCTGGAACCTGCAATAGAAGGCTGACGTGAAGGCCCCCAACAATCAGCATGAATATAATCAAGAACTCCCTTGGAGCTATGCTGACTGCGTGCAAATGACACTCTTTTCTGTTTGCCAAAGACACAATGCTTGCACATGTCAATACAAGCAACCTTGTACCCATCAAACTTGCCTAGACTACTCAGTTTCTACATTCCTTTCTGCTCCAAATGACCCATCCTTGAGTGCCACATGACAGAAAAATCCTGCTGACCAGATATAGCTGATGTAGCTGCGCCAACAATTGGAGTGTCCTGCAAAATGTATAAGGGACCAGATTTGGTTCCCTTCATAACAACTAACGAGCCTTTCAGTATGCTGATCCTCCCCTCACCACCTGTATATCTATAACCCTTAGCATCAATGGCCATCAGTGAGATCAGACTTTTTCCAAGCTTTGGGACGTGCCAAACGTCCTCCAAAATTCTAACTGTGCCATCATGCAGTTTAAATTTTATAGTGCCCACACCAACTCTAGAACACACATCATCATTGGCCAAAGTCACTTGACCACCCTCCACCTGCTCGTAGGTGTCAAAATACTCCCTAGTAGGAGTCATATGATGTGAAGCTCCTGAGTCCATAATCCACTGATCATCAGAATAGGCACTGCAACAAATTGTAAGAGAAAAGTCATCACTTGACGCAGAACTAGTTTCTACCACAACAATCTTTCCTTTGTTCATAAGCTTGGGACAATGTGATTTCTAGTGTCCTTTCTCCTTACAGTAATGACAAGTATCCCTAGAGTACTTTCCCTTTGACTTGCTTCTACTTCTATTCTTCCCTCCACCTTGTCTCTAGCTTCTTCCCCTGTTCTCTTGTTGTTGAGCTGAGAGGCCAACACCACTTGCCTCGTTTCTACCATGCACCATGTGCCTGAGCTCCCTGGAATGAAGGCTGGATCTCACTTTTTCTAGTGTAATTGAATCTCTTCCAACTACACAATACTGAACAAAGTTTTCATAACTCAATGGGAGTGAACAAAGCAAGATAAGAGCTGCATCTTCATCTTCTATGATTACTCCAATATTCTTGAGTTCCATCAGAATAGCATTTAGCTGATCTAAATGCTGCTTAAGAGGTACACCTTCTATCATCTTTAAAGAGAACAGTCTTTACTTTAACAACAATTTGTTTGTTAAAGACTTAGTCATATACAATGACTCAAGTTTCTACCAAAGACCTAACGAGGTAGATTCATTAGCAACTTCTATTATAACTTCATCAGACAAACACAACAAGATGGTGGAGTGAGCTTTCTCCTCCTGCAATTCAAACTCTAGTGAATATCTGTTCAGAGTAGTTTCCTTATTTAAAGGAGCCCAAATACCTTGTTGCTTTAGAAGTGCTTTCATCTTAATTTGCCATAAGCTGAAGCTATTCTTACCATCAAACTTTTCTATCTTCAACCCCGAACTATCCATGTTTTCAAAACAACAAACAACTAGCAATACACACGAGATACAATGTGATTTCAACAAACACAATTAGACGACAAGGTACACAATAACAAGCAATATCTCAACAACAATATGCTATTGAAACTACTGATTTCAATGAAATGCAATCAACCACAAGCCAAGTACACTACTTAACACAAAATAGTAGCAAATACTAGCACAAACCAAGCACAAAACCACAATCACAAAATGCCCAAAATTTGACAATCAAAGAGTCACTCGTCTAGAAAACTACTGTACCCTAGCCAGACGCCTCCTGATGTATCTCTCTGAATATGAAACTTTTGACCACGAAATTTAAAAAAAAGGAATTTCAGGAAGATTACTACACGTCCTCAAAATTTGAGACGCAACGGAGCACGGACGAGGAAGGCGCATGACTTGGCGTCGGAGTGTGCAGACTGGTGCCGGCGACGACGGTAGTTACGGCAATGCGGGATATCCTTGCGGAAATGGCTTGAACCTTGATCAATCTCTTCGAAATTTTAAAGGAAGGAAGTTGAGTAAGCTTACTACATGTCCTAAACATTTGAGATGCAACGGAGCATGGAGGATGAAGGCGCACAACTTGGTGTCAGAGTGTGCAGACTGGCGCTTGCGACGACGGCAGTTACAACATTGGAGAGATCCCTTGCGGAAATGGCTTGAACCTTGATGAAACTCTTCGAAACTTCAGATGCAAACCCAGAGATGTCCAACTTGGCTTTGATACCAATTGTTGTGTGGAAAGATCAAACAAACGTGGAGCATCTAGGGGTGGCGTAGAGAAGAGATCTTCGTGGAAGAGAGGATTGCGAGTGGAGAATTCGAAGAACAACAAATTTATGTGGTTCCCCAACACAGGTACGTCCACGGGTGATCAATCTATCGTGATTCCTTGCTGTATGGTTGCTGGTACAAAGAAGGGAGAGAACGAAATCAAGGGATGGTTTGGCATGGCATCCCATGGACATGGATGACCCCTTACATATATAGAGGCAACGGTTGGTGATACACAAAAGACAAGTTTGCCCCTGTACAAATTACCAAAGAAATACAACCATATACAAAGACACATACATATACTTGATGGAAGACACACGCATCACAGTTGCTTATATGAATTCCCCGGCAACGGTGCTAGAAAACTTGTTTGGATCTCCAGCACGGCACCAGAAAACTTGTTTGGATCTCTAGCAATGTGCTAGAAAAACTTTGATTTGTTAACTTCTATTTTTACTTAGTTAAGTTATCTTTATGCCTATATCACTGAATTCCTTTTTGGAAGTTGTTTGGTTTTTCCCAGCACTACACTAGAAAAACTTGGATTTGTTACTTCTGTTTTTACTTAGTTAATTTATCTTTATGCCTATTCTCTCTTTTAGAAGTAAACAAACAACCTTTAATACAATTTAGATATTAATTCCATTTTGTACTTTAACTGCAAGTGCACAATGTCTATTGTATCAGTGTGCAAGTACAGGTCGATCCCACAAGGAATTGCTGAAGAACTTGAGAACTGTTCGTTTGTTAACAATTAAATTTATATATTTAATAAGCTCTCCGTTGACTTAAGCTAACTCCACGAGCCTGCCTTTTCTTTTTAATACTGCTATTTACAGAGGAATTCAGCCAACCATTGGGCGATTCCACAGATTGTAAATAACATCAATTAAGCTCTTTAATGTTAGTTAACATTGGATTTATCATTAAGCAATACTAACATTTAGATAATTCAAACAGTAAACATTAAAATCTTTAAATCTTTTGAACGAACCAATTTTAGTCAACTGTAAAACTAAAATAAACATAAAACAATCACAACACTGACAAAGATAACATTAATCACGATACAACACAAACAATACAACACTCAAATACAACATACAAACATAGATAAATTGTTTTTGGTATTTTCATTTTAATATGAACATGGAAATGGCAAAAGGTGAAATGTAAAGTAATCTCACTTGACAATAAATACTTCCAACACTACTTGCAATGCTATTACACCACTGAAAATTAAACCACTTACAATCCTATCTCCTCTCCCTATAGAATCACGAGTCCAGAATTGTAAGATGATCTCCTCTTCAGTATACAGGCATCAACCCAAAGCTAAGGCTAAAAGCTTTACAATCTCCTATAATATGAGTCCGCACTTGGTGAAAATGGCTTCCCTTCCCGCGACGTGATCACTCATCACAGTGGTTGTCAGGCACTGTGTTTGGCTCAGAATCGACTTGACATCAGGCAAGTATCCTCACAGACCTCTGATGGTTGGTGATTATGGTGGTGATGATGATGGTTGGTGTGGAACTTCAGAGAATTGTGACGCTGATCCTCCTCTGCACACACTGTCCGCCCATCGATCACACACGCACACTTTACTTCTTTTTCTTCTTTTCTTTTATATTTCTTCAGTAGTAACTACTTTTGCTTGAATAGTCGGTTGGATTTCCTTCATTCATATCAACGGCGATGCTTTCTTCTCCTGTGCGATACGTGCAAACGTGGTTTTTTTCTCTTCCAACTATCTATTCCTGCAACCGCTACAGTGGCATATTAGAAAATATAAAGAAATAAGCTGCTAACATAACGCGTTACCTTAGTGTATATTCATGTAACTCAACGCGTACAGTTATGCTAACTTAACGAGTTAAACATGTGCATCTCACATGATATACTAAAGCATTTAAATTCAACACGTGCATAAATTTAACTATCCGATGCTTAGGTGCATTTCGAATACTTAAAACCTTAACTATCTGATGTTCAGATGCATTTCGAATAGTTAGAGATAACTCACCGAAAATCCACTTAAGTCAATTTCCTAGAACATGACACGTGTCCTCAGCTATTTTATAAATAGAAAGAGATTTTGGAGAGTTACAAGGATAACTATCCTATGCCCAGCTGCAATTTCGAATAGTTAGAAGAAAAAAAGAAGAAAGGGTGATCGATGGACGGCCAGTGTATATAGAGGAGGAGCACCGAGCTTTCTACAGACAGTATCGGCGATTCTCCGAAGTATCACACCAACCATCGTTATCACCACCATAATCACCAATCATCGGAGGTTTGTGAGGATACTTGCCTGATGTCGGGTCGATTCCGAGCCAAACACAGTGTTTGACAACCATTGTGAGGAGTGATCGCGTCGTGGGAAGGGAAGACATTTTCACCAAGCGTCGACTCATATTTCAGGAGATCGTAAAGCTTTTAGCCTTGGCTTCGGGTTGATGCCTGTATGCTGAAGAGGAGATCATCTTGCAATTCTGGACTCGCGATTTTATAGGGAGAGGAGACAGAATTGTAAGTGGTTTAATTTTCATTGGTGTAATCGCGTTGCAAGTAGTGTTAGAAGTATTTACTATCAAGTGAGATTACTTTACATTTCACCTTTCGCCCATTTCCATGTTCACATCAAAACAAAAATACCAAAAACAATTTATCTTTGTTTGTATGTTGTATTTGAGTGTTGTATTGTTTGTGTTGTATCGTGATTAATGCTATCTATATCAGTTTTATAATTGTTTTATGTTAGTTTTAATTTTACAGTTTACTGAAATTGGTTCGTACAAAAAACTTAAAGATTTAAATGGTGACTGTTTGAATCATCTGAATGTTAGTATTGCTTAATGATAAATCCAATGTTAACTAGCATTAAAAAGCTTAATTGATGTTATTTACAATATATGGAATCGCCCAATGGTTGGCCGAATTCCTTTGTAAATAGTAGTATTATAAAGAAGAGACAAGCTCGTGAAGTTAACTTAAGTCCACGAGGATAGTCCGTTGAGTTAGCCATAACTCAACGAACTTAGTCCGTTGAGTTAACTGTAACTCAACGAAGTGCTTATGGAATATAAATTTGAATTGTTCACAATCAAACATTTCTTAAATTCGTTAGCAATTCCCTATGGGAACGACCTGTACTTGCAGACTGATACAATAGACACTGTGCACTTGCAGTTAAAGTACAAATTGGAATTAATATCTAAATTGTATTAAAGGTTGTTTGTTTACTTCTAAAAGAAAGAATAGGCATAAAGATAAATTAACTAAGTAAAAATAGAAGTAACAAATCCAAGTTTTTCTAGTGTAGTGCTGGGAAAACCCAAACAAATGGTATTTCCTATGGTGCATGATATAACAGGGATTCTAGGATCAGATAACTTTTTAAGAATTTGTGGCAAAAATAGGGAACTACTTTGCTCAGCTAAAAGACCTTTCTAAGAACTTTTCGCTCTCTTTTCTTAGTACACCAATCCTTTAGAAATTTAGCACAAGGTAGCATTTTCTGCAATAGATTTAACAAAGGAATGTTAACTTGTACTTTTTCAAAAATTTCTCTGATTTTTTCTTGTTTTTCAGGTATTGTTTGTTGTAATCTTTCAAGATAGGGTGCTAAAGATTTTGATTTCAAAGACTCTTTTTCTTTCAGTTGATTTGTTTGATCATTTTTAGCTTCATTCGCAAATTCAGATTGTTCTTCAGTGATTTCTAGACTTTTAGCTATTACATTTTCATTATCATTTTGATTTTTACTCTTATCCACCTTCATATCATTTTCATTTTGAGTTCTTGGTGGTATATCAATTCCAAATCTTAATGTTACACATACATCTTCCAGATTTTTGTTATTCTCATGATGTTTTTGCATATCATTTTCGTGATTATGATCTTCAATTGTTTTTAGTTTTAAAGTGCATTCTTCAAATTCTCTTGCATTAGTATTTTCTGTTTGCTGTATATTTTACAAATTATGTAGGTTTATAACATTATAATTTTCATTGTCTTGTTGCCTAACTTGTATTTTCATTGTATATTCGTCTAATGCTTTTAATTTTGTTTCCAGATCATCTAATTTCATTGCATTCAATTTTTGATCAATTTTCATTATGGTTTTTTTAGTTTCGTAAATTATATCCTTTTTAGGTTCTGAATATGCTTCCTTATAGTTTAATTGGTTGACTTCTTATTGTTGACACATAAAGTATTCTTGTTTGTCCAAATTTTGCTCTATACTATGCTCTAGTCTGTCATACCTATCCCAAACTTTAGTGTCTCTCAACATATTACACATTCTATACTGACCATCAGTTCGGTAAACTATAGGATTCTCATATTTGGCTCTATTATATTGAGGATAATTCATTTGTTATTCATAGGATCTAACCATCTATAAATGTCTCAATTTCAAATAGTTAGAAATGTCGTGTCCTTTAGAATTGCAGAATTCACATATGCTAATTACAGGTTTCAGAAATCTTTGAGCATAAGCATATGCCATATTCTCAATTACAAAAGAAAACACACAACTCTAGCTATTAAAACAAAACAGCTCTAACAGTTGCTTATATCTATTCAATTTAATTCAATTCAATTCAATTCAATTCCCTGGAGACGGCACCATAAAATTTGTTTGCGTTTTCCCAGCACTACACTAGAAAAACTTGGATTTGTTACTTTTTTTTTTACTTAGTTAATTTATCTTTATGCCTATTCTCTCTTTTAGAAGTAAACAAACAACCTTTAATACAATTTAGATATTAATTCCAATTTGTACTTTAACTGCAAGTGCATAGTGTATATTGTATCAATGTGCAAGTACAGGTCGATCCCATAGGGAATTGTTGAAGAACTTGAGAACTGTTCGTTTGTTAACAATCAAATTTATATATTCAATAAGCTCTCCGTTGACTTATAGTTAACTCAACGGACTAAGTTCGTTGAGTTATGGATAACTCAATGGAGTAACCTCGTGGACTTAAGTTAACTCTACAAGACTATCTTTTCTTTTTAATACTGCTATTTATAGAGGAATTCGGCCAACCATTGGGCGATTCCACAGATTGTAAATAATATCAATTAAGCTCTTTAATGTTAGTTAACATTGGATTTATCATTAAGCAATACTAGCATTCAGATAATTCAAATAGTATCCATTAAAATCTTTAAGTCTTTTGAACGAACCAATTTCATTAAACTGTAAAACTAAAATAAACATAAAACAATCACAACACTGACAAAGATAACATTAATCACGATACAACACAAACAATACAACACTCAAATACAACATACAAACATAGATAAATTATTTTTGGTATTTTTGTTTTAATATGAACATGGAAATGGGCGAAAGGTGAAATGTACAGTAATCTCACTTGACAGTAAATACTTCCGACACTACTTGCAACGCGATTACACCATTGAAAATTAAACAACTTACAATCCTGTCTCCTCTCCCTATAGAATCGTGAGTCCAGAATTGTAAGATAATCACCTCTTTAGCATATAGGCATCAACCCGAAGCCAAGGCTAAAAGCTTTACAATCTCCTAAAATATGAGTTGGCGCTTGGTGAAAATGGCTTCCCTTCTCGCGACGCGATCACTCATCACAGTGGTTGTCAAACACTGTGTTTGGCTCGGAATCGACCCGACATTAGGCAAGTATCCTCATAGACCTCTGATGGTTGGTGATTATGGTGGTGATGATGATGGTTGGTGTCGAACTTCAGAGAATTGCGACGTCGATCCTCCTCTGCACACACTATTTGCCCATCGATCACACACGCACACTTTACTTCTTTTTCTTCTTTTCTTTTATATTTCTTCAGTAGTAACTACTTCTGCTTGAATGGTCGGTTGGATTTCCTTCATTCATATCAACGACGATGCTTTCTTCTCCTACGCGATATGTGCAAACGTGGTTTTTTTCACTTCCAATTGTCTGTTCCTGCAACCACTATAGTGGCATATTAGAAAATATAAAGAAATACGCTGCTAACATAACGCATTACCTTAGTGTATATTCATCTAACTCAATGCGTACGGTTATGCTAACTTAACGAGTTAAACATGTGCATCTCACGTGATATACTAAAGCATTTAAATTCAACACATGCATAAATTTAACTATCCGATGCTTAGGTGCATTTCGGATACTTAAAAACTTAACTATCCGATGCTCAGATGCATTTCGGATAGTTAGAGATAACTCACCGAAAATCCACTTAAGTCAATTTCCCAGAACATGACACGTGTCCTCAGCTATTTTATAAATAAAAAGAGATTTCGGAGAGTTACAGGGATAACTATCCTATGCCCAGCTACAATTTCGAATAGTTAGAGATAACTCACCGAAAGTTCACTTAAGTCATTCATTATGGTTTCGACACGTGTACTTCAGGAAATAATAAAATATTCTCTCAAAACATAACTGTTCGGTAATTTAAACACAACTACTCGATAAATGTTCGGTCAGTTAAACATAATTGTTCGAATATGTTCGGTATGTTAAACATAACTGTCCAAAATATCAGAAAATTCAGATACTTAAGAATTTCACAGCCTACAACTTACCAACAGTTCAGAAATGTACTAAATTAACATTAATTCCCCCAAATTAAGCAGATTCTTCAATTAAAGCATATAACAATGCAATTATAACATAATGGCTTAATTCTTATATGATAAGCTAAATATTATGCAATTAACCATTATTTAACCGTTAATAATATGCACTTTTTCATTCTAAATAGAAGTAAACAAACAACCTTTCACACAAATTAGATATTAATTCCAATTTGTATTTTAACTACAAGTGCACATTGTCTATTGTATTAGTGTGCAAGTACAGGTCAATCCCACAAGGAATTACTTAAGAATTGCGAACTGTTCTGTTTTTAACAATCAAATTTATATATTCAATAAGCTCTCCGTTGAGTTATAGTTAACTCAACAAACAAAGTTCATGGAATTATGGCTAACTCAACAGACTAACCTCGTGGACTTAAGTTAACTCCACGAGCCTGCCTTTCCTATTTAATACTGCTATTTACAGAGGAATTCGGCCAACCATTGGGCGGTTCCACAGATTGTAAATAACATCAATTAAGCTCTTTAATGTTAGTAAACACTAGATTTATCATTAGGCAATACTAACATTCAGATAATTCAAACAATAACCATTAAAATCTTTAAGTCTTTTGAACAAACCAATTTCAGTAAATTGTAAAACTAAAACAAACATAAAACAATCACAACACTGACAAAGATAACATTAATCACGATACAAAACAAACAATACAACACTCAAATACAAAATATAAACACAGATAAATTGTTTTTGGTATTTTTGTTTTGATATGAGCATGGAAATGGGCGAAAGGTGAAATGTAAAGTAATCTTAGTCAACAGTAAATACTTTCGTTACTACATGCGACGCAATTACACCACTGAAAATTAAACCACTTACAATACTATCTCCTCTCCCTGTAGAATCGCGAGTCCATAATTGCAAGATGATCTCCTCTTCAGCATACAAGCATCAACC
Organism: Cymodocea nodosa; assembly: GCA_036874045.1. NCBI lineage: Eukaryota > Viridiplantae > Streptophyta > Magnoliopsida > Alismatales > Cymodoceaceae > Cymodocea > Cymodocea nodosa. The sequence goes on along the minus strand of JAZBRI010000003.1, from coordinate 15,704,638 downwards.
CGAAGCCAAGGCTAGAAGCTTTACGATCTCCTGAGATATGAGTCGGCGCTTGGTGAAAATGGCTTCCCATCCCGCAATGCGATCACTCCTCACAGTGGTTGTCAAGCATTGTGTTTGGCTCGGAATCGACCCGACATCAGGAAAGTATCCTCACAAACCTCTGATGGTTAGTGATTATGGTGGTGGTTATGGTGGTGGTGGTGATGGTTGGTGTGGTACTTTAGAGAATTGCCGACACTGCTTGTAGAAAGCTCAGTGATCCTCCTCTACACACACTGGCCACACCCATCGGCCACACACACTTCTTTTTCTTCTTTCCTTTTATATTTCTTCAGTGGTAACTGCTTCTACTTGAATGGTCTATTGAATTTCCTTCATTCATATCAACGACGATGATTTCAAGAGGTTCTTTCAAATTACAGAAGATAATTTGAAGACTGTAATCTAGCTATTGCAAGCCTTGTTTCCTTTAACGAACATGATTCAATCATTGATGCTACTTTTGATACCACTTTCTAATTTCAAAATAGCATAATTGATCCTTTACTGATTACCAACTATTTAGCTTCTTAAAAATTTCTCTTCACGAGATTCTACTTTTTCTAACAATACTTGTTTCTAACTGTTGCAAATTTTTCTCTCCTTGAGTATCAAGATTTTAGGCACGATTTTCACTCAATCTATGTGAGCATTTTCTACTAATTTATGGTGCCTCTTGCAATACCAAATAGTTGCTCTCATAATAGATTTTCAAATTTTCCAGCCTTCTCTAATTGATCATTAGAAATAGATTTTGGTACCCATACTTTCTTGGGTCCATAAGAGTTAGTCCTGATAATATTTAATTTATTACCTTTTGGCAGCCACATTGATCCAAATCTTCTTTTAATGGCAAACACTATTATACCATCTCTATAAGATCGGATAACACCACCACAATAGGGTATTTCCTGTGGAGTAGCATATCCTAGGCCAAGTCTACTTGAACTGTATCTTTGAGAACCAATGATTTGATCTAATCCTTTCTGTCCATTGGTAAACTTATGCACAGTATTTTTCAGATCAGTAATTTTAGATTTCAACTTTTCATTTTCATTTATTAATTCATCATTATTGCATTTTCTATTTTCAACATGCAAATTTTCAAGTTCAATATATGATTCTTCTAAACATGTAGTTAAATGCTTAATTTCCTTTTATAATTTTTGCATTTAACATATAAACTATCAATAGTAGACAAAAGAATATTTGCATCTAGATTATCATTGTCTACATCAGAATCACTTTAAGATGAAGTGGAACATACCTCTTGTGCTGTATAGCACATGTTTACTGGTACCTCTTCATCTAAACTGGATGAGCTACTTGTTAGGTATTTAATTTTGATGATATATGCTTTATTAACGTATTTAAATAAGTCTACATAATATTCTTTAAGTATAATAGTTAACAGATTATTGGAAAGTTTCATTTTTATGTCGGATAAGTTAAAGATTTCTGAAGAGTTAGATTTGCAATAGTTAAACTTTCAGATAGTTAACGTTTCGTTTTTGTCGAATACTTTATGTTAAAAACTCGTATAGTTAAGTTATCTGCACGTGTGTTTTTAATGTTTTAAGTTGTCACGTGTTTTCCATGTGCGTTCGGTAATGAAAAATCGAATGGTTAGATAACTATTCGAGTTTTTATACGCATCGATAGATAACTGTTCGAGTTTTATAAAAGGACTAATGAACAGATAAGTTTCTTTGTTTAGTCACGTGTTTTGCAGGTGCAAAAACTCGAAGAGTTAAAGGATAAGTGTTTGAGTTTTTATAGGACTTAAAGGATAAATGTTCGACTAAATCGAAGACTTAGAAGATATTCTACAAGACTCTAGGAAGATAAAGTTTTGATGTATCTACGAGTGGAGATCATGGAAACTCAAAATGTTAGTGAAGAAAGTGAAAATTTAAATAGAAAGTAATTTGCATTAAAGAGAAAATTAGTACATGGATTATGGATTGTGAATCAAGTGGATGAACATGCTGAACGTGAAAGACAACAGAGTTTGACTACTAATAGAGAGTACGAGCTACATTACAATAGAGGATCCCAATCTCAAAAACCAAGTCTGAATATTCAATCTGGATCCCTAACTGAAAAGTTAAGTTTGAATATTCATATTCTGAGAAGTTCTCCAACATCAGAAGAAGTTCAAAATTCCAAGCAATTTTAGAAAAGGAGCGGCAAATGTAAAAAGTCTAGAAATTCGACAACTAGAGAAGAAGAGATACAAAAGCTGAGCAAAGAGAAAGAAAAGAGCTGTGTGCATAAAGATCAGGTTTTATACAATTCAAAATTAGTTTTGAAAAAGAGCTTTGTTTTCCGATTTGAATTGTATATCAAAAATTACTATATCAAAACCGTCAAGAAGGGAATTGAGTTGAAAAGATATTGTAAACTCTGTCTTGAAATAAAAGAATAGAATTTCATTTTACGAGTGTTTTGTGCTCTTGTTTTATCCGCTAGTATTTAATTACTAAAGACACAATTCACCCCCTCTCTTGTGATACAGACGATCCTACAATTGGTATCAGAACTTTTAAACTGTTTAAAGCATCCGAAAAGCCTTCATTTCTCTATTTAGGAATCGATTTTTCCTGTCATTTACTTCAGATCATCTGTTTAAAATGGATAATTCTGAAATATTAGTTATGACTGAAGGACAGACCACTAATCATCCTCCTATGTTCGAAGGTAGCAATTATGGCTATTAGAAATATAGGATGAAAGTATTCTTTCAGTCAATCGATTTCAAATTATGGCATATAATTAGCAATCCTATAGTGTTAGTTACGACTCCATATGATACTTGAACTTTTGATGAAAAGGAGTGAATGACACTGAATGCTAAAGGTTTAAACATCTTGTTTTGTGCTTTATCTCATGATCAATTTAATAAAGTTTTTGTATATCAAACTGCATTTGAGATATGGCATGCATTAGAAGTTGCCAACGAAGGTACTAATCAGGTCAAGGAAACTAAGATTAATATGTTAGTACATAAATATGAGCTTTTTAAAATGCACGAAAATGAATGTATCTCTGACATGTTTTCTCGTTTTCTTGAGATTGTAAATTCATTAAAATCTTTAGGCAAGAAATTCGAGGAAAAGGACTTGGTAAGAAAGATCCTTAGATCTTTAACTAAAATTTGGGCTCAAAAGACAACATCTATTGAAGAGTTCAAAGACTTAAATACATATACTCTCGATGATCTCATAGGAAATCTGACAGCCTATGAAGTACAACATTTAGATCTAAAAGGGAAAAATCCTAGAAGGGATTTGGCTTTTGAGGCTGATAAAGTCTCAGAAGTCACTAGTGATTCTAACGATGATTTACTGTTGTTGACCAGAAAATTTAGAAATCTGTTAAAGAAACATAGGAACTTCAGGTCAGCAAAGACATCTAGAGATATGGAGAAGAAGTCATTCACGAAAGACAAAAGTATATGCTACAAGTGCAACAGGCCGGGTCACTTTCAAACTGATTGTCCTCTCAACAAAGATAAGAAGAATTCGAGGTGGAATTTCAGGAATAAGAAATTCAGAAAGAGAATGGCGCTTAAAGTGACATGGGATGACTCTTCAGCTTCACAAAGTGAAGAAACAAAGGATTCAACATTAGACAACGAATCCTCATCAACATCAAATTCAGAAGAAAGTCTAGCAAATGTATGCTTTATGGCAAAATCCAGTGAGGTATCCTCTGATCAAAATGCTAATTTTGATAGTTTTGATGGATTACTTGTTGAATACAATAGACTGGCCAGAAAATATAAGAAAGTCAAAATAGAAAGAAAGGACACTAGGAAAATGCTAGATGAATCTAAAAATAAGATTGATTTTCTGAACCCTACGTTGAATAAATTTAAAGAAGAAAATCAAAGGCATGCACAGGAAATTTTAAAGTTCACTACTATAGAAAGAAAATTGCATGCTGATTGTGAAAATTTAATTGCTGATAAGAAGAAAATGATTTGTGAAATTGAAAAACTGGAACTGACTATTAATGATTTAAATTCAGAAATTGATGTGTTAAAGATTAATGTCTGCGATCAAAAGGCTATATTAAGTAAATGGAATAATAGTCAAACTTTAACAAATGAACTTAGTAGTAAAATATCAAATGTAGAAAAACATGGTATTGGTTTACACGATGCATCTTCTGAAAATTATATATTGCATGATGGTACTACTAAAAATAATGTCTTTATTTCGAGTACTAAGAATAGTAAGAGAAAAACTATTCCGTGTGTGATTAAAAAGGGAGAAAAATATATGCAAGTTGATAAAATGCAACATACAGATGATAGCACACGATGCAAGAATTTCAAAAGAAATTTTTAGAAAAATCAAGCTAAGACATTTGAAAATTTTAATATTCTTAATCAATTTTCTTCATATTTAAATAATATCGAATATTGGAAATCAAATAATGTGAAAAATGAAAATTTCAACTCTAGTTTACATGGAGATAAATGTTCTGATAATTATAACACTAAGAGAAAGAAACGTAAAAATAATTATCAGAAAATAGATAAGTTGAAGTCTAAAAATATGGATTATTTTGATATGACTCTCTCTAAAATTCTTGGACCCACTCAAAAATGGGTTCCAAGAGATAAAATCTCTTTTTGACTATTTTGTAGGTACACAAATCAAAATGGATAATGGACAGTGGAGCATCTAGCCACATGACTGGAGATATACGATTACTTACAAAATAACAAAGATTAAGAATGGACAAGTTACCTTTGGAAATAAAAGCAAAACAAATATCCTTGGGTCTGGCAAGGTTCAGGTAACTGGAAATGTTTTATAAATGATGTCTTATTAGTGGAAAACTTAGGTTTTAATTTATTGAGTGTTCCTATTTTAATGAAGATTTACAGAGTAAATTTTGAAAAAGATTCCTGTAAAATTATGGACATGTCTACAAATGAAATTTTATTCACTACATACAAGAAAGGATCTATTTGTATTCTAAATTTGCCTTCTAATATTATTAAAGACAATGCTTGCTTAATTGCAAAATTGGATGAAGTCATTTTATGGCATAGAAGGCTAGGACACTCAAACTTAAAATTATTACAAAAGCTGTCTAAAAAGAATCTAGTTAGAGGTTTACCTAGTATTAAGTACTCGAAAGAGTTTATGTGTGATGCATGTCAACTAGGTAAATTACATAAAACATCCTTTAAAAGCTTAAATGAAATAACAAGCAAAAGAGTATTAGAACTAGTGCATATGGATTTATTTGGACCTACTAGAACAACCAGTCTAGGAGGTAAACATTATGCTTTTTTGGTAGTTGATGACTATTCTAGATTTACTTGGGTCTATTTTCTAGCTAATAAAACTGAAGTTTTTGAAATATTTAAGATATTCTGTAATAAAGTTCAGAATGAGCAAAATGTTAAAATTCAAAAACTTAGGAGTGATCATGGTACAGAATTTGATAATGATCAAATGGACACCTTTTGTGAAGAATTAGGCATAGATCATGGGTACTTATTTCCAAGAGCTCCTTCACAAAATGGGATAGTAGAACGTAAAAATAGATCACTTTAGGAAATGTCCAGAACCATGTTAAATGAGAATAAGTTACCCCTATTTCTCTAGGCAGAAGTAGTTCATACAGCATGCTATGTTATAAATAGAGTACATCTAAGACCAATTTTAGATAAAACTCCTTATGAGATATGGTATAACAGGGTTCCCAAAATAAGTTATTTAAAACCCTTTGGCTGTAAGTGTTTTATTTTAAACACTAAGGAACGAAGAGACAAATTTAAAGCCAAATCAGATGAAGGGATTTTTGTTGGTTATTCCATTAGAAGTAAAGCATATAGAGTTTATAATAAATCAACAAAAACCATTCAGGAAACCTTGCATGTGAAATTTCATGAAAATTCTCATTTGGATTTAAGACATGCTGAAAACCTTCATTCAGAAATTCTCCCAGAAATAATACCAAATGATGTTGACAGAGAAATTGATAGATTATCTGATGAAATAAGAAATCTAAGTTTGAATGATGAAAATTTAGAAGAAAATAATGTCATACCTATAGAAAATGTGGAACAACATAGAAATTAGCGTTATGCTTCATCTCATCCAATTGATTAGATAATAGGCGATCCTAATCAAGGAGTTAGGACTAGGTCATCAGTAGTCAACATTTGTGGTGCTTATTCATTTGTTTCTTTACTAGAACCTAAGAAAATTGAAGATGCCTTAGAAGATGAATTTTGGTATTTAGCTATGCAAGATGAGCTAAATCAATTTATAAGAAATGAGGTATGGGATCTAGTTCCACCACCTGAAAATCAGTCCACAATAGGAACAAGGTGGGTATTTAGAAACAAAGTAGATCAAGATGGACATATAGTTAAAAATAAAGCTAGATTAGTTGCTTAGGGTTACAAGCAAGAGGAAGGAATTGACTATGATGAAACATTTGCTCCTATTGCTAGACTAGAATCAATCCAAATTTCTTAGCTTATGCTTGTTATATGGATTTCAAATTATATCAAATAGATGTTAAGACTACTTTTTTAAATGGATATATAAAAGAAGAAGTGTATGTAAAACAACCTCTAGGTTTTGAAGATTCAAAACATCCTGAGTATGTTTACAAGCTTAAGAAGGCACTATATGGCCTTAAACAAGCTCCTAGGTCTTGGTATGAAAGATTATCTAAATTTCTTATGGAAAAAGGGTATTCTATGGGAAAGGCAGATCACACTCTTTTTATCAAGAAGATCGAAAAAGATATATTAGTAGTTCAAATCTATGTAGATGACATCATATTTGGAGCAACAAATGATAAATTAGTCGAGTCCTTTTCGAAAAACATGACTAATCAATTTGAAATGAGTATGATGGGTGAACTATCATTTTTCCTAGGCTTACAAATTAAGCAATTATACCAGGGTACTTTTATTTCACAAGAAAAATATACTCAAAATTTATTAAAGAGGTTTGGTTTAGACAACACTAAAACAAAGAATACACCAATGAGTACTATCACCAAGTTGGATAAAGATGACTCTAGAAAAACTGTAGATGTAAAACAATATAGAAGTATGATTGGTTCATTACTCTATTTAACAGCTAGCCGACCAGATATTATGTTTAGTGTGTGTACTTGTGCTAGATATCAATCAAATCCTAAGGAATCATGCCTACTTGCTGTTAAACGAATTTTTAAATATCTATTAGGAACCATCAATTTCGGACTGTTTTACTTTAAACACAGTTCTTTAAACTTAGTAGGTTATAGTGATGCTGATTTCGCAGGATGTAAGTCTGAAAGAAAAAGCACCAATGACACTTGTCAATTGTTAGGTAATTCTTTAGTGTCATGATTTAGCAAAAAGCAAAATTGTGTAGCATTATCTACAACTGAAGCTGAATATATAACTGCTGCACTTTGCTGTGCTCAAATCCTGTGGATTAGACAAACCTTAAAAGATTTTAATTTAGACTATGAACCAACTAAGATTTTCTATGATAGTAGTTCTGTAATAAGTTTATCTAAAAATCCTGTCTTACATTCACGAGCAAAACATATAGAAGTTCGACATCATTTTCTAAGGGATAATGTTATAAAAGGAAAAATAGTATTAAATTTTGTTCCTACCACAGAACAATTAGCAAATCTATTTACAAAACCCTTAGATGAAAATACATTCTCAAAATTACGATTAGAACTTGGTATCTATAGGTTATCTGATATTTAATGGTCCTGTTCATTGTATTTTGGTTTGTTATAAGGTAGTTTTAGAATTTAATGTCTTTATTATTATTAAAAAAAATTAAAACAAAATATCTATTTTCAAATTATAGTTTTATGGTAGTTAAGAATTTATGAAATTCTGATTTTTATTGAAGTAAATTTATTTAAGAAAAATTCAGAAAAGATTACTTAAGGAAAAGTTAAATTGATTCAATGTGAGTGCCAACTATATTTTTGTTACTTATGTATATGCTATTACAGAGATTTTAACAGGAAAATATATAGAAAGTATGTACTTTTTATTAAAGGAATGTTATTAACATTCTGTTAGAAAAATTAAGTCTTGCGGTTGCCTCTAATTTAATTTACTGTCTTGTTTTATTTTTGTTTATTTTTTGTTTGTAATTACTTGAGTAATTAATTCTGTTGGGGGATCTCAAACCCTAGTCACTTAAACCAATTGGTTTGAGATGTGCTGACTGAAAACTCATTTTGCAAGTAATTCAGATTATATTTAAAATAAATAAAAAATACCTGTTCTCACTTGTCATTAAGTAACTAGTTATCTTTCCTCTAAGTAAGGGATTGTGATCAAGTAAAAAGATAATATTGTGGGAGGTAATACATAAAATATATATATGAATATAAAAAAAAAAAGAAGAGAGAGGGGCAATGCACTCAAGCTTAATTTATCTTTCAAGGTGTTATAACAATCCCGCCATAATCTGTGCATATAATCCTTATTACTTTTTTTGTTATCATCTACTCTTTACACATAATGTATGATATTTATTGTCTTAAGTTGTGTATTCATTATTGAATTCTTTTAAGTTTCTAAAGGTATATCTCTATGAATTATCTTTTGTAAACTGAATAAGTTAAAAGCCAGAAAGTCTAAATTGTTAACTCTACTACTTATTTCTATATTTCATTCAAATTAAAAAAAGAAGAAAAAAAAGAAGGAGAGACTCAAATCTATTTAAGGCTTAGCATCCTCTTTAAGTAAGCTATTTGACCTTTTAAAGCCAAATCTACTAAGGGCTTGGCAACCCAGATTAAGTACGTCATAGATTCTTTACACTACATTTATGTAGGGAGAGCAATTTCTTGTATAATAATTCATCTCTTATGAACTATTATATGTTTTCATGAAAGAATCTGCATAATTTCAGGAAATACACTTTAATTAAGTACATTTCTAAACTATCGATGACTTGCAGGTATTTTAATTCTTAAGTATCTGAATTTTCTATTATTTTGGCAAGTTATATTCCAAGTATCGAACAATTATGTTTTAAAATGTTCAATAGACTTTTATTATTTCCTGAAGTACACGTGTCGAAACCATAATGCATGACTTAAGTGGATTTTCAGTAAGTTATCTGTAACTCTCCGAAATGCACCTGAGCATCGGATAGTTAGGTTTATAAGTCTTCGAAACTTTTTGAACACTTTAAGTTCAAATTGTGCACGTGTTAAATTTCACTGCTTTATAATGTCTCAATTGAAAATCGAACAGTTATGTTTAACTCTTCGACTTTTCACACCTATTCCTTCGAGAAACTCAAACAGTTATCATAAGTCTTCGAGTTTTCTCACTTTTTCACTTTGCCTGAAGTTATTTTCTTTATATGAACAGTTACGCTAAGTATTCTGCAATTGTTGGATGTAAAACTTGTACAGTTATTGCAAGCACTCGAGTTATTTATCGATAACAGATCTTATATTTATGATTTCAATGATTGAATCCATTTATCCATTTATAAACTCAAAAAGATATAAATGTTTTACTAACAACCTTTCGTGTTTCTACCTTGGTAAAACCCTAACTTTACAATCTTTCCTTCTACTAAGTTCTATAGTGCAAAGCGAAGATTATTCAACAATGTCAGGACGTGGTAGAATGACAAAAGTGCAGAAAAGAGAGCTGGAACTTTAGAAAATGCAGAATGAAATCACTGACATCTATTCAAGGTACACTTTTTCAAATGAAATATTGCATGAAATAAGAAAAGCTGTGCAAGATGAGAAAAATTTTTGATGGAAATTTATTCGAAATTATGTTGAAACATAGTTTAGACTAAAACAGACTAAACTTTCCACATTGCATTTATGGAAAAGAAATTTACAACCTAACCCTGCGGTTGTAAGTTCTGGACATGTACCAAAGACATCGGTACAGTCTATCACTTATTATGGAAAGAAGTGGGGGCCAATGATTGAAAATGCAAACAGGGAATTACAATCCTTGTATTCCCAACATTATTTTCCCCTAGCTATTTTAGATGATATTAAATAGTATATCAATGAACAGAAAACTACCATTAGCAAAATGGGCCTTCGAAGTGAAGGACAAAGAGTTTATCAACTCAAAATGGCAGAGGTGGAGAGCTTAAAACTCTATATTCCATTATTACCACCTAGGCATCATGGTGAAGGACCATCAAGACAACAGGTGCCTTTAATAGGAGAAATTAAGACAATTTTAGAACCTCCTGTACAACTTGAAACACTACAGACATATAGTCAGAAAAAGAAAAAGACAATTGAATATTTTGGACTAACTACAGGTGTACAAGGAATATTGCAGCAAAAAGAAGAATCAATGAAAAATGGAAAACTATGCTCCATTGTAGAAGCTGGAGAGACATTTTTGTCAGGAATCTCAGCAGATGTGACAAATATTGGCTTACAAGCATATACTCTAAGGTATTGTGTCACATTAGTGCATAATGTATCTTTTAATACAATGGATAGTTTTTCACATAATGTTGCAAGCACACATTCTTTTCCTATGGAAAGAGAGAATGTAGGAAATTTTGATGATACATATACAGATGATATCCAATTTGATGATATTTTTGATAACATAGACATTGAGTCTATGAATTTTGAAGATATTTCATCTGAAGAGGAATATACAGATATTCTTCCTCTTACTGTATCTCGAACAAAGACTTTTGAATTTTGGTACAATTGCTTATACTACACTTTATATATATGGTTATGTCTGTTACAATACATCGTATACTTGTTGATAAATGTATATAATCAACAACATACACAGTTACAAATAGAATATGATACTACCAATGTCTCACATATACAAATTTCAGAAATATAGGATGATTCTATTCCACAGACAGATATAGAACATTCTTTCATACAAAGACAGTTGTATAGATCAAATATAGATATACATGTTGCTGATATACAGATTGTTATAGAAACTGTTGCTACTGAAATGTTTCCAAAAGAACAAACAGAAGAAATTCAATAGATTATTGATACGACAATAACAGATATTTCAGACATTTATACTAGTTTTGAAAGAAATTCCACAAGCTCTGAAAGATCTGAAAATATAGATGCTGCTGATAATATTGAAACAAGTCCCACATTAGAACATCATGACAGGAAAATACGTAATCCTGAATAGAGTTTAGATGAAAATACACTATTATGGTTCAGAAATAGTTCCTGTTACGACAAATTTCAAGCATATAAAACTTTTACAGTTTTATATTCAAGACTAGTTAAGTTTGAAGGGATGGCACACATACGTGAACTGTTTGAATTTCAAGGCTTGTTGACTCTACTTCCATAACAGTCAGGCCATCTTGCTATACCCGAACTTCTCAGTTGTTTTTACTCAAACTTAACAACGGAAGAAGGTATTCCTGTTTCTAATATACAAGAAAATGACATATATTTAACTCCAGATTTACTTCATCAGGTACTTGGTCTGAAAAATGGAGTTAAATTATTAGAAAGAAAACAGGTTTATCAATTGGGATGGGACATTACAAGTTTAGCTAAAGATCCAACTGCCAACAAACCATTGACATTACTAAATGACTTAAATGGCCAAGCACATTTTATTGCAAAATTATTGCATGCTACATTATTTCATAGGTTTGGTCATGGGGCAGAAGTTGGCAGATGTTGTCTTTATGCTACATACGCATTAATAAGCCATATACAGGTGAACTGGTATGATATTTTTGTTTCTCATATCTTACATTTGCAGAGTAAATTATTTTATGGTGATACAATTTTGAGAATTGTGGTAAGTCAAACAGATATTACACCTTGGCCACAGAAAAGATTAAAGTCAAGATCTTTCTCTGCAAAGGAACTCCAAAAATACCAGGCGGTAGATATACTTGTCCTCAGACAACAACAACAATAGGATCGGCAAACACAGCAACAATCCACACAATTTACAGAAACACAACAACATACAGATATACAACAAGATATACATACAGATATACAACAAGGTATAAATAGAGAAATACATACAGGTATAGATACAGACATACATACTGAATTTTTACAGCAACCATCAAAAGTTTCTCAAAATGATTTAGATCAAGCATTACTTGATCAGATAAATAGAGTTAGTACAGATATTGCAAAGCAAATTTCAGATACTCTGATTGATATTTTTTGAATGGCCTGTCACACCACATTTTCCTCTTGAAATACTAAGGGGCTTCAAGATTTCACCAAAGGACGAAGGCAACAAGCTTCCTTCTCATGGACGTCCAGCAACCATGCCCTAGTTAGCTCATTCCTTGCTTTCTCCACGCATATCACCTCCAAACCGGATGAAGAGGCCTCTCCGCAAGAGGTTCCTACTGTCCTCCACGCAAGAAAGTTCTACACCAAAGAAGAAGGGGAGTTGCACCCAACAAAATCACCTTCTATGCATCCACGTCCTTCCTTAGAGCTTCCACGAACATGCCTCCCTTGGGTCCAACTTGCTCTCTCCACGCACCACCGAAATCAGCAACACCGGAGAGGAAGTGACTTGCTTCCAAGGAGTTTTGGCCGCCGGTAATCCAAGGAGAAGAAGGGGCCATGTTTTTTTCTTGGAGAGGAGAAGACAAAACCTAGTTTTGGGTTGTCCTTCCCTTTAAATAGACTTGGTAGTTGATCTCTTCCTTGGTAGATCCAACGGTTGAGATTCATCCATCTTATTTTCTTCGGATAACCTTTAAAACTAAAGCAAACAAATTAAAATATAATAAGAAGAAAATATCTAAGACATCTAAGTAAATAATCACTATTCATTCCCATGATCATTAAGTCAATAATCAACAAAAGGGCTAAGTTGTGCAAATTTAAGTCATTAAATCCCATAATCATGCATACTCATGTAAATGCCTATGTGATGATATTTCAATTATAATCATGCATTATTTAACATTTAAGTCATAAAAAGCACAAATAATATCACATAAAAATGCACAATTTTACTCCTTACAAGGAACAACACCCTTGAGTGTCCACCTTCAGCCACGAGAAGAGGAGTCATTGGAGAAGAGAACCGTCGACTGGAATGGAGAGCAATTGAGAAGAGATGCCTTAGACGTGGGGTTTGCTCCTTCTTTTAATCTTGGTGTTTCTTGATCTTCCAAGATTAATCCAATGGCTAAGATTTATCCCAACCCCTTTCACCTTTGATACACCATCCAAGGGCTAAGATTTAACCCTCTTATAATTCCTTGATGTCACCTATTTTCATCAATAAAAACTCATACCCAAATTAAGACCATTCAATCACATGTAGACTTATATAATGAATAATTAAGACAATTATTATAGGTGCATCTATAACAATATTTCATTAAGATGATGAAAGTATAATTTTATATTCTTATCATGCATCACTTTTATATCTTAATACTAAATCTTTGGAAAGCATAAGTGAAATTGATAAGTGAAGAACATGCGTGCAATAAAATTGTGTTCCATGTAATTTATCCTAAATAACTAAGTATCTACACATGGGCTATTAAACTTAACATTAATTCCATTAAAGGTAGATTTGTGCATTATTTCACTTTTAATTCATAAAAACATGCATAGCCTAAAAGTATAACTTTCATGTAATTCAATATAAAAATCATATACTATGAACTTGAAATCCATAAAATGCATGCTTTAACATATAATAAAATGCACAAATCTTGACTTTACACGCCCCCATACCAAGCTTTTGCTAGTCCCTTAGCAAAGAACTAGATCTAAAAAGAAGTAAATAGCCTACATGAGAAACACTCCTAATGAAAGATAAATCAAAATCAACAAAATAAACAAATCTAACCTAAGCCACTTCCGTAGGGAGCACGATTGCATTTAACATATGTAGTAAGCCATTAAACCTCTAAGTCACCAAAGAGGTGGAGTTGTGTCTCTAGAGGGTTTGCAGAAGACATACCCACAAAGTCCAAATCAAAATAAAATAAATAAAACGAAAGAAAAACACAACAAAATCGTAAAAAATCAATACATAAAACACATAAGAAAACAACTCACAAAAGAGAATCAAGATAAAAAGAAAGTAAAGAAGTGATCTACCAACCAAACAAAAGACTATTTGATTCATTACCACTATTAAGATCTTTGGGCATATGGTGGTAGCTGAACCTCACATCATTCCCTCACTTGTTCTTTAGATTGAATAAACTTGCCTTAGATAATGAATAGGGAGTTTCCCGTTCAAGAGAACTGTTTGGGTTTTCCCAACACTACACTAGAAAAACTTGGATTTGTTACTTCTATTTTTACTTAGTTAATTTATCTTTATGCCTATTCTTTCTTTTAGAAGTAAACAAACAACCTTTAATACAATTTAGATATTAATTCCAATTTGTACTTTAACTGCAAGTGCACAATGTCTATTGTATCAGTGTGCAAGTACAGGTCGATCCCACAAAGAATTGCTAACGAATTTAAGAAATGTTTGATTGTGAACAATTCAAATTTATATTCCATAAGCACTCCGTTGAGTTACAGTTAACTCAACGGACTAAGTTTGTTGAGTTATGGCTAACTCAACGGACTATCCTCGTGGACTTAAGTTAACTCCACGAGCCTATCTCTTCTATATAATACTGCTATTTACAGAGGAATTCGGCCAACCATTGGGCGATTCCACAGATTGTAAATAACATCAATTAAGCTTTTTAATGCTAGTTAACATTGGATTTATCATTAAGCAATACTAAAATTCAGATGAGTCAAACAGTCACCATTAAAATCTTTAAGTTTTTTGTACGAACCAATTTCAGTAAACTGTAAAATTAAAACTAACATAAAACAATCATAAAACTGATACAGATAACATTAATCACGATACAACATAAACAATACAACACTCAAATACAACATACAAACAAAGATAAATTGTTTTTGGTATTTTTGTTTTGATGTGAACATGGAAATGGGCGAAAGGTGAAATGTAAAGTAATCTCACTTGACAGTAAATACTTCCGACACTACTTGCAACGCAATTACACCACTGAAAATTAAACCACTTACAATTCTGTCTCCTCTCCCTATAGAATCGCGAGTCCAAAATTGCAAGATGATCTCCTCTTCAGCATACAGGCATCAACCCGAAGCCAAGGCTAAAAGCTTTACGATCTCCTGAAATATGAGTCGGCGCTTGGTGAAAATGTCTTCCCTTCCCACGACACGATCACTCCTCACAGTGGTTGTCAAGTACTGTGTTTGGCTCAGAATCGACCCAACATCAGGCAAGTATCCTTACAGACCTCCGATGATTGGAGATTATGGTGGTGATAACGATGGTTGGTGTGTTACTTCGGAGAATCGCCAATACTGTTTGCAGAAAGCTCGGTGCTCCTCCTCTGTATACACTAGCCATCCATCGATCACCCTTTCTTCTTTTTTTCTTCTTTACTTTTATATTTCTTCAATAGTAACTGCTTCTGCTTGAATGATCAGTTGGATTTCCTTCCTTCAGATCAACGGCGATGCTTCCTTCTCCATGCACGATTGAATTCCTACGTGATACGTGCAAACGTGGTTTTTCCTTCCAACTGTCTGTTCCTGCAACCGCTATAGTGGCATTTTAGAAATAACTATAAAATACTTGCAATAAAGAAATAAGCCGCTAACCTAACGCGTTACCTTAGTGTATATTCATGTAACTCAACGTGTGCAGTTATACTAACTTAACGAGTTAAACATGTGCATCTCACGTGATATTCTAAAGCATTTAAATTCAACACATGCATAAAATACATGCAATAAAGAAATAAGCCGCTAACATAACGTGTTACCTTAGTGTATATTCATGTAACTCAACGCGTACAGTTATGCTAACTTAACGAGTTATAACTTAAGTAAATCTACCAGATCTCGACATGTGTCAGCAGTAGTTTAAACATAAAATAACATTTCGGAGAGTTACAGGTATAACTATTCGATGCTTAGATGCATTTTTGGATAGTTACAACTAACTCATCGAAAATTCACTTAAGACATTCATTCTGGTTTCGACACGTGTACATCTAGAAATACTAAAATATTCTCTCTAAACATAACTGTTCGGCAATTTAAACATAACTATCTGATACATATTCGGTCTGTTAAACATAACTGTCTGAATTTGTTCGGTATGTTAAACATAACTGTCCGAAATATCAGAAAATTCGGATACTTAAGAATTTCACAGCTTACAACTTACCGACAGTTCATAAATGTACTAAATTAACATTAATTCCCCAAAATTAAGCAGATTCTTCAATTAAAGCATATAACAGTGCAATTATAACATAATGGCTTAATTCTCATATGATAAGCTAAATATTATGCAATTAACCATCATTTAACCGTTAATAATATGCACTTTTTCATTCTAAACACTTCCCCCATACCTAAATTTTGCTAGTCCCTTAGCAAACTAAGATCTAATTAATTGGTCTTTCAAAAAGTGCTAGAATTAATTCTTCCCCTTTTGTTTTTTTTTCTTCTGTTTAGCATAAACATATATTCTGTTTGTTTCAGTAATCAACCTGCAAAGATATTTAGAATATATGTAAATTACATACAAAGTATATCATCTTCATATAGGTGTTAATCATATTATCGTTTATTCTTCTTTTAATCATCTATAATCCTGAATTTTCCAATAAGTTTTCTAGAAGAAATTTCAACAACATACGAATCAAAGTACAATCCAATTCAATCTGATTAAGACAAGTAGAATAAAGAATTGTATTTCCATTAAACAACTTCAAAAGTCAATTCCAGATTCATATTTCAGCAATTCTAGATAATAGAAAATATTCTCGATTCATAAGATATCTATATTTCACAGAAAACTTGTATCTTTTCAGAACAGTATATGTTTTTTTCTTTTTCTTTTTTTTGTGTACTTTAAAAGTTAATTTGACAAGCTTGAATCATACAAGAGCTTACTAATGTACCCATATAATGAGCTTTCAGTCAACAATCCCAAATCTGATCAGGATCTTAGGTTGCCAGATTTTTAGAGTCCTTTTTCAGGTCAACAATCCTTACATACCTATCTGCTCAAGTACAAAAGGCTCGTGATCAAACAAGACAATAAGCTCTCAAAGTTTTTTTTTTTTTTTTCTAAAAATAAATGCACACACAAAACAAAGCATTAATCACATACTGTATATGCACGTATTTCATTAATACAGATGCAGTAAAACACCAATCTCATATAATCTTGCTTCTATCATTTACTAAAAATATGAATCCATAACAATAAGCTCATACTTTATCTGTAGTTTAATAAGATCTACACATAAATCATTCTACAAGTTCAATCAGTCAAAGTAAATGTATCTTTCATCATATGTGTTTCATTTAATCTAGAATTCACATCTCAGCTCCTTCATGACTTAAGATAATTTTCTGATTAAGCATTAAATATTCTGATTTTATTTTAAAATCGTGAAACTATTAAACTCATGAAATTCAGAAAAATCATAAGATACTATATCTAGATTTACATAAATAATAAATTCTATAGCATCTTCTATAGCCTTCTAAATATAACATTCAAGCAGTTTATAAAAATTTTACAGTCTCAATTATCGGATAGTTACAGCAAGTTCATAAAAATTTTCAATTTCCTCAAAACTTTGCAGTACCATTTTAATTCCTTTAATTAACAAACTTACATGGCTGTTACTTTAATTACCTCCCCCCCATACCTGCATTTTGCATTGTCCTCAATGTAAAAGATTTGGCAATAAGTACAGTAATTGTAGTAGGCATGAATAAAGTTTTGTTTGATTTAAAATTCAGGATAAGTAATTGGTTACATACCTTGTTCCATTTGTATCTCTTTCTGCATATTCCGATTTTTGATTCTGAAAAACTTTTCATTCCCAGATAAATACAGAATATAAAACAAAATAACATTTAACAGATATTAATAAATCAGTGTCTTGTGTGGAACCCAGGCTCCTATGCCTTTGGTGGTTCACAAGCAAGCCAATTGGTTTCCGAGAATAGATACCAACAAACTGGATTGATATTTGTTTGTTTTTTTTTTATAAAATGAACATGAAAAACTTCAAAATTCCTTTTTTTTCTAAAAATAAATGCAGAATACACACGTTAAACACACAAAATCACAGCTTAAGAACATGATTGAAAAGTAGAAACAAATGGAATAAATGTATCAGTCCAAGCAAACTTTTTAGGCATAGTTCTTCTTGCTATTAATTCTATTTCAATGCAGTTCTTGTTCCTTTTTAATTTGTAAACATGCAATATATTATAAATTCCAAATACAAGTGTATTACCATTAATGTTATGTAATGCAGAAAGTGATCCTTTTTGGTTCCAAGGTAATGTAGTAGTTTCTATTTCTACCTCTATTTCAATATACTCCTCTTCCCACTTCCATTCATTCATGTCTTCCATAATCCATATTTGAAATTTCATTAGTTCATCCCACCATCTTATCAGACATAAAGTAGGATCATCTTCTTCATTATACCACATTCCTATTTGAATTTCATTAAATTCTGTAGATGGTGGTTTAGCTATTTCACTCGGTACAGGTAAAATTTCTATATAATCATCATAACTATCTATGCTCACTATGTATAAATCAGATCTATATGCTAATGATATCTCCGTGACTAAATAGATATATCCATCAAGTATGATATGTGTTTGGTTAATTAATGATTTCTATCCTAGATATATTATAATGTTTTCATTCCAATATCTGTTCAGAAAATTATACACACTTAAGCATAAATCTTCACCCCAATTTCCTGTAGGTCTCCAATAATATAATTTTCCAGAAATTGTAGAATTTTTATCAGAAAATATTAAAGCTGACCCACAATTTACAGTTGGTGCTTCAAATATATTAGGTCTTCCTATATTCCATTCTTCTCCTATTATAGGATTTCTTATCAAAATATCAGGTAATGATAAACTTTCATACCTTGGTCTCGTCTTGTATATGATTAATCCTTCATCTATCCCCATAATATGACTCATTCCTTCTAATGCATTGGGTGGAATTCCAGTAGTTTCTTCCATAGCCAGATATTCATGGGTATTTGAACTATGATTAAATGACCTTCATATGAATCCATCTCTAATCTTAGTCATTTTTACAACTTGTAGTCCCTGAAAATATTTTTCTTCAATACAGTCTTTAATTTCCTTTGATACACAACACAGCCTACACAGATCTTTAGCTGACAAGTTACTTAGTATTTCCCTTAGTGCATCCAACGGTAATTGCATTAATTCCATTTGTCGATTCAGTCTAAAGCTTTCCATTCTATAAATATTTGTTGTCGGATGAAGGTTGAATCAGTTGCTTCTCCTTCCAGTTCCTCTAATGCTTTCTCCTTTCTTTTAAAAGTGCTGGTAACTCGTAAATAACATTCTGTTTCATATATATACTGCGCATCCATAAAGTGAATAAATCTTGTTGCAAGAACGTGGCTTGCAACGTGCATCGTGGTTCTTGTTTTTATGGGTACATGTACCACTACTAATTTCAAATTTTGGTAACCGCTAAACCGACGAAGTTTCGTTTGTGGTTAAAAGAATAACCGTTCTGCTAAATCCACGAACTAACATCGTTGAGTTACAGATTACTCAACAGAACACAGTCGGTTACTGTTGCTAACTCCATGGACTAACTTCATTGAGTTACAGATAACTCAACGGAGTGACCTTATATTATATTACCGACCTCGTGGAGTTACGGTTAACTCAACGGACTTACTTCGTTGAGTTAACACTTGGCAACATCTAAGTTTCACTCTCGTAAGTTTTCTATTCTATTTTTTTTTTTTTTCTTTGTTTTTCATTCTGCTTACTGTAATAAAGTTAAATCTATGTCATTAATGCCTCATTTTGATTAAAATACATTTAAATCTGAACATTATATAAAGATTTAACTTGCAGGTCATTTTACGTTATGTAGAATTTACATTTTACCTTATAACATGTAGAAATTTTTAAGCAGTTATCCTGTCATTCAGCAAATTGTAAATCTGTTACATATTCATAAAGTTCCACAAATTACATAATATTCAATAAATTCCATTCATTTCACATCGAAATACGTATGAAAATTGCATCTGAAAAATTATATTCATTAATATGAATCAATTACATTACAAGTACACCATACAATTTTACACAAGTAGACGAACAATACAATTTAATCTCAATGCCTAAATTCATCTACTTCCTTCTGGAGTTTTTCTAATTTTAGGTCTTAGCTACAATACTCCGTTGAGTTACAGTTTCCTCAACAGAATAAGCTCGTTGACTAACTCAAGACTTAACGGAGTATGCTCGTTGAGTTAAGCATAACTCAACGGACTCCCCGTACAAGCAAATATAATAATAAAAATATTACAGAGAATAGTTTTTCTGTTTTTTTACTGGTTTAATCGATACTATGCTTCGGTCAGACTTAAATATTTTTTATTTTTTATTATTTTTCTTTCGGTTGAACCGATACTATGTTTCGGTAAAACCAATATTTTTTTCTGAAAATTAATATACAATTTTTTTTTAATGTTTCAGTCATACCGATGGATCCAGTCGGTTGAACCGCAACTATTTTTATGTTTTATATATATTTTTAATGTTTTTTTTTTTTTAACATATATATATAAACATAAAAACTGATTTCTTACTAAGTAAAGCTCGAGTAGTCCTCCACTCTGACTTCTTCTATAATTCCAAAAGAGCTTTTTAGTGTTTTTAGAATAGGTTTAAGTCTTTGTCCATTTACTTTAAATATATTTTGATTTTTAGGATTTTCAATTTCAATAGCTCCATAAGGATAAACATTTCGAACTATGTAAGGTCCTGCCCATCTAGATCTTAATTTTCCTGGATGGTTATGGAGTCTAGCCAGATAAAGATATACTTCTTATCCTATTTCAAAGCTTTTAGGAATAATTTTTCTATCATGCTAGAATTTAATTTTCTCTTTTTCTCTTACAGTCTTCGAATAAGCTTCATTTCTAAATTCTTCTAATTCAATTAGTTGCATTTTCCTATTTTCAGCAGCTTGATTTAAATTAGTGTTCAGAGTTTTTAATGCCCAATAAGCTTTATGTTCTATTTCAGCAGGTAAATGACAACTTTTTCCATATACTAGCCTAAAAGGTGACATACCTAAGCTCGTTTTATAAGCAGTTCTATAAGCCCAAAGTGCATCTATCAATCTATTAGCCTAATCTGTTCTAGTACGATTTACTACTTTTTCCAAGATTAATTTAATTTGTTTGTTTGCACTTTCTACTTGTCCACTTGTTTGTGGATGATATGATGTTGCAATTTTATGGTTTACTCCATATTTCTTCATTAAGGCTTCAAAACTTCTATTACAGAAATGAGTTCCTCTATCATTGATAATAGTTAGGTATTCCAAATCTAGCAAATATATTTGTTCTTATAAATTGTATTACCACTTTGTTATCATTAGTTTTTGTAGGAATAGCTTCTATCCATTTAGATACATAATCCACCCCCAACAATATGTAATTAAATTGATTAGATATAGGAAATGGACCTATAAAATCTATTCCCCACACATCAAAGATTTCAACCTCAATAATAGGATTAAGAGGCATCATATTCCTCTTTGATATTCTTCCTATTTGTTGACATCTTAAACAACTTAAGCAATATTTATGAGCATCTTTGAATAGTGTTGGCCAATAAAACCCACATTGCAGAATTTTTACAGCAATTTTCCCTGAACTAAAATGTCCTCCACAAGCTTGGTCATGATAGAAAGACAATATGCTCGAATATTCAGTTTCTGGAACACACCTCCTTAAAACCAGAATAAGACATTTCTTAAATAAGTAAGGGTCTTCCTAATAGTAATATTTTACTCTTGAGAAAAACAATTTCTTATCCTGTCTATTCCAATCCTTAGGTGTTAAACCAGTAACTAAGTAATTAACTATGTCTGCATACCAAGGCATTGTGTTGATGGTCATTAATTGTTCATCAGGAAAATTATCCTTAATTTCAATATTTGATTTTTCTATTTGTAATCTTGATAAATGATCTGCTACTACATTCTCACAACCTTTTTTATCTTTAATTTCTAAATCAAATTCTTGCAATAATAATATCCATCGGATCAATCTAGGTTTAGTTTCTTTTTTCTTTATTAGATGTTTTAGAGCTGAATGATCCGTGTATACTATTACTTTAGCTCCAATCAGATATGATCTAAACTTTTCTAAAGCAAACACAACAGCTAATAATTCTTTTTTAGTAGTTGTGTAATTAACTTGAGCATCATTTAAAGTTTTGCTTGCATAATGAATCACTCTAGGAGATTTTTCTATCTTCTGTCCTAACACTGCTCCTACAGCAAAATCAGAAGCATCGCACATTAATTCAAATGGATGGTTCCAATTAGGTGCTTGAATTATAGGAGTTGAAATTAAGCTAGTCTTAAGTCTGAAAAATGCTTCCTTGCAATTTTTATCAAAGTTAAATGGAACATCTTTTAATAGATTAGTTAAAGGTCTAGCCATCTTGCTAAAGTCTTTAATAAATCTTCTATAAAAACCAGCATGTCCTAGAAATGATCTAATATCTTTTATTGATTTAGGTTCTGGTAGATTAGAAATTACTTCTATTTTAGCTTTATCTACTTCCAACCCTTTTTTAGAAACAACATGCCCTACGATTATTCCTTGTTTAACCATGAAGTGACAATTTTCCCAATTTAAAACTAGATTTTTTTCCACACAGCATTTTAATATTTGGTCTAAATTGCTTAAACACACTTCATATGAGTTGCCATATATAGTAAAATCATCCATAAATATTTCTAAAAATTCTTCAGTCATTCTAGTAAATATGCCCTACACACACCTTTGAAAGGTAGCTAGCACATTGCATAATCCGAATGGCATTCTTTTAAAAGCATAAGTTCCATTAGGACAGGTGAAAGTTGTTTTCTCTTGATACTCTAATGCTATTGGAATTTGATTATACCTTGAATACCTGTCTAGGAAACAAAAATATTCTTGGCTTGCTAATCTTTCCAGCATTTGATCTATAAAAGGTAAGGGAAAATGATCTTTCCTAGTCACAGCATTCAGCTTTCTATAGTCTATACATACTCTCCAGCCTGATTGAATTCTAGTAGGTATCAAGTCTTGACTTTCATTCCTAATAACTGTTAATCTTGATCTCTTGGGAACTACATGGATTGGACTAACCCACGAGCTATCAGAAATCGGATAAATTATATCATTATCTAACCATTTAACTATTTCCTTCCTGACTACTTCCTTAAGGTTTGGATTTAATCTCCTCTCAGGAATTCTAACAGGTTTAGCATTCTCTTCTAAATATATGTGGTGACAGCATAAAGCTTAACTTAACCCTTTTATATCAGTCATAGTCCATCCTATTGCTTCTTTATAACTTTTTACTACATCTTTTAATTTAGCAATTTGATCCTCTTTTAAATCTGAAGCAATAATGATTGGACAGGTCCGTTTATCTTCCAGAAATATATAGGTTAATTCAGGAGGTAAATGTTTTAATTCTAAATGCTGCCCATCAGAAGCTAGAGCTCCTAATTGAACATCATCATTTTTTAAATTAATTTCTTCCTGATCTCCTTCTATATTTATGCTTTCACTTTCTTCTAAAGTTTCAGAATTGATTTGCCTATTTAATTCTTCTTGAATCACATCATCTAACATATCTCCTTCATCCTCTAAAAAGTCTATGGTATGTAAGGACATTTCTAACTCCTCAAACCTTTCTGGTTTGAAAATATTTAATTGAGTATCCTCATTACCATATGCTAACTTCATTACTCCAGTTTTACAATTTATAACAGCCCCTGATGTTGCTAAAAATGGTCTTCCCAAAATTAAAGATGTATCACTATTTTTATGCTTAATTTGTTGGGAATCCAAAATTACAATATCAATAGGATATATAAAATTCTTGATTTTAATTAAGACATCCTCTATTTTTCCTCTAGGGTATCTTATACTTCTATCAGCTAATTGAGTAACCGTACTAGTAGGAGTTAAGCCTTCTAATCCTAAGGATGCAAATATATCACTTGGCATAACATTTATACCTGCACCTAAGTCTATTAAGGTTCTTTTTAGAATGGTATTTCCTATGGTGCATGATATAACAAGGATTCCAGGATCAGATAACTTTTTAGGAATTTGTGGCAGAAATAGGGAACTACTTTGCTCAGCTAAAAAGACCTTTCTAAGAATTTTTCGCTCTCTTTTCTTAGTACACCAATCCTTCAGAAATTTAGCACAAGGTGGCATATTTTGCAATAGATCTAACAAAGGAATGTTAACTTGTACTTTTTCAAAAATTTCTCTGATTTTTTCTTGTTTTTCAGGAATTGTTTATTGTAATCTTTCAGGATAGGGTGCTAAAGATTTTGATTTCAAAGACTCTTTTTCTTTCAGTTGATTTGTTTGATCATTTTTAGCTTCAATTGTAGATTCAGATTGTTCTTCAGTGATTTCTAGATTTTCAGCTATTACATTTTCATTATCATTTTAATTTTTACTCTTGTCCACCTTCATATCATTTTCATTTTGAGTTCTTGGTGGTATATTAGTTCCAGATCTTAATGTTACACATACATCTTCCAGATTTTCGTTACTTTCATGATGTTTTTGTATATCATTTTCGTGATTATGATCTTCAATTATTTTTAGTTTTAAAGTGCATTCTTTAAATTCTCTTACATTAGTGTTTTCTGTTTGTTGTATATTTTGCAAGTTGTGCAGGTTTATAACATTATAATTTTCATTGTCTTGTTGCAAAACTTGTATTTTCATTGCATTTTTGTCTAATGCTTTTAATTTTTTTTCCAGATCATCTAATTTCATTGCATTCAATTTTTGATCAATTTTCTTTATGGCTTTTTCACTTTCGTAAATTATATCTTGTTTAGGTTCTGAATATGCCTCCTTATAGTTTAACCGGTTGACTTCTTATTGTTGACACACAAAGTATTTCAGTTTGTCCAGACTTTGCTCTATACTATGCTCTAGTCTGTCATAGCTATCCCAAACTTCAGTGTCTCTCATCATATTACACATTCTATACTGACCATCAGTTGGGTAAACTATAGGATTCTCATACTCGACTCTATTATATTGAGGATAATTCATTTATTGTTCATGGGATCTAACAATTTGTAAATGTCTCAATTTCAAACAATTAGAAATGTCGTGTCCTTCAGAATTGCAGAATTCACATATGCCAATTAAAGGATTCAAAAATCTTTGAGCATAAGCATATGCCATATTCTCAATTACAGAAGAAAAAAACAACTCTGGCTATTAAAACGAAACAACTTTAACAGTTACTTATATTAATTCAATTCAATTCCCCGGCAACGGCGCTATAAAACTTGTTTGGGTTTTCCCAGCACTACACTAGAAAAACTTGGATTTGTTACTTCTATTTTTACTTAGTTAATTTATCTTTATGCCTATTCTTTCTTTTAGAAGTAAACAAACAACCTTTAATACAATTTAGATATTAATTCCAATTTGTACTTTAACTGCAAGTGCACTCTATTGTATTAGTGTGGAAGTACAAGTCGATCCCACAAGGAATTACTGACGAATTTAAGAAATGTTTGATTGTGAACAATTCAAATTTATATTCCATAAGCACTCTGTTGAGTTACAGTTAACTCAACGGACTAAGTTCGTTGAGTTATGGCTAACTCAACGGACTATCCTCGTGGACTTAAGTTAACTCCACGAGCCTGTCTTTTCTTTATAATACTGCTATTTACAGAGGAATTCGGCCAACTATTGGGCGATTCCATAGATTGTAAATAACATCAATTAAGCTTTTTAATGCTAGTTAACATTGGATTTATCATTAAACAATACTAACATTCAGATGATTCAAACAGTCACCATTAAAATCTTTAAGTTTTTTGTACGAACCAATTTCAGTAAACTGTAAAATTAAAACTAACATAAAACAATCATAAAACTGATACAGATAACATTAATCACGATACAACATAAACGATACAACACTCAAATACAGCATACAAACAAAGATAAATTGTTTTTGGTATTTTTGTTTTGATGTGAACATGGAAATGGGCGAAAGGTGAAATGTAAAGTAATCTCACTTGACAGTAAATACTTCCGACACTACTTGCAACGCAATTACACCACTGAAAATTAAACCACTTACAATTCTGTCTCCTCTCCCTATAGAATCGCGAGTCCAAAATTGCAAGATGATCTCCTCTTCAGCATACAGGCATCAACCCGAAGCCAAGGCTAAAAGCTTTACGATCTCCTGATATATGAGTCGGCACTTGGTGAAAATGTCTTCCCTTCCCACGACACGATCACTCCTCACAGTGGTTGTCAGGCACTGTGTTTGGCTCGGAATCGACCCAACATCAGGCAAGTATCCTCACAGACCTCCGATGATTGGTGATTATGGTGGTGATAACGATGGTTGGTGTGATACTTCGGAGAATCGCCGATACTGTTTGCAGAAAGCTCGGTGCTCCTCCTCTGTATATACTGGCCATCCATCGATCACCCTTTCTTCTTCTTTTCTTCTTTACTTTTATATTTCTTCAATAGTAACTGCTTCTACTTGAATGATCAATTGGATTTCCTTCCTTCAGATCAATGGCGAAGCTTCCTTCTCCATGCACGATTGAATTCCTACGTGATACGTGCAAACATGGTTTTTCCTTCCAACTGTCTATTCCTACAACCGCTACAGTGGCATTTTAGAAAATAACTATAAAATACATGCAATAAAGAAATAAGCCGCTAACCTAACACGTTACCTTAGTGTATATTCATGTAACTCAACGCGTGCAGTTATACTAACTTAACGAGTTAAACATGTGCATCTCACGTGATATTCTAAAGCATTTAAATTCAACACGTGCATAAAATACATGCAATAAAGAAATAAGCCGCTAACATAATGTGTTACCTTAGTGTATATTCATGTAACTCAACGCGTACAGTTATGCTAACTTAACGAGTTATAACTTAAGTAAATCTACCAGATCTCGACATGTGTCAGCAGTAGTTTAAACATAAAATAACATTTCGGAGAGTTACAGGTATAACTATCCGATGCTCAGATGCATTTTCGGATAGTTACAGTTAACTCACTGAAAATTCACTTAAGACATTCATTCTAGTTTCTACACATGTACATTTGGAAATAATAAAATATTTTCTCTAAACATAACTGTTCGGCAATTTAAACATAACTATCTGATACATATTCAGTCTGTTAAACATAACTGTCCGAATTTGTTCGGTATGTTAAACATAACTGTCCAAAATATCAGAAAATTCGGATACTTAAGAATTTCATAGCCTGCAACTTACCAATAGTTCATAAATGTACTAAATTAACATTAATTCCCCAAAATTAAGCAGATTCTTCAATTAAAGCATATAACAGTGCAATTATAACATAATGGCTTAATTCTCATATGATAAGCTAAATATTATGCAATTAACCATCATTTAACCATTAATAATATGCACTTTTTCATTCTAAACAAGAACCATCTGCCTTACACAAAAAGATTCACACCCTCACTTCACACCAAAGAGAAATAAACCAAAGTACAAGCATGGGAAGCTGAATAAGAATAAGTAAATGGATCCCTCCCTTTCATTCAAAGTTGGGTAATGCTGATGACTAGTGAACAAGGGATTAGACACTAATATGCCATTACGCATCATCACTCCGGAATTTTTATTGACATCCACTTCATTCTCACTTCCCAAGTGACTTTACACCCCCATTCTACCCAAATGGTGTTTCTGTTCTCTTTTTTTCTTTGTTTTGCTTTTTCTTTCTGCTTTTTTTTCTCTTTTTCTTTTTTTTCCTTTTTCTTTTTTTTCTTCATATAACAAGCTTGACAATATAACAAAAATAACTCAAACTTGACAAATATGCCTTATTTCTCCACCACCTAACCCAAAATAACTCTATGGCATACTAAAGCTAATATCCTTGACACTATTTTCAACACACCCTTCAAGTGTTTAGTGAAAGTTTGGGATGTACCTAGGACATTTCTCACCTAAGGGTTATATAAAGAATGGACCCCTTGTTAAAAGTGGCACTTAGTTTAGTTTCACTCATAAAAAGATATAGGATGATAAAAGTAAGGCATTATTTCAAATCAATGGGAAAACTCAACCCATTTCACACCTAATTTGAAATTTATCTCTTCTAAGGAACATAAACATTAGGCTTTGTATACAATTGGCTCTAGAGTCACTCCACTCAACAAAAATAGCTCATCCCATTGATCAAAATAGCAATTAATGAATTTACAATCTCTCAAGTTTGATTTTCAATCAAAAACAATAAACTACAAAGAAAAATGTAAAATCAATATAAATAACATATTAACAATAAAAAACACCAAAATTAACAAGAAACAACAAAACATGCAAATGCCTCCCCCCTATACCTAAACTTTACATGGTACTCAATGTAAAAGAAATCATTTAGGCAACAAGGTAGGTGCATAAAGATAGTTACAAATAAAAAATAAACTAAAAACTACAAGCAAGAGATACTCCCCCATACCTAGCATGTTATTTATAAGCATATGTAGTATTTCAAAAGACATTATTCCTTAAAACATATCATGGGAACTGAGTAGCATGCTAAAGGAAATAATGCTAAGAATTAATGCTCTATGTAAATTTTGAAGTCATATTCCTCATAAAGAAATAAGTTAGGGAATGTGTACCTTGCTTGATGACGAGATATAACTACAAAATAACAAAATACATCAAAACATTCAAGAGAAGTGAAAATAAAAAGAATTGAATTAAAGATACAACAAAATGACGATTTTTTTTTTTACTAAACTACTCACTAAGACGATGATGAGGGATCAGACCCTCGAATCTCCCCCTACACAACATGCACATTGGTCATACGAGGGTTGGGAATAGTGTTACTCGGAAGTTCTCCCCGTGCTCGCCCTCCATGTTGGGCATTCAGCCTTTCCAATTGAGCTTCCATGTTCTTTATGGACTAATTGTGATTCGTGAGAATCGGCATTGTTTGTCCACTAAGCAATAATATTGATTGAATCCCTTTTTCAATTTCAGTGAATCTCTTTTCCAAAATTGCCATCTAGTCTTGTAATGTAGGTACTTCAGCTAATTGACATTCTATCATGGGTGATGGTGATCCTTGTTGTCTTCTCGAAAAATTGGGATGGCTTCGCCATCCTAGGGTATAATGGGAAGAAGGTTGGAACATCCATTGTCCCACACCTATAGCATCCACTTGTTCTACATCCTGGCCTTGAACTACCGGACAATCCTCAATAACATGACCCTGCATTCCACATGCAATACAATGAACTCCAGCAACAAGGTTTTTCCCTTTTTGTTGTGATATAATGAGATCTTCCATCTTTTTGAACATGGAGGACATCCTTGCCACCATACCTACCACAAGGTCTACAGAATGCATCCCCCTAGCTGGTGATCTATCATATATCCTATCTATGGAAGTCTCCATCTCCATGGTTCTTTCAACTAGATCAACTAATACCTCCCACGCTCTACTCTCATTCAAGCGCATAAAATGTCCAGGACACATGGACTCCAACATCAGCTTTGTGTTATAGTCAAGTCCTTCATACAATGCTTGGCACTACCTAGACTGTGGCAATCCATGATTAGGGCATTTAGCCAACATCTTGGTGAAATGCTCGAAATACTTCCAAAAGGGTTCATGGAGTTGTTGACTAATACCTAAGATTGCATTTTTGGCTTGGATTGTTTTGTGCAAAGGGTGAAATTTCTTTATAAATACTGCACAAAAATCGGTCCAAGTACGGATGGACTTAGCTGGCAAGGTGTTCAACTAGAGTTTCGCATCATCACGAAGAGTGAAGGGTACAAATCTAAGCTTGACGCCATCTATTGGCACATTTGGTAAGTTGACCATGTTGCACACATCATTAAAGTCGTTTAAAAAGACATATGCATCCTCCTTGTCTAATCCATGGTAATGGGGAAATTGATTGACATAGTTCATATGAAGTTCAAATTTTTGCCCATCTATGGGTGGTAAGTACAGACAAGAAGGGTGGTTGTGAACCCTAGGATAACAGATATCCTCTAGTGATTGTAATTCTTGGTTTGCCATGGGTTCCACTCTATCTAGTTCACCACGCTCGTTTCCAATCCTCCCTCTAACTAGTCTTGATGTACTATCTCTCACCCAACCAGAGGCTTGCATAAAAATAAAATAGTCACTCAAAAGTATGAGCAAAAATACTAGTAAACTATAAGAGATACTCACATTGGGAAGATCTACGTATCCAATACCTACATCATCAAACAAAATGAGGAGCAAGTTTTACACAAAATTAAATACATAATTCAATTAACAAAACAACACATAGGAAGTAAATAAATATTACAACAATCATACAGAAACAAAAAGAAAAGAAATAAAACTACTAGATGTTTACGCATAGATAGTAGGGCTTAAATCCATACTAGATCCATAGCCCACGAAACCCTGTTGTAGAAATGGTTTAAGACGATGACCATTGACCTTAGTTAAACTACCAATCTTAGGATCTTCTATTTCCATAGCTCCATGCGGGAATATACTTTTAACCACAAAAGGTCCAGTCCACCTAGATTTGAGTTTTCCAAGAAAAAGATGTAATCTTGAATTGTATAATAATACCTGTTGCCCTATTTCAAAATCCTTGCATAAAAGTTTGTTGTCATGAAACACCTTGTTTCGCTCCTTAGCAATACTCGAATTCTCATATGCCTTGTGCCTTATTTCTTCCAGCTCAACTAGTTGAAAAGATCTTTTACTACCAACAACTTTTAGATCTAAATTAAGCCTCTTTATTGCCCATAAGGCCTTATGTTCTAGTTCCACCGGTAGGTGACATGCTTTTCCATAAGGAAAGTTAAATTGATTCAATGTGAGTGCCAACTATATTTTTGTTACTTATGTATATGCTATTACAGAGATTTTAACAGGAAAATACATAGAAAGTATGTACTTTTTATTAAAGGAAAGTTATTAACATTCTGTTAGAAAAATTAAGTCTTGCGGTTGCCTCTAATTTAATTTACTATCTTGTTTTATTTTTTGTTTGTTTTTGTCTGCAATTACTTGAGTAATTAAGTCCGTTGGGGAATGTTAAACCCTAGTCACTTAAACCAACTGGTTTGGGATGTGCTGACTGAAAACTCATTTTGCAAGTAATTCAGATTACAATTAAAAATTAAAAAAAAAAGGAGGAAAAAGGGGCAATGTACTCAAGCTTAATTTATGTTTCAAGATGTTATAACAATCCTGCCATAATCTGTGCATATAATCTTTATTTTTTTCTTGTTATTATCTACTCTTTACACATAATGTACGATATTTATTGTCTTAAGTTTGTGTACTCATTATTGAATTTTTTTAAGTTCCTGAAAGTATATCTTTATGAATTATCTTTTGTAAACTGAATAAGATAAAAGCCAGAAAGTCTAAATTGTTAAATCTACTACTTCTTTCTGTATTTAATTCATATTTAAATAAAAAATAAAAAATTTAGAGAGACTCAAATCTATTTAAGGCTTAACATCCTTTTTAAGTAAGTTATTTGACCTTTTAAAGCCAAATCTATTTAGGGCTTGGCAACCTAGTTTAAGTACGCCATAGATTCTTTTGACTAGATTTATGTAGGGGGAGCAATTTCTCATATAATAATTCAACTCTTATGAACTATTATATGTTTTCATGAAAGAATCTGCATAATTTTAGGAAATTAACATTAATTCAGTA
Organism: Cymodocea nodosa; assembly: GCA_036874045.1. NCBI lineage: Eukaryota > Viridiplantae > Streptophyta > Magnoliopsida > Alismatales > Cymodoceaceae > Cymodocea > Cymodocea nodosa. The sequence continues at coordinate 15,672,670 of JAZBRI010000003.1, read as the reverse complement.
CATTTCTGAACTGTCGGTAAAATACATGCTTTTTAATTCTTAAGTGTCCGAATTTTCTGTGATTTCCGAAGACTATTGTATATATATCGGATAGTTATATTTTAAATGATCAATAGAATATTTTATTATTTCCTGAAGTACACGTGTCAAAGTCTAAATGTATATCTTAAGTCAATGCTCGGTAAGTTATCTATAACTCTCCGAAATGCGTCTAGGCATCGAAAAGTTAGATTTGTAACTGTTCGAAACATCTCTTTATTATAAAACTACTTAAGTACACGTGTCGTGATCTGGAAGATTGACTTAAGTTATCTTTCAGAAGGTTATCTGTAACTCTCCAAAATGCACCTGAGCATCGGATAGTTAGGTTTATAAGTCTCTGAAACTTTCTGAACACCTTAAGTTCAAATTGTGCACCTACTGAATTTTACTGCTTTATAATGTCTCAGTCAGAACTCGAACAGTTATGTTTAACTTTTCGACTTTTCACACCTATTCCTTCGAGAAACTCGAACAGTTATCATAAGTCTTCGAGTTTTCTCACTTTTCACTTAGCTTGAAGTTATTTTCTTTATTTGAATAGTTATGCTAAGTATTCTGTAATTGTTGGTTGTAAAACTTGTACAGTTATTGCAAGCACTCGAGTTATTTATCGGTAACGGATCTTATATTTATGATTTCAATGATTGAATCCGTTTATTCGTTTATAAACTCGAAGAGTTATAAATGTTTTACTAACAACCTTTTGTGTTTCTACCTTAGTAAAACCCTAGCTTCACAATCTTTACTTCCACTAAGTTCTACAATGCAAAGCGAAGATTAATCGACAATGTCAAGACGTGGAAGAGGATGTGGTACAATGACAAAAGTGCAGAATAGAGAGCTGGAACTTCAGAAAATGCAGAATGAAATCAACGACATCTATTCAAGATACACTTTTTCAAATGAAATACTACATGAAATTAGAAAAGCTGTTCAAGATGAGAAAAATTTCTATTGGAAGTTTATTCGCAATTATGCTGAAACACAGTTTAGACTAAAACAGACTAAACTTTCCACATTACAACTATGAAAACAAACTTTACAACCTAACCCTATGGTTGTTACAAGTTCTGGACAGATACCTGAAAAATCAATACAATTTATCACTTATTATGGAAAGAAATGGGGACCAATGATAGAAAATGCAAATAGGGAATTAGAAACATTGTATTCTCAACATTATTTCCCCCCGATTGTTTTAGATGACATTCAATAGTACATAAATGAACAAAAAACTGCCATTAGCAAAATGGGCCTTCGAAGTGAAGGACAAAGAGTTTATCAACTTAAAATGGCAGAGGTGGAGAGCTTAAAACTCTATATTCCATTATTACCACCTAGGCATCATGGTGAAGGACCATCAAGACCCCAAGTGCCTTTAACAGGAGAAATTAAGAAAATTTTAGAACCTCCTGAACAACAAGAAACACTGCAGACATATAGTTGAAAAAAGAAAAATACATTAGAATATTTTGGACTAACTACAGGTGCAGAAGGAATAATGCAGCAAAAAGAAGAATCATTGAAAAATGGAAAACTATGTTCCATTGTAGAAGCTGGACAAACATTTGTGTCAGGAATCCTAGTAGATGTGAACAATATTGGATTACAAGCATACACTCTAAGGTATTGTGTCACATTAGTGCATAATGTATCTTTTAATACAATGGACAGTTTTTCACATCATATTGCAAGTACACATTCTTTTCCTACGGAAAGAGAATATGTAGGAAATTTTGATGATACATATACAGATGATATCAATTTTGATGATATTTTTGATGATATAAACACTAAGTTTATGAATATAGAAGATATTTCATCTAAAGAGGAATGTACAGATATTCTTCCTCTAACTGTATCACGGATAGAAAATTTTGATTTTTGGTATAGTTGCTTATACTACAGTTTATACATATGGTTATGTCTGTTACAGTATATAATATACTTGTTGATAAATGTATATAATCAACAACATACATAGTTACAGATTGAATATCACACTGGTTATGTCTATTACAGTATATAATATACTTGTTGATAAATGTATATAATCAACAACATACACAGTTACAGATTGAATATCACACTGCCTATGTCTCAAGAATAGAAATTTCAAAAATACAAGATGATTCTATTTTACAGACAGATATAGAACATTCTTTCATACAGAGATAGTTGTTGTCTAGATCAATTATAGACATACATGTTGTTAGACAGATTGATACAAATAATGTTGCTACTGAAATGTTTCTAGAGAACAAATAGAAGAATTTCAGTAGATTATTGATACGACAATAACAGATATTTTAGACATTTATACTAGTTTGATAGAAATTTCACTAGTTCTGAAAGATCTGAAAATATAGATGTTGCTGATAATTTTAAAACAACTCCTAGATCAGAACATCATGATAGGAAAATACCTAATCTTGAATAGAGTTTAGATGAAAATACATTATTATGGTTCAGAAATAGTTTATGTTATGACAAATTTCAAACATATAAAACTTTTATAGTTTTATATTCAAGACCAGTTAAGTTTGAAGGGATGGCACATATACAAGAAATGTTTGAATTTCAAGGCTTGTTGACTCTACTTCCACAACAGCCAGGCCATCTTGTTATACCTGAACTTATCAATTGTTTTTACTCAAACTTAACAATGGAAGATGGTATTCTTGTTTCCAATATATAAGAAAATGACATATATTTAACTCCCAATTTACTTTATCAAGTACTTGGTCTGAAAAATGAAGGAGTTAAATTATCAGAAAGAAAACAGGTTTATCATTTGGGATGAGACATTCAAACTTTAGCCAAAGATCCAATTTCCAACAAACCATTGAGGTTACTAAATGACTTAAATGGCCAAGCACGTTTTATTGCAAAAAATACTACATGCTTCATTGTTTCAGAGGTTTGGTCATGGTGTAGATGTTGGCAGATGTTGTCTTTATGCTACATATACATTAATTAACCATATACAGGTGAACTGGTATGATATTTTTATTTCTCATATCTTACATTTGCAGAGTAAATTATTTTATGGTGATATGATTTTGAGAATTGTGGCAAGTTAAACAGATATTACACCTTGGCCACAAAAAAGATTAAAATCAAGATCTTTCTCTGTAAAGGAACTCCAAAAATACCAAGCAATAGATACACCTGTAGTCCAACAACAACAGGATAGGCAAACTCAGTCCCAACAACAATAGCAACAATCAACACAATTTTCAAAACAATAGCAACATACAGATATCAATACTAGTATACATACAAATATAAATACAGGTACACAAATAGATACAAATACAAGTATAGATACAGACATACATACTGAATTTTTACAGCAACCATCACAAGTTTCTCAAAATGATTTAGATCAAGCATTACTTGATCAAATAAACAGAGTAAGTATAGAAATTGCAAAGCAAATTTCAAACACTCTAATCAGTATTTTTCGAAGACAAAGAGGCTTGTGATTATACAAATTATGTATTACATGATTTATGTATTGTAATTTGTTAACAAAACTATTATGTCAACTGTTTACTGATTTTAATGTTACGTGATTATTTTTCACAGTTTATGTTTAAATAGTTTATGCTTAATCCATAAATTTTATGTATGTTTGAAACTATCGTTTTGATTAATATATACTTAGTAAGATTTCCTTCCTTACATTTAACTTGCTTAACTTCCTAAAGGGGGAGAAAATAGTTTGTTTACTTTTTTTATAATGCCAAAAAGGGGGAGATATAAATTATGTGACTTATTAGGTTTTGACATCATCAAAAAGGGGGAGATTGTTAGGTATTTAATTTTGATGATATATGCTTTATTAACATTTTTAAATAAGTCTACATAATATTCTCTAAGTATAATAGTTAACAGATTATTAGAAAGTTTCATTTTTATGTTGGATAAATTAAAGATTTCTAAAGAGTTAGATTTGCAATAGTTAAACTTTCGGATAGTTAACGTTTCGGATAGTTAAACTTTCGGATAGTTAACGTTTCATTTTTGTTGAATAGTTTATGTTAAAAACTCGTATAGTTAAGTTATCTACATGTGTGTTTTTAATGTTTTAAGTTGTCACGTGTTTTCCATGTGCGTTCGGTAATGAAAATTGAATAGTTAGATAGCTATTCAAGTTTTTATACGCATGGATAGATAACTGTTCTAATTTTATAAAAGGACTAACGACTAGATAAGTTTCTTTGTTTAGTCACATGTTTTGCAGGTGCAAAAACTCAAAGAGTTAAAGGATAAGTGTTCGAGTTTTTATAGGACTTAAAGGATAAGTGTTTGACTAAATCAAAGACTTAGAAGATATTCTATAAGACTCCAGGAAGATAAAGTTTCGGTGAATCTATGAAGTGGAGATCGTGGAAATTCAAAATGTTAGTGGAGAAAGTGGAAATTCAAATAGAAAGTAATTTGGATTAAAGAGAAAATTAGTACGTGGATTATGGATTAAGTGGATGAACATATTGAACGTGAAAGACAATAGAGTTCGACTACAAATAGAGAGTACGAGCTACATTACAGTAGAAGATCCCAATCCCAAAAACCAAGTCTGAATATTCAATCTAGATTCCTAACTGAAAAGTTAAGTTTGAATATTCATATTCTGAAAAATTCTCCAACATCAGAAGAAGTTCAAAATTCCAAACAATTTCAGAAAAGGAGCTGCAAACGTAAGAAGTTTGGAAATTTGACAACTAGAGAAGAAGAGATATAGAAGCGGAGCAAAGAGAAAGAAAAAAGCTGTGTGCATAAAGATCAGGTTTTATACAATTCAAAATTAGTTTTGAATAAGAGCTTTGTTTTTCTATTTGAATTGTATATCGAACATTACTGTATCAAAACCTTCAAGAAGGGAATTGAGTTGAAAAGATATTGTAAATTCTGTTTTTAAATAAAGAATAGAATTTCATTTATGAGTGTTTTGTGCTCTTGTTTTATTTGCTAGTATTTAATTACTAAAGACACAATTCACCCCCCCTCTTGTGATATAGACGATCCTACAAACAGTGCTAGAAAACTTGTTTGGATCTCAAGCATGACACTAGAAAACTTGTTTGGTTACCAAGCAATGTGCTAGAAAAACTTGGATTTGTTAACTTCTGTTTTTACTTAGTTAATTTATCTTTATGCCTATATCACTGAATTCCTTTTTAGAAGTAAACAAACAACCTTTCACACAAATTAGATATTAATTCCAATTTGTATTTTAACTATAAGTGCATAGTGTCTATTGTATTAGTGTGTAAGTACAAGTCAATCCCATAGGGAATTGCTTAAGAATTGCGAACTGTTCTATTTTTAACAATCAAATTTATATATTCAATAAGCTCTCCATTGAGTTACAATTAACTCAACAGACTAAGTTCGTTGAGTTATGGCTAACTCAACGGACTAACCTCGTGGACTTAAGTTAACTCCACGAGCCTGTCTTTCCTATTTAATACTGCTATTTACAGAGAAATTCGGCCAACCATTGGGCGGTTCCACAAATTGTAAATAACATCAATTAAGCTCTTTAATGTTAGTAAACACTGGATTTATCATTAGGCAATACTATCATTCAGATAATTCAAATAGTAACCATTAAAATCTTTAAGTCTATTGAACGAACCAATTTTAGTAAACTGTAAAACTAAAATAAATATAAAACATTAACAACACTGATAAAGATAACATTAATCACGATACAAAACAAACAATACAAAACCCAAATACAAAATACAAACACAGATAAGTTGTTTTTGGTATTTTTGTTTTGATATGAGTATGAAAATGGGTGAAAGGTGAAATGTAAAGTAATCTTAGTCGATAGTAAATACTTCTGTCACTACATGCGACGCGATTACACCATTGAAAATTAAACCACTTACAATTCTGTCTCCTCTCCCTATAGAATCATGAGTCCAGAATTGCAAGATGATCTCCTCTTCAGCATATTGGCATTAACCCGAAACCAAGGCTAGAAGCTTTATGATCTCTTGAGATATGAGTTGGTGCTTAGTGAAAATGGCTTCCCTTCCTGCAACGCGATCACTCCTCATAGTGGTTGTCAAGCATTGTGTTTGGCTCGGAATCAACCTGACATCAGAAAAGTATCCTCACGGACCTCTGATGGTTGGTGATTATGGTAGTGGTGGTGATGGTTGGTGTGGTACTTCAGAGAATTGTCGATGCTGCCTACAGAAAGCTCGATGATCCACCTCTACACACACTGGCCACACCCATCGGCCACCACCCCGCTGCTTTTTTTCTTCTTTTCTTTTATATTTCTTCAATGGTAACTACTTCTACTTGAATGATCGGTTGGATTTCCTTCATTCATATCAACGACGATGATTTCTTCTTCCTTCGACGAGTGAATTCCTACGTGATACGTGCGATTGTGGTTTTTTTTCTTCCAACTGTTTTGTTCCTACAATTGTTACAATGGCATATTAGAAAATAAATAGTCTGTGGAGTTACAGATAACTCAATGGACTTGCTTCATTGATTTAACTATAAAACACTTGCATAAATTTAATTATCCGATGCTCAGGTGCATTTCAGATACTTACAAATTTAACTATCCGATGCCTAGATGCATTTCAGATAGTTACAGATAACTCACCGATATATAACTTAAGTCAATCTTTCAAAACATGACACATGTCATTAGTAGTTTTATAATAAAGAAATATTTTGGAGAGTTACAAGTCTAACTATCCGATGCCTAGATGCATTTTGGATAGTTAGAGATAACTCACCGAAAATCTACTTAAGTCATGCATTATGGTTTCGACACGTGTACCTCAGGAAATAATAAAATATTCTTTTAAAACATAATTGTTCAGTAATTTAAACATAACTCTTCGATACATTAAGCATAACTATCCAAAATAACAGAAAATTCAGATACTTAACAATTTCACAGCCTGCAATTTACCGACAGTTCAGAAATGCACTAAATTAACATTAATTCCCCGAAATTAAGCAGATTCTTTCATTAAAGCATATAATAGTGCACTTATAACAAAATAGCTTAATTCTCATATGATAAGCTAAATATTATGCAATTAACCATCAGTTAATCGTTAATATTATGTACATTTTCATTATAAACAGTAAGTTATCTACCTTTTGTCCTAAAACTGCCCCCACTGCATAATCTGAGGCATCACACATCAACTTGAATGGGTGAGACCAAACAGGAGGGTGCACAATAGGTGTAGAGACTACGACTCTCTTAAGCTCCTCAAAGGCATCATGACAATCTTTTAAAAATTCAAATGATGTGTCCTTTGATAATAATAGTGTTAAAGGATGGGCAATTTTACTAAAATCCTTGATAAATCGTCTATAAAAGCCTGCATGGCCCAAGAAAGCTCTTATATCCTTTATTGATTTTGGGATTGGTAAGTTGGCTATGAGATCTACTTTTGCCCTATCAACTTCCAACCCATTCTTAGATACTACATGACCCAACACAATACCTTGTTGAACCATGAAGTGACATTTTTCCCAATTTAAAACTAGTCTCTTCTCTATAAACCTTTTTAACACTAATTCTAGATTCTGAAGGCATGAATCAAAAGGAGGTCCAAATATAGAGATGTCATCCATAAAAATCTCTAAAAATTTATCCACCATGCTTGAAAACATACCAACATGCACCTTTGAAATGTTCCTGGAGCATTACATAAACCAAAAGGCATGCGTTGGAATGCAAAAGTACCAAATGGACAAGTGAATGTGGTCTTATCCTGATCACAAGGTATGACGGGGATTTGATTGTAGCTAGAGTAACCATCTAAGAAACAATAATACTCTTGTCCCGCTAGTTTCTCTAACATTTGATCCTTGAAAGGTAAAGGAAAGTGGTCTTTCCTAGTGGTGATGTTAAGCTTTCTATAGTCTATACATACCCACCATCCTGTTTGCACTCTCGTGGGAACGAGCTCATGGCTATTGTTTTCAACTACTGTAATACCCGACTTCTTTGGGACTACCTGTACAGGGCTAACCCAAGAACTATCGGAGATAGGATAAATTATGTCATGATCCAACCACTTGATGATTTCCTTCTTTACCACATCCTTAATATTCGGGTTCAGTCGTCTCTATGGAATTCTAGATGGAGTACTATCACTCTCTAAGTGAATCGTATGTTGACATATGCTCGAACTGATCCCTTTTATGTCAGCCATGGTCCAACCAATGGCCTCCTTATGTGACCGCAAAACCCTTAATAACTTTTCCTCTTGCTCAATAGATAGATGGGAAGATAGGATGATTGGCAAAGTATCTCCCTCTCCCAAAAAGGCATACTTTAAGTCCTTAGGTATGGGTTTCAATTCTAATGAAGGTGGTTCCACTATGGACAGTTTCTTCACCTCTCTCACGTCGCTCACCAATGGTTCAATGAAATTAATTACACAAACATGATCACTCCCTAAACTATCCTCAATAGCTAAGTTAGACTCAATGTCTAGGTCACTTTCTTCCTTAGGTGAATAAGAATCCTCACTACTTGACATGAAATTTTCCTCTCCTTCATCATCATCTAAAGCTTCATCTATGAAACTCACCTGGAAATTCCCATTAGTTAAAGATTTTATTTCATAATGTGCTTCAAAAATATTTAAGTCAACCTTAGAGTCACCATAAACTATTTGCATAGACCCATCTCTACATCCTATGTAAGCATCAACTGTGGCGAGGAAGGGCCTTCCTAGAATTAGAGGCATATTTTGTCTTCTACTAGGTGATGATTGACTTTCTAATACTATGAAATCTATTGGGTAGACAAAGTTCTCAACTTTTATTAAGATATCTTCCACTACCCCTAAAGGAGTCCGATAAGAATGGTCTGCTAGTTGGATTAGGATCTTAGTGGGTTTGATGCTATTAAGACCTAACTCTACATAAATACTGGACGGCATTACGTTTACACCGGCTCCTAGATCAATCAATGCCCTCTCAATATAGGTGTCTCCTATGGTACAAGAAATGGTAGGAGTCCCTGGATCACTAAACTTCTTGGGCATACTTTGGCAAAAATAGGCGCCTATAGATTCTGCTAAGCAAGCTTTCCTAGGTAGTTTCCTAGCTCTTTTTCGTGTGCAAACATCCTTTAGAAACTTGGCATAGGCAGGTATCTATTGAATAGCATCTAATAAAGGAATATTGATCCTTACTTGCTTGAATATTTCCCTAAGTTCACTTAACTGTGCTTCTTGATTTTTACTTCTTAATCTATAGGGAAAAGGAGCAGGAAGGGGCTCTAAAGAATTTCCCAAGTCATCCATCTTACCCTTGTTCTTTTCCATATGCACAAGTTGCTCAACTTCTCCTGATTTGTTAGGATGGGGATTTAGCTCTTCAGAAGGAGTCAAAGGAACTAGAGGAAGAGTTTCCTTACCCGATCTTAGAGTTACAAAAGCCTCCACCTCCTCATTTTCACACAGAGGCAAGGGTCCTATCCCTACATCCTCATCTAATTCCAACTTCATAGGGGTGCTGGCAATTCTTGTTAACTCTAATAGCTGAATGGATGAATTCAACTCATCCAAAGCCTTGGATAAATCCACCTTTTGTTCACACTTTACTGTGTCAACATTAGATATCTCAACTTGTGGTCTCATTTGATAACCACTAGTACTAGCTTCATTTGCATTAATATTCAAACATGGCATGGATAAATCAGTAAAAACACTTCAATGTGCACCTACAATATCATTTAGCATGTAAAATGGACAATCAGAAGCAAGATGATCATTTAACTTGCATTTAAAACAGGTAGGTGTGAGGTCAAATTCAAAATTATCAATTTTAATCTTATGATGATTATCCATTGTAATTAAAAATGATATGCAATGCTAGACAAGTGAACTAACCTACTTAACATGCACTTAGATCCTCAACAATTTAAAGGAATCTGCAATATAATAAAAGAATTGGAAAACAATTACTCTTTAATTCCACTTAAGACCTCATTTTCTTTAACTCATTAAATTACAAGATCCTACGTTCATGCCACTATGATAAGCATGAAAACATAATGTACTTTATCAAATAAATATCAACTTCATCCAAAGTTTTAACTTAACAAGAAAACACAATATTCTAGAAATTAAACTATGCCACTACAACTTCAAGATTTTCCACAGAAATTTATATAGCTTAGAAATTCACAAATAAATATTCGCATGAAAGATAATTACTTCTAGTTTCTAAGAAAAATCAGAAATAAAAATTTCTAAAACTGAAGTATTATCAAAATCGTGTAAAAATTCAAACAACTCTAATTCATAATCTACAAAACATATCATCTTATAAAAATTCTCTAGAAATGTATATACATCCAAATATAACGTATAATACCTTGTTTTCATGGAAAAATTTCAAAAATAATTTTTATTCAAACATGTAATTGTAGTTTCAAATATACGAGTGCATGTTATGAAAATCCTGCCTAGAAAATAACCATCCGATAGACATCGGATACCTCACCCTAACTATCTGATTGTTATTTACAATCGGAGAGTTATGGGTGTAACCCTCCAGTCAGGGGCAAAAATCGAATAGTTTTGGTTATAACTATCTGATTTTGTCATGAAGGTCAGATAGTTATGCCCTTAACCATCCGATCTTCATAATATTGATTAAATCTAATATGTCAAATAAAAAAAATCACACTGAATTCTACATAACTCCAAATGAAACATGTAAATACTAGTTGGAAAGATAATTTCATCTAGTTTCTGGAAAAAATCACTGCATTAAATTTTAAATACGTTCATAATAGCATATTTTCAAAATTCATTAGTAGAAACTTATCCAGAATTCTATATAACATCTCTATTTTTTAAGATTTTTATCTTTAAACATACTAATCAAAATTTTATGCATAAGTACTCAAAAGAAATCCTAGAACCCAACTATTTCAGAAAAAATTTCATAAAAATGAGTTCTAATCTTGTGCACATCAAAAATTTAAATTTCCAAACAGGCAGATTCTGTCTTAATAATTTGTGCACAAAGATTATCATTACTCCATTAAGCTACTTGTCACCAATATGTATACTTAAATAAATATGTGACAAGTCATTCAAGTATCAAGAAAGATGAATTCATGGATTGTACACTCCTTACACCCATTTCCTTGTAGAAAAACAAGAGAATAAAAATCTAAATAAAACTAGCATCATACAAATGACATTAAATCTAATAATCATCCAATAAGCATTCAAAAGCACCAAATTCCCTGACAATGGCGTCAAAAACTTGTATGGATAAAACGTGTATCATTAAAAGCACAAGTTTTACATTTATAATTTAACCACAAGCACATGGTGCCTATTGTATTAAGTAGTGCAAGTATGGGTCATTTCCATAGGGAGTTTGTCTAAATAGATTTTATTAGATTAATTACTTGACTTACGTCATAATACAACTTGAAAACGTTCTATACATTGTACTCTTATCAAAACAAAAGTTAGCATTATGATTAGTAATTATATTAAAAATTATGCATATGTGGTTAACTAGTCATTTTAACTACTCAAAAATCACTTCTATACAATCTCATTCATAACTCTATTAAAACTCTCAAAATTACAAAAATTGCATCCACTTATAGAAATCGCTTCTTCCCAAAATACTCACTAAAAAATCATGTAAAAATATGATTTGGAAAGGGTTTTAAAAGATCTAAAAACATAATTTTGAGACTTGATTCAAACCAGAGAGTTATTAACAACAAATCTAACACAGATGTGCAACACATAGAGATCAAAACACAGATTGTGCGACTTTACAAGAAAATTCATATCTCCCTAAAATCTTTATGAAATGACATGAAACAAAATCTCAATGCGTCTATATTCCAAGAAATTCTGAGAAAATAACATCGAAACAATATAAAGAGCTTATTACAGCCTTTTACAGCAATCTGGTCAAGAAAGACAATATATTGACAACTTAAATAAATCAATAGGAGTTCACATTGTCTCCTAAATTAATTTTTGAAGTTTTAGGATTGAAGAATGAAGGTATTGTTGTTACAAATAGATTTGACATGATCAGACAACTAGAATGGGACATTCACTCGCTATAAAAAATTCCAGGTGTATATAATGAAATGAGGTTAATGGAAAATTTGAATGTAGAGGCAATGTTTATTGCAAATATCTTACATGCCAATTTATTTCAAAGAGTCAGACACAATATGGAAGTCAACAGAAGCTGTTTATATGCAACTTATGGTTTGCTAAACAGAATTCCAATCAATTGGTTTGATGTTTTCATTTCTCAACTACAGCATATGAGTTCAAAGTTATTTTTTGGTGATACTGTATGTAGACTTCTTGCAAACCAATTCAATTTATCCGACTGGCCCTTTGAAACTAAAGGCATAAGAGCTTTTAGTGTAAAAGATTTGCAAAAATTCCAGGCCATGCATCAACCTCAATCTCATCATCAATAACAACAACAACAACAACCAGAATGTACAAATTAGATACAATCACCTATATAGCCAATTTATTTAGTTCGAGCAAAACAACAACCCCAACTACCTCCTGACCTAGATGATGAGCTTAACGAAATCAAAAATGTTATTAGGCATCTAGGAGATAAAATATGTAATGCTATTAGTGATATCCTTAGGAGAAATAGATAAATGTCAAGTCATTTGTCTGTTTGCTTGTATCTGAATACAAAATGTAATGTTTGTATTTATTGTTTGATTGTTTGAACAATACATTTTTTCTATAAATGGTTATAATTCTTATTATTATTTATAGGAAGTTTTGTTGTAAATATATATCTCAACTTATATATTGTGTAATCATCTTTTTAATTAATGACAAAAAGGGGAAGATGTTATAAATTCAAAAGAAGAAGATGATTATGATTTTAATTGCATATATTATAAAGGGAGATGATATTTAAGTGGTTATTGTAATCTGATATTTAAGTGGTTATTGTAATCTAACAGATGATAATGTAATCTAAAAGATAGTTATATGGTTATTAAAATCTAAAAGATACTTATGTAATTATTGACATCTAAAAGTTTTATTTCTGAGAGGTGAATTTTACACAAACAATAGAAATAAGCTTAAGTGAACTTAAGTCAACAAACTTGTTTGTTGAATTAAAAATTAACCCAATGAAGGTGCTTTGTTGAGTTATATATAATTCATAATTGATTTAATATGGTTTTGTCATCAACAAAAAGGGGGAGATTGTTAAGTATTTTGTTTTGATGATGTGTGTTGAATGAAAGTAATCATATTTGCTCAATTATATTGCTTGTGAAAGGAAATGAAGAATATCAATTAATATAGAAAAAGTCTACTAATATAAATACTTGTCTGTATTGGATCTAAAATTATACTAAGTTAAATAACTAGTCATTTCATTGCATTAATTTCTCATTTAACAAAACGTTAAGTTAACGTGTGTTTTTATTGAAAAGCATGATATGTTTTAATGTTATATTTTTTGTATCATGAACATTGCACATTTAGACAACTCGTTAAGTTAGAGTTCTATTCGTATATGTTAGGACCTAATGGCTTACTAGAGGGGGGGAGAATGGTAATAAAATTTGTTTCTTAAAGATGAATGATTAATTAATAAAGCAAAATAGCAAGCACATAATAAAAGGAATGCACACAGGGATTTTAGGTGGTTCACCACTAACGGCTAGTCCACCCCCAAGGGATACTTGGGCTTCACTAATCTTTCACAAACTTACAAACACTTGCTTTAAGGTCAAAGCAAGAACCAACCAATCTGATTGAACTTTCAGGTTGTAGCTCCAACCAACCTTTCACTGAAGTTTTTAATTCGTGTACTTCAGTAAACACTTGCTTGAATGTATCAGAGTTGAGTGCATGGAGAGCTTCTAAATTTGAGTCTGTATATGCTGATGATGATTTGATCTCGAAGACTTTCTTCTATTGAGCTTGATGTATAGATTTGTATGAGCAAAAGCTATCTGACTTTGTTGTCTGGTGTTTGTATATATACCATTATGTTTAACGATCATATTTTCTCCCAACGGATGTATTCTACTGTACTTGCTAGAGTTTTAGACCCAAATTTGGTAAGTTACCATTCAGGGAGGTATTTCAAGATACCCTTCCGATTTTCTAGGTTTTTTTAGAGGTTTAGCTGTGTAGCTCTCTGAAGAATACCTATAACTTACCGAAGAGTCACTTAAGTCCTTTTGCCATGTAGGACTTCAAGTCGTACATATGCGGTGTCATAAGATCGGATACTTGTAATTGTAACTCACGGAAATGTTCTTGACTATCGGATAGTTAGCTACAGTAACCCTTCGATTTCCTTTTTTAAGTTTCTAACTACTTTCTTATTTCGGCACGTGCATAAAAAAATAACTTAAGTTTCAGATACTTAAATCTGTAACCTATTGAAACTTCTCGTTTTTCAAACAGTTAACTTTCTAACTCTCTGAAAAAGCCCCTTTAAGCTTTTGTTTGGATTTCTACACATGGGAAATTTAATGACTTAAATTTCAGATAGTTAGCCTTCCTAACTCTTCGATTTTCTTTGAGTTTTCAGATAGTTAGTGCCTTAACTCTTCGATCATTCAGCCAACTATCTTTAGAACCCTCTGAAGGTCTTGTAATTTCGGATAGTTACTTCAGGCTAATTCATCGGATACTTAGGCTTGGTAACTTACCAAAATTCTGTCTCTTCTAGATGGTTAAACCTGGTAACCTTTCGAAGTCCTTTTTATCATTTGTAGCAAACTTTGAGCTGTCTATATCATCTTCTGCTCTTTTGCTAAACTATTACACCTAAGAAATACAATTTGATACCTCACATTGGTTTTTGCATTATCAAAATCTAAAGGTCCTTTCAATCTCCCCCTTTTTGATAATGGCAACAACCTTACAATATATTACATGTATTTCTTTCCCTATATATCTATACAGATAATTGCACAAAGAAGAAAATAGGATACAGAGTTTGAAAAAGAAAAAGCTCCCCCTATTTTGTTGCAACCTACTAAAAGGATATAGTTTTTCTCCCCCTTTTTTGCCATTTGTCAAAAGGAGTGAGAGGTAAAATACTAACTTTGTGGAGCAATTATAACTGGCTAAGTTGAACTTGAAAAGTGGCTAAGTTGCTGCAAGATAGAGATGTTAGTAAAACAAGCTCCTAGTTGTGAGCTTGGAGAGTAGAGAGATATGGAACTATAGATCATACAAAGAACAAATCCCTAAGTTTCGTCTAATATGATTAAATGCATATTCAGATAAGGGTTTGGTGAAAATATCTGCTAGTTGTTCTTTAGTAGAGACATATTCTAAAGAAATATAACCTTTTTCAACATGGTCTCTTAGAAAGTGGTGCCTAATCTCGATATGGTTTGCTCTAGAGTGTAGAACTGTATTTTTGGAGAGATTGATGGCATTGCTACTATCATAGTAAATAATTGTCTTTTGAAATTTAAGCTTATAATCTGCCAAAGTTTGTTGTATCCATAGAATCTGTGCACAACATAAACCTGCTGCTATGTATTCAGCTTCAATTGTAGAGAGTGCTATAGAATTTTGTTTTCTGCTGAACCATGAAACAAGAGAATGACGAAGTAGTTGGCATGTACCACTAATGCTTTTTCTGTCTGATTTGCATCTTACATAATCTACATCATTGTAACCTGCTAATATCATATGATTCTGTGATGAATAAAATAAACCAAAGTCTTTGGTACCTTGTAAATATTTAAAGATACGTTTGACTGCTTTTAAATGTGATGCTTTTGGAGAGGCTTGATACCTTGCACAAGCACAAACACTGAACATTATGTCTGGTCTACTGGCTGTTAAATACAAAAGTGATCCAATCATACCTCTGTATTTCTTTTGATCTACAGAAGTGCCAGAGATATCTTTATCAAGCTTTTCATTTGAGTTCATAAGTGTATTTGCTACTTTAGATTTGTCCATACCAAACTTCAAGAGAATCTCTTTGTAGAATTTTTCTTGATTTAGAAAGATGTCATGCTGTAGTTGATGAATTTGTAATCCTAGAAAGAATTTTAATTCTCTCATAAGACTCATTTCAAATTCATTCTTCATTAAGGTTTAAAAGTCATGACATAGTTTCTCATTTGTGGCACCAAAAATAATATCATCAACATAAATTTAAATGATCAACATATGAGAATTTTCTAATGTGATAAAAAGAGTGTTTTTTGTAGTTCCTATGTTAAATTGATTTTCAATAAGGAAACCCTTCAGTTTATCATACCATGCATGTGGTGCTTGCTTTAGACCATAAAGAGCTTTATTCAGTTTGTATACATGGTCTGGTCTTTCTTCATCTTCAAAACCGGTGGCTGTTCTACATATACTTCCTCTTGCAAAATGCCATTAAGAAAGGCACTTTTAACATCCATTTGATAAAGCTTTATTTTCATACTGCTTGCAAAGGCAAGCAACATTCTAATTGCTTCAAGTCTTGCAACAGGTGCAAAAGTTTCTTCATAATCGATTCCTTCCTACTGATTGTATCCCTAAGCAACAAGTCTAGCTTTGTTTTTGATAATACTACCATTATTATCTAGTTTATTCTTAAACACCCATCTAGTTCCAATGATTGATTTTTCAATGGGTCTTTCAATTAAATTCCAGACTTCATTTTTCTTGAACTGATTTAGTTCCTCTTTCATGGCCATAATCCAGTATTCATCATTGTAGGCTTCTTCAACTGTTGTAGGTTCAAGTTCAGATACAAAAGCACAATAATTACAAATATTCTGAATTTTGCTTCTTGTTTGAACACCTTGATTTATATTCCCAATAATTTGTGCAATGGGATGTCCAAACTTTGTCTTCCATACTTTTTCTATTACAGTAGGTGCAAACAATGTTGAACTGTCCTTTTTTTGAAGAATTTTCTAATTTACTAATTCACTTTCACTTTCACTGTCTATTTTTAGCTGCTTCAATTTTCCTACTTGGTCTTCATCAAAAGATAAATTTATTGACTCTTCTACTCTTCTTTCATGTTCAAAATAGACCTTGTAAGCCTTACTTCTTGAAGAGTATCCAACTAGTAGTGCAGGATCAAACTTTGCATCGAATTTGTCCTTTTGATCCCTTGTATTAAGCACAAAACATCTTGATCCAAAAACTTTAAAGTATCCAACATTTGGTGTTTTACCATACCATAATTCAAATGGTGTCTTATGCAAGTAGGCCTAAGATGAGTTCTGTTTATTGAATAACATGTAGTATTTATAGCTTCAACCTATAAAAACTTTGGTAGATCAAATGCATTAAGAATTGTTCTTGCCATTTCTTGTACTGATCTATTTTTCCTTTCTACAACACCATTCTGTGTAGGAGTTCTTGGATATGAAAACTCATGTAATATACCAAAAGAATTACATAAGTCCTCAAAATCGGAATTTTCAAATTCACCTCCATGATCACTTCTGATCTTCTTCACATTTGATTCTTTTTCATTTTGAATTCTAATACAGTGATGTTTGAATTCATAGCAAGCTTTATTCTTGTGTGCTAAGAAAATAACCTAAGTGAATCTTGTATAATCATCAACTACCACTAAGGTATATTTTCTTCCTCCTAAACTAGCTATCTGTGTAGGACCAAATAGGTCCATATGTAGTAGATCTAGTGGTTGACTTGTGGCAATGTCTTCATTACTCTTGTGTACTGATTTCTTTTGTTTTCCAATCGTATAGTTACTACAGAGTTTATCCCTTTTGAATTTGAGTTTAGGCACACCTCTAACAAGATCATGTTTGGTCAATTTTCTTAAGATTCTCATATTCACATGATTTAGTCTCTTATGCCATAACCATTCATCTTCATTAGAAGCAACTAAACATGCATTACTAGACATATTCTCAGATGGAAATTCCAATGCATAAATTGAATTATCCCTATATCAAGTAAATTTGATTTCATGTGTATCTTGTTGTAATATAAAATAATTTTCAGCAGTAAAAAGTACATTGTAACCTTTGTCACATAATTGACCTACACTTAGCAGGTTTTGTTTAAACCATTTACATGCAAGACATTTTCTATTTTTCCATTTTTAGATGCAACATTTCCTACAGAAGTAATTTTACATTTCTCATTATTACCAAACTTAACAGATCCAGAATTTATGGACTTAATAGATTCCAAAAATCTTTTCTTACCTGTCATGTGCTTTGAGCATCCATTGTCAATAATCCACTTAGACGTTTGAGCTTCATTGTCCTTGCAGTCTTGCAAATCATGTTCAAATTAAGACTTTTGGTACCTATATTTTCTTAGGTCTATCAGAGTTAGTCCTTTGCATTTTAAACCTGTTGTCTTTTGGTAGCCATATATGAGTAGATCTTCTTTTAATGACAAAAATAGTTGTGCCATCTCTATAAGATCTAATTTTTCCACCACAGTAGGGAGTTTCCTGTGATACAGCATACCCTAGGCCAAATTTACTTATTCCTGTTCTTTGAGATCATATGATTTTGTTTAGGCTATTTTCACCTTTAGTAAATTTACATACAGTGTTCTTCAAATTAGTAATTTCAGATAATAGATTTTTATTTTCTTCTTTCAGATCAAAATTTTTACAACTATAGTTATCCATTTTAGTTTTTAATTCCCTGTTATCAACTAGGGCTTTTTCTAATTCAACAAAGACATCTTCTAGATAGGAATTTAAACTCTTCAATTCTTTCTTATAATTCTTAAATTTTACATATAAATTATCTACTATAAAGAGAAGACTATCTACATCTAGATCATCATTTTCTTTTTTCGAATAGTAAGGAGATGTAGAACATACCTCTTGTGCAGCAAAGCACATGTTTGCAGATGCCTCTTCCTTTAAATCTGATGAGCTACTGGATGAGTTGCTGTCATCCCATGTGGCTTTCAAGGCCATTTTCTTCTTATTCTTCTTCTTCCATTTTTGTTTGTCCTCCTCCTATTGAAAAGGACAATAAAGTTGAATGTGTCCTAGTTTTTTGCACTTGTAGCATGTAGGGACTTTTGATCTTGAGGAGCTAGCTTTGCCTCCTTCTCTCATCATTTTTCTGAAATTTCTGGCTAGCAGTAAAACTTCATCTTCATCCGAGCTTCGTTGGTCTTCTATTGAAGGAAAAGCTAATTCTTTCTTTTTCTCAGCCTTTCTTTCAATGGCTCCTTCTTCTTCTTTCCATTCCTTCATCTGAACTTCATGAGCCAAAAGATTTCCCAATAGATCTTTGACTGAATAATTGTTCAGATCCTTTGAATCTTGTATGGAAGTAGACTTCTGCTTCCATTCAACTGTCAGGCTTCTTAAGATCTTCTATACTTGTTCACGATTAGAGAAATCCCTTCCAAGGCCTCTTAGTTCTTTCACAATTTCAGTAAATCTAGAGAACATTTCAGTAATACTTTCTTTTTCAAGCATTTTGAATAATTCATTTCTTAACAAAATACTGATTTTAGTATCTTTAACTTGGCTGGTTCCTTTATATGTAATTTGAAGGGTCTTCCAAGCTTCATGAGAGTATTTACAAGTAGATATTTTATTATACTGTTCACTAGTTAGTGCACAGTAAATGGAATTAAGCCTACGAGCATCCATCTAGATGATTCTTTCATCCTCCTCAGTCTAGTCACTTTCATGACTGATTGGAATTGGTGTACCATGTACAACCATTCTCCAAAGTTTCACATCTGCACTCTTGAAAAAATACTTCATCCTATTTTTCTAGTAGCTATAATTGCTACTATCAAAGAGGGGAGGTCGATGGATATTCTGACCTTCTATAGTGTGAAAAGTCATGATCTTAGATGGTTAAATCTATTAACGAGATCAACGTTGCTCTGATACCAATTGTTAGGACCTGATGGCTTACCAAAGGGGGAGTGAATGGTAATAAAATTTGTTTCTTAAAGATGAATGATTAATTAATAAAGCAAAATAGCAAGCACATAATAAAAGAAATGCACAAAGGGATTTTAGGTGGTCCACCACTAACGGCTAGTCCACCCCCAAGGGATACTTGGGCTTCACTAATCTTTCACAAACTTACAAACACTTGCTTTAAGGTCAAAGCAAGACCCAACCAATCTGATTGAGCTTTCAGGTCATAACTCCAACCAACATTTCACTAAAGTTTTTAATTCATGTACTTCAGTAAACACTTGCTTGAATGTATCAGAGTTGAGTGCATGGAGAGCTTCTAAATTTGAGTCTGTATATATTGATGATGATTTGATCTCGAAGACTTTCTTCTATTGAGCTTGATGTATAGATTTGTATGAGAAAAATCTATCTAACTTTGTTGTCTGGTGTTAGTATATATACCATTATGTTTAACGATCATATTTTCTCCCAACGGATGAATTCTATTGTACTTGCTAGAGTTTCAGAACCAAATTTGGTAAGTTACCGTTCAGGGAGGTATTTCAAGATACCCTTCTGATTTTCTAGGTTTTTTCGAAGGTTTAGCTATCTAACTCTCCGAAGAATACCTGCAACTTACTGAAGAGTCACTTAAGTCCTTTTGCCACGTAGGACTTCAAGTCATACATATGAGGTGTCATAAGATCGGATACTTGTAATTGTAACTCACGAAAATGTTCTTGACTATCAGATAGTTAGCTATAGTAACACTTCAATTTCCTTCTTTAAGTTTCCAACTGCTTTCTTATTTTGGCATGTGCATAAAAGAATAACTTAAGTTTCAGATACTTAAATCTATAACCTACCGAAACTTCATGTTTTTCAGACAGTTAATGTTGAGTATTTTGTTTTGATGATGTGTACTGAATGAAAATAATCATATTTGCTCAATTACTATTGCTTGTGAAAAGAAATTAAAATCATCAATTAATACAGAAAAAGCTTATTGATATAAATACTTGTCTGTATTGGATCTGAAGTTAATAACTAGTCGTTTCGTTGTTTTAATTTCTCATTTAACTAAACGTTAAGTTAGTGAGTAAAAGAAGAGACGAACTCGTTAAGTTAGTGTTATACACGTAGTGAAATTATAAGTTACGAATGTTATATTGTATCACGTGAGGTGCACATGTTTAACTCGTTAAGTTAACATAACTAAACACGTTGAGTTGCTATATTGAACACTAAGGCAACGCGTTAGGTTAGCGTTATAAACTTAAGTTGTTATTTTTGCACGTGGTAAAATTCTTATTATAAAAACATTTGTTTATTACTGAATCAGTGAGTTAAAGTTTTTTTGGAGACTTACAGTCGTAACTATCCGAAAGATAACTTAAGTCATGTTTTTAGGTCTTGACACGTGTCTCACTAGTTTTATGATATAAAGAGCTTTTTGGTGACTTACAACCGTAACTATCTGAAACTTAAACTATTTTCGGTGAGTTATCATTTAACCTTTCGAAAGAAAGGTTAAGCTGGTTTGTTGAGTTAGCATAACACCACGGACTTAGTTCGTTGAGTTAGCTACAGTACTTGTCACGTGAAATGGCACATGAGGAACTCATTAAGTTAGAAACGTTAAGTTATATATATATACTTGTGTTACTCGTTTAGTTAACATTAAAGTAACGACTGCTTAGTATACTTGATGGAAAATTCTTTGGACGAGAAAGTTTATTTTGCAGGAAACTTTTCAAAGATCTAGGACTAATGATTAAAGAAAATTTGAAATATATATGTGGGTTAGAACGTGTGTGTTTCGATGAAGGAAAAAGAAAAGACGTGGAGAAGTGGAAAACTGGTAGTGGTTAAACATGAAGGATATGCATGGAATGAAGATACAGTATAAAAGGCATTGAATTCTCGTTGATCAAATTATCCTTGCACACAAAAAGAAAAATATTTTCAAGGATCAAACCATCCTTGCACACAAAAAGAAAAATCTTTTCAATGATCAAACCATCCCTGCACACCAAAAGAAAAATCTTTTTCAAGGATCAAAAACACCTCATCGAGGAAAATCTCTCAAGTGGAAGAAAATTTAGTGAAGTAGAAAAGGTTAAATTTATGTCGCTGAAGATTTGAAGTATCAAGTGAAAGCAAATTCGGTGAAGTAGAGAAAGACAGGATATTCATCACTAAAGAATTGCTAAAGAAGAAAAAGAAGAAGAAGAAAGATCTCAAATAGGGAGAAAAGTTTTAAATTCCGCAAATTAGTTTTCTCTATTTGTAGTTATGAAATTGTTTAGATGATATATGGTATCGAGTTATAATTGCATCTACAATTTCTGAGGAGAATTGAATTATATATTGTAATTGAAACATTGAATAAAAATGATTTTATGAAAACAATGTCTCGACTTGTTTTTGAGTTTTAAAGTTTCAATTATATTTTAGAAATTAGTAAAGATACACAATTCACCCCCCCTCTTATGTAGCCATACGATCCTACAAGTGGTATCACAGCTTTGTTAATAATCTTTGATATAAAATCGATACCAACTTATTTAATATCATTGCTTATTCTACCTTCCTTGTTTTTAAACAGAAATTAAAATCTAAGCATACGTTTAACTCTCTTGATTTAAGGCTCAAGTTGTTTTAATGCTTTTAGACTATTTAAAATCAAATAGGTTGAAAAATCTAAGGTAAGATGGCTACTGGAAATGGTAATTTTTCTTTATATGAAGGCCAAAATCTTAATCGTCCTCCTTTATTTGATGGAATACATTTTGAATATTGGAAATATAAGATGACTGTTTTTCTTCAAAGTATAGATGATAAGTTGTGATTCATGATTTCTAAACCATATACTCCGTTAACTACTCCTTATAATACTTGGACAATTACTCCTTATAAGAAAATGAAACTCTGAATGCTAAGGGCTTAAATATTTTATTTTGTGCATTGAGTTATGAGCAGTTCAGTAAAGTGTCGGCATGTAAATCTGCTTATGAGGTGTGGCATGCATTAGAAGTTTCACATGAAGGTACTTCTTAAGTTAAAGAGACTAAAATAAACATGTTGATTAATAAGTATGAACTCTTTAAGATGCATGAAGATGAAAATATTTCTGTGATGTTTTCCAGATTTCTTGATATCATAAACTCTTTAAAATGTTTAGGAAAAAATTTTGAACAGAAGGATTTGGTGAGGAAAATTATCAGTTCCCTAAGTTCTAAATGGTCTCAAAAAGTAACATCAATTGAGGAATCACGAGATTTAAATGTTTATACTATGAATGAACTTATAGGTAACTTAACAGCTTATGAAGTTCAATTAAATGAATCACTGAGTCACAACAAACTAAAAATGAAAAAAGAAATAGCCTTCGAAATTAATTCAAATTCTGATATATCTACTAATTCTGACGAGGATTTGATTTTGCTGACTAGGAAATTCAAGAAAGTATGGAAAGCTAGGAAACAGCAAAGGAACAAAAATGATAAACCCTCAACGTCAAAATCACTAAATGACAAGAATTCTTCATCCAGAAAGTATGTATGTTACAATTGTAAGAAACCTAGACATCTTTCTCCAAATTGTCTTAGGAGGAAAAATGAAAAGCAAAGTAGGACAAATCAGAAGAAGACGGTTCAGAAAACTCAGAAAAAGTTTTATAAGAAAAAGGCTTTGAAGGTCACTTGGGATGACACGTCTGAAGAGTCTTAATCTGAGGAATCAGCATCAAAATCTTCACATTTAGAAGGAGAACAAGAGTTAGAAGACGTTGCTCATGTGTGCTTCATGGTAGATGAGTCTGAGGTAATATTTGATCCTGAAAGTCATTCAAATTTCAACTTTGATGAATTATTATGTGCTTATCATGCATTATTACAAAAACTTAAAGTATGTAAACTGGAAAATAAGAATATTAGAAAATCTTCATCCATTATGGAAGAAGAAAATTGTTTCCTGTCTACTACTTTAGAAAGTTTAAATGTGATAATGAAAATCATGCTAGAGATTTGTAAAAATTTAGATTTAATGAATGTATCTTGCATGAACAAATACAGAATATAAATGCTTAAAAATTAAAGATAGAATCTGAAAATGAATTGTTAAGAAACAATATAAATGAACTTGAATTAGAGATAGATAAATTAAAACTGAGAGAGCTAGATTTAAATTGTACCATTAAGAAATGAAATTTTAGTCAAACTAAGTTAGACAAACTAACTAGTACCTCTGCGGTGTCTTATAAATTTGGCTTAGGATTTGATTATCCTGAATATCTTGAATCTCAAGCCAATAAAGGATTTATTAGTTGCAGTTCAAGTAAATCTAAGACTAAAATTCCTTTTATTATGAAACAAGGTAATAAATATGTAGAAGTAGGTACTTCAAGGGATGAATCATGTAGTAATAATATAAATCAATGTGATTTGTCAAATTGTACTTCTAACATGACTATTAATGTTTCTAAAAATCTTGTTTCTTATTCTAGAAATTCAGTTTCTAATGTTTCTAAAATTTCAGACAATTGTAGTAAACTAAAAATTCAGAAACCTGAGCATATAATTCAATACACTGGTATTAGACCAATTATTCATTCTACATGTGATAAAACTAAAAATTCTTCTATAGAAAAAGATTTTGTTTGTACGGAAAATGTTAATACAAGTACAAAATCTTAGTATGAACTTACTGAAATGTATGAGCATGACCAAAATAAATTAAAATCTGATAAAAATCTGTTTGGTCTTGATTATACTACATCTGAAAACAAAAGAATGATTGTAAAAGCAATAATGCTATATGTGAGTATGAAGCTAATGATAAATCAATAGTACTTACAATTAATAAGAATATAAATGATAATGTTAAACTATTTTTAAACAAAAAGAAGAAATATGCGTTTAATGAACTTGGTCCTCAACAACATTGGGTACCAAGAAAAAGTTTTTCTTAATTTGTGTTGCAGGAGGAAACAATATCAAAATGGATCTTGGATAGTGGAGTGTCAAGTCACATGACCGGACAGAAAAGTCTATTACAAAATTTTACAAATACCATGAAAGGAAGTGTAACATTTGTTATTTACAAATACAAAGATAAAATCATAGGTATGGGCAATGTTCAAATCACTTCTACTTGTGTTATTTCGAATGTACTATATGTAGAAAACCTAGGATTTAATTTGCTAAGTGTCATAAAACTAACTGAAAATGGATATTATGTAGTGTTTGAAGATAATGTATGCAAAATAATTGATAAAAATACAGATAAAATTAAGTTTATTGCTAAAAAAAAAGGTTCTGTATGTATTTTATCTTTAACTTCTAGTGTAGTTGATTTAAATTTATCTTTGCTAGCTAAAACTAGTGATGCATATCTATAGCATAGAAGGATTGGGCATATAAATATGAAACTATTACATAATCTATCAAAAAAACATTTAGTGAGAGGTTTACCAAAGATTAAATACTCAAAGGACTTTATATGTGATGCATGTGAGTTAGGTAAACTTCATAAAAACTCTTTTAAATCCAAAACTGATATTTCAAGCAAGAGAGTCTTAGAACTTATACATATGGATCTATTTGGACCAACAAGAATCATGAGTCTTGGTGGTAAACCGTATGTATTTGTTTTAGTAGATGACTTCTCTAGATACACTTGGGTATATTTTCTAGCATCTAAGATAGAAGTTTTTGAAAAATTTAAAATGTTTTGCAATTTTGTTCAAAATGAGCAAAGTGTTTCTATTCAAAAACATAGGAGTGATCATGGAACTGAATTTGATAATGATCAAATGGATAATTATTGTAATGAGCATGGCATTGATCACATATTTTCTTTTCCAAGGGCACCGTGTCAAAATGGTGTTGTTGAGAGAAAGAATAGATCACTTCAAGAAATGGCCAGAACTATGTTGAATGAACATAAGTTACCTCAAAATCTTTGGGCTGAAGTAGTAAATACAACTTGTTATGTTATTAACAGAAGTCATTTAAGACCTCATGTTAATAAAACTCCTTTTGAAATTATGTTTAATAGGGTTCCAAAAATTTCCTATATAAAACCATTTGGCTGCAAGTGTTTTGTTTTTAATACTAAGGATAAAAGGGATAAATTTCAAGCCAAATCAGATGAAGGAATTTTTGTAGGTTACTCTACTAGAAGTAAAGCCTATAGAGTATATAACAACACTTCTAGGACTATTGAAGAAACCCTCCATGTAAGCTTCAATGAAAATTCTTTTAGAGAATCTCAATCTAAAGGTGATAATGATGATTTGATCAATCTTCCAAAAGAGTTAGAGATCAATAGAGAGATTGATGATTTATCTGAGAAAATCAAAAATATGAACTTAAATGATCAAACTAATGATGAAAGTGATGTACCTTCAGATGTTGATGAGAATATTGAGGAAAATCAGAGAAATTGGCGTTATTCTTCATCACATCCCATTACTCAAGTCATTGGTAATATTAATGAGGGAGTTAAAACTAGAGCTTCAGTAAATTTAAATAGTATGTGTATGTTTGTTTCTATGGTAGAGCCAAGGAATATACAAGAAGCATTATCTGATGAAAATTAGATAGTGGCAATGCAAGAAGAACTAAATCAATTCATCAAAAATGATGTATGGGAATTAGTCTCTCCACCAGAAAATCAGTCCATAATAGGTACAAAGTGGATCTTTAAAAACAAAACTAACGAAACTGGTCAAGTTATAAGGAACAAAGCTAGATTAGTTGCACAAGGGTATACACAGGAAAAAGGACTAGATTATGATGAAACATTTGCTCCTGTGGCTAGGTTAGAAAGTATTAGAATATTATTGGCCTATGCTTGTTATATGGAATTTAAATTATATCAAATGGATGTAAAGAGTGCATTTCTAAATGGTTTAATTAATGAAGAAATCTATGTAAAACAACCATCTGGATTTGAAGATATTAAAAATCCTAACTTTGTGTATAAATTGAAGAAAGCCTTATATGGTTTGAAGCAAGCACCTAGATCATGGTATGAAAGATTGTCTACTTTTTTAATAGAAAAAGGCTATATCATGGGAAAAGTGGATCATACTCTATTTATTAAGAGAGATGGTAAAGATCAGATTGTTGTTCAAATATACGTGGATGATATAATCTATGGAGCAACCTTTGATAAGTTGATAAAAATATTCTCTAAAGAGATGACTAATCAGTTTGAAATGAGTATGATAGGAGAACTTTCATATTTTCTAAGACTTCAAATTAAGCAAATGGATAAAGGTATATTTTTAAATCAGGAAAAATATGCAGATGAAATGCTTAAGAAATTTAATTTTAATGATACAAGGATTTGAGGAACTCCTATGAGTACTTCTTTAAAGTTAGATATTGATGACATAGGAAAATCCATAGATCAAAGAAAATATAGAAGTATGATTGGTTCTTTACTTTATTTGACTGCTAGTAGACCTGATATTATGTTTGTTGTGTGTGTTTGTGCTAGATTTCAATCTAATCATAAAGAATCACACTTATTTGCAGTTAAAAGAATTTTAGATATATACAAGGAACTAAAAATTTTGGACTGTATTATTCTAAGGATAGTTCAATAGATCTTATAGGATATACTGATGCTGATTATGCAGGATCTAAATATGATAGAAAGAGTACCAGTGGCACTTGTCAATTATTGGGAAATAATTTGGTGTCATGGTTTAGTAAAAATCAAAACTGTATAGCATTTTCTACTACAAAAGCTGAATATGTTGCTGCTGCACTGTGTTGCACTGAGATTTATTGTGACAGTAGTTTTGCAATAAATCTTTCCAAAAATCCTGTATTACATTCAAGGGCAAAGCATATAGAGGTTAGACATCATTTTCTAAGAGATAACGTAATTAAAGGAAAAATTAAATTAGAATTTGTGTCTAGTAAAAATCAATTAGCTGATATATTTACAAAACCTCTAGACGAAAATACATTCTGCAACATTAGATTAAATTTAGGAATTTGTAGGCTATGTGATGTGTAAAATGCTTAAACTCCACATAAAAAGATAAATATTATTGAAGATGTTGTTCACCTCATAGATATTATATACTTATTATAAATATTTAAAGTAATATCTAAACTACTGCTTAAGACACTATGTATTTATTGTAAAATCATAGTAGTATCTTATCTTATTGATTTTAAGTAGTTTATCAATTTTAATGGTTTTTACGATTTTAAGTGGAAGTGTAAATGAAAAACATTAAATACTTCTGACATTCTGAAATTTTGATTAAATGTATTCTTTTAATCAAGGAAAATGCATATGATCATGCATAAATTTGTCTTAATTGATTAAACTTGTAGAATAAGTTATATGTAACTCATCTTAAACTGCTAATCAAAAGTATAAGCTTATTGAAACTGATTCATAGTCTTAGTACAATCATAGAAGTAAAAATTGTATGAGATTTGTGTTTTATTGCATCTGTATTAATGGAATACATATATACTGTGCTTAAAATGAAAAGTACTTACAAAGTGAAAATCTTTGAGAGTTTGTTGATCGGTTTGATCACGAGCCTTTTGTACTTGAACAGAAAGGTATGTAAGGATTGTTGTCTTGAAAAAGGATTCTTTAAATCTGGCAACCTAAGGTCCTGATCAGATCTGAGATTGTTGACTGAAAGCTCATTACACGGGTACATTAGAAAGGTCTTGTATGATTCAAGCTTTTCAAACTAACTTTTAAAGAAAATTATCAATATTCACTATTTTGAAAAAAAAAAAAAAAAATGTTGTTCCATTAATTACAGATATCTTTGAATCACATATAGTTTCTACCAATATGACTACTTATTTATTGAATCAACATTAGTACTTTTGAAAACGTTTATTTGAGATACATTCTTTTATTCTCCTTGAATTAATCACATTGAGTTCAAAGTTGTGTTTTGATTCATATACAGTAGGAATTGATTCTGGAAATCATTTTTGATGATGTCAGAATAACCGAAGTCTCTGAAAAGAAAATTTAAAAGTATAGTTATACTTAACATCTATTGTCACTACAAGTATATTTTGTATTTTGATTGAATATATTTGAAGTATATTTGGAAGGGGAGGATTAACAATGTCGAAAACAGATTAATATAATTTAGAATACAAATCTTAGTTAATCTGAATTAATGTCCTCTTAAAATCTTGATGAAATAATTTAAAAAGACATACAAACTTTTTTAGATTCAAAGGACAAAATGTTCAAATAGTTTATAATGTTCTCAAGATAATGTTAAGTTTAGCATGTGTGTTGTTTTCGGAACGTTTCAGTTGGAAGCATCTGAAAATTATTTTAAGTGTACTAACTAGACGTTATGTTAGATAAAGTAACGTGTAAAACTGCCTCTAGACAGCGTTTTACTCGTTAGGTTAGTTAACTCAACGAGTTATACTTGAATATTTCGGGTACCTCGGTTGAATAAACTTTATTAAATATTTATTTAATTTCTAAACCCGACTTCTCTTCACATTGAGTTATACGCCTAAAAACCCTATTTAAACACTTATTACACGGGCACTTAGGTTATTTGTAAACTTTGTCAAGAAACTTAAGTCTATTGGAAAAGGACAATTAGATGAAAATTTATTTCCAAAGGACAATGTATGTCTAGACATTGTACCTTATTGTGCATCTAATAAACTCATTAGTTTAGAACACACTGAAACTCATGAAGATAATGAGACTTTATTTTCCCTTGCTAGAAAGCTTGAGAAGAAATACAAGTCAAATATGAGCTCAAGTTTTTCTATTAGTACGAGTCCTGATGATGTAGAAATTGACAAATCAGAGCATCAGGCACCTGACATTGAATAAGTTATTGCAGATATAATTGACAATGTTGAAGCAATACACAGAGCTTATTGCAGCTTTTTATAGCAATCTGGTCAAGAATGGAAATTTTTTGAAAACTCAAATAAACCAACAAGAGTTTATATTGTCTCCTAAGTTAATTTTTGAAGTTTTAGGATTAAAGAATGAAGGTGTTGTTGTTACAAACAGATTTGACATGATAAGACAAATGGAATGGAACATTCAGTCTTTATCAAAAATTCCAGATGTATATTCTGAAATGAGATTAATGAAAAATCTGAATGCAGAGGCAAGGTTTATTGCGAATATACTGCATGCAAATTTATTTCAGAGAGTTGGACACAATTTGGAAGTTAGCAGAAGCTGTATATATGCAACTTATGGCCTACTGAATATAATTCAAATAAATTGGTTTAATGTTTGTTTGTCTCAAATATAGCATATGAGTTCAAAGTTATTTTATGGTGATGTTGTATGTAGAATCCTTGCAAGCCAATTGACTTTATCCAACTAGCCCTCTAAAACTAAAGGCATGAGAGCATTTAGTGTTAAAGATTTGCAAAAATTCCAAGCTATGCATAAACCTCAACGACAACAACAACAACAACCTGATTATACAGACCATATACAACAACAACAACAAAGTTATTCAGTTCAAGCAGAACAGCAAACCTAGCTACCTCTTGACTTAGATGCAGTGCTTAACGACATCAGAAATGATATTAGGCATCTAGGAGATAAAATATGTAATGCTATAAGTGATATACTTAGGAGGGGTTGATAACTGTTTTCGTTTGTTTCTGAATACAAAATGTAATGTTTGTATTACTTGTTTGATTCATTTAACAATACATTTTTCTGTAAATGTGTTTAATTATTATTCTTGTTTACAAAAAGAGTTGTTGTAATTATATCTCTTATATATATATATATTCTCTAAAATTATCTTTTTGATTAATGACAAAAAGGGGGAGAAATATTATAAAAAGATGATTATGATCTTAATTACATATATATTATAAAAGGAGATGCTATTTAAATGGTTATTGTAATATGACAGATGATAATTAGAAAACTGATACTTATATAATTATTGACATCTAAGAGTTTTAATTCTGAGAGGTAAAATTTACACAAACAATAGAAATAAGCTTAAGTGAACTTAAGTTAACAAACAACTTTGTTGAATTAAAAGTTAACCCAACGAAGGTTATTGAGTATTTTTGTTTTGATGATGTGTGCTGAATGAAAATAATCATATTTGCTCAATTATTATTGCTTGTGAAAAGAAATTAAAATCATCAATTAATACAGAAAAAGCTTACTCATATAAATACTTGTCTGTATTGGATCTGAAGTTAATAACTAGTCGTTTCGTTGCATTAATTTCTCATTTAGCTAGACGTTAAGTAAACGTGTGGTTTTATTCAAAAGCATGATATGTTTTAAAGTTATATCTTCTATATCATGAACAGTGCACGTTTAGACAACTCGTTAAGTTAGAGTTTTGTTTGTATAGAGGTCACGTGAGAACTCGTTAAGTTAGAGGCTTAAAGGTTAAAATAGGTCACGTGATAACTCGTTAAGTTAGTGAGTAAAAGAAGAGACGAACTCGTTAAGTTAGTATTATACACGTGGTGAAATTATAAGTTACGAATGTTGTATTGTATCACGTGAGGTGCACATGTTTAACTCGTTAAGTTAAAATAACTAAACGCGTTGAGTTGCTATATTGAACATTAAGGCAACACGTTAGGTTAGCGTTATAAACTTAAGTTGTTATTTTTGCACGTGGTAAAATTCTTATTATAAAAACATTTGTTTATTACTGAATCGATGAGTTAAAGTTTTTCAGAGACTTATAGTTGTAACTATCCGAAAGGTAACTTAAGTCATGTTTTCAGGTCTTGACACGTGTCTCACTAGTTTTATAATATAAAGAGTTTTTTGGTGACTTACATCTGTAACTATCCGAAACTTAAACTGTTTTCAGTGAGTTATCGTTTAGCCTTCCAAAAGAAAGTTTAAGCTGGTTCGTTGAGTTAGCATAACACCACGGACTTAGTTCATTGAGTTAGCTACAGTACTTGTCATGTTAAATGGTACATGAGGAACTCATTAAGTTAGAAACGTTAAGTTATATATATATACTTGTGTTACTCGTTTAGTTAACATTAAAGTAACGACTTCTTATTACACTGATGAAAAATTTTTGAACGAGAAAGTTTATTTTGTAGGAAATTTTTCAGAGATCCAGGACTGATGATTAAAGGAAATTCGAAATATAAATGTGGGTTAGAACGTGTGTGTTTTGATGAAGGAAAAAGAAAAGACATGGAGAAGTGGAAAACTGGTAGTGATTAAATGTAGAGGATATGCATGAAATGAAGATACAGTATAAAAGGCATAGAGTTCTCGTTGATCAAACCATCCTTGCACACAAAAAGAAAAATCTTTTCAAGGATCAAACCATCCCTACACACCAAAAGAAAAATCTTTTTCAAGGATCAAAATCACCTCTTTGGGTAAAATCTCTCAAGTGGAAGAAAATTCAGTGAAGCAGAAAAGGTTAGATTTATGTCGCTAAAGATTTGAAGTATCAAGTGAAAGCAAATTCGGTGAAGTAGAGAAAGATAAGATATTCGTCACTAAAGAGTTGCTAAAGAAGAAAAAGGAGAAGAAGAAAGATCTCAAACAGGGAGAAAAGTTTTAAATTCCACAAATTAGTGTTCTTTGTTTGTAGTTATAAAATTGTTTAGATGATACATGGTATCGAGTTATAATTGCATCTATAATTTCTAAGGAGAATTGAATTGTATATTGTAATTGAAACCTTGAATAAAAATGATTTTATGAAAACACTATCTTGACTTGTTTTTGAGTTTTAAAGTTTCAATTATATTTCAGAAAATATTAAAAATACACAATTCACCCCCCTCTTGTGTAGCCATACAATCCTACAAGTGGTATCATAGCTTTGTTAATAATCTTTGATATAAAATCTATACCAACTTATTTAATATCATTGCTTATTCTACCTTCCTTGTTTTTAAACAGAAATTAATATCTGAGCATACGTTTAACTTTCTTGATTTAAGGCTGAAGTTGTTTTAAAGCTTTTAGACTGTTTAAAATCAAATAGGTTGATAAATCTAAGGTAAGATGGCTATTGGAAGTGGTAATTTTTCTTTATATGAAGGCTAAAATCTTAATCGTCCTCCTTTATTTAATGGAATACATTTTGAATATTGGAAATATAAGATAACTGCTTTTCTTCAAAGTATAGATCATAAGTTGTGGTTCATGATTTCTAAACCATATACTCCGTTAACTACTCCTTATAATACTTGGACAATTACTGAAAAAGAAAATGAAACTCTGAATGCTAAGGGCTTAAATATTTTATTTTGTGCATTGAGTTATGAACAGTTCAGTAAAGTGTCAGCATATAAATCTACTAATGAGGTGTGGCATGCATTTGAAGTTTCACATGAAGGTACTTCTCAAGTTAAAGAGACCAAAATAAACATGTTGATTCATAAGTATGAACTCTTTAAGATGCATGAAGACGAAAATGTTTCTGAGATGTTTTCCAGATTTCTTGATATCATAAACTATTTAAAATGTTTAGGAAAGAATTTTGAACAAAAGGATTTGGTGAGGAAAATTCTCAGATCCCTAAGTTCTAAATGGTCTCAGAAAGTAACATCAATTGAGGAATCACAAGATTTAAATGTTTATACTCTGAATGAACTTATAGGAAATTTAATAGCTTATGAAGTTCAATTAAATGAATCACTGAGTCACAACAAACTAAAAATGAAGAAAGAAATAGCCTTCGAAATTAATTCAGATTCTGATATATCTACTGATTCTGACGAGGATTTGATTTTGCTGACTAGGAAATTCAAGAAAGCCTGGAAAGCTAGGAAACAGTAAAGGAACTAAAATGATAAACCCTCAACGTCAAAATCACTGAATGACAAGAATTCTTCATCTAGAAAGTATGTATGTTACAACTGTAAGAAACCTGGACATCTTTCTCCAGATTGTCCTATGAGGAAAAATGAAAAGCAAAGTAGGACAAATCAGAAGAAGACGGTTCAGAAAACTCAGAAAAATTTTACAAGTCTTTGAAGGTCACTTGGGATGACACGTCTGAAGAGTCTGAATCTGAGGAATCAGCATCAAAATCTTCACATTCAGAAGGAGAACAAGAGTTAGAAGACGTTGCTCATGTGTGCTTCATGGCAGATGAGTCTAAGGTAATATCTAATCCTGAAAGTCATTCAGATTTCAACTTTGATGAATTATTATGCGCTTATCATGCATTATTACAAAAACTTAAATTATGTAAACTTGAAAGTAAGAATATTAGAAAATCTTCATCCATTATGGAAGAAGAAAATTGTTTCCTGTCTACTAGATTAGAAAAGTTTAAATGTGATAATGAAAATCATGCTAGAGATTTGCAAAAATTTAGATTTAATGAATGTATCTTGCATGAACAAATACGGAATATAAATGATGAAAAATTAAAGATAGAATCTGAAAATGAAATATTGAGAAACAATATAAATGAACTTGAATTAGAGATAGATAAATTAAAACTGAGAGAGCAAGATTTAAATTCTACCATTGACAAATGGAATTTAAGTCAAACTAAGTTAGACAAACTAACTAGTACCCCTGCGGTGTCTTATAAATTTGGCTTAGGATTTGATTATCCTGAATCTCAAGCCAATAAAGGATTTATTAGTTGCAGTTCAAGTAAATCTAAGACTAAAATTCCTTTTATTATGAAACAAGGTAATAAATATGTAGAAGTAGGTACTTCAAGAGTTGAATCATGTAGTAATAATATAAATCAATGTGATTTCTCAAATTGTACTTCTAACATGACTATAAATGTTTCTAAAAATCTTGTTTCTTGTTCTGGAAATTCAGTTTCTAATGTTTCTAAATTTTCAGACAATTGTAGTAAACTGAAAATTCAGAAACCTAAGCATGTAATTCAATACACTGGTATTAGACCAATTACACATTCTACATGTGATAAAACTAAAAATTCTTGTGCAGAAAAAGATTTTGTATGTACGGAAAATGTTAATACAAGTACAAAATCTTGGTATGAACTTACTGAAATGTATAAGCATGACCAAAATAAATTAAGATCTGATAAAAATCTATTTGGTCTTGATTATACTACATCTGAAAACAAAAAGAATGATTGTAAAAGCCATAATGCTATATGTGACTATGAAGCTAATGATAAATCAATAGTACTTACAACTAATAAGAATATAAATGATAATGTTAAACTATTTTTAAACAAAAAGAAGAAATATGTGTTTAATGAACTTGGTCCTCAACAACATTGGGTACCAAGAAAAAGTTTTTCTTAATTTGTGTTGCAGGAGGAAACAACATCAAAATAGATCTTGGACAGTGGAGCGTCAAGTCACATGACCGAACAGAAAAGTCTATTACAAAATTTTACAAATACCATGAAAGGAAGTGTAACATTTGGAAACAAAAGCAAAGATAAAATCATAGGTATGGGCAATGTTCAAATAATACCTACTTTTGTTATTTCGAATGTACTATATGTAGAAAACCTAGGATTTAATTTGCTGAGTGTCATAAAACTAACTAAACGTGGATATTATATGCAGATGAAATGCTAAAGAAATTTAATTTTAATGATACAAGGATTCGAAGAACTCCTATGAGTACTACTTTAAAGTTAGATATTGATGACATAGGAAAATCTATAGATCAAAGTAAATACAGAAGTATGATTGGTTCTTTACTTTATGTGACTGCTAGTAGACCTGATATTATGTTTGTTGTGTGTGTTTGTGCTAGATTTCAATCTAATCCTAAAGAATCAAACTTAATTGTAGTTAAAAGAATATTTAGATATATACAAGGAACTAAAAATTTTGGACTGTATTATTCTAAGGATAGTTCAATAGATCTTATAGGATATACTAATGCTAATTATGCAGGATCTAAATCTGATAGATAGAGTACTAGTGGCACATGTCAATTATTAGGAAATAATTTGGTGTCATGGTTTAGTAAAAAGCAAAACTATGTAGCACTTTCAACTACAGAAGTTGTATATGTTGCTGCTGCACTGTGTTGCACTCAGATTCTGTGGATAAAGCAAACTTTAGAAGATTTTGGATTATCTTATGATACAACTGAGATTTATTGTGACAGTAGTTCTACAATAAATCTTTCCAAAAATCCTATATTACATTCAAGAGCAAAGCATATAGAGGTTTGACATCATTTTCTAAGAGATAACGTAATTAAAGGAAAAATTAAATTAGAATTTGTGTCTAGTAAAAATCAATTAGCTGATATATTTACAAAACCTCTAGACGAAAATACATTCTGCAACATTAGATTAAATTTAGGTATTTGTAGGCTATGTGATGTGTAAAATGCTTAAACTCCACATAAAAAGATAAATATTATTGATGATGTTGTTCACCTCATAGATATTATATACCTATTATAAATATCTAAAGTAATATTTAAAGTGCTGCTTAAGATACTATGTATTTATTGTAAAATCATGGTAGTATCTTATTGATTTTAAGTAGCTTATCAATTTTAATGGTTTTTACAATTTTAAGTGGAAATGTAAATGAAAAACATTAAATACTTCTGACATTCTGAAATTTTGATTAAATATTTTCTTTGAATCAAGGAAAATGCATAAATTTGACTTAATTGATTAAACTTGTAGAATAAGTTATATGTAACTCATCTTAAACTGCTAATCAAAAGTATAAGCTTATTGAAACTGATTCATATTCTCAGTACAATCATAGAAGTAAAAATTGTATGAGATTTGTGTTTTATTGCATCTGTATTAATGGAATACATATATACTGTGCTTAAAATGAAAAGTGCTTACAAAGTGAAAATCTTTGAGAGTTTTTTAATTAGTTTGATCACAAGCCTTTTGTACTTGAGCAGATAGGTATGTAAGGATTGTTGTCCTAAAAAGGATTCTTTAAATCTAGCAACCTAAGGTCCTGATCAGATCTGAGATTGTTGACTGAAAGCTCATTACACAGGTACATTAGAAAGGTCTTGTATGATTCAAGCTTTTCAAACTAACTTTTAAAGAAAATTATCAATATTCACTATTTGAAAAAAAAAAAAAAAATGTTGTTTCATTAATTATAGATATCTTTGAATCGAATATAGTTTCTACCAATTTGACTAATGAGTTATTGAATCAACATTAGTACTTTTGAAAATGTTTATTTGAGATACATTCTTTTATTCTCCTTGAATTAATCACATTGAGTTCAAAGTTGTGTTTTGATTCATATACAGTAGGAATTGATTCTGGAAATCATTTTTGATGTTGTTAGGATTACGGAAGTCTCTAAAAAGAAAATTTAAAAGTATAGTTATACTTAACATCTATTGTCACTACAAGTATATTTTGTATGTTGATTGAATATATATTTGAAGTATATTTGTAGGGGGAGCATTAACAATGTCAAAAACAGATTAATATAATTAAGAATACAAATCTTAGTTAATCTGAATTAATGTACTCTTAAAATCTTGATGAAATAATTTAAAAAGACAAATAAACTATTTTAGATTCAAAAGACAAAATGTTCAAATAGTTTACAATGTTCTCAAGATAATGTTAAGTTTAGCATGTGTGTTGTTTTCGAAACGTTTCAGTTGGAAGCATCCAAAACTTATTTAAGTGTACTAACTAGACGTTATATTAGATAAGGTAACGTGTAAAACTGCCTCTAGACAGCGTTTTACTCATTAGGTTAGTTAACTCAACGAGTTATACTTGAATATTTCGGGTACCTTGATTGAATAAGCTTTATTCAATATTTATTTGATTTCTAAACCCGACTTCTCTTCACGTTGAGTTATACGCCTAAAAACCCTATTTAAACACTTATTACACGGGCACTTAGGTTATTTGTAAACTTTTTCAAGAAAATCTTTCCCGCTTGTTGCTATTACATCCTGCGACGATGGTCTCCAAGTTTTACATAGGTTGTGGCAGAGGAAAAGGCAAAAGCAGAAGAGATGCAAAAGGAAAAGAAATAGAGAATGATGAAGTTCCACGTACTTGGTTCTAGAAAATATTTAGAGTAGACAAAAGGTTAGCAGAAATTTATAGTGAATATTTCTTTCTTGAAGGTATACTAAATGAAGTTAGACAAGAACTCCAAAATACTAATGCTAGTATTACATACATGGGTATTCGTAGTAAATTTGATAGAGAATACATAATGAAATGTACTGAGATTGCATTTTTGGAACAGTATGCAAAATATTTGGAAAAAGGTGTAGGTTCATCAAATAGAACTCCTCAAACTCCTATAAACGGTACAAGACTACATGCATTTGAGGAAGAGCATGAATCAGCTATCCCTACTCCTTTATATTCAAAACAAGTAGAATCAGATATTGTTGTAGACAAAACAAAAGTTGAGAGTCTTCGAAAGGCCGTTGCAATAGAAAGTGCCTTAGAAGAATTAAAGCAAAAAACTTTTATGGAGCAATTTGAAAAGAAAACAGCAATACTTGAAAAGGAGAAACAGAACTGTTATAGAAAAAGGAAAGTTAGAAAAATTATGTCTAAGGAAACAAAGTCTATTGAAAAAGGAAAATCAGATGAAAATTTATTTTCAAAGGACAATGTATGTCTAGACATTGTACCTTATTGTGCATCTGATAAACTCATCAATTCCGAGCATACTGAAACTGATGAAGATAATGAGACTTTATTTTCCCTTGCTAGAAAGCTTGAGAAGAAATACTAGTCAAATATGAGCTCACGTTTTTCTATTAGTACAAGTCCTGATGATGCAGAAATTAACAAATTAGAGCATCAGGCACCTGACGTTGAATAAGTTATTACAGATATAATTGACAATGTTGAGGTAGTAACTAGTTCAAAGGTTGAATTGTCTAGAGTAGTAGATATTGAAATTGTTAAGACTCTAGAAGAGCTAAAAGTTAACTAGCCTTCTATAGAATCTATAGAAGCAGAGTCTAAGAATTCACAGCATGAATAAATGGAATTATTTGTTGAAAAAAATGAACAATTACAGACAGATACACCAGCTGTAGAATTTGTGGAAAAATTGAACTCTGAACATTCCATAGAGACTGAACAGATGAATGTTCAGCATATTGAAAATGTTCCTAACACTGTTGAAGCTGAAGAATCAAGCTTACCTGAGCAGCTTCAAGATAATATTTTGGAAGAGGAACAACCTGACATTCATTTTGAAGATGAGGTTCTTGAAGATGAATTAAACTCTGAATCACGGCTTCAGGTATCACCTTCTTTGTGTACAATATTAAACATTCAAGGTAATGCAATTCATTTTAGATCTGAAGAAGCATTGCAGAAATACAATAATCTGATTACATGTTAGATTCTGCATGCTCGTCCAATAAAATTCAGAAATTTGATGGAAATAAGAGATCTGTTTGAGTTTCAAGGCCTCATTAAATTCTTGCCAGTAGGAACGAAATGTAAGCAATACACAGAGCTTATTACAGCTTTTTATAGCAATCTGGTCAAGAATGGAAATTTTCTGAAAACTCAAATAAATGAACAGGAGTTTATATTGTCTCCTAAGTTAATTTTTGAAGTTTTAGGATTAAAGAATGAAGGTGTTGTTGTTACCAACAGATTTGACATGATAAGACAATTGGAATGGAACATTTAGTCTTTATCAAAAATTCCAGATGTATATTCTAAAATGAGATTAATGGAAAATCTGAATGCAGAGGCAAGATTTATTGCAAATATATTGCATGCAAATTTATTTCAGAGAGTTGGACACAATTTGGATGTCAGCAGAAGCTGTTTATATGCAACTTATGGCCTACTGAATAGAATTCAAATAAATTGGTTTGATGTATTTATGTCTCAACTACAGCATATGAGTTCAAAGTTATTTTATGGTGATGTTGTATGTAGAATCCTTGCATGCCAATTGACTTTATCCGACTGGCCCTTTGAAACTAAAGGCATGAGAGCATTTAATGTCAAAGATTTGCAAAAATTCCAGGCCATGCATAAACCTCAACGAGAACAACAACAACAACCTGATACAGACCATATACAACAACAACAAAGTTATTCAATTCAAGTAGAACAGCAAACCCAGCTACCTCCTGACTTAGATGTAGTGCTTAACGACATCAGAAATGATATTAGGCATCTAGGAGATAAAATATGTAATGCTATAAGTGTTATACTTAGGAGGGGTCGATAACTATTTTCGTTTGTTTCTGAATACAAAATGTAATGTTTATATTACTTGTTTGATTCATTGAACAATACATTTTTCTGTAAATGTGTTCAATTATTATTCTTGTTTACAGAAATCGTTGTTGTAATTCTCTTATATATATATATATATTCTCTGTAATTATCTTTTTGATTAAAGACAAAAAGGGGGAGAAATATTATAAAAAGATGATTATGATCTTAATTGCATATATATATTATAAAAGGAGATGCTATTTAATGGTTATTGTAACCTGACAGATGATAATTAGAAAACTGATACTTATATAATTATTGGCATCTGAGAAGTTTTAGTTCTGAGAGGTAAAATTTACACAAACAATAGAAATGAGCTTAAGTGAACTTAAGTCAACAAACAAGTTTGTTGAATTAAAAGTTAACCCAACGAAGGTGTTTTGTTGAGTTAAACATATTTCATAATTGATTTAATATGGTTTTGTCATCATCAAAAAGGGGGAGATTATTGAGTATTTTTGTTTTGATGATGTGTGCTGAATGAAAATAATCATATTTGCTCAATTACTATTGCTTGTGAAAAGAAATTAAAATCATCAATTAATACAGAAAAAGCTTACTGATATAAATACTTGTCTGTATTGGATCTGAAGTTAATAACTAGTCGTTTCGTTGCATTAATTTCTCATTTAGCTAAACGTTAAGTTAAAATGTGGTTTTATTGAAAAGCATGATATGTTTTAAAATTATATCTTCTATATCATGCACAGTGCACATTTAGACAACTCGTTAAGTTAGAGTTTTGTTTGTATAGAGGTCACGTGAGAACTCATTAAGTTAGAGGCCTAAAAGTTAAAATAGGTCACGTGATAACTTGTTTAGTTAGTGAGAAAAAGAAGAGATGAACTCGTTAAGTTAGTGTTATACACGTGGTGAAATTATAAGTTACGAATGTTGTATTGTATCATGTGAGGTGCACATGTTTAACTTGTTAAGTTAACATAACTAAACACGTTGAGTTGCTATATTGAACATCAAGGCAACGCGTTAGGTTAGCGTTATAAACTTAAGTTGTTATTTTTGCACGTGGTAAAATTCTT
This sequence comes from Cymodocea nodosa, assembly GCA_036874045.1. Taxonomy (NCBI): domain Eukaryota; kingdom Viridiplantae; phylum Streptophyta; class Magnoliopsida; order Alismatales; family Cymodoceaceae; genus Cymodocea; species Cymodocea nodosa. Next base: position 15,631,453 of record JAZBRI010000003.1, on the reverse strand, counting down.
ATTATAAAAACATTTGTTTATTACTGAATCAGTGAGTTAAAGTATTTCAGAGACTTACAATCATAACTATCCGAAAGGTAACTTAAGTCATGTTTTCAGGTCTTAACATGTGTCTCACTAGTTTTATAATATAAAAAGTTTGTCAGTGACTTACATCCGTAACTATCCGAAACTTATATTTTCAGTGAGTTATCGTTTAACCTTCCGAAAGAAAGGTTAAGCTGGTTCGTTGAGTTAGCATAACACCACGAACTTAGTTCGTTGAGTTAGCTATAGTACTTGTCACGTGAAATAGCACATGAGGAACTCGTTAAGTTAGAAACGTTAAGTTATATATATATACTTGTGTTACTTGTTTAGTTAACATTAAAGTAACGACTTCTTATTACATTGATGAAAAATTTTTGGACGAGAAAGTTTATTTTGTAGGAAATTTTTTAGAGATCCAGGACTGATGAATAAAGGAAATTCGAAATATAAACGTGGGTTAGAACGTGTGTGTTTTGATGAAGGAAAAAGGAAAGGCATGGAGAAGTGGAAAACTGGTAGTGATTAAACGTGGAGGATATGCATGAAATGAAGATACAGTATAAAAGGCATAGAGTTCTCGTTGATCAAACCATCCTTGCACACAAAAAGAAAAATCTTTTCAAGGATCAAACCATCCCTGCACAACAAAAGAAAAATCTTTTTCAAGGATCAAAAACACCTCTTCGGGCAAAATCTCTCAAGTGAAAGAAAATTCAGTGAAGCAAAAAAAGGTAAAATTTTCGTCACTGAAGATTTGAAGTATTAGAAGAAAGCAAATTCGGTGAAGCATAAAAAGACAAGATATTCGTCACTGAAGAATTGCTGAAGAAGGAAGAAGAAAGAAGAAGAAGAAAGATCTCAAACAGGGAGAAATGTTTTAAATTCCGCAAATTAGTTTTCTCTGTTTGTAGTTATGAAATTGTTTAGATGAAACATGGTATCGAAATATAATTGCATCTACAATTTCTGAGGAGAATTGAATTGTATATTGTAATTGAAACCTTGAATAAAAATGATTTTATGAAAACACTGTCTCGACTTGTTTTTGAGTTTTAAAGTTTCAATTATATTTCAGAAAATATTAAAAATACACAATTCACGCCCCTCTTGTGTAGCCATACGATCCTACAAAGGTGCTTTGTTGAGTTAAACATATTTCATAATTGATTTAATATGGTTTTGTCATCATCAAAAAGGGGGAGATTATTGAGTATTTTTGTTTTGATGATGTATGCTGAATGAAAATAATCATATTTGCTCAATTACTATTGCTTGTGAAAAGAAATTAAAATCATCAATTAATACAGAAAAAGCTTACTGATATAAATACTTGTCTGTATTGGATCTGAAGTTAATAACTAGTCGTTTCGTTGCATTAATTTCTCATTTAGCTAAACGTTAAGTTAAAATGTGGTTTTATTGAAAAGCATGATATGTTTTAAAATTATATCTTCTATATCATGCACAGTGCACATTTAGACAACTCGTTAAGTTAGAGTTTTGTTTGTATAGAGGTCACGTGAGAACTCATTAAGTTAGAGGCCTAAAAGTTAAAATAGGTCACGTGATAACTTGTTTAGTTAGTGAGAAAAAGAAGAGATGAACTCGTTAAGTTAGTGTTATACACGTGGTGAAATTATAAGTTACGAATGTTGTATTGTATCATGTGAGGTGCACATGTTTAACTTGTTAAGTTAACATAACTAAACACGTTGAGTTGCTATATTGAACATCAAGGCAACGCGTTAGGTTAGCGTTATAAACTTAAGTTGTTATTTTTGCACGTGGTAAAATTCTTATTATAAAAACATTTGTTTATTACTGAATCAGTGAGTTAAAGTATTTCAGAGACTTACAATCGTAACTATCCGAAAGGTAACTTAAGTCATGTTTTCAGGTCTTAACATGTGTCTCACTAGTTTTATAATATAAAAAGTTTGTCAGTGACTTACATCCGTAACTATTCGAAACTTATATTTTCAGTGAGTTATCGTTTAACCTTCCGAAAGAAAGGTTAAGCTGGTTCGTTGAGTTAGCATAACACCACGAACTTAGTTCGTTGAGTTAGCTATAGTACTTGTCACGTGAAATAGCACATGAGGAACTCGTTAAGTTAGAAACGTTAAGTTATATATATATACTTGTGTTACTTGTTTAGTTAACATTAAAGTAACGACTTCTTATTACATTGATGAAAAATTTTTGGACGAGAAAGTTTATTTTGTAGGAAATTTTTTAGAGATCCAGGACTGATGAATAAAGGAAATTCGAAATATAAACGTGGGTTAGAACGTGTGTGTTTCGATGAAGGAAAAAGGAAAGGCATGGAGAAGTGGAGAACTGGTAGTGATTAAACGTGGAGGATATGCATGAAATGAAGATACAGTATAAAAGGCATAGAGTTCTCGTTGATCAAACCATCCTTGCACACAAAAAGAAAAATCTTTTCAAGGATCAAACCATCCCTACACAACAAAAGAAAAATCTTTTTCAAGGATCAAAAACACCTCTTCGGGCAAAATCTCTCAAGTGAAAGAAAATTCAGTGAAGCAAAAAAAGGTAAAATTTTCGTCACTGAAGATTTGAAGTATTAGAAGAAAGCAAATTCGATGAAGCATAAAAAGACAAGATATTCGTCACTGAAGAATTGCTGAAGAAGGAAGAAGAAAGAAGAAGAAGAAAGAAGAAGAAGAAAGATCTCAAACAGGGAGAAATGTTTTAAATTCCGCAAATTAGTTTTCTCTGTTTGTAGTTATGAAATTGTTTAGATGAAACATGGTATCGAAATATAATTGCATCTACAATTTCTGAGGAGAATTGAATTGTATATTGTAATTGAAACCTTGAATAAAAATGATTTTATGAAAACACTGTCTCGACTTGTTTTTGAGTTTTAAAGTTTCAATTATATTTCAGAAAATATTAAAAATACACAATTCACGCCCCTCTTGTGTAGCCATACGATCCTACAAAGGTGCTTTGTTGAGTTAAACATATTTCATAATTGATTTAATATGGTTTTGTCATCATCAAAAAGGGGGAGATTGTTGAGTATTTTGTTTTGATGATGTGTGCTGAATGAAAATAATCATATTTGCTCAATTACTATTGCTTGTGAAAAGAAATTAAAATCATCAATTAATAGAGAAAAAGCTTACTGATATAAATACTTGTCTGTATTGGATCTAAAGTTAATAACTAGTTGTTTCGTTGCTTTAATTTCTCATTTAACTGAACGTTAAGTTAGTGAGTAAAAGAAGAGACGAACTCGTTAAGTTAGAGTTATACACATGGTGAAATTATAAGTTACAAATGTTATATTGTATCACATGAGGTGCACATGTTTAACTCATTAAGTTAACATAACTAAACGCGTTGAGTTGCTATATTGAACACTAAGGCAACGCGTTAGGTTGGCGTTATAAACTTAAGTTGTTATTTTTGCACGTTGTAAAATTCTTATTATAAAAACATTTGTTTATTACTGAATCGGTGAGTTAAAGTTTTTTCGAAGACTTACAGTCGTAACTATCCGAATGATAACTTAAGTCATGTTTTCAGGTCTTGACACGTGTCTCACTAGTTTTATGATATAAAGAGTTTTTCGGTGACTTACAACCGTAGTTATCCGAAACTTAAACTGTTTTCGATGAGTTATTGTTTAACCTTCCGAAAGAAAGGTTAAGCTAGTTCGTTGAGTTAGCATAACACTCCAGACTTAGTTCGTTGAGTTAGCTACAATACTTGTCATGTGAAATGGCACATGAGGAACTCGTTAAGTTAGAAACGTTAAGTTATATATATATACTTGTGTTACTCATTTAGTTAACATTAAAGTAATGACTTCTTATTATACTTGATGGAAAATTCTTTAGACGAGAAAGTTTATTTTGCAAGAAATTTTTCAGAGATCTAGGACTGATGATTAAAGAAAATTCAAAATATAAACGTGGGTTAGAACGTGTGTGTTTCGATGAAGGAAAAAGAAAAGACGTGGAGAAGTGGAAAACTGGTAGTGGTTAAACGTGAAGGATATGCATGAAATGAAGATACAGTATAAAAGGCATTGAATTCTCGTTGATCAAATTATCCTTGCACACAAAAAGAAAAATCTTTTCAAGGATCAAGCCATCCTTGCACACAAAAAGAAAAGTCTTTTCAAGGATCAAACCATCCCTACACACCAAAAGAAAAATCTTTTTTAGGGATCAAAAACACCTCTTTGGGGAAAATCTCTCAAGTGGAAGAAAATTCAGTGAAGTAGAAAATGTTAAATTTATGTCGCTGAAGATTTGAAGTATCAAGTGAAAGCAAATTCGATGAAGTAGAGAAAGACAAGATATTCGTCACTGAAGAATTGCTGAAGAAGAAAAAGAAGAAGAAGAAAGATCTTAAACAGGGAGAAAAGTTTTAAATTTCGTAAATTAGTTTTCTCTATTTATAGTTATGAAATTGTTTAGATGATACATGGTATCGAGTTATAATTGCATCTACAATTTCTGAGGAGAATTGAATTGTATATTGTAATTGAAAAAATGATTTTATGAAAACAATGTCTCGACTTGTTTTTGAGTTTTAAAGTTTCAATTATATTTCAGAAATTAGTAAAGATACACAATTCACCCCCCCTCTTGTGTAGCCATACGATCCTACAATTAACTTTCTAACTCTCCAAAAAAGCCCCTTTAAGCTTTTGTCTAGATTTCTTCACGTGGGAAATTCAATGACTTAAATTTCGAATAGTTAGCCTTCCTAACTCTTCGATTTTCTTTGAGTTTTCGGATAGTTAGCACCTTAACTCTCCATTCATTCAGGCAACTATTTTTATAACCCTTTGAAGGTCTTGTAATTTAGGATAGTTACTTTACAAACTATTTGATGGTGATTCTACTACTTCAGGCTAATTCATCGGATACTTAGGCCTGGTAACTTACCGAAATTCTATCTCTTTCGGATGGTTAAACCTGGTAACCTTCTGAAATCCTTTTTATCATTTGTAGCAAACTTTGAGCTGTCTGGATCATCTTCTGCTCTTTTGCTGAACTATTATACCTAAGAAATACAATTTGATACCTCACATTGGTTTTTGCATTATCAAAATCTAGAGGTCCTTTCAGTATAGAGGTCACGTGAGAACTCGTTAAGTTAGAGGCTTAAAGGTTAAAATAGGTCATGTGAGAACTCGTTCAGTTAGTGAGTAAAAGAAGAGACAAACTCGTTAAGTTAGTCTTGTACACGTGGTGAAATTAAAGGTTACGAATGTTATATTGTATCACGTGAGTTGCACATGTTTAACTCGTTAAGTTAATATAACTAAACGTGTTGAGTTGCTATATTGAACACTAAAGCAACGCGTTAGGTTAGCATTATAAACTTAAGTTGTTATTATTGCATGTGGTAAAATTCTTATTATAAAAACATTTGTTTATTATTAGTTCATTGAGTTATTGTAACACCACGAATCTAGTTCGTTGAGTTAGCATAACACCACGGACTTAGTTCGTTGAGTTAGTTATAGTACTTGTCACGTGAGTTGGTACATAAGGAACTCGTTAAGTTAGAAACATTAAGTTATATATCTACTTGTGTTACTCGTTTAGTTAACATTAAAGTAACGACTTCTTATTACACTTGATGAAAAATTTTGGACGAGAAAGTTTATTTTGCAGGAAATTTTTTAGAGATCTCGGATTGAAGATTAAAGAAAATTTCAAATGTAAATGTTGGTCAGAATGTGTGTATTTCGATGAAGGAAAAAGAGAAGACGTGAAGAAGTGGAAAATTGGTAGTAATTAAATGTGGAGGATATGCATAAAATGAAGATACAGTATAAAAGGCATAGAATTCTCATTGATCAATTATCCCTGCACACTAAATGAAAAGTCTTCTCAGGGATCAAAAACACCTCTTCGGGGAAAAGCTCTTAGATGGAAAAAAATTCAATGAAGTAGAAAAGGTTAGATTTATGTCACTGAAGATCTGAAGTATCAAAAGTAAGCAAATTCAATGAAGTAGAGTGTTTAGAATGAAAAAGTGCATAATATTAACGGTTAAATGATGGTTAATTGCATAATATTTAGCTTATCATATGAGAATTAAGCCATTATGTTATAATTGCACTGTTATATGCTTTAATGAAGGAATCTGCATAATTTCAAGGAATTAGCGTTAATTTAGTACATTTTTGAACTATCGGTGAATTATAGGCTTTGAAATTCTTAAGTATCCGAATTTTCTATTATTTCGGAGAGTTATCTTTAATGTACCAAATAGTTATGTTTTTAATGATGGAAGAATATTTTATTATTTCCTGGATTACACTTGTTGAAACTTCAATGCATGACTTATGTGAATGTTCGGTAAGTATCTGCTAACTATCCGAAATGCATCTGGGCATCAGATAGTTAAGGTTTGTAAGTATCCGAAATATCTGAACTCGTTAAGTTAGATTTATGCATGTGTTGAATTTAAACACTTTATTATGTCATGTGGGATGCACATGTTTAACTTGTTAAGTTAGCATAACTATATGCATTGAGTTACAAGAATACACACTAAGGTAACGCGATATGTTAGCAGCTTATTTTTTTATTGCATGTGTTTTATAGTTAAATCAACGAAGTAAGTTCGTTGAGTTATCTGTAACTCCACGGACCATTAATTTTCTAATCTGCCACTATAGTAGTTGCAAAAATAGGACATTCAAAGGAAAACCACGATCACATGTATCACGCAGGAATTCACTCATGGAAGGAAGAAGAAATCACCGTCGTTGATATGAATGAAGGAAATCCAACTGATCATCTAAGTAGAAGCAGTTACTACTGAAAGAAATATAAAATAAGAGGAGAAAAACGAAGAAGGTGTGTGTGTGTGTGTAGAGGTGGAGGACTGCGCTAATTGTAGGAAACGTTAGAAGTTCCTTGAAGCTCCACACTACCACTAAAATCACCAACCATCAGAGGTCTGTGAGGATACTTTTCTGATGTTGGGTCGATTCTAAGTCAAACATGGTGCTTGACAACCACTATGAGGAGTGATCGCGTCGCGAGAAGAGAAGCCATTTTCACCAAGCACTGACTCATATCTCAGAAGATTGTAAAGCTTCTAGCCTTGGTTTCGGGTTGATGCTAGTATGCTGAAGAGGAGATCATCTTACAATTCTAGATTCGCGATTCTATAGGGAGAGGAGGTAGGATTGTAAGTGATTAAGTTTTCAGTGGTGTAATCGTGTCGCATGTAGTAACAGAAATTTTTACTATCGATAGAGATTTTTACATTTCACCTTTCGCTCATCTTCAGGAACATATCAAAACAAAAATACCAAAAACAACAAATTATCTATGTTTACATTTAGTATTAAAGTGTTGTATTGTTTGTTTTGTATCGTGATTAATGTTATCATTGTCAGTATTGTGAATGTTTTATGTTTATTTGATTCAAAAAATAGAAAATAGTTTTACAATTTACTGAAATTAATTCGTTCCAGATATTTAAAGATTTTAATGGTCACTATTTGAAACATCTGAATTTTAGTATTTCTTAATGATAAATCTAATATTAACTAACATTAAAGAGCTTGTTTGGTTGGCCAACATGACACTAGAAAAACTTGGATTTGTTAACCTCTGTTTTTACTTGGTTAATTTATCTTTATACCTAATATTTTTCTTTAGAAGTAAACAAACAACCTTTAGATATTAATTCCAATTTGTATTTTAACTGCAAGTGCACAATGTCTATTGTATTAGTATGCAAGTACAGGTCGATCCCATAGAGAATTGTTTAAGAAATGAGAAATATTACATTTTTAACAATCAAATTTATATCTTCAATAAGCCCTCCGATGAGTTATAGTTAACTCAACGGACAAAGTTCGCTGAGTTATGGCTAACTCAACGGACAAACCTCGTGGACATAAGTTAACTCCACGAGCTTGTCTTTCCTTTTTAATATTGCTATTTACAAAGGAATTCGACCAACCATTGGGCGGTTCCACAGATTGTAAATAACATCAATTAAGCTCTTTAATGTTAGTAAACACTAGATTTATCATTAAGCATATTAACATTCAGATAATTCAAATAGTAACCATTAAAATCTTTAAGTCTTTTGAACGAACCAATTTCAGTAAACTGTAAAACTAAAATAAATATAAAACAATCACAACATTGACAAAGATAACAATACAACACAAACAATACAACACTCAAATACAAAATATAAACACAGATAAGTTGTTTTTTGTATTTTTGTTTTAATATGAACATGGAAATGGGTGAAAGGTGAAATGTAAAGTAATCTCATTCGACAGTAAATACTTCCGTCACTACATGTGACGCGATTACACCACTGAAAATTAAACCACTTACAATTATGTCTCCTCTCCCTATAGAATCGCGAGTCCAAAATTGCAAGATGATCTCCTCTTCAGCATACAAGCATCAACCCGAACCCAAGGCTAGAAGCTTTATGATCTCCTAAGATATGAGTCAGCGCTTGGTGAAAATAGCTTCCCTTCCCACGATGCGATCACTCCTCACAATGGTTGTTAGGCACTATATTTGGCTCAGAATCAACTCGACATCAGGAAACTATCCTCACAGACCTTCGATGGTTGGTGATTATGGTGGTGGTAATGATGGTTGGTGTGGTACTTTAGAGAATTACCGACACTGTCTGTACAAAGCTCGGTGCTCCTCCTCTATACACACTGGCCATACCCATCTATCACCACCCTCTACTTCTTTTTCTTCTTTTCTTTTATATTTCTTTAGTGGTAACTGCTTCTGCTTGATTGGTTGGTTGGATTTCTTTCATTCATGTCAACGACGATGCTTTCTTCTCCCTACGCGATACGTACGATCGTGGTTTTTCCTTCCAACTGTCTTGTTTCTGCAACAGCTATAGTGGCATATTAGAAAATAAATAGTCCGTGGAGTTACAGATAACTCAACGGACTTGCTTCGTTGATTTAACTATAAAACACGTGCATAAATTTAACTATCCGATGCTCAAGTGCATTTCAAATACTTACAAACTTAACTATTCGATGCTCAGATGCATTTCGGATAGTTACAAATAACTCACCGATATATAACTTAAGTAAATCTACTAGATCTCGACACGTGTTAGTAGTAGTTTAATAATAAAAGAAACATTTCAAAGAGTTACAAGTCTAACTATCTGATGCTCAGATGCATTTCAGATAGTTAGAGATAACTCATCGAAAATCCACTTAAGTCACTTTCCTAGAACATGACACGTGTCCACAACTATTTTATAAATAAAGGGAGATTTCGGAGAGTTACACATATAACTATCTGATGCTCAACTGCAATTTCGGATAGTTATAGATAACTCACCGAAAGTTCACTTAAGTCATGCATTATGGTTTCAACATGTGTACTTCAGGAAATAATAAAATATTCTTTATAAACATAACTGCTCGACAATTTAAACATAACTATTCGATACATGTTCGGTATGTTAAACATAATTGCCTGAAATATCAGAAAATTCGGATACTTAAGAATTTCATAGCCTGCAACTTACCGACAGTTCAAAAATGTAGTAAATTAACATTAATTCCCTGAAATTAAGCAGATTCTTTAATTAAAGCTTATAACAGTGCAATTATAACATAATGGCTTAATTCTCATATGATAAGCTAAATATTATGCAATTAACCATCATTTAACCGTTAATAATATGCACTTTTTCATTCTAAACACTTCCCCCATACCTAAATTTTGCTAGTCCCTTAACAAACTAAGATCTAATTAGTGGGTCTTTCTAAAAGTGCTAGAATTAATTCTTCCCCTTTTTTTTTCTTTTGTTCAGCATAAGAACTAGTATTATTATATAGATATTTTGTATGTCTCAGTAATCAACTTGCAAATATACTTAGAATATATGCAAATTACATACAAAGTATATCATCATCACATAAGTATTAATTATTACACAGTGTTCTTTTTTTCATCATTTGTCATTCTGAATTTTCCAATAAGATTTGTAGAAGAAATTTCAACAACATACGAATCAAAGTACAATCCAATTCAATATGATTAAGACAAGTAGAATAAAGAATTGTATCTCCATTAAACAACTTCAAAAGTCAATTCTAGATTCATATTTCAGCAATTCTAGATAACAGAAAATATACTCGATTCATAAGATATCTGTATTTCACAAAACACTTGTATCTTTTTAGAATAGTATATGTATTTTTTTTGTACTTTAAAAGTTAATTTGACAAGCTTGAATCATACAAGAGCTTTCTAATGTACCCATGTAACAAACTTTCAATCAACAATCCCAGATCTGATCAGGATCTTAGGTTGCCAGATTTCAAGAGTCCTTTTTCAGGTCAACAATCCTTACATACCTATCTGCTCAAGTACAAAAGGCTCGTGATCAAACAAGTCAATAAACTCTCAAAGTTTTTTTTTTTTTTTTTCTTTCTTTTTTACAAAACAAAAACATTAATCACATACTGTATATGTACGTATTTCATTAATACAAATGAAATAAAACACCAATCTCATATAATCCTGCTTCTATCATTTACTGAAAATATGAATCCATAACAATAAGCTCATACTTTTTCTGTAGTTTAATAAGATCTATACATAAGTCATTCTACAAGTTTAATCAGTCAAATTAAATGTATCTTTAATCATATTTGTTTCATTTAATCTAGAATTCATATTTCAGCTCCTTCAAGACTTCAGATAATTTTTTTTTTTTTTCATTAAGCATTTTGATTTCATTTTAAAATCATGAAACTGTTAAACTCCTAAAATTCAAAAAAAAAACATAAGATACTATATCTAGATTTGCATAAATAATAAATTCTATAGCATCTTATATAGCCTTCTAAATATAGCATTCAAGTAGTTACAGTTTATAAAAATTTTACAATTTCAATTATCGGATAGTTATAGCAAGTTTATAAAAATTTTCAATTTCCACAAAACTTTACAGTACCATTTTAATTCCTTTAATTAACAAACGTACATGGATGTTACTTTAATTACCTCCCCCCCATACCTACATTTTGCATTGTCCTAATGTAAAGGATTTGACAATAAATACAGTAATTGTAGCAGGCATGAATACAATTTCGTTGATTTAGCACCTAACTCAATGAATGAGTTTAAATCTAAATTCAGGATAAGTAATCAGTTACATACCTTGTTTCGTTTGTATCTCCTTCTGCATATTCTGATTTTTTATTCTGAAAAACTTTTCATTCACAGATAAAAGCAGAATATATAACAAAATAACATTTAACAATTATTGATAAATCAGTGTCTTGTGTGGAACCCAGGCTCCTATGCCTTTGGTGGCTCACAAGTAAGCCAGTTGGTTTCCCAAAATAGATACCAACAAACTAGATTGTTATTTTGTTTTTGTTTTCTTTTATAAAATAAAATGAAAACTAAATTTTTTCTCTCTTTTTTTTCTAAAAATAAATGCAGAATACACACAACATTAAACACACAAAATCACAGCTTAAGAACATGATTGAAAAGTAGAAACAAATGGAATAAACGTGTTAGTCCAAGCAAGCTTTTTAGGCATAATTCTTCTTGCTATTAATTCTGTTTTAATGTAGTTCTTGTTCCTTCTTAATTTGTAAACTTGTAATATATTATAAATGACAAATACAAGTGTATTACCATTAATGAAATGAAATGCAGAAAGGGATCCTTTTCGGTTCTAGGGTAATGTAGCAGTTTCTATTTCTACATCTATTTCAATATATTCCTCTTCCCACTTCCATTAATTTATGTCTTTCATAATCCATATTTGAAATTTCATCAATTCATCCCACCATCTTATTAGACATAAAGTAGGATCATCATATTCATTATACCACATTCCTATTGAATTTTATCAAATTTTATAGATGGTGGTTTAGCTATTTCTCTTGGTATAGGTAAAATTTCTATATATTCATCATAACTGTCTATGCTCACTATGTATAAATTAGACCCAAATGCTATTGATATATCTGTGACTAGATATACATATCCATCAAGTATGACATGCATGTTGTTAATTAATGATTTCTGTCCTAGATATATCATAATATTTTCAGTCCAAGATCTATTCAGAAAATTATACACACTTAAGCATAAATCTTCATCCCAATTTCTTGTAGGTCTCCAATAATATAATTTTTCAAGAATGGTAGAATTTTTATCAAAAAATATTAAAACCAACCCACAATTTACTGTAGGATCGTATGGCTACACAAGAGGGGGGTGAATTGTGTATCTTTAAAACTCAAAAACAAGTCGAGACATTGTTTTCATAAAATCATTTTTATTCAAGGTTTTAATTACAATATACAATTCAATTCTCCTTAGAAATTGTAGATGCAATTATATTTTGATACCATGTTTCATCTAAACAATTTCATAACTACAAACAGAGAAAACTAATTTGCGGAATTTAAAACTTTTCTCCCTGTTTGAGATTTTTCTTCTTCTTCTTTTTCTTCTTTAGCAATTCTTCAGTGACGAATATCTTGTCTTTTCATGCTTCACCGAATTTGCTTTCTTCTGATACTTCAAATCTTCAGTGATGAAAATCTTACCTTTTTATGCTTCACTGAACTTTCTTCCACTTGAGAGATTTTCCCTGAGAAGGTGTTTTTGATCCCTGAAAAAGATTTTTCTTTTGGTGTGCAGGGATGGTTTGATCCTTAAAAAGATTTTTCTTTTTGTGTGCAAGGATAAATTGATCAACGAGAATTCTATGCCTTTTATACTATATCTTCATTTCATGCATATCCTTCACGTTAACCACTACCAGTTTTCCACTTCTCCACGTCTTTTCTTTTTCCTTCATCGAAACACACACGTTCTAACCCAGGTTTATATTTCAAATTTCCTTTAATCATCAGTCTTGGATCTCTGAAAAATTTCTTGCAAAATAAACTTTCTCGTCCAAAAGTTTTTCATCAGTGTAATAAGAAGTCGTTACTTTAATGTTAACTAAACGAGTAACACAAGTATATATATAACTTAACGAGTTCCTCATGTGTCATTTCACGTGACAAGTACTGTAGCTAACTCAACGAACTAAGTCTATGGTGTTATGCTATCTCAACGAACCATCTCCGTTGTGTTATGATAACTCAACGAACCATCTCCGTTGTGTTATGATAACTCAACAAACCATTTCCGTTGTGTTATGATAACTCAACGAACCAGTAATAAACAAATGTTTCTATAATAAGAATTTTACCACGTGCAAAAATAACAACTTAAGTTTATAACGTTAACCTAACGCGTTGCCTTAGTGTTCAATATAGCAACTCAATGTGTTTAGTTATGTTAACTTAACGAGTTAAACATGTGCACCTCACGTGATACAATACAACATTCGTAACTTATAATTTCACCACGTGTATAACACTAACTTAACGAGTTCGTCTCTTCTTTTACTCACTAACTTAACGAGTTATCACGTGACCTATTTTAACCTTTAGGCCTCTAACTTAACGAGTTCTCACGTGACCTCTATACAAACAAAACTTTAACTTAACGAGTTGTCTAAATGTGCACTGTTCATGATACAGAAGATATAACTTTAAAACATATCATGCTTTTCAATAAAACCACACGTTAACTTAACGTTTAGTTAAATGAGAAATTAATGCAACGAAATGACTAGTTATTAACTTAGTATAATTTCAGATCCAATACAGACAAGTATTTATATTAGTAGACTTTTTCTGTATTAATTGATATTCTTCATTTCCTTTCACAAGCAATAGTAATTGAGCAAATATGATTATTTTCATTCAGCACACATCATCAAAACAAAAATACTCAAGAATCTCCCCCTTTTTGATGATGACAAAACCATATTAAATCAATTATAAAATATGTTTAACTCAACAAAGCACCTTCGTTGGGTTAACTTTTAATTCAACAAACTTGTTTGTTGACTTAAGTTCACTTAAGCTTATTTCTATTGTTTGTGTAAATTTTACCTCTCAGAACTAAAACTCTTAGATGTCAATAATTATATAAGTATCAGTTTTCTAATTATCATTTATCAGATTACAATAACCATTAAATAGCATCTCCTTTTATAATATATATATACAATTAAGATCATAATCATCTTTTTATAATATTTCTCCCCCTTTTTGTCATTAATCAAAAAGATAATTACAGAGAATATATATACATATATAAGAGAATTACAACAACGATTTCTGTAAACAAGAATAATAATTGAACACATTTACAGAAAAATGTATTGTTCAATGAATCAAACAAGTAATACAAACATTACATTTTGTATTCAGAAACAAACAAAAATAGTTATCGACCCCTCCTAAGTATATCACTTATAGCATTACATATTTTATCTCCTAGATGCCTAATATCATTTCTGATGTCATTAAGCACTACATCTAAGTCAGGAGGTAGCTGGGTTTACTGTTCTACTTGAACTGAATAACTTTGTTGTTGTTGTTGTATATGGTCTGTATCAGGTTGTTGTTGTTGTTGTCGTTGAGGTTTATGCATGGCCTGGAATTTTTGCAAATCTTTGACACTAAATGCTCTCATGCCTTTAGTTTCAGAGGGCCAGTCGGATAAATACAATTGGCTTGCAATGAGTCTCCATACAGCATCACCATAAAATAACTTTGAACTCATATGTTGTAGTTGAGAAGTGAAAACATCAAACCAATTGATTTGAATTCTATTCAGCAAGTTATAAGTTGCATATAAACAACTTCTGCTGACTTCCATATTGTGTCCAACTCTCTGAAATAAATTTGCATGCAATATATTTGCAATAAACCTTGCCTCTGCATTTAGATTTTCCATTAATCTCATTTCAGAATATACATCTGGAATTTTTGATAAAGACTGAATGTTCCATTCCAGTTGTCTTATTATGTCAAATCTGTTGGTAACAACACCTTCATTCTTTAATCCTAAAACTTCAAAAATTAACTCAGGAGACAATATCAACTCCTGTTCATTTATTTGAGTTTTCAGAAAATTTCCATTCTTGACCAGATTGCTATAAAAAGCTGAATAAGCTCTATGTATTGCTTCCATTTCGTTCCTACTAGCAAGAATTTAATGAGGCCTTAAAACTCAAACAGATCTCTTATTTCCATCAAATTTCTAAATTTTATTGGACGAGCATGCAAAATCTGACATGTAATCAGATTATTGTATTTCTGCAATGCTTCTTCAGATCTAAAATGAATTGTATTATCTTAAATTTGTAATATTGTACACAAAGAAGGTGATACCTGAAGTCGTGATTCAAAGTTTAATTCATCTTTAGGAACCTCTTCTTCGAAATGAATGTCATGTTGTTCCTCTTCCAAAATATTATCTTGAAGCTGCTCAGGTAAGCTTGATTCTTCAACTTCAACAGTGTTAGGAACATTGTCAATATGCGCAACATTCATCTGTTCATTTTCTATAGAATGTTTAGAGTACAATTTTTCCACAAATTCTACAGCTGGTGTATCTATCTGTAATTGTTCATTTTGTCCAATAGATATTTCCATTGATTCATGCTGTGAATTCTCAGACTCTGCTTCTATAGATTCCATAGAAGACTAGTTAACTTTTAGCTCTTTTGGAGTCTTAGCAATTTCAATATCTACTACTCTAGACAATTCAGCCTTTGAACTAGTTACTGCCTCAACATTGTCAATTATATCTGCAATAACTTGTTCAATGTCAGGTGCCTGATGCTCTGATTTGTCAATTTCTGCATCATCAGGACTTGTACTAATAGAAAAACTTGAGCTCATATTTGACTTGGATTTCTTCTCAAGTTTTCTAACAAAGGAAAATAAAGTCTCATTATCTTCATCAGTTTCAATGTGTTTGGAACTGATGAGTTTATCAGATGCACAATAAGGTACAATGTCTAGACATACATTGTCCTTTGGAAATAAATTTTCATCTGATTTTCCTTTTTCAATAGACTTTGTTTCCTTACACATAATTTTTCTGACTTTCCTTCTTCTATAACATTTTTGTTTCTCCTTCTCAAGTATTGCTGTTTTCTTTTCAAATTGCTCCATAAAAGTATTCTGCTTTAATTCTTCTAAGGCACTTTCTATTGCAACGGCCTTTCGAAGACTTTCAACTTTTGTTTTGTCTACAACAATATCTAATTCTACTTGTTTTGAATATAAAGGAGTAGGGACAGCTGATTCATGCTCTTCCTCAAATGCATGTAGTCTTGTACCGTTTATAGGAGTTTGAGGAGTTCTATTTGATGAACCTACACCTTTTTCTAAATATTTTGCATACTGTTCCAAAAATGCAATCTCAGCACATTTCATTCTGTATTCTCTATCATATTTACTTCGAATACCCATGTATGTAATACTTGCATCAGTATGTTGAAGTTCTTGTCTAACTTCATCTAATATATCTTGAGAAAAAAAGTAATCTTTATAAAGTTCTTCTAACCTTTTGTCCACTCGAAATATTTTCTTGAACCAAGTACATGGAACTTCATCATTCTCTATTTCTTTTCCTTTTGCATCTCTTCTGCTTTTGCCTTTTCCTCTGCCATGACCTTTGTAGAACTTGGAGACCATCGTCGCAGGTTGTAATAGCGACAAGCGAGAAAGATTTTCTTGATAAGGTTTACAAATAACCTAAGTCCCCGTGTTATAAGTGTTTAAATAGGGTTTTTAAGCGTATAACTCAACGTGAAGAGAAGTCGGGTTTAGAAATAAAATAAATATTGAATAAAGCTTATTCAATCAAAGTACCCGAAATATTCAAGTATAACTCTTTGAGTTAACTAACCTAATGAGTAAAACGCTGTCTAGAGGTAGTTTTACACGTTACCTTATCTAACATAACGTCTAGTTAGTACACTTAAACAAGTTTCGAATGCTTCCAACTAAAATGTTCCGAAAACACACATGCTAAACTTAACATTATCTTGAGAACATTGTAAACTATTTGAACATTTTGTCCTTTGAATCTAAAATAGTTTATTTGTCTTTTTAAATTATTTCATCAAGATTTTAAGAGGACATTAATTCAGACAAGAATTCTATGCCTTTTATACTGTATCTTCATTTCATGCATATCCTCCACGTTTAATCACTATCAGTCTTCCACTTCTTCACATCTTTTCTTTTTCCTTCATTGAAATACACACATTCTGACCCATATTTACATTTCGAATTTTCTTTAATCATCAATGCTGGATCTCTGAAAAATTTCCTGCAAAATAAACTTTCTCGTCCAAAATCTTTCATCAAGTGTAATAAGAACTCATTACTTTAATGTTAACTAAATGAGTAAAATAAGTAGATATATAACTTAACATTTCTAACTTAATGAGTTCCTCATGTGCCAACTTACGTGACAAGTACTGTAGCTAACTCAATGAACTAAGTTCATGGTGTTACGCTAACTCAATGAACCATCTCCGTGGTGTTATGATAACTCAACAAACCATCTTCGTTCTGTTACAGATAACTCAATGAACCAGAAATAAATAAATGTTTTTATAATAAGAATTTTACCACATGCAAAAATAACAACTTAAGTTTTATAACGCTAGCCTAACGCATTTCCTTAGTGTTCAATATAGCAACTCAATGTGTTTAGTTATGTTAACTTAACGAGTTAAACATATGCACCTCACGTGATATAATATAACATTTGTAACTTTTATTTCACCACGTGTACAACACTAACTTAACGAGTTCATCTCTTCTTTTACTCACTAACTTAACGAGTTCTCACGTGACCTATTTTAGCCTTTAAGCCTCTAACTTAACGAGTTCTCACGTGATCTCTATACAAATAACACTCTAACTTAACGAGTTGTCTAAACGTGCACTGTTCATGATACAGAAGATATAACTTTAAAACATGTCATGCTTTCCAATAAAAACACATGTTAACTTAACGTTTAGTTAAATGAGAAATTAATGCAATGAAACGACTTGTTATTAACTTAGTATAATTTTGATCCAATACAGACAAGTATTTATATTAGTAAACTTTTTCTGTATTAATTGATATTTTTAATTTCTTTTTACAAGCAATAGTAATTGAGCAAATATGATTACTTTCATTCAGCACACATCATCTAAACAAAATACTCTACAATTGTGCACTTGCAGTTAAAAGCACAAATTGGATTTAATATCTAATTTGTGTGAAAGGTTGTTTGTTTACTTCTAAAAGTAATTATTTATATAAGCATAAAAACAAACGAAAAAAGCATTTTTGGCACTATTTAACAAATATAAGTTCAAAAATCCAATGCAAGTCTTCTGGTACCGTTGTATAAGCAAGTTTAAGAATTAACTTAACAACCCCAAACAAGTTTTCTAACGTTGTTGCCGGGGATTGAGAAACTAAGCAATTGTGAGTGTTGTTTTGTTTTAAAAGCAAAGGGAGTGTTGAGTGTTTTATTCTATAATTGAGAATATGACATATGCTTATGCTCAAAAATTTCTGAAACCTATAGTTAGCATATGTGAATTCTACAATTTAGAAGGTCACGACATCTCTAATTATTTGAAACTGAGATAATTGCAAATGGTTAGAGCACATGAATAATAAATGAATTATATTCAATATAATAGAGCTGAGTATGAGAATTCTATAGTTTACCTAATTGATGGTCAGTTTAGAATGTGTAATATGTTGAGAGACAAGGAAGTTTGGGATAGGTATGATAGACTAGAGCGTAGCCTAAAGCAAAACATGGACAAATTGAAACAATACATGTGGTAGCAACAAGAAGTCAACCAATTAAACTATAGGGAAGAATATACAGAACCTAACATTGATATCATTTACGAAACTAAAAAAAACATAATGAAAATCGATCAAAAATTGAATGCAATGAGATTAGATGATCTAGAAAGAAAATTAAAAGTATTGGATGAATTTACAATGAAATTACAAGTTATGCAACAGGAAAACACAAATGAAAACTTTAATGTTATAGATTTGCATAATTTGCAAGACATATAGACAAAAGAAAATACCAATGCAATAGAATTTAAAGAATGCAATTTAAAACTAAAGATAGTTGAAGATCATAGTCACGAAAATGAAATACAAGAACATCATGAAAGTAATGAAAATCTAGAAGATGTATGTATAACATTAAGATCTGGAACTAATATACCACGAAGAATTCAAAAAGAAAATAATATGAAGGTGGATAAGAACAATATTCAAAATGATAATGAAAATGTAGAAATCACTGAAGAAAAATCTAAATTTGAAAATGAGACTAAAAATGATCAGACAAATGAAATGAAAGAAAAAGAATATTGTAAATCACAATCATTAGCACCCTATCCTGAAAAATTACAACAAACATTTCTTAAAAATAAGAAAAAATTAGAGAAATTTTTGAAAAAGTACAAGTTAACATTCCTTTGTTAGACTTATTGCAGAAAATGCCACCTTGTGCTAAATTTCTTAAGGATTGGTGTACTAAGAAAAGAGAGCGAAAAGTTTTAAGGAAAGTCTTTTTAGCTAAGCAAAGTAGTTCCCTATTTCTGCCACAAATTCCTAAAAAGTTATCTGATCCTGAAATCCCTATTATATCATGCACTATAGAAAGAACCTTAATAGACCTAGGTGCAGGTATAAATGTTATGTCAAGTGATATATTTGCATCCTTAGGATTAGAAGGCTTAATCCCTACTAGGACTATTATTCAATTAGCTGCTAGAAGTATAAAATACCCTAGAGGAAAAATAGAGGATGTCCTAATTAAAATCAAAAACTTCATATATCCTATTGATATTGTAATTTTGGATTCCCAACAAATTAAGCAGCAAAATCATAATACATATTTAATTTTGGGAAGGCCATTCTTAACAACATCAGGGGCTATTATAAATTGTAAAACTGAAGTGATGAAGTTAGCATATGGTAATGTAGATACTCAATTAAACATTTTTAAACTAGAAAAGTTTGAGGAGTTAGAAATGTCCTTACATACTATAGACTTTTTAGAGGATAAAGGAGATATGCTAGATGATGTGATTCAAGAAGAACTAAATAGGCAACTAAATTCTAAAAATTTAGGAGAAAGTGAAAGCATAAATATAGAAGGAGATCAAGAAGAGATTAATATAGAAAATGATGATGTTCAATTAGGAGCTCTAGCTTCTGATGGGCAACATTTATATTTAAAACCTTTACCTCCTGAATTAACCTATATATTTCTAGAAGAAAAATGAACATGTCCAATCATTATTGCTTTAGATTTAAAAGAGGATCAAATTTTTAAATTCAAAGATGTAGTAAAAACTTATAAAGAAGTAATAGGATGGACTATGACTAATATAAAAGGGTTAAGTTCAACTTTATGCTGTCACCACATATATTTAGAAGAGAATGTTAAACCTGTTAGAATTCCTGAGAGGAGATTAAATCCAAACCTTAAAGAAGTAGTTAGGAAGGAAATAGTGAAATGGTTAGATAATGACATAATTTATCTAATTTCTGATAGCTCATGGGTTAGTCTAATCCATGTAGTTCCCAAGAAATTAGGATTAATAGTTACTAGGAATGAAAGTCAGGACTTGATACCTACTAGAATTCAATCAAGCTGGAGAGTGTGTATAGACTATAGAAAGTTGAATGCTGTGACTAGGAATGATCATTTTCCCTTACCTTTTATAAATCAAATGCTAGAGAAATTAGTAGGGCAAGAATATTTTTGTTTCCTAGACGAGTATTCAGGATATAACCAAGTTCTAATAGCATTAGAGGATCAAGAGAAAACAACTTTCACTTGTCCTAATGGAACTTATGCTTTTAAGAGAATGTCATTCGAATTATGCAATGCACCAGCCACCTTTCAGAGGTGTATGTAGTTCACTGGAATGACTGAAGATTTTTTAGAAATATTTATAGATGATTTTTTATGGAACTTCGTATGAAGTGTGTTTAAACAATTTAGACCTAGTATTAAAATGCTGTGTGGAAAAAAGTTTGGTGCTAAATTGGGAAAATGTCACTTCATGGTTAAACAAAGAATAGTCTTGGGACATGTTGTTTCAAAGAAAGGGTTGGAAGTAGATAAAGCTAAAATAGAAGTAATTTCTAATCTACCAGAACCTAAATCAGTAAAAGATATTAGATCATTTCTAGGACATGTTGGATTTTATAGAAGATTTATTAAAGATTTTAGCAAAATAGCTAGACCTTTAACTAATTTGTTAAAAGATGTCCCATTCAACTTTGATAAAAATTGCAAAGAAGCATTTTTCAAGCTTAAAACTAGCTTAATTTCAACTCCTATAATACAAGCACCTGAGTGGAGCCATCCATTTGAATTAATGTGTGATGCATCTAATTTTGCTATAGGAGCAGTGTTGGGTCAAAAGATAGAAAAATCTCCTAGAGTGATTCATTATGCAAGCGAAACCTTAAATGATGCTCAGGTTAATTATACAACTATTGAAAAAGAGCTATTAGCTATTGTGTTTGCTTTAGAAAAGTTTAAATCATATCTGATTAGAGCTAAAGTGATAGTATACATGGATCATTCAACTTTAAAACACTTAATAGCAAAGAAAGAGACTAAACCTAGATTGATCTGATGGATATTATTATTACAAGAATTTGATCTAGAAATTAAAGATAAAAAAGGTTGTGAGAATGTAGTAGCAGATCATTTATCAAGATTACAAATAGAAAAATCAAATATTGAAATTAAGGATAATTTTCTTGATGAACAATTAATGACCATCAACACAATGCCTTGATATGCAAACATAGTTAATTACTTAGTTACTAGTGTAATACCTAAGGATTGGAATAGACAAGATAAGAAATTGTTCTTTTCAAGAGTAAAATATTACTATTGGGAAGACTCATACTTATTTAAGAAATGTCCTGATCTGGTTTTAAGGAGGTGTGTTCTAGAAACTGAATATCAGAGCATATTGTCTTTCTGCCATGACCAAGCATGTGGAGGGCATTTTGGTTCAAGGAAAACTGTTGCCAAAATTCTGCAATGTGGATTTTATTGGCCAACACTATTTAAAGATGCTCATAAATATTGCTTAAGTTGTTTAAGATGTCAACAGATAGAAAAAATATCAAGAAAGAATATGATGCCTCTTAATCCTTTTGTTAAGGTTGAAATCTTTGATGTGTGGGGAATAGATTTTATGGGTCCATTTCCCATGTCTAACCAATTTAATTATATATTATTGGGAGTGGATTATGTATCTAAATGGATAGAAGCTATTCCTACAAAAACTAATGACAACAAAGTAGTAATACATTTTATAAGAACTAATATAATTGCTAGATTTGGAATACCTAAATCTATTATCAGTGATAGAGGAACTCATTTTTGTAATAGAAGTTTTAAAGCCTTAATGAAGAAATATGGAGTAAATCACAAAATTGCAACATCATATCATCCGCAAACAAGTGGACAAGTAGAAAGTGCAAACAAACAAATTAAGTTAATCTTAGAAAAAGTAGTAAATCCTACTAGAAAAGATTGGGCTAACAAATTAATAGATGCACTTTGGGCTTATAGAACTACTTATAAGACAAGCTTATGTATGTCACCTTTTAGGCTAGTATATGGAAAAAGTTGTCATTTACCTATTGAAATTGAACATAAAGCTTATTGGGCATTAAAAACTTTGAACACTAATTTAAATAAAGCTACTGAAAATAGGAAAATCCAATTGATTGAACTAGAAGAATTTAGGAATGAAGCTTATTCGAAAACTGTAAGAAAAAAAGAGAAAATGAAGTTCTGGCATGATAAGAAAATTATTCCAAAAACCTTTGAAATAGGACAAGAAGTATATCTTTACATGACTAGACTCTATAACCATCTAGGGAAATTAAGATCTAGATGGGCAGGACCTTACATAATTCAAAATATTTATTCCTATGGGGCTATTGAAATTGAAAATCCTAAAAATCAGAATATATTTAAAGTAAATGGACAAAGACTTAGACCTATTTTAAAAATACCAAAAAGTTTCTTTGGAATTATAGAAGAAGTAAGAGTAGAGGACTACTTGAAGTTTATTTAGTAAGAAATTACCCTAGTGTTTGTTTTGAAAAAAAAAAAAAAGTAAAAAAAAAACTTATTTAAACATAGTCACGGTTCAATCGAAAGAAATTATCAATTTTACCGAAACATATATTAAAAGAAAAAATCGTTGCGGTTCAACCGACAAGATCCATCAATTTGACTGAAACATATAAATAATAATAATAATAAATATCTATATATTATATTAAGTAAAAATATCGATTTTACTGAAGCATAATATCGGTTCAATTAGTAAGAAAAAAAGAGAGTATTTAATTTCAGTTCAACCGAAAAATATAATGGTTTGACCGAAAGGTTAAAATGTTGAAAAATTAAGAGTCGGTTAGACCGAAAATTCTTCAGTCTTGACTGAAGTAACAATTATTATTATAAGTTATTTTTATTAGTTATAACTTTACCGAAAGTCTGTTGAGTTATGCTTAACTCAACAAACTTACTCCGTTGAGTCTAGGATAAGTTAACGAACTTACCCCATTGAATTAATTATAACTCAATGGAGTACTGTAGTTAAGTCCACGGACTTAGTTTGTGGAGTTAACTGTAACTCCACAGAGAGGTAGATGAGAGAGCGAGAGTTTGTGCAGGAAATTGACCCGATTACTTGCTAAACTTAGGGCTTATTTATACTAAACTTAGGATTTGAGGGCATTATCCGTAGAATCATTTAAAACTTAGAACAGTAGAGATTAGAGTGATTTCGTTCCATTTCGTAACTCCACAATGACAAAGATGACACTAGAATTCTGGGAGGAAGTAGTTGACACGACAAGATTTCTTAAAGAATCTGAAAAATGGCACACACGACAGAAGATCAAAAATACAACATGGGAAAAAGAACTACAAAAGGTAGAATCTGACCTTTTCTACTAGAGAAAAGTTTTGGTAGATTTAGGCATAAAAATACCTTAGATTATGGAAACAAAAATTGAAGTAGCTACAGAAGTTGCATTAAATAGAGAGAGAAGAATCAAGCCAAATAATGAAATTGTCTTAGAATTGATCCAACGTAAGGCCAAATTATGATTTTTGCGAGAAATTGCTGGTTGTGCAAGGGGTGTAATTAGGCGGCAACAACAAAGACAGGCTACTGAAGAACAATAGGAAGTGTCGACTACTGAAAGACCAATTACTAAGGAATAGCAGCAAAGACTATCCATTCCACTACCAAGGCCGTTAGAAAGAGCAGCATTTTTGGGGCCATCTATGCCAAAGGAATGGAAAGAATTTGCAGAGTTGGTGAAAGTTACCAAAAGCCAAGGAAATTCTAAAGATATGGCTGTGGCAAAATCTCATTTACTTTATGATGCACTCTATAGGAAAAGGGCCAAAGAAAAGTTGAAGGCCCAATACAAAATTAAAGTTGAACAGCATCAGGAAGCAGCTAGATCAATGGCTACAAGAGAAGCTGGTCCTTCAAGACCAGTAATTATAGAAAAAGTTAAACAGGAAGAGCTAGTACCTGTGGCTCGAGGGCTTGTAGAGCCTATTTTTGTAGATTTAATCTTAGAAGAAGAAGAGGAAGATCAAACACAGTTAATTAGAAGAAGGAAAGGAAAAGAGATAGTGCCTGAACATCAAGACGAGATTAAATCTGAAATGCAATTATTAGTAGGGCCTGTAGAGCCAATTTTTGTAAACCTGCTATTCGATTCTAAGGAGGAGTAGGAGCAGCAGTAGCAAGAGTAAAGAGGAGAAGGAAAACAGGCTGAAATTAATCTGCAACCTGTACAAACAGAAAGAACAAAAATTAGGGTAGAAGCTGATTTTCTTGTGACTCCATCCCAATCTGCCATAGGATCAGAAAGAACAGTGATAATGTAGATTGGTAGTCAGGAGGAAGAAGAAAGAGAAGAAGCTAAACAAGTACTCATTGAACAAGAAAGGAATGACTCGACAGATTTCACTAAAGAGGGAGAAACTCTTCAGCAATTAATTGAAAGAATTCAAGATAGAGTGGAGAGTTCTACTGGCTCTCCACCACAAACAGAGGCAGAAGCAGAAATGCAGGAATCTCCAAAGCATTCCCAGCCAATTCAAGTTCAACAAATGGAAGAGGAAATTCAAGAACAAACCCCTCTAGAGCAACAAATTCAAATTCCTGACTCGACTAAAGCAATAGTTTTGAATGAAGTACACTTTTGGAGTCAAGAAGCATATAATAAATATCAAGAGATTAGGGGTTATGACATTATATATAGTAGACTAGTAAATTGAGATAGTATGTAAGAAATTAAGGATTTATTTGAGTTCCAAGGTCTACTGCAATTTATTTCTCAATAGAGAGGGCATGTAGTGTATGGGAATCTAGTGCCTAGCTTCTATGCCAATTTGAGAGAAGAAGAAAGTGGATTAATTTCCAACATGGAGCAAGCTGATATACAGATAACACCAAAGCTTCTCCACAACATTTTAGGATTGAGAGATGAAGGGAAAGAAATTATGAAAAGCACAACTACCGTTGAGTGGACAGAATAAGAAATCAAGGATAGTTTAGCTATCAATCCTGGTGTGCCATTATTAAATAAACTGAAGCACTTAAATGGGAAAACACACATGATAGCTAACATTTGGATTAAAAATGTCTACCAACGACAAGGCCATGATATTGAATTAAGTCAATTTGTCAAATGGGCCACATATGTAGTTGTGAATAGAATCCAAGCTAACTGGTGTCAAGTCTTCCTATCTAAGATAAAATCTACAAAGAAGAAATTATTTTATAGAGATTTGATACCTATACTGATGGGGGACTGTATTGACTTCACGAGATGGACATCTAAAAGGATAAAATCATAAGCTATTTCATTGAAGGAATATAAAAACTACAATGCTGTAGTTGCTGAAGTATCTGTACCTTCTGGAGATATTATTGGAGCTGTAGAGAGGATAAATCAATTAGAGCAACAATTAGAAAAACTCCAGAATGAAGTAGATGAACTTAGGAAGAAAGATTAAATTGTATTGTTCGTCTACTTATACTTATATTTGTATGGAAAATATCTGACTAAATGTAAATGTAAATTATTCATATAAATGAATGAATGTTTTTCAGATGTTTTACATTTGTGTTTGAGAATGAATGATGTAATGGATGAACTATCTTGAATATTATATAACTATTTAAATAATGTGCAAGACTATTTAAATGATTTACAAATTTTCTGAATGACATGATTAAATGCACAATGTTTGGTTAATGCTTGAACATATCTGCATGTTGAAAAGTAAAATGTAAATTTTGCATAATAGGAAATGAACTGCAAGTTAAATATGCATATAATGTTTAGATCTAAATGAGTTTTAATTAGAACACTGCATTAATGACATGCATTTAACTTTATTTAAGTTGACAAAATGCAGCAAAGAAAAAAATATAGAAGTTAATATGAGGAGTAAGTTTTAGAAAATTTGCTAAGTGTTAACTCAATAGAGTAAGTTCGTTGAGTTAACCTTAACTCCACGAAGTCAATAATAAAATATAAGGTCACTCTATTGAGTTAACTGTAACTCAATGAAGTTAGTCCGTGGAGTTAGAAATAGTAACCAAAGCTAGTCTGTTGAGTTAACTATAACTCAACGAGGTTAGTTTGTGGATTAAGCTAAACGGTATTCTTTTAGCCATGAACGAAACTTCATGGGTTTAGCGGTTATTGAAATTTAAAATTAGAAGTGGAACACATATCCATAAAAATAGGAACCATACTGCATGTTAGAAGACACGTTCTTGCAACGAGATTCATTTGCTTTATAGACATGCATTATAAATATAGAACAAAATGTTATTTACGAGTTACCAGCATTTTGAAAGAAAAGAAAATTCATTGGGGAACTAGTAGGAGAAGCAGCTGATTCAACTTCATTCGTCAACAACTATTTATTGAAAACAAAGCTTCAAACTGGTATGTAATTAAACTTCTACTATTTTACTTTATGTTAAGAGTTTATGAGCACATGAATTCATTCTCCTAACACTAAACGATTAGTAAAAACACCTACACAGGATTATTCAACACAAAGGCATACTGAAATGTTTTTTGAATTAGACTTTAACGAAATCCTTAGGGGTGTAGCTAACCTTTCTTTAAAAGAGAACGAAGATATGGTTGCTCTAGTAGAAAAACCATTAGGGGAAATTTTGTATCATGAATTAGTTGATGAACCTTCATGAATCTTTATTAGAATCTACTTGTCAGAATGGATTTTTAAAACTATGTAGTGAATAAGCATGGGCATATTTAGAAAACTTTGTAAAAAGAACTACATAATGGGAAAACTCAGCTGAAGCTATTATAAATAAAAGAATATTGCCAAGGGGAATGCATGAAATAGATTCAAGCACTATACTTGAAGTTAAATTAACTAAATTAACAAAGAAAATAGAAGAGTTATCATTAAATCAAAAACTAGCAAAAAAGAATGCAAACGTTAATGATTTAGATATTATTTATGCTAGAAACCAGAAAGATAACTTTGGAAATTCTTATAACCCTAATTGGAGAAACAACAATTTCTAGGGAAGAGAAAATATAAATGACAAAAATATAAGTTATGAAGCATTAATTGAATAAGGATCTAGAATAGAGAAGTTAGAAAAGATAATTCAACAATTAAACAATCGTCTAGATCTTGAATTTGGAAATGCTGCAATTCAAAATCAAAATATGAATAGAAATATACCCCCTAGACAAAAGGAATCAATAGAAGTTAGACGTACTGGAGGATTGCCAAGGCAAGTAGTACCTAACCTTGTCAACAAAACTGTTAATGAAATTGATACCTCCTATGGGAGGGAAACTGAATGAAGCAGTATAACTTAAGTAACTATGTATAATATAGTAAGTAGAAAAAGATATATAAAATATATATATATATATATTTAAGTTTAATTATAATTAATAATATCATAAAGTTATTACTTAACTCAACGAACTTAGTCCATTGAGTTATGACCTAACTTCATGAGGGTAAGTAAGTAGCTATGTTGATGTTATCTTTGTAAATTTTTGTTTATGTTTTTACTGAATCACAATAGATGGAATTGATGAAATTACCACTAGATGCACTAAGAGAAGTACTAAGTAACCTATCAGCTAAAGATCTGTGCAGATTGTGTTGTATATCAAAGGAAATCAAAGACTGTGTTAGAGAAAAATATTTTCATGGACTACAAGTTGCAAAAATGACTAAGATTAGAGATGGATTTTTATGGAAGTCATTTAATCGTAATTCAATCAGCTATGAATATCTGAATATGGAAGAAAGTGCTGGAATTCCACCCAATACACTAGAAAGAATAGATCATATTATGGGGATAAACAAAGGATTAATTATCTACAGAACCAAACCAAGATATGCAATTCTGTTACCTAATATTTTGATTAGAAATCCTATCACTAGAGAAGAATGGAATGTAGGAAGGCCTAATAGATTTGAAGTACCAACTGAAAATTGTGGGTTAGCTTTAACATTTTCTGATAAAAATTCGACCATTCCTGAAAAATTATATTACTAGAGACCAACTAGAAATTGGGATGAAGATTTATGCTTAAGTGTTTATGATTTTCTAAATAGATCTTGGACTGAAAATACTATGATCTATCTAGGACAAAAAGCATTAATTAACAACATGCATATCATACTTGATGGATATATATATCTAGTCATAGATATATTAGTTGCATTTAGATCTGATTTATACATAGTAAGCATAGATAGTTGTGATGATGAATTTATAGAAATATTGCCTATACCAAGTGATATAGCTAAACCACCATTTGCAGAATATGATAAAATTTAATTAGGAATGTGGTATAATGAATATGATAATCCTACTTTATGTCTCATCAGATGGTGGGATGAATTGATGAAATTTCAAATATGGATTATAAAAGACCTAAATGAATGGAAGTGGGAAGAGGAATATATTAACATATATGTAGAAATAGAAGCAACTACATTATCTTGGAATAGAAGAGGATCCCTTTCTGCATTTCAATTCATTAATGAAAATACACTCATATTTAGTATTGATAACATACTGCAAGTTTACAAGTTAAAAAGGAAAGCAGATTGCATTAAAACAGAATTAATAGTAAGAAGAATTATGCCTAAAAAGTTTGCTTGGACTGACACGTTTATTCCGTTTGTTACTATTTTTCAATCATGTTCTTGTGCTTTAATGTTGTGTGTATTCTGCATTTATTTTTAGAGAAGAAAAAAGAAAAATTTGAGTTTTAGTTTTATTTTATAAGAAAAGAAAAACAAAATATCAATCCAGTTTGTTGGTATTTGTTCTAGAAAACCGACTAGCTTGCTTGTGAGCCACCAAAGGCATAGGAGCCTAGGTTCCACATAAGACATTGATTTAACAATTTATGTTTTGTTATTTTGTTATATATTCTATTTTTATTTGTGAATGAAAAGTTTTTCAGAATAAAAAATCAGAAGATATTGAAGGAGACACAAAAGAACAAAGTATGTAATTAATTACTTATCCTGAATTTACATTTAAACTCAATTCATGGAGTTATTCATTAACTCAACGAATTAAGTTCGTTGAGTTAGGTGCTAAGTCAACGAAACAATATTCCTGCTTGCTAACATTTACTGAATTTACTATAAAATCTTTTACATTAAGGACAATGCAAAATGTAGGTATGGGGGGAGGTAATTTGATTAACAGCTAAGTAATTTTGTTAATTAGAGGAATTAGAATGGCACTGCAAAAGTTCTGTGGAAATTGAAACTTTTTTATGAATTTGCTGTAACTATCCGATAATTGAGACTGTAAAATTTTTAAGAACTGTAACTACTTGAATGTTATATTTATAATCTCATATGAGATGCTACAAATTTTACTATTCATACAAATCTAGATATAGTATCTTATGATTTTGCTGAATTTTATGATTTTAACAATTTCATGATTTTAAAAAGAAATCAGAATGCTTAACTGAAACTCAATAAATTATCTAAAATCTTGAAAGAGCTGAAATGTTGATTTTTGGATTAAATGAAATACATATGATCAACGATACATTTAATTAGATTTATTAAACTTGTAGAATGATTTATGTGTAGATCTTATTAAACTACAGAAAAGTATGAGCTTATTGATATAGATTCATATTTTTAGTAAATAATAGAAGCAGGATTATACGAGATTTGTGTTTTATTGCATTTGTATTAATGAAATATGTATATATACTATGTTGAAAGAAAAAAAGAGGAAAAAAAGAAGAAAAACTTTGAGAGTTTATTGACTTGTTTGATCACAAGCCTTTTGTACTTGAGCAGATAGGTATGTAAGGATTGTTGACTTGAAAAATGACTCTTTAAATCTAGCAACCAAAGATCCTGATCAAATTTGGGATTGTTGATTGAAAGCTCGATACATGGGTACATTAGAAAGCTCTTGTATGATTCAAGCTTTTCAAATTAACTTTTAAAGTACAAATATGCATATACTGTTTTGAAAAGATAAAAGTGTTTTGTGAAATACAGATATCTTTTGAATTGAGTATATTTTCTGTTATCTAAGATTATTGAAGTATGAGTCTAGAATAGACATTTAAAGTTATTTATCTGACATACAATTCTTTATTCTAGTTGTTTTAATCATATTGAATTGGATTGTGTTTTGATTTATATGTAGTTGAAATTTATTTTGGAAATCATATTGGAAAATTCAGGATAACAAATGTTTGAAAAGAAGAAAGAATGATAATATAATTAACACCTATATGATGCTAATATATTTTGTATGTAATTTACATATGTTTTAAATATATTTGTAGGTTGAAGAGGAGAAAACAAAGTTAAAACAGATTACTGAAAAATACAGAATATCTATATAGTGATCTAATTTATTATTCTAAAGAAGAACGAAATGAAGAATTAATTCTAGCACTTTCGAAAGACCAACTAGTTAGATCTTAGTTTGCTAAGGGACTAGCAAAATTTAAGTGTGGGGGAAGTGTTTAGAATGAAAAAGTGCATAATATTAACGGTTAAATGATGGTGAATTGCATAATATTTAACTTATCATATGAGAATTAAGCCATTATGTTATAATTGCACTGTTATATGCTTTAATGAAGGAATCTACATAATTTCAAAGAATTAGCGTTAATTTAGTACATTTCTGAATTGTCGGTGAATTACAGGCTTTGAAATTCTTAAGTATCCAAATTTTCTGTTATTTCGGAGAGTTATCTTTAATGTACCGAACAATTATGTTTTTAACGATAGAAGAATATTTTATTATTTCCTAGATTACACTTGTTGAAACTTCAATGCATGACTTAAGTAAATGTTCAGTAAGTATCCGCTAACTATTCGAAATGCATTTGGGCATCAGATAGTTAAGGTTTGTAAGTATTCGAAATATCTGAACTTGTTAAGTTAGATTTATGTATGTGTTGAATTCAAATGCTTTATTATGCCACGTGAGATGTACATGTTTAACTCGTTAAGTTAGCATAACTATATGCGTTAAGTTACAAGAATACACACTAAGGTAACACATTATGTTAGCAGCTTATTTCTTTATTGCACGTGTTTTATAGTTAAATCAACGAAGTAAGTCTGTTGAGTTATCTGTAACTCCACAGACCATTTATTTTCTAATATGCTACTATAGTAGTTGCAGAAACAGGACATTTGAAGGAAAACCACGATCACACGTATCACGTAGGAATTCACTTGTGGAAGGAAGAAGAAATCACCGTCGTTGATATGAATGAAGGAAATCCAACTGATCATCTAAGCAGAAGCAATTACTACTAAAAGAAATATAAAAGAAGAGGAGAAAAATGAAGGTGTGTGTGTGTGTGTGCAAAGGTGGAGGATCGTGCTAACTACAGGAAGCGTCGAAAGTTCCCTGAAGCTCTACACCACCACCAAAATCACCAACCATCGGAGGTCTATGAGGATACTTTTCTGATGTCTGGTCGATTTTGAGCCAAACACGATACTTGACAACCACTGTGTGGAGTGATCGTGTCGTGGGAAGGGAAGCCATTTTCACCAAGCACCGACTCATATATCAAGAGATCGTAAAGCTTCTAGCCTTGGTTTCAAGTTGATGCCAGTATGCTGAGGAGGAGATCATCTTACAATTCTGGATTTGCGATTCTATAGGGAGAGGAGGTAGGATTGTAAGTGATTAAGTTTTAAGTGGTGTAATCGCATTACATGTAGTGATGAAAGTTTTTACTATTGATAAAGATTTTTACATTTCACCTTTTGCTCATCTTCAAGAACATATCAAAACAAAAATACCAAAAACAACAAATTATCTGTGTTTACATTTAGTATTAAAGTGTTGTATTGTTTGTTTTGTATCGTGATTAATGTTATCATTATCAGTATTGTGAATGTTTTATGTTTGTTTGATTCAGAAAATAGAAAATAGTTTTACAGTTTACTAAAATTGATTTGTTCCAGATACTTAAAGATTTTAATGATTATTGTTTGAAACATTTGAATGTTAGTATTGCTTAATGATAAATCTAATATTAACTAACATTAAAGAGCTTAATTGATGTTATTTACAATCTATGGAATCGCCCAATGGTTGGCCGAATTTCTCTATAAATAGCAGTATTTAACTGGAAAGATAAGCTCGTAGAGTTAACTATAAGTCCATAAGGTTAGCCTGTTGAGTTAACCATAACTCCACAAACTTAGTCCGTTGTGTTAACTATAACTCAAGGGAGTGCTTAACTGAACACACATAAACTCCAATATAAAAATCGGAATAGTACACAACTCTTACACAATTTCTATGGGATCGACCTATACTTGCACACAAATACAATATACACTGTGCACTTGCAGTTAAAAGCACAAATTGTATTTAATATCTAATTTGTGTGAAAGGTTATTTGTTTACTTCTAAAAGTAATTATTTATATAAGCATAAAAGCAAACCAAACAAGCATTTCTAGCACCGTTTAACAAATATAAGTTCACAAATCCAATACAAGTCTTCTAATGCCATTGTATAAGCAAGTTTAAGAATTAACTTAACAACCCCAAATACAGAGAAAGTCAGATATTCATCACTAAAGAATTGTTGAAGAAGAAAAAGAAGAAGAAGAAGAAAGATCTCAAATAGGGAGAAATGTTTTAAATTCCGCAAATTAGTTTTCTCTATTTGCAGTTATGAAATTGTATAGATGAAACATGGTATCATTATATAATTGCATCTACAATTTCTAAGGAGAATTGAATTGTATATTGTAATTGAAACCTTGAATAAAAATGATTTTTATGAAAACAATGTCTCGACTTGTTTTTTAATTTTAAAGTTTCAATTATAATCGAAAAAGTTGAAAAACACAATTCACCCCCTCTTGTGTAGCCATACGATCCTACATTCATTTTCTCTTTTTCTTTTATAGTCTTCGAATAAGCTTCATTCCTAAATTCTTCTAATTCAATTAATTAGATTTTTCTGTTTTCAATAGCTTGATTCAAATTAATGTTTAGAATTTTTAATACCCAATAGGCTTTATGTTCAATTTCAACTAGTAAATGGCAACTTTTTCCATATACTAGTCTAAAAGGTGACGTACCTAAGCTTGTCTTATAAGTAGTTCTATAAGCCCAAAGTGCATCTATTAATCTATTAGCCCAATTTGTTCTAGTAGGATTTACTACTTTTTCTAAGATTAACTTAATTTGTTTGTTTGCACTTTCTACTTGTCCACTTGTTTGCGGATGATATGATGTTGCCATTTTGTGATTTACTCCATATTTCTTCATTAAGGCTTCAAAACTTCTATTACAGAAATGAGTTCCCTTGTCACTAATAATAACTTTAGGTATTCCAAATCTAGCAATTATATTAGTTCTTATAAAATGTATTACCACTTTGTTGTCATTCATTTTTGTAGGAATAGCTTCTATCTATTTAGATACATAATTCGCCCCCAACAATATATAATTAAATTCATTAGACATAGGAAATGGACCCATAAAATCTATTCCCCACACACCAAAGATTTCAACATCAACAATAGGGTTTAGAGGCATCATATTCCTCTTTGATATTCTTCCTATTTATTGACATCTTAAACAACTTAAGCAATATTTATGAGTATCTTTGAATAGTATTGGCCAATAAAATCCACATTGTAGAATTTTGGCAATAGTTTTCCTTGAACCAAAATGCCCTCCACATGCTTGGTCATGGTAGAAAGACAATATGCTCTGATATTCAGTTTCTGGGATGCACCTCCTTAAAACCAGATCAAGACATTTCTTAAATAAGTATGGGTCTTCTTAGTAGTAATATTTTACTCTTGAAAAGAACAATTTCTTATTCTGTCTATTCCAATCTTTAGGTGTTAAACTAGTAACTAAGTAATTAACTATGTCTGCATACCAAGGCATTGTGTTGATGGTCATTAATTGTTCATCAAGAAAATTATCCTTAATTTCAATATTTGATTTTTCTATTTGTAATCTTGATAAATGATCTGTTACTACATTCTCACAACCTTTTTTATCTTTAATTTCTAGATCAAATTCTTGTAATAATAATATCCACCGGATCAATCTAGGTTTAGTCTCTTTCTTTGCTATTAGGTGTTTTAAAGCTGAATGATCCGTGTATACTATCACTTTAGCTCCAATTAGATATGATCTAAACTTTTCTAAGGCAAACACAACAACTAACAGTTCTTTTTCAGTAGTTGTATAATTAATTTGAGCATCATTTAAAGTTTTACTTGCATAATAAATCACTCTAGGAGATTTTTATATCTTCTGTCCCAACATTGCTCCTACAGCAAAATCGGATGCATCGCACATTAATTCAAATGGATGGCTCCAATTAGGTGCTTATACTATCAGAGTAAAAATTAAGCTTGTTTTAAACTTGAAAAATGCTTCTTTGCAATTTTTATCAAAGTCGAATGAGACATCTTTTAATAGATTAGTTAAAGATCTAGCTATTTTGCTAAAATCTATAATAAATCTTCTATAAAATCCTGCATGTCCTAGAAATGATCTAATTTCTTTTACTGATTTAGGTTTTGGTAAATTAGAAATTACTTCTATTTTAGCTTTATCTACTTCCAACCCTTTCTTTGAAACATGTCCCAAAACTATTCCTTATTTAACCATGAAGCGACATTTTTCCTAATTTAGAACTAGACTTATGTCATTATCTAACCATTTTACTATTTCCTTCCTAACTACTTCTTTAAGGTTTGGATTTAATCTCCTCTTAGGAGTTCTAATAGGTTTAGCATTTTCTTCTAAATATATATAGTGATAGCATAAAGTTACACTTAACCCTTTTATATTAGCCATAGTCCATCCTATTGCTTCTTTATAAGTTTTTACTACATCTTTTAATTTAGCAATTTGATCCTCTTTTAAATCTAAAGCAATAATGATTGGACATGTTCATTTCTCTTCCAAAAATATATAGGTTAATTCAAGAGTTAAATGTTTCAATTCTAAATGTTGACCATTAGAAGCTAGAGCTCCTAATTGAACATTTTCATCTTCTATATAAATCTCTTATTGATCTCCTTCTACACTTATGCTTTCACTTACTTCTAAAGTTTTAGAATTTAGTTGCCTATTCAATTCTTCTTGAATCACATCATCTAGCATATCTCCTTCATCTTCTAAAAAGTTTGTAGTATGTAAGGACATTTGTAACTCCTCAAACTTGTCTAGTTTGAAACTATTTAATTGAGTATCCTCATTACCATATGCTAACTTCATCACTCCAGTTTTACAATTTATAATAGCCCTTGATGTTACTAAGAATGGTCTTCCCAAAATTAAAGGTGTATCATGATTTTTATGCTTAATTTATTGGGAATCCAAAATCACAATATCACTAGGATATATGAAGTTTTTGATTTTAATTAAGACAACCTCTATTTTTCCTCTAGGGTATCTTATACTTCTATTAGCTAATTAAATAACAGTCCTAGTAGGGATTAAGCCTTCTAATCCTAAGGATGTAAATATATTACTCGATATAACATTTATACCTACACCTAAGTCTATTAAGGTTTTTTCTAAGATGGTATTTCCTATGGTGCATGATATAACAGGGATTCCAAGATCAGGTAGCTTTTTAGGAATTTGTGGCAAAAATAGGGAATACTTTGCTTAGCTAAAAAGACTTTTCTTAAAACTTTTCGCTCTCTTTTCTTAGTACACCAATCCTTAAGAAACTTAGCACAATGTGGCATTTTCTACAATAAGTCTAACAAAGGAATGTTAACTTGTACTTTTTCAAAAATTTCTCTAATTTTTTCTTGTTTCTCAAGTAATGTTTGCTGTAATTTTTCAAGATAGGATGCTAATGATTGTGATTTACAAGATTCTTTGTCTTTCATTTCATTTATTTGATCACTTTTAATCTCATTTTCAGATTCAGTTTTGTCTTCATTGATTTCTAAATTTTCAGATATTACATTTTCATTATCATTTTGAATTTTGTTCTTTTCCACCTTCATATTACTTTCTTTTTGAATTCTTGGTGGTATACAAGTTCCAGATCTTAATGTTATACATACTGTTGAGTATTTTGTTTTGATGATGTGTGTTGAATGAAAAATAATCATATTTGCTCAATTACTATTGCTTATGAAAAGAAATTAAAATCATCAATTAATACAGAAAAAGCTTACTAATACAAATACTTGTTTGTATTGGATCTAAAATTATACTAAGTTAATAACTAGTCGTTTCATTGCGTTAATTTCTCATTTAACTAAATGTTAAGTTAACCTGTGTTTTTATTGAAAAGCATGATATGTTTTAAAGTTATATTTTCTGTATCATAAACAGTGCACGTTTAGACAACTCGTTAAGTTAGAGTTTTATTCGTATAGAGATCACGTGAGAACTCGTTAAGTTAGAGGCTTAAAGGTTAAAATAGGTCACGTGAGAACTCATTAAGTTAGTGAGTAAAAGAAGAGACGAATTCGTTAAGTTAGTATTGTACACGTGGTGAAATTATAAGTTACGAATGTTATATTGTATCACGTGAGGTGCACATGTTTAACTCGTTAAGTTAACATAACTAAACGCGTTGAGTTGCTATATTGAACACTAAGACAACGCATTAGGTTAGCATTATAAACTTAAGTTGTTATTTTTGCATGTGGTAAAATTCTTATTATAAAAACATTTGTTTATTACTAGTTCATTGAGTTATCATAACACAACGGAGATAGTTCATTGAGTTATCTGTAACACAACGAAGATGGTTCGTTGAGTTAGCGTAACACCACAGAGATAGTTTGTTGAGTTAGCTATAGTACTTGTCACATGAGTTGGCACATGAGGAACTCATTAAGTTAGAAATGTTAAGTTATATATATATATACTTGTGTTACTCGTTTAGTTAACATTAAAGTAACGACTTCTTATTATACTTGATGAAAACTTTTGGAAGAGAAAGTGTATTTTGCAGGAAATTTTTTAAAGATCCAAGATTGATAATTAAAGAAAATTTGAAATGTAAACGTGAGTCAGAACGTGTGTATTCTGATGAAGGAAAAAGAAAAGATGTGAAGAATTGGAAGACTGATAGTGGTTTAATGTGGAAGATATGCATGAAATGAAGATACAGTATAAAAGGCATAGAATTCTCGTTGATCAATTATCCCTGCACACCAAAAGAAAAATCTTTTCAAGGATCAAAAACACATCTTCGGGGAAAAGCTCTCAGAAGGAAGAAAATTCAGTGAAGCATAAAAAGGTAAGATATATGACACTAAAGATTAAAAGTATCAGAATGAAGAAAATTCAGTGAACCATAAAAAGGTAAGATATATGTCACTGAAGATTTGAAGTATTAGAAGGAAGAAAATTTAGTGAAGCATAAAAAGGTAAGATATATGTCACTAAAGATTTGAAGTATTAGAAGGAAGAAAATTTAGTGAAGCATAAAAAGGTAAGATATATGTCACTAAAGATTTGAAGTCTCAGAAGGAAGAAAATTCAGTGAAGCATAAAAAGGTAAGATATATGTCACTAAAGATTTGAAGTCTCAGAAGGAAGAAAATTTAGTGAAGCATAAAAAGGTAAGATATATGTCACTGAAGATTTGAAGTATTAGAAGGAAGAAAATTCAGTGAAGCATAAAAAGGTAAGATATATGTCACTGAAGATTTGAAGTATCAAAAGGAAGAAAACTCAGTGAAGCATAAAAAGGTAAGATTTACGTCACTGAAGATTTAAAGTATTAGAAGAAAGCAAATTCGGTGAAGCAGAGAAAGACTAGATATTTGTCACTAAAGAATTGCTGAAGAAGAAAGAGAAGAAGAAGAAGAAAGATCTCAAACAAGGAGAAATGTTTTAAATTCCGCAAATTAGTTTTCTCTGTTTGTAGTTATGAAATTGTATAGATGAAACATGGTATCGATATATAATTGCATTTACAATTTCTGAGGAGAATTGAATTGTATATTGTAATTGAAACCTTGAATAAAAATGATTTTATGAAAGTAGTGTCTCGACTTGTTTTTGAGTTTTAAAGTTTCAATTATATTAAAAAATATTGAAAAACATAATTCCCCCCCCTTTTATGTTGCCATACGGTCCTATACATACATCCTCTAGATTTTCATTACTTTCATGATGTTCTTGTATTTCATTTTTGTGATTATGATCTTCAACTATTTTTAGTTTTAACTTACATTCTTTAAATTCTATTGCATTGGTACTTTCTTTTGTCTATATATCTTGCAAATTATGCACTTCTGTAACATTAAAATTTTCATTTGTGTTTTCCTATTGCATAACTTGTAATTTCATTGTAAATTCATCTAATGCTTTTAGTTTTCTTTCCAAGTCATCTAATCTCATTGCATTCAATTTTTGACCAATTTTCATTATGGTTTTTTCAGTTTCATATATGATTTCAATTTTAGGTTCTATATATTCTTCCCTATAGTTTAATTAGTTGACTTCTTGTTGCTAACACATGTATTGTTCTATTTTGTCCATGTTTTGCTCTAAGCTATGCTCTAGTCTGTCATACCTATCCCAAACTTCCTTGTCTCTCAACATATTACACATTCTAAGCTAACCATTAGTCGGGTAAACTATAGGATTCTCATACTCAACTCTATTATATTGAATATAATCCATTTGTTGTTCATGTGCTCTAACTATCTACAATCGTCTTAATTTCAAATAATCAGAGATGTCGTGACCTTCTAAATTGCAAAATTCACATATGCTAACTATAGGTTTTAGAAATCTTTGAGCATAAGCATATGCCATATTCTCTATAGGATCGTATGGCTACACAAGAGGGGGGTGAATTGTGTATTTTTAATATTTTCTTAAATATAATTGAAACTTTAAAATTCAAAAATAAGTCGAGACATTGTTTTCATAAAATCATTTTTATTCAAGGTTTCAATTACAATATACAATTCAATTCTCCTCAGAAATTGTAGATGTAATTATATTTCGATACCATGTATCATCTAAACAATTTCATAACTAGAAATAGA
The DNA here is from genome assembly GCA_036874045.1 of Cymodocea nodosa. Classification (NCBI taxonomy): domain Eukaryota; kingdom Viridiplantae; phylum Streptophyta; class Magnoliopsida; order Alismatales; family Cymodoceaceae; genus Cymodocea; species Cymodocea nodosa. Next base: position 15,591,806 of record JAZBRI010000003.1, on the reverse strand, counting down.
GAAAACTAATTTACAGAATTTAAAACTTTTCTCCCTATTTGAGATCTTTCTTCTTCTTCTTTTTCTTCTTCAGCAATTCTTTAGTGACGAATATCTTGTCTTTTCATGCTTCACCGAATTTGCTTTCTTCTAATACTTCAAATCTTCAGTGACGAAAATCTTACCTTTTTATGCTTCATTGAACTTTCTTCCACTTGAGAGATTTTTCCCGAAGAGGTGTTTTTAATCCCTGAAAAAGATTTTTCTTTTGGTGTGCAGGGATGGTTTGATCCTTGAAAAGATTTTTCTTTTTGGTGTGCAAGGATAAATTGATCAACGAGAATTCTATGCCTTTTATACTGTATCTTCATTTCATGCATATCCTTCACATTTAACCACTACCAGTTTTCCACTTCTCCACGTCCTTTCTTTTTCCTTCATCGAAACACACACGTTCTAACCCACGTTTATATTTCGAATTTTCTTTAATCATCAGTCCTAGATCTCTGAAAAATTTCCTGAAAATAAACTTTCTCGTCCAAAAATTTTTCATCAGTGTAATAAGAAGTCGTTACTTTAATGTTAACAAAATGAGTAACACAAGTATATATATATAACTTAACGTTTCTAACTTAACGAATTCACCATGTGCTATTTCACGTGACAAGTACTGTAGCTAACTCAACGAACTACGTCTCTGGTGTTATGCTATCTCAACGAACCATCTCCGTTGTGTTATGATAACTCAGCGAACCAGTAATAAACAAATGTTTTTAAAATAAGAATTTTACCACGTGCAAAAATAACAACTTAAGTTTATAACACTAACCTAACAAGTTCGTCTCTTCTTTTACTCACTAACTTAAGGAGTTATCACATGACCTATTTTAACTTTTAAGCCTCTAACTTAACGAGTTCTCATGTGACCTCTATACAAACAAAACTCTAACTTAACAAGTTGTCTAAACGTGCACTGTTTATGATACAAAAGATATAACATTAAAACATATCATGCTTTTCAATAAAACACACGTTAACTTAACGTTTAGCTAAATGAGAAATTAATGCAACGAAACGACTAGTTATTAACTTCAGATCCAATACAGATAAGTATTTATATCAGTAAGCTTTTTCTGTATTAATTGATGATTTTAATTTCTTTTCACAAGTAATAGTAATTGAGCAAATATGATTATTTTCATTCAGCACACATCATCAAAACAAAAATACTCAACAATCTCCCCCTTTTTGATAATGACAAAACCATATTAAATCAATTATGAAATATGTTTAACTCAACAAAGCACCTTCGTTGGGTTAACTTTTAATTCAACAAACTTGTTTGTTGACTTAAGTTCACTTAAGCTTATTTCTATTGTTTGTGTAAATTTTACCTCTTAGAACTAAAACTCTCAGATGCCAATAATTATATAAGTATTAGTTTTTTAATTATCATCTGTCAGATTACAATAACCATTTAAATAGCATCTCCTTTTATAATATATATATGCAATTAAGATCATAATCATCTTTTTATAATATTTCTCCCCCTTTTTGTCATTAATCAAAAAGATAATTACAGAAAATATATATATATATATATAAGAGATATAATTACAACAACTCTTTCTGTAAACAAGAATAATAATTGAAGACATTTACAGAAAAATGTATTGTTCAATCAAATCAAACAAGTAATACAAACATTACATTTTGTATTCAGAAACAAACAAAAACAGTTATCGACCCCTCCTAAGTATATCACTTATAGCATTACATATTTTATCTCCTAGATGCCTAATATCATTTCTGATGTCATTAAGCACTACATCTAAGTCAGGAGGTAGCTAGGTTTGCTGTTCTGCTTGAACTGAATAACTTTGTTGTTGTTGTTATATATGGTTAGTATCAGGTTGTTGTTGTTGTTGTTGTCGTTGAGGTTTATGCATGGCCTGGAATTTTTGCAAATCTTTGACACTAAATGCTCTCATGCCTTTAGTTTCAGAGTGCCAGTCAGATAAAGTCAATTGGCTTGCAAGGATTCTACATACAACATCACCATAAAATAACTTTGAACTCATATGTTGTAGTTGAGACATAAAAACATCAAACCAATTTATTTGAATTCTATTCAGTAGGCCATAAGTTGCATATAAACAACTTCTGCTGACTTTCAAATTGTGTCCAACTCTCTGAAATAAATTTGCATGCAATATATTTGCAAAAAATCTTGCCTCTGCATTTAGATTTTCCATTAATCTCATTTTAGAATATACATCTGGAATTTTTGATAAAGACTAAATGTTCCATTCCAGTTGTCTTATTATGTCAAATCTGTTGGTAACAACAACACCTTCATTCTTTAATCCTAAAACTTCAAAAATTAACTCAGGAGACAACATAAACTCCTGTTCATTTATTTGAGTTTTCAGAAAATTTCCACTCTTGACCAGATTGCTATAAAAAGCTGAAATAAGCTCTATGTATTGCTTCCATTTCGTTCCTACTGGCAAGAATTTAATGAGGCCTTGAAACTCAAACAGATCTCTTATTTCCATCAAATTTCTGAATTTTATTAAACGAGCATGCAGAATCTAACATGTAATCAGATTATTGTATATTTGCAATGCTTCTTTAGATCTAAAATGAATTGCATTACCTTGAATTTTTAATATTGTACACAAAGAAGGTGATACCTGAAGCCGTGATTCAGAGTTTAATTTATCTTCAGGAACCTCTTCTTCAAAATGAATGTCATGTTGTTCCTCTTCCAAAATATTATCTTGAAGTTGCTCAGGTAAGCTTGATTCTTCAACTTCAACAGTGTTAGGAACATTGTCAATATGCTCAACATTCATCTGTTCAGTCTCTATAGAAAGTTCAGAGTACAATTTTTCCACAAATTCTACAGCTGGTGTATCTGTCTGTAATTATTTATTTTGTTCAACAGATAATTCCATTGATTCATGCTGTGAATTCTCAGACTCTACTTCTATAGATTCCGTAGAAGGCTAGTTAACTTTTAGCTCTTCTAGAGTCTTAACAATTTTCAATATCTGCTACTCCAGACAATTCAGCCTTTGAACTAGTTACTACTTCAACAATGTCAATTATATTTGCAATAACTTGTTCAATGTCAGGTGTCTGATGCTCTGATTTGTCAATTTCTGCATCATCAGGACTTGTACTAATAGAAAAACTTGACCTCATATTTGACTTGGATTTCTTCTCAAGTTTTCTAGCAAGGGAAAATAAAGTCTCATTATCTTCATCAATTTCAGTGTGTTCAGAACTGATGAGTTTATCAGATGCATAATAAGGTACATTGTCTAGACATACATTGTCCTTTGGAAATAAATTTTCATCTGATTTTCCTTTTTCAATAGACTTTGTTTCCTCAGACATAATTTTTCTAACATTCTTTCTTCTATAACATATTTGTTTCTCCTTTTCAAGTATTGGTGTTTTCTTTTCAAATTGCTCCATAAAAGTTTTCTACTTTAATTCTTCTAAGGTACTTTCTATTGCAACGGCCTTTCGAAAACTGTCAACTTTTGTTTTGTCTATAGCAATATCTGATTCTACTTGTTTTGAATATAAAGGAGTAGGGATAGCTGATTCATGCTCTTCCTCAAATGCATGTAGTCTTGTACCATTTATAGGAGTTTGAGGAGTTCTATTTGATGAACCTACACCGTTTTCCAAATATTTTGCATACTGTTCCAAAAATGCAATCTCAGCACATTTCATTCTGTATTCTCTATCAAATTTACTACGAATACCCATGTATGTAATATTTGCATCAGTATGTTGAAGTTCTTGTCTAACTTCATCTAATATTCCCTGAGGAAAGAAGTAATCTCTATAAAGTTCTGCTAACCTTTTGTCCACTCAAAATATTTTCTTGAACCAAGTACGTGGAACTTCATCATCCTCTATTTCTTTTCCTTTTGCATCTCTTCTGCTTTTGCCTTTTCCTCTGCCACGACCTTTGTAGAACTTGGAGACCATCATCGTAGGTTGTAACAACAACAAGCGGGAAAGATTTGCTTGACAAGGTTTACAAATAACCTAAGTCCCCGTGTAATAAGTGTTTAAATAGGGTTTTTAGGCGTATAACTCAACGTGAAGAGAAGTCGGGTTTAGAAATTAAATAAATATTGAATAAAGTTTATTCAATCAAGGTACCCGAAATATTTAAGTATAACTCGTTGAGTTAACCAACCTAACGAGTAAAACGCTGTCTAGAGGCATTTTTACACGTTACCTTATCTAACATAACGTCTAGTTAGTACACTTAAACAAGTTTCGGATGCTTCCAACTGAAACCTTCCGAAAACAACACACATGCTAAACTTAACATTATCTTGAGAACATTGTAAACTATTTGAACATTTTGTCTTTTGAATCTAGAATAGTTTATTTGTCTTTTTAAATTATTTCATCAAGATTTTAAGCAGACATTAATTCAGATTAACTAAGATTTGTATTCTAAATTATATTAATCTGTTTTTGACATTGTTAATCTTCCCCCTCCAAATATACTTCAAATATATTCAATCAAAATACAAAATATACTTGTAGTGACAATAGATGTTAAGTATAACTATACTTTTACATTTTCTTTTCAAAGACTTTCATTATCCTGACATCATCAAAAATGATTTCCAGAATCAATTCCTACTGTATATGAATCAAAACACAACTTTGAACTCAATTCAATTAATTTTTTAGCATTTATATTTTGTATTTGTTCATGCAAGATACATTCATTAAATCTAAATTTTTGCAAATCTCTAGCATGATTTTCATTATCACATTTAAACTTTTCTAAAGTAGTAGACAGGAAACAATTTTCTTCTTCCATAATGGATGAAGATTTTCTAATATTCTTATTTTCCAATTTACATACTTTAAGTTTTTGTAATAATGCATCTTAAAGAGTTCATACTTATGAATCAACATGTTTATTTTTGTCTCTTTAACTTGAGAAGTACCTTCATGTGAAACTTCTAATGCATGCCACACCTCATAAGCAGATTTATATGTCAACACTTTACTGAACTGTTCATAACTCAATGCACAAAATAAAATATTTAAGCCCTTAGCATTCAGAGTTTCATTTTCTTTTTCAGTAATTGTCCAAGTATTATAAGGAGTAGTTAACGGAGTGTATGGTTTAGAAATCATGAACCACAATTTATGATCTATACTTCGAAGAAAAACAGTCATCCTATATTTCCAATATTCAAAATGTATTCCATCAAATAAACGAGGACGATTAAGATTTTGGCCTTCATATAAAGAAAAATTACCATTTCCCGTAGCCATTTTACTTTAGATTTTTCAACCTATTTGATTTTAAACAGTCTAAAAACTTTAAAACAACTTGAACCTTTAAATCAATAGAGTTAAACGTATGCTCAGATATTAATTTCCATTTAAAAACAAGGAAGGTAGAATAAGCAATGATATTAAATAAGTTGGTATCGATTTTATATCAAAGATTATTAACAACGCTCTGATACCACTTGTAGGATCGTATGGCTACACAAGAGGGGGGTGAATTGTGTATTTTTAATATTTTCTTAAATATAATTGAAACTTTAAAACTCAAAAACAAGTCGAGACATTGCTTTCATAAAATCATTTTTATTCAAGATTTCAATTACAATATACAATTCAATTCTCCTCAGAAATTGTAGATGCAATTATATTTTGATACCATGTATCATCTAAACAATTTCATAACTACAAACAGAGAAAACTAATTTGTGAAATTTAAAACTTTTCTCCCTGTTTGAGATCTTTCTTCTTCTTCTTTTTCTTCTTCAGCAATTCTTCAGTGATGAATATCTTGTCTTTTCATGCTTCACCGAATTTACTTTCTTCTGATACTTCAAATCTTCAGTGACGAAAATCTTACCTTTTTATGCTTCACTGAACTTTCTTCCACTTGAGAGATTTTTCTCGAAGAGGTGTTTTTAATCCCTGAAAAAGATTTTTCTTTTGGTGTGCAGGGATGGTTTGATCCTTGAAAAGATTTTTCTTTTTGGTGTGCAAGGATAAATTGATCAATGAGAATTCTATGCCTTTTATACTGTATCTTCATTTCATGCATATCCTTCACGTTTAACCACTACCAGTTTTCCACTTCTCCACGTCTTTTCTTTTTCCTTCATCGAAACACACACGTTCTAACCCACATTTATATTTCAAATTTTCTTTAATCATCAGTCCTGGATCTCTGAAAAATTTCCTGAAAATAAACTTTCTCGTCCAAAAATTTTTCATCAGTGTAATAAGAAGTCGTTACTTTAATGTTAACTAAACGAGTAACACAAATATATATATATAACTTAACGTTTCTAACTTAACGAGTTCACCATGTGCTATTTCACGTGACAAGTACTGTAGCTAACTCAATGAACTAAGTCTGTGGTGTTATGCTATCTCAACGAACCATCTCCATTGTGTTATGATAACTCAACGAACCAGTAATAAACAAATGTTTTTAAAATAAGAATTTTACCACGTGCAAAAATAACAACTTAAGTTTATAACACTAACCTAATGAGTTCGTCTCTTCTTTTACTCACTAACTTAACGAGTTATCACGTGACCTATTTTAACCTTTAAGCCTCTAACTTAACGAGTTCTCACGTGACCTCTATACAAACAAAACTCTAACTTAACGAGTTGTCTAAATGTGCATTGTTCATGATACAGAAGATATAACATTAAAACATATCATGCTTTTCAATAAAACACACGTTAACTTAACATTTAGCTAAATGAGAAATTAATGCAACAAAACGACTAGTTATTAACTTTAGATCCAATACAGACAAGTATTTATATCAGTAAGCTTTTTCTGTATTAATTGATGATTTTAATTTCTTTTCACAAGCAATAGTAATTGAGCAAATATGATTATTTTCATTCAGCACACATCATCAAAACAAAAATACTCAACATTCTCAATTATAAAATAAAATACACAACACTCCTGCTATTAAAACAAAATAGCACTCACAGTTGCTTAGCTTCTCAATCCCTAGCAACGGTGCTAGAAAACTTGTTTGGGTTGTTAAGTTAATTCTTAAACTTATTTAATTTGTTTTTATGCTTATATGTATAGTTACTTTTAGATGTAAATAAACAACCTTTCACACAAATTAGATATTAATTCCAATTTGTATTTTTACTGCAAGTGCACAATGTATATTGTATTTGTGTGCAAGTATAGGTCGATCCCACAGAGATTGAGTAAGAATTGTGTATTGTTTCATTTTTTATATTGGAGCTTATATATGTTCAGTTAAGCACTTTGTTGAGTTAACCATAACTCCATGAACTAGGTCCGTTGTGTTCATTGTAACTTAATGAACACAATGAACCTAGTTCATGGAGTTATGGTTAACTCAACAGACTAACCTCGTAGACTTAAGTTAACTCCACAAGCCTATTTTTCCAGTTAAATATTGTTATTTACTGAGGAATTCGGCCTACTATTAGGCGGTTCCACAGAATGTAAATAACATCAATTAAGCTATTTAATGTTGTTAATATTAGATTTATCATTAAACAACATTAACATTCAGATATTTCAAATAGTAACCATTAAAATATTTAAGTATTTGTAACGAATCAATTTTAGTAAACAATAAAACTATTTTCTACTTTCTAAATCAAACAAATGTAAAACATTCACAATATTGACAATGATAATATTAATCACGATACAAAACAAACAATGCAACACTTTAATACTAAATGTAAACACAGATAATTTGTTGTTTTTGGTGTTTTTGTTTTGATATGTTCTTGAAGATGAATGAAAGGTGAAATGTAAAAATCTCTATCGACATTAAAAACTTCTGTCACTACATGCGACGCGATTACACCATTGAAAACTTAATCACTTACAATCTTGCCTCCTCTCCCTATACAATCACGAATCAAGAATTGTAAGATGACCTCCTCTTCAACATATTGGCATCAACCCAAAACCAAGGCTAGAAGCTTTACGATCTCCTGAGATATGAGTCGGTGCTCGGTGAAAATGGCTTCCCTTCCCGCGATGCGATCACTCCTCATAGTGGTTGTTAGTCACCGTGTTTGGCTCGGAATTGACCCAACATCAGGAAAGTATCCTCACAGACCTCCGATGGTTAGTGATGTTAGTGATTTTGGTGGTGGTGTGGAGCTTCAGAGAACTTTCGATGCTTCCTGCAGTTAGCACGGTTCTCCACCTCTACACACACACTTTCTTCATCTTTTTTCTCTTCTTTTATATTTCTTTCTGTAGTAACTGCTTCTGCTTAGATGATTGGTTGGATTTCCTTCATTCATATCAACAATGGTGACTTCTTCTTCATTCCACAAGTGAATTCCTGTGTGGTACGTGCAATCGTGGTTTTCCTTCATATTGTATCTTCTTGTAACTCTTCTAGTTCTTATAAGTCTTCATTTTAGTTAAACACTTATCCTTTAAGTCCTGTAAAAACTCGAACACTTATCTATAACTCTTCGAGTTTTTGCACCTACAAAACACATGACTAAACATAAAAAACTTATCTATTTGTTAATCATTTTATAAAACTCAAACAGTTATCTATCCATGCGTATAAAAACTTGAACAGTTATTTAACTCTTTGATTTTCATTACCGAATGCACATGGAAAACACGTGACAACTTAAAACATTAAAAACACACGAGTTAAGCAGATAACTTAACTATACAAGTTTTTAACATAACTCTTCAACTAAAACGAAATGTTAACTATCCGAAAGTTTACTTTTCCTATTTCTACATAGCACTAACGCAACGCGTTACTCTAGTGTATATTTAAGTAACTCAACACGTATAGTTATGCTAACTTAACAAATTATATATGTGCAATTCATGTGATACATTAAAGCATTCAAATTCAACACGTGCATAATTCTAACTTAACAAGTTTAGATATTTCAGATACTTACGAACCTAACTGTCTGATGCTCAACTGCATTTTAGATAGTTACTAGATAACTTACCGAAAATTCACTTAAGTCATGCATTAAGGTTACCACACATGTACTACAGGAAATAATAAAATATTCTTTAAACATTTAAAATATAACTGTCTAGTACATGCAATATAACTCTCTAGAATAACAGAAAATTTGAAGACTTAAGAATTTCAAAACCTGTAACTTACCGACAATTCAAAAATATACTTAATTAACATTAATTCCCTGAAATTATGTAGATTCCTTCATTAAAGCATATAAAAGTGCAATTATAACATAATGACTTAATGCTCATATGATAACCTAAATATTATGCAATTAACCATCATTTAACAGTTAATATTATGCACTTTTTCATTCTAAACAGATATCAAAGAGGAATATGATGCCTCTGAATCCTATTGTTGAGGTTGAGATCTTTGATGTGTGGTGAATAGATTTTATGGGTCCATTCCCTATGTCGAATCAATTTAATTATATATTGTTGGGGGTGGATTATATATCTAAGTGGATAGAAGCTATTCCTACAAAAACTAATAACAACAAAGTGGTAATACATTTTATAAGAACTAATATAATTGCTAGATTTGGAATACCTAAAGCTATTATTAGTGATAGAGGAACTAATTTTTGTAATAGAAGTTTTGAAGCCTTAATGAAGAAATATAGAGTATATCACAAAATAGCAACATCATATCATCTGCAAACAAGTGGACAAGTAGAAAGTATAAACAAACAAATTAAGTTAATCTTAGAAAAAGTAGTAAATCCTACTAGAAAAGATTGGGCTAATAGATAAATAGATGTACTTTGAGCTTATAGAACTGCTTATAAAAAAAGCTTAGGTATGTTTAGAATGAAAAAATGCATAATATTAACGGTTAAATAATGGTTATTTGCATAATATTTAGCTTATCATATGAGAATTATGCCATTATGTTATAATTACACTATTATATGTTTTAATGAAAGAATCTACATAATTTCAAGGAATTAGCGTGAATTAAGTACATTTCTGAACTGTCGATAAGTTACAGGCTTTGAAATTCCTAAGTCTTTAAATTTTCTGTTATTTCAGAGAGTTATATTGCATGTACTGGACAAGTGGATAAAAAGATTTAGAGATAATGGATAATGGATATTCTAGAGAGTTATATTATGGATCCAAAGAGTGGATTTCTTTTTTCTTTGAAATGGATAATGGACAATGGAGCATCCAACCACATGACTGAAGATATACGATTACTTATAGAAATAACAAAGACCAAGAACAGACAAGTTACCTTTGGAAATAAAAGCAAAACAAATATCCTTGGGTCTAGCAAGGTTCAGGTAACTGAGAAATGCTTTATAAATGATGTCTTATTAGTAGAAAACTTAGGTTTTAATTTATTAAGTGTTCCTGTTTTAGTGAAGTTTTACAGAGTAATTTTTGAAAAATATTCCTGTAAAATTATGGACATGTATACAAATGAAATTTTATTCACTACATACAAGAAAGGATTCGTTTGTATTTTGAATTTGCCTTCTAATATTATTAAAGACAATGCTTGCTTAATTGCAAAATCAGATGAAGTTATTTTATGGCATAGAAGGCTAGGACACTCAATTTTAAAATTATTACAAAAGCTGTCTAAAAAGAATCTAGTTAGAGGTTTACCTAGTATTAAGTACTCGAAAGAGTTTATGTGTGATGCTTGTCAACTAGGTAAATTACATAAAACATCCTTTAAAAGTTTAAATGAAATAACAAGTAAAAGAGTATTAGAACTAGTGCATATGGATTTATTTGGACCTACTAAGACAACTAGTCTAGGAGGTAAACATTATGCTTTTGTACTAGTTGATGACATTCTAGATTTACTTAGGTCTATTTTCTAGCTAATAAAACTGAAGTTTTTAAAATATTTAAGATATTCTGTAATAAAGTTCAGAATGAGAAAAATGTTAAAATTCAAAAACTTAGGAGTGATCATGGTACAGAATTTAATAATGATCAAATGGACACCTTTTGTGAAGAATTAAGCATAGATCATAGGTACTCATTTCCAAGAGCTCCTTCACAAAATGGAATAGTAGAACGTAAAAACAGATCACTTCAGGAAATGTCCAGAACCATGTTAAATGAGAATAAGTTACCCATATTTCTCTAGGAAAAGTAGTTCATACAGCATGCTATGTTATAAATAGAGTACATATAAGACCAATTTTAGATAAAACTCCTTATGAGATATAGTATAACAGGGTTCCCAAAATAAGTTATTTAAAACCCTTTGGCTGTAAGTGTTTTATTTTAAACACTAAGGAACGAAGAGACAAATTTAGAGCCAAATCAGATGAGGGTATTTTTCTTGGTTATTCCATTAGAAGTAAAGCATATAGAGTTTATAATAAATCAACAAAAACCATTGAGGAAACCCTGCATGTGAAATTTCATGAAAATTCTCATTTGGATTTAAGACATGTTGAAAACTTTGATTCAGAAATTCTCCCAGAAATAGTACCAAATGATGTTGACAGAGAAATTAATAGATTATCTGACGGAATAAGAAATCTAAGTTTGAATGATGAAAATTTAGAAGAAAATAATGTCATACCTATAGAAAATATGGAACAACATAGAAATTGGCGTTATGCTTCATCTCATCCTATTGATCAGATAATAGGCGATCCTAATCAAGGAGTTAGGACTAGGTCATCAGTAATCAACATTTGTGGTGCTTATTCGTTTGTTTCTTTACTAGAACCTAAGAAAATTGAAGATGCCTTAGAAGATGAATTTTGGTATTTAGCTATGCAAGATGAGCTAAATCAATTTATAAGAAATGAGGTATGGGATCTAGTTCCACCACCTAAAAATCAATCCATAATAGGAACAAGGTGGGTATTTAGAAACAAAGTAAATCAAGATGGACATATAGTTAAAAATAAAGCTAGATTAGTTGCTCAAGGTTACAAGCAAGAGGAAGGAATTGACTATGATGAAGCATTTGCTCTTGTTGCTAGACTAGAATCAATACGAATTTTGTTAGCTTATGCTTGTTATATGGATTTCAAATTATATGAAATGGATGTTAAGACTACTTTTTTAAATGGATATATAAAAGAAGAAGTGTATGTAAAACAACCTCTAGGTTTTGAAGATTCAAAACATCCTAAGTATGTTTACAAGCTTAAGATGGTACTATATGGCCTTAAACAAGCTCCTAGGTCTTGGTATGAAAGATTATCTAAATTTCTTATGGAAAAAGGGTATTCTATGGGAAAGGCAGATCACACTCTTTTTATCAAGAAGATCGAAAAAGATATATTAGTAGTTCAAATCTATGTAGTTGACATCATATTTGGAGCAACAAATGATAAATTAGTTGAGTCCTTTTCGAAAGACATGACTAATCAATTTGAAATGAGTATGATGGGTGAACTATCATTTTTCCTAGGCTTACAAATTAAGCAATTAGATTAGGATACTTTTATTTCACAAGAAAAATATACTCAAGATTTATTAAAGAGGTTTGGTTTAGACAACACTAAAACAAAGAATACACTAATGAGTACTATCACCAAGTTGGATAAAGATGACTCTGGAAAAACTATAGATATAAAACAATATAGAAGTATGATTGGTTCATTACTCTATTTAATAGCTAGCCGACCAGATATTATGTTTAGTGTGTGTACTTGTGCTAGATATCAATCAAATCCTAAGGAATCAGTAAAACTCGTACAATTATTGTAAGTACTTGAGTTATTTATCAGTAACGGATCTTATATTTATGATTTCAATGATTTAATCCATTTATAAACTCGAAGAGTTATAAATGTTTTACTGACAACCTTTCGTGTTTCTACCTTGGTAAAACCCTAGTTTCACAATCTTTACTTCCACTAAGTTCTATAGTGCACAGTAAAGCTTAATTGACAATGTCAGGACATGGAAGAGGACGTGGTAGAATGACAAAAGTACAGAAAAGAGAGCTAGAACTTTAGAAAATGCAAAGTGAATCAATGACATCAACTCAAGGTACACTTTTACAAATGAAATACTACATGAAATACTACATGAAATTAGAAAAGCTGTTCAAGATGAGAAAAATTTCTATTGGAAGTTTAATCACAATTATGCTGAAATACAGTTTAGACTAAAACAGACTGAACTTTCTGCATTACAACTATGGAAATGAACTTTACAACCTAACCCTGCGGTTGTTACAAGTTCTAGACATATACTTGAAAAATCGGTACAATCTATCACTTACTATGGAAAGAAATGGGGACCAATGATAGAAAATGTAAATAGGGAATTAGAATCATTGTATTCCCAACATTATTTTCCCTCGGCTGTTTGAGATGACATTCAATAGTATATAGATGAGCAGAAAACTGCCACTAGGAAAATGGGTCTTCGAAGTGAAGGACAAAAAGTTTATCAACTAAAAATGGCAGAGGTTGAGAGCTTAAAACTCTATATTCCATTATTACCACCTAGGCATCATGGTGAAGGACCATCATGACCACAGGTGCCTTTAACAGGAGAAATTAAGAAAATTTTAGAACCTCCTGAACAACCAGAAACACTACAGACATATAGTTGGAAAAAGAAAAAGACATTAGAATATTTTGGACTAACTGCAAGTGTAGAAGGAATAATGCAGCAAAAAGAAGAATCATTGAAAAATGGAAAACTATGTTCCATTGTAGAAGCTGGATAGACATTTGTGTCAGGAATCCCAACCGATGTGACAAATATTGGATTACATGCATACACTCTAAGGTATTGTGTCACATTAGTGCATAATGTATCTTTTAATACAATGGATAGTTTTTCACATCATGCTGCAAGCACACATTCTTTTCCTATGGAAAGAGAACATGTAGGAAATTTTGATGATACATATATAGATGATATCAATTTTGATGATATAGACACTGAGTCTATGAATGTTGAAGATATTTCATCTGAAGAGGAATGTATAGATATTCTTCCTCTAACTATATCTCGGATAGAAACTTTTGATTTTTGGTATAGTTGCTTATACTACAGTTTATACATATGGTTATGTCTGTTACAGTATATAATATACTTGTTGATAAATGTATATAATCAACAACATACACAGTTACAGATTGAATATCACACTACCAATGTTTCAAGTATAGAAATTTTAGAAATACAGAATGAATCTATTATAGAACATTCTTTCCTATAGAGACAATTATTGTATAGATCAATCATAGATATAAATGTTGCTGATAGATAGATTGATATACAAATTGTTGCTACTCATATGTCTCAAGAAGAACAAACAGAAGAATTTCAGTAGATTATTGATACGACAATAACAGATATTTCAAACATTTATACTAATTTTGATAGAAATTCCACTAGTTCTGAAAGCTCTGAAAATATAGATACTATAGATAATTTTGAAACCAGTCCTAGATCAGAACATCATGACAGGAAAATATATTATTATAGTTCAGAAATAGTTCTTGTTATGAAAAATTTCAAACATATAGAACTTTTACAGTTTTATACTCAAGACCAATTAATTTTGAAGGGATGGCACATATACGAGAAATGTTTGAATTTCAAGGCTTGTTGACTCTACTTCCACAACAGCTAGGCCATCTTGTTACACCTAAACTTATCAATTGTTTTTACTCAAACTTAATAGTGGAAGAAGGTATTCCTGTTTCCAATATACAAGAAAATGACATATATTTAACTCCAGATTTACTTTATCAAGTACTTGGTCTGAAAAATGGAGTTAAATTATTAGAAAGAAAACAGGTTTATCAATTGGGATGGGACATTCAAAGTTTAGCCAAAGATCCAACTACCAACAAACCAATGAGATTACTAAATGATTTAAATGGCCAAGCACGTTTTATTGCAAAAATACTGCATGCTTCATTATTTTAGAGGTTTGGTCATGGTGCAAAAGTTGGCAGATGTTGTCTTTATGCTATGTATGCATTAATTAACCATATACAGGTGAACTAGTATGATATTTTTATTTCTCATATCTTACATTTGCAAAGTAAATTATTTTATGGTGATACGATTTTGAGAATTGTGGCAAGTTAAATAGATATTACACCTTGGCCATAGAAAAGAATAAAGTCAAGATCTTTCTCTGCAAAGGAACTCCAAAAATACCAGGAAGCAGATACACCTGTAGTCTAACAACAACAACAACAAGATAAGCAAACACAGTCACAACAGCAATAGCAACAATCAACACAATTTTCAGAACAACAGCAACAGCAACAATCAACACAATTTTCAGAACAACAGCAACATACAAATATCAATACCGGTATACATACAGATATAAATATAGGTATACAAATAGATACAAATACAGGTATACATACAAACATCCATATTGAATTTTTACAACAACCATCACAAGTTTCACAAAATGATTTAGATCAAGTAGTAACTGATTAGATAAATAGAGAAAGTACAGACATTGCAAGTCAAATTTCAGACACTCTAATCAGTATTTTTCGAAAAAAAAGAGGCTTGTGATTATACAAATTATGTATTACATGATTTATCTATTGTAATTTGTTACCAAAAATATTATATAAACTGTTTACTGCATTTAATACTCATGTGATTATTTTTCACAATTTATATTTAAATAGTTTATGCTTAATCCATGATAGTTATGCATGTTTAAAAATATCTTTTTGAATGATATGTACTTAGAATATTTTTCTTCCTTACATTTTATTTACTTTTTTATAATGCCAAAAAGGGGGAGAAGAGATAGATTATTTGACTTATTAGGTTTTGACATCATCAAAAAGGGGGAGATTGTTAGGAATGTTGTTTTGATGATATATGCTTTATTAAAGTTTTTAAATAAGTCTAAATAATATTCTCTAAGTATAATAGTTAACATATTATGGGAAAGTTTCATTTTTATGTCAAATAAGTTAAAGATTTCCGAAGAGTTAGATTTTCGATAGTTAAACTTTCGAATAGTTAACGTTTCATTTTTGTCGAATAGTTTATGTTAAAAACTCGTATAGTTTAGTTATCTACACGTGTGTTTTTAATGTTTTAAGTTGTCACGTGTTTTTCATATGCGTTCGGTAATGAAAATTGAATAGTTAGATAACTATTCGAGTTTTTATACACATGGATAGATAAGTCTTCGAGTTTTATAAAATGACTAATGAACAGATAAGTTTGCTATGTTTAGTCACGTGTTTTGCAAGTGCAAAAACTCGAAGAGTTACAGATAAGTATTCGAGTTTTTACAAGACTTAAAGGATAAGTGTTCAACTAAATTGAAGACTTAGAAGATATTCTACAAGACTCTAGGAAGATAAAGTCTCGATGAATCTATGAGTGGAGATCGTGGAAATTCAAAATTATAATGGAGAAAGTGGAAACTCAAAAAGATAGTAATTTGGATTAAAGAAAAAATTAGTACGTGGATTGTGGATTAAGTGGATGAACATATTAAACGTGAGAACATAGTTTGACTATTAATAGAGAGTATGAGCTACATTACAATAGAGGATCCCAATCTCAAAAACCAAGTTTGAATATTCAATCTGGATCCCTAACTGAAAAGTTAAGTTTGAATATTCATATTTTGAAAAATTCTCCAACATCAAAAGAAGTTTGAAATTCCAAGCAATTTCAGAAAAGGAGCTACAAACGCAAGAAGTTTGGAAATTCGACAACTAGAGAAGAAGAGATACAGAAGCTGAGCAAAGAGAAAGAAAGAAGCTGTGTGCATAAAGATCAAGTTTTATACAATTCAAAATTAGTTTTGAAAAAGAGCTTTGCTTTTGTATTTGAATTGTATATCGAATATTACTTTATCAAAACTTTCAAGAAGGGAATTGAGCTGAAAAGATATAGTAAATTATGTCTTTACATAAAGAATAGAATTTCATTTACGAGTGTTTTGTGCTCTTGTTTTATCTGCTAATATTTTAATTACTAAAAACACAATTCACCCCCCCTCTTGTGATACAAACGATCCTACAACTGGTATCAAAGCTTCTTATCTTAATTAAGAGCTTTTGTTTCTCTATTTAGGAATCAGTTTGGAACTTATGCTTTTAAGAGAATCTCATTCGGATTATGCAATGCACCAACTACCTTTCAAATGTGTATGCAAGGCATATTCACTAGAATGACTGAAGACATTTTAGAAATATTTATGGATGATTTTACTATTTATGGAACTTCATATGAAGTGTGTTTAAACAATTTAGACCAAGTATTAAAACATTGTGTGGAAAAAAATTTGGTTCTAATTTGGGAAAAATGTCACTTCATGGTTAAATAAGGAAAAGTCTTGGGACATGTTGTTTCAAAAGGAAGGGTTGGAAGTAGAGAAAGCTAAAATAGAAGTAATTTCTAATCTACCAAAACCTAAATCAGTAAAAGATATTAGATCTATAGGATTGTCTGTATCACAAGAGGAGGGATGAATTGTGTCTTTAGTAATTAAACTAGCAGATAAAACAAGAGCACAAAACACTCGTAAATGAAATTCTATTCTTTTATTTCAAGACAGAATTTACAATATCTTTTTAGCTCAATTCCCTTCTTGATGGTTTTGATACAGTAATTTTTGATATACAATTCAAATAGGAAAACAAAGCTCTTTTTCAAAACTAATTTTGAATTGTATAAAACCTGATCTTTATGCACACAGCTCTTTTTTTTCTCTTTGCTCAACTTTTATATCTCTTCTTCTCTAGTTGTCAAATTTCCAGACTTCTTGCGTTTGTAGCTCCTTTTCTAAAATTGCTTGGAATTTTGAACTTCTTCTGATGTTGGAGAACTTTTCAGAATAAGAATATTCAAACTTAACTTTTTAGTTAGGGATCCAGATTGAATATTCAGACTTGGTTTTTTGAGATTGAGATCCCTTGTTGTAATGTAGCTCGTACTCTCTATTAGTAGTCGAACTCTGTTGTCTTTCACGTTCAGCATGTTCATCCACTTGATCCACAATCAAAATCCATAATTCACGTACTAATTTTCTCTTTAATCCAAATTACTTTCTATTTAAATTTCCACTTACTTCACTAACATTTTGAGTTTCCATGATCTCCACTCGTAGATACATCAAAACTTTATCTTCTTGGAGTCTTGTAGAATATCTTCTAAGTCTTCGATTTAGTCGAACATTTATCCTTTAACTCTTCGAGTTTTTTTTTGCACCTACATAACACGTGACTAAACAAAGAAACTTTCTGTTCGTTAGTCCTTTTATAAAACTTGAATAGTTATCTATCCATGCGTATAAAAACTTGAACAATTATCTAACTATTCAATTTTTCATTACCGAACGCACATGGAAAACATGTGACAACTTAAAACATTAAAAACACACGTGCAGATAACTTAACTATATGAGTTTTTTAACATAAAGTATTCGACAAAAACGAAACGTTAACTATCCGAAAGTTTAACTATTGCAAATCTAGCTCTTCAGAAATCTTTAATTTATCCGACATAAAAATGAAACTTTTCGATAATCTGTTAACTATTATACCTAGAGAAATATACTTAGAGAATATTATGTAGACTTATTTAAATACATTAATAAAGCATATATCATCAAAATTAAATACCTAACAAGATCATTTCTAGGACATGCAGGATTTTATAGAAGATTTATTAAAGATTTTAGCAAAATAGTTGGACCTTTAACTAATCTATTAAAAGATGTCCCATTCAACTTTGATAAAAATTGCAAAGACGCATTTTTCAAGCTTAAGACTAGCTCAATTTCGACTCTTATAATACAAGCACCTGTTTGAAGCCATCCATTTCAATTAATGTGCGATGCATCTAATTTTTCTATAGGAGTAGTACTAAGATAGAAGATAGAAAAATCTCCAAGAGTGATTCATTATGCAAGAAAAACTTTAAAAGATGCTCAAGTTAATTATACAACTACTAAAAAGAACTATTAGCTGTTGTGTTTGCCTTAGAAAAGTTTAGATCAAATCTGATTGGAGCTAAAGTGATAGTATACACGGATCATTCAGCTTTAAAACACCTAATAGCAAAGAAAGAGACTAAACCTAGATTGATCCAATGGATATTATTATTATAAGAATTTGTAGGATCGTATGGCTACAAAAGAGGGGGGGTGAATTGTGTATTTTTAATATTTTCTAAAATATAATTAAAACTTTAAAATTCAAAAACAAGTCGAGACATTATTTTCATAAAATCATTTTTATTCAAGATTTCAATTACACTATACAATTCAATTCTCCTAAGAAATTGTAGATGCAATTATATTTCGATATCATGTTTCATCTATACAATTTCATAACTACAAACAGAGAAAACTAATTTGCAGAATTTAAAGCATTTCTCCCTGTTTGAGATCTTTCTTCTTCTTCTTCTTCTTTCTTCTTCAGCAACTCTTTAATGACGAATATCTTGTCTTTTTATGCTTCACCAAATTTGCTTTCTTCTAATACTTCAAATCTTCAGTGACGAAAATCTTACCTTTTTATGCTTCACTGAATTTTCTTCCACTTGAGAGATTTTCCCCGAGAAGGTGTTTTGATCCCTGAAAGAGATTTTTCTTTTGGTGTGCAGGGATGGTTTGATCCTTGAAAAGATTTTTCGTTTTGTGTGCAAAGATGGTTTGATCAATGAGAATTCTATGCCTTTTATACTATATCTTCATTTCATGCATATCCTTCACGTTTAACCACTACCAGTTTTCCACTTCTCTACGTCTTTTCTTTTTCCTTCATCGAAACACACACGTTCTAACCCACGTTTATATTTCAAATTTTCTTTAATCATCAGTCCTAGATCTCTGAAAAATTTCCTACAAAATAAACTTTCTCGTCCAAAAATTTTTCATTAGTGTAATAAGAAGCCATTACTTTAATGTTAACTAAACAAGTAACACAAGTATATATATATAACTTAACGTTTCTAACCTAACGAGTTCCTCATGTGCCATTTCACGTGACAAGTACTGTAGCTAACTCAACGAACTAAGTCTGTGGTATTATGCTAACTCAATGAACTAGCTTAACCTTTCTTTCAGAAGGTTAAATGATAACTCATCGAAAATAGTTTAAGTTTCGGATAGTTACAGATGTAAGTCACTGAAAAACTCATTATATTATAAAACTAGTGAGACACGTGTCAAAACCTGAAAACATGACTTAAGTTACCTTTCAAATAGTTATGCCTGTAAGTCTCCGGAAACAACTTTAACTCACCGATTCAGTAATAAACAAATGTTTCTATAATAAGAATTTTACCACGTGCAAAAATAACAACTTAAGTTTATAACGCTAACCTAATGCGTTGCCTTAGTGTTCAATATAGCAACTCAACGCGTTTAGTTATGTTAACTTAACGAGTTAAACATGTGCACCACACGTGATACAATATAACATTCGTAACTTATAATTTCACCACGTGTATAACACTAACTTAACGAGTTCGTCTCTTCTTTTACTCACTAACTTAACAAGTTATCACGTGACCTATTTTAACCTTTAAGCCTTTAACATAACGAGTTCTCACGTGACCTCTATACAAACAAAACTCTAACTTAATGAGTTGTCTAAACGTGCACTATTCATGATACAGAAGATATAACTTTAAAACATATCATGCTTTTCAATAAAAACACACGTTAACTTAACGTTTAGCTAAATGAGAAATTAATGCAATGAAACGACTAGTTATTAACTTTAGATCCAATATAGACAAGTATTTATATCAATAAGCTTTTTCTGTATTAATTGATGATTTTAATTTCTTTTCACAAGTAATAGTAATTTAGCAAATATGATTATTTTCATTCAGCACACATCATCAAAACAAAAATACTCAACAATCTCCCCCTTTTTGATAATGACAAAACCATATTAAATCAATTATGAAATATGTTTAACTCAACAAAGCACCTTCGTTGGGTTAACTTTTAATTTAACAAACTTGTTTGTTGACTTAAGTTCACTTAAGCTTATTTCTATTGTTTGTGTAAATTTTACCTCTCAGAACTAAAACTCTCAGATGTCAATAATTATATAAGTATCAGTTGTCTAATTATCATCTATCAGATTACAATAACCATTTAAATAGCATCTCTTTTTATAATATATATATGCAATTAAGATCATAATCATCTTTTTATAATATTTCTCCCCCTTTTTGTCATTAATCAAAAAGATAATTACAGAGAATATATATATATATATATATAAGAGAATTACAACAACTCATTCTGTAAATAAGAATAATAATTGAACATTTTTACAGAAAAATGTATTGTTCAATGAATCAAACAAGTAATACAAACATTACATTTTGTATTCAGAAACAAACAAAAACAGTTATCAACCCCTCCTAAGTATATCACTTATAGCATTACATATTTTATCTCCTAGATGCCTAATATCATTTCTGATGTCGTTAAGCACTGCATCTAAGTGAGGAGGTATTTGGGTTTGCTATTCTACTTGAACTAAATAACTTTGTTGTTGTTGTTGTTGTCGTTGAGGTTTAGGCATGGCCTGGAATTTTTGCAAATCTTTAACACTAAATGCTCTCATGCCTTTAGTTTCAAAGGGCCAGTCGGATAAAGTCAATTGGCTTGCAAGGATTATACATACAGCATCACCATAAAATAACTTTGAACTCATATGCTGTAGTTGAGACATAAAAACATCAAACCAATTTAATTGAATTCTATTCAGCAGTCCATAAGTTGCATATAAACAGCTTCTGTTGACTTCCAAATTGTGCCCAACTCTCTAAAATAAATTTGCATGCAATATATTTGCAATAAACCTTACCTCTACATTCAGATTTTCCATTAATCTCATTTTAGAATATACATCTAGAATTTTTGATAAAGACTGAATGTTCCATTCTAGTTGTCTAATCATGTCAAATTTGTTGGTAACAACAACACCTTCATTCTTTAATCCCAAAACTTCAAAAATTAATTCAAGAGACAAAATAAACTCTTGTTGATTTATTTGAGTTTTTAAAAAATTTCCATTCTTGACCAGATTGCTATAAAAAGCTGCAATAAGCTCTATGTATTGCTTCCATTTTGTTCCTACTAGCAAGAATTTAATGAGGCCTTGAAACTCAAATAGATCTCTCATTTCCATCAAATTTCTGAACTTTTTGGACGAGCATGCAAAATTTGACATGTAATTAGATTATTATATTTCTACAATGCTTCTTCAGATCTAAAATGAATTGTATTACCTTGAATTTGTAATATTGTACACAAAGAAGGTGATATCTGAAGCCGTGATTCAGAGTTTAATTCATCTTCAGGAACCTCTTCTTCAAAATGAATGTCAAGTTGTTCCTCTTCCAAAATATTATCTTGAAGCTGCTCAAGTAAGCTTGATTCTTCAGCTTCAATAGAGTTAGGAACATTGTCAATATGCTCAACATTCATCTATTCAATCTCTATAGAATTATCAGAGTTCAATTTTTCCATAAATTCTATAGCCGTTGTATCTGTCTGTAATTGTTCATTTTGTTCAACAGATATTTCCATTGATTCATGCTGTGAATTCTCAGACTCTGCTTCTTTAGATTCTGAAGAAGGCTGGTTAACTTTTAGCTCTTCTAGAGTCTTAACATTTTCAATATCTGCTACTCCAGATAATTCAGCCTGTGAACAAGTTACTACCGCAACATTGTCAATTATATCTGCAATAACTTGTTCAATGTTAGGTGCCTGATGCTCTGATTTGTCAATTTCTGCATCATCAAGACTTGTACTAATAGAAAAACTTGAGCTCATATTTGACTTGTATTTCTTCTCAAGCTTTCTAGCAAGGGAAAATAAAGTCTCATTATCTTCATCAGTTTCAGTGTGTTCGGAACTGATAAGTTTATTAGATGCACAATAAGGTACAATGTCTAGACATACATTGTCCTTTGGAAATAAATTTTCATCTGATTTTCCTTTTTCAATAGACTTTGTTTCCTTAGACATAATTTTTCTAACTTTCCTTCTACTATAACATTTTTGTTTCTCCTCTTCAAGTATTGCTGTTTTTGTTTCAAATTGGTCCATAAAAGTTTTCTGCTTTAATTCTTCTAAGGCACTTTCTATTGCAACGACCTTTCGAAGACTGTCAACTTTTGTTTTGTCTACAGTAATATTTGATTCTACTTGTGAATATAAAGGAGTAGGGATAGCTGATTCATGCTCTTCCTCAAATGCATGTAGTCTTGTACCGTTTATAGGAGTTTGAGGAGTTCTATTTGATGAACCTACACCCTTTTCCAAATATTTTCCATACTGTTCTAAAAATGCAATCTCAGCACATTTCATTCTGTATTCTCTATCAAATTTACTTTGAATCCCCATGTATGTAATACTAGCTTCAGTATTTTGGAGTTCTTGTCTAACTTCATTTAGTATACCTTTAGGAAAGAAATATTCACTATAAATTTCTGCTAACCTTTTGTCCACTCGAAATATTTTCTTGAACCAAGTACGTGGAATTTCATCATTCTCTATTTCTTTTCCTTGTGCATCTCCTCTGCTTTTGCCTTTTCCTCTGCCACGACCTTTGTAGAACTTGGAGACCATCGTCGCAGGTTGTAACAGCAACAAGCGGGAAAGATTTTCTTGACAAAGTTTACAAATAACCTAAGTGCCCGTGTAATAAGTGTTTAAATAGGGTTTTTAGGCGTATAACTCAACGTGAAGAGAAGTCGGGTTTAGAAATTAAATAAATATTGAATAAAGCTTATTCAATCAAGGTACCCAAAATATTCAACTATAACTCGTTGAGTTAACTAACCTAACGAGTAAAATGCTATCTAGAGGTAGTTTTACACGTTACCTTATCTAATATAACGTCTAGTTAGTATACTTAAACAAGTTTCGGATGCTTCCAACTGAAACGTTCTGAAAACAACACACATGCTAAACTTAACATTATCTTGAGAACATTGTAAACTATTTGAACATTTTGTCCTTCGAATCTAGAATAGTTTATTTGTCTTTTTAAATTATTTCATCAAGATTTTAAGAGGACATTAATTCAGATTAACTAAGATTTGTATTCTAAAATATATTAATCTGTTTTCGCCATTGTTAATCCTCCCCCTACAAATATACTTCAAATATATTCAACCAAAATACAAAATATACTTGTAGTGACAATAGATGTTAAGTATAACTATACTTTTAAATTTTCTTTTCAAAGACTTTTGTTATTCTGACATCATCAAAAATGATTTACAGAATCAATTCCTACTATATATGAATCAAAACATAACTATGAACTCAATGTGATTAATTCAAGGAGAATAAAAGAATGTATCTTAAATAAACATTTTCAAAAGTAATAATGTTGATTTAATAAGTCAATAGTCATATTGGTAGAAACTATATGCGATTCAAAGATATTTGTAATTAATGAAACAATTTTTTTTTTTTTTTCAAAATAGTGAATATTGATAATTTTCTTTAAAAGTTTGTTTGAAAAGCTTGAATCATATAAAAGCTTTCTAATATACCCGTGTAATGAGCTTTTAGTCAACAATCCCAGATCTGATCAGGACCAAAGGTTGCCAGATTTAAAGAATCCTTTTTCAGGACAACAATCCTTACATACCTATCTGCTCAAGTACAAAAGGCTTGTGATCAAACTGATCAATAAACTCTCAAAGATTTTCACTTTGTAAGCACTTTTCATTTTAAGCACAGTATGTATGTATTCCATTAATACAGATGCAATAAAACACAAATCTCATACAATTTTTACTTCTATGATTGTACTGAGAATATGAATCAATTTCAATAAGCTTATACTTTTGATTAATAGTTTAAGATGAGTTACATATAACTTATTCTACAAGTTTAATCAATTAAGTCAAATTTATGCATGATCATATGCACTTTCTTGATTCAAAGAAAACATTTAATCAAAATTTCAGAATGTCAGAAGTATTTAATGTTTTTCATTTACACTTTCACTTAGAATCGTAAAAAAACATTAAAATTGATAAACTACTTAAAATCAATAAGATACTACTATGATTTTACAATAAATACATAGTATCTTAATCAGCAGTTTAGATATTACTTTAGAAATTTATGATAAGTATATAATATCTATGAGGTGAACAACATCATCAATAATATTTATATATATATATATATATATATATTTTTATGTGGAGTTTAAGCATTTTACACATCACATATCCTACAAATACCTAAATTTAATCTAATGTTGCAGAATGTATTTTCGTCTAGAGGTTTTGTAAATATATCAGCTAATTGATTTTTACTAAACACAAATTCTAATTTAATTTTTCCTTTAATTACGTTATCTCTTAGAAAATGATGTCTAACCTCTATATGCTTTGCTCTTGAATGTAATACAGGATTTTTGGAAAGATTTATTGCAGAACTACTGTCACAATAAATCTCAGTTATATCATAAGATAATCCAAAATCTTCTAAAGTTTGCCTTATCCACATAATCTAAGTGCAACACAGTGCAGCAGCAACATATTCAACTTCTATAGTAGAAAGTGCTACACAGTTTTGCTTTTTACTAAACCATGACACCAAATTATTTCCCAATAATTGACATGTGCCACTGGTACTCTTCCTATCAGATTTAGATCCTACATAATCAGCATCAGTATATCCTATAAGATCTATTGAACTATCCTTAGAATAATACAGTCCGAAATTTTTAGTTCCTTGTATATATCTAAATATTCTTTTAACTACAATTAAGTGTGATTCTTTAGGATTAGATTGAAATCTAGCACAAACACACACATCAAACATAATATCAAGTCTACTAGCAGTCAACTAAAGTAAAGAATCAATCCTACTTCTGTATTTTCTTTGATCTATAGATTTTCCTATGTCATCAATATCTAACTTTAAAGTAGTACTCATAGGAGTTCCTCGAATCCTTGTATCATTAAAATTAAATTTCTTAAGCATTTCATCTGCATATTTTTCCAGATTTAAAAATATACCTTTATCCATTTGCAATTAGTTTTATGACACTCAGCAAATTAAATCCTAGGTTTTCTACATATAGTACATTCGAAATAACACAAGTAGGAGTTATTTGAACATTGCCCATACCTATGATTTTATCTTTGCTTTTGTTTCCAAATGTTACACTTCCTTTCATGGTATTTGTAAAATTTTGTAATAGACTTTTCTATCCGGTCATGTGACTTGACGCTCCACTGCCCAAGATCCATTTTGATGTTGTTTCCTCCTGCAACACAAATTAAGAAAAACTTTTTCTTGGTACCCAATGTTGTTGAGGACCAAGTTCATTAAACGCATATTTCTTCTTTTTGTTTAAAAATAGTTTAACATTATCATTTATATTCTTATTAGTTGTAAGTACTATTGATTTATCATTAGCTTCATACTCACATATAGCATTATTACTTTTACAATCATTCTTTTTGTTTTCAGATGTAGTATAATCAAGACCAAACAGATTTTTATCAGATTTTAATTTATTTTGGTCATACTCATACATTTCAGTAAGTTCATACCAAGATTTTGTACTTGTATTAACATTTTCCATACATACGAAATCTTTTTCTACATAAGAATTTTTAGTTTTATCACATGCAGAATGAGTAAATGGTCTAATACTAGTGTATTGAATTACATGCTTAGGTTTCTGATTTTTCAGTTTACTAGAATTGTCTGAAATTTTAGAAACATTAGGGGGGGGTTTGTGCACTCGGAATTTAAATTCCGCAGAATTTGAATTCTAACGGAATTTGAATTCTGCAGAATTTGACGGAAAGAATTCAAAATCTGGGTGTTTGTGCATGTTCAGGAATTTGACGGAAATTGAATTCCAGGTGTTTGTGCACTTGACAGAATTGGAGGGAATTGAATAAAATTGATTTTTAATAAAATTAAGTATTGACTTAAAATAATTAGTGAAAATGTAATTAATTTATTAATGAATTGTTGACATTAATAAATGAATATATTATTAAAATAAATGTTTATATATCATTTATCAATTAATTAAATATATCATTATATAAAATAAATCAGAACATAACAGAAATTGATAACTTTCCCGTTATATTACATATTTAAAACAACAAAAGGATAATTATAAATTTTATATTCCTCGTAATGATCAAAAAAAAGGCATATTACAAAAAATTTATAATTATGATGTTTGTAATATTTTCATTCACGACCATCCCACATTGCATACATAATATTTTCACGAAATTGATTTGCAATTTCTTTTCTTTGCTCTTGTGTGTTGTTCCCAATAGTGTTAAGTATTTCATATTGTCTTTCTACATTTGTAGAGTCTTCAACTTGTATATCACGTTCATCTTCTTGTACTTCATCTTCAAGATCTTGACATAAGTCTGTTTTATCTGCTTTACGAATGAAGTTGTGAAGTAAAAAACATGCCAACACTATTTTCGCTTGAGTTGTGAAAGGAAATGGCATATATCCTCGTAATATTGCAAAACGATGTTTGACTACTCCAAATGTACGTTCAATTACTGTCCTCAACTGTGAATGTCTATAGTTGAAGTTTTCCACTGCATTTGTTGGTTGTCGATTTCCTTCATATTCTGATAAGTGATATCGAACACCTCGAAATGGACATATAAACTCAGGCCTATTTGGAAATCCAGCATCAACTAAGTAAAATTTACCTACATGTATTTGAACATCATTTGAAATAAATTCAATGTTGAAAATAAGGTAACATAAAGGTAGATCATAAGTTGTATACCTCGTGGTATTTGCAAACCATTGCATTGAGTTGTTGCATCTTGAAGGAGTCGAGCATCAGCAGCTGAACCTTCCCACCCACTGAGAACATAAGTAAATTCCATATCAAAATTGCATGCAGCCAATACGTTTTGTGACAATTCACCTTTTCTATTCCTAAATCGGGCATTCTCTTTTCCATAAATTGTGGCTTTAATGTGTGTACCATCAATAGCACCTATACAATCCTATTCATACCAAAAACAAATTTAATTAATATATAAATGAATAACATGAAATATTAAAATAGAAATAAAGATTGAAGTGTGTACCTTGAAATATGGATAAACATTAACATCATTCTGAATTCGATTGTGTGTAGCAACTTCATGTTTAGGTAAAAGTATATCACCTATTTTTAATATAGCATTTATCATTTCATTGAAATATGTACTAACAGTCCATGCTGAGCGATGAAAACGCTCTCTGGTTACTCCATACCTTTGATTTTGTCCAACTGTTACTAAAAAAATAGCAAGTTTCTCCTCTACGCTCATATTTCTATTATCTGATATTACTTTCATATTTCTTAATAATCCACAAAATTGTGAAAAAACATGTTGACTCATTCGATAAATTTTCCTACAATTGTATGCTTGATATGGTGACGATGGATCTAACAATCTTTGTACATATTGTGCTCCTTCCTTACTGTATATACGAGTGGTGGATGTTTGAATCCCATTTATAGTAATTCCGCATAGGAATTGCCATGTTCCCAATATAACTTTTCTTTTTTTCTTCCTTCGTTCTTCGTCTTCATTAATAATGGACATAGACGTCTTCATAAATTCCAATCCTTGCATCTGTACCTATCATATCAATTATGATTTAATAAAGAAAACATAATAATAGCATACAATGCAAAACAATGCATACATCAACAAAATGTTTAGACCATGTTACGTAACATCAAGGATAACACAAGTTCAATAAATTCAAACATGTTCAACAAAATTTAAATTTTTAAATGAAAAAAGCACATCATTTCAAATTGAACTTCAACCATGAAGTTCTCATGTTCGGTGGTAGACGCCTAAATTGATTCTTCTTTGATTCTATCTCCAATAATTGCATTGCCTTGTATTTTTCTTCTTCTGTAAGATCTGTAAGTGAAAGTAAAATAGTGAGAACATCATCTTCTTCACGATCTTTTTTCTCTAACAATTCCATCTTCCTCTCCATGTATGCTAATTTCCTTTCTTCAATACGTTGTGTAAATGCCATCTTCTCCTTTTGGATCGATATCATGTTCTCTTGTAGTTGTATGGCACGCTCTAAGTATGCCATTTTCCTCGAATTTTCTTCCAAATCCTCACTAAAATAATTCATAAGTGATACACCAACATTGTTCATTGTAGATGCCATAAGTTGTTGTGATTCAGCATGTGGACGTGGACGTTTTCCTTTCCTACATGAGTCTACATCATTCAAACTAAGAGAAGTAGTTTGAGTAGGAAAAGGATCTTGAGTTTCAGCCTCAAATTCCATAGTATTTTGTGTAAGAGGTACATTATCAATGTTATTTGTATCTTCATTCAAGTTCACAGCTGCTCTCAGATTTGTTGTACTCATTTTAGTTGAGCCTGTTGCAAGATTTCCTTCAAATATTATTTGAAGCTGGTCATATATAGGACATGCTTTACCCTTGTACTGTGCACACTCTAGATGAACCTATTAGGAAAAAAAATATTAGTACAAATTATAAGCTAATCAAATGTTAAATTTAAATTTGAAAAAATTCAACTAACCATAACAAATTCATCCCAAACTTCTTTTGCGATATCAGTATGTCCATGAATGTAGTTCCATCCCCAACCACTTTGTGCACCAATCTTTGTATAAATCTTGTACATTTGTCGCCATGTTTTCATTCGACTATCAATATTTTTCTTTTGGATGTTACCTCCTGTTTCTTTATTGTAATCATCAATTACCTTCAGCCAAGTATCAACTCGTATCTTTCCATCAGGAGTTTTACCATTACCCTCCTTAATAGCATCACACACCTTTCTTAATATCATCTCATCTGCTTGAACACTCCAACTAAAATAAGATCTTCCACATCCTTTCTTGTTTTCCATTTCCTAAGAATACATATATGAACAAAATATAAAATGCACCACAACATAACATAGAGATGGACATTATCACAACATAAATGCACAAGCACATAAATTATGAATGCAAAAAGGCTACAATAACTACAAGACCAACATTCCAAAGGATTTCCAGGGTCTAAACCTTAACTAAACTCAGAAATAAAATGTATCAAGATATCTGTAGACGTAACTAAAAAATAGATGTTGATTTCAGATGCCGCATTCGATTACTGTAATATCATATTGTTTGTTCGTGATTGGTGGTGGTTGGAAAAATAGATGTTGATTTCAGATGCCGCATTCGATTACCGTATCTATAGACGATTACTGTAATATTACTGTAAAAAATAGATGTTGATTTCATAAGATATTGTTTATCATTTCTCAAATCAAGGCCTGATACACATACCTCATAACAAAATTTCTCAAATCAACGCAAATCTACGATACCACATACCTGCGTTCGTTCAAGAGAAATAGAGCGCGAGGGGGAATCGGCGAGGGGGAATCGACGAGGGGCCGACGAGCGTGCGGGTGAGGGCGACGAGCGAGACGACACACGCAGGCGAGGGCAACGAGCGAGACGACGAGCGCGCAGACGAGGGCGATGGGCGAGGACGACGAGCACGCAGGCGAGGGCGACGAGTGACATGACACACGTAGGCCAGGGCGACGAGCGAGACGACGAGCGTGCGGGCGAGGGCGACGAGCGAGTCGAGGAGCATGCAGGCGAGGGCGACGAGCGAGTCGACGAGCACGCAGGCGAGGGCGACGAGCGAGACGACGATGACGCAGGCGAGGGCGACGAGCTAGACGACGAGCACGCAGGCGACGGCGACGAGCAAGACGACGACCGTGCAGGCGAGGATGACGACCGTGCGGGCGAGGATGACGACCGTGCGGGCGAGGATGACGACCGTGCGGGCGAGGATGCGACGGGGCCGAATGTCGGAAAATGAATTCCGACCTTTTTAGGTCGGAATTCATTTTCCCAACTTTTGTTAATGTTTGGAATTCAAATTCCTTGGGAATTTGAATTCCAAAATGCACAAACACCACTAACTCAGAATCTGACGGAAAAAATTTTTAATTCCGTCAGATTCCGAGTGCACAAACCCCCCCTAGAAACTGAATTTCCAGAACAAGAAACAAGATTTTTAGAAACATTTATAGTCATGTTAGAAGTACAATTTGACAAATCACATTGATTTATATTATTACTACATGATTCATCCCTTGAAGTACCTACCTCTACATATTTATTACCTTGTTTTATAATAAAAGGAATTTTAGTCTTAGATTTACTTGAATTGCAACTAATAAATCCTTTATTGGCTTGAGATTCAGGATATTCAGGATAATCAAATCCTAAGCCAAATTTATAAGACACTTCAGGGGTACTAGTTAGTTTGTCTAACTTAGTTTGACTTAAATTCCATTTCTCAATGGTAGAATTTAAATCTTGCTCTCTCAGTTTTAATTTATCTATCTCTAATTCAAGTTCATCTACATTGTTTCTCAACATTTCATTTTTAGATTCTATCTTTAATTTTTCAACATTTATTTTTTGTATTTGTTCATGCAAGATACATTCATTAAATCTAAATTTTTGCAAATCTCTAGCATGATTTTCATTATCACATTTAAACTTTTCTAAAGTAGTGGACAGGAAACTATTTTCTTCTTCCATAATGGATGAAGATTTTCTAATATTCTTATTTCCCAGTTTACATACTTTAAGTTTTTGTAATAATGCATGATAAGCACATAATAATTCATCAAAGTTGAAAGCTAAATGACTTTCAGGATCAGATATTACCTCAGACTCATCTACCATGAAGCACACATGAGCAATGTCTTCTAACTCTTGTTCTCCTTCTGAATGTGAAGATTTTGATGCTGATTCTTCAGATTTAGACTCTTCAAACGTGTCATCCCAAGTGACCTTCAAAGCCTTTTTCTTGTAAAACTTTTTCTAAGTTTTCTGAGCCGTCTTCTTCTGATTTGTCTTACTTTGCTTTTCATTTTTCCTCATAGGACAATCTGGAGAAAGATGTCTAGGTTTCTTACAGTTGTAACATACATACTTTCTGGATGAAGAATTCTTGTCATTCAGTGATTTTGACGTTGAGGGTTTATCATTTTTGTTCCTTTGCTGTTTCCTAGCTTTCCATGCTTTCTTGAATTTCCTAGTCAATAAAATCAAATCCTCGTCAGAATCAGTAGATATATCAGAATCTGAATTAATTTTGAAGGCTATTTCTTTCTTCATTTTTAGTTTATTTTGACTCAATGATTCGTTTAATTGAACTTCATAAGCTGTTAAGTTTCCTATAAGTTCATTTATAGCATATACATTTAAATCTCGTGATTCCTCAATTGATGTTACTTTCTGAGACCATTTAGAACTTAGGGATCTGAGAATTTTCCTCACCAAATCCTTCTATTTAAAATTCTTTCCTAGACATTTTAAAGAGTTTATGATATCAAGAAATCTGTAAAACATCTCAGAAATATTTTCGTCTTCATGCATCTTAAAGAGTTCATACTTATGAATCAATATGTTTATTTTAGTCTCTTTAACTTGAGAAGTACCTTCATATGAAACTTCTAATGCATGCCACACCTCATAAGCAGATTTATATGTCGACACTTTACTGAACTGTTCATAACTCAATGCACAAAATAGAATATTTAAGCCCTTAGCATTCAGAGTTTCATTTTCTTTTTCAGTAATTGTCCAAGTATTATAAGGAGTAGTTAACGGAGTATATGGTTTAGAAATCATGAACCACAACTTATGATCTATACTTTGAAGAAAAACTGTCATCCTATATTTGCAATATTCAAAATGTATTCCATCAAATAAAGGAGGACGATTAAGATTTTGGCCTTCATATAAAGAAAAATTACCATTTCCAGTAGCCATCTTACCTTAGATTTTTCAACGTATTTGATTTTAAACAGTCTAAAACTTTAAAACAACTTGAGCCATAAATCAAGAAAGTTAAATGGATGCTCAGATATTAATTTCTGTTTAAAAACAAAGAAGGTAGAATAAGCAATGATATTAAATAAGTTGGTATCGATATTATATCAAAGATTATTAACCAAGCTCTGATACCACTTTTAGGATCGTATGGCTACACAAGAGGGGGGTGAATTGTGTATTTTTAATATTTTCTGAAATATAATTGAAACTTTAAAATTCAAAAATAAGTCGAGACATTGTTTTTATAAAATCATTTTTATTCAAGATTTCAATTACACTATACAATTCAATTCTCCTTAGAAATTGTAGATGCAATTATATTTCGATACCATGTTTCATCTATACAATTTCATAACTACAAATAGAGAAAACTAATTTGCGGAATTTAAAACTTTTCTCCCTATTTGAGATCTTTCTTCTTCTTCTTCTTCTTTCTTCTTCAGCAATTCTTTAGTGACGAATATCTTGTCTTTTTATGCTTCACCAAATTGGTTTTCTTCTAATACTTCAAATCTTCAGTGACGAAAATCTTACCTTTTTATGCTTCACTGAATTTTCTTCCACTTGAGAGATTTTCCTCGAGAAGGTGTTTTTGATCCCTGAAAGAGATTTTTCTTTTGGTGTGCAGGGATGGTTTGATCCTTGAAAAGATTTTTCGTTTTGTGTGCAAGGATGGTTTGATCAACGAGAATTCTATGCCTTTTATACTGTATCTTCATTTCATGCATATCTTTCACGTTTAACCACTACTAGTTTTCCACTTCTCCATGTATTTTCTTTTTCCTTCATCGAAACACACACGTTCTAACCCACATTTATATTTCAAATTTTCTTTAATCATCAATCCTGGATCTCTGAAAAATTTCCTGCAAAATAAACTTTCTCGTCCAAAAATTTTTCATCAATGTAATAAGAAGTCGTTACTTTAATGTTAACTAAATGAGTAACACAAGTATATATATATAACTTAACGTTTCTAACTTAACGAGTTCCTCATGTGCCATTTCACGTGACAAGTACTGTAGCTAACTCAACGAACTAAGTCTGTGGTGTTATGCTAACTCAACGAACCAGCTTAACCTTTCTTTCAGAAGGTTAAACGATAACTCACCGAAAATAGTTTAAGTTTCGGATAGTTACAAATGTAAGTCACCGAAAAACTTTTTATATTATAAAACTAGTGAGACACGTGTCAAGACCTGAAAACATAACTTAAGTTACCTTTCGGATAATTACGCCTGTAAGTCTCTGAAAAAAACTTTAACTCACCGATTCAGTAATAAACAAATGTTTCTATAATAAGAATTTTACCACGTGCAAAAATAACAACTTAAGTTTATAACGCTAACCTAACGCGTTGCCTTAGTGTTCAATATAGCAACTCAACGCATTTAGTTATGTTAACTTAACGAGTTAAACATGTGCACCTCACGTGATACAATATAACATTCGTAACTTATAATTTCACCACGTGTATAACACTAACTTAATGAGTTCGTCTCTTCTTTTACTCACTAACTTAACGAGTTATCACGTGACCTATTTTAACCTTTAAGCCTTTAACTTAACGAGTTCTCATGTGACCTCTATACAAACAAAACTCTAACTTAACGAGTTGTCTAAACGTGCACTGTTCATGATACAAAAGATATAACTTTAAAACATATCACGCTTTTCAATAAAAACACACGTTAACTTAACGTTTAGCTAAATGAGAAATTAATGCAACGAAACGACTAGTTATTAACTTTAGATCCAATACAAACAAGTATTTATATCAATAAGCTTTTTTTGTATTAATTGATGATTTTAATTTCTTTTCACAAGCAATAGTAATTGAGCAAATATGATTATTTTCATTCAGCACACATCATCAAAACGAAAATACTCAACAGAATTTGATCTAGAAATTAAAGATAAAAAAGGTTGTGAGAATGTAGTAGCAGATCATTTACCAAGATTACAAATAGAAAAATCAAATATTGAAATTAAGGATAATTTTCCTGATGAACAGTTAATGACTTTGAACATAATGCCTTGGTATATAGACATAGTTAATTACTTAGTTACTCGTTTAATGCCTAAGGATTGGAATAGATAGGATAAGAAATTATTCTTTTCAAGAGTAAAATATTACTATTGGGAAGACCCATACTTATTTAAGAAATGTCTTGATCTGGTTTTAAGGAGGTGTGTTCTAGAAACTGATTATTAGAGCATATTGTCTTTCTACCATGACCAAGCATGTGGAGGGCATTTTGGTTCAGGGAAAACTACTGCCAAAATTCTACAATGTTGATTTTACTGGCCAATACTATTGAAAGATGCTCATAAATACTGTTTAAGTTGTTTAAGATGTCAACAAATAGGAAGAATATCAAAGAGGAATATGATGCCTCTGAACCCTATTGTTGAGGTTAAAATCTTTGATGTGTGGGGAATAGATTTTATGGGTCCATTTCCTATGTCTAATCAATTTCATTATATATTATTGGGGGTGGATTATGTATCTAAATGGATAGAAGCTGTTCCTACAAAAACTAATGACAACAAAGTGGTAATACAATTTATAAGAACTACTATAAATGCCAGATTTAGAATACCTAAAGCTATTATCAGTGATAGAGGAACTATAGGATCGTATGGCTACACAAGAGGGGGGTGAATTGTGTTTTTTAACATTTTCAATTATAATTTAAACTTCAAAACTCAAAAACAAGTCGAGACACTATTTTCATAAAATCATTTTTATTCAAGGTTTCAATTATAATATACAATTCAATTCTCCTCAGAAATTGTAGATGTAATTATATATCGATACCATGTTTCATCTATACAATTTCATAACTACAAACAAAGAAAACTAATTTGCGGAATTTAAAACATTTCTCCCTATTTGAGATCTTTCTTCTTCTTCTCCTTTTTCTTCTTCAGCAATTCTTCAGTGACGAATATCTTGTCTTTCTCTGCTTCACTAAATTTGCTTTCCTCTAATACTTCAGATCTTCAGTGACATAAATCTGACCTTATCTATTTCACCGAATTTTCTTCCATTTGAGAGCTTTTCCCTAAAAAGTGTTTTTGATCCCTGAAAGGATTTTTCATTTGGTGTGCTGGGATAATTGATCAACAAAAATTCTATGCCTTTTATCTGTATATTCACTTCATGCATATCCTCCACATTTAATCACTACTAGTTATCCACTTCTTCATGCCTTTTCTTTTTACTTCATCGAAATACACACGTTCTAACCCACGTTTACATTTCAAATTTTCTTTAATCATCAATCCTGGATCTCTAAAAAATTTCCTGCAAAATAAACTTTCTTGTCCAAAATTTTTCATCAAGTGTAATAAGAAGTCATTACTTTAATGTTAACTAAACGAGTAAAACAAGTAGATAAATAACTTAACGTTTCTAACTTAACGAGTTCCTCATGTGCCAACTCACGTGATAATTACTATAGCTAACTCAATGAACTAAGTCTGTGGTGTTACACTAACTCAACGAACCAGCTTCGTGGTGTTACATAACTCAATGAACCATTGTTTAGAATGAAAAAGTGCATATTATTAACAGTTAAATGATGGTTAATTGCATAATATTTAGCTTATCATATAAGAATTAAGCCATTATGTTATAATTGCACTGTTATATGCTTTAATTGAAGAATCTGCTTAATTTTGGGGAATTAATGTTAATTTAGTACATTTATGAACTGTCGGTAAGTTGCAGGCTGTGAAATTCTTAAGTATCCGAATTTTCTGATATTTCGGACAGTTATGTTTAACATACCGAACAAATTCGGATAGTTATGTTTAACAGACCGAATATGTATCGAATAGTTATGTTTAAATTGCCGAGCAGTTATGTTTTGAAAGTTTCCTGAAGTTAACAACTAGTCGTTTCATTGCATTAATTTCTCATTTAGCTAAACATTAAGTTAACGTGTGTTTTTATTGAAAGCATGATATGTTTTAAAGTTATATCTTCTGTATCATGAACAGTGCATGTTTTGATAACTCGTTAAGTTAGTGAGAAAAAGAAGAGACGAACTCGTTAAGTTAACATAACTAAACACGTTGAGTTGCTATATTGAACACTAAGGCAACGCGTTAAGTTAGCGTTATAAACTTAAGTTGTTATTTTTGCATGTGGTAAAATTCTTATTATAAAAACATTTGTTTATTACTGAATCAGTGAGTTAGCTGTAGCTATCTAAAATGCATCTAAGCATTGGATAGTTAAGTTTATAAGTATCTGAAATGCACCTAAGCATCGGATGGTTAAATTTATGCACGTGTTTTATAGTTAAATCAACGAAGAAACTCCGTTGGGTTATCTGTAACTCCACGGACTATATATATTTTCTAATATGCCACTGTAGCGGTTGTAGGAACTGACAGTTGGAAGAGAAAAACCACGTTTGCACGTATCGCGTAGGGAAAGAAATCATCACCGTTAATACGAATGAAGGAAATCCAACCGACCATTCAAGCAGAAGCAGTTACTACTGAAGAAATATAAAAGAAAAGAAGAAAAAAGAAGATGTGATCGATGGGCGGACAGTGTGTGTAGAGGAGGATCGACGACGCAATTATCTGAAGTACCACACCAACCATCATCATCACCATCATCACCACCATAATCACCAACTATCAGAGGTCTGTGAGGATACTTGCCTGATGTCAGGTCGATTCCGAGCCAAACATAGTGCTTGACAACCATTGTAAGGAGTGATCGCGTCGCGGGAAGGGGAGCCATTTTCACCAAGCGCCGACTCATATTTCAGGAGATCATAAAGCTTTTAGCCTTGGCTTCGAGTTGATGCCTGTATGCTGAAGAGGAGATCATCTTGCAATTCTGGACTCACGATTCTATAGGGAGAGGAGACAGGATTGTAAGTGATTTAATTTTTAGTGGTGTAATCGCGTTGCAAGTAATGTCAGAAGTATTTACTGTCAAGTGAGATTACTGTACATTTCACCTATCGCCCATTTCCATGTTCATATTAAAACAAAAATACCAAAAACAATTTATCTATGTTTGTATGTTGTATTTGAGTGTTGTACTATTTGTGTTGTATCGTGATTAATGTTATCTTTGTCAGTGTTGTGATTGTTTTATGTTTACTTTAGTTTTACAGTTTACTGAAATTGGTTCGTTCAAAAGACTTAAAGATTTTAATGGTTACTATTTGAATTATCTAAATGTTAGTATTGCTTAATGATAAATCCAATGTTAACTAGCATTAAAGAGCTTAATTGATGTTATTTACAATCTATGGAATCGCCTAATGGTTGGCCGAATTCCTCTGTAAATGGCAATATTAAAAAGAAAAGGCAGGCTCGTGGAGTTAACTTAAGTCCACGAGGTTAGTCCGTTGAGTTATCCATAACTCAACAAACTAAGTCCGTTGAGTTAGCTATAATTCAACGGAGAGCTTATTGAATATATAAATTTGATTTTTAGCAAACGAACAGTTCTCAAGTTCGTTAGCAATTCCCTATGGGATCGACCTGTACTTGCACACTGATACAATAAACACTGTGCACTTGTAGTTAAAATACAAATTGGAATTAATGTCTAAATTGTATTAAAGGATGTTTGTTTACTTCTAAAGAGAGAATAGGCATAAAGATAAATTAACTAAGTAAAAACAGAAGTAACAAATCCAAGTCTTTCTAGTGTAGTGCTGGGAAAACCCAAACAAGTTTTATGGCGCCGTTGCTGGGGAATTGAATTGAATTCAATTCAATTGAATTGATATAAGCAACTGTTAGAGCTGTTTCATTTTAATAGCCAGAGTTGTATGTTTTCTTCTGTAATTGAGAATATGGCATATGCTTATGCTCAAAGATTTCTGAAACCTGTAATTAGCATATGTGAATTCTACAATTCTGAAGGACACGACATTTCTGACTGTTTGAAATTGAGACATTTACAGATGGTTAGATCCCATGAACAACAAATGAATTATCCTCAATATAATAGCGCTGAGTATGAGAATCCTATAGTTTACCCAATTGATAGTCAGTATAGAATGTGTAATATGATGAGAGACACTGAAGTTTGGGATAGCTATGACAGGCTGGAGCATAGTATAGAGCAAAATCTAGACAAACTGGAATACTTTGTGTCAACAACAAGAAGTCAACCAATTAAACTATAAGGAGGCATATTCAGAACCTAAAAAGGATATAATTTATGAAACTGAAAAAACCATAAAGAAAATTGATCAACATGTGAATGCAATGAAATTAGATGATCTGGAAACAAAATTAAAAGCATTAAACGAAAATGCAATGAAAATACAAGTTATGCAATAGGACAATGAAAATTATAATGTTATAAACCTGCATAATTTGCAAAATATACAGCCAACAGAAAAGACTAATGCAAGAGAATTTAAAGAATGCACTTTAAAACTAAAAACAATTGAAGATCATAATCACGAAAATGATATACAAAAACATCATGAAAGTAACGAAAATTTGGAAGATGTATGTGTAACATTAAGATCTAGAACTGATATACCACCAAGAACTCAAAATGAAAATGATATGAAGGTGGACAAGAGTAAAAATCAAAATGATAATGAAAATATAGCTGAAAATCTAGAAATCACTGAAGAACAATCTTAATCTACGAATGAAGCTAAAAATGATCAAACAAATCAACTAAAAGAAAAAGAGTCTTTGAAATAAAAATCTTTAGCACCCTATCTTGAAAGATTACAACAAACAATACCTGAAAGAGAAGAGAAAATCAGAGAAATTTTTGAAAAAGTACAAGTTAACATTCCTTTATTAGATCTATTGCAGAAAATACCACCTTGTGCTAAATTTCTTAAGGATTGGTGTACTAAGAAAAGAGAGTGAAAAGTTCTTAGAAAGGTCTTTTTAGCTAAGCAAAGTAGTTCCCTATTTCTACCACAAATTCCTAAAAAGTTATCTGATCCTGGAATCCCTGTTATATCATTCACCATAGGAAATACCATTTTAGAAAGAACATTAATAGACTTAGGTGCAGGTATAAATGTTATGCCAAGTGATATATTTGCATCTTTAGGATTAGAAGGCTTAACTCCTACTAGTACGGTTATTCAATTAGCTAATAGAAGTATAAGATACCCTAGAGGAAAAATAGAGGATGTCTTAATTAAAATCAAAAATTTTATATATCCTATTGATATTGTAATTTTGGATTCCCAACAAATTAAGCATAAAAATAGTGATACATCTTTAATTTTGGGAAAGCCATTTTTAGCAACATCAAGGGATCTTATCAATTGTAAAACTGGAGTAATGAAGTTAGCATATGGTAATGAGGATACTCAATTAAATATTTTCAAACTAGAAAGGTTTGAGGAGTTAGAAATGTCCTTACACACCATAGACTTTTTAGAGGATGAAGGAGATATGTTAGATGATGTGATTCAAGAAGAATTAAATAGGCAAATCAATTCTGAAATTTTAGAAGAAAGTGAAAGCATAAATATAGGAGATCGGGAAGAAATTAATTTAAAAAATGATGATGTTCAATTAAGAGCTCTAGCTTTTGATGGGCAGCATTTAGAATTAAAACCTTTACCTCCTGAATTAACCTATATATTTCTAGAAGATAAACGAACCTGTCCAATCATTATTGCTTCAGATTTAAAAGAGGATCAAATAGCTAAATTGAAAAATGTAGTAAAAAGTTATAAAGAAGCAATAGGATGGACTATAATTGATATAAAAGGGTTAAGTTCAACTTTATGCTGTCACCACATATATTTAGAAGAGAATGCTAAACCTGTTAGAATTCCTGAGAGGAGATTAAATCCAAACCTTAAAGAAGTAGTCTGGAAGGAAATAGTTAAATGGTTAGATAATGATATAATTTATCCGATTTCTGATAGCTCGTGGGTTAGTCCAATCCATGTAGTTCCCAAGAAATCAGGATTAATAGTTATTAGGAATGAAAGTCAAGACTTGATCCCTACTAGAATTCAATTAGGCTAGAGAGTATGTATAGACTATAGAAAGTTGAATGCTATGACTAGGAAAGATCATTTTCCTTTACCTTTTATAGACCAAATGCTGGAAAGATTAGCAGGGCAAGAATATTTTTGTTTCTTAGATGGGTATTAGGGTATAATCAAATTCCAGTAGCACTAGAGGATCAAGAGAAAACAACTTTTACCTGTCCTAATGGAACTTATGCTTTTAAAAGAATGCCATTCGGATTATGCAATGTGCCAACTACCTTTCAAAGATGTGTGCAGGGCATATTTACTGGAATGATAGAAGATTTTTTAGAAATATTTATGGATGACTTTACTATTTATGGAACTTCACATGAAGTGTGTTTAAACAATTTAGACCAAATTTTAAAATGCTATGTGGAAAAAAGTTTGGTTGTCAATTGGGAAAAATGTCACTTCATGGTTAAACAAGAAATAGTTTTGAGACATGTTGTTTCAAAGAAAGGTTGGAAGTAGATAAAGCTAAAATAGAAGTAATTTCTAATCTACCAGAACCTAAATCAGTAAAAGATATTAGATCATTTCTAGGACATGCTAGATTTTATAGAAGATTTATTAAAGATTTTAGCAAAATAGCTAGACCTTTAACTAATCTATTAAAAGATGTCCCATTCAACTTTGATAAAAATTGTAAAGAAGCATTTTTCAAACTTAAAACTAGCTTAATTTCAACTTTTATAATACAAGCACCTAATTAGAGCCATCCATTTGAATTAATGTGCGATGCATCTAAGTATGTTGTAGGAGTAGTGCTAGGACAGAAGATAGAAAAATCTCCTAGAGTGATTCATTATGCAAGCAAAACCTTAAATGATGCTCAAGTTAATTATACAACTACTAAAAAAAAGTTGTTAGCTGTTGTGTTTGCCTTAAAAAAGTTTAGATCATATCTGATTGAAGCTAAAGTGATAGTATACACGGATCATTCAGCTTTAAAACACTTAATAGCAAAGAAAGAGACTAAACCTAGATTGATCCGATGGATATTATTATTACAAGAATTTGATCTAGAAATTAAAGATAAAAAAGGTTGTGGGAATGTAGTAGTAGATCATTTATCAAGATTACAAATAGAAAAATCAAATATTAAAATTTAGGATAATTTTCCTGATGAATAATTAATGACCATCAAAATAATGTCTTGGTATGTAGACATAGTTAATTACTTAGTTACTAGTTTAACACTTAA
Source organism: Cymodocea nodosa (assembly GCA_036874045.1). Taxonomy (NCBI): domain Eukaryota; kingdom Viridiplantae; phylum Streptophyta; class Magnoliopsida; order Alismatales; family Cymodoceaceae; genus Cymodocea; species Cymodocea nodosa. The sequence goes on along the minus strand of JAZBRI010000003.1, from coordinate 15,549,666 downwards.
GGATTGGAATAGACAAGATAAGATATTGTTCTTTTCAAGAGTAAAATATTACTATTGGGAAGACCCATACTTATTTAAGAAATGTCCTGATCTAGTTTTAAGGAAGTGTGTTCTAGAAACTGAATATTAGAGCATATATTGTCATTCTACCATGACCAAGCATGTGGAGGGCATTTTGGTTTAGGGAAAACTACTGCCAAAATTTTGCAATGTGGATTTTATTGGCCAACACTATTCAAAGATGCTCATAAATATTTCTTAAGTTGTTTAAGATGTCAACAAATAGGAAGAATATCAAAGAGGAATATGATGCCTCTTAATCCTATTGTTGAGGTTGAAATCTTTGATGTGTGGGGAATAGATTTTATGGGTCCATTTCCTATGTCTAATCAATTTAATTATATATTGTTGGGGGTGGATTATGTATTTAAATGGATAGAAGCTATTCCTACAAAAACTAATGACAATAAAGTGGTAATACATTTTATAAGAACTAATATAATTGCCAGATTTGGAATACCTAAAGCTATTATCAATGATAGAGGAACTCATTTCTGTAATAGAAGTTTTGAAGCCTTAATGAAGAAATATGGAGTAAATCACAAAATTGCAACATCATATCATCTGCAAACAAGTGGACAAGTAGAAAGTGCAAACAAACAAATTAAGTTAATCTTAGAAAAAGTAGTAAATCCTACTAGAATAGATTGGGCTAATAGATTAATAGATGCACTTTGGACTTATAGAACTGCTTATAAGACAAGCTTAGGTATGTCACCTTTTAGGCTAGTATATGGAAAAAATTGTCATTTACCAGCTGAAATTGAACATAAAGCTTATTGGGCATTAAAAACTTTAAACACTAATTTAAATCAAGCTATTGAAAATAGAAAAATACAATTGATTGAATAAGAAGAATTTAGGAATGAAGCTTATTCGAAAACTATAAGAGAAAAAGAGAAAATGAAGTTCTGGCATGACAAGAAAATTATTCCAAAAACCTTTGAAATAGGACAAGAAGTATATTTTTACATGACTAGACTCCATAACTATCTAGGAAAATTAAGATCTAGGTGGGTAGGACCTTAGATAATTCAAAATATTTATTCCTATGGAGCTATTGAAATTGAAAATCCTAAAAATTAGAATATATTTAAAGTAGATAGACAAAGACTTAGACCTATTTTGAAAATCCCAAAAAGTTCTTTTGGAATTATAGAAGAAGTAAGAGTAGAGGACTACTCAAGTAGTGAAAAAAAAATAAAAATCATTGCAGTTCAACCGATAGGATCCATCGGTTTCATTGGAAACATAAAAAATAAAAAAATCTATACATTATATTAAGTATAATGTCGGTTTTACCGAAGCATAGTATCAGTTCAACTGATAGAAGAAAAAATATATATTTCATTTCGATGCAACCGAGAAATATAACGGTTTGACCGAAATTTTAAAATGCTGAAAAAATTAAGAGTCGATTAGACTGTAAATTCTTTGATCTTGACCGAAGTAAAAATTATTATTTTAAGTATTTTTATTAGTTATAGCTTTACTCTGTTGAGTCTAGGATAAGTTAACGAATTTACGCCGTTAAGTTAACTATAACTCAATAGAGTACTGTAGTTAAGTCCACAGACTAAGTTTGTGGTGTTAACCGTAATTCCACGGAGAGGTAAATGAGAGAGTGAGAGTTTTGCATAGGAAATGACCCAATTACTTGCTTAAACTTAGGGCTTATTTATACTAAACTTAGGGTTTAGGGGCATTATCCGCAAAATCATTTAGAATTTAGAACATTTGAGATCAAAGCGATTCCGTTCGATTTCGTAACTCCATAATGAGAAAGATGGCACCGGAGTTCTAGGAGGAAGCAGTTGACATCACAAAATTTCTTAAAGAATTAGAAGAATGGCATACATGGCAGAGGATCAAAAACACAACGAGGGAAAAAGAGCTACCAAAGGTAGAATCTGATCTTTTCTATTGGAGGAAAGTGATAGTGGATTTAGGTATACAAATACCTTAGATTATGGAAACGAGAATCAAAGTGGCTATAGAAGTTGCATTAAACAGAGAGAAAAAAATCAGACAAAATAATAAAGTTGCCCTAGAATTGATCCAACGTAAGTCCCGACTATGGTTCAAAAGACGCATAGGTGGACATGCACAGTGGGCAATCTGGGAGCAATAGAGGAAAGGAACTGAAGAACATGCAACTGAAGTACAAGAGGAACCGACTGTTGAAAGACCTGTCCCTAAGGAACAACAACTTGGAGCTTCAGTTCTACCACCAAGGCCGTTAGAAAGAGTAGCATTTTTGGGGCCTTCTACTAAGCAAGAATTAAGAGAATTTCAAGAACTAGTTCAAGTTGGAAAAAACCAAGGAGAACTAGAAGATTTGCAGTAGCTAAAGCACATCTAGTATTTGATGCACTTTACAAAAGGAGGGCTGCAGAAAAGTTGAAGGCCCAATACAAAATTAAAGTTGAACAACATCAACAAGCCACTGCCATACCTACTACAAGAGGAGCTGAAGCTGGTTCTTCAAGACCAACAATTATAGAAAAAGTTAAACAGGAAGAGCTAGTACCTGTGGCTCGATGGCCTACAGAACCTATTTTTGTAGATTTAATCTCAAAAGAAGAAGAGGAAGACCAGGCACAATTAATTAGAAGAAGGAAAGGAAAAGAGATAGTGCTTGAACATCAAGAAGAGATTAAACCAGAGCCAACAATATCAGTAGGGCCTATAGAGCCAATTTTTGTAAACCTACTATCCGATTCTAAGGATGAGCAACAACAGCAGCAACAAGAGCACAGAGAAGAAGAAAATCAAGCTGGAACTAGTCTACAGCCTGTATAAACAGAACAAATAGAAATTAGGGTAAAAGCTGATTTACTTGTCACTCTATCCCAATCTGCCACAGAATCAGAAAGAATAGTGACAATGCAGATTGGTAGTCAGGAGGAAGAAGAAAAAGAAAAATTGAACAAGAAGTTGAACAAGTACATATGGAACAAGAAAGAAATGACTCGACTGATTCCATTGAAGAGTAAGAAACTCTTCAGCAAATTTTGGAAAGAATTCAAGATAGAGTGGAGACTTCTGCCAGCTCACCATCATAGACAAAAGCAGAAGTAAAAATGAGGGAATCTGCCGAGCATTTCCATCCAATTCAAGTTCAGCACATGGAAGAGAAAATTCAAGAACAAACCCCTTTCGAGCAACAAATTCAAATTCTTGACCTGACTAAAGCAACAATTTTGAATGAAGTACACTTTTGGAGTCAAGAAGCATATAATAAATATCAAGAGATTAGGGGTTATGATATCATTTATAGTAGACTAGTAAACAAGGACGGTATGTAAGAAATTAAGGATTTATTTAAGTTCCAAGGTCTATTGCAATTTATTTCTCAACAGAGAGGGCATGTAGTATATGAGAATCTAGTGCCCTGCTTCTATGCAAATTTAAGAGAAGGAGAAAGTGGATTAATTTCCAATGTGGAGCAAGCTGATGTACAGATAACACCAAAGCTTCTCCACAAAATTTTAGGACTGAAGAATGAAGGAATAGAAATTCTAGAAAGCACAACTATAGTCGAGTGGACAGAGTAGATAACAAAGGACAGTTTAGCTATCAATCCTGGTGTGCCATTATTTAATAGACTAAAGCACTTAAATGGTACAGCACACATGATAGCTAACATTTTGATTAAGAATGTCTACCAATGACAAGGCCACAATATTGAACTAAGTCAATTTATCAAATGGGCCACATATGCAATTGTGAATAGAATTCATATTAATTGGTCTACAATGTTTATCTCCAAGCTGAGAGCAGTAAAGAAGAAACTATTTTATGGAGATCTGATTCCACTACTGATGGTGGATAGTATTGATTTCATGAAATGGGCATCCAAAAGGATAAGATCAAGAACCATTTCTGTGAAAGAATACAGAAATTATGCTATTGTTGAGATTGCTGAACCTTCTGAAGGCATTACAGGAGCTGTAGAGAGGATAAATCAATTAGAGCAACAATTAGAAAAACTCCAGAAGGAAGTAGATGAACTTAGGAAGAAAGATTAAATTATATTGTTCGTTTACTTGTACATATATTTGTATGAAAAATATCTGATTGATTGTAATGTAAAATATTCATATAAATGAATGTATGTTTTTCAGATGTTTTTGCATTCATGTTTGAGAATGATATAATGGATGTACTATCTAGAATATTATATAACTGTTTGAAACAATGTGTAAGACTATTTAAAATATTTACAAATTTTTTGAATGACAGGTTTAAATGCATGATAATTGGTTAATGCCTGAAAATATCTGCATGCTGTAAAGTAAAATGTAAATTCTGCACAATAGAAAATGAACTATAAGTTAAATATGCACAAAATGTTCAGATTTAAATGAGTTTTATTTAGAACACTGCATTAATGACATGTATTTAACTTCATTTAAGATGAAAAAAAAAATGCAAGAGAAAAAAAATATAGAAGTTAATATAAGGAGAGTAAGTTTTTGAAATTTGCTAAGTGTTCACTCAACAAAGTAAGTTCGTTGAGTTAACCTTAACTCCACAAGGTCAATAATAAAATATAAGGCACTACATCAAAGAATTAAAAAATAATAATAATAATAATAAAATATAAGGTCACTCCGTTGAGTTAACTCTAACTCAATGAGGTTAGTCCGTGGAGTTAGCAATAGTAATCGAAGCTAGTTCGTTGAGTTAACTGTAACTCAATGAGGTTAGTTCATGGATTAAACTAAACGATTATTCTTTTAGCCACAAACTAAACTTCGTGGGTTTAATGGTTACTGAAATTTAAAATTAGAAGTGAAACACGTATCCATAAAAATAGGAACCACACTACATATTACAAGACAAGTTCTTGCAATGAGATTCATTTGCTTTATGGACGTGCATTATAAATAGAGAATAACATGTTATTTACAAGTTACCAGTACTTTTGAAAGAAAAGGAAATTCGTTGGAGAATTGGGAGGAGAAGTAGCTGATTCAACTTCATCTGTCAACAACTATTTACTACATATAAAGCTTCAGACTAGTATGTAATTAATCTTCTACTATTTTACTTTATGTTAAGAGTTTATGAGCACATGGATTCATTCTCCTAGCACTAAATGATTAGTAAGAACACCTACACAGGATTATTCAACATAGAGACGTACTGAAATATTTTCTGAATCGGACTTTAACGAAATCCTTAGGGTTGTAGCTAACCTTTCTTTAAAAGAGAAGGAAGATATGGCTGCTCCAGTGGAAAAACCATTAGGGGAAATTCTGTATCCTAAATTAGTTGATGAACCTTCATATATTTGATTGCCAAACTTTGAGGGAGATAGGTTTGAATTGAAATCTAATTATATTAGTCAATTGCCACATTTTCATGGATTAGAAAGAGAGGATGCCTATTATTTCATTAGAGAATTTAACGAAGTTTGTCAAATGATGAAAATGCCGAACATGAGTATTGATGCTATTAAACTTAGATATATCCCTTTTGCTTTAAAAAACATAGCTAAGAGATGGTTATATACTCTGTCACCTGATTCAATTTCTACATGGACTGAATTTTGCTCCATTTTTATAGAAAAATATTATCCAACGCATCAAGCAATTAAAAAGAAAAAGGAAATATTAATGTGTAGCCAAAAATAGGGAGAATCATTTTAGAAATATTTTGAAAGATTTAAAGATTTACTAACTCAATGTCCACATCATGCAATGAGTAAAGCACAATTAATAGGTATAATTTATGAAGGCATAGATGTTTCAACGAAATCTTTATTAGAATCTACTTGTCAGAATGGATTTTTAAAACTGTGTAGTGAAGAAGCATGGGCATATTTAGAAAACTTTACATAAAGAACTACACAGTGGGAAAACTCGACTGAAGCTATTACAGATAAAAGAATATTGCCAAGGGGAATGCATGAAATAGATTCAAGCACTATGCTTGAAGTTAAATTAGCTAAATTAACAAAGAAAATAGAAGAGTAACTATGTATAATATAGTAAGTGAACAATATATATATATATATATATATATATATCTATAAAGAAAACAAATGTAAGTTTAATTGTAGTTAGTAATATTGTAGAGTTATTTCTTAACTCAACGAACTTAGTCTGTTGAGTTATGACCTAACTCCACGAAGGTGTGTAAGTAGCTATGTTAATTTTGTCTCTGTTAAATTTTTGTTTATGTTATACAGAATCACAACTGATGGAATTGATGAAATTACCACTAGATGCACTGAGGGAAGAACTAAGTAACCTGTCAACTAAAGATCTGTGCAGATTATGTTGTGTATCAAAGGAAATCAAAGACTATGTTAGAGAAAAATATTTTCATGGACTACAAGTTGCAAAAATGACTAAGATTAGAGATGGATTTTTATAGAAATCATTTAATCGTAGTTCAATTAGCTATGAATATCTGAATATGGAAGAAACTACTAGAATTCCACCCAATACATTAGAAGGAATAGATCATATTATGGGGATAGATGAAGGATTAATTATTTACAGAACCAAACCAAGGTATGCAATTCTGTTACCCGATATTTTGATTAGAAATCTTATCACAAGAGAAGAATGGAATATACTGCCTAGCAAGGCCCCCTACAAGCTTTCGTCTCCTTGGATACTTCTGGTGTATACCAGGCCATTTGAGTGTCCATTGAGACTCACATGCTATCACCTCCATGGATACTCTTGGTGTATACCAGGCTGTTTGAGTGTCCATGAAGGTTCACCTTCTATCACCTCTAAGGATACTCCTGGTGTTCACCAGGCTGTTTGAGTGTCTAAGGAGGACCCTTATAAAAAAATTAAAAAAAAACCCTAAACCCTAAAAAAACAAAAAAACAAAATTGTGGGTCAACTTTAACATTTTCTGATAAAAATTTGACCATTCTTGAAAAATTATATTACTAGAGACCAACTGGAAATTGGGATGAAGATTTATGCTTAAGTGTGTATGATTTTCTGAATAGATATTGAACTGAAAATACTATGATATATCTAGGACAGAAAGCATTAGTTAACAACATACATGTTATACTTGATGGATATATATATCTAGTCACAAATAAATCAGTTGCATTTAGATCTGATTTATACATAGTAAGCATAGATAGTTATGATGATGATTTTATAGAAATATTACCTATACCTAGCGGTATAGCTAAACCACCATCTATAGAATATGATAAAATTCAATTAGGAATGTGGTATAATGAATATGATGATCCTACTTTATGTCTAATAAGATGGTGGGATGAATTGGGGAAATTTCAAATATGGATTATGAAAGACCTAAATGAATGGAAGTGGGAAGAGGAATATATTGAAATAGATGTAGAAATAGAAACAACTACATTATCTTGGAATAGAAGAGGATCCCTTTCTTCATTTCATTTCATTAATGGAAATACACTTATATTTAGTATTGATAACATACTGCAAGTTTACAAGCTAAAAAGGAAAACAGACTACATTAAAATAGAATTAATAGCAAGAAGAATTATGCCTAAAAAATTTGCATGGACTCACACGTTTATTCCATTTGTTACTACTTTTCAAACATGTTCTTAAACTGTGATTTTGTAATTTTAATGTTGTGTGTATTTTGCATTTACTTTTAGAAAAAGAAAAAGAAAAGAAAAAAATTTTAGTTTTAGTTTTATTTTTAAAAATGAAAAGAAAAACAAAATATCAATCCCGTTTGTTGGTATCTGTTCTGGGAAACCAACTAGGTTGCTTGTGAGCCACCAAATGCATAAGAGTCTAGGTTCCACACAAGACACTGATTTAACAATTTATGTTTTGTTATATATTCTGCTTTTATTTGTGAATGAAAAGTTTTTCAAAATCAAAAATCAGAAGATACTGAAGGAGATACAAAAGAACAAGGTTTGTAATTGATTACTTAACCTAAATTTAGATTTAAATTCAGTTCATGGAATTATTTAATAACTCAATGAATTAAGTTCGTTGAGTTAGGTGATAAGTCAACAAAACGATATTCATGCCTGCTACAATTACTGTATTTACTATAAAATCTTTTACATTGAGGATAATACAAAATGTAGGTAGGGGGGAGGTAATTAAAGTAATAGCCATGTAATTTTGTTAATTAGAGGAATTAGAATGGTGCTGTAAAGTTCTATGGAAATTGAAAATTAATTTTATGAGTTTGCTGTAACTATCTGATAATTGAGACTATAAAATTTTTAAGAACTATAACTACTTGAATGTTATATTGAGAATCTTATATAAGATGCTACAAGATTTTACTATTCATACAAATCTAGATATAGTATCTTATGTTTTTGCTAAATTTTATGAGTTTAACAGTTTCACGATTTTAAAAAGAAATTAGAATGCTTAATTGAAACTCAGTAAATTATCTGAAATCCTGAAAGAGCTAAAATGTTGATTTTTAGATTAAATGAAATACATATGATCAAGGATACATTTAATTTGATTGATTAAACTTGTAGAATGATTTATGTGTAGATCTTATTAAACTATAGAAAAAGTATGAGCTTATTGATATAGATTCATATTTTCAATAAATAATAGAAGTAGGATTATATGAGATTTGTGTTTTATTGCCTCTGTATTAATGAAATACGTATATATACTATGTTGAAAAGAAAAAAAAAGGAAAAAAGAGAAAAATTTTGAGAGTTTATTGACTTGTTTGATCATGAGCCTTTTGTACTTGAGCAGATAGGTATATAAGGATTGTTGACCTGAAAAAGGACTCTTTAAATTTGGCAACCTAAGATCCTGATCAGATCTAAGATTGTTGACTGAAAGCTCGATACATGGGTACACTAGAAAGCTCTTGTATGATTCAAGCTTTTCAAATTAACTTTTAAAGTACAAATATGCATATACTGTTTTGAAAAGATAAAAGTGTTTTGTGAAATATAGATATCTTTTGAATCAAGTATATTTTCTGTTATCTAAGATTATTGAAGTATGAATCTAGAATAGACTTTTGAAGTTGTTTATTTGAGATACAATTCATTATTCTCCTTGTTTTAATCATATTGAATTAGATTGTGTTTTGATTTGTATGTAGTTGAAATTTATTTTGGAAATCATATTGGAAAATTCAGGATAACAGATCTTTGAAAAGTCATCATCAAAAAGGGGGAGATTGTTAGTTCAATTATTTTTTCAGTTAATTTTGATGATGAAAAATGTGTGGTTTAATTATTTCTACAATATTTTAGCAATCTTTTTACTAAAATGAAAATTGTCTAACTGCTATATACTTAGAACCTTTTAAATTAAATTTCGGCAGGTTGTTATTTCTATAGTGAATTGATCGGAGAGTTAATATATAAGTCTCCGAACAAAACAGGACAAATCAGATAGTTAAGCTTCTCTCCTGACTTTTCAAACAGTTATATCAGTAACTATCTGAAAAGTATTTATCTTTAGTGAGTTAAGTCTTTTATGTCTGAATTTTTTTTTTTAATGCTAACTATCCAAAATCCTTTTAGTTTCGGATAGTTAAGGGTTTTCATTCCGAATAGTTAGTTGTTTCTCTAATTTAATGTATTTTTGGTTACTTTCTTCTAAAGGACACGTGTCATTCTCTCATCGCTTGACTTAAGTGACTTAAGTGACTTTTCGAAAGGTTACGATGTAACTATTTGAAAATTCTTAAGAATCAGAGAGTTACCTTCTATAAGTATCCAAAATTGGTTTTAAATTTTGGATAATTAATTTTTTTTATTTTTGACTTAAGTGACTTTTTGGAAGGTTACTTGTGTAACTATTCAAAATGACTTAAGGTTCGAAGAGTTGTCTTTTATAAGTATCCAAAACATGTTCTCTCTATTGGATAGTTTATTTTTAATATTTTATGCTACTATTTCAAAAGGACACGTGTTTCAATCTTAATACATGACTTAAGTGGCCTTTCGGAATGTTAGTTCGATCTATCCGAAATGATTTTGAGTTTCGACAAGTTATCTTTCTAAGTCTCTGATTTTCTAAGATCCTTTGAAGATTTGATTTCTAGAGAATCTACAATTGTTATTAATTGACTAACTATATTGGCAAGATACATTTTGATTGTAGAACTCAAATTAATTATGATTGATTGTTGCTGGGAACGAATTATTGCATAAGGTATCTGACCATTTCAAAATTCCTTCCATTTATGAAAATCTCGAAGGAAGAACAAAAGGAATTTTGCAGAAAATTGATAAAGGAGACACACCGAAAAGGGAGAAATTGGCTACTCAGCAATTCTGCAAACATTCTGAAGATTCGTCTACAACAAAGTCCAAAAGATCAAAAGCAGCAAATCAATCAAGAATTCTCCTCAAAGCTTCATATGTCAACTCTTCATATGAGTTGATCTGGTATTGTGTGTCATTTTCATTTTTATTTAGTGACTCCTAGTTTTAAACCATATTCTCGTTTGCTTCAAAACCCTAACTCACAAGGGTGTTATGAGTATACCTTCACAAGGTCGGGGCCTTTGTGAAGAGAGTGAAGTGTAATTCTTCACTTACTCAAGATTGGGGTCTTAAGTACCCAAAGTTGGTGCTTTGTGTGAGGTTTTTGTTTAGCCTATAAAAACATCTATAAAGTTGTTGCTTAGCCTACAAAAGCAACTTGTTTAAGGTTTGTGCTTAGCCTTAAAAGCACTTAGTGGAATTCTCAAGGTTGTGGCCTTGAGGAGTGGACTACCTAGTTTGGGGAACCACTATAAATCTTTTATGTCATTTACTTTCTGCACTGCATTCTATATTTACAAAATCAATTAATTAGGGTTCATTAGTGTCAACAGCTTCCAAAAAATTTAAAAGCAGAATAAATTTTATTAGGACACTATTCACCCCCCTCTAGTGTGTCATTCAATCCTTTCAGTGCATAATAGAATGACTTAAGTTTCGGATAGTTAAGTCTGTAACCTTCTGAAACTTCTGTATAGATGATATTTGTGCACATTTTTATATGATAATTCATGCATTCTATGTCTTGAAACTCAAGTTATATGCACTTATACAAGAAAATACATGTTAATCACATTTTTATGACATTGCATAAATATGTGCACAAATGCACCCCTTCAATGCAATTTTCACGAAACATACTATATGTTCATATACTTGAATGTATGATTTAATAATTCTTAGGCCAAGAAAGAGATTTTAAAGGTCATCAAGGTATTGAAATAATTTGATATGGCCACATATATTTTATACACTATGGTTATGAACTTGTGGACATTAAATGCAATAATGTGACATTGGATATGAATAATTATAAATACATGTTACTAATTGATTCATTCATGGATGAACTTATTTCACATTTGTAAACATGTTAAAATGAATGTTACATACCTTAGAAATAAATATATTTCAAGTTCATATCTAGAGTTATTTTTGGCATGTATTACAAACATTACATGCATGACTTAAATGTATTTGATTATAGGTGAATGAGGGCCCCTAGATCAAGCCTTGGGATCATCAATCCTTGATGATCAAAAATCTCTATAAATAGGCCTTGTATCCCACAAGTTTTCTCCCCTCTCCCAACTCCAATTTTCGGAATTCCCCTTGGTGCTCCAAGCAAGGAGGTGAAGGAGCTTGTTTAGAATGAAAAAGTGCATATTATTAATGGTTAAATGATGGTTAATTGCATAATATTTAGCTTATCATATGAGAATTAAGCCATTATGTTATAATTGCACTGTTATATGCTTTAATTGAAGAATCTGCTTAATTTTGGGGAATTAATGTTAATTTAGTACATTTATGAACTGTCGGTAAATTGTAGGCTGTGAAATTCTTAAGTATCCGAATATGCATCTGAGCATCGGATAGTTATACCTGTAACTCTCCGAAATGTTATTTTATGTTTAAACTGCTGTTGACACGTGTCGAGATCTGGTAGATTTACTTAAGTTATAACTCGTTAAGTTAGCATAACTGTACGCGTTGAGTTGCTATATTGAACACTAAGGCAACGTGTTAGGTTAGCGTTATAAACTTAAGTTGTTATTTTTGCACGTGTTTTATAGTTAAATCAACGAAGGAAGTCCGTTCAGTTATCTGTAACTCCACAGACTATATATTTTCTAATATGCCATTGTAACAGTTGCAGGAACAGACAGTTGGAGGGAAAAACCACATTTGCACGTATCACGCATGAATTCAATCGCGTAGGGAGAAAGAAATCATCGCCGTTGATCTGAAGGAAGGAAATCCAACCGATCATTCAAGCAGAAGTAGTTACCACTAAAGAAATATAAAAGGAAAGAAGAAAAAAAGAAAGGGTGTGATCGATAGACGGCCAATGTATATAGAGGAGGAGCACCGAGCTTTTTGCAGACAGTATCAGCGATTCTCCGAAGTATCACACCAACCATCGTTATCACCACCATAATCACCAATCATCGGAGGTCTGTGAGGATACTTGCCTGATGTCGGGTCGATTCCGAGCCAAACACAGTGCCTGACAACCACTGTGAGGAGTGATCGCATCGCGGGAAGGGAAGACATTTTCACCAAGCGCCGACTCATATTTCAGGAGATCGTAAAGCTTTTAGCCTTGGCTTCGGGTTGATGCCTGTATGCTGAAGAGGAGATCATCTCGCAATTCTGGACTCGCGATTCTATAGGGAGAGGAGACAAAATTGTAAATGGTTTAATTTTCAGTGGTGTAATCACGTTGCAAGTAGTGTCGGAAGTATTTACTATTAAGTGAAATTACTTTACATTTCACCTTTCGCCCATTTCCATGTTCACATCAAAACAAAAATACCAAAAACAATTTATCTTTGTTTGTATGTTGTATTTGAGTGTTGTATTGTTTGTGTTGTATCGTGATTAATGTTATCTGTATCAGTTTTATGATTGTTTTATGTTAGTTTTAATTTTACAATTTACTGAAATTGGTTCGTACAAAACAACTTAAAGATTTTAATGGTTACTGTTTGAATCATCTGAATGTTAGTATTGCTTAATGATAAATTCAATGTCAACTAGCATTAAAAAGCTTAATTGATGTTATTTACAATCTGTGGAATCGCCCAATGGTTGGCCGAATTCCTTTGTAAATAGCAGTATTATAAAGAAGAGACAGGCTCGTGGAGTTAACTTAAGTCCACGAGGATAATCCGTTGAGTTAGCCATAACTCAACGAACTTAGTCCGTTGAGTTAACTGTAACTCAACGGAGTGCTTATTGAATATAAATTTGAATTGTTCACAATCAAACATTTCTTAAATTTGTCAGCAATTCCCTATGGGATCGACCTGTACTTGCACACTGATACAATAGACACTGTGCACTTGTAGTTAAAGTACAAATTGGAATTAATATCTAAATTGTATTAAAGGTTGTTTGTTTACTTCTAAAAGAAAGAATAGGCATAAAGATAAATTAACTAAGTAAAAATAGAAGTAACAAATCCATGTTTTTCTAGTGTAGTGTTGGGAAAACACGAACAAGTTTTATGGTGCCGTTGCCGGGGAATTGAATTGAACTGAACTGAATTGAACTGAATTGAATTGAATTGAACTGAATTGAATTGAACTGAATTGAATTGAATAGATATAAGCAACTGTTAGAGCTGTTTCATTTTAATAGTCAGAGTTGTGTGTTTTCTTCTGTAACTGAGAATATGGCATATGCTTATGCTCAAAGATTTCTGAAACCTTTAATTAGCATATGTGAATTCTGCAATTCTGAAGGACACGACATTTCTGATTGTTTGAAATTGAGACATTTACAGATTGATAGATCCCATGAACAACAAATGAATTATCCTCAATATAATAGAGCTGAGTATGAGAATCCTATAGTTTACCCAACTGATGGTCAGTATAGAATGTGTAATATGATGAGAGACACTGAAGTTTGGGATAACTATGACAGATTGGAGCATAGTATAGAGCAAAATCTGGACAAACTGGAATACTTTGTGTGTCAACAACAAGAAGTCAACCAATTAAACTATAAGGAGGCATATTCAGAACCTAAACAGGATATAATTTACGAAACTGAAAAAGCCATAAAGAAAATTGATCAAAAATTGAATGCAATGAAATTAGATGATCTGGAAACAAAATTAAAAGCATTAGACAAAAATGCAATGAAAATACAAGTTTTACAGCAAGACAATGAAAATTATAATGTTATAAACCTACACAACTTGCAAAATATACAACAAATAGAAAACACAAATGTAAGAGAATTTAAAGAATGCACTTTAAAACTAAAAATAATTGAAGATCATAATCACGAAAATGATATACAGAAACATCATGAAAGTAACGAAAATCTGGAAGATGTATGTGTAACATTAAGATCTGGAACTGATATACCACCAAGAACTCAAAATGAAAATGATATGAAGGTGGACAAGAGTAAAAATCAAAATGATAATGAAAATGTAATAGCTGAAAATCTAGAAATCACTGAAGAACAATCTGAATCTGCAATTGAAGCTAAGAATGATCAAACAAATCAACTGAAAGAAAAAGAGTATTTGAAATCAAAATCTTTAGCACCCTATCCTGAAAGATTACAACAAACAATTCCTGAAAAACAAGAAAAAATCAGAGAAATTTTTGAAAAAGTACAAGTTAACATTCCTTTGTTAGATCTATTACAGAATATGATACCTTGTGCTAAATTTCTGAAGGATTGGTGTACTAAGAAAAGAGAGCGAAAAGTTCTTAGAAAGGTCTTTTTAGTTGAGCAAAGTAGTTACCTATTTTTGCCACAAATTCCTAAAAAGTTATCTGATCCTGGAATCCCTGTTATATCATGCACCATAGGAAATACCATTCTAGAAAGAACCTTAATAAACTTAGGTGTAGGTATAAATGTTATGCCAAGTGATATATTTGCATCCTTAGGATTAGAAGGCTTAACTCCCACTAGTACGGTTATTTAATTAGCTGATAGAAGTATAAGATACCCTAGAGGAAAAATAGAGGATGTCTTAATTAAAATCAAGAATTTTATATATCCTATTGATATTGTAATTGTGGATTCCCAACAAATTAAGCATAAAAATAGTGATACATCTTTAATTTTGGGAAGGCCATTTTTAGCAACATCAGGGGCTGTTATAAATTGTAAAACTGGAGTAATGAGGTTAGCATAAGGTAATGAGGATACTCAATTAAATATTTTCAGACCAGAAAGGTTTGAGTTAGAAATGTCCTTACATACCATAGACTTTTTAGAGGATGAAGGAGATATGTTAGATGATGTGATTCAAGAAGAATTAAATAGGCAAATCAATTCTGAAACTTTAGAAGAAAGTGAAAGCATAAATATAGAAGGAGATCAGGAAGAAATTAATTTAAAAAATGATAATGTTCAATTAGGAGCTCTAGCTTTTGATGGGTAGCATTTAGAATTAAAACATTTACCTCCTGAATTAACCTATATATTTCTGGAAGATAAACGGACCTGTCCAATCATTATTGCTTCAGATTTGAAAGAGGATCAAATAGCTAAATTAAAAGATGTAGTAAAAAGTTATATAGAAGTAATAGGATGGACTATGACTGATATAAAAGGGTTAAGTTCAACTTTATGCTGTCACCACATATATTTAGAAGAGAATGCTAAACCTGTTAGAATTCCTAAGAGGAGATTAAATCCAAACCTTAAGGAAGTAGTCAGGAAGGAAATAGTTAAATGGTTAGATAATGATATAATATATCTGATTTCTGATAGCTCGTGGGTTAGTCCAATCCATGTAGTTCCCAAGAAATCAGGATTAACAGTTATTAGGAATGAAAGTCAAGACTTGATACCTACTAGAATTCAATCAGGTTGGAGAGTATGTATAGACTATAGAAGGCTGAATGTTGTGACTAGGAAAGATCATTTTCCCTTACCTTTTATTGATCAAATGCTGGAAAGATTAGCAGGGCAAGAATATTTTTGTTTCCTAGACGGGTATTAAGGGTATAATCAAATTCCCGTAGCATTAGAGGATCAAGAGAAAACAACTTTCACCTGTCTTAATGGAACTTATGCTTTTAAAAGAATGCCATTCGGATTATGCAATGCACCAGCTACCTTTTAAAGGTGTGTGCAGGGCATATTTACTAGAATGACTGATGAATTTTTAGAAATATTTATGGATGATTTTACTGTATATGGCAACTCATATGAAGTGTGTTTAAGCAATTTAGACCAAATATTAAAACGCTGTATGGAAAAAAATCTGGTTTTAAATTGGGAGAAATGTCACTTCATGGTTAAACAAGGAATAGTCTTAGGGCATGTTGTTTCTAAAAAAGGGTTGGAAGTAGATAAAGCTAAAATAGAAGTAATTTCTAATCTACCAGAACCTAAATCAGTAAAAGATATTAGATCATTTCTAGGACATGCTGGTTTTTATAGAAGATTTATTAAAGACTTTAGCAAGATGGCTAGACCTTTAACTAATCTATTAAAAGATGTTCCATTTAACTTTGATAAAAATTGCAAGGAAGCATTTTTCAGACTTAAGACTAGCTTAATTTCAACTCCTATAATTCAAGCACCTAATTGGAACCATCCATTTGAATTAATGTGCGATGCTTCTAATTTTGCAGTAGGAGCAGTGTTAGGACAAAAGATAGAAAAATCTCCTAAAGTGATTCATTATGCAAGCAAAACCTTAAATGATGCTCAAGTTAATTACACAACTACTGAAAAAGAATTATTAGCTGTTGTGTTTGCTTTAGAAAAGTTTAGATCATATTTGATTGGAGCTAAAGTAATAGTATACACGGATCATTCAGCTCTAAAACATCTAATAAAGAAAAAAGAAACTAAACCTAGATTGATCCAATGGAAATTATTATTGCAAGAATTCGATCTAGAAATTAAAGATAAAAAAGGTTGTGAGAATGTAATAGCAGATCATTTATCAAGATTACAAATAGAAAAATCAAATATTGAAATTAAGGATAATTTTCCTGATGAACAATTAATGACCATCAAAACAATGCCTTGGTATGCAGACATAGTTAATTACTTAGTTATTGGTTTAACACCTAAGGATTGGAATAGACAAGATAAGAAATTGTTTTTCTTAAGAGTAAAATATTACTATTGGGAAGACCATTACTTATTTAAGAAATGTCCTGATCTGGTTTTAAGGAGGTGTGTTCCAGAAACTGAATATTCGAGCATATTGTCTTTCTGTCATGACCAAGCTTGTGGAGGGCATTTTGGTTTAGGGAAAACTACTGCAAAATTTCTGCAATGTGGATTTTATTGGCCAACACTATTCAAAGATGCTCATAAATATTGCTTAAGTTGTTTAAGATGTCAACAAATAGGAAGAATATCAAAGAGGAATATGATGCCTCTTAATCCTATTGTTGAGGTTGAAATCTTTGATGTGTGGGAAATAGATTTTTTGGGTCCATTTCCTATATCTAATCAATTTAATTACATATTGTTGGGGGTGGATTATGTATCTAAATGGATAAAAGCTATTCCTACAAAAACTAATGATAACAAAGTGGTAATACAATTTATAAGAACAAATATATTTGCCAGATTTGGAATACCTAAAGCTATTATCAGTGATAGAGGAACTCATTTCTGTAATAGAAGTTTTGAAGCCTTAATGAAGAAATATGGAGTAAACAACAAAATTGCAACATCATATCATCCACAAACAAGTGGACAAGTAGAAAGTGCAAACAAACAAATTAAATTAATCTTGGAAAAAGTAGTAAATCCTACTAGAACAGATTGGGCTAATAGATTGATTGATGCACTTTGGGCTTATAGAACTGCTTATAAAATGAGCTTAGGTATGTCACCTTTTAGGCTAGTATATGGAAAAAGTTGTCATTTACCTGCTGAAATAGAACATAAAGCTTATTGGGCATTAAAAACTCTGAACACTAATTTAAATCAAGCTGCTGAAAATAGGAAAATGCAACTAATGGAATTAGAAGAATTTAGAAATGAAGCTTATTCAAAGACTGTAAGAGAAAAAGAGAAAATTAAATTCTAGCATGATAGAAAAATTATTCCTAAAAGCTTTGAAATAGGACAAGAAGTATATCTTTATCTGGCTAGACTCCATAACCATCCAGGAAAATTAAGATCTAGATGGGCAAGACCTTACATAGTTCAAAATGTTTATCCTTATGGAGCTATTGAAATTGAAAATCCTAAAACTTAGAATATATTTAAAGTAAATGGACAAAGACTTAAACCTATTCTGAAAACACCAAAAAGCTCCTTTGGAATTATAGAAGAAGTCAGAGTAGAGGACTACTCAAGTTTTACTTAGTAAGAAATCAGTTTTTATGTTTATATATATATATATAAAATTAAAAAAAAAACATTACAAATATATATAAAACATAAAAATAGTTGCGGTTCAACCGACTAGATCCATCGGTATGACCAGAAAATTAAAAAATATTTAGGTCTGACCGACGCATAGCATCGGTATGACTGGAACATTAAAAAAAATTTTCGTTTTACCGAAACATAATATCGATTCAATCGAAAGAAAAGTAAAAAAATTAAAAAATATTTTGGTCTAACCGAAGCATAGCATTGGTTAAACCGGAAAAAAATTGTATATTAATTTTCAGAAAAAAATATTAGTTTTACCGAAACATAGTATCGGTTCAACCGAAAGAAAAATAAAAAAATAAAAAATATTTAGGTCTAACCGAAGCATAGTATCGGTTAAACCTATAAAAAATAGAAAAACTATTCTCTGTAATATTTTTATTATTATATTTTCTTGTACGGGGAGTCCGTTGAGTTACGCTTAACTCAACGAGCTTACTCCGTTAAGTCTTGAGTTAGTCAATGAGTTTAGTCCGTTGAGTTATAGGTAACTCAACGGAGTACTGTAGCTAAGACCGCGGATAAAATAGTAATAGTTGGTTCGAGAAATGACCCGATTACCCGCCTAAACTTAGTGCTTATTTAAAGTAAAACCTAGGGTTTTGGGGGCATTATCCGACAAATCATTTAGAATCTAGAACAGTAGAAATCAGAGTGATTCTGTGTTGTTGTGTAACTCCACGATGAGGAAGATGACGCCTAAATTCTAGGAAGATGTTGTTGATACATCAGAATTTCTAAAGGAATCAGAAGAGTGGCACACGCGGTAGAAGATCAGAAATACGACAAGAGAGAAAGAGCTACAGAAGGTAGAACCAGAACTTTTCAAGTTTAGAAGAGATTTAGTAGATATGGATATACAAATACCTCAAATAATGGAAACACGAATCAGAATAGCAACAGAAATAACTGTAAGCAAGGAAAGACAAATAAGGCCAAGTAATGAAGTTGCCCTAGAATTAATCCAACGTAAGTCCCGACTCTGGTTCAAAAGACGAATCTGTAGACGAGCTAAACGGGTGATTTGGGAGTAAGAAAGGAAAGCAAATGAAGAGGCAACTGAAGAACGGGAGGAACCAACTACTAAAAGACCTGTTCCTGAGGAGCAGCAGTCTGGACCTTCAGTTCCACCATTTGAGCCATTGGCACGAGCAGAAATGATGGGGCCTTCAACTGAAGAAGAAATAAGAGAATTTGCAGAACTGGTTCAAGTTGGAAAAAACCAAGGAGAATCAGAAGATTTGGTAGTGGCTAAAGCACACCTGGTGTTTGATGCACTGTACAAAAAGAGGGCTGCAGAAAAGTTGAAAGCCCAATATAAAATTAAAGTAGAACAGCATCAAGAAGCTATTGTCAGAACTGCTGTTAGAGATGCTGCAAAAGAAGCTGAAGCTGATCCTTCGAGACCAGCAATTATTGGAAGAATTAAACAAGAAGAGCCAGTACCCGTGGTTCGAAAGCCTGCAGAGCCTATTTTTGTAGATTTAATTTCAGAAGATGAAGAGGAAGAGCAGGCACAACTAATCAAAAAAAGAAAGAAAAAGAAAAAGTGCTTGAATATGAAGAAATTAAATCTGAAGTACCAATTTTACAGGGCCTGTGGAGCAGATTTTTATTAACTTGCTATCCAAATCTAAGGAGGAGCAGGAGGAGCAAAGAAAAGAAAAAAATCAGGCTGAAATTAGTTTGCAGCCTGTACAAGAAGAAACAGAAATAAGGGCAGAAACTGAATTGCCCGTGATTCCATCCCAATCTGTTACATAATCAGAAAGAATAGTAATAGAACAGATTGGTAGTCAGGAGGAAGAAGAAAGAGTAGAAAATGAAGAAGCTGAAAGAAGCCATTTGGACAAAAATAATCTCACAGATTCCACTAAAGAGCAAGAAACTCTTCAGCAAATTATGGAAAGAATTCAAGACAGAGTGGAGAGTTCTGCCGGCTCACCACCACAGATAGAAGCAAAAGCAAAAATTCAGGAATCTGAAGAGAATGTCCAAATGCAGCCTATGCTAGAGGAAAAGCAAGAGCAAACCCCTCTGGAGCAACAAAGTCACCTTCCTGACCTGACTGAAACAACAATTTTGAATGAAGTACATTTTTGTAGTCAGGAAGCTTATACCAAATACCAAGAAATAAGGGGTTACGATATTATTTACAGTAGACCAGTAAATTGGGATGGAATGCAAGAAATCAAAGATCTATTTGAATTCCAAGGTCTACTACAATTTATATCTCAAGAAAGAGGGCATGTAGTATATGAGAATTTAGTGCCCTGTTTCTATGCAAATTTAAGAGAAGGAGAAGGAGGATTAATTTCAAACGTGGAGGAAGCTGATGTACAGATAACACTAGAGCTTCTCCACAACATATTTGGTTTAAAGAATGAAGGAACAAAAATTTTGGAAGATACAACTGCAGTTGAATGGACTTAGCAGCAAATTAAGAATTGTTTAGCTATCAATCCTGGTGTGCCATTATTAAACAGATTGAAGCATTTAAATGGTAAAGCACACATGGTAGCTAACATTCTGATTAAGAATGTCTATCAACGACAGGGCCATGACATAGAATTAAGTCAATTTGTCAAATGGGCCACGTATGCAGTTGTAAATAAGATCCAAATAAATTGGTCTGCAGTTTTTATCTCCAAGCTGAAAATAGTGAAGAAGAAATTATTTTATGGAGATTTGATTCCACTGCTGATGGTGGATTGTATTGATTTCACTAAATGGACATCAAAAAGGATCAGATCTAGAACCATTTCAGTGAAAGAATACAGAAATTTTGTAGCAGCAAAATTAGCTGTACCTTCTAGAGAAATTGCAGGAGCAGTAGAGAGGATAAATCAATTAGAACAGCAATTAGAAAAACTCTAGAAGGAAGTAGATGAACTTAGGCATAGAGATTAAATTGTATTGTTCGTCTATTTGTGTGAAATTGTATGATGTACTTGTAATGTAATTGATTCATATTAATGACTATAATTTTTCAGATGCAATTTTCATACGTATTTGAATGTGAAATGAATGGAATTTATTCAATATTATGTAATTTGTGGAACTTTATGAATATGTAACAGATTTACAATTTGCTGAATGATAGGATAACTGCTTAAAAATTTCTGCATGTTATAAGGTAAAATATAAATTCTGCATAACATAAAATGACCTGCAATTTAAATCTTTATATAATGTTCAGATTTAAATGTATTTTAATCAAAATGAGGCATTAATGACATAGATTTAACTTTATTACAGTTAGCATAATGAAAAACAAAGAGAAAAAAAAAAAACAGAATAGAAAACTTACGAGAGTGAAACTTAGAAGTTGCCAAGTGTTAACTCAACGAAGTAATTCCGTTGAGTTAACCGTAACTCCACGAGGTCAGTAATATAATATAAGGTCACTCCGTTGAGTTATCTGTAACTCAACGAAGTTAGTCCGTGGAGTTAGCAACAGTAACCAACTATGTTCTGTTGAGTAATCTGTAACTCAACTAGGTTAGTTCGTGGATTAAGCAGAACGATTATTCTTTTAACCACAAACGAAACTTCATCGGTTTAGCGGTTACCAAAATTTAAAATTAGTAGTGGTACACGTACCCATAAAAACAGGAACCACGATGCACGTTGCAAGACATGTTCTTGCAACGAGATTTATTCACTTTATGGATGCGCAGTATATATATGAAATAGAATGTTATTTACGAGTTACCAGCACTTTTAAGAGAAAGGAGAAAGCGTTGGAGGAACTAGAAGGAGAAGCAGCTGATTCAACCTTCATCCAACAACAAATATTTATAGAATGGAAAGCTTCAGACTGGTATGTAATTAATCTTCTGCTATTTATTTATGAGCACATGGACTCATTCTCTAAGCACTAAACGATTAGTAAGAACACCTACCTAGGAATTTTCATTGCAGAGGAGTACTGAAAAATTTTCTGAACTGAACTTTAACGAAATTCTTTGGGGTGTATCTAACCTTTCTTTAAAAGAGAACGTAGAGATGGCTGCTCCAGTAGAAAAACCATTAGGAGAGATTCTGTATCCTGAATTAATTGATGAACCTTCATGTATTCGATTGCCAAACTTTGAGGGAGATAGGTTTGAATTGAAATCTAATTATATTAGTCAATTGCCACATTTTCATGGATTAGAAAGAGAGGATGCCTATTATTTCCTTAGAGAATTTAATGAAGTTTGTCAAATGATGAGAATGCCGAACATGAGTATAGATGCTATTAAACTTAGATATATCCCTTTTGCTTTAAAAGATACAGCTAAGAGATGGTTATATACTCTATCGCCTGATTCAATTTCTACATGGACTGAATTTTGCTCTATTTTTCTGGAAAAGTACTATCCAACACATCAAACGATTAAAAAGAAGAAAGAAATATTAATGTGTAGCCAAAAACAGGGTGAATCATTCTGGAAATATTTTGAAAGATTTAAAGATTTACTGACTTAATATCCACATCATGCAATGAGTAAAGCACAATTAATAGGCATAATTTATGAAGGCATAGATGTTTCAACGAAATCTTTATTAGAATCTACTTGTCAAAATGGATTTTTAAAATTATGTAGTGAAGAAGCATGGGCATATTTAGAAAATTTTGCAAAAAGAACTGCACAGTGGGAAAATTCGGCTGAAGCTATTGTAGATAAAAAATTATTGCCAAGAGGAATGCATGAAATAGATTCCAATACTATGCTTGAGGTGAAATTAAATGAATTAACAAAGAAAATAGAAGAGTTATCATTAAATCAAAAGCTAGCAGAAAAGAATACAAACATAAATGACTTAGATATTATTTATGCTAGAAACCAGAGAGATAACTTGGGAAATTCTTATAATCCTAATTGGAGAAATCACCCAAATTTATCTTGGAGAAACAACAATTTCCAGAGAGGAGAAAATATAAATGAGAAGAACATAAGTTATGAAGTATTAATTGAACCAGGAGCTAGAATAGAGAAATTAGAAAAGATAATCCAACAAGTAAACAATCGTCTAGAATTTATATTTGGAAATGTTGTAAATCAAAATCAGAATAAAAATATACCACTTAGACAGAAGGAACCAATGGAAGTTAGACCTACTAGAGGATTGCCAATATAAGCTATACCTAATCCTGTCAATAGAACGGTTAATGAAATTGATACCTCTTCTGGGAGGGCAGCTGAATGAAGCAACATATCTGAAGCAACTATCTGTATGTATATATGTTTTTATTTTTATTTTAAGTTAATAGTATCGTAGAGTTAATTTTTAACTCAACGAACTTAGTCCGTTGAGTTATGCCTTAACTCTATGAGGGTGTGCAGTAGTTATGTTAATTTTTGTCTCTGCTAAATTTTTATTTTTTATTTTACAGAATCGACAAATGGAATTGATGCAATTACCGTTGGATGCACAAAGGGAAATACTAAGTAACTTGTTAGCTAAAGATCTGTGCAGGCTGTGTTGTGTATCAAAGGAAATTAAAGACTGTATTGAAGAAAAATATTTTCAAGGACTACAAGCTGCAAAAATGACTAAGATTAGAGATGGATTCATATGGAGGTCATTTAATCGTAGTTCAAATACTCATGAATATCTTGCTATGGAAGAAACTACTGGAATTCCACCCAATGCATTAGAAGGAATGAGTCATATTATGGGGATAGATGAAGGATTAATCATATACAAGACGAGACCAAGGTATGCAAGTTTATCATTACCTGAGATTTTGATAAGAAATCCTATAACAGGAGAAGAATGTAATATAGGAAGACCTAATATATTTGAAGCACCAACTGAAAATTATGGGTCGGCTTTAATATTTTCTAATAAAAATTCTGCAATTCTTGAAAAATTATATTATTGGAGACCTACAGGAAATTGGGGTGAAGATTTACGCTTAAGTGTGCATAATTTTTTGAACAGATCTTGGAATGAAAACATTATAATATATCTAGGACAGAAATCATTAATTAACCAAACACATGTCATACTTGATGGTTATATCTATTTAGTCACAAAGATATCAATAGCATATAAATCTGATGTATACATAGTGAGCATAGACAGTTATGATGATTATATAGAAATTTTACCTGTACCGAGTGAAATAGCTAAACCACCATCTGAAAAATTTAATAAAATTCAAATAGGAATGTGGTATAATGAAGAAGATGATCCTACTTTATGTCTGATAAGATGGTGGGATGAACTGATGAAATTTCAAATATGGATTATGGAAGACATGAATGAATGGAAGTGGGAAGAGGAGTATATTGAAATAGATGTAGAAATAGAAACTGCTACATTACCCTAGAACTAGAAAGGATCCCTTTCTGCATTACATATCATTAATGGTAATACACTCGTATTTGGAATTTATAATATATTGCATGTTTACAAATTAAAAAGGACTAAGAACTGTATTAAAACAGAATTAATAGCAAGAAGAACTATGCCTAAAAAGTTTGCTTGGACTGATACATTTATTCCATTTGTTTCTACTTTTCAATCATGTTCTTAAGCTGTGATTTTGTGCGTTTAATGTTGTGTATTCTGCATTTATTTTTAGAAAGAAAAACAAAAAAAGAATTTTGAAGTTTTTCATGTTCATTTTATAAAAAAACAAAAAAAAAACAAAAACAAACAAACAAAACAAAATATCAATCCAGTTTGTTGGTATATGTTCTGGGAAACCAACTGGCTTGCTTGTGAGCCACCAAAGGCATAGGAGCCTGGGTTCCACACAAGACACTGATTTATTAATATCTGTTAAATGTTATTTTGTTTTATATTCTGTGTTTATCTAGGAATGAAAAGTTTTTCAGAATCAAAAATCGGAATATGCAGAAAGAGATACAAATGGAACAAGGTATGTAACCAATTACTTATCCTGAATTTTAAATCAAATAAAACTTTATTCATGTCTGCTACAATTACTGTACTTATTGTCAAATCTTTTACATTGAGGACAATGCAAAATGTAGGTATGGTGGGGGAGGTAATTAAAGTAACAGCCATGTAAGTTTGTTAATTAAAGGAATTAAAATGGTACTGCAAAGTTTTGAGGAAATTGAAAATTTTTATGAACTTGTTGTAACTATTTGATAATTGAGACTGTAAAATTTTTATAAACTACTTGAATGTTATATTTAGAAGGCTATAGAAGATGCTATAGAATTTATTATTTATGTAAATCTAGATATAGTATCTTATGATTTTTCTGAATTTCATGAGTTTAACAGTTTCACGATTTTAAAATGAAATCAGAATATTTAATGCTTAATCAGAAAATTATCTGAAGTCCTGAAGAAGCTGAGATGTGAATTCTAGATTAAATGAAACACATATGATGAAAGATACATTTACTTTGACTGATTGAACTTGTAGAATGATTTATGTGTAGATCTTATTAAACTATAGATAAAGTATGAGCTTATTGTTATGGATTCATATCTTTAGTAAATGATAGAAGTAGGATTATATGAGATTGGTGTTTTACTGCATCTGTATTAATGAAATGCGTGCATATATAGTATGTGATTAATGCTTTGTTTTGTGTGTGCATTTATTTTTAGAAAAAAAAGAAAAAAAGAAAAAAAACCTTGAGAGTTTATTGACTTGTTTGATCACAAGCCTTTTGTACTTGAGCAGATAGGTATGTAAGGATTGTTAACCTGAAAAAGGACTCTAAAAATCTGGCAACCTAAGATCTTGATCAGATCTGAGATTGTTGATTGAAAGCTCGTTACATGGGTACATTAGAAAGCTCTTGTATGATTCAAGCTTGTCAAATTAACTTTTAAAGTACAAAAAAAAAAAAAAGGAAAAGAAAAAATCATATACTGTTCTGAAAAGATACAAGTGTTTTGTGAAATACAGATATCTTATGAATCAAGTATATTTTCTGTTATCTAGAATTGCTGAAATATGAATCTGGAATTGACTTTTGAAGTTGTTTAATGGAAATACAATTCTTTATTCTACTTGTCTTAATCAGATTGAATTGGATTGTACTTTGATTCGTATGTTGTTGAAATTTCTTCTAGAAAATTTATTGGAAAATTCAGGATTACAGATGATGAAAAGAAGAACAAACAATAATATAATTAACACTTATATGAAAATGATATACTTTATATGTAATTTACATATATTCTAAATATCTTTGCAGGTTGATTACTGAAACATACAGATTATATGTTTATGCTGAACAGAAGAAAAAAAAAACAAAAGGGGAAGAATTAATTCTAGCACTTTTTGAAAGACCAATTAATTAGATCTTAGTTTGCTAAGGGACTAGCAAAATTTAGGTATGGGGGAAGTGTTTAGAATGAAAAAGTGCATATTATTAACGGTTAAATGATGGTTAATTTCATAATATTTAGCTTATCATATGAGAATTAAGCCATTATGTTATAATTGCACTATTATATGCTTTAATTGAAGAATCTACTTAATTTTGGGGAATTAATGTTAATTTAGTACATTTATGAACTGTCGGTAAATTGCAGGCTGTGAAATTCTTAAGTATCCGAAAATGCATCTTAGCATCGGATAATTATACCTATAACTCTCTGAAATGTTATTTTATGTTTAAACTACTACTGACACGTGTCGAGATCTAGTAGATTTACTTAAGTTATAACTCGTTAAGTTAGCATAACTGTACGCGTTGAGTTGCTATATTGAACACTAAGGCAACGCGTTAGGTTAGCGTTATAAACTTAAGTTGTTATTTTTGCACGTGTTTTATAGTTAAATCAACGAAGGAAGTCCGTTGAGTTAACTGTAACTCCACGAACTATATATTTTCTAATATGCCACTGTAGCGGTTGCAGGAATAGACAGTTGGAGGGAAAAACCACATTTGCACGTATCACGCAGGAATTCAATCACGTAGGGAGAAAGAAATCATCACCATTGATCTGAAGGAATGAAATCCAACCGATCATTCAAGCAAAAGCAGTTACCACTGAAGAAATATAAAAGAAAAGAAGAAAAAAAGAAAGGGTGTGATCGATGGACGGCCAGTGTATACAGAGGAGGAGCACCGAGCTTTCTGCAGACAGTATCGGCAATTCTCTGAAGTATCACACCAACCATCGTTATCACCACCATAATCACCAATCATCGGAGGTTTGTGAGGATACTTACCTGATGTCGGGTCGATTCTGAGCCAAACACAGTGCCTGACAACCACTGTGAGGAGTGATCGCGTCGCGGGAAGGGAAGACATTTTCACCAAGCGCCGACTCATATTTCAGGAGATCGTAAAGCTTTTAGCCTTGGCTTCGGGTTGATGCCTGTATTTTGAAGAGGAGATCATCTTGCAATTCTGGACTCGCGATTCTATAGGGAGAGGAGACAAAATTGTAAGTGGTTTAATTTTCAGTGGTGTAATCGCGTTGCAAGTAGTGTCGGAAGTATTTACTGTCAAGTGAAATTACTTTACATTTCACCTTTCGCCCATGTTCACATCAAAACAAAAATACCAAAAACAATTTATCTTTGTTTGTATGTTGTATTTGAGTGTTGTATTTTTTGTGTTGTATCGTGATTAATGTTATCTGTATCAGTTTTATGATTGTTTTATGTTAGTTTTAATTTTACAATTTACTGAAATTGGTTCGTACAAAACAACTTAAAGATTTTAATGGTTACTGTTTGAATCATCTGAATGTTAGTATTGCTTAATGATAAATTCAATGTTAACTAGCATTAGAAAGCTTAATTGATGTTATTTACAATCTGTGGAATCGCCCAATGGTTGGCCGAATTCCTCTGTAAATAGTAGTATTATAAAGAAGAGACAGACTCGTGGAGTTAACTTAAGTCCACGAGGATAGTCCGTTGAGTTAGCCATAACTCAATGAACTTAGTCCGTTGAGTTAACTGTAACTCAACGGAATGCTTATTGAATATAAATTTGAATTATTCACAATCAAACATTTCTTAAATTCGTCAGTAATTCCCTGTGGGATCGACCTGTACTTGCACACTGATACAATAGACACTGTGCACTTGCAGTTAAAGTACAAATTGGAATTAATATCTAAATTGTATTAAAGGTTGTTTGTCTACTTCTAAAAGAAAGAATAGGCATAAAGATAAATTAACTAAGTAAAAATAGAAGTAACAAATCCATGTTTTTCTAGTGTAGTATTAGGAAAACACGAACAGAGCTCCACTCATGGTGATTTCTCTTCCAAACGTCTCTTGGAGGTAGGTCTCTCCCTTCCCTTGTTCTCTCCACTTCCTTCTCCGGCGTTCTTCAACATTAGGGAGGTTGAATTGCTGCTGCAATTACTCCTTAAGGAGTTGAATCCGTGGAGGAGAGAAGCCTTGGAGAATACAAGTTGAGGTGTAGTGAAGTATCTTCAAGAGTGCACTCTATTGTTCTACACGTTGCTGCATTCCTTTCGGCGTTGGATCTCCAATCCATGGAAGGAACAAGCTGCATTAGGCGTGGAGAATTGGTGGAGAAGGTAGACATCTTTGGTGGCTGAAGCAAGGAGGTGACATCCCTTGCGGAAAAATCATTAGAGATGTGAGCTTAAGGTGAGGAGACGAACTATGAGTTGAGATGGAGTTGTTTGTATTTCCTATTTTGATGTTGTATGTTTGTTAATTGTTGTTGTTTGTATTGTCCACGTATTTCCCCTTATTGTAGTGTTGAATTCTTGTGTTAGTTTTAATGAATTTCAATTCTAAGTTTAGTTTGAGTTTTGTGTCCTTTATGTGTTTGATGTTATGTTTCTTTGTGTGGATTCTTCTCAAATGTTTGTTCCTCTAACTCTAACATAGTTTAGATGTTTTTTACTTAACTCTAACCTCCTGATTTACTTGATTTTGATTGTATATAGCTTGTACTTATTAGATTAGAGCATACATGGATGTAGATGTATAGTTATAAGTCCATGTATGCTAGTTTTGTAGTAGAATTAGTAGTTTGATGTAGTGTAATTTTATTTTCTATTTTTGTAGTGTAATAATTATTGTGTGATGCATTTTCTTAAGTAATGGATAGAGGGAGACATGAATAAGGTTTCTCATTACTGATTGAACTCTATATGAAGTCATTTCTAACATACACATGATTGTTAAGGCAAACATGTGATGAGAATGCATTTACACAAGGCATATCTATAAACTCTAGTGAATTTTATGTTTAATTGTTGATCCCTACGGACTCGACGCATTCTTGCATGCTTTCTATAATTGACTCCGTGCGCTTGCGGTTATAAATATTAAAACTCGGTTGTGTGTTAATTTCATAACATATAAATCCCAAACAAGTTTTTGGCGCCGTTGTCGGGGATCGTACCAATTTTCTATTTGAAATTTTCTAGAGTTTTTGATATGTTTCTTCTTTTGGAATTCTGATTTCAAAGTGTTTTGATGTAATAATGGTGTATTAGTATGTCTTAATGCTTTGATTTCATGAATATAATGTCATATGCTTTAATTGATTTAAGTTTCTTATGGCATTTGTGGACTACATGTTAGTAGCAGAATTTTCAGAGTTTTGAATTTTTCATCTTTGTTCCACGTGAATCTGCTACCAAAGAGCTTTTCAATGTAATGAGTTTATATTTTTCCATGAAAGAAGGTTTCCTTATCTTCCCAGATTGTGTTTAAACACTGGAATTGGATTTTTAGAAATTTTTGTATGAATTTTTGAAGTTCAGGTTGTTTTCAGATTACAAAACACGTTTTTCAGAAGAATTTTTGAGGTATTGTTGATTCTGCTATAATTGAAGTTTCTGAAACGTTGATTTGATATTTTTACTTGAAAGTATGGAAGTTAAGCTTTCATACGAGTATTTGTAAGTTGAAATTGGAGTAGGATTGATTAATTCTTGAGATACAAGGTACGATGTAGAGCAGTTTCTAGAATTCTATCAGTTACATATTTTTTATTTGGCAGTGCTTGCATAACCACTTTTAGTAGATACTTTTGTTGAAATCCTTGATGAATTAGCTTTCCAAGCCATATTTGCATGCTCAATTCTGATGTGTATACATTTCTGAGTAAAGTTTTTAGTACTGTTATGCTTAAATTGCAATAGTGAGTGATGCAATTGAAATGATTGCAATTATGTTATTATGTGCAAATTGTTAATTGCTCTTAATTGAAGATCTTAATAAAGCACCCTATAGGTTAGCCTGAGATTAAGATTTTGATCTTATTATGGATAGTAATTTCAATTACCATAGTTCATATGATGCTTCATTTACGATATTTTGTGCTAAATGTGGTTTAAAGGATCATATCCTTGAGGATTGTGCTTTTTACATGTTAGATGATGATTTTAAAGTGTATAAGCATCCTGATTTATCCATATCAGAAAATGAGAATTTGAACTTTAATGTACAAGCATTGCATACTAAATTTCCTACTGATAATATTTACAATACAAATTTTAATGATGTAATTACTATTGGTGATGATAATGATGGTTATGGTGCTAATGTTGAGCTCAATAGAGCTATTGAAGAGGCCAAAATATTTCATGATAAGCATATCTTGAGGAGAGAATTTGTGATAGGCCAAAAGGTTCTATTATATAATTCAAGATTGCACATTTTTCCTAGGAAGTTTAGATCGTGATGGACTGGACCTTATCTGGTTAAGAAAGTTTATCCCTATGGTGTAGTAGATATAGAAAATATGAAAAGGGGGGACATTTTTAAGGTTAATGGTCATCAGTTGAAAGTATTTTTATCTGATAAGAAGACTTATAGTGGTGAAGAGATTACTTTAGATGAGTCTTCTTATACTTGAGCTAGGTTTGAATGCTTAATATTTTTAGCTCATTCTGTATTAGTAGTTTTATTTTTCTTTTCTTTTTTTGCAATGTGTTTGTAGTTTTATTTTTATTTTTTCCACTTCTGGTTGATGTTCTTTTGCTGTATTTGTGTTTGTCTTTTACATTTCCTTTTATAAAATTGTTTGATGTGTTTGTTCATGTTTTCAGTTATGAATTCTTACTACAGCGCATGTATGCATTTTGTTCTCCTTATATATTTTTGTGCTTAGAATGTCCTCTTTCATATAGGTTTACCAATTTCATACTTACGAGTACATTGGGGACAATGTACAAGATAGGTATGGGGGGGTGGCTGTGAAGTGTATTTTGCATTTTGTGATTGACAATATTCCTATTAACAAACTACTCAATCTCCATTGTTTGTTCTTAGGAATGTTATTAGTTGCATCTTTTGTCAACTTTTTTTTTTGTGTTTGGTGTCTTTTGTTGGCATACCTAAGGTCTTAATTAATGAAGTGCTTATTTAAGGTTTATTAGTTGAACCTTAGAGGTAACACTAATAGGATAATATCCTTGAACCTAAAGGTAAGAACTTAAGAGTAAATTCAATTTTCATTCATATGTTTATTATATATAGGTATTGCACAACCATGAGGCCTTAACTAAAAAAAGAACATAACTAGCTTATTCCTTTTTGAAGTGAAACTTAAGTAATAGTCTTAAGTACTATCCAATGGGTTGTCTCTTGAGAAGGGTAGTAAAAAAGGAATAAGGTGATTGCCCATTCTTACAAAGCACACTTAATAGCTGAGTATGGAGGCTAAGCAACCTCTTAATATTCATGTAGAATTGTGTTTTCGAGTAGGAGGTAATCCTAAGGGTGGATGTAGGTAGAGAAAAAAGAAGAAGAAGAAGAAGAAGAAGAAGAAGAAGAAGAAGAAGAAGAAGAAGAAGAAGAAGAAGAAGAAGAAGAAGAAGAAGCAAGTTATAAAAAAAGGGAAAAGTGAAAAGAAAAATAAAAAAGAAAAAAGAAAAAAAAGAGAGGAATAAAATAAAAGAGACAATGTACTTGAGGATAGACTTTTGAAGATTATGCAAGTAACATAGATGGAGTGAGTAGGTTATTATGTGAATTTTTAGTTTTGGCCATTTCACTTACACCTATATATGTATGTACTTATTTTCTTATGACGAAATGAGAATGAGTAATTAAGTTTAAACCAAAAAGGATAAGGGTGTTAGAATAAAGGTGGAGCCAAAAAGGTTAAACTACAAACTTTGTAAGTAACTTTATGCATGTTTAAGTAATCTTGGGTATGTCAACTTTTGTCCTTGTTATGTGTATGTTTGTGATTTGTGATGTTTTGTTCATTTTCTTTTGTTGTAGTTGGCATTTTTGTTTTTGAGTATTTGGATTTTGTGGTTTATCCGCTGAAAACCCTCCGGAGACAACACTCCGCCACTAGGGTGACCTGGGAGTTTAATGGCTTGTTGCATAGGCTAAATGCAACCGTGATTCCTACGAAAGTGAGTTAGGATTTCCATTTTTAAATGTTATTGTGTTTTGAATAAAGTCATTCATTCATTTAGCATTTGTATGTTTTGTTCATTTTAGCCTAGATTTTGCTAAGGGACTAGCAAAGTTTAGGTATGGGGGAATTTGTATAGATGATATTTGTGCACATTTTTATATGATAATTCATGCATTCTATGTCTTGAAACTCAAGTTATATGCACTTATACAAGAAAATACATGTTAATCACATTTTTATGACATTGCATAAATATGTGCACAAATGCACCCCTTCAATGCAATTTTCACGAAACATACTATATGTTCATATACTTGAATGTATGATTTAATAATTCTTAGGCCAAGAAAGAGATTTTAAAGGTCATCAAGGTATTGAAATAATTTGATATGGCCACATATATTTTATACACTATTGTTATGAACTTGTGGACATTAAATGCAATAATGTGACATTGGTTATGAATAATTTTAAATACATGTTACTAATTGATTCATTCATGGATGAACTTACATTTCACATTTGTAAACATGTTAAAACGAATGTTACATACCTTAGAAATAAATATATTTCAAGTTCATAACTAGAGTTATTTTTGACATGTATTACTAACATTACATGCATGACTTAAATGTATTTGATTATAGGTGAATGAGGGCCCCTAGATCAAGCCTTGGGATCATCAATCCTTAATGATCAAAAATCTCTATAAATAGGCCTTGTATCCCACAAGTTTTCTCCCCTCTCCAACTCCAAAATTCGGAATCCCCCTTGGTGCTCCAAGCAAGGAGGTGAAGGAGCTCTACTCATGGTGATTTCTCTTCCAAATGGCTCTTGGAGGTAGGTCTCTCACTTCCCTTGTTCTCTCCACTTCCTTCTCCGGTGTTCTTCACCATTAGGGAGGTTGAATTGCTGTTGCAATTACTCCTTAAGGAGTTGAATCTGTGGAGGAGAGAAGCCTTGGAGAAGACAAGTTGAGGTGTAGTGAAGTATCTTCAAGAGTGCACTCTATTGTTCTACACGTTGCTGCATTCCTTTCAGCATTGGACCTCCAATCTGTGGAAGGAACAAGCTGCATTAGGCGTGGAGAATTGGTGGAGAAGGTAGACATCTTTGGTGGTTGAAGCAAGGAGGTGACGTCCCTTGTGGAAATATCATTGGAGATGTGAGCTTAAGGTGAGGAGATGAACTATGAGTTGAGAAGGAGTTGATTGTATTTCCTATTTTGATGTTGTATGTTTGTTAATTGTTGTTGTTTGTGTTGTCCACGTATTTCCCCTTATTGTAGTGTTGAATTCTTGTGTTAGTTTTAATGAATTTCAATTCTAAGTTTAGTTTGAGTTTTGTGTCCTTTATGTGTTTGATGTTATGTTTCTTTGTGTGGATTCTTCTCAAATGTTTGTTCCTCTAACTCTAACATAGTTTAGACATTTTTTACTTAACTCTAACCTCTTGATTTACTTGATTTTGATTGTATATAGCTTGTAGTTATTAGATTAGAGCATACATGGATGTAGATGTATGGTTATAAGTCCATGTATGCTAGTTTTGTAGTAGAATTAGTAGTTTGATGTAGTGTAATTTTATTTTTTATTTTTGTAGTGTAATAATTATTGTGTGATGCATTTTCTTAAGTGATGGATAGAAGGGGGACATGAATGAGGTTTCTCATTAATGATTCAACTCTATATGAAGTCATTTCTAACATACACATGATTGTTAAGGCAAACATGTGATGAGAATGCATTTACACAAGGCATATCTATAAACTCTAGTGAATTTTATGTTTAATTGCTGATCCCTATGGACTCGACCCATTCTTGCATGCTTTCTATAATTGATTCCATGCGCTTGTGGTTATAAATATTAAAACTTGGTTGTGTGTTAATTTCATAACATATAAACCTCGAACAACTTCCTATTTTTTCGGATAGTTAACTTTCTAACTCTCCAAAAAATCTTTTAAGCTTCTGTTCTGGATTTCTACACGTGGGAAATTCACTAACTTATTAAGTTTTGAATATTTGGCTT
The DNA here is from genome assembly GCA_036874045.1 of Cymodocea nodosa. Taxonomy (NCBI): domain Eukaryota; kingdom Viridiplantae; phylum Streptophyta; class Magnoliopsida; order Alismatales; family Cymodoceaceae; genus Cymodocea; species Cymodocea nodosa. The sequence continues at coordinate 15,514,891 of JAZBRI010000003.1, read as the reverse complement.
TCCTAACTTTCTGAATTTCTTGAACTTTCGGATAGTTAGCGCCTTAACTCTCCAATCATTTAATCAGCTACCTTTAAAACTCTCCGAAGACCTTTTATTTCCGGATAGTTATTCTTCTAATTATCCGACGGTGTTTCGACTACTTTAAACTAATTCTTTGGATACTTAAGCCTGTAACTGTCCAATTTTCCTATAGCTCTATAGCAGCAATTTCTGAACTACCTATATTTGTTTATTTGCCTCCTGATTTTGTTGAGCTATCTTAATTGTGAAATACAATTTGATTCCTCTCATTGATTTTTACATTATCAAAATCTAGAGGTCATTTCAATCTCCTCCTTTTTGATAATGGCAAAAACCTTACAATATATTACATGTATTTCTCTCCCTATATATAGCTATACAGATAAACGCACAAAGAAGACATAGGATATAGAGTTTGAAATTGAAATTGCTCCCCCTATTTTTCTAAGTTTACTACCCCTACGTTACTGCAACTTGTTGAAATGATATTGTGTTTTTCTCCCCCTATTTTGCCACTTGTCAAAATGAGTGAATATTATGTAACTAACTTTGTGGAGCAATTATATCTGGATAGTTCGTAGCTAGCCTGAAATTTAGCTAAGTTGCTGTAAGAAAAAATGTTAGTAAGACAAGCTCCTAGTTGTGAGCTTGGAGAGGAGAGAAGGATTGAATTATAAATCATATAAAGAACAAATCCCTAAGTTTCGTCTAATATGATTAAATGCAGATTCAGATAAGGGTTTGGTAAAAATATCTGCTAGTTGTTCTTTAGTAGAGACATATTCTAAGGAAATATGACCTTTTTCAACATGGTCTCTTAGAAAGTAGTGCCTAATCTCAATATGTTTTGCTCTAGAGTGTAGGACTGTATTTTTGGAGAGATTTATGGTACTGCTACTGTCATAGTAAATAATTGTATTTTGAAATTTAAGTTTATAATCTGCCAAAGTTTGTTGCATCCATTGGATTTATGCACAGCATAAACCTGCTACCATGTATTCAACTTTAGTTATAGAGAGTGCTATAGAATTTTGTTTCTTGTGGAACCATGAAACAAGAGAATGACCAAGTAGTTAACATGTATCACTAGTGCTTTTTCAATCTGATTTGCATCTTGCATAGTCTGCATCACTGTAATATGCTAATATTAGATGATTTTGTGATGAATAAAATAAGCCAAAGACTTTTGTACCTTGTAAATATTTACAGATACGTTTGACTACTTTTAAATGTGATGCTTTTGGAGAGGCTTGATATCTTGCACAAGCACATACACTGAACATTATGTCTGGTCCACTGGCTGTTAAATACAAAAGTGATCCAATCATGCCTTTGTATTTCTTTTGATCTACAGAAGTGCTAGAGATATCTTTATCAAGCTTTTCATTTGAGTTCATAGGTGTATTTGCTTCTTTGGATTTTTCCATACCAAACTTTATGTAGGATTGTCTATATCACAAGAGGAGGGGGGAATTGTGTCTTTAGTAATTAAATACTAGCAGATAAAACAAAAGTACAAAACACTCATAAATGAAATTCTATTCTTTATTTAAAAACAGAATTTACAATATTTTTTCAGCTCAATTCCCTTCTTGAAGGTTTTGATACAAAAATGTTCGATATACAATTCGAATATAACAATAAAGCTCTTATTGAAAACTAATTTTAAATTACATAAAACCTTATCTTTCTTTGTCTTTGCTTAGCTTTTGTATCACTTCTTCTCTAGTTGTCGAATTTCCAGACTTCTTAAGTTTGCAGCTCCTTTTCTGAAATTGCTTGGAATTTCGAACTTCTTCTAATGTTGGAGAACTTTTTAGAATATGAATACTCAAACTTAACTTTTCAGTTAGGGATCCGAATTGAATATTCAGACTTGATTTTTGAGATTGGGATCCCCTGCTGTAATGTAGCTCGTACTCTCTATTTGTAGTCGAACTCTGTTGCCTTTCACGTTCAGCATGTTCATCCACTTAATCCATAATCCACGTACTAATTTTCTCTTTAATCCAAATTACTTTCTATTTGAATTTCCACTTTCTCCACTAACATTTTGAATTTCCACGATCTCTACTTCGTAGATTCACCGAAACTTTATCTTCCTGGAGTCTTGTAGAATATCTTCTAAGTCTTCGATTTAGTCGAACACTTATCCTTTAAGTCCTGTAAAAACTCGAACACTTATCCTTTAACTCTTCAAGTTTTTGCACTTGCAAAACACGTGACTAAACAAAGAAACTTATCTGGTCCTTAGTCCTTTTATAAAACTCGAACAGTTATCTATCCATGCGTACAAAAACTCGAACAGTTATCTAACTATTCGATTTTTCATTACCGAACGCACATGGAAAACACATGACAACTTAAAACATTAAAAACACACGTGTAGATAACTTAACTATACGAGTTTTTAACATAAAGTATTCGACAAAAATGAGACGTTAACTATCTGAAGGTTTAACTATCCGAAACGTTAACTATCTGAAAGTTTAACTATTGCAAATCTAACTCTTCGGAAATCTTTAATTTATCCGACATAAAAATGAAACTTTTCGATAATCTGTTAACTATTATACTTAGAGAAATATACTTAGAGAATATTATGTAGACTTATTTAAAAACGTTAATAAAGCATATATCATCAAAATTAAATACCTAACACTTTAAGAGAATCTCTTTGCAGAATTTTTCTTGATTCATAAAGATGTCATGCTGTAATTGATGAATTTGTAATCCTAGAAAGAATTTTAATTCTCCTATAAGACTCATTTCAAATTCATTCTTCATTAAACTTTGAAAGTCATGACATAGTTTCTCATTTGTGGCACCAAAAATAATATCATCAACATAAATCTGAATGATCAACATATGAGAATTTTCTGGCATTGATAAAAAGAGTATTATCTACAATTCCTATGTTAAATTGACTTTCAAGAAGGAAACCCTTCAGCTTATCATACCATGCACATGATGCTTGCTTCAGACCATAAAGAGCTTTGTTGTGCGGAAAGATCAAATAGACGTGGAGCATCTAGGGGTGGCGTGGAGAAGAGATCTACGTGGAAGAGAGGATTGCGAGTGGAGAATTCGAAAAACAACAAATTTACGTGGTTCCCCAACACAGGTACATCCACGAGTGATCAATCTATCGTGATTCCTTGCTATATGGTTGCTGGTACAAAGAAGGGAGAGAACAAAATTAAGGGATGGTTTGGCATAGCATCCCTTGGATGTGGATGACCCCTTACATATATAGGAGCAACGGTTGGTGATACCCAAAACATAAGTTTACCCTTATACAAATTATCAAAGAAATATAACCATATTCAATGACACATACATATACTTGATGGAAGACACACGCATCACAAATCTCCACCTTGTCTTTCATCAATCTTCACCGCGAACAGGTGATGGATCACCAAGACCCAACTTGGGTCAGCAATAGCAATAGACGTTGAGTAAGTCCAAGCAATGCTTGAACTTGCTTTCAACAACGCCCTTTGTAAACATATCAGCCGAATTATCCTTTGTGTTGACCTTCATAATATTTATCTTGTCTTCATTCCTGAGGAAGTGATACTTAACATCAATATGTTTAGTTCTATCATGAAAGACATTATCTTTGGAGAGACAAATAGCGCTAAGACTATCACAAAAGATATCAGCTTTACCAATGCGCCAACCAAAGTCTCCAAGTAAGCCTTTCAACCAAATCCCTTCCTTTGTAGCTTTTGTCATAGCCACATATTCAACCTTAGTTGTGGACAGAGATACTATAGGCTGAAGAGTTGATTTCCAACTCACAATAGAACCTGCAAATGTAAAGACATAACCAGATAATGATCTCCTTCTATCAACATCACCTGCATAGTCTGAGTCTGTATAACCAGCCATAGTACAATCCTGATCTGCTACATACATCAAGCCAACACCTGGAGTTCCTTTCAAATATCTGAATATCCTTTTAACTGCTTTCCAATGTTCCCTACCCAGATTGGACATGAACCTACTAACAACACTCAAAGGATATGCCAAATCAGGCCTAGTGCATACCATAGCATACATAAGAGTTCCAACTGCCTGTGCATAAGGAACTCACTACATATCAAGCTTTTCAGAATCAGTTTGTGGACACATCGCAGATGGCGATTTGACATTTCTGTCATAAGGCGTGCCAATGGCTTTGCATGAAGCCATAGCAAATCTGCTAAGGATCTTCTCAATATACTTCTGTTGATTCAAAAATAGCTTACCAGAATTTCTTTCACACCTAATCTCCATTCCAAGAATTCTGCCAACTGGACCAAGATCTTTCATATCAAATTCTAATTTTAATGTGTCCTTCAGCTCCTGTATCACTTCGATATTCTTCACAGCTATAAGAATATCATCAACATACACTAACAAATAAACATGTGTACTCTTATCAAGAGTTTTAACATATACACATGAATCATAGTTGCTGCGTCTAAAACCAACTTTAACTATAAAGGCATCAAACCTTTTGTACCATTGGCGTGGTGACTGTTTAAGTCCATACAAGGACTTATTTAATTTGCACACCCAATCAGATTTACCTTTCACCACAAACCCTGTTGGTTGTTCCATCAAAATATTTTCTTCCAACTCACCATGCAAGAAGGCTGTCTTTACATCTAGTTGTTCCAATTCTAAATTCTGTGCTACAGCAATGGATAACAAAATTCTAATAGATGTATGACGTACAACAGGAGCAAATACCTCATTGAAGTCAACTCCTTCTCGCTGTGAATAACCTTTGGCGACTAATCTTGCCTTGTGCTGCACACCTGCCTTGCCTTGAGTCCCAATCTTCTTCTTATAGACCCATTTGCAACCAACAATATTTGTGTTCTTTGGACGTTTCACCAGTTCCCAAGTCTTGTTCTTATGGAGAGATATGAGTTCCTCCTCCATAGCAGACATCCAAAGACCAGCTTCTGAATCTTTCATTGCAGCTTCATATGTAGGTGGATCAGCAGAATCCTCCACCTCAACTGCTATTTGTAAGGCAAAAGCAACCAAACTGTCATAGCCATATCTAATCAGAGGTCTAACGTCTCTTCTAGGACGATCTTTGCCAATGGTTCTTGGTGGTGGTTGCTCCACCTCTTCCTCCTCAACTTCATTTTCCTGAGTTTCAGATGAGATTTCTCTAATTTCAACTTGATCAGTAATAGGCGGCTACTGTGTGTCATCTATCTCCATTTGTTCAGGAAGGGTGTGCTCAATTTCTGGTGTTTCACCTTCTAGTTTATCTATTGCCTACAAAAGAGAATTCTCATCAAAAGTAACATCACGGCTATATATTACTTTGTGAGATTCAATATCATATATCATGTATCCCTTTACACCAACACCATAGCCCACAAATTCTGAGCTTTGAATAACTAGCAGATCTTTTCAACCATACCTCAAGAGATATCTTCCCATCTAAGGCACTAGAAGGGGACCTGTTCACCAGATAAGAAGCTGTGTTAATAGCCTCTGCCCAAAACTTCTTACTCAAACCTCCATGAGACAGCATGCAACGTGCCTTTTCTAGGAGTGTTCTATTCAATCTTTCAGCCACTCCATTTTGTTGAGGGGTATACCTAACAGTGTTATGCCTTGTAATGCCTTCATCTTTACAAAAGTTATCAAATTCTTGAGAACAAAACTCAAGACCATTATCAGTTCTAAGATATTTTACCTTTCTGTCTGTATGGTTTTCTACCTGCTTCTTCCAATGCTTGAAGCAAGAAAAAGCTTTACTTTTGTGTGTCAAAAAGAAAACCCAGTTCATCCTTGAATGACAGTCAATGATAGAAAGAAAATATCTGGAACCTGCAATAGAAGGCTGACGTGAAGGCCCCCAACAATCAGCATGAATATAATCAAGAACTCCATTGGAGCTATGCTGACTACATGCAAATGACACTCTTTTCTGTTTGCCAAAGACACAATGTTTGCACATGTCAATATAAGCAACCTTGTGCCCATCAAACTTGCCCAGACTACTTAGTTTCTACATTCCTTTCTGCCCCAAATGACCCATCCTTGAGTGCCACATGACAGAAAAAACCTACTGACCAGATATAGCTGATGTAGCTGCGCCAACAATTGGAGTGCCCTACAAATTGTATAAGGGACCAGATTTGGTTCCCTTCATAACAACTAATGAGTCTTTCAGTATGCTGATCTTCCCCTCACCACCTGTATATCTATAACCCTTAGCATCAAGGGCCATCAGTGAGATCAGACTTTTCCAAGCTTTGGGACATGCCAAACGTCCTCCAGAATTCTAACTGTGCCATCATGTAGTTTAAATTTTATAGTGCCCACACTAACTCTAGAACACACATCATCATTGGCCAAAGTCACTTGACCACCCTCCACATGCTCGTAGGTGTCAAAATAATCCCTAGTAGGAGTCATATGATGTGAAGCTCCTGAGTCCATAATCCATTGATCATCAGAATAGGCACTGCAACAAACTATAAGAGAAAAGTCATCACCTAACGCAGAACTGGTTTCTACCATAGCAGCCTTTCCTTTTTTCAAAAGCGTGGGACAATGTGATTTCTAGTGTCCTTTTTCCTTACAATAATGGCAAGTATCCCTAGAGTACTTGCCCTTCGACTTGCTTCTGCTTTTATTCTTCCCTCCACCTTGTCTCTAACTTCTTCCCCTGTTCTCCTGCTGTTGAGCTGAGAGGCCAACACCACTTGCCTCATTTCTATCATACACCATGTGCCTGAGCTCCTTGGAATGAAGGCTTGACCTCACTTCTTCCAGTGTAATTGAATCTCTTCCAACTACACAAGAATGAACAAAGTTTTCATAACTCAATGGGAGTAAACAAAGCAAGATAAGAGCTACATCTTCATCTTCTATGATTACTCTAATATTCTTGAGTTCCATCAGAATAGCATTTAGCTGATCTAAATGCTGCTTAAAAGGTACACATTTTATCATCTTTAAAGAGAGCAGTCTTTGCTTTAACAACAATTTGTTTGTTAAAGACTTAGTCATATACAATGACTCAAGTTTCTACCAAAAACCTAACGAGGTAGATTCATCAGCAACTTCTATTATAACTTCATCAGACAAACACAACAAGATGGTGGAGTGAGCTTTCTACTCCTGCAATTCAAACTCTGGTGAATTTCTGTTCAGAGTAGTTTCCTTATTTAAAGAAGCCCAAATACCTTGCTGCTTTAGAAGTGCTTTCATCTTAATTTGCCATAAGCTGAAGCTATTCTTACCGTCAAACTTTTCTATCTTCAACCCCAAAGTATTCATGTTTTCAAAACAACAAACAACCAGCAATACACACGAGATACAATGTGATTTCAACAAACACAATTCTGCAGCAAGGTACACAATAGCAAGCAATATCTCAACAACAATATGCTATTGAAACTACTGATTTCAACGAAATGCAATCAGCCACACGCCAAGCACACTACTTATCACAAAATAGTAGCAAATACTCGCACAAACCAAGTACAAAACCACAATCACAAAATGCCCAAAATCCGACAATCAAAGAGTCACTCGTCCAGAAAACTACTGTGCTCTAGCCAGACACCTCCTGCTGTATCTCTCTGAATACAAAACTTCTGACCACGAAATTTTAAAGAAAGGAATTTCAGGAATCTTACTACACGTCATCAAAATTTGAGAGGCAACGGAGTACGGAAGAGGAAGGCGCACGACTTGGCGTCGGAGTGTGCAGATTGGCGCCGGCGACAACGGTAGTTACGGTAATGGGGGATATCCTTGCGGAGATGGCTTGAACCTTGATCAATATCTTCGAAATCTTAAAGAAATGAAGTTCAGGAAGCTTAATACACGTCCTCAAAATTTGAGATTCAACGGAGCACGGACGAGGAAGGAGCACGACTTGGCGTCGGAGTGTGTAGACTGGCACCGACGATGACGACAGTTACAACAATGGAGAGATCCCTTGGGGAAATGGCTTGAACCTTGATGAAACTCTTCGAAACTTCAGATGCAAACCCGGAGATGTCCAACCTCACTCTGATACCAGTTGTTGTGTGGAAAGATCAAACAAACATGGAGCATCTAGGGGTGGCGTGGAGAAGAGATCTACGTGAAAGAGAGGATTGCGAGTGGAGAATTCGGAAAACAACAAATTTACGTGGTTCCCCAACATGGGTACATCCACGGGTGATCAATCTATCGTGATTCCTTGCTGTATGGTTGCTGGTACAAAGAAGGGGGAGAACAAAATCAAGGGATGGTTTGGCATGGCATCCCTTGGACGTGGATGACCCCTTACATATATAGGGGCAACAATTGGTGATACCCAAAAGACAAGTTTGCCCCTGTACAAATTATCAAAGAAATACAACCATATTCAATGACACATACATATACTTGATGGAAGACACACGCATCACAAGCTTTATTTAGTTTATAGACATGATTTGGTCTTTCTTCATCTTCAAAACTTGGTGGCTGTTCTACATAAACTTCCTCTTGCAAAATGCCATTAAGAAAAGCACTTTTAACATCCATTTGATAAAGCTTTATTTTCATACTACTTGCAAAGGCAAACAACATTCTATTTGCTTCAAGTCTTACAACAGGTGCAAAGGTTTCTTCATAATCAATTCCTTCCTATTGATTGTATCCCTAAGCAACAAGTCTAACTTTGTTTCTAATAATACTGCCATAATTATCTAATTTGTTCTTAAACACCCATCTAATTCCAATAATTGGTTTTTTAGTGGGCCTTTCAATGAAATTCCAAACTTCATTTTTCTTGAACTAATTCAGTTCCTCTTGCATGGCCATAATCTAGTATTCATCATTACAAGCTTCTTCAACTATTGTAGGTTCAAGTTCAAATACAAATGCACAATAATTACAGATATTCTAAATTTTGCTCCTTGTTTGAACACCTTGATTTATATTTCCAATAATTTGTGCAATGGGATGTCTAGACTTTGTCTTCTATGCTTTTTCTGTTACAGTCGGTGTCGGTAGTGTTGTGCTATCATTTTTTTCTAGACCTTTCTGATTTTCTAATTCACTTTCACTCTCACTATCTATTTTCAGTTTCTTTAATTTTCTACTAGGTCTTCATCGAATGATACATTTATTGATTCTTCTACTCTCTTTCATATTCAAAATAGACCTTGTAAGCCTTACTTCTTGAAGAGTATCTAACTAGAAGAGAATGATCAGACTTTGCATCAAATTTGTCCTTTTGATCCCTTGTATTAAGCACAAAACATCTTGATCCAAAAACTTTGAAGTATCCAACATTTGGTGTTTTACCATACCATAATTCAAATGGTGTCTTATGCAAGATAGGTCTAAGATGAGTTCTATTTATTAAATAACATGCAGTATTTACAACTTCAGCCCATAAAAATTTTGGTAGATTAGATGCATTAAGAATAATAGAATGACTTATGTTTTGGATAGTTAAGTCTGTAACCTTCCGAAACTTCTTATTTTTTTGAATAGTTAACTTTCTAACTCTCCGAAAAATCTTTTAAGCTTCAGTTCTGGATTTTTGCATGTGGGAAATTCACTAACTTAAGTTTCGGATAGTTGGCTTTCTTAACTTTCTGAATTTCTTGAACTTTTAGATAGTTAGCACCTTAACTCTCCGATCATTCAGTCAGCTACCTTTAAAACTCTCCAAAGACCTTTTATTTCTAAATAGTTATTCTTCTAACTATCCGACGGTGTTTCAACTACTTTAAACTGATTCTTCAGATACTTAAGCCTATAATTGTCTGATTTTCTTGTAGCTCTATAGCAGCAATTTCTGAACTACCTGCATCTATTTATCTGCCTCCTAATTTTGTTGAGTTATCTTAACTGTGAAATACAATTTGATTCCTCTCATTGATTTTTATATTATCAAAATCTAGAGGTCCTTTCAAACAATTGTAGTGGAATGGGTTGAACAAGAAATTAAACAGTTCATAGCTAGTGACCCTCATGTGCTAATACTTAACAAAATGAAGTACTTAAATAGAAAGGCACACATGGTGGCAATTATACTAGTAAAAACTGTTTATCAAAGACAAGGCCATGACATTGAACTTAGTCAATTTGTCAAGTGGACCACATATGCAGTTGTGAACAAAATTCAAGTAAATTGGTATAAAGTATTTGTCTCCAAGTTGAGAACAGTAAAGAAGAAATTATTTTATGGAGATCTGATTCTACGAAATTATTAGTACTGATGGTGGAAGGAATAGACTTCACGAAATGAATATCTAAAAGGATAAGATCTAGAACCATTTCTATGGAGTATAGAAATTATAATGTTGTTGCTACTGATAGTGCTGGACCTTCTAGAGACTTTACAGGAGTTGTAGAATAGATTAATCAATTAGAGCAACAATTAGAAAAGCTCCAAAAGAAAGTAGATAAATTAAGGAATAGAGATAAATTGTCTTATTCATCTACTTGTACTAAAAATGTTTGATTGAATGTAATGTAAAAAATAGATATACATATATATGAATGTTTGAACATCAAGATGTTTCTAAATTCGTATGTTTGTGAATGAATGTTTTAATTTAGAACTATATTAAAGATGAATTTTGTATATTTATTTGTTTAAAGCTTTGCAGGACATGTTTTTTAAAAAAAATTTATGAATGATGTAGTTAAATGCATGATGATTTAATAATGTCTAAATATATCTACATACTGAAAAGTAAAATTTAATTTCTACATAATAGGAAATGAACTATAAGTTAAATATGCATGTAATGTTTGGATTTAACTAAGTTTAAATTGGAACACTACATTAATGTAATGTATTTAACTTTATTTAAGTTGATAGTATGTAGGAAAAAAACTATATAGAAGTTAAGATGAGACGTAAGTTTTTTAGGAAAATTTCCAAAGTGTTAACTCAATGAAGTTAGTTTATGGAGTTAACCTTAACTCCACAAAGTCAGTGGTAAAATATAAGGTCACTTCATTGAGTTGTTTATAACTCAATGAAGTTAGTCCATGGAGTTAGCAAATAGAAGATAAAGCTAGTCTGTTGAGTTAGCTATAACTCAACGAGGTTAGTTCATTAAATTAGGAATAGTAACTAAGGTCACTTCATTGAGTTATCTGTAACTCAACGAAGTTAATCTATGAAGTTAGCTTAACAGTTATTCTTTCTCCATGAACAAGACTTCATAGGTTTAGTGGTTACTGAAATTTAAAAATGAGAAGTGGAACACGTATCCATAAAAATAGGAACTATATCACACATTATAAGACACATTCTTGTAACGAGATTCATTTGCCTTATGGACATGCATTATAAATATAGAATAGAATGTTATTTACTAGTTACCAGCAATTGAGAAGAGGAAAGAGAATTTGTTGGGGAATTGGAAGGAGAAGCAGTTGATTCAACTTCATCTGTCAACAACTATTTATTGAGAACAAGGCTTCAAACTAGTATGTAATTAATCTTCTATATTTTACTTTATGTTAAAAGTTTATGAGCACATGGACTAGTTCTCCTAACACTAAACGATTAGTAAGAACACCTACACAGGATTATTCAACATAGAAGCATACTGAAATATTTTTTGAATTAGACTTTAACGAAATCCTTAGGGGTGTAGCTAACCTTTCTTTAAAGGAGAATGAAGATATGGTTGCTCTAGTAGAAAAACCATTAGGGAAAATTCTATATCCTGAATTAGTTGATGAACCTTTATGTATTTGATTGCCAAACTTTGAGGGAGATAGGTTTGAACTGAAATCTAATTATATTAGTTAATTACCACACTTTCATGGATTAGAAAGAGAACATGCCTATTATTTCCTTAAAGAAATTAAGGAAGTTTATCAAATGATGAAAATGCTGAACAAGAGTATTGCTGCTATTAAACTTAGATATATTCCTTTTGCTTTAAAAGACATAGCTAAGAGATGGTTATATACTTTGTCGCCTAATTCAATTTCTACATAGACTGAATTTTGCTCTATTTTTCTAGAAAAATATTATCCAACACATCAAACAATTTAAAAGAAAAAGGAAATATTAATGTGTAGCCAAAAACAAGGAGAATCATTTTGGAAATATTTTGAATGATTTAAAGATTTACTAACTCAATGTCCATATCATGCAATAAGTAAAACATAATTAATAGGTATAATTTATGAAGGCATAGATGTTTCAACTAAATCTTTATTAGAATCTACTTGTCAAAATGGACTTTTAAAACTATGTAGTGAAGAAGCATGGGCATACTTAGAAAATTTACAAAAAGAACTACTCAATGAGAAAACTCCACTGAAGCTATTACAAATAAAAGAGTTAAGGGAAATGCATGAAATAGATTCAAGTACTATGCTTGAGTTAACGAAGAAAATAGAGGAGTTATCATTAAATCAAAAACTAACAGAAAAGAATGCAAATATTAATGACTTAGATTTATTTATGCTAGAAACCAGAAAGATAACTTTGAAAATTCTTAAAACCCTAATTGGAGAAATCACCCAAATTTATCTTGGAGAAATAACAATTTCCAAGGAGGAGAAAAAATAAATGACAAAAATATAAATTATGAAGCATTAATTGAACAAGGATCTAGAATAGAGAAATTAGAAAAGATAATTCAACAATTAAATAATCATCTAGATCATGTATTTGGAAGTGCTGCTAATCAAAATATGAATAGAAATATATACCCTAGACAGAAGGAATTAATAGAAGTTAGACCTACTAGAGAACTGCCAATGTAAGTAATGTCTAACCTTGTAAACAGAATTGTTAATGAAATTGATACCTCCTATGAGAGGGAAGCTGAATGAAGTAGCACAATTGTTAGCAACTATGTATAATATAGTAAGTAGAAAAATATAAAAAGAAAAAAATGAAAGTTTAATTGTAGTTAGTAGTAACGTAGAGTTATTATTTAACTCAATGAACTTAGTCCATTAAGTTATGACTTAACTCCACGAAGGTATATAAGTAGCTATGTTAATTTTATCTCTATTTAAATTTTATTTATGTTATACAGAATCACAACAAATGGAATTGATAAAATTACCACTGGATGCACTAAGGGAAGTATTGAGTAACTTATCAGCTAAAGATTTGTGTCAAGACAAATTAAAGAATGTGTCAAAGAAAAGTATTTTCATGGACTATAAGCTGCAAAGACGACTAATATTAGAGATGGATTTTTATAGAAATCATTTAATTGTAGTTCAATCAGTTATAAATATCTGAACATAGAAAAAACTACTAGAATTCCACCCAATACATTAGAAGGAATAGATCATATTACGGGGATATATGAAGGATTGATTATTTACGAAACCAAACCAAGGTATGCTATTCTGTTACCCGATATTTTGATTAGAAATCCTATTACTAGAGAAGAATGGAATATAGGAAGACCTAATAGATTTGAAGTGCCAACTGAAAATTGTGAGTCAGCTTTAACATTTTCTGATAAAAATTCGATCATTCCTAAAAATTGTATTAATGGAGACCAACTGGAAATTGGGATGAGGGTCTATGTTTAAGTGTGTATAATTTTCTGAATAGATCTTGGAATGAAAATATTGTGATATATCTAGGAGAGAAAGCATTAGTTAATAATATACATGTCATACTTGATGGATATATATATCTAATCACGAATATATCAGTTGCATTTAGATCTGATTTATACATAGTGAGCATAAATAGTTATGATGATAACTTTATAGAAATATTACTTATACCTAATGATATAGCTGAACCACTATCTACAGAATATGATAAAATTCAATTAAGAGTGTGGTATAATAATATGATGATCCTACTTTATGTCTAGTAAGATGGTGGGATGAATTGATGAAATTTCAAATATGGATTATGAAAGACCTAAATGAATGGAAGTGGGAAAAGGAATATATTGAAATATATGTTGTAGGATCGTTGTATCACAAGAGGGGGGTGAATTGTGTCTTTAGTAATTAAAATTACTAGCGGATAAGACAAGAGCACAAAACACTCATAAATAAAATTCTATTCTTTATAAACTTTAAAGACATAATTTACAATATCTTTTTAGCTCAATTCTCTTCTTGACAGTTTTGATACAGTAATGTCTAATATACAATTCAAATAGGAAAATGAAGTCCTTATTCAAAACTAATTTCGAATTGTATAAAACCTGATCTTTAGGCATGTAGCTCCTTTCCTTCTTTTTGCTCAACTTCTATATCTCTTCTTCTCCAGTTGTCGAATTTCTAGACTTCTTACATTTGCAGCTCATTTTCTGAAATTGCTTGGAATTTCAAACTTCTTTTTATGTTGGAGAATTTTTCTAGATATGAATATTCAAACTTAACTATTCAGTTAGGGATCTGGATTGAATATTCAGACTTGGTTTTTGAGATTGGGATCCTTTTTTGTATTGTAGTTCGTACTCTCTATTTGTAGTCGAACTATGTCTTCATGTTCAACATGTTCATCCACTTAATCCACAATCCATAATCCACGTACTAATTTTTTCTTTAATCCTGTATTATTTTGAAAGGTTAGATCAGACAACTGGTCCCCAACAACGATGCCAGAAAACTTCTCTATTGGGTTCGTTAACTTCTATTTTTACTTGTTTAATTTGTCTTTAGGCTTATATCAATAATTACTTTTAGAAGTAAACTAACAACCTTTCACACAAATTAGATATTAATTCCAATTTGTATTTTAACTGCAAGTGCACAGTGTATATTGTATTTGTGTGCAAGTACAGGTCGATCCCACAGAGATTGAGTAAGAATTGTGTATTGTTCTGGTTTTAATAATGGAATTTATGTGTTCAGTAAGCACTCCATTGAGTTACAATTAACACAACAGACCAAGTTCGTGGAGTTATGGCTAACTCAATGGACTAACCTCGTGGACTTAAGTTAACTCCACAAGCCTATCTTTCCAGTTAAATACTACTATTTACAAAGGAATTCGGCCAACCATTGGGTAGTTCCACATATTGTAAATAACATCAATTAAGCTCTTTAATGCTAGTTAATATTAGATTTATCATTAAGCAACACTAACATTCAAATATTTCAAATAGTAACCATTAAAATCTTTAAGTATCTGGAACGAATCAATTTCAGTAAACTGTAAAACTATTTTCTATTTTCTGAATTAAACAAACATAAAACATTCAAAATACTAACAATGATAACATTACTCATGATACAAAACAAACAATACAACACTTAAATACTAAATATAAACACAGATAAGTTGTTGTTTTTGGTATTTTTGTTTTGATATGTTCATGAAGATGGGCGAAAGGTGAAATGTAAAAATCTCTATTGACAGTAAAAACTTCTGTCACTACATGCGACACGATTACACCACTAAAAACTTAATCACTTACAATCCTACCTCCTCTCCCTATAGAATCGCAAGTCCAAAATTGCAAGATGATCTCCTCTTCCGCATACTAGCATCAACCTGAAACCAAGGCTATAAGCTTTACGATCTCTTGAGATATGAGTAGATGCTTAGTGAAAATGGCTTCCCTTCCCGCTACACGATCACTCCTTACAGTGGTTGTTAGGCACCATGTTTGGCTCAGAATCAACTTGACATCAGGAAAGTATCATCACAGACCTCTGATGGTTGGTGATTATGGTGATGTTGGTGATTTTTGGTGATGGTGTGGAGCTTCAATGAACTTCCGATGCTGCCTGCAATTAGCGCGGTCCTCCACCTCTGCACACACTACCAACCACACTTTCTTCGTTTTTCTCCTCTTCTTTTATATTTCTTCCATAGTAACTGCTTCTGCTTAGATGATCGGTTAGATTTCCTTCATTCATATCAACGATGGTGATTTCTTATTCCTTCCACGAGTGAATTCCTACATGATACGTGCAATCGTGGTTTTCCTTCAAATGTCCTGTTTCTGTAATCGCTACAGTGGCATATTAGAAAATAAATGGTCCATGGAGTTACAGATAACTCAACGGACTTACTTCATTGATTTAACTATAAAACATGTGCAATAAAGAAATAAGCTGCTAACATAACGCGTTACCTTAGTGTGTATTCATGTAACTTAACGCGTACATTTATGCTAACTTAACGAGTTAAACATGTGCATCTCACGTGATATATTAAAGCATTTAAATTCAACACGTGCATAATTCTAACTTAACAAGTTTAGATATTTTAGACACTGACGAACCTAACTATCTGATGCCTAGATGCATTTTGGATAGTTAACAGATAACTTACCGAAATTCCACTTAAGTCATGCATTAAAGTTTCAACACGTGTACTCTAGGAAATAATAAAATACTCTTCTATTGTTAAAAACATAACTATCCGGTACATGCAATATAATTCTCTGAAATAACAGAAAATTTGGATACTTAAGAATTTCACAGCCTGCAATTCATCGATAGTTCAGAAATGTACTAAATTAATATTAATTCCCTGAAATTATGCAGATTCCTTCACTAAAGCATATAAGAGTGCAATTATAACATAATGGCTTAATTCTTATATGATAAGCTAAATATTATGCAATTAACCATCATTTAACCCTTAATATTATGCATTTTTTCATTCTAAACACTTCCCTCATACTTAAATTTTGCTAGTCCCTTAGCAAACTAAGATTTAACCAGTTGGTCTTTCTAAAGTGCTAAAATTAATTCTTCACTTTGTTCTTCTTCAGAATACATAATTTAGATTGCTATATAGATATTTTGTATTTTTCAGTAATATGTTTTAACATTGTTTTCTCCTCTTCAACCTGCAAATATGTTTAAAGCATATGTAAATTACATACAAAATACATTAGCATCACATAGGTGTTAATTATATTATCATTTTTTCTTCTTTTCAGCATCTGTCATCCTAAATTTTCCAATATGATTTCTAGAATAAATTTCAACTACATACGAATCAAAACACAATCCAATTTAATATGATTAAAACAAGTAGAATAAAGAATTGTATCTCAAATAAACAACTTCAAAAGTCTATTCTAGATTCATACTTCAGCAATCTTAGATAATAGAAAATATACTCGATTCAAAAGATATCTGTATTTCAAAAAACACTTTTATCTTTTCAAAATAGTATATGCATATTTGTACTTTAAAAGTTAATTTGAAATGCTTGAATCATACAAGAGCTTTCTAGTGTACCCATGAATCGAGCTTTTAGTCAACAATCCCAGATATGATCAAGATCTTAGGTTGCTAGATTTAAGGAGTCTTTTTCAAGTCAACAATCCTTACATACCTATCTGCTCAAGTACAAAAGGCTCGTGATCAAACAAGTCAATAAACTCTCGAAGTTTTTCTTTTTTTTTCTTCTTTTTTTTCTTTTCAACATAGTATATATATGTATTTCATTAATACAAATGCAATAAAACACAAATCTCATATAGTCCTACTTCTATTATTTATTGAAAATATGAATCCATATCAATAAGCTCATACTTTTTCTGTAGTTTAATAAGATCTACACATAAATCATTCTACAAGTTTAACCAATCAAATTAAATGTATCCTTGATCATAGGTATTTCATTTAATCCAAAAATCAACATTTCAGCTCTTTCAGGATTTTAGATAATTTACTGAGTCAAAGTAAATGTATCTTTCATCATATGTGTTTCATTTAATCTAGAATTCACATCTCACCTCCTTGAGGACTTCAGATAATTTTCTGATTAAGCATTAAATATTCTAATTTCATTTTAAAATCGTGAAACTATTAAACTCATGAAATTCAGAAAAATCAAAAGATACTATATCTAGATTTACATAAATAATAAATTCTATAGCATCTTCTATAGCCTTCTAAATATAACATTCAAGCTGTTTATAAAAATTTTACAGTCTCAATTATCGGATAGTTATAGCAAGTTCATAAAAATTTTCAATTTCCTCAAAACTTTGCAGTACCATTTTAATTCCTTTAATTAACAAACTTACATGGCTGTTACTTTAATTACCTCCCCCCCATACCTACATTTTGCATTGTCCTCAATGTAAAAGATTTGACAATAAGTACAGTAATTGTAGCAGGCATGAATAAAGTTTTGTTTGATTTAAAATTTAGGATAAGTAATTGTCCTCAGGAATTATAGAATTTTTATCAGAAAATATTAAAGCTGACCCACAATTTTCAGTTGGTGCTTCAAATATATTAGGTCTTCCTATATTACATTCTTCTCCTGTTATAGGATTTCTTATCAAAATATCAGGTAATGATAAACTTGCATACCTTGGTCTCGTCTTGTATATGATTAATCCTTCATCTATCCCCATAATATGACTCATTCCTTCTAATGCATTAGGTGGAATTCCAATAGTTTCTTCCATAGCCAGATATTCATGGGTATTTGAACTACGATTAAATGACCTCCATATGAATCCATCTCAAATCTTAGTCATTTTTGCAGCTTGTAGTCCCTGAAAATATTTTTCTTCAATACAGTCTTTAATTTCCTTTGATACACAACACAGCCTGCACAGATCTTTAGCTGACAAGTTACTTAGTATTTCCCTTAGTGCATCCAATGGTAATTGCATTAATTCCATTTGTCGATTCAGTAAAATAAAAAACAAAAATTTAGCAAAGACAAATATTAACATAACTACTGCACACCCTCGTGGAGTTAAGACATAACTCAACGGACTAAGTTCGTTGAGTTAAAAATTAACTCTACGATACTATTAACTTAAAATAAAACATATATACATACAGATAGTTGCTTCAGATATGCTGCTTCATTCAGTTGCCCTCCCAGAAGAGGTATCAATTTCATTAACCTTTCTATTAACAAGATTAGGTATAACTTGAATTGGCAATCCTCCAGTACGTCTAACTTCCATTGGTTCCTTCTCTCTAAGTGATATATTTCTATTCTGATTTTGATTTGCAGCATTTCCATATATAAATTCTAGACGATTGTTTACTTGTTGGATTATCTTTTCTAATTTCTCTATTCTAGCTCCTGGTTCAATTAATACTTCATAACTTATGTTCTTCTCATTTATATTTTCTCCTCTCTGGAAATTGTTGTTTCTCCAAGATAAATTTGGGTGATTTCTCCAATTAGGATTATAAGAATTTCCCAAGTTATCTCTTTGGTTTCTAGCATAAATAATATCTAAGTCATTTATGTTTGTATTCTTTTCTGTTAGCTTTTGATTTAATGATAACTCTTCTATTTTCTTTGTTAATTCATTTAATTTCACCTCAAGCATAGTATTGGAATCTATTTCATGCATTCCTCTTGGCAATAATTTTTTATCTGCAATAGCTTCAACCGAATTTTCCCACTATGTAGTTCTTTTTGCAAAATTTTCTAAATATGCCCATGCTTCTTCACTACATAATTTTAAAAATCCATTTTGACAAGTAGATTCTAATAAAGATTTCATTGAAACATCTATGCCTTCATAAATTATGCCTATTAATTGTGTTTTACTCATTGCATGATGTGGACATTGAGTCAATAAATCTTTAAATCTTTCAAAATATTTCTAGAATGATTCACCCTATTTTTGGCTACACATTAATATTTCTTTCTTCTTTTTAATCGTTTGATGTGTTGGATAGTATTTTTCCAGAAAAATAGAGCAAAATTCAGTCCATGTAGAAATTGAATTAGGCGATAGAGTATATAACCATCTCTTAGCTGTATCTTTTAAAGCAAAAGGGATATATCTAAGTTTAATAGCATCTATACTCATGTTCGGCATTCTCATCATTTGACAAACTTCGTTAAATTCTCTAAGCAAATAATAGGCATCCTCTCTTTCTAATCCATGAAAATGTGGCAATTGACTAATATAATTAGATTTCAGTTCAAACCTATCTCACTCAAAGTTTGGCAATTGAATACATGAAGGTTCATCAATTAATTTAGGATACAGAATCTCTCCTAATGGTTTTTCTACTGGAGCAGCCATCTCTACGTTCTCTTTTAAAGAAAGGTTAGCTACACCCCAAAGAATTTCGTTGAAGTTTAGTTCAGAAAATTTTTCAGTACTCCTCTACAATGAAAATTCTTGGCTAGGTGTTCTTACTAATCGTTTAGTGCTTAGAGAATGAGTCCATGTGCTCATAAACAAATAACAGAACATTAATTACATACCAGTCTGAAGCTTTCCATTCTATAAAAATTTGTTGTCGAATGAAGGTTGAATCAGCTGCTTCTCCTTCCAGTTCCTCCAACGCTTTCTCCTTTCTCTTAAAAGTGCTGGTAACTCGTAAATAACATTCTGTTTCATATATATACTGCGCATCCATAAAGTGAATAAATCTCGTTGCAAGAACATGGCTTGCAACGTGCATCGTGGTTCCTGTTTTTATGGGTACATGTACCACTACTAATTTCAAATTTTGGTAACCGCTAAACCGACAAAGTTTCATTTGTGGTTAAAAGAATAACCGTTCTGCTTAATCCACGAACTAACCTCGTTGAGTTGAGATTACTCAACAGAACACAGTCAGTTACTGTTGCTAACTCCACGGACTAACTTCGTTGAGTTACAGATAACTCAACGGAGTGACCTTATATTATATTACTAACCTCGTGGAGTTAGGGTTAACTCAACGAACTTACTTCGTTGAGTTAACACTTGGCAACATCTAAGTTTCACTCTCGTAAGTTTTCTATTCTGTTTTTTTTTTTTTTTACCGGATTAACCGATACTATGCTTCGGTCAGACCTAAATATATATTTTTTTTTTCTTTCGGTTGGATCAATACTATGTTTCGGTAAAACCAATATTCTTTTTTTTCTGAAAATTAATATACAAAATTTTTTTTTCCGGTTTAACCGATACTACGCTTTAGTCAGACCTAAATAAATTTTTAATTTTCCGGTTTAACCGATGCTACGCTTCGTTAGACCTAAATATTTTTTATTTTTTTATTTTTTTACTTTTCTTTCGGTTGGACTGATACTATGTTTCGGTCAAACAAATATTTTTTTTTCTGAAAATTAATATACAATTTTTTTTTAATGTTCTAGTCATACCAATGGATCTAGTCGGTTGAACCGCAACTATTTTTATGTTTTATATATATTTTTAATATATATATATTTTTTTAATATAAAACATAAAAACTGATTTCTTACTAATTAAAGCTCGAGTAGTCCTCTACTCTAACTTCTTCTATAATTCCAAAGGAGTTTTTTGGTGTTTTCAGAATAGGTTTAAGTCTTTCTCCATTTACTTTAAATATATTCTGATTTTTAGGATTTTCAATTTCAATAGCTCCATAAGGATAAACATTTTGAACTATGTAAGGTCCTGCCCATCTAGATCTTAATTTTCCTAGATGGTTATAGAGTCTAGCCATATAAAGATATACTTCTTGTCCTATTTCAAAGCTTTTAGGAATAATTTTTCTATCATGCTAGAATTTAATTTTCTCTTTTTCTCTTACAGTCTTCGAATAAGCTTCATTTCTAAATTCCTCTAATTCAATTACTTGCATTTTCCTATTTTCAGCAGCTTGATTTAAATTAGTGTTCAGAGTTTTTAATGCCCAATAAGCTTTATGTTCTATTTCAGCAGGTAAATGACAACTTTTTCCATATACTAGCCTAAAAGGTGACATACCTAAGCTCGTTTTATAAGCAGTTCTATAAGTCCAAAGTGCATCTATCAATCTATTAGCCCAATCTGTTCTAGTAGGATTTACTACTTTTTCCAAGATTAATTTAATTTGTTTGTTTGCACTTTCTACTTGTCCACCTGTTTGTGGATGATATGATGTTGCAATTTTGTGGTTTACTCCATATTTCTTCATTAAGGCTTCAAAACTTCTATTACAGAAATGAGTTCCTCTATCACTGATGATAGCTTTAGGTATTCCAAATCTGGCAAATATATTTGTTCTTATAAATTGTATTACCACTTTGTTATCATTGGTTTTTGTAGGAATTGTTTGTTGTATATTTTGCAAGTTGTGTAGGTTTATAACATTATAATTTTCATTGTCCTGTTGCAAAACTTGTATTTTCATTGCATTCAATTTTTGATTAATTCTCTTTATGGCTTTTTCAGTTTCGTAAATTATATCATGTTTAGGTTCTGAATATACCTCCTTATAGTTTAACCGGTTGACTTCTTGTTGTTGACACACAAAGTATTCCAGTTTGTCCAGATTTTGCTCTGTACTATGCTCCAGTCTGTCATAGCTATCCTAAACTTCAGTGTCTCTCATCATATTACACATTCTATACTGACCATCAGTTGGGTAAACTATAGGATTCTCATACTTGGCTCTATTATATTGAGGATAATTCATTTGTTGTTCATGGGATCTAACAATTTGTAAATGTCTCAATTTCAAACAATCAGAAATGTCATGTCCTTCAGAATTGCAGAATTCACATATACTAATTAAAGGTTTCAGAAATCTTTGAGCATAAGCATATGCCATATTCTCAATTACAAAAGAAAACACACAACTCTGGCTATTAAAACGAAACAGCTCTAATAGTTACTTATATCTATTCAATTCAATTCAATTCCCCGTCAACGGCGCCATAAAACTTGTTTGGGTTTTCCCAGCACTACACTAGAAAAACATGGATTTGTTACTTCTATTTTTACTTAGTTAATTTATCTTTATGCCTATTCTTTTTTTAGAAGTAAACAAACAACCTTTAATACAATTTAGATATTAATTCCAATTTGTACTTTAACTGCAAGTGCACAGTGTCTATTGTATCAGTGTGCAAGTACAGGTCGATCCCATAGGGAATTGCTAACGAATTTAAGAAATGTTTGATTGTGAACAATTCAAATTTATATTCAATAAGCACTATGTTGAATTACAGTTAACTCAACGGACTATCCTCGTGGACTTAAGTTAACTCCACGAGCCTATCTCTTCTTTATAATACTGCTATTTACAGAGGAATTCAGCCAACCATTGGGCGATTCTACAGATTGTAAATAACATCCATTAAGCTTTTTAATGCTAGTTAACATTGGATTTATCATTAAGCAATACTAACATTCAGATGATTCAAACAGCCACCATTAAAATCTTTAAGTTTTTTGTACAAACCAATTTAAGTAAATTGTAAAATTAAAACTAACATAAAACAATCATAAAACTGATACAGATAACATTAATCACGATACAACACAAATAATACAACACTCAAATACAACATACAAACAAAGATAAATTGTTTTTGGTATTTTTGTTTTTGATGAAATGGGCGAAAGGTGAAATGTAAAGTAATCTCACTTGATAGTAAATACTTCTGACACTACTTGCAACGCGATTACACCACTAAAAGTTAAACCACTTACAATTCTGTCTCCTCTCCCTATAGAATCGCGAGTCCAGAATTGCAAGATGATCTCTTCTTCATCATACAGGCACCAACCTGAAGCCAAGGCTAAAAGTTTTACGATCTCCTGAAATATGAGTCGACGCTTGGTGAAAATGTCTTCCCTTCCCGCGACGCGATCACTCCTCACAGTGGTTGTCAAGCACTGTGTTTGGCTCGGAATCGACCCGACATCAGGCAAGTATCCTCATAGACTTCCGATGATTGGTGATTATGGTGGTGATACGATGGTTGGTGTGATACTTCGGAGAATCGCCGATACTGTCTACAGAAAGCTCGGTGCTCCTCCTCGGTATACACTGGCCGTCCATCGATCACACACACTTCTTCTTTTTTCTTCTTTTCTTTTATATCTCTTCCGTAGTAACTGCTTCTGCTTGAATGGTCGATTGGATTTCCCTCCTTCAGATCAACGGCGATGATTTCTTTCTCCCTATGCGATTGAATTCCTACATGATACGTGTAAACGTGGTTTTTCCTTCCAACTGTCTGTTCCTGCAACTGCTATAGTGGAATTTTAGAAAATATATAGTCCATGGAGTTACAGATAACTCAACGGACTTTCTTCATTGATTTAACTATAAAACAGGTGCAAAAAATAACAACTTAAGTTTATAACGCTAACCAAACGCGTTACCTTAATGTTGAATATAGCAACTCAACGCGTACAGTTATGCTAACTTAACGAGTTATAACTTAACGAGTTATAACTTAAGTAAATCTACCAGATCTCGACACATGTCAGCAGCAGTTTAAACATAAAATAACATTTCGGAGAGTTACAAGTATAACTATCTGATGCTCAGATGCATTTTCGGATACTTAAGAATTTCACAACCTGCAATTTACCGACAGTTCATAAATGTACTAAATTAACATTAATTCCCCAAAATTAAGCAGATTCTTCAATTAAAGCATATAACAGTGCAATTATAACATAATGGCTTAATTCTCATATGATAAGCTAAATATTATGCAATTAACCATCATTTAACCGTTAATAATATGCACTTTTTCATTCTAAACACTCAACGAACTAAATTCATTGAGTTAATGAATAACTCCACGAATTGAGTTTAAATGTAAATTCAGGATAAGTAATCAATTGCATACCT
Source organism: Cymodocea nodosa (assembly GCA_036874045.1). Taxonomy (NCBI): domain Eukaryota; kingdom Viridiplantae; phylum Streptophyta; class Magnoliopsida; order Alismatales; family Cymodoceaceae; genus Cymodocea; species Cymodocea nodosa. The sequence goes on along the minus strand of JAZBRI010000003.1, from coordinate 15,490,378 downwards.
TGTCCTTTTGTATCTCCTTCATATCTTCCAATTTTTGATTCTGAAAAACTTTTCATTCACAAATAAAAGTAGAATATATAACAAAATAACAAAACATAAATTGTTAAATCAGTGTGTTGTGTGGAACCCAGACTCCTATGCCATTGGTGGCTCACAAGCAAACTAGTTGGTTTCCCAAAACAAATACCAACAAACTAGATTGATATTTTATTTTTTTTCTTATAGAATAAAACTAAAACTAAAGTTTTTTCTTTTCTTTTTCTTTTTCTTCTAAAAATAAATGCAAAATACACACAACATTAAAAACACAGAATTATAATTTAAGAACATGATTGAAAAGTAGTAACAAATGGAATAAACATGTCAGTCCATGCAAACTTTTTAGGCATAATTTTTCTTGCTATCAATTCTATTTATTGGAGTCTATTTTCCTCTTTAGCTTGTAAACTTGCAGTATGTTATCAATACTAAATATAAGTGTATTACCATTAATGAAATGAAATGCAGAAAGGGATCCTCTTCTGTTCCAAGATAATGTAGCTATTTCTATTTCTACATCTATTTCCATATATTCTTCTTCCCACTTCCATTCATTTTGGTCTTTCATAATCCATATTTGAAATTTCCTCAATTCATCCCACCATCTTATCAAACATAAGGTAGGATCATCATATTCATTATACCACATTCCTAATTGAATTTTATCATATTTTGTAGATGGTGGTTTAGCTATATCACTCGGTATAGGTAATATTTCTATAAAATCATCATCATAACTATCTATGCTTACTATGTATAAATCAGATCTAAATACAACTGATATATCTGTGACTAGATATATATATCCATCAAGTATGACATGCATGCTGTTAATTAATACTTTCTATCCTAGATATATCATAGTATTTTCAGTCCAAGATCTATTCAGAAAATTATACACACTTAAGCATAAATCTTCATCCTAATTTCCAGTTGGTCTCTAATAATATAATTTTTCAAGAATAGTCGAATTTTTATCAGAAAATATTAAAGCTGACCTACAATTTTCAGTTGGTACTTCAAATCTATTAGGCCTTCTTATATTCCATTCTTCTCTTGTGATAGGATTTCTAATTAAAATGTTTGGTAACAGAATTGCATACCTTGGTTTGGTTTTGTTAATAATTAATCCTTCATCCATCCCCATAATATGATCTATTCCTTCTAATGTATTGGGTGGAATTCCAGCAGTTTCTTTCATATTCAGATATTCATAGTAGATTGAACTATGATTAAATGACTTCCATAAAAATCAATCTCTAATCTTAGTCATTTTTGCAGCTTGTAGTCTATGAAAATATTTTTCTCTAACACAGTCTTTGATTTCCTTTGATACACAACACAATCTGCATAGATCTTTACCTGACAGGTTACTCAATACTTCCCTTAGTGCATCTAGTGGTAATTTCAACAATTCCATATGTTGTGATTCTATATAACATAAACAAAAATTTAACAAAGACAAAATTAACATAGCTACTTGCACACCCTTGTGGAGTTAGGTCATAACTCAACGAACTAAGTTCGTTGAGTTATGTAATAACTCTATGATATTACTAACTATACTTACACTTACATTTTTTTCTCTTTATATTTTTTTCTATTTACTATAATGTACATAGTTACTTTAGTTATACTACTTCATTCAGCTTCCCTCCCATAGGAGGTATCAATTTCATTAACAGTTCTGTTGACAATGTTAGGTACTACTTGCATTGGAAATCCTCCTATAGGTCTAACTTCTATTGATTCCTTCTATTTAGGGGGTATATTTCTATTTATATTTTGATTTTGAATTGCAGCATTACCAAATACAAGATCTAAACGATTATTTAATTGTTGGATTATCTTTTCTAATTTCTCTATTCTAGATCCATGTTCAATTAAAGCTTCATAACTTATATTTTTGTCATTTATATTTTCTCCTCCCTGGAAATTGTTATTTCTCCAAGATAAATTTGGGTGATTTCTCCAATTAGGGTTATAAGAATTTCCAAAGTTATCTTTCTGGTTTCTAGCATAAATAATATCTAAATCATTAACATTTGCATTCTTTTCTGCTAGCTTTTGATTTAATGATAACTCTTCTATTTTCTTTGTTAATTCAGTTAATTTAACTTCAAGCATAGTGCTTGAATCTATTTCATGCATTCCCCTTGGCAATATTCTTTTATTTGTAATAGCTTTAGTCGAGTTTTCCCCCTATGCAGTTCTTTTTGCAAAGTTTTCTAAATATGCCCATGCTTCTTCACTACACAATTTTAAAAATCCATTCTGACAAGTAGATTCTAATAAAGATTTCGTTGAAACATCTATGCCTTCATAAATTATATCTATTAATTGTGTTTTACTCATTGCATGATGTGGACATTGAGTTAGTAAATCTTTAAATCTTTCAAAATATTTCTAGAATGATTCTCCTTGTTTTTGGCTACACATTAATATTTCCTTTTTCTTTTTAATCGTTTGATGTGTTTGATAATATTTTTCCAGAAAAATAGAGCAAAATTCAATCTATGTAGAAATTGAATTAGGCGATAGAGTATATAACCATCTCTTAGTTGTGTCTTTTAAAGCAAAAGAGATATATCTAAGTTTAATAGCATCTATACTCATGTTCGGCATTTTCATCATTTGACAAACTTTGTTAAATTCTCTAAGGAAATAATAGGCATCCTCTCTTTCTAATCCATGAAAGTGTGGCAATTGACTAATATAATTAGATTTCAATTCAAACCTATCTCCCTCAAAGTTTGGCAATCGAATACATGAAGGTTCATCAACTAATTCAGGATACAAAATTTCCCCTAATGGTTTTTCTACTAGAGCAGCCATATCTTCGTTCTCTTTTAAAGAAAGGTTAACTATACCCCTAAGGCTTCCGTTAAAGTCCAATTCAAAAAATATTTCAGTACATCTCTATGTTGAATAATCCTGTGTAGGTGTTCTTACTAATCGTTTAGTGCTAGGAGAACTAATTCATGTGCTCCTAAACTCTTAACATAAAGTAAAATAGTAGAAGATTAATTACATACCAGGTTGAAGCATTATATTCAGTAAATAGTTATTGACAGATGAAGTTGAATCAGTTGCTTCTCCTTCTAGTTCCCCAACGAATTTCCTTTTCTTCCACAAGTGCTGGTAACTCGTAAATAACATTCTGTTCTATATTTATAATGCACGTCTAGAAAGCAAATGAATCTCATTGCAAGAACGTGTCTTGTAACGTGCAGTGTGGTTCCTATTTCTATGGGTACATGTTCCACTTCTAATTTAAAATTTCAATAACTGCTAAACCCACGAAGTTTCGTTCTTGGCTAAAAGAATAACCGTTTAGCTTAATCCATGAACTAACCTCGTTGTGTTACAGTTAACTCAATGGACTTGCTTCGGTTACTGTTGCTAACTCCTTGGACTAACTTCGTTGAGTTATAGATAACTCAATAGAGTAACCTTATATTATATTATTGACCTCGTGGAGTTAAGGTTAACTCAACGAACTTACTTCGTTGAGTTAACACTTAGCAAATTTCTAAAACTTACTCCTCGTATTAACTTCTATATTTTTTTCTCTCTTACATTTTGTCAACTTAAATAAAGTTAAATACATGTCATTACTGTAGTGTTGTAATTAAACTCATTTAAATCTAATCATGATATGTATATTTAACCTGTAGTTCATTTCATGTTATGTAAAATTTACATTTTACTTTGCAGCATGCAGATATTTTCAAGCATTAACCAGTTATCTTGCATTTAATCCTATCATTCATAAAATTTATAAATCTTTTAAACAGTTTTTCACATTGTTCAAACAGTTATATAATATTCAAGATAGTTCATCCATTACATCATTCTCCAATACTAATGCAAAAACATCTAAAAAATATGCATTCATTTATATGAATAATTTACATTACAATCAATCAGATATTTTTCATACAATATAAGTATAAGTAGACGAACAATACAATTTAATCTTTTCTCCTAAGTTCATCTACTTCCTTCTAGAGCTTTTCTAATTAGTGCTCTAATTGATTTATCCTCTCTATAGCTCCTATAATGCCTCCAAAAGGTTCAACAATCTCAGCAGCATCATAATTGTAGTTTCTGTATTCCTTCACTGAAATGGCTCTTGATTTTATCCTTTTAGATGTCCATTTCATGAAATCAATACAGTCCACCATCAGTAGTGGAATCAAATCTCCATAAAATAGTTTCTTCTTTACTGTTCTCAATTTGGAGATAAAAACTACAAACCAATTAATTTGAATTCTATTCACAACTACATACATGGCCCATTTGACAAATTAACTCAGTTCTATATCATGGCCTTGTCGTTGGTAGACATTCTTAATCAAAATGTTAGCTATCATGTGTGCTTTACCATTTAAGTGCTTCAATCTATTTAATAATGGCACACCAGAATTGATAGCTAAACAATCCTTTATTATTTGTTCTGTCCACTCGACTGTAGTTGTGCTTTCCAGAATTTCTATTCCTTCATTCTTTAGTCCTAAAATGTTGTGGAGAAGCTCTAGTGTTTTCTATACATCAACTTGCTCCACGTTGGAAATTAATCCACTTTCTCCTTCTCTTAAATTTGCATAAAATTAGGGCACTAGATTCTCATATACTGCATGCCCTCTTTGTTGAGAAATAAACTACAGTAGACCTTGGAACTCAAATAAATCATTAATTTCTTGCATCCCGTCCCAATTTACTAGTCTACTGTATATGATATCATAACCCCTAATCTCTTGGTATTTATTATATGCTTCATGACACCAAAAGTGTACTTTGTTCAAAACTGTTGCTTTAGTCGGGTCAAGAATTTGAATTTGTTGCTCTAGAGGGGTTTGTTCTTAAACTTCTTCTTCCATGTGCTGAACTTGAATAGACTAAAAATGCTTTGGAGATTCTTGGATTTTTGCTTCTACTTCTATCTGTGGTGGTGAGCCAACAGAACTCTCCAATCTGTCTTGAATTCTTTCCAAAATTTACTGAAGAGTTATTTACTCTTTAGTGGAATCTATCGAGTCATTTCTTTCTTATTCCATTTGTACTTGTTCAGCTTCTTGTTCAGTTTCTTCCTTTTCCTCTTTCTCCTGACTACCAATCTACATTGTCATTGTTCTTTCTGATTCTATGGCAGATTGGGATGGAGTTACGGGCAAATCAGATTCTACCCTAATTTCTGTTTCTTCTGTTTGTACAAGCCGTAGATTAGTTTCAGCCTATTTTTCTTCTTCTCTTTGCTCTTACTGTTGCTGTTCCTACTCCTCCTCAGAATCGGATAGCAGGTTTACAAAAATTTTCTCTTCTTCTAATAGACTAAAAATGCTTTGTAGATTTAATCTCTTCTTGATGTTTAAGCACTATCTCTTTTGGTTTCCTTCTTTTGATTAATTGTGCCTAGTCTTCCTCTTCTTCTTCTAAGATTAAATCTACAAAAATAGGCTCTGCAGGCCCTCGAGCCATAGGTACTGGTTCTTCCTGTTTAACTTTTTCTATAATTGCTGGTCTCGAAGGACCAACTTCAACTCCTCTTGCAGTAGGTCTAGCAGTGGCTTCTTGATGTTGTTCAACTTTAATTTTGTATTGGGCTTTCAACTTTTCTGCAGCCTTCTTTTTGCACCATGCATCAAACACCAGATGTGCTATAGCTACTGCCAACTCTTTTGGTTCTCCTTGGTCTTTTCCAATTTGAACCAGTTTTTGAAATTCTCTTAATTCTTCCTCAATAGAAGACCCCAAAATTACTACTCTTCCTAACGGCCTTAGTGGTGGAGCTGAAGGTCCAGGCTACTGTTCCTCAAGGACAAGTCTTTCAGTAGTCAGTTCCTCTTGTACTTTAGTTGCATGTTCTTCATTTCCTTTCTTCTGTTGCTCCCAAATTGCTCACTAAGCCTATCTACCTATGCGTCTTTTGAACCAAAGCTGGGACTTACGTGGGATCAATTGTAGGGCAACTTTATTATTTGGCCTGATTCGTCTTTCTTTGTTTACAGCAACTTCCGTAGCCACTTTGATCCTCATTTCCATAATCTGAGGTATTTGTATACCTAAATCTACTAACACTTTCCTCTAGTAGAAAAGGTCAGATTCTACCTTTTGTAGCTCTTTTTCCCTCATTGTATTTCTGATCTTTTGCCTTGTGTGCCATTCTTCTGAATCTTTAAGAAATTCTAACATGTCAATGGCGTCCTCCTAGAATTCTAGTGTCATCTTTCTCATCGTGGAGTTACGAAACGGAACAGAATCGCTCTGATCTCTACTATTCTAAGTTCTAAATGATTCTGCGGATAATGCCCCCAAACCCTAAGTTTAGTATAAATAAGCCCTAAGTTTAAACGGGTAGTCGGGTCATTTCCCTTGCAAAACTCTCGCTCTCTCATTTACCTCTCCATGGAATTACGGTTAACTCCACGGACTTAGTCTGTGGACTTAACTACAGTACTCTACTGAGTTATAGTTAACTCAATGGGGTGAGTTCGTTAACTTATCCTAAACTCAACGGAGTAAGTTCGTTGAGTTAAGTGTAATTCAACGAACTTTGTGTAAAGTTATATCTAATAAAAATACTTATAATAATAATTTTTACTTTGGTCAAGATCGAAGAATTTCCAGTCTTACCGACTCTTAATTTTTCAACATTTTAAAATTTTGGTCAAACCGTTATATTCCTTGGTTGAACCGAAAATATTTTCTTTCTTTTTTTTTCTCTATCGGTTGAACCGTTACTATACTTCGGTAGCACTAACATTATACTAAATATAATATATAGATTTTTTTTATGTTTTTATGTTTTGGTCAGACTGATGGATCCTATCGGTTGAACTGCAACAATTTTTTTCTTTTAAAATATGTTTTGGTAAAATCGATAATTCCTTTCAGTTGAATCGCGACTATGCTTAAATAAGTTTTTTTTTTTATATATATACTTAGAAAATTTCTTTCTAAGTAAAGCTTAAGTAGTCCTCTACTCTTACTTCTTATATAATTCCAAAAGAACTTTTTGGTATCTTCAAAATAGGTCTAAGTCTTTGTCCATTTACATTAAATATATTTTGATTTTTAGGATTTTCAATTTCAATAACTCCATAGGAAAAAATATTTCGAATTATGTAAGGTTTTGCCTATCTAGATCCTAATTTCCCTAAATAGTTATAGAGTCTAGTCATGTAAAGATATACTTCTTGTCCTATTTCAAAGGTTTTTAGAATAATTTTCTTATCATGCTAGAACTTCATTTTCTCTTTTTCTCTTACAATTTTCGAATAAGCTTCATTTCTAAATTCTTCTAATTCAATCAATTGTATTTTTCTATTCTCAGCAGCTTGATTTAAATTAGTGTTCAAAGTTTTTAATGCCCAATAAGCTTTATGTTCAATTTCAGCTAGTAAATGACAACTTTTTCCATATACTAGCTTAAATGCATTTCGGATAGTTAACAGATAACTTACCGAAAATCCACTTAAGTCATGCATTAAGGTTTCAACATATGTATCTGATGCCTAAATGCATACAACCTAACTATCCAATGCCTAAATGCATTTCGGATAGTTAACAGATAACTTACCGAAAATCCACTTAAGTCATGCATTAAGGTTTCAACACGTGTACTCTAGGAAATAATAAAATACTCTTCTATCGTTAAAAACATAACTGTCTGGTACATGCATTATAACTCTCTGAAATAATAGAAAATTTGGATACTTAAGAATTTCACAACCTACAATTCACCGATAGTTCAAAAATATACTAAATTAACATTAATTCCCTGAAATTATGTAGATTCCTTCATTAAAGCATATAATAGTGCAATTATAACATAATGACTTAATTCTTATATGATAAGCTAAATATTATGCAATTAACCATCATTTAACCCTTAATATTATGAACTTTTTCATTCTAAACAAATCCAAATTACTATCCTTTTGAATTTCCACTTTCTCCACTATCATTTTGAATTTCCACGATCTCCTCTCGTAGATTCACTGAAATTTTATCTTCTTGGAGTTTTGTAGAATATCATCTAACTCTTTGTTTTAGTCAAACACTTATCCTTTATGTCCTGTAAAAACTTGAACACTTATCTATAACTCTTCGAGTTTTTGCACCTGCAAAACATGTGACTAAACAAGGAAAACTTATATGTTCGTTAGTCATTTTATAAAACTCGAACAATTATCTATCCATGTGTATAAAAACTCAAATAGTTATCTAACTCTTCGATTTTCATTACCGAACACATATGGAAAACACGTGACAACTTAAAACATTAAAAGCACACGTGCAGATAACTTAACTATACAAGTTTTTAACATAACTATTCGACTAAATCGAAACGTTAACTATCCGAAAATCTAACTATTTGAAAACTTTAACTATCCGAAAACTTTAACTATTTGGAAGTTAACTATCTGAAATAAAAATGAAACTTTTCGATAACCTGTTAACATTTAATTACGTGACAATTATACTTAGAGAATATTATTTAGACTTATTTAAAAACTTTAATAAAGAATATATCAACAAAACAAAATTCCTAACATATGTAGAAATAGAAATAACTACATTATATTGGAACAAAAAAGGATTTCTTTCTACATTTCAATTCATTAATGGTAATACACTTGTATTTAGTGTTAATAACATACTACAAGTTTACAAGTTAAAAAAGAAAGCAAATTACATTAAAATAGAATTAATAGCAAGAAGAATTATGCCTAAAGGTTTTGCTTAGACTGACATGTTTATTCCATTTTCCACTACTTTTCAATCATGTTATTAAATTGTGATTTTGTAATTTTAATGTTGTGTGTATTTTGCATTTATTTTTAGAAGAAAAAAACAACTTTTAGTTTCTATTTTATTTATCTTACAAAAAAAAGAAGAAAAAACAAAATATCAATCTAGTTTATTGATATCTATTCTGAGAAACCAATTGGCTTGCTTGTGAGCCACCAAAGACGTAGGAGCCTGGGTTCCACACAAGACACTTATTTAACAATTTATGTTTTATTTTTAGTTGTTATTTTGTTATATATTTTGCTTTTATTTGTGAATGAAAAGTTTTTCAGAATCAAAAGTTGGAAGATATTAAAGGAGATACAAAAGAATAATGTATGTAATTGATTACTTATCCTGAATTTACATTCAAGCACAGTTCATGGAGTTATTCATTAACTCAACGAATTAAGTTCATTGAGTTACGTGCTAAGTCAACGAAACAATATCCATGCCTACTAACATTTGTTGTATTTACTGTGAATCTTTTACATTGAGGACAATGCAAAATATAAGTATAGGGGGGGAGGTAATTAGATTAAAATCCAAGTAATCTTGTTAAATAGAGGAATTAGGATTGTGTTGCAAATTTCTATGGAAATTGAAAATCTTTTATGAATTTTGCTATAACTTTTCAAAATTTCCTATAACTATCTGAAAATTATCTAAAATCTTCTAATAGTTGAAATTGTAAAATTTTTTTTTTGAAAATTGTAACTACCTGAATGTTATATTTAGAATCTTATATAAGATGCTACAAAATTTTACTATTAATACAAATCTAGATATAGTATCTTATGTTTTTACTAAACTTTATGAGTTTAACAGTTCCACAATTTTAAAAAGAAATCAGAATGCTTAACTAAAACTCAAGAAATTATCTAAAATCTTAAAAGAGCTAAAATGTTGATTTTTGGATTCAATGAAATACATATGATCAAGGATACATTTAATTTGATTGATTAAACTTGTAGAATGATTTATGTGTAAATCTTATTAAACTACAGAAAAAGTATGAGCTTATTGATATGGATTCATATTTTTTAGTATATTGTAAAAGTAGGATTATATGATATTTGTGTTTTATTGCATCTGTATTAATGAAATACAAATATATACTGTTTTGAAAAGAAAAAAAGAGGAAGAAAGAGAAAAACTTTTGAGAGTTTATTGATTTATTTGATCATGAGCCTTTTGTACTTGAGTAGATAGGTATGTAAGGATTATTGACTTGAAAAAAGACTCTTTAAATCTAGCAACCTAAGTTCCTGATCAGATATGAAATTATTAATTGAAAGTTTGATACATGTGTACACTAGAAAGCTCTTGTATGATTCAAGCTTTTCAAATTAACTTTTAAAGTAAAAGTATGCATATACTGTTCTAAAAAGATAAAAGTATTTTGTGAAGATATAGATATCTTTTGAATCGAGTATATTCTTTGTTATTTATGATTACTGAAGTATGAATTTAGAATTAGACTTTTGAAGTTGTTTATTTGAGATACAATTCATTATTCTTTTTTTAATCATATTGAGTTGAATTGTGTTTTGATTTGTATGCAGTTGAAATTTATTCTAGAAATCATATTGGAAAATTCAAGATAATAGATGTTTGGAAAGAAAAAATTTGATAATATAACTACCACCTATGTGATGCTAGTATGTTTTGTATGTAATTTACATATGTTTGAAATATACTTGCAGGTTGGAGAGGATAAACAATGTTAAATTAGATTACTAAATTATACAGAATATCCTTATATTAATCTAATCTTAGTATTTTGAAGATACAAAATGAAGAAATAATTTTCATAAGGAATACTGATGTATGAAGGAAAGAAATAGTTTTAGCACTTTAGAAAGACTTGTTAATTAAATCATATGAGTTTTCAAAGGGACTAGCAAAAGTTAAGTATGGGGAAAGTGTTTAGAATGAAAAAGTACATAATATTAATGGTTAAATAATGGTTAATTGCATAATATTTAGCTTATCATATGAGAATTAAGCCATTATGTTATAATTGCACTATTATATGCCTTAATGAAAGAATCAACATAATTTCAGGGAATTAGTGTTAATTAAGTATATTTTTGAATTGTTGGTGAGTTATAGGCTTTGTAATTCCTAAGTATTTGAAATCTCTGTTATTTCGAAGAGTTACATTTCATATACTAGATAGTTAAGTTTTGAACGCTTAAAGAATACTTTATTATTTCATGAAGTACGTGTTGTAACTTTAATACATGACTCAAGTGGATTTTCAATAAGTTAGATGCTAACTATCCGAAATGTGTCTGAGCATCAAATTGTTAGGTTTGCAACTATCCAAAATATCTTTTTATTCATAAGTTAGAATTACACGTGTGTGAATTTAAATGTTCTATTATGTCACGTAAGCTGCACATAATTAACTCGTTAAGTTAGCATAACTATACACGTGGAGTTACTTGAATATACACTAAGGTAACTATTTTGGGGTTTGTTACTTCTGTTTTTACTTGTTTTAATTTATCTTTATGCCTATATCAATAATTACTTTTAGAAGTAAACAAATAGCCTTTCACACAAATTAGATACTAATTCCAATTTGTATTTTAACTGCAAGTGCATAGTGTATATTGTACTTGTATGCAAGTATAAGTCGATTCACAAAGATTGAGTAAGAATTGTGTACTGTTTCAATTTTTATATTGAAGTATATGTGTTCAGTAAGTACTCCATTGAGTTACAGTTAACACAACGGACTTAGTTTGTGGAGTTATGGCTAACTCAACGGACTAACCTTATGGACTTAAGTTAACTCCACGAGCCTTTTTTTTTTTTAGTTCAATAATGTTAATTACAGAGGAATTCGACCAACCATTGAGCGGTTCCACAGATTGTAAATAACATCAATTAAGCTCTTTAATGTTAGTTAATATTAGATTTATCATTAAGCAATACTAACATTCAGATATTTCAAATAGTAACCATTAAAATCTTTAAGTATCTAGAACAAATCAATTTTAGTAAGCTGTCATACTATTTTCTATTTTCTGAATCAAACAAACATAAAACATTCACAATACTCACAATGATAACATTAATCGCGATATAAAACAAACAATACCACACTTAAGTACTAAATGTAAACACATATAAGTTATTATTTTTGGTATTTTTGTTTTGATATGTTCCTAAAGATGAGCAAAAGGTGAAATGTAAAAATCTCTATCAACAATAAAACATAACTCTTTGAAATACCAAAAAATTCAGATACTTAAGAATTTCACAACCTACAATTCACTGATAGTTTAGAAATGTACTAAATTAATATTAATTCCTTGAAATTATGCAGATTCCTTCATTAAAGCATATAATAGTGCAATTACAACATAATCGCTTAATTATTATATGATAAGCTAAATATTATGCAATTAACCATCATTTAACCGTTAATATTATGCACTTTTTCATTCTAAGCAGTAACGCATTTTGTTAGTGTTATAAGCTTATAAGTTATTTTTGAAAGGACTTCTAGATTTTAATAATGCAAAAATCAATGTGAGGAAACAAATTGTATTTCACAGATAAGATAGTTCAGCAAAAGATTAGAAGGTAGATATACAAATACAAGGAGTTCAGAAATTGCTGCTGTGGAGCTATAGGAAAATCAGATAATTAGAAGGTAGATATACAGATATAAGGAGTTCAGAAATTGCTGTTGTGGAGCTATAGGAAAATAAGATAGTTACTAGGCTTAAGTATCCAAAAGAAATGAATCTTTAGTGAGTTATAGGCTTAAGTATTTGAAGAGTCAGTTTAAAGTAGTAGAAACACTATCGAACAGTTAGAAGAATAACTATCTGAAACTACAAGGCCTTTGGAGAGTTTGGAAGATAACTTGTTGAATGATTAGAGAGTTGGGTCACTAACTTTTCGGAAGATCAAGGAAATCAAAAAGTTAGGAAAGCTAACTATCTGAAATTTAAGTCATTCAATTTCCCATGTGTAGAAATCTAGATAGAAGCTTAAAGAGATTTTTCGGAGAGTTAGAAAGTTAACTATCTAAAAAATAAGAAGTTTCGAAAGGTTACAGATTTAACTATCCGAAACTTAAGTCATCCTATTATGCACGTGTAGAAATAAGAAAGTAGTTAGAAGCTTAGAAGAAGAAAATCGGAGAGTTAATATAGCTAACTATTTGATAGTCAAGAACATTTCGGTAAGTTACAGTTACAAGCATCCGAACTTATGACACCTCATGTGTACGACTTAAAATCCCATGTGGCAAAAGGACTTAAGTGGATTATCGATAAGTTACGAGCATTCTTTGGAGTGTTACACAGCTAACCATCTGTAAGTCAAAGGAAATTGGAAGGTTATCTTGAAACACCTTCCTAAACGGTAACTTACCATATTTGGTTCTGCAAATTCAGTAAGTACAGCAGAATACATCTATTGGAAGTGAATATGATCGTTATGCATAATGTTATAAATACCAACAGCAGACAATAGAGTTAGATAGCTTCTTGCATATATGAATCTATACACCAAGCTCCACACATATAGTAGAAAATCTTCAAGATCAAATCTTCTACAAAAGGAAAATTCAAGTCTAGAGCTCTCCACGCAAATAAACTCTGATTTCTTCAAGGTAGAGGTTTACTGAAGTGCACCAACTAAAAACTTTAGAGATAGGTTGGTTGGAGCTACGACTAGAAAGCTCAATTTGATTGGTTGGTTCTTGCTTTGACCTTAAATCAAGTGTTTGTAAGTCTTGAAAGCTTAGTTAAGCCCAAGTATCCCTTGGGGGTGGACTAGCCGTTAGGGAAGCACCTAAAATTCCTATGTGCATTATCTTTTATTGTGTACTTGTTTAATTACACTGTCAATTAGTCATTCATTGTTAATCTCCTGAAATTGCATTTAAGAAATCAAAATATTACCATTCACCCCCTCTAGTAAGCCATCAAGTCCTGACAATTGGTATTAGAGCAATGTTGATCTCATTAATAGATTTAACCATTTGAGATCATGGCTTTCCATACTACAAAGGGACAAAATATCCATCGACCTCCCCTCTTTGATAGTAGTAGCAATTATAGCTACTAGAAAAACAAGATGGAGTGTTTTCTCAAGAGTATAGATGTGAAACTCTAGAGAATGGTTGTACATGGTACACCACTTCCAATCAGTCATGAAAGTGACTAGACTGAGGAGGATGAAAGAATCATCCAAATGGATGCTCATGGGCTAAATTCCATTTACTGTGCACTAACTAGTGAACAGTATAATAAAATATCTGCTTGTAAATCTTCTCATGAGGCTTGAAAGACCCTTCAAATTACATATGAAGGAACCAACCAAGTAAAAGATACCAAAATAAGTATTTTGTTAAGAAAATATGAATTATTCAAAATGCTTGAAAAAGAAACTATTACTAAAATGTTTTCAAGATTCACTGAAATTATGAATGAACTAAGAGGCCTTGGAAGGGATTTTTCTAATCATGAATAGGTACAAAAGATTCTAAGAAGCCTGATAGTTGAATGGAAACAGAAGTCTACTTTCATTCAAGATTTAAAGGATCTAAACAACTATTCAATAGAAGATCTGTTGGGAAATCTTCTTACTTATGAAGTCCAAATTAAGGAATGGAAAGAAGAAGAAGGAGCCACTGAAAGAAAGGTTGAGAAAAAGAAAGAACTAGCCTTTCCCTCAATAGAAGACCAACCAAGCTCGGATGAAGATGAAGTTTTATTGTTGGCCAAAAATTTCAAAAAAATGATAAGACAAGGAGGCAAAGCTAGCTCCTTAAGATCAAAAGTCCCCACATGCTACAAGTGCAAAAAATTGGGACAGATTCAACTCTAGTAAGAGAAGGACAAACAAAAATGGAAGAAGAAGAATAAGAAGAAAATGGCCTTGAAGGCCACATGGGATGACAGCAGCTCATCTAGTAGTTCATCAGACTCAGAGGAAGATGCTTCTACAAACGTGTGCTTTACTGTACAAGAGGTATGCTCTACATCTCCTTACTATTTAGAAAATGAAAATAATGATTTAGATGTAGATAACCTTCTCTGTACAATAGACAGTTTATATATAAAATGTAAAAACTATAAGAAAGAAATCAAAAGTCTGAATTCTTGTTTAGAGAATGCTTTTACTGAATTAGAAAAAGCTCTAGTTGATAATAGGGAATTAAAAACTAAAATGGATAACTATAGTTGTAAAAATTTTGATTTGAAAGAAGAAAACAAAAATTTATTATCTAAAATTACTAATTTCAAAAACACTATATGTAAGTTCACTAAAGGTGAGAATAGCCTAAATAAAATCATAGGATCTCAAAGAACGGGTACAAGTAAATTTGACCTAGGGTATGCTGTACCATAGGAAACTCCCTACTATGGTGGAAAAATTAGATCTTACAAAGATGACACAACTGTTTGTCATTAAAAGAAGATCTACTCATATATGGCTACCAAGAGGCAACAAGTTTAATATGGTAAGGACTAACACTAATGGACCCAAGAAAATATGGGTACCAAAAGCCTTAATTTCAACATAATTTACAGGACTGCAAAGATAAGGAAGCTTAAACGTCAAAGAGGATCATTGATAGTGGATGCTCAAAGCATATGACAGGTAAGAAATGATTTCTGGAATCTATTAAGTCCATAAATTTAGGATCTGTTAAGTTTGGTAATAATGAAAAATGTAAAATTACTACTGTAGGAAATGCTGCATCTAAAAATGGGAAAATAGAAAATGTCTTGCATGTAAATGGTTTAAAACAAAATTTGTTAAGTGTAGGTTAATTATGTGACAAAGGTTACAATCTACTCTTTATTGCTGAAAACTATTTTATTTTACAGCAAGATACACATAAGATTAAATTTACTGGATATAAGGATAATTCAATTTATGCTTTAGAATTTCCATCAGATAATATGTCTAGTGATGCATGCTTAATTACTTCTAGTGAAGATGAATGGTTATGGCATAAGAGATTAAATCATGTAAATATGAGAACCTTAAGAAAGTTGACCAAACATGATCTCGTTAGAGGTGTGCCCAAACTCAAATTCAAAAGGGATAAACTATGTAGTGATTGTACGATTGGAAAACAAAAGAAATCAATACACAAGAGTATTGAAGATATTGCCACAAGTCAGCCATTGGAACTACTACATATGGACTTGTTTGGTCCTACTCAGACAGCTAGCTTAAGAGGAAGAAAATATACCTTAGTGGTAGTTGATGATTACACAAGATTCACTTGGGTTATTTTCTTAGCACACAAGAATGAAGCCTGAAATGAATTCAAATATCTGTGCATTAGAATTCAAAATGAAAAAGAATCAACTGTGAAGAAGATCAGAAGTGATCATGGAGGTGAATTTGAAAATTCTGATTTTGAAGACTTATGTAATTCCTTTGGTATACTACATGAGTTTTCATGTCCAAGAAATCCTGCACAGAATGGAGTTATAGAAAGGAAAAATAGATCGGTACAAGAAATGGTAAGAACAATTCTTAATGCATCTGATCTACCAAAATTTTTATGGGCTGAAGCTGTGAATACTACATGTTATGCAATAAACAGAACTCATCTTAGACCTATCTTGTTTAAGACACCATTTGAATTATGGTATGATAAAACACCAAATGTTGGATACTTCAAAATTTTTGGATCAAAATGTTTTGTGCTTAATACAAGGTAACAAAAGGACAAATTTGATGCAAAGTCTAATCCTACTCTACTAGTTGGATACTCTTCAAGAAGTAAGGCTTACAAGGTCTATTTTGAATTTGAAAGAAGAGTAGAAGAATCAATAAATGTATCATTTGATGAAGACCTAGTAGGAAAATTAAAGAAACTGAAAATAGACAGTGAAAGTGAAAGTAAATCAGAAAATCAGAAAGGTTTACAAAAAAAGATAACACAACACTGCCTACACCTACTATGACAAAAAAAGCATGGAAGACAAAGTCTAGACATCCCATTGCACAAATTATTGGAAATATAAATCAAGGTGTTCAAACAAAGAGTAAAATTCAGAATATCTATAATTATTGTGCATTTGTATCTGAACTTGAACCTACAACAGTTGAAGAAGTTTGTAATAATGAATACTGGATTATGGCCATGTAAGAGGAACTTAATCAGTTCAAGAAAAATGAAGTCTAGAATTTCATTGAAAGGCCCACTGAAAAATCAATTATTGGAACTAGATGGGTGTTTAAGAACAAATTAGATAATAATGGCAGTATTATCAGAAACAAAGCTAGACTTGTTACTCAGGGATACAACCAATAGGAAGGAATTGATTATGAAGAAACCTTTGCACCTGTTGCAAGACTTGAAGCAATTTGAATGTTGCTTGCCTTTGCAAGCAATATGGAAATAAAGCTTTATCAAATGGATGTTAAAAGTGCTTTTCTTAATGGCATTTTGCAAGAGGAAGTTTATGTAGAACAACCACTAGGTTTTGAAGATGTAGAAAGACCAAACCATATCTATAAATAGAATAAAGCTCTTTATGGTCTGAAGCAAGCACCACGTGCATGGTATGATAAGTTGAAGGGTTTCCTACTTGAAAATTGTTGAGTATTTTTGTTTTGATGATGTGTGCTGAATGAAAATAATCATATTTGCTCAATTACTATTGCTTGTGAAAAGAAATTAAAATCATCAATTAATACAGAAAAAGCTTACTGATATAAATACTTGTCTATATTGGATCTGAAATTATACTAAGTTAATAACTAGTCATTTCATTGCATTAATTTCTCATTTAACTAAACGTTAAGTTAACGTGTGGTTTTATTGAAAAGCATGATATGTTTTAAAGTTATATCTTCTGTATCATGAACAGTGCACATTTAGACAACTTGTTAAGTTAGAGTTTTGTTTGTATAGAGGTCACGTGAGAACTCGTTAAGTTAGAGGCTTAAAGGTTAAAATAGGTCACGTGATATCTCGTTAAGTTAGTGAGTAAAAGAAGAGACGAACTCATTAAGTTAGTGTTATACACGTGGTGAAATTATTAGTTACGAATGTTGTATTGTATCACATGAGGTGCACATGTTTAACTCATTAAGTTAACATAACTAAACGCATTGAGTTGCTATATTGAACACTAAGGCAATGCGTTAGGTTAGCGTTATAAACTTAAGTTGTTATTTTTGCACGTGGTAAAATTCTTATTATAAAAACATTTGTTTATTACTAAATCGGTGAGTTAAAGTTTTTCGAAGACTTACAATCGTAACTATCCGAAAGGTAACTTAAGTCATGTTTTTAGGTCTTGACACGTGTCTCACTAGTTTTATAATATAAAGAGTTTTTCGGTGACTTACATTTATAACTATCCGAAACTTAAACTATTTTCGGTGAGTTATCGTTTAACCTTCCAAAAGAAAGGTTATGTTGGTTCGTTGAGTTATCATAACACAACGGAGATGGTTCGTTGAGATAGCATAACACCACGAACTTAGTTCGTTGAGTTAGCTACAGTACTTGTCACGTGAAATGGCACATGGTGAACTCGTTAAGGTAGAAACATTAAGTTATATATATATACTTGTGTTACTCGTTTAGTTAACATTAAAGTAATGACTTCTTATTACACTGATGAAAAACTTTTGGACGAGAAAGTTTATTTTGCAGGAAATTTTTCAGAGATCCAAGACTGATGATTAAAGGAAATTCGAAATATAAACGTGGGTTGGAACGTGTGTGTTTCGATGAAGGAAAAAGAAAAGACGTGGAGAAGTGGAAAACTGGTAGTGATTAAACGTAGAGGATATGCATGAAATGAAGATATAGTATAAAAGGCATAGAGTTCTCATTAATCAAACCATCCTTGCACATAAAAAGAAAAATCTTTTCAAGGATCAAACCATCCCTGCACACCAAAAGAAAAAACTTTTTCAGGGATCAAAAACACCTTCTCAGGAAAAATCTCTCAAGTGGAAGAAAATTCAGTGAAGCATAAAAAGGTAAGATTTTCGTCACTGAAGATTTGAAGTATCATAAGAAAGCAAATTCGGTGAAGCAGAGAAAGACAAGATATTCGTCACTAAAGAATTGCTGAAGAAGAAAGAAGAAGAAGAAAGATCTCAAACAAGGAGAAATGTTTTAAATTCCGCAAATTAGTTTTCTCTGTTTGTAGTTATGAAATTGTTTAGATGATACATGGTATCAAGATATAATTGCATCTACAATTTTTGAGGAGAATTGAATTGTATATTGTAATTGAAACCTTAAATAAAAATGATTTTATGAAAACACTGTCTCGACTTGTTTTTGAGATTTAAAGTTTCAATTATATTTCAGAAAATATTAAAAATACACAATTCACCCTCCTCTTGTGTAGCCATACGATCCTACAAAAATCAGTTTAACATAGGAACTGCAGATAATACTCTTTTTATCAAGTCAGAAAATTCTCATATGTTGATCATTCAAAATTATGTTGATGATATTATTTTTGGTGCCACAAATGAGAAACCACGTCATGACTTTAAGATTTTAATAAAGAATGAATTTGAAATGAGTCTTATGGAAAAATTAAAATTCTTTCTAGGATTACAAATTCATCAATTACAATATGGCATCTTTCTGAATCAAGAAAAATTCTGCAAAGAGATTACCTTAAAGTTTGGTATGGAAAAATCCAAAGAAGCAAATACACCTATGAACTCAAATGAAAAGCTTGATAAAGATATCTCTAGCACTTCTGTAGATCAAAAGAAATACAGAGGCATGATTCAATCACTTCTATATTTAACAGCCAGTAGACCAGACATAATGTTCAGTGTATGTGCTTGTGCAAGATATCAAGCCTCTCTAAAAGCATCACATTTAAAATCAATCAAATGTATCTTTAAGTATTTATAGGGTACAAAAGACTTTGGCTTATTTTATTCATCACAGAATCATCTAATATTAGTAGGTTATAGTGATGCAGATTATGCAGGATGCAAATCAAATAGAAAAAGCACCAATGGTACATGTCAACTACTTGGTCACTCTCTTGTATCATGGTTCAACATAAAATAGAATTCTATAGCACTCTCTACAACTGAAGCTGAATGCATGGCAGTAGGCTTATGTTGTGCATAGATTCTATAGATGCAACAAACATTAGCAGATTATAAACTTAAATTTCATAATACAATTATTTACTATGACAGTAGTAGTGCCATTAATCTCTCCAAAAATACAATCTTGCACTCTAGAGCAAACATATCGAGATTAGGCACCACTTTCTAAGAGACCATGTTGAAAAATGTCATATTTCTTTAGAATATGTCTCTACTAAAGAACAATTAGTAGATATTTTCACTAAACCATTGTCTGAATTTGCATTTAATCATATTAGACGAAATTTAGGAATTTGTTCTTTGTATGATTTATGATTCAAAGCTTATTTACTCTCCAAGCTCACAACTAGGAGCTTCTTCTACTAACCTTTTTCTTTTATAGCAACTTAGTCAAATTTCAAGAGAGTCGCGAACTGTTCAGATGTAATTATTTCAGCTTATACTCCTTTTGACAAGTGGCAAAATAGGGGGAGAAAAACCCAATATTATTTCAGCAAGCTGCAATAAAATAGGGGGAGTAGCCTAAGACATAGGGGGAGCATTTTGCATGGAGCATTTTGAGCAAATTTAATTTCAATATCTGCATTTTATGTTTATCTGTATAGCTATATAGGGAGAGAAATACATGTAAAATATTGTAAGGTTTTTGCCATTATCAAAAAAGGGGAAAATGAAATGACCTCTAGATTTTGATAATGCAAAAATCAATGTAAGGAAACAAATTGTATTTCACAAATAAGACAGTTCAGCAAAAGATAAGAAGGTAGATATACAAATACAAGGAGTTCAAAAATTACTGCTATAGAGCTACAAGAAAATCGGATAGTTACTAGGCTTAAGTATCTAAAAGAAATGAATCTTTGATGAGTTATAGGCTTAAGTATCCAAAGAGTCAGTTTAAAGCAACAAAAACACTATCAAACAGTTAGAAGAATAACTATCTGAAATTACAAGGCATTTGGAGAGTTTGGAGGATAATTGGTTGAATGATCAGAGAGTTGAGTCGCTAACTTTCTAGAAGATCATGGAAATCAGAAAGTTAGGAAAGCTAACTATCCAAAATTTAAGTCATTCAATTTCTCACGTGTATAAATCCAGATAGAAGCTTAAAGGGATTTTTCAGAGAGTTAGAAAGTTAACTATCCGAAAAACAAGAAGTTTTGGAAGGTTACAAATTTAACTATCTGAAACTTAAGTCATCCTATTATGCACGTGCAAAAATAAGAAAGTAGTCAGAAGTTTGGAAGAAGAAAAATGAAGAGTTACTGTAGCTAACTATCCAATAGTCAAGAATATTTCGGTAAGTTATAGTTACAAGTATTCAAACTAATGACACCTTACATGTACGACTTAAAATCCCACATGGAAAAAGGACTTAAGTGGATTATCAGTAAGTTACGAGCATTCTTTGGAGTGTTACACAGCTAACCATCCAAAAGTCAAAGGAAATCGAAAGGTTATTTTGAAACACCTTCCTAAACGGTAACTTACCATATTTGATTCTGCAAATTTAGTAAGTACAATAAAATACATCCATTGGAAGTGAATATGATCGTTATGCATAATGTTATAAATACCAACAGCAGACAATAGAGTTAGATAGCTTCTTGCATATACGAATCTATACACCAAGCTCCACACATATAGTAGAAAATCTTCAAGATCAAATCTTCTGCAAAAGAAAAATTTAAGTCTAGAGCTCTCCATGCAAATAAACTCTGATTTCTTCAAGGCAGTGGTTTACTGAAGTGCACCAACTGAAAACTTCAGAAATAGGTTGGTTGGAGCTACGACCAAAAAGCTTAGTTTGATTGGTTGGTTCTTGCTTTGACCTTAAAGCAAGTGTTTGTAAGTCTTGAAAGCTTAGTAAAGCCCAAGTATCCCTTGGGGGTGGACTAGCCGTTAGTGGTGAACCACCTAAAATCCCTGTGTGCATTATCTTTTATTGTATGCTTGCTTAATTACATTGTCAATTAGTCATTCATTGTTGATCTCCTGAAATTGCATTTAAGAAATCAAAATATTACCATTCACCCCCCCTCAGGTAAGCCATCAAGTCCTAACAATTTCTTTATTGCATGTGTTTTTATAGTTAAGTCAACTAAGTAAGTTTGTTGAGTTACACTTAACTCCATGGACCAATTATTTTCTAACATGTCACTATAGTAGTTGCAGAAATAGAAAATTCAAAGGACAACCACGATTGCAAGTATCACGTAGAAATTAACTCGTGGAATGAAGAAGAAATCACCATCATTGATACGAATGAAGGAAATCCAACCAATCATTTAGGTAGAAGCAGTTACTATTGAAAGAAATATAAAAGAAAAGGAGAAAGACAAAAAAAGTATGTGAAGGTGGAGAACTGTGACAACTGCAAGAAGCATTAAAAGTTCTCTGAAGCTCCACAACAACACCAAAATCACCAACCATTAGAGGTTTGTGAGGATACTTTTCAGATGTCAGGTTGATTTCGAGCCAAACACGATGACTAACAACCACTGTGAGGAGTGATCTATCGCAGGAAGGGAAGCCATTTTCACCAAGCATCAACTCATATCTTAGGAGATCGTAAAGCTTTTAGCCTTGGTTTCGGGTTGATGCCAATATACTAAAGAGGAGATCAACTTATAAGTCTTGGTTCGTGATTCTATAGGGAGTGGAAGCAAGATTGTAAGTGATTAAGTTTTCAGTGGTGCAATCGTGTCGCATGTAGTGACAAAAGTTTTTCCTATCGATAGAGAATTTTTACATTTCACCTTTCATTCAACTTCAAGAACATATCAAAACAAAAATACCAAAAAACTAATTATCTATGTTTACATTTAGTATTTATGTGTTGTATTGTTTGTTTTGTATCGTGATTAATGTTATCATTGTTAGTATTGTGAATGTTTTATGTTTAGTTGATTCAGAAAATAGAAAACATTTTTATAGATTACTGAAATTGATTCATACAGAATACTAAAAAAAATCTTAATGGTTACTATTCAAAATATTTGAATGTTAGTGTTAATTAATGATAAATCTTAGATTAACTAACATTAAAAAGCTTAATTAATGTTATTTACATTATGTGGAACCGCCCAATGGATGGTCGAATTCCTCTATAAATAGCAGTATTTAACTAAAAGTTACTAGGTAGGCACATGGAGTTAACTTAAGTCCATGAGGATAGTCCGTTGAGTTAACTATAACTTTGCAAACTAACACCATTGAGTTAATTGTAAATCAATAGAGAGATTAATTAAACACATATAAACTCTAGTATAAAAATCAAAATAGTACATAATTCTTAATCTTGATGGGATCAATTGTAGGATCATATGGCTACACAAGAGCGGGGTGAATTGTGTTTTTCAACATTTTCGATTATAATTGAAACTTTAAAACTTAAAAAACAAGTCGAGACACTATTTTCATAAAATCATTTTTATTCAAGGTTTCAATTACAATATACAATTCAATTCTCCTTAGAAATTGTAGATGCAATTATATATCGATACCATGTTTCATCTATACAATTTCATAACTACAAATAGAGAAAACTAATTTGTGGAATTTAAAACATTTCTCCCAATTTGAGATCTTTCTTCTTCTTCTCCTTTTCTTCTTCAGCAATTCTTCAGTGACTAATATCTGACTTTCTCTGCGTCACCGAATTTGCTTTCTTCTAATACTTCAAATCTTCAGTGACATAAATCTGACTTTTTCTTGCTTCACTGAATTTTCTTCCACCTGAGAGCTTTTCCCCGAAAGCTGTTTTTGATCCCTGAAAAGATTTTTCATTTGGTGTGCAGGGATAATTGATCAACGAGAATTCTTTGCCTTTTATACTGTATATTCACTTTATGCATATCCTCCACATTTAATCACTACCAGTTATCCACTTCTTCACATCTTTTCTTTTTCCTTCATCGAAATACACATGTTCTAACCCACATTTATATTTTGAATTTTCTTTAATCATCAATCCTGGATCTCTCAAAATTTTCCTACAAAATTAACTTTCTCGTCCAAAATTTTTCGTCAAGTGTAATAAGAAGTCGTTGCTTTAATGTTAACTAAACAAGTAAAACAATTAGATATATAACTTGACATTTCTAACTTAACAAGTTCCTCATGTGCCAACTCATGTGATAAGTACTGTAGCTAACTCAACGAACTAAGTCTATGGTGTTACGCTAACTCAACGAACTAAGTCTGTGGTGTTATGCTAACTCAATGAACCATCTCCGTTGTGTTACGATAACTCAACGAACCATCTCCGTTATGTTACGATAACTCAACGAACCATCTCCATTGTGTTACAGATAACTCAACGAACCAATGATAAACAAATGTTTTTATAATAAGAATTTTACCATGTGCAAAAATAACAACTTAAGTTTATAACGTTAACCTAACGCATTGCCTTAGTGTTCAATATAGCAACTCAATGCGTTTAGTTATGTTAACTTAACGAGTTAAACATGTGCACCTCACGTGATATAATATAGCATTCGTAACTTTTAATTCACCACCTGTACTACACTAACTTAACGAGTTCGTCTCTTCTTTTACTCACTAACTTAACAAGTTCTCACGTGACCTATTTTAATCTTTAAGCCTCTAACTTAACGAGTTCTTACATGATCTCTATACAAATAACACTCTAACTTAATGAGTTGTCTAAACGTGCATTGTTCATGATATAGAAAATATAACTTTAAAACATATCATGTTTTTCAATAAAAACACACATTAACTTAACGTTTAGTTAAATAAGAATTTAATGCAACAAAACAACTAGTTATTAACTTAGTACAATTTCAGATCCCATACAGACAAGTATTTATATTAGTAAGCTTTTTCTGTATTAATTGATGTTTTTAATTTCTTTTCACAAGCAATAGTAATTGAGTAAATATGATTGCTTTCATTCAGCACACATCATCAAAACAAAATACTCAACAATCTCCCCCTTTTTAATGATGACAAAACCATATTAAATCAATTATGAAATATATTTAACTCAACAAATCACCTTCGTTGGGTTAACTTTTAATTCAACAAACAAGTTTGTTGACTTAAGTTCACTTAAGCTTATTTCTATTGTTTGTGTAAATTTCACCTCTCAGAAATAAAACTTTCAGATGTCAATAATTACATAAGTATCTTTCAGATTTTAATAACCACATAATTATCTTTCAAATTACATTATCATCTGTCATAACCACTTAAATATTATCTCTCTTTATAATATATGCAATTAAAATCATAATCATCTTCTACATATTTCTCCTCCTTTTTGTCATTAATCAAAAAGATGATTACATAGTATATAAACCAAGAGATATATTTACAGCTAAACTTTCTGTGAACATAAATAAGAATTGAATCATTTACAGAAAAATGTATTGTTCAATGAATCAAACAATAAATACAAACATTACATTTTATTTTCAGATACAAGCAAACAAACATTTATCTATCCCTCCAAAGTATATGACTTATAGCATTACATATTTTATCTCCTAGATGCCTAATATCATTTTTGATTTCGTTAAGCACATCACCTAGGTCAGGAGGTAACTAGGGTTGTTGTTCTACTTGAACTGAATAACTTGGCTGTTGTGGTTGTATCTGTTCTGTACATTCTGTTGGTTGTTGTTGTTGTCGTTAAGGTTGATGCATAGCTTGGAATTTTTGCAAATCTTTTACACTAAAAGCTCTCATGCCTTTAGTTTTAGAGGGCTAGTCGAATAAATTTAATTGGTTTGCAAGAAGTCTACATACAACATCACCAAAAAATAACTTTGAACTCATATGCTGTAGTTGATAAATGAAAACATCAAACCAATTGATTTGAATTCTATTCAGCAGACCATAAGTTGCATATAAACAACTTCTGCTGACTTCCATATTGTGTCCGACTCTCTGAAATAACTTGGCATGCAATATATTTGCAAAAAACCTTGCCTTTGCATTTAGATTTTCCATTAATCTCATTTCAATATATACATCTGGAATTTTTGATAGCGAGTGAATGTTCCATTCCAGTTGTCTAATCATGTCAAATCTATTAGTTACAACAACATCTTCATTCTTCAATCCCAAAACTTCAAAAATTAATTTAGGAGACAATGTGAACTCCTGTTGATTTATTTGAGTTTTCAATATATTGTCATTCTTGACCAGATTGCTATAGAAGGTTGCAATAAGCTCTTTATATTGTTTCCATTTCCCTCCAACTGGCAAGAATTGAATGAGGCCTTGAAACTCAAATATATCTCTTATTTCCATCAAATTTCTGAACTTTATTGGTCAAGCATGCAGAATCTGACATGTAATCAGATTATTGTATTTCTACACTACTTCCTCAAATCTAAAATGAATTGAATTACCTTGAATTTGTAATACTTTATACAAAGAAGGTGATACCTGAAGCCTTGATTCAAAGTTTAATTCATCTTCAAGAACCTCTTCTTCAAAATGAATGTTATATTGTTCCTTTGTGAAATTATTTTCTTGAAGCTACATATGTAAGCTTGATTCTTCAGCTTCAACAATATAAGGAACATCTTCAATATACTCAACAATCATCTGTTTAGTCTCTATAGAATGTTCAAAGTTCAATTGTAGGATCGTCTGTATCACAAGAGAGGGGGTGAATTGTGTCTTTAGTAATTAAAATACCAACAGATAAAACAAGAGCACAAAACACTCATAAATAAAATTCTATTCTTTATAATCTTTAAAGATAGAATTTACAATATCTTTTTAGCTCAATTCCCTTCTTGAAAGTTTTGATATAGTAATGTTCGATATACAATTCAAATAGAAAAATAAAGCTCTTATTCAAAACTAATTTTGAATTGTATAAAACCTAATCTTTATGCACACAGCTTCTTTCCTTCTCTTTGCTCAGCTTCTGTATCTCTTCTTCTCCAGTTGTCGAATTTCTAGACTTCTTGCATTTACAGCTCCTTTTCTGAAATTGCTTGAAATTTCGAACTTCTTCTGATGTTGGAGAAATTTTCAGAATATGAATATTCAAACTTAACTTTTCAGTTAGGGCTCCAGATTGAATATTCAGACTTGGCTTTTGAGATTAGGATCCTATGTTGTAATGTAGCTTGTACTCTCTATTAGTAGTCGAACTCTATTGTCTTTCACGTTCAACATGTTCATCCACTTAATCCATAATCCACAATCCATAACCACGTACTAATTATTTCTTTAATCCAAATTACTATCTTTTTGAGTTTCCACTTTCTCTACTATCATTTTGAATTTCATGATCTCCACTCGTAGATTCAGCAAGACTTTATCTT
This sequence comes from Cymodocea nodosa, assembly GCA_036874045.1. NCBI lineage: Eukaryota > Viridiplantae > Streptophyta > Magnoliopsida > Alismatales > Cymodoceaceae > Cymodocea > Cymodocea nodosa. The sequence continues at coordinate 15,463,124 of JAZBRI010000003.1, read as the reverse complement.
CCTGGAGTCTTCTAGAATATCTTATAAGTCTTCGATTTAGTCGAACACTTATCCTTTAAGTCCTGTGAAAACTCAAATACTTATCTGTAACTCTTTGAGTTTTTGCACCTGCAAAACACATGACTAAACATAGCAAACTTATCTGTTCATTAGTCATTTTATAAAACTCGAAGACTTATCTATCCATGCATATAAAAACTCGAACAGTTATCTAACTATTCGATTTTCATTACCGAACGCACATGGAAAACACGTGACAACTTAAAACATTAAAAACACACGTGCAGATAACTTAACTATATGAGTTTTTAACATAAACTATTCAACAAAAATGAAATGTTAACTATCTGAAAGTTTAACTATCAAAAATCTAACTCTTCAGAAAACTTTAACTTATCCGACATAAAAATGAAACTTTCTGATAATTTGTTAACTATTATACTTAGAGAATATTATTTAGACTTATTTAAAAACTTTAATAAATCATATATCATCAAAACAAAATTCCTAACAATCTCCCCCTTTTTGATGATGTCAAAACCTAATAAGTCAAATAATCTATCTCTTCTCTCCCTTTTTGGCATTATAAAAAAGTAAATAAAATGTAAGGAAGAAAAATATTCTAAGTACATATCGTTCAAAAAGATATTTTTAAACATGCATAACTGTCATGGATTAAGCATAAACTGCTTAAATATAAACTATGAAAAATAATCACATGAGTATTAAATGCAGTAAACAGTTTACATAATATATTTGGTAACAAATTACAATACATAAATCATGTAATACATAATTTGTATAATGACAAGCCTCTTTGTCTTCGAAAATACTAATTAGAGTATCTGAAATTTGCTTTGCAATTTTTGTACTTACTCTGTTTATCTAATCAATTACTACTTGATCTAAATCATTTTGTGAAACTTGTAATGGTTGCTATAAAAATTCAGTATGGATGTCTGTATTTATACCTATATTTCTATCTGTTTATATACCTATATTTATATCTATATGTATACCTGTATTGATATCTGTATGTTGCTGTTGTTCTAAACATTGTGTTGATTGTTGCTGTTGCGGTTGTGACTGTGTTTGCCTATCTTGTTGTTGTTGTTGTCGGACTATAGGTGTATCTGCTTCCTGGTATTTTTGGAGTTCCTTTGTAGAGAAAGATCTTGACTTTAATCTTTTCTATGGCCAAGGTGTAATATCTGTTTGACTTGCCACAATTCTCAAAATCGTATCACTATAAAATAATTTACTCTTGAGTAGATGTCATTGATTTCACTTCGCATTTTCCGAAGTTCCAACTCTCTTTTCTGCACTTTTGTCATTCTACCACGACTTGACATTGTCGATTAATCTTCGTTGTGCACTGTAGAACTTAGTGGAAGTAAAGATTGTGAAACTAGGGTTTTACCAAGGTAGAAACACGAAAGGTTGTCAGTAAAACATTTATAACTCTTCGAGTTTATAAATGGATTCAATCATTGAAATCATAAATATAAGATCCGTTATTGATAAATAACTCAAGTGCTTACAATGACTGTACGACTTTTACAACCGATAAAAGTAGAATACTTAGCGTAACTATTCGTATAAAGAAAATAACTTCGAGCTAAGTGAAAAGTGAGAAAACTTGAAAACTTATGATAACTATTCAAGTTTTGTGAGCAGTAAAGCACATAACTATACGACAAACGAGAATAGTTATTGTCAGAGATTAAGCCTTTCAGAAAAATATAAGAATATTAAGTTAACTATTCGAATTTCTCGAATGGATAGGTGTGAAAGTCGAAGAGTTAAACATAACTGTTAGAGTTTCAATTGAGACATAATAAAGCAATGAAATTCAACACGTGCATAATTCTAACTTAAGGTGTTCAGATATTTTTGGATACTTATAAACATAACTATCTGATGCTCAGATGCATTTCAGAGAGTTACCAGATAACTTACTAAACATTCACTTAAGATATGCATTTAGGCTTCGACATGTGTACTTTAGGAAATAATAAAATATTCTATTGATCATTTAAAACATAACTATCCGATATATATACAATATAGTCTTCCAAAATCACAGAAAATTCGGATACTTAAGAATTAAAAAAGCCTGTATTTCACCGACAGTTCAGAAATGTACTGAATTAATGTTAATTTCTTAAAATTATGCAGATTCTTTCATGAAAACATATAATAGTTCATAAGAGGTGAATTATTATATGAGAAATTACTCCCCCTACATAAATGTAGTCTAAAGAATCTATGGCGTACTTAAACTAGGTTGCCAACACCCAAATTGATTTGGCTTTAAAAGGTCAAAATAGCTTACTTAAGTTGGTTACTAAGCCTTAAATAGATTTGAGTCTCTCTATTTATTATTATTATTATTTTAAATATTAATTAAATATAGAAATAAGTAGTAGATTTAACAATTTAGACTTTTTAACTTTTATCTTATTCAGTTTACAAAAGATAATTCATAGAGATATACCTTCAAGAACGTAAAAGAATTCAATAATGAGTACACGAACTTAAGACAATAAATATCATACATTATGTGTAAAGACTAGATAATAACAAGGAAAAATAACAAAAATTATATGCACATATTATGGCAGGATTGTTATAACACCTTGAAAATAAATTAAGCTTGAGTACATTGCCCCCTTTTTTTTTTGTTTATATTCATATATATATATATATATATATTATGTATTACCTCCCACAATATCATCTTTTTACGTGATCACAATCCCTTACTTAAGAGAAAGATAACTAGTTACTCAATGACAAATGAGAATAGGTAATTTTTTTTTTTTTTTTAATATAATTTGAATTACTTGCAAAATGAGTTTTTAGTCAGCACATCCCAAACCAATTGGTTTAAGTGACTAGGGTTTAAGATCCCCCAACGGACTTAATTACTCAAGTAATTGCAGAGAAAAAAAATAAAACAAGACAGTAAATTAAATTAGAGGTAATCACAAGACTTAATTTTTTTAACAGAATGTTAATAACTTTCCTTTAATAAAAAGTACATACTTACTATGTATTTTCCTATTAAAATCTCTATAATAGCATAGACATAAGTAACAAAAATACAGTTGGCACTCACATTGAATTAAATTAACTTTCCTTAAGTAATCTTTTTTGAATTTTTTTTAAATAAATTGACTTCAATAAAAATTAGAAGTTCATAAATTCTTAACTACCAGAAAACGATAATTCGAAAATAGATATTTTGTTTTGTTTTTTTTTAATAATAAAGACATTAAATTCTAAAACTACCTTTATAACAAACCAAAATGCAATGAACAGGACAATTTAAACATCAGATAACCTATAGATACCAAGTTCTAATCGTAATTTTGAAAAGGTATTTTCATCTAAGGGTTTTGTAAATAGATCTACTAATTGTTTTGTGGTAGGAACAAAATTTAATGCTATTTTTCCTTTTATAACATTAACCCTTAGAAAATGATGTCGAACTTCTATATGTTTTGCTCGTGAATGTAAGACAGGATTTTTAGATAAACTTATTGCAAAACTACTATCACAGAAAATCTTAGTTGGTTCATAGTCTAAATTAAAATCTTTTAAAGTTTGTCTAATCCACAGGATTTGAGCACAGCAAAGTGCGGCAGCTATATATTCAACTTCAGTTGTAGATAATGCTACACAATTTTAATTTTTGCTAAACTATGACACTAAAGAATTTCCTAACAATTGACAAGTGCCACTAGTGCTTTTTCTTTCAGACTTACATCCTGCGAAATTAGCATCACTATAACCTACTAAGTTTAAAGAATTGTGTTTTGTATAGATTATATTTGTGCACATTTTTATATGATAATTCATGCATTCTATGTCTTGAAACTCAAGTTATATGCACTTATATAAGAAAATACATGTTAATCACATTTTTATGACATTACATGAATATGTGCACAAATGCACCCCTTTAATGCAATTTTCACGAAACATACTAGATGTTCATATACTTGAATGTATGATTTAATAATTCTTAGGCCAAGAAAGAGATTTTAAAGGTCATCAAGGTATTGAAATAATTTGATATGGCCACATATATTTTATACACTATGGTTATGAACTTGTGGACATTAAATGCAATAATGTGACACTGGTTATGAATAATTTTAAATACATGTTACTAATTGATTCATTCATGGATGAACTTACATTTCACATTTGTAAACATGTTAAAATGAATGTTACATACCTTAGAAATAAATATATTTCAAGTTCATAACTAGAGTTATTTTTGGCATGTATTACTAACATTACATGCATGACTTAAATGTATTTGATTATAGGTGAATGAGGGCCCTTAGATCAAGCCTTGGGATCATCAATCCTTGATGATCAAAAATCTCTATAAATAGGCCTTGCATCCCACAAGTTTTCTCCCCTCTCCAACTCCAAAATTCGGAATCCCCCTTGGTGCTCCAAGCAAGGAGGTGAAGGAGCTCCACTCATGGAGATTTCTCTTCCAAACGGCTCTTGGAGGTAGGTCTCTCCCTTCCCTTGTTCTCTCCACTTCCTTCTCCAACGTTCTTCACCATTAGGGAGGTTGAATTGCTGCTGCAATTACTCCTTGAGGAGTTGAATCTGTGGAGGAGAGAAGCCTTGGAGAAGACAAGTTGAGGTGTAGTGAAGTATCTTCAAGAGTGCACTCTATTGTTCTACACGTTGCTGCATTCCTTTCGGTGTTGGACCTCCAATCTATGGAAGGAACAAGCTACATTAGGCGTGGAGAATTGGTGGAGAAGGTAGACATCTTTGGTGGCTAAAGCAAGGAGGTGACATCCCTTGTGGAAAGATCATTGGAGATGTGAGCTTAAGGTGAGGAGATGAACTATGAGTTGAGATGGAGTGATCTGTTATTACATTCTACTATCCCATTTTGTGAAGGAGCTCTTGAAAATGAGTACCTATGATATATGCCTAATTCTTCACAAAAGGTGTCCATTTAATCATTATCAAATTCTGTACCATGATCACTCCTAAGTTTTTGAATTTTAACATTTTGCTCATTCTGAACTTTATTACAGAATATCTTAAATATTTCAAAAACTTCAGTTTTATTAGCTAGAAAATAGACCCAAGTAAATCTAGAATAGTCATCAACTAGTACAAAAGCATAATGTTTACCTCCTAGACTAGTTGTCCTAGTAGGTCCAAATAAATCCATATGCACAAGTTCTAATACTCTTTTGCTTGTTATTTCATTTAAACTTTTAAATGATGTTTTATGTAATTTACCTAGTTGACATGCATCACACATAAACTCTTTCGAGTACTTAATACTAGGTAAACCTCTAACTAGATTCTTTTTAGACAACTTTTGTAATAATTTTAAGTTTGAGTGTCTTAGCCTTCTATGCCATAAAATAACTTCATCTGATTTTGCAATTAAGCAAGCATTGTCTTTCATAATATCAGAAGGCAAATTCAGAATACAAACGAATCCTTTCTTGTATGTAGTGAATAAAATTTTGTTAGTAGACATGTCCATAATTTTATAGGAATCTTTTTCAAAAATGACTCTGTAAAACTTCATTAAAACAGGAACACTCAATAAATTAAAACCTATGTTTTCCACTAATAAGACATCATTTATAAAGCATTTCTCAGTTACCTGAACCTTGTCAGACCCAAGGATATTTGTTTTGCTTTTATTTCCAAAGGTAACTTGTCCATTCTTGGTCTTTGTTATTTTTGTAAGTAATCGTATATCTCCAATCATGTGGCTGGATGCTCCACTGTCCATTATCCATTTTGATTTGTGTACCTACAAAACAGTCAAAAAGAGATTTTATCTCTTGGAACCCATTTTTGAGTGGGTCCAAGAATTTTAGAGAGTCATATCAAAATAATCCGTATTTTTAAATTTCAACTTATCTATTTTCTGATAATTATTTTTACGTTTATTTCTCTTAGTGTTATAATTATCAGAACATTTATCTCTATGTAAACCAGAGTTGAAATTTTCATTTCTAACATTATTTGATTTCCAATATCTGATATTCTTTAAATATGAAGAAAATTGATCAAGAATATTAAGATTCTCAAATGACTTAGCTTGATTTTTCTGAAAATTTCTTTTGAAATTGTTGCATCATGTGCTTTTATTTATATGCTTCATATTATCAATTTGCACATATTTATCTACCTATTTAATTACACATGGAATAGTTTTTCTCTTACTATTCTTAGTACTGGAAATAAAGACATTATTTTTAGCAATACCATCATGCAATATATAATTTTCAAAAGATGCATCATGTAAACCAATACCATGTTTTTCTACATTTGATATTTTACTACTAAGTTCATTTGTTATAGTTTGACTATTATTCCATTTACTTAATATAGCCTTTTGATCGCAAACCTTAATCTTTAACATATCAATTTCTGAATTTAAATCAATAATAGTCAATTCTAGTTTTTCAATTTCACAAATCATTTTCTTCATATCAGCAATTAAATTTTCACAATTAGCATGCAATTTTCTTTCTATTGCAGTAAACTTTAAAATTTCCTATGCATGCCTTTGATTTTCTTCTTTAAATTTATTCAACGTAGAGTTCAAAAAATCAATCTTATTTTCAGATTCATTTAGCATTTTCCTAGTGTTCTTTCCTTTTGTTTTTACTTTCTTATATTTTCTAGCCAGTTTATTGTATTCAACAAGTAATCCATCAAAACTAGCATTTTGATTAGAGGATACCTCGTTGGATTTTTCCATGAAGCATATATTTGCCAAATTTTCTTCTAAATCTGATGTTGATGAGGATTCATTTTCTGATGTTGAATCCTTTGTTTCTTCACTTTGTGAAGCTGAAGAGTCATCCCATGTCACTTTAAGTACCCTTCTCTTTCTGAATTTCTTACTCCTAAAATTCCTCCTCGAATTCTTCTTATCTTTGTTGAGTAGGCAATCAGTTTGAAAGTGACCCGATCTGTTGCACTTGTAGCATATGATTTTGTCTTTCATGAATGACTTTTTCTCCATATCTCTAGATGTCTTTGCTGACCTGAAGTTCCTGTGTTTCTTCAACAGATTTCTAAATTTTCTAGTCAACAACAGTAAATCATCGTTAGAATCACTAGTGACTTCTGAGACTTTATCAACCTCAAAAGCCAGATCCCTTCTAGGATTTTTCCCTTTTGGATCTAAATGTTGTACTTCATAGGCTCTCAGATTTCTTATGAGATCATCAAGAGTATATGTATTTAAATCTTTGGACTCTTCAATAGATGTTGTTTTTTGAGCCCAAATTTTAGTTAAAGATCCAAGGATCTTTCTTACCAAGTCTTTTACCTCGAATTTCTTGCCTAAATATTTTAATGAATTTACAATCTCAAGAAAACGAGAAAACATGTTAGAGATACATTCATTTTCGTGCATTTTAAAAAGCTCATATTTATGTACTAACATATTAATCTTAGATTCCTTGACCTAGTTAGTACCTTCGTTGGCAATTTCTAATGCATGTCATATCTCATATGCAGTTTGATATGTAGAAACTTTATCAAATTGATCATGAGATAAAGCACTAAACAAGATGTTTAAACCTTTAGCATTCAGTGTCATTCGCTTCTTTTCATCAAAAGTCCAAGTATCATATGGAGTTGTAATTAATACTATAGGATTGCTAATTATATGTCATAGTTTGAAATCGATTGACTAAAAGAATACTTTCATCCTATATTTCTAGTAGCCATAATTGCTACCTTCGAACATAGGAGGACAATTAGTGGTCTGCCCCTCAGTCATAACTAAGATTTCAGTATTATCCATTTTAAACAGATGATCCTAAGTAAATGATAGGAAAAATTGATTCCTAAATAGAGAAATAAAAGCTCTTAATTAAGATAAGATGTTGTAATACCAGTTGTAGGATCGTCTGTATCACAAGAGGGGGGGTGAATTGTGTCTTTAGTAATTAAAATACCAACGGATAAAACAAGAGCACAAAACACTCATAAATGAAATTCTATTCTTTATAATCTTTAAAGATAGAATTTACAATATCTTTTCAACTCAATTCCCTTCTTAAAAGTTTTGATACAGTAATGTTCGATATACAATTTAAATAGAAAAATAAAGCTCTTATTCAAAACTAATTTCGAATTGTATAAAACCTGATCTTTATGCACACAGCTTATTTCCTTCTCTTTGCTCAGCTTCTATATCTCTTCTTCTCTAGTTGTCGAATTTCCAGACTTCTTGCGTTTGCAATTCCTTTTCTGAAATTGCTTGAAATTTTGAACTTCTTCTAATGTTGGAGAATTTTTCAGAATATGAATATTCAAACTTAACTTTTCAGTTAGGGATCTAGATTGAATATTTAGACTTGGTTTTTGAGATTGGGATCCTATGCTGTAATATAGCTCGTACTCTCTATTAGTAGTCAAACTCTATTGTCTTTCACGTTCAGCATGTTCATCCACTTAATCCATAATCCACGTACTAATTATTTCTTTAATCCAAATTACTATCTTTTTGAGTTTCCACTTTCTCCACTATCATTTTGAATTTCTACGATCTCCACTCGTAGATTCAGCGAGACTTTATCTTCCTAGAGTCTTGTAGAATATCTTCTAAGTCTTCGATTTAGTCAAACACTTATCCTTTAAGTCCTATGAAAACTCAAATACTTATCTATAACTCTTCGAGTTTTGCACCTACAAAATACATGACTAAACATAGCAAACTTATCTATTCGTTAGTCATTTTATAAAACTCGAAGACTTATTTATCCATGCGTATAAAAACTCGAACAATTATCTAACTATTCAATTTTCATTATCGAACGCACATGGAAAACACGTGACAACTTAAAACATTAAAAGCACATGTGTAGATAACTTAACTATATGAGTTTTTAACATAAACTATTCGACAAAAACGAAACGTTAACTATCCGAAAGTTTAACTATCAAAAATCTTACTCTTCGAAAAACTTTAACTTATCCGACATAAAAATGAAACTTTCCGATAATCTGTTAACTATTATACTTAGAGAAATCCTTTTAAATTTATTTTTAAAGCTTATTGGGAATTAAAAACTCTGAACACTAATTTAAATCAAGCTGCTAAAAATAGAAAAATACAATTGATTGAATTAGAAGAATTTAGGAATGAAGCTTATTCAAAAACTGTAAAAGAAAAAGAGAAAATGAAGTTCTGGCATGACAGAAAAATTATTCCAAAAATCTTTGAAATAGGACAAGAAATATATCTTTACATGACTAGACTCCATAACCATCCAAGAAAATTAAGATCTAGATGGGCAGGACCTTACATAGTTCGAAATATTTATCCTTATGGAGTTATTGAGATTGAAAATCCTAAAAATCAGAATATATTTAAAGTAAATGGACAAGGACTTAGACCTATTTTGAAAATACCAAAAAGTTCTTTTGGAATTATAGAAGAAGTAAGAGTAGAGGACTACTCGAGCTTTACTTAGTAAGAAATCATTTTTATTTAATATAAAAAAAAAATCATTGTGGTTCAACCGATAGGATCCATCGGTCAGACCAAAACATAAAAACATAAAAAAAAAATCTATATATTATTTAGTAAAAATGTCGATTTTACCGAAGCATAGTATTGGTTCAACCAGTAGAAAAAAAAATGAAAAAAGAAAGAAAATATTTAATTTCAGTTCAACCGAGGAATATAACAGTTTGACTGAAAAGTTTCTAAAATATGGAAAAAGTAAGAGTGGTTAGCCCGAAAACTCTTCAGTCTTGATCGAAGAAAAATTATTATTTTAAGTATTTTTATTAGATATAACTTTATGGGAAGTCCGTTGAGTTACGCTTAACTCAACAAACTTACTCTGTTGAGTCTAGGATTAGTTAATATACTTACGTCGTTGAGTTAACTATAACTCAACGGAGTACTATAGTTAAGTCCACGGACTTAGTCCGTGGAGTTAACCATAATTCCACGAATGAGAGAGCGAGAGTTGTATGGGAAATGACCCGATTACCCGCCTAAACTTAGGGCTTATTTATACTTAAACTTAGGGTTTTTGGGGCATTATCCGTAGAATCATTTAGAACTTAGAACAGTAGAGATCAGGGTGACTCTGTTTCGTTGCGTAACTCCACGATGAGGAAGATGACACCTGAGTTCCGGGAAAAGGCAGTAGACACATCAAATTTTCTGAAAGATTTAGAAGAATGGCACACAAGGTAGAAAATTAGAAATACGACAAGGGAAAAAGAGCTACAAAAGGTAGAATCTGAACTTTTTTATTAGAGGAAAGAGTTAGTAGATATGGGTATACAAATCCCTCAAATGATGGAAACTATAATCAAAGTTGCAACAGAAATTGTTGTAAGTAAAGAAAGAAAAATCAGGCCAAATAATGAAGTTGCCCTAGAACTAATCCAACATAAGTCCTAGCTCTAGTTCAAAAGACGCATAGGTAGACGAGCTCGTAGGGCGATCTAGGAGCAGTAAAGGAAAGAAAATGAAGAACAGGAGGAGACGATTGCTGAAAGACTTGTTCTTGAGGAACAACAGCTAGGAACTTCAAATCCACCTCCTAAACCATTAGAAAGGGTGGTAGTTATGGGGCCTTCAAATGAAGAAGAATTAAGAGAATTTGAAGAACTGGTTCAAGTTGGGAAAAACCAAGGAGAATCAGAAGATTTGGTAGTGGCTAAAGCACACTTAGTGTTCGATGCACTTTACATAAGAAGGCTGCAGAAAAGTTGAAAGCTCAATATAAAATCAAAGTGGAATAACATCAAAAACTACTGCTAGTACCTGTGGCTCAAAGGCATGCAGAGCCTACGTTTGTAGATTTAATCTCAGAAGAAGAAGAGGAAGACCAGGCACAATTAATCAGAAGAAGGAAAGGAAAAGAGATAGTGCCTGAATATCAAGAGGAGATTAAATCTGAAGTACCAATATCAATAGGGCATGTAGAGCCAATTTTTGTAAACCTGCTATCCGATTCTAAGGAGGAGTAGGAGCAGTAGCAAAAGCAAAGAGAAGAAGAAAAATACGTTGAAACTAGTCTACAGCCTATACAAGAAGAAGAAACAGAATTTAGGGCAGAAGTTGATTTGCCTGTAACTCCATCCCAATCTGCCACAAAATCAGAAAGAATAGTGACAATGTAGATTGGTAGTCAGGAAGAAGAAGAAGAAGAAAAAAATGAACAAGAAGTTGAACAAATATATATGGAAAGAGATGACTTTGCAGATTCCACTAAAGAGCAAAGAACTCTTCAGCAAATTTTGGACAATATTCAAGACAGAGTGGAGAGTTCTGCCGGCTCACCACCATAGACAAAAGCAGAAGCAAAAATGTTAGAATCTGTGGTGTATTTTTAGCAAGTACAAGTACAAAATATGGAAGAGGAAGTTCAAGAACAAACCCCCCTAGAGCAAGAAATGCATATTCCTGATCCTTCTGAAGCAACAGTTTTAAATGAAGTACACTTTTGGAGTTAGGAAGCTTATGATAAATACCAAGAGATTAGGGGTTATGATATCATATATAGTAGACCAGTAAATTGGGACGGGATGCAAGAAATTAAGGATTTATTTGAGTACCAAGGTCTACTGCAGTTTATTTCTAAAGAAAGAGGGCATGCAGTATATGAAAATCTAGTGCCCTGCTTTTATGCAAACTTAAGAGAAGGAGAAGGAGGATTAATTTCCAACGTGGAGGAAGCTGATGTACAATTAACACCAGAACTTCTCCACAACATTCTTGGATTGAAGAATGAAGGACTAGAAATTCTGGAAAGCACAACTGCAGTCGAGTGGACAGAGCAAGCAATAAAGGATTGTTTAGCTATCAATCCTGGTGTGCCGTTATTAAATAGACTAAAGCAGCTAAATGGTACAGCACACATGATAGCAAACATTCTAATTAAGAATGTCTACCAATGACAAGACCATGATATAGAACTGAGTCAATTTGTCAAGTGGGCCACATATGCAGTTGTGAACAGAATTCAGATAAATTGGTCTGCAATTTTCATCTCCAAGTTGAAAGTAGTAAAGAAAAAATTATTTTATGGAGATCTGATTCTACTACTGATGGTGGACTGTATTGATTTCACAAAATGGGCATCTAAAAAGATCAAATCAAGAACAATTTCAATGAAAGAATATAGAAATTATGTAGCTGCAGAGATTGCTGAACCTTCTAGAGGAATTACAGGAGCTGTAGAAAGGATTAACCATTTAGAGCAACAATTAGAAAAACTCTAGAAGGAAGTAGATGAACTTTGGAGAAAAGATTAAATTGTATTGTTCGTCTACTTGTACTTGTATATATTTGTATGAAAAATATCTGATTAATTGTATTGTAAATTATTCATATTAATGAATATATATTTTTCAGATATATTTTTTTCATTCATGTTTAAGAATGATGAAATGGATGAACTATATTGAATATTATATAATTTGTGGAACATTATGCAAGATGGTTTAAAAGATTTACAAATTGCTGAATCACAAGATTAAATGAAAGATAATTGATTAATGCTTGAGAATATCTGCATGCTGCAAAGTAAAATATAAATTCTGCATAACATGAAATGAACTACAAGTTAAATATTTATATAAAGTTCAGATTTAAATGAGTTTTAATTAGAATACTACATTAATGACATGTATTTAACTTTATTTAAGTTAACAGAATGCAAGAGAGAGAAAAAAAATAGAAGTTAGTACGATGAGTGAATTTTAGAAATTTGTCAAGTGTTAACTCAACGAAGTAAGTTCGTTGAGTTAAACTTAACTCCACGAGGTCAATAATAGAATATAAGGTTACTCCATTGAGTTATCTATAATACAACGAAGTTAGTCCATGGAGTTAGCAACTATAACCGAAGTCACTCCGTTGAGTTAACTATAACTCAACTAGGTTAGTTCGTGGATTAAGCTAAGCGGTTATTCTTTTAACCATGAACAAAACTTCATGGGTTTAGCAGTTACTAAAATTTGAAATTAGAAGTGGCACACGTACCCATAAAAATAGGAACCATATTGCACGTTACAAGACACGTTCTTGCAATGAGATTTATTTACTTTATGGATGTGCATTATAAATATAGAACAGAATGTTGTTTATAAGTTACCAGCACTTTTGAAAGAAAAGAGAATTTGTTGGGGAACTGGAAGGAGAAGCAGTTGATTCAACTTCATCTATCAACCACTATTTACTAAATAGAAAGCTTCAGACTGGTATGTAATTAATCTTCTACTATTTTACTATATGTTAAGAGTTTATGAGCACATGGACTCGTTCTCCTAGCACTAAATGATTAGTAAGAACACCTACCCAAGAGTATTCAACATAGAGGCATACTGAAACATTTTCTGAATTGGACTTTAACGAAATCCTTAGGGGTATAGCTAACCTTTCTTTAAAAGAGAACAAAGATATGGTTGTTCCAATAGAAAAACCATTAGGGGAAATTCTATATCCTAAATTAGTTGATGAACCTTCATGTATTCAATTGCCAAACTTTGAGGGAGATAGGTTTGAACTGAAATCTAATTATATTAGTCAATTGCCACATTTTCATGGATTAGAAAGAGAGGATGCCTATTATTTCCTTAGAGAATTTAACGAAGTTTGTCAAATGATGAAAATGCCGAACATGAGTATAGATGCTATCAAACTTAGATATATCCCTTTTGCTTTAAAAGACACAACTAAGAGATGGTTATATACTCTGTCGCCTAATTCAATTTCTGCATGGACTGAATTTTGCTCTGTTTTTCTAGAAAAATATTATCCAACACATCAAACGATTAAAAAGAAAAAAGAAATATTAATGTGTAGCCAAAAACAGAGAGAATCATTTTCAAAATATTTTGAAAGATTTAAAGATTTACTAACTCAATGTCCACATCATGCAATGAGTAAAGCACAATTAATAGGTATAATTTATGAAGGCATAGATGTTTCAACGAAATTGTTATTAGAATCTACTTGTCAGAATGGATTTTTAAAACTATGTAGCGAAGAAGCATGGGCATATTTAGAAAACTTTGCAAAAAGAACTACACTATGGGAAAACTTGGCTAAAGCCATTACAAATAAATGAATATTGCCAAGGGGAATACATGAAATAGATTCAAGCACTATGCTTGAAGTGAAATTAACTGAATTAACAAAGAAAATAGAAGAGTTTATCATTAAATCAAAAACTAGCAGAAGAGAATGCAAACATTAATGATGTAGATATTATTTATGCTAGAAACTAGAAAGATAACTTTGGGAATTCTTATAACCCTAATTAGAGAAATCACCCAAATTTATCTTGGAGAAACAACAATTTCCAAGGAGGAGAAAATATAAATGACAAGAATATAAGTTATGCAGCATTAATTGAACAAGGATCTAGAATAGAGAAATTAGAAAAGATAATCCAACAATTAAACAATCGTCTGGATCTTGTATTCGGAAATGCTGCAATTCAAAATCAAAATAGAAACATACCACTTAGACAGAAGGAATCAATGGAAGTTAGACCTACTGGAGGATTGCCAATACAAGCAATACCTAACCTTGTGAATAGAACTGTTGATGAAATTGATACCTCCTCTAGGAGGGTAGTTGAATGAAACAGTATAACTAAAGTAACTATGTATAATAATAATAATAATAATAATAATAAATGTAAGTTTACTTATAGTTAATAGTATCGTAGAGTTATTACTTAACTCAACGAACTTAATCCGTTGAGTTATGACCTAACTCCACGAGGGTGTGAAGTAGTTATGTTAATTTTTGTCTCTATTAAATTTTTCTTTATGTTATACAGAATCACAACAGATGGAACTAATGAAATTACCGCTGGACGCACTAAGGGAAGTATTGAGTAACTTGTTCGCTAAAGATTTGTGCAGATTGTGTTGTGTATCAAAGGATATTAAAGACTGTGTTAAAGAAAAATATTTTCATGGACTACAAGCTACAAAAATGACTAAGATTAGAGATGGATTTTTATGGAAGTCATTTAATCGTAGTTCAATTAGCTATGAATATCTGAATATGGAAGAAACTGTTGGAATTCCACCCAATACATTAGAAGGAATAGATCATATTATGGGGATGGATGAAGGATTAATTATATACAGAACTAAACCAATGTATGCAATTCTGTTACCTGATATTTTGATTAGAAATTCTCTCACAAGAGAAGAATGGAATATAGAAAGGCCTAATAGATATGAAGTACCAACTGAAAATTGTGGGTCAGCTTTAATATTTTCTAATAAAAATTCGACCATTCCTGAAAAATTATATTATTGGAGACATACTGGAAATTGGGATGAAGATTTATACCTAAGTGTGTATAATTTTCTGAATAGATCTTGAACTGAAAACACTATGATATATCTAGGACTGAAAACACTATGATATATCTAAGACAGAAATCATTAATTAACATCATACATGTCATACTTGATGGATATATATATCTAGTCTCAAATATATCAGTTGCATTTAGATTTGATTTATACATAGTAAGCATAGATAGTTATGATAATGACTATATAGAAATTTTACCTATACCAAGAGAAATAGCTAAACCACCATCTGTAGAATATGATAAAATTCAAATAGGGATGTGGTATAATGAATATGATGATCCTACTTTATGTTTAATAAGATGGTGGGATGAATTGATGAAATTTCAAATATGGATTATAAAAGACATAAATGAATGGAAGTGGCAAGAAGAATATATTGAAATAGATGTAGAAATAATAACAGTTACATTATCTTAGAACCGAAAAGGATCCCTTTCTGCATTTCATTTCATTAATGGTAATACACTTGTGTTTAGTATTGATGACATACTGCAAGTTTATAAAGTAAGAAGGAACATGAACTGCATTAAAACAGAATTAATAGCAAGAAGAATTATGCCTAAAAAGTTTGCTTGGACTGACATGTTTATTCCATTTGTTACTACTTTTCAATCATGTTCTTAAATTATAATTCTGTGCTTTTAATGTTGTGTGTATTTTGTATTGTTTGTTTTGAAAAAAAAATATATATATCAATCTAGTTTGTTGGTATCTGTTCTGCGAAACCAACTAGCTTGCTTGTGAGCCACCAAAGGCATAGGAGCCTGGGTTCCACACAAGACACTAATTTATCAATATCTGTTAAATGTTATTTTGTTATATATTCTACTTTTATCTATGAAGGAAAAGTTTTTCAGAATCAAAAATCAGAGTATACAGAAGGAGATACAAACGAAACAAGGTATGTAATTGATTACTTATCCTGAATTTAGATTTAAACTCAATTCATGGAGTTATTCATTAACTCAACGAATTAAGTTTGTTGAGTAGATGCTAAGTCAACGAAACAATATTCATGCCTACTACAATTACTATATTTATTGTCAAATCTTTACATTGAGGACAATGCAAAAAAATAGGTATGAGGGGAGGTAATTAAAGTAGCAGCCATGTAAGTTTGTTAATTAAAGGAATTAGAATGGTACTACAAAGTTTTGTGGAAATTGAAAATTTTTATGAATTTGCTGTAACTATCCGATAATTGAAACTACAAAATTTTTAAAGAACTATAATTGCTAAAATGTTATATTTATAATCTTATATAGGATGCTACAAATTTTACTACTCATACAAATCTAGATATAGTATCTTATGTTATTGCTGAATTTTATGAGTTTAACAATTTCACGATTTTAAAATGAAATCAAATGCTTAACTGAAACTTAGTAAATTATCTGAAGCCCTAAAAGAGCTAAAATGTTGATTTTTAGATTAAATGAAACACATATGATCAAAGATACATTTAATTTGACTGATTAAACTTGTAGAATGATTTATGTGTAGATCTTATTAAACTACATAAAAAGTATGAGCTTATTGATATAGATTCATATTTTCAGTAAATAATAGAAGCAAGACTATATGAGATTGGTGTTTTATTGCATCTATATTAATGAAATACATACATATACTATGTTGAAAGAAAAAAAAAAATAAAATAAAATAAAATTTGAGAGTTTATTGACTTGTTTGATCACGAGCCTTTTATACTTGAGCAGATAGGTATGTAAGGCTTGCTGACCTAAAAAAGGACTCTTTAAATCTAGCAACCTAAGATCCTAATCAGATCTGGGATTGTTGATTGAAAGCTCGATACATGGGTACACTAGAAAGCTCTTGTATGATTCAAGCTTGTCAAATTAACTTTTAAAGTACAAATATGCATATACTGTTCTGAAAAGATACAAGTGTTTTATGAAATACAGATATCTTTTGAATTGAGTATATTTTCTGTTATCTAAAATTGCTGAAATATGAATATAGAATAGACTTTTGAAGTTGTTTATCTGAGATACAATTCTTTATTCTACTTGTCTTAATCATATTGAATTGGATTGTGTTTTGATTCGTATGTTGTTGAAATTTATTCTGAAAATCTTATTGGAAAATTCAAGATGACAGATGATGAAAAGAAGAACAAATGATAATATAATTAACACCTATGTGATGCTGATATATTTTGTATGTAATTTACATATATTCTAAGTATATTTGCAGGTTGAAGAGGAGAAAACAATGTTAAAACATATTACTGAAACATACAGAATATCTATATAATAATATAAGTTCTTATGCTAAAAAGAAGAACAAAAGGAAGAATTAATTCAAGCACTTTAGAAAGACCAATTAATTAGATCTTAGTTTGCTAAGGGACTAGCAAAATTTAAGTATGGGGAAGTGTTTAGAATGAAAAAGTGCATAATATTAATGGTTAAATGATGGTTAATTGCATAATATTTAGCTTATCATATGAGAATTAAGCCATTATGTTATAATTGCACTATTATATGCTTTAATGAAAGAATCTACATAATTTCAGGGAATTAATGTTAATTTAGTACATTTCTGAACTGTCGATAAATTGCAGGCTGTGAAATTCTTAAATATCTGAATTTTCTGTTATTTCGGAGAGTTATGTTTTATGTACCAGACAGTTATGTTTTAAATGCTTAAAGAATACTTTATTATTTCTTGGATTGCACGTGTTGAATTTAAATGCTTTAGTATATCACGTGAGATGCACATGTTTAACTTGTTAAGTTAGCATAACTGTATGCGTTGAGTTACGTGAATACACATTAAGGTAACGCGTTCTGTTAGCGGCTTATTTCTTTATTGCATGTGTTTTATAGTTAAATCAACGAAGTAAGTCCATTGAGTTATCTGTAACTCCAGGGACCATTTATTTTCTAATATGCCACTGTAGCGGTTAAAGAAACAGGACATTCGAAGGAAGACCACGATTGCACATATCATGCAGGATATCATTCGTGGAAGGAAGAAGAAATCACCATCGTTGATATGAACGAAGGAAATCCAACCGATCATCTAAGGAGAAGTAGTTACCATTAAAGAAAAGGAGAAAGACGAAGAGGGGGTGGCCAGTGTGTGTGTAGAGGAGGACAAATCAAGCTATCTGCAAGCAGCATCGGAAGTTCCTTGAAGTTCCACACCAACCACCACCACCACCATAATCACCAACCATCGGAGGTCTGTGAGGATACTTTCCTGATGTCGGCTCGATTCCGAGCCAAACACGGTGCCTGACAACCATTATAAGGAGTGATCCCGTCACAAGAAGGGAAGTCATTTTCACCAAGCACCGACTCATATCTTAGGAGATTGTAAAGCTTCTAGCCTTGGTTTCAGGTTGATG
Organism: Cymodocea nodosa; assembly: GCA_036874045.1. NCBI lineage: Eukaryota > Viridiplantae > Streptophyta > Magnoliopsida > Alismatales > Cymodoceaceae > Cymodocea > Cymodocea nodosa. The sequence goes on along the minus strand of JAZBRI010000003.1, from coordinate 15,444,346 downwards.
CTAGTATGCTGAAGAGGAGATCATTTTACAATTCTGGACTCACGATTCTATAGGGAGAGGAGGTAGAATTGTAAGTGATTAAGTTTTCAATGGTGTAATCACGTAGCATGTAGTGATAGAAGTATTTACTATCGATAGAGAATTTTTACATTTCACCTTTCGCCCATTTTCATGAATGTCTCAAAACAAAAATACCAAAAACAACAACTTATCTGTGTTTGTATTTCGTATTTAAGTGTTGTATTGTTTGTTTTGTATCATGATTAAAGTTATCATTGTCAGTATTGTGAATGTCTTATGTTTGTTTGATTCTAAAAATAGATAATAGTTTTACAATTTACTGAAATTGAATTTGTTCAATGTACTTAAAGATTTTAATGGTTACTATTTGAAATATCTGGATGTTAGTATGGCTTAATGATAAATCTAATGTTCACTAACATTAAAGAGCTTAATTGATGTTATTTACAATCTGTGGAACCGCCCAATGATTGGCCAAATTCCTTTGTAAATATCAGTATTAAATTAGAACGATAGGCTCGTAGAGTTAACTTAAATCCACGAGATTAGTCCGTTGAGTTAGCCATAACTCCACGAACTTAGTCCGTTGTGTTAACTGTAACTCAATGGAGTGATTACTGAACACATTAAGTATAATAAAAAATAGAACAATACACAATTCTCAATCAATTCTCTATAGGATCGACCTGTACTTGCATACAAATACAATATACACTGTGCACTTATAGTTAAAATACAAATTGGAATTAATATCTAATTTGTGTGAAAGGTTGTTTGTTTACTTCTAAAAAGAAATTATTAATATAAGCACAAGGATAAATTAACCAAGTAAAAATAGAAGTTAACAAATGTAAGTTTTCTGGCAATGCTACTTGTGAACTAAACAAGTTCTCTAGTGCTACCTAAAGCTGAACCAAACACTATGTATTCTCAAACTCTGCTTCTATAGATTCTGAAGAAGGCTGTTTGACATTAAGCTCTTCTGGAGTCTTATCTTTTTCAATATCCGCTACTCCAAACAATTCAGCCTGTGAACTAGTTACTACCTCAAATTTTCAATTATATCTACAATAACTTGTTCTATGTCAATTGCCTGATGCTTTGATTTTTCAATTGCTACATCATTAGGGCTTGAACCAATAGAAAAACTTGAACTTATATTTGACTTGGATTTCTTTTCAAGTTTTCTAGAAAGAGAGAATAAAGTCTCATTATCTTCATCAATTTGAATATGCTCAGAACTGATGAGTTTTTCGATGCACTAAAAGGAACAATGTCTAGACATACATTGTCCTTTAGAAATAAATGCTCATTTGATTTTTCTTTTCCAGCAAACTTTGTTTCCTTAGACATAATTTTCCTGACTTTTCTTCTTCTATAACAAGTCAACTTCTCTTCTTCAAGTATTGTTGTTTTCTTCTGAAATTGTTCCATAAAAGTTTTCTGGTTAAATTCTTCTAAGGCACTTTCTATTGTTATTGCCTTTCGAAGACCTTCAACTTTCTTTTGATCAACAACAATATTTGTTTGTTTTTCTTTTAAATGCAAAGGAGTAGGAATAGCAGATTCATGTTCTTCCTCAAATGCATGTAATCTTGTACCATTTATGGGTGTTTGAGGAATTTTAGTTGATGAACCTACATCTTTTTCCATATATTTAGCATACTATTCCAAAAATGCAATTTCGACACACTTCATTCTATATTCTCTGTCCAAAATTACTTCTAGTACCCATGTATTTTATACTTTCATCAGTATTATGAAGTTCTAGTCTAACTTCGTTCAATATTTGCTACTCTAGACAATTCAGCTTGTGAACTAGTTACTGCCTCAACATTTTCAATTATATCTACAATAACTTATTCTATGTTAGTTGCCTAATGCTTTGATTGTTCAATTTCTGCATCATCAAAACTTGAACTAATAGAAAAACTTGAGCTAATATTTGACTTGGATTTCTTCTCAAAGTTTCTAGCAAGGGAAAATAAAGTCTTATTATCTTCATCAGTTTCAGTATGCTCAGAATTGATGAGTTTTTCAGATGCACTAAAAGGCACAATGTCTAAACATACATTGTCCTTTGGAAATAAATGTTCATCTGATTTTTCTTTTCCAATAGACTTTGTTTCCTTAGACATGATTTTTCTAATTTTTCTTCTTCTATAACACTTCTGTTTCTCCTCTTCAAGTATTGCTGTTTTCTTTTGAAATTATTCCATAAAAGTTTTCTGGTTTAATTCTTCTAAGGCACTTTCTATTGCTATTGCCTTTCGAAGACCTTCAACTTTTCTTTTATCCACAGTAATATTTGTTTGTTTTTTTGTTGAATACAAAGGAGTAGGAATAGCAAATTCATGTTCATCCTCAAATGCATGTAGCCGTGTACCACTAATGGGAGTTTAAGGAATTCTAGTTGATATACCTACACCTTTTTCCATAAAATTTGCATACTGTTCTAAAAATGCAATTTCAGCACACTTCATTCTATATTCTCTGTCATATTTACTTCGAATACCCATGTATTTAATACTTTCATTAGTATTATGAAGCTCTAATCTAACTTCATTCAATATACCTTTAGGAAAGAAATATTCAATATAAATTTTTGCTAACCTTTTGTCCACTTGAAGTATTTTCTTAAACCAAGCTCATGGAACTTCAACATGGTCTATTTCTTTTCCTTTTCCATCTCCTCTACTTTTTCCTTTTCCTCTGCCACGACCTTTGTAATACTTGGAGACCATCGTCACAAGATGTAACAGGAACAAGAGGGAATTTCAGACAAAGGTTTACGAATAACTTAAGTGCCCATGTAATAAGTGTTTAAATAGGGTTTTAGGCGAATAACACAATGTGTATAGTAGTCAGGTTTGGATTTTAAAAGAATATTGAATAAAGTTTATTCAATCAAGGTACCCGAAATTTTCAAGTATAACTCATTGAGTTAACTAACCTAACGAATAAAATGCTGTCTAGAGGTAGTTTTACACGTTACCTTACATAACATAACGTTCAATTAGTACATTTATCAAAAACACGTTTTGGATGCTTTCAACTGAAACCTTCCGTATACAACAGACATGCTATAATTAACATATACAAAACATTATCTTGAGAACATTGTAAACTATTCTTATATTCCTTTTATGAATCTAAAATAGTTTGTTTGTCTTTTAAATTGTTTCATCAAGATCTTAAGAGGACTAAACTTAGATTAACCAAGATTTATATTCTGAATTATATTAATCTGTTTTGGACATTGTTATTCCTCCCCCTACAAATATACTTCAAATATATTCAATAACTTACAAAATATATTTGTATAAAATAGATGTTAATTATAACTACACTTTAAATTCTCTTTTTAGATGATTTTTGTCATCCTTAATTCATCATAAATGATTTCAAGAATCAACTTCATTCGTATATGAATCAAAACATAACTTTAAACTCAATATGATTAACACAAAAAGAATAAAGGAATGTATCTCAAATAAACATAGTCAAAAGTACTAATGTTGATTCAATAAATTAGTAGTCATATTAGTAGAAACTATATTCGATTCAAAGATATCTATAATTAATGAAACAACCTTTTCTTTTCAAAATAGTAAATATTGATAATTTTCTTTAAAAATTAGTTTGAAAAGCTTGAATCATACAAGAGCTTTCTAACGTACCCGTGTAATGAGCTTTCAGTTAACAATCCTATATCTGATCAGGACCTTAGGTTGCTAGATTTAAAGAATCCTTTTTCAGGACAACAATCCTTACAAACCTATTTGCTCAAGTACAAAAGGCTTGTGATCAAACTAATCAATAAACTCTCAAAGATTTTCACTTTGTAAGCACTTTCTTCATTTTAAGCATAGTATATATGTATTCCATTAATATAGATGCAATAAAACACAAATCTCATACAATTTTTACGTCTATGATTTTACTGAAAATATGAATCAGTTTCAATAGGCTCATACTTTTGATTAGAAGTTTAAGATGATTTACATATAAATTATTCTACAAGTTTAATCAATCAAGTCAAATTCATGCATGATCATATGTACTGTCATTGATCCAAAGAAAACATTTAATCAAAATTTTAGGATTCTAGAATGTTAAGTATTTTTGTTTTGATGATGTGTGCTGAATGAAAATAATCATATTTGCTCAATTACTCTTGCTTGTGAAAAGAAATTAAAATTATCAATTAATACAGAAAAAGCTTACTGATATAAATACTTGTCAGTATTGGATCTGAAGTCAATAACTAGTCGTTTCGTTGCATTAATTTCTCATTTAGCTAAACGTTAAGTTAACGTGTGTTTTTATTGAAAAGCATGATATGTTTTAATGTTATATCTTCTGTATCATGAATAGTACACGTTTAGACAACTCGTTAAGTTAGAGTTTTGTTTGTATAGAGGTCACATGAGAACTCGTTAAGTTAGAGGCTTAAATGTTAAAATAGGTCACGTGATAACTCGTTAAGTTAGTGAGTAAAAGAAGAGACGAACTCGTTAAGTTAGTGTTATACACGTGGTGAAATTATAAGTTACGAATGTTGTATTGTATCACGTGAGGTGCACATGTTTAACTCGTTAAGTTAACATAACTAAACGCGTTGAGTTGCTATATTGAACACTAAGGCAACGCGTTAGGTTAGCGTTATAAACTTAAGTTGTTATTTTTGCACGTGGTAAAATTCTTATTATAAAAACATTTGTTTATTACTGGTTCGTTGAGTTATCATAACACAACGGAGATGGTTCGTTGAGTTATCATAACACAACGGAGATGGTTCATTGAGTTATCATAACACCACGGACATAGTTCGTTGAGTTATCTACAGTACTTGTCACATGAAATGGCACATAAGGAACTCGTTAAGTTAGAAACGTTAAGTTATATATATACTTGTGTTACTTGTTTAGTTAACATTAAAGTAATGACTTCTTATTACACTAATGAAAAACTTTTGGACGAGAAAGTTTATTTTGTAGAAAATTTTTCAGAGATCTAGGACTGATGATTAAAGAAAATTCGAAATATAAACGTGGGTTAGAACGTGTGTGTTTCAATGAAGGAAAAAGAAAAGGTGTGGAGAAGTGGAAAACTGGTGGTGGTTAAACGTGAAGGATATGCATGAAATGAAGATATAGTATAAAAGGCATAGAATTCTCATTGATCAATTTATCCTTGCACACAAAACGAAAAATCTTTTCAAGGATCAAACCATCCCTGCACACCAAAAGAAAAATCTTATTCAAGGATCAAAAACACATTCTCGGGGAAAATCTCTCAAGTGGAAGAAAGTTCAGTGAAGCATAAAAAGGTAAGATTTTCGTCACTGAAGATTTGAAGTATCAGAAGAAAGCAAATTCGGTGAAGCATGAAAAGACAAGATATTCGTCACTAAAGAATTGCTGAAGAAGAAAAAGAAGAAGAAGAAAGATCTCAAACAGGGAGAAAAGTTTTAAATTCTGCAAATTAGTTTTCTCTATTTGTAGTTATGAAATTGTTTAGATGATACATGGTATCGAAATATAATTGCATCTACAATTTCTGAGGAGAATTGAATTGTATATTGTAATTGAAACCTTGAATAAAAATGATTTTATGAAAACAATGTCTCAACTTGTTTTTGAGTTTTAAAGTTTCAATTATATTTCAGAAAATATTAAAAATACACAATTCACCCCCCTCTTGTGTAGCCATACAATCCTACAAGTGGTATCAGAGCTTTGTTAATAATCTTTGATATAAAATCGATACCAACTTATTTAATATCATTGCTTATTCTACCTTCCTTGTTTTTAAACAAAAATTAATATCTGAGCATACGTTTAACTCTATTGATTTAAGGCTCAAGTTGTTTTAAAGTTTTTAGACTGTTTAAAATCAAATAGGTTGAAAAATCTAAGGTAAAATGGCTACTGGAAATGGTAATTTTTCTTTATATGAAGGCCAAAATCTTAATCGTCCTCCTTTATTTGATGGAATACATTTTGAATATTGGAAATATAGGATGACTATTTTTCTTCAAAGTATAGATCATAAGTTGTGGTTCATGATTTCTAAACCATATACTCCGTTAACTACTCCTTATAACACTTGGACAATTACTAAAAAAGAAAATGAAACTCTGAATGCTAAGGGCTTAAATATTTTATTTTGTGCATTGAGTTATGAACAGTTCAGTAAAGTGTCAACATATAAATCTGCTTATGAGGTGTGGCATGCATTAGAAGTTTCACATGAAGGTACTTCTCAAGTTAAAGAGACAAAAATAAACATGTTGATTCATAAGTATGAACTCTTTAAGATGCATGAAGACGAAAATATTTCTGAGATGTTTTCCAGATTTCTTGATATCATAAACTCTTTAAAATGTTTAGGAAAGAATTTTGAACAGAAGGATTTGGTGAGGAAAATTCTCAGATCCCTAAGTTCTAAATGGTTTCAAAAAGTAACATAAATTGAGGAATCACGAGATTTAAATGTTTATTCTATAAATGAACTTATAGGAAATTTAACAGCTTATGAAGTTCAATTAAATGAATCTCTAAGTCACAACAAACTAAAAATGAAGAAAGAAATAGCCTTCAAAATTAATTCAGATTTTGATATATCTACTGATTCTGACGAGGATTTGATTTTGCTGACTAGGAAATTCAAGAAAGCATGGAAAGCTAGGAAACAGTAAAGGAACAAAAATGATAAACCCTCAACGTCAAAATCATTGAATGACAAGAATTCTTCATCCAGAAAGTATGTATGTTACAACTATAAGAAACCTAGACATCTTTCTCCAAATTGTCTTATGAGGAAAAATGAAAAGCAAAGTAGGACAAATCAGAAGAAGACGGCTTAGAAAACTCAGAAAAAGTTTTACAAGAAAAACGCTTTGAAAGTCACTTGGGATGACACGTCTGAAGAGTCTGAATCTGAGGAATCAGCATCAAAATCTTCACATTCAGAAGGAGAACAAGAGTTAGAAGACGTTGCTCATGTGTGCTTCATGGCAGATGAGTTTGAGGAGGAAACAACATCAAAATGGATCTTGGATAGTGGAGCGTCAAGTCACATGACCGGACAAAAAGTCTATTACAAAATTTTACAAATACCATGAAAGGAAGTGTAACATTTGGAAACAAAAGCAAAGATAAAATCATAGGTATGGGCAATGTTCAAATAACTCCTACTTGTGTTATTTCGAATGTACTATATGTAGAAAACCTAGGATTTAATTTGCTGAGTGTCATAAAACTAACTGAAAATGGGTATTATGTAGTGTTTGAAGATAATATATGCAAAATAATTGATAAAAATACAGATGAAATTAAGTTTATTGCTAAAAGAAAAGGTTCTGTATGTATTTTATCTTTACCTTCTAGTGCAGTTGATTTAAATTCATGTTTGCTAGCTGAAACTAGTGATGCATATCTATGCCATAGAAGGATTGGGCATATAAATATGAGACTATTACATAAACTATCTAGAAAACATTTAGTGAGAGGTTTACCAAAGATTAAATACTCAAAGAACTTTATGTGTGATGCATGTGAGTTAGGTAAACTTCACAAAAACTCTTTTAAATCCAAAACTGATATTTCAAACAAGAGAGTCTTAGAACTTATACATATGGATCTATTTGGACCAACAAGAATCATGAGTCTTGGTGGTAAACGGTATGTATTGTTTTAGAAGATGACTTCTCTAGATACACTTGGGTATATTTTCTAGCATCTAAGACAGAAGGTTTTGAAAAATTTAAAATGTTTTGCAATTTTGTTCAAAATGAGCAAAGTGTCTCTATTCAAAAACTTAGGAGTGATCATGGAACTGAATTTGATAATGATCAAATGGATAACTATTGTAATGAGCATGGCATTGATCACAAATTTTCTTTTCCAAGAGCACCGTGTCAAAATGGTGTTGTTGAGAGAAAGAATAAATCACTTCAAGAAATGGCCAGAACTATGTTGAATGAACATAAGTTATCTCAAAATCTTTGGGCTGAAGCAATAAATACAGCTTGTTATGTTATTAACAGAAGTCATTCAAGACCTCATGTTAATAAAACTCCTTTTGAAATTATATTTAATAGGGTTCCAAAAATTTCCTATATGAAACAATTTGGTTGCAAGTGTTTTATTCTTAATACTAAGGATAAAAGGCATAATTTTCAAGCCAAATCAGATGAAGGAATTTTTGTAGTTTACTCTACTAGAAGTAAAGCCTATAGAGTATATAACAAGACTTGTAGGACTATTGAAGAAACCCTTCATGTAAGCTTCAATGAAAATTCTCTTAGAGAATCTCAATCTAAAGCTGATAATGATGACTTGATCAATTTTCCAAATGAGTTAGAGATCAATAGAGAGATTGATGATTTATCTGAGAAAATCAAAAATATGAACTTAAATGATCAAACTAATGATGAAAGTGATGGACTTTCAGATGTTGATGAGAATATTGAGGAAAATCAGAGAAATTGGCGTTATTCTTCATCACATCCCTTTACTCAAGTCATTGGTAATATTAATGAGGGAGTTAAAACTAGAGCTTCAGTAAATTTAAATAGTATGTGTATGTTTGTTTCTATGGTGGAACCAAGGAATATACAAGAAGCATTATTTGATGAAAATTGGATAGTGGCAATGCAAGAAGAACTAAATCAATTCATCAGAAATGATGTATGGGAATTAGTCTCTCCACCAGAAAATCAGTCCATAATAGGTACAAAGTAGATCTTTAGAAACAAAACTAACGAAACTGGTCAAATTATAAGGAATAAAGCTAGATTAGTTGCACAAGGGTATACATAGGAAGAAGGATTAGATTATGATGAAACATTTGCTCCTGTGGCTAGGTTAGAAAGTATTAGAATATTATTGGCATATGCTTGTTATATGGATTTTAAATTATATCAAATGGATGTAAAGAGTGCATTTCTAAATGGTTTAATTAATGAAGAAGTCTATGTAAAACAACCACCTAGATTTGAAGATATTAAAAATCCTGACTTTGTGTATAAATTGAAGAAAGCCTTATATGGTTTGAAGCAAGCACCTAGATCATGGTATGAAAGATTGTTTACTTTTTTAATAGAAAAAGGCTATATCATGGGAAAAGTGGATCATACTCTATTTATTAAGAGAGATGGTAAAGATCAGATTGTTGTTCAAATATACGTGGATGATATAATCTTTGGAGCAACCTCTGATAAGTTGATAGAAATATTCTCTGAAGAGATGACTAATCAGTTTGAAATGAGTATGATAAGAGAACTTTCATATTTTCTAGGACTTCAAATTAAGCAAATGGATAAATGTATATTTTTAAATCAGGAAAAATATGCAGATGAAATGCTTAAGAAATTTAATTTTCATGATACAAGGATTCGAGGAACTCCTATGAGTACTACTTTAAAGTCAGATATTGATAACATAGGAAAATCTATAGATCAAAGAAAATACAGAAGTATGATTGGTTCTTTACTTTATTTGACTGCTAGTAGACCTGATATTATGTTTGCTGTGTGTGTTTGTGCTAGATTTCAATCTAATCCTAAAGAATCACACTTAATTGTAGTTAAAAGAATATTTAGATATATACAAGGAACTAAAAATTTCGGACTGTATTATTAAGGATAGTTCAATAGATCTTATAGGATATACTGATGCTGATTATGTAGGATCTAAATCTGATAGAAAGAGTACTAGTGGCACATGTCAATTATTGGGAAATAATTTGGTGTCATGGTTTAGTAAAAAGCAAAACTGTGAAGCACTTTCTACTATAGAAGCTGAATATGTTGCTGCTGCACTGTGTTGCACTTAGATTCTGTGGATAAGGCAACTTTAGAAGACTTTGGATTATCTTATGATACAACTAAGATTTATTGTGACAATAGTTCTGCAATAAATCTTTCCAAAAATCCTGTATTACATTCATGAGCAAAGCATATAGAAGTTAGACATCATTTTCTAAGAGATAACGTAATTAAAGGAAAAATTAAATTAGAATTTGTGTCTAGTAAAAATCAATTAGCTGATATATTTACAAAACCTCTAGACGAAAATACATTCTGCAACATTAGATTAAATTTAGGTATTTGTAGGCTATGTGATGTGTAAAATGCTTAAACTCCACATAAAAAGATAAATATTATTGATGATGTTGTTCACCTCATAGATATTATATACTTATTATAAATATCTAAAGTAATATCTAAACTGCTGCTTAAGATACTATGTATTTATTGTAAAATCATAGTAGTATCTTAATGATTTTAAGTAGTTTATCAATTTTAATGGTTTTTACGATTTTAAGTGGAAGTGTAAATGAAAAACATTAAATACTTCTGACATTCTGAAATTTTGATTAAATGTCTTCTTTGAATCAAGGAAAATGCATATGATCATGCATAAATTTGACTTAATTGATTAAACTTGTAGAATAAGTTATATGTAACTCATCTTAAACTGTTAATCAAAAGTATAAGCTTATTGAAACTGATTCATATTCTCAGTACAATCATAGAAGTAAAAATTGTATGAGATTTGTGTTTTATTGCATCTGTATTAATGGAATACATATATACTGTGCTTAAAATGAAAAGTGCTTACAAAGTGAAAATTTTTTAGAGTTTATTGATCAGTTTGATCACGAGCCTTTTGTACTTGAGTAGATAGGTATGTAAGAATTGTTGTCCTGAAAAAGGATTCTTTAAATCTGGCAACCTAAGTTCTTGATCAGATCTGGGATTGTTGACTGAAAGCTCATTACACAGGTACATTAGAGAGCTCTTGTATGATTCAAGCTTTTCAAACTAACTTTTAAAGAAAATTATCAATATTTACTATTTTGAAAAGAAAAAGTTGTTTCATTAATTACAGATATCTTTGAATCGCATATAGTTTATACCAATATGACTACTAATTTATTGAATCAACATTAGTACTTTTGAAAACGTTTATTTGAGATACATTCTTTTATTCTCCTTGAATTAATCGAATTGAGTTCAAAGTTGTGTTTTGATTCATATACAGTAGGAATTGATTCTGGAAATCATTTTTGATGATGTCAGGATAACGTAAGTCTTTGAAAAGAAAATGTAAAAGTATAGTTATACTTAACATCTATTGTCACTACAAGTATATTTTGTATTTTGATTGAATATATTTGAAGTATATTTGTAGGGGGAGCGTTAACAATGTCAAAAAATAGATTAATATAATTTAAAATACAAATTTTAGTTAATCTGAATTAATGTCCTCTTAAAATCTTGATGAAATAATTTAAAAAGACAAATAAACTATTTTAGATTCAAAGGACAAAATGTTCAAATAGTTTACTATGTTTTCAAGATAATGTTAAGTTTTAGCAAGTGTGTTGTTTTCGGAACGTTTTAGTTGGAAGCATCCAAAACTTATTTAAGTGTACTAACTAGACGTTATGTTAGATAAGGTAACGTGTAAAACTTCCTCTAGACAGCGTTTTACTCGTTAGGTTAGTTAACTCAACGAGTTATACTTGAATATTTCGGGTACCTTGATTGAATAAACTTTATTCAATATTTATTTAATTTCTAAACCTGACTTATCTTCACATTGAGTTATACTCCTAAAAACCCAATTTAAACACTTATAACACGGGGACTTAGGTTATTTGTAAACTTTGTCAAAAAAATCTTTCCCGCTTATTGCTGTTACAACCTACGACGATGGTCTCCAAGTTCTACAAAGGTTGTGGTAGAGGAAAAGGCAAAAGCAAAAGAGAGGCAAAAGGAAAAGAGATAGAGAATGATGAAGTTCCACGTACTTGGTTCAAGAAAATATTTCGAGTGGACAAAAGGTTTGAAGAACTTTATAGAGATTACTTCTTTTCTCAAGATATATTAGATGAAGTTAGACAAGAACTTCAACATACTGATATAAGTATTACATACATGGGTATTCGAAGTAAATATGATAGAGAATACAGAATGAAATGTGCTGAGATTGCATTTTTGGAACAGTATGCAAAATATTTGGAAAAATGTGTAGGTTCATCAAATAGAACTCCTCAAACTCCTATAAACGGTACAAGACTACATGCATTTGAGGAAGAGCATGAATCAGCTGTCCCTACTCTTTTATATTCAAAACAAGTAGAATCAGATATTGCTGTAGACAAAACAAAAGTTGATAGTCTTCGAAAGGCCATTGCAATAGAAAGTGCTTTAGAAGAATTAAAGCAGAAAACTTTTATGGAGCAATTTGAAAAGAAAACAGCAATACTTGAAAAGGAGAAATAAAAATGTTATAGAAGAAGGAAAGTCAGAAAAATTATGTCTAAGGAAACAAAGTCTATTGAAAAAGGAAAATCAGATGAAAATTTATTTTCAAAGGACAATGTATGTCTAGACATTGTAACTTTTTGTGCATCTAATAAACTCATCAGTTCCGAACACACTGAAACTGATGAAGATAATGAGACTTTATTTTCCCTTACTAGAAAGCTTGAGAAGAAATCCAAGTCAAATATAAGCTCAAGTTTTTCTATTAGTACAGGTCCTGATGATGTAGAAATTGACAAATCAGAGCATCAGGCACCTGACATTGAACAAGTTATTGCAGATATAATTGACAATGTTGAGGCAGTAACTAGTTCAAAGGCTGAATTGTCTGGAGTAGCAGATATTGAAATTGTTAAGACTCTAGAAGAGCTAAAAGTTAACCAGCCTTCTACAGAATCTATAGAAGCAGAGTCTGAGAATTCACAACATGAATCAATGGAAATATCTGTTGAACAAAATGAACAATTACAGACAGATACACCGGCTGTAGAATTTGTAGAAAAATTGTACTCTGAACATTCTATAGAGACTGAATAGATGAATGTTTAGCATATTGACAATGTTCCTAACACTATTGAAGCTTAAGAATCAAGCTTACCTGAGCAGCTTCAAGATAATATTTTGGAAGAGGAACAACATGACATTCATTTTGAAGAAGAGGTTCCTGAAGATGAATTAAACTCTAAATCACGGCTTCAGGTATCACCTTCTTTGTGTACAATGTTAAACATCCAAGGTAATACAATTCATTTTAGATCTGAAGAAGCATTGCAGAAATACAATAATCTGATTACATGTTAGATTCTGCATGCTCGTCCAATTAAATTCAGAAATTTGATGGACATAAGAGATCTGTTTGAGTTTCAAGGCCTCATTAAATTCTTGCCAGTAGGACCGAAATAGAAGCAATACACAGAGCTTATTGCAGCTTTTTATAGCAATTTGGTCAAGAATGGAAATTTTCTGAAAACTCAAATAAATGAACAGGAGTTTATATTGTCTCCTGAGTTAATTTTTGAAGTTTTAGGATTAAAGAATGAAGGTGTTGTTGTTACCAACAGATTTGACATGATAAGACAACTGGAATGGAACATTCAGTCTTTATCAAAAATTCCAGATGTATATTCTGAAATGAGATTAATGGAAAATCTGAATGCAGAGGCAAGGTTTATTGCAAATATATTGCATGCAAATTTATTTCAGAGAGTTGGACACAATATGGAAGTCAGTAGAAGTTGTTTATATGCAACTTATAGCTTGCTGAATAGAATTCAAATCAATTGGTTTGATGTTTTCACTTCTCAACTACAGCATATGAGTTCAAAGTTATTTTATGGTGATGCTGTATGTAGACTCATTGCAAGCTAATTGAATTTATCCGACTGGCCCTCTAAAACTAAAGGCATGAGAGCATTTAGTGTCAAAGATTTGCAAAAATTCCAGGTCATGCATAAACCTCAACGACAACAACAATAACAACCTGATACAGACCATATACAACAACAACAACAAAGTTATTCAGTTCAAGCAGAACAGCAAACCCAGCTACTTCCTGACTTAGATGTAGTGCTTAACGACATCAAAAATGATATTAGGCATCTAGGAGATAAAATATGTAATGCTATAAGTGATATTAAGTGATATACTTAGGAGGGGTCGCTAACTGTTTTTGTTTGTTTCTGAATACAAAATGTAATGTTTGCATTACTTATTTGATTCATTGAACAATACATTTTTCTGTAAATGTCTTCAATTATTATTCTTGTTTACAGAAAGAGTTGTTGTAATTATATCTCTTATATATGTATATATATTCTTTGTAATTATCTTTTTGATTAATGACAAAAAGGGGGAGAAATATTATAAAAAGATGATTATGATCTTAATTGCATATATATATTATAAAAGGAGATGCTATTTAAATGGTTATTGTAATCTGACAGATGATAATTAGAAAACTGATACTTATATAATTATTGACATTTGAGAGTTTTAGTTCTGAGAGGTAAAATTTACACAAACAATAGAAATAAGCTTAAGTGAACTTAAGTCAACAAACAAGTTTGTTGAATTAAAAGTTAACCCAACGAAGGTGCTTTGTTGAGTTATACATATTTCATAATTGATTTAATATGGTTTTGTCATCATCAAAAAGGGGGAGATTGTTGAGTATTTTTGTTTTGATGATGTGTGCTAAATGAAAATAATCATATTTCCTCAATTACTATTGCTTGTGAAAAGAAATTAAAATCATCAATTAATATAGAAAAAGCTTACTGATATAAATACTTGTCTGTATTGGATCTGAAGTTAATAACTAGTCGTTTCGTTGCATTAATTTCTCATTTAGCTAAACGTTAAGTTAACGTGTGTTTTTATTGAAAAGCATGATATGTTTTAATGTTATATCTTCTGTATCATGAACAGTGCACGTTTAGACAACTAGTTATGTTAGAGTTTTGTTTGTATAGAGGTCACGTGAGAACTCGTTAAGTTAGAGGCTTAAATGTTAAAATAGGTCACGTGATAACTCGTTAAGTTAGTGAGTAAAAGAAGAGACGAACTCGTTAAGTTAGTGTTATACACATGGTGAAATTATAAGTTACGAATGTTGTATTGTATCATGTGAGGTGCACATGTTTAACTCGTTAAGTTAACATAACTAAAGGCGTTGAGTTGCTATATTGAACACTAAGGCAACGCATTAGGTTAGTGTTATAAACTTAAGTTGTTATTTTTGCACGTGGTAAAATTCTTATTATAAAAACATTTGTTTATTACTGGTTCGTTGAGTTATCATAACACAACGGAGATGGTTCGTTGAGTTATCATAACACCACGGACATAGTTCATTGAGTTAGCTACAGTACTTGTCACATGAAATGGCACATGAGGAACTCGTTAAGTTAGAAACGTTAAGTTATATATATACTTGTGTTACTCGTTTAGTTAATATTAAAGTAACGACTTCTTTTTACACTAATGAAAAACTTTTGGACGAGAAAGTTTATTTTGCAGGAAATTTTTCAGAGATCCAGGACTAATGATTAAAGAAAATTCGAAATATAAACGTGGGTTAGAACGTGTGTGTTTCGATGAAGGAAAAAGAAAAGACGTAGAGAAGTGGAAAACTAGTGGTGGTTAAACGTGAAGGATATGCATGAAATGAAGATATAGTATAAAAGGCATAGAATTCTCGTTGATCAATTTATCCTTGCACACAAAATGAAAAATCTTTTCAAGGATCAAACCATCCCTGCACACCAAACGAAAAATCTTTTTCAAGGATCAAAAACACCTTCTCGGGGAAAATCTCTCAAGACAAGATATTCGTCACTGAAGAATTGCTGAAGAAGAAAAAGAAGAAGAAGAAAGATCTCAAACAGGGAGAAAAGTTTTAAATTCCGCAAATTAGTTTTCTATGTTTGTAGTTATGAAATTGTTTAGATGATACATGGTATCGAAATATAATTGCATCTACAATTTCTAAGGAGAATTGAATTGTATATTGTAATTGAAACCTTGAACAAAAATGATTTTATGAAAACAATGTTTCGACTTGTTTTTGAGTTTTAAAGTTTCAATTATATTTCAGAAAATATTAAAAATACACAATTCACCCCCCTCTTGTGTAGCCATACGATCCTACACAGAAGTATTTAATGTTTTTCATTTACACTTCCACTTAAAATTTTGAAAACCATCAAACTTGAACAAATACTTAAAATCAATAAGATACTACTATAATATTACAATAAATACATAGTATCTTATGCAGTAGTTTAGATATTACTTAGCTATTTATGATAAGTATATAATATCTATGAGGTAAACAACATCATCACAAAAATTTATCTTTTGTGGAGTCTAAGCATTTTACACATCACATAGCCTACATATACCCAAATTCAATCTTATGTTGCAGAATGTATTTTCATCCAGAGGTTTTGTAAATATATCAGCTAATTGATTTTTACTAGACACAAATCCTAATTTAATTTTTCCTTTGATTACGTTATCTCTTAGAAAATGATGTCTAACCTCTATATGCTTTGCTCTAGAATGCAATACAGGATTTTTGGAAAGATTTATTGCAGAACTACTGTCACAATAAATCTCAGTTGTATCATAAGATAATCCAAAGTCTTCTAAAGTTTGCCATATCCATAGAATCTGAGTGCAATACAGTGCAACAGCAACATATTCAGCTTCAGTGGTTGAAAGTGCTACATAGTTTTGCTTTTTACTAAACCATGACACTAGATTATTTCCCAATAATTGACATGTGCCACTGGTACTCTTTCTATCAAATTTAGATCCTGTGTAATCAACATCAGTATATCCTATAAGATCTATTGAACTATCCTTAGAATAATACAGTTTGAAATTTTTATTTCCTTATATATATCTAAATATTCTTTTAACAGCAATTGAGTGTGATTCTTTAGGATTAGATTGAAATCTTGCACAAGCACACACAGCAAACATAATATCAGGTCTACTAGCTATCAAATAAAGTAAAGAACCAATCATACTTCTGTATTTTCTTTGATCTATTGATTTTCCTATGTCATCAATATCTAACTTTAAAGAAGTACTCATAGGAGTTCCTTGAATCCTTGTATCATTAAAATTAAATTTCTTAAGCATTTCATCTACATATTTTTCTTGATTTAAAAATATATCTTTATCTATTTGCTTAATTTGAAGTCCTAGAAAATATGAAAGCTCTCCTATCATTCTCATTTCAAACTAACTATCCATCTCTTCAGAAAATATTTTTATCAGTTTGTTAGAAGTTGCTCCAAGGATTATATCATCCACATATATTTGAACAACAATCTAATCTTAATCATCTCTCTTGATAAATAGAGTATGGTCTACTTTTCCCATGATATAACCTTGTTCTATTAGAAAAGTAGATAATCTTTCATACCACGATCTAGGTGCTTGCTTCAAACAATATAAGGTTTTCTTCAATTTATACACAATTAGGATTTCTAATATCTTCAAATCTAGGTGGTTGTTTTACATACACCTCTTCATTAATTAACCCATTTAGAAAAGCACTCTTTACATCCATTTGATATAGTTTAAAATCCATATAACAAGCATAGGCCAATATTATTCTAATACTTTCTAACCTAGCCACAGGAGCAAATGTTTCATCATAATCTAGTCATTCTTCCTATGTATACCCTTGTGCAACTAATCTAGCTTTGTTCCTTATAACTTGACCAGTCTCATTAGTTTTGTTTCTAAAGATCCACTTTGTACCTATTATGGATTGACGTTCTAGTGGAGAGACTAATTCCCAAACATCATTTTTGATGAATTAATTTAGTTCTTCTTGCATTGCCACTATCCAATTTTCATTAGATAATGCTTCTTCTATATTCCTTGGTTCCACCATAGAAACAAACATACACACTATTTAAATTTACTGAAGCTCTAGTTTTAACTCCCTCATTAATATTACCAATAACTTGAGTAATGGGATGTGATGAAAAATAACGCCAATTTCTTTGATTTTCCTCAATATTCTTATCAACATCGAATGGTACATCACTTTCATCATTAGTTTGATCATTTAAGTTCATATTTTTGATTTTCTCAGATAAATCTTCAATCTCTTTATTGATCTCTAACTCTTTAGGGAAATTGATCATATCATCATTATCAACTTTAGATTGAGATTCTCTAAAAGAATTTTCATTGAAGCTTACATGGAGGGTTTCTTCAATAGTTCTAAAAGTCTTGTTATATACTCTATAGGCTTTACTTCTAATAGAGTAACCTACAAAAATTCCTTCATCTGCTTTGGTTTGAAATTTATCCCTTTTATCTTTAGTATTAAGAATAAAACCCTTGTAGTCAAATGGTTTCATATAGGAAATTTTTGGAACTCTATCAAACATAATTTCAAAAGGAGTTTTATTAACAAGAGGTCTTAAGTGACTTCTGTTAATAACATAGCAAGCTATATTTACTACTTCAACCCAAAGATTTTGAGGTAAATTATGTTCATTTAACATAGTTATGTCCATTTCTTGAAGTGATCTATTCTTTCTCTTAACAACACTATTTTGACTCGGTGCTCTTGGAAAAGAAAATCTGTGATCAATGTCATGATCTATATAGTAATTATTCATTTGATCATTATCAAATTCAGTATCATGATCACCCCTAAGGTTTTGAATAGAGACACTTTGTTCATTTTGAACAAGATTGCAAAACATTTTAAACTTTTCAAAAACTTCTGTCTTAGATGCTAGAAAGTATACTCAAGTGTATCTAAAAAAGCCTTCTACTAAAACAAATACATATTGTTTACCACCAAGACTTATGATTCTTGTTGGTCCAAATAGATCCATATGTATAAGTTCTAAGACTCTCTTGCTTGATATATTAGTTTTGGATTTAAAAGAGTTTTTATGAAGTTTACCTAACTCACATGCATCACACATAAAGTCCTTTGAGTATTTAATCTTTGGTAAACCTCTCACTAAATGTTTTCTAGATAATTTATACAATAATTTCATATTTATATACCCGATCCTTCTATGCCACAGATATGCATCACTAGTTTTAGCTAGCAAACATGAATTTAAATCTACTGCACTAGAAGGTAAAGATAAAATACATATAGAACCTTTTCTTTTAGCAATAAACTTAAGTTCATTTGTACTTTTATTAATAATTTTGCATACATTATCTTCAAATAATACATAATATCCATTATTAGTTAGTTTTATAACACTCAGCAAATTAAATCCTAGGTTTTCTACATATAGTACATTTGAAATAACACAAGTAGGAGTTATTTGAACATTGCCCATACCTATGATTTTATCCTTGCTTTTGTTTCCAAATGTAACATTTCCTTTCTAGGTATTTGTAAAATTTTTCAATAGACTCTTTTGTCCGGTCATGTCACTTGATGCTCCATTATCCAAGATCCATTTTGATGTTGTTTCCTCCTACAAAACAAATTAAGAAGAACTATTTCTTGGTACCCAATGTTATTGAGGACCAAGTTCATTAAACGCATATTTCTTCTTTTTGTTTAAAAACAATTTAACATTATCATTTACATTATTATTAGTTGTAAGTACTATTGATTTATCATTAGCTTCATACTCACATATTGTATTATTGCTCTAATAATCATTTTTTTTGTTTTTAGATGTAGTGTAACTAAGACCAAGCCGATTTTTATCAGATGTTAATTTATTTTGGTCATGCTCATACATTTCAGTAAGTTCAAACCAAGATTTTGTATTTGTATTTGAATTTTTAGTACATACAAAATCTTTTTCAGCACAAGAATTTTTAGATAAATAACATGTAGAATGAGTAATTGGTCTAACACCAGAGTTTTGAATATCATCCTCAGATTTCTGAATTTTCAGTTTACTACGATTGTTTGACATTTTTGAAACATTAGTGACTGAATTTTCAGAACAAGAAACAAGATTTTTAGAAACATTGATAGTCATGTTAGAAGTACATTTAGATAAATCACATTGGTTTATATTATTACTACATGATTCATCCCTTGAATTACCTACTATATTTATTACCTTGTTTCATGATAAAAGGAATTTTAGTCTTAGATTTACTTGAACTGCAACTAATAAATCCTTTATTGGTTTGAGATTCAGGATATTTAGGATAATCAAATCCTAAGCCAAATTTATATGACATCGTAGGATACTAGTTAGTTTATCTAACTTAGTTTGACTTAAATTCCATTTCTCAATGGTAGAAATTTAAATCTAGCTCTCTCATTTTTAATCTTTCAATTTCTAACTCAAGATCATTTATATTATTTCTCAATATCTCATTTTCAAATTCTATCTTTAATTTTTCAGCATTTGTATTCTGTATTTGTTCATGCAAGACACATTCATTAAATCTAAATTTATGCAAATCTCTAGCATGATTTTCATTATCACATTTAAACTTTTCTATAGTAGATAGGAAACAATTTTCTTCTTCCAAAATGGACAAAGAGTTTCTAATATTCTTATTTTCCAGTTTACAAACTTTAAGTTTCTGTAATAATGCATGATAAGCACATAATAATTCATCAAAGTTAAAATCTGAATGACTTTTAAGATCAGATATTACCTCAGACTCATCTGCCATGAAGCACACATGAGCAATGTCTTCTAACTCTTATTCTTCTTCTGAATGTGAAGATTTTGATGATAATTCCTCAAATTTAGACTCTTCTGATGTGTCATCCCAAGTGACCTTCAAAGCCTTTTTCTTATAAAACTTTTTCTAAGATTTCTAAGCCGTCTTCTTCTGATTTATCCTACTATGCTTTTCATTTTTCCTTATAGGATAGTTTGGAGAAAGATGTCCAGGTTTCTTACAGTTGTAACATACATACTTTCTAGATGAAGAATTCTTGTCATTTAGTGATTTTGACGTTGAGGGTTTATCATTTCTATTCCTTTGCTATTTCCTAGCTTTCCATGCTTTCTTGAATTTCCTAGTCAACAAAATCAAATCTTCGTCAGAATCAGTAGATATATCAGAATCTGAATTAATTTCGAAGGTTATTTCTTTCTTCATTTTTAGTTTGTTGTGACTTAGTGATTCATTTAATTGAACTTCATAAGTAGCTAAGTTTCCTATAAGTTCATTTATAGTATAAACATTTAAATCTCATAATTCCTCAATTGATGTCACTTTCTAAGACCATTTAGAACTTAGGGATCTGAGAATTTTCCTCACCAAATCCTTCTGTTCAAAATTCTTTCTTAGGCATTTTAAAGAGTTTATGATATCAAGGAATCTGGAAAACATCTCAGAAATACTTTCATCTTCATACATCTTAAAGAGTTCATACTTATGAATTAACATGTTTATCTTAGTCTCTTTAACTTGAGAAGTACCCTTCATGTGAAACTTCTAATGCATGCCACACCTCATAAGTAGATTTATATGCTGACATTTTACTAAACTATTCATAACTCAATGCACAAAATAAAATATTTAAGCCTTTAGCATTCAGAGTTTCATTTTCTTCTTTAGTAATTGTCCAAGTATTATAAGGGGTAGATAACGGAGTATATGGTTTAGAAATCATGAACCACAACTTATGATCTATACTTTGAAGAAAGACTGTCATCCTATATTTCCAATATTCGAAATATATTCCATCAAATAAAGGAGGACGATTAAGATTTTGACCTTCATACAAAGAAAAATTACCATTTCTAGTAGCCATCTTACCTTAGATTTTTCAACCTATTTGATTTTAAACAATAAAAACAATTTGAGCCTTAAATCGAGAAGGTTAAGAGTATGTTTAAATATCAATTTCTGTTTAAAAACAAGGAAGGCAGAATAAGCAACGATATTAAATAAGTTGGTATCGATTTTATATCAAAGATTATTAACAAAGCTCTGATACCACTTGTAGGATCGTATGGCTACACAAGAGGGTGGTGAATTGTGTTTTTCAACATTTTCAATTTTAATTGAAACTTCAAAACTTAAAAAACAAGTCGAGACACTATTTTCATAAAATCATTTTTATTCAACGTTTCAATTATAATATACAATTCAATTCTCCTCAGAAATTGTATATGCAATTATATATCGATACTATGTTTCATCTATACAATTTCATAACTACAAATAGAGAAATTAAAACATTTCTCCCAATTTGAGATCTTTCTTCTTCTTCTCCTTTTTCTTCTTCAGCAATTTTTCAGTAACTAATATCTAACTTTCTCTACTTGGCTGAATTTGCTTTCTTCTGATACTTCAGATCTTTAGTGACATAAATCTGACTTTTTCCTGCTTCACTGAACTTTCTTCCACCTGAGAGCTTTTCCTCAAAAGGTGTTTTTGATCCCTGAAAAGAATTTTCATTTGGTGTGTAGGGATAATTAATCAAGGAGAATTCTATGCCCTTTATATTGTATATTCACTTCATGCATTTCCTCCACGTTTAATTACTACCAGTTATCCACTTCTTCACATCTTTTCTTTTTCCTTCATTGAAATACACATGTTCTAACCCACATTTACATTTCAAATTTTCTTTAATCATCAATCCTGTATCTCTGAAAAATTTCCTACAAAATAAACTTTCTTGTCCAAAATTTTTCATCAAGTGTAATAAGAAGTCGTTGCTTTAATGTTAACTAAACGAGTAAAACAAGTAAATATATAACTTGACGTTTCTAACTTAACGAGTTCCTCATGTGCCAACTCACATGACAAGTACTGTAGCTAACTCAACGAAC
This sequence comes from Cymodocea nodosa, assembly GCA_036874045.1. NCBI lineage: Eukaryota > Viridiplantae > Streptophyta > Magnoliopsida > Alismatales > Cymodoceaceae > Cymodocea > Cymodocea nodosa. The sequence continues at coordinate 15,421,711 of JAZBRI010000003.1, read as the reverse complement.
TAAGTCCATGATGTTACGCTAACTCAATGAATCATCTCTGTTGTGTTACGATAACTCAATGAACCATCTTCATTGTGTTACAGATAACTCAACGAACCAGTGATAAACAAATGTTTTTATAATAAGAATTTTACCACGTGCAAAAATAACAACTTAAGTTTATAATGCTAACTTAACGCATTGTCTTACTATTCAATATAGCAACTCAACGCGTTTAATTATGTTAACTTAACAAGTTAAACATGTGTACCTCACGTGATACAATATAACATTCGTAACTTTTAATTCACTACGTGTACAACACTAACTTAACTAGTTCATCTCTTCTTTTACTCACTAACTTAACGAGTTCTCATGTGACCTATTTTAACCTTTAAGCTTCTAACTTAACGAGTTCTCACATAATCTCTATACAAATAACACTCTAACTTAACGAGTTGTCTAAACATGCACTATTCATGATACAAAAAATATAACTTTAAAACATATCATGTTTTTCAATAAAAACACACGTTAACTTAACGTTTAGTTAAATGAGAATTTAATGCAACAAAACGACTAGTTATTAACTTAGTATAATTTCAGATCTAATACAGACAATTATTTATATCAATAAGCTTTTTATGTATTATTTAATTTCTTTTTACAAGCAATAGTAATTGAGTAAATATGATTACTTTCATTCAGCACACATCATCAAAACAAAATACTTAACATCAACCTATACTTGCACACAAATACAATATACAATATGCACTTGTAGTTAAAAATACAAATTGGACTTAATATCTAATTTGTGTGAAAGTTGTTTGTTTACCCTAAAAGAATTTATTAATATATGCATAAAAATAAATTATTTTGGCAGACTATAAGCTACTTTTTCAGAATACAATTATTTAATGTGACAGTAGTAGTGCCATCAATCTCTCCAAAAATACAATTCTACACTCTAGAGCAAAGCATATCGAGATTAAGCACCACTTTCTAAGAGACCATGTTGAAAAATGTCATATTTCTTTGGAATATGTTTCTACTAAAGAACAACTTGCAGATATTTTCACTAAACCTTTATCTGAAGTTGCATTTAATCATATTAGATGAAACTTAGGCATTTGTTCTTTGAATGATTTATAATTCAATACCTCTCTACTCTCCAAGCTCACATCTAGGAGCTTGTTCTACTAACAATTCTGTCTTACAACAACTTAGCCACTTTTCAGCTAGTTATAATTTGTCAATATCTCCTTTTGACAAATGGCAAAAAAGGGGGAGAAAAATCATACCTTGTTAGAAGGCTACAACAAAGTAAGGGGAGCAAACTCAAGGGGAGTTTCAAACAAATAGGGGGAGTGTTCTCAATTTTTCAATCTCCTGTATTATATTTCCTTGTGCGATTATCTGTATAGACATATAGGGAGAGAAATACATGTAATATATTGTAAGGTTTTTGTCATTATCAAAAAAGGGGAGATTGAACGGTCCTTGGGATTTTGATAATGCAAAAATCAATGTGAGGTATCAAATTATATTTCTCAGGTATAACAAGTTCAGCAAAAGAGCAAAAGTTGATATAGATGGTTCAGAAATTGCTACTATAAAGTCATAGGAAAATCGGACAGTTACAGGTTTAAGTATCTGAAGAATCAATTCAATGCAGCCAAAGCACTATCAAATAGTTAGAAGAGTAATATCCAGATATAAAAGGTCTTCGGAGAGTTTTAAAGGAAGTTGACTGAATGATCGAAGAGTTAAGGTGCTAACTATCCAAAAGGTCAAGAATTTCGGAAGGTTAGGGAAGCTAACTATCCAAAACTTAAGTTAATGAATTTCCCACGTGTAGAAATCCAGAACAGAAGTTTAAAAGGCTTTTTGGAAAGGTAGAAAGTTAACCATCCAAAAAACAAGAAGTTTCGGTAGGTTACAGATTTAAGTATTCAAAACTTAAGTTATCCTTTTATGCACATGCCGAAATATGAAAGTAGTCAAAAACTTAAAGAAGGAAATTGGAGAGTTACTGTAGCTAACTATCCGATAGTCAAAAGACATTTCAGTGAGTTACAGTTACAAGTATCTGATCTTATGACACCTCATGTGTATGACTTGAAATCCTACGTGGCAAAGAAACTTAAGTGACTTTTTGGTAAGTTACAAGTATTTTTCGAAGAGTTACATTGTTAAATCTTTGAAAAACCTAGAAAATTGGAAGGATATCTTGAAATACCTCCTTGAACGGTAACTTACCATATTTAGGTCTGAAATCTTACCAAGTACAGCAGAATACATCCGTTGGAGGAAAATATAATCGTTACACATAATAGTATATATACAAGCAATAGACAATAGAATCAGCTAGCTTTTTGCTCATACAAATCTATACACCAAGCTCAACAAAAGAAAGTCTTCGAGATCAAATCATCATCAGCATATATAGACTCAAATTTAGAAGCTCTCCACATACTCAACTTTGATACATTCAAGCAAGTGTTTTACTGAAGTACACAAATTAAAAACTTTAGTGAAAGGTTGGTTGGAGCTACAACCTGAAAGCTCAATCAAATTGGTTGGTTCTTGCTTTGACTTGAAAGTAAGTGATTGTAAGTCTGTGAAAGATTAGTGAAGCCCAAGTATCCCTTGGGGGTGGACTAGCCATTAGTGGTGAACCACCTAAAAATCTTGTTTGCATTCTTTTTATTGTGTGCCTACTATTTTACATTGCCAATTATTCTTCAAATTACTAAGAAACAAATATTATTACCATTCACCCCCCCCTCTAGTAAGTCATCAGGTCCTAACATACAAAAGTTAATGTGAGAAGCAGGTCTTGATAGAAAATAATTGTCTAAGTATTAACTCAACAAACTTAGTTCATTAAGTTAGCCTTAACTCTATGAAGTCAACAATGAAATATAAGGTCACTCTGTTAAGTTATCTATAACTTAACGAAATTAGTCTATGGAGTTAAGAATTAGAAGCCTAAGCTACTCTTTTGAGTTAATTAATTGTTAGGGATAATGTTCTTATCCACTAATATGTTTATGTTTTAATGATTGATAAGACAATTTATATTCAACATTTATGTATACCTAATGAACTTAAAATATTTTCTAAGTGCATAAGTTTACGAACTATCGTAAAGTTATATAGCTTTACAAACTATCGTAAAGTTATATAGTTAGCTTTACGGACTATCGTAAAGTTATATAGTTAGCTTTATGGACTATCGTAAAGTTATATAGTTAACTTTACAAACTATTGTAAAGTTATATAGTTAACTTTACGGACTATGTAAATTATTGTCGTAAAGCTTAGTCCATTAAGTTAGGAATAGTAACTGATGTTACTTCATTGAGTTATCTGTAACTCAACGAAGTTAGTTTGTGGAGTTAGCAAAATGATTAATATTCTCTCCACGAACAAGACTTTGTATGTTTAGCAGTTATTGTAATTTAAATTTTAAAAGTGGAGCACGTATCCATAAATATAGGAACCATCCCACACGTTACAAGATACATTCTTACAACGAGATGCATTTGTAACATGGACTTGCATTATAAAAGCAAAATAGAGTGTTATGAAACTAGATACCAATATTAAGTAAAGAGAAGAGAACTCGCTGGGGAACTAGAAGGAGGAGCAGTTGATTCAACTTCATTTGTCAATGACTTCCTACATCATCAGGGTAGAATGTGAAATTGATATGTATTAACTTCTAAAATTTAATATATGTCATAAGTTTATGAGCACATGGATTCATTCTCTTAATACAAAAAGATTAGTTAGAACATCTAAGTAGGATTAACATAGAAACAAACTACTAAATTTTCTAAAACTGAAATTAATGAAATCCTTCAAGGTATAGCTAACATTTCATTAAAGGAAAACATAGAAATGGCTACTCTAGTAGAAAGACCATTAGGAGAAATTCTTTATCGTGAATTAGTAGATGAACCTTCATGCATAAAATTGCTAACATTTGAGGGAGATAGGTTTGAATTGAAATCTAATTATATTAGTCAATTACCACATTTTCATAAATTAGAAAGAGAAGACGTATATTCTTTCCTTAGAGAATTTAATAAGGTTTGTCAAATGATGAGAATGCCTAATTTGAGTATAGATGCTATTAAACTTAGATACATTCCCTTTGCTTTAAAAGATACAACTAAGAGATGGCTATATACTCTATCTTTTCATTCAATCTCTACATGGACTGAATTTTATTCAATTTTTCTAGAAAAATATTACCCTACTGACTAGACCATAAAGAAGAAAAAAGAAATATTAATGTGTAGCCAAAAGCAAGGAGAATCATTGTGGAAATATTTAGAACAATTTAAAGATTCACTAACTTAGTGTCAACATCATGTAATGAGTAAAATACAATTAATAGGTATAATATATAAAGGCATAGATGTTGCAACAAAATCTTTATTAAAATCTACTTATCCAAATGGATTTCTAAAGTTAGGTAGTTAAGAAACATAAGTATATTTAGAAAATTTTGCTAAAATAATTGCTTAGTAGGAAAATTTGACTAAAACTATTTCAGATAGAAAAATATTATCTAAAAGAATATATGAAATTGATTCAGACACTATACTTAAAATCAAGTTGTATGAATTAACAAATAAAATAAAAGAGCTATCATTAAATCAAAAATGAGTAGAACAAAATACAAATATGAATGATTTAGATATTAATTTTCTATAATTATAAAGACATCCTACTTTCTGATTTTCTTTCTTACAAATAATATTGTATTTCTTATTATATTCTATCATCTTTATTTTTCGTTATTTTATTCTTTGATGGGAAATATGTACAAACAAAATCTTAACATATGTACCTACCATCTCATATTTAATTCCCACTTCTAAGAATATTGGTTAAAGACATGACTCATTATTTCTTGTAGGGTTAGCACATTTGAGGCACTGTAAATCTTCAAATACAACTGTCTGACATGCGGAATTAATAATCGATCCTTGGATCGACAAATGAAGAGAACAAAACGATCACCTCGAGGAAGAAATAATGCATGGGTGAAGTGTGTGTGAGTGATAACGTGTGGATCCAAGCTGCAAGAAAAGAAAACCATGGTCGCGCGGTTCTCTTCAAAAAAGTAGATAACACACATTCAAAAACTCTTTTATACATGGACAAGCCTAGGCACTTAGCATATAGATATATATATAACTGTAGGGTCCATATATACGAAGGTAAGATTAATCACAGGTAATCAAATTATCAGCAAAGACCTCGTGTATTAGACTTGTTCTTTTCGTGGTCCTTATGTTGCGTACGGGGGGCCACACATTTAATTTGGGCAATGGATTTTCCATTTTCTTCACCACCTGTTCGATCGTACGAACGACCCTTTCGCGTTACATAAAACACGTCGTATACTTTATTGGTTTCCCATTTATCGTCTATGGTGATGGTGAAGTCAGGAAAATTATAAGCGAGCAGTGGTGAATTAAAAAAATCAGGTATAATATTACGGCTACGAGATAAAGAAGAATCGAGAAGAAAACATTTCATCCGAAATAAATGTCACCATCAAAGAAACCAACCACATGCTACGTTGGCCCAACTAGCTGCTTTGAAGTAAAAAAAGAAAAAAGACCTAACAGCTCTATGAATGACTGCAAAATCAAAAAAAAAATATATATATATATATCTTCTATGTATATAATCCTTTAAATATTACAGAAATCATGACACGTTTACAAGGAGACATTATTTATTATTTTATAAGATCTCGATCACAGCAGCGTGTTACGCTGTCACTGGGTCACAGCTCGGACCGCCCTTCAATTATATATCAAAGATGTTTCCATCAAAGATCTGCTTGGGAAGAGTAAGAATCTTTTAAAAGTTACCCAGCGCAACGCAGGATCTCTCCTAATTGCAATTGCTGCACAAGAAGAAAAGAACCAGAAATTTGTGATATATTATCAAACAATGAATTAAAGAATATTTTCCATTATATTGTTTATGCTAGTGTATGTAGCCCAAAACCTACTCCTTAATTCTCTCCCTGCGTGAAAAACAGGGAAAATACTAAAAATATTGTACAGTACGACAAGGTAACAATGAAACACAACACAATCAAGCCAAGTGGAGCATCCTCAACCTTCAAGCCATTGTTTATAAACGTTGGAAAAAAAAATTAACAGAGACCAAGTCGCACTGATTCATACATAAAAATGTGTACAAGCTGCAGCATAACGCATGAGCAGAGAGCTTTAAAAATGTACCGCTAATAATATATATATAGGAAACTCTCGAGTACCGAAAAGTAGGTAACACTTTCATGATCTAAGCTTAAAGTGATTTAGTTAGCCTCTGATTGATTCTAGGATTTGATTTCATTAGCAAGGATGACAAAACTTGCAAATCAAGTCCTCATGCTTCACCATTTTCGTATCAAGATGAAATCATCCCATTTGTCCATGTACGCAAGCTAGCCTTTGAAGGCAACACAACAATGGAAGTGACAAGCCTGCAAAAAAAAAAAACACAATGGAAGTGACAAGCCTGCAAAAAAAAAACACACAATGGAAGTGACAATGTTTACGACAAACTTTAATTGTTTGCAGCATGTGTGCATGACAACTAAGCCCTAGCCGATGATTAATTGGAACACACATTCATGCATACATTACCCTACTTCTCATTCTATGATCATAATACAAAGAGGAAAAATGAAGATCTACAGGTGAGATGGGCTCTAGAGGCAAAGACAAGAAAATGGACAAAGGCGACAGTGGTTATCTAGCTGGGGTGCTTTGGATTTAATTAGGTTTGGCCGAGGAGGTAGAGGTCTAGTAGCAATGGGGTAACTTGTTAAAAGCAAAAGGTATAGTCAAGAGATGAGAACAACAAGAGGCAGTTGACTAAGTAGGATAAGATATTTTTAAAACATTATTAATAACAGATGACATAATTGATTTTTCATCTTATAATTTTTTTTCTCAAATGTATCTTGTTGGCTCGAACGTTCACTTAGTAGATTGTGAGAACTTATGATCTTACAAGTGATAAGATTTTCACTAATTAGATACTCAAGGTTGTGCTCTTATAAAACTGAGAACAAAGAAAGTTCTACCTCCTATGGTTAAATAAAAACATTAATCATTATAAAAAAAAAAGACAATGTCTTGATAACAATAAAACATGTCTACGTCATTATAAAATAGGTGGAGATATCAGCTTTAAAATTGAATCATCAAGTTAAACGCATTAGGCTATTTTTGGAATGACAATTCTATCGTGACTTTCTATAAAATTATTTTTTAAAATATATTTCCAAATGACTTAATGATTTCATATATTATTTACAAATGCATCTTTCACCTTTTGAAGAGTTTGTGTTTCACAGAAAGTGGGGAAATAGGAAGTTAAGAAAAAAAAAAATTAGACTATTTGTATTTAAAGGAATTTTAAGAAAAAAAAGATGAACTTTTTTAAGTATAAAAGAAATGTCTTTCTCCAGAATTTTATCTCTCCCTTTAAGAAAGTTGAGAATCCTTCGACCGTCGTGTAAAACCTTCCTTTGAAATAAGATGAAAAATTATGGAAAAGGACAAAAAAAAGAAAAAGAAAAGAAAAAAGAGAAGAAAAATAAGAAATAAAGGAGAAAAAAGGAAGAAAAATGAAAGAATAAAAAAAGAAAAGGAGATGAAAAAATGAGAGGATAAATAATAATAATAAAGTAACTTTATAGTCTTTTTCTTGATATTCTATTAGAAATAATTTTTTTTACAATTCTAACTTTTTTGACTTTTTGTTGCATGTACAAATATTTTTTTTAAAACTTTTTAAAATTTCATTGCTGACCATTTTAAATTTTCTGTTGCCTATCTTTTTTGACATGTTGTATACCTTTAATTTAAATCTAATGTTGTTGAAAAGGTTGAAAAGAGAGTTTTCAGAGAAGTTGCAAAACATTGTTCTATATTTTGAATAGTCTCATATTTTTTTGTATTTACATTAAAATCATAAAAAACTAGACTAGGTTTCAATATACTAACTTTCATAGAAAAGTTAATCCCAACCACAACTCCTAATGTAACCTTAAGATCCCTTTGGCAACATTTATTTAGATCTTGCATTTAAAAATAAATTAATACTTTCAAAAATTTTAGAACTAAATTTTTCCATTTAAATTTTTTGTTCAAATTAAAAAATTTCAATCATAGATAGAAATACACAAAATAAAAAAATAATGTAGCCAACTTTATGAATAGTATGTTTGATAGGAATTATTAAAAAAAATAAAGTATGAAAATATATTTGAATCAAATGATTATTAACAAAAGCAAGTCCTTCATAAACATATGATTGTACGTTTTTCTTTTTTTACTTGAATTAATTGGAACGTCTTTTGCATCCGTTGCTGAACCAATTATTCTACGTTTTGAGCATCATTTATATCATGACTTTGCTTTGTGAATGTCATCTCACAAGTCACATCGCTGTTCAACAACATTATAATAGTATTGGATGCAATGAATTACTAGCTTTTTACCTAGAAAAATTGTCATGCCTATAAAACTCCAGCAAATCTCACCGACTTGAAGGACGCATAGGCCACCATTTACAAATGATGGGGTTGCCATTTAATTTACAAGTTTATTTCTTTAAATTTAAGTAACAGCCAAAAAATAACATGTAGAGTAATGTGATAATCACGGGTTCCTGAAATATCAAGATCTATGTGTAGGTGTTACAGTGAAGATATAGGAGAGACATCATCATTACTGACGTTCGATATGAACCTCCCATCCACCTGCGGTTTTTAGCAATCAATCAAGAATGGCGTAGTTAAAATCTTTGAATCTTCTAACGATGAAAAGAGAGACAAGTGGTATTTCGTTCAAAGATAGAACAAAGAAAAATCTTCTCAGGAGAGCAACATGGTTGCTGAAAGACTTTAAAATGTTAGGTTCAAGAGTGGGCTTTCTTCTGTTACCCACACTGTTATACACTCTAGATTGATCATGAATAACAATTTTCGTGAAAAGAGGCATATAATGATTGGATGAAAAAAAGTAGAAGAGAAAGGCATCCCCCTAAAAAGCTAGAGGTCATCTACATGCTTTCCATGAATTCCATATCAGATCGCATGGATAATATGAATAAGGATGCTTGCAGTAAAAAGCATGTCAAATTGACAGGAATGGTCAATGAAACTAGCCTTAACTTATTACATACTGACCAAATCCTCACATTTCATCAAGAGGATAACGTGTTAAAAGGAGCTGGTAATGCGACTCGAGGCCCTTCACACGTGGCCTAAAATTTAAAACTGTACTCAAGCACTAGGCAGTTCTTGAAAAGTTGATGGTTCACAAGCCACCGTCAACTTGCCCCAAAGCAAATTCAAGCAAAATTGAAGTCCATATTCCAATTATTCAATTTAATTGTTGATATTCAACCTTGCCGTATGGTAATTACCCTTCTATCAATGAGTTTTACTTCAATGAAGAAAGAATAGTCTTAAATGAACTAAATGAAAGCTTGAGCCACCTAGAATGGAATTGAATTATAATTCCATTCGATTATACAAAAGACAAGCACAAGAATAATTATCATTCAATTCAAATATTTGACTGTGGTTAATTTTTGTTGTATATAACAGAAATATCGTCAAACCTGTCTTTATGATTTGAAGGATATGTCCAAATGATGAATCCGAGATATATGATAATGCTATTTCTTGTAAAGAAAACAAATCAAATTTCTTAACTTCTCTGACAAATTTGGAAAGTTGTTGGAAGAACTTCAAAGGCAGTGAATAAAATGGTCTCTAAGAGTAAAGATCGGAACAAACTTTATAAGAAAATAAGTGAATTGTGAATTAAATCTTTAAACGATAAAGTTTAAAAGCATACTGTAAAAAATCTTTTTTAAATTATTTTTCTATTATACATAATATATGGTATAATAATAATACTTTTAGATTTTTACTTTTAAGTAATAAAATAATAATACATAAAACTTACATCTTTTAATCTTGAATTTAACTATACAAAACCTTTCATCTTAACTTCTTTTAACTTTTCTTCATTAGATATTTGTTGAGTATTTTTGTTTTGATGATGTGTGCTAAATGAAAATAATTATATTTACTCAATTATTATTACTTGTGAAAAGAAATTAAAATCATCAATTAATACAGAAAAAACTTACTGATATAAATATTTGTCTGTATTGAATCTGAAGTTAATAACTAGTCGTTTCGTTGCATTAATTTCTCATTTAGCTAAATGTTAAGTTAACATATAGTTTTATTGAAAAGCATGATATGATTTAAAGTTATATCTTTTGTATCATGAACAGTGCATGTTTAGACAACTAGTTAAGTTAGAGTTTTGTTTGTATAGAGGTTACGTGAGAACTCGTTAAGTTAGAGGCTTAAAGGTTAAAATAGGTCACGTGATAACTCGTTAAGTTAGTGAGTAAAAAAAGAGACGAACTCGTTAAGTTAGTGTTATACACGTGGTGAAATTATAAGTTATGAATGTTGTATTGTATCACGTGAGGTGCACATGTTTAACTCGTTAAGTTAACATAACTAAACACGTTGAGTTGTTATATTGAACATTAAGGCAACGCGTTAGGTTAGCGTTATAAACTTAAGTTGTTATTTTTGCACGTGGTAAAATTCTTATTATAAAAACATTTGTTTATTACTAAATCGGTGAGTTAAAGTTTTTCGAAGACTTACAGTCGTAACTATTCGAAAGGTAACTTAAGTCATGTTTTTAGGTCTTGACACGTGTCTCACTAGTTTTATAATATAAAGAGTTTTTCGGTGACTTACATCCGTACCTATCTGAAACTTAAACTATTTTCGGTAAGTTATCGTTTAACCTTCCGAAAGAAAGGTTAAGCTGGTTCGTTGAGTTAGCATAACACCACAGACTTAGTTCGTTGAGTTAGCTACAATACTTGTCACGTGAAATGGCACATGAGGAACTCGTTAAGTTAGAAACATTAAGTTATATATATACACTTGTGTTACTCGTTTAGTTAACATTAAAGTAACGACTTCTTATTATACTGTTGAAAAATATTTAGACGAGAAAGTTTATTATGTAGGAAATTTTTCAGAGATCTAGGACTGATGATTAAAGAAAATTTGAAATATAAATGTGGGTTAGAACGTGTGTGTTTCGATGAAGGAAAAAGAAAAGACGTGGAGAAGTGGAAAACTGGTAGTGATTAAACTTGGAGAATATGCATGAAATGAAGATACAGTATAAAAGGCATAGAGTTCTCGTTGATCAAACCATCCTTACACACAAAAAGAAAAATCTTTTCAAGGATCAAACCATCCCTGCGCAACAAAAGAAAAATCTTTTTTAGGGATCAAAAATACCTCTCCGGGCAAAATCTCTCAAGTGGAAGAAAATTCAGTGAATCATACAAAGGTAAGATTTTTGTCACTGAAGATTTGAAGTATCAGAAGAAAGCAAATTCGGTGAAGCATAAAAAGACAAGATATTCGTCACTAAAGAATTGCTGAAGAAGGAAGAAGAAAGATTTCAAATAGGGAGAAATGTTTTAAATTCCGCAAATTAGTTTTCTCTGTTTGTAGTTATGAAATTGTATAGATGAAACATGGTATCAAAATATAATTGCATCTACAATTTCTAAGGAGAATTGAATTGTATATTGTAATTGAAACTTTGAATAAAAATGATTTTATGAAAACATTGTCTCGACTTGTTTTTGAGTTTTAAAGTTTCAATTATATTTCAAAAAATATTAAAAATACACAAATCACCCCCCTCTTCTGTAGCCATACGATCCTACAAGTAGTATTAGAGCTTTTGTTAATAATCTTTGATATAAAATCTATACCAACTTATTTAATATCATTGCTTATTCTAACTTCCTTGTTTTTAAACATAAATTAATATCTGAGCATACGTTTAACTTTCTTGATTTAAGGCTCAAGTTGTTTTAAAGCTTTTAGACTGTTTAAAATCAAATAGGTTGAATAATCTAAGGTAAGATGGCTACTGGAAATGGTAATTTTTCTTTATATGAAGGCCAAAATCTTAATCGTCCTCTTTTATTTGATGGAATACATTTTGAATATTGGAAATATAGGATGACTATTTTTCTTCAAAGTATAGATCATAAGTTGTGGTTCATGATTTCTAAACCATATACTTCGTTAACTACTCCTTATAATACTTGGACAATTACTAAAAAAGAAAATGAAACTCTGAATGCTGAGGGCTTAAATATTTTATTTTATGCATTGAGTTATGAACAGTTCAGTAAAGTGTCGGCATATAAATCTGCTTATGAGGTGTGGCATGCATTAGAAGTTTCACATGAAGGTACTTCTCAAGTTAAAGAGACCAAAATAAACATGTTGATTCATAAGTATGAACTCTTTAAGATGCATGAAGACGAAAATATTTCTAAGATGTTTTCCAGATTTCTTGATATCATAAACTCTTTCAAATGTTTAGGAAATAATTTTGAACAGAAGGATTTGGTGAGGAAAATTCTCAGATCCCTAAGTTCTAAATGGTCTCAGAAAGTAACATCAATTGAGGAATCACGAGATTTAAATGTTTATACTATGAATGAACTTATAGGAAATTTAACAGCTTATGAAGTTCAATTAAATGAATCACTGAGTCACAACAAACTAAAAATGAAGAAAGAAATAGCCTTTGAAATTAATTCAGATTTTGATATATCTGCTAATTCTGACGAGGATTTGATTTTGCTGACTAGGAAATTCAAGAAAGCATGGAAAGCTAGGAAACAGCAAAGGAACAAAAATGATAAACCCTCAACGTCAAAATCACTAAATGACAAGAATTATTCATCTAGAAAGTATGTATGTTACAACTGTAAGAAACCTGGACATCTTTCTCTAGATTGTCCTATGAGGAAAAATGAAAAGCAAAGTAGGACAAATCAGAAGAAGACGGCTTAGAAAACTCAGAAAAAGTTTTACAAGAAAAAGGCTTTGAAGGTCACTTGGGATGACATGTTTGAAGAGTCTGAATTTGAGGAATCAGTATCAAAATCTTCACATTCCAAAGGAGAACAAGAGTTAGAAGACGTTGCTCATGTGTGCTTCATGGCAGATGAGTCTAAGGTAATATCTGATCCTGAAAGTCATTCAGATTTCAACTTTGATGAATTATTATGTGCTTATCATGCATTATTACAAAAACTTAAAGTATGTAAACTGGAAAATAAGAATATTAGAAAATCTTCATCCATTATGGAAGAAGAAAATTGTTTCCTATCTACTACATTAGAAAAGTTTAAATGTGATAATGAAAATCATGCTAGAGATTTGCAAAAATTTAGATTTAATGAATGTATCTTGCATGAACAAATACAGAATATAAATGCTGAAAAATTAAAGATAGAATCTGAAAATGAAATGTTGAGAAACAATATAAATGAACTTGAATTAGAGATAGATAAATTAAAACTGAGAGAGCAAGATTTAAATTCTACCATTGAGAAATGGAATTTAAGTCAAACTAAGTTAGACAAACTAACTAGTACCCCTACGATGTCTTATAAATTTGGCTTAGGATTTGATTATCCTGAATATCCTGAATCTCAAGCCAATAAAGGATTTATTAGTTGTAGTCCAAGTAAATCTAAGACTAAAATTCCTTTTATTATGAAACAAGGTAATAAATATGTAGAAGTAGGTACTTCAAGGGATGAATCATGCAGTAATAATATAAATCAATGTGATTTGTCAAATTGTACTTCTAACATGACTATAAATGTTTCTAAAAATCTTGTTTCTTGTTCTGGAAATTCAGTTTCTAATGTTTCTAAAATTTCAGACAATTATAGTAAACTGAAAATTCAAAAACCTGAGCATGTAATTCAATTCACTGGTATTAGACCAATTACTCAATCTACATGTGATAAAACTAAAAATTCTTGTGTAGAAAAAGATTTTGTACGTACGGAAAATGTTAATACAAGTACAAAATCTTGGTATGAGCTTACTGAAATGTATAAGCATGACCAAATTAAATTAACATCTGATAAAAATCTATTTGGTCTTGATTATACTACATCTGAAAACAAAAAGAATGATTGTAAAAGCAATAATGCTATATGTGAGTATGAAGCTATTGATAAATCAATAGTACTTACAACTAATAAGAATATAAATGATAATGTTAAACTATTTTTAAACAAAAAGAAGAAATATGCGTTTAATGAACTTGGTCCTCAATAACATTGGGTACCAAGAAAAAGTTTTTCTTAATTTGTGTTGTAGGAGGAAACAACATCAAAATGGATCTTGGACAGTGGAGCATCAAGTCACATGACCAGACAGAAAAGTCTATTACAAAATTTTACAAATACCATGAAAGGAAGTGTAACATTTGGAAACAAAAGCAAAGATAAAATCATAGGTTTGGGCAATGTTCAAATAACTCCTACTTGTGTTATTTCGAATGTACTATATGTAGAAAACCTAGGATTTAATTTGCTGAGTGTCATAAAACTAACTGAAAATGGATATTATGTAGTGTTTGAAGATAATGTATGCAAAATAATTGATAAAAATACAGATGAAATTAAGTTTATTGCTAAAAGAAAAGGTTCTATATGTATTTTATCTTTACCTTCTGGTGCAGTTGATTTAAATTCATGTTTGCTAGTTGAAACTAGTGATGCATATCTATGGCATAGAAGGATTGGGCATATAAAAATGAAACTGTTACATAAACTATCTAGAAAATATTTAGTGAGAGGTTTACCAAAGATTAAATACTCAAAGAACTTTATGTGTGATGCATGTGAGTTAGGTAAACTTCACAAAAACTCTTTTAAATCCAAAACTAATATTTCAAGCAAGAGAGTCTTAGAACTTATACATATGGATCTATTTGGACCAACAAGAATCATGAGTCTTGGTGGTAAACGGTATGTATTTGTTTTAGTAGATGACTTCTCTAGATACACTTGGGTATATTTTCTAGCATCTAAGACAGAAGATTTTGAAAAATTTAAAATGTTATGCAATTTTGTTCAAAATGAGTAGAGTGTCTCTATTCAAAAACTTAGCAGTGATCATGGAACTGAATTTGATAATGATCAAATGGATAACTATTGTAATGAGCATGGCATTGATCACATATTTTCTTTTCCAAGAGCATTGTGTTAAAATGGTGTTGTTGAGAGAAAAAATAGATCACTTCAAGAAATGGCCAGAACTATGTTGAATGAACATAAGTTACCTCAAAATCTTTGGGCTGAAGTAGTAAATACAGCTTGTTATGTTATTAACAGAAGTCATTTAAGACCTCATGTTAATAAAACTCCTTTTGAAATTATGTTTAATAGGGTTCCAAAAATTTCCTATATGAAACCATTTGGCTGCAAGTGTTTTATTCTTAATACTAAAGATAAAAGGGATAAATTTCAAGCCAAATCGGACGAAGGAATTTTTGTAGGTTACTCTACTAGAAGTAAAGCCTATAGAGTATATAACAAGACTTCTAGGACTATTAAAGAAACCCTCCATGTAAGCTTCAATGAAAATTCTCTTAGAGAATCTCAATCTAAAGTTGATAATGATGATATGATCAATTTTCCAAATGAGTTAGAGATCAATAGAGAGATTGATGATTTATCTGAGAAAATCAAAAATATGAACTTAAATGATCAAACTAATGATGAAAGTGATGGACTTTCAGATGTTGATGAGAATATTGAGGAAAATCAGAGAAATTGGCTTTATTCTTCGTCACATCCCATTACTCAAGTCATTGGTGATATTAATGAGGGAGTTAAAACTAGAGCTTCAGTAAATTTAAATAGTATGTGTATGTTTGTTTCTATGGTGGAACCAATGAATATACAAGAAGCATTATCTGATGAAAATTGGATAGTGGCAATGCAAGAAGAACTAAATCAATTCATCAGAAATGATGTATGGGAATTAGTCTCTCTACTAGAAAATCAGTCCATAATAGGTACAAAGTGGATCTTTAGAAACAAAACTAACGAAACTAGTCAAACTATAAGGAATAAAGTTAGATTAGTTGCATAAGGGTATACATAGGAAGAATGATTAGATTATGATGAAACATTTGCTCCTGTGGCTAGGTTAGAAAGTATTAGAATATTATTGGCCTATGCTTGTTATATGGATTTTAAATTATATCAAATGGATGTAAAGAGTGCATTTCTAAATGGTTTAATTAATGAAGAAGTCTATGTAAAACAACCACTTGGATTTGAAGATATTAAAAATCCTGACTTTGTGTATAAATTGAAGAAAGCCTTATATGGTTTGAAGCAAGCACCTAGATCATGGTATGAAAGATTGTCTACTTTTTTAATAGAAAAGGGCTATATCATGGGAAAAGTGGATCATACTCTATTTATTAAGAGAAATGGTAAAAATCAGATTGTTGTTCAAATATACGTGGATGATATAATCTTTGGAGCAACCTTTGATAAGTTGATAGAAATATTCTCTGAAGAGATGACTAATCAGTTTGAAATGATAGGAGAACTTTCATATTTTCTAGGACTTCAATTTAAGCAAATGGATAAAGGTATATTTTTAAATCAGGAAAAATATGTAGATGAAATGCTTAAGAAATTTAATTTAATGATACAAGGATTCGAGGAACTCCTATGAGTACTACTTTAAAGTTAGATATTGATGACATAGGAAAATTTATAGATCAAAGAAAATACAAAAGTATGATTGGTTCTTTACTTTATTTGACTGTTAGTAGACCTGATATTATGGTTGCTGTGTGTGTTTGTGCTAGATTTCAATCTAATCCTAAAGAATCACACTTAATTGTAGTTAAAAGAATATTTAGATATATACAAGGAACTAAAAATTTCAGACTGTATTATTCTAAGGATAGTTCAATAGATCTTATTGGATATATTGATGCTGATTATGTAGGATCTAAATCTGATAGAAAGAGTACCAGTGGCACATGTCAATTATTGGGAAATAATTTGGTGTCATGGTTTAGTAAAAAGCAAAACTGTGTAGTACTTTCTACTACAAAAGCTGAATATGTTGCTACTGCACTGTGTTGCACTCAGATTCTGTGGATAAGGCAAACTTTAGAAGATTTTGGATTATCTTATGATACAATTGAGATTTATTGTGATAGTAGTTCTGCAATAAATCTTTCCAAAAATCCTGTATTACATTCAAGAGCAAAGCATATAGAGGTTAGACATCATTTTCTAAGAGATAACGTAATTAAAGGAAAAATTAAATTAGAATTTGTGTCTAGTAAATATCAATTAGCTGATATATTTACAAAACCTCTAGATGAAAATACATTATGCAACATTAGATTAAATTTAGGTATTTGTAGGCTATGTGATGTGTAAAATGCTTAAACTCCACATAAAAAGATAAATATTATTGATGATGTTGTTCACCTCATAGATATTATATACTTATTATAAATATCTAAAGTAATATCTTAACTGCTGCTTAAGATACTTTGTATTTATTGTAAAATCATAGTAGTATCTTATTGATTTTAAGTAGTTTATCAATTTTAATGGTTTTTACGATTTTAAGTGAAAGTGTAAATGAAAAACATTAAATACTTCTGACATTCTGAAATTTTGATTAAATGTTTTCTTTGAATCAAGGAAAATGCATATGATCATGCATAAATTTGACTTAATTGATTAAACTTGTAGAATAAGTTATATGTAACTCATCTTAAACTGTTAATCAAAAGTATAAGCTTATTGAAACTGATTCATATTCTCAGTACAATCATAGAAGTAAAAATTGTATGAGATTTGTGTTTTATTGCATCTGTATTAATGGAATACATATATACTGTGCTTAAAATAAAAAGTGCTTACAAAGTGAAAATCTTTGAGAGTTTATTGATCAGTTTGATCACGAGCCTTTTGTACTTGAACAGATAGGTATGTAAGGATTGTTGTCCTAAAAAAGGATTCTTTAAATCTGGCAACCTAAGGTCCTGATCAGATCTAGGATTGTTGACTGAAAGCTCATTACACGGGTACATTAGAAAGATTTTATATGATTCAAGCTTTTAAAACTAACTTTTAAAGAAAATTATCAATATTCACTATTTTGAAAAAAAAAAAAAAATGTTGTTTCATTAATTACAGATATCTTTGAATCGCATATAGTTTCTTCCAATATGACTACTGATTTATTGAATCAACATTAATACTTTTGAAATGTTTATTTGAGATACATTCTTTTATTCTCCTTGAATTAATCACATTGAGTTCAAAGTTGTGTTTTGATTCATATATAGTAGGAATTGATTCTGGAAATCATTTTTGATGATGTCAGAATAATGGAAGTCTCTTAAAAGAAAATTTAAAAGTATAGTTATACTTAACATCTATTATTACTACAAGTATATTTTGTATGTTGATTGAATATATTTGAAGTATATTTGTAGGGGGAGCATTAGCAATGTCAAAAACAGATTAATATAATTTAGTATACAAATCTTAGTTAATCTAAATTAATGTCCTCTTAAAATCTTGATGAAATAATTTAAAAAGATAAATAAACTATTCTAGATTCAAAAGACAAAATGTTCAAATAGTTTACAATGTTCTCAAGATAATGTTAAGTTTAACATGTGTGTTGTTTTCGGAACGTTTCAGTTGGAAGCATCCAAAACTTATTTAAGTGTACTAACTAGACGTTATATTAGATAAGGTAACGTGTAAAACTACCTCTAGACAGCGTTTTACTTGTTAGGTTAGTTAACTCAACGAGTTATACTTGAATTTTTCGGGTACCTTGATTGAATAAACTTTATTCAATATTTATTTTATTTCTAAACTCGACTTCTCTTCACGTTGAGTTATATGCCTAAAAACCCTATTTAAACACTTATTACACGGGGACTTAGGTTGTTTGTAAACTTTGTCAAGAAAATCTTTCTCGCTTGTTGCTGTTACAAGCTGCGACGATGGTCTCCAAGTTCTACAAAGGTCGTGGCAGAGGAAAAGACAAAAGCAGAAGAGATGCAAAAGGAAAAGAAATAGAGAATGATGAAGTTCCACGTACTTGGTTCAAGAAAATATTTCGAGTGGACAAAAGGTTAGCAGAAATTTATAGTGAATATTTCTTTCTTGAAGGTATACTGAATGAAGTTAGACAAGAACTCCAAAATATTGATGTATTACATACATGGGTATTCGTAGTAAATTTGATAGAGAATACAAAATGAAATGTGCTGAGATTGCATTTTTGGAACAGTATGCAAAATATTTGGAAAAAGGTGTAGGTTCATCGAATAGAACTCCTCAAACTCCTATACATAGTACAAGACTACATGCATTTGAGGAAGAGCATGAATCAGCTATCCCTACTCCTTTATATTCAAAACAAGTAGAATCAGATATTGCTGTAGACAAAACAAAAGTTGAGAGTCTTCGAAAGGCCATTGCAATAGAAAGTGCCTTAGAAGAATTAAAGCAGAAAACTTTTATGGAGCAATTTGAAAAGAAAACAGCAATACTTGAAAAGGAGAAACAGAAATGTTATAGAAGAAGGAAAGTCAAAAAAATTATGTCTATGGAAACAAAGTCTATTGAAAAAGGAAAATCAGATGAAAATTTATTTCCAAAGGACAATGTATGTCTAGACATTGTACCTTATTATGCATTTGATAAACTCATCAGTTCCGAACACACTAAAACTGATGAAGATAATGAGACTTTATTTTCCCTTGCTAGAAAGCTTCAGAAGAAATACAAGTCAAATATAAGCTCAAGTTTTTCTATTAGTACAAGTCTTGATGATGCAGATATTGACAAATCAAAGCATCAGGCACTTGACATTGAACAAGTTATTGTAGATATAATTGACAATGTTGAGGCAGTAACTAATTCAAAGGCTGAATTGTCTAGAGTAGCAGATATTGAAAATGTTAAGACTCTAGAAGAGCTAAAAGTTAACCAGCCTTCTACAGAATCTATAGAAGCAGAGTCTAAGAATTCACAACATGAATCAATGGAATTATCTGTTGAACAAAATGAACAATTACAGACAGATACACCGGTTGTAGAATTTGTGGAAAAATTGAACTCTGAACATTCTATAGAGACTGAACAGATGAATGTTGAGCATATTGACAATGTTCCTAAGACTGTTGAAGCTGAAGAATCAAACTTACCTGAGCAGCTTCAAGATAATATTTTGGAAGAGGAACAACATAACATTCATTTTGAAGAAGAGGTTCCTGAAGATGAATTAAACTCTAAATCACGGCTTCAGGAATCACCTTCTTTGTGTACAATATTAAACATTCAAGGTAATGCAATTCATTTTAGATCTGAAGAAGCATTGCAGAAATACAATAATCTGATTACATGCCAGATTCTGCATGCTTGTCTAATAAAATTCAGAAATTTAATGGAAATAAGAGATCTATTTGAGTTTCAAGGCCTCATTAAATTCTTGCCAGTAGGAACGAAATGGAAGCAATACACAAAGCTTATTGCAACTTTTTATAGCAATCTGGTCAAGAATGAAAATTTTCTGAAAACTCAAATAAATAAATAGGAGTTTATATTGTCTTTAGAGTTAATTTTTGAAGTTTTAGGATTAAAGAATGAAGGTGTTGTTGTTACCAACAAATTTGACATGATAAGACAACTAGAATGGAACATTCAGTCTTTATCAAAAATTCCAGATGTATATTCTGAAATGAGATTAATGGAAAATCTGAATGTAGAGGCAAGGTTTATTGCAAATATATTGCATGCAAATTTATTTTAGAGAGTTGGACACAATTTGGAAGTCAGCAGAAGCTGTTTATATGCAACTTATGGTCTACTGAATAGAATTCAAATAAATTGGTTTGATGTATTTATGTCTCAACTACAGCATATTAGTTCAAAGTTATTTTATGGTGATGCTGTATGTAGAATCCTTGCAAGCCAATTGACTTTATCTGACTGGCCCTCTAAAACTAAAGGCATGAGAGCATTTAGTGTCAAAGATTTGCAAAAATTCCAGGCCATGCATAAACCTCAACGACAACAACAATAACAACTTGATACAGACCATATACAACAACAACAAAGTTATTTAGTTCAAGCAGAACAGCAAACCCAACTACCTCCTGACTTAGATGCAGTGCTTAACGACATCAGAAATGATATTAGGCATCTAGGAGATAAAATATGTAATGCTATAAGTGATATACTTAGGAGGAGTCGATAACTGTTTTTGTTTGTTTCTGAATACAAAATGTAATGTTTGTATTACCTGTTTGATTCATTGAACAATACATTTTTTTGTAAATGTGTTCAATTATTATTCTTGTTTACAAAAATCATTGTTGTAATTCTCTTATATATATATATATATTCTCTGTAATTATCTTTTTGATTAATGACAAAAAGGGGGAGAAATATTATAAAAAGATGATTATGATCTTAATTGCATATATATATTATAAAAGGAGATGCTATTTAATGGTTATTGTAATCTGATAGATGATAATTAGAAAACTGATACTTATATAATTATTGACATCTGAGAAGTTTTAGTTCTGAGAGGTAAAATTTACACAAACAATAGAAATAAGCTTAAGTGAACTTAAGTCAACAAACAAGCTTGCTGAATTAAAAGTTAACCCAATGAAGGTGCTTTGTTGAGTTAAACATATTTCATAATTGATTTAATTTGGTTTTGTCATCATCAAAAAAGGGGGAGATTGTTGAGTACTTTTGTTTTGATGATGTGTGCTGAATGAAAATAATCATATTTGCTCAATTACTATTGCTTGTGAAAAGAAATTAAAATCATCAATTAATACAGAAAAAGCTTACCGATATAAATATTTGTCTATATTGGATCTGAAGTTAATAACTAGTCATTTCGTTGCATGAATTTCTCATTTAGCTAAATGTTAAGTTAACGTGTGGTTTTATTGAAAAGCATGATATGTTTTAAAGCTACATCTTTTGTATCATGAACAGTGCACGTTTAGACAACTCATTAAGTTAGAGTTTTGTTTGTATAGAGGTCACGTGAAAACTCGTTAAGTTAGAGGCTTAAAGGTTAAAATAGGTCACGTGATAACTCGTTAAGTTAGTAAGTAAAAGAAGAGATGAACTCGTTAAATTAGTGTTATACACGTGGTGAAATTATAAGTTACGAATGTTGTATTGTATCACGTGAGGTGCACATGTTTAACTTGTTATGTTAACATAACTAAACGCGTTGAGTTGTTATATTGAACATTAAGGCAACACGTTAGGTTAGCGTTATAAACTTAAGTTGTTATTTTTGCACGTGCTAAAATTCTTATTATAAAAACATTTGTTTATTACTGAATCAGTGAGTTAAAGTTTTTCGGAGACTTACAGTCGTAACTATCCGAAAGGTAACTTAAGTCATGTTTTCAGGTCTTGACACGTGTCTCACTAGTTTTATAATATAAAGAGTTTTTCGGTGACTTACATCCGTAACTATCCAAAACTTAAACTGTTTTCGGTAAGTTATCGTTTAACCTTCCGAAAGAAAGGTTTAGCTGGTTCGTTGAGTTAGCATAACACCACGGACTTAGTTCGTTGAGTTAGCTACAGTACTTGTCACGTGAAATGGCACATGAGGAACTCGTTAAGTTAGAAACGTTAAGTTATATATATATACTTGTGTTACTCATTTAGTTAACATTAAAGTAACGACTTCTTATTACACTGATGAAAAATTTTTGGACGAGAAAGTTTATTATGCAGGAAATTTTTCAGAGATCCAGGACTGATGGTTAAAGAAAATTCGAAATATAAACGTGAGTTAGAACGTGTGTGTTTTGATGAAGGAAAAAGAAAAGACGTGGAGAAGTGGAAAACTGGTAGTGATTAAACGTGGAGGATATGCATGAAATGAAGATACAGTATAAAAAGCATAGAGTTCTCGTTGATCAAACCATCCTTGCATACAAAAAGAAAAATCTTTTCAAGGATCAAACCATCCCTGCACAACAAAAGAAAAATCTTTTTCAGGGATCAAAAACACCTCTTCGGGCAAAATCTCTCAAGTGGAAGAAAATTCAGTGAAGCATAAAAAGGTAAGATTTTCGTCACTAAAGATTAGAAGTATCAGAAGAAAGCAAATTCGGTGAAGCATAAGAAGACAAGATATTCGTCACTGAAGAATTGTTGAAGAAGGAAGAAGAAAGAAGAAGAATAAAGATCTCAAATAGGGAGAAATGTTTTAAATTTCGCAAATTAGTTTTCTCTATTTGTAGTTATGAAATTGTAAAGATGAAACATTGTATCGAAATATAATTGCATCTACAATTTCTGAGGAGAATTGAATTGTATATTGTAATTGAAACCTTGAATAAAAATGATTTTATGAAAACACTGTCTCGACTTGTTTTTGAGTTTTAAAGTTTCAATTATATTTCAGAAAATATTAAAAATACACAATTCACCCCCCTCTTGTGTAGCCATACGATCCTACACTATTAGAACCTTGCTTTTCTGAATTCTTCTATAAACCTTTAGCCTTGATTCTTTTTGACCTTCAACTCTTTAGATAAATCTCATATGGTGTAAGTGGTTTTTGCAATATAGAAATTTTTACTCTCTCTAGATAGGATACTTCACTATTGAATGAGATGCTTCAATATTGAATTGAGATACTTTGTAGTGCAACTTAGACCTCTTATTTATAATCATTGAATTGAAGTTACACATTTATCATGTTCATCCACTTTTTCCTATTTTTTCTTGATCTCATGTTGTTTAGAATGAAATTGTGCATAATATTAGTTATTAATAAATAATTAATTGCATAATATTTAGCTTATCATATGAGTCTTAATTAAAGAATATGCATAATTTCAAGGAATTAGTGGTTAATTAAGTATCAGTTATAAATGAATTAGAAATTACTTCTTTTATATATCAAGTGTTAAATGTTATATAAATATTTATTTTACTTAATTGTAGAATTTAACAAGGTAAATTTGTTGAGTTACAATTAAATCAATAGAGTAAAACTATTAAGTTACACTAACTCCACAGATCAGTTATTTTCTAATATTCGATTATGATCAGTTGTAGGAAATTCAAAGGAAACCACATTACACGAATCACACCATGATCTAAAATGTTGAATGAAGAAGTAATCACCATTGTTGATGTGAAGGAAGGAGATCTAACTAGTGATTTAGGCGGAAGTAGTTATTACTAAAAGGATATAAAAGTAAAAGAAAAAGAATGAAGAAAGGGAAGAGAACCATGCTAACTATAGAAAGCATTAGACGTTTCTTGAGCTCCCACCAATTCCACCATCCACCATCTATCAAAGGTCTATAAGAATACTTTCTAGATGTCAAGTCGATTTTAAGCTAAACATGGTGATTGACAACTACTGTGAGGAGTGATCATGTCACAAGAAAGAATGACATTTTTACTAAGTACCGAATCATCTCTTAGGAGATAGCTAAACTTCTAGCCTTGGTTTCGGGTTGATGTTGCTATGTTGAAGAAGAGATCAACTTACAAAAGTCTAGCTTCACAATCTAATAAGGAGAGCAGTGCTTGATGGTAAATGGTTAAGTTTTCAGTGGTGTAATCGCATCGCATGTAGTGACAAAAGTTTTCTTACTATCAATAGAGAATTTTACCTTTCATCACTCACTCATCTAAAGGAACGAAACAAAACAAAAGCAAAACAAACCTCATTATCTATGTTTTATGCTTATCTAATCTATGTTGTATCATTTGTGTTTGTGTTGTTAGTAGTATTGAATGTTTTGTGTTTATTTTATTTTAGTTATAGAAAATCGTATTACTGATTGTTTAAATCAGTTAATATAAATCTCTAAAATCTTGATTTAAAAATCTACTATTTTGATGTATTGAATGCTAGACTTGTGCAATGATGAATGTAATATGAAATAGCATTCGAAAGCTTAATTGATATTATTTGTAATATATAGAAATGCCCAATGGATGGTTGTATTCTCCTGTAAATTACAATTTTAATTATAAGTTACTTGAGAGTTCATTGAGTTAACCATAACTCCACGAACTAGGTCCATTGAGTTAATTGTAAATCAACGGAGTGAGCATATTGTGAATATACATTATACCCTAGTTATGAAAATTTATAGAACAAAGTGATTTCGATAATTCCCTATGGGTTCAACTTGTACTTGCACACATACAATAGACATTGTGCACTTGTAGTAAATTTAATGAACTAAGTTATTGAAATTAGAAATAGTTCATGAAAATTTCCTATTACTTATAAAAAAATACACTTAAGCAAACAAGACAAGGTTTTTCTAGCACCATTGCTAGGGAGTTGACAATCTAAAAATTGTAACATGAATTTGCTTTCATAGTAGTGAGAGTGTTGTGTGATTTTATCATTGAGAATATGACATATGCTTATGCTCAAAGATTTTTGAAACCTATAGTTAGCATATGTGAATTCTGTAATTTATAAGGACATGACATTACTGATTATTTAAAGTTAAGACGATTGCAGATGACTAGATTAAATGAGAAATAGATGAATTATATTTAATATAGAACTAAGTATGAAACACCTATAGTTTACTAAAATAACAATCACTTCAGGATGAGTAATACATCTAGAAAAAAAGAAATTTGGGATTGGCATGATAGACTCGAATGAAGTTTAAAACAAAACTTAGACAAACTAGAAGAATATATGTATTTTCATCAAGAAGTTAATCAAGTAAATTATCAGGAAAATTATTTAAAACCTAAAATAGATATTGTTTATGAAATTGAGAAAACGATAATAAAAATTGATTAAAAACTAAATGCAATGAGATTAGATGATGTGGAAAGAAAGCTAAATGCACTTAATGAATGGACAATGAAATGATAATGAAATTACAATTTATGCAAGATCAACAAGTTAATATAAATGAAAGTTAGAATTTGAGAATGTGCATCAAGTATAAAATATGAAGATATATGAAATTACAAATGAAATAAGAATTGAGAAAATTAATTCACCTTCAAAAATGCAAGAAAATCATGAAATTTCTGAGAGTATAGAAAATGTATATGTAACATTGAGATCTAGGACTTATGTGCCACCTAAAATTCAAAAAGAAAATGAGGTACATGTAAGTGAGAATAATCTTCAAAAAGAAAATGAACCTATAACATTTGAAGATATTGAAATGAATGAATAAAAATTTGAATCTGAAAGTAAAATTTCAATTGAGCAAAAAAAAGATAAGATAGAATCTAAAGGAAATTCAGGACAAGAAAACGAATCCTTTGCATCACAAGCATTAGCTTCATATCCTAAAAGATTAAAACAAACATTTCCTGAAAAATAAGAGAAAATTTGAGAAATATTTGAAAAAGTACAAGTTAACATTCTCCTATTAGACTTATTGCAGAAAATGCTACCTTCTTCTAAATTCCTTAAGGATTAGTGTACTAAGAAGAGAGAGAGGAAAGTGTTGAAAAAAGTTTTTTTAGTAGAGTAGAGTAGTTCTTTATTTCTACCTCAAATTCCTAAAAAGTTATCTAATCCAGGAACACTTGTTATATCATACACAATAGGTAATACAATTTTAGATAGAACCTTAATAGACCTAGGTGTAGGTATAAATATTATGTCTAGTGATATATTTGTATCCTTAGGATTCGAAGGCTTAAATCCTACTAGTACTATAATTCAATTAGTAGATCGAAGTATAAGATACCCTAGAGGAAAAATAGATGATGTTTTGATTAAAGTTAAGAACTTCATTTATCCTATGGATATTGTTGTTTTGGATTCCCAAAGAACTATGAATTAGAACAATGGTACATCTTTAATTTTGGGAAGGCCATTTCTAGCAACTTTAGGGGTAATTATAAACTGTAAAAGTAGAATAATGAAATTAGCCTATGGTAATGAGCATACTCAACTAAATATTTTCAAATCAGAAGGAAATGAAGGTTTAAATATATCTTTGCATAATATAAACTTTCTAGAAGATGAAAGAGATGTGTTACAAGATGTGATTCAAGAAGAATTAAATAGACAATTAAATACTGAAAACCTTGAAGAAAGTGAAAATATGGATAAAGATTTAAGCATAGAAATTATAAAAGATCAAGAGAAATTTGATATGAGTATTAAAAGTGTTAAATTAGGAGCCTTAGCTGCTAGGTCAACATCTATAATTAAAACCATTATCTCCTAAGTTAACTTATAGATTTCTTAAGAAAGACCAAATGTGTCCTATAATTATATCATCAGATTTAATAGAAGATCAAATTTCTAAATTAGCTCATGGGTTAGTCCAATCAATGTTGTTCTAAAGAAATTAGGGTTAACTATTATTAGGAATGAAAGTCAAGAATTGATCCCAATAAGAATCCAATTAGGCTAAAAAGTGTGTATAGATTATAGGAAGCTGAAAGTTGTAACTGTTTTATTTTTGTTTTGATGATGTGTGCTGAATGAAAATAATCATATTTGCTCAATTACTATTGCTTGTGAAAAGAAATTAAAATCATCAATTAATACAGAAAAAGCTTACTGATATAAATATTTGTCTGTATTGGATCTGAAGTTAATAACTAGTCGTTTCGTTGCATTAATTTCTCATTTAGCAAAATGTTAAGTTAACGTGTATTTTTATTGAAAAGCATGATATGTTTTAATGTTATAAAACATTAAAATGGATCTTGGACAGTGGAGCGTCAAGTCACATGACCGGACAAAAAAGTCTATTACAAAATTTTACAAATACCATGAAAGGAAGTGTAACATTTGGAAACAAAAGCAAAGATAAAATCATAGGTATGGGCAATGTTCAAATAACTCCTACTTGTGTTATTTTGAATGTACTATATGTAGAAAACCTAGGATTTAATTTGCTGAGTGTCATAAAACTAACTGAAAATGGATATTATGTAGTGTTTGAAGATAATGTATGCAAAATAATTGATAAAAATACAGATGAAATTAAGTTTATTGCTAAAAGAAAAGGTTCTGTATGTATTTTATCTTTACCTTCTGGTGTAGTTGATTTAAATTCATGTTTGTTAGCTGAAACTAGTGATGCATATCTATGCTATAGAAGGATTGGGCATATAAATATGAGATTGTTACATAAACTATCTAGAAAACATTTAATGAGAGGTTTACCAAAGATTAAATACTCAAAGAACTTTATGTGTGATGCATGTAAGTTAGGTAAACTTCACAAAAACTCTTTTAAATCCAAAACTGATATTTCAAACAAGAGAGTCTTAGAACTTATACATATGGATCTATTTGGACCAACAAGAATCATGAGTCTTGGTGGTAAACGGTATGTATTGTTTTAGTAGATGACTTCTCTAGATACACTTAGGTATATTTTCTAGCATCTAAGACAGAAGTTTTTGAAAAATTTAAAATGTTTTGCAATTTTGTTCAAAATGAGCAAAGTGTCTCTATTCAAAAACTTAGGAGTGATCATGGAACTGAATTTGATAATGATCAAATGGATAACTATTGTAATGAGCATGGCATTGATCACAAATTTTCTTTTCCAAGAGCACCGTGTCAAAATGGTGTTGTTGAGAGAAAGAATAAATCACTTCAAGAAATGGCCAGAACTATGTTGAATGAACATAAGTTACCTCAAAATCTTTGGGCTGAAGCAGTAAATACAGCTTGTTATGTTATTAACAGAAGTCATTTAAGACCTCATGTTAATAAAACTCCTTTTGAAATTATATTTAATAGGGTTCCAAAAATTTCCTATATGAAACAATTTGGTTGCAAGTGTTTTATTCTTAATACTAAGGATAAAAGGCATAATTTTCAAGCCAAATCAGATGAAGGAATTTTTGTAGTTTACTCTACTAGAAGTAAAGCCTATAGAGTATATAACAAGACTTCTAGGACTATTGAAGAAACCCTTCATGTAAGCTTCAATGAAAATTCTCTTAGAGAATATCAATCTAAAGCTGATAATGATGACTTGATCAATTTTCCAAATGAGTTAGAGATCAATAGAGAGATTGATGATTTATCTGAGAAAATCAAAAATATGAACTTAAATGATCAAACTAATGATGAAAGTGATGGACTTTCAGATGTTGATGAGAATATTGAGGAAAATCAGAGAAATTGGCGTTATTCTTCATCACATCCCTTTACTCAAGTCATTGGTAATATTAATGAGGGAGTTAAAACTAGAGCTTCAGTAAATTTAAATAGTATGTGTATGTTTGTTTCTATGGTGGAACCAAGGAATATACAAGAAGCATTATCTGGTGAAAATTCGATAGTGGAAATGCAAGAAGAACTAAATCAATTCATCAGAAATGATGTATGGGAATTAGTCTCTCCACCAGAAAATCAGTCCATAATAGGTACAAAGTGGATCTTTAGAAACAAAACTAACGAAACTGGTCAAATTATAAGGAATAAAGCTAGATTAGTTGCACAAGGGTATACACTGGAAGAAGGATTATATTATGATGAAACATTTGCTCCTATGGCTAGGTTAGAAAGTATTAGAATATTATTGGCCTATGCTTATTATATGGATTTTAAATTGTATCAAATGGATGTAAAGAGTGCATTTCTAAATGGTTTAATTAATGAAGAAGTCTATGTAAAACAACCACCTGGATTTGAAGATATTAAAAATCCTGACTTTGTGTATAAATTGAAGAAAGTCTTATATGGTTTGAAGCAAGCCCCTAGATCATGGTATGAAAGATTGTCTACTTTTTTAATAGAAAAAGGCTATATCATGGGAAAAGTGGATCATACTCTATTTATTAAGAGAGATGGTAAAGATCAGATTGTTGTTCAAATATACGTGGATGATATAATCTTTGGAGCAACCTCTGATAAGTTGATAGAAATATTCTCTGAAGAGATGACTAATCAGTTTGAAATGAGTATGATAGGAGAACTTTCATGTTTTCTAGGACTTCAAATTAAGCAAATGGATAAAGGCATATTTTTAAATCAGGAAAAATATGCAGATGAAATGCTTAAGAAATTTAATTTTAATAATACAAGGATTCGAGGAACTCCTATGAGTACTACTTTAAAGTTAGATATTAATGACATAGGAAAATCTATAGATCAAAGAAAATACAGAAGTATGATTGGTTCTTTACTTTATTTGACTGCTAGTAGACCTGATATTATGTTTGCTGTGTGTGTTTGTGCTAGATTTCAATCTAATCCTAAAGAATCACACTTAATTGCAGTTAAAAGAATATTTAGATATATACAAGGAACTAAAAATTTCAGACTGTATTATTCTAAGTATAGTTCAATAGATCTTATAGGATATACTGATGCTGATTATGTAGGATCTAAATCTGATAGAAAGAGTACCAGTGGCACATGTCAATTATTGGGAAATAATTTGGTGTCATGGTTTAGTAAAAAGCAAAACTGTGTAGTACTTTCTACTACAAAAGCTGAATATGTTGCTACTGCACTGTGTTGCACTCAGATTCTGTGGATAAGGCAAACTTTAGAAGATTTTGGATTATCTTATGATACAACTGAGATTTATTGTGACAGTAGTTCTGCAATAAATCTTTCTAAAAATCTTGTATTACATTCAAGAGCAAAACATATAGAGGTTAGACATCATTTTCTAAGAGATAACGTAATTAAAAGAAAAATTAAATTAGAATTTGTGTCTAGTAAAAATCAATTAGCTGATATATTTACAAAACCTCTAAACGAAAATAAATTTTGCAACATTAGATTAAATTTAGGTATTTGTAGGCTATGTGATGTGTAAAATGCTTAAACTCCACATAAAAAGATAAATATTATTGATGATGTTGTTCACCTCATAGATATTATATACTTATTATAAATATCTAAAGTAATATCGAAACTGCTGCTTAAGATATTATGTATTTATTGTAAAATCATAGTAGTATCTTATTGATTTTTAAGTAGTTTATCAATTTTAATAGTTTTTACGATTTTAAGTGGAAGTGTAAATGAAAAACATTAAATACTTATGACATTCTAAAATTTTGATTAAATGTTTTCTTTGAATCAAGGAAAATGCATATGATCATGCATAAATTTGACTTAATTGATTAAACTTGTAGAATAAGTTATATGTAACTCATCTTAAACTGTTAATCAAAAGTATAAGCTTATTGAAACTAATTCATATTCTCAGTACAATCATAGAAGTAAAAATTGTATGAGATTTGTGTTTTATTGCATCTGTATTAAATGGAATACATATATACTGTGCTTAAAATGAAAAGTGTTTACAAAGTAAAAATATTTGAGAGTTTATTGATCAGTTTGATCACGAGCCTTTTGTACTTGAGCAGATAGGTATGTAAGGATTGTTGTCCTGAAAAATGATTCTTTAAATTTGGCAACCTAAGGTCCTGATCTGATCTGGGATTGCTGACTGAAAGCTCATTACACGGGTACATTAGAAAGCTCTTGTATGATTCAAGCTTTTCAAACTAACTTTTAAAGAAAATTATCAATATTTACTGTTTTGAAAAGAAAAAGTTGTTTCATTAATTACAGATATCTTTGAATCGCATATAGTTTATACCAATATGACTACTGATTTATTGAATCAACATTAGTACTTTTGAAAACGTTTATTTGAGATACATTCTTTTATTCTCCTTGAATTAATCAAATTGAGTTCAAAGGTCTGTTTTGATTCATATACAGTAGGAATTGATTCTGGAAATCATTTTTGATGATGTCAGGATAATGGAAGTCTCTGAAAAGAAAATGTAAAAGTATAGTTATACTTAACATCTATTGTTACTACAAGTATATTTTGTATTTTGATTGAATATATTTGAAGTATATTTGTAGGGGGAGTATTAATAATGTCAAAAACAGATTAATATAATTTAGAATACAAATCTTAGTTAATCTGAATTAATGTCCTCTTAAAATCTTGATGAAATAATTTAAAAAGACAAATAAACTATTCTAGATTCAAAAGACAAAATGTTCAAATAGTTTACATTGTTCTCAAGATAATGTTAAGTTTAGCATGTGTGTTGTTTTCGGAAGGTTTCAGTTGGAAGCATTCGAAACTTGTTTTAGTGTACTAACTAGATGTTATGTTAGATAAGGTAACGTGTAAAACTGCCTCTAGACAGCGTTTTACTTGTTAGGTTGGTTAACTCAATGAGTTATACTTGAATTTTTCGGGTACCTTGATTGAATAAACTTTATTCAATATTTATTTTATTTCTAAACCCGACTTCTCTTGACGTTGAGTTATACGCCTAAAAACCCTATTTAAACACTTATTACACGGGGACTTAGGTTATTTGTAAACCTTGTCAAGAAAATCTTTCCCGCTTGTTGCTGTTACAACCTGCGACGATGGTCACCAAGCTTTACAAAGGTCGTGGCAAAGGAAAAGGCAAAAGCAGAAGAGATGCAAAAGGAAAAGAAATAGAGAATGATGAAGTTCCATGTACTTGGTTCAAGAAAATATTTCAAGTGGACAAAAGGTTAGCAGAACTTTATATAGATTACTTCTTTCCTCAAGGAATATTAGATGAAGTTAGACAAGAACTTCAACATACTGATGCAAATATTACATACATGGGTATTCGTAGTAAATTTGATAGAGAATACAGAATGAAATGTGTTGAGATTGCATTTTGGAACAGTATGCAATATATTTGGAAAAAGGTGTAGGTTCATCAAATAGAACTCCTCAAACTCCTATAAATGGTACAAGACTACATGCATTTGAGGAAGAGCATGAATCAACTATCCCTACTCCTTTATATTCAAAACAAGTAGAATCAGATATTGCTGTTGACAAAACAAAAGTTGACAGTCTTCGAAAGGCCGTTGCAATAGAAAGTGCCTTAGAAGAATTAAAGCAGAAAACTTTTATGGAGCAATTTGAAAAGAAAACAGCAATACTTGAAAAAGAGAAACAAATATGTTATAGAAGAAGGAAAGTTAGAAAAATTATGTCTAAGGAAACAAAGTCTATTGAAAAAGGAAAATCAGATGAAAATTTATTTCCAAAGGACAATATATGTCTAGACATTGTACATTATTGTGCATCTGATAAACTCATCAGTTCCGAACACACTGAAACTGATGAAGATAATGAGACTTTATTTTCCCTTGCTAGAAAACTTGAGAAGAAATCCAAGTCAAATATGAGCTCAAGTTTTTCTATTAGTACAAGTCCTGATGATGCAGAAATTGACAAATCAGAGCATCAGGCACCTGACATTGAACAAGTTATTGCAAATATAATTGACAATGTTGAAGCAGTAACTAGTTCAAAGGCTGAATTGTCTGGAGTAGCATATATTGAAATTGTTAAGACTCCAAAAGAGCTAAAAGTTAACCAGCCTTCTACGGAATCTATAGAAGTAGAGTCTAAGAATTCACAGCATGAATCAATGGAATTATCTATTGAACAAAATGAACAATTACATACAGATACACCGGGTGTAGAATTTGTGGAAAAATTGTACTCTGAACATTCTATAGAGACTGAACTGATGAATGTTGAGCATATTGACAATGTTCCTAACATTGTTGAAGCTGAAGAATCAAGCTTACTTGAGTAGCTTCAAGATAATATTTTGGAAGAGGAACAACATGACATTCATTTTGAAGAAGAGGTTCCTGAAGATAATTAAACTCTGAATCACGGCTTCAGGTATCACCTTCTTTGTGTATAATATTAAAAATTCAAGGTAATGCAATTCATTTTAGATCTGAAGAAGCATTGCAGATATACAATAATCTGATTACATGTCAGATTCTGCATGCTCGTCCAATAAATTTCAGAAATTTGATGGAAATAAGAGTTCTGTTTGAGTTTCAAGGCCTCATTAAATTCTTGCCAGTAGGAACGAAATGGAAGCAATACACAAAGCTTATTGCAGCTTTTTATAGCAATTTGGTCAAGAATGGAAATTTTCTGAAAACTCAAATAAATGAACAGGAGTTTATGTTGTCTCCTGAGTTATTTTTTGAAGTTTTAGGATGAAAGAATGAAGGTTTTGTTGTTACCAACAGATTTGACATAATAAGACAACTGGAATGGAACATTCAGTCTTTATCAAAAATTCCAGATGTATATTCTGAAATGAGATTAATGGAAAATCTGAATGCAGAGGCAAGGTTTATTGCAAATATATTGCATGCAAATTTATTTCAGAGAGTTGGACACAATTTGGAAGTCAGCAGAAGCTGTTTATATGCAACTTATGGCCTGCTGAATAGACTTCAAATAAATTGGTTTGATTTTTTTATATCTCAACTACAGCATATGAGTTCAAAGTTATTTTATGGTGATGCTGTATGTAGAATCCTTGCAATCTAATTGACTTTATCTGACTGGCCCTCTAAAACTAAAGGCATGAGAGCATTTAGTGTCAAAGATTTGCAAAAATTCCAGGCCATGCATAAACCTCAACGACAACAACAACAACAACCTGATACAGACCATATTCAACAACAACAACAAAGTTATTCAGTTCAAGCAGAATAGCAAACCCAGCTACCTCCTGACTTAGATGTAGTGCTTAACAACATCAGAAATTATATTAGGCATCTAGGAGATAAAATATGTAATGCTATAAGTGATATACTTGGGAGGGGTCGATAACTGTTTTTGTTTGTTTCTGAATACAAAATGTAATATTTGTATTACTTGTTTTATTTGATTGAACAATACATTTTTCTGTAAATGTCTTTAATTATTATTCTTGTTTAAAGAAAGAGTTGTTGTAATTATCTCTCTTATATATATATATATATATATTCTCTGTAATTATCTTTTTGATTAATGACAAAAAGGGGGAGCAATATTATAAAAAGATGATTATGATCTTAATTACATATATATATTATAAAAGGAGATGCTATTTAATGGTTATTGTAATCTGACAGATGATAATTAGAAAACTGATACTTATATAATTATTGACATCTGAGAGTTTTAGTTCTGAGAGGTAAAATTTACACAAACAATAGAAATAAGCTTAAGTGAACTTAAGTCAACAAACAAGTTTGTTGAATTAAAAGTTAACCCAACGAAGGTGCTTTGTTGAGTTAAACATATTTCATAATTGATTTAATATGGTTTTGTCATCATCAAAAAGGGGGAGATTGTTAAGTATTTTTGTTTTGATGATGTGTGCTGAATGAAAATAATCATATTTGCTCAATTACTATTGCTTGTGAAAAGAAATTAAAATCATCAATTAATACAAAAAAAGCTTACTGATATAAATACTTGTCTGTATTGGATCTGAAGTTAATAACTAGTCGTTTCGTTGCATTAATTTCTCATTTAGGTAAACGTTAAGTTAACGTGTGTTTTTATTGAAAGCATGATATGTTTTAATGTTATATCTTCTGTATCATGAACAATGCATGTTTAGATAACTCGTTAAGTTAGTGAGTAAAAGAAGAGACGAACTCGTTAAGTTAGTGTTATACACGTGGTGAAATTATAAGTTACGAATGCTGTATTGTATCACGTGAGGTGCACATGTTTAACTCGTTAAGTTAACATAACTAAATGCGTTGAGTTGCTATATTGAACACTAAGGCAACACGTTAGGTTAGCGTTATAAACTTAAGTTGTTATTTTTGCACGTGATAAAATTCTTATTATGAAAACATTTGTTTATTACTGGTTCGTTGAGTTATCATAACATAACGGAGATGGTTCGTTGAGATAGCATAACACCATAGACTTAGTTCGTTGAGTTAGCTACAGTACTTGTCACGTGAAATAGCACATGGTGAACTCGTTAAGTTAGAAACGTTAAGTTATATATATATACTTGTGTTACTCGTTTAGTTAACATTAAAGTAACGACTTCTTATTACACTAATGAAAAATTTTTGGACGAGAAAGTTTATTTTTAGGAAATTTTTCAGAGATCCAGGACTAATGATTAAAGAAAATTCGAAATATAAACGTGGGTTAGAACGTGTGTGTTTCGATGAAGGAAAAAGAAAAGACGTGGAGAAGTGGAAAACTAGTAGTGGTTAAACGTGAAGGATATGCATGAAATGAAGTTACAGTATAAAAGGCATAGAATTCTCATTGATCAATTTATCCTTGCACACCAAAAAGAAAAATCTTTTCAAGGATCAAACCATCCCTGCACACCAAAAGAAAAATCTTTTTTAGGGATCAAAAACACCTCTTCAGGAAAAATCTCTCAAGTGGAAGAAAGTTCAGTGAAGCATAAAAAGGTAAGATTTTTGTCACTAAAGATTTGAAGTATCAGAAGAAAGCAAATTCAGTGAAGCATGAAAAGACAAGATATTCGTCACTGAAGAATTGCTGAAGAAGAAAAGGAAGAAGAAGAAAGATCTCAAACAGGGAGAAAAGTTTTAAATTCCGCAAATTAGTTTTCTCTATTTGTAGTTATGAAATTGTTTAGATGATACATGATATTGAAATATAATTGCATCTACAATTTCTGAGGAGAATTGAATTGTATATTGTAATTGAAACCTTGAATAAAAATGATTCTATGAAAACAATGTCTCGACTTGTTTTTGAGTTTTAAAGTTTCAATTATATTTCAGAAAATATTAAAAATACACAATTCACCCCCCTCTTGTGTAGCCATACAATCCTACAGTAACTAGGGAAGATCATTTTCCTTTACCTTTTTTAGATCAAATGTTAGAAAACTTAGCAAATCAGGAATATTTTTATTTCTTAGATGAGTATTCAAGATATAACCAAGTTCCTATAGTATTAAAGGATAAAGAGAAAACAACTTTTACGTATTCTAATGAAACTTGTGCTTTTAAAAGAATGCCATTTGGATTATGTAATGCACCAGCTACTTTCCAAAGGTATATGTAAGGTATTTTTACTAAAATGATTGAAGATTTTTTGAAAATATTCATGGATGACTTTATAGTATATGGTACTTCATTCAAAGGATGTTTGAAGAATTTAGAACTAGTGTTGAGTCATTGTGTAGAGAAAAACTTGGTTTTGAATTAGGAAAAATGTCATTTTATGGTGGAACAAGGAATAGTCTTAGGGCATATTGTTTCAATGAAAGGATTAGAAGTACATAAAGTTAAAATAGAAGTTACTTCAAATTTACTAGAACCTAAAATAGTAAAAGATATTAGATCATTTTTAGGATTTGTAGGATTTTATAGAAGATTTATCAAAGATTTTAGCAAAATAGCTAGGCCGTTGACTAATTTGTTAAAGGATGTCCTATTTAACTTTGATAGAAAATGTAAGGGAACTTTCTTTGAGCTTAAAATTAGCTTAATTACAACTCTTATAATACAAGCACCTAATTAGAATCATCCATTTGTGTTAATGTGTGATGCATCTGACTTTGTTGTAGGAGCTATGCTAGGGTAAAAAATAGCAAAATCCCCTAGAGTAATTCATTATGCAAGTAAAACATTAAATGAAGCTAAGGTAAATTACACAACTACTGAAAAGGAGTTATTAGCTATTGTGTTTGCCTTAGAAAAATTTATATCATATTTAATAGGAGTTAAAGTAATAGTATATATGGATCATTCAACTTTCAAGCACCTGATAGTAAAAAAAGAAACTAAGCCTAGATTGATTTGATGGATATTATTATTACAAGAATTTGACTTAGAAATTAAAGATAAAAAAGGATGTGAGAATGTAAAAGCTGATCACTTATCAAGGTTACAGATAGAAAAATCTAAAATTGAGATTAAGGATCACTTTCTTGATGAACAATTAATGACAATAGAAATAATGCCTTGGTATGTATGTTAGGACCCTTGTATTTTGATAATGCAAAAACCTGTGTGAGGAAATAAATTGTATTTGACAGTTTAGATAGTTCAGCAAAAGAGCAGAAGGCAGATAAGTCATTATAAATAGTTCAGAATGTGCTGCAAGAGATGAACAGGATATCGGAAGGATACCAGGCTTAACCATCTAGAAGAAATAACTTTTCGGTGAGTTATCAGGTTTAAGTATCCAATGAGTTAGTATTAAGCAGGAAAATCACCATCGGATGGATAGAAAGTTAACTATCTAAAAATAAAAGGCCTTCAAAGGGTTGTAAAGATAGTTGGCTAAATGATCGGAGAGTTAAGGCGCTAACTATCTGGAAGCTCAAGAAAAATTGAAAAGTTAGGAAGGCTAACTATTTGAAACTTAAGTTATTGAATTTCCCACGTGCAGAAATCCAAAACAAAAGCTTAAAAGGATTTTTTGGAGAGTTAGAAAGTTAACTATCCGAAAAACTTGAGATTTTGGAAGGTTACAAACTTAACTATCCGAAACATAAGTCACTCTATTTTGCACGTGTAGAAATGAGAAGAAAGCAATCAGAAGCTTAAAGGAAGGTTCGGGAGGATACTGTAGC
Source organism: Cymodocea nodosa (assembly GCA_036874045.1). Lineage (NCBI taxonomy): Eukaryota > Viridiplantae > Streptophyta > Magnoliopsida > Alismatales > Cymodoceaceae > Cymodocea > Cymodocea nodosa. The sequence goes on along the minus strand of JAZBRI010000003.1, from coordinate 15,383,305 downwards.
TAACTATCCAAAAGTTAAAGAATTTCGGTGAGTTAACAATTATAATCATCCAAACTTAAGTTACCTCACGTGCATAACTTAAATTCTCACGTGACACAGACAACAGGACTTAAGTGGACTTTCGGTAAGTTACGGATGTTCTTCGGTGAGTTACACCATTTGAAAATCAAAGGGAATTGAAAGGTTACTCACTAAATAGTAGACAGAACGGTAACTTACTATTTTTGGGGCTAGCTACATCTATTGGAAGTGAATATGATCGTTATACCTCTAGGTATAAATATGGGAAGTAAAGGGAAGATTAGAACAATGATTATTATATATTGTGAGGTACTCAAAAATTCTAGACATACTCTCAAGTCTGCAACATTCAAGAATACTCTCAAAGATTCATTACAGCATAAAAGCTCCCTACGCTCAAACTCTGAGAAAAAGTTCAAAGCTATTGGTTCGTGAGTTTCAATCTGAAAACTCATTGTTGGTTTAGAGCTTGTACCTGAAAGTTTGAAGAAAGGTTGGTTGTTGAGATTCAACTTGAAAGCTCAAGTGTTGGTTCTTGCTTCTACCTGAAAGTAAGTGTTGTAAGTTTTTATACTTAGTGAAGCCCAAGTGAATCTTGGGGGTGGACTAGCCGAGTTGGTGAACCACCTAAAAAATTGTCTTGTGTTCCTTTCTATTTATTGTTTTGCATCCATTTAAATTATTTCAACTCATTGATAATTAGAATTAGTCGATTCAGTTCTAAAAGAAGTAAAATTTACACACCTTCACCATTCACCCCCCCTCTGGTGAGCCTATCGATCCTAACAATTGGTATCAGAGCATGGTTAATTCGTTGTAAGATTTAACCATCTAGATTTATGGCTCAATTTGTTGAGGGACAAAACATCCACTGACCTCCTCTATTCGATGGTTCCAATTATAATTATTGGAAGAATAGAATGGAGTGTTTCCTTAGGAGTTCTAATGTAAAACTCTAGAAGATTGTTGTTCTTGGAACTACACTTCCAACCAATAATGTTATGGACTGGTCTGAGGAGGACAAGAGAATCATCCAGTTGAATGCTAGAGGGCTGAATGCTATATACTGTGCACTAATTGCTGAACAATATAACAAAGTTTCTACATGTAAGTCTGCACATGTTGCTTGGAAAATCCTTTAAGTTACTCACAAAGGTACAAGCCAAGTAAAGGACACAAAAATTAGCATCCTGTTAAGAAAACTAGAATTGTTTAAAATGAATGATAATGAAAACATAACTGAAATATTTTCAAGATTTACTAATATCATTAACAGTTTTAAAGGCTTGGGAAATGAATTCTCTTCTCGTGAACAGGTATAGAAGATCTTGAGAAGTTTAATTGTCGAGTGGAAACAGAAATTCACTTCTATTCAAGATTCCAAGGATCTTAACAACTACACTGTTGAAGAACTATTGGGCAATCTACTAGCCCACGAGGTTCAAATGAAAGACTGGAAGGAATAGGAGGGAACTGTTAAAAAGAAAGTTGAGAAGAAAAAGGAAATTGCATTTCCTTCAATTGAAGAAGCCCTGAGCTTAGATGATGATGAGATTATGTTGTTGGCAAGGAACTTCAGAAAATTCATGAAGAAAAATAATAAGACTAGCTCCTCCAAAAGAACTATCCCTACATGCTTTAAATGCAAAAGGCAAGGGCACATATAGACCTTTTGTCCATTTCAGACAGAAGAGAATCAGACAGATAAGAAGAAGAAATGGAAGAACAAAAAGAAAATGGCTCTCAAAGCTACTTGGGATGACAGTAGTTCCTCAAACAGTTCTTCAGATTCTGAAGATGAAGCTACAGCCAACGTGTGCTTTGTAGCACAAGAGGTATGCTCCACTTCCTCTTATTGTTCAAAAAATGAGCATGATGAATTAGATATTAATAGTCTTCTATGTACTGTAGATAATCTATATGTTAAATGTAGAGAATATAAGAAAGAAATTAAAAGGTTGAATATTTGTTTAGAAGATTCTTTTGTTGAATTAGAAACTACCCTAGTTGAAAATAGAAATTTGAAAACTAACATGGATAAATATGGTTGTGATAATAGTGAGTTAAAAGAAGAAAATAAAAATTTATTAACTACAATCTTTGATCTGAAAAGTACCATATGCAAATTTACACAAGGTCAAAAAGGACTAGATAAAATGATAGGATCTCAACGACTTAATGGAATTAAATTTGGCCTAGGGTATGCTACACCACAGGAAGTACCTTATTATGGTGGCATGATTCGATCATATAGAGATGACACTACTATTTTTGCTATCAGAAGAAGATCGAGTCACATGTGGTTGCTAAGAGGCAATAAATTTAAGGTTTAAGGACTAACTCTACTAGATCTAAGAAGATTTGGGTACCAAAAGCTTTAATTTCAGTATAAATTGCAAGATAACAAGGAGCTTCAAGCACGTACAACAAAATGGATCATGGACAGTGGATGCTTAAAGCACATGACAAGTAAGAAAAGATTTCTTAATTCAGTTAAAAGCTTAAGTTCAGGATCTATTAAATTTGGGAATAATGAAAAGTGTAAAATAACTACAATAGGAAATATAACATCTGAAAATGGTAGAATTGAGAATGTCTTGCATGTTAATGGACTAAAACAAAATTTATTAAGTGTAGGACAATTATGTGATAAATGTTATACTGTCTCATTTACTATTGAAAATTATTACATTATTAATCCAACTACAAATGAGATAAAATTTACTGGTGTTAGAAATTGCTCAATTTATACACTAAACTTTCTATGTGAAATTCTACAAGTAATTCCTATTTGGTAGCATCTAGTGAAGATGATTGGTTGTGGCATAAAAGACTTGGTCACGTCAGTATGAAGACTCTTAGAAAGTTATCCAAGGATGATCTAGTCAGGGGACTGCCTAAACTTACATTCAAGAAAGATAGGGTGTGCAGTGATTGTATGCTAGGCAAGTAGAAGAGAACTTCTCTTCATAGCAAAAATGAGATCACCACCAAAAAGCCATTGGAACTCTTACATCTGGATCTTTTTGGCTCAACTCAAGTGTCAAGTCTTGGAGGTCGAAAATATACTCTTGTTATTGTAGATGATTTCTCTAGATTAACTTGGGTAATATTTTTGACACAAAAATGAGAATGCAATGAATTCAGAAACTTTTGCATAAGAATTCAAAATCAGAAGGAACTAACAATGAAGAAAATCAGAAGTGATCATGGAGGAAAATTTGAAAATTATGAATTTGAAAACTTTTGTAATTCATTTGGAATTCTACATGAATTCTCTTACCCTAGAACTCCATCTCATAATGGAGTTGTGGAAAGAAAAAATAGAACATTACAAGAAATGGCTAGAACTATGTTGAATGCCTCTGATCTAGCAAAATTTCTTTGGGCTGAAGTTGTAGGTACAACTTGTTACATCTCCAACAAAACTCATATCAGATCTTTGTAGAATAAGACACCTTTTGAACTTTGGTTTGGTAAGACACCGAATGTTTGATATTTTAAGACATTTAGATGCAAATGCTTTGTCTTAAACATTAAAGATGTTAAAGACAAGTTTGACTCAAAATCTAAACCTACCATACTTGTCGGATACTCATCTAGAAGCAAAGCTTAAATAGGAAGTTTCAAAAGGTTATAAAATGAACTATTCGAAACTTAAGTCATTCTATTATGCACGTGCCGAAATAGGAAAACTACAGTCGAAAGCTTTGAAGAAAATCAGAAGTTTACTATAGCTAACTATCCAAAAGTTGAAAATGATTCAATAAGTTATAGCTACAAGTATCCAAACTTAAGACACCTCATGTATACGACTTAAAATCCCACGTGACATAGACAAAAGGACTTAAGTGGATTATCGATGAGTTATGAGCATCCTTTGAAGTGTTATACAGCTAACCATTCGAAAGTCAAAGGAAATCAGAAGGTTATCTTGAAACACCTTCCTAAATGATAACTTACCATATTTAGACCTGCAATTTTAGTAAGTACAATAGAATACATCCATTAGAAGTGAATATGATCATTATGCTTAATGTTATAAATATAAACAACAAACAAGAGAGTTAGATAGCTTTTGAATATACAAATCAATACACTAAGCTCCACATATATAGTAGAACATCTTCAAGATCAAATCTTCAGTAAAGACAAACTCAAGTCTAGAAGCTCTTCATGAAAATAAACTTTGATTTCTTTAAGCTAGTGGTTTATTGAAGTGTACTAATTGAAAACTTCAAAGATAAGTTGGTTGGAGCTACGACCAGAAAGCTCAATTTGATTGGTTGGTTCTTGCTTTGACCTTAAAGCAAGTGTTTGTAAGTCTTGAAAGATTAGTGAAGCCCAAGTATCCCTTGGGGGTGGACTAGCCGTTAGTGGTGAACCACCTAAAATCCTTGTGTGCATTTTTTTCTTTTACTTTATATTTTGCACTAAGAAAAATCATTTCATACTTGCTGAATTAATCTGTCAATTAGTCATTCATTGTTAAAATCCTGATATTGTATTTAAGAAATTAAATCTTACCATTCAACCCCCCTCTAGTAAGCCATTAGGTCCTAACAATTGGTATCAAAGCAAGGTTGGTTTTATTAATAGATTTAACCATCTGAGATCATGGCTTTCCACATTGTAGAGGGATAAAATATCCATTGACCTCCCCTCTTTGATGGTAGCAATTATAGCTATTGGAAAAATAGGATGGAGTGTTTTCTCAAGAGCACATATGTAAAACTTTGGAAGATGGTTATACATGGTACACCACTTCCAATTAGTCATGAAAGTGATTGGATTGTGGAGGATGAAAGAATCATCCAGATGGATGCTCCTAAGCTAAATCTATTTACTGTGCACTAATTGGTGAATAGTCTAATAAAATATCTACATGTAAGTCTTCTCATGAGGCTTGGAAGACTCTTCAAATTACATATGAAGGAACTAGTCAAGTGAAAGATACTAAAATCAGCATTTTGTTAAGAAAATATGAATTCTTCAAAATGCTTGAAAAAAAAAGTATTACTGAAATGTTTTCGAAATTCACTAAAATTGTGAATGAATTGAGAGGCCTTGGAAGGGATTTTTCTAATCGTGAGTGTTTGGGTTGTTAAGTTAAATCTTAAACTTGTTTAATTTGTTTTTATGCTTATATCAATAATTACTTTTAGAAGTGAACAAACAACCTTTCACACAAATTAGATATTAATTCCAATTTGTATTTTTAACTACAAGTGCATAGTGTATATTGTATTTGTGTGCAAGTACAGGTCGATCTTATAGAGATTGAGTAAGAATTGTGTACTATTCCGATTTTTATATTAGAGTTTATATGTGTTTAGTTAAGCACTCTGTTGAGTTACAATTAACACAATGGACTTAGTTTGTGGAGTTATGGTTAACTCAACAGACTAACCTCGTGGACTTAAGTTAACTACACAAGCCTATTTTTCTAGTTAAATATTACTACTTATAGAGGAATTTAGCCAACCATTGGTGGTTCCACAGATTGTATATAACATCAGTTAAGCTCTTTAATGTTAGTTAATATTAGATTTATCATTAAGTAATACTAACATTTAGATATTTCAAACAGTAACCATTAAAATCTTTAAATATATAGAACAAATCAATTTCAGTAAATAATAAAACTATTTTCTATTTTTTGAATCAAATAAACATAAAACATTCACAATACTAACAATGATAACATTAATCACGATACAAAATAAACAATACAACACTTTAATACTAAATGTAAACACAGATAATTAGTTATTTTTGGTATTTTTGTTTTGATATGTTCCTAAAGATGAATGAAAGGTGAAATGTAAAAATCTCTATCGACAGTAAAAACTTCTGTCACTACATGTGACGTGATTACACCACTGAAAACTTAATCACTTACAATCTTGCCTCCTCTCCCTATAGAATCGCGAATCAAGAATTGTAAAATGACTTCCTCTCTAGCATACTGGCATAAAACATACATTGGCTAGCTCTTCAGACTCGGACTCAATCTATGTACCATCAGTATTGGAACCTTCAGATACTTCAGATTCTGTAGAATCATTCCAAGTAACTTGGAATGCTTTCTTCTTTCCTTGATTAAATTTTCTCTGATGAAACTTCTATTTTCCATGAGATTTCTTTTTGTCAAAATTCTTCCTTTCATCCTTCTTTTGATATGTGCATTGACTTTGAAAATGCCCATATCTGTTGTAGTTGAAGCATTTTGTAGCAGATTGCTTCCCTTTGTCATGGCTTTTTCCTTTCTTCCAGAATTTTCTAATAATATAGGCCAATTCTTCTAGAAACTCATTAATAGGCTCCTTAGAAGGTTGTTGAGCCTTCAGTGCTAGCTCCTTTTTCTTTTCAACCTTCCTTGAGGTTTCTCCTTCCTCTTCTTTTCAGTCTTTCAGTTGAGTCTCATAGGCTAACAGATTGCTAGTGAGATCTTCCAAAGTGAAAGTCCTCATATCCTTTGAATCTTGCAGGGAGGTAGCCTTAGCTTTCCAATCTTTGTTCAGGCTTCTCAAGACTTTGATAACCTATTCTTTCATGCGAAATTCTTTCCCGAGATTTTTCAAACCATTAATAATCTCAATGAAAGGAGAAATGAGATCAGTGATACTCTCATTCTCTTTCATTTTAAACATTTCATATTTCCTCAGTAGGATACTTGTTTTTGTATCCTTCACCTCATTTGTTCCCTCATATGTAATTTCCAAAGCACGCCAAGCTTCATGTGCAGTAGAACATGTAGAAATCTTGTTGTATATATCAGTAGTGATTGCACAAGTTAGTGCATTCATTCCTTTTGCATCCAATTGAATTTTCTTCTCATCTTCATCATTCCACATATCTTCAGAAACATTTGGAAGTTGTATTCCACGCACCACTACTCTCCATACCTTTACATCCATAGATTTTAAAAATTAGTCATTTTGTTTTTCCAAAAGCCATAATTATTACCATCAAATAGTGGAGGTCGGTGTACATGCTGACCCTCTGCCATTGATCTCAGATTGATTAAATCTATTACAAAGATAACCAAGCTCTAATACCACTTGAAAGGATTGAATGACATACTAGAGGGGGGGTGAATAGTGTCCTAATTAAATTTATTTTGCTTTTAAGCTTTTCGGAAGTTGTTGACACTAATGAACCCTGATTAATTGATTTTGGAATTAAAACTTGTAGTGCGGAAAGTAAAGAACACAAAGAGATTTATAGTGGTTTCGCAAACTAGGTAGTCCGCTCCTCAAGGCCACAACCTTGATAATTCCACTAAGTGCTTTTAAGGCTAAGCACAAACCTTAAACAAGTTGCTTTTGCAGGCTAAGCAACAACCTTATAGGTGTTTTTAAAGGTTAAACAAAAACCTTACACAAAGCACCAACTTTGTGTACTCAAGACCCTAATCTTGAGTAAGTGAAGAGTCACACTTCACTCTCTTCACCAAGGCCCTAACCTTGTGAAGGAATACTCACAACACCCTTGTGAGTTAGGGTTTTGAAACAGACAAGAGAATAGTATAAAAAAAATAGAAGTCACTAACTCAAAAAGTAAATGACACACAACACCAGATCAACTCCTATGAAGAGTTGACTTAAGAAACACTAGGGAGAATTCTTAATCGATCTGTAGCTTTTAATCTTTTGGACTTTGTTGCAGACGAATCTTTAGGATGTTTGCAAAATTGCTGAGTAGCCAAATTCTCCTCTCGTGTGTTGAAAAGTTCTGTGTGTAATTTTTGTTTTCTCTCTACCAAGTCCTTTTGTTCTTCCTTCGAGATTTTCATAGATGGAAGGAAGTCTGAAAAGGTTAGATACCTTATGCAATAATTCATTTTTTAGCAACAATGAATCCTAATTAATTTGAGATCTACAACCAAAGATATCTTACCAAAATGGTTAGTCAATAAATAACAGTTGCAAATTTTGTAGGAATCAAATCTTCAAAGAATCTCTGAAAATCAGATACTTAGGAAGATAACTTGCCAAAATTCAAAAGTATTTCGGATAGATAAAACTAACATTCCAAAAGGCCACTTAAGTCATGTATTAAAATTAAAACACGTGTCCTTTTGAAACAGTAGCATAAAATATTAAGAATAAACTATCCGATAGCAAAAACATGTTTCAGATACTTGTAAAAAATAACTCTCTGAATCTTAAAGCATTTCGGATAGTTACACAAGTAACCTTCTGAAAAGTCACTTAAGTCAGAAATAATAAAAAATAACTATTCGAAGCTTAAAACCAATTTTGGATACTTTTTGAAGGTAGCTCTCTGATTCTTAAGAGTTTTCGGATAGTTACATAGGTAACCTTCCGAAAGGTCACTTAAGTCAAGTGATGAGAGAGTGACATGTGTCCATCAAAACAAAGTAACCAAAAATACATTAAATCAGAGAAACAACTAACTATCCGGAATAAAAACCCTTAATTATCCGAAATTGAAGGGATTTCGAATACTTAGCATAAAAAATATATCTAGACATAAAAGAAGCTTAACTCACTGAAAAGAAATACTTTTCAGATAGTTACTGATATAACTGTCCGAAAAGTCAGGAAAGAAGAGTAACCATCTTATTTATCCTGTGTTGTTCGGTGACTTAAATATTAACTCTTCGATCACACTATAAACAAAATAACCTGCCAAAATCTAATTTAAAAGACTAAGTACATAGCAGTTAGACAAGATTCATTTGAGTAAAACGAGAGTTAAAATATGGCAGAAATAATTAAACCACATGTTTTTCATCATCAAAATTAACTGATAAAATAATTGAACTAACAATCTCCCCCTTTTTGATGATGACAAAACTGTAAATAGATATATTCTCCCCCTTTGGTAGAATTAAAAAGGGAGACATTAACTGAAAGATACATTGTAATTAACTGAAATAGCTAAAGAGAAATAACATTGTAATTTTATTGAGAAGGAATAAAATGTAACTACAAAGGGAAACAAGTAAAGAAAATTACATCAAAAGAACACCAACAAAAATACTAAGGATCAGTTGACTTTTTTTGTAATAAATCTTGAATTAAAGTATCCCTCTCCCTTAGAAGTTATTCTAAATGAGTTACTTGGTCCAAAAGCATCTAATTATGTTGAAGTAGAAGCTCATTTTGTTTTAAGAGGGAAACAGAACTGTCAACTACTAGGGTTTGATGTTCCTAAGGAGCTGGAGATGGAGATGGTGCACGAGGAGGAGGAGAACTCTGACAGGTAGAAGGTTGAAAAGGAGAAGGCACCTCTGTAGGATTTGTAGAAGACCTTCTCTATAGATCCTTTAACTGAAGTGGTCTTCTTTTAATCAATTTAAGAGGTTTGCTTGACAAATCAACATATCTGGCCATTAGATTAAAAATGAAATCTCCATAAAACAAAAAACTTTGCAGATGAGATATCTAAGCAATAATAACTTTTGCCCAGTTAACCTTTATACCAACTATCACAACATAAGTGGCTTGGTAAACCTTTCTTTCCAATTCATTTGCATGTCCAATTTTCTAGAAAATAGAGCAAGTTAGAATGGTGGCAATCATTCGAGCCAAACCATGAAGATCTACTTGCTTAACCAATTTAAACTTTCGGCCAGGAGATTTTCCAACCAATTTATTCATTTTAGCTTCTTGCCACTCCAATTCTGATGAAGAAAGAGTAATATTGACACTGGTAGAGGGTATTCCAAATAGGGACTCCAAAAATTCTCCATCAATCCTTATTGTTTGATGAGGTAGGTGCAGGAGAAAATAATGGGGAAAAATCTCAATATTGGAATAGAAAAGGGAAATTATATCTTCAGAAATTGATAATCCGGATGAAGTAGAAATAAAACATAAAAGCCCTTGATTATTGAGCAGACTATGAATTGTATCTATTCCTTGAAAATTTACAGGTCTACTATAAACAATTTTCATTCCTTTATATTTATTGTAAAAGAGATCCCTAGCTACAGTAGATCTGAAATAATATACATTTGTAGGGATATTTGAAGAATAAGTGATTGGAACCTTTGGATCTTCATCTGCTAGAGGGGTTTCAGTAGGTGAAGGAGATGGAGGAACAGGAGTAGAGCCCAAATCTGCATACAATCCTTCTATCACATTATGAGTGTGAGGAGAAGGAATTGGATGAGATTCTACATCAGATGAAGGAAAAGGAGGTGTGGAGTCTTCTCTATATACAGAAAGAGGTTTGGCAAAACTCGGATGAGAGGAGAGAGTTTTCTTTCTTTTCCTAGAGTATATGAATTGAGTTGTTGGAAGGGGAGATGTGGAAACTGTAGGCAAAACTGGAGGAGATGTAGAAATCAAGTGAAGAGGACTAGGAGCAATTTGGTGTAAAGTTCCAATGCAAATCTCAAGAATTAGAGGATAAGTTCTTCCAGCAACATACTTGAAATCAACTCCTTTCGTAGGCAGAAAGAATTCTGGTGCAGTAGTAAATTTTTGCTTATTTGCCATATTAGAAGGAGTATGACAAGCAAATTCAGAAGGTTCATGAATTTTTATTCCTAGTTGCTCACTGAGTTGATTGAGTAAGACTTGATTTCTCCTTTTGAGTAAGGTAGCTTGTAATTGCAGGGCCATGTGCAAAGCACATTTCTCAGAGACCCTAGGATCCTCAGAAGTACTCAAAAATTGACTGACATAAGTCTCATAAACAGATTTAAACTAAGGTTCTAAAGAATTAATTTTAGTAGTAAAAATATCCTCATCATCGGAGGAAGATTCCTTAGAACCCTTGGAAGGAGCAAAAGATGACTGACTAGTCTTCTAATTCTTATGCCCAATAGAGGTTTTGGTGGATTTTCTCTTGAAAGCTTGTGGTTTTGATTTCAAATGCTTCCCATGAGGATCCAAGGTATTGACAGGAGAAAATTTACGAAGAAGAAAAAGTTATTTTTCCAAACATAGTAAACGTGTAACTATTGCTAAGGTTCCATAGACAGATTCAATATTGACAACTTCTTCTCCAATAGAAACAATTTGTTGAACTTTTCCAAGAGATAAATCTGCCATACCTAATTTAAGTTCTTGTTCTAGAATAAGAATCCTCTATTCTTGTTCTTGCTGAGAAAGGCCAGAAAAACATCTAGACTTAGCCATTTAGGAAGATTGGAGAGGGCGTGAGAAAATGGAGTAGACGAAGGGTTTGAGAATCGGAAGGTCGAGACAAAGAGAGAAGATTACCCTCCAAAAGCACATAAATATTAGAAAGTTCCAGAAATTGATGAGTTAGAGTCCTAACTTACCGAAAAGAAAAGAATTTTCAGATAGTTACAGGATAACTGTCTAGAAAAGAGGAACTTAGGCCAAAAGATAGGAACTTGCCAAAACTCAGGAATTTTCGGATAGTGTTCGGTTGCTTAGGCGGTACTAGAGAACTTGTATGGTTCTCCAGCAACGACACGAAATAACTTGTATTTGTTAACTTCTGTTTTTAACTTGGTTAATTTGTCTTTATGCTTTTAACAATAATTTCTTTTTAGAAGTAAACAAACAACCTTTCACACAAATTAGATATTAATTCTAATTTGTATTTTAACTACAAGTGCATAGTGTATATTGTATTTGTGTGCAAGTACAGGTCAATCCCACAGAGAATTGATGTAAGAATTGTGTATTGTTCCGTTTTTTTTATATTATACTTAATGTGTTTAGTAATCACTCCATTGAGTTATAGTTAACACAACAGACTAAGTTCATGGAGTTATGGCTAACTCAACGGACTAATCTCATGGACTTAAGTTAACTCCACGAGCCTGTCTTTCTAGTTTAATACTACTATTTATAGAGGAATTCGGCCAACCATTGGGCGGTTCCACAGATTGTAAATAACATCAATTAAGCTCTTTAATGCTAGTTAATATTAGATTTATCATTAAGCAACACTAATATTCAAATAGTTCAAATAGTAACCATTATAATCTTGAAGTACTTAGAACGAATCAATTTCAGTAAATTGTAATACTATTTTCTATTTTCTGAATCAAACAAACATAAAACATTCACAATACTAACAATGATAACTTTAATCATGATACAAAACAAATAATACAACACTTAAATACTAAATATAAACATAGATAAGTTGTTGATTTTGGTATTTTTGTTTTCAGATGTTCATGAAAATGGGCAAAAGGTGAAATGTAAAAATCTTTATTGATAGTAAATACTTCCGTCACTACATGCTATGCGATTACACCACTGAAAACTTAATCATTTACAATTCTGCCTCCTCTTCCTATAGAATCGCGAGTCCAGAATTGCAAGATGATCTCCTCTTCAGCATATTGGCATCAACCCGAAACCAAGGCTAGAAGCTTTATGATCTCTTGAGATATGAGTTAGTGCTTGGTGAAAATGGCTTCCTTTCCTACGACGCGATCACTCCTCACAGTGGTTGTCAGGCATCGTGTTTGGCTCGGAATCGACCCGACATCAGGAAAGTATCCTCACAGACCTCCAATGGTTGGTGATTATGGTAATGTTGGTGATGTTGGTGAATTGTTGGTGATGGTGTGGATGATTCAGTGATCTTCCAACGCTACCTATAGTTAAGGCGGTCCTCCACCATTGCACACACTACCATGCACCTCCAACCACACCTTCTTCATTTTTTCTCCTCTTCTTTTATATTTCTTCAGTAGTAATTGCTTCTACTTTAGATGATCAGTTGGATTTCCTTCATTCAGATCAACGATGGTGATTCCTTCTCCCTTCCATGATACGTGCAATCGTGGTTTTCCTTCGAATGTCCTATTTCTATAACCACTACAATGGCATATTAGAAATTAAATGGTCCGTGGAGTTACAGATAACTCAACGGACTTACTTCGTTGATTTAACTATAAAACACGTGCACTAAAGAAATAAGCTACTAACATAACACGTTACCTTAGTGTGTATTCATGTAACTCAATGCGTACAGTTATGCTAACTTAACAAGTTAAACATGTGCATCTCACGTGATATACTAAAGCATTTAAATTCAACATGTGCATCATTCTAAGTTAACGAGTTTAGATATATAACTTACAGTTTTCACTTACTAACTCAACGAGTTCTCATGTGATCTTTTTATACCTTTAAACCTGTAACTCAATGAGTTGGCACGTGATCTTTTAACAAAAAGAACACTAACTCAATGAGTTGTTACTATTCACTTAAATATTATTTTAGCGTTTAAAACATAACTGTCCAGTACATGCAATATAACTCTTCGAAATAACAGAAAATTCGGATACTAAAGAATTAAAAAACAACTTACCAACAGTTTAGAAATGTACTAAATTAATGCTAATTTCTTGAAATTATGTAGATTCTTTCATTAAAGCATATAATAGTGCAATTATAACATAATGACTTAATTCTCATATGTTAAGCTAAATATTATGTAATTAACCATCATTTAACCATTAATATTATGCACTTTTTCATTCTAAACACTTCCCCCATACTTAAATTTTGCTAATCCCTTAGCAAACTAAAATCTAATTAGTTGGTCTTTCTAAAGTGCTAGAATTAATTCTTCACCTAGTTCTTCTTCAAAATAATAAATTAGATTATTATATAGATTTTCTATATGTTTCAGTAATCTATTTTAACTTTATTTTCTCCTCTTCAACTTGCAAATATACTTAGAATATATGTAAATTACATACAAAATATATCAGCATCACATAGGTGTTAATTATATTATCATTTGTTATTCTTTTCAACATCTGTCATCTTGAATTTTTCAATATGATTTCTAGAATAAATTTTAAGTACATACGAATCAAAACACAATCCAGCTCAATATGATTAAGACAAGTAGAATAAAGAATTGTATCTCAAATAAACAACTTCAAAAGTCTATTCTAGATTCATACTTCAGCAATTTTAGATAACAAAACATATACTCAATTCAAAAGATATCTGTATTTCACAAAACACTTGTATCTTTTGAAAACAGTATATGCATATTTGTAGTTTAAAAGTTAATTTGACAAGCTTGAATCATATAAGAACTTTCTAGTGTACCCATGTATCAAGCTTTTAGTCAACAATCCCAGATCTGATTAGGATCTTAGGTTGCTAGATTTAAAGAGTCCTTTTTTAGGTCAACAATCCTTATATACATATCTACTCAAGTTCAAAAGGCTCGTGATCAAACAAGTCAATAAACTCTCAAAGTTTTTCTTTTCTTTTTCTTCTCTCCTTTTTTTTTTTTTTTTTTAGAATACTGTATAAACACAACTGTATATGTATGTATTTCATTAATACAGATGCAATAAAATACAAATCTCATATAGTCTTACTTCTATTATTTACTGAAAATATGAATCTATGTCAATAAGCTCATACTTTTTCTCTAGTTTAATAAGCTCTACACATAAATCATTCTACAAGTTTAATCAATCAAATTAAATGTATCCTTGATAATATGTATTTCATTTAATCCAAAAATTAACATTTCAGCTCTTTCAGGATTTCAGATAATTTACTGAGTTTCAGTTAAGCATTCTAATTTCATTTTAAAATCGTGAAATTGTTAAACTCATCAAATTCAGCAACAACATAAGATACTATATCTAGATTTGTATGAATAATAAAATTTGTAGCATCTTATACAAGATTATAAATATAACATCCAAGCAGTTACAGTTCTTAAAAAAAAAAAATTTACAATTTCAAATATCGGATAGTTATAGCAAATTCTTGTTCAAAAAATTTTCAATTTCCACATACAGAACTTTTGCAGTACCATTCTAATTCCTCTAATTAACAAAATTATATGGCTGTTACTTTAATTACCTCCCCCCATACCTACATTTTGCATTGTCCTCAATGTAAAATATTTTACAATAAATACAGTAATTATAGCAAGCATGAATATTGTTTCATTGACTTAGCATCTAACTCAACAAACTTAGTTGAAATGTAAATTCAGGATAAGTAATCAATTACATACCTTGTCCTTTTGTATCTCCTTCAATATCTTTCGATTTTTGATTCTGTAAAACTTTTCATTCACACATAAAAGCAAAGTATATAACAACATAACAATTTAACTAGTTAAATCAGTGTCTTGTGTGGAACCTAGACTCCTATGCCTTTGGTGGCTCACGAGCAAGCCAGTTGGTTTCCCAGAATAGATACCAACAAACTAGATTGATATTTTGTTGTTGTTTTTTTTTTTTTCAGAATAAAACTAAAACTAAAAAAATGTAGAATACACACAACATTAAAAGCATAGAATTATAGTTTAAAAACATGATTGAAAAGTAGTAATAAATGAAATAAGCGTGTCAGTCCATGCAAACTTTTTAGGCATAATTCTTCTTGCTATTAATTCTATTTTAATGCAATTTGTTTTCCTTTTTAGCTTATAAACTTCTAGTATGTTATCAATAATAAATATAAGTGTATTACCATTAATGAAATGAAATGTAGAAAGGGATCTTCTTGTGTTCCAAGATAATGTAGCTATTTCTATTTCTACATCTATTTCAATCTATTCTTCTTCCCACTTCCATTCATTTAGGTCTTTCATAATCCATATTTGAAATTTCTTCAATTCATCCCACCATCTTATCAGACATAAAGTAGCATCATCATATTTATTATACCACATTCCCAATTGAATTTGATCATATTTTGAAGTCGGTGGTTTAGCTATATCACTAGGTATAGGTAATATTTCTATAAAATCATCATAACTATCTATGCTTACTATGTATAAATCAGATCTAAATGAAACTAATATATCTATGACTAGATATATATATCCATCAAGTATGACATGTATGCTGTTAATTAATGATTTCTATCCTAGATATATCATAGTATTTTTAGTCCAAGATCTATTAAGAAAATTATACACACTTAAGCATAAATCTTCATCCCAATTTCCAATTGGTCTCCAATAATATAATTTTTCAGAAATGGCCAAATTTTTATCAGAAAATATTAAAGCTAACCCATAATTTTCAGTTGGTACTTCACATCTATTAGGCCTTCTTATATTCCATTCTTCTCTTGTGATAGGATTTCTAATCAAAATGTCGGGTAACAGAATTGCATACCTTGGTTTGGTTCTGTATATAATTAATCCTTCATCCATCCCTATAATATGATCTATTCCTTTTAATGTATTGGGTGGAATTCCAGCAGTTTCTTCCATATTCAGATATTCATAGTAGATTGAACTACGATTAAATGACTTCCATAAAATCCATCTCTAATCTTAGTCATTTTATAATAATTTCAAAATAATAATTATTATTATTCCGAAGCTAGGTGCTTTGAAATGCCTTTTGCCTGCGCCCTAGTTAGAGGAAGAACCAACAACCAGAACCACACCCCTAAGGTCTCTTTCCTTGTCTAAAGAATAGAAAGAAGATAAAAAAAGCCCTTCTCTTCTTAAAGCGGGAAAACCACTTCCATTAAGTTAATAAATGTGAAGAGCTGGAACCTGAGAAGCTTCTCCGCTTTTTCACAGCCTGAACAGGCAAAGCCAGAACTTGGATTGATCACAGTCTAGGGAATCCCCTAGTTCAAGAAAGAAATGGGAGGGAGTGAGACAGAGATAGGCCCTTTTGGGGAAGTGAACAAAGATCTTTGAAGTGAAAGGGCAGTGGAGCAAGCAAGTAGTGTTTTCTGTCCTGAATGATGGCAACGCAATAGGTACACTTTTTTGTTAAAGAGTTTGAAATGAGATTGTGATTTGGGAATAGAAAGAGAACTTCATCTTCATCCTTGAATGCAATTTATAGATTCGACATCAATAGTCCCTTGGACTCAGAAAGTAATAACTAAAATGGCTAACCCAATAGCAGATTCTGCAGCTGCCACTGTTAGAACTAATAAAGCAAATGATTGACCCATCATATCATCCAAAGAAACGGAAAATACCAAAAAGTTCGAATTCACTACTAATAACATTGATTCAATTGGCATTGACATAATAGGAATATTTCGTCTATTAAGGAGGATTCCCCAAATACCTAAAATAGAGATGATCATCGAAAATGTCAAAGATTTCTGAGGAGCCCTATGGACTTTCTTTTTATGAAGGCCTAACTTGACAGGCCCGGACAGTCGATTCATAAGGGTTTGAGCCTTGGTCGGTTGCCCTACTAGGTAAGGCAAGCGCTCACCGATTTTTTTACGTCTTTTCGATTCCCCTTCAGGGTTTAGATCATTCTCTCTCTCAAGAGCCCTAAAGCCTTGCTTTTTTGAATCCCTCTAAGCGGCAACTACTATTGCTGCTACTCTACTAGAAAAACCCCTTGCGTAGATTCTTGTAGCCCTAGATAGCGATCTCCCTAGCTAGAATCTTCTTATCTTATTAGAATTCAGCTGACTTGAAACCTTTATTATAATAAGCGAGTGGCTTCATAATCTTATAAATCAATTTCGTCCTCGAAATTTGTAAGAAGGGAAACTCACCAAAAAGTTTATTATTTTGAATTATTATTATCAAAAAAAGAGTAGTTCAAATGTATCTCCCTCAAAGTTTGGCAATCGAATACATAAAAGTTCATCAACTAATTCAGGATATAGAATTTCCCCTAATGGTTTCTCTACTGGAGCAGCCATATCTTCATTCTCTTTTAAAGAAAGGTTAGCTACACCCCTTAGGATTTCGTTAAAGTCTAATTCAGAAAATTTTTTAATACGTCTCTTTGTTGAATAATCCTGTGTAGGTGTTCTTACTAATCATTTAGTGTTAGGAGAACAAATCCATGTGCTCATAAACTCTTAACATAAAGTAAACTAACAAAAGATTAATTACGTACCAGTCTAAAGCTTTATACTTAGTAAATAGTTGTTGATGGATGAAGTTGAATCAACTACTTCTCCTTCCAGTTCCCCAACAAAGTTCCTTTTCTTTCAAAAGTACTGGTAACTCGTAAATAACATTCTGTTCTATATTTATAATGTACATCCATAAAGCAAATGAATCTCGTTGCAAGAACATGTCTTGTAACGTGCAGTGCAGTTTCTACTTTTATGGGTACGTGTGTCACTTCTAATTTCAAATTTTAATAACCGCTAGATCTATGAAGTTTCATTCGTGGCTAAAAGAATAACCATTTAGCTTAATCCACGAACTAACCTCATTGAGTTACAGTTAACTCAACGGACAAGCTTCAGTTACTGTTGCTAACTCCATGGACTAATTTCGTTGAGTTATAGATGAAAGGACCTCTAGATTTCGATAATGCAAAAATCAATGTGAGGTTTTAAATTGTATTTCTCAGGTTTAACAGTCAGCAAGAAAGCAGAAGTTGATACAAACAGTTCAAAGTGTACTACAAGTGATAAAAAGGCTTTTGGAAGGTTACTAGGCTTAACTATCCGAAAGAGAAATATTTTCGGTGAGTTAATAGTCTAAGTATCCGAAAGGTAGTATAAAGCAGTAGCAATACAATCGGATAGTTAGAAGTTTTTCGGAGAGTTAGAAAAATGGATGTATGAAGAATCGGAAAGTGACTGGAGTTAACTATCCGAAATCTTGAAGAGTTTTAGTGAGTTACAGGAATAACCATCCGAAGCTTAAGTCATTGAATTTCTCACGTGCAAAACTCCAAACAGAAGCTTAAAAAGAAAATCAGAAAGTTACTGAAGATAACTATCCGAAATCTTGAAGCATTTCGGTGAGTTACAAGTATAACCATCCAAAACTTAAGTCAGTCTTTTATGCACGTGCTGAATTAAAGCAATCAGAAACTTAACGGAGGGTTACTATAGCTAACTATCCGATAGTTAAATAACAGTTCGGTAAGTTACAACTGCAAGTATCCGATTGAATGACAGCTCTCATTGTACGATCTGGAATCCTACATGGTAGAAAGACTTAAGTGATTTTTCGGTGAGTTACAAACATTCTTCGGAGAGTTACACAGCTAACTATCCAAAAGGTTAAGAAAATTGGAAGGATATCTTGAAATATCTTTCTGAATGGTAACTTACCGTATTTGGGACTGAAATCCGATCAAGTACAGCAAAATATATCCGTTGGAAGAAAAATACGATTGTTACATAGGATTAGTATATATACAAGATACAGACAACGAAATTAGTTTAGCTTTTGCTCATACACATACTTACACCAAGCTCAATAGAAGAAAGCTTTAGAGATCAAATCATCTTTAACATTTACAAACTCAAGTTCAGAAGCTCATCACGCACTCAACTCTGATACTTACAAGCTAGTGTTTACTGAAGTACACGGATCAAAACTTCAGAGAAAGGATTGGTTGGAGCTTCGACTAAGAAGCTCAAGTGAATGGTTGGTTCTTGCTTAAACCCTAAAGCAAGTGATTGTAAGTTTGCGAAAGTTTAGTGACTCCCAAGTATCCCTTGGGGGTGGACTAGCCGTTAGTGGTGAACCACCTAAAATCTCTTTGTGTATTCTCTTATCGTGTGCTTGTTATTTCTTTATATCTATCTACCATTAAAAGGATAAGAAACAAATTATTACCATTCACCCCTCCTCTAGTAAACCATAAGGTCCTAACAATAGATAACTCAATGGAGTGACCTTATATTATATTATTGACCTCGTGGAGTTAAGATTAACTTAACGAACTTACTTTGTTGAGTTAACACTTAGCAACCTCTAAAAACTTACTTCTCGTATTAACTTATATATATATATATTTTTCAGCATTCTGTTAACTTAAATAAAGTTAAATATATGTCATCAAACTCATTTGAATCTAAACATTATATAAATATTTAACTTACAGTTCATTCCACATTATGCAGAATTTATATTTTACTTTGTAGCATGCAGATATTCAGGCATTAACCTATCATTCATAAAATTTATAAATCGTTTAAACAGTTTTGCACATTGTTGAAATAGTTATATAATATTCAAGATAATTCATCCATTACATCATTCTCCAATACTAATACAAAAACATCTAAATAACATAGATTCATTTATATGAATAATTTACATTACAATCAATCAAATATTTTTCATACAAATATATACAAGTAGACGAACAATACAATTTAATCTTTTCTCCTAAGTTCATCTACTTCCTTCTAGAGTATTTCTACTTGTTGCTCTAATTGGTTAATCCTTTTTACAGCTCCTATAACTCCTCCAAAAGATTCAGCAATCTCTACAGCAGCATAATATCTGTACTCTTTCACTGAAATGGTTCTAGATCTTATCCTTTGGGATGTCCATTTAGTGAAATCGATACATTTCACCATCAACAGTGAAATCAGATCTCCGTAGAATAATTTCTTCTTCACTGTTCTCAACTTGGAGATAAAAACTACAGACCAATTTATCTGAATTCTGTTCACAACTACATATGTGGCCCATTTGACAAATTGACTCAATTCTATATCATGGCCTTGTCGTTGGTAGACATTCTTAATCAAAATGTTAGCTATCATGTGTGCTTTATCATTTAATTGCTTTAGTCTATTTAATAATGGCACACCAGGATTGATAGCTAAACAATCCTTTATGGTCTGTTCTATCCACTCGACTGCAGTTGTGCTTTCCAAAATTTTTAGTCCATTTTTCAATTCGAGAATGTTGTGGAGAAGCTCTAGTGTTATCTATACATCAGCTTCCTCCACGTTGGAAATTAATCCTCCTCCTTCTCTTAAGTTTGCATAAAAGCAGGGCACTAGATTTTCATATACTACATGCTCTCTTTCTTAAGAAATAAACTGCAGTAGACATTGGAACTCAAATAAATCTTTGATTTCTTGCATTCCGTCTCAATTTACTGGTCTACTGTAAATGATATCACAACCCCTTATCTCTTGGTATTTATCATAAGCTTCCTAACTCCAAAAGTGTACTTCATTTAAAACTGTTGTTTCAGTCGGGTTAGGAATGTGAATTTGTTGCTCTAGAGGGGTTTGTTCTTGAACTTCCTCTTCCATAAACTGAACTTGAACTGACTGAAAATGCTCCACAAATTCCTACATTTTTGCTTCTACTTTTGTCTGTGGTGGTGAGCCGGTAAAACTCTCCACTCTGTCTTGAATACTATCAAAAATTTGCTAAAGAGTTCTTTGCTCTTTAGTGGAATCTGTCGAATCATTTCTTTCCATATGTAATTGTTCAGCTTCTTGTTCATTTTCTTCCTTTTCTTCTTCCTCCTAACTACCAATCTACAATGTCACTATTTTTTCTGATTCTATGGTAGATTGGGATGGAGTTACGGGCAAATCAGCTTCTGCCCTAACTTCTGTTTCTTCTGCTTGTATAGGCTGCAGACTAGTTTTAGCCTATTTTTCTTCTTCTCTTTGCTTTTGCTGCTGCTGCTCCTCTTCAGAATCGGATAGCAGGTTTACAAAAATTGGCTCTATAGGCCCTACTGATCTTGGTATTTTAGATTTAATCTCCTCTTAATATTCAGGTACTATCTCTTTTCCTTTCCTTCTTTTGATTAATTGTGCTTGGTCTTCCTCTTCTTCTTCTAAGATTAAATCTACAAAAATGGGCTCTACAGGCCTTTGAGCCACAGGTACTAGCACTTCTTGTTTAACTTTTTCTATAATTTCTGATCTTGAATGACTAGCTTCATCTCCTTTTGCAGTAGGTCTGGCAGTAGCTTCTTGATGTTGTTCCACTTTGATTTTATATTGGGCTTTCAACTTTTCTATAGCCCTCTTTTTGCACTTTGCATCAAACACTAAATGTGCTATAGCTACCGCCAATTCTTCTAGTTCTCCTTGGTCTTTTCTTATTTGAACCAGTTCTTGAAATTCTCTTCTTTCTTCCTTAGTAGAAGGCCCCAAAATTGCTGCTCGTTCCAATGGCCTTGGTGGTGGAACTGAAGGTCCTGGCTGCTGTTCCTCAGGAATAGGTCTTTCAGTAGTCAGTTCCTCTTGTTCCTCTGTTGCCTTCCTTTGTTGCTCCCACCTAATTTCTCCCCTTGCACAACCAACAATGCACCTTTTGAACCATAGTCGGGACTTATGTTGGATTAGTTCTAGGGTAACTTCGTTATTTGGCCTGATTCTTCTTTCTCAGCTTATAGCAATTTCTGTAGCAACCTTGATTCTAATTTCCATTATCTAAGGGATTTGTATACCCAAATCTACTAACTCTTTCCTCTAATAGAAAAGGTCAGATTCTACCTTTTGTAGCTTTTTTTCCCTCGTCGTATTCCTGATTTTCTACCTTGTGTGCCATTCCTTTGATTCTTTAAGAAATTCTGACGTGTCAACTACATTTTCCCAAAACTCAGGTGTCATCTTCCTCATCGTGGAATTACACAACGGAATGGAATCGCTCTGATCTCTACTGTTCTAAGTTCTAAATGATTCTATGGATAATGCCCCCAAACCCTAGGTTTAGTATAAATAAGCCCTAAGTTTAGGTGGGTAATCGGGTCACTTCCCACGCAAAACTCTCGCTCTCTCATCCATGGAATTATGATTAACTCCACGGACTTAGTCCGTGGACTTAACTACACTACTCCGTTGAGTTAGAGTTAACTCAACAGGGTAAGTTTGTTAACTTATCCTAGACTTAACGTAGTAAGTTCGTTGAGTTACGTGTAACTCAATGGACTTCCCGTAAAGTTATATCTAATAAAAAATGCATATAATAATAATTTTTACTTCGGCAAGACCGAAGAATTTCCAATCTAGCCAATTTTACTTTTTCAACAGATTAAAATTTTTCGATCAAACCGTTATATTCCTCGGTTGAATCTAAATTACATATTTTTCTTTCTTTTTCTGTTTTTTTTTCTATTGGTTGAATCGATACTATACTTCGGTAACACCGACATTAAACTATAATATAATATAAATACCTTTTTATATATTTTTTTGCACTTCGATTAGACCGATGGATCCTATCGATTAAACTGCAACAATTTTTTTTATTTTTTAAAATATATTTCGGTAAAACCGATAATTCCTTTCGGTTTAACCGTGATTATATTTAAATAAGGTTTTTTTGTTTTTATTTTTATTTTTATTTTTATTTTTTTTTGTTTTTATCTACCTTAGAAAATTTCTTACTATGTGAAACTCGAGTAATCCTCTAGTCTTACTTCTTCTATAATTCTGAATGAACTTTTTGGTATTTTCAAAATAGGCTAAAGTCTTTGTCCATTTACTTTAAATATATTCTGATTTTTAGGATTTTCAATTTCAGTAACTCAATAGGGATAAATATTTCAAACTATGTAAGGTCTTGCCCATCTAAATCTTAATTTTCTTGGATGGTTATAGAGTCTAGTCATGTAAAGATATACTTCTTGTCCTATTTCAAAGGTTTTTGGAATAATTTTTTTGTCATGCTAGAACTTCATTTTCTCTTTTTCTCTTACAGTTTTTGAATAAGTTTCACTCTTAAATTCTTCTAATTCAATCAATTGTATTTTCCTATTTTCAGTAGCTTGATTTAAATTAGTGTTCAGAGTTTTTAATGCCCAATAAGCTTTATATTCAATTTTAGCTAGTAAATGACAACTTTTTCCATATACTAGCCTAAAAGGTGACATACCTAAGCTTGTCTTATAAGTAGTTCTGTAAGCCTAAAGTGCATCTATCAATCTATTAGCCCAATCTGTTCTAGTAGGATTTACTACTTTTTCTAAGATTAACTTAATTTGTTTGTTTGCACTTTCTACTTGTCCACTAGTTTGCGGATGATATGATGTTGCAATTTTGTGATTTACTCCATATTTCTTTATTAAGGCTTCAAAACTTCTATTATAGAAATGAGTTCCTCTATCACTAATAATAGTTTTAAGTATCCCATATCTAGCAATTATATTGGTTCTTATAAATTGTATTACCACTTTGTTGTCATTAGTTTTTGTAGGAATAGCTTCTATCCATTTAGATATATAATCCACCCCCAACAATATATAATTAAATTGATTAGACGTAGGAAATGGACCTATAAAATCTATTCCCCATACATCAAAGATTTCAACCTCAATAATAGGATTAAGAGGCAATATATTCCTCTTTGATATTCTTCCTATTTGTTGAGATTTTAAACAACTTAAGCAATATTTATGAGCATCTTTGAATATTGTTGGCCAATAAAATCCACATTGCAGAATTTTAGTAGTAGTTTTCACTGAACCAAAATGCTCTCCACATGCTTGGTCATGGCAAAAAGACAATATGTTTTGATATTCAGTTTCTGGAACACACCTCCTTAAAACCAGATCAAGACATTTCTTAAATAAGTATGAGTCTTCCCAATAGTAATATTTTACTCTTGAAAAGAACATATCCTGTCTATTCCAATCTTTAGGTGTTAAACCAGTAACTAAGTAATTAACTATGTCTGCATACCAAGGCATTGTGTTGATGGTCATTAATTGTTCATCAGGAAAATTATCCTTAATTTCAATATTTGATTTTTCTATTTGTAATCTTGATAAATGATCTGCTACTACATTCTCACAACCTTTTTTATCTTTAATTTCTAGATCAAATTCTTGTAATAATAATATCCACCGGATCAATCTAGGTTTGGTCTTTTTTTTTGCTATTAGGTGTTTTAAAGTTGAATGATCTGTGTATACTATCACTTTAGCTCCAATCAGATATGATCTTAACTTTTCTAAGGCAAACACGACAGTTAACAGTTCTTTTTCAATAGTTGTATATTTAACTTAAGTATCATTTAAGGTTTTGCTTGCATAATGAATCACTCTAGGAGATTTTTCTATCTTCTATCCTAGCACTGCTCCTACAGAAAATCAGATGCATCGCACATTAATTCTAATGGATGGCTCTAATCAGGTGCTTGAATTATAGGGGTTGAAATTAAGCTAGTTTTAAGCTTGAAAAATGCTTCTTTGCAATTTTTATCAAAATTGAATGGGACATCTTTTAATAGATTAGTAAAAGGTTTAGCTATTTTGCTAAAATCTTTAATAAATCTTCTATAAGATCCAACATGTCCTAGAAATGATCTAAAATTTTTTATTGATTTAGGTTCTGTAGATTAGAAATTACTTCGATTTTAGCTTTATCTACTTCCAACCCTTTCTTTGAAACATGTCCTAAGACTATTCCATGTTTAACCATGAAGTGACATTTTTCCCAATTCAGAACCAGACTTTTTTCCACACAGCATTTTAATACTTGGTCTAAATTGTTTAAACATACTTCATATGAAGTTCCATAAATAGTAAAATCATCCATAAATATTTCTAAAAAATCTTCAGTCATTCTAATGAATATGCCCTGCATACACCTTTGAAAGGTGGCTGGTGATTGCATATTCCAAATGGCATTCTCTTAAAAGCATAAGTTCCATTAGGACAGGTGAAAGTTGTTTTCTCTTGATCCTCTAATGCTACTGGGACTTGGTTATATCTTGAATACCTGTCTAGGAAACAAAAATATTCTTGCCCTACTAATCTCTCTAGCATTTGATCTATGAAAGGTAAGGGAAAATGATCTTTCTTAGTCACTGCATTCAACTTTCTATAGTCTATACACACTCCACCCTGATTGAATTCTAGTAGGTATCAAGTCTTGACTTTCATTCCTAATAACTGTTAATCTTGATTTCTTGGGAACTACATGGATTGGACTAACCCATGAGTTATCCGAAATCAGATAAATTATGTCATTATCTAACCATTTAACTATTTCCTTCTTGACTACTTCTTTAAGGTTTGGATTTAATCTCCTCTCAGGAATTCTAACAGGTTTAGCATTCTCTTCTAAATATATGTAGTGACAGCATAAAGTTGCACTTAACCCTTTTATATCAATCATAGTCCATCCTATTGCTTCTTTATAAGTTTTGACTACATCTTTTAATTTAGCAATTTGATCCTCTTTTAAATCTGAAGCAATAATGATTGGATATGTTCGTTTTTCTTCTAGAAATATATAGGTTAATTCAGGAGGTAAAAGTTTTAATTCTAAATGTTTCCTATCAGAAGCTAGAGCTCCTAATTGAACATCATCATTTTCTAAATTAATTTCTTCTTGATCTCCTTCTATATTTATGCTTTCACTTACCTCTAAAGTTTCAGAATTGAGTTGCCTATTTAATTCTTCTTGAATCACATCATCTAACATATCTCCTTCATCCTCTAAAAAGTCTATGGTATGTAAGGACATTTCTAACTCCTCAAACTTTTCTAGTTTGAAAATATTTAGTTGAGTATCTTCATTACCATATGGTAACTTCATTACTCCAGTTTTACAATTAATAACAGCCCCTGATGTTGCTAAAAATGGTCTTCCCAAAATTAAAGATGTATCATTATTTTTATGCTTAATTTGTTGGGAATCCAAAATTACAATATCAATAGGATATATGAAGTTTTTGATTTTAATTAAGACATACTCTATTTTTCCTCTAGGGTATCTTATACTTCTATCAGCTAATTGAATAACAGTCCTAGTAGGGATTAAGCTTTCTAATCTTAAGGATGCAAATATATCACTTGACATAACATTTAGAATGATATTTCCTATGGTGCATGATATAACAGGGATTCCAGGATCAGATAACTTTTTAGGAATTTGTGGCAGAAATAGGGAATTACTTTGCTTAGCTAAAAGACTTTCATTAAAACTTTTCGCTCTCTTTTCTTAGTACACCAATCCTTAAGAAATTTAGCACAAGGTAGCATTTTCTGCAATAAATCTAACAAAGGAATGTTAACTTGTACTTTTTCAAAAATTTCTCTAATTTTTTCATGAAATGTTTGTTGTAATCTTTTAGGATAGGATGCTAATAATTGTGATTTAAAAGATTCTTTTTCTTTCATTTGATTTGTTTGATCAATTTTAGTCTCATTTGCAGATTCAGATTTTTCTTCATTGATTTCTATATTTTCAGATATTACAGTTTCATTATCATTTTGGTTTTTGTTCTTATCCACCTTCATATTATTTTCATTTTGAATTCTTGATGGTATATCAGTTCTAGATCTTAATGTTATACATACATCTTCCATATTTTCATTACTTTCTTGATGTTCTTGTATATCATTCTCATGATTATGATCTTCAACTATTTTTAGTCTTAAATTGCACTCTTTAAATTCTCTTGCATTGGTATTTTCTTTTGTTTGTATATCTTGCAAATTATGCATTTCTATAACATTATAATTTTCATTTGTGTTGTCCAATTGCATTACTTGTAATTTCATTGTATATTCGTCCAATGCTTTTAGTTTTCTTTCTAGATCATCTAATCTCATTGCATTCAATTTTTGATCAATTTTCATTATGGTTTTTTTAGTTTCGTAAATGATATCAATTTTAGGTTCTGAATATAATTCCTTATAGTTTAATTGGTTGACTTCTTGTTGCTGACACATAAATTGTTCCAATTTGTTCATGTTTTGCTCTATGCTATGCTCTAGTCTATCATACCTATCCCAAACTTCCTTGTCTCTCAACATGTTACACATTCTAAGCTGACCATTAGTTTGGTAAACCATAGGATTCTCATACTCAGATCTATTACAGTGAAGATAATTCAATTATTGTTCATGTGATCTAACCATCTACGATCGTTTCAATTTCAGACAATCAGAAATGTCGTGACCTTCCAAATTGTAGAATTCACATATGCTAACTACAGGTTTCAGAAATCTTTGAGCATAAGCATATGCCATATTCTCCATTATAGAAGAAAACACACAACACTCTTGCTATTAAAACAAAACAACACTTACAGTTGCTTAGCTCCTCAATTCCCCGGCAACAGCGCCAAAAAAACTTGTTCGGTTGCTTAGGCGGCACTAGAGAACTTGTATGGTCCTCCAGCAACGACACCAAATAACTTGTATTTGTTAACTTCTCTTTTTAACTTTGTTAATTTGTCTTTATGCTTTTATCAATAATTTCGTTTTAGAAGTAAACAAACAACCTTTCACACAAATTAGATATTAATTCTAATTTGTATTTTAACTGCAAGTGCACAATGTATATTATATTTGTGTGTAAGTATAGGTCGATCCCATAGAGAATTGATGTGTGTACTATTCTATTTTTTTTATATTATACTTAATGTGTTCAGTAATCACTCCGTTGAGTTATAGTTAACACAACAGACTATGTTCGTGGAGTTATGGCTAACTCAACGGACTAATCTCGTGGACTTAAGTTAACTCCACGAGCCTATCTTTCTAGTTTAATACTGCTATTTATAGAGGAATTCGGCCAACCATTGGGCGGTTCCACAGATTGTAAATAACATCAATTAAACTCTTTAATGCTAGTTAATATTAGATTTATCATTAAGCAACACTAATATTCAAATAGTTCAAACAGTAACCATTATAATCTTGAAGTACTTGGAACGAATCAATTTCAGTAAACTGTAATACTATTTTCTATTTTCTAAATCAAACAAACATAAAACATTCAAAATATTGACAATGATAACTTTAATCACGATACAAAACAAACAATACAACACTTAAATACTAAATATAAACACAGATAAGTTGTTGTTTTTGGTATTTTTGTTTTAAGATATTCATGAAAATGGGCAAAAGGTGAAATGTAAAAATCTCTATCGATAGTAAATACTTCCGTCACTACATGCTACACGATTACGCCACTAAAAACTTAATCACTTACAATTCTGCCTCCTCTCCCTATAGAATCGCTAGTCTAGAATTGCAAGATGATCTCCTCTTCAGCATATTGGCATCTACCCGAAACCAAGGCTAGAAGCTTTACAATTTCCTGAGATATGAGTCGGTGCTTGGTCAAAATGGCTTTCCTTCCCACGACGTGATCACTCCTCACAGTGGTTGTCAAGCACCGTGTTTGGCTTGAAATCAACCCGACATTAGGAAAGTATCCTCACAAACCTCCGATGGTTGGTGATTATGGTAATGTTGGTGATGTTGGTGAATTGTTGGTGATGGTGTGGATGATTCAGTGATCTTTCAACACTGCCTGCAGTTAGCACAGTCATCCACCTTTACACACACTGCCACACACCTCCAACCACACCTTGTTCATTTTTTCTCCTTTTCTTTTATATGTCTTTAGTAGTAACTGCTTCTGCTTTAGATAATCGGTTGGATTTCCTTCATTCAGATTAATGATGGTGATTCCTTCTCCCTTCCACGAGTGAATTCCTGCGTGATATTAGAAATTACTAAAGATAACTCAACGGACTTACTTTGTTGATTTAACTATAAAACATGTGCACTAAAGAAATAAGCTGCTAACATAACGCGTTACCTCAGTGTATATTCATGTAACTCAACGCGTATAGTTATGCTAACTTAACGAGTTAAACATGTGCATCTCACGTGATATACTAAAGCATTTAAATTCAACACATGCATCATTCTAAGTTAACGAGTTCAGATATATAACTTACGGTTTTCACTTACTAATTCAATGAGTTCTCAAGTGATCTTTTTATACCTTTAAACCTGTAACTCAACGAGTTGGCACATGATCTTTTAACAAAAAGAATACTAACTCAATGAGTTGTTACTGCTCACTTAAATATTCTTTTAACGTTTAAAATATAACTGTCCGGTACATGCAATATAGCTCTCTGAAATAATAGAAAATTTGGATACTAAAGAATTAAAAAACCAGCAACTTACCAACAGTTTAGAAATGTACTAAATTAATGCTAATTCCCTGAAATTATGCAGATTCTTTCATTAAAGCATATAATAGTGCAATTATAACATAATGGGTTGATTCTCATATGATAAGCTAAATATTATGCAATTAACCATCATTTAACCATTAATATTATGCACTTTTTCATTCTAAATAGATAGTTACAAACTGAACTATCCGAAAACCTACTAAAACAATATGCTAACTCTTCGAAGACATCCAACACTCATCTAGGTAAGAAAAAAAAAAAAAAAAAACTCCCCCTAAAGATATGCTTACCAAATAAAGGAATATAGCTTAAAATGGAGAAATTCAACAATAGCAAGAAAAACAATTAGAACTCCCCCTGTTTAATAGCATAAAAGAAATCAGCAAGAATGGTTTTTAGATTTGTTTTATTTATTTATTTATTTTTATTTTGATTGTTTATATATATATATATATATTGTGTGAATTACTAAAGAATTCAAGGCTCCACATTAAGATAATTGACACATTTCACTTAGCATAAAGACTTGATCCTATGTTTTACCTTATTAACCTTAAAGAAATCAGTTTTTATAAACTTCAGTGCTATAACTTAATGTTTTTAGAATAGAAAAATATAGACACATTTAATATGTTCTCTCCATCCATTTTGAAATTTCCATGAAGCAACCCCAAGGTATATTTTCCCTGAACAATGTCTGTTATGTAATTAACTAAGAAGAAAAGAAGAACTTTAAGAGTTTGAAATTGTTAGTACCACATAGCCATAAGTGGGGTTTTGCATTCCCCTTTTTTATTTTATTGATGTTGGTTGCTTTTTGCAACAAACATTCCAATATTATTATTATTATTTATTGAAATGGCAATCACTTTGATAGTATTGGAGAATAGGAAAGTTTTGAAAGTTAAAAAACATTTGGACAAGGTTAGGTTAAATATCTTGAGTCTTATTGCTTCCACCCACTTTTCCTTGTTTTTCACCCTTACATATTAAATACCTTTAAATTATCTAATCATGAAACATTCAGTCTAGCAAATAGGAATACAATCACTGAATTAATTAAGGTAACTTGGCTATATTTCAGATTTAGATCCCCATTCTAAGTGTCATGTGGGCATTATTCTATTTGTGGAGCTGTAGCCTTCAGTAATTGTAGTGAATTAATCTAAGTTGATTTTAATATAGATGTAGAAAATCATTGTAAACTACAAACTCAATCGAAATTCCCATGAAACAAATGTTGTGATTTTTATAATATATATATATATATTTTAAATAAAATTTTTGAACAAGATTTTGAAAGAAGAAAATAATTAAACAAGAGCAAGAATTCAATAAATATTCTCAAGAATAGCTAAACAAAAATAGATCATCAAAATAACTTAATATGAACAGATAATAGAAAATAAGATGGTGAAGTAAATATTGAAAAAGTAGAAGATAAAAGATAGTAGGTAATGTTAAAAATCATTTAGGCAGCATATTCCTAA
This sequence comes from Cymodocea nodosa, assembly GCA_036874045.1. Taxonomy (NCBI): domain Eukaryota; kingdom Viridiplantae; phylum Streptophyta; class Magnoliopsida; order Alismatales; family Cymodoceaceae; genus Cymodocea; species Cymodocea nodosa. The sequence continues at coordinate 15,352,202 of JAZBRI010000003.1, read as the reverse complement.
ATCTCTTCTCAATTTAATGAATTGTTTTTCTTCAAGAGGCTTTGAGAAAATATCTGCCAACTACTCATGAGTAGAAACAAAATTCATCTCAATGTTCTCCTTCATAACATTATCTCTCAAAAAATGGTGTCTTATTTCAATATGTTTTGCTTGAGAGTGCAACACAGGATTTTTGGACAAACTGATTACACTGTTACTATCACAATTAATAGGAGTTTTTCCATATATAATTCCATAATCTTTCATAGTTTGTTTCATCCAAAGAATTTGTGCACAACATAGGGCAGCAACAACATATTTAGCTTCAGTAGTTGATAAGGCAACACAATTCTGCTTCTTACTGAACCATGAAATTAATGAACTGCCAAACAGTTGGCAAGTTCCACTAGTACTCTTTCTATCAAATTTACATCCAGCATAATTAGCATCACTATATCCAATTAGATCCAAACTGTTATCCTTGAAATACATTAAACCAAAATTTGAAGTTCCTTGTAGGTATTTCATTATCCTTTTAACTGTAGATAGATGAGATTCTTTTGGTTAAGCTTAAAAACAAGCACAAGCACAAACAGTGCACATGATATTAGGTCTAGAAGCTGTTAAATAAAGGAGAGAACCTACCATTCCTCTATATTTTGTAATATCAATAGCTGGGCCAGATTCATCTTTATCCAATTTAATTGATGAACTCATAGGAGTGCTTGAGGACTTGCAGTTACTCATACCAAATTTTTCTAAGAGTTGCTTTGTATATTTTTCTTGATATACAAAAATTCCTTTTTCTACTTATTAATCTACAATCCTAAAAAGAATGTCAACTCACCCATTAAACTCATCTCAAACTGATTTTTCATTTGATCTGCAAATTTATTGCTTAAATCCTCATTAGTTGCTCCAAAAATGATATCATCAACATAAATTTGAACAACTAACAGACCTAGATAATTTTTCTTAAAGAATAAGGTATTATTAACCTTACTAATAGAAAAACCATTATCAAGTAGAAAAGATTTCAACCTTTCATACCAAGCTCTCGGAGCTTGTTTCAACCCATACAAGGCCTTCTTCAATTTGTAAACATGTTTAGGATAATCAGCATCAGCAAAACCAGGTGGTTGCCTAACATGAACTTCTTCTTTAATAAAACCATTTACAAATGCACTTTTAACATCCATTTGATATAGTTTAAAATTCATATGAGTAGCAAAATCTAGAAAAATTCTAATTGATTTTAATCTAGTTACAAGAGCAAAGGTTTCTTCAAAATCTATTCCCTCTTGCTGGCTATACCCTTGGGCTACTAGTCTAGCCTTATTTCTAATTACATGCCCTGATTCATCAGATTTATTCTTAAATATCCATTTAGTGCCTATAATTGAATGATCTAGAGGTTTAGGAACTAAGTCCCAAACTTCATTTCTTCAAAACTGATTGAGTTCTTCCTGCATGGCACTAATCCAAAATTCATCATTTAATGCCTCATCAATGTTTTTAGGTTCTATTTCAGATAGAAAAGCATAGCACCTAGATACATTGATACTAGATCTTGTTTGAACACCTTTTGAAATATCGCTAATAATAAACTCCTTAGGGTGTTGTGGTAGAAATTTATGAGACATAGAGTTATCATTTCTTTCTTGACCCATGGTACTAGATTCACTAATATTTACTTCAACACATTCATCTTCAGAAGTACCCATAATTTCTCTTGAATTACTACTTGGCTCTTCATCAAAATTTACATGCATGGATTCTTCAACGGCCAAGGAAAATTTGTTATAGATTCTATATGCCTTACTTCTTGAAGAATATCCCAAAAATATACCTTCATCAGATTTTGCTTCAAATTTATCTTTATTCTCCTTTGTATTTAGAATAAAACATTTAGATCCAAAAGCTTTAAAATAATGAACTTTAGGAATTCTACCCATCCATAGTTCAAAGGGAGTCTTATTCAAATCTCTTCTTAGGGTTACTCTATTTAAAATATAGCATGCAATACTAACTACCTCAGCCTAAAAATAATAAGCAACCTTGTTTTCATTCAGCATAGTTCTAGCCATTTCTTGAAGAGATCTATTCTTTCTCTCTACAACTCCATTCTGAGAAGGGGCTCTAGGAAAGGCAAATCTATGTTCTATTCCTAGATCTTGGCAAAGTTTTTCCATATTTTCATTTTCAAATTCCCCTCCATGATCACTCTTAATTTTTTGAACTTTCAATTGCTTTTCATTTTGAACCATATTCAAAAAAATTTTAAACTCTTCAAATACTTCACTCTTATGTCTTAGAAATATTACCCAAGTATATCTTGAAAAATCATCAACTAGAATAAATACATATTTCTTTCCACCTAAACTTTTTGTTCTAGTAGGGCCAAATAAATCCATGTGAATTAATTCCAAAATTCTTCTAGATATAATTTGCTTTCCTGATTTAAAAGAACTCTTCTTCTGTTTTCCCAATTCACATGCATCACATATTTTATCCTTTTTAAATTTCAAAATGGGTAAACCATCTACTAGGTTCTTCTTAGCTAACTTATCTAGCTGCTTCATATGAATATGACCTAGTCTACGATGCCATAACCATGCATTGTCTAAATTATTTGCAATCAAACAAGAATTAGTGGTAGAAACATCATTAGGTAAATTTAGAAAACATACATCATTTCTTCTATGAGTAGTAAATTTAACTTCATTAGAATTTTCATCAATAACAAGGCATTTCTTAGATTTAAACAAAACCATATAACCTTTGTCTTCTAAATATGTAATACTAATTAAATTATGCTCTAAATTTTCAACTAGTAAGACATTATCTATAACCATTTTATCATTTACATAGACAAATCCGATACCAATAATCTTACCTTTCTAATCATTGCCAAATCTGACATTTCCTCCATCAATCTTCTTCAGGTCTTTTAGGATAGATTTATCTCCAGTCATATGCTTTGAAGTACTATTGTCCATCACCCATCTTGATCTTTTAGTTTTGACCTGCAAGAATAGTCATAATCACATCCTTTGGTACCTATATGTTCTTGGGTCCATTTTTGTCAGTGGAAAAGATTTGAAATCTATTCTATTTTGATATCCATGTATTATTTTGATTAACAAAATTTGTTTTTAATACATAGATAAATTTTTCTTTATTAATTGTTTTCAAATAGCCATTTCCATAATCCATTTTATAGCTATTTGAAAAGTTAACAGAAGCATATGTTTTTGGTGGTTCATAGTTAAAACCTATACTAGTTCTATCACCAAAGACTTTATAACTATTAATAATATTGGTCAGTTTCTTATCTCCTTTGGTAAAAGCTCCTAGTTTAAATTTTAGTCTACCAAATTCTTGTTCTAATTTTTCTATATCAGAATGAGAACTAGATTTTTATACACATTGATTTTTAAGTTTTTCATTCAATTTTTTAGTTTCATCTTGTAGCTTTTTATTTTCTAAAAATTTATCCTTCAATTCTTTAATAAGTTCTGAGTTATATTTTTCAAGTTCAGAAATTTTATTATGCATATCAAAACTATTAGCAACAAATATATTTTTCTTTAATGTAGAATTTTTAGTTTTTAATACAATAATTTCCTTTTCAAACTTAGCAGTAGTTTTATTACTATTCGATAATTTCCATTTTAACATAGAATTTTCCAAAGTAACATTTTTCAGTTCTTCCAATAATTCATTATAATCATCTTGATTTATATCAAATACATCAGAATCATTATCAGAAATCATTTCATCAACTATAATAGAATCAGAATGTACCTCATTAGTTAAGAAAAGAGAGCGAAAAGTTTTAAGGAAAGTCTTTTTAGCTAAGCAAAGTAGTTCCCTATTTCTACCACAAATTCCTAAAAAGTTATCTGATCCTGGAATTCCTGTTATATCATGCACCACAAGAAATACCATTCTAGAAAGAACCTTAATAGACCTAGGTGCAGGTATAAATGTTATGTCAAGTGATATATTTGCATCCTTAGGATTAGAAGGCTTAATCCTTACTAGGAATGTTATTCAATTAGCTCACAGAAGTATAAGATACCCTAGAGGAAAAATAGAGGATGTCTTAATTAAAATCAAAAACTTTATATATCCTATTGATATTGTAATTTTGGATTCCCAACAAATTAAGCATAAAAATAGTGATACATCTTTAATTTTGGGAAGACCATTTTTAGCAACATTAAGGGCTGTTATTAATTGTAAAACTAGAGTAATGAAGTTAGCATATAGTAATGAGGATACTCATTTAAACATTTTCAAACCAAGAAAGTTTGAGGAGTTAGAAATGTCCTTACATACTATAGACTTTTTAGAGGATGAAGGAGATATGCTAGATGATGTGATTGAAGAAGAATTAAATAGGCAACTAAATTCTGAAACTTTAGAAGAAAGTGAAAGCATAAATATAGAAGGAGATCAGGAAGAAATTAATTTAGAAAATGATAATGTTCAATTAGGCACTCTAGCTTCTAATGGACAATAGTTAGAATTAAAACCTTTACCTCTTGAATTAACCTATATATTTCTGGAAGTGAAACGAACATGTCCAATCATTATTGCTTCAAATTTAAAAGAGGATCAAATTGCTAAATTAAAAGATGTAGTAAAAGCTTATAAAGAAGCAATAGGATGGACTATGACTGATATAAAAGGGTTAAGTGCAACTTTATGTTGTCACCACATATACTTAGAAGAGAATGCTAATGTTGAGTATTTTTGTTTTGATGATGTGTGCTGAATGAAAATAATCATATTTGCTCAATTACTATTGCTTGTGAAAAGAAATTAAAATCATCAATTAATACAAAAAAAGCTTACTAATATAAATACTTGTCTGTATTGGATCTGAAGTTAATATCTAGTCGTTTCATTGCATTAATTTCTCATTTAGCTAAACATTAAGTTAACGTGTGTTTTTATTGAAAAGCATGATATGTTTTAATGTTATATCTTCTGTATCCCTTACAATTGAGATTTATTGTGACAGTAGTTCTTCAATAAATCTTTTCAAAAATCCTGCATTACATTCAAGAGCAAAGCATATAGAGGTTAGACATCATGTTCTAAGAGATAACGTAATTAAAGGAAAAATTAAATTAGAATTTATGTCTAGTAAAAATCAATTAGCTGATATATTTACAAAACCTCTAGACGAAAATACATTCTGCAACATTAGATTAAATTTAGGTATTTGTAGGCTATGTGATGTGTAAAATGCTTAAACTCCACATAAAAAGATAAATATTATTGATGATGTTGTTCACCTCATAGATATTATATACTTATTATAAATATCTAAAGTAATATCTAAACTGCTGCTTAAGATATTATGTATTTATTGTAAAATCATAGTAGTATCTTATTGATTTTAAGTAGTTTATCAATTTTAATAGTTTTTACGATTTTAAGTGGAAGTGTAAATGAAAAACATTAAATACTTCTAACATTCTGAAATTTTGATTAAATGTTTTCTTTGAATCAAGGAAAATGCATATGATCATGCATAAATTTGACTTAATTGATTAAACTTGTAGAATAAGTTATATGTAACTCATCTTAAACTGTTAATCAAAAGTATAAGCTTATTGAAACTGATTCATATTCTCAATACAATCATAGAAGTAAAAATTGTATGAGATTTGTGTTTTATTGCATCTATATTAATGGAATACATATATACTGTGCTTAAAATGAAAAGTGCTTACAAAGTAAAAATCTTTGGGAGTTTATTGATCAGTTTGATCACGAGCCTTTTGTACTTGAGCAGATAGGTATGTAAGGATTGTTGTCCTGAAAAATGATTCTTTAAATCTGGCAACCTAAGGTCCTGATTAGATCTAGGATTGTTGACTGAAAGCTCATTACACGGGTACATTAGAAAGCTCTTGTATGATTCAAGCTTTTCAAACTAACTTTTAAAGAAAATTATCAATATTTACTGTTTTGAAAAGAAAAAGTTGTTTCATTAATTACAGATATCTTTGAATCGCATATAGTTTATACCAATATGACTACTAATTTATTGAATCAACATTAGTACTTTTGAAAACGTTTATTTGAGATACATTCTTTTATTCTCCTTGAATTAATCGAATTGAGTTCAAAGTTGTGTTTTGATTCATATACAGTAGGAATTGATTCTGGAAATCATTTTTTGATGATGTTAGGATAACGGAAGTTTCTGAAAAGAAAATGTAAAAGTATAGTTATACTTAACATCTATTGTCACTACAAGTATATTTTGTATTTTGATTGAATATATTTGAAGTATATTTGTAGGAGGAGCATTAACAATGTCAAAAACAGATTAATATAATTTAAAATACAAATTTTAGTTAATCTGAATTAATGTCCTCTTAAAATCTTGATGAAATAATTTAAAAAGACAAATAAACTATTTTAGATTCAAAGGACAAAATGTTCAAATAGTTTACTATGTTCTCAAGATAATGTTAAGTTTTAGCATGTGTGTTGTTTTCAGAACGTTTCAGTTGGAAGCATCCGAAAATTGTTTTAAGTGTACTAACTAGACGTTATGTTAGATAAGGTAACGTGTAAAATTACCTCTAGACAGCGTTTTACTCGTTAGGTTAGTTAACTCAACGAGTTATACTTGAATATTTCGGGTACTTTGATTGAATAAGCTTTATTCAATATTTATTTTATTTCTAAACCCGACTTCTCTTCACGTTGAGTTATATGCCTAAAAACCCTATTTAAACACTTATAACACGGGGACTTAGGTTATTTGTAAACTTTGTCAAGAAAATCTTTCCCGCTTATTGCTGTTACAACCTAGGACGATGGTCTCCAAGTTCTACAAAGGTCGTGGCAAAGGAAAAGGCAAAAGTAGAAGAGATACAAAAGGAAAAGAAATAGAGAATGATGAAGTTCCACATACTTGGTTCAAGAAAATATTTCGAGTGGACAAAAGGTTAGAAGAACTTTATAAAGATTACTTCTTTCCTCAGGATATATTAGATGAAGTTAGACAAGAACTTCAACCTACTGATGCAAGTATTACATACATGGGTATTCAAAGTAAATATGATAGAGAATATAGAATGAAATGTGCTGAGATTGCATTTTTGGAACAGTATGCAAAATATTTGGAAAAAGGTGTAGGTTTATCAAATAGAACTCCTCAAACTCCTATAAACGGTACAAGACTACATGCATTTGAGGAAGAGCATGAATCAACTATCCCTACTCCTTTATATTCAAAACAAGTAGAATCAGATATTGCTGTAGACAAAACAAAAGTTGACAGTCTTCGAAAGGTCGTTGCAATAGAAAGTGCCTTAGAAGAATTAAAACAGAAAACTTTTATGGAGCAATTTGAAAAGAAAACAGCAATACTTGAAAAGGAGAAACAAAAATGTTATAGAAGAAGGAAAGTCAGAAAAATTATGTCTAAGGAAACAAAGTCTATTGAAAAAGGAAAATTAGATGAAAATTTATTTCCAAAGGACAATGTATATCTAGACATTGTACATTATTGTGCATCTGTTAAACTCATTAGTTCTGAACACACTGAAACTGATGAAGATAATGAGACTTTATTTTCCCTTGCTAGAAAACTTGAGAAGAAATCCAAGTCAAATATGAGCTCAAGTTTTTCTATTAGTACAAGTCCTGATGATGCATAAATTGACAAATCAAAGCATCAGACACCTGACATTGAACAAGTTATTACAAATATAATTGACAATGTTGAAGCAGTAACTAGTTCAAAGGCTGAATTGTCTGGAGTAGCAGATATTGAAATTGTTAAGACTCCAGAAGAGCTAAAAGTTAACCAGCCTTCTACGGAATCTATAGAAGCAGAGTCTGAGAATTCACAGCATGAATCAATGGAATTATCTATTGAACAAAATGAACAATTACAGACAGATACACCGGTTGTAGAATTTGTGGAAAAATTGTACTCTAAACATTCTATAGAGACTGAATAGATGAATGTTGAGCATATTGACAATGTTCCTAACACTGTTGAAGTTGAAGAATCAAACTTACCTGAGCAGCTTCAAGATAATATTTTGGAAGAGGAACAACATGACATTCATTTTGCAGAAGAGGTTCCTACAGATGAATTAAACTCTGAATCACGGCTTCAGGTATCACCTTGTTTGTGTACAATATTAAAAATTCAAGGTAATGCAATTCATTTTAGATCTGAAGAAGCATTGCAGAAATACAATAATCTGATTACATGTTAGATTCTGCATGCTCGTCCAATAAAATTCAGAAATTTGATGGAAATAAGAGATCTGTTTGAGTTTCAAGGCCTCATTAAATTCTTGCCAGTAAGAACAAAATGGAAGCAATACACAAAGCTTACTGTAGCTTTTTATAGCAATCTAGTGAAGAATGGAAATTTTTTGAAAACTCAAATAAATGAACAGGAGTTTATGTTGTCTCCTGAGTTAATTTTTGAAGTTTTAGGATTAAAGAATGAAGGTGTTGTTACCAACAGATTTGACATAATAAGACAATTGGAATGGAACATTCAGTCTTTATCAAAAATTCCAGATGTATATTCTGAAATGAGATTAATGGAAAATCTGAATGTAGAGGCAAGATTTGTTTCAAATATATTGCATGTAAATTTATTTCAGAGAGTTGGACACAATATGGAAGTCAGTAGAAGTTGTTTATATGCAACTTATAGCTTGCTGAATAGAATTCAAATCAATTGGTTTGATGTTTTCACTTCTCAACTACAGCATATGAGTTCAAAGTTATTTTATGGTGATGCTGTATGTAGACTCATTGCAAGCCAATTGAATTTATCCAACTGGCCCTTTGAAACTAAAGGGATGAGAGCATTTAGTATCAAAGATTTGCAAAAATTCTAGGCCATGCATAAACCTCAACGACAACAACAACAACCTGATATAGACCATATACAACAACAACAACAACAACAAAGTTATTCAGTTCAAGCAGAACAGCAAACCCAGCTATCTCCTGACTTAGATGCAATGTCTAACGACATCAGAAATGATATTAGGCATCTAGGAGATAAAATATGTAATGCTATAAGTGATATACTTAGGAGGGGTCGATAACTGTTTTTGTTTGTTTCTGAATACAAAATGTAATGTTTATATTACTTGTTTGATTCATTGAATAATACATTTTTCTGTAAATGTGTTCAATTATTATTCTTGTTTAATTAGAAAACTGATACTTATATAATTATTGACATCTGAGAGTTTTAGTTTTGAGAGGTAAAATTTACACAAACAATAGAAATAAGCTTAAGTGAACTTAAGTCAACAAACAAGTTTGTTGAATTAAAAGTTAACCCAACGAAGGTGCTTTGTTGACTTAAACATATTTCATAATTGATTTAATATGGTTTTGTCATCATCAAAAAGGGGGAGATTGTTGAGTATTTTTGTTTTGATGATGTGTGCTGAATGAAAATAATCATATTTGCTCAATTACTATTGCTTGTGAAAAGAAATTAAAATCATCAATTAATACAAAAAAACTTACTGATATAAATACTTGTCTGTATTGGATCTGAAGTTAATATCTAGTCATTTCGCTGCATTAATTTCTCATTTAGCTAAACGTTAAGTTAACGTGTGTTTTTATTGAAAAGCATGATATGTTTTAATGTTATATCTTCTGTATCATGAACAGTGCACGTTTAGACAACTCGTTAAGTTAGAGTTTTGTTTGTATAGAGGTCACGTGAGAACTCATTAAGTTAGAGGCTTAAAGGTTAAAATAGGTCACGTGATAACTCGTTAAGTTAGTGAGTAAAAGAAGAGACGAACTCGTTAAGTTAGTGTTATACACGTGGTGAAATTATAAGTTACGAATGTTGTATTGTATCATGTGAGGTGCACATGTTTAACTCGTTAAGTTAACATAACTAAACACGTTGAGTTGCTATATTGAACACTAAGGCAACGCGTTAGGTTAGCGTTATAAACTTAAGTTGTTATTTTTGCACGTGGTAAAATTCTTATTATAAAAACATTTGTTTATTACTGGTTTGTTGAGTTATCATAACACAACGGAAATGGTTCGTTGAGTTATCATAACACAATGGAGATGGTTCGTTGGGATAGCATAACACCACAGACTTAGTTCGTTGAGTTAGCTACAGTACTTGTCACGTGAAATGGCACATGAGGAACTCGTTAAGTTAGAAACGTTAAGTTATATATATACTTGTGTTACTCGTTTAGTTAACATTAAAGTGACGACTTCTTATTACACTGATGAAAAACTTTTGGACGAGAAAGTTTATTTTGCAGGAAATTTTTTAGAGATCCAAGACTGATGATTAAAGGAAATTCAAAATATAAACGTGGGTTAGAACGTGTGTGTTTCGATGAAGGAAAAAGAAAAGACGTGGAGAAGTGGAAAACTGGTAGTGGTTAAATGTGAAGGATATGCATGAAATGAAGATACAGTATAAAAGGCATTGAATTCTCGTTGATCAATTTATCCTTGCACACCAAAAAGAAAATTTTTTTCAAAGATCAAAACATCCTTGCACACCAAAAGAAAAATCTTTTTCAAGGATCAAAAACACCTTCTCGGGGAAATCTCTCAAGTGGAAGAAAGTTCAGTGAAACATAAAAAGGTAAGATTTTCGTCACTGAAGATTTGAAGTATCAGAAGAAAGCAAATTCGGTGAAGCATGAAAAGACAAGATATTCATCACTGAAGAATTGATGAAGAAGAAAAAGAAGAAGAAGAAAGATCTCAAACAAGGAGAAAAGTTTTAAATTCCGCAAATTAGTTTTCTCTGTTTGTAGTTATGAAATTGTTTAGATGATACATGGTATCGAAATATAATTGCATCTACAATTTCTGAGGAGAATTGAATTGTATATTGTAATTGAAACCTTGAATAAAAATGATTTTATGAAAACAATGTCTCGACTTGTTTTTGTGTTTTAAAGTTTCAATTATATTTCAGAATATATTAAAGATACACAATTCACCCCCCTCTTGTGTAGCCATACGATCCTACAGCTAAACTAGTTAGAATTCCTGAGAGGAGATTAAATCTAAACCTTAAAGAAGTAGTCAGGAAGGAAATAGTGAAATTGTTAGATAATGACATAATTTATCCGATTTCTAATAGCTCATAGGTTAGTCCAATCCATGTAGTTCCCAATAAATCAGGATTAACAGTTATTAGGAATGAAAGTCAGGACTTGATATCTACTAGAATTCAATTAGGCTGGAAAGTGTGTATAGATTATAGAAAGCTGAATGTTGTGATTAGGAAAGATTATTTTCCCTTACCAGTTATAGATCAAATGCTAGAAAAATTAGCAGGGCAAGAATATTTTTGTTTCCTAGACGGGTATTCAAGATATAACCAAGTCGTAGTAGCATTAGAGGATCAAGAGAAAACAACTTTCACTTGTCCTTATGGAACTTATGCTTTTAAGAGAATGTCATTCAGATTATGTAATGCACCAACCACCTTTCAAAGGTGTATGTAGGGATATTCACTAGAATGACTGAAGAATTTTTAGGAATATTTATGGATGATTTTACTATTTATGGAACTTCATATGAAGTGTGTTTAAATAATTTAGACCATGTATTAAAACGCTGTGTGGAAAAAAGTCTGGTTCTAAATTAGGAAAAATGTCACTTCATGGTTAAACAAGGAATAGTCTTGGGACATGTTGTTTCAAAGAAAGGGTTGGAAGTAGATAAAGCTAAAATAGAAGTAATTTCTAATCTACCAAAACCTAAATCAATAAAAGATATTAGATCATTTCTAGGACATGCTGGATTTTATAGAATATTTATTAAAGATTTTAGCAAAATAGTTAGACCTTTAACTAATCTATTAAAAGATGTCCCATTCAACTTTGATAAAAATTGCAAAGAAGCATTTTTCAAGCTTAAAACTAGCTTAATTTCAACTCTTATAATTCAAGCACCTGATTGGACCCATCCATTTGAATTAATGTGTGATGCATCTTATTTTACCGTAGGAGTAGTGTTAGGACAGAAGATAAAAAAATCTCCTAGAGTGATTCATTATGCAAGCAAAACCTTAAATGATGCTCAAGTTAATTACACATCTACTGAAAAATAGTTGTTAGCTATTGTGTTTGCCTTAGAAAAGTTTAGATCATATCTACTTAGAGCTAAAGTGATAGTATGCACGGATCATTCAGCTTTAAAACACCTAATAGCAAAGAAAGAGACCAAACCTAGATTGATCCGATGGATATTATTATTACAAGAATTTGATCTAGAAATTAAAGATAAAAAAGGTTGTGAGAATGTAGTAGCAGATCATTTATCAAGATTATAAATAAAAAAATCAAATATTGAAATTAAGGATAATTTTCTTGATGAACAATTAATGACCATGAACACAATGTCTTAGTATGCAGACATAGTTAATTACTTAGTTACTAGTTTAACACCTAAGGATTGGAATAGAGAGGATAATAAATTGTTCTTTTCAAGAGTAAAATATTACTTTTGGGAAGACCCATACTTATTTAAGAAATGTCCTGATATGGTTTTAAGGAGGTGTGTTCCAGAAACTGAATATCAGAGCATATTGTCTTTCTACCATGACCAAGCATGTGGAGGGCATTTTGGTTCAGGGAAAACTACTACTAAAATTCTATAATGTGGATTTTATTAGCCAACACTATTCAAAGTTGCTCATAAATATTGCTTAAGTTGTTTAAAATGTCAACAAATAGGAAGAATATCAAAGAGGAATATGATGCCTCTTAATCCTATTGTTGAGGTTGAAATCTTTGATGTGTGGGGAATAGATTTTATGGGTCCATTTCCTATGTCTAATCAATTTAATTATATATTGTTGGGGGTGGATTATGTATCTAAATGGATAGAAGCTATTCCCACAAAAACTAATGACAACAAAGTGGTAATATATTTTATAAGAACCAATATAATTGCCTGATTTGGAATACCTAAAGCTATTATCAGTGATAGAGGAACTCATTTCTGTAATAGAAGTTTTGAAGCCTTAATGAAGAAATATGGAGTAAACCACAAAATTGCAACATCATATCATCCGCAAACAAGTGAACAAGTAGAAAGTGCAAACAAACAAATTAAGTTAATCTTAGAAAAAGTAGTAAATCCTACTAGAACAGATTGGGCTAATAGATTGATAGATGCACTTTGGGCTTTTAGAACTGCTTATAAGACAAGCTTAGGTATGTCACCTTTTAGGCTAGTATATGGAAAAAGTTGTCATTTACGAACTGAAATAGAACATAAAGCTTATTGGGCATTAAAAACTCTAAACACTAATTTAAATCAAGTTGCTGAGAATAGAAAAATACAATTGATTGAATTAGAAGAATTTAAGAATGAAGCTTATTCGAAAACTATAAGAGAAAAAAAGAAAGTGAAGTTCTAGCATGACAGGAAAATTATTCCAAAAACCTTTGAAATAGGACAAGAAGTATATCTTTACATGACTAGACTCCATAACTATCTAGGAAAATTAAGATCTAGATGGGTAGGACCTTACATAGTTTGAAATATTTATCCCTATGGAGCTATTGAAATTGAAAATCCTAAAGATTAGAATATATTTAAAGTAACTAGACAAAGACTTAGACCTATTTTGAAGATACCAAAAAGTTCTTTTGGAATTATAAAAGAAGTAAGAGTAGAGGACTACTCAAGCTTTATTTAATAAGAAAATTTCTAAATATATGTATTAAAAAAAAAAAACTTATTTAAATATAGTCACGATTCAACCGAAAGGAATTATTAGTTTTACTGAAACATATTTTAAAAGAAACATATCGTTGCGGTTCAACCAACAGGATCCATCGATTTGACTGAAACACAAAAACATAAAAAAAAATCTATATATTATATTTAGTAAAAATGTCGGTGTTACTGAAGTATAGTATCAGTTCAACTAACAGAAAAAATATATATATATATATTTAATTTCAGTTCAACCGAGGAATATAACGGTTTGACTGAAAAATTTTAAAATGTTGAAAAATTAAGAATCGGTTAGACTGAAAATTCTTTGGTCTTGACCTAAGTAAAAATTATTATTATAAGTATTTTTTTATTAGATATAACTTTACGGGAAGTTCGTTGAGTTATGCTTAACTCAACGAACTTACTCCGTTGAGTCTAGGATAAGTTAACGAACTTACCTCGTTGAGTTAACTATAACTCAACAAAGTACTGTAGTTAAGTCTATGGACTAAGTTCGTGGAGTTAACCATAATTCCATAGATGAGAGAGCAAGAGTTTTGCATGGGAAATGACCCGATTACCCATTTAATCTTAAGGCTCAGTTATACTTAACTTAGGGTTTAGGGGCATTATCCGCAGAATCATTTACAACTTAGAACAGTAGAGATTAGAGTGATTATGTTCCGTTTTGTAACTCCAAGATGAGGAAGATGACACTAGAGTTCTGGGAAGATGTAGTTGACACGATAAGATTTCTTAAAGATTCAGAGGAATGGCACACAAGGCAGAAAATCAGAAATATGACCAGGGAAAAAGAACTACAAAAGGTAGAATCTGACCTTTTCTATTGGAGGAAAGTGTTAGTAGATTTGGGTATACAAATACCTTAGATTATGGAAACGAGAATCAAAGTGGCTACGGAAGTTGCTGTAAGTAGAGAGAGAAGAATCAGGCCAAATGACGAAGTTCCCCTAGAATTGATCCAATGTAAGTCCCAACTTTGGTTCAAAACACGCATAGGTAGACAAGCTCAGTGGGCAATCTGGGAGCAACAAAGGAAAGAAAATAAAGAACAGGCAACTAAAGAACAAGAGAAATCGATTGTTGAAAGACCTGTCCCTAAGGAACAGCAGCTCAAACTTTCAGTTCCACCACTAAGGTTGTTAGAAAAAGTAGCAATTTTAGGGCCTTCTACTGAGGAAGAATTAAGAGAATTTCAAGAACTGGTTCAAATTGGAAAAGACTAAGGAGAACAAGAAGAGTTGGCAGTAGCTATAACACATCTGGTGTTTAATGCACGGTGCAAAAAGAGGGCTGCAAAAAAGTTGAAAGCCTAATACAAAATTAAAGTGGAACAACATCAAGAAGCCACTACTAGACCTATTGTAAGAGGAGTTGAAGCTGGTCATTTGAGACCAGCAATTATAGAAAAAGTTAAACAAGAAGAGCTAATACCTATGGCTCAAAGGTCTACAGAGCTTATTTTTGTAGATTTAATCTCAGAAGAAGAAGAGGAAGACTAGGCACAATTAATTAGAAAAAGGAAAGGAAAAGAGATAGTGCCTGAATATCAAGAAGAGATTAAATTTGAGATGCAAATATCAGTAGGGCCTGTAGAGCTGATTTTTGTAAACCTGCTATCTAATTCTAAGAATGAGCAAGAGCAGCAGTAGTAAGAGCAAAGAGAAGAAGAAAAACAAGCTGAAACTAATCTATAGCCTGTACAAGCAGAAGAAACATAAATTAGGGCAGAAGCTGATTTGCCCGTAACTCCATCCCAATCTGCCACAGAATCAGAAAGAACAGTGACAATGCAGATTGGTAGTCAGGAGGAAGAAGAAAAAGAAGAAACTGAACAAGAAGCTGAACAAATACAAATGGAACAAGAAAGAAATGACTCGACAGATTCCACTAAAGAGCAAAGAGCTCTTCAGCAAATTTTAGAAATTCAAGGCAAAGTGAAGAGTTCTGCCGGCTCACCACTACAGACAGAAGCAGAAGCAAAAATGCAGGAATCTCCAGAGCATTTTCAGTCTATTCAAGTTCAGCACATGGAAGAGGAAGTTCAAGAAC
The DNA here is from genome assembly GCA_036874045.1 of Cymodocea nodosa. NCBI lineage: Eukaryota > Viridiplantae > Streptophyta > Magnoliopsida > Alismatales > Cymodoceaceae > Cymodocea > Cymodocea nodosa. The sequence goes on along the minus strand of JAZBRI010000003.1, from coordinate 15,336,395 downwards.
AAACCCCTTTAGAGCAACAAATTCGCATTCCTGACCCGACTGAAGCAACAGTTTTGAATGAAGTGCACTTTTGGAGTCAGGAAGCATATAATAAATACCAAGAGATTAGGGGTTACGATATCATATACAGTAGACCAGTAAATTGGGACGGGATGCAAGAAATTAAGGATTTATTTGAGTTCCAAGGTCTACTATAGTTTATTTTTCAACAGAGAGGGCATGCAGTATATGAGAATCTAGTACCCTGCTTTTATGCAAACTTAAGAGAAGGAGAAAGAGGATTAATTTCCAACGTGGAGCAAGCTGATGTATAGATAACACCAAAACTTCCCCACAACATTTTAGGATTGAAGAATGAAGGACTAGAAATTCTGGAAAGCACAATTGCAGTCGAGTGGACAAAACAAATAATAAAGGATTGTTTAGCTATCAATCCTAGTGTACCATTATTAAATAGACTATAGCACTTAAATGGTAAAGCACACATGATAGCTAACATTTTGATTAAGAATGTCTACCAATGACATGACCATGATATAGAATTGAGTTAATTTGTCAAATGGGCCACATATGTAGTTGTGAACAAAATTCAGATTAATTGGTCTACAGTTTTTATCTCCAAGCTGAGAGTAGTAAAGAAGAAATTATTTTATGGAGATCTGATTCCACTACTGATGGTGGACGATATTGATTTCACGAAATGGGCATCTAAAAGGATAAAATCAAGAACCATTTCAATGAAAGAATACAGAAATTATGCTACTGTTGAGATTGTTGAACCTTCTGGAGGCATTACAGGAGTTGTAGAAAGGATAAACTAAGTAGAGCAACGATTAGAAAAGTTTCAGAAGGAAGTAGATGAATGTAAAGTATCAATTTGTGCATTTTATATATGTTAATTCATGCATGTTAAGGATTATAAAGTGCAAATATATATGTTCTAATGTGGAACTACATGCAAATCATATTTTAGAACTATGCATGTTTTATTGGTTAAATAGTCAATAATGCACAAATTTATCCTTTATTAAATTAACACCTAGTCAATTAGCCCATGTGTAAATATAAGTAATTTATATATTGATTTCATGCATATCTTAAAAGAATTATCATTAAGATATGAAATCAAATAATCCTCAATTGAGCAAGCAATATATTATGCACATTTCATTTTTTGCTTTATAATTGAGTAGCAATTTATGTGTAATGTGCATATGCATTTAATGTTATCTTTTGAGTTGTTGTAGGTGAGGACGTAGACCCTTGGATTAAATCATGGGAAATCAACAACTCATGGTCGTCCAATTCAAACTCCAAATCAATCCACCAATCAATTAATCAATGATTAAAGTTTGCCTAAATTAGAAGGTCTCAATTGGAAGGAGTTTGAATTCTTTCCATAGATGAATGACAAGGGAAGAGAAAAGTGCATGGCCGACCAAAGGAAAGATCATCTCCTTTCTCCTCCACGCAAAGGACCAAGAAAAGAACTCCAAAGAAAAATTTCGTCCTCCCTTCTTCCAGCCAAGGTTGTGGACGAGCTCTCCTCCAAGATTGGTGAGCTAGATGTCTTCCCCCTCATACTAGAAGACCTCCTTCTCTCCACTCCAAGCGGACATACGGAAGGACCTCCACAGGTGAAATCGGTGGTATTGAAGGCACGTTTGTAGCATTGGAAGAGCTTGGGACGTGATCTTCAAGATGAGGTAATAGGAAGCATCAAAATTGAGAGGAAAGCCAACAACTTCAAATATCTTGGAAGTGGTTGAAGACATGCAACCACCACTTCAAAGCAACCCCAAAGACCTCTTTTGGATGTGTTATAGGTGGTGACAGCCCTGTGGTGTGTTGGTGTGACGTGATTCAAGGTTGAAAGGGAGCTTGTGCTTGAAGAAAGGTGAACTCAAAGGTATATTGGAGAAGAGAGATCCTCATACTTGAATATCAAATTTTCATATCATATGTGTATGAGTATTTAGGTTTTTAATTCATTTGTTATGTGCACATGTAGTATGTTATTTAAATGATGATTTTGTTTAAGAATATTAGTTGTTTTACAATATATTTCGTGGAATATGGTTACTACATGTGAATGTGTGAATGTTGTGAATAAAACTAACTGTTAACCCTTGTGAATGCATGTATATCCTATTTGCTGTAAATTCCTGTATGAGCCTCCTTTTGTTATATGTTGTACGACTTGATTTCTCAGAGTTATATGTCGTGTTATAGCTTTTTTTGTAAGTACTTTAAGTGTACAATACGTATGTAGTATTGTTGGAATTTTTTAGAATGTATTTCTTCGGTTTTTCAATTATTCTTTCGAAGGTAGCATCTACTCTATTTTACTGGTCGAGTGACAGAAATTGTGCTCAACACTTTTGTGTTGCCTTGCTTTTGTGCATTCTGAAATGTTTTCCTGTAAATTTTCCATTAGAGAAATGAGTTATCTTTCAAGGCGCGGTGATTTCGTGGTGTTTGATGAAGATTTGATTGAGTTATGATTTTTACACCAACGACGCATTTTTGGAAAGTTTTTAGAATCGTTTTGCACACTATTTGTATATTTGACTTTGGCAGCAACCTAGAGTGAATTAGTCCTGGAAATTACTTCCATTTTAAAGATAACTCGATGACTTTTCCAACCTATATTTTCTCTGGATTTTTCAATGTGCAGGTTGGAAGGAAGAAGAGTTAGAATTCGGATTAATTTCTATGATTCTAGAAACGTGAACTTAAGATTTTCTTGAGTTTTCTAGCTATTAGCTCTAGGAATTAACAAGTTTTATGCTACCTTTGAAATCTTTATTGTATTTTTGTAAATTGAAACTTAATTGCACATAATTAGAGTTTTAATTGTGGATTTAATAGAGTGGATATTTTATCAAACAATCATTTTAATAAAATTATTTAAGACAAACTCCTTGTGGATTCGACTAGTACTTGCACATGCTTATTACAATGGGTACTGTGCGCTTGCGGTTATAAATTTAAAATTTACGCTTTTTCCGTTTAATTTAACAACAGATAAAAGTGTTACAATGAACTTAGGAGAAAAGATTAAATTGTATTGTTCGTTTGCTTGTATTTATTTGTATGAAAAATATTTGATTGATTGTAATGTAAACTATTCATATAAATGAATGTATGTTTTTCATATGTTTTTGCAGTCGTGTTTGAGAATGATGTAATGGATGAACTATCTTGAATATTATATAACTATTTGAACAAGATAGAAGACTATTTAAAAGATATACAAATTTTATGAATGATAGGATTAAATGCAAGATAACTAGTTAATGCCTGAAAATATCTGCATGCTATAAAGTAAAATATAAATTCTGCATAACATGAAATGAACTGCAAGTTAAATATTTATATAATGTTCAGATTTAAATGAGTTTTAATTAGAACACTTCATTAATGACATGTATTTAACTTTATTTAAGTTGACAAAATGTAGGAGAGAAAAAAAGAAAAGAAATTAATACGATGAGTAAGTTTTAGAAATTTGCTAAGTGTTAACTCAACAAAGTAAGTTTGTTGAGTTAACCTTAACTCCATGAGGTCAATAATATAATATAAGGTCACTCCATTGAGTTATCTGTAACTCAACGAAGTTAGTCCATGGAGTTAGCAGTAGTAATCGAAGCTAGCCCGTTGAGTTAACTGTAACTCAATGAGGTTAGTTCGTGGATTAAGTTAAATAGTTATTCTTTTAGCAATGAACGAAACTTCATGGGTTTAGCGGTTACTGAAAATTTTAAATTAGAAGTGGTACACGTACCCATAAAAATAGGAACCACATTGCACGTTACAAGACATGTTCTTGCAATGAGATTCATTTACTTTATGGACGTGCATTATAAATATACAATAGCATGTTATTTACTAGTTACCAGCACTTGTGGAAGAAAAGGAAATTCATTAGGGAACTAGAAGGAGAAGTAGTTGATTCAACTTCATCCGTCAACAACTATTTACTAAATATAAAGCTTCAGATTGGTATGTAATTAATCTTCTACTATTTTACTTTATGTTAAGAGTTTATGAGCACATGGATTCGTTCTCCTAGCACTAAATGATTAGTAAGAACACCTACACAGGATTATTCAACACAAAGATGTACTAAAATTTTTTCTGAATTGGACTTTAACGAAATCCTTAGGGGTGTAGCTAACCTTTCTTTAAAAGAGAATGAAGATATGGCTGCTCTAGTAGAGAAACCATTAGGGGAGATTCTATATCCTGAATTAGTTGATGAACCTTCATGTATTCGATTGCCAAACTCTGAGGGAGATAGGTTTGAACTGAAATCTAATTATATTAGTCAATTGTCACATTTTCATGGATTAGAAAGAGAGGATGCCTATTATTTCCTTAGAGAATTTAATGAAGTTTGTCAAATGATGAAAATGCCGAACATGAGTATAGATGCTATTAAACCTAGATATATCTCTTTTGCTGTAGGATCGTATGGCTACACAAGAGGGGGGTGAATTATGTTTTTCAACATTTTCGAATATAATTGAAACTTTAAAACTCAAAAATAAGTCGAGACACTGTTTTTATAAAATCATTTTTATTCAAGGTTTCAATTACAATATACAATTCAATTCTCAGAAATTGTAGATGCAATTATATATCGATACCATGTTTCTTCTATACAATTTCATAACTACAAACATAGAAAACTAATTTGCAGAATTTAAAACATTTCTCCTTGTTTGAGATCTTTCTTCTTCTTCTACTTTTTCTTCTTTAGCAATTCTTTAGTGACGAATATCTTGTCTTTCTCTACTTCACTGATTTTACTTTCTTTTGATACTTTAAATCTTCAGTGACATAAATCTGACTTTTTCAACTTCATTGAATTTTCTTCCATCTGATACTTCAAATCTTCAGTGACATATATCTTACCTTTTTATGCTTCACTGAATTTTCTTCCACCTAAGAGCTTTTCCCCAAAGAGGTGTTTTTGATCCCTGAAAAGATTTTTCTTTTGGTGTGTAGGGATAGTTTGATCCTTGAAAAGATTTTTCGTTTGATATGTAGGGATAACTGATCAATAAGAATTCTATGCCTTTTATATTGTATCTTCATTTCATGCATATCCTCCACGTTTAATCACTATCAATCTTCCACTTCTTCACGTCTTTTCTTTTTCCTTCATCGAAATACACACGTTCTGACCCACGTTTACATTTTGAACTTTCTTTAATTATCAATCTTGGATCTCTGAAAAATTTCCTACAAAATAAACTCTCTTCCAAAAATTTTCATCAAGTATAATAAGAAGTCGTTACTTTAATGTTAACTAAACGAGTAACACAAGTATATATATAACTTAACGTTTCTAACTTAACGAGTTCCTCATGTGCCAACTCACATGACAAGTACTATAGTTAACTCAATGAACTATCTTCGTGGTATTATGCTAACTCAACGAACCATCTCCGTTGTGTTACGATAACTCAACAAACCAGTAATAAAGAAATGCTTTTATAATAAGAATTTTACCACGTGCAAAAATAACAACTTAATATTATAACGCTAACCAAACGCGTTGCCTTAGTGTTCAATATAGCAACTTGTTTAGAATGAAAAAGTGCATATTATTAACGGTTAAATGATGGTTAATTGCATAATATTTAGCTTATCATATAAGAATTAAGCTATTATGTAATAATTGCACTGTTATATGCTTTAATTGTAGAATTTGCTTAATTTTGGGGAATTAATGTTAATTTAGTAAATTTCTGAACTATCGGTAAGTTGCAGGTTGTGAAATTCTTAAGTATCCGAATTTTCTGATAATTTGGACAGTTATGTTTAACAGACCGATCATGTCAGATAGTTATGTTTAGATTGCCGAGTAGTTATGTTTTGAAAGTTTCCTGAAGTTAACAACTAGTCGTTTCGTTGCATTAATTTCTCATTTAGCTAAACGTTAAGTTAACGTGTGTTTTTATTGAAAAGCATGATATGTTTTAAAGTTATATCTTCTGTATCATGAATAGTGCATGTTTTGATAACTCGTTAAGTTAGTGAGTAAAAGAAGAGACGAACTCGTTAAGTTAACATAACTAAACGCATTGAGTTTCTATATTGAACATTAAGGCAACACGTTAGGTTAGCGTTATAAACTTAAGTTGTTATTTTTGCACGTGGTAAAATTATTATTATAAAAACATTTGTTTATTATTGAATCGGCGAGTTATCTACAACTATCTTAAATTACAACTGAGCATCAGATAGTTAGACTTGTAACTCTTAGAAATCTCTTTTTATTTATAAAATAGCTGAGGACACATGTCATGTTCTGGGAAATTGACTTAAGTGGATTTTCAGTGAGTTAGCTGTAACTATCCGAAATGCATCTGAGCATCGGATAGTTAGACCTGTAACTCTCTGAAATGTTATTTTATGATTAAACTACTGCTGACACGTGTCAAGATCTGGTAGATTTACTTAAGTTATATATCGGTGAGTTATTTGTAACTATCCGAAATGCATCTGAGCATCAGATAGTTAAGTTTATAAGTATCCAAAATGCACCTGAGCATCGGATAGTTAAATTTATGCACGTATTGAATTTAAATGCTTTAGTATATCACGTAAGATGCACATGTTTAACTCGTTAAGTTAGCATAACTGTACGCATTGAGTAACATAAATATACACTAAGGCAACATGTTATGTTAGCAGCTTATTTCTTTATATTTTCTAATATGCCACTGTAGCGGTTGCAGGAACAGATAGTTGGAAAAGAAAAAAACCACGTTTGCATGTATCGTGTAGGGAAAGAAATCATCGCCGTTGATACGAATGAAGGATATCCAACCGACCATTCAAGCAGAAGCAGTTACTATTGAAGAAATATAAAAGAAAAGAAGAAAAAAAGATGTGTGTGATCGATGGACGGCTAGTGTATATAGAGGAGGAGCACTAAGCTTTCTATAGATAGTATTGGCGATTCTCCGAAGTATCACACAAACCATCGTTACCACCATCACAATCGCCAGCTATCGAAGGTCTGTGAGAATTCTTTCTTGATGTTGGGTCGATTCTGAGCCAAACACAGTGCCTGACAACCACTGTGAGGAGTGATCGTGTCGCAGGAAGGGAAGCCATTTTCACCAAGCGCCAACTCATATTTCAGGAGATCGTAAAGCTTTTAGCCTTTGCTTCGGGTTGATGCCTGTATGCTGAAGAGAAGATTATCTTGCACTTCTGGACTCGCGATTCTATAGGGAGAGGAGACAGAATTGTAAGTGGTTTAATTTTCAGTGGTGTAATCGCATTGCAAGTAGTGTCGGAAGTATTTACTATCAAGTGAGATTACTTTACATTTCACCTTTCGCCCATTTCCATGTTCATATTAAAACAAAAATACCAAAAACAATTTATCTATGTTGGTATGTTGTATTTGAGTGTCGTATTGTTTGTGTAGTATCGTGATTAATGTTATCTTTATTATTGTTGTGATTATTTTATGTTTGTTTTAGTTTTACAGTTTACTGAAATTGGTTCGTTTAAAAGACTTAAAGATTTTAATGGTTACTGTTTGAATTATCTGAATGTTAGTATTGCTTAATGATAAATCCAATGTTAACTAACATTAAAGAGCTTAATTGATGTTATTTACAATCTATGGAATCGCCCAATGGTTGGCAGAATTCCTCTGTAAATAGTAGTATTAAAAAGAAAAGACAGGCTTGCGGAGTTAACTTAAGTCCACGAGGTTAGTCCATTGAGTTAGCCATAACTCAACGAACTTTGTCCGTTGAGTTAACTATAATTCAACGGAGAGCTTATTGAATATATAAATTTGATTGTTAACAAACGAACAGTTCTCAAATTCTTCAGCAATTCCCTGTGGGATCGACCTGTACTTGTACACTGATATAATAGATACTGTGCACTTGAAATTAAAGTTCAAATTGGAATTAATATCTAAATTGTATTAAATGTTGTTTGTTTACTTCTAAAAGAAAGAATAGGCATAAGGATAAATTAACTAAGTAAAAATAGAAGTAACAAATCCAAACTTTTCTAGTGAAGTGCTGGGAAAACAAAAACAAGTTTTATGGCGCCGTTACCGGGGAATTGAATTGAATTGAATTAAATTAAATTGAATAGATATAAGCAACTGTTAGAGCTGTTTTGTTTTAATAGCAAGAGTTGTGTGTTTTCTTCTATAATTGAGAATATGGCATATGCTTATGCTCAAAGATTTCTAAAACCTGTAATTAGCATAAGTGAATTCTGCAATTCTGAAGGACACGACATTTCTGATTGTTTGAAATTGAGACGTTTATAGATGGTTAGATCCCATGAACAACAAATGAATTATCCTTAATATAATAGAGCCGAGTATGAGAATCCTATAGTTTACCCAACTGATGGTCAGTATAGAATGTGTAATATGTTGAGAGACACGGAAGTTTGGGATAGGTATGATAGACTGGAGTGTAGTATAGAGCAAAATCTTGACAAATTGGAATAGATATGTGCTGAGATTGCATTTTTAGAATAGTATGCAAAATATTTGGAAAAAGGTGTAGGTTCATCAAATAGAACTCCTCAAACTCATATAAACGGTACAAGACTACATGCATTTGAGGAAGAGCATGAATCAGCTGTCCCTACTCCTTTGTATTCAAAACAAGTAGAATCAGATATTGCTGTAGACAAAACAAAAGTTGACAGTCTTCGAAAGGCCGTTGCAATAGAAAGTGCCTTAGAAGAATTAAAGTAGAAAACTTTTATGGAGCAATTTGAAAAGAAAACAACAATACTTGAAAAGGAGAAACAAAAATGTTATAGAAGAAGGAAAGTCAGAAAAATTATGTCTAAGGAAACAAAGTCTATTGAAAAAGGAAAATCAGATAAAAATTTATTTTCAAAGGACAATGTATGTCTAGACATTGTACCTTTTTGTGCATTTGATAAACTCATCAGTTCCGAACACACTGAAACTAATGAAGATAATGAGACTTTATTTTCCCTTGCTAGAAAGCTTGAGAAGAAATCCAAGTCAAATATAAGCTCAAGTTTTTTTATTAGTACAAGTCCTGATGATGCAGAAATTGACAAATCAGAGCATCAGTCACCTGACATTGAACAAGTTATTGCAGATATAATTGACAATGTTGAGGCAGTAACTAGTTCAAAGGTTGAATTGTCTAGAGTAGCAGATATTGAAATTGTTAAGACTCCAGAAGAGCTAAAAGTTAACCAGCCTTCTACGAAATCTATAGAAGCAGAGTTTGAGAATTCACAACATGAATCAATGGAAATATCTGTTGAACAAAATGAACAATTACAGATAGATACACCGGCTGTAGAATTTGTAGAAAAATTGTACTCTGAACATTCTATAGAGACTGAACAGATGAATGTTGAGCATATTGATAATGTTCCTAACACTATTGCGAAATTTAAAACTTTTCTCCCTATTTGAGATCTTTCTTCTTCTTTTTCTTCTTCAGCAATTCTTCAATGACGAATATCTTGTCTTTTAATGCTTCACCGAATTTGCTTTCTTCTGATACTTCAAATCTTCAATGACGAAAATCTTACCTTTTTATGCTTCACTGAACTTTCTTCCACTTGAGAGATTTTCCTCGAGAAGGTGTTTTTGATCCTTGAAAAAGATTTTTCTTTTGGTGTGCAGGGATGGTTTGATCCTTGAAAAGATTTTTCGTTTTGTGTGCAAGGATAAATTGATCAACGAGAATTCTATGCCTTTTATACTGTATCTTCATTTCATGCATATCCTTTATGTTTAACCACCACTAGTTTTCCACTTCTCCACGTCTTTTCTTTTTCCTTCGGTGAGTTAAGTTATATATCGGTGAGTTAAGTTGTAAGTATCCAAAATGCATCTAAGCATCGGATAGTTAAGTTTATAAGTATTCGAAATGCACTTAAGCATCGGATAGTTAAGTTTATGCACGTGTTTTATAGTTAAATCAATGAAGAAAGTCCGTTGAGTTATTTGTAACTCCACAGACTATTTATTTTCTAATATGCCACTGTAGCGGTTGTAGAAACAGGACAGTTGGAAGAAAAACCACGATTACATATATTGCGTAGGGAGAAGAAATCATCACCGTTGATATGAATGAAGGAAATCCAACCGATCATTCAAGTAGAAGTAGTTACTACTAAAGAAATATAAAAGAAAAGAAGAAAGGTGTGTGATCGATGGACGACTAGTGTATATAGAGGAGGAGCACCGAACTTTCTGCAGACAGTATCAGCGATTCTCCGAAGTATCACACCAACCATCGTTACCACCACCATATCCACCATAATCACCAACCATCGGAGGTCTGTGAGAATACTTTCTTGATGTCGGGTCGATTCCGAGCAAAACACAATGCCTAACAACCACTGTGAGGAGTGATCGCGTCACGGGAAGGGAAGCCATTTTCACCAAGCGCCAACTCATATTTCAGGAGATCGTAAAGCTTTTAGCCTTGGCTTCGGGTTGATGCCTGTATGCTGAAGAGAAGATTATCTTGCAATTCTGGACTCGCGATTCTATAGGGAGAGGAGACAGAATTGTAAGTGGTTTAATTTTCAATGGTGTAATCGCGTTGCAAGTAATGTTAGAAGTATTTACTGTCAAGTGAAATTAGTTTACATTTCACCTTTCGCCCATTTCCATGTTCATATTAAAACAAAAATGCCCAAAGCAATTTATCTATGTTTGTATGTTGTATTTGAGTGTTGTATCGTGATTAATGTTATCTTTATCAGTGTTGTGATTGCTTTATGTTTGTTTTAGTTTTACAATTTACTGAAATTGGTTCGTTTAAAAGACTTAAAGATTTTAATCGTTACTGTTTGAATTATCTGAATGTTAGTATTGCTTAATGATAAATCTAGTGTTTACTAACATTAAAGAGCTTAATTAATGTTATTTACAATCTGTGGAATTGCCCAATGGTTGGCCAAATTCCTCTGTAAATAGTAGTATTAAAAAGAAAAGATAGGCTTGTGGAGTTAAATTAAGTCCACGAGGTTAGTCCGTTGAGTTAGCCATAACTCAACGAACTTTGTCTGTTGAGTTAACTATAATTCAACGGAGAGCTTATTGAATATATAAATTTGATTCTTAACATACTAACAGTTCTAAACTTTTCAGCAATTCCCTATGGGATCGACCTGTACTTTCACACTGATACAATAGACACTATGCACTTGTAGTTAAAGTACAAATTGGAATTAATATTTAAATTGTATTAAAGGTTATTTGTTTACTTCTAAAAGAAAGAATAGGCATAAAGATAAATTAACTAAGTAAAAATAGAAGTAGCAAATCCAAGTTGTTTTGGTGTAGTGTTGGGAAAACACAACTGAGAGCTTCAACCTGAATGCTCGAAGAAAGGTTGGTTATTGAGCTTATACCTAAAAGCTCTAAGTGTTGGTTCTTGCTTCAACCTGAAAGTAAGTGTTGTAAGTACTTGTCTACTTAGTGAAGCCCAAGTGTATCTTGGGGGTGGACTAGCTGAGTTGGTGAACCACCTAAAAAATTATCTTGTATTTTTTTCTAGTTACTATTTTGCATCCACTTAGATTATTTCAACTCACTGATAATTAGAATCAGTCAATTCTGCTTAAAAGAAGTAAAATTTACACACCTACACCATTCACCCCCCTCTAGTGAGCCTATCGATCCTAACAATTAGTATTACAGTTTGGTTAATCCATTATAAGATTTAACCATCTGGATTTATGGCTCAATTTGTTGAGGGATAAAACATTCATAGACCTCCTTTATTCGATGGTTCCAATTATAATTATTAGAAAAATAGAATGGAGTGTTTCCTTAGGAGTTCTGATGTAAAACTCTAGAAATTGTTGTTCTTGGAACTACACTTCCAACCAGTGATGTTATGGACTAGTCTGAGGAGGATGAGAGAATCATCCAATTGGATGCTAGAGGGCTGAATGCTATATAATGTGCACTAACTACTGAACAATATAACAAAGTTTCTACATGCAAGTCTACACATGAGGCTTGGAAAATCTTTCAAGTTACTCATGAAGGTACAAGCCAGGTAAAGGACACCAATTAGCATTCTGTTGCGAAAATTAGAACTGTTTAAAATGGATGAAAATGAAAACATAACTGAAATGTTTTCAAGATTTACTGAAATCATTAATAGTCTGAAAGGCCTGGGAAAGGAATTCTCTTCTCGTGAATAGGTACAAAAGATCCTAAGAAGTTTAACTATTGAGTGAAAACAGAAATCCACCTGCATCCAAGATTCCAATGATCTCAACAATTACACGGCTGAAGAACTGTTGGGTAATCTTCTAGCCCACGAGGTTCAAATGAAAGACTGGAAAGAACAAGAGGGAGTTGTTGAAAAGAAAGCTGAGAAGAAAATGGCAATGGCATTTCCTTCAACAGAAGAAGCTCCAAGCTCAGATGAGGATGAGATTATGATGCTGGCAAGAAATTTCAGAAAGTTTATGAAGAAAATCATAAAACTAGCTCCTCTAAAAGAACTGTCCCTACATGTTTTAAATGCAAAAGGCAATGGCACATATAGACTTTCTGTCCATTTCAGATAGAAGAGGATCAGGCAGATAAGAAGAAGAGATGGAAGGACGAAAAGAAGATGGCTCTCAAAGCTACGTGGGATGATAATAGCTCTTCAAGCAGTTCATCTGATTCTAAAGATGAAGCTACAACCAACGTGTGCTTTACAGCACAAGAGGTATGTTTTACTTCCTCTTATTCAAAAAATGAGCATGATGAATTAGATGTCAATGGTCTTTTGTGTATTGTAGATAATCTATATGTTAAATGTAGAGAATATAAGAAAGGAAATTAAAAGGTTGAATAACTGTTTAGAAGACTCCTTTGTTGAATTAGAATCAGATGTAGTTGAAAATAGAAACATGAAAACTAATTTGGATAAATATAGTTGTGATAACTGTGAGCTAAAAGAAGAAAATAAAAACTTATTAACTACTGATCTCAAAAATACCATATGTAAATTTACACAAGGTCAAAAAGGACTAAATAAAATGATAGGACCTCAACGACCTAATGGAAGCAAATTTGGCTTAGGGTATGCTACACTACAGGAAGTACCTTATTGTGGTGGAATGATTCGATCATCTAGAGATGGCACCACTATGTTTTCCATCATAAGAAGATCAGGTCATATGTGGCTGCCAAGAGGCAATAAATTTAATGTTTTAAAGACTAACTCTACTAGACCCAAGAAGATTTAGGTACCAAAAGCCTTAATTTCAGTATAATTTGCAAGATGACAAGGAGCTCCAAGCACGTACAACAAAATGGATTGTGGACAGTGGATGCTCAAAGCACAAGACAGGTAAGAAAAGATTTCTTGATTCTATTAAAAGCTTAAGTTTAAGATTTGTTAAATTTGGAAATAATGAAAAGTGTAAAATAACTGCAATAGGAAATATTACTTTTGAAAATGGTATAATCGAGAATGTCTTACATGTCAATGGATTAAAACAAAATTTATTAAGTGTAGGACAATTATGTGATAAAGGTTATACAATTTCTTTTACTATTGAAAATTGTCACATTATTGATCTAGCTACAAATGAAATAAAATTTACTAGTATTAGAAATTGCTCAATTTCTTGATTAAACTTCCATGTGAAAATTCTGCAAGAAATTCCTGTTTGGTAGCATCTAGTGAAGATGATTGGTTGTCGCATAAAAGACTTGGTCACGTTAGTATGAAGATTCTCAGAAAGTGATCTTGTTAGGGGACTACCTAAACTTACATTCAAGAAAGACAAGGTGTGTAGTGACTATATGCTAGGGAAGTAAAAGAGAACTTCTCTTCATAGCAAACATGAAATTACCACCAAAAGGCCATTGGAACTTTTACATCTAGATCTGTTTGACCCAACACAAATTTCAAGCCTTGGAGGTCGAAAATATACTCTTGTTATTGTACATGATTTTTTGAAATTAACCTGGCTAATATTTTTGACTCACAAAAATGAAACATGTAGTGAATTCTGAAATTTTTGCATTAGAATTCAAAACCAGAAGGAACTGATAGTAAAAAATATCAGAAGTGATCATGGAGGAGAATTTGAAAACTATGAGTTCGAAAATCTTTACAATTCATTTGGAATTTTGCATGAATTCTCTTGCCCTAAAACTCCAGCTCAAAATGGAGTAGTGGAAAGAAAGAATAGGACATTACAAGAAATGCCTAGAACTATGTCGAATGCCACTAATCTGCCAAAATTTCTCTAGGCTAAAGTTGTAGGAACAGCTTGTCACATCTCCAACAGAACTCACATCAGATCTATGATGAATAAGACACCTTTTGAAATTTGGTTTGATAAGACTCCAAATGTTGGTTACTTTAAGACATTTGGATGCAAATGCTTTGTCTTAAACACTGGAAATGCTAAAGACAAGTTTGATGCAAAATCTGAACTTGCCATACTTGTTGGCTACTCATCCAGAAGCAAAGCTTACATAGTATATTTTGCTAAAGACAGAAGGGTAGAGGAAAGTATAAATGTTCAGTTTGATGAAGATCTGATACAGAATTTCAAAAATATGAAGATTGAGAGTGATAGTGAAAATGAATCTTTGGAGAAAGGTAGATGCAAGCAGAAACTCAAACTCCAAGCTTCATATCAGAATCAAAACAGTTGGAAGTTCAAATCTGATCATCCCATGGAACAAATAATTGGAAATATAACTAAAGGAGTACAAACTAGAAGCAAAGCACAAGATATTTGCAATTACTATGCATTTGTGTCAAAAATAGAGCCAAAATCAGTAGATGAAGCTTGTAAGGATATTTACTGGACAATGGCCATGTAGGAAGAATTAAATCAATTTTAGAAAAACAATGTCTGGAAATTAGTGGAAAAACCTTCAAGAAAATCCATCATTGGAACTAAATGGATTTTCAGAAACAAATTAGATGAAGAAGGAAACATACTCAAAAATAAAGCTTGACTAGTTGCATAGGGTTATAATCAGCAAGAAGGTATTGATTATGAAGAAACTTTTGCACCTATAGCTAGAATAGAAGCTATTAGAATGTTGCTTGCTTTTGCAAGTAGTATGAGAATTAAATTGTTTCAGATAGATGTGAAAAGTGCATTTTTGAATGGAGAAATTCAAGAAGAAGTTTTTGTTAAACAACCTCCCGGATTTGAAGATGAAGTCAAGCTAAATCATGTCTACAAATTAAACAAAGCTTTATATGGTCTGAAATAGGCACCTAGGGTATGGTATGAGAAATTGAAAAAGTTCTTAACTGAGAATAATTTCTCTATAAGCAAAGTAGACAGCACTTTGTTTATCAAAACTTTTGATTTGCACATTTTGATAGTTCAGATATATGTTGATGATATAGTTCTTGGAGTTACAATAGAAAAACTCTATCATGGATTTCAAAATTTGATGAAAAATAAATTTGAAATGAGCATGATGGGAGAATTGAAGTTTTTCTTAGGTTTACAGATCCACTAAGTGCAAAATGGCATCTTCATCAACCAAGAGAAATACTGCAAAGAGATGTTAAAGAAATTTGGCTATGAAAACATCAAATCTGCAAATACACCAATGAGTTCAAGCACTAAACTTGAAATTGATGACTCAAGTGTTACAGTAGATCAAAAGAAATATAGAGGCATGATTGGATCTTTGTTGTATCTTTCAGCAAGTAGGCCAGATATCATGTTCAGTGTATGTTTGTGTGCTAGATTTCAAGCATCACCAAAGGAATCTCATCTGAAATCAGTAAAAAGAATTTTCAAATATCTACAAGGCACTAAAGATTTCGGATTATACTACTTAGTTGACAGCAGCCTAACATTAACAAGCTATAGTGATGCAGATTATGCAGGCAACAGATCTAATAGAAAAAGTACTAGTGGTACATGCCAACTACATGGAAATTCATTAATTTCATGGTTTAGTAGGAAACAAAACTGTATTGCATTATTTACTACTAAAGCCGAATATATTGCAGCAGGTCTGTGTTGTGCTCAGATTCTTTGGATGCAGCAAATTTTAGCAAAGTACAGACCGAAAATTCATAATACAATCATATTTTGTGATAACAATAGTGCAATGAGTTTATCTAAGAATACAGTATTTCATTCCAGAGCTAAGGATATCGAGATCAGACATCATTTTTTGAGAGATCATGTGGAAAAAGGGAACATCTCACTCAAGTTTGTTGCAACAGAAAATCAACTTGTAGATGTTTTCACAAAACCCTTAAATGAATCAACCTTTAATCATATTAGAAGAAATCTAGGCATATGTTCATTACATGATCTTTAAATGCTTTCATCTATTATTCCTCAAGCTCACCATATGGGAGCTTGCTTTTTGTTAACATGTACTCGTGTAGGACATATTAGATATCAGTTTTACAATTTTACAGATATTAGTCACCTTTTTATATAATGACAAAAAGGGGGAGAAGAATATGAAAATTGGAGAAGTATAAAAAGGGGGAGGAAAATCCCAGCACACAGATAGGGGGAGAAGAGTATGGAAATTACACCATTTCCAGCAAACAGTCAAGGGGAGGAATTAACTCCATGTAATTGTATTCCCTATAAATCTTTGCTTTATTTAGTTTCTATGTGACTGAATGTATAGAAACAATCTAAGGAGTGAAATACATGTAATTAAATGTAAAGGATTTTGTCATTATCAAAAAGGGGGAGACTGTTAGGACCCTAGTATTTTGATAATGCAAAAACCTGTGTCAAGAAACATATTGTATTTCATAAATAAGATAGTGCAGCAAAAGATCGAAAGACAAATAAACAGATATAGGTAGTTCAGAAATTACTACTATAAAGCTACAAGAAAATCGGATAGTTACCAAGCCTAAATATCCGGAAGAAAGTTAATTTTCGGTAAGTTACAAGCTTAAGTATCTGAAGAGTAAAAAGCAGCAGAAATACCATCAGATAGTTAGAAGAATAACTATCTGAAATCACAAGGCCTTCGGAGAGTTATGAAAGACAGTTAGTTGAATGATCGGAGAGTTCAGGAGTTAACTATTTAGAAGATCAAGGAAAATCAGAAAGTTAGAAAGCCTAACTATCCAAAACTTAAGTCATTCAATTTCCCACATGTAGAAATCCAGAACTGAAGTCTAGAGAATCTTTTTGGTGAGTTAGAAAGTCAACTATCTAAAAAACAAGAATTTTTGGAAGGTTACAGACTTATCTATCCAAAACTTAAGTTATTCTTTTATGCACTTGTTGAAATAAGAAAGCAATCAGAATCTTAAAGAAGGATTTCAGTGGGTTACTGTAGCTAACTATCCGATAGTCAAAGGATAGTTCGGTAAGTTACAGTTATAATTATCCGATCGAATGACAGCTCATATGTAAGATCTGAAATCCTACATGGAAGAAAGACTTAAGTAGCTTTTCGGTGAGTTACAAACATCCTTCAAAAAGTTACACAGCTAACTATCTGAAAGTTTGAGAAAATCGGAAGGGTATCTTGAAATACCTTCCTGAACGGTAACTTTCCATATTTAGGTTTGATTTCTTGGCAAGTACAGTAGAATACATCTGTTGGAAGAAAAATATGATCGTTATACCTTTCGGTATAAATATGAGAAGTGAAGAAAAGATTAGACAAAGATAACGATCATATCATGCTATGAGCTACACAAAAATTCCAGATACACTCTCAAGTCTACAACATTCAAGAATACTCTTAAAGATTCACTGTAGCAAAAAAGCTCCCTATGCTAAAACTCTAATAGAAAAATTCAAAGCTATTGGTTTGTGAGTTTCAACCTGAAAACTCGTTGTTGGTTGAGAGCTTCAACCTAAAAGCTGGAAGAAAGGTTGGTTATTGAGCTTATACCTGAAAGCTCTAAGTGTTGGTTCTTGCTTCAACCTGAAAGCAAGTTTTGTAAGTACTTGTCTACTTAGTGAAGCCCAAGTATATCTTGGGGGTGGACTAGCTGAGTTGGTGAACCACCTAAAAAATTGTGCTTTTTTCTACTTACTATTTTGCATCCACTTAGATTATTTCAACTCACTGATAATTAGAATCAGTCAATTCTGCTTAAAAGAAGTAAAATTTACACACCTACACCATTCACCCCCCCTGTGGTGAGCCTATCGATCCTAACATATTCTTTCTTATAGTTTAATTGGTTGACTTCTTGTTGTTGACACATATATTGTTCTAGTTTGTCCATGTTTTGCTCTAAGCTACGCTCGAGTCTATCATACCTATCCCAAACTTCCTTGTCTCTCAACGTATTACACATTCTAAACTGACCATCAGTTGAGTAAACTATAGGATTCTCATACTTAGCTCTATTATATTGAATATAATTCATTTGTTGTTCATGTGCTCTAACCAACTACAATCGTCTCAGTTTCAAACAATCAGAGATGTCGTGACCTTCCAAATTACAGAATTCACATATGCTAACTATAGGTTTCAGAAATCTTTGAGCATAAGCATATGCCATATTCTCAAAAATAAAACACACAACACTCCTGCTATTAAAACAAAGTAGCACTCGTAGTTGCTTTGCTTTTCAATTTCCCCGGCAATGGCGCCAAAAAACTTGTTTGGGGTTTGTTACTTCTGTTTTTAAACTTGTTTGGTTGTGAAAAGTTAAATCTTAAACTTGCTTATATCAATAATTTCTTTTAGAAGTAAACAAACAACCTTTCACACAAATTAGATTGTAGGATCATTGTATCACAAGAGGGGGGGTGAATTATGTCTAGCAATTAAAATTACTAGCGGATAAGACAAGAGCACAAAACACTCGTAAATAAATTTCTATTCTTTATAAACTTTAAAGATAGAATTTACAATATCTTTTCAACTCAATTGCCTTCTTGATGGTTTTGATATAGTAATGTCAGATATACAATTCAAATAGGAAAATGAAGTCCTTATTCAAAACTAATTTCGAATTGTATAAAACTTGATCTTTTATGCATGTAGCTCCTTTCCTTCTTTTTGCTTAGCTTCTGTATCTCTTCTTCTCTAGTTGTCGAATTTCTAGACTTCTTGCATTTGTAGCTCCTTTTTTGAAATTGCTTGGAATTTCGAACTTCTTCTATTGATGTTGGAGAATTTTTCTAGATATGAATATTCAAACTTAACTTTTCAGTTAGGGATTTGGATTGAATATTCAAACTTGGTTTTTGAGATTGGGATCCTTGATTGTAATGTAGCTCGTACTCTCTATTTATAGTTGAACTATGTCTTCACGTTCAACATGTTCATCCACTTAATCCACAATCCATAATCCACGTACTAATTTTTTTCTTTAATCCAAATTACTATCTTTTTGAATTTCCACTTTCTCCACTATCATTTTGAATTTCCACGATCTCCACTCGTAGATTTACCGAAACTTTATCTTCCTGAAGTTCTATAGAATATCTTCTAACTCTTTGTTTTAGTCGAACGCTTATCCTTTAAGTCTTGTAAAAACTCGAACACTTATCTGTAACTCTTCGAGTTTTTGCACCTGCAAAACACGTGACTAAACAAGGAAAACTTATCTGTTCGTTAGTCATTTTATAAAACTCGAACAATTATCTGTCGATGTGTATAAAAGCTCGAACAGTTATCTAACTCTTCGATTTTCATTATCGAACGGACATGGAAAACACGTGACAACTTAAAACATTAAAAACACACATGTACATAACTTAACTATACGAGTTTTTAACATAACTCTTCGACTAAATCGAAACATTAACTATCCAAAATTTTAACTATCCGAAAATCTAACTATCCGAAAACTTTAACTATCTAGAAGTTAACTATCTAAAATAAAAATGAAACTTTCCGATAACCTATTAACATTTAATTACGTGACAATTATACTTAGAGAATATTATTTAGACTTGTTTAAAAACTTTAATAAAGCATATATCATCAAAACAAAATTCCTAACAATCTCCCCCTTTTTGATGATGCCAAAACCTAATAAGTCAAATATTCTTTCTTCTCCCCCCTTTTGACATTATAAACAAGTAAATAAAATGTGAGGAAGAAAAACTTGCTAAGTATGTATCGTTCAAAAAGATATTTTTAAACATGCATAACTTTCGTGGATAAGCATAAACTGTTTAAAGAAAACTATTTTAAACATAAACTGTCAAAAACAATCACATGATCAGTAAGTGCAATAAACAGTTTACATAATGCGATTTCTTTTACATAAATAATTTTTGGTAACAAATTACAAGAAATAAATCATGTAATACATAATTTGTATAATCACAAGCCTCTTTGTCTTCAAAAAATATTGATTAGTGTATTTGAAATTTGCCTTGCAATTTCTGTACTTACTCTATTTATCTGATCAATTACTGCTTGATCTAAATCAGTTTGTGAAACTTGTGACGGTTGTTGTAAAAATTCAGTATTTATGTCTGTATGTGTACCTGTATTTGTATCTGTATGTATACTTGTATGTGTATCTGTATGTTGCTGTTGTTCTGAAAATTGTGTCGACTGTTGTTGTTGCTGTTGTAATTGATTGTACCAATCCTATTATTGTTGTTGCTGTCGAAGGATAAGTGTATCTACTTCCTAGTATTTTTGTACTTCCTTTGTAGAGAAAGATCTTGACTTTAATCTTTTCTGTGGCCAAGGTGTAATATTTGTTTGACTTGCCACAATTCTCAAAAGTGTATCACCATAAAATAATTTACTCTACAAGTTTAAGATATGAGAAACAAAAATATCATACCAATTCACCTATATATGGTTAATTAATGCATATGTAGTATAAAGACAGCATCTGCCAACTTCTACACCATGACCAAACCTTTGAAAGAGTGAAGTATGAAATATTTTTGCAATAAAATGTACTTGGCCATTTAAATCATTTAGTAATCTCATTGGATTGTTGGCAATCGGATCTTTGGCTAAACTTTTAATGTTCCATCCCAACTGATAAACTTGTTTTCTTTCTGATAATTTAACTCCTTCATTTTTCAAACCAAGTGCTTGATAAAGTAATTCTAGAGTTAAATATATGTCGTAGTCTTGTATATTGGAAATAGGAATACCTTCTTCCACTATTAAGTTTGAGTAAAAACAATTTATAAGTTCTGGTATGACAAGATGGCCTAGCTGTTGTGGAAGCAGAGTCAACAAGCCTTGAAATTCAAACATTTCTCGTATATGTGTCATCCCTTAAAACTTAACTAGTCTTGAATATAAAACTGTAAAAGTTTCATATGTCTGAAATTTTTCATAATAGGAACTATTTCTGAACCATAACAATGTATTTTTCATAAAAGTTTCATCAAAATTCTGTTCAGGATTAGGTATTTTCCTGTCATAATGTTCTGATCTAGGACTGGTTTCAATATTATCAGTATCTATATTTTCAGATCTTTCAGAACTGGTGGAATTTCTATCAAAGCTAGTATAAATGTTTGAAATATCTGTTATTGTTGTTTCAATAATCTGCTGAAATTCCTCTATTTGATCTTCTTGAAACATATCAATAGCAACAGTCTCTATATTAAACTGTCTATTAGCAACATTTATCTCTATGATTGATCTATACAACAACTGTCTCTATATGAAAGAATGTTCTATATCTGTCTGTGTAATAGAGTCATTTTATATTTCTAAAATTTCTATATTTGAGACATTGGCAGTGTTATATTCTATTTGTAACTATGTAGTTTGTTGATTATATACATTTATCAACAAATATATTGTATGTTGTAATAGACATAACCATATGTATAAATTGTAATATAAGCAACTGTACCAAAAATCAAAAGTCTCTATCCAAGATATAGTAAGAGAAAGAATATCTATACATTCCTCTTCAGATAAAATATTTTCAAAATTCATAGACTCAATGTCTGTCATCAACAACATCATCAAAATTGATATCATATGTATATATATCATCAAAATTTCCTACATGTTCTCTTTCTGTAGGAAAAGAATGTTGGCTTGCAGCATGATGTGAAAAATTGTCCATTGTATTAAAAGAAACATTATGCACTAATGTGACACAATACCTTAGAGTGTATGCTTGTAATCCGATATTTGTAACATCTGCTGGGATTCCTGACACAAAAGTCTGTCCAACTTTTGCAATGGAACATAATTTTTCATTTTTCAATGATTCTTCTCTTTACTGTAATATGCCTGGTACACCTACAGTCAGTCCAAAATATTCTGTCTTCTTCTTTTTCCGATTGTATTTCTGCAATATTTTTGGTTGTTCAAGAGGTTCTAAAGTTTTCTTAATTTCTCCTATTAAAGGCACCTATGGTCTTGATGGTCCTTCACCATGATGCCTAGGTTGTAATAATGGAATATAGAGTTCTAAGCTCTCAACCTCTACCATTTTTAGTTGATAAACTTTTTGTCCTTCACTTCGAAGGCCCATTTTCCAAATGGCAGTTTTCTGTTCATCAATAAATTTGTAGGATCCTATGGCTACACAAGAGGGGGGTGAATTGTGTATTTTTAATATTTTCTGAAATATAATTGAAACTTTAAAACTCAAAAATAAGTTGAGATATTGTTTTCATAAAATCATTTTTATTCAAGGTTTCAATTACAATATACAATTCAATTCTCCTTAGAAATTGTAGATGCAATTATATTTCAATACCAAGTTTCATCTATACAATTTCATAACTACAAACAGAGAAAACTAATTTGCGAAATTTAAAATATTTCTCCCTGTTTGAGATATTTCTTCTTCTTTCTTCTTCCTTCTTTAGCAATTCTTCAGTGATGAATATCTTGTCTTTTTATGCTTCACCGAATTTGCTTTCTTCTGATACTTCAAATCTTTAGCGACATATATAATACCTTTTTCTACTTCACTGAATTTTCTTCCACTTGAGAGATTTTCCCCGAGAAGGTGTTTTTGATCCCTGAAAAAGATTTTTCTTTTGGTGTGCAGGGATGGTTTGATCCTTGAAAAGATTTTTCTTTTTGTGTGCAAGGATGGTTTGATCAATGAGAACTCTATGCCTTTTATACTGTATCTTCATTTCAAGCATATCCTCCACGTTTAATCACTACCAGTTTTCCACTTCTCCACGTCTTTTCTTTTTCCTTCATCGAAACACACACGTTCCAACCTACGTTTATATTTCGAATTTCCTTTAATCATCAGTCTTGGATCTCTGAAAAATTTCCTATAAAATAAACTATCTCATCCAAAAAATTTTCATTAGTGTAATAAGAAGTCGTTACTTTAATGTTAACTAAGCGAGTAACACAAGTATATATATATAACTTAACGTTTCTAACTTAACGAGTTCCTCATGTGCCATTTCACGTGACAAGTACTATAGCTAACTTAACGAACTAAGTTCGTGGTGTTATGCTAACTCAACGAACCAGCTTAACCTTTCTTTCGGAAGGTTAAATGATAACTCACCGAAAACAGTTTAAGTTTCGGATAGTTATAGATGTAAGTTACTGAAAAACTCTTTATATTATAAAACTAGTGAGACACGTGTCAAGACCTGAAAACATGACTTAAGTTACCTTCGGTTAGTTACGACTGTAAGTCTCCGAAAAACTTTAACTCACCGATTCAGTAATAAACAAATGTTTTTATAATAAGAATTTTACCACGTGCAAAGATAACAACTTAAGTTTATAACGCAAACCTAACGTGTTGCCTTAGTGTTCAATATAGCAACTCAACGCGTTTAGTTATGTTAACTTAACGAGTTAAACATGTGCACCTCACATGATACAATACAACATTCGTAACTTATAATTTCACCACGTGTATAACACTAACTTAACGAGTTCGTCTCTTCTTTTACTCACTAACTTAACGAGTTATCACGTGACCTATTTTAACCTTTAAGCCTCTAACTTAACGAGTTCTCACGTGACCTTTATACAAACAAAACTCTAACTTAACGAGTTGTCTAAATGTGTGCTGTTCATGATACAGAAGATATAACTTTAAAACATATGATGCTTTTCAATAAAACCACACGTTAACTTAACGTTTAGCTAAATGAGAAATTAATGCAACGAAACGACTAGTTATTAACTTCAGATCCAATACAGACAAGTATTTATATCAGTAAGCTTTTTCTATTTTAATTGATGATTTTAATTTCTTTTCACAAGCAATAGTAATTGAGCAAATATGATTATTTTCATTCAGCACACATCATCAAAACAAAAATACTCAACAATCTCCCCCTTTTTGATGACGACAAAACCATATTAAATCAATTATGAAATATGTTTAACTCAACAAAGCACCTTCGTTGGGTTAACTTTTAATTCAACAAACTTGTTTGTTGACTTAAGTTCACTTAAGCTTATTTCTATTGTTTGTGTAAATTTTACCTCTCAGAACTAAAACTCTCAGATGTCAATAATTATATAAGTATCAGTTTTCTTTTTATCATCTGTTAGATTACAATAACCATTAAATAGCATCTCCTTTTATAATATATATATGCAATTAAGATCATAATCATCTTTTTATAATATTTCTCCCCCTTTTTGTCATTAATCAAAAAGATAATTACAAAGAATATATATATATATATATAAAAGAATTACAACAACGATTTCTGTAAACAAGAATAATAATTGAACACATTTACAGAAAAATGTATTGTTCAATAAATCAAACAAGTAATACAAACATTACATTTTGTATTCAGAAACAAACAAAAATAGTTATCAACCCCTCCTAAGTATATCACTTATAGCATTACATATTTTATCTCCTAGATGCCTAATATTATTTCTGATGTCGTTAAACACTGCATCTAAGTCAGGAGGTAGCTGGGTTTGCTGTTCTGCTTGAACTGAATAACTTTGTTGTTGTTGTATATGGTCTGTATCAAGTTGTTGTTGTTGTTGTTGTCGTTGAGGTTTATGCATGGCCTGAAATTTTTGCAAATCTTTGACACTAAATGCTCTCATGTCTTTAGTTTCAGAGGGCCAATCAGATAAAGTCAATTGGCTTGCAAGGATTCTACATACAGCATCACCATAAAATAACTTTGAACTCATATGCTGTAGTTGAGACATAAATACATCAAACCAATTTATTTGAATTCTATTTAGTAGGCCATAAGTAGCATATAAACAGCTTCTGCTGACTTCCAAATTGTGTCCAACTCTCTGAAATAAATTTGCATGCAATATATTTGCAATAAACTTTGCCTCTGCATTCAGATTTTCCATTAATCTCATTTCAGAATATACATCTGGAATTTTTGATAAAGAATGAATGTTCCATTCCATTTGTCTTATCATGTCAAATCTGTTGGTAACAACAACACCTTCATTCTTTAATCCTAAAACTTCAAAAATTAACTCAGGAGACATTATAAACTCCTATTCATTTATTTGAGTTATCAGAAAATTTCCATTCTTGACCAGATTGCTATAAAAAGCTTCAATAAGCTCTGTGTATTGCTTCCATTTCGTTCCTACTGGCAAGAATTTAATGAGGTCTTAAAACTCAAACAGATCTCTTATTTCCATCAAATTTCTGAATTTTATTGGACGAGCACGTAGAATCTGACAAGTAATTAGATTATTGTATTTCTGCAATGCTTCTTCAGATCTAAAATGAATTGCATTACCTTGAATGTTTAATATTGTACACAAAGAAGGTGATACCTGAAGCCGTGATTCAGAGTTTAATTCATCTTCAGGAACCTCTTCTTCAAAATGAATGTCATGTTGTTCCTCTTCCAAAATATTATCTTGAAGCTGCTCAGGTAAGCTTGATTCTTCAGCTTCAATAATGTTAGGAACATTGTCAATATGCTCAACATTCATCTGTTCAGTCTCTATAGAATGTTCAAAGTTCAATTTTTCCACAAATTCTACAGCTGATGTATCTGTTTGTAATTGTTCATTTTGTTCAACAGATAATTCCATTGATTCATGCTGTGAATTCTCAAACTCTGCTTCTATAGATTCTATAGAAGGCTGGTTAACTTTTAGCTCTTCTAGAGTTTTAACATTTTCAATATCTGCTACTTCAAACAATTCAGCCTGTGAACTAGTTACTGCTTCAACATTGTCAATTATATCTGTAATAACTTGTTCAATGTCAAGTGCCTGATGCTCTGATTTGTCAATTTTTGCATCATCAGGACTTGTACTAATAGAAAAACTTGAGCTCATATTTGACTTGGATTTCTTCTCAAGTTTTCTAGCAAGGGAAAATAAAGTCTCATTATATTCATCAGTTTCAGTGTGTTCGGAACTGATGAGTTTATCAGATGCATAAAAAGGTACAATGTCTAGACATACATTGTCCTTTGGAAATAAATTTTCATCTGATTTTCCTTTTTCAATAGACTTTGTTTCCTTAGACATAATTTTTCTGACTTTCCTTCTTCTATAACATTTCTGTTTCTCCTTTTCAAGTATTGCTATTTTCTTTTCAAATTGCTCCATAAAAGTTTTATGCTTTAATTCTTCTAAGGCACTTTCTATTGCAACGATCTTTCGAAGATTGTCAACTTTTGTTTTGTCTACAGCAATATCTGATTCTACTTGTTTCGAATATAAAGGAGTAGGGATAGCTGATTCATGCTCTTCCTCAAATGCATGTAATGTAGTCTTGTACCGTTTATAGGAGTTTGAGGAGTTCGATTTGATGAACATACACCTTTTTCCAAATATTTTGCATACTGTTCCAAAAATGCAATCTCAACATATTTCATTCTGTATTCCTATTCATCTTTCTCTATTTCTTTTCCTTTTGCATCATTCTCTATTTCTTTTCCTTTTGCATTTCTTCTGCTTTTGCCTTTTCCTCTGCCACGGCCTTTGTAGAACTTGGAGACCATCGTCGTAGGTTGTAACAACAACAAGCGGGAAAGATTTTCTTGACAAAGTTTACAAATAACCTAAGTGCTCGTGTAATAAGTGTTTAAATAGGGTTTTTAGGTGTATAACTTAACGTGAAGAGAAGTCGGGTTTAGAAATAAAATAAATATTGAATAAAGTTTATTCAATCACGATACCCGAAATATTCAAGTATAATTCATTGTGTTAACTAACCTAACAAGTAAAACGTTGTCTAGAGGCATTTTTACACGTTACCTTATCTAACATAATGTCTAGTTAGTACATGAAACAATTTTCGGATGCTTCCAACTGAAATGTTTCGAAAACAACACACATGCTAAACTTAACATTATCTTGAGAACATTGTAAACTATTTGAACATTTTGTCTTTTGAATCTAAAATAGTTTATTTGTCTTTTTAAATTATTTCATCAAGATTTTAAGAGGACATTAATTCAGATTAACTAAGATTTGTATTCTAAATTATATTAATCTATTTTTGACATTATTAATCCTCCCCCTACAAATATACTTCAAATATATATTCAATCAACGTACAAAATATACTTGTAGTGACAATAGATGTTAAGTATAACTATATTTTTAAATTTTCTTTTCTAAGACTTCCGTTATCCTGACATCATCAAAAATGATTTCCAGAATCAATTCCTACTGTATATTAATCAAAACACAACTTTGAACTCAATGTGATTAATTCAAGGAGAATAAAAGAATGTATCTCAAATAAATGTTTTCAAAAGTACTAATGTTGATTCAATAAATCAGTAGTCATATTGGTAGAAACTATATGCGATTCAAAGATATCTGTAATTAATGAAACAACTTTTTCTTTTCAAAACAGTAAATATTGATAATTTTCTTTAAAAGTTAGTTTGAAAAGTTTGAATCATATAAGAGCTTTCTAATGTACCTGTGTAATGAGCTTTCAATCAATAATCCCAGATCTGACCAGGACCTTAGGTTGTCAGATTTAAAGAATCCTTTTTCAAGACAACAATCCTTACATACCTATCTACTCAAGTACAAAAGGCTCGTGATCAAACTGATCAATAAACTCTCAAAGATTTTCACTTTGTAAGCACTTTACATTTTAAGCACAGTATATATGTATTTCATTAATACAGATGCAATAAAACACAAATCTCATATAATTTTTACTTTTATGATTATATTGAGAATATGAATCAGTTTCAATAAGCTTATACTTTTGATTAACAGTTTAAGATGAGTTACATATAACTTAATCTACAAGTTTAATCAATTAAGTCAAATTTATACATGATCATATGCATTTTCCTTGATTCAAAGAAAACATTTAATCAAAATTTCAGAATGTCAGAAGTATTTAATGTTTTTTAATTACACTTCCACTTAAAATTGTAAAAACCATTAAAATTGATAAACTACTTTAAAATCAATAAGATACTACTATGATTTTACAATAAATACATAGTATCTTAAGCAGCAGTTTAAATATTACTTTAGATATTTATAATAAGTATATAATATCTATGAGGTAAACAACATCATTAATAATATTTATCTTTTTATGTGGAGTTTAAGCATTTTACACATCACATAGCCTACAAATACCTAAATTTAATCTAATGTTGCAGAATGTATTTTCGTCTAGAGGTTTTGTAAATATATCAGTTAATTGATTTTTACTAGACACAAATTCTAATTTAATTTTTCCTTTAATTACGTTATCTCTTAGAAAATGATGTCTAACCTCTATATGCTTTGCTCTTGAATGTAATACAAGATTTTTGGAAAGATTTATTGCAGAACTACTGTCACAATAAATCTCAGTTGTATCATAAGATAATCCAAAATCTTCTAAAGTTTACCTTATCCACAGAATCTGAGTGCAACACAGTGCAGCAACAATATATTCAGCTTCTGTAGTAGAAAGTGCTACACAGTTTTGCTTTTTACTAAACCATGACACCAAATTATTTCCCAATAATTGACATGTGTCACTGGTACTATTTCTATCAGATTTAGATCCTGCATAATCAACATCAGTATATCCTATAAGATCTATTGAACTATCCTTAGAATAATACAGTCTGAAATTTTTAGTTCCTTGTATATATCTAAATATTCTTTTAACTGCAATTAAGTGTGATTCTTTAGGATTAAATTGAAATCTAGCACAAACACACACAGCAAACATAATATCAGGTCTACTAGTAGTCAAATAAAGTAAAGAACCAATCATACTTCTGTATTTTCTTTGATCTATAGATTTTCCTATGTCATCAATATCTAACTTTAAAGTAGTACTCATAGGAGTTCCTCGAATCCTTGTATCATTAAAATTAAATTTCTTAAGCATTTCATCTGCATATTTTTCTTGGTTTAAAAAATATACCTTTATCCATTTTCAGTTAGATTTATGACACTCAGCAAATTAAATCCTAGGTTTTCTACATATAGTACATTTGAAATAACACAAGTAGGAGTTATTTGAACATTGCCCATACCTATGATTTTATCTTTGCTTTTGTTTCCAAATGTTACATTTCCTTTCATGGTATTTGTAAAATTTTGTAATAGACTTTTCTGTCTGGTCATGTGACTTGATGCTCCACTGTCCAAGATCCATTTTGATGTTGTTTCCTCTTGCAACATAAATTAAGAAAAACTTTTTCTTGGTACCCACTATTGTTGAGGACCAAGTTCATTAAACGCATATTTCTTCTTTTTGTTTAAAAATAGTTTAACATTATCATTTATTTTCTTATTAGTTGTAGGTACTATTGATTTATCATTAGCTTCATACTCACATATAGCATTATTGCTTTTACTATCATTCTTTTTGTTTTCAAATGTAGTATAATCAAGACCAAACAGATTTTTATCAGACGTTAATTTATTTTGGTCATGCTTATACATTTCAGTAAGTTCATACCAAGATTTTGTACTTGTATTAACATTTTCCGTACATACAAAATCTTTTTCTACACAAGAATTTTTTGTTTTATCACATGCAGAATGAGTAATTAGTCTAATACCAGTGTATTGAATTACATGCTCAGGTTTCTGAATTTTTTGTTTACTACAATTGTTTGAAATTTTAGAAACATTAGAAACTGAATTTCCAGAACAAAAAACAAGATTTTTAGAAACATTTATAGTCATGTTAGAAGTACAATTTGACAAATCACATTGATTTGTATTATTACTGCATGATTCATCCCTTGAAGTACCTACTTCTACATATTTATTACCTTGTTTCATAATAAAAGGAATTTTAGTCTTAGATTTACTTGAACTGCAACTAATAAATCCTTTATTGGCTTGAGATTCAGGATATTCAAGATAATCAAATCCTAAGCCAACTTTATAAGACACCGCAGGGGTACTAGTTAGTTTGTCTAACTTAGTTTGACTTAAATTCCATTTCTCAATGGTAGAATTTAAATCTTGCTCTCTCAGTTTTAATTTATCTATCTCTAATTCAAGTTCATTTATATTGTTTCTCAACATTTCATTTTTAGATTCTATCTTTAATTTTTCAACATTTATATTCTGTATTTGTTCATGCAAGATACATTCATTAAATCTAAATTTTTGCAAATCTCTAGCATGATTTTCATTATCACATTTAAACTTTTCTAATGTAGTAGACAGGAAACAATTTTCTTCTTCCATAATGAATGATGATTTTCTAATATTCTTATTTTCCAATTTACATACTTTAAGTTTTTGTAATAATGCATGATAAGCACATAATAATTCATCAAAGTTGAAATCTGAATGACTTTTAGGATCAGATATTACCTTAGACTCATCTGCCATGAAGCACACATGAGCAACGTCTTCTAACTCTTGTTCTCCTTCTGAATATGAAGATTTTGATGCTGATTCCTTAGATTCAGACTCTTCAGACGTGTCATCCCAAGTGACCTTCAAAGCCTTTTTCTTGTAAAACTTTTTCTGAGTTTTCTAAGCCGTCTTCTTCTGATTTGTCTTACTTTGCTTTTCATTTTTCCTCATAGGACAATCTAGAGAAAGATGTCCAGGTTTCTTACAGTTGTAACATACATACTTTCTAGATGAAGAATTCTTGTCATTCAGTGATTTTGACGTTGAAGGTTTATCATTTTTGTTCCTTTGGTGTTTCCTAGCTTTCCATGCTTTCTTGAATTTCCTAATTAGTAAAATCAAATCCTCGTCAGAATTAGTAGAAATATCAGAATCTGAATTAATTTCGAAGGCTATTTCTTTCTTCATTTTTAGTTTGTTGTGACTCAGTGATTCATTTAATTGAACTTCATAAGCTGTTAAATTTCCTATAAGTTCATTCATAGAATAAACATTTAAATCTTGTGATTCCTCAATTGATGTTACTTTCTGAGACCATTTAGAACTTAGGGATCTGAGAATTTTCCTCACCAAATCCTTCTGTTCAAAATTCTTTCCTAAACATTTTAAAGAGTTTATGATATCAAGAAATCTGGAAAACATCTCAGAAACATTTTCGTCTTCATGCATCTTAAAGAGTTCATACTTATGAATCAACATGTTTATTTTAATCTCTTTAACTTGAGAAGTACCTTCATGTGAAACTTCTAATGCATGCCACACCTCATAAGCAAATTTATATGCCGACACTTTATTGAATTGTTCATAACTCAATGCACAAAATAAAATATTTAAGCCCTTAGCATTCAGAGTTTCATTTTCTTTTTTAGTAATTGTCCAAGTATTATAAGGAGTAGTTAACGGAGTATATGGTTTAGAAATCATGAACCACAACTTATGATCTATACTTTGAAGAAAAACAGTCATCCTATATTTCCAATATTCAAAATGTATTCCATCAAATAAAGGAGGACAATTAAGATTTTGGCCTTCATATAAAGAAAAATTACCATTTCCAATAGGCATCTTACCTTAGATTTTTCAACCTATTTGATTTTAAATAGTCTAAAAGCTTTAAAACAACTTGAGCCTTAAATCAAGAAAGTTAAACGTATGCTCAGATATTAATTTCTGTTTAAAAACAAGGAAAGTAGAATAAGCAATGATATTAAATAAGTTGGTATAGATTTTATATCAAAGATTATTAACAAAGCTCTGATACCACTTGTAGGATCGTATGACTACACAAGAGGGGGGTGAATTGTGTATTTTAATATTTTCTGAAATATAATTGAAACTTTAAAACTCAAAAACAAGTCGAGATATTGTTTTCATAAAATCATTTTTATTCAAGGTTTCAGTTACAATATACAATTCAATTCTCCTCAGAAATTGTAGATGCAATTATATTTCGATACCAAGTTTCATCTATACAATTTCATAACTACAAACAAAGAAAACTAATTTGTGGAATTTAAAATATTTCTCACTGTTTAAGATCTTTCTTCTTCTTCTTTCTTCTTCCTTCTTTAGCAATTCTTCAGTGACGAATATCTTGTCTTTTTATGCTTCACCGAATTTGCTTTCTTCTGATACTTCAAGTCTTCAACGACATATATAATACCTTTTTCTGCTTCACTGAATTTTCTTCCACTTGAGAGATTTTCCCCGAGAAGGTGTTTTTGATCCCTGAAAAAGATTTTTCTTTTGGTGTGCAGGGATGGTTTGATCCTTGAAAAGATTTTTCTTTTTGTGTGCAAGGATGGTTTGATCAACGAGAACTCTATGCCTTTTATACTGTATCTTCATTTCGTGCATATCCTCCACGTTTAATCACTACCAGTTTTCCACTTCTCCACGTCTTTTCTTTTTCCTTCATCGAAACACACACGTTCCAACCCACGTTTATATT
This sequence comes from Cymodocea nodosa, assembly GCA_036874045.1. Taxonomy (NCBI): domain Eukaryota; kingdom Viridiplantae; phylum Streptophyta; class Magnoliopsida; order Alismatales; family Cymodoceaceae; genus Cymodocea; species Cymodocea nodosa. The sequence goes on along the minus strand of JAZBRI010000003.1, from coordinate 15,303,729 downwards.
TTGAATTTCCTTTAATCATCAATCTTGGATCTCTGAAAAATTTCCTACAAAATAAACTTTCTCGTCCAAAAATTTTTCATCAATGTAATAAGAAGTCGTTACTTTAATGTTAACTAAACGAGTAACACAAGTATATATATATAACTTAACATTTCTAACTTAACGAGTTCCTCATGTGCCATTTCACGTGACAAGTATTGTGGCTAACTCAACGAACTAAGTTTGTGGTGTTATGCTAACTCAACGAACCAACTTAACCTTTCTTTCGGAAGGTTAAACGATAACTCACCGAAAACAATTTAAATTTCGAATAGTTATAGATGTAAGTTACCGAAAAACTCTTTATATTATAAAACTAGTGAGACACGTGTCAAGACTTGAAAACATGACTTAAGTTACCTTTCAAATAGTTATACCTGTAAGTCTCCGAAAAACTTTAACTCACCGATTCAGTAATAAACAAATGTTTTTATAATAAGAATTTTACCACGTGCAAAGATAACAACTTAAGTTTATAACGCTAACCTAACGCGTTGCCTTAGTGTTCAATATAGCAACTCAACGTTTTTAGTTATGTTAACTTAACGAGTTAAACTTGTGCACCTCACGTGATACAATACAACATTCGTAACTTATAATTTCACCACGTGTATAACACTAACTTAACGAGTTTGTCTCTTCTTTTACTCACTAACTTAACGAGTTATCACGTGACCTATTTTAACCTTTAAGCCTCTAACTTAACGAGTTCTCATGTGACCTCTATACAAACAAAACTCTAACTTAACGAGTTGTCTAAACGTGCACTGTTCATGATACAGAAGATATAACTTTAAAACATATGATGCTTTTCAATAAAACCACACGTTAACTTAACGCTTAGCTAAATGAGAAATTAATGCAACGAAACGACTAGTTATTAACTTCAGATCCAATATAGACAAGTATTTATATCAGTAAGCTTTTTCTGTATTAATTGATGATTTTAATTTCTTTTCACAAGCAATAGTAATTGAGCAAATATGATTATTTTCATTCAGCACACATCATCAAAACAAAAATACTCAACAAAATTGTTGGATATCATCTAAAACAGCTGGGGGAAAATAATGTTGGGAATACAAAGATTCTAATTCCCTGTTGGCATTTTCTATCATTGGTCCCCATTTCTTACCATAATAAGTAATAGACTGTACCGATTTTTCAAGTACTTGTCCAAAACTTGTAACAACCGTAGGGTTTGGTTGTAAAGTTCATTTCCACATTTGTAACGTGGAAAGTTCGGTCTGTTTTATTCTAAACTGTGTTTCAGCATAATTTCGAATAAATTTCCAATAGAAATTTTTCTCATCTTGAACAGCTTTTCTAATTTCATGTAGTACTTCATTAGAAAAAGTATACCTTGTGTAGATGTCGTAGATTTCATTTTCTATCTTCTAAAGTTCCATCTCTCTTTTCTACACTTTTGTCATTCTACCACGTCCTTTTCCACGTCTTGTCATTGTCGATTAATCTTTGTTGTTCACTATAGAACTTAGTGGAAGTAAAGATTGTGAAACTAGGGTTTTACCAAGGTAGAAACATGAAAGGTTTGCAGTAAAACATTTCTAACTCTTCGAGTTTATAAATAGATAAACATATTCAATCATTGAAATCATAAATATAAGATTTGTTACAAATAAATAACTCGAATGATTACAATAACTATACGAGTTTTACAATTGACAAAAGCAGAATACTTAGCGTAATTGTTCATGTAAAGAAAATAACTACAAGCTAAGTGAAAAGTGAGAAAACTCGAAGACTTCTAATAACTATTCGAGTTTTGAGAGAAGTAAAGCACATAACTATACGATAAACTAGAATAGTTATTGTCATAGTTTAAGTCTTTCAGAAAAATATAATAATATTAAGTTAACTGTTCGAGTTTCTCAGATGGATATGTGTAAAAGTTGAAAACTTAAGCATAACTATTCGAGTTTCAACATGAGACATAATAAAGCAATGAAATTCAACACGTGCATAATTCAAATTTAAGGAGTTCAGAAATTTTCGGATACTTATAAACCTAACTATCCAATGCACAGATGCATTTCGGACAGTTACTAGATAACTTACTGACCATTCACTTAAGGTATGCATTTAGGCTTCAACACGTGTATTTCAGGAAATAATAAAATATTCTTTTAATCGTTTAAAACATAACTATCTGGTATATACAACATAATTTTTCGAAATAATAGAAAATTCGGATACTTAAGAGTTAAAAAGGCTTGTATTTCACTGATAGTTTAGAAATGTACTTAATTAATGTTAATTTCCTAAAATTATGCAGATTCTTTCATTAAAGCATATAATAGTTCATAATGGTTGAATTATTATATGAAAAATTGCTCCCCTTACATAAATGTAGTCTAAAGAATCTATGGCGTACTTAAACTAGGTTGCCAAGCCCCAATAGATTTGTTATTAAAGTCCAAGATTAGCTGACTTAAGCCTTAAATAGATTTGAGTCTCTCTACCTTTTTTTTTTTTTTTTTTTTTAAATACAGAAATAAGTAGTAGATTTAACAATTTAGACTTTTTGGCTTTTATCTTATTAAGTTTACAAAAAAAAATTCATAGAGATATACCTTTAGGAACTTAAAAGAATTCAATAATGAGTATACGAACTTAAGAAAATAAATGCAGTACATTATGTGTAAAGAATAGATAATAACAAAGAAAAATAACAAACATTATATGCATAGATTATGGTAGAATTGTATAACACCTGTAAAATAAATTAAGCTTGAGTACATTACCCTCTTTTTTTCTTTTTTATATTCATATATATATATATATATATATACTTTATGTATTACCTCCCACAATATCATCTTTTTACATGATCATAATCCCTTGCTTAGGGGAAAGATAACCAATTACTCAATGACAAGTGAGAATAGGTAAATTTTTTTTTTTTTGTTTAAATAGAATCTGAATTACTTGTAAAATGAGTTTTCAGTCAGCACATCCCAAACCAATTGGTTCAAGTGACTAGCGTTTAAGATCCCTCAATAGACTTAATTACTCAAGTAATTGTAGACAAAAAAGAAATAAAACCAAACAGTAAATTGAATAAGAGGCAACCACAAGACTTAATTTTTCTAACAATATGTTAATAACTTTCCTTTAATAAATGGTACATATTTTCTATGTATTTTCCAATTAAAATCTCTATAATAGCGTATACATAAGTAACAAAAATACAATTGGCACTCACATTGAATCAAATTAACTTTCCTTAAGTAATCTTTTCTGAATTTTTCTTAAATAAATTGACTTCAATAAAAATCAGAATTTCATAAATTCTTAACTTTTAGTAAACAGTAATTCTAAAATAGATATTTTGAGTTTTCTTTTTTAATAAAGAAATTAAATTCTAAAGCTACTTTATAACAAATCAAAACATTATGCAATGAACAGGACAATTTAAACATCAGATAACCTATAGATACAAAGTTCTAATCGTAATTTTGAAAAGGTATTCTCATCTAAGGGTTTTGTAAATAGATCTACTAATTGTTCTGTGGTAGGAACAAAATTTAATACTATTTTTCCTTTTATAACATTATCCCTTAGAAAGTGATGTCGAACTTCTATATGTTTAACTAATGAATGTAAGATAGGATTTTTAGACAAACTTATTGTAGAACTACTATCACAAAAAATTTTAGTTGGTTCATAGGCTACATTAAAATCTTTTAAGGTTTATCTGATCCACAAGATTTGAGCACAACAAAGTGCAATAGCTATATATTTAGCTTCAATTGTAGATAATGCTACACAATTTTGCTTTTTGCTAAACCATGACACTAAAGAATTTCCTAATAATTGACATGTGCCACTAGTGCTTTTTCTTTTAGACTTACATCCTGTGAAATAAGCATCACTATAACCTATTAAATTTAAAGAACTGTGTTTAAAGTAAAATAATCTGAAATTGATGATTCCTAATAGATATGTTGTGTGGAAAGATCAAACAAACGTGGAGCATCTACGGGTGGCGTGGAGAAGAGATCTGCATGGAAGAGACGATTGCTAGTGGAGAATTCGAAGAATAACAAATTTACGTGGTTCCCCAACATGAGTATGTCCACGGGTGATCAATCTATCGTAATTCCTTGCTATATAGTTGCTGGTACAAAGAAGGGGGAGAACGAAATCAAGGGATGGTTTGGCATGGCATCCCTTAGACGTGGATGACCCTTTACATATATAGGGGCAACGGTTGGTGATACACAAAAGACAAGTTTACCCCTGTACAAATTATCAAAGAAATACAACCATATACAAAGACACATACATATACTTGATGGAAGACACACGCATCACAAATCTCCACCTTGTATTTCATCAATCTTCACCACGAACAGGTGATGGATCACCAAGACCCAACTTGGGTCAACAGCAGCAATAGACGTTGAGTAAGTCCAAGCAATGCTTGAACTTGCTTTCAACAATGCCCTTTGTAAACATATCAGCCGAATTGTCCTCTGTGTTGACCTTCATAATCTTTATCCTGTCTTCATTCCTAAGGAAGTGATACTTAACATCAATATGTTTAGTTCTATCATGAAAGACATTATCTTTGGAGAGACAAATAGCGCTAAGACTATCACAGAAGATATCGGCTTTATCAATGCGCCAACCAAAGTCTCCAAGTAAGCCTTTCAACCAAATCCCTTCCTTTCCAGCTTCTGTCATAGCCACATATTCAGCCTCAGTTGTGGACAGAGATTCCGTAGGCTGAAGAGTTGATTTCCAACTCACAATAGAACCTGCAAATGTAAAGACATAACCAGATAATGATCTCCTTCTGTCAACATCACCTACATAGTTTGAGTCTGTATAACCAGCCATAATACAACCCTGATCTGCTGCATACATCAAGCCAACACCTAGAGTTTCTTTTAAATATTTGAATATCCTTTTAACTACTTTCCAATGTTCCCTGCCCAAATTGGACATGAACCTACTAACAACACTCAAAGGATATGCCAAATCAGGCCTAGTGCATACCATAGCATACATAAGACTTCCAACTGCCTGTGCATAAGGAACTCGCTACATATCAAGCTTTTCAGAATCAGTTTGTGGACATATCGCAGATGACAATTTGACATTTCTGTTATAAGGCGTGCTAATGGCTTTGCATGAAGCCATACCAAATCTGCTAAGGATCTTCTCAATATACTTCTGTAGATTCAAAAACAGCTTACCAGAACTTCTTTCACGCCTAATCTCCATTCCAAGAATTCTGCTAGCTGGACCAAGATCCTTCATATCAAATTCTGATTTTAATGTGTCATTCAGCTACTGTATCACTTTGATATTCTTCACAGCTATAAGAATATCATCAACATACAATAACAAATAAACATGTGTACTCTTATCAAGAGTTTTAATATATACACATGAATCATAGTTGTTGCGTCTAAAACCAACTTTAACTATAAAGGCATCAAACCTTTTGTACCATTGTCGTGGTGACTGTTTAAGTCCATACAAGGACTTATTTAATTTGCACACCCAATTAGATTTACCTTTCACCACAAACCCTATTAGTTGTTCCATCCAAATATTTTCTTCCAACTCACCATGCAAGAAGGCTGCCTTTACATGTAGTTGTTCCAATTCTAAATTCTGTGCTGCAGCAATGGATAACAAAATACTAATAGATGTATGACGTACAACAGGAGCAAATACCTCATTGAAGTCAACTCCTTCTCGCTGTGAATAACCTTTGGCAACTAATCTTGCCTTGTGCTGCACACCTGCGTTGCCTTGAGTCCCAATCTTCTTCTTATAGACCCATTTGCAACCAACAATATTTGTGTTCTTTGGACGTTTCACCAGTTCCCAGGTCTTGTTCTTATGGAGAGATTGGAGTTCCTCCTCCATAGCAGACATCCAAAGACCAACTTCTGAATCTTTCATTGCAGCTTCATATGTAGGTGGATCAACAGAATCCTCCACCTCAACTACTACTTGTAAGGCAAAAGCAACCAAACTGTCATAGCCATATCTAATCGGAGGTCTAACGTCTCTTCTAGGACGATCTTTGCCAATGGTTCTTGGTGGTGGTTGCTCCACCTCTTCCTCCTTAACTTCATTTTCCTAAGTTTCAGATGAGATTTCTCTAATTTCAACTTAATCAGTGATAGGCGGCTGTTGTGCGTCATCTATCTCCATCTGTTTAGGAAGGGTGTGCTCAATTTCTAGTGTTTCACTTGCTAGTTTATCTATTGCCTGCAAAAGAGAATTCTCATCAAAAGTAACATCACGGCTATATATTACTTTGTGAGATTCAATATCATATATCCTGTATCCCTTTACACCAACACCATAGCCCACAAATATGCCTTTCTTGGCACGTGGTTCCAGCTTGCCATTGTTCACATGATAGTAAGTTGGACACCCAAAAATTCTGAGCATTGAATAACTAGCAGATCTTTTCAACCATACCTCAAGAGGTATCTTCCCATCTAAGGCACTAGAAGGGGACCTATTCACCAGATAGGAAGCTGTGTTAACAGCCTCTGCCTAAAACTTCTTGCTCAAACCTGCATGAGACAACATACAACGTGCCTTTTCTAGGAGTGTTCTGTTCAATCTTTCAGCCACTCCATTTTGCTGAGGGGTATACCTGACAGTGTTATGCCATGTAATGCCTTCATCTTTACAAAAGTTATCAAATTCTTGAGAACAAAACTCAAGACCATTATCAGTTCTAAGATATTTTACCTTTCTGTCTGTTTGGTTTTCTACCTGCTTCTTCCAATGCTTGAAGCAAGAAAAAGCTTCACTTTTGTGTGTCAAAAAGAAAACTCAATTCATCCTTGAATGGCAATCAATGATAGAAAGAAAATATTTGGAACCTGCAATAGAAGGCTGACGTGAAGGCCCCCAACAATTAGCATGAATATAATCAAGAACTCCCTTGAAGCTATGCTGATTGCGTGCAAATGACACTCTTTTCTGTTTGCCAAAGACACAATGCTTGCACATGTCAATACAAGCAACCTTATGCCCATCAAACTTGCCCAGACTACTCAGTTTTTGCATTCCTTTCTGCCCCAAATGACTCATCCTTGAGTGCCACATGATAAAAAAATCCTGCTTATCAAATATAGCTGATGTAGCTGCACCAACGATTGGAGTGCCCTGCAAAATGTATAAGGGACCAGATTTGGTTCCCTTCATAACAACTAATGAGCCTTTTAGTATGCTGATCTTCCCCTCACCACCTATATATCTATAACCCATAGCATCAAGGGCCATCAGTGAGATCAGACTTTTTCCAAGCTTTGGGACGTGCCAAACGTCCTCCAGAATTCTAATTGTGCCATCATGTAGTTTAAATTTTATAGTGCCCACACCAACTCTAAAACACACATCATCATTGGCCAAAGTCACTTGACCACCCTCCACCTACTCATAGGTGTCAAAATACTCCCTAGTAGGAGTCATATGATGTGAAGCTCCTGAGTCCATAATCCACTGATCATCAGAATAGGCACTGCAACAAACTGTAAGAGAAAAGTCATCACCTAACACAGAACTAGTTTCTGCCACAGCAGCCTTTCCTTTGTTCATAAGCTTAGGACAATGTGATTTCTAGTGTCCTTTCTCCTTATAGTAATGGCAAGTATCCCTAGAGTACTTGCCCTTTGACTTGCTTCTGCTTCTATTCTTCCCTCCACCTTGTCTCTAGCTTCTTCCCCTGTTCTCTTGCTGCTGAGCTGAGAGGCCAACACCACTTGCCTTGTTTCTACCATGCACCATGTGCCTAAGCTCCCTAGAATGAAGGCTGGACCTCACTTCTTCCAATGTAATTGAATATCTTCCAACTACACAAGACTGAACAAAGTTTTCATAACTCAATGGGAGTGAACAAAGCAAGATAAGAGCTGCATCTTCATCTTCTATGATTACTCCAATATTCTTGAGTTCCATTAGAATAGCATTTAGCTGATCTAAATGCTGCTTAAGAGGTACAACTTCTATCATCTTTAAAGAGAACAGTCTCTACTTTAACAACAATTTGTTTGTTAAAGACTTAGTCATATACAATGACTTAAGTTTCTGCCAAAGACCTAACGAGGTAGATTCATCAGCAACTTCTATTATAACTTCATCAGGCAAACACAACAAGATGGTGGAGTGAGCTTTCTCCTCCTACAATTCAAACTCTAGCAAATTTCTGTTTAGAGTAGTTTCCTTATTTAAAGGAGCCCAAATACCTTGTTGCTTTAGATGTGCTTTCATCTTAATTTGCCATAAGCTGAAGCTATTCTTACCATCAAACTTTTCTATCTTCAACCCCAAAGTATTCATGTTTTCAAAACAACAAACAACCAGCAATACACACGAGATACAATGTGATTTCAACAAACACAATTTTGCAGCAAGGTACACAATAGCAAGCAATATCTCAACAACAATATGCTACTGAAACTACTGATTTCAACGAAATGCAATTAGCCACAAGCCAAGCACACTACTTATCACAAAACAGTAGTAAATACTTGGACAAACCAAGCACAAAACCACAATCACAAAATACCCAAAATCCGACAATCAAAGAGTCACTCGTCTAGAAAACTACTTTGCCCTAGCTAGATGCCTCCTGCTGTATCTCTCTGAATACGAAACTGTAGGATCGTATGGCTACACAAGAGGGGGGTGAATTGTGTATCTTTACTATTTTCTGAAATATAATTGAAACTTTAAAACTCAAAAACAAGTCGAGACATTGTTTTCATAAAATCATTTTTATTCAAGGTTTCAATTACAATATACAATTCAATTCTCCTCAGAAATTGTAGATGCAATTATATTTCGATACCATGTATCATCTAAACAATTTCATAACTGCAAACAAAGAAAACTAATTTACGGAATTTAAAACTTTTCTCCTTGTTTGAGATATTTCTTCTTCTTCTTCAGTGACGAATATCTTGTCTTTTCATGCTTCACTGAATTTGATTTCTTCTGATACTTCAAATCTTCAGTGACGAAAATCTTACCTTTTTATGCTTCACTGAACTTTCTTCCACTTGAGAGATTTTCCCCGAGAAGGTGTTTTTGATCCCTGAAAAAGATTTTTCTTTTGGTGTGAAGGGATGGTTTGATCCTTGAAAAAATTTTTCGTTTTGTGTGCAAGGATACATTGATCAACGAGAATTCTATGCCTTTTATATTGTATCTTCATTTCATGCATATCCTTCACGTTTAACCACTACCAGTTTTCCACTTCTCCACGTCTTTTCTTTTTCCTTCATCAAAACACACACGTTCTAACCCACGTTTATATTTCGAATTTTCTTTAACCTTCAGTCTTGGATCTTTAAAAAATTTCCTGCAAAATAAACTTTCTCGTCCAAAAGTTTTTCATCAGTGTAATAAGAAGTCGTTACTTTAATGTTAACTAAACGAGTAACACAAGTATATATATAACTTAACGTTTCTAACTTAACGAGTTCCTCATGTGCCATTTCACGTGACAAGTACTGTAGCTAACTCAACGAACTAAGTCCACGTTTATACTCAGGATGTTTTGAATCTTCAAAACCTAGAGGTTGTTTTACATAAACTTCTTCTTTTATATATCCATTTAAAAAAGCAGTCTTAACATCCATTTGATATAATTTTAAATCTATATAACAAGCATATGCTAACAAAATTCATATTGATTCTAGTCTAGCAACAAGAGCAAATGTCTCATCATAGTTAATTCCTTCCTCTCGCTTGTAACATTGAGCAACTAGTCTAGCTTTATTTTTAACTATGTGTCCATCCTGATATACTTTGTTTCTAAATACCCACCTTGTTCCTATTATAGACTGATTTTCAAGTGGTGGAACTAGATCCCATACCTCATTTCTTATAAATTGATTTAGCTCATCTTGCATAGCTAAATACCAAAATTCATCTTCTAAGGCATCTTCAATTTTCTTAGGTTCTAGTAAAGAAACAAATAAGTAAGCACCACAAATGTTGACTAATGATGACCTAGTCCTAACTCTTTGATTAGGATTACCTATTATCTAATCAATAAGATGAGATGAAGCATAACGCCAATTTCTATGTTGTTCCACATTTTCTATAGGTATGATATTATTTTCTTCTAAATCTTCATCATTTAAGTTTATATTTCTTATTCCGTCAGATAATCTCTCAATTTTTCTGTCAACATCATTTGATACCATTTCTGAGAGAATTTCTGAATCAAAGTTTTTAGCATGTCTAAAATCTAAATGAGAGTTTTCATGAAATTTCACATGTAGGGTTTCCTTAATGGTTTTTATTGGTTTGTTATATACTCTATATGCCTTACTTTTAATGGAATAACCAACAAAAATACCCTCATCTGATTTGGCTCTAAATTTGTCTCTTCGTTCCTTAGTGTTTAAAATAAAACACTTACAATCAAAGGGTTTTAAATAACTTATTTTGGGAACCCTATTATACCATATCTCATAGAGAGTTTTATCCAAAATTGGTCTTAGATGTACTCTATTTATAACATAACATGTTATATGAACTGCTTCTACCTAGAGAGATAGGGGTAACTTATTTTCATTTAACATGGTTCTGGACATTTCTTGAAGTGATCTGTTTTTACATTCTATTATTCCATTTTGTGAAGGAGCTCTTGGAAATGAGTACCGATAATCTATGCCTAATTCTTCACAAAAGGTGTCTATTTGATCATTATCAAATTCTGTACCATGATCACTCCTAAGTTTTTGAATTTTAACATTTTGCTCATTCTAAACATTATTACAGAATATCTTAAATATTTCAAAAACTTCAGTTTTATTAGCTAGAAAATAAACCCAGGTAAACCTAGAATAGTCATCAACTAGTACAAAAGCATAATGTTTCCCTCCTTAGACTAGTAGTCCTAGTAGGTCCAAATAAGTCCATATGCACTAGTTCTAATACTCTTTTGCTTGTTATTTCATTTAAACTTTTAAAGGATGTTTTATGTAATTTACCTAGTTGGCCTGCATCACACATAAACTCTTTCGAGTACTTAATACTAGGTAAACCTCTAACTAGATTCTTTTTAGACAGCTTTCGTAATAATTTTAAGTTTGAGTGTTGTTTGGATTAAAATGTTGCATATTTTTATAGGATATTATTGATTAAATATATTTATATGAGATTTATTAAAGTCATTGTTTAGAATGAAAAAGTGCATATTATTAACGGTTAAATGATGGTTAATTGTATAATATTTAGCTTATCCTATGAGAATTAAGCCATTATGTTATAATTGCACTGTTATATGCTTTAATTGAAGAATCTGCTTAATTTTGGGGAATTAATGTTAATTTAGTACATTTATGAACTGTCGGTAAGTTGCAGGCTATGAAATTCTTAAGTATCCAAATTTTCTGATATTTCAGATAGTTATGTTTAAATTGCCGAACAGTTATGTTTAGAGAGAATATTTTATTTCCAGATGTACACGTGTTGAGATCTGGAAGATTTACTTAAGTTATAACTCGTTAAGTTAGCATAACTATACGCGTTGAGTTGCTATATTGAAGATTAAGGTAACGCGTTAGGTTAGCATTATAAACTTAAGTTGTTATTTTTTTGCACGTGTTTTATAGTTAAATCAATGAAGAAAGTCCGTTGAGTTATCTGTAACTCCACGAACTATATATTTTCTAAAATGCCACTGTAGCGGTTGCAGGAATAGATAGTTGGAAGGAAAAACCACGTTTGCACGTATCACGTAGGAATTCAATCGCGCAGGGAGAAAGAAATCATCGTCGTTGATCTGAAGGAAGGAAATCCAACCGACCATTCAAGTAGAAGCAGTTACTATGGAAGAAATATAAAAGAAAAGAAGAAAAAAAGAAGAAGTGTGTGTGATCGATGGACGACCAGTGTATACAGAGGAGGAGCACCGAGCTTTCTACAGATAGTATCGGCGATTCTCCGAAGTATCACACCAACCATCGTATCACCACCATAATCACCAATCATCGGAGGTCTGTGAGGATACTTACCTGATGTCGGGTCGATTCCGAGCCAAACACAGTGCTTGACAACCACTGTGAGGAGTGATCGCGTCGCGGGAAGGGAAGACATTTTCACCAAGCGCCGACTCATATTTCAGGAGATCGTAAAGCTTTTAGCCTTGGCTTCGGGTTGATGCCTATATGTTGAAGAGGAGATCATCTTGCAATTCTGGACTCGCGATTCTATAGGGAGAGGAGACAGAATTGTAAGTGGTTTAATTTTCAGTGGTGTAATCGCGTTGCAAGTAGTGTTGGAAGTATTTACTGTCAAGTGAGATTACTTTACATTTCACCTTTCGCCCATTACATCAAAAAAAACAAAAATACCAAAAACAATTTATCTTTGTTTGTATGTTGTATTTGAGTGTTGTATTGTTTGTGTTGTATCGTGATTAATGTTATCTGTATCAGTTTTATAATTGTTTTATGTTAGTTTTAATTTTACAGTTTACTGAAATTGGTTCGTACAAAAAACTTAAAGATTTTAATGGTGACTGTTTAAATCATCTGAATGTTAGTATTGCTTAATGATAAATCCAATGTTACCTAACATTAAAAAGCTTAATTGATGTTATTTACAATCTGTGGAATCGCCCAATGGTTGGCCGAATTCCTTTGTAAATAGTAGTATTATAAAGAAGAGACAGGCTCGTGGAGTTAACTTAAGTCCACGAGGATAGTCCGTTGAGTTATCCATAACTCAACGAACTTAATCCGTTGAGTTAACTGTAATTCAACGGAGTGCTTATTGAATATAAATTTGAATTGTTAACAATCAAACATTTTTTAAATTCGTCAGCAATTCCCTGTGGGATCGACCTGTACTTGCACACTGATACAATAGACACTGTGCACTTGCAGTTAAAGTACAAATTGGAATTAATATCTAAATTGTATTAAAGGTTGTTTGTTTACTTCTAAAACAAAGAATAGGCATAAAGATAAATTAACTAAGTAAAAATAGAAGTAACAAATCTAAGTTCTTCTAGTGTAGTGTTGGGAAAAATCAAACAAGTTTTATGGCGCCGTTGCCGGGGAATTGAATTGAATTGAGTCGAAGTAAATTGAATTGAATTAAACATTAAAAATATATATAAAACATAAAAATAGTTGCGGTTCAATCGACTGGATCCATCGGTATGACCGGAACATTAAAAAAAATTGTATATTAATTTTCAGAAAAAAAATATTGGTTTGACCGAAACATAGTATCAGTCCAACCGGAAGAAAAATAAAAAAATATTTAGGTCTGACTGAAGCATAGTATCGGTTAAACTGGTAAAAAAACAGAATAGAAAACATACGAGAGTGAAACTTAGATGTTGCAAGTGTTAACTCAAGGAAGTAAGTCCGTTGAGTTAACCGTAATTCCACGAGGTTAGTAATATAATATAAGGTCACTCCGTTGAGTTATCTGTAACTCAACGAAGTTAGTCCGTGGAGTTAGCAATAGTAACCAACTGTGTTCTATTGAGTAATCTGTAACTCAATGAGGTTAGTTCGTGGATTAAGCAGAACAGTTATTCTTTTAACCACAAACGAAACTTCGTCAGTTTAGCGGTTACAAAAATTTGAAATTAGTAGTGGTACACGTACCCACATAAAAATAGGAACCACGATGCACGTTGCAAGACACGTTCTTGCAACAAGATTTATTCACTTTATGGATGCGCAGTATATATATGAAATAGAATGTTATTTACGAGTTACCAGCACTTTTAAAAGAAAGGAGAAAGCGTTGGAGGAATTGGAAGGAGAAGCAGCTGATTCAACTTCATCCGACAACAAATATTTATAGAATGGAAAGCTTCAGACTGGTATGTAATTAATCTTCTGCTATTTATTTATGAGCTCATGGACTCGTTCTCTAAGCACTAAACGATTAGTAAGAACACCTACCTAGGAATTTTCATTACAGAGGAGTACTGAAAAATTTTCTGAACTGAACTTTAACGAAATTCTTTGGGGTGTAGCTAACCTTTCTTTAAAAGAGAACGTAGAGATGACTGCTCTAGTAGAAAAACCATTAGGAGAGATTCTGTATCCTGAACTAATTGATGAACCTTCATGTATTCGATTGCCAAACTTTGAGGGAGATAGGTTTGAACTGAAATCTAATTATATTAGTCAATTGCCACATTTTCATGGATTAGAAAGAGAGGATGCCTATTATTTCCTTAGAGAATTTAACGAAGTTTGTCAAATGATGAGAATGCCAAACATGAGTATAGATGCTATTAAACTTAGATATATCCCTTTTGCTTTAAAAGATACAGCTAAGAGATGATTATATACTCTATCGCCTGATTCAATTTCTACATGGACTGAATTTTGCTCTATTTTTCTGGAAAAATACTATCCAACACATCAAATGATTAAAAAGAAGAAAGAAATATTAATGTGTAGCCAAAAACAGGGTGAATCATTCTGGAAATATTTTGAAAGATTTAAAGATTTACTGACTCAATGTCCACATCATGCAATGAGTAAAGCACAATTAATAGGCATAATTTATGAAGGCATAGATGTTTCAACGAAATCTTTATTAGAATCTACTTGTCAAAATGGATTTTTAAAATTATGTAGTGAAGAAGCATGGGCATATTTAGAAAATTTTGCAAAAAGAACTACATAGTGGGAAAATTCGACTGAAGCTATTGCAGATAAAAGATTATTGCCAAGAGGAATGCATGAAGTAGATTCCAATACTATGCTGGAGGTGAAATTAAATGAATTAACAAAGAAAATAGAAGAGCTATCATTAAATCAAAAGCTAGCAGAAAAGACTACAAACATAAATGACTTAGATATTATTTATGCTAGAAACCAGAGAGATAACTTGGGAAATTCTTATAATCCTAATTGGAGAAATCACCCGAATTTATCTTGGAGAAACAACAATTTCCAGGGAGGAGAAAATATAAATGAGAAGAACATAAGTTATGAAGTATTAATTGAACAAGGAGCTAGAATAGAGAAATTAGAAAAGATAATCCAACAAGTAAACAATCGTCTAGAATTTATATTTGGAAATGCTGCAAATCAAAATCAGAATAGAAATATATCACTTAGACAGAAGGAACCAATGGAAGTTAGACCTACTGGAGGATTGCCAATTCAAGCTATACCTAATCCTGTCAATAGAAAGGTTAATGAAATTGATACCTCTTCTGGGAGGGCAGCTGAATGAAGCAGCATATCTAAAGCAACTATCTGTATGTATATATGTTTTTATTTTAAGTTAATAGTATCATAGAGTTAATTTTTAACTCAACGAACTTAGTCCGTTGAGTTATGCCTTAACTCCACGAGGGTGTGTAGTAGTTATGTTAATTTTTGTCTCTACTAAATTTTTGTTTTTATTTTATAGAATCGACAAATGGAATTAATGCAATTACCGTTGGATGCACAAAGGGAAATACTAAGTAACTTGTCAGCTAAAGATCTGTGCAGGTTGTGTTGTGTATCAAAGGAAATTAAAGATTGTATTGAAGAAAAATATTTTTAGGGACTACAAGCTACAAAAATGACTATGATTAGAAATGGATTCATATGGAGGTCATTTAATCGTAGTTCAAATACCCATGAATATCTGGCTATGGAAGAAACTACTGGAATTCCACCCAATGCATTAGAAGGAATGAGTCATATTATGGGGATAGATGAAGGATTAATCATATACAAGACGAGACCAAGGTATGCAAGTTTATCATTACCTGATATTTTGATAAGAAATCCTATAACAGGAGAAGAATGGAATATAGGAAGACCTAATATATTTGAAGCACCAACTATAAATGGTGGGTCAGCTTTAATATTTTCTGATAAAAATTCTGTAATTCCTGATAAATTATATTATTGGAGACCTACAGGAAATTGGGGTGAAGATTTACGCTTAAGTGTGTATAATTTTCTGAACATATATTGGAATGAAAACATTATAATATATCTAGGATAGAAATCATTAATTAACCAAACACATGTCATACTTGATGGATATATCTATTTAGTCATGGAGATATCATTAGCATATGGATCTGATTTATACATAGTGAGCATAGACAGTTATGATGATTATATAGAAATTTTACTTGTACCGAGTGAAATAGCTAAACCACCATCTGCAGAATTTAATGAAATTCAAATAGGAATGTGGTATAATGAAGAAGATGATCCTACTTTATGTCTGATAAAATGGTGGGATGAACTGATGAAATTTCAAATATGGATTATGGAAGACATGAATGAATGGAAGTGGGAAGAGGAGTATATTGAAATAGATGTAGAAATAGAAACTGCTACATTACCTTGGAACCAAAAAGGATCCCTTTCTGCATTACATATCATTAATGGTAATACACTCGTATTTGGAATTTATAATATATTGCATGTTTACAAATTAAAAAGGAACAAGAACTGCATTAAAACAGAATTAATAGCAAGAAGAACTATGCCTAAAAAGTTTGCTTGGACTGATACATTTATTCCATTTGTTTCTACTTTTCAATCATGTTCTTAAGCTGTGATTTTGTGTGTTTAACGTGTGTATTCTGCATTTATTTTTAAAAAAAAAGAAAACAAAAAAAGGAATTTTGAAGTTTTTCATGTTCATTTTATAAAAAAAAAAACAAACAAAACAAAATATCAATCCAGTTTGTTGGTATCTATTCTGGGAAACCAACTGGCTTGCTTGTGAGCCACCAAAGGCATAGAAGCCTGGGTTCCACACAAGACACTGATTTATTAATATCTGTTAAATGTTATTTTGTTTTATATTCTGTATTTATCTGGGAATGAAAAGTTTTTCAGAATCAAAAATCGGAATATGCAGAAAGAGATACAAATGGAACAAGGTATGTAACCAATTACTTATCCTGAATTTTAAATCAAACAAAACTTTATTCATGCCTGCTACAATTATTGTACTTATTGTCAAATCTTTTACATTGAGGACAATGCAAAATGTAGGTATGAGGGGGAGGTAATTAAAGTAACAGCCATGTAAGTTTGTTAATTAAAGGAATTAAAATGGTATTGCAAAGTTTTGAGGACATTGAAAATTTTTATGAACTTGCTGTAACTATCTGATAATTGAGACAGTAAAATTTTTATAAACTACTTAAATGTTATATTTAGAAGGCTATAGAAGATGCTATAGAATTTATTATTTATGTAAATCTAGATATAGTATCTTATGATTTTTCTGAATTTCATGAGTTTATCAGTTTCACGATTTTAAAATGAAATCAAAATATTTAATGCTTAATCAGAAAATTATCTGAAGTCCTGAAGGAGCTGAGATGTGAATTCTAGATTAAATGAAACGCATATGATAAAAGATACATTTACTTTGACTGATTAAACTTGTAGAATGATTTATGTGTAGATCTTATTAAACTATAGATAAAGTATGAGCTTATTGTTATGGATTCATATTTTTAGTAAATGATAGAAGCAGGATTATATGAGATTGGTGTTTTACTACATGTGTATTAATGAAATACGTGCATATACAGTATGTGATTAATGCTTTGTTTTGTGTGTGCATTTATTTTTAGAAAAAAAAAAAGAAAAAAAGAAAAAAAAAGAAAAGAAAAAAACTTTGAGAGTTTATTGACTTGTTTGATCACGAGCCTTTTGTACTTGAGTAGATAGGTATGTAAGGATTGTTGACCTGAAAAAGGACTCTGAAAATCTGGCAACCTAAGATCCTGATTAGATCTGGGATTGTAGACTGAAAGCTCGTTACATGGGTGCATTAGAAAGCTCTTGTATGATTCAAGCTTGTCAAATTAACTTTTAAAGTACACAAAAAAAAAAAAAACATATACTGTTCTGAAAAGATACAAGTGTTTTGTGAAATACAGATATCTTATGAATCGAGTATATTTTCTGTTATCTAGAATTGCTGAAATATGAATCTGGAATTGACTTTTGAAGTTGTTTAATGGAAATACAATTCTTTATTCTACTTATCTTAATCAGATTGAATTGGATTGTACTTTGATTCGTATGTTGTTGAAATTTCTTCTAGAAAACTTATTGGAAAATTCAGGATTATAGATGATGAAAAGAAGAACAAACGATAATATAATTAACGCCTATATGAAGATGATATACTTTGTATGTAATTTACATATATTCTAAATATCTTTGCAGGTTGATTACTGAAACATACAGAATATATGTTTATGCCGAGCAGAAGAAAAAAAATAAAAGGGGACGAATTAATTCTAACACTTTTTGAAAGACCAATTAATTAGATCTTAGTTTGCTAAGGGACTAGCAAAATTTAGGTATTGGGGAAGTGTTTAGAATGAAAAAGTGCATATTATTAACGGTTAAATGATGGTTAATTGCATAATATTTAGCTTATCATATGAGAATTAAGCCATTATGTTATAATTGCACTGTTATATGCTTTAATTGAAGAATCTACTTAATTTTGGGGAATTAATGTTAATTTAGTACATTTATGAACTGTCGGTAAGTTGTAGGCTGTGAAATTCTTAAGTATCCGAATTTTCTGATATTTCGGATAGTTATGTTTAAATTACCGAACAGTTATGTTTAAAGAGAATATTTTATTTCCAGATGTACATGTGTTGAGATCTGGTAGATTTACTTAAGTTATAACTCGTTAAGTTAGCATAACTGTACGCGTTGAGTTGCTATATTGAAGATTAAGGCAACGTGTTAGGTTAGCGTTATAAACTTAAGTTGTTATTTTTTTGCACGTGTTTTATAGTTAAATCAACGAAGAAAGTCTGTTGAGTTATCTATAACTCCACAGACTATATATTTTCTAAAATGCCACTATAGCGGTTGCAGGAACAAACAGTTGGAAGGAAAAACCATGCTTGCACATATCATGCAGGAATTCAATCGCGCAGGGAGAAAGAAATCATCACCGTTGATCTGAAGGAAGGAAATCCAACCGACCATTGAAGCAAAAGCAGTTACTACGGAAGAAATATAAAAGAAAAGAAGAAAAAAAGAAGAAGTGTGTGTGATCGATGGATGGCCAGTGTATACAGAGGAGGAGCACTAAGCTTTCTGCAGACAATATCGGCGATTCTCCGAAGTATCACACCAACCATCGTATCACCACCATAATCACTAATCATCGGAGGTCTGTGAGGATACTTACCTGATGTCGGGTCGATTCCGAGCCAAACACAGTGCCTGACAACCACTATGAGGAGTGATCACGTCGTGGGAAGGGAAGACATTTTCACCAAGCGCCGACTCATATTTCAGGAGATCGTAAAGCTTTTAGCCTTGGCTTCGGGTTGATGCCTGTATGCTGAAGAGGAGATCATCTTGCAATTCGGGACTCACGATTCTATAGGGAGAGGAGATAGAATTTTTAGTGGTGTAATCGCGTTGCAAGTAGTGTCAAAAGTATTTACTATCAAGTGAGATTACTTTACATTTCACCTTTCGCCCATTACATCAAAAAAAACAAAAATACCAAAAGCAATTTATCTTTGTTTGTATGTTGTATTTGAGTGTTGTATTGTTTGTGTCGTATCGTAATTAATGTTATCTGTATCAGTTTTATGATTATTTTATGTTAGTTTTAATTTTACAGTTTACTAAAATTGGTTCGTACAAAAAACTTAAAGATTTTAATGGTATCTATTTGAATCATTTGAATGTTAGTATTGCTTAATGATAAATCCAATGTTAACTAGCATTAAAAAGCTTAATTGATGTTATTTACAATCTGTGGAATCGCCCAATGGTTGGCCGAATTCCTTTGTAAATAGTAGTATTATAAAGAAGAGACAGGCTCGTGAAGTTAACTTAAGTCCACGAGGATAGTCCGTTGAGTTATCCATAACTCAACGAACTTAGTCCGTTGAGTTAACTGTAATTCAACGGAGTGCTTATTGAATATAAATTTGAATTGTTCACAATCAAACATTTCTTAAATTCGTCAGCAATTTCATGTGGGATCGACCTGTACTTGCACACTGATACAATAGACACTGTGCACTTGCAGTTAAAGTACAAATTGGAATTAATAACTAAATTGTATTAAAGGTTGCTTGTTTACTTCTAAAAGAAAGAATAGGCATAAAGATAAATTAACTAAGTAAAAATAGAAGTAACAAATCCAAGTTCTTCTAGTGTAGTGCTGGGAATAATCAAACAGTCATATTATGCATTTATTTCATCATTTAACCAATAAGAACCAATCCCCATTTTATACAGTTAAAAGTAAGAAATTATTTCAAACATGCATCATTTATGAATTTTATGGATGACTTGATATTTTGATGTATTTATTGTTGTGAAAAGTTTATAATTCAATTGAAGATCATAGAAATTGAAGATTGGAGAAAGAAAATCAAGTGGGATTTAATCCCAATCGTTGAATCAAAGATGGATCTCCAAACTTGGAAACTCTCTCTATAAAAGAGAGTGATGCACGTCTAGGTCTTCTCTCTTGGAGTTTTTGTTTTCCACCTCCAACAACACCAACCGGCACCCTCTCTTGGAGCTCCACGTCTTGAAGCAAGGAAGGAAAACGCCGGTCATTCCACCACATCTCTTCAACTTGGATCTCATCATCTTCATTCCACAAGTCATCTCCAACGTGAAAGCCTTCATCCCACATAATGGAGGAGGGACGTCCACCACTACAAGGGTTCTCTTCTTCATTTGTGAGGTTCCACAAATCGTTTCTCCCCTTTCCCGTCTTCTTTGGCTTCAGATGTATCACTTTTTAACATGTTTCACGTAGGTAGTTATTTATGTTCTTAGTTTTCATTGTAATAGGGTAAAAGTAGAAAACAGATTCGTTGTTGTTTGTTTGTTCCTTTTTGAATCCGTGAATCTTTGTTCTTTTCATCTGAAAATCATAAAAACAGGTGCTGTTATTGATATATATTGTTGTTTTTTGATGTTGAAATCCGGATATTACATTCTGTTATGCATGAAACAACATAGAATTCGTTGAAGGTTGTGCATGTTGTTTGCAGATTTGCAGTTTTGTTGATCTGTTATTATTCCGAGAGTTCATATGCATTCTGGAATGATTCTGTTTAATTAAAAATTCTTAAAAAAATCTTAATCGTGCTATTATAAGCCTTCTGTGATTCTGTAAAATTTCATAGTAAGCCGAGAAGATTTGTTGCCATTTTGAAGCCATAACTCTATCAAGCACAGAATGCGGTCTGAGATTCTTTTGTCATGATTGTAACGTGTTTTTTTCACAACTCAGATCACATAAAAATTCGAATAAATATTTCATTAATATCTACATTCTGTCTATTTTGCAACGCATCAGATTTTGTAATTTTTGGTTGAGTAATTCGGGATTTATAAGGTTTTTAAGATACTGTTGTTAACTCGTAGAAGTTTCCAATTTTATGCATAATTTTCAATCCCCGAATTTTCAGTCATACCATTCGTGCGTTTTTAAGTGTGAAAATTTTTATCTGAAGTCCACATTAACAGATCTAGTTGAGATTAAATTTTCAGTCTAATCTGTTGAATGGTCGATAAATTAAAAATCCGTGGACTTACCTTTTTTTTAGTCTAATCTATTTTTGGAAAGTATTTGCTTACCATATTCTTGTAATTGGAATCCTAGATTATCCCCATTTCTTTGTGATTCGACCCGTACTTGCTGACGTACTTCATTGGATTCCGTGCACTTGTGGTTTATAAATTTAAAACTTCTAAAATATCTAAACAAGTTTTTGGCGCCGTTGCCGGGGATTTGGCACGATATAATCTAGGTTTTAATTTTTTAGATTAGACTTGAGCCTTTAAGTGTTTTGGTTGTGCATCTTCAAAGGAGATAATTATGGAAAATAATTTCTATCCCTTTGGAGATGAATGTTCTCTTTATTGTGACTTATGTCATGTAGAGGGGCATACCACAACCAATTGCATTTTTTATTATTATCCACCTCAACCATCAGAAAATGTTAAACAATGTAATAAATGTTTAATGTTAGGACATAATGAAGAAGAATGTTTGCAAAACCATGAAGATGAAATAGTAAAAGCCATTAATTCAATTAATTACTATCATGAAGAAAATGAATGTCAAAATTATTATACTCAACCAACTATTTATGAACAACCAATTGAGGAAAAGGAATTTAGAATTATGAGTGAGGTGCAAGCCTTAGGTAAACAAATTGAAGATCTAGCTAGGATGGTAGAAGAAGGAGGTTATGAGATAAATCCATCTATAGGATTAGAGGAGTCTTCAACCCAACCTAGTGAAGAGGTAGAGCACCAATTTCAAATTAATATAGAAAGAGAACGAGAGGATAATTGAGAAAATTTTGTAACAATTGAAGAAAATAATGAAAATAGTGGGAAAAATTTAAGTGAAGAAAGTGACTTAGTAGATGCTTATGTAACACTTAGATCAGGTAATGTCACTCATAAGACCCCACCCATAAGAGAAGAAAATGAAATAATTAGACAAGAAGAAGAAAATAAGGAAAATGAAAATATTGAAAATCAACATAGTAACTTATATGGAGAGGGAGTAGACTTAGAACCTAAAGAAAATCATTTAGAACCTACTCAACCTATAGCTTTAGCACCTTATCCTGATAGGTTAAAATCAAATGAAAATATAAAAAATGAAGACATTGAAAGAATTTTTAAACAGGTGCAAGTTAATATACCTCTCCTTGATTTATTAAAACAAATGCCTAACTGTGCTAAATTTCTTAAGGGGTGGTGCACTAAGAAGAGAACCAGGAAAGTCATTAAGAGAGCCTTTCTAGCTCAAAAAGCTAGTTCTCCTTTTACCAACCACCTTCCTTTTAAGTTAGAAGATCCAGGTGCTCCTTTGATTTCTTGTATTATTGGGGATAAAACATTAGATAAAGCTCTCATAGATTTGGGAGCTAGAATTAATGTCATGCCTAGTAGTGTTTTTGAATCCCTAGGATTAGAGGGCCTGGTGAAAACCAAAACCATTGTACAGTTAGCTGATAGGTCTTTAAGATACCCTCGAGGGAAGATCGAGGTTGTCTTAGTTAGGATTAGAGATTGTATTTACCCTGTAGATTTTTTAGTTTTAGAAACTTGTAATTCTCTACATAAGTCTGATTTTATTCCTCTTATTTTGGGTAGACCATTTTTGGCCACTATTGAGGCAGTGATTAATTGTAAGTCAGGTGTCATGAGGTTGACTTATGGAGATAAGAGAATTGAGTTAAATGTTTTCCATCCTAAAGGAGGAACAAGTGAGGAGCATAAAGATGATGAAGTGAGTACACATGTGCTCCAATTTTTTGAAGATGAAGAGGATGGAATGGATGAACTTGTGCAGGTAAAGATGATGAATGTTTTAAATGAATCAAACTCAGGAATGAGATGTGAAGATGATGAAGTTGAGATCATTGGAGGAGAGGATGAGGAGAGCCAAGTTTGGGAACTCCCCACCAATACTCCACATGAACTCCCAACTTTAGAAGCTCCTTCATTAGAGTTGAAACATTTACCTGATAAGTTGAAATATGGATTTTTAGGAGAACATGAAACTTTTCCAGTGATTATTGCAAATGACTTGTCTAGAGAACAAGAGCTGAGTTTGTTAGATTTGCTGAGGGAATTTAAAGAAGCCATTGGTTGGACTATGGCAGATATCAAAGGTATAAGTCCGACTATCTATCAACATAGAATTTATTTGGAAGATAATTTTGTGCCCTCTCGTGAGTTTCAAAGGAGATTAAACCCTAACATACGAGAGGTAGTTAAAAAAGAAATAATTAAACTTTTGGATAATGATATCATCTACCCAATCTCTGATAGTACTTGGGTCAGTCCTATTCAAGTTGTCCCTAAGAAATCTGGAGTGACGGTAGAAGCAAATGATAAGAACGAGCTCATCCCTATGAGGAAGCAAACTGGTTGGTATGTGTGTATTGATTATAGGAAGCTCAATGCCGCCACCAGGAAGGATCATTTCCCATTACCCTTTATTGATCAAATGTTAGAAAGATTAGCAGGGTAAGAATATTATTGTTTTCTTGATGGATACTCGGGTTATAATCAAATTGCTGTGGCACCTGAAGACCAAGAGAAGACAACCTTCACATGCCCTTTTGGAATGTTTGCATATAGGCGAATGCCTTTTGGACTTTGTAATGCACCAGCAACTTTCCAAAGGTGCATGATGGGCAATTTTAATGAAATGACTGAGAGTTGTCTTGAGATTTTCATGGATGATTTTTCTGTTTTTGGATCTTCATATGATGAATGTTTGAAGAATTTAAGATCAGTGCTAGAAAGATGCAAATTGAAGAAGCTGGTCTTAAATTGGGAAAAGTGTCATTTCATGGTCCAAAGTGGAATTGTGTTGGGACACGTGATCTCTAAGAAAGGATTGGAAGTGGATAAGGCAAAAGTGGAATTAATTGCCAATTTACCTGAGCCTAAAACAGTTAAAGATATAAGATCTTTTCTAGGCCATGCTAGATTTTACAGGAGGTTCATTAAGGATTTTAGCAAGATAGCTAGACCATTAACGAACTTATTAAAAGATGTCCCATTTTTGTTCAACCAAGAGTGCAAGGAAGCATTTTATAAGATTAAGAATCAACTTGTATCATCCCCTATTGTCCAATCTCCTAATTGGGCATATCCTTTTGAGGTTATGTGTGATGCTTTTGATTTTGCAGTAGGGGCTATTTTGGGACAAAAGATTGATAAGCTTCCATATGTAATTTGTTATGCCAGCAAAATCCTCAATGATGCTCAGCTCAATTATGCAATCACTGAGAAAGAACTTTTGGCTGTTGTATTTGCTTTGGAGAAATTTAGGTCATATCTGATCGGAGCCAAAGTAATTGTGTATACAGATCATGCAGCATTAAAGTATTTGTTGGCAAAGAAGGATGCCAAATCACGTTTGATGAGATGGATTTTATTGCTGTAGGAATTTGATATTGAAATCAAAGACAAGAAAGGATGTGAAAATGTTGTAGCTGATCATTTATCCAAACTGCAGTTAGCATCCTCAAATTCAGAAGTTGGAGAGTCATTTCCTAACGAGCAAGTTTTAATGGTTAATGTCGTCCCATGGTTTGCAGATATTGTTAATTATTTAGTCATGGGATCGATGCCACATGATTGGACAAGGCAGGATAGGAAGATCTTCTTGTCTCGAGTCAAGTATTTTTATTGGGATGATCCTTATTTGTTTAAGCAATGCCCAGACTTGATCTTGAGACGTTGCATCCCTAACAATGAGGTTAGGAGTGTTCTTTCCTTTTGCCATGACCAAGCATGTGGGGGACATTTCGGCTCTGGGAAGACTGCTGCCATGGTGCTACAGTGTGGATTTTACTGGCCAACTTTATTCAATGATGCACATCAATATTGTTTAAGTTGTGCCAGACGTCAACAACTGGGAAAAATTTCAAAGAGGAACATGATGCCTCTCAACCCCATTATTGAAGTTGAAGTATTTGATGTTTGGGGGATTGACTTCATGGGCCCATTTCCCATTTTAGCAAGATATCTTTATGTGTTGTTGGCAGTTGATTATGTTTCCAAGTGGATTGAAGCTATCCCTGCTAGAACTAATGATAACAAGGTAGTTGTGAAATTTGTAAGAAATAATATTATATCAAGGTTTGGTATGCCAAGAGCTATTATAAGTGATAAGGGCACACATTTCTGCAACAGAAGTTTTGAGGCTTTAATGAGAAAATATGGAATTGTGCATAAAATTGCTACCCCTTATCACCCCCAAACATGTGGTCAAGTTGAGAGTGCTAATAAACAAATTAAGACAATTTTGGAAAAGATGGCTAACCACACAAGAAGGGATTGGGCAGATAAGTTAGTGGATGCATTATGGGCATACCTAATTGCTTACAAGACTACCATTGGAATGACCCCCTATAGAATGGTATATGGGAAAGCTTGTCACTTGCCGGTAGAATTGGAGCATAAAGCTTTTTGGGCTATAAAGAAACTCAATTTGGATTTAGAAGTAGTCGACCCACTTAGGAAGTTTCAATTGGCAGAAATAGAGGAGATGAGGGATGAAGCTTATGTAAGAACTATCTCAGGGAAAGAGAAAATGAAAGCTATTCATGATAAAAAGATAAGTAAGAAATCATATGTCCCTGGACAAGATGTTTGGTTGTATATGTCTAGGCTTCATACTCATCCTGGTAAGTTAAGATCTCGTTAGGCTGGGCCTTTTGTGGTGCATAAGGTATATCCTTATGGTTCTGTAGATATCAAGAATCCTAAAGACCACACCATTTTCAAAGTTAATGGACAAAGGCTCAAGCCTATTTTGAAGACACCTGCTGGTATTGATTTTAGAGCTAGAGAGGAGAATTTGTAGGAACCTCAGTATGAATAAATTAAATAGTAGATTTTGTTTTTCTTTTCCTTTTATCTTTGTTTGTGTGTTTTCTTTTAGTTTGTTACACTATCTTAGTTTAGTTTATTAGTTAGAAGTTTTATTTTATTCTACTCTTTTGTTGTCTATTTTTCTTATCTATGGTATTGTGGAGTGTGATCTTATTTTATGGAGATTATCTGATGTGCATTATTGTTATAATTGTTGTTTCATTGCTGAAGTTCATGTTTATTATTTCATGTGCTGAAATACTTATTATTATTTTATCATAACTGTTGCTTATCCACATATAGCTCTTGTAGAAGTTTTACACAAGTTTAACACATGGAGAATACAAAAGCTAAGAAGAACTGTCAATCAAAAGGGAAAACAAAGCAACAAGCACAACCAGCAAAAGTAACATGGGTAGAAAAAGGAAAAGCTCCTATCACTACAACACAACCATCTACAAGTGCAAGAAATTCCAATGCTGTAATAGAGAAGTCTATGCTCACCTTTGAGAAGCGCTATGAAGATGATTACATCTGTTACTTTGATAAGACAAACAAAGATGAAGAGCCAAAGATGACGAATGTGAAGCCACGAAAGAAGATGGATGCGGAAATTCAACGCTTTATTGATCAAATTGACCAAGGTTTTTCTTTCTTTGATTAGCATATAATTTAATGATGCATGAATAAGACAACATGTAGTAGGCTGAAACAGTTATTTCATTACATATTATGTTGTATTATCTTCAACTTATAACCATTAGTACATGCCTTATATGTAATTTTCAAGATATTTTTCTAACAAGAATTCCATGCAGGCATCACAGGTATGGAATAAGGTTTGACTTTAAGTGACTTTAATTTGGTATGATATCTATATCCCCTCTTTTATATTACATTGAGGACAATGTCAGATTTAAGCATGGGGGGAAGGTGAATTTCATTTCATTACAATTACTTTGATAGGCTCATATTTTAAAATTTTAGACGCATGATTTTATTGTATTTTTACTTGAAACACACACTTGATGAGATTGCCTATTCAGTTGTCACTATTAGATTTTATAGGACAACCCCATTTCTTTTTGAGTGGTGAGGCTCCAGGACCAAAAGCACAGGACCTAATAGTGATGTTCTCCAAAGAATATGAGTTTAAGCTATTTGTGTTTCGAGTTGAGTCTTCTTGGTCACTTGAACTTATGCCTTGTTATTTTTATACACCTTTTCTGAGTGATCCCTAAGCCGAGTGCCACCACAATCAGGTTATTCATTACATGACCTTTGGTGAGATATTTAGGATCCTCCCAAACTTCTACGAGATTTTGAAAGATATGTTTAGGAAAACACATAAGTTATCACATCTAGCGTGCTAAGGAGTTTCTTGGGGTAGGTTAGGCTTAATGGTGAAATAAGGTGTTTGATACCATTGGAAAATTATATTGTTGAACAAAAAAAAAAAAAAAAGGCCAAAGTGGCCCAAGAAAAAAAAAAGAAAAGAAAAGAATTTGAAATAATAAAAAAAAAAGTTGAAAAAAAAAAGAAGAAGAAGAAAAAAAAAGCTTTCAATGTAGAAAGAGAGCTTGGAGACATATGGGATATGAGGAAGTAGTGGGCTTTCTCAAGTGTCTAGCTTCTTTTATTTTCTTGAGAGTGGGTTGATTAGAGCACGCTATGATGTGATACTTTGGTTGTTCATTCTAAGCATTTTCTGACTTATCTCATTTGAAGGGAGGGAGTTAATCACTACCACATATTTCTTTCATTTGATTCATTATCATATTGTTATACAATGAGATTTTTCTTGAGTAGTGAGGGTGTGAATCCTTTTTGTTCAAGGCAAAATAGTTCTTATGGACAGGTGACTTCTCATTCCAATAGTGTAAACTTGTTGAAATTGGAGGACATTGTGAGAGATTGTGATATTAGTTTGAGCCACCACCATGCCCAACGAGTTCAATAGTGACAAGTGAATTGAATAATTTTTCGTGTGATTTCAAGTTCTTGATTTTTAGTTGTTTTTATTACTCGAGACGAGTAAAAGTTTAAGCATGGGGGAGTTTGTTTGGATTAAAATGTTGCATATTTTTATAGGATCTTATTGGTTAAATATATTTACATGAGATTTATTAAAGTCATATTATGCATTTATTTCATTATTTAACCAATAAGAACTAATCCCCATTTTATACAGTTAAAAGTAGGAAATTATTTCAAACATGCATCATTTATGAATTTTTATGGATGACTTGATATTTTGTTGTATTTATTGTTGTGAAAAGTTTATAATTCAATTGAAGATCATAGAAATTGAAGATTGGAGAAAGAAAATCAAGTGGGATTTAATCCCAATCATTGAATCAAAGATGGATCTCCAAACTTGGAAACTCTCTCTATAAAAGAGAGTGATGCACGTCTAGGTCTTCTCTCTTGGAGTTTTTGTTTTCCACCTCCAACACCACCAGCCGGCACCCTCTCTTGGAGCTCCACGTCTTGAAGCAAGGAAGGAGAACGCCAGTCATTCCACCACATCTCTTCAACTCGGATCTCATCATCTTCATTCCACAAGTCATCTCTAACGTGAAAGCCTTCATCCCACATATTGGAGGAGGGACGTCCACCACTACAAGGGTTCTCTTCTTCATTTGTGAGGTTCCACAAATCATTTCTCCCCTTTCCCCTCTTCTTTGGCTTCAGATGTATCACTTTTTAACATGTTTCACGTAGGTAGTTATTTATGTTCTTAGTTTTCATTGTAATAGGGTAAAAGTAGAAAACAGATTCGTTGTTGTTTGTTTGTTCCTTTTTGAATCCGTGAATCTTTGTTCTTTTCATCTGAAAATCATAAAAACAGGTGCTGTTATTGATATATATTGTTGTTTGTTGATGTTGAAATCCGGATATTACATTCTGTTATGCATGAAACAACATAGAATTCGTTGAAGGTTGTGCATGTTGTTTGCAGATTTGCAGTTTTGTTGATCTGTTATTATTCCGAGAGTTCATATGCGTTCTGGAATGATTCTGTTTAATTGAAAATTCTGAAAAAAATCGTAATTGTGCTATTATAAGCCTTCTGTGATTCTGTAAAATTTCATAGCAAGCCAAGAAGATTTGTTGCCATTTTGAAGCCATAAATCTATCAAGCACAGAATTCGGTCTGAGACTCTTTTTTCGTGATTGCAACGTGTTTGTTTCACAACTCAGATCGCATAAAATTCTAATAAATATTTCATTAATATCTACATTCTGTATATTTTGCAACGCATCTGATTTTGTAATTTTTGGTTGAGTAATTCTGTATTTATAAGGTTTTTAAGATACTGTTGTTAACGCGCAGAAGTTTCCAATTTTATGCATCATTTTCAATCCCCGAATTTTCAGTCATACCATTCGTGCGTTTTTAAGTGTGAAAATTTTTATCTGAAGTCCACATTAATATATCTGTTTAATATTAAAGTTTCAGTCTAATATATTGATTGGTCGATAAATTAAAAATCTGTGGACTTACCTTTCTTGTAGTCTAATCTATTTTTGGAAAGTATTTGCTTACCATATTCTTGTAATTGGAATCCTAGATTATCCCCATTTCTCTGTGGTTCAACCTGTACTTGCCGATGTACTTCATTGGACGCCGTGCACTTGTGGTTTATAAATTTAAAACTTCTAAAATATCTAAACAAGTGTCCTAGCCTCCTATGCTATAAAATAACTTCATCCGATTTTGCAATTAAGTAAGCATTGTCTTTAATAATATTAGAAGGCAAATTCAAAATACAAACGGATCATTTCTTATATGTAGTGAATAAAATTTGGTTTGTAGACATGTCCATAATTTTACAGGAATCTTTTTCAAAAATTACTTTATAAAACTTCATTAAAATAGGAACACTCAATAAATTAAAACCTAAGTTTTCCACTAATAAGACATCATTTATAAAACATTTTTTAGTTACCTAAACCTTGCTAGACCCAAGGATATTTGTTTTGCTTTTATTTCCAAAGGTAACTTGTCCATTCTTGGTCTTTGTTAATTCTGTAAGTAATCGTATTTCTCCAGTCATGTGGTTGGATGCATACTGTCCATTATCCATTTTGATTTGTATACCTACAAAACAGTTAAGAAGAAATTTTATCTCTTGGAACCCATTTCTAAGTGGGTCCAAGAATTTTAGAGAGAGTCATATCAAAATAATCAATATTTTTAAACTTCGACTTATCTATTTCTGATAATTATTCTTGCGTTTATTTCTGTTAGTGTTATAATTATCACAACATTTATCTCTATGTAAACCAAAGTTGAAAATTTCATTTCTAACATTATTTGATTGCTAATTCCAATATCCGATATTTTTTAAATATAAAGAAAACTGATCAAAAATATTAAAATTTTCAAATGACTTAGCTTGATTTTTCTGAAATTTCTTTTGAAATTCTTGCATCGTGAGCTATCATTTTTATGCTGCATTTTATCAATTTACACATATTTATCCCCTTTTTAATCACACACGAAATAATCTCTCTTACTATTCTTAGTACTAGAAATAAAGGCATTATTTTTAGTAGTACCATCATGCAATATATAATTTTCAGAAGATGTATCGTGTAAACCAATACCATGTTTTCTACATTTGATATTTTACTACTAAGTTCGTTTGTTATAGTTTGACTATTATTCCATTTACTTAATATAGCCTTTTGATATAACTATTCGATTTTTCATTATCGAACGCACATGGAAAACACGTGACAACTTAAAACATTAAAAACACACATGCAGATAACTTAACTATACGAGTTTTTAACATAAAGTATTCAACAAAAACGAAACGTTAACTATCCGAAAGTTTAACTATTACAAATCTAGCTCTTCGAAAATCTTTAATTTATCCAACATAAAAATGAAACTTTCTGATAATCTGTTAACTATTATACTTAGAGAATATTATGTAGACTTATTTAAATACGATAATAAAGCATATATCATCAAAATTAAATACCTAACAGAAGGTACTTCTCAAGTTAAAGAGATAAAAATAAACATGTTAATTCATAAGTATGAACTCTTTAAGATGCATGAAAATGAAAGTATTTCTGAGATATTTTCCAGATTTCTTGATATCATAAACTCTTTAAAATGCTTAGGAAAGAATTTTGAATAGAAGGATTTGGTGAAGAAAATTCTTAGATCCCTAAGTTCTGAATGGTCTCAAAAAGTGACATCAATTGAGGAATCACGAGATTTAAATGTTTATACTATAAATGAACTTATAGGAAATTTAACTGCTTATGAAGTTCAATTAAATGAATCACTGAGTCACAACAAACTAAAAAGGAAGAAGGAAATAGCCTTCGAAATTAATTCAAATTCTAAAATATCTACTGATTCTGACGAAGATTTGATTTTGCTGACTAGGAAATTCAAGAAAGCATGGAAAGCTAGGAAACAGCAAAGGAACATAAATGATAAACCCTCAATATCAAAATCACTGAATGACAAGAATTCTTCATCTAGAAAGTATGTATTTTACAACTGTAAGAAACCTAGACATCTTTCTCCAAATTGTCCTATAAGGAAAAACAAAAAGCATAGTAGGACAAATTAGTAGAAGACGGCTCAGAAAACTCAAAAAAAGTTTTACAAGAAAAAGGCTTTGAAGGTCACTTGGGATGACACATCAAAAGAGTCTGAATTTGAGGAATCATCATCAACATCTTCACATTTGGAAGAAGAACAAGAGTTAAAAGACGTTGCTCATGTGTGCTTCATGGAAGATGAGTCTGAGGTAATATCTGATCCTAAAAGTCATTTAGATTTTAACTTTGATGAATTATTATGTGCTTATCATGCATTATTACAGAAACTTAAAGCTTGTAAACTAGAAAATAAAAATATTAGAAACTCTTTGTCCATTTTGGAAGAAGAAAACTGTTTCCTGTCTACTACTTTAGAGAAGTTTAAATGTGATAATGAAAATCATGCTAGAGATTTGCATAAATTTAGATTTAATGAATGTGTCTTGCATGAACAAATACAGAATACAAATGCTAAAAAATTAAAAATAGAATCTAAAAATGAAATGTTGAGAAAGAATATAAATGATCTTAAGTTAAAAATTGACAGATTAAAAATGAGAGAGCTAGATTTAAATTCTACCATTGAGAAATGGAATTTAAGTCAAACTAAGTTAGACAAACAAACTAGTACCCCTGGGGTGTCATATAAATTTGGCTTAGGATTTGATGATCCTGAATATCCTGAATTTCAAGCCAATAAAGGATTTATTAGTTGCAGTTCAAGTAAATCTAAGATTAAAATTCCTTTTATTATGAAACAAGATAATAAATATATAGAAGTAGGTAATTCAAGGCATGAATTATGTAGTAATAATATAAACCAATGCGATTTATCTAAATGTACTTCTAACATGACTATTAATGTTTCTAAAAATCTTGTTTCTTGTTTTGGAAATTCAGTCACTAATGTTTCAAAAATGTCAAACAATCGTAGTAAACTGAAAATTCAAAAATCTGAGCATGAAATTCAAAACTCTGGTGTTAGACCAATTACTCATTCTACATGTTATTTATCTAAAAATTCTTGTGCAGAAAAAGATTTTGTATGTACTGAAAATTCAAATACAAGTACAAAATCTTGGTTTAAACTTACTGAAATGTATGAGCATGACCAAAATAAATTAACATCTGATAAAAATCAATTTGGTCTTGGTTATACTACATTTGAAAACAAAAAGAATGACTATAAGAGCAATAATATAATATGTGAGTATGAAGCTAATGATAAATCAATAGTACTTACAACTAATAAGAATGTAAATGATAATGTTAAACTGTTTTTAAACAAAAAGAAGAAATATGCGTTTAATGAACTTGGTCCTCAACAACATTGAGTACCAAGGAACAATTCTTCTTAATTTGTTTTACAGAAGGAAACAACATCAAAATGGATCTTGGATAGTGGAGCATCAAGTCACATGACCAGACAGAAGAGTATTAAAAATTTTTACAAATACCCAAAAAGGAAATGTTACATTTAGAAACAAAAGTAAGGATAAAATCATAGGTATAGGCAATGTTCAAATAACTCCTACTTGTGTTATTTCGAATGTACTATATGTAGAAAACCTAGGATTTAATTTGCTAAGTGTTATAAAACTAACTGATAATAGATATTATGTATTATTAGAAGATGATGTATGCAAAATTATTGATAAAAGTACAGATGAACTTAAGTTTATTGTTAGAAGAAAAGGTTCTATATGTATTTTATCTTTACCTTCTAGTGTAGTTGATTTAAATTCATGTTTGCTAGCTGAAACTAGTGATGCATATCTATGGCATAGAAGGATCAAACATATAAATATGAAACTATTGCATAAATTATCTAAAAAACATTCAGTGAGTGGTTTACCAAAGATTAAATACTCAAAGGACTTTATGTGTGATGCATGTGAGTTAGGTAAACTTCATAAAAACTCTTTTAAATCCAAAACTGATATTTCAAGCAAGAGAGTCTTAGAACTTATACGTATGGATCTATTTGGACCAACAAGAATCATGAGTCTTGGTGGTAAATGGTATGTATTTATTTTAGTAGATGACTTCTCTAGATACACTTGGGTATACTTTCTAACATCTAAGATAGAAGTTTTTGAAAAGTTTAAAATGTTTTGCAATCTTGTTCAAAATGAACAATGTGTCTCTGTTCAAAAGCTTAGGAGTAATCATGGTACTAAATTTGATAATGATCAAATGGATAATTACTGTATAGATCATGGCATTGATCACAGATTTTCTTTTCCAAGAGCACCGTCTCAAAATAGTGTTGTCGAAAGAAAGAATAGATTACTTCAGGAAATGACTAGAACTATGTTAAATGAACATAATTTACCTCAAAATCTTTGAGCTAAAGTAGTAAATACAGCTTGTTTTATTAACAGAAGTCACTTAAGATCTCTTGTTAATAAAACTCCTTTTGAAATTATGTTTGATAGGGTTCCAAAAATTTCCTATACGAAACCATTTGGCTGCAAGTGTTTTGTCCTTAACACTAAGGATAAAAGGGATAAATTTCAAGCCAAAGCGGATGAAGGAATTTTTGTAGGTTACTCTACTAAAAGTAAAGTCTATAAAGTATATAACAAGACTTCTAGAACTATTGAAGAAACCCTCCATGTAAGCTTCAATGAAAATTCTTTTAGAGAATCTCAATCTAAAGATGATAATGTTGATATGATCAATTTCTCAAAAGAATTAGAGATCAATAGAGAGATTGAAGATTTATCTGAGAAAATCAAAAATATGAACTTAAATGATCAAACTAATGATGAAAGTGATGTACCTCTCGATGTTGACGAGAATATTGAGGAAAATCAAAGAAATTGGTGTTATTCTTCATCACATCCCATTACTCAAGTCATTGGTAATATTAATGAGAGAGTTAAAACTAGAGCTTCAATTAACTTAAATAGTATGTGTATGTTTGTTTCTATGGTGGAACTAAGGAATATAGAAGAAGCATTATTTGATAAAAATTGGATAGTGGCAATGCAAGATGAACTAAATCAATTCATCAGAAATGATGTTTAGGAATTAGTCTCTCCACTAGAAAATCAGTCCATAATAGGTATAAAGTGGATCTTTAGAAACAAAACTAATGAGATTGGTCAAGTTATAAGGAACAAAGCTAGATTAGTTGCACAAGGGTATACACAGGAAGAAAGACTAGATTATGATGAAACATTTGCTCCTGTGGCTAGGTTAGAAAGTATTAGAATATTATTGGCCTATGCTTGTTATATGGATTTTAAATTATATCAAATGGATGTAAAGAGTGCATTTCTAAATGGTTTAATTAATGAAGAAGTCTACGTAAAACAAGCACCTGAATTTGAAGATATTAAAAATCCTGACTTTGTGTATAAATTGAAGAAAGCCTTATATGGTTTGAAGCAAGCACCTAGATCATGATATGAAAGGTTATCTACTTTTTTAATAGAACAAGGTTATATCATGGGAAAAGTAGATCATACTCAATTTTGATTAAATGTTTTCTTTGGATCAATGATAATACATATGATCATGCATAAATTTGACTTGATTGATTAAACTTGTAGAATAATTTATATGTAAATCTTCTTAAACTTCTAATCAAAAGTATGAACTTATTAAAACTGATCCATATTTTCAATAAAATCATAGAAGTAAAACTTGTATGAGATTTGCATTTTACTGCATCTGTATTAATGGAATACATATATACTGTGCTTAAAATGAAAAGTGCTTACAAAGTGAAAATCTTTGAGAGTTTATTGATTAGTTTGATCATGAGCCTTTTGTACTTGAGCAGATAGGTACGTAAGGATTGTTGTCTTGAAAAAAGATTCTTTAAATCTGGCAACCTACGGTCCTAAACAGATCTGGGATTGTTGATTGAAAGCTCATTACACGGGTACATTAGAAAGCTCTTGTATGATTTAAACTAACTTTAAAGAAAATTATCAATATTTACTGTTTTGAAATGAAAAAGTTGTTTCATTAATTACAAATATCTTTGAATCAAATATAGTTTCTACCAATATGACTGTTGATTTATTGAATCAACATTAGTACTTTTGACTATGTTTATTTGAGATACATTCCTTTATTCTTCTTGTGTTAATCATATTAAGTTTAAAGTTATGTTTTGATTCATATACAAATGAAGTTGATTCTTGAAATCATTTATGATGAATTAAGGATGACAGAAATTGTTTGAAAAGAGAATTTAAAGTGTAGTTATAATTAACATCTATCTTATACAAATATATTTTGTATGTAATTGAATATATTTGAAGTATATTTGTAGGGGGAGGAATAACAATGTCCAAAATAGATTAATATAATTCAGAATACAAATCTTGGTTAATCTGAGTTTAGTCCTCTTAACATCTTGATGAAATAATTTAAAAGACGAATAAACTATTTTAGATTCATAAAAAGAATATTAGAATAGTTTACAATACTCTCAAGATGATGTTTTAAATATGTTAATTACAGCATGTGTGTTGTCTTTGAAAGATTTCAGTTGAAAACATCCAAAACTTGGTTTTGGTAAGTGTACTAACTGAACGATATATTATGTAAGGTAACGTGTAAAACTACCTCTAGACAGCATTTTACTCGTTAGGTTAGTTAACTCAATGAGTTATACTTGAAAATTTTGGGTACCTTGATTGAATAAACTTTATTCAATATTCTTTTAAAATCCAAACTCGACTACTATACGCATTGTGTTATTCGCCTAAAACCCTATTTAAACGCTTATTACATAAGCACTTAGGTTACTCGTAAACCTTTATCTGAAAATCTTTCCTGCTTGTTCCTATTACAACTGTAAACGCTTTTTTGTGTTGTTAAATTAACGACAAAAGCGCAAATTTTACATTTATAACTGCAAGCGCACGGTGCCCATTGTAATAAGCATGTGCAAGTACGGGTTGAATCCACAAGGAGTTTGTCTTAAATAATTTTATTAAAATGATTATCCGATTAAATATTCACATTAAAATAACTCATAATTAAACTCTAATTACTTAATATTAATATACAAAATTCGTAGCACAATTAAAGTTTATAAGATTACCCCAAAATTCAATTAGTTATGATAAGATATTTAAGAAATCAATGAGTATTAATCCGGAAATCACAGAATTTATGTTCGACTTTTAACTCTAATAACTTCCAACTTGAACGTTTAAAAATTCAGAATAAATAACGGTTGGAAAGATCCTCGGAATATCTTTCAAATGGCAGTGATTTCGTGGATTAACACAAATTAAAACGTTGGCAATATCTTATTTAAGAAAGGGGCGCAGACGGTTATGGAAACTTTCCAAAAACGCACCTTCGGTTCAAAAATCAAATCTCTGTCAAATCTTCATGAAATGCTACAAAATAAGCGCGCCTTGAAAGTAGATCTGTTACACTAACAAGGAAAATTTACATAATTGAATTCAACAAAATACACGATGCAAGCACAGCACAGGCGTTGAGCTCAAAACTAGCACTCAATAGAGACTCAAAACCGCTGATACCTTCACAAAATAAAATTGAAAAGCTTCGAAAAACATTCTAAAAAATTCTAAAACTTTGTAAACTTGTTCTACACTCATTATAATTACAAAACGAAACAAAAAATGGAATTTAGAGATGATGAGCAAGTGCATACAATTCGAAGAAAAGCTACTAACATTCTAGCCATCTAAGAAACGGAAAATTGCCTTCACAATTTACACCATCACCATCATTCACACGAAACATATGATATGAACTCAATTCTTATATCAATTAAAATCAAAACAATATATAATCTTTAATTTGGAACATTTGAAACAAATATTTATGCATAGAATTTCGTTCTTCCACATACTCAAACTATACTCATACATATAAAATTGTAAAACATGAAAACTAGTATGAGGATCTCTCCTTTCCATCATACCTTTTAATCCTCCACGTTTCTTGAAGCAATGACTCCCCAAAGTCCTTGAAATCGATGCTCCACAGGGCTGTCACCACCTGTAGCACATCCAAGTGAAGCTTCTAAGGTTGCCTTTAAGAAGAGTGGTGCACGTCCTCAAGATCTTGCCTCCAAGACCCACAACTTTGGCTTCCACATCTAAGAATGGTGCTTCCGATGACTCAACCCTGAAGATCCTAACCTTTTGCTCCACTCCAAATCAGTCACACGAGCCTCCCAATCCACCAAGATGAATGCCCATGGAGATCCTAACATATGGCCATCTGAATTAAAGAAAATGTGTCTTCTAGGAGGAGTGGAAGACGCCAAAGCTCACCATTCTTGAAAGGAGCTTGTTCAAGATCAAGGGGAAGATGGGACTTTCCGGATGAAGATGCTGGAATGGTTGGAACCGCCGACTGCAATGTGTTGGAAGAGGAGGAGATAGCCTACAATTGAGTGGTCAAACATTTTAAATACTCTAGGCTTTTGTTGCTTGGGCTCCAATAAGTTTCATCCAATGGCCCATGTTTTTTTTCCTCTTTAATTTCATGATTTATTGACCTATAAAACTCAAAACCAAGTTGGATGCACATATACATTAAATATAAATCATATGATGCAAATATAGTATACATGCATGCATGAGTTGCCATATATGGAAAGTTGCCAAATTAGGAAAGTTTTAGTCCACAACTTCTTCACATGTGCATACATGAATTACTTAAAATTCTTTAGTTTAACATCATATTTAAGTGATTTGGCAATCATACAATGTATATAAAGTCATATATTGAAGAATTATAAAAATCATGTCTAAAACAAGGGCTATTGACTAGGTGTTTAATTGATAAAAGATAAATTTGTACATTATCAACTATTTAATCCCTAATTCATGCATATGTCTAAAAGTATGATTTTCATGTAATCCTTTATAAGAAAATATATAATGATGACTTATAATCCTTAATATGCATGAATTAACATATATAAAATGCACAAATTGACATTTTACACACCCCCATACCTAGTCTTTGCTAGTCCCTTAGTAAAGGACTAAAGCTAAACAATGATAACACAAATCCCATATAAAAGCACATTCATTAAAAACCAAAAACAAACAAACTAAGAAATAAATAACAAAAATAAAACTAACCTAGGCCACTTTCATAGGGATCACGACTACACTTAGCATGTGTAGCAAGCTTTTAAACCCCTAGGTCACCTTAGTGGTGGAGTTGTGTCTCTAGAGGGTTTTCAGCGGATATACCCACAAAATCCAAAACAAAACATAAAACAACACAATTGAAAGACAAAAACAATGAAAATATGCTCTTGGTTTCCTAAACATGGATAAAGTTGCTCTTAAGTAATCTTGACCTATTAGCTTTAACTTTATTCAATCACCTCTCACCTTTCTAGATTGGATTCAAATAATCATTCAATTTCCATCCTAAGAAAGTAAAGTACCATATAAATAAGTGTATGTGAAAATGGCCAAGACTAAGAAATAACCAACTTAACTCCCTCCAAGTTACCTAAGTAATCCCAAAGGTCTATCCTTGAGTCCATTGTCCTTTTATTTTGACTCTCTTTTTTTTATTTTTTTTTTATTTTATATTTTTCTCTCTTTCTTAGATTGCCTCCTACTCTAGCACCTTTTTACGTGACCACAATCCCTTACGTAGGGGAAAGTTGACCAGTTATTCAATAGCTTTTGTAAAAGCAAGTAATCACTCTCTCTTCTTCATCTTTTTTTTTTTTTTTTCTCTCCCTAGCCCTCTACTCTTAAGAGTGCCTCCCACATCATTGTGTGGGAACGAGTAATTTTACCTTAGCCCTTTTATTCTACCCTTCTCATAGGACAACCCCAAGGTATATTCCTAAGTTTTTTACCTAAGTTTCCCTTCAAGAGGAGTGGTTCCTTCCTAGTCAAGGCCTCATGTAAGTGCAATACTACATATAAGCTCAAAAATATGGATGGTTTTGAATTTTATTCTTCTCCTCCCCTTAAGGTTCAAGGTTTCTTTCCTAAAGGATTCACTTTTAGATCTCAATTATACCTAAAAGAACTCTATCCATTAGGGCCTATGAGCATTTATAAAACAAAATAAACAAGAAAAAGTACAAAATTGAAAAAAACTATCGTCAAATGCCTCCCCCCCATACCTAAATTTTGTATTGTCCCCAATGTAAAAGAAAGTATTTAGGCAGTAAGATAAAAGCATGAAGACGACAAAAATAAAAGAAACAAACTATGACAAGCAAGGACAGATTACACCCCCATACCTAGCATGTAATCCATATGCACATGTGTAAATTTAAATTGTATTATTCCTAAAACATACAATGAAGATTGAGTAGTATGCTGAAGAAATAATGTTCAATACATGTACCATTCAAATGCATCATACATAAATAAGGCGAAGAGTGTGTACCTTGCTTGATCAAGAAAAATAATAACTACAAAACTAATAAACATATCAAAACAGAAAAGAAAATATATATAAAGCATACAAACAACAAAATTAAATTTTTTATTTTTTTATAATAATTTTTTTATATTATTTTTTAATAATTATATTTTTATTTTATTATTATTATTATTAGTACTAGTTATCCATAATGACATGCAAAACTAATTAAATGAGCAAACATAATTCATTCAAGTACTTAGGTCTTTAGTAATACTAGCAATTTGCAATATAATAAAAGAATTGAAAAGTAATCATTTTTAATTCCACTTAAGGCCTAATTTTCCTTAACTCATTCAATCACATGATCTTACTTTCATGCCATTATGATTAGCATAAAAACACAATGTATTTTATCAACAAAACATCAACTTCATCCAAAGTTTTCAATATAACAAGCACACACAAGATTTTAGAAATTAAACTATACTCCTTGGCTAAAAAAATTTCTACAGAAACTTATATAGCTTGTAAATTCACAAATAAATACTCTTCTGAAAGGTAATTACTTATACTTTCTAAGAAAAATTAGAGACAAAAATTTCCAAAACTGAAGTATTGTCAAAATCAGGTGAAACTCATATAACTCAGAATTCGTAATTTGCAGAACATGTCATCTTAGAAAAATTTCCCAAAAATTTATAAAAATCCAAATACAACGTATAATACCTTGTTTGAAAGATAAACTATTGTAGTTTCAAGGAAAAATTACAAAAATAATTTTTAACTCAAAATTTAATTACATAGGGAGAAAAACTACACTCATAGGGAGTTCGGAAGGTTAGCCACCCAACCTTCCGGAAAGGCAAAAGTTTCGGAAGGTTATTGGTTAACCTTCCAAAATGGCAAAAAAATTTCGGAAGGTTAGAGGGAAACCTTTCGATTTGGCTAAAAGCTAAATATCTCAACTTCAAAAAATCGCACAGAAATTTATATAGCTCCAAAATTTACAAATAAATACTTGTCTGAAAGGTAATTACTTCTAGTTTCTAATAAAAATTAGAGACAAAAATTTCCAAAACTGAAGTGTTATCAAAATTATGTAAAACCTCAGACAACACAAATTCGTAATCTGCAGAATACATCATCTTAGAAAAATTCCCCAGAAATGTATAAAAATTCAAATACAACTTATAATACCTTGTTGGAAAGGTAAAATCTTGTAGTTTCATGGAAAAATTTCAAAAATAAGTTTTATTTAAATATGTATCTGCAGTTTCAAATATAAGAGTTCAGATAAAACTATTCTACACCAAAAAATAACCATCCGAAAAAAATATTGTCAAAAATAACTATCCAATTTTACTGTACAATCAGATAGTTATGGGTGTAACTATCCAATTTTTTTCATGAGGGTCAGATAGTTATGCCCTTAACTATCCGATTTTCATAATATTGGTTAAATCTGATATGCCAACTTTAAAAATTCACCCAGAAATCTATATAAATCCAAATGAAATATATAAATACTTGTTGGAAAGATAATTTCATCTACTTTCTGGAAAAAAATTACTGAATTAAATTTTACATACTTTCATAATA
Organism: Cymodocea nodosa; assembly: GCA_036874045.1. NCBI lineage: Eukaryota > Viridiplantae > Streptophyta > Magnoliopsida > Alismatales > Cymodoceaceae > Cymodocea > Cymodocea nodosa. The sequence continues at coordinate 15,261,754 of JAZBRI010000003.1, read as the reverse complement.
TCATATTTTCAAAATTCATTAACATAAACTTATCCAGAATTCTGTAAAACATCCATGTTTTCTATGATTTTTATCTTTTAACATACTAATTAGAATTTTATGCATAAGTACTCAAAAGAAATCTCAGAAATCGAGTATTTCAGGAGAAATATCATAACAATGAGTTCTAATCTCGTGCACATCAAAAAATTTAAATTTCCAGATATACAGATTCTGTCTTAATAATTTGTGCACAGATTATCATTACTCCATTAAGCTACTTGTTACCACTTATATACTTTAATCAAACATGTAACAACCAAATCAGATAACAAAGAATTGAACACATAGAATGGCCAATCCATTTCTTTGCAACCAAACAAAGAAAAATAATAACTCAACAAGAAAACAAATAAAACTAAAACAATTTAAAGGATATTAAATCTTGCAAATCATCTAATAAATCATTTTAAAGCACCAAAACTTGTGTTGTTAAATTAACGGCAAAAGCGTAAATTTTACATTTATAACCGCAAGCGCACGGTGCCCATTGCAATAAGCATGTGCAAGTACAGGTTGAATCCGCAAGGAGTTTGCCTTAAATAATTTTATTAAAATGATTATCCAATTAAATATCTACATTAAACTAACTCATAATTAAACTCTAATTACTTAATATTAATATACAAAATTCGTAGCACAATTAAAGTTTATAAGATTACCCTAAAATCCAATTAGTTATGATAAGATATTTAAGAAATCAATGAGTATTAATCCAGAAATCACAGGATTTATATTCAAATTTTAACTCTAATAACTTCAAACTTGAACGTTTAAAAATCCAGAATAAATAACGGTTGGAAAGATCCTCGGAATATCTTTCAAATGGCAGTGATTTTGTGGATTAAAACAAATTAAAATGCTGGCAATATCTTATTTAAGAAAGGGGCGTAGATGGTTATGGAAACTTTCCAAAAATGCACCTTCGGTTCAAAAATCAAATCTCCGTCAAATCTTCATGAAATGCTACGAAATAAGCGCACCTTGAAAGTAGATCCGTTACACTAACAAGAAAAATTTACAAAACTGAATTCCATAAAATACACGATGCAAGCACAGCACAGGCGTCAAGCTCAAAACTAGCACTCAATAGAGACTCAAAGCCGCTGATACCTTCACAAAATAAAATTGAAAAGCTTTGAAAAACATTCTAAAAAATTCTAAAACTTTGTAAACTTGTTCTACACTCATTATAATTACAAAACGAAACAAAAAATGGAATTTAGAGATGACGAACAAGTGCATACAATTCGAAGAAAAGCTACTAACATTCTGGCCATCTAAGAAATGGAAAACTACCTTCACAATTTACACCATCACCATCATTCACACGAAACATATGATATGAACTCAATTCTTATATCAATTAACATAAAAACAATATATAATCTTTAATTTGGAACATTTGAAACAAATATTTATGCATAGAATTTTGTTCTTCCACATACTCAAACTATACTCATACATATGAAATTGTAAAACATGAAAACTAGTATGATGATCTCTCCTTTCCATCATACCTTTTAATCCTCCACGTTTATTCAAGCAATGACTCCCCAAAGTCCTTGAAATCAATGCTCCATAGGGCTGTCACCACTTGTAGCACGTCCAAGTGAAGCTTCTAAGGTTGCCTTGAAGAAGAGTGGTGCACATCCTCAAGATCTTGCCTCCAAGACCCACAACTTTGGCTTCCACATCTAAGAATGGTGCTACCGATGACTCAACCCTGAAGATCCTAACCTTTTGCTCTACTCCAAATCAGTCACACGAGCCTCCCAATCCACCAAGATGAATGCCCAAGGAGATCCTAACGTATGGCCATCTTAATTGAAGAAAAGGTGTCTTCTAGGAGGAGTGGAAGACGCCAAAGCTCACCATTCTTGAAGGGAGCTTGTTCAAGATCAAGGGGAAAATGGGACTTTCCGGATGAAGATGCTGGAATGGCTGGAACCACCGGCTGCAATGTGTTGGAAGAGGAGGAGATAGCCTACAATTGAGTGGTCAAACACTTTAAATACTCTAGGCTTTTGTTGCTTGGGCTCCAATAAGTTGCATCCAATGGCCCACATTTTTTTTCCTCTTTAATCTATCTTGATTTCATGATTTGTTAACCTATAAAACTCAAAACCAAGTTGGATGCACATATACATTGAATATAAATCATATGATGCAAATATAGTATACATGCATGCATGAGTTGCCATATATGGAAAGTTGCCAAATTAGGAAAGTTTTAGTCCACAACTTCTTCACATGTGCATGTTAGAACCCGAGTATTTTGATAATGCAAAACCTATGTGAGGAAACATATTGTATTTCACAGTTAAGTCTGTACTGCATTAGATCAGAAGGCTGCTAGAACAAATTCCAAGCAGATGAATAGATCGAGAAGGTTCCAGATGATAATACTTTCAAGATACAGCAAAATCGGACAGTTACAGGTTCAAGTATCCAAAGAGTAAAACAGCCACAAGACTATCGAACAGATAGAAGGATAACTATCTGAATTTTACAAAGCCTTCGGAGAGGTATTAAATCAGATAGTTAAGTTGGTTGATTGATCGGAGAGTTATGGAGTTAACTATCCGAAAGAAAAAGGAAAATCGGAAAGTTAGAAAGGCTAACTATCTGAAACTTAAGTCATTCAATAAATCACGTGCAGAAATACAAAATAGAATCTTAAAGGACTTTTTAGAGAGTTAGATAACTATCTGAGTTTTCTTTCGGAGAGTTAGATAACTATTCGAGTTTTTCGGAAAGTTATAGGTATAACTTTCCGGAACTTAAGTCATCTTATTACGCACGTGCAAAGTAGAGAAGCCGGTAGTTGAAAGCTTAAAAGGGAAAATCGGAGAGTTAGATAACTATCTGAAATTTCAAAGAGAGTTTCGGTAAGTTATAGTTTAACTATCTGAAACTTAAGTCATTGAATTTCCCACGTGCAGAATTCCAAATAGATGCTCAAATGGGTTTTCGGAGAGTTAGAAAGATAACTATCCGAAATTTCAAAAGAGTTTCCGTGAGTTACAGTTTAATCATCCGAAACTTAAGTCATTGAATTTCCCACGTGCAGAATTCCAGAGAGTGTCTCAAATAAGTTTTTGGAGAGTTAGAAAAATAACTATCCGAAATCTTGAAGTGTTTCGGTGAGTTACAAGGATAACCTTCTGAAACTTAAGTCAGCCCTTTATGCACGTGTTGAATTAAAGCAATCGGAAAGTTAACAGAGGGCTACTATAGCCAACTATATGATAGTTATATAACTGTTCGGTGAGTTACAGTTATAAGTATCCGATTGAATGATAGCTCACAGTAAATATTTTGGAATCCTACCTGGCAGAAAGTTTAAGTGATCTTTTGGTGAGTTACATATTTTCTTTGGAGAGTTACATAGCTAACTATCCGAAAGGTTAGGAAAATCAATAAGACATCTTGAAATAACTTTCTGAAAGGAAACTTGCCGTATTTGACTGATGTCTACTTAAGTACAGCAGAATACATCCGTTGACAGAGAAATATGATCGTTGTACCTTTGGTATAAATATGAGTTTAAGAATGGAAAATACAGACAACGGATATACCATATACAGTGAGCTACACTCCAATTCCATTTACACTTAAGTTTGCAAACAGTGAAGCATATTCTAAAGATCTACTATAGAAAAAGCTCTGTGCGCCAAAACTCTGATTGAAGGATTAAAGTTGTTGGTTCGTGGCTTCAACCTGAAAGCTACATATAGTGTTGGTTTGAGTTTCGACCCGAAAAGTCTAGAGGTTGGTTTACTGAAGTTTATACCTGAAAACTTTTATGTAGTTGGTTCTTGCTTTGACCTGAAAGCAAGTGTGTAAGTGTTGAAACACTTAGTGAAGCCCAAGTGAATCTTGGGGGTGGACTAGCCAAGTTGGTGAACCACCTAAAATTTTCTATGTGTTTCTTGTCTCTATTGATTTGCATTTTCTTAGTTTCATCTCATTACATTTCTATTGAATCATTCGATTCAACATCAAAAGAATTTTAAAAACTACACACTTTCACCATTCACCCCCCCTCTAGTGAGTCTATCGATCCTAACAATTGGTATTAGAGCAAGGTTAATCCTTCATAAGATTTAACCATCTGAATTTATGGCTCAATTTACTGAGGGACAAAACATCCACAGACCTCCTCTATTCGATGGTTCCAATTATAACTATTGGAAGAATAGAATGGAGTGCTTCCTTAGGAGTTCAGATATTAAACTTTGGAAGACTGTTGTTCTTGGAACTACACTTCCAACCAGTGATGTTACAAACTAGTCTGAGGAGGATGAGAAAATCATCTAGTTGGATGCTAGAGGGCTGAATGCCATTTATTGTGCACTAACTAATAATCAATATAATAAGGTATCTGCATGTAAGTCTGCTCATGAGGTTTGGAAAATCCTTCATGTTACTCATGAAGGTACAAGCCAAGTTAAAGATACAAAAATCAGTATTCTTTTGAGAAAACTAGAACTGTTTAAAATGAAAGATAATGAAAACATAACTGAAATGTTTTCTAGATTTACTGAAATCATTAACAGTCTGAAAGGCTTGGGAAAGGAGTTCTCTTCATGTGAACAGGTACAGAAGATCTTGAGGAGCTTAACTGTTGAGTGGAAACAGAAGTCCACATCTATTCAAGATTCCAAGGATCTCAACAATTACATAGTTGAAGAACTGTTGGGCAATCTTCTGGCCCACGAAGTTCAGATGAAGGACTGGAAAGAGCAAGAAGGAACTGTTGAAAAGAAAGCTGAAAAGAAAAAGGAAATGGCATTTCCATCTACAGAGGAAGCTCTAAGCTCAGATGATGATGAGATCATGTTGTTGGCAAGGAACTTCAGAAAGTTTATGAAGAAAAAGAATAAGTCCAGCTCTTCTAAAAGAACGGTCCCTACATGTTTCAAATGTAAAAGGCAAGGGCACATACAGACCTTCTATCCATTTCAAACAAAAGAGGATTAAGGAGATAAGAAGAGGAGATTGAAGGACAAAAAGAAGATGGCTCTCAAAGCTATGTGGGATGACAGTAGCTCTTCAAGATGTTCATCAGATTCTGAAGAAGAAGCTACAACCAATGTTTATTTTGCAGCACAAGAGGTATGCTCTACTTCCTCTAGTTCAGAAAATGAGCATGATGATTTAGACATAAACAGTCTTCTATCTACTGTAGATAATTTATATGTGAAGTGTAGAGATTTTAAGAAAGAAATTAAAAGATTAAATCATTGCTTAGAAAATTCATTTGCTAAATTAGAATCAACTATAGTTGAAAATAGAAATCTAAAATCAAATTTAGATAAGTATAGTTGTGATAACTATGAATTAAAAGATGAAAATAAAAATCTATTAACTACTATATTAGATTTGAAAGATACTATATGTAAATTTACTCAAGGACAAAAAAGATTAAATAAAATAATAGGATCTCAACGATCAAATGAGAATAAATATGGCCTAGGGTATGCTACACCACAGGAAATACCTTATTGTGGTGGAGTGATTCGATCTTATAGAGATGGCACCACTGTGTTTGCCATCAAACGAAGATCAGGTCATATGTGGCTGCCAAGAGGCAATAGATTTAATGTTTTAAGGACTAACTCTACTGGACCCAAGAAGATTTGGGTACCAAAATCTTTAATTTCAGTATGATTTGTAGGGTGACAAAGAGTTTCAAGCATGTTCAACTAAATGGATTGTGGACAGTGGATGCTCAAAGCACATGACAGGTAAGAAAAGCTTTCTTGACTCAGTTAAAAACTTAAGTTCAGGATCTGTTAAGTTTGGAAATAATGAAAAGTGTAAAATAACTGCAATAGGAAATATTACATCTGAAAATGGTATAATTGAGAATGTCTTGCATGTAAATGGATTAAAACAAAATTTGTTAAGTGCAGGACAATTATGTGATAAAGGCTATACTGTTTCTTTTAATGCTAAAAACTGCTACATTATTGATCCTGCCACAAATGAAACAAAATTTACTGGTATTAGAAATTGCTCAATATATATATTAAACTTTCCATGTGAAAATTCTGCAAGCAATTCCTGTTTGGTAGCAACTGGTGAAGACGATTTGGTGTGGCATAGAAGACTTGGTCACATCAGTATGAAGAATATCAGAAAGCTATCCACAGGTGATCTTGTTAGGGGTCTGCCTAAACTCACTTTTAAGAAGGATAAAGTGTGTAGTGAGTGTATGCTAAGGAAGTAGAAGAGAACTACTCTTCACAGCAAAAATGTTGTTTCCACCAAAAGGCCATTAGAATTGCTACATCTAGATTTGTTTGGTCCTTCTCAAGTATCAAGTCTTGAGAGTCGAAAATATACCTTTGTTATTGTTGATGATTTCTCCAGATTAACTTGGGTAATATTTTTGACACATAAAAATGAAACTTGCAATGAGTTTAGGAATTTCTACATAAGAGTTCAGAATCAGAAGGAACTAATAGTGAAGAAAATTAGAAGTGATCATGGAGGGGAATTTGAAAACTATGAATTTGAAAACCTTTGCAATTCATTTGGAATTCTGCATGAATTCTCTTGTCTTAGAACTCCTGCTCAAAATGGAGTTGTGGAAAGGAAAAATAGGACATTACAAGAAATGGCTAGAACTATCTTAAATGCCACGGATCTACCTAAATTTCTCTAGGCAGAAGTTGTAGGAATAGCTTGTCACATTTCCAACAGAATTCACATTAGATCCATTTTGAATAAGACACCCTTTGAAATTTGGTTCGATAAAACTCCAAATGTTGGCTATTTTAAGACATTTGGATGCAAATGTTTGGTCTTAAATACAGGAAATGCTAAAGACATGTTTGATGCTAAGTCTGAACTTGCCATACTTGTTGGTTACTCCTCGAGAAGCAAAGCTTATAGAGTATATTTTGCTGAAGATAGAAGAGTGGAGGAAAGTATAAATGTTCAGTTTGATGAAGATTTGATCTAGAATTTCAAAAAGTTGAAGATTAAATATGACAATGGAAATGAATACTTTGAAGATGATAACTGCAAGCAGAAACTCAAATCACAAGTGTCAAACCAGAATCTCCACAATAGATATCAGAATCTTGACAGTTGGAAGTTTAGATCTGATCATCCCGAGGAACAAATTATTGGAAATATATCTAAAGGGGTACAAACTAGGTGCAAAGCACAAGATATTTGCAATTTTTGTGCATTTGTGTTAGAAATAGAGCCAAAATCAGTAGATGAAGCATGTAAGGATACCTACTAGACTATGGCTATGTAGGAAGAATTAAATCAGTTTCAGAAAAACAATGTTTGGGAACTAGTAGAAAAACCTGTAGGAAAATCCATCATTGGAACTAAATGGATTTTCAAAAACAAATTAGATGAAGAAGGTAATATTCTCAAAAATAAAGCTCGATTAGTTGCTCAAGGCTACAATCAGCAGGAAGGTATTGACTATGAAGAAACTTTTGCTCCCGTAGCTAGAATTGAAGCTATCAGAATGTTGCTTGCTTTTGCAAGTAGTATGAAGATAAGATTGTTTCAAATGGATGTGAAAAGTACCTTCTTAAATGGAGAAATTCAGGAAGAAGTGTTTGTCAAACAACCTCCTAGATTTGAAGATGAATTCAGGCCGAATCATGTCTTCATACTAAGAAAGGCTCTTTATGGTCTGAAACAGGCACCTAGAGCATGGCATGAGAAATTGAAAAAGTTTTTAACTGGAAACAATTTTTCTATAGGCAAAGTGGACAGCACTTTGTTTATTAAAACTTTTGTTGTGCATATGTTGATTGTACAGATATATGTTGATGATATAGTCTTTGGAGCCACTTCAGAAGATCTCTGTCATGAATTTCAGAATTTGATGAAAAATAAATTCGAAATGAGCATTATGGGAGAATTGAAGTTTTTCTTGTACAAATTCATCAAGTGCATAATGGTATCTTTGTCAACCAAGAAAAATACTGCAAAGAGATGTTGAAAAAATTTGGTTATGAAAACATCAAATCCGCAAATACTCTAATGAGTTCAAGCATTAAAATAGAAATGGATGATTCAAGTGTTGTAGTGGATCAAAGGCAATATAGAGGTATGATTGGATCCCTATTATACCTTTCAGCTAGCAGGCCAGATATTATGTTCAGTGTATGCTTGTGTGCTAGATTTCAAGCATCACCAAAGGAATCACATTTGAAATCAGTCAAAAGGATTTTCAGATATCTACAAGGAATAAAAGATTTCGGATTATTCTACTTAGCTGATAGTAGTTTGATTTTAATAGGCTATAGTGATGTAGATTATGCAAGTAGCAGATCTGATAGAAAAAGCACTAGTGGTACTCGTCAATTACTTGGATGTTCTTTAATCTCTTGGTTCAGTAGGAAACAAAATTGTATAGCTTTATCTACTACTGAAGCCGAGCATATTGCAGCTAGATTGTGGTGTGCATAAATCCTTTGGATGCAGCAAACTCTAGCAGATTACAGACTGAAAATTCAGAATTCAATCATATTTTGTGATAACAGCAATGCAATCAGTCTATCTAAGAATACAGTACTTCATTCCAGAGCCAAGCATATCGAGATTAGACATCATTTTCTAAGAGATCATGTGGAGAAAGGGAACATTTCACTTAAGTTTGTGCCAACAGAAAATCAACTTGCAGATATTTTCACCAAACCTTTAAATGAATCAACTTTTAATCATATTAGACGAAATCTAGGAATATGTTCTTTACAAGATCTTTAAATATTTTTTCTTCATCAAGCTCACCATATGGGAGCTTGTTTTCTGCTAACCTACTCATGCAGGATACAGTCAATATCAGTTTTACATAAAATCAGTTTTACAGTCCTCACCTTTTTATATAATGACAAAAAGGGGGAGAAGAAAAACTCAGCACATAGATAGGGGGAGAAGTCTGCTCAAAGTCAGGGGGAGGAATCCCTCCTCATCAGTGTAGTATTGATAAATTCCTGTTTTATGTTTCTCTATGTGACTAAATGTATAGAAATACACTAGGGAGTGAAATACATGTAAATAATTGTAAAGGTTTTTGTCATTATCAAAAAGGGGGAGATTGTTAGAACCCAAGTATTTTGATAATGCAAAACCTATGTGAGGAAACATATTGTATTTCACAGTTAAGTTTGTACTGCATTAGATCAAAAGACTATTAGAACAAATTCCAAGTAGATGAACAGATCGAGAAGGTTCCAGATGATAATACTTTCAAGATACACCAAAATCAGACAGTTACAGGTTCAAGTATCCAAAGAGTAAAACAGTAGCAAGACTATCGGACAGTTAGAAGAATAACTATCTGAATTTTACAAAGCCTTCGGAGAGGTATTAAATCAGACAGTTAAGTTGGTTGATTGATCGGAGAGTTATGGAGTTAACTATCCAAAAGAAAAAGGAAAATCGAAAAGTTAGAAAGGCTAACTATCTGAAACTTAAGTCATTCAATAAATCACGTGCAGAAATACAAAACAGAATCTTAAAGGACTTTTCGAAGAGTTACATAACTATCCGAGTTTTCTTTCGGAGAGTTAGATAACTATTCGAGTTTTTTGGGAAGTTATAGGTATAACTTTCTAGAACTTAAGTCATCTTATTAAGCACGTGCAAAATGGAGAAGTCGGTAGTTGAAAGCTTAAAAGGGAAAATCGGAGAGTTAGATAACTATCTGAAATTTCAAAGAGAGTTTCGGTAAGTTACAGTTTAACTATCCGAAACTTAGGTCATTGAATTGTTCACGTGCAGAATTCTAGATAGATGCTTAAATGAGTTTTCGGAGAGTTAGAAAGATAACTATCCGAAATTTCAAAAGAGTTTCGGTGAGTTACAGTTTAACCATCCGAAACTTAAGTCATTGAATTTCCCACGTGCAGAATTCCAGAGAGTGGCTCAAATAAGTTTTCGGAGAGTTAGAAAAATAACTATTCGAAATCCTGAAGCATTTCGGTGAGTTACAAGGATAACCTTCCGAAACTTAAGTCAGCCCTTTATGCACGTGCTGAATTAAAGCAATCGGAAAGTTAACAGAGGGCTACTGTAGCCAACTATCCGACAATTATATAACTGTTCGGTGAGTTACAATTATAAGTATCCAATTGAATGACAGCTCGCAATAAATATTCTAGAATCCTACTTGGTAGAAAGTTTAAGTGATCTTTCGGTGAGTTACACAGCTAACTATCCGAAAGGTTAGGAAAATCGGTAAGACATCTTGAAATAACTTTCTGAATGGTAACTTACCGTATTTGACTGATGTCTACTCAAGTACAGCAGAATACATCCGTTGATAGAGAAATATGATCGTTGTACCTTTGGTATAAATATGAGGAGTTTAAGAATGGAAAATATAGACAACGGATATACCATATACAGTGAGCTACACTCCAATTCCATTTACACTCAAGTATGCAAACAATGAAGCATATTCTAAAGATCTACTGTAGAAAAAGCTCTGTGCGCCAAAACTCTGATTGAAGGATTAAAGTTGTTGGTTCGTGGCTTCAACCAGAAATCTACATATAGTGTTGGTTTGAGTTTTGACCTGAAAGCTCTAGAGGTTGGTTTACTGAAGTTTATACTTGAAAACTTTTATGTAGTTGGTTCTTGCTTTGACCTGAAAGCAAGTGTGTAAGTGTTGAAACACTTAGTGAAGCCCAAGTGAATCTTGGGGGTGGACTAGCCAAGTTGGTGAACCACCTAAAATTTGTTGTGTGTTTCTTGTCTCTATTGATTTGCATTTTCTTAGTTTCATCTCATTACATTTCTGTTGAATCATTCGATTCAATATCAAAAGAATTTTAAAAACTACATACTTTCACCATTCAGCCCCCCTTTGGTGAGCCTATCGATCCTAACAGTGCATACATGAATTACTTAAAGTTCTTTAGTTTAACATCATATTTAAGTGATTTGGCAATCATACAATGTATATAAAGTCATATATTGAAGAATTATAAAAATCATGTCTAAAAGAAGGGCTATTGACTAGGTGTTTAATTGATAAAGGATAAATTTGTACATTATCAACTATTTAATCCCTAATTCATGCATATGCCTAAAAATATGATTTTCATGTAATCCTTTATAAGAATATATATAATGATGACTTATAATCCTTAATATGCATGAATTAACATATATAAAATGCACAAATTGACATTTTACAACAACCTGCGACGATGGTCTCCAAGTATTACAAAGGTCGTGGCAAAGGAAAAGGAAAAAGCAAAGGAGATGGAAAAGGAAAAGAAATAGACCATGATGAAGTTCCACAAGCTTGGTTTAAGAAAATACTTCAAGTGGACAAAAGGTTAGCAAAAATTTATAGTGAATACTTCTTTCCTGAAGGAATACTTAATGAAGTTAGATTAGAGCTTCATAACATTGATGAAAGTATTAAATATATGGGTATTCGAAGCAAGTTTGATAGAGAATATAGAATGAAGTGTGCTGGAATTGCATTTTTAAAATAGTATGCAAAAGATATGGAAAAAGGTGTAGGTACATCAACTAGAATTCCTCAAACACCTATAAGTGATACATGGCTACATGCATTTGAGGAAGAATATGAATCTGCTATTCCTACTCCTTTGTATTCAAAAGAAAAACGAACAAATATTGCTGTGGATAAAAGAAAAGTTGAAGGTCTTTGAAAGGCAATAGCAATAGAAAGTGCCTTAGAAGAATTAAACTAGAAAACTTTTATGGAACAATTTCTAAAGAAAATAGCAATACTTGAAGAAGAGAAACAGATGTGTTATAGAAGAAGAAAAATCAGAAAAATTAGGTATGAGGAAACAGAGTCTGTTGGAAAAGAAAAATCAGATAAGCATTTATTTCTAAAGGAACTTGTATGTCAAGATATTATTCCTTTTTGTGCATCTGAAAAACTCATCAGTTCCGAGCATACAAAAACTGATGAAGATAATGGGACTTTATTTTCTCTTGCTAGAAAACTTGAAAAGAAATCCAAGTCAAATATTAGTTCAAGTTTTTCTATTAGTTCAAGCCTTAATGATATAGAAATTGAAAAATCAGAGCATCAGGCAACTGACATAGAACAAGTTATTGCAGATATAATTGAAAATGTTGAGGTAGTAACTAGTTCATAGGCTGAATTATCTAGAGTAGCAGATATTGAAAAAGTTAAGACTCCAAAAGAGCTTAATGTCAATCAGCCTTCTTCAGAATCTATAGAAGTAGAGTTTGAGAATTCACAGCATGTATCAATGGAGATATCTGTTGAACAAAATGAACAATTACAGATAGATACACCGGTTGTAGAATTTGTGGAAAAATTGAACTTTGAACATTCTATAGAAACTGAACAGATGAATGTTGAGCATATTGAAGATGTTCCTTACACTGTTGAAGCTGAAGAATCAAGCTTAGATACGCAGCTTCAAGAAAATAATTTCTAAGAGGAACAACATGACATTCATTTTGAAGAAGAGGTTCCTGAAGATGAATTAAATTTTGAATCAAGGCTTTAGGTATCACCTTCTTTGTATAGAGTATTACAAATTCAAGGTAATTCAATTCATTTTAAATCTGAGGAAGCAGTGCAGAAATACAATAATCTGATTACATGTTAGATTCTGCATGCTCATCCAATAAAGTTCAGAAATTTGATGGAAATAAGAGATCTATTTGAGTTTCAAGGCCTCATTCAATTCTTGCCAATTGGAACAAAATGGAAACAATACAAAGAGCTTATTGCAACTTTCTATAGCAATCTGCTCAAGAATGACAATATATTGAAAACTCAAATAAATCAACAGGAGTTCACATTGTATAGAGTATTACAAATTCAAGGTAATTCAATTCATTTTAGATCTAAGGAAGTAGTGCAGAAATACAATAATCTGATTACATGTTAGATTCTGCATGCTCGTCCAATAAAGTTCAGAAATTTGATGGAAATAAGAGATCTATTTGAGTTTCAAGGCCTCATTCAATTCTTGCTAATTGGAACAAAATGGAAACTATACAAAGAGCTTATTGCAACTTTCTATAGCAATCTGCTCAAGAATGACAATATATTGAAAACTCAAATAAATTAATAGGAGTTCACATTGTCTCCTGAATTAATTTTTGAAGTTTTAGGATTGAAGAATGAAGGTGTTGTTGTAACTAACAGATTTGACATGATTAGATAGCTAGAATGGGACATTCACTCGCTATCAAAGATTTCAGATGTATATAGTGAAATGAGATTAATGGAAAATCTGAATGCAGAGGCAAGGTTTATTGCAAATATATTACATGCCAATTTATTTCAAAGAGTCAAACATAATATAGAAGTCAGTAGAAGCTGTATGCAACTTATGACCTACTGAATAAAATTCAAATCAATTGGTTTGTTCTTTAGTAGAGACATATTCTAGAGAAATATGACCTTTTTCAACATGATCTCTTAGAAAGTGGTGCTTAATCTCAATATGTTTTGCTCTAGAGTGTGAAAGGACCTCTAGATTTCGATAATGCAAAAATCAATGTGAGGTTTTAAATTGTATCTCTCAGGTTTAATAGTTAGCAAGAGAGCAGAAGTTGATACAAACAGTTCAAAGTGTACTACAAGTGATAAAAAGGCTTTTGGAAGGTTACCAGGCTTAACTATCTGAAAGAGAAATATTTTCAGTGAGTTAACAATCTAAGTATCTAAAAGGTAGTATAAAGCAGTAGCAATACAATTGTACAGACAGAAGTTTTTCAGAGAGTTAGAAAAATGGATGTATGAAGAATCGAAAAGTTATTGGAGTTAACTATCCGAAACCTTGAAGAATTTTGGAGAGTCACAGGAATAACCTTCTGAAGCTTAAGTCATTGAATTTCCCACGTGTAGAAATCCAAATAGAAGCTTAAAAGGAAAATCGAAAAGTTACTGGAGATAACTATCCGAAATCTTGAAGCGTTTCGGTGAGTTACAGGTATAACCATCCAAAACTTAAGTCAGTCCTTTATGCACGTGCTGAATTAAATAAAGCAATCAAAAACATAAACGGAGGGTTACTGTAGCTAACTATCCAATAGTTAAATAACAGTTCGGTAAGTTACAACTGCAAGCATCCGATTGAATGATAGCTCTCATTGTACGATCTGGAATCCTACATGGCAGAAAGACTTAAGTGATTTTTCAGTGAGTTACAAACATTTTTCAGAGAGTTACATAGCTAACTATCTGAAAGGTTAAGAAAATCAGAAGGATATCTTGAAATATATTTCTAAACAGTAACTTACCGTATTTAGGACTAAAGTCTAATCAAGTACAGTAGAATACATCCATTGGAAGAAAAATATGATCGTTACATAGGTTTAGTATATATACAAGGTACAGACAACAGAATTATAAAAAAAAAAAAGCTTTTGCTCATACACATACTTACACCAAGCTCAACAGAAGAAAGCTTTAGAGATCAAATCATCTTCAATATTTACAGACTCAAGTTCAGAAGCTCATCACACACTCAACTCTGATACTTACAAGCTAGTGTTTATTGAAGTACACAGATCAAAACTTTAGAGAAAGGATTGGTTGGAGCTTCGACTAGGAAGCTCAAGTGAATGGTTGGTTCTTGCTTAAACCCTAAAGCAAGTGATTGTAAGTTTGCAAAAGTTTAGTGAAGCCCAAGTATCCCTTGGGGGTGGACTAGTCGTTAGTGGTGAACCACCTAAAATCTTTGTGTGTATTCTTTTATCGTGAGCTTGCTATTTCTTTATACTAATCTACCATTAAAAGGTTAAGAAACAAATTATTACCATTCACCCCCCCTCTAGTAAGCTATAAGGTCCTAACAATTGGTATTACAGTAAGGTTGATCTCGTTAAAAGATTTAACCATCTAAGATCATGGTTTTCCACATTGCAGAGAGTTAGAATATCCATCGACCTCCCCTCTTTGATGGTAGCAATTATAGCTACTAGAAAAATAGGATGGAGTGCTTTCTTAGGAGTACAGATGTGAAATTTTGGAAAATGGTTGTACATGGTACACCAACTCCAATCAGTCATGAAAGTGACTAGACTGAGGAGGATGAAAGAATCATCTAGATGGATGCTCGTGGGCTTAATTCCATTTACTATGCACTAACTGGTAAACAGTATAATAAAATATCAGCTTGTAAATTCTCTCATGAAGCTTGGAAGATCCTTCAAATTACATATGAAGGAACCAACCAAGTTAAAGATACTAAAATCATCATTTTGTTAAGAAAATATGTATTATTCAAAATGCTTGAAAAAGAGAGTATTACTGAAATGTTTTCTAGATTCATAGAAATTGTGAATGAACTAACAAGCCTTGGAAGGAGTTTTTCTAATCGTAAACAGGTACAAAAGATCCTAAGGAGCTTGACAATCGAATGGAAGCAGAAGTCTACTTCCATACAAGATTCAAAGGATCTAAACAACTATTCAGTTGAAGATCTGTTGGGAAATCTTCTAGCCCATGAAGTCCAAATGAAGGAATGGAAAGAAGAAGAAGGAATCACTGAAAGAAAGGTTGAGAAAAAGAAAGAACTAGCCTTTCCCTCAACAGAAGACCAACCAAGCTCGGATGAGGATGAAGTGTTACTACTGGCCAAGAATTTCAGAAAGATGATGAGACAAGGAGGCAAAGCCAGCTCCTCAAAATCAAAAGTCCCTACATGCTACAAGTGCAAGAAACTAGGTCACATTCAACTTTACTGTCCTTTTCAACAAGAGGAGGACAAACAAAAATGGAAGAGGAAGAATAAGAAGAAAATGGCTTTGAAAGCCACATGGGATGACAACAGTTCATCTAGCAGCTCATCAGACTCAGATGAGGAGGCATTTGCAAACGTGTGCTTTGCTGCACAAGAGGTATGCTCTACATCTCCTTATTGCTTAGAAAAAGAAAATGATGATGTAGATATAGATAGTCTTCTCTATACAATAGATAACTTATATGTAAAATGTAAGAAGTACAAGAAAGAATTAAAGAGTTTAAATTCCTATCTAGAAGATGTTTTTGCTGAACTAGAAAAAGCCTTAGTTGATAATAGGGAATTAAAAACTAAAATGGATAGCTATAGTTGTAAAAATTTTGATCTAAAAGAAGAAAATAAGAATCTGTTATCTGAAGTTACTGATTTAAAGAAAACTGTATATAAATTTACTAAGGGTGAAAATAGTTTAAACAAATCATAGGATTCCAAAGAATAGGAAGAAGTAAATTTGGCTTAGGGTATGCTGTACCATAAGAAACTCCCTACTATGGTGGAAAAATTAGATCTTACAGAGATGGCACAATTGTGTTTGTCATTAAGAAGAGATTTACTTCTATATGACTACCAAATGGCAACAGGTTCAATATACAAAGGACTAACACTGATGGACCCAAGAAGATATGGGTACCAAAAGTCTTAATTTCAACATGATTTGTAGGACTACATGGACGAGAAAGCTCAAACGTCCAAGTGGATCATTGACAGTGGCTTAGGAAGAAGTAAATTTGGCTTAGGATATGCTATACCACAGGAAACTCCCTATTGTGGTGGAAAAATTAGATCTTACAGAGATGACACAACTGTGTTTGTCATTAAGAAGAGATCTACTTCTATATGACTACCAAAAGGTAACAGGTTCAATATACAAAGGATTAACACTGATGGACCCAAGAAGATATGGGTACCAAAAGTCTTAATTTCAACATGATTTGCAGGACTACATGGAGGAGAAAGCTCAAACGTCCAAGTGGATCATTGACAGTGGATGCTCAAAGCATATGACAAGTAAGAAAAGACTTCTAGAATCTGTTAAATCAATAAATTCAAGATCTGTTAAGTTTGGTAACAATGAAAAATGTAGAATTACTACCATAGGAAATGTTGCATCTAAAAATGGAAAAATAGAAAATGTCTTACATGTAAATGGTTTAAAACAGAATTTGCTAAGTGTAGGTCAATTATGTGACAAAGGTTACAGTATACTCTTTACTGTAGAAAACTGTTTTATATTACAACAGGATACACATGAAATCAAATTTACTGGATATAGAAATAATTCAATTTATGCTTTGGAATTTCCATGTGATAATATATCTAGTGATGCATGTTTAGTTGCTTCTAATGAAGATGAATAGTTATGGCATAAAAGATTAAATCATGCAAACATGAGACTTATAAGAAATTTGACCAAACATGATCTTGTTAGAGGTGTGCCTAAGCTCAAATTCAAGAGAGATAAATTATGTAGTGACTGTAAAATTAGAAAACAAAAGAAATCAGCACACAAGAGTATTGAAGACATTGCCACACATCAACCATTAGATCTATTGCATATGGACCTATTTGGTCCTACACAAGACAACCAATTTAGGAGGAAGAAAATATACCTTAGTGGTAGTTGATGATTATACAAGATTCACTTGGGTTATTTTCTTAACACACAAGAATGAAGCCTACGATGAATTCAAACATCTCTATATTAGAATTCAAAATGAAAAAGAATCAACTATGAAGAAGATCAGAAGTGATCATGGAGGTGAATTTGAAAATTCTGAATTTGAAAAATTATGCAATTCTTTTGGCATACTACATGAATTCTCATGTCTAAGAACTCCTACTCAGAATGGAGTTGTAGAAAGGAAAAATAGATCAGTACAAGAAATGGCAAGGATAATTCTTAATGCATTTGATTTACCAAAGTCCTTATGGGTTGAAGCTATAAATATTGCATGTTACTCTATAAATAGAACTCATCTTAGACCTATCCTAGATAAGACACCTTTTGAACTATGGTATGGTAAAATACCAAATGTTGGATATTTCAAAGTCTTTGGATCAAGATGTTTTGTGCTTAATACTAAGGATCAAAAGGACAAATTTGATGTAAAGTCTGATCCTACTCTACTTGTTGGATACTCTTCGAGAAGCAAGGCTTACAGGGTCTATTTTGAACATGAAAGAAGAGTAGAAGAGTCAATGAATGTATTCTTTGATGAAGACATGGTAGGAAAATTGAAGAGGCTAAAAATAGATAGTGAAAGTGAATTAATAAATCAGAAAATTCCTTAGAAAAAGGATAGTTTAGCACTACCTACACCTACTGTGATAGAAAAAGCATGGAAGACAAAGTCTGGACATCCCATTGGACAAATTATTGGGAATATAAATCAAGGTGTTCAAACAAGAAGCAAAATTCAAAATATTTGTAATTATTGTGTTTTTATGTCTAAACTTGAACCTTCAATAGTTGAAGATGCCTGCAATGATGAATACTAGATCATGGCCATGCAAGAGGAACTAAATCAGTTCATGAAAAATGAAGTCTAGAATTTAATTGAAAGGCCCATCGAAAAATCAATTATTGGAACTAGATGGGTGTTTAAGAACAAACTTGATAATAATGGTAGTATTATCAGAAATAAAGCTAAACTTGTTGCTCAGAGATACAACCAACAGGAAGGAATCAACTATGAAGAAACTTTTGCACCTGTTGCAAGACTTGAAGCAATTAGAATGTTACTTGCCTTTGCAAGCAGTATGAAAATCAAGCTTTATCAGATGGATGTTAAAAGTGAATTTCTTAATGGCATTCTACAAGAAGAAGTATATGTATAACACCCACTAGGTTTTGAAGATGAAGAAAAACCAAACCATGTATACAAATTGAATAAAGCTCTCTATGGTTTAAAGCAAGCACCACGTGCATGGTATGATAGACTGAAGAGTTTCCTTCTTGAGAATCAGTTTAACATAGGAACTGTAAACAACACTTTATTTATCAAATCAGAAAGTTCTCATATGCTGATTATTCAGATCTACGTGGATGATATCATTTTTGATACCACACATGAGAAACTATGTCATGATTTTCAAATCTTAATGAAGAATGAATTTGAGATGAGTCTTATGGGAGAATTAAAATTCTTTCTAGGATTACAAATTCATCAACATCAGCATGGCATTTTCTTGAATCAAGAAAAATTTTGCAAAGAGATTCTCTTAAAATTTGGTATGGATAAATCCAAAGCAGTAGATACTCCCATGAACTCAAATGAAAAACTTGATAAGGACATCTCTAGCATTTCAGTAGATCAAAAGAAATATAGAGGCATGATTGGATCACTTCTGTATCTAATAGTCAGTAGACCAGATATAATGTTTAGTGTTTGTGCTTATACAAGATATCAAGCCTCTCCAAAACATCACACTTAAAAGCTGTTAAATGTATATTTAAATATCTACAAGGTACCAAAGATTTTGGCTTATTTTATCATTCACAGAATCATTTGATATTAGTAGGATACAGTGATGTAGATTATGTAGGATGCAAATCAGATCGAAAAAGCACCAATGGGACATGTCAGTTGCTTGGTCATTCACTTGTTTCTTGGTTCGGCAGGAAACAAAACTCTATAGCTCTATCCACCACTAAAGTTGAATATATGGCAGCAGGCTTATGTTGTGCATAGATTTTATGGATGCAACAAACTCTGGCAGATTATAAGCCAAATTTTCAGAATACCATTATTTACTGTGACAGCAATAGTGCCATCAATCTCTCCAAAAATAGAGTTCTACACTCTAGAGCAAAACATATCGAGATTAGGCACCACTTTCTAAGAGACCATGTTGAAAAAGGTTATATTTCCTTAGAATATGTCTCTACTAAAGAATAACTTGCAGATATCTTCACCAAACCATTATCTGAAGCTGCATTTAATCATATTAGACGAAATTTAGGAATTTGCTCTTTATATGATTTATAATCTCATATCTCTACTCTCCAAGCTCACAACTAGGAGCTTGTTCTACTAACATCTCTGTTTTGCAGAAACTTAGCCATTTTTGATACTCAGCTATAATTGCTCCACCAACTTATTATCTGACTTCTCACTTATTTTTGACAATCGACAAAAAAGGGGGAGAAATATCATATTTTGGTAAGCAAAGCTGTAGTAAAGTAGGGGGAGAAACTCAGGGGGAGTAATTTCAAAAAGACAGGGGGAGTTTCTAAATTTAATTATTCTGTATTCCTCGTGTGCTTTTTTGTATAGATATATAGGGAGAGAAATACATGTAATACATTGTAAGGTTTTTGCCATTATCAAAAAGGGGGAGATTGAAAGGATCTCTAGATTTCAATAATGCAAAAATCAATGTGAGCTTTTAAATTGTATCTCTCAGGTTTAATAGTTAGCAAGAGAGCAGAAGTTAATACAGACAGTTCAAAGTGTACTGCAAGTGATAAAAAGGCTTTCAGAAGGTTACCAGGCTTAACTATCCGAAAGAGAAATATTTTCGGTGAGTTAACAATTTAAGTATCCGAAAGGCAGTATAAAGCAGTAGTAATACAATCAGATAGTTAGAAGTTTTTCAGAGAGTTAGAAAAATGGATGTCTGAAGAATCGAAAAGTTATTGGAGTTAACTATCCGAAACCTTGAATAATTTCAGAGAGTTACAGGAATAACCTTCCGAAGCTTAAGTTATTGAATTTCCCACGTGCAAAAATCTAAACAGAAGCTTAAAAGGAAATTTGGAAAGTTGCTGGAGATAACTATCCAAAATCTTGAAGCGTTTTGATGAGTTACAAGTCTAACCATCCGAAACTTAAGTCAATCCTTTATGCATGTGTTGAATTAAATAAAGCAATCAGAAACTTAAATGGAGGGTTACTATAGCTAACTATCCGATAGTTAAATAACAGTTCGGTAAGTTACAACTACAAGTATTCGATTGAATGACAACTCTCATTGTACGATCTGGAATCCTACATGGCAGAAAGACTTAAGTGATTTTTCGGTGAGTTACAAACATTCTTCGGAGAGTTACACAGCTAATTATCCGAAAGGTTAAGAAAATCGGAAGGATATCTTGAAATATCTTTTAGAACGGTAACTTACCGTATTTGGGACTGAAGTCTAATCAAGTATAGTAGAATACATCCATTGGAAGAAAAATATGATCGTTACATAGGTTTAGTATATATACAAGGTACAGACTATTAGAACCCGAGTATTTTGATAATGCAAAACCTATGTGAGGAAACATATTATATTTCACAATTAAGTCAGAGCAGCATTAGATTAGAAGGTAGATAGAACAAATTCCAAACAAACGAACAGATGGAGGAAGTTCTAGAAGATACTGCCTTAAAGCTACAAGAAAATCAGACAATTACAAGTCCAAGTATCCGAAGAGTAAAACAGCTGCAAGACTATCAGACAGTTAGAAGGATAACTATCCGAATTTTTCAAAGCCTTCGGAGAGTTAAATAATCAGACAGCTAAGTTGGTTGAATGATCGGAGAGTTAAGGAGTTAACTATCCGAAAGAAAATGGAAAATCGAAAAGTTAGAAAGGCTAACTATCCGAAACTTAAGTCATTCAATAAATCACGTACAGAAATATAGAACGGAAGCTTAAAGGACTTGTCAGAGAGTTAGATAACTATCCGAGTTTTCTTTTCGAAGAGTTAGATAACTATTCGAGTTTTTCGGTAAGTTACAGGTATAACTTTCCAGAACTTAAGTCATTTTATTACGCACGTGCAAAATGGAGAAGTGGGCAGTTGAAAGCTTAAAAGGGAAAATCGGAGAGTTAGATAACTATCTAAAATTTCAAAGAGAGTTTCGGTAAGTTACAGTTTAACTATTCGAAACTTAAGTCATTGAATTTCCCACATGTAGAATTCTTGAAAGAAGCTTAAATAAGTTTTCGGAGAGTTAGAAAGATAACTATCCGAAACTTAAGTCATTGAATTTCCCACGTGCAGAATTCCAGAGAGAAGCTCAAATAAGTTTTCGGAGAGTTAGAAAGATAACTATCTGAAATCCTGAAGCGTTTCGGTGAGTTACAGGGATAACTATCTGAAATTTAATTTAACCTTTTATGCACGTGCTGAATTGAAGCAATCGGAAAGTTAACAGAGGGTTACTGTAGCCAACTATCCGACAGTTATATAATTGTTCGGTGAGTTACAACATCGAATAGTTATAAGTATCCGACTGAATGATAACTCGTAGTAAATATTCTAGAATCCTACCTAGCAGAAAGGTTTAAGTGATCTTTCGGTGAGTTACAGATTTTCTTCGAAGAGTTATGTTTAAAATGAAAAAGTGCATATTATTAACGGTTAAATGATGGTTAATTGCATAATATTTAGCTTATCATATGAGAATTAAGCCATTATGTTATAATTGCACTATTATATGCTTTAATTGAAGAATCTGCTTAATTTTGGGGAATTAATGTTAATTTAGTACATTTATGAACTGTTGGTAAGTTGTAGGCTGTGAAATTCTTAAGTATCCGAATTTTCTGATATTTCGGATAGTTATGTTTAAATTGCCGAACAGTTATGTTTAGAGAGAATATTTTATTATTTCCAGATGTACACGTGTCGAGATCTGGTAGATTTACTTAAGTTATAACTTGTTAAGTTAGCATAACTATACGCATTGAGTTCCATGAATATACACTAAGGTAACGCGTTAGGTTAGCGGCTTATTTCTTTATTGCATGTATTTTATAGTTATTTTCTAAAATGCCACTGTAGTGGTTGCAGGAACAGACAGTTGGAAGGAAAAACCATGTTTGCACGTATCACGCAGGAATTCAATCGTGCATGGAGAAGGAAGCATCGCCGTTGATCTGAAGGAAGGAAATCCAACCGATCATTCAAGCAGAAGCAGTTACTACTGAAGAAATATAAAAGAAAAGAAGAAAAAAAGAAGGTGTGATCGATGGACGGCCAGTGTATACAAAGGAGGAGCACCAAGCTTTCTACAGATAGTATCGGCGATTCTCCGAAGTATCACACCAACCATCATTATCACCACCATAATCACCAATCATCGGAGGTCTGTGAGGATACTTGCCTGATGTCGGGTCGATTCCGAGCCAAACACAATGCCTGACAACCACTGTGAGGAGTGATCGCGTCGCGGGAAGGGAAGACATTTTCACCAAGCACCGACTCATATTTCAGGAGATCGTAAAGCTTTTAGCCTTGGCTTCGGGTTGATGCTTGTATGCTGAAGAGGAGATCATCTTGCAATTCTGGACTTGTGATTCTATAGGGAGAGGAGACAAAATTGTAAGTGGTTTAATTTTCAGTGGTGTAATCGCGTTGCAAGTAGTGTCGAAAGTATTTACTGTCAAGTGAGATTACTTTACATTTCACCTTTCGCCCATTTCCATGTTCACATCAAAACAAAAATACCAAAAATAATTTATCTTTGTTTGTATGTTGTATTTGAGTGTTGTATCGTGATTAATGTTATCTGTATCAATTTTATGATTGTTTTATGTTAGTTTTAATTTTACAGTTTACTGAAATTGGTTTGTACAAAAAAACTTAAAGATTTTAATGGTGACTGTTTGAATCATCTGAATGTTAGTATTGCTTAATGATAAATCCAATGTTAACTAGCATTAAAAAGCTTAATTGATGTTATTTACAATCTGTGGAATCGCCCAATGGTTGGCCGAATTCCTTTGTAAATAGCAGTATTATAAAGAAGAGACAGGCTCGTGGAGTTAACTTAAGTCCACGAGGATAGTCCGTTGAGTTAGCCATAACTCAACGAACTTAGTCCGTTGAGTTAACTGTAACTCAACGGAGTGCTTATGGAATATAAATTTGAATTATTCACAATCAAACATTTCTTAAATTTGTCAGCAATTCCCTGTGGGATCAACCTATACTTGCACACTGATACAATAGACATTGTGCACTTGCAGTTAAAGTACAAATTGGAATTAATATCTAAATTGTATTAAAGGTTGTTTGTTTACTTCTAAAAGAAAGAATAGGCATAAAGATAAATTAATTAAGTAAAAATAGAAGTAACAAATCCAAGTTTTTCTAGTGTAGTGTTGGGAAAACCTAAACAAGTTACACAGCTAACTATCCAAAAGGTTAGGAAAATCGGTAAGACATCTTGAAATAACTTTCTGAATGGTAACTTACCATATTTGATTGGTGTCTAATCAAGTACAGTAGAATACATCTATTGACAGAGAAATATGATCGTTATACCTTTGGTATAAATATGAGGAGTTTAAGAAAGGAAAATAGAGAGATAACGGAGATACCACATACAATGAGCTACACTCCAATTCCAATTACACTCAAGTCTACAAACAGTGAAGAATATTCTAAAGACCTACTGTAGAAAAAGCTCTGTGCGCCAAAACTCTGATTGAAACTTCCAACCAGTGATGTTATGAACTGGTCTGAGGAGGATGAGAAACTCATCCAATTGGATGCTAAAGGGATGAATGCCATTTGTTGTGCACTAACTACTGATCAATATAATAAAGTATCTGCATGTAAGTCTGCTCATGAGGCTTGGAAAATCCTTCAAGTTACTCATGAATGTACAAGCCAAGTTAAGGATACAAAAATTAGTATCCTGTTGAGAAAACTTGAACTGTTTTAAATGAATGATAATGAAAACATAACTGAAATATTTTCAAGATTTACTGAAATCATTAACAGTTGAAAGGCTTGGGAAAAGAATTCTCTTCATGTGAACAGGTACAGAAGATCTTGAGGAGCTTAACTGTTGAGTGGAAACAGAAGTCCACATCTATTCAAGATTCCAAGGATCTCAACAACTACACAGTTAAAGAATTGTTGGGCAATCTTTTGGCCCACGAAGTTTAGATGAAGGACTGGAAAGAAGCAAAATGAGCTGCTGAAAAGAAAACTGAAAAGAAAAAGGAAATAGCATTTCCATCTACAGAAGAAGCTCCAAGCTCAAATGATGATGAGATCATGTTGTTGGCAAGGAACTTCAAAAAGTTTATGAAGAAAAAGAATAAGCCCAGCTCTTCTAAAAGAACTGTCCCTACATGTTTCAAATGTAAAAAGCAAGGGCACATACAGACCTTCTGTCCATTTCAGACAGAAGAGGATCAAGGAGATAAGAAGAAGAGATTGAAGGACAAAAAGAAGATGGCTCTCAAAGCTATGTGGGATGACAGTAGCTCTTCAAGCTGTTCATCAGATTTTGAAGATGAAGCTGCAGCTAATGTTTGTTTTGCAGCACAAGAGGTATGCTTTACTTCCTCTAGTTCAGAAAATGAGCATGATGATTTAGACATAAACAGTCTTTTGTCTGCTGTAGATACTTTATATGTGAAGTGTAGAGATTTTAAGAAAGAAATTAAAAGATTAAATCATTGCTTAGAAAATTCATTTGCTGAATTAGAATCAACTATAATTGAAATAAAAATCTAAAATCAAATTTAGATAAGTATAGTTGTGTTAATGGTGAATTAAAAGATGAAAATAAAAATCTATTAATTACTATATCAGATTTGAAAGATACCATATGTAAATTTACTCAAGGTCAAAAAGGATTAAATAAAATAATAGGATCTCAACGATCAAATGGGAATAAATATGGCCTAGGGTATGCTACACCACAGGAAATACCTTATTGTGGTGGAGTGATTCGATCTTATAGAGATGGCACCACTGTGTTTTCCATCAAACAAAGATCAGGTCATATGTGGATGTCAAGAGGCAATAGATTTAATGTTTTAAAGACTAACTCTACTGGTCCTAAGAAGATTTGGGTACCAAAAGCTTTAATTTCAGTATGATTTGTAGGGTGACAAGGAGTTTCAAGCACGTTCAACTAAATGAATCATGGACAATGGATGCTCAAAGCACATGACAGGTAAGAAAAGTTTTCTTGACTCTGTTAAAAACATAAGTTCAGGATCTGTTAAGTTTGGAAATAATGAAAAGTGTAAAATAACTGCAATAGGAAATATTACATTTGAAAATAGTATAATTGAGAATGTCTTGCATGTAAATGGATTAAAACAAAATTTGTTAAGTGTAGGACAATTATGTGATAAAGGTTATGCTGTTTCTTTTAATGCTGAAAATTGATTCATTATTGATCCAGCCTCAAATGAAACAAAATTTACTGGTTTTAGAAATTGCTCAATTTATACATTAAACTTTCCATGTAAAAATTCTACAAGCAATTCCTGTTTGGTAGCAACTAGTGAAGATGATTGGGTGTAGCATAGAAGACTTGGCCATATCAGTATGAAGAATATCAGGAAGCTATCCACGGGTGATCTTGTCAGGGGTCTACTTAAACTCACTTTTAAGAAAGATAGAGTATGCAGTGAGTGTATGCAAGGGAAGCAAAAGAGAACTGCCCTTCACAGTAAAAATGCTTTTACCACCAAAAGGCCATTGGAACTGTTACATTTGGATTTATTTGGTCCCTCTCAAGTTTCAAGTCTTGGGGGTCGAAAATATACCTTTGTTATTGTTGATGATTTCTCCAGATTAACTTGGGTAATATTTTTGACACATAAAAATGAAACTTGCAATGAGTTCAAGAATTTCTACATAAGAGTTTAGAATTAGAAGGAACTAATAGTGAAGAAAATCAAAAGTGATCATGGAGGAGAATTTGAAAATTATGAATTTGAAAACCTTTGCAATTCATTTAGAATTCTGCATGAATTCTCCTGTCCTAAAACTCTTGCTCAAAATGGAGTTGTGGAAAGGAAAAATAGGACATTACAAGAAATGGCTAGAACTATGTTAAATGCCACAAATCTACCTAAATTTCTCTAGGTAGAAGTTGTAGGAACAACTTGTCACATTTCCAATAGAACACACATTAGATCCATGTTGAATAAGACACCCTTTGAAATTTAGTTCGATAAAACTCCAAATGTTGGCTATTTTAAGACATTTGGATGCAAATACTTTGTCTTAAGTATAGGAAATGCTAAAGACAAGTTTGATGCAAAGTCTAAACCTACCATACTTGTTGGTTACTCCTCTAAATGCAAAGCTTACAGGGTATATTTTGCTGAAGATGGAAGAGTGGAGGAAAGTATAAATGTTCAGTTTGATGAAGATCTGATATAGAATTTCAAAAAGTTGAAGATTAAAAATGATAGTGAAAATGAATACTTTGAAGATGATAATTGCAAGTAGAAACTCAATTCACAAGTGTCAGACCAGAATCTCAACAATAGATATCAGAATCATAATAGTTGGAAGTTTAGATCTGATCATCTCGAGGAACAAATTATTGGAAATATATCTAAAGGGGTACAAAGTAGAAGCGAAACACAAGATATCTGCAATTTTTGTGCATTTGTGTCAGAAATAGAGCCAAAATCAGTAGATGAAGCATGTAAAGATACCTACTGGACAATGGCTATGCAGGAAGAATTAAATCAGTTCCAGAAAAATAATGTTTGGGAACTAGTAGAAAAATCTACAGGAAAATCCATCATTGGAACTAAATGGATTTTCAAAAATAAATTAGATGAAGAAGGTAATATTCTCAAAAATAAAGCTCAATTAGTTGCTCAAGGCTACAATCAGCAAGAAGGTATTGACTATGAAGAAACTTTTGCTCCCATAGCTAGGATTGAATCTATCAGAATGTTGCTTGCTTTTGCAAGTAGTATGAAGATAAGATTGTTTCAGATGGATGTGAAAAGTGCCTTCTTAAATGGAGAAATTCAGGAAGAAGTGTTTGTCAAACAACCTCTTCGATTTGAAGATGAATTCAAGCCGAATCATGTCTTCAAACTAAGAAAGACTCTTTATGGTCTGAAACAGGCACCTAGAGCTTGGTATGAGAAATTGAAAAAGTTTTTAACTGGAAACAATTTCTCTATAGGCAAAGTGGACAGCACTTTGTTTACCAAAACTTTTGATGTGCATATTTTGATTGTATAGATTTATGTTGATGATATAGTCTTTGGAGCCACTTCAGAAGATCTCTATCATGAATTTCAAAATTTGATGAAAAATAAATTCGAAATGAGCATGATGGGAGAGTTGAAGTTTTTCTTGGGATTACAGATTCATCAAGTGCATAATAGCATTTTTGTCAACCAAGAAAAGTACTGCAAAGAGATGTTGAAGAAATTTGGTTATGAAAACATCAAACCTGCAAATACTCCAATGAGTTCAAGTATTAAACTAGAAATGGATGATTCAAGTGTTGTAGTGGATCAAAAGCAATATAGAGGTATGATTGGATCCCTGTTATACCTTTCAGCTAGTAGGCCAGATATTATGTTCAATGTATGCTTGTGTGCTAGATTTCAAGCATCACCAAAGGAATCGCACTTGAAATCAATCAAAAGGATTTTCAGATATCTACATGGAACAAAAGATTTCAGACTATTCTACTCAGCTGACAGTAATTTGATTTTAATAGGCTATAGTGATGCAGATTATGCAGGTAGCAGATCTGACAAAAAAAGCACTAGTGGTACTTCTCAACTACTTGGAAATTCTTTAATCTCTTGGTTCAATAGGAAACAAAATTGTATTGCTTCATCTACTACTGAAGCCAAGTATATTGCAGTAGGATTGTGCTGTGCCCAAATTCTTTGGATGTAGCAAACTCTAGCAGATTACATACTAAAAATTCAGAACTCAGTCATATTTTTTGATAACAGTAGTGCAATCAGTCTATCTAAGAATATAATACTTCATTCCAAAGCTAAGCATATCGAGATCAGACATCATTTTCTAAGAGATCATGTGGAAAAAGGGAACATCTCACTTAAGTTTGTGCCAATAGAAAATCAACTTGCAGATATTTTCACCAAACCTTTAAATGAATCAACTTTTAATGATATTAGAAGAAATCTAGGCATATGTTCTTTACTAGATCTTTAAATATTTTTTTTCTTCAAGCTCACCATATGGGAGCTTGTTTTCTGCTAACTTACTCGTGTAGGATATATTCAATATCAGTTTTACTATCCTCACCTTTTTATATAATGACAAAAAGGGGGAGAAGATTTTGGAAATTAGTAAAGTATATGTCCCTTACAGTATTTCCAACAAGAATTGAAAGAGAATTATTAAAAGAGGTGAAGAAATACTCAACACATAGATAGGGGGAGAAGACAACACAAAGTCAGGGGGAGGAATCCCTCCACGTCAGTATAGTCTTGATTAATTCCCATTTATTTGGTTCTCTATGTGACTGAATGTATAGAAATACACTAGGGAGTGAAATACATGTAAATAAATGTAAAGGTTTTTTTGTCATTATCAAAAAGGGGGAGATTGTTAGAACCGGAGTATTTTGATAATGCAAAACCTATGTGAGGAAACATATTGTATTTCACAGTTAAGTTAGAGCAGCATTAGATCAGAAGGCAGATAGAACAAATTCCAAATAGATGAATAGATAGAGGAAGTTCTAGAAGATACTGCCTTAAAGCTACAGGAAAATCGGACAGTTACAGGTCCAAGTATCCGAAGAGCAAAACAGTTGCAAGACTATCGGATAGTTAGAAGGATAACTATCCGAATTTTTCAAAGCCTTCGAAGAATTAAATAATCGGACAGTTAAGTTAGTTGAATGATTGGAGAGTTAAGGAGTTAACTATCCGAAAGAAAAAGGAAAATCAAAAAGTTAGAAAGGCTAACTATCTGAAACTTAAGTCATTCAATAAATCACGTGTAGAAATACAAAACGGAAGCTTAAAGGACTTGTCAGAGAGTTAGATAACTATCCGAGTTTTCTTTTCGGAGAGTTAGATAACTATTCGAGTTTTTCGGTAAGTTGCAGGTATAACTTTCCGGAACTTAAGTCATTTTATTACGCACGTGCAAAATGGAGAAGCTGGTAGTTAAAAGCTTAAAAGGGAAAATCGGAGAGTTAGATAACTATTCGAAATTTCAAAGAGAGTTTCGGTAAGTTATAGTTTAACTATTTGAAACTTAAGTCATTGAATTTCCCACATGTAGAATTCTAGAAAGAAGCTCAAATAAGTTTTCGGAGAGTTAGAAAGATAACTATCCAAAATCCTAAAGTGTTTCGGTGAGTTATAGGGATAACCATCCGAAACTTAAGTCATTGAATTTTCCACGTGCAGAATTCCAGAGAGAAGCTCAAATAAGTTTTCGGAGAGTTAGAAAGATAACTATCCGAAATCCTGAAGCGTTTCAGTGAGTTACAAGGATAACCATCCGAAACTTAAGTCAACCTTTTATGCACGTGTTGAATTGAAGCAATCGAAAAGTTAACAGAGGGTTACTGTAGCTAACTATCCAATAGTTATATAACTATTCAGTGAGTTACAGTTATAAGTATTCGATTGAATGACAGCTTGCAGTAAATATTCTAGAATCCTACCTAGCAGAAAGGTTTAAGTGATCTTTTAGTGAGTTACAGATTTTCTTTGGAGAGTTACATAGCTAACTATCCGAAAGGTTAGGAAAATCGGTAAGACATCTTGAAATAACTTTCTGAACGGTAACTTACCGTATTTGACTAGTGTCTAATCAAGTACAGCAGAATACATCCATTGATAGAGAAATATGATCGTTATACCTTTGGTATAAATATGAGGAGTTTAAGAAAGGAAAATACAAAGATAACGAATATACCACATATAGTGAGCTACACTCCAATTCCAATTACACTCAAGTCTGCAAACAGTGAAGAATATTCCAATGACCTACTGCAGAAAAAGCTTTGTGCGCCAAAACTTTGATTGAAAGATTCAAGCTGTTGGTTCGTGGCTTCAACCTGAAAGCTACATTCAATATTGGTTTGAGTTTTGACCTGAAAACTCTAGAGGTTGGTTTACTGAAGTTTATACCTGAAAACTTCTATGTAGTTGGTTCTTGCTTTAACCTGAAAGTAAGTGTGTAACTGTTGGTTTTCTAGAGTTTATACCTGAAAACTTCTATGTGGTTGGTTCTTGCTTCGACCTGAAAGCAAGTGTGTAAGTGTTGAAACAATTAGTGAAGCCTAAGTGAATCTTGGGGGTGGACTAGCCAAGTTGGTGAACCACCTAAAAATTTGCTGTGTGTTTCTTTTCTCTTTGATTTGCATTCATTTAATTTCATCTCATTACATTTCTGTTGAATCATTTGATTCAACATTGAAAGAATTTTAAAAACTACACACTTTCACCATTCACCCCCACCTCTGGTGAGCCTACCGATCCTAACACAGACAATGGAATTATAAAAAAAAAAGCTTTTTCTCATACACATACTTACACCAAGCTCAACAGAAGAAAACTTTAGAGATCAAATCATCTTCAATATTTATAGACTCAAGTTCAGAAGCTCATCACGTACTCAACTCTAATACTTACAAGCTAGTGTTTACTGAAGTACACGGATCAAAACTTCAGAGAAAGGATTAGTTGGAGCTTCAACCAGGAAGCTCAAGTGAATGGTTGGTTCTTACTTAAACCCTAAAGCAAGTGATTGTAAGTTTGTGAAAGTTTAGTGAAGCCCAAGTATCCCTTGGGGGTGGACTAGCTGTTAGTGGTGAACCACCTAAAATCTCTGTGTGTATTCTTTTATCGTGAGCTTGCTATTTCTTTATACTAATCTACCATTAAAAGGTTAAGAAACAAATTATTACCATTCACCCCCCTCTCTGGTAAGCCATAAGGTCCTAACAGAGTGTAGGACTGTATTTTTAGAAAGATTTATGGCACTGCTATTATCACAATAAATAATTGTATTCTAAAACTTAAGTTTATAATATGCCAATGTTTGTTGCATCCATAAAATCTGTGCATAGCATAAACCTGCTACCATGTATTCAGCTTCAGTTGTGGAGAGTGCTATAGAGTTTTGTTTCTTGTTGAACCATGAAACAAGAGAGTGACCATGTAGTTGACATGTATCATTGGTGCTTTTTCTATCTGATTTGCATCTTGCATAATCTACATCACTGTAACCTACTAATATTAGATGATTCTGTGATCAATAAAATAAGCCAAAGTCTTTTGTACCTTGTAAATATTTAAAGATACGCTTGACTACTTTTAAATGTAATGCTTTTGGAGAGGCTTGATATCTTGCACAAGCACATACACTGAACATTATGTCTAGTCTACTAGTTGTTAAGTAGAGAAGTGATCCAATCATGCCTCTGTATTTCTTTTGATCTACAGAAGTGCCAAAGATATCTTTATCAAGCTTTTCATTTGAGTTCATAGGTGTATTTGCTTCTTTGGATTTTTCCATACCAAACTTTAAGAGAATCTCTTTACAGAATTTTTCTTGATTCAAAAAGATGTCATGCTGTAATTGATGAATTTGTAATCTTAGAAAGAATTTTAATTCTCCCATAAGACTCATTTCAAATTCATTCTTCATTAAAATCTGAAAGTCATGACATAGTTTCTCATTTGTGGAACCAAAAATAATATCATCAACATAAATTTGAATGATCAACATATGAGAATTTTCTGACTTCATAAAAAGAGTATTATCTACAGTTCCTATGTTAAACTGATTTTCAAGAAGGAAACCCTTTAGTTTATCATACCATGCACATGGTGCTTGCTTCAAACCATAAAGAGCTTTATTCATTTTATAAACATGGTTTGGTCTTTCTTCATCTTCAAAACCTGGGGGTTATTCTACATATACTTCCTCTTGCAAAATGCCATTAAGAAAAGCACTTTTAACATCCATTTGATAGAGCTTTATTTTCATACTACTTGTAAAGGCAATCAACAATCTAATTGCTTCAAGTCTTGCAACAAGTACAAAAGTTTCTTCATAATCGATTCCTTCCTGCTGGTTGTATCCCTGAGCAACAAGTCTAGCTTTATTTCTGATAATATTGCCATTATTATCTAATTTATTCTTAAACACCCATCTAATTCCAATAATTGATTTTTCAATGGACCTTTCAATTAAATTCCAGACTTCATTTTTCTTGAACTGATTTTGTTCCTCTTGCATGGCCATAATCCAGTATTCATCATTGCAAGCTTCTTCAACTATTGTAGGTTCAAGTTCAGATACAAATGCACAATAATTATAGATATTTTGAATTTTGCTTCTTGTTTGAACACCTTGATTTATATTTCCAATAATTTATGCAATGGGGTATCCAGACTTTGTCTTCTATGCTTTTTCTATCATAATAGGTGTAGGTAGTGTTGTGCTCTCCTTTTTCTGTAGAACTTTTTGATTTCCTGATTCATTTTCACTCTCACTATCTATTTTTAGTTGCTTTAATTTTCCTACTTGGTCTTCGTCAAATGATACATTTATTGATTCTTTTACTCTTCTTTCATATTCAAAATAGACCTTATAAGCCTTACTTCTTGAAGAGTATCCAACTAGTAGAGCAGGATCAAACTTTGCATCAAATTTGTCCTTTTGATCCCTTATATTAAGCACAAAACATCTTGATCCAAAAATTTTGAAGTATCTAACATTTGGTGTTTTACCATACCATAATTCAAATGGTGTCTTATGCAAGATAGGTCTAACATGAGTTCTGTCTATTGAATGACATGTAGTATTCACAACTTTAGCCCATAAAAATTTTGGTAGATCAGATGCATTAAGAATTATTCTTGCCATTTCTTGTACTAATCTATTTTTCCTTTCTACAACTCCATTCTATGTAGGAGTTCTTAGACATGAAAACTCATGTAGTATACCAAAGGAATTACATAAGTCTTCAAACTCAGAATTTTCAAATTCACCTCCATGATCACTTCTGATCTTCTTCACAGTTGATTCTTTTTCATTTTGAATTCTAAAGCAGAAATGTTTGAATTCATAATAAGTTTCATTATTGTGTGCTAAGAAAATAACCCAAGTGAATCTTGTGTAATCATCAACTACCACTAAGGTATATTTTCTTCCTCCTAAATTGGCTATCTAAGTAAGACCAAACAGGTCCATATGTAGTAGTTCTAGTGGCTAACTTGTGGCAATATCTTCAATACTCTTGTGTACTGATTTCTTTTGTTTTCCAATCGTATAGTCACTACAAAGTTTTTCTCTTTTGAATTTGAGTTTGGGCACACCTTTAACGAGATCATGTTTGGTCAACTTTCTTAAGATTCTCATATTTACATGATTTAGTCTCTTATGCCATAACCATTCATCTTCATTAGAAGCAACTAAGCATGCATCACTAGACATATTATCTAATGGAAATTCTAATGCATAAATTGAATTATCCCTATATCTAGTAAATTTAATTTCATGTGTATCTTGTTGTAATATAAGATAGTTCTCAATAGTAAAAAGTAGATTGTAACCTTTGTCACATAATTGACCTACACTTAGTAGATTTTGTTTTAAACCATTTACATGCAAGACATTTTCTATCTTCCTATTTTTATATGCAACATTTCCTACAATAGTAATTTTACATTTTTCATTATTACCAAACTTAATTGATCTTGAATTTATAGACTTAACAGATTCTAGAAATCTTTTCTTACTTATCATGTGCTTTGAGCATCTACTGTCAATGATCCATTTTGACATTTGAGCTTCCTTATCCTTGCACTCTTGCAAATTATATTGAGATTAAGGCTTTTGGTACCTATATTTTCTTGGGTCCATCAATGTTAGTCCTTTGCATATTAAACTTGTTGCCTCTTGGCAGTCATATATGAGTAGATCTTCTTTTAATGACAAAAACAGTTGTGTCATCTCTATAAGATCCAATTTTTCTACCATAGTAGGGAGTTTCCTATGGTACAACATACCCTAGGCCAAATTTACTTGTTCCTGTTCTTTGAGATCCTATGATTTTATTTAAGTTATTTTCACCTTTAGTAAATTTACATATAGTGTTTTTCAAATCAGTAATTTCAGATAATAAATTTTTGTTTTCTTCTTTCAAATAAATTTTTTTACAACTATAGTTATCCATTTTAGTTTTTAGTTCTGTATTATCAACTAGGGCTTTTTCTAATTCAGCAAAAGCATCCTCTAAATAGAAATTTAGACTCTTTAATTCTTTCTTGTAGTTCTTACACTTTACATATAGATTACCTACTATACAGAGAAGACTATTTACATCTAAATCATCATTTTCTTTTTCTAAACAATAAGGGGATGTAGAGCATACCTCTTGTGCAGCAAAGCACACGTTTGCAGAGACATCTTCCTCTAAGTCTGATGAGCTACTAGATGAGTTGTTGTCATCCCATGTGGCTTTCAAGGCCATTTTCTTCTTATTCTTCTTCTTCCATTTTTGTTTGTCCTCCTCCTGCTGGAAAGGATAGTAGAGTTGAATGTGTCCCAATTTTTTGCACTTGTAGCATGTGGGGACTTTTGATCTTAAGGAGCTAGCTTTGCCTCCTTGTCTCATCATTTTTTTGAAATTTCTGGCCAGCAATTAAACTTCATCTTCATCCGAGCTTAGTTGGTCTTCTGTTGAGGGAAAAGCTAGTTCATTCTTTTTCTCATCCTTTCTTTCAATGGCTCCCTCTTCTTCTTTCCATTCCTTTATTTGAACTTCATGAGCTAGAAGATTTACCAATAGATCTTCTACTAAGTAGTTGTTTAGATCCTTTGAATCTTGTATGGAAGTAGACTTCTATTTTCATTCAATTGTTAGGCTTCTTAAAATCTTCTGTACCTGTTCACGATTAGAAAAATCCCTTCCAAGGCCTCTCAATTCATTCACAATTTCAGTGAATCTTGAAAACATTTTAGTAATACTTTCTTTTTCAAGCATTTTGAATAATTCATATTTTCTTAACAAAATGCTGATTTTGGTATATTTTACTTGGTTGGTTCCTTCATATGTAATTTGAAGGGTCTTCCAAGTCTCATGAGAAGATTTACATGTAGATATTTTATTATATTGTTCACTAGTTAGTGCACAGTAAATAGAATTTAGCCCACGAGTATCCATTTGGATGATTCTTTCATCCTCCTCAATCTAATCACTTTCATGATTGATTGGAAGTGGTGTACCATGTACAACCATTCTCTAGAGTTTTACATCTATACTCTTGAGAAAACACTCCATCCTCTTTTTCTAGTAGTTATAATTGCTACCGTCAAAGAGGGGAGGTCGATGGATATTCCGTCCCTCTGTAGTATAGAAAGCCATGATCTCAGATGGTTAAATCTATTAGTGAGATCAACCTTGCTTTGATACCAATTGTTAGGACCTGATGGCTTACTAGAGGGGGGGGTGAGTGGTAATATTTTGATTTCTTAAATGCAATTTCAAGAGATTAACAATGAATGACTAATTGATAGTGTAATTCAGCAAGCACACAATGAAAGATAATGCACACAAAGATTTTAGGTGATTCACCACTAACGGTTAGTCCACCCCCAAGGGATACTTGGGCTTCACTAAGCTTTCAAGACTTACAAACACTTGCTTTAAGGTCAAAGCAAGAACCAACCAATCAAATTGAGCTTTCTGGTCGTAGCTCCAACCAACCTATCTTTGAAGTTTTCAGTTGGTGCACTTCAATAAACCACTAGCTTAAAGAAATCAAAGTTTATTGCGTGGAGAGCTTCTAGACTTGAATTTGCCTTTGCTGAAGATTTGATCTTGAAGATGTTTTGCTGTATGTGTGAAGCTTGGTGTATGAATTTGTATATTAAAGAAGCTATGTAACTCTGTTGTCTACTGTTTGTATTTATAACATTATGCATAACAATCATATTCACTTCCAACGGATGTATTCTACTGTACTTACTGAAATTTCAAAACCAAATATGGTAAGTTACCGATCTGTATACTATTCAGCTTGTAACCTTCTGATTCCCTTTGATTTTCGGATGGTTAGCTATGTAACTCTCTAAAGGACAGTCGTAACTCACTGAAAATCCATTTAAGTCCTTTTGTCTATGTCATGTGGGACTTTAAGTCATACACATGAGGTGTCATAAGTTCAAATGGTTATAACTGTTAACTTATCAAAATTTTCCTCTTTTGGATAGTTAACTACAGTAACCTTTCAATTCTTCTTCAAAGCTTCCAACTACTTTTCTATTTCTACACGTGCAAAGTAGAATGACTTAAGTTTTGGATAGTTAAATCTGTAACCTTCCAAACCTTCTAGTTTTTCGGATAGTTAGCTTTCTAACTCTTTGAAAAATCCTTTTAAGCTTTTGTTTTGAATTTTTGCACATGGGAAATTTAATGACTTAAGTTTCGAATAGTTAAATCTGTAATCTTACGAACCTTCTGATTTTTCGAATAGTTAAATCTGTAATCTTACGAACCTTCTGATTTTTCGAATAGTTAGCTTTCTAACTCTCCGAAAAATCCTTTTAAGCTTTTGTTCTGAATTTCTAATTTTCCATACAACCATCTTTCTAACTCTTCGATAGAATTCCTACTGCTTTAAACTGCCTTTCGGATACTTAAGCCTGTAACTGTCCGATTTTCTTGTAGCTCTATAGCAACAATTTCTGAACTACCTATATCTATTTATCTACCTCTTGATTTTTGCTGATCTATCTTAATTGTAAAATACAATTTGATTCCTCACATTGATTTTTGCATTATCAAAATCAAGAGGTCCTTTTAGAAATATTTGAATGTTAGTGTTGCTTAATGACAATTCTAATATTAACTAACATTAAAAAGCTTAATTGATATTATTTACATTTTGTGGAATCGCCTAATGGTTGGCCGAATTCCTTTGTAAATAGCAGTATTTAATTGGAAAGGTAGGCTCGTGGAGTTAACTTAAGTCCACGAGGTTAGTCTGTTGAGTTAACTATAACTCTACGAACCAAGTCCATTGTGTTAATTGTAACTCAACAGAGTGCTTAACTGAATACATATAAACTCTAATATAAAAATCGGGACAGTACATAGTTCTTACTCAATCTCTATGAGATTGACTTGTACTTGCACACAAATACAATATACACTATGCACTTGCAGTTAATATACAAATTGAATTCAATATCTAATTTGTGTGAAAGGTTGTTTGTTTACTTCTAAAAGAATTTATTAATATAAGCATAAAAACAAACCAATACAGAAGGTTACTGTAGCTAACTATCTGAAAGTTAAAACACTTCGGTGAGTTAATAGCTACGACTATTTGAAAGTTAAGTTAGTCAAATACACACATGCAAAATTCAGGAACTTAGTCGAAAGCTTGAAAAGGACTTAAGTGGTTTTTTAGTGAGTTACAAACATCTTTTGTAGAGTTACACAGCTAACCATCCGAAAGTCAAAGGAAATCATAAGGTTATCTTGAAACATCTTCCTAAATGGTAACTTACCATATTTAGACCTGTAAAATCAGTAAGTATAGTAGAATAAATCTGTTGAGGAGAAAATATGATTTTTGGACTTACAGGTATAAATACAGATAAATCATTGAATATTAGGTAGAGCTAACAAGAGAGAGATTACATATATAATCATAGATAGAAAGAAAATATATTGCAGATCCTCTTCCATGACAGAAAGCACATTTTCGATTCAATACAGAGAGAACAAGTTGAAAGCAGAATTCAAAAGAAGATTCTCAAAGTTCCCCACTTGCATTGAAAGTTTGATCTAAGAAGGATCATTTGGTTCGTGGCTTCAACCTTAAAGCTTCACTCAAGTTGTTGGTTTGAGTTTCGACCTAAAAACTCAAGAGGTTGGTTTACTAAAGTTTATACCTAAAAACTTTTGAGTGGTTGGTTAGAGCTACAACTAGAAAGTTCAAGTGAATGGTTGGTTCTTGCTTTGACCTGAAAGCAAGTGTATGTAAGTGTTGAGACACTTAGTGAAGCCTAAGTGATTCTTGGGGGTGGACTAGCCTAGTTGATGAACCACCTAAAATTCCCTTGTGTTTCTTACTTTTATATATCTGTTTAGTACTTGTGCAAACTGATTATTTAAAATTGGTTAATTAAGTTAGAAAAAGTTTTAAATACACATAGATCACCATTCACCCCCCCTCTAGTGAAGCCTTACGGTCCTAACAATTGGTATTAGAGCAGGTTGATCTCTTTTTATAGATTTAACCATCTGAGATCATGACATCTTTTCACAAAGAGGGTCAAAACATCCATCATCCTCTCCTATTTGATGGTATTAACTATAATTACTAGAAAAATAGGATGGAATGTTTCCTTAGGAGCTCAGATGTGAGTCTCTAAAAAATGGTAGTTCTAGGAACACCTATTCCACACAATCATGAGGATAATTGGACTGAGGAGGATGAGAGAATCTTCCAAATGGATACTCAAGGGTTGAACATAATTTATTGTGCCTTATCTACTGAACAATACAATAAAGTTTCAACTTGTAAATCAACTCACGAGACTTGGAAAACTCTTCAAATAACCTTTGAAGGAATCAGCCAAGTTAAAGACACAAAAATTAGTGTTTTACTTAGAAAGTTTGAATTATTTAAAATGCTTGATGATGAAACAATTAATGATATGTTTTCTAGATTTAATGAGATTAATAATGGCTTAAGAGGTTTGGGAAGGAAAGGAATTTTCTGTTCGTGAATAAGTGCAGAAAATCCTTAGAAGTTTAACTATGGAATGGAAGCAAAAGTCCACATCAATATAAGATTCTAAAGACCTCAACAAGTACTCAGTAGAGGATCTAATGGGTAATTTGCTAGCCCATGAAGTTCAAATGAAGGAATGGAAAGATGAGGAAGTGCTAAAAAGAAAATAGAAAAGAAGAAAGAGCTAGCCTTCCCATCAACTCAAGAACTTCAAAGTTTAGATGAAGATGAAGTTGTGTTATTGGCTAGAAAATTCAGAAAATGGATGAAGAAAAAGAACAAAGCCAACACATCAAAAAGCACTACTCTAGTGTACTTTAAATGCAAAAAGCAGGGACATATACAACATGATTGTCCATTGCAACTAAAAGAAGAAAAAGAAATGAAGAAGAAGAATTACAAAAAGAAAATGGCATTGAAGGCTACTTAGGATGACAATAGTTCCCCTAGTAGCTTATCCAGTTTAGATGAAGAGATACTAGTAAACGTGTGCTATACAGCACATGAGGTATGCTTGACTTCATCTCAAAGTGATTTTGATGTAGACAATGATAATTTAAAT
Source organism: Cymodocea nodosa (assembly GCA_036874045.1). Lineage (NCBI taxonomy): Eukaryota > Viridiplantae > Streptophyta > Magnoliopsida > Alismatales > Cymodoceaceae > Cymodocea > Cymodocea nodosa. The sequence goes on along the minus strand of JAZBRI010000003.1, from coordinate 15,221,899 downwards.
GTAAATATTATTTTGTCTACTATTGACAGTTTATATATTAAATGCAAAAATTATAAAAAGGAAATTAAGCATTTAACTGCATGTTTAGAAGAAGCCTATGCTAAACTTGAAAATTTGCATGTCGAAAATAGAAAATGCAAGAATGATAAATTGATAAATGAAAATGAAAATTTGAAAAATGAAATTATTGATCTAAAAAATATTGTGCATAAGTTTACTAATGGACAAAATGGATTAAATAAAATCATTGGTTCACAAAGACATAGTTCAAATAGATTTGGCCTAAGGTATGCTACTCCATAGGAAATATCCTATTATGGTGGTGTTATCCGATCTTATAGAGATGGTACTATAGTGTTTGCCATCAAAAGAAAATCTGGATCAATGTGGCTGCCAAAAGGCAATAAGTTAAATTTTTTCAAGACTAACACTTATGGACCTAAGAAAGTATGAGTACCAAAATCTATTTCTGTTTGAATTACAAAATTATATTATTTAGGGAGAGAAAATGTTCTACAACTTCAAATTGGTTATGACAGCAACTTTTGGGATCACTAAAGGCACCATAAATTGGTATAAAATGCTACATATGAATTGTGTGGCAAATGTGCCTAATATCATGATATTCAAGGAGAGCAATATCTACATTAGTTAGAAACAAGCATATAGAAAAGAAAGTAGTAGCCAAACTATAGTCTTCAAATTATATTCTGTAAAATTGAAAGAACCTCTTAAAATAAAGATTTAAGAGAAGATAAATGGTTAGGAATCAGAAGCTAAATGATTGAGAATCATTTATGATGTTTTTGAAATTAACAATTGGTACCTAGTTCAGTTGGTATCATGAATGACTTTTTGCAAAATAGGTGCAACAAATCTATCTACAAGGAAAAACATATAAGTAGGGGGAGAACCTACAATTCTCTAAAATTTTGAATGTTGCTTTGGTTCAAAAAGAAAGTTTATAAAGAAGACACGAATATAAGGGGAGAGCATGTGACAGCAACTACAAATATTAACTACATACTTATAAATTGCTACATTAACAATTTCCATTTCACTATTTTAAGTTCTTACAAATGATGTAATAAACAAATGAGACAAAGGAAGAAATACCACAAACCAGGATAGAAATTACTAACGTCTCAAAAATTTATATATCAACTACTAGTACTAGACAAGGATTGAGATAATCAGGAAATTGATACTTCAATTGATGTTGTGCTCGAAAGAAGAAAGTAGTACAACATCAAAAGGAAAGAAGAAAACAGATTGCAATTATGAAAATATCTCAATAATTGATATCAGCAAATAGACAATTGACATTTGATGCAAATTCAAAATCAGTATTCGAAGATATTGATGCAATTGATTCAGCAAAAAGAGGAGAAATATGGTAGTTATTTCAGCAAAAGAAAATTGTAGAACTCCTTTTCTCTAATGATAAAAAGGGGGAGAAGAATAAAAGAGAATTACATGTAAGAAAAATGGAAAAACACATGGTAGTTACAGTGCTGAAAGTTCCCAGCAAATAGATAGGGGGAGCAAAGTAAAATTATTATACTATACACATTGTGATCCTTGTTTTATTTGCTTTTCTGTGTGACTCAATGTATAGAAACATTCTCAATGTACAGAGAGAACAAGTGTTTGGGCATAAATCTTGCACATGTTTATGAGTTTTTATGGGGTAGATAATTTGACTTATAAGTTATTAAGGCTTTGTTATGCATAAATTCTAATATTAAGTCAAATTAATAACTTATTCTTAATTCATGCATTTTATATGAAAATTAATCTCATTCTTGTTGAGTATTTTTGTTTTGATGATGTATGCTGAATGAAAATAATCATATTTGCTCAATTACTATTGCTTGTGAAAAGAAATTAAAATCATCAATTAATACAAAAAAAGCTTACTGATATAAATACTTGTCTGTATTGGATCTGAAGTTAATAATTAATCGTTTCATTGCATTAATTTCTCATTTAGCTAAATGTTAAGTTAACGTGTGTTTTTATTGAAAAGCATGATATGTTTTAATGTTATATCTTCTGTATCATGAACAGTGCACGTTTAGACAACTCATTAAGTTAGAGTTTTGTTTGTATAGAGGTCACGTGAGAACTCGTTAAGTTAGAGGCTTAAAGGTTAAAATAGGTCACGTGATAACTCGTTAAGTTAATGAGTAAAAGAAGAGACGAACTCGTTAAGTTAGTGTTATACATGAGGTGAAATTATAAGTTACGAATGTTGTATTGTATCACGTGAGGTGCACATGTTTAACTCGTTAAGTTAACATAACTAAACGCGTTGAGTTGCTATATTAAACACTAAGGCAACGCGTTAAGTTAGCGTTATAAACTTAAGTTGTTATTTTTGCACGTGGTAAAATTCTTATTATAAAAACATTTGTTTATTACTGGTTCGTTGAGTTATCATAACACAACGGAGATGGTTCGTTGAGATAGCATAACACCACGGACATAGTTCGTTGAGTTAGCTACAATACTTGTCACGTGAAATGGCACATGAGGAACTCGTTAAGTTAGAAACATTAAGTTATATATATACTTGTGTTACTCGTTTAGTTAACATTAAAGTAACGACTTCTTATTACACTGATGAAAAAACATTTGGATGAGAAAGTTTATTTTGCAGGAAATTTTTCAGAGATCCAAGACTGATGATTAAAGAAAATTTGAAATATAAACGTGGGTTAGAATGTGTGTGTTTCGATGAAGGAAAAAGAAAAGACGTGGAGAAGTGGAAAACTAGTAGTGGTTAAACATGAAAGATATGCATGAAATGAAGATACAGTATAAAAGGCATAGAATTCTCATTGATCAATTTATCCTTGCACACAAAACGAAAAATCTTTTCAAGGATCAAACCATTCCTGCACACCAAAAGAAAAATCTTTTTCAAGGATCAAAAACACCTTCTCGAGGAAAATCTCTCAAGTGGAAGAAAGTTCAATGAAGCATAAAAAGGTAAGATTTTCGTCACTGAAGATTTGAAGTATCAAATGAAAGCAAATTCGGTGAAGCATGATAAGACAAGATATTCGTCACTGAAGAATTGCTGAAGAAGAAAAAGAAGAAGAAGAAAGATCTCAAACAGGGAGAAAAGTTTTAAATTCCGCAAATTAGTTTTCTCTATTTGTAGTTATGAAATTGTTTAGATGATACATGGTATCGAAATATAATTGCATCTACAATTTCTGAGGAGAATTGAATTGTATATTGTAATTGAAACCTTGAATAAAAATGATTTTATGAAAACAATGTCTCGACTTGTTTTTGAGATTTAAAGTTTCAATTATATTTCAGAAAATATTAAAGATACACAATTCACCCCCATCTTGTGTAGCCATACGATCCTACAAGTGGTATTAGAGCTTTGTTAATAATCTTTGATATAAAATCGATACCAACTTATTTAATATCATTGCTTATTCTACCTTCCTTGTTTTTAAACAGAAATTAATATTTGAGCATACGTTTAACTTTCTTGATTTAAGGCTCAAATTGTTTTAAAGTTTTTAGACTGTTTAAAATCAAATAGGTTGAAAAATCTAAGGTAAAATGGCTACTGGAAATGGTAATTTTTCTTTATATGAAGGCCAAAATCTTAATCGTCCTCCTTTATTTGATGGAATACATTTTGAATATTGGAAATATAGGATGACTATTTTTCTTCAAAGTATAGATCATAAGTTGTGGTTCATGATTTCTAAACCATATACTCCGTTAACTACCCCTTATAATACTTGGACAATTACTGAAAAAGAAAATGAAACTCTGAATGCTAATGGCTTAAATATTTTATTCTATGCATTGAGTTATGAACAATTCAGTAAAGTGTGGCATATAAATCTACTTATGAGGTGTGGCATGCATTAGAAGTTTCACATGAAGGTACTTCTCAAGTTAAAGAGACTAAAATAAACATGTTGATTCATAAGTATGAACTCTTTAAGATGTATGAAGATGAAAATATTTCTGAGATGTTTTCCAGATTTCTTGATATCATAAACTCTTTAAAATGTTTAGGAAAGAATTTTGAATAGAAGGATTTGGTGAGGAAAATTCTCAGATCCCTAAGTTCTAAATGGTCTCAGAAAGTAACATCAATTGAGGAATCACGAGATTTAAATGTTTAAACTATGAATGAACTTATAGGAAATTTAACAGCTTATGAAGTTCAATTAAATGAATCACTGAGTCACAACAAACTAAAAATGAAGAAAGAAATAGCATTCGAAATTAATTCAGATTCTGATATATCTACTAATTCTGACGAGGATTTGATTTTGCTGACTAGGAAATTCAAGAAAGCATGGAAAGCTAGGAAACAACAAAGGAACAAAAATGATAAACCCTCAACGTTAAAATCATTGAATGACAAGAATTCTTCATCTAGAAAGTATGTATGTTACAACTGTAAGAAACCTGGACATCTTTCTCCAGATTGTCCTATGAGGAAAAATGAAAAGCAAAGTAGGACAAATCAGAAGAAGACGGCTTAGAAAACTCAGAAAAAGTTTTACAAGAAAAAGGCTTTGAAGGTCACTTAGGATGACACGTCTGAAGAGTCTGAATCTAAGGAATCAGCATCAAAATCTTCACATTCAGAAGGAGAACAAGAGTTAGAAGACGTTGCTCATGTGTGTTTCATGGCAGATGAGTCTGAGGTAATATCTAATCCTGAAAGTCATTCAGATTTCAACTTTAATGAATTATTATGTGCTTATCATGCATTATTACAAAAACTTAAAGTATGTAAACTGGAAAATAAGAATATTAGAAAATCTTCATCTATTATGGAAGAAGAAAATTGTTTCCTGTCTACTACTTTAGAAAAGTTTAAATGTGATAATGAAAATCATGCTAGAGATATGCAAAAATTTAGATTTAATGAATGTATCTTGCATGAACAAATACAGAATATAAATGCTGAAAAATTAAAGATAGAATCTAAAAATGAAATGTTGAGAAACAATATAAATGAACTTGAATTAGAGATAGAAAAATTAAAACTGAAAGAGCAAGATTTAAATTCTACCTTTGAGAAATGGAATTTAAGTCAAACTAAGTTAGACAAACTAACTAGTACCCCTACGATGTCTTATAAATTTGGCTTAGGATTTGATTATCCTGAATATCCTAAATCTCAAGCCAATAAAGGATTTATTAGTTGCAGTTCAAGTAAATCTAAGACTAAAATTCCTTTTATTATGAAACAAGGTAATAAATATGTAGAAGTAGGTACTTCAAGGGATGAATCATGCAGTAATAATATAAATCAATGTGATTTGTCAAATTGTACTTCTAACATGACTATAAATGTTTCTAAAAATCTTGTTTCTTGTTCTGGAAATTCAGTTTCTAATGTTTCTAAAATTTTAGACAATTGTAGTAAACTGAAAATTCAGAAACCTGAGCATGTAATTCAATACACTGGTATTAGACCAATTACTCATTCTGCATGTGATAAAACAAAAAATTCTTGTGTAGAAAAAGATTTTGTATGTATGGAAAGTGTTAATACAAGTACAAAATCTTGGTATGAACTTACAGAAATGTATAAGCATGACCAAAATAAATTAACATCTGATAAAAATATATTTGGTCTTGATTATACTACATCTAAAAACAAAAAGAATGATTGCAAAAGCAATAATGCTATATGTGAGTATGAAGCTAATGATAAATCAATAGTACTTACAACTAATAAGAATATAAATGATAATGTTAAACTATTTTTAAACAAAAAGAAGAAATATGCATTTAATGAACTTGGTCCTCAACAACATTGGGTACCAAGAAAAAGTTTTTCTTAATTTGTGTTGCAGGAGGAAACAACATCAAAATGGATCTTGGACAGTGGAGCGTCAAGTCACATGACCGGACAAAAAAGTCTATTACAAAATTTTACAAATACCATGAAAGGAAGTGTAACATTTGGAAACAAAAGCAAAGATAAAATCATAGGTATGGGCAATGTTCAAATAACTCCTACTTGTGTTATTTAGAATGTACTATATGTAGAAAACCTAGGATTTAATTTGCTGAGTGTCATAAAACTAACTGAAAATGGATATTATGTAGTGTTTGAAGATAATGTATGCAAAATAATTGATAAAAATACAGATGAAATTAAGTTTATTGCTAAAGAAAAGGTTCTGTATGTATTTTATCTTTACCTTCTAGTGCAGTTGATTTAAATTCATGTTTGCTAGCTGAAACTAGTGATGCATATCTATGGCATAGAAGGATTGGGCATATAAATATGAGACTATTACATAAACTATCTAGAAAACATTTAGTGAGAGGTTTACCAAAGATTAAATACTCAAAGAACTTTATGTGTGATGCAATTGAGTTAGGTAAACTTCACAAAAACTCTTTTAAATCCAAAACTGATATTTCAAGCAAGAGAGTCTTAGAACTTATACATATGGATCTATTTGGACCAACAAGAATCATGAGTCTTGGTGGTAAACGGTATGTATTTGTTTTAGTAGATGACTTCTCTAGATACACTTGGGTATATTTTCTAGCATCTAAGATAGAAGTTTTTGAAAAATTTAAAATGTTTTTCAATTTTGTTCAAAATGAGCAAAGTGTCTCTATTCAAAAACTAAGTGATCATAGAATTGAATTTGATAATGATCAAATGGATAACTATTGTAATGAGCATGGCATTGATCACAGATTTTCTTTTCCAAGAGCACCGTGTCAAAATGGTGTTGTTGAGAGAAAGAATAGATCGCTTCAAGAAATGGCCAGAACTATGTTGAATGAACATAAGTTACCTCAAAATCTTTGGGTTGAAGCAGTAAATATAGCTTGTTATGTTATTAACAGAAGTCATTTAAGACCTCATGTTAATAAAACTCCTTTTGAAATTATGTTTAATAGGGTTCCAAAAATTTCCTATATGAAACCATTTGGCTACAAGTGTTTTATTCTTAATACTAAGGATAAAATGGATAAATTTCAAGCCAAATCGGATGAAGGAATTTTTGTAGGTTACTCTATTAGAAGTAAAGCCTATAGAGTATATAACAAGACTTTTAGGACTATTGAAGAAACCCTCCATGTAAGCTTCAATGAAAATTCTCTTAGAGAATCTCAATTTAAAGCTGATAATGATGATATGATCAATTTTCCAAATGAGTTAGAGATCAATAGAGAGATTGATGATTTTTCTGAGAAAATCAAAAATATGAACTTAAATGATCAAACTAATGATGAAAGTGATAGACTTTTAGATGTTGATGAGAATATTGAGGAAAATCAGAGAAATTGGCGTTATTCTTCATCACATCCCATTACTCAAGTCATTGGTAATATTAATGAGGGAGTTAAAACTAGAGCTTCAGTAAATTTAAATAGTATGTGTATGTTTGTTTCTATGGTGGAACCAAGGAATATACAAGAAGCATTATCTGATGAAAATTGGATAGTGGCAATGCAAGAAGAACTAAATCAATTCATCAGAAATGATGTATGGGAATTAGTTTCTCCCCCAGAAAATCAGTCCATAATAGGTACAAAGTGGATCTTTAGAAACAAAACTAACGAAACTGGTCAAATTATAAGGAATAAAGCTAGATTAGTTGCACAAGGGTATACACAGGAAGAAGGATTAGATTATAATGAAACATTTGCTCCTATGGCTAGGTTAGAAAGTTAGAATATTATTGGCCTATGCTTGTTATATGGATTTTAAATTATATCAAAAGGATGTAAAGAGTGCATTTCTAAATGGTTTAATTAATGAAGAAGTTTATGTAAAACAACCACCTAGATTTGAAGATATTAAAAATCCTGACTTTGTGTATAAATTGAAGAAAGCCTTATATGGTTTGAAGCAAGCACCTAGATCATGGTATGAAAGATTGTCTACTTTTTTAATAGAAAAAGGCTATATCATGGGAAAAGTGGATCATACTCTATTTATTAAGAGAGATGGTAAAGATCAGATTGTTGTTCAAATATATGTGGATGATATAATCTTTGGAGCAACCTCTGATAAGTTGATAGAAATATTCTCTGAAGAGATGACTAATCAATTTGAAATGAGTATGATAGGAGAACTTTCATATTTTCTAGGACTTCAAATTAAGCAAATGGATACAGGTATATTTTTAAATCAGGAAAAATATGCAGATGAAATGCTTAAGAAATTTAATTTTAATGATACAAGGATTCGAGGAACTCCTATGAGTACTACTTTAAAGTTAGATATTGATGACATAGGAAAATCTATAGATCAAAAAAAATACAGAAGTATGATTGGTTCTTTACTTTATTTGACTGCTAGTAGACCTGATATTATGTTTGCTGTGTGTGTTTGTACTAGATTTCAATCTAATCCTAAGGAATCACACTTAATTGCAGTTAAAAGAATATTTAGATATATACAAGGAACTAAAAATTTCGGACTATATTATTCTAAGAATAGTTCAATAGATCTTATAGGATATACTGATGCTGATTATGTAGGATCTAAATCTAATAGAAAGAGTACCAGTGGCACATGTCAATTATTGGGAAATAATTTGGTGTCATGGTTTAGTAAAAAGCAAAACTATGTAGCACTTTCTACTACAGAAGCTGAATATGTTGCTGCTGCACTGTGTTGCACTCAGATTCTGTGGATAAGGAAAACTTTAGAAGATTTTGGATTATCTTATGATACAACTGAGATTTATTGTGACAGTTGTTCTACAATAAATCTTTCCAAAAATCCTGTATTACATTCAAGAGCAAAGCATATAGAGGTTAGACATCATTTTCTAAGAGATAACGTAATTAAAGGAAAAATTAAATTAGAATTTGTGTCTAGTAAAAATCAATTAGCTGATATATTTACAAAACCTCTAGATGAAAATACATTCTGTAACATTAGATTAAATTTAGGTATTTGTAGGCTATGTGATGTGTAAAATGCTTAAACTCCACATAAAAAGATAAATATTATTGATGATGTTGTTCACCTCATAGATATTATATACTTATTATAAATATCTAAAGTAATATCTAAACTACTGCTTAAGATACTATGTATTTATTGTAAAATCATAGTAGTATCTTATTGATTTTTAAGTAGTTTATCAATTTTAATAGTTTTTACGATTTTAAGTGGAAGTGTAAATGAAAAACATTAAATACTTTTGACATTCTAAAATTTTGATTAAATGTTTTCTTTGAATCAAGGAAAATGCATATGATCATGCATAAATTTGACTTAATTGATTAAACTTGTAGAATAAGTTATATGTAACTCATCTTAAACTGTTAATCAAAAGTATAAGCTTATTGAAACTGATTCATATTCTTAGTACAATCATAGAAGTAAAAAATTGTATGAGATTTGTGTTTTATTACATCTGTATTAAATGGAATACATATATACTGTGCTTAAAATGAAAAGTGTTTACAAAGTAAAAATCTTTGAGAGTTTATTGATCAGTTTGATCACGAGCCTTTTGTACTTGAGCAGATAGGTATGTAAGGATTGTTGTCCTGAAAAAGGATTCTTTAAATCTGGCAACCTAAGGTCCTGATCAGATCTGGGATTGTTGACTAAAAGCTCATTACACGGGTACATTAGAAAGCTCTTGTATGATTCAAGCTTTTCAAACTAACTTTTAAAGAAAATTATCAATATTTACTATTTTGAAAAGAAAAAGTTGTTTCATTAATTACAGATATCTTTGAATCGCATATAGTTTATACCAATATGACTACTGATTTATTGAATCAACATTAGTACTTTTGAAAACGTTTATTTGAGATACATTCTTTTATTCTCCTTGAATTAATCGAATTGAGTTCAAAGTTGTGTTTTGATTCATATACAGTAGGAATTGATTCTGGAAATCATTTTTTGATGGTGTCAGGATAACGGAAGTCTCTGAAAAGAAAATGTAAAAGTATAGTTATACTTAACATCTATTGTCACTACAAGTATATTTTGTATTTTGATTGAATATATTTGAAGTATATTTGTAAGGGGAGCATTAACAATGTCAAAAACAGATTAATATAATTTAAAATATAAATTTTAGTTAATCTGAATTAATGTCCTCTTAAAATCTTGATGAAATAATTTAAAAAGACAAATAAACTATTTTAGATTCAAAGGATAAAATGTTCAAATAGTTTACTATGTTCTCAAGATAATGTTAAGTTTTAGCATGTGTGTTGTTTTCGGAACGTTTCAGTTGGAAGCATCCAAAAATTATTTTAAGTGTACTAACTAGACGATATGTTAGATAAGGTAATGTGTAAAACTGCCTCTAGACAGCGTTTTACTCGTTAGGTTAGTTAACTCAACGAGTTATACTTGAATATTTTGAGTACTTTGATTGAATAAGCTTTATTCAATATTTATTTTATTTCTAAACCCGACTTCTCTTCACGTTGAGTTATACGCCTAAAAACCCTATTTAAACACTTATTACATGGGGACTTAGGTTATTTGTAAACCTTGTCAAGAAAATCTTTCCCACTTGTTGCTGTTACAACCTGCGACGATGGTCTCCAAGTTCTACAAAGGTCGTGGTAGCGGAAAAGGCAAAAGTAGAAGAGATGCAAAAGGAAAAGAAATAGAGAATGATGAAGTTCCACGTACTTGGTTCAAGAAAATATTTCGAGTGGACAAAAGGTTAGAAGAACTTTATAGAGATTACTTCTTTTCTCAAGATATATTAGATGAAGTTAGACAAGAACTTCAACATACTGATGCAAGTATTACATACATGGGTATTCAAAGTAAATATGATAGAGAATACAGAATGAAATGTGCTGAGATTGCATTTTTGGAACAGTATGCAAAATATTTGGAAAAAGGTGTAGGTTCATCAAATAGAACTCCTCAAACTCCTATAAACGGTACAAGACTACATGCATTTGAGGAAGAGCATGAATCAGCTATCCCTACTCCTTTATATTCAAAACAAGTAGAATCAGATATTGCTGTAGACAAAACAAAAGTTGACAATTTTCGAAAGGCCGTTGCAATAGAAAGTGCCTTAGAAGAATTAAAGTAGAAACTTTTATGGAGCAATTTGAAAAGAAAACAGCAATACTTGAAAAGGAGAAACAAAAATGTTATAGAAGAAGGAAAGTAGAAAAATTATGTCTAAGGAAACAAAGTCTATTGAAAACGGAAAATCAGATGAAAATCTATTTCCAAAGGACAATGTATGTCTAGACATTGTACCTTATTATGCATCTGATAAACTCATCAGTTCCGAACACACTGAAACTGATGAAGATAATGAGACTTTATTTTCCCTTGCTAGAAAACTTGAGAAGAAATCCAAGTCAAATATGAGCTCAAGTTTTTCTATTAGTACAAGTCCTGATGATGCAGAAATTGACAAATCAGAGCATCAGGCACATGACATTTAACAAGTTATTGCAGATATAATTGACAATGTTGAGGGAGTAACTAGTTCAAAGGCTGAATTGTCTAGAGTAGCAGATATTGAAAATGTTAAGACTCCAGAAGAGCTAAAAGTTAACTAGCCTTCTATAGAATCTATAGAAGCAGAGTCTGAGAATTCACAGCATGAATCAATGGAAATATCTGTTGAACAAAATGAACAATTATAGACAGATACACCAGCTATAGAATTTGTGGAAAAATTATACTCTAAACATTCTATAGAGACTGAACAGATGAATGTTGCGCATATTGACAATGTTCCTAACACTGTTGAAGCTGAAGAATCAAGCTTATTTGAGCAGCTTCAAGATAATATTTTGGAAGAGGAACAACATGACATTCATTTTGAAGAAGAGGTTCCTGAAGATGAATTAAACTCTGAATCACGGCTTCAGGTATCACCTTCTTTGCGTACAATATTAAAAATTCAAGGTAATGCAATTCATTTTAGATTTGAAGAAGCATTGCAAAGATACAATAATCTGATTACATGTCAGATTCTACATGCTCGTCCAATAAAATTCAGAAATTTGATGGAAATAAGAGATCTGTTTGAGTTTCAAGGCCTCATTAAATTCTTGCCAGTAGGAACGAAATGGAAGCAATGCACAGAGCTTATTACAGCTTTTTATAGCAATCTGGTCAAGAATGGAAATTTTCTGAAAACTCAAATAAATGAACAGGAGTTTATATTGTCTCCTGAGTTAATTTTTGAAGTTTTAGGATTAAAGAATGAAGGTGTTGTTGTTACCAACAGATTTGACATAATAAGACAACTGGAATGGAACATTCAGTCTTTATCAAAAATTCCAGATGTATATTCTGAAATGAGATTAATGGAAAATTCGAATGTAGAGGCAAGGTTTATTGCAAATATATTGCATGCAAATTTATTTCAGAGAGTTGGACATAATATGGAAGTCAGTAGATGTTGTTTATATGCAACTTATAGCTTGCTGAATAGAATTCAAATCAATTGGTTTGATGTTTTCACTTCTCAACTACAGCATATGAGTTCAAAGTTATTTTATGGTGATGCTGTATGTAGACTCATTGCAAGCCAATTGAATTTATCCGACTGGCCCTTTGAAACTAAAGGCATGAAAGCATTTAGTGTCAAAGATTTGCAAAAATTCCAGGCCATGCATAAACCTCAACGACAACAACAACAACAACCTGATACAGACCATATACAACAACAACAAAGTTATTCAGTTCAAGCAGAAAAGCAAACCCAGCTACCTCCTGACTTAGATGTAGTGCTTAACGACATCAGAAATGATATTAGGCATCTAGGAGATAAAATATGTAATGTTATAAGTGATATACTTAGGAGGGGTCGATAACTATTTTTGTTTGTTTCTGAATACAAAATGTAATGTTTGTATTACTTGTTTGATTTGATTGAACAATACATTTTTATGTAAATGTCTTCAATTATTATTCTTGTTTATAGAAAGAGTTGTTGTAATTATATCTCTTATATATATATATATATATATTCTCTACAATTATCTTTTTGATTAATGACAAAAAGGGGGAGAAATATTATAAAAAGATGATTATGATCTTAATTGCATATATATATTATAAAAGGAGATGCTATTTAAATGGTTATTGTAATCTGATAGATGATTAGAAAACTGATACTTATATAATTATTGACATCTGAGAGTTTTAGTTCTAAGAGGTAAAATTTATACAAACAATAGAAATAAGCATAAGTGAACTTAAGTCAACAAACAAGTTTGTTGAATTAAAAGTTAACCCAACGAAGGTGCTTTGTTGAGTTAAACATATTTCATAATTGATTTAATATGGTTTTGTCATCATCAAAAAGGGGGAGATTGTTGAGTATTTTTGTTTTGATGATGTGTGCTGAATGAAAATAATCATATTTGCTCAATTACTATTGCTTGTGAAAAGAAATTAAAATCATCAATTAATACAGAAAAAGCTTACTGATATAAATACTTGTCTATATTGGATCTGAAGTTAATAACTAGTCATTTCGTTGCATTAATTTCTCATTTAGCTAAATGTTAAGTTAACGTGTGTTTTTATTGAAAAGCATGATATGTTTTAATGTTATATCTTATGTGTCATGAACAGTGCACGTTTAGATAACTCGTTAAGTTAGAGTTTTGTTTGTATAGAGGTCGCGTGAGAACTCATTAAGTTAGAGGCTTAAAGGTTAAAATAGGTCACATGATAACTCGTTAAGTTAGTGAGTAAAAGAAGAGACAAACTCGTTAAGTTAGTGTTGTACACGTGGTGAAATTATAAGTTACGAATGTTGTATTGTATCACGTGAGGTGCACATGTTTAACTCGTTAAGTTAACATAACTAAACGCGTTGAGTTGCTATATTAAACACTAAGGCAACACGTTAGGTTAGCGTTATAAACTTAAGTTGTTATTTTTGCACATGGTAAAATTCTTATTATAATAACATTTGTTTATTACTAGTTCGTTGAGTTATCATAACACAATGGAGATAGTTCGTTGAGATAGCATAACACCACAGACATAGTTCGTTGAGTTAGCTACAGTACTTGTCACGTAAAATGGCACATGAGGAACTCGTTAAGTTAGAAACGTTAAGTTATATATATACTTGTGTTACTCGTTTAGTTAACATTAAAGTAACGACTTCTTATTACACTGATGAAAAAACTTTTGGACGAGAAAGTTTATTTTGCAGGAAATTTTTTAGAGATCCAAGACTGATGATTAATGAAAATTTGAAATATAAACGTGGGTTAGAACGTGTGTGTTTCGATGAAGGAAAAAGAAAAGACGTGGAGAAGTGGAAAACTGGTAGTGGTTAAACGTGAAGGATATGCATGAAATGAAGATACAGTATAAAAGGCATAGAATTCTCGTTGATCAATTTATCCTTGCACACAAAATGAAAAATCTTTTCAAGGATCAAACCATCCCTACACACCAAAAGAAAAATCTTTTTCAGGGATCAAAACCACCTTCTCGGGGAAAATCTCTCAATTGGAAGAAAGTTCAGTGAAGCATAAAAATGTAAGATTTTCGTCACTGAAGATTTGAAGTATCAGAAGAAAGCAAATTCGGTGAAGTATGAAAAGATAAGATATTCGTCAATGAAGAATTGTTGAAGAAGAAAAAGAAGAAGAAGAAAGATCTCAAACAGGGAGAAAAGTTTTAAATTCCGTAAATTAGTTTACTTTGTTTGTAGTTATGAAATTATTTAGATGATACATGGTATCGAAATATAATTGTATCTACAATTTCTGAGGAGAATTGAATTGTATATTGTAATTAAAACTTTGAATAAAAATGATTTTATGAAAACAATGTCTCGACTTGTTTTTGAGATTTAAAGTTTCAATTATATTTCAGAAAATATTAAAGATACATAATTCACCCTCTTCTTGTGTAGCCATACAATACTACAATTATGATGTATTCTAATTAGTTTTATAAAATGAGATATGTGTGATATTATTTTATTTTGTTAGAAACAAGGTATCTTGTACGAATTTCAAGATAAATAAAGATTAAATGTAGAAGATCAAGTGGATCAACTCTCATCCATTGTATCAAAATCCAAGGGCATCAAGACATGGAAGGGGCTTATAAAAGAAAGGATAGATGTGCAAGATTGCCCCCTCCCCTCCTCTCATTTTTCCACAACTCATCCATTGCAAGGGGCACCAACCGCTTGTTCCAGCAACCGTCGACGCACTTCCGCAACCACTACACGCAAATTACTATTCATCGGAAGATTACACACCCCAAGACACAGATCATTGTTCATTCCACTCGCAGATCACTATTCATCCTCCATGCAAGTCACTATTCATGCTCCATGCAAGTCACTATTCAACTGATCATTCCTCGTTCCCGCAAATATGAATACAGGATCTGTGAGTTCGCAAGTTGTAGTTCATCGCAATACCGCAAGACAATGTTCATTTGATCATCTACAACATTGCACGTCACTGTTTCACTGTTCACGAAAGTCCACCACTGACGAATCTTGTTGTGTGAGAATTCTTCCTTCATCTTCTCCCTTGTTCTCGTGGGTTATCTTAGGACAATAGATTTTTATTAGGTTTTTATATCAATTTCGTTATTTGTGTTGTGCTACATTAAAAATATCAAAAATACTTTGTATCCTTGCATAATCTATGTTTTTAATATTTATTGTTTGTGTTATTTAATTTTTATCTTATTTGTGAATGACTCAATTTCATCATTGTGAAATCTTGTTATATGTTATTGTCTGAATGGTAGTTAAGTGAATTTAAGTAATATCCAATTGAAAGAAATCAAAATTGAAGTGAGTATGCAAGTATATAATTGCATATTTGTAACTCTATTTTCTGTCCATATTTTTTGAGGTTTGAAGGTTGATTTGAGTAATAAAACATTTGAAATTGAAAAGATCAATTTCGTTTGAAATATGAAACCCCTTTGATATGTGTGGCTATGTTTCTAATTTTATTTTCTGAAATTTCGTAATATTTAGAGTTGATTTGATAAGGTTTTCAAAGTTGAAAAGATCAGGGTGTGGAATTTTAGTTTTCTGTAATGTTTTGTGAATATGTTGTTATCTGAAG
Source organism: Cymodocea nodosa (assembly GCA_036874045.1). Taxonomy (NCBI): domain Eukaryota; kingdom Viridiplantae; phylum Streptophyta; class Magnoliopsida; order Alismatales; family Cymodoceaceae; genus Cymodocea; species Cymodocea nodosa. The sequence continues at coordinate 15,205,831 of JAZBRI010000003.1, read as the reverse complement.
TGTGAAAAATCTAATTTAACAACTCTATTTTGATCCTTATTCTAAGAAGCTTCCAATGCACCTGATTTCATCCAATTTGAATGGGTATTCTTTGCGATATAAGGTTTTTAAGATAGGGATGCTGGTAGATGTAATTTTTTAATTTTTAGGGCTATTTTTACATCTAAATTTTTTGCCAATGTTCTATTTTGTTTGAAGTTATATAAATTTTATTTTATGATCTACACTTGTTTACAAGCTTATGATTAATTTCCTAAGCCTATTTGACATATGCATATAGAATTAAAATTTTGTTAATACAAAAGTTGGGTATAAAACCCAATCTGCATTAGTAATTGAGACTTCTTAATCTTGAAATCTAAAATTAACCAGCAAGTCCCTATGGACGATCCATATTTGCTAATATCTACATCTGATGTTCTGCACTTGTGGTCTTATAAATTTTAAAACTCAAAATTAACGAACAACTGTTAGGACCCTAGTATTTTGATAATGCAAAAACCTATGTGAGGAAACAATTTGTATTTCACAGATATGACAGTTTAGTAGAAGAACAAAAGGCAGATAAGTCATTACAGATAGTTCAGTATGTGCTACAAGAGATAAACAGAATTTCAGAAGGTTACCAAGCTTAACCATCTGGAAGAGATAAATTTTCAATGAGTTATCAGGCTTAAGTATCTAAAGAGTTAGTGCTAAGTAGTAGAAACTTTATTGGACAGTTAGAAGATTAACTATCCAAAAATACAAGGCCTTCAGAGAGTTTGAAAGATAGGTGACTAGATGATCGAAGAGTTATAGACTTAACTATCCAAAAGTTCAAGGAAATCGGAAAGTTAGGAAAACTAACTATCTGAAACTTAAGTCATTCATTTACCCACGTGTAGAAATCCAGATAGAAGCTTACAAGGATTTTTCGAAGAGTTAGAAAGCTAACTATCTGAAAAATAAGAAGTTTCGGAAGGTTACAGACCTAACTATCCAAAACTTAAGTTATCCTATTATGCACATGTAGAATTAAGAAGACAGTAGTTAGAAGCTTAAAAGCAAAATCGGAGAGTTACTGTAGCTAACTATTCGAAAGTCAAGAACTTTTCGGTAAGTTAAAGTTACAAGTTTCCGAACTCATGACACCTCACGTGAACAACTTAAATTCTCACGTGGCATAGATAATAGGATGTAAGTGGAGTTTCAGTGAGTTACAGATGTTCTTCGGTGAGTTACACATATAGCCATCGATAGGAAATCAAAAGGTTACTTATCTAGTTCAAAGGAAATCGGAAGGTTACTTACTGAACATTAGACAGAACGGTAACTTACTATTTTTGGGACTGACTACATATCTAGTACAATAGAAAACATCCATTGGAAGAGAATATGATCGTTATACCTCTTGGTATAAATATGAGAAGTAAAGAGAAAATCAAGATAATGAAAAACAATAATCATATATTGTGAGCTACACAAAAATTCAAGACACACTCTCAATCTACAACATTCAAGAATACACTCAAAGATTCACTATAGCATAAAAGCTCCCTGCGCTAAAACTTTGAGAAAAAGTTCAAAGTTGTTGGTTCATGAGTTTCAACTTGAAAGCTCAAGTGTTAGTTCTTACTTTTACCTGAAAGCAAGTGTTGTAAGTTTTTATACTTAGTGAAGCCCAAGTGAATCTTGGGGGTGGACTAGCCAAGTTGGTGAACCACCTAAAAATTGTCTTGTGTTCTTTTCTATTTACTATTTTGCATTCATTTAAATTATTTCAACTCACTGATAATTAGAATCAGTCGATTCTATTTTAAAAGAAGTAAAATTTACACACCTACACCATTCACCCCCCCCTCTGGTGAGCCTATCGATCCTAACAATTGGTATCAGAGCTTGGTTAATCCGTTATAAGATTTAACCATCTGGATTTATGGCTCAATTTGCTGAGGGACAAAACATCCACAGACCTCCTCTATTCGATGGTTCCAATTATAATTATTGGAAGAATAGAATGGAGTGTTTCCTTAGGAGTTTTGATGTAAAACTCTGGAAGATTGTTGTTCTTGGAACTACATTTCCAACTAGTAATGTGATGGACTAGTCTGAGGATGATGAGAGAATCATCCAGTTGGATGCTAGAGGGCTGAATGCTATATACTGTGCACTAACTGTTGAACAATATAACAAAGTTTCTACATATAAGTCTACACATGAGGCTTGGAAAATCCTTCAAGTTACTCACGAAGGTACAAGCCAAGTAAAAGATACTAAAATTAGCATTCTGTTAAGAAAACTAGAACTATTTAAAATGGATGATAATGAAAACATAACTGAAATGTTTACAAGATTTACTGAAATCATTAATAGTCTGAAAGGCTTGGGAAAAGAATTCTCTTCTCGTGATATAGAAGATCCTGAGAAGTTTAACCGTCGAGTGGAAATAGAAATCTACTTCTATTCAAGATTCCAAGGATCTAATTAACTACACGGTTGAAGAACTATTAGGTAATCTTCTGGCCCATGAAGTTCAAATGAAAGATTGGAAGGAATAGGAGGGAACTATTGAAAAGAAAGTTGAGAAGAAAAAAGAAATTGCATTTCCTTCAACTGAAGAAGCTCTGAGTTCAGATGATGATGAGATTATGTTACTAGCAAGGAACTTCAAAAAGTTCATGAAGAAAAATAATAAGACCAGCTCCTCCAAAAGAACTATCCCTACATGCTTTAAATGCAAAAGGCAAGGGCACATACAGACTTTCTGTCCATTTCAAACAGAAGAGGATCAGACAGATAAGAAGAAGAGATGGAAGAACAAAAAGAAAATGGCTCTCAAAGCTACTTGGGATGATAGTAGCTCCTCAAACAGTTCTTCAGATTCTAAAGATGAAGCTGCAGCCAACGTGTGCTTTGCAGCACAAGAGGTATGCTCCACTTCCTCTTATTGTTCAAAAAACGAGCATGATGAATTAGATGTTAATAGTCTTCTATCTATTGTAGATAATCTATATGTTAAATGTAGAGAATATAAGAAAGAAATTAAAAGGTAGAATAATTGTTTAGAAGATTCCTTTCTTGAATTAGAAACAACTATAGTTGAAAATAGAAATTTGAAAACTAACTTGGATAAATATAGTTGTGATAACTATGAGTTAAAAGAAGAAAATACAAACTTATTAACTACAATCTCTGATTTGAAAATTACCATATGTAAATTTACACAAGGTTAAAAAGGACTAAATAAAATAATAGGATCTCAACAACCTAATGGAAGTAAATTTGGCCTAAGGTATGCTACACCATAGGAAGTACCTTATTGTGGTGGCATGATTCGATCATATAGAGATGACAACACTATTTTCGCTATCAGAAGAAGATCGAGTCATATGTGGCTACCAAGAGGTAATAAATTTAATATTTTAAGAACTAACTTTGCAGAACCCAAGAAAATTTGGGTACCAAAAGCTTTAATTTCAGTATAAATTGTAGGATGACAAGGAGCTCCAAGCATGTACAACAAAATGGATTGTGGACAGTGGATGCTCAAAGCATATGACAAGTAAGAAAAGATTTCTTGATTCAGTTAAAAGCTTAAGTTTAGGTTCTATTAAATTTGGGAATAATGAAAAGTGTAAAATAATTGCAATAGGAAATATTACATTTAAAAATGGTAGAATTGAGAATGTCTTGCATGTTAATGGACTAAAACAAAACTTATTAAGTGTAGGAAAATTATGTGATAAAGGTTATATAGTCTCATTTACTACTGAAAATTGTTACATTATTGATTCAACTACAAATGAAATAAAATTTACTGGTATTAGAAATTACTTAATTTATACACTAAACTTTCCATGTGAAAATTCTACAAGCAATTCCTGTTTGGTAGCATCTAGTGAAGATGATTGGTTGTGGCATAAAAGACTTAGTCACGTCAATATGAAGACTCTCAGAAAGTTATCCAAGGGTGATCTTGTCAGGGGACTGCCTAAACTTACATTCAAGAAAGATAGGGTGTGTAGTGATTATATGCTAGGAAAGTAGAAGAGAACTTCTCTTCATAACAAAAATGAGATCACCACCAAAAAGCCACTAGAACTCTTACATCTAGATCTTTTTGGACCAACTCAAGTATCAAGTCTTGGAGGTAGAAAATATACTCTTGTTATTGTAGATGATTTCTCTAGATTAACTTGGGTAATATTCTTGGCACATAAAAATGAGACATGTAATGTATTCAGAAACTTTTGCATAAGAGTTCAAAATCAGAAGGAACTAACAGTGAAGAAAATCAGAAGTGATCATGGAGGAGAATTTGAAAATTATGAATTCAAAAACTTTTGCAATTCATTTGAAATCCTACATGAATTCTCTTGCCCTAAAACTCCATATCAAAATGGAGTTGTGGAAAGGAAAAATAGAACATTGCAAGAAATGGCTAGAACTATGTTGAATGCCTTTGATCTGCCTAAATCTCTTTGGGCTAAAGCTGTAGGTACAACTTGTTACATCTCCAACAGAACTCATATCAGATCTTTGTGGAATAAGACATCTTTTGACCTCTAGTTTGGCAAGACACCAAATGTTGGATATTTTAAGACATTTGGATGCAAATGCTTTGTCTTAAACACTAGAGATGCTAAAGACAAGTTTGACTCAAAATCTGAACCTGCCATACTTTTTGGTTACTGTTTGGTTACCCAGCATGACACCAGAAAACTTGTTTGGATCTCTAGTAACGCACTAGAAAAACTTGGATTTGTTAACTTCTGTTTTTACTTAGTTAATTTATCTTTATGCCTATTCCCTTTTTTTAGAAGTAAACAAACAACCTTTCACACAAATTAGATATTAATTCCAATTTGTATTTTAACTGCAAGTGCATAGTGTCTATTGTATTAGTGTGCAAGTACAGGTTGATCCCACAGGGAATTGCTTAAGAATTGAGAACTGTTCCATTTTTAACAATCAAATTTATATATTCAATAAGCTCTCTGTTGAGTTATAGTTAACTCAACGGACAAAGTTCGTTGAATTACGGCTAACTCAACGGACTAAACTCGTGGACTTAAGTTAACTCCACGAGCCTATCTTTCCTATTAAATACTACTATTTACAAAGGAATTTGGCCAACCATTGGGCGGTTCCACAGATTGTAAATAACATCAATTAAGCTCTTTAATGTTAGTAAACACTAGATTTATCATTAGGCAATACTAACATTCAGATAATTCAAACAATAACCATTAAAATCTTTAAGTCTTTTGAACAAACCAATTTTAGTAAATTGTAAAACTAAAACAAACATAAAACAATCACAACACTGAAAAAGATAACATTAATCACGATACAAAACAAACAATACAACACTCAAATACAAAATATAAACACAAATAAGTTGTTTTTGGTATTTTTGTTTTGATATGAGCATGAAAATGGGCGAAAGGTGAAATGTAAAGTAATCTCAGTTGATAGTAAATACTTCTGTCACTACATGCGATGCGATTACACCACTGAAAATTAAACTACTTACAATTCTATCACCTCTCCCTATAGAATCGCGAGTCCAGAATTGCAAGATGATCTCCTCTTCAGCATACAGACATCAACCCAAAGCCAAGGCTAGAAGCTTTACGATCTCTTGAGATATGAGTCGGCGCTTGGTGAAAATGGCTTCCCTTCCCGCGACGCGATCACTCCTCATAGTGGTTGTCAAACACTATGTTTGGCTCGGAATCGACCCGACATCAGGAAAGTATCCTCACAGACCTCCAATGGTTGGTGATTATGGTGGTGGTGATGGTTGGTGTGGTACTTCAGAGAATTGCCGACGTTGCCTGCAGAAAGCTCGGTGCTCCTCCTCTATACACATTGGCCACACCCACCGATCACACCCTTACTTCTTTTCTTCTTTTCTTTTATATTTCTTCAGTGGTAACTGCTTCTGCGTAAATGATCAGTTGGATTTCCTTCATTCATATCAACGACGATGATTTCTTCTCCCTACGTGATACGTGTGATCGTGGTTTTTCCTTCCAACTGTCCTGTTTCTGCAATCGCTACAGTGGCATATTAGAAAATAAATAGTCCATGGAGTTATAGATAACTCAACGGATATACTTTGTTGATTTAACTATCAAGCACGTGCATAAATTTAACTATCTGATGCTCAGGTGCATTTCAGATACTTACAAACTTAACTATCCGATGCTCAGATGCATTTCGGATAGTTATAGATAACTCACCGATATATAACTTAAGTAAATCTACTAGATCACGACACGTGTTAGCAGTAGTTTACTAATAAAAGAAACATTTCGAAGAGTTACAAGTTTAACTATCCGATGCCCAGCTGCAATTTCGGATAGTTATAGATAACTCACCGAAAGTTCACTTAAGTCATGCATTATGGTTTCAACACATGTACTTTAGGAAATAATAAAATATTCTTTTAAAACATAACTATTCGGCAATTTAAACATAACTATCTGATACATGTTCGGTATGTTAAACATAACTATCCAAAATAATAGAAAATTCGGATACATAAGAATTTCACAGCTTGCAATTTATCAACAATTTAGAAATGTACTAAATTAACATTAATTCCCCAAAATTAAGCAGATTCTTTAATTAATGTATATAACAGTGCAATTATAACATAATGGCTTAATTCTCATATGATAAGCTAAATATTATGCAATTAGCCATCATTTAACCATTAATATTATGCACTTTTTCATTCTAAACACTTCCCCTATACCTAAATTTTGCTAGTCCCTTAGCAAACTAAGATCTAATTAATGGGTCTTTCTAAAAGTGCTATAATTAGTTCTTCTTCTTTTTTTCTTATGTTCAGCATAAGAACTTGTATAGATATTCTGTATGTTTCAGTAATCAACCTGCAAATATACTTAGAATATATGCAAATTACATACAAAGTATATCATCATCACGTAGGTGTTAATTATATTATCGTTTATTCTTCTTTTCATCATCTATCATCCTGAATTTTCTAATAAGATTTCTAGAAGAAATTTCAACAACATACGAACCAAAGTACAATCCAATTCAATATGATTAAGACAAGTAGAATAAAGAATTGTATCTCCATTAAACAACTTCAAAAGTCAATTCTAGATTCATATTTCAGCAATTCTAGATAACATAAAATATACTCGATTCATAAGATATCTTTATTTCACAAAACACTTGTATCTTTTCAGAACAGTATATGTATTTTTGTACTTTAAAAGTTAATTTGACAAGCTTGAATCATACAAGAGCTTTCTAATGTACCCATGTAACGAGCTTTTAGTCAACAATCCTAGATCTGATCAAGATCTTAGGTTGCTAGATTTCAAGAGTCATTTTTTAGGTCAACAATCCTTACATACCTATCTGCTCAAGTACAAAAGGCTTGTGATCAAACAAGTCAATCAACTCTCAAAGTTTTTTTTTATTTTTTTAAACACTCAAACATTAATCACATACTGTATATGTACGTATTTCATTAATACAAATACAATAAAACACCAATCTCATATAGTCATACTTCTATCATTTAATGTAAATATGAATCCATAACAATAAGCTCATACTTTTTCTGTAGTTTAATAAGATCTACACTTAAATCATTCTACAAGTTTAATCAGTCAAATTAAATGTATCTTTAATCATATGTGTTTCATTTAATCTAGAATTCATATCTCAGCTCTTTCAGGACTTCAGATAATTTACTAATTTTTCATTAAGCATTCTGATTTCATTTTAAAATTGTGAAACTGTTAAACTCATGAAATTTAGAAAAAACATAAGATACTATATCTAGATTTACATAAATAATAAATTCTATAGCATCTTATATAGTCTTCTAAAAATTTTACAGTCTCAATTATCGGATAGTCACAGCAAGTTCATAAAAAATTTCAATTTCCACAAAACTTTGCAGTACCATTTTAATTCCTTTAATTAACAAACTTACATGGCTGTTACTTTAATTACCTCCCCCCCATACCTACATTTTGCATTGTCCTCAATGTAAAAGATTTGATAATAAGTACAGTAATTGTAGCAGGCATGAATACAATTTTGTTGATTTAGCACCTAACTCAACGAATGAGTTTAAATCTAAATTCAGGATAAGTAATCAGTTACATACCTTGTTTCGTTTGTATCTCCTTCAACATATTCCGATTTTTGATTCTGAAAAGCTTTTCATTCACAGATAAAAGCATAATATATAACAAAATAACATTTAACAAATATTGATAAATCAGTGTCTTATGTGGAACCCAGGCTCCTATGCCTTTGGTAGCTCACAAGCAAGCCAGTTGGTTTCCCAGAACAGATACCAACAAACTGGATTGATATTTTGTTTTTGTTTTCTTTTATAAAATAAAATGAAAACTAAATTTTTTTTCTTTTTTTTCTAAAAATAAATGTAGAATACACACAACATTAAACACATGAAATCACAGCTTAAGAACATGATTGAAAAGTGGAAACAAATGGAATAAACGTGTCAGTCTAAGCAAACTTTTTAGGCATAATTCTTCTTGCTATTAATTCTATTTTAATGCAGTTCTTATTCCTTCTTAATTTGTAAACTTGTAATATATTATCAATGCTAAATACAAGTGTATTACCATTAATGAAATGAAATGCAGAAAGGGATCCTTTTCGGTTCCAGGATAATATAGCAGTTTCTATTTCTACATCTATTTCAATATATTCCTCTTCTCATTTCCATTCATTCATGTCTTTCATAATCCATATTTGAAATTTCATCAATTCATCCCACCATCTTATCAGACATAAAGTAGGATCATCAAATTCATTATACCACATCCCTATTTGAATTTTATCAAATTCTGCAGATGGTGGTTTAGCTATTTCTCTCGGTATAGGCAAAATTTCTATATATTCATCATAACTATCTATGCTTACTATGTATAAATCAGATCTAAATGCAACTAATATATCTGTGACTAGATATATATATCCATCAAGTATGACATGCATGCTATTAATTAATGATTTCTGTCCTAGATATATCATAGTGTTTTCAGTCTAAGATCTATTCAGAAAATTATACACACTTAAGCATAAATCTTCATCCTAATTTCCTGTAGGTCTCTAATAATATAATTTTTCAAGAATTGTAGAATTTTTATCAGAAAATATTAAAGCCGACCCACAATTTACAATTAGTACTTCATATCTATTAAGTCTTCCTATATTCCATTCTTCTCTTGTGATAGGACTTCTTATCAAAATATCAGGTAATAGACTTGCATACCTTGGTCTGGTCCTGTATATGATTAATCCTTCATCCATCCCCATAATATGATCTATTCCTTCTAATGTGTTGTGTGGAATTCCAGTCGTTTCTTCCATATTCAAACATTCATGGGTAATTGAACTACGATTAAATGACTTCCATATGAATCCATCTTTAGTCTTAGTCATTTTTGCAGCTTGTAGTCCTTGAAAATATTTTTTTCCAACACAGTCTTTAATTTCCTTTTATACACAACACAACTTGCACAGATCTTTAGCTGACAAGTTACTCAGTACTTCCCTTAGTGCATCCAGAGGTAATTTCATCAATTCCATTTGTCGATTCTGTATAACACAAACAAAAATTTTAGCAGAGACAAAAATTAACATAACTATTACACACCCTCGTGGAGTTAGGGCATAACTCAACAGACTAAGTTCATTGAGTTAAAGACTAACTCTACGATACTATTAACTATAAATAAACTTATATATATACAAAGTTACTTAAGTTATACTACTTCATTCCCTCCCAAAAGAGGTATCAATTTCATTAATAATTTTATTGACAGGGTTAGGTATTACTTGTATTGGCAATCCTCCTGTGGGTCTAACTTCCATTGATTCCTTCTGTTTATGTGGTATATTTCTATTCTGATTTTGAATTGCAGCATTTCCAAATACAAAATCTAGACGATTGTTTAATTGTTGGATTATCTTTTCTAATTTCTCTATTCTAGATCCTTGTTCAAGTAATGCTTCATAACTTATATTCTTCTCATTTATATTTTCTCCTCCCTCAAAATTGTTGTTTCTCCAAGATAAATTCGGGTGATTTCTCCAATTAGGATTATAAGAATTTCCAAAGTTATCTTTCTGGTTTCTAGCATAAATAATATCTAGAACATTAATGTTTGCATTCTTTTCTGCTAGTTTTTGATTTAATGATAACTCTTCTATTTTCTTTGTTAATTCAATTAATTTCACTTCAAGCATAGTACTTGAATCTATTTCATGCATTCCTCTTGGCAATATTCTTTTATTTGCTATAGCTTCAGCCAAGTTTTCCCACTATGTAGTTCTTTTTGCAAAGTTTTCTAAATATGCCCATGCTTCTTCACTACATAGTTTCAGAAATCCATTTTGACAAGTAGATTCTAATAAAGATTTCGTTGAAACATCTATGCCTTCATAAATTATACCTATTAATTGTGCTTTACTCATTGCATGATGTGGACATTGAGTTAGTAAATCTTTAAATCTTTCAAAATATTTCCAGAATGATTCACCCTGTTTTTGACTACACATTAATATTTCTTTTTTCTTTTTAATCATTTGATGTGTTGGATAATATTTTTCCAGAAAAACAGAGTAAAATTTAGTCCATGTAGAAATTGAATCAGGTGACAAAGTATATAACCATCTCTTAGCTGTGTCTTTTAAAGCAAAAGGTATATATCTAAGTTTAATAGTATCTATACTCATGTTCGGCATTTTCATCATTTGACAAACTTCGTTAAATTCTTTAAGAAAATAATAGGCATCCTCTCTTTCTAATCCATGAAAATGTGGCAATTGACTAATATAATTAGATTTCAGTTCAAACCTATCTCCCTCAAAGTTTGGCAATCTAATACATGAAGGTTCATCAACTAATTCAGGATACAGAATTTCTCCTAATGGTTTTTCTACTAGAGTAGCCATCTCTACATTCTCTTTTAAAGAAAGGTTAGCTACACCCCAAAGGATTTCATTAAAGTCCAGTTCAGAAAATGTTTCAGTACGCCTCTGTGTTAAATATTCCTAGTTAGGTGTTCTTACTAATCGTTTAGTGCTAGGAGAACGAGTCCATGTGCTCATAAATAAATAGTAGAAGATTAATTACATACCAGTCTGAAGCTTTCCATTCAGTAAATATTTGTTGATGGATGAAATCGAATCAACTGCTTCTCCTTTCAGTTCCCCCAATGCTTTTCTTCTTACTTTTAAAAGTGCTCATAACTTGTAAATAACATTCTATTTTATATATATAATGCATATCCATAAAGTGAATAAATCTCGTTGCAAGAATGTGTCTTGCAACGTGCATCGTGGTTCTTGTTTTTATGGGTACGTGTATCACTACTAATTTCAAATTTTGGTGACCGCTAAACCGACGAAGTTTCGTTCATGGTTAAAAGAATAACTGTTCTGCTTAATCCACGAACTAACCTCGTTGAGTTACAAATAACTCAACGGAACAATGTCGGTTACTGTTCTAACTCCACGGACTAACCTCATTGAGTTACAGATAACTCAACGGAGTTGCTTATATTATATTACTGACCTCGTGGAGTTAAGTTTAACTCAACGAACTTACTTCGTTGAGTTAATACTTAGCAACCTCTAAGTTTACTCCTCGTAAGTACCTCTCTGTTTTTTTTTTTTCCTCTACATTCTGCTAATTGAAATAGAGTTAAATATATGTCATTAATGTAGCATTCTAATCAAAATTCATTTAAATATGAACATTATATAAATATTTAACTTGCAGGTCATTTCATGTTATGTAGAATTTACATTTTACCTTGCAACATACAGATATTTTCAAGATTCTATTTTTTTAATCCTATCATTTAGCAAACTGTAAATCTGTTAAACATTCATTCATAATGTTCTACAAATTATATAACATTCAATATAGTCCATTCATTTCACATTCAAAACACACATGAAAAGTATATCTAAAAATTTATATTCATTCATATGAATCAATTTACATTACAACTTAATCAGATATTTTTCATACAATTAAATACAAGTAGATGAACAATACAATTTAGTCTCTATTCCTAAGTTCATCTACTTCCTTCTGGAGTTTTTCTAATTGTTGCTCTAATTGGTCTATCCTTTCTACAGCTCCAATAATGCCTCTAGAAAGTGCAGCAATCTCTACAGCTAGAAAATTTCTATACTCTTTCACTGAAATGGTTCTTGATCTGATCCTTTTTGATGCCCATTTAGTGAAATCGATATAATCCATCATTAGCAGTGGAATCAAATCTCCATAAAATAATTTCTTCTTTACTGTTCTAAACTTGGAGATAAAAACTGCAAACCAATTTATTTGAATTCTATTTACAACTACATACGTGACCCATTTGACAACTTGACTCAGTTCTATGTCACGGCCTTGTCGTTGATAGACATTCTTAATCAAAATGTTGGCTATCATGTGTGCTTTACCATTTAAATGCTTCAGTCTATTTAATAAAGACACACCAGGATTGATAGCCAACTGTCCTTGATTTTCTGTTTTGTCCATTCAACGACAATTGTACTTTCCAAAATTTCCTTTCCTTCATTCTTCAATCCAAGAATGCTGTGGAGAAGCTCTAGTGTTATCTATACATCAGCTTCCTCCATGTTGGAAATTAATTTTCCTTCTTCTTCTCTTAAGTTTGCATAAAAGTAGGGCACTAGATTCTCATATACTGCATGCCCTCTTTCTTGAGAAATAAAATTCAGTAGACCTTGGAATTCAAATAATTCTTTGATTTCTTGCATTCCCTCCCAATTTATTGGTCTACTGTATATAATATCATAATCCCTAATTTCTTGGTATTTATTATAAGCTTCCTAACTCCAAAAATGTACTTCATTCAGAACTGTTGCTTCAGTCGGGTTAGGAATGTGACTTTGTTGTTCCAAAGGGGTTTGTTCTTGATCTTCCTCTACCATAGGCTAAACTTGAACATGTTCTACAAATTCTTAAATTTTTTCTTTTGCTTTTGATTGTGGTGGCGAGTCGATAGAACTCTCCACTCTATCTTGAATTGTTTCATTTAATTCAGTGGAATCTGCAAAGTCATTTTTGTCCAAATGGCTTCGTTCAGCTTCTTCATTTTCTGTTCTTTCTTCTTCCTCCTGACTACCAATCTACTTTGTCATTGTTCTTTCTGATTCTGTGGCAGATTGGGTGGAGTCACGGGCAATTCAGTTTCTTCTTCTTGTACAGGCTGCAGACTAATTTCAGCCTGTTTTTCTTCTTCTCTTTGCTTTTGCCACTGCTACTCCTGCTCCTCCTCAGAATCAGATAGCAGGTTTATAAAAATTGGCTCCACAAGCCCTATTGATATTGGTACTTCAGATTTAATCTCCTTTTGACATTCAGGCACTATCTCTTTTCCTTTCCTTCATCTAATTAATTGTGCCTGGTCTTCCTCTTCTTCTTCTGAGATTAAATCTAAAAACAAAGGCTCTACACACCTCTGAGCCACAGGTACTAGCTCTTTCTGTTTAATTTTTTCAATATTTGCTGGTCTCAAAGGACCAGCTTCAACTTCTCCTGCAGCAAATCTAACAGAAGTTCTAGTAGTAGCTTCTTGATGTTGTTCTACTTTGATTTTATATTGGGCTTTCAACTTTTCTACAGCCCTCCTCTTGCGTAGTGCATCAAACACTAGATGTGCTTTGGCTACTACTAAATCTTCTAATTCTCCTTGGTTTTTCCCAACTTGAACCAGTCCTTGAAATTCTTTTAATTCTTCTTCAGTCGAAGGCCCCAATAATGTTGCTCGTGCCAACGGCTTAAATGGTGGAACTGAAGGTCTTGGCTACTATTCCTTAGGAACAGGTTTTTCAACAATCGGCTCCTCATGTTCTTCCTCTGTTTGTTGCTACCGCCTTATTGCACCCCTTACACAACCAACAATGCACTTTTTGAACCATAATCTGGCTTTACACTGGATTAGCTCTAGGGCTAGTTCATTATTCGACCTGATTTTTCTTTCTTTGCTTAAAGCAATTTCTGTTGTTACTTTGATTTTTGTTTCTACTATTTGGGGTATTTGTATACCCAAATCAACCAAAAATTTCCTTAAGTTGAAGAGTTCTGATTCTACCATTTGTAGCTCTTTCTCTTTTGTCGTGTTTCGAATCTTCTACCACATGTGCCATTCCTCTATCTCTTTCAGAAACTATGTTGTGTCCACTGCATCTTCCCAGAACTCGGGTGTCATCTTCCTCATCATAGAGTTACACAACAACACGGAATCGCTCTGATCTCTACTATTCTAAATTCTAAATGGTTTGCCGGATAATGCCCCCAAACCCCTAGGTTTTAGTTTAAATAAGCCCTAAGTTTAGGCGGGTAATCAGGACATTTCCCGAACCAACTCTTGCTCTCTCATCCATGGTCTTAGCTACAGTACTCCATTGAGTTACAGTTAACTCAACGGAATAAGCTCGTTGACTAACTCAAGACTCAACGGAGTAAGTTCGTTGAGTTAAGCGTAACTCAACGGACTTCCCGTACAAATAGATATATATATAAAAAATAAAAAAAATACTTAAGATAATAGTTTTTTTTTACCAGTTTAACCGATACTATGTTTCGGTCAGACCGAAATTTTTTTTATTTATTGAAAATTAATATAGATTTTTTTATGTTCCGATCATACCGATGGATCCAGTCGGTTGAACCACAACGATATTTTATATTTTAATTTTTTTATATATATATGAAAATAAAATATGTTATTATGTGTCTTGAATTAGTTTATTACACATAGGGGTAGTTTTGTCCTTAGCCACTTGGGGGTACACAAATGTTATAAATAGACCCCCAACGTGTGCTTAGAGTTGATGTTGAATCTTGTATCCCTTTGTGATCACCTAGAGAATCATTCAGTTGAGCTCCATCCGTGGACGTACCCAATTGGGGAATCACGTTAAACCTTGGTGTTTTTGCACTAGCTTCACACGCTTTTCCCATTTGTCTTGTTCTTTCTTCTCCACGAGTCCAAGCTTCTCCCTTTCCGCACTTCTCTTCGCATAACAAGTGGTATTAGAGCGAAGCTTGAGGAGTTGGCTGAGGATTAGTCTTGAAAGAAGAAAAGAAAGATCTTGGCCAACGCACGAGCCGACGCCCATGCCCATGCCCAATGCCCGTGCTCGACGCCCGCGCCCAATGCCTGACGCCCGCACCCAACGGCCGCGCCCGACGCTCGACGCCCACACCCAACGTGCGCATTCGCCCACATTCTTGCCCACGCGATCGTCCGGGTCTCTGCCCGCACTAGCGTCCACGTGCATTAGCCTGCGTTCTTGCCCATGCGATCATCCGCGTCTCTGCCCGCGCATATTCACTTGCGTCTTCATCCACGCCAACGCCCGCACGTAACCGCTCGTGTCCTCGCCTGATGCTAGCGCCTGTGTGCATTCGTCTGTGTCGTTGCTTGCGCCAGCGTCTGTGTGTGATCGCTCGCGTTCCGCTTGACGCCAGCGTTCACGTATCAATGCTTGCATTCTTTGTTCGACGCCAACGCTTGCAGTTTGCTCATGCGATCTTTGCTCGCGACTTGTGTTCGTGACAAAGCATCCGAGGTTGGAATTCTTGTTCGACGCCTACGATCTTAAATCTGACAACGTGCACTTGGTCATCTATCGTTTCCATGTTGGTGAAACGAGTAGTAAGAATTCCTATCATAACTTTTGAAGTTTGTTGTTGTGATTTTGCGGAATTCTTTTTCGACCTTTTTTTTTGGGTAGATCAAGTGTGGCCAGTTCTTTGGAATTCTTTAGCAGTTCTTTGGAATTCTTTAGCAGTTCTTTGGAATTCTTTGAAGTTCTTTGGAATTCTTTGAAGTTCTTTGGAATTCTTTGAAGTTCTTTGGGAATTTTGAGACAATACGTGTAATCTTGGCTCATCTTTGTTTATTTGGGATTCTTTGCAAGTGATCTTTTGAATTTGGTAGCTGCATTTGTTAGTTGCGATATTTTGAATGAAAGATTCATCTACAGCTTTGGGATAGCAAATTTTGTGCTTATTTGTTGTCCGAATTATTTGGTATTTGCTTGCTGTGTTTGTGTTGTTCTACTATCATGGCATCTTCATCCTTGAAAGTTGAAAAGTTCAATGGCAAGAACTTTAGTTTGTGGCAGATTAAGATGAAAGCACTTTTAAAACAGCAGGGTATTTGGACTCCCTTAAATGTGGAGACAACCCTAGATAAGAAGTCTGCCGAATTTGAACAGCAAGAGGAGAAGACACATTCAACTATTCTGCTATGTTTATCAGATGAGATAATCATTGAAGTAGCAGATGAAAATACAACTTTGGGTCTTTGGAATAAGTTAGAATCTCTGTATATGACTAAGTCTCTTACGAATAAGCTGTTGTTGAAGCAAAGGTTATTCTCTCTAAGAATGAAGGAAGGTACACCATTGAAACAATATTTGGATTAGCTCAATACCATTCTCATGGAGTTGAGGAACATTAGTGTTACTGTGGAAGATGAAGATGCTGCTCTCATCTTATTGGTATCTCTCCCTCTCTCCTTTGAGAATTTTGTGCAATCTTTTGTGGTTGGCAAAGATTCTATTACTTTGGAGGAGGTAATATCGAGTCTTCATTCTCGAGAATTGAGACATTTGGCTACACATGGTAGCAATGATGCTAGCGGATCAAGTTTGATAGTGCATCATTCAGAGTCTAGAGGATGGCAGAGTAGAAGAGACAACAGGCGTAGAGGTAGAAGTAAGTCTAGAGGTAGAATTTCCAAGGACACTTGTAATTATTGCAAGGAAAAGGGGCATTGGAAGGTAAACTGCCCTAAATTGAAGATTAAGGGAAATGCAACAGTCACCGAAAATGGAGACTCAGGGTCTGACTGTGATTTCTCCCTTACTGTATGTTGTAGTGTCTACTCCGATCAGAGTTGGATTATGGATTCTAGAGCATCACATCATATGACTCCCAACAGAGAATATTTCCATACATATGAGGAGGTAGATGGTGGACAGGTCACTTTAGTAGATAATGATGTTTGTGACAGAACAAGTTTTGGATCTGTCAAATTCAGGATGCATGATGGGACGATCAAAGTCTTGGAGAATGTTTGGCATGTGCTAAGGTTGGGCAAAAGCCTTATTTCACTAATGGCTCTTGATCAGAAAGCTTTCAGTTTTTTAGGTGGAAGAGGTAAACTTCACATTTTGAAAGGTTCCCTAGTAGTAATGAAGGGAATCAAGGATGGACCTTTATACATTCTTCAAGGCAAACCTATCATTGGATCGATAGCTGCGACAATAAGTGATCAACAGTCTATGTCAGCTATTTGGCATTCCAGGTAAAATTTCATACAATCATAAAACTGATACAGATAACATTAATAACGATACAACACAAACAATACAACACTCAAATACAACATACAAACAAAGATAAATTGTTTTTGGTATTTTTGTTTTGATGTGAACATGGAAATGGGCAAAAGGTGAAATGTAAAGTAATCTCACTTGACAGTAAATACTTCCGACACTACTTGCAACGCGATTACACCACTGAAAATTAAACCACTTACAATTTTGTCTCCTCTCCCTATAGAATCACAAGTCCAGAATTGCAAGATGATCTCCTCTTCAACATACAGGCATCCACCCGAAGCCAAGGCTAAAAGCTTTACGATCTCCTGAAATATGAGTCGGCGCTTGATGAAAATGTCTTCCCTTCCCACGACGCGATCACTCCTCATAGTGGTTGTCAGGCACTGTGTTTGGCTCGGAATTGACCCAACATCAGGCAAGTATCCTCACAGATCTTCGATGATTGGTGATTATGGTGGTGATACGATGGTTGGTGTGATACTTTGGAGAATCGCCGAAACTATCTGCAGAAAGCTCGGTGCTCCTCCTCTGTATACACTATCGTCCATCGATCACACTTTCTTTTTTTTTTCTTCTTTTCTTTTATATTTCTTCAGTAGTAACTGCTTCTGCTTGAATGATCGGATGGATTTCCTTCCTTCAGATCAACGGCGATGCTTCCTTCTCCATGCGTAATTGAATTCCTGCATGATACGTGCAAACGTGGTTTTTCCTTCCAACTGTCTGTTCCTGCAACCACTATAGTGGCATTTTAGAAAATAACTATAAAATACATGCAATAAAGAAATAAGCCGCTAACCTAACACGTTACCTTAGTGTATATTCATGTAACTCAACCCGTATAGTTATGCTAACTTAACGAGTTATAACTTAAGTAAATCTACCAGATCTCGATACGTGTCAGCAGCAGTTTAAACATAAAATAACATTTCAGAGAGTTACAGGAATAACTATCCGATGTTCAGATGCATTTTCGAATAGTTACGCTAACTCACCGAAAATTCACTTAAGACATTCATTCTGGTTTCAACACGTGTACATTTGGAAATAATAAAATATTCTCTTTAAACATAACTGTTCGGCAATTTAAACACAACTATCTGAAATATCAGAAAATTCAGATACTTAAGAATTTCACAACCTGCAATTTACCGACAGTTTATAAATGTACTAAATTAACATTAATTCCCCAAAATTAAGCAGATTCTTCAATTAAAGCATATAATAGTGCAATTATAACATAATGGCTTAATTCTCATATGATAAGCTAAATATTATGCAATTAACCATCATTTAACCATTAATAATATGCACTTTTTCATTCTAAACACTTCCCCCATACCTAAATTTTGCTAGTCCCTTAGCAAACTAAGATCTAATTAATTGGTCTTTCAAAAAGTACTAGAATTAATTCTTCCCCTTTTGTTTTTTTTCTTCTGTTCAACATAAACATATATTCTGTATGTTTCAGTAATCAACCTGCAAAGATATTTAGAATATATGTAAATTACATACAAAGTATATCATCTTCATATAGGTGTTAATTATATTATCGCTTGTTCTTCTTTTCATCATCTGTAATCCTGAATTTTCCAATAAGTTTTCTAGAAGAAATTTCAACAACATACGAATCAAAGTACAATCCAATTCAATCTGATTAAGACAAGTAGAATAAAGAATTGTATTTCCATTAAACAACTTCAAAAGTCAATTCCAGATTCATATTTCAGCAATTCTAGATAACAGAAAATATACTTGATTCATAAGATATCTGTAATTCAGAAAACACTTGTATCTTTTCAGAACAATATACGTTTTTTTTTTTTTTGTATACTTTAAAAGTTAATTTGACAAGCTTGAATCATACAAGAGCTTTCTAATGTTCCCATGTAACGAGCTTTCAGTCAACAATCCTAGATCTGATCAGGATCTTAGGTTGCCAGATTTTTAGTCATTTTTCAGGTCAACAATCCTTACATACCTATCTGCTCAAGTACAAAAGGCTCGTGATCAAACAAGTCAATAAACTCTCAAAGTTTTTTTTTCTTTTTCTTTTTTTCTTTTTTCTTTTTTCTAAAAATAAATGCACACACAAAACAAAGCATTAATCACATACTGTATATGCACGTATTTCATTAATACAGATGCAGTAAAACACCAATCTCATATTATCCTGCTTCTATCATTTACTAAAAATATGAATCCAAAACAATAAGCTCATACTTTATCTGTAGTTTAATAAGATCTACACATAAATCATTCTACAAGTTCAATCAGTCAAAGTAAATGTATCTTTCATCATATGTGTTTCATTTAATCTAGAATTCACATCTCAGCTCCTTCAGGAATTCAGATAATTTTCTGATTAAGCATTAAATATTCTGATTTCATTTTAAAATCATGAAACTGTTAAACTCATGAAATTCAGAAAAATCATAAAATACTATATCTAGATTTACATAAATAATAAATTCTATAGCATCTTCTATAGCCTTCTAAATATAACATTCAAGTAGTTTATAAAAATTTTACAGTCTCAATTATCGGATAGTTACAGCAAGTTCATAAAAATTTTCAATTTCCTCAAAACTTTGTAGTACCATTTTAATTCCTTTAATTAGCAAACTTACATGGCTATTACTTTAATTACCTCCCCCTAATACCTACATTTTGCATTGTCCTCAATGTAAAAGACTTGACAATAAGTACAGTAATTGTAGCAGGCATGAATAAAGTTTTGTTTGATTTAAAATTCAGGATAAGTAATTGGTTACATACCTTGTTCCATTTGTATCTCTTTCTGCATATTCTGATTTTTGATTCTAAAAAACTTTTCATTCTCAGATAAATATAGAATATAAAACAAAATAACATTTAACAGATATTAATAAATCAGTGTCTTGTGTGAACCCAGGCTCCTATGCCTTTGGTGGCTCACAAGCAAGCTAGTTGGTTTCCCAGAACAGATACCAACAAACTGGATTGATATTTTGTTTTGTTTGTTTTTTTTTTTATAAAATGAACATGAAAAACTTCAAAATTCCTTTTTTTTTTAAAAAAAAATAAATGCAGAATACACACGTTAAACACACAAAATCACAGCTTAAGAACATGATTGAAAAGTAGAAACAAATGGAATAAATGTATCAGTCCAAGCAAACTTTTTAGGCATAGTTCTTCTTGCTATTAATTTTGTTTTAATGCAGTTCTTGTTCCTTTTTAATTTGTAAACATGCAATATATTATAAATTCCAAATACGAGTGTATTACCATTAATGATATGTAATGCAGAAAGGGATCCTTTTTGGTTCCAGGGTAATGTAGCAGTTTCTATTTCTACCTCTATTTCAATATACTCCTCTTCCCACTTCCATTCATTCATGTCTTCCATAATCCATATTTGAAATTTCATCAATTCATCCCACCATCTTATCAGACATAAAGTAGGATCATCTTCTTCATTATACCACATTCCTATTTGAATTTCATTAAATTCTATAGATGGTGGTTTAGCTATTTCACTCGATACAGGTAAAATTTCTATATAATCATCATAACTGTCTATGCTCACTATGTATAAATCAGATCCATATGCTAATGATATCTCCGTGACTAAATAGATATATCCATCAAGTATGACATGTGTTTGGTTAATTAATGATTTTTGTCCTAGATATATTATAATGTTTTCATTCCAAGATCTGTTTAGAAAATTATACACACTTAAGCGTAAATCTTCACCCCAATTTCATGTTGGTCTCCAATAATATAATTTTTCAGGAATTGCAGAATTTTTATCAAAAAATATTAAAGTTGACCCACAATTTTTAGTTGGTGCTTCAAATATATTAGGTCTTCCTATATTCCATTCTTCTCCTATTATAGGATTTCTTATCAAAATATCAGGTAATGACAAACTTGCATACCTTGGTCTCGTCTTGTATATGATTAATCCTTCATCTATCCCCGTAATATGACTCATTCCTTCTAATGCATTAGGTGGAATTCTAGTAGTTTCTTCCATAGCCAGATATTCATGGGTATTTGAACTACAATTAAATGACCTCCATATGAATCCATCTCTAATCTTAGTCATTTTTGCAGCTTGTAATCCCTGAAAATATTTTTCTTCAATACAGTCTTTAATTTCCTTTGATACACAACACAGCCTGCACAGATCTTTAGCTGACAAGTTACTTAGTATTTCCCTTAGTGCATCCAACGGTAATTGCATTAATTCCATTTGTCGATTCTGTAAAATAAAAACAAAAATTTAGCAGAGACAAAAATTAACATAACTACTGCACACCCCCGTGGATTTAATGCATAACTCAATGGACTAAGTTCATTGAGTTAAAAATTAACTCTACGATACTATTAACTTAAAATAAAACATATATACATACAGATAGTTGCTTTAAATATGCTGCTTCATTCAGCTGCCCTCCTAGAAGAGGTATCAATTTCATTAACCGTTCTATTGACAGGATTAGGTATAGCTTGTATTGGCAATCCTCTAGTAGGTCTAACTTCCATTGGTTCCTTCTGTCTAAGTGATATATTTCTATTCTGATTTTGATTTGCAGCATTTCCAAATATAAATTCTAGACGATTGTTTACTTGTTGGATTATCTTTTCTAATTTCTCTATTCTAGCTCCTTGTTCAATTAATACTTCATAACTTATGTTCTTCTCATTTATATTTTCTCCTCCCTGGAAATTGTTGTTTCTCCAAGATAAATTTGGGTGATTTCTCCAATTAGGATTATAAGAATTTCCTAAGTTATCTCTCTGTTTTCTAGCATAAATAATATCTAAGTCATTTATGTTTGTATTCTTTTTTGCTAGCTTTTGATTTAATGATAACTCTTCTATTTTCTTTGTTAATTCATTTAATTTCACCTCAAGCATAGTATTGGAATCTATTTCATGCATTCCTCTTGGCAATAATCTTTTATCTACAATAGCTTCAATCGAATTTTCCCACTATGCAGTTCTTTTTGCAAAATTTTCTAAATATTCTCATGCTTCTTCACTACATAATTTTAAAAATCCCTTTTGACAAGTAGATTCTAATAAAGATTTCGTTGAAACATCTATGCCTTCATAAATTATGCCTATTAATTGTGCTTTACTCATTGCATGATGTGGACATTGAGTCAGTAAATCTTTAAATCTTTCAAAATATTTCTAGAATGATTCACCCTGTTTTTGGCTACACATTAATATTTCTTTCTTCTTTTTAATCATTTGATGTGTTGGATTGTATTTTTCCAGAAAAACAGAGCAAAATTCAGTCCATGTAGAAATTGAATCAGGCGATAGAGTATATAACCATCTCTTAGCTATATCTTTTAAAGCAAAAGGGATATATCTAAGTTTAATAGCATCTATACTCATGTTTGGCATTCTCATCATTTGACAAACTTCGTTAAATTCTCTAAGGAAATAATAGGCATCCTCTCTTTCTAATCCATGAAAATATGGCAATTGACTAATATAATTAGATTTCAGTTCAAACCTATCTCCCTCAAAGCTTGGCAATCGAATACATGAAGGTTCATCAATTAATTCAGGATACAAAATCTCTCCTAATGGTTTTTCTACTGGAGCCGCCATCCCTACATTCTCTTTTAAAGAAAGGTTAGCTACACCCCAAAGAATTTCGTTAAAGTTCAATTCAGAAAACTTTTCAGTACTCCTCTGCAATGAAAATTCCTAGGTAGGTGTTCTTACTAATCGTTTAGTGCTTAGAGAATGAGTCCATGTGCTCATAAATAAATAGCAGAAGATTAATTACATACCAGTCTGAAGCTTTCCATTCTATAAATATTTGTTGTCGGATGAAGGTTGAATCAGCTGCTTCTCCTTCCAGTTCCTCCAATGCTTTCTCCTTTCTTTTAAAAGTGCTGGTAACTCGTAAATAACATTCTGTTTCATATATATACTGCGCATCCATATAGTGAATAAATCTCGTTGCAAGAACGTGGCTTGCAACGTGCATCGTGGTTCCTATTTTTATGGGTACATGTACCACTACTAATTTCAAATTTTGGTAACCGCTAAATCGACGAAGTTTCGTTTGTGGTTAAAAGAATAACCGTTCTGCTTAATCCACGAACTAACCTCGTTGAGTTACAGATTACTCAACAGAACACAGTCGGTTATTGTTGCTAACTCCACGGACTAACTTCGTTGAGTTATAGATAACTCAACGGAGTGACCTTATATTATATTACTGACCTCGTGGAGTTACGGTTCACTCAATGGACTTACTTCGTTGAGTTAACACTTGGCAATATCTAAGTTTCACTCTTGTAAGTTTTCTATTCTGCTTTTTTTTTTCTTTGTTTTTCATTCTGCTAACTGTAATAAAGTTAAATCTATCTCATTAATGCCTCATTTTGATTAAAATACATTTAAATCTGAACATTATATAAAGATTTAACTTGCAGGTCATTTTACGTTATGCAGAATTTACATTTTACCTTGTAAGATGTAGAAATTTTTAAGCAATTATCCTATCATTCAGCAAATTGTAAATCTGTTGCATATTCATAAAGTTCCACAAATTTCATAATATTCAATAAATTCCATTCATTTCACATCCAAATACGTATGAAAATTGCATTTGAAAAATTATATTCATTAATATGAATCAATTACATTACAAGTACACCATACAATTTCATACAATTTTACACAAGTAGACGAACAATACAATTTAATCTTTATGCCTAAGTTCATCTACTTCCTTCTGGAGTTTTTCTAATTTTAGATCTTAGCTACAGTACTCCGTTGAGTTACAGTTAACTCAACGGAATAAGCTCGTTGACTAACTCAAGACTTAACGGAGTATGCTCGTTGAGTTAAGCGTAACTCAACGGACTCCCCGTACAAGCAAATATAATAATAAAATTATTACAAAGAATAGTTTTTCTATTTTTTTACCGGTTTAACCGATACTATGCTTCGGTCAGACCTAAATATTTTTTATTTTTTATTATTTTTCTTTCGGTTGGATCGATACTATGTTTCGATAAAACCAATATTTTTTTCTAAAAATTAATATACAATTTTTTTTCTGATTTAACCGATATTACGCTTCAGCTAGACCTAAATATTTTTTATTTTTTTATTTTTCTTTCGGTTGGACCGATACTATGTTTCAGTAACACCAATATTTTTTTCTAAAAATTAATATACAATTTTTTTTTTTTAATGTTTCGGTCATACCAATGGATCTAGTTGGTTGAACCGCAACTATTTTTATGTTTTATATATATTTTTAATGTTTAACTCAATTCAATTCAATTCACTTCGACTCAATTCAATTCAATTCCCCAGCAATGGCGCCACAAAACTTGTTTGTGTTTTCCTAGCACTACACTAGAAAAACTTAGATTTGTTACTTCTATTTTTACTTAGTTAATTTATCTTTATGCCTATTCTTTCTTTTAGAAGTAAACAAACAACCTTTAATACAATTTAGATATTAATTCCAATTTGTACTTTAACTGCAAGTGCATAGTGTCTATTGTATCAGTGTGCAAGTACAGGTCGATCCCATAGGGAATTGCTGACGAATTTAAGAAATGTTTGATTGTGAATAATTCAAATTTATATTCTATAAGCACTCCGTTGAGTTACAGTTAACTCAACGAACAAAGTTTGTTGAGTTATGGCTAACTCAACGGACTATCCTCGTGGACTTAAGTTAACTCCACGAGCTTGTCTCTTCTTTATAATACTCCTATTTACAGAGGAATTCGACCAACCATTGGGCGATTCCACAGATTGTAAATAACATCAATTAATCTTTTTAATGCTAGTTAACATTGGATTTATCATTAAGCAATACTAACATTCAGATGATTCAAATAGTCACCATTAAAATCTTTAAGTTTTTTATACGAACCAATTTCAGTAAACTGTAAAATTAAAACTAACATAAAACAATCATAAAACTAATACAGATAACATTAATCACGATACAACACAAACAATACAACACTCAAATACAACATACAAACAAAGATAAATTGTTTTTGGTATTTTTGTTTTGATATGAACATGAAAATGGGCGAAAGGTGAAATGTAAAGTAATCTCACTTGACAGTAAATACTTCCGACACTACTTGCAACGCGATTACACTACTGAAAATTAAACCACTAACAATTCTATCTCCTCTCCCTATAGAATCACAAGTCCAGAATTGTAAGATGATCTCCTCTTCAGCATACAGGCATCAACCCGAAGCCAAGGCTAAAAGCTTTACGATCTCTTGAAATATAAGTCGACGCTTGGTGAATCCTTTTAAGCTTTTGTTTTGAATTTTTGCACATGGGAAATTTAATGACTTAAGTTTCGAATAGTTAAATCTGTAACCTTCCGAACCTTCTGATTTTTCAAATAGTTAGCTTTCTAACTCTCCGAAAAATCCTTTTAAGCTTTTGTTCTGAATTTCTAATTTTCCGTACAACCATCTTTCTAACTCTTCGATAGAATTCCTACTACTTTAAACTGCCTTTCAGATACTTAAGCCTGTAACTGTCCGATTTTCTTGTAGCTCTATAGTAACAATTTCTGAACTACCTATATCTATTTATCTACCTCCTGATTTTTGCTGATCTATCTTAATTGTGAAATACAATTTGATTCCTCACATTGATTTTTGCATTATCAAAATCTAGAGGTTCTTTTAGAAATATTTGAATGTTAGTGTTGCTTAATGACAATTCTAATATTAACTAACATTAAAAAGCTTAATTGATATTATTTACATTTTGTGGAACCGCCTAATGGTTGGCCGAATTCCTTTGTAAATAGCAGTATTTAATTGGAAAGGTAGACTCGTGGAGTTAACTTAAGTCCACGAGGTTAGTCTGTTGAGTTAACTATAACTCTACGAACCAAGTCCATTGTGTTAATTGTAACTCAACAGAGTGCTTAACTGAATACATATAAACTCTAATATAAAAATCGAGACAGTACATAGTTCTTACTCAATCTTTATGAGATTGACTTGTACTTGCACACAAATACAATATACACTATGCACTTGCAGTTAAAATACAAATTGAATTTAATATCTAATTTGTGTGAAAGGTTGTTTGTTTACTTCTAAAAGAATTTATTAATATAAGCATAAAAACAAACCAATATAGAAGGTTACTATAGCTAACTATCTAAAAGTTAAAACACTTCGGTGAGTTAATAGCTACGACTATTTGAAAGTTAAGTTAGTCAAATACACACATGCAAAATTCAGGAACTTAGTCGAAAGCTTGAAAAGGACTTAAGTGGTTTTTTAGTGAGTTACAAACATCCTTTGTAGAGTTACACAGCTAACCATCCGAAAGTCAAAGGAAAAATCAGAAGGTTATCTTGAAACATCTTCCTAAATGGTAACTTACCATATTTAGACCTGCAAAATCAATAAGTATAGTAGAATAAATCTGTTGAGGAGAAAATATGATTTTTGGACTTACAAGTATAAATACAGATAAATCATTGAATATTAGGTAGAGCTAACAAGAGAGAGATTACATATATAATCATAGATAGAAAGAAAATATATTGCAGATCCTCTTCCATGATAGAAAGCACATTTTCGATTCAATACAGAGAGAACAAGTTGAAAGCAGAATTCAAAAGAAGATTCTCAAAGTTCCCCACTTGCATTGAAAGTTTGATCTAAGAAGGATCATTTGGTTCGTGGCTTCAACCTTAAAGCTTCACTCAAGTTGTTGGTTTGAGTTTTGACCTAAAAACTCAAGAGGTTGGTTTACTAAAGTTTATACTTGAAAACTTCTGAGTGGTTGGTTAGAGTTACGACTAGAAAGCTCAAGTGAATGGTTGGTTCTTGCTTCGACTTGAAAGCAAGTGTATGTAAGTGTTGAGACACTTAGTGAAGCCTAAGTGATCCTTGGGGGTAGACTAGCCTAGTTGGTGAACCACCTAAAATTTCCTTGTGTTTCTTACTTTTATTTCTACTGTGTATGTTTTATATATTTGTTTAGTACTTGTGTGAACTAATTATTTAAAATTGGTTACTTAAGTTAGAAAAAGTTTTAAATACACATAGATCACCATTCACCCTCCCTTTGGTGAAGCCTTATAGTCCTAACATATAAATAAGTCTAAATAATATTTTCTAAGTATAATAGTCACGAAATTAAAGGTTGACAAGTTATTAGAAAGTTTCATTTAAATTCTAGATTGTTAACTTTCAGATAGTTAAGGCTTTCAGATAGTTAAAGTTTCTAGATAGTTAAGTTTTGGATAGTTAAACTTTTAGATAGTTAACGTTGCAATTTAGTTAAAGAATTATGTTAAAAAAAACTCGTATAGTTAAGTTATCTACATGTGTATTTTTAATATTTTAAGTTTTCACGTGTTATTCATGTGCATTCGGTAATGAAAATCGAAGAGTTAGATTACTGTTCGAGTTTTATAAAGTGACTAATGGATAGATAAGTTTTCTTGTTTCAATCACATGTTTTGTAGGTGCAAAAACTCAAAGAGTTATAGATAAGTGTTCAAGTGTTTATAGGATTTAAAGGATAAGTGTTCAACTAAAGTGGTGAGTTAGAAGATATTCTACAAATCTCTAGGAAGATAAAGTTTCGATAGATCTATGATATGAAGTTGTGGATATTCAAAATGATAGTGGAGATAGTGGAAATTCAAAATAAGAAATGGACATAGTGGAAATTCAAAAAGACAATGGAGATCATGGATAATTTGAATTTGAAATTAATACATGGGATTATAGATTAAGTGGATGAACATGTTGAACATGAAGTCATAGTTTGACTACTATAAATAGAGGGTATGAGCTGCATTACGATCATCTCAATTTCAAATACCAAGTCTGAGTATTCAATCCCAAATGAGAATATTCAACTTAGAATATTCAAATCCAAAAAAATTCTCCCACATTAGAAGAAGTCCAAATTCCAAGCAATTTCAGAAAAGGAGCTGTAATGCAAGAAGTCTAGGAAATTTGACAACTGAAGAAGAAAAGATATAGAAACTAAGTAATAGGAAGGAAAAGGAGCTGCATGCATAAAGACCAGGTTTTATTATACAATTCAAACTAATTTAGAATAAGGATTATATTTTCTCTTTGAATTGTATCTTGGACTTTATTGTATCAGAACCAACAAGTAGGGAATTGTGTTGAAAAGTAATTGTAAATTCTTTCTTTAAGTCAATAAAGTTTAGAATTTCATTTGTGAGTGTTTTGTACTTTTGTTTTATCTGCTAGTAATTTTTAATTGCTAAATACACAATTTATCTTCTCTCTTGTGATACTATGATCCTATAGAGAGTTTTTCACTTGAATTTTCACTTGCTACAATTTAATTTGAAATATTTCTATGTAGCTCTATGTATATGTGTATATGATAAGTTGTGTGTCTTCACTATTACTTGTTGATCATACTTATACCTAGGGATGCAAAAATCATATTTCATTCAATGGTATTTGTCCTTTTGTATTTACTGAATGAGTCAGTCCCAAATATAGTAAATTACCATTGTATGAGTAATAGAACTAAAACCTTCTAATATTTCTGAATTTTAGGATGGTTATCTTCGAAACCTTCCGAAGATTTCCTTGAAACCTTATAATTTGCTTGGAGAGTCTTTCTATCTATGTCATGTGAGATTTTAAGTAAGACACGTGAGTTCTCTTTAAGTTCAGATACTTGGATTTGTAACCTTCTAAAATGACTTGACTTTCGGATAGTTTAACTTGAAAACCTTTTGAAAGATCCTTTTGAAAGTATCTGATATTTTGCTTGTTATTTTTCTACTTGTCATGTGAGTATTTAAGTTCTTCACGTGAGCCCTCTTTAGATTCAGTTCACTATTTCAAACCTTCCAAAAAATCTTTCTCTTTCAGATAGTTAAACTTCAAACCTTTTGAAAGCTTTCTATAGAACCCTCCAAACATATTCTTCTTTCAGATAGATTCTCTTGTAACTCTTCGAATATATTCTTCTTTTAGATAGTTAGACTTCAAACCTTCCAAAAGCTTTTTTGTAGAACCTTCCAAACATATTCTTCTTTCGAATAGATTCTCTTGTAACTCTATGAACATATTCCTCTTGAAACTATCTAAAAAGATTATTCTTCTAGATAGTTTCTATTGTAACATTCCGAATTTCTTTTGTGAGGTGGTAACTACCTATTTAGAATGAAAAAGTGCATAATATTAACAGTTAAATGATGGTTAATTGCATAATATTTAGCTTATCATATGAGAATTAAGCCATTATGTTATAATTACACTGTTATATGCTTTAATGAAAGAATATACATAATTTCAAGAAATTAACATTAATTTAGTACACTTCTGAATTGTCAGTAAGTTGCAAGTTTTTAATTCTTAAGTATTCAAATTTTCTGTTATTTCGAAGAGTTATATTGCATGTACCAGATAGTTATGTTTTAAATGCTTAAAGAATATTTTATTATTTCCTAAAGTACACGTGTTGAAACATTAATGCAAGACTTAAGTGAATGTTCGGTAAGTTATTTGGTAACAATCCGTAATGTATCTGAGCATCGGATAGTTAAGGTTGTAAGTATCCAAAATATCTAAACTTGTTAAGTTAGATTTATGCACATGTTGAATTTAAATGCCTTATTATGTCACGTGGGCTGCACATGTTTAACTCATTAAGTTAGCATAACTATACGCGTTGAGTTACTTGAACATACACTAAGGTAATACGTTGTGTTACCTTTAATAAGTTATTTCTTTATTGCATGTGTTTTATAGTTAAATCAATGAAGTAAGTCCGTTGAGTTATTTGTAAGTCCACGGACCATTTATTTTCTAATATGCCGCTATAGCAATTACAGAAATAGGACATTCGAAGGAAAACCACGATTACACGTATCACGCATGAATTCACTCATGGAATGAAGAAGAAATCACCATCGTTGATATGAATGAAAGAAATCCAACCGATCAATTAAGTAGAAGCAGTTACTATAGAAAGAAATATAAAAGAAGAGGAGAAAGACAAAGAAAGTGTGTGTGTGCAAAGGTGGAGGATCGCGCTAACTGCAGGAAGCGTTGGAAGTTCCCTAAAGCTCCACACCACCACCACCAACTTCACCAACCATCAAAGGTCTGTGAGGATACTTTCCTGATGTCGGGTCAATTTTGAGCCAAACACAATGACTGACAACCACTATGAGGAGTGATCACGTCGTGAGAAGGGAAGCCATTTTCACAAAGCACCGACTCATATCTTAGGAGATCATAAAGCTTCTAGCCTTGGTTTCGGGTTGATGCCAGTATGCTGAAGAGGAGATCATCTTACAATTTTGGATTCACGATTCTATAGGGAAAGGAGGCAAGATTGTATGTGATTATGTTTTCAGTGGTGTAATCACGTCGCATGTAGTGACAGAAGTTTTGACTGTCGATAGAGATTTTTACATTTCACCTTTCATTCATCTTTAGGAACATATCAAAACAAAAATACAAAAAACAACAAATTATCTGTGTTTACATTTAGCATTTAAGTGTTGTATTGTTTGTTTTGTATCGTGAGTAATGTTATCATTGTCAGTATTGTGAATGTTTTATGTTTGTTTGATTCAAAAAATAGAAAATAGTTTTATTATTTACTAAACTTGATTCATTCCAGATACTTAAAGATTTTAATGGTTACTGTTTGAAATATCTGAATGTTAGTGTTGCTTAATGATAAATCTAATATTAACTAACATTAAAGAGCTTAATTGATGTTATTTACAATTTGTGGAACCGCCCAATGGTTGGCCGAATTCCTCTGTAAATAGTAGTATTTAACTGGAAAGATGGGCTCGTGGAGTTAACTTAAGTCCACGAGATCAATCCGTTGAGTTAACCATAACTCCACGAACTAAGTCCATTGTGTTAACCTTAACTCAACAAAGTGCTTAACCGAAAACATATAAAGTCTAATATAAAAATCGAAACAGTACACAATTCTTACTCAATCTCTACGAGATCGACCTATACTTGCATACAAATACAATATACACTATGTACTTGTAGTTAAAATACAAATTGAAATTAATATCTAATTTGTGTGAAAGGTTGTTTGTTTACTTCTAAAAGAAATTATTGATATAAGCAAGTTTAAGATTTAACTTTTCACAACCAAACAAGTTTAAAAACAGAAGTTAACAAAACCAAGACACTACCTTTGCTTTCTTTCTAAGCAGCTACCTGTGAAATACAATTTAAGTTCTCACATTGATTTTTACATTACCAAAATCCAGCGGTCCTTTTACTCACCATTAGAGTGGTTGAATTGCTATTGCAATTACTCCTCGAGGTGTTGAATTTATGGAGGAGAGGAGAATTGAAGAGACAAGTAGAGGTGTAGTGAAGTATCTTCAAGAGTGCACTCCATTTGTTCTACACAATATTGCATTCCCTTTGGTTATAAATATTAAAACTCGATTTTGTGTTAATTTCCTAACATCTAAATTGCTAATAGTTGGATTACATTTCTCAATTCCTATTTCATCTATAATTTCATTTATCCTAATGTTTTGTAGTTGACGCATGTTTTGGTTGTAAAGTTAAATCAAAAACTTGCTTGATTTTTTTATGCCTATATTAATAAATTCTCTTAGAAGTAAACAAACAACCTTTCACAAAAATTAGATATGAAGTCCAATTTGTGTTTTAAACTGTAAGTGCACAGTGTATATTGTATTTGTGTGCAAGTATAGGTCGATCCCACAAAGATTGAGTAAGAATTGTGTATTGTTCCAATTTTTTACATTGGAGTTTATATGTGTTCAGTAAAGCACTCCATTGAGTTACAGTTAACACAACAGACTTAGTTCGTGGAGTTATAGTTAACTCAACGGACTAACCTCATGGACTTAAGTTAACTCCACAAGCCTATTTTTCTAGTTAAATACTGTTATTTATAGAGGAATTCGACCAATCATTGGGCGATTCCACAGAATGTAAATCACACTAGTTAAGCTCTTTAATGTTAGTTAATATTAGATTTGTCATTAAGCAACACTAACATTCAGATATTTCAAATTGTAACCTTTAAAATCTTTTAGTATATGGGACAATTCAATTTTCAGTAAGTTGTAAAACTATTTTCTATTTTCTAAATCAAACAAACATAAAACATTCAAAATACTAACAATGATAACATTAATCACGATATAAAGCAAACAATACAACACTTTAATACTAAATGTAAACACATATAATTTGTAGTTTTTGGCATTTTTGTTTTGATATATTCTTGAAGATGAGCAAAAGGTGAAATGTAAAAATCTCTATCGACAGTAAAAACATCTATCACTACATGTGTTTGTGTTTTCCCAACACTACACTAGAGAAACTTGGATTTGTTACTTTTGTTTTTACTTAGTAAATTTATCTTTATGCCTATTCGTTCTTTTAGAAGTAAACAAACAACCTTTAATACAATTTAGATATTAATTCCAATTTGTACTTTAACTGCAAGTGCACAGTGTCTATTGTATCAGTGTGCAAGTACAGGTCGATCCCATAGGGAATTGCTGAAGAATTAGAGAACTGTTCGTTTGTTAACAATCAAATTTATATCTTCAATAAGCTCTCCATTGAATTACAGTTAACTCAATGGACAAAGTTCGTTGAGTTATGGCTAACTCAACGGACTAACCTCGTGGACTTAAGTTAACTCCACGAGCTTGTCTTTTCTTTTTAATACTGCTATTTACAAAGGAATTCGGCCAACCATTGGGCGATTCCACAGATTGTAAATAACATCAATTAAGCTCTTTAATGTTAGTTAACATTGGATTTATCATTAAGCAATACTAACTTTCAGATAATTCAAATAGTAACCATTAAAATTTTTAAGTCTTTTGAACGAACTAATTTTAGTAAACTGTAAAACTAAAACAAACATAAAACAATCACAACACTGATAAAGATAACATTAATTACGATACAACACAAATAATACAACATACAAACATAGATAAATTGTTTTTGGTATTTTAGTTTTAATATGAACAAGGAAATGGGCGAAAGGTGAAATGTAAAGTAATCTCACTTGATAGTAAATACTTCCGTCACTACTTGCAACGCAATTACACCATTGAAAATTAAACCACTTACAATTCTATCTCCTCTCCCTATAGAATCGTGAGTCCAGAATTGGAAGATGATCTCCTCTTCAACATACAGGCATCAACCCGAAGCCAAGGATAGAAGCTTTACGATCTCCTGAAATATGAGTCGACGCTTGGTGAAAATGGCTTCCCTTCCCGCGACGCGATCACTCCTCATAGTGGTTGTCAAGCATTGTGTTTGGCTCGAAATTGACCCGACATCAAGAAAGTATTCTCACAGACCTCCGATGGTTGGTGATTGTGGTGGTGGTAACGATAGTTGGTGTGGTACTTTGAAGAATTGCCGATATTGCCCGTAGAAAGCTAAGTGCTCCTCTTCTGTACACACTGGCTGTCCATCAATCACATACTTTTCTTCTTTTTCTTCTTTTCTTTTATATTTCTTCAGTAGTAACTACTTCTGCTTGAATGGTTGGTTGGATTTCCTTCATTCATATCAATGGTGATGCTTTCTTCTCCCTACGCGATACGTGCAATCGTGGTTTTTCTTCCAACTGTCCTATTTCTACAACCGCTACAGTGGCATATTAGAAAATAAATAGTCTGTGAAGTTACAGATAACTCAACGAACTTTCTTCATTGATTTAACTATAAAACACATGCATAAATTTAACTATCCGATGCTTAGGTGCATTTTAGATACTTATAAACTTAACTATCCGATGCTTAGATGCATTTCGGATAGTTACAGATAACTCACCGATATATAACTTAAGTAAATCTACCAGATCTCGACACGTGTCAACAGTAGTTTAATAATAAAAGAAACATTTCAGAGAGTTACAGGTCTAACTATCCGATGCTTAGATGCATTTCGGATAGTTACAGATAACTCACCGAAAATCTACTTAAGTCACTTTCCTAGAACATGACACGTGTCCTTAGCTATTTTATTAATAAAAAGAGATTTCAGAGAGTTACACATATAGCTGTCCGATACCCAACTGCAATTTCAGATAGTTGTAGATAACTCACCGAAAGTTCACTTAAGTCATGCATTATGGTTTTGACACATGTACTTCAGGAAATAATAAAATATTCTTTCAAAACATAACTGTTCGGCAATTTAAACATAACTATCTGACATGTTCGGTTTATTAAACATTACTGTCTGAAATATCAGAAAATTCGGATACTTAAGAATTTCACAGCTTGCAACTTACCGATAGTTCAGAAATATACTAAATTAACATTAATTCCCCAAAATTAAGCAGTAATTCTAATTAAAGCATATAACAGTGCAATTATAACATAATACTTAATTCTCATATGACAAGCTAAATATTATGCAATTAACCATCATTTAACCGTTAACAATATGCACTTTTTCATTCTAAACAACATGTGACGCGATTACACCATTGAAAACTTAATCACTTACAATCTTGCCTCCTCTCCCTATAGAATCGTGAATCAAGAATTGTAAGATTATCTCCTCTTCAGCATACTGGCATCAACTTGAAACCAAGGCTAGAAGCTTTACGATCTCCTGAGATATGAGTCAGTGCTTGGTGAAAATGGCTTCCCTTCCTATGACACGATCACTCCTCACAGTGGTTGTTAGTCACCGTGTTTGGCTTGAAATCGACTTGACATCCAGAAAGTATCCTCATAGACCTTCGATGGTTGGTGATGTTGGTGGTTTTGGTGGTGGTGTGGAGCTACAAGGAACTACCGACACTTCTTGCAGTTAGCATGGTTCTACTCTTACACACACACACTTTTTCGTTTTTCTCCTCTTCTTTTATATTTCTTTCAATAGTAACTACTTTTGCTTAAATGATCGGTTGGATTTCGTTCATTCATTTCAACGATTGTGATTTCTTCTTCATTCATTTCAACAATTGTGATTTCTTCTTCATTCCATGAGTGAATTCCTACGTGATACGTGCAATCGTGGTTTTCCTTCGAATTTCCTGTTTCTACAACTACTATAGTGGCATATTAGAAAATAAATGGTCCGTGGAGTTAGAGATAACTCAATGTGAAAGGATCGAATGACACACTAGAGGGGGGGTGAATAGTGTCCTAATAAAGTTTATTTTGCTTTTAAAATTTTTGGAAGCTATTGACACTAATGAACCCTAATTGATTGATTTTGAAATAACAAAATGCAATGCAGAAATTAAAAGACACAAAGGATTTATAGTGGTTCCCCAAATTGGGTAGTCCACTCCTCAAGGCTACAACCTTGAGAATTTCACTAAGTACTTTTAAGGTAAAGTACAAACCTTAAATAAGTTGCTTTTGTAGGCTAAGCAACAACCTTACAGATGTTTTTTAAAGGCTAAACAAAAACCTCACACAAAGCACCAACTTTGTATACTCAATACCCCAATCTTGAGCAAGTAAAGTATCACACTTCACTCTCTTCACCAAGGTCCCGACCTTGTGAAGGTATACTCACAACACCCTTATGAGTTAGGGTTTTGAAGCAAACAAAAAAGTAGTTTAAAACTAGGAGTCATTGACTCAAAATGAAAAAGACACAACACAAGGTCAACTCCTATGAAGAGTTGATTTATGAAGCTCTAAGGAGAATTCTTGATTGATCTACAACTTTTGATCTTCTGGACTTTGTTGCAAACGAATCTTCAGAATGTTTGCAGAATTGCTGAGCAGCCAATTTCTCCTTTCAAGTGTTGAAAAATTCTATGTATATTTTAGTTTTCTGCAAATCCTTTTTATTCTTCCTTCGAGATTTGCATAAATGGAAAGAATTCTGAAATGGTCAAATGCCTTATGCAGTAATTCATTTCCAACAATCTTCAACCATAATAAAGTCGAGATCTGCAATCAAAAGATATCTTGCTACAATAGTTAGTCAATTAATAACAATTGCAGATTCTGTAAAATTAAAATCTTTGAAGGCTTTTAGAAAATAGGAGACTTAGAAAGATAACTTGCCGAAACTCAAAATCATTTCAGATAGATAGAACTAACATTCTGAAAGGCCACTTAAGTCATGTATTAAAATTAAAACATGTGTCCTTCTAAAACAGCATCATAAAATATTAAAAAATAAACTATCCGATAGAGAAGACATGTTTCAGATACTTATAAAAGATAACTCTCCGAACCTTAAGTCATTTTGAATAGTTACATAGGTAACCTTTCGAAAAGTCACTTAAGTTAGAAATAATAAAAAATTAACTATCTAAAGCTTAAAACCAATTTCGGATACTTACTAAAGGTAACTCTTTGATTCTTAAGAGTTTTTGGATAATTATAGCGTAACCTTCCAAAATGTCACTTAAGTCAAGCGATGAGAGACTAACACGTATCCTTTAGAAGAAAGTAACCGAAAATACATTAAATTAAAGAAATAGTTAACTATCCAGAATGAAAACCCTTAACTATCCAAAATAGAAGGGATTTCAGATACTTAGCATAAAAGATATATATCCAGACATAAAAATATTTAACTCACCAAAGATAAATACTTTTCGAATAGTTACTGATATAATTGTCCAAAAAGCTAGGAGATAAGCTTAATCATCCGATTTGTCCTATTTTGTTCGATGACTTATAACTCTCCAATCAATTCACTATAGAAATAACAACCTGTCGAAATCTAATTTAAAAGGTTCTAAGTACATAGTAGTTACACAATTTTCATTTTAGTAAAAGGACTACTAAAATATTGTAGAAATAATTAAACCACACGTTTTTCATCAACAAAATTAACTAATAAAATAATTGAACTAACAATCTCCCCTTTTTTGATGATGACAAAACTGTAAACAGATATATTCTCCTCCTTTGTCAGAATTAAAAAGTGGAGAAATTTATTGAAAGATACACTGAGATAAATAAAATGTAATTGCATTGATGAGAAGTAAGAAATGTTAGAACCCGAGTATTTTGATAATGCAAAACCTATGTGAGGAAACATATTGTATTTCATAGTTAAGTCTGTACTGCATTAGATTAGAAGGCTATTAGAACAATTTCCAAGCAAATGAACAGATCAAGAAGGTTCCAAATGATAATACCTTCAAGATACAGCAAAATCGGACAATTACAGGTTCAAGTATCTGAAGAGTAAAATAGTAGCAAGACTATCAGACAGTTAGAAGATAACTATCCGATTTTACAAAGCCTTTAGAGAGTTATTTAATCAGACAGTTAATGGGATTGAATGATCGGATAGTTAAGGAGTTAACTATCCGAAAGCTTAAAGGACTTTTCGGAGAGTTACAAGTATAACTATCCAAAAATTAAGTCATTCAATAAACCACGTGTAGAAATACAGAATGGAAGCTTAAAGGACTTGTCGGAGAGTTAGATAACTATTTGAGTTTTCTTTTCGGAGAGTTAGATAACTATTCAAGTTTTTCGGTAAGTTACAGGCATAACTTTCCGGAACTTAAGTCATTTTATTACGCACGTGCAAAATTGAGAAGCCGACAGTTGAAAGCTTAAAAGGGAAAATCAGAGAGTTAGAAAGGTAACTGTCCGAATTTTCAAGAGAGTTTTTGTGAGTTACAATTTAACCATCTAAAACTTAAGTCAGTGAATTTCCCACGTGTAGAATTCCAAATAGATGCTCAAATGGGTTTTCGGAGAGTTAGAAAAATAACTATCCGAAATTTCAAGAGAATTTCGGTGAGTTACAGTTTAACCATCCGAAACTTAAGTCAGTGAATTTCCCATGTGCAGAATTCCAGAAAGAAGTGCAAATAAGTTTTCGAAGAGTTAGAAAGTTAACTATCCGAAATCTTGAAGCGTTTCGGTGAGTTACAGGGATAACCATCCGAAACTTAAGTCAGCCTTTATGCACATGCTGAATTAAAGCAATCGGAAAGTTAACAGAGACAAACTATCCGACAAGTATATAACTGTTCGGTGAGTTACAGTTATAAGTATCCGATTGAATGGCAGCACACATTTAATATTCTGGAATCCTACCTAGCAGTAAAGGTTAAGTGATTTTTCAATGAGTTACAGATACTCTTCGAAGAGTTGCATAGCTAACTATCCGGTAGGATAGGAAAATCGGTAAGATATCTTGAAACGATTTTCTAAATGGTAAATTACCATATTGGGACTTGATCCTAATCAAGTACAGTAGAATACATCCGTTGGAGGAAAATATGATCGTTGTACATATCAAGTATATATTCAAAATATAGACAACGGATATACGGTAGAGATATACAATGAGCTACACTCCAATTCCATTGACACTCAAGTCTGCAAACAGTGAAGCATATTCTAAAGATCTACTACAGAAAAAGCTCTTGCGCCAAAACTTTGATTGAAGGTTTAAAGTTGTTGGTTCGTGGCTTCAACCTGAAAGCTACATACACTATTGGTTTGAGTTTCGACCTGAAAACTCTAAAGGTTGGTTTACTGAAGTTTTTACCTAAAAACTTCTGTGTAGTTGGTTCTTGCTTTGACCTGAAAGCAAGT
Source organism: Cymodocea nodosa (assembly GCA_036874045.1). NCBI lineage: Eukaryota > Viridiplantae > Streptophyta > Magnoliopsida > Alismatales > Cymodoceaceae > Cymodocea > Cymodocea nodosa. Next base: position 15,166,830 of record JAZBRI010000003.1, on the reverse strand, counting down.
GTGTAAGTGTTACATCACTTAGTGAAGCCCAAGTGAATCTTGGGGGTGAACTAGCCGAGTTGGTGAACCACCTAAAAATTTGTTGTGTGTTTCTTGTCTTTACTGTTTTGCACTCACTTAGTTTCATCTCATTACATTTCTATTAAATCACTCGATTCAACATCAAAAGAATTTTAAAAACTACACACGTTCACCATTCACCCCCCCCTTTAGTGAGCCTATCGATCCTATGAAGAAACAAGATGGATACAAAGGGAAACAAACAAAGAAAATTACATCAAAAGAAAACAAAAAATACTAATGATTAATTGACTGTTTCTGTAACAAATCTTGAAATAACTGATCCCTCTCCCTCAGAAGTTGTTCTAAATGGGTTACTTGGTCCAAAAGTAACTAATTATGTTGAAGTAGAAAGCTCATTTTATTTTAAGAGGGTAACAAAACTGTCAACTATTGGGGTTTGATGTTCTTGAGGAGCTGGAGATGGAGATGGTGCACGAGGAGGACTCTGATGAGCAAAAGGTTGAACAAGAGTAGGCACCTCTACAAGATTTGTAGAAGACATTCTCTAAAGATCCTTTAACTGTAGTGTTCTTCTTTTAATCAGTTTTAGAGGTTTGCCCGACAAATCAACATATCTGACCATCAAATTGAAAATGAAGTCTCCATAAAACAAAAAACTTTGTAGATGAGATATCTGAGCAATAATTATTTTTGCCTAGTTAATCTTTATACTAGCCATCACAACATAAGTGGCTTGGTAAACCTTTCTTTCCAGTTCATCTTCATGTCCAATTTTTTGAAAAATAAAGCAAGTCAGAATGGTGGCAATCATTCGAGCCAAATCATGAAGATTTGCTTGCTTAACCAATTTAAAATTTCTACCAGGTGATTTTCCAACCAATTTATTCATTTCATGTTCCTTCCAACCCAATTCTAATGAAGAAAGAGAAATGTTTATACTAGTAGATGGTATGCCAAAAAGGGTTTCCAAAAATTCTTCATCAATTCTTATTGTTTGGTTGGGTAGATGTAGAAGAAAATAATGAGGAAAAATCTCAAGATTGGAGTTGAAAAAGAGAATTAGGTCTTCAAAAATTGATAATTCGGATGAAGTAGAAATAAGACCTAAAAGCCCTTGATTACTGAGCAAACTATGAATTGTATCCATTCCTTGAAAATTTATAGGTCTGCTATAAACAATTTTCATTTCTTTATATTTATTGTAAAAGAGATCCCTAGTTGTAGTAGATCTGAAATAATAGACATCTGTAGGGATATCAAAAGAAGATTTTGATTGCACCTCCTAATCTCCAATGACTTTATTGGTAACAAGTGGAGGAGAAGGAGTTGGATGAGATTCTTCATCTAATAAATGAGGATAATCCTAAGGAGGGCTAGGAGGAGGTGAGACTTCCAGAAATGCAGATTGTCTATTTCCAACCTTCGGATGAGAGGAAAGAAATTTCTTTCTTCTCCTAGAATACGTAAATTTTGTGGTTGGAAGAGGAAATATTGAAGTTGTAAGTAAAATTGAGGAGGTGAAGAAATCAAATGAGGAGGACCAGGAGCATTTTGGTTTAAAGTGCCAATACTAATCTTAGGAATTTAAGGATATGATTTACCAGCCACATGCTTGAAATCAACTCCTTTCCTAGGCAAAAAGAATTTAGGTTCAGCCACTGATTTCTTCTTATCTACCATATCAGAAAAATCATGATAACAAGTAGGTTCAGAAGACTCTTGAATTTTAATGCTTGGTTGCTCACTGAGTCGATTGAGTAAAACCTGATTTCTCCTATTCAGTAAAGTATCTTGTAATTGTAGGGCCATATGCAATGCACGTTTCTCAAAGACCCTAGTATCCTCAGAAGTACTCAAAAATTGGCTGACATAAGCCTCATAAACAGATTTAAACTGAGGTTCTAAGGAGTTAACTTTAGTAGAAAATATTTCTTCATCATCTGAGGAAGAATCCTTAGAAACCCTAGTAGTAACAGAAGCTGTCTTACTACACTATGAAGAATGTGTAGACTTGGTCTTCTATTTCTTATTGTTAGTTGGAGTGTTGGTCGATTGTTTCTTTGAGGCTTGCTTTTTGGTTTTCAACTGCTATCCACTTTTATCAAAGGTGCTAATAGGAAGATATTTACTAAGAACAGACAATTATTTCTCTAAACACAAGAAACAAGTGACTATTTCTAAGGTTCCATAAACGGACTCAATATCAATGACCTCTTCTCAGGCAAAAATAATGAGTTGAGCTTTTGTAGGAGAAAGATTTGCCATACCTGTCTGGAGTTCTTGTGCCATTATTTGAATCCTTTGTTCTTGCTCTTACAAAGAGAGGGCAAAAAATCGTCTAGACGAAGCCATAAAGGAGAAGGCACGAAAAAAATGAAGTACACGAAGGGTTTGAGAATCGGAAGGTCGAGGTAGAGTGAGAAGATAACCCTCCGAAAGCATATAATATTTGAAAGTTCCAAAGGTCGATGAGTTAGAGGCCTAATGTTTGATTTTTTCCCAACACTACACTAGAAAAACTTGGATTTGTTACTTCTATTTTTACTTAGTTAATTTATCTTTATGCCTATTCTTTCTTTTAAAAGTAAACAAACAACCTTTAATACAATTTAGATATTAATTCCAATTTGTACTTTAACTGCAAGTGCACAGTGTCTATTGTATCAGTGTGCAAGTACAGGTCGATCCCACAGGGAATTGCTGACGAATTTAAGAAATGTTTGATTGTGAACAATTCAAATTTATATTCAATAAGCACTCCATTGAGTTACAGTTAACTCAATGGACTAAGTTCGTTGAGTTATGGCTAACTCAATGGACTATCCTCGTGGACTTAAGTTAACTCCACGAGCTTGTCTCTTCTTTATAATACTCCTATTTACAGAGGAATTCGGCCAACCATTAGGCGATTCCACAGATTGTAAATAACATCAATTAAGCTTTTTAATGCTAGTTAACATTGGATTTATCATTAAGCAATACTAACATTCAGATGATTCAAACAGTAACCATTAAAATCTTTAAGTTGTTTTGTACGAACCAATTTCAATAAACTGTAAAATTAAAACTAACATAAAACAATCATAAAACTGATACAGATAACATTAATCACGATACAACACAAACAATTCAACACTCAAATACAACATACAAACAAAGATAAATTGTTTTTGGTATTTTTGTTTTGATGTGATGGGCGAAAGGTGAAATGTAAAGTAATCTCACTTGACAGTAAATACTTCCGACACTACTTGCAACGCGATTACACCACTGAAAATTAAACTACTTACAATTCTATCTCCTCTCCCTATAGAATCACGAGTCCAAAATTGCAAGATGATCTCCTCTTCAGCATACAGGCATCAACTCGAAGCCAAGGCTAAAAACTTTACGATCTCCTGAGATATGAGTCGGTGCTTGGTGAAAATGTCTTCCCTTCCCGCGACGCGATCACTCCTCACAGTGGTTGTCAGGCATTGTGTTTGGCTCGGAATCGACTCGACATCAGGCAAGTATCCTCATAGACCTTCGATGATTGGTGATTATGGTGGTGATAACGATGGTTGGTGTGATACTTCGGAGAATCGCCGATACTGTCTGCAGAAAGCTCGGTGCTCCTCCTCTGTATACACTGGCCGTCCATCGATCACACACTCTTCTTCTTTTTTTCTTCTTTTCTTTTATATTTCTTCAGTAGTAACTGCTTCTGCTTGAATGGTCGGTTGGATTTCCCTCCTTCAGATCAACGGTGATGATTTATTTCTCCCTACGTGATTGAATTCCTGCGTGATACGTGCAAACGTGGTTTTTCCTTCCAACTGTCTGTTCCTGCAACCGCTACAGTGGCATATTAGAAAATATATAGTCCGTGGAGTTACAGATAACTCAACGGACTTCCTTCGTTGATTTAACTATAAAACACGTGCAAAAATAACAACTTAAGTTTATAACGCTAACCTAACGCGTTGCCTTAGTGTATTTTCATGTAACTCAATGCGTGCAGTTATACTAACTTAACGAGTTATAACGTAAGTAAATCTACCAACTCTCAACACGTGTCAACAGCAGTTTAAACATAGAATAACATTTCAGAGAGTTACAGGTATAACTATCCGATGCTCAGATGCATTTTCGGATACTTAAGAATTTCACAGCCTGCAATTTACCGACAGTTCATAAATGTATTAAATTAACATTAATTCCCCAAAATTAAGCAGATTCTTCAATTAAAGCATATAACAGTGCAATTATAACATAATGGCATAATTCTCATATGATAAGCTAAATATTATGCAATTAACCATCATTTAACCGTTAATAATATGCACTTTTTCATTCTAAACACTTCCCCCATACCTAAATTTTGCTAGTCCCTTAGCAAACTAAGATCTAATTAATTGGTCTTTCAAAAAGTGCTAGAATTAATTCTTCCCCTTTTGTTTTTTTTCTTCTATTCAGTATAAACATATAATCTGTATGTTTCAGTAATCAACCTGCAAAGATATTTAGAATATATGTAAATTACATATAAAGTATATCATCTTCATATAGGTGTTAATTATATTATCGTTTGTTCTTGTTTTCATCATCTGTAATTCTGAATTTTCCAATAAGCTTTTCTAGAAGAAATTTCAACAACATACGAATCAAAGTACAATCCAATTCAATCTGATTAAGACAAGTAGAATAAAGAATTGTATTTCCATTAAACAACTTCAAAAGTCAATTCCAGATTCATATTTCAGCAATTCTAGATAACAGAAAATATACTTGATTCATAAGATATCTGTATTTCACAAAAAACTTGTATCTTTTCAAAACAGTATATGTTTTTTTTTTCTTTTTTCTTTTTCTTTTTCTTTTTTTTTGTGTACTTTAAAAGTTAATTTGAGAAGCTTGAATCATACAAGAGCTTTCTAATGTACCCATGTAACGAGCTTTCAGTCAACAATCTCAGATCTGATTAGGATCTTAGGTTGCCAGATTTTCGAAGTCCTTTTTCAGGTCAACAATCCTTACATACCTATTTGCTCAAGTACAAAAGGCTCGTGATCAAACAAGTCAATAAACTCTCAAAGTTTTTTTCTTTTTTTTTTCTAAAAATAAATGCACACACAAAACAAAGCATTAATCACATACTGTATATGCACGTATTTTATTAATACAGATGCAGTAAAACACCAATCTCATATAATCCTGCTTCTATCATTTACTAAAGATATGAATCCATAATAATAAGCTCATACTTTATTTGTAGTTTAATAAGATCTACACATAAATCATTCTACAAGTTCAATCAGTCAAAGTAAATGTATCTTTCATCATATGTGTTTCATTTAATCTAGAATTAACATCTCAACTCCTTCAGGACTTTAGATAATTTTCTAATTAAGCATTAAATATTCTGATTTCATTTTAAAATCGTGAAACTGTTAAACTCATGAAATTCAGAAAAATCATAAGATACTATATCTAGATTTACATAAATAATAAATTCTATAGCATCTTCTATAGCATTCTAAATATAACATTCAAGCAGTTTATAAAAATTTTACAGTCTCAATTATCAGATAGTTACAGCAAGTTCATAAAAATTTTCAATTTCCTCAAAACTTTGCAGTACCATTTTAATTCCTTTAATTAACAAACTTACATGGTTGTTACTTTAATTACCTCCCCCCCATACCTACATTTTGCATTGTCCTCAATGTAAAAGATTTGACAATAAGTACAGTAATTGTAGCAGGCATGAATAAAGTTTTATTTGATTTAAAATTCAGGATAAGTAATTGGTTACATACCTTGTTCCATTTGTATCTCTTTCTACATATTCCGATTTTTGATTCTGAAAAACTTTTCATTCCCAGATAAACACAGAATATAAAAGAAAATAACATTTAACAGATATTAATAAATCAGCATCTTGTGTGGAACCCAGACTCCTATGCCTTTGGTGGCTCACAAGCAAGCCTATTAGTTTCCCAAAATAGATACCAACAAATTGGATTGATATTTTGTTTTGTTTGTTTTTTTTTTTTTTTCTATAAAATGAACATGAAAAACTTCAAAATTCTTTTTTTTTTTTCTTTCTAAAAATAAATGCAGAATACACAACATTAAACACACAAAATCACAGCTTAAGAACATGATTGAAAAGTAGAAACATATGGAATAAATGTATCAGTCCAAGCAAACTTTTTAGGTATAGTTCTTCTTGCTATTAATTCTGTTTTAATGCAGTTCTTATTCCTTTTTAATTTGTAAACATGCAATATATTATAAATTCCAAATACGAGTGTATTACCATTAATGATATGTAATGCAGAAAGGGATCCTTTTTGGTTCCAGGGTAATGTAGTAGTTTCTATTTCTACATCTATTTCAATATACTCCTCTTCCCACTTCCATTCATTCATGTCTTCCATAATCCATATTTGAAAGTTCATCAGTTCATCCCACCATCTTATCAGACATAAAGTAGGATCATCTTCTTCATTATACCACATTCCTATTTGAATTTCATTAAATTTTTCAGATGGTGGTTTAGCTATTTCACTCGGTATAGGTAAAATTTCTATATAATCATCATAACTGTCTATGCTCACTATGTACAAATAAGATCTATATGCTATTGATATCTCCGTGACTAAATATATATAACCATCAAGTATGACATGTGTTTGGTTAATTAATGATTTCTGTCCTAGATATATTATAATGTTTTCATTCCAAGATCTGTTCAGAAAATTATACACACTTAAGCATAAATCTTCACCCCAATTTCCTGTAGGTCTCCAATAATATAATTTTTCAGGAATTGCAAAATTTTTATCAGAAAATATTAAAGCTGACCCACAATTTTTAGTTGGTGCTTCAAATATATTAGGTCTTCCTATATTACATTCTTCTCCTGTTATAGGATTTCTTATCAAAATCTCAGGTAATGATAAACTTGCATACCTTGGTCTCATCTTGTATATGATTAATCCTTCATCTATCCCCATAATATGACTCATTCCTTTTAATGCATTGGGTGGAATTCCAATAGTTTCTTCCATAGCCAGATATTCATGGGTATTTGAACTACGATTAAATGACCTCCATATGAATCCATCTCTAATCTTAGTCATTTTTGCAGCTTGCAGTCCTTGAAAATATTTTTCTTCAATATAGTCTTTAATTTCCTTTGATACACAACACAGCCTGCACAGATCTTTAGCTGACAAGTTACTTAGTATTTCCCTTTGTGCATCCAACGGTAATTGCATCAATTCCATTTTTCGATTCTGTAAAATAAAAAATAAAAATTTAGCAAAGACAAAAATTAACATAACTACTGCACACCCTCGTGGAGTTAAGGCATAACTCAACAGACTAAGTTCGTTGAGTTAAAAATTAACTCTACGATACTATTAACTTAAAATAAAAATAAAAACATATATACATATAGATAGTTGCTTCAGATATGCTGCTTCATTTAGCTGCCCTCCCAGAAGAGGTATCAATTTCATTAACCGTTCTATTGACAGGATTAGGTATAGCTTGTATTGGCAATCCTCTAGTAGGTCTAACTTCCATTGGTTCCTTCTGTCTAAGTGATATATTTCTATTCTGATTTTGATTTGCAGCATTTCCAAATATAAATTCGAGACGATTGTTTACTTGTTGGATTATCTTTTCTAATTTCTCTATTCTAGCTCCTTGTTCAATTAATACTTCATAACTTATGTTCTTCTCATTTATATTTTCTCCTCCCTGGAAATTGTTGTTTCTCCAATTAGGATTATAAGAATTTCCCAAGTTATTTCTCTAGTTTCTAGCATAAATAATATCTAAGTCATTTATGTTTGTATTCTTTTCTGCTAGCTTTTGATTTAATGATAACTCTTCTATTTTCTTTGTTAATTCATTTAATTTCACCTCAAGCATAGTATTGGAATCTATTTCATGCATTCCTCTTGGCAATAATCTTTTATCTACAATAGCTTCAGCCGAATTTTCCCACTATGCAGTTCTTTTTGCAAAATTTTCTAAATATGCCCATGCTTCTTCACTACATAATTTTAAAAATCCATTTTGACAAGTAGATTCTAATAAAGATTTCGTTGAAACATCTATGCCTTCATAAATTATGCCTATTAATTGTGCTTTACTCATTGCATGATGTGGACATTGAGTCAGTAAATCTTTAAATCTTTCAAAATATTTCGAGAATGATTCACCCTGTTTTTGTACACATTAATATTTCTTTCTTCTTTTTAATCATTTGATGTGTTGGATAGTATTTTTCTAGAAAAACAGAGCAAAATTCAGTCAATGTAAAAATTGAATCAGGCGATAGAGTATATAACCATCTCTTAGCTGTATCTTTTAAAGCAAAAGGGATATATCTAAGTTTAATAGCATCTATATTCATGTTCGGCATTCTCATCATTTGACAAACTTCGTTAAATTCTCTAAGGAAATAATAGGCATCCTCTCTTTCTAATCCATGAAAATGTGGCAATTGACTAATATAATTAGATTTCAGTTCAAACCTATCTCCCTCAAAGTTTGGCAATCGAATACATGAAGGTTCATCAATTAATTCAAGATACAGAATCTCTCCTAATGGTTTTTCTACTGGAGCAGCCATCTCTACATTCTCTTTTAAAGAAAGGTTAGCTACACCCTAAAGAATTTCGTTAAAGTTCAGTGTAGAAAATTTTTCAGTACTCCTCTGTAATGAAAATTCCTGGGTAGGTGTTCTTACTAATCGTTTAGTGCTTAGAGAACGACTCCATGTGCTCATAAATAAATAGCAGAAGATTAATTACATACCAGTCTGAAACTTTCCATTCTATAAATATTTGTTGTCGGATGAAGGTTGAATGAGCTGCTTCTCCTTCCAGTTCCTCCAACGCTTTCTCCTTTCTCTTAAAAGTGTTGGTACTCGTAAATAATATTCTATTTCATATATATACTGCGCATCCATAAAGTGAATAAATCTCGTTGCAAGAACGTGTCTTGCAACGTGCATCGTGGTTCCTATTTTAATGGGTACGTGTACCACTACTAATTTCAAATTTTGGTAACCGCTAAACTGACGAAGTTTCGTTTGTGGTTAAAAGAATAACCATTCTGCTTAATCCACGAACTAACCTCGTTGAGTTATAGATTACTCAACAGAACATAGTCGGTTACTGTTGCTAACTCCACGGACTAACTTCATTAAGTTACAGATAACTCAATGGAGTGACCTTATATTATATTACTGACCTCGTGGAGTTACGGTTAACTCGACGGACTTACTTCGTTGAGTTAACACTAGCAACTTCTAAGTTTCAATCTCGTAAGTTTTCTATTCTGTTTTTTTTTCTTCTTTGTCATTCTACTAACTGTAATAAAGTTAAATCTATGTCATTGATGCCTCATTTTGATTAAAATATATTTAAATCTGAACATTATATAAAGATTTAACTTGCAGGTCATTTTATGTTATACAGAATTTACATTTTACCTTATAACATGCAGAAATTTTTAAGCAGTTATCCTATCATTCAGCAAATTGTAAATCTATTACATATTCATAAAGTTCCACAAATTACATAATATTCAATAAATTCCATTCATTTCACATCCAAATACGTATGAAAATTGCATCTAAAAAATTATGTTCATTAATATGAATCAATTACATTACAAGTACATCATACAATTTCATACAATTTTACATAAGTAGACGAACAATACAATTTAATCTTTATGCCTAAGTTCATTTACTTCCTTCTGGAGTTTTTCTAATTGCTGCTCTAATTGATTTATCCTCTCTACTACTCCTGTAATTTCTCTATAAGGTACAGCTAATTCTGCAGCTACAAAATTTCTGTATTCTTTCACTGAAATGGTTCTAGATTTGATCCTTTTTGATGTCCATTTAGTGAAATCAATACAATCCACCATCAGCAGTGGAATCAAATCTCCATAAAATAATTTCTTCTTCACTGTTTTCAACTTGGAGATAAAAATTGGAGACCAATTTATTTGGATCTTATTTACAACTGCATACGTGGCCCATTTGACAAATTGACTTAATTCTATGTCATGGCCCTGTCGTTGATAGACATTCTTAATCAAAATGTTAGCTACCATGTGTGCTTTACCATTTAAATGCTTCAATCTGTTTAATAATGGCACACCAGGATTGATAGCTAAACAATCCTTAATTTGCTGCTCAGTCCATTCAACTACAGTTGTATCTTCCAAAATTTTTGTTCCTTCATTCTTTAAACCAAATATGTTGTGGAGAAGCTCTGGTGTTATCTATACATCAGCTTCCTCCACGTTTGAAATTAATCCTCCTTCTCCTTCTCTTAAATTTGCATAGAAACAAGGCACTAAATTCTCATATACTGCATGCCCTCTATCTTGAGATATAAATTGCAGTAGACCTTGGAATTCAAATAGATATTTGATTTCTTGCATTCCATCCCAATTTACTGGTCTACTGTAAATAATATCGTAACCCCTTATTTCTTGGTATTTGGTATAAGCTTCCTGACTACAAAAATGTACTTCATTCAAAATTGTTGTTTCAGTCAGGTCAGGAAGGTGACTTTGTTGCTCCAAAGGGGTTTGCTCTTACTCTTCCTCTAGCATAGGTTGCATTTGGACATTCTCTTCAGATTCCTGAATTTTTTCTTTTGCTTCTATTTGTGGTGGTGAGCCGGCAGAACTCTCCACTCTGTCTTGAATTCTTTCCATAATTTGCTGAAGAGTATCTTGCTCTTCAGTGGAATCTGTGAAATTATTTTTGTCCAAATGGCTTCTTTTAGCCTCTTCATTTTCTACTCTTTCTTCTTCCTCCTGACTACCAATCTATTCTGTTACTATTCTTTCTGATTCTGTAACAGATTGGGATAGAGTCACGGGTAATTCAGTTTCTGCCCTTATTTCTGTTTCTTCTTGTACAGGCTACAAACTAATTTCAGCCTGATTTTTTTCTTTTCTTTGCTCCTCCTGCTCCTCCTCAGATTCGGATAGCAGGTTAATAAAAATCTACTCCACAGGCCTTGTAAAAATTGGTACTTCAGATTTAATTTCTTCATATTCAGGCACTTTTTCTTTTTCTTTCTTTTTTCTGATTAGTTGTGCCTGTTCTTCCTCTTCATCTTTTGAAATTAAATCTACAAAAATAGGCTCTGCAGGCCTTCGAACCACAGGTACTAGCTCTTCCTGTTTAATTCTTCCAATAATTGCTGGTCTCGAAGGACCAGCTTCAGCTTCTTTTGTAGCATATCTAACAACAGTTTTGGCAGTAGCTTCTTGATGCTGTTCCACTTTAATTTTATATTGGGCTTTCAACTTTTCTGTAGCCCTCTTTTTGTACAATGCATCAAACACCAGGTGTGCTTTAGCCACTGCAAAATCTTCTGATTCTCCTTGGTTTTTTCCAACTTGAACCAGTTCTACAAATTCTCTTATTTCTTCTTCAGTCGAAGGCCCCATCATTTCTACTCGTGCCAATGGCTTAAATGGTGGAACTGAAGGTCCAGACTGTTGCTCCTTAGGAACAGGTCTTTCAGCAGTTGGTTCCTCCCGTTCTTCAGTTGCCTCTTCATTTTCTTTCCTTTCTTGCTCCCAGATCGCCCATTTATCTTGTCTACAGATTTGTCTTTTGAACCAGAGCCGGGACTTACGTTGGATTAATTCTAGGGCAACTTCATTACTTGGCCTTATTTGTCTTTCCTTGCTTACAGCTATTTCTGTTGCTATTCTGATTCATGTTTCCATTATTTGAGGTATTTGTATACCCATATCTACTAAATCTCTTCTAAACTTGAAAAGTTCTGATTCTACCTTTTGTAGCTCTTTCTCTCTTGTCGTATTTCTGATCTTCTACCGCGTGTGCCACTCTTCTGATTCCTTCAGAAATTCTGATGTATCAACAACATCTTCCTAGAATTCAGGCGTCATCTTCCTCATCGTGGAGTTACACAACAGCACAGAATCAGAACAAGTTGTATCAAACAGTTAACTCAATGGACTAAGTTCGTTGAGTTATGGCTAACTCAACGGACTATCCTCGTGGACTTAAGTTAACTCCATGAGCTTGTCTCTTCTTTATAATACTCCTATTTAAAGAGGAATTTGGCCAACCATTGGGCGATTCCACAGATTGTAAATAACATCAATTAAGCTTTTTAATGCTAGTTAACATTGGATTTATCATTAAGCAATACAAACATTCAGATGATTCAAACAGTAACCATTAAAATCTTTAAGTTGTTTTGTACGAACCAATTTCAATAAACTGTAAAATTAAAACTAACATAAAACAATCATAAAACTAATACAGATAACATTAATCACGATACAACACAAACAATACAACACTCAAATACAACATACAAACCAAGATAAATTGTTTTTGGTATTTTTGTTTTGATGTGATGGGCGAAAGGTGAAATGTAAAGTAATCTCACTTGACAGTAAATACTTCCGACACTACTTGCAACGCGATTACACCATTGAAAATTTAACAACTTACAATTCTATCTCCTCTCCCTATAGAATCACGAGTCCAGAATTGCAAGATGATCTTCTCTTCAGCATACAGGCATCAACCCGAAGCCAAGGCTAAAAGCTTTACAATCTCTTGAAATATGAGTCGGTGCTTGGTGAAAATGTCTTCCCTTCCCGCGACGCGATCACTCCTCACAGTGGTTGTCAAGCATTGTGTTTGGCTCGGAATCAACCCAACATCAGGCAAGTATCCTCACAGACCTCTGATGATTGGTGATTATGGTGGTGATAATGATGGTTGGTGTGATACTTCAGAGAATCGTCGATACTGTCTGTAGAAAGCTCGGTGCTCCTCCTCTATATACACTAGCCGTCCATCGATCACACACTCTTCTTCTTTTTTTCTTCTTTTCTTTTATATTTTTTTAGTAGTAACTGCTTCTGCTTGAATGATCGGTTGGATTTCCTTCCTTCAGATCAATGGCGATGATTTCTTTCTCCCTACGCGATTGAATTCCTACGTGATACGTGCAAACATGGTTTTTCCTTCCAACTGTCTGTTCCTGCAATCGCTACAGTGGCATATTAGAAAATATATAGTCCGTGGAGTTACAGATAACTCAACAGACTTCCTTCGTTGATTTAACTATAAAACACGTGCAAAAATAACAACTTAAGTTTATAACGCTAACCTAACGCATTGCCTTAGTGTATTTTCATGTAACTCAACGCGTGCAGTTATACTAACTTAACGAGTTATAACGTAAGTAAGTCTACCAGCTCTCAACACGTGTCAGCAGCAGTTTAAACATAAAATAACATTTCGGAGAGTTATAGGTATAACTATCCGATGCTTAGATGCATTTTCAGATACTTAAGAATTTCACAGCCTGCAATTTACCGACAGTTCATAAATGTACTAAATTAACATTAATTCCCCAAAATTAAGCAGATTCTTCAATTAAAACATATAACAGTGCAATTATAACATAATGGCTTAATTCTCATATGATAAGCTAAATATTATGCAATTAACCATCATTTAACCGTTAATAATATGCACTTTTTCATTCTAAACACCTAACTTATTGAAAAGAAAGAGAATTTCGAATAGTTATAGGATAACTATCCGAAAAAAAAAGAACTTAGGTCACAAGACAGGAACTTATTGAAATTAAGGATTTTTTGATAGTTACAGACTTAACTGTCAGAAAACCCCCTAAGATAATATGCTAACTCTTTGAAAACTTCTAGCACCTATCTAGGTAAAGAAATAACTCCCCTTAAAAGATGCTGACCAAGAAAGTAATAGAGCTTAAAATTGAGAAAATCAGAAATAGCAAAAAATAAATAAATAAATAAAGTCCCCCTGAATTTTTGAATAAGCGAAATCAGCAAGTAAAGTTTTTGTTATTGTATTTGTATTTGTATTTTTATTTTTATTTTTATTTTTGTTTTATTATATATATATATATATATTTAATTATTTATATATATATATATATATATTTTTTTTTGTGAGGATTACTGAAATATTCAAGGCTCCACATTAAGATAAATAACACATTTCACTTAGCATAAGAACTTGATCCTATGGTTCACCTTATTAACCTTAAAAAATCAGTTTTCATAACTCTCCGATCAATTCACTATAGAAATAACAACCTGCCGAAATCTAATTTAAAAGGTTCTAAGTACATAGTAGTTAGACAATTTTCATTTTAGTAAAAGAACTACTAAAATATTACAGAAATAATTAAACTACATGTTTTTCATCATCAAAATTAACTAATAAAATAATTGAACTAACACAATGGACTTACTTCGTTGATTTAACTATAAAACACATGCAATAAAGAAATAACTTATAAGCTTACTAACACAACGTGTTACCTTAGTGTATATTCAATTAACTCAACGCATATAGTTATGCTAAATTAACAAGTTAAACATGTGTAGTTCACGTGATATAATAAAGCATTTAATTTCAACACGTGCATAATTCTAACTTAACGAGTTCAGATATTTTGGATACTTACAAACTTAACTATCTGATGCTCAAATGCATTTCAAATAGTTACCAGATAACTTATCGTACATTCACTTAAGTCATGCATTATGGTTATGACACATGTACTTCAAGAAATAATAAAATATTCTTTAAGCATTTAAAACATAACTATCCAGTACATGCAATATAACTCTCCGAAATAATAGAAAATTCAGATACTTAAGAATTTCAAAGCCTATAACTTACCGACAGTTCAGAAATGTACTTAATTAATGCTAATTTCCTGAAATTATGTAGATTCTTTCATTAAAGCATATAATAGTGCAATTATAACATAATGGCGTAATTCTTATATGATAAGCTAAATATTATGCAATTAATCATCATTTAAGCATTAGTATTATGCACTTTTTCATTCTAAACACTTCCCCCATACTTAAATTTTGCTAGTCCCTTAGCAAACTACTAAGATCTAACTAGTTGGTCTTTCTAAAGTACTAGAACTAATTCTTCATTGTTTTTTTTTTAGAATACATAAATTAGATTAATGTAAAGATATTCTGTATTAATTCAGTAATCTAATTTAACATTGTTTTCTCCTCTTCAACCTACAAATATATTTAAAACATATGTAAATTATATACAAAATATATTAGCATCACATATGTGATAATTATATTATCATTTTTTTCTCAAACATCTGTCATCCTGAATTTTCCAATATGATTTCTAGAATAAATTTCAACTACATACAAATCAAAACACAATCCAACTCAATATGATTAAAACAAGAAGCACAATGAATTGTATATCAGATAAACAACTTCAAAAGTCTAATCTAGATTCATACTTCAACAATCTTAGATAATAGAAAATATACTTGATTCAAAAGATATTTGTATTTCACAAAACACTTTTATCTTTTCAGAACAGTATATGCATATTTGTACTTTAAAAGTTAATTTGAAAAGCTTAAATCATACAAGAGCTTTCTAGTGTACCCATGTATCAAGCTTTCAATCAATAATCCTAGATCTGATCAGGATCTTAGCTAGATTTAAAGAGTCCTTTTTTAGGTCAGCAATCCTTACATACCTATCTGCTCTAGTACAAAAGTCTCATGATCAAACAAGTCAATAAACTCTCAAAGTTTTTCTCTCTTTTTTTTCTTTTTCTTTTCAACATAGTATATATTCGTATTTCATTAATACAGATGCTATAAAACACAAATCTCATATAATCCTACTTCTACAATTTACTGAAAACATGAATCTATATCAATAAGCTCATACTTTTTCTGTAGTTTAATAAGGTTTACACATAAATCATTCTACAAGTTTAATCAATCAAATTGAATGTTGTAAAGTATCAATTTGTGCATTTTATATATGTTAATTCATACATGTTAAGGATTATAAAGTGCAAATATATATGTTCTAATGTGGAATTACATGCAAATCATATTTTTAGACATATGCATGAATTAAGGATTAAATAGTCAATAATGCACAAATTTATCCTTTATTAAATTAACACCTAGTCAATTAGCCCATGTGTAGATATAAGTAATTTATATATTGATTTCATGTATGTCTTAAAAGAATTATCATTAAGATTTGAAATCAAATAATCCTCAATTGAGCAAGCAATATATTATGCACATTTCATTTTTTACTTTATAATCGAGTAGCAATTTATGTGTAATGTGCATATGCATTTAATGTTATGTTTGAGCTATTGATAATAGGTGAGGACGTGGACCCTTGGATTAAATCATGGGAAATCAACAACTCATGGTCATCCAATTCAAACTCCAAATCAATCCATCCATCCATCAATCAATCAATGATTAAAACTTGCCTAAATTAGAAGGTCTCAATTGGAAGGAGTTTGAAATATTTCCATAGATGGATGACAATGGAAAGCAAAAGAGGATGGTTGGCCAAAGGAAAGATCATCTCCTTTCTCCTCCACGCAAAAGGCCAAGCAAAGAACTCCAAAAATTTCATCCTCCCTTCTTCCAGCCAAGGTTATGGATGAGCTCTCCTCCAAGATTGGTGAGCTAGATGTCTTCCCCCTCATACTAGAAGACCTCCTTCTCTCCACTTCAAGCTAACATATGGAAGGATCTCCATGGGTGAAATTGGTGGTATTGGAGGCACGTGTGCAGCATTGGAAGACCTTGGGACATGATCCTCAAGATGAGGTAATTAGGAAGCATAAAAATTGAGAGGAAAGCCAACAAATTCATATATCTTGGAAGTGGTTGAAGACGTGCAACCACCACTTCAAAGCAACCCTAGAGACCTCTTTTGGACGTGCTACAGGTGGTGACAGCCCTATGGTGTGTTGGTGTGACATGATTCAAGGTTGAAAGGGAGCTCGTGCTTGAAGAAAGGTGGAGAACTTAAAGGTATATTGGAGAAGAGAGATCCTCATACTTGAATATCAATTTTTCATATCATGTGTATGAGTATTTAGGTTTTTAATTCATTTGTTATGTGCACATGTAGTATGTTATTTAAATGATGATTTTATTTAAGAATATTAGTTGTTTAACAATATATTTCGTGGAATATAATTGCTTCATGTGAATATGTGAATGTTGTGCATAAAACTAACTCTTAACCCTTGTGAATGCGTGTATATCCTATTTGCTATAAATTCCAATGCATGTTCCATTTTGTTATATGTTGTGCGACTTGATTTCTTAGAGTTATATGCCATGTTATAGCTTGTTTTGTAAGTACTTTAAGTGTACAATACGTATGTAGTGTTGTTAGAATTATTTAGAATGTATTTCTTTAGTTTTTCGATTATTCTTTTGAAGGTAGCATCTACTCTGTTTTACTGGTCGAGTGACAGAAATTGTGCTTGACGCCTTCATGTTTCCTTGCTTTTGTACATTCCAAAATGTTTTCCTGTAAATTTTCATGATTAGAGAAACGAGTTATCTTTCAAGGCATAGTGATATCGTGGTGTTTCATGAAGATTTTATTGAGTTACGATTTTTACACCAACGATGCGTTTTTGGAAAGTTTTCAGAATTGTTTTGCGCACTGTTTGTATATCCGACTTTGGTAGCAATATAGAGTGAATTAGTACTGGAAATCACTTTCATTTTAAAGATAACTCGATGACCTTTCCAACCAATATTTTCTCTGGATTTTTCGATATCCAAGTTGGAAGGAAGAAGAGTTAGAATTAGGATTAATTTCTGTGATTCCAGAAACGTGAACTTAAGATTTTCTTGAGTTTCCTAACTATTAGCTCTAGGAATTAACAAGTTTTATGCTACTTTTGAAATCTTTATTGTATTTTTGTAAATTGTAACTTAATTTCACGTAATTAGAGTTTTAATTTTTGTTGAGTATTTTTGTTTTGATAATGTGTGCTGAATGAAAATAATCATATTTGCTCAATTACTATTGCTTGTGAAAAGAAATTAAAATCATCAATTAATACAGAAAAAACTTACTGATATAAATACTTGTATGTATTGGATCTGAAGTTAATAACTAGTCGTTTCGTTGCATTAATTTCTCATTTAGCTAAACGTTAAGTTAACGTGTGTTTTTATTGAAAAGCATGATATGTTTTAAAGTTATATTTTCTGTATCATGAACAGTGCACGTTTAGACAACTCGTTAAGTTAGAGTTTTGTTTGTATAGAGGTCACGAGAGAACTCGTTAAGTTAGAGGCTTAAAGGTTAAAATAGTTCACTTGATAACTCGTTAAGCTAGTGAGTAAAAGAAGAGACGAACTCGTTAAGTTAGTGTTATACACGTGGTGAAATTATAAGTTACGAATGTTGTATTGTATCACGTGAGGTGCACATGTTTAACTCGTTAAGTTAACATAACTAAACGTGTTGAGTTGCTATATTGAACACTAAGGCAACGCGTTAGGTTAGCGTTATAAACTTAAGTTGTTATTTTTGCATGTGGTAAAATTCTTATTATAAAAACATTTGTTTATTACTGAATTGGTGAGTTAAAGCTTTTTTCGGAGACTTACAGTCGTAACTATCTAAAAGGTAACTTAAGTCATGTTTTCAGGTCTTGACACGTGTCTCACTAGTTTTATAATATAAAGAGTTTTTCGGTGACTTACATCTGTAACTATCCGAAACTTAAATAGTTTTCGGTGAGTTATCGTTTAATCTTCCGAAAGAAAAGTTAAGCTGGTTCGTTGAGTTAGCATAACACCACAGACTTAGTTCGTTGAGTTAGCTACAGTACTTGTCACGTGAAATGGCACATGAGGAACTCGTTAAGTTAGAAACGTTAAGTTATATATATATACTTGTGTTACTCGTTTACTTAACATTAAAGTAACGACTTCTTATTACACTGATGAAAAATTTTTGGACGAGAAAGTTTATTTAGTAGGAAATTTTCTAGAGATCCAGGACTGATGATTAAAGAAAATTTGAAATATAAACGTGGGTTAGAATGTGTGTGTTTCGATGAAGGAAAAAGAAAAGACGTGGAGAAGTGGAAAACTGGTAATGGTTAAACGTGAAGGGTATGCATGAAATGAAGATACAGTATAAAAGGCATAGAATTCTTGTTGATCAAACTATCCCTGCACACCAAAAGAAAAATCTTTTTCAAGGATCAAAAACACCTCTTCAGGCAAAATCTCTCAAGTGGAAGAAAATTCAGTGAAGCATATAAAGGTAAGATTTTTGTCACTAAAGATTTGAAGTATCAGAAGAAAGCAAATTCGGTGAAGCATAAAAGACAAGATATTCGTCACTGAAGAATTGCTGAAGAAGAAAGAAGAAGAAGAAGAAAGATCTCAAACAGGGAGAAATGTTTTAAATTCCACAAATTAGTTTTCTTTGTTTGTAGTTATGAAATTGTATAGATGAAACATGGTATCAAAATATAATTGCATCTACAATTTCTGAGGAGAATTGAATTGTATATTGTAATTGAAACCTTGAATAAAAATGATTTTATGAAAATAATGTCTCGACTTGTTTTTGAGTTTTAAAAGTTTCAATTATATTTTAGAAAATATTAAAAATACACAATTCACCCCCCTCTTGTGTAGCCATACGATCCTACAAGTGGTATCAGAGCTTTATTAATAATCTTTGATATAAAATCGATACCAACTTATTTAATATCATTGCTTATTCTACCTTCCTTGTTTTTAAATAGAAATTAATATCTGAGCATACGTTTAACTCTCTTGATTTAAGGCTTAAGTTGTTCTAAAGTTTTTAGACTATTTAAAATCAAATAGGTTGAAAAATCTAAGGTAAAATGGCTACTGGAAATGGTAATTTTTCTTTATATGAAGGCCAAAATCTTAATCGTCCTCCTTTATTTGATGGAATACATTTTGAATATTGGAAGTATAGGATGACTGCTTTTCTTTAAAGTATATATCATAAGTTTTGGTTCATGATTTCTAAACCATATACTTCGTTAACTACTCCTTATAATACTTGGACAATTACTGAAAAAGAAAATGAAACTCTGAATGCTAAGGGCTTAAATATTTAATTTTGTGCATTGAGTTATGAACAGTTCAGTAAAGTGTCGGCATATAAATCTGCTTATGAGGTGTGGCATGCATTAGAAGTTTCACATGAAGGTACTTCTCAAGTTAAAGAGACTAAAATAAACATGTTGATTCATAGGTATGAACTCTTTAAGATGCATGAAGACGAAAATGTTTCTGAGATGTTTTCTAGATTTCTTGATTTCATAAACTCTTTAAAATGTTTAGGAAAGAATTTTGAACAGAAGGATTTGGTGAGGAAAATTCTCAGATCCCTAAGTTCTAAATGGTCTCAGAAAGTAACATCAATTGAGGGATCACGAGATTTAAATGTTTATACTATGAATGAACTTATAGGAAATTTAACAGCTTATGAAGTTCAATTAAATGAATCACTGAGTCATAACAAACTAAAAATGAAGAAAGAAATAGCCTTTGAAATTAATTCAGATTCTGATATATCTACTGATTCTGATGAGAATTTGATTTTGCTGACTAGGAAATTCAAGAAAGCATGAAAAGATAGGAAACAGCAATGGAACAAAAATGATAAACCCTCAACGTCAAAATCACTGAATGACAAGAATTCTTCATCCATAAAGTATGTATGTTACAACTGTAAGACACCTGGACATCTTTCTCTAGATTGTCCTATGAGGAAAAATGAAAAGCAAAGTAGGACAAATCAGAAGAAGACGGCTCAGAAAACTCAAAAAAAGTTTTACAAGAAAAAGGCTTTGAAGGTCACTTGGGATGACACGTCTGAAGAGTCTGAATCTGAGGAATCAGCATCAAAATCTTCACATTTTGAAGGAGAACAAGAGTTAGAAGACATTGCTCATGTGTGCTTCATGGCAGATGAGTCTGAGGTAATATCTGATCCTAAAAGTCATTCAGATTTCAACTTTGATGAATTATTATGTGCTTATCATGCATTATTACAAAAACTTAAAGTACGTAAACTGGAAAATAAGAATATTAGAAAATCTTCATCCATTATGGAAGAAGAAAATTGTTTCCTGTCCACTACTTTAGAAAAGTTTAAATGTGATAATGAAAATTATGCTAGAGATTTGCAAAAATTTAGATTTAATGAATGTATCTTGCATGAACAAATACAGAATATAAATGCTGAAAAATTAAAGATAGAATCTGAAAATGAAATGTTGAGAAACAATATAAATGAACTTGTATTCCAGATAGATAAATTAAAATTGAGAGAGCAAGATTTGAATTCTACCATTGAGAAATGAAATTTAAGTCAAACTAAGTTAGACAAACTAACTAGTACCCCTGCGGTGCCTTATAAATTTGGCTTAGGATTTGATTATCATAAATATCCTGAATCTCAAGCCAATAAAGGATTTATTAGTTGCAGTTCAAGTAAATCTAAGACTAAAATTCCTTTTATTATGAAACAAGGTAATAAATTTGTAGAAGTAGGTACTTCAAGGGATGAATCATGTAGTAATAATATAAATCAATGTGATTTGTCAAATTGTACTTCTAACATGACTATAAATGTTTCTAAAAATCTTGTTTCTTGTTCTGGAAATTCAATTTCTAATGTTTCTAAAATTTCAGACAATTGTAGTAAACTGAAAATTCAGAAACTTGAGCATGTAATTTAATACACTGGTATTAGACCAATTACTCATTCTGCATGTGATAAAACTAAAAATTCTTGTGCAGAAAAAGATTTTGTATGTACGGAAAATGTTAATACAAGTACAAAATCTTGGTATGAACTTACTAAAATGTATAAGCATGACCAAAATAAATTAACATCTGATAAAAATCTATTTGGTCTTGATTATACTACATCTGAAAACAAAAAGAATGATTGTAAAAGCAATAATGCTATATGTGAGTATGAAGCTAATGATAAATCAATAGTACTTACAACTAATAAGAATATAAATGATAATGTTAAACTATTTTTAAACAAAAAGAAGAAATATGCGTTTAATGAACTTGGTCCTCAACAACATTGGGTACCAAGAAAAAGTTTTTCTTAATTTGTGTTGCAGGAGGAAACAACATCAAAATGGATCTTGGATAGTGGAGCGTCAAGTCACATAACCAGACAAAAAAGTCTATTACAAAATTTTACAAATACCATGAAAGGAAGTGTAACATTTGGAAACAAAAGCAAAGATAAAATCATAGGTATGGGCAATGTTCAAATAACTCCTACTTGTGTTATTTCGAATGTACTATATGTAGAAAACCTAGGATTTAATTTGTTGAGTGTCATAAAACTAACTGAAAATGGATATTATGTAGTGTTTGAAGATAATGTATGCAAAATAATTGATAAAAATACAGATGAAATTAAGTTTATTGCTAAAAGAAAAGGTTTTGTATGTATTTTATCTTTACCTTCTGGTGTAGTTGATTTAAATTCATGTTTGTTAGCTGAAACTAGTGATGCATATCTATGGCATAAAAGGTTTGGGCATATAAATATGAAACGGTTACATAAACTATCTAGAAAACATTTAGTGAGAGGTTTACCAAAGATTAAATACTCAAAGGACTTTATGTGTGATGCATGTGAGTTAGGTAAACTTCACAAAAACTCTTTTAAATCCAAAACTGATATTTCAAGCAAGAGAGTCTTAGAACTTATACATATGGATCTATTTGGACCAACAAGAATCATGAGTCTTGGTGGTAAACAGTATGTATTTGTTTTAGTAGATGACTTCTCTAGATACACTTGGGTATATTTTCTAGCATCTAAGACAGAAGTTTTTGAAAAATTTAAAATGTTTTGCAATTTTGTTCAAAATGAGTAGAGTGTCTCTATTCAAAAACTTAGGAGTGATCATGGAACTGAATTTGATAATGATCAAATGGATAACTATTGTAATGAGCATGGCATTGATCACAGATTTTCTTTTCCAAGAGCACTGTGTCAAAATGGTGTTGTTGAGAGAAAGAATAGATCACTTCAAGAAATGGCCAGAACTATGTTGAATGAACATAAGTTACCTCAAAATCTTTAGGCTGAAGCAGTAAATACAGCTTGTTATGTTATTAACAGAAGTCATTTAAGACCTCATGTTAATAAAACTCCTTTTGAAATTATGTTTAATAGGGTTCCAAAAATTTCCTATATGAAACCATTTGGCTGCAAGTGTTTTATTCTAAATACTAAGGATAAAAGGGATAAATTTCAAGCCAAATCGGATGAAGGAATTTTTGTAGGTTACTCTACTAGAAGTAAAACCTATAGAGTATATAACAAGACTTCTAGGACTATTGAAGAAACCCTCCATGTAAGCTTCAATGAAAATACTCTTAAAGAATCTCAATCTAAAGCTGATAATGATGATTTGATCAATCTTCCAAAAGAGTTAGAGATCAATAGAGAGATTGATGATTTATCTGAGAAAATAAAAAATATGAACTTAAATGATGAAACTAATGATGAAAGTGATGTACCTTCAGATGTTGATGAGAATATTGAGGACAATTAGAGAAATTGGCGTTATTCTTCATCACATCCCATTACTCAAGTCATTGGTAATATTAAAGAGGGAGTTAAAACTAGAGCTTCAGTAAATTTAAATAGTATGCATATGTTTGTTTCTATGGTGGAACCAAGGAATATACATGAAGCATTATCTGATGAAAATTGGATAGTGGCAATGTGTTTGGGTTTTCCCAGCACTACACTAGAAAAACTTGGATTTGTTACTTCTATTTTTACTTAGTTAATTTATCTTCATGCCTATTCTTTCTTTTAAAAGTAAACAAATAACCTTTAATACAATTTAGATATTAATTCCAATTTGTACTTTAACTGCAAGTGCACAGTGTCTATTGTATCAGTGTGCAAGTACAGGTCGATCCCATAGGGAATTGCTGACAAACTTGAGAATTGTTTGCTTGTTAAAAATCAAATTTATATATTCAATAAGCTCTTCGTTGAATTACAGCTAACTCAATGGACTAAGTTCGTTGAGTTATGGATAGCTCAACGGACTAACCTCGTGGACTTAAGTTAACTCCACGAGCCTGACTTTTCTTTCTGATACTACTATTTACAAAGGAATTCGGCCAACCATTGGGCGATTCCATAGATTGTAAATAACATCAATTAAGCTCTTTAATGCTAGTTATCAATAGATTTATCATTGAGCAATACTAACATTCAGATAATTCAAACAGTAATCATTAAAATCTTTAAGTCTTTTGAACGAACCAATTTCAGTAAACTGTAAAACTAAAATAAACATAAAACAATCACAACATTGACAAAGATAACATTAATCACGATACAACACAAACAATACAACACTCAAATACAACATACAAACATAGATAAATTGTTTTTGGTATTTTTGTTTTAATATGAACATGGAAATGGGCGACAGGTGAAATGTAAAGTAATCTCACTTGATAGTAAATACTTCCGACACTACTTACAACGCGATTACACCACTGAAAATTAAACCACTTACAATTCTGTCTCCTCTCCCTATAGAATCGTGAGTCCAAAATTGCAAGATGATCTCCTCTTCAGCATATAGGCATCAACCCGAAGCCAAGGCTAAAAGCTTTACGATCTCCTAAAATATGAGTCGGTGCTTGGTGAAAATGGCTTCCCTTCTCGCGATGCGATCACTCCTCACAATGGTTATTAGGCACTGTGTTTGGCTCAGAATCGACCCGACATCAGGCAAGTATCCTCACAGACCTCCGATGGTTGGTGATTATGGTGTGATGATGGTGATGATGATGGTTGGTGTGGTACTTCAGAGAATTGCGATGCCAATCCTCCTCTGCACACATTGTCCGCCCATCGATCACACACTCTCTTCTTTTTTTCTTCTTTTCTTTTATATTTCTTCAGTAGTAACTACTTCTGCTTGAATGGTCGGTTGGATTTCCTTCATTCATATCAACGGTGATGCTTTCTTCTCCTTGCGCGATTGAATTCCTGCGTGATATGTGCAAACGTGGTTTTTCTCTTCCCACTGTCTGTTTCTGCAACCACTACAATGGCATATTAGAAAATATAAAGAAATAAGTTGCTAACATAATACGTTACCTTAGTGTAATATTCATGTAACTCAATGCGTATAGTTATGCTAACTTAACGAGTTAAACATGTGCATCTCATGTGATATTCTAAAGCATTTAAATTCAATACGTGCATAAATTTAACTATCCGATGCTCAGGTGCATTTCGGATACTTAAGAATTTCACAACTTGCAACTTACCGACAGTTCATAAATGTACTAAATTAACATTAATTCCCCCACATTAAGAAAATTCTTCAATTAAAGCATATAACAGTGCAATTATAACATAATGGCTTAATTCTTATATGATAAGCTAAATATTATGCAATTGACCATCATTTAACCATTAATAATATGCACTTTTTTATTCTAAACACTTCCCCCATACCTAAATTTTGCTCTAGTCCCTTAGCAAACTAAGATCTAATTAATTGGTCTTTAAAAGTGCTAGAATTAATTCTTCTTTTGTTTTTCTTCTATTTAGCATAAAAATATATTCTGTATGTTTCAGTAACCAACCTGCAAATATACTTAGAATATATGTAAATTACATACCAAGTATATCATCATCATATAGGTGTTAATTATATTATCGTTTGTTCTTCTTTTCATCATCTGTCATCTTGAATTTTCGAATAAGATTTCTAGAAGAAATTTCAACAACATACGAATCAGAGTACAATCCAATTCAATCTGATTAAGACAAGTAGAATAAAGAATTGTATCTCCATTAAACAACTTCAAAAGTCAATTCCAGATTCATATTTCAGCAATTCTAGATAACAGAAAATATACTCAATTCATAAGATATCTGTATTTCACAAAACACTTGTATCTTTTCAGAACAGTATATATATATATATATATATATATTCGTACTTTAAAAGTTAATTTGACAAGCTTGAATCATACAAGAGCTTTCTAATGTACCCATGTAATGAGCTTTCAGTCAACAATCCTAGATCTGATCAGGATCTTAGGTTGCCAGATTTTAAGAGTCTTTTTTCAGGTCAACAATCCTTACATACCTATCTGCTCAAGTACAAAAGGCTCGTGATCAAACAAGTCAATAACTCTCAAATTTTCCCTTTTTTTTTTTTCCAATCAAAACTACAAACACAAAACAAAACATTAATCACATACTATATATGTATGTATTTCATTAATACAGATGCAGTAAAACGCCAATCTCATATAGTCCTACTTCTATCAGTTACTGAAAATATGAATCCATAACAATAAGCTCATACTTTTTCTGTAGTTTAATAAGATCTACACATAAATCATTCTACAAGTTCAATCAGTCAAATTAAATGTATCTTTAATCATATGTGTTTCATTTAATCTAGAATTCACATCTCAGCTCTTTTAGGACTTCAGATAATTTACTGATTTTTTAATTAAGCATTCTGATTTCATTTTAAAATCGTGAAACTGTTAAACTCATGGAATTTAGAAAAACATAAGATACTATATCTAGATTTGCATAAATAGTAAATTCAATAGCATCTCATATAGCCTTCTAAATATAACAGTCAAGCAGTTTATAAAAATTTTACAGTCTCATTTATCGGATAGTTACAACAAGTTCATAAAAATTTTCAATTTCCACAACTTTGTAGTACCATTTTAATTTCTTTAATTAACAAACTTACATGGTTGTTACTTCAATTACCTCCCCCCCATACCAACATTTTGCATTGTCCTCAATGTAAAAAGATTTCACAATAAGTATAGTAATTGTAGCAAGCATGAATACAGTTTTGCTTGATTTAAAATTGAGGATGAGTAATTAGTTACATACCTTGTTTCATTTGTATCTCCTTTTGCATATTTCGATTTTTGATTCTGAAAAACATTTCATTCATAGATAAAAGCAAAATATAAAACAAAATAACATTTAACAGATATTAATAAATCAGTGTCTTGTGTGGAACCTAGGCTCCTATGCCTTTGGTGGCTCACAAGCAAGCCAGTTGATTTCCTAGAACAGATACCAACAAACTGTATTGATATTTTATTTTATTTTTTTCTTTTATAAAATAAAAATGAAAATTATAAAAAAAATTTCTCTTTTTTTTTTTAACAATAAATGTAGAATACACACAACATTAAACACACAAAATCACAACTTAAGAACATGATTGAAAAGTAGAAACAAATGGAATAAATGTATCAGTCCAAGCAAACTTTTTTGGCATAGTTCTTCTTGCTATTAATTCTGTTTTAATGCAGTTCTTGTTCCTTCTTAATCTGTAAACATGTAATATATTATAAATTCCAAATATGAGTGCATTACCATTAATGATATGTAATGCAGAAAGGGATCCTTTTTGGTTCCAAGGTAATGTAGCAGTTTCTATTTCTACATTTATTTCAATATACTCCTCTTCCCACTTCCATTCATTTATGTCTTCCATAATCCATATTTGAAATTTCATCAGTTCATCCCACCATCTTATCAGACATAAAGTAGGATCATCTTCTTCATTATACCACATTCCTATTTGAATTTCATTAAATTCTGCAGATGGTGGTTTAGCTATTTCACTCGGTACAGGTAAAATTTCTATATATTCATCATAACTGTCTATGCTCACTATGTATAAATCAGATCCATATGCTAATGATATCTCCGTGACTAGATATATATATCCATCAAGTATGACATGTGTTTGGTTAATTAATGATTTCTGTCCTAGATATATCATAATATTTTCATTCCAAGATCTGTTCAGAAAATTATACACACTTAAGCGTAAATCTTCACCCCAATTTCCTATAGGTCTCCAATAATATAATTTTTCAGGAATTGCAAAATTTTTATCAGAAAATATTAAAGCTGACTCACAATTTACAGTTGGTGCATCAAATCTATTAGGTCTTCCTATATTCCATTCTTCTCTTGTTATAGGATTTCTTATCAAAATATGAGGTAATAATAAACTTGCATACCTTGGTCTCGTCTTGTATATGATTAATCCTTCATCTATCCCCATAATATGATTTATTCCTTCTAATGCATTGGGTGGAATTCCAGTAGTTTCTTCCATAGCCAGATATTCATGGGTATTTGAACTACGATTAAATGACCTCCATATGAATCCATCTCTAATCTTAGTCATTTTTGCAGCTTGTAGTCTTTGAAAATATTTTTCTTCAATACAGTCTTTAATATCCTTTGATACACAACACAGCCTACACAAATCTTTAGCTGACAAGTTACTTAGTACTTCCCTTAGTGCATCCAACGATAATTGCATCAATTCCATTTGTCGATTCAGTCTGAAGCTTTCCATTCTATAAATATTTGTTATCGAATGAAGTTGAATCAGCTGCTTCTCCTTCCAGTTCCTCCAAAGCATTCTCCTTTCTTTTAAAAGTGCTGGTAACTCATAAATAACATTTTGTTTTATATATATACTACGCATCCATAAAGTGAATAAATCTCGTTGCAAGAACGTGGCTTACAACATGCATCGTGGTTCCTGTTTATATTGGTACGTGTACCACTACTAATTTCAAATTTTGGTAACCGCTAAACCGAGGAAGTTTCGTTCGTGGTTAAAAGAATAACCGTTCTGCTTAGTCCATGAACTAACCTCATTGAGTTACAGAAAACTCAACAGAATACAATCGGTTACTATTGCTACCTCCACGGACTAACTTCGTTGAGTTACAGATAACTCAACGAAGTGACTTTATATTATATTACTGACCTCGTGGAGTTACGGTTAACTCAACGGACTTACTTCGTTGAGTTAACACTTAGCAACATCTAAGTTTTACTCTCGTAAGTTCCTCTCTACTCTTTTTTTTTTTTCTTTTTCATTTTGCTAGCTGTAATAAAGTTAAATCTATGTCATTAATGCATCATTTTGATTAAAATTCATTTAAATCTAAATCTTATATAAAGATTTAACTTGCAGGTCATTTTATGTTATGCAGAATTTACATTTTACCTTATAACATGTAGAAATTTTTAAGCAATTATCCTGTCATTCAGCAAATTGTAAATTTGTTACATATTCATTCATAAAGTTTCACAATAACATAATATTCAATATATTCCATTCATTTCACATCCAAAACACGTATGAAAATTGCATCTGAAAAATTTACATTCATTAATATGAATCAATTACATTAAAAGTACATCATACAATTTTACACAAGTAGACAAACAATACAATTTAATCTCTATGCCTAAGTTCATCTACTTCCTTCTGGAGTTTTTCTAATTGAAGCTCTAATTGATTAATCCTCTCTACTGCTCCTGTAATTCCTCTAGAAGGTACAGCTAGTTCTACAGCTACAAAATTTCTATATTCTTTCACTGAAATGGTTCTTGATCTGATCCTTTTTGATGTCCATTTAGTGAAATCGATACAGTCCACCATCAGCAGTGGAATCAAATCTCCATAAAATAATTTCTTCTTCACTATTTTCAGCTTGAAGATAAAAACTACAGACCAATTTATTTGGATCTTATTTACAACTGCATATGTGGTCCATTTGATAAATTGACTTAATTCTATGTCATGGCCCTGTCGTTGATAAACATTCTTAATCAAAATGTTAGCTACCATGTGTGCTTTACCATTTAAATGCTTAAATCTGTTTAATAATGGCACACCAGGATTGATAGCTAAACAATCCTTAATTTGCTATTCAGTCCATTCAACTGCAGTTGTATCTTCCAAAATTTTTTGTTCCTTCATTCTTTAAACCAAAAATGTTGTGGAGAAGCTCTGGTGTTATCTGTACATCAGCTTCCTCCACGTTTGAAATTAATCCTCCTTCTCTTTCTTTCAAATTTGCATAGAAACAGGGTACTAAATTCTCATATACTACATGCCCTCTTTCTTGAGATACAAATTGTAGTAGACCTTGGAATTCAAATAATTCTTTGATTTCTTGCATTCCATCCCAATTTACTGGTCTAATGTAAATAATGTCATAACCCCTTATTTCTTGATATTTGGTATAAGCTTCCTAACTACAAAATTGTACTTCATTCAAAATTGTTGTTTCAGTTTGGTCAGGAAGGTGACTTTGTTGTTCTAGAGGGGTTTGCTCTTGCTCTTCCTCTTTTATAAGCTGCATTTGAATATTTTCTACAGATTCTTGAATTTCTATTTTTGTTTGTGGTGGTGAGCCGACAGAACTCTCCACTCTGTCTTGAATTCTCTCCATAAATTGCTGAAGAGTTTCTTGTTCTTCAGTGGAATCTGTGAAATTATTTTTGTCCAAATGGCTTCTTTCAGCCTCTTCATTTTCTGCTCTTTCTTTTTCCTCCTAACTACCAATCTGTTCTGTTACTATTCTTTCTGATTCTGTAACAGATTGGGATGGAGTCACGAGCAATTCAATTTCTACCCTAATTTCTATTTTTTCTTGTACAGGCTACAGACTAATTTCAGCCTGATTTTCTTCTTTTCTTTGCTCCTCCTGCTCCTCCTCAGAATCGGATAGCAGGTTAACAAAAATCTGCTCCACAGGCCCTGTAAAAATTGGTACTTCAGATTTAATTTCCTCATCTTTAGGCACTTTTTCTTTTGCTTTCTTTTTTCTGATTAGTTGTGCCTATTCTTCCTCTTCATCTTCTGAAATTAAATCTACAAAAATAGGCTCTGCAGGCCTTTGAGCCACAAGTACTGACTCTTCCTGTTTAACGTTTTTTATAACTACTGGTCTCGAAGGACCAGCTTCATCTTCTTTTGTAGCAAGTTTGGCAGCAGTTCTGGCAGTAGCTTCGTGATGTTGTTCCAATTTGATTTTATATTTGGCTTTCAACTTTTCTGCAGCCCTCTTTTTGTAAAGTGCATCAAACACTAGGTGTGCTTTGGCCACTGCCAAATATTCTGATTCTCCTTAGTTCTTCCCAACTAGAACCAGTTCTGTAAATTCTCTTATCTCTTCTTCAGTCGAAGGCCCCATCATTTCTGCTCGTGCCAATGGCTTAAATGGTGGAACTGAAGGTCCAGGCTGCTGCTCCTCCGGAACAAGTCTTTTAGCAGTCAGCTCCTCTTGTCCTTCAGTTGCCTCTTGTTGTTCCTACCGCCATATTTCCCAACTTCCTCGACCAGCAATGCGTTTCTTAAACCACAATCTGGCTTTACGTTGAATTAGCTCTAGGGCTACTTCATTGTTTTGTCGGATTTTTTTTTCTTTACTAACTACAATTTCAATTGCTACTCTGATTTGTGTCTCCATTATATGGGGTATTTGTATACCACAATCTACTAATATTTTTCTTAATCTAAAAAGTTCAAATTCTACCTTCTGTAACTCTTTTTCTCTCGTTGTATTTCTGATCTTCTGCCTCGTGTGCCATTCTTTAGATTCCTTCAGAAACTATGCGGTGTCAACTGCCTCTTCCCAGAATTCAAGTGTCATCTTCCTCATCGTGGAGTTACACAACAGCATGGAATCGCTCTGATTTCTACTGTTCTAGATTCTAAATGATTTGCCAGATAATGCCCCCAAAACCCTAGGTTTTAGTTTAAATAAGCCCTAAGTTTAGGCAGGTAATCGGGTCATTTCCCAAACCAACTATTACTATTATATCCGAGGTCTTAGTTACAGAACTCAATGGAATAAGCTCGTTGACTAACTCAAGACTCAACGGAGTAAGCTCGTTGAGTTAAGCGTAACTCAACGGACTCCCCGTAGAAGCAAATATAAAAATAAAAATATTACAGAGAATAGTTTTTCTATTTTTTTTACCGGTTTAACCGATACTATGTTTCGGTCAGACCTAAATATTTTATATATATATATATATATATATATTTTTATTTATTTTTTCTTTCGGTTGAACCGATACTATGTTTTGGTAAAACCAACATTTTTTTTTTTTTATATATATAAACATAAAAACTGATTTCTCACTAAGTAAAGCTCGAGTAGTCCTCTACTCTGACTTCTTCTATAATTCCAAAGGAGCTTTTTGGTGCTTTCAAAATAGGTTTAAGTCTTTGTCCATTTACTTTAAATATATTCTGATTTTTAGGATTTTCAATTTCAATAGCTCCATAAGGATAAACATTTCAAATTATGTAAGGTCCTGCCCATCTAGATTTCAATTTTCCTAGATGGTTATGGAGTCTAGCCATATAAAGATATACTTCTTGTCTTATTTCAAAGCTTTTTGGAATAATTTTTCTATCATGCCAAAATTTAATTTTTTCTTTTTCTCTTACAGTCTTCAAATAAGCTTCATTTCTAAATTCTTCTAATTCAATTAATTGCATTTTTCTATTTTCAGCAGCTTGATTTAAATTAGTGTTTAGAGTTTTTAATGCCCAATAAGCTTTATGTTCTATTTCAGCAGGTAAATGACAACTTTTTCCATATACTAGCCTAAAAGGTGACACACCTAAGCTCGTTTTATAAGCAGTTCTATAAGCCCAAAGTGCATCTATCAATCTATTAGCCCAATCTGTTCTAGTAGGATTTACTACCTTTTTCAAGATTAATTTAATTTGTTTGTTTGCACTTTCTACTTGTCCACTTGTTTGCGGATGATATGATGTTGCAATTTTGTGGTTTACTCCATATTTCTTCATTAAGGCTTCAAAACTTCTATTACAGAAATGAGTTACTCTATCACTAATAATAGCTTTAGGTATTCCAAATCTGGAAAATATATTTGTTCTTATAAATTGAATTACCACTTTATTGTCATTAGTTTTTGTAGGAATAGCTTCTATCCATTTTGATACATAATCCATCCCCATCAATATGTAATTAAATTGATTAGATATAGGAAATGGACCCATAAAATCTATTCCCCACATATCAAAGATTTCAACCTCAACAATAGGATTAAGAGGCATCATATTCCTCTTTGATATTCTTCCTATTTGTTGACATCTTAAACAACTTAAGCAATATTTATGAGCATCTTTGAATAGTGTTGGCCAATAAAACCCACATTGCAGAATTTTTGCAGCAGTTTTCCTTGAACCAAAATGCCCTCCACAAGCTTGGTCATGACAGAAAGACAATATGCTCGAATATTCAGTTTCTGGAACACACCTCCTTAACACCAGATCAGGACATTTCTTAAATAACTACGGGTCTTCCCAATAGTAATATTTTACTCTTGAGAAAAACAATTTCTTATCCTGTCTATTCCAATCCTTAGGTATTAAACCAGTAACTAAGTAATTAACTATGTCTGCATACCAAGGCATTGTGCTGATGGTCATTAATTGTTCATCAAGAAAATTATCCTTAATTTCAATATTTGATTTTTCTATTTGTAATCTTGATAAATGATCTGCTACTACATTCTCACAACCTTTTTTATCTTTAATTTCTAGATCAAATTCTTGCAATAATAATATCCATCGGATCAATCTAGGTTTAGTTTCTTTTTTCTTTATTAGATGTTTTAAAGCTGAATGATCCGTGTATACTATTACTTTAGCTCCAATCAGATATGATCTAAACTTTTCTAAAGCAAACACAACAGCTAATAATTCTTTTTCAGTAGTTGTGTAATTAACTTGAGCATCATTTAAGGTTTTGCATGCATAATGAATCACTCTAGGAGATTTTTCTATCTTCTGTCCTAACACTGCTCCTATAGCAAAATCAGAAGCATCGCACATTAACTCAAATGGATGGTTCCAATCAGGTGCTTAAATTATAAGAGTTGAAATTAAGCTAGTCTTAAGTCTGAAAAATGCATCCTTGCAATTTTTATCAAAGTTAAATGGAACATCTTTCAATAGATTAGTTAAAGGTCTAGCTATCTTGCTAAAGTCTTTAATAAATCTTCTATAAAAACCAGCATGTCCTATAAATGATCTAATATCTTCTACTGATTTAGGTTCTGGTAGATTAGAAATTACTTCTATTTTAGCTTTATCAACTTCCAACCCTTTTTTAGAAACAACATGCCCTAAGACTATTCCTTGTTTAACCATGAAGTGACATTTTTCCCAATTTAAAACCAGATTTTTATCCACACAGTGTTTTAATATTTGGTCTAAATTGCTTAAACACACTTTATATGAGTTGCCATATATAGTAAAATCATCCATAAATATTTCTAAAAAAACTTCAGTCATTCTAGTAAATATGCCCTACACACACCTTTGAAAGGTAGCTGGCGCATTGCATAATCCGAATGGCATTCTTTTAGAAGCATAAGTTCCATTAGGATAGGTGAAAGTTGTTTTCTCTTGATCCTCTAATGCTACTGGAATTTGATTATACCCTGAATACCCATCTAGGAAACAAAAATATTCTTGCCCTACTAATCTTTCCAGCATTTGATCTATAAAAGGTAAGGGAAAATGATCTTTCCTAGTCACAGCATTCAACTTTCTATAGTCTATACATACTCTCCAGCCTGATTGAATTCTAGTAGGTATCAAGTCTTGACTTTCATTCCTAATAACTGTTAATCCTGATTTCTTGGGAACTACATGGATTGGACTAACCCACGAGCTATCAGAAATCGGATAAATTATATCATTATCTAATCATTTAACTATTTCCTTCCTGACTACTTCTTTAAGGTTTGGATTTAATCTCTTCTCAGGAATTCTAACAAGTTTAGAATTCTCTTCTAAATATATGTGGTGACAGCATAAAGTTGAACTTAACCCTTTTATATCAGTCATAGTTCATCCTATTGCTTCTTTATAACTTTTTACTACATCTTTTAATTTAGCTATTTGATCCTCTTTTAAATCTGAAGCAATAATGATTAGACAGGTCCGTTTATCTTCCAAAAATATATAGGTTAATTCAGGAGGTAAATGTTTTAATTCTAAATGCTGCCCATCAAAAGCTAGAGCTCCTAATTGAACATCATCATTTTTTAAATTAATTTCTTCCCGATCTCCTTCTATATTTATGCTTTCACTTTCTTCTAAAGTTTCAGAATTGATTTGCCTATTTAATTCTTCTTGAATCACATCATCTAACATATCTCCTTCATCCTCTAAAAAGTCTATGGTATGTAAGGACATTTCTAACTTCTCAAACCTTTCTGGTTTTAAAATATTTAATTGAGTATCCTCATTACCATATGCTAACTTCATTACTCCAGTTTTACAATTTATAACAACCCCTAGTGTTGCTAAAAATGGCCTTCCCAAAATTAAAGATGTATCACTTTTTTATACTTAATTTGTTGGGAATCCAAAATTACAATATCAATAGGATATATAAAATTTTTGATTTTAATTAAGACATCCTTTATTTTTCCTCTTGGATATCATATACTTCGATCAACTAATTGAATAACCGTACTAGTAGGAATTAAGCCTTCTAATCCTAAGGATGCAAATATATCACTTGGCATAACATTTATACCTACACTTAAGTCTATTAAGGTTCTTTCTAGAATGGTATTTCCTATGATGCATGATATAACAGGGATTCCAGGATCAGATAACTTTTTAGGAATTTGTGGTAGAAATAGGGAACTACTTTGCTCAGCTAAAAAGACATTTCTAAAAACTTTTCGCTCTCTTTTCTTAGTACACCAATCCTTCAGAAATTTAGCACAAGGTGGCATTTTCTGCAATAGATCTAACAAAGGAATGTTAACTTGTACTTTTTCAAAAATTTCTCTGATTTTTTCTTGTTTTTCAGGAATTTTTTGTTGTAATCTTTCAAGATAGGGTGCTAATGATTTTGATTTCAAAGACTCTTTTTCTTTCAGTTGATTTGTTTGATCATTTTTAGCTTCATTCGCAGATTCAGATTGTTCTTTAGTGATTTCTAGATTTTCAGCTATTACATTTTCATTATCATTTTGATTTTTACTCTTATCCACCTTCATATCATTTTCATTTTGAGTTCTTGGTGGTATATTAGTTCCAGATCTTAATGTTACACATACATCTTCCAGATTTTCGTTACTTTCATGATGTTTTTGTATATCATTTTTGTGATTATGATCTTCAATTGTTTTTAGTTTTAAAGTGCATTCTTTAAGTTCTCTTGCATTAGTATTTTCTGTTTGTTATATATTTTGCAAATTATGTAGGTTTATAACATTATAGTTTTCATTGTCCTATTGCATAACTTGTATTTTCATTGCATTTTCGTCTAATGCTTTTAATTTTGTTTCCAGATCATCTAATTTCATTGCATTCAATTTTTGATCAATTTTCTTTATATTTTTTTCAGTTTCGTAAATTATATCCTGTTTAGGTTCTGAATATGCTTCCTTATAGTTTAATTGGTTGACTTCTTGTTGTTGACACACAAAGTATTCCAGTTTGTCCAGATTTTGCTCTATACTATGCTCCAGTCTGTTATAGCTATCCCAAACTTCAGTGTCTCTCATCATATTACACATTCTATACTTACCATCAGTTGGGTAAACTATAGGATTCTCATACTCGACTCTATTATATTGAGGATAATTCATTTGTTGTTCATGGGATCTAACCATCTATAAACGTCTCAATTTCAAACAATTAGAAATGTCGTGTCCTTCAGAATTGCAGAATTCACATATGCTAATTACAGGTTTTAGAAATCTTTGAGCATAAGCATATGCCATATTCTCAATTACAGAAGAAAACACACAACTCTAGCTATTAAAATGAAACAGCTCTAACAGTTGCTTATATCTATTCAATTCAATTCACTTCAATTCCCCGGCAACAGCGCCATAAAACTTGTTTGGGTTTTCCCAACACTACACTAGAAAAACTTGGATTTATTACTTCTATTTTTACTTAGTTAATTTATCTTCATGCCTATTCTTTCTTTTAGAAGTAAACAAACAACCTTTAATACAATTTAGATATTAATTCCAATTTGTACTTTAACTGCAAGTGCATAGTGTCTATTGTATCAGTGTGTAAGTACAGGTCGATCCCATAGGGAATTGCTGACGAACTTGAGAACTGTTTGCTTGTTAAAAATCAAATTTATATATTCAATAAGCTCTCCATTGAATTACAGCTAACTCAACGGACTAAGTTCGTTGAGTTATGGATAACTCAATGGACTAACCTCGTGGACTTAAGTTAACTCCACAAGCCTGACTTTTCTTTCTGATACTGCTTTTTACAAAGGAATTCGGCCAACCATTGGGCGATTCCACAGATTGTTAATAACATCAATTAAGCTCTTTAATGCTAGTTACCATTGGATTTATCATTGAGCAATACTAACATTCAGATAATTCAAATAGTAACCATTAAAATCTTTAAGTCTTTTGAACGAACCAATTTCAGTAAACTGTAAAACTAAAATAAACATAAAACAATCACAACATTGACAAAGATAACATTAGTCACGATACAAAACAAACAATACAACTCTCAAATACAACATACAAACATAGATAAATTGTTTTTGGTATTTTTGTTTTAATATGAACATGGAAATGGGCGATAGGTGAAATGTAAAGTAATCTCACTTGACAGTAAATACTTCTGACACTACTTGCAACACAATTAGACCACTGAAAATTAAACCACTTACAATTCTGTCTCCTCTCCCTATAGAATCGCGAGTCTAGAATTGCAAGATGATCTCCTCTTCAGCATATAGGCATCAACCCGAAGCCAAAGCTAAAAGCTTTACGATCTCCCGAAATATGAGTCGGCGCTTGGTGAAAATGGCTTCCCTTCCCGCGATGTGATCACTCCTCACAATGGTTGTCAGGCACTGTGTTTGGCTTGGAATCGACCCGACATCAGGCAAGTATCCTCGCAGACCTTCGATGGTTGGTGATTATGGTGTGGTGATGGTGATGATGATGGTTGGTGTGGTACTTCAGAGAATTGCGACGTCGATCCTCCTCTACATACACTGTCTGCCCATCGATCACACACTCTCTTCTTTGTTTCTTCTTTTCTTTTATATTTCTTCAGTAGTAATTGCTTTTGCTTGAATGGTCGGTTGGATTTCCTTCATTCATATCAACGGCGATGCTTTCTTCTCCCTGCGCGATTGAATTCCTGCGTGATATGTGCAAACGTGGTTTTTCTCTTCCAACTGTTTGTTTCTGCAACCGCTACAGTGGCATATTAGAAAATATAACGAAATAAGCTGCTAACATAATGCGTTACCTTAGTGTAATATTTATGTAACTTAACATGTACAGTTATGCTAACTTAACGAGTTAAACATGTGCATCTCACGTGATATTCTAAAGCATTTAAATTCAACACGTGCATAAATTTAACTATCCGATGCTCAGGTGCATTTCGGATACTTAAGAATTTCACAGCTTGCAACTTACTGATAGTTCATAAATGTACTAAATTAACATTAATTCCCCCACATTAAGCAAATTCTTCAATTAAAGCATATAAAAGTGCAATTATAACATAATGGCTTAGTTCTTATATGACAAGCTAAATATTATGCAATTAACCATCATTTAACTGTTAATAATATGCACTTTTTCATTCTAAACACAATGCAAGAAGAACTTAATCAATTCATTAGAAATGATGTATGTGAATTAGTCTCTACACTAGAAAATCAGTCCATAATAGGTACAAAGTGGATCTTTAGAAACAAAACTAACGAAACTGGTTAAGTTATAAGGAATAAAGCTAGATTAGTTGCACAAGAGTATACATAGGAAGAAGGATTAGATTATGATGAAACATTTGCTCCTATGGCTAGGTTAGAAAGTATTAGAATATTATTGGCCTATGCTTGTTATATGGATTTTAAATTATATCAAATGGATGTAAAGAGTGCATTTCTAAATGGTTTAATTAATGGAGAAGTCTATGTAAAACAACCACTTGCATTTGAAGATATTAAAAATCCTGACTTTGTGTATAAATTGAAGAAAGCCTTATATGGTTTGAAGCAAGCACCTAGATCATGGTATGAAAGATTGTCTACATTTTTAATAGAAAAAGGCTATATCATGGGAAAAGTGGATCATACTCTATTTATTAAGAGAGATGGTAAAGATCAGATTGTTGTTCAAATATACGTAGATGATATAATCTTTGGAGCAACCTCTAATAAGTTGATAGAAATATTCTCTAAGGAGATGACTAATCAGTTTGAAATGAGTATGATAGGAGAACTTTCATATTTTCTAGGACTTCAAATTAAGCAAATGGATAAAGGTATATTTTTAAATCAGAAAAAATATGTAGATGAAATGCTTAAGAAATTTAATTTTAATGACACAAGGATTCGAGGAACTCCTATGAGTACTACTTTAATGTTAGATATTGATGACATAGGAAAATCTATAGATCAAAGAAAATACAGAAGTATGATTGGTTATTTACTTTATTTGACTACTAGTAGACCTGATATTATGTTTGCTATGTGTGTTTGTGCTAGATTTCAATCTAATCCTAAAGAATCACACTTAATTGCAGTTAAAAGAATATTTAGATATATACAAGGAACAAAAAATTTTGGACTGTATTATTCTAAGGATAGTTCAATAGATATTATAGGATATACTGATGTTGATTATGTAGGATCTAAATCTGATAGAAAGAGTACCAGTGGCACATGTCAATTATTGGGAAATAATTTGGTGTCATGGTTTAGTAAAAAGCAAAACTATGTAGCACTTTCTACTACAGAAGCTGAATATGTTGCTGCTGCACTATGCTGCACTCATATTCTATGGATAAGGCAAACATTAGAAGATTTTGGATTATCTTATGATACAACTGAGATTTATTGTGACAGTAGTTCTGCAATAAATCTTTCCAAAAATCCTGTATTACATTCAAGAGCAAAGCATATAGAGGTTAGACATCATTTTCTAAGAGATAACGTAATTAAAGGAAAAATTAAATTAGAATTTGTGTCTAGTAAAAATTAATTAGCTGATATATTTACAAAACCTCTAGACGAAAATACATTCTGCAACATTAGATTAAATTTAGGTATTTGTAGGCTATGTGATGTGTAAAATGCTTAAACTCCACATAAAAAGATAAATATTATTGATGATGTTGTTCAACTCATAGATATTATATACTTATCATAAATATCTAAAGTAATATCTAAACTGTTGCTTAAGATACTATGTATTTATTGTAAAATCATAGTAGTATCTTATTGATTTTAAGTAGTTTATCAATTTTAATGGTTTTTACGATTTTAAGTGGAAGTGTAAATGAAAAACATTAAATACTTTTGACATTCTGAAATTTTGATTAAATGTTTTCTTTGAATCAAGGAAAATGCATATGATCATGCATAAATTTGACTTAATTGATTAAACTTGTAGAATAAGTTATATGTAACTCATCTTAAACTATTAATCAAAAGTATAAGCTTATTGAAACTGATTCATATTCTCAGTACAATCATAGAAGTAAAAATTATATGAGATTTGTGTTTTATTGCATCTGTATTAATGGAATACATATATACTATGCTTAAAATGAAAAGCGCTTACAAAGTGAAAATCTTTGAGAGTTTATTGATTAGTTTGATCACGAGCCTTTTGTACTTGAGCAGATAGGTATGTACGGATTGTTGTCCTGAAAAAGGATTCTTTAAATCTGGCAACCTAAGGTCCTGATCAGATCTGGGATTGTTGACTGATAGCTCATTACATGGGTACATTAGAAAGCTCTTGTATGATTCAAGCTTTTCAAACTAACTTTTAAATAAAATTATCAATATTTACTATTTTGAAAAAAAAAAAAAAAATTTCATTAATTACAGATATCTTTGAATCGCATATAGTTTCTACCAATATGACTACTGATTTATTGAATCAACATTAGTACTTTTGAAAATGTTTATTTGAGATACATTCTTTTATTCTCCTTGAATTAATCACATTGAGTTCAAAGTTGTGTTTTGATTCTGGAAATCATTTTTGATGATGTCAGAATAACAGAAGTCTCTAAAAAGAAAATTTAAAAGTATAGTTATACTTAACATCTATTGTCACTACAAGTATATTTTGTATTTTGATTGAATATATTTGAAGTATATTTGTAAGGGGAGGATTAACAATATCGAAAACAGATTAATATATTTTAGAATACATATCTTAGTTAATTTGAACTAATGTCCTCTTAAAATCTTGATGAAATAATTTAAAAAGACAAATAAACTATTTTAGATTCAAAGGACAAAATGTTCAAATAGTTTACAATGTTCTCAAGATAATGTTAAGTTTAGCATGTGTGTTGTTTTCGGAACATTTTAGTTGGAAGCATCTGAAAATTGTTTTAAGTGTACTAACTAGACGTTATGTTTCCACGTACTTGGTTCAAGAAAATATTTCGAGTGGACAAAAGGTTAGCAAAAATTTATAGTGAATATTTCTTTCCTGAAGGTATACTAAATGAAGTTAGACAAGAACTCCAAAATACTGATGCTAGTATTACATACATGGGGATTCAAAGTAAATTTGATAGAGAATACAGAATGAAATGTGCTGAGATTGCATTTTTGGAACAGTATGCAAAATATTTGGAAAAAGGTGTAGGTTCATCAAATAGAACTCCTCAAACTCCTATAGATGATAGAAGACTACATGCATTTAAGGAAGAGCATGAATCAGCTATCTCTACTCCTTTATATTCAAAACAAGTAGAATCAGTTATTGCTGTAGACAAAACAAAAATTGAGAGTCTTCGAAAGGCCGTTGCAATAGAAAGTGCCTTAGAAGAATTAAAGTAGAAAACTTTTATGGAGCAATTTGAAAAGAAAACAGTAATACTTGAAAAGGAGAAACAGAAATGTTATAGAAGAAGGAAAGTCAGAAAAACAAAATGAACAATTACAGACAGATACACCGGCTGTAGAATTTGTGCAAAAATTGAACTCTGAACATTCTATAGAGACTGAATAGATGAATGTTGAGCATATTGACAATGTTCCTAACACTATTGAAGCTGAAGAATCAAGCTTACCTAAGCAGCTTCAAGATAATATTTTGGAAGAGGAACAACATGACATTCATTTTGAAGAAGTGGTTCCTAAAGATGAATTAAACTCTGTATCATGGCTTCAGGTATCACCTTCTTTGTGTACAATATTAAAAATTCAAGGTAATACAATTCATTTTAGATCTGAAGAAGCATTGCAGAAATACAATAATCTGATTACATGTCAGATTCTGCATGCTCGTCCAATAAAATTCAGAAATTTGATGGAAATAAGAGATCTCATTAAAGGCCTCATTTGATGGAATAAGAAATTCTGTTTGAGTTTCAATGCCTCATTAAATTATTGCCAAGAGGAACGAAATGGAAGTAATACACAGAGCTTATTGCAGCTTTTTATAGTAATTTGGTCAAGAATGGAAATTTTCTGAAAACTCAAATAAATGAACAGGAGTTTATATTGTCTCCTGAGTTAATTTTTGAAGTTTTAGGATTAAAGAATGAAGGTGTTGTTGTTACAAACAGATTTGACATGATAAGACAACTGGAATGGAACATTCAGTCTTTATCAAAAATTCTAGATGTATATTCTGAAATGAGATTAATGGAAAATCTGAATGTAGAGGTAAGGTTTATTGCAACTATATTGCATGCAAATTTATTTCAGAGAGTTGGACACAATTTGGAAGTCAGCAGAAGCTGTTTATATGCAACTTATGGCCTGCTGAATAGAATTGAAATAAATTAGTTTGATGTTTTTATCTCTCAACTACAACATATGAGTTCAAAGTTATTTTATGGTGATGCTGTATGTAAAATCCTTGCAAGCTAATTGACTTTATCCGACTGGCCCTCTGAAACTAAAGGCATGAGAGCATTTAGTGTCAATGATTTGCAAAAATTTCAGGCCATGCATAAACCTCAACGACAACAACAACAACCTGATACAGACCATATACAACAACAACAGCAAAGTTATTCAGTTCAAGAAGAACAACAAACCTAGCTACCTCTTGAATTAGATGTAGTGTTTAAGGACATCAGAAATGATATTAGGCATCTCGGAGATAAAATATGTAATGCTATTAGTGATATACTTAGGAGGGGTCGATAACTGTTTTTGTTTGTTTCTGAATACAAAATGTAATGTTTGTATTACTTGTTTGATTCATTGAACAATACATTTTTCTGTAAATGTGTTTAATTATTATTCTTGTTTATAGAAAGAGTTGTTGTAATTATATCTCTTATATATATATATATTCTCTGTAATTATCTTTTTTGATTAATGACAAAAAGGGGGAGAAATATTATAAAAAGATGATTATGATCTTAATTGCATATATATATTATAAAAGGAGATGCTATTTAAATGGTTATTGTAATCTGATAGATGATAATTAGAAAACTGATACTTATATAATTATTGACATCTAAGAGTTTTAGTTCTGAGAGTTAAAATTTACACAAACAATAGAAATAAGCTTAAGTGAACTTAAGTCAACAAACAAGTTTGTTGAATTAAAAGTTAACCCAACGAAGGTGCTTTGTTGAGTTAAACATATTTCATAATTGATTTAATATGGTTTTGTCATCATCAAAAAGGGGGAGATTGTTGAGTATTTTTGTTTTGATGATGTGTGCTGAATGAAAATAATCATATTTGCTCAATTACTATTGCTTGTGAAAAGAAATTAAAATCATCAATTAATACAGAAAAAGCTTACTGATATAAATACTTGTCTGTATTGGATCTGAAGTTAATAACTAGTCGTTACGTTGCATTAATTTCTCATTTAGCTAAACGTTAAGTTAACGTGTGTTTTTATTGAAAAGCATGATATGTTTTAAAGTATATCTTCTATATCATGAACATTGCACATTTAGACAACTCGTTAAGTTAGAGTTTTGTTTGTATAGAGGTCACGTGAGAACTCGTTAAGTTAGAGGCCTAAAGGTCAAAATAGGTCACATGATAACTCGTTAAGTTAGTGAGTAAAAGAAGAGACGAACTCGTTAAGTTAGTGTTATACACATAGTGAAATTATAAGTTACGAATGTTGTATTGTATCACGTGAGGTGCACATGTTTAACTCGTTAAGTTAACATAACTAAACGCGTTGAGTTGCTATATTGAACACTAAGGCAACGCATTAGGTTAGCGTTATAAACTTAAGTTGTTATTTTTACACGTGGTAAAATTCTTATTATAAAAACATTTGTTTATTACTGAATCGGTGAGTTAAAACTTTTTTCAAAGACTTACAGTCGTTACCATCCGAAAGGTAACTTAAGTCATGTTTTCAGGTCTTGACACGTGTCTCACTAGTTTTATAATATAAAGAATTTTTCAGTGACTTACATCTGTAACTATCCGAAACTTAAACTATTTTCGGTGAGTTATCATTTAACCTTCCGAAAGAAAGGTTAAGCTAGTTCGTTGAGTTAGCATAACACCACGGACTTAGTTCGTTGAGTTAGCTACAGTACTTGTCACGTGAAATGGCACATGAGGAACTCGTTAAGTTAGAAACATTAAGTTATATATATATACTTGTGTTACTCGTTTAGTTAACATTAAAGTAACGACTTCTTATTACATTGATGAAAAATTTTTGGACGAGAAAGTTTATTTAGCAGGAAATTTTTCAGAGATCCAGGACTGATGATTAAAGAAAATTTGAAATATAAATGTGGGTTAGAACGTGTGTGTTTCGATGAAGGAAAAGGAAAAGACGTAGAGAAGTGGAAAACTGGTAGTGGTTAAACGTGAAGGATATTCTTGAAATGAAGATACAGTATAAAAGGCATAGAAT
This sequence comes from Cymodocea nodosa, assembly GCA_036874045.1. NCBI lineage: Eukaryota > Viridiplantae > Streptophyta > Magnoliopsida > Alismatales > Cymodoceaceae > Cymodocea > Cymodocea nodosa. The sequence goes on along the minus strand of JAZBRI010000003.1, from coordinate 15,122,085 downwards.
TCTCGTTGATCAAACTATCCCTGCACACCAAAAGAGAAAGATCTTTTTCAGGGATCAAAAACACCTCTTCGGGCAAAATCTCTCAAGTGGAAGAAAATTCAGTGATGCATAAAAAGGTAAGATTTTCGTCACTGAAGATTTGAAGTATCAGAAGAAAGCAAATTCGGTGAAGCATAAAAAGATAAGATATTCATCACTGAAGAATTGTTGAAGAAGAAAGAAGAAGAAGAAGAAGAAAGATCTCAAACAGGGAGAAATGTTTTAAATTCTGTAAATTAGTTTTCTCTATTTGTAGTTATGAAATTGTATAGATGAAACATGGTATCGAAATATAATTGCATCTACAATTTCTAAGGAGAATTGAATTGTATATTGTAATTGAAACCTTGAATAAAAATGATTTTATGAAAACAATGTCTCGACTTGTTTTTGAGTTTTAAAAGTTTCAATTATAATTCAGAAAATATTAAAAATACACAATTCATCCCCCTCTTGTGTAGCCATACGATCCTACAATTTTGAATTTAATGGAGTGGATGTTTTATCAAACAATCATTTTAATAAAATTATTTAAGACAAACTCCTTGTGGATTTGACCCGTACTTGCACATGCTTATTATAATGGGTACCGTGCACTTGCGGTTATAAATGTAAAATTTACACTTTTTTCATTAATTTAACAACACATAAAAACATTACAAGTTTTTGGCACCTTTACCGAGGAGTTTTAGTGCTAAAATGATTTATTAGATGATTTGCAAGATTTAATATCCTATATATTGTTCTAGTTTTGTTTATTTTCTTGTTTTAGTTGAGTTATTATTTTTCTTTGTTTGTTTGCAAAGAAATGGATACATGGATTGGCCATTCTATGTATTCAATTCTTTGTTATCTGAATTGCTTGTTACATGTTTAATTAAAGTATATAGTTTGGTGACAAATAGCTTAATGGAGTAATGATAATCTTTGTGTATAAATTATTAAGACAGAATTTTCCTGTCTGGAAATTTAAATTTTTGATGTGCACGAGATTAGAACTCATTTTTATAATATTTTTCCTGAAATACTCGGATTCTGAGATTTCGTTTGAGTACTTATGCATAAAATTCTGAATTGTATGTTAAAAGATAAAAATCCTAGAAAACAGGGATGTTTTACAGAATTCTAGATAGGTCTGCTAATGAATTTTAAAAATATGCTATTATGAAAGTATTTAAAATTTAATTCAATGATTTTTTTTCATAAAGTACATGAAATTAACTTTCTAACGAGTATTTACATGTGTCATTTGGACTTATATACATTTCTAGAGAATTTTTCTAAGATGGCATGTTCTGTAGATTACAAATTCTGAGTTATCTGAGTTTCACACGATTTTGATAATAGTTTGGGAAATTTTTGTCTCTTATTTTTCTTAGAAACTAGAAGTAATTACCTTTCAGAAGAGTATTTATTTGTGAATTTACAAGCTATATGAATTTCTGTAGAAAACGTTTAAGCCAAGGTAGTACAGTTTAGTTTCAAAAAAATTCCATGACTACTTGTTTTAGATGAAACTCAAATTATATACAATGTTTGTGAGATATATGCTTGGCTATTTGTATCTAGAATTTAATGGCATGATAATAGAATAGTCATTGAATGAATCTAAGGAAAATTAAGTTTCAAGTAAAAAAAAAAAAGAAGTAATTGTTTATCAATTTTTCTATTATGTTGCAGATTTGCTTAAATCACTTGAAGATTGTGCTTGATTGAATACATTCGGTTCGTTCATTTAGTTGAAAATTTGCATGCCATTCTAGATAAATATTTAAATTATAATATGGATGAATTTAGTTTTGATTTGACACCTACATGTTCTAAATGCAAGTTGAATAATCATGTTGATGGTGATTGCCCATTTTATATGCTAAATAGCAATGTAGGTGCATGTTCTAATTCTAATGTTAGCCTATCTATGCCAAATTTAAATTATAATGCTGATGTTTATGATACTAGTAGCTGTAGTTGTGAAATTAAAATGGAAAAGACTATAGGAAATGTTCCCTATGTTGAATCTTCAATCAACTTAGCTAAAGCAATTGTTGAACTTAACACCTCTATGGATTTATTAAACTTAGCAAAAGCCTCTAGTGCCCCCATTGACATAGATGGTTATGAAAACATAGTTCGCCACCATTTGAATTTCAAGTACATACATGCGAAAAAATGGGAAAAAAACATATTTTTGAATGTGAAATAAACATATCAAATGGCCATTTGACATATCACCCCACATTACCAAGATAAGTAGGATCTACAAAAACAAGGACTTAATGAACAACTTAAAACAAAGAAATGCCAAACTAAATCCAAATCCAAAAATTTCATTTTAGGACACCAAGTTCCCTGGCAACGGCGCCAAAAACTTGTAAGGTAATTTGTTGTTATTCAATTAAATACACGAAACACCCAAATTCTACATTTATAATCTGCAAGCGCATGGTACCTATTGTATTAAGCATATGCAAGAGTAGGTCGATCCATAAGGAGCTTGTCTTAATTAAATTCATGGAAATAATTGTTTAGCAAAACATTTACTTTGTTAAAGTCATCCTAAAAATTCTAATTACAAATTAATAGGTATAAGTTACATAAATACAATGAAGAGTCAAATATCACCCAAAATCCAATAAGTTCCTAAGGTTAACCCTTAGGAAACTCAAGAAAATCAATGAGTTTGGCCCTAAAATCACAGAAGTGAGGCCCAATTTCTAACTCTCTTTTCCTCCAACCTGAGCATTCAAAAATCTAGATAAAATATTTGTTGGAAATATCCTCGAGTTATCTTTGAAATTGAAGTAATTTTGTAGACTAGCTCATTATAGAACTCTAGAAATATCGAATTTACTAACAGGGTGCAAAATCGTTCTGGAAACTTTCCAAAATCGCACCATAGGTGAAAAAATCATAACTCAGTCAAAACTCTATGAAATACTACGAAATCAGAAAGCTTTGAACAAATACTTGTATTAATATTAAGGAAAATTAACAGAACAATTTTTCACAAAGATTACAGCACAGGAAACATTCAGGTGTCAAGCACAAAATCTGGCACCCAAACAGAAATTCCAAACTGCTGCAATCTCTGGAAGAAAAAATCAAAAACTTAAGAAATACATTTGTAAAAATTATGAAACTTCCATAACTGTAATATACACAAAATTTCCTACAAAATCGTATCAAGAAACACTAAAAAATTCTATGAAAAACCTACTTTTTGATAGGAGAAACGGAAGGCAAGGATTCTGTTTACACAGAATCCGGAACTACAAAAATCCACTCCTTCCTAATTTGTTCTTCGAAACCATAGAAAATATCTCTAATTGTAATAACAATTTCTCCTAAACTAGGAACTGAAAAAATCATACAAAAATATGAACTGGAAAGGGTTTTAAGTTATCTAAATATACACAGTGATTTTACATTCTAAATCGTTCTCAAGTGAAAATAACTTCAAAACCTAGTGAGGTGCGCAAACCAGTCTTGAAACATTACAGAATGCGCACTTCTAGTAAAATATCGATAACTCTATCAATTCTTTATGAAATTCTATGAAATCATCGTTGAATGAAAATAGATTCATCAATCTAATAAAATAATTTTACAGAGATTAAAAATATGATGTATAAAGGGATAAATCGTATTGGACATTTCTGCAAATCTACTGACCAAAAATGTGATTTCGAACTGAGAATGTACTCTCCTAAACAAATAGAAAAATCACACCAACCGTGTTCAAAAAATTAAACAAATTATAGAGAAAGAATCATCTTTTAATTCTATACAAAAACAACATAAGAATCGATGAAAAACATTGAGAAAAACTCGAGATATGAATAAAACAAATGAACCCTAAATCTGAAAACAAGGAAGACGGAATTCTGTACAAGTCATTCACAACTATTTGCATCCATTCACAATATAAACATAAAAATAAAGCATTTTCATCATAAAAACGAGATCTTAACAACAAAAACCAAAGATTACCTACTATTAGAGACATGTTTACAAACATTCAACATAAAAAATACATGAGAACAACACAACAAATTTATACATAGTGATCACCTCATTTGCTTATACCTTTGAACCAATGGTGAATGAAGCTACACATCCCTAGAAGAATGGAATTTGGGCTGTCACCCCTCCTCCACGTCCTCCTAAAGAATGGAATCCACCCATGGTTGCTTCAAGACATAGAGTTGCTGTACCCTAGCTTCTCCTCCACACTTCCATGTAGATTGCAAGCTTCTATGGAGATGGTTGTCACCCCAAATCACATAGAAGGAGCTACACTTTGTTGGGAAGGTTTGAAGTTCCTCCTCTTCCACACATCCTTACACCAACAGCAAGGTATCCACAGTCTAAGCCCTAAAACCCCCAAGGAAGGAAGAGGAAGAAGAAGGGAGCCGAAGTCTTACACCTTCTTGGATCCACGCCCTAGCTTGGAGAAGAGAAAGGGGAGCCTTCCTTGCAAGATTGGAGCTTCCACACAATGGAGAGGGGGCCCTAGCTGAATGGAAAAAATGAGGGATCATGTTGGACGAGACCTCCATTCCCTTAAATAGAAAAGAAGGGGCTTTTGCATAAAAGCCCTCAAGTATCTTCATTTTCTTTCATCTCTTGTTGGTAAATTACCAAAAGGGTCTTTAATTTTATTTGTACAACCTATAAAACTTAACAAGCATATTAAAACATAACAAGACATGAAATAACATAACATAAAGCATCTAAGTATTAATCAACATTCATTTCCATGATCATTTAAGTCATAATCAAATAAAGGGTTAAATTGTGCAATTTTAAGTCATTACTTTAATAATCATGCATAATCATATAAATGCCAAAGTGATGGTACTTCAATTATAAACATGCATTATGTATCATTTAAGCTCTAATAAGAATGAATAATCCTATATAAATTAGCACAATTTTACTCCTTACAGTGTATCTAACCTTTCTTTAAAAGAGAATGAAGATATGGCTACTCTAATTGAAAAACCATTAAGAGAAATTTTGTATCCTGAATTAGTTGATGAATGTTTGATGTGAAATGTTAAATCAGAAAACTGGTCCCCGACAACTATGCTAGAAGACTTGTCTATTGATTTGTTAACTTCTATTTTTAAACTTGCTTATATCAATAATTTCTTTTAGAAGTAAATAAACAACCTTTCTCACAAATTAGATATTAATTCCAATTTGTATTTTAACTACAAGTGCACAATCTATATTGTATTTGTATGCAAGTACAAGTCGATCCCACAGAGATTGAGTAAGAATTGTATACTATTTCAATTTTTATATTAGAGTTTATGTGTTCAGTAAGCACTCTATTGAGTTACAGTTAACACAATGGACTAAGTTCATGGAGTTATGGTTAACTCAACGGACTAACCTTGTGGAGTTACAGTTAACTCCACGAGCCTATCTTTCCAGTTAAATACTACTATTTATAGAGAAATCCAACCAACCATTGGGTGATTCCATAGATTGTAAATAACATCAATTAAGCTCTTTAATGTTAGTTAATATTAGATTTATCATTAAGCAATACTAACATTCAGATATTTCAAATAGTAACCATTAAAATCTTTAATCATCTGGAACGAATCAATTTCAGTAAACTGCAAAATTATTTTCTATTTTCTAAATCAAACAAACATAAAACATTCACAATACTGACAATGATAACATTAATCAGGATACAAAACAAACAATACAACACTTTAATACTAAATGTAAACACAGATAATTTGTTGTTTTTGGTATTTTTGTTTTGATATGTTTCTAAAGATGAATGAAAGGTGAAATGTAAAAATCTCTATCGATAGTAAAAGCTTCTGTCACTACATGCGACGTAATTACACCATTGAAAACTTAATCACTTACAATCTTGCCTCCTCTCCCTACAGAATCACGAATCTAGAATTGTAAGATGATCTCCTCTTCAACATACTGGCATCTACCCGAAACCAAGGCTAGAAGCTTTACGATCTCTTGAGATATGAGTCGGTGCTTGGTGAAAATGGCTTCCCTTCTCGCAACGTGATCACTCCTCACAGTGGTTGTCAAACACCGTGTTTGGCTCGGAATCGACCCAACATCAGGAAAGTACCCTCACAAACCTCTAATGGTTAGTGATTTTGGTGGTGGTGGTGTGGAGCTTCAAGGAACTTCCAACGTTGCCTGCAATTAGCACGATTCTCAACCTCTGCACACACACACACCTTCTTCGTCTTTCTCCTCTTCTTTTATATTTCTTTCTATAGTAACTGCTTCTACTTAATTGATTGGTTGGATTTCCTTCATATCAACGATGGTGATTTCTTCTTCCTTCCATGAGTGAATTCCTATGTGATACGTGTAATTATGGTTTTCCTTCGAATGTCCTATTTTAGTAACTACTACAGTGGCATATTAGAAAATATATGGTCCGTGGAGTTACAGATAACTCAACGCACTTACTTCGTTGATTTAACTATAAAACACGTGTAATAAAAAAAATAACTTATAAGCTACTAACACAACACGTTACCTTAGTGTATATTCAAGTAACTCAACGCATATAGTTATGATAACTTAATGAGTTAAACATGTGCAGCTCACATGACATAATAAAGTATTTAAATTCAACACGTGCATAAATATAACTTAACGAGTTTAGATATTTTAGATACTTACGAACCTAACTGTCTGATGCCCATATGCATTTTGGATAGTTACCAAATAACTTACTGAACATTCACTTAAGTCATACATTAATGTTTCAACACGTGTACTTTAGGAAATAATAAAATATTCTTTAAGCATTTAAATATAAATGTTCGATACATGCAATATAGCTCTCCAAAATAATAGAAAATTTGGATACTTAAGAATTAAAAACCTGCAACTTACCGATAGTTCAGAAATTTACTAAATTAATGCTAATTCCTTGAAATTATGTAGATTCTTTCATTAAAGCATATAACAGTGTAATTATAACATAATGGCTTAATTCTCATATGATAAGCTAAATATTATGCAATTAACCATCATTTAACCGTTAATATTATGTACTTTTTCATTCTAAACACTTCCCCCATACTTAAATTTTGCTAGTCCCTTAGCAAACTAAGATCTAACTAGTTGGTCTTTCTAAAATGCTAGAATTAATTCTTCATTTCGTTCTTCTTCAGAATAATAAATTAGATTACTATATAGATGTTCTGTATTTTTCAGTAATCTGTTTTAACTTTGTTTTCTCCTCTTCAACCTGCAAATATATTTAAAACATATGTAAATTACATACAAAATATATTAGCATCATATAGGTGTTAATTATATTATCATCTTTTTTTCTTTTCAAACATCTGTTATCTTGAATTTTCCAATATGATTTCCAGAATAAATTTCAACTACATACGAATCAAAACATAATCCAATTCAATATGATTAAAACAAGTAAAATAATAAACTGTATCTCAAATAAACAACTTCGAAAGTCTAATCTAGATTCATTTTTCAGTAATCTTAGATAACAGAAAATATACTTGATTCAAAAGATTTCTGTATTTCACAAAACACTTTTATCTTTTCAGAACAGTATATACATATTTGTACTTTAAAAGTTAATTTGAAAAGCTTGAATCATACAAGAGCTTTCTAGTGTACCCATGTATTGAGCTTTCAATCAACAATCCCAGATCTGATTAGGATCTTAGGTTGTCAGAGTTAAAGAGTCATTTTTCAGGTCAACAATCCTTACATACTATCTACTTAAGTACAAATGGCTCGTGATCAAACAAGTCAATAAACTCTCAAAGTTTTTCTCTCTTTTTTCCTCTTTTTTCTTTTCAACACAATATATATACGTATTTCATTAATACAAATGCAATAAAACACAAATGTTGTATAGTTCTGCTTCTATTATTTACTGAAAACATGAATCCATATCAATAAGCTCATACTTTTTCTGTAGTTTAATAAGATCTACACATAAATCATTCTACAAGTTTAATCAATCAAATTAAATGTATCCTTGATCATATGCATCTCATTTAATCCAAAAATCAACATTTCAGCTCTTTCAGGATTTCAGATAATTTATTGAGTTTCAGTTAAGCATTCTGATTTCTTTTTAAAATCATGAAACTATTAAACTCATAAAATTCAGCAAAAACATAACATACTATATCTAGATTTGTATGAATAGTAAAATTTAGTAGCATCTCATATAAGATTATAAAATATAACATTCAAGTAGTTACAGTTTTTAAAAATTTGACAATCTCAATTATCGGATAATTATAGTAAATTCATAAATAAAAAAATTTCAATTTCCACAAAACTTTTGCAATACCATTCTAATTCCTCTAATTAACAAAATTTCTTGGATTTTAATTAAATTACCTTCCCCCCCATACCTACATTTTGCATTGTCCTCAATGTAAAAGATTTTACAGTAATTGTTAATAGGTAGGAATATTGTTTCATTGACTTAGCACCTAACTCAATGAACTTAATTCGTTGAATTAATAAATAACTTTACGAACTGAGTTTAAATATAAATTTAGGATAAGTAATCAATTACATACCTTGTTCTTTTGTATCTCCTTCAATATCTTCCGATTTTTGATTCTGAAAAATTTTTCATTCACAAATAAAAGCAAAATATATAACAAAATAACAACTTAACAACAAAACATAAATTGTTAAATCAGTGTCTTGTGTGGAACCTAGGCTCCTATGCCTTTGGTGGCTCACAAGCAAGCTAGTTGGTTTCTCAGAACAGATATCAACAAACTGGATTGATATTTTGTTTTTCTTTTCTTTTTCTTTTTATAAAATAAAATAAAAACTAAAAAATTTCTTTTTTTTTTCTTTTCCTAAAAATAAATGCAAAATATACACAACATTAAAAGTATAGAATCACAATTTAAGAACATGATTGAAAAGTAGTAACAAACGAAATAAATGTGTTAGTCCAAGCAAACTTTTTAGGCATAATTCTTCTTGCTATTAATTCTATTTTAATGTAGTCTATTTTCCTTTTTAACTTATAAACTTGCAGTATGTTATCAATACTAAATATAAGTGTATTACCATTAATGAATTGAAATGCAGAAAGGGATCCTCTTTTATTCCAACATAATGTAGCTATTTCTATTTCTACACCTATTTCAATATATTCCTCTTCCTAGTTCCATTCATTTACGTCTTTTATAATCCATATTTGAAATTTCATCAATTCATCCCACCATCTTATCAGACATAAAGTAGGATCATCATATTCATTATACCACATTCCTAATTGAATTTTATCATATTATGTAGATGGTGGTTTAGCTATATCACTCGGTATAGGTAATATTTCTATAAACTCATCCTCATAACTATCTATGCTAACTATGTATAAATAAGATCTAAATGCAACTGATATATCTGTGACTAGATATATATATCCATCAAGTATGACATGTATGTTGTTAATTAATGCTTTCTGTCCTAGATATATCATAGTATTTTCAGTCCAAGATCTATTCAGAAAATCATACACACTTAAGCATAAATCCTCATCCCAATTTCCAGTTGGTCTATAGTAATATAACTTTTCAGGAATGGTCAAATTTTTATCAAAAAATGTTAAAGCTAACCAATAATTTTCAGTTGGTATTGTTGTGCGGAAAGATCAAACAAACGTGGAGCATCTAGGGGTAGCATGGAGAAGAGATCTGCATGGAAGAGAGGATTGCGAGTGGAGAATTCGAAGAACAATAAATTTACGTGGTTCCCCAACACAGGTACGTCCACGGGTGATCAATCTATCGTGATTCTTTGCTATATGGTTGCTGGTACAAAGAAGGGGGAGAACGAAATCAAGGGATGGTTTGGCATGGCATCCCTTGGACGTGGATGACCCCTTACATATATAGGGGCAATGGTTGGTGTACGATCGTATGGCTACACAAGAGGGGGGGTGAATTGTGTTTTTCAATATTTTCTGAAATATAATTGAAACTTTAAAACTCACAAACAAGTCGAGACATTGTTCTCATAAAATCATTTTTATTCAAAATTTCAATTACACTATACAATTCAATTCTCCTTAGAAATTGTAGATGCAATTATATTTCGATACCATGTTTCATCTATACAATTTCATAACTACCAATAGAGAAAACTAATTTACAGAATTTAAAACATTTCTCCCTGTTTGAGATCTTTCTTCTTCTTCTTCTTCTTTCTTCTTCAGCAATTCTTCAGTGAAGAATATCTTGTCCTTTTATGCTTCACCGAATTTGCTTTCTTCTGATACTTCAAATCTTCAGTGACATAAATAATACCTTTTTCTGCTTCACTGAATTTTCTTCCACCTGAGAGATTTTGCTCGAAGAAGTGTTTTTGATTCTTGAAAAAGATTTTTCTTTTGGTGTGTAGGGATAGTTTGATCCTTGAAAAGATTTTCGTTTTGTGTGCAAGGATAATTTGATCAACGAGAATTCTATGCCTTTTATACTGTATGTTAACTTCATGCATATCCTCCATGTTTAATCACTACCAGTTTTCCACTTCTTCACATCTTTACTTTTTCCTTCATCGAAATACACACGTTCTGACCCACGTTTATATTTCGAATTTTTTTTAATCATTAGTCTTGGATCTCTGAAAAATTTCCTGCAAAATAATCTTTCTCTTTCAAAAATTTTTCATTAGTATAATAAGAAGTCATTACTTTAAATGTTAACTAAACGAGTAACACAAGTAGATATTAACTTAACGTTTCTAACTTAACGAGTTCTTCATGTGCTAATTCACGTGACTAATACTATAGATAACTCAACGAACTAAATCGGTGGTGTTATGGATAACTCAACGAACCAGCTTAACCTTTCTTTCGAAAGGTTAAACGATAACTCACCGAAAACATTTTAAGTTTCGGATAGTTACGGTTGTAAGTCACCAAAAAACCCTCTTTCTCATAAAACTAGTGAGACACGTGTCAAGACCTGAAAACATGACTTAAGTTACCTTTCGGATAGTTACGACTGTAAGTCTCCGAAAAACTTTAACTCATCGATTTAGTAATAAACAAATATTTTTATAATAAGAATTTTAACACGTGCAAAAATAACAACTTAAGTTTATAACGCTAACCTAGCGCATTGCCTTAGTGTTCAATATAGCAACTCAACGTGTTTAGTTATGTTAACTTAACGAGTTAAACATGTGCACCTCATGTGATACAATATAACATTCGTAACTTATAATTTCACCACGTGTATAACACAAACTTAACGAGTTCGTCTCTTCTTTTACTCACTAACTTAACGAGTTATCATGTGACCTATTTTAACCTTTAGCTAAATGAGAAATTAATACAACGAAATGACAAGTTATTAACTTCAGATCCAATATAGACAAGTATTTATATCAGTAAGCTTTTTCTGTATTAATTGATGATTTTAATTTCTTTTCACAAGCAATAGTAATTGAGCAAATATGATTATTTTCATTCAGCACACATCATCAAAACAAAAATACTCAACAGTTGGTGATACCCAAAAGACAAGTTTGCCCTTGTACAAATTATCAAAGAAATACAACCATATTCAATGACACATACATATACTTGATGGAAGACACACACATCACAAATCTCCACCTTGTCTTTCATCAATCTTTACCACGAACAGGTGATGGATCACCAAGACCCAACTTGGGTCAGCAGCAGCAATAGACGTTGAGTAAGTCCAAGCAATGCTTGAACTTGCTTTCAACAACGTCCTTTGTAAACATATCAATCGGATTGTCCTTTGTGTTGACCTTCATAATCTTTATCCTGTCTTCATTCTTGAGGAAGTGATACTTAACATCAATATGTTTAGTTCTATCATGAAAGACATTATCTTTGGAGAGACAAATAGCACTAAGACTATCACAGAAGATATCAACTTTATCAATGCGCCAACCAAAGTCTCCAAGTAAGCCTTTCAACCAAATCCCTTCCTTTGCAGCTTCTGTCATAGCCACATATTCAGCCTCAGTTGTGGACAGAGATACTGTAGGCTGAAGAGTTGATTTCCAACTCACAATAGAACTTGTAAATGTAAAGACATAACCAGATAATGATCTCCTTCTGTCAACATCACCTGCATAGTCTAAGTCTGTATAACCAACCATAGTACAACCCTGATCTGCTGCATAATCAAGCCAACACCTGGAGTTCCTTTCAAATATCTGAATATCCTTTTAACTGCTTTCCAATGTTCCCTACCTGGATTGGACATGAACCTACTAACAATACTCAAAGGATATGCCAGATCAGGCCTAGTGCATACCATAGAACACATAAGACTTCCAACTGCCTGTGCATAAGGAACTCGCTGCATATCAAGTTTTTCAGAATCAGTTTGTGGACACATCGCAGATGACAATTTGACATTTCTGTCATAAGGCGTGCTAATGGTTTTGCATGAAGCCATACCAAATCTGCTAAGGATCTTCTCAATATACTTCAATTGATTCAAAAACAGCTTACCAGAATTTCTTTCACGCCTAATCTCCATTCCAAGAATTCTGCCAGCTGGACCAAGATCCTTCATATCAAATTCTGATTTTAATGTGTCCTTCAACTCCTGTATCACTCAATATTCTTCGCAGCTATAAGAATATCATCAACATACAATAACAAATAAACATGTGTACTCTTATCAAAAGTTTTAACATATACACATGAATCATAGTTGCTACGTCTAAAACCAACTTTAACTATAAAGGCATCAAACCTTTTGTACCATTGTCGTGGTGACTGTTTAAGTCCATACAAGGACTTATTTAATTTGCACACCCAATCAGATTTACCTTTCACCACAAACCCTGTTGGTTGTTCCATCCAAATATTTTCTTCCAACTCACCATGCAAGAAGGCCGTCTTTACATGTAGTTGTTCCAATTCTAAATTCTGTGCTGCAGCAATGGATAACAAAATTCTAATAGATGTATGACATACAATAGGAGCAAATACCTCATTGAAGTCAACTCCTTCTCGCTGTGAATAACCTTTGGCGACTAATCTTGCCTTGTACTACACAACTGCGTTGCCTTGAGTCCTAATCTTCTTCTTATAGACCCATTTGCAACCAACAATATTTGTGTTCTTTGGACGTTTCACCAGTTCCCAAATCTTGTTCTTATGGAGAGATTGGAGTTCCTCCTCCATAGTAGACATCCAAAGACCAGCTTCTGAATCTTTCATTGCAGCTTCATATGTAGGTAATCAACAGAATCCTCCACCTCAACTGCTACTTGTAAGGCAAAAGCAACCAAACTGTCGTAGCCATATCTAATCGAAGGTCTAACGTCTCTTCTAGGATGATCTTTGCCAATGGTTCTTGGTGGTGGTTGCTCCACCTCTTCCTCCTCAACTTCATTTTCATGAGTTTCAAATGCGATTTCTCTAATTTCAACTTGATCAGTGATAGGCGGCTGTTGTGCGTCATCTATCTCCATCTGTTCAGGAAGGGTGTGCTCAATTTCTGGAGTTTCACCTGCTAGTTTATCTATTGCTTGCAAAAGAGAATTCTCATCAAAAGTAACATCACGACTATATATTACTTTGTGAGATTCAATATCATATATCCTGTATCCCTTTACACCAACACCATTGTCCACAAATATGCCTTTCTTAGCACGTGGTTCTAGCTTGCCATTGTTCACATGATAGTAAGCTGGACACCTGAAAATTCTGAACTTTGAATAACTAGCAGATCTTTTCAATCATACCTCAAGAGGTATCTTCCCATCTAAGGCACTAGAAGGGGACTTGTTCACCAGATAGGAAGCTATGTTAACAGCCTCTACCCAAAACTTCTTGCTCAAACCTGCATGAGACAACATACAATGTGCCTTTTCTAGGAGTGTTCTATTCAATCTTTCAGCCACTCCATTTTGCTGAGGGGTATACCTGACAGTGTTATGTTGTGTAATGCCTTCATCTTTACAAAAGTTATCAAATTCTTGAGAACAAAACTCAAGACCATTATCAGTTCTAAGATATTTTACCTTTCTGTTTGTTTAGTTTTCTACCTGCTTCTTCCAATGCTTGAAGCAAGAAAAAGCTTCACTTTTGTGTGTCAAAAAGAAAACCCAGTTCATCCTTGAATGATAGTCAATGATAGAAAGAAAATATCTGGAACCTATAATAATTTAGACTCTTCTAACGTGTCATCCCAAGTGACCTTCAAAGCCTTTTTCTTGTAAAACTTTTTCTGAGTTTTCTAAGCCATCTTCTTTTGATTTGTCCTATTATGCTTTTCATTTTTCCTTATAGGACAATCTAGAGAAAGATGTCCAAGTTTCTTGTAGTTGTAAAATACATACTTTCTGGATGAAGAATTCTTGTCATTCATTGATTTTGACGTTGTGGGTTTATCATTTCTGTTCCTTTGCTGTTTCTTACCTTTCCATGCTTTCTAGAATTTCCTAGTCAGCAAATTCAAATCTTCATCAGAATCAGTAGATATTTCAGAATCTGAATTAATTTCGAAGACTATTTCTTTCTTTAGTTTTAATTTGTTGTGACTTAGTGAATCATTTAATTGAACTTCATAAGCAGTTATGTTTCCTATAAGTTCATTTAAGGTATAAACATTTAAATCTTGTGATTCCTCAATTGATGTTACTTTCTGAGACCATTTAGAACTTAGGGATCTGAGAATTTTCCTCACCAAATCCTTCTGTTCAAAATTCTTTCCTAAGCATTTTAAAGAGTTTATGATATCAAAGAATCTGGAAAACATCTCAAAAATACTTTCATCTTAATGCATCTTATTTAGAACGAAAAAGTGCATAATATTAAGGGTTAAATGATGGTTAATTGTAGAATATTTAGCTTATCATATGAGAATTAAGCCATTATGTTATAATTGCGCTATTTTATGCTTTAATGAAGGAATCTACATAATTTAAGGGAATTAACGTTAATTAAGTACATTTCTGAACTATCGGTAAGTTGCAGGTTTGAAATTCCTAAGTATCTGAATTTTTTGTTATTTCAAAGAGTTATATTGCATGTACCAGACAATTATGTTTTTAATGATAGAAGAATATTTTATTATTTCCTGAAGTACATGTGTTGAAACATCAATGCATGACTTAAGTACATTTCTGAACTGTCGGTAAGTTACAGGTTTGAAATTCCTAAGTATCCGAATTTTTTGTTATTTCGAAGAGTTATATTGCATGTACCAAACAGTTATGTTTTTAACGATAAAAGAATATTTTATTATTTCCTAAAGTACACGTGTTGAAACATCAATGTATGACTTAAGTGGATTTTTGGTAAGTTATCTGCTAACTATCTAAAATGCATCTGAGCATCAGATAGCTAACTGTAGGATCGTCTGTATCACAAGAGGAGGGGTGAATTGTGTCTTTAGTAATTAAATACTAGCGGATAAAACAAGAGCACAAAATACTTGTAAATGAAATTCTATTCTTTTATTTCAAGACAGAATTTACAATATCTTTTCAGCTCAATTCCCTTCTTAACGGTTTTGATACAATAATTTTTGATATACAATTCAAATAGGAAAACAAAGCTCCTTTTCAAAACTAATTTTGAATTGTATAAAACCTGATCTTTATGCACATAGCTCTTTTCTTTCTCTTTGCTCAGCTTCTGTATCTCTTCTTCTCTAGTTGTCGAATTTCCAGGCTTCTTGCGTTTGCATCTCCTTTTCTAAAATTGCTTGGAATTTTGAACTTCTTCTAATGTTGGAGAACTTTTCAGAATATGAATATTCAAACTTAACTTTTCAGTTAGGGATCCAGATTGAATATTCAGACTTGGTTTTTGAGATTAGGATCCTTTATTGTAATGTAACTCATACTCTCTATTAGTAGTCGAACTCTGTTGTCTTTCACGTTCAGCATGTTCATCCACTTGATCCACAATCCATAATCCATAATCCACGTACTAATTTTCTCTTTAATGCAAATTACTTTCTATTTAAATTTCCACTTTCTTCACTAACATTTTGAGTTTCCACGATCTCCACTCGTAGATACATCAAAACTTTATCTTCCTGGAGTCTTGTAGAATATCTTCTAAGTCTTCAATTTAGTCGAACATTTATCCTTTAAGTTTTGTAAAATCTCGAACACTTATCCTTTAACTCTTCAAGTTTTTGCACCTGCAAAACATGTGACTAAACAAAGAAACATATATGTTCGTTAGTCCTTTTATAAAACTCGAACAGTTATCTATCCATGCGTATAAAAACTCGAATAGTTATCTAACCATTCGATTTTTCATTACCGAACACACATGGAAAACACGTGACAACTTAAAACATTAAAAACACACGTGTAGATAACTTAACTATACGAGTTTTTAACATAAAGTATTCGACAAAAATGAAACATTAACTATTCGAAAGTTTAACTATTGCAAATCTAACTCTTCGGAAATCTTTAATTTATCCGACATAAAAATGAAACTTTCCGATAATCTGTTAACTATTATACTTAGAGAAATATACTTAGAGAAGATTATGTAGACTTATTTAAATACGTTAATAAAGCATATATCATCAAAATTAAATACCTAACATTAACATTTCATTTTAGTCGTAGAGTTATGTTAAAAGCTCGTATAGTTAAGTTATCTACACGTGTGTTTTTATTGTTTTAAGTTGTCACGTGTTTTCCATGTACATTCGATAAGGAAAATTGAAGAGTTAGATGACTATTCGAGTTTTTATATGCATAGATAGATAACTGTTTGAGTTTTATAAAATGATTAACGAACAGATAAGTTTTCTATGTTTAGTCACGTGTTTTACAGGTGCAAAAAACTCGAAGAGTTACAGATAAGTGTTCGACTAAAATGAAGACTAATATACCACTGTAGCAATTATAGAAACAAGACATTCAAAGGAAAACCACGATTACATGTATCACGCAAGAATTTACTTGTGGAAAGAAGAAGAAATCACCATCGTTGATATGAATGAAGTAAATTGAACCAATCATTTAAGCAAAAACTATTACCACTGAAAGAAATATAAAAGAAAAGGAGAAAGACAAAAAAGTGTGTGTGTGTAGAGGTGGAGGACCACACTAACTACAGGCAGCGTTGGAAGTTCCCTAAAGCTCTACACCACCACCACAATCACCAACCATCGAAGGTCTATGAGGATACTTTCCTGATGTTGGGTCAATTCTGAGCCAAACATAGTACCTGACAACCGCTATGAAGAGTGATCGCATCATGGGAAGGGAAGCCATTTTCACCAAGCACCAACTCATATCTCAAGAGATCGTAAAGCTTCTAGCCTTGGTTTCGGGTTGATGCTAGTATCCTCAAGAGGAGATCATCTTACAATTCTAGATTCGCGATTCTATAGGGAGAGGAGGTAGGATTGTAAGTGATTAAGTATTCAATGGTGTAATCGCGTCGCATGTAGTAACGAAAGTTTTTACTGTCAGTAGAGATTTTTTACATTTCACCTTTCATTCATCTTCAGGAACATATCAAAACAAAATACCAAAAATAACAAATTATCTATGTTTACATTTAGTATTAAAGTATTGTATTGTTTGTTTTGTATCGTGATTAATGTTATCATTGTTAGTATTATGAATGTTTTATGTTTGGTTGATTCAGAAAATAGTTTTACAATTTACTAAAATTGATTCGTTCTAGATTCTTAAAGATTTTAATGGTTACTATTTGAAATATCTGAATGTTAGTATTACTTAATGATAAATCTAATATTAATTAACATTAAAGAGCTTAATTGATGTTATTTACAATCTGTGGAACCACCCAATGGTTTGTGATTGGATTTTTAGGCAGCACTAGAGAACTTATTTAGTTCCCCAGCAATTGCGCTAGAAAACTTTTTAACTTCCATTTGTAACTTAGTTAATTTATCTTTATGCTTATCATTAATTCCTTTTTAGAAGTCAACAAATCATCTTTCACACAAATTATATATTAATTCCAATTTGTATTTTAACTTCAAGTGCACAATGTATATTGTATTTGTGTGCAAGTATAGGTCGATCCCAAAGAGAATTGAGGAAGAATTGTGTACTGTTCTATTTTTAATAATGAAATTTATATCTTCAGTAAGCACTTTGTGGAGTTATAGCTAACTCAACGAACTAACCTCGAGAAATTGAAGTAACTCAACGAAGTTGTCTATCTAGATTAATACTACTATTTACGAAGGAATTCGGTCAACCACTAAGCGGTTCCACAGATTGTAAATAACATCAATTAAGCTCTTTAATGGTAGTTAATATTAAATTTATCATTCAGCAACACTAACATTTAGATATTTCAAACAGTAACCATTAAAATCTTTAAGTATCAGGAACAATTTGATTTCAATAAACTGTAAAACTATTTTCTATTTTCTAAATTTAAACAAACATGAAACATTCCAAACACTGACAATGATAACAATAATCACGATACAAAACAAACAATACAACACTCAAATACTAACTATAAACACAGATAAGTTGTTTTTGGTATTTTTGTTTTTATATGATCATGAAAATGGGTGAAAGGTGAAATGTAAAAGTAATCTCTATTGACAATAAAAACTTATGTCACTACATGCGATGCGATTACACCATTGAAAATTTAACCACTTACAATTCTATCTCCTCTCCTGTTTAGAATGAAAAAGTGCATATTATTAACGGTTAATTGCATAATATTTAGCTTATCATATAAGAATTAAGCCATTATGTTATAATTGCACTGTTATATGCTTTAATTGAATAATTTGCTTAATGTGGGGGAATTAATGTTAATTTAGTACAATAATGAACTGTCGGTAAGTTTCAAGCTATGAAATTCTTAAGTATCCGAATTTTCTGATATTTCGGACAGTTATGTTTAACATACCGAACAAATTCGGACAGTTATGTTTAACAGACTGAATTTGTATCAGATAGTTATGTTTAAATTGCCGAACAGTTATGTTTTGAGAGAATATTTTATTATTTCCTGAAGTATACATGTTGAAACCATAATGAATGACTTAAGTGAACTTTCAGTGAGTTACCTATAACTATCCGAAAATGCACCTGAGCATCGGATAGTTAAATTTATGCACGTGTTGAATTTAAATGCTTTAGAATATCACGTGAGATGCACATGTTTAACTCGTTAAGTTAGCATAACTGTACGCGTTGAGTTACATGAATATTACACTAAGGTAACGCGTTATGTTAGCAGCTTATTTCTTTATATTTTCTAATATGCCACTGTAGCGGTTGCAAAAACAGAAGTTGGAAGAGAAAACCACGTTTGCACGTATCACGCAGGAATTCAATCGCGTAGGGAGAAGAAAGCATCGCCATTGATATGAATGAAGGAAATCCAACCGACCATTCAAGTAGAAGCAATTACTACTGAAGAAATATAAAAGAAAAGAAGAAAAAAAGAAGAGGGTGTGTGATCGATGGGCGGATAATGTGTGCAGAGGAGGATTAGCGTCACAATTCTCTGAAGTACCATACCAACCATCATCATCACCATCACCACACCATAATCACCAACCATCGGAGGTCTGTGAGGATACTTGCTTGATGTTGGGTCGATTCTGAGCCAAACATAGTGCTTGACAACCACTGTGAGGAGTGATCGCGTCGCGGGAAGGGAAGCCATTTTCACTAAGCACCGACTCATATTTCAGGAGATCGTAAAGCTTTTAGCCTTGACTTCGGGTTGATGCCTGTATGCTGAAGAGGAGATCATCTTGCAATTCTGGACTCGCGATTCTATAGGGAGAGGAGACAAAATTGTAAGTGGTTTAATTTTCAGTGGTGTAATCGCGTTGCAAGTAGTGTCGGAAGTATTTACTGTCAAGTGAGATTACTTTACATTTCACCTGTCGCCCATTTCCATGTTCATATTAAAACTAAAATACCAAAAACAATTTATCTATGTTTGTATGTTGTATTTGAGTGTTGTATTGTTTGTGTTATATCGTGATTAATGTTATCTTTGTCAATGTTGTGATTATTTTATGTTTATTTTAGTTTTACAATTTACTGAAATTGGTTCGTTCAAAAGACTTAATGATTTTAATGGTTACTATTTGAATTATCTGAATGTTAGTATTGCTCAATGATAAATCCAATGTTAACTCGCATTCAAGAGCTTAATTGATGTTATTTACAATCTATGGAATCGCCCAATGGTTGGCCGAATTCCTCTGTAAATAGTAGTATCAGAAAGAAAAGTCAGGCTCGTGGAGTTAACTTAAGTCCACGAGGTTAGTCTGTTGAGTTATCCATAACTCAACGAACTTAGTCTGTTGAGTTAGCTGTAATTCAATGGAGAGCTTATTGAATATATAAATTTGATTTTTAACAAGCAAACAGTTCTCAAGTTCGTCAGCAATTCCCTATGGGATTGACCTGTACTTGCACACTGATATAATAGACACTGTGCACTTGCAGTTAAAGTACAAATTGGAATTAATATCTAAATTGTATTAAAGGTTGTTTGTTTACTTCTAAAAGAAAGAATAGGCATGAAGATAAATTAACTAAGTAAAAACAGAAGTAACAAATCCAAGTTTTTCTAGTGTAGTGTTGGGAAAACCCAAACATCTCCCTATAGAATCGTGAGTCCAGAATTGCAAGTTGATCTCCTCTTCAGCATACTGGCATCAACCTGAAACCAAGGCTAGAAGCTTTACGATCTCTTGAGATATGAGTCGATGCTTGGTGAAAATGGCTTCCCTTCCCACGACGCGATCACTCCTCACTATGGTTGTCAGGCACCATGTTTGGCTTGGAATCAACCCGTCATCAGGAAAGTATCCTCACAGACCTCTGATGGTTGGTGATTATGGTGGTGGTGGTGATGATAGTGTAGAACTTCAGGGAACTTCTGATGCTACCTACAGTTAGCGTGGTCCTCCTCCTCTACACACACATTGGCCACACCCTTTGTTTTTTTTCTTCTCATTGTCTTTTATATTTCTTAATAGTAACTACTTCTGCTTCGATGATCGGTTGGATTTCCTTCGTTCATATCAATGATGGTGATTTCTTCTTCCTTCCATGAGTGATTTCTTACATGATACGTGCAATCGTGGTTTTCCTTCAAATGTCTTATTTCTGTAACTGCTACAGTGGCATATTAGAAAATAAATGGTCCGTGGAGTTATAGATAACTCAACGAACTTACTTCGTTGGTTTAACTACAAAACACGTGCAATAAAGAAATAAGCCGCTAACATAACGCGTTACCTTAGTGTGTATTCATGTAACTCAACGCGTACAGTTATGCTAACTTAACAAGTTAAACATGTGCATCTCACGTGATATACTAAAGCATTTAAATTCAATACGTGCATAATTCTATCTTAACAAGTTCAAATATTTTAGACACTTACGAACCTAACTTTCCGATGCTTAAATGCATTTCGGATAGTTATAGATAACCTTTTGAAAATCCACTTCAGTCATGCATTGTAGTTTCAACACGTGTAATCTAGGAAATAATAAAATATTCTTTAAGCATTTAAAACATAATTGTCCAATACATTAAACATAACTCTCTGAAATAACAGAAAATTTAGATACTTAAGAATTTCACAGCCTGCAATTTACCGATAGTTCAGAAATGTACTAAATTAACATTAATTCCCTGGAATTATGTAGATTCTTTTATTAAAGCATTTAACAATGCAATTATAACATAATGGCTTAATTCTCGCATGATAAGCTAAATATTATGCAATTAACCATCATTTAACTGTTAATATTATGCACTTTTTCATTCTAAACACTTCCCCTATACTTAAATTTTGCTAGTCCCATAGCAAACTAAGATCTAACTAATTGGTCTTTCTAAAGTGCTAGATTTAATTCTTCATTTTGCTCTTCTTCAGAATAATAAATTAAATTACTATATAGATATTCTATATGCTTTAGTAATCTGTTTTAACTTTGTTTTCTCCTCTTCAACCTGCAAATATGTTAGGTATTTAATTTTGATGATATATGCTTTATTAACATTTTTAAATAAGTCTAGATAATATTCTCTAAGTGTAATAGTTAACAGATTATCAGAAAGTTTCATTTTTATGTCAGATAAATTAAAGATTTCTGAAGAGTTAAAGGATAAGTGTTCGAGTTTTACAAGACTTAAAGGATAAGTGTTCGACTAAATCGAAGACTTAGAAGATATTCTACAAGACTCCAGGAAGATAAAGTTTCGGTGAATCTACGAAGTGGAGATCATGGAAATTCAAAATGTTAATGGAGAAAGTGGAAATTCAAATAGAAATAATTTGGATTAAAGAGAAAATTAGTATGTGGATTATGGATTAAGTGGATGAACATGCTGAACGTGAAAGACAATAGAGTTCGACTACAAATAGAGAGTATGAGCTACATTACAGTAGAGGATCCTAATCTCAAAAACCAGGTCTGAATATTCAATCTGGATCCCTAACTAAAAAGTTAAGTTTGAATATTCATATTCTGAAAAATTCTCCAACATTAGAAGAAGTTCGAAATTCCAAGCAATTTCAGAGGAGGAGCTGCAAATGCATGAAGTCTGGAAATTCGACAACTAGAGAAGAAGAGATATAGAAGCTGAGCAAAGAGAAAGAAAGAAGCTGTGTGCATAAAGATCACATTTTATACAATTCAAAATTTGTTTTGAATAAGAGCTTTGTTTTTCTATTTGAATTGTATATCGAACATTACTATATCAAAACCATCAAGAAGGGAATTGAGTTGAAAAGATATTGTAAATTTTGTTTTTAAATAAAGAATAGAATTTCATTTACGAGTGTTTTGTGCTCTTGTTTTGTCCACTAGTATTTAATTACTAAAGACACAATTCACCTCCCTCTTGTGATACAGACGATCCTACAACTGGTATCAAAGCACTATTATCATAATTAAGACCTTTTATTTCTCTATTTAGGAATTGGCTTTTCCTATTATTTTCTTAGGATTATCTATTTAAAATGGATAATACTGAAATCTTAGTTATGACTAAAGGATAGACCACTAATTGTCCTCCTATGTTCGAAGGTAGCAATTATGGCTATGGGAAATATAGGATGACAGTATTCTTTTAGTCAATCGATTTCAAATTATGGCATATAATTAGCAATTCTATAGTGTTAGTTACGACTCCATATGATACTTGGACTTTTGATGAAAAGGAGCGAATGACACTGAATGCTAAAGGTTTAAACATCTTGTTTTGTGCTTTATCTCATGATCAATTTAATAAAGTTTCTGCATATCAAACTGCATATGAGATATGGCATGCATTAGAAGTTGCCAACGAAGGTACTAACCAGGTCAAGGAATCTAAGATTAATATGTTAGTATAAAAATATGAGCTTTTTAAAATGCATGAAAATGAATGTACCTCTGACATGTTGTTTAGAATGAAAAAGTGCATATTATTAACGGTTAAATGATGGTTAATTGCATAATATTTAGCTTATCATATGAGAATTAAGCCATTATGTTATAATTGCACTGTTATATGCTTTAATTGAAGAATCTGCTTAATTTGGGGGAATTAATGTTAATTTAGTATATTTATAAACTATCGGTAAATTGCAGGCTGTGAAATTCTTAAGTATCCAAAAATGCATTTGAGCATCAGATAGTTATACCTGTAACTCTCCGGAATGTTATTTTATGTTTAAACTACTACTGACACGTGTTGAGAGCTGGTAGATTTACTTACATTATAACTCGTTAAGTTAGTATAACTGCACGTGTTGAGTTACATGAAAATACACTAAGGCAACGCGTTAGGTTAGCGTTATAAACTTAAGTTGTTATTTTTGCACGTGTTTTATAGTTAAATCAATGAAGGAAGTCCGTTGAGTTATCTATAACTCCATGGACTATATATTTTCTAATATGCCACTGTAGCGGTTGCAGGAATAGACAGTTGGAAGGAAAAACCATGTTTACACGTATCACGCAGGAATTCAATCGCGTAGGGAGAAAGAAATTATCGTCGTTGATCTGAAGGAAGGAAATCCAACTAACCATTCAAGCAGAAGCAATTACCACTGAAGAAATATAAAAGAAAAGAAGAAAAAAAAGAAAGAGTGTGATCGATGGACGGCTAGTGTATACAGAGGAGGAGCACCGAGCTTTCTGCAGACAGTATCGGCGATTCTCCGAAGTATCACGCCAACCATCGTATCACCACCATAATCACCAATCATCGAAGGTTTGTGAGGATACTTACCTGATGTTGGGTCGATTCCGAGCCAAACACAGTGCCTGACAACCATTGTGAGGAGTGATCGTGTCATAGGAAGGGAAGACATTTTCATCAAGCGCCAACTCATATTTCAGGAGATCGTAAAGCTTTTAGCCTTGGCTTCGAGTTGATGCCTGTATGCTGAAGAGGAGATCATCTTGCAATTCTGGACTCGCAATTCTAGAGGGAGAGGAGATAGAATTGTAAGTGGTTCAATTATCAGTGGTGTAATCACGTTGCAAGTAGTGTCAGAAGTATTTACTATCAAGTGAAATTACTTTACATTTCACCTTCCACCCATCACATCAAAACAAAAATACCAAAAACAATTTATCTTTGTTTGTATGTTATATTTGAGTGTTGTATTATTGGTGTTGTATCGTGATTAATGTTATCTGTATCAATTTTATGATTGTTTTATGTTAGTTTTAATTTTACAGTTTACTGAAATTGGTTCGTACAAAACACTTAAAGATTTTTATGGTTACTGTTTGAATCATCTGAATGTTAGTATTGCATAATGATAAATCCAATGTTAACTAGCATTAAAAAGCTTAATTGATGTTATTTACAGTTTGTGGAATCGCCTAATGGTTGGCTGAATTCCTCTGTAATTAGTAGTATTATGAAGAAGAGACAAGCTCGTGGAGTTAACTTAAGTCCACGAGGATATTCCGTTGAGTTATCCATAACTCAACGAACTCAGTCCATTGAGTTAACTGTAACTCAACGGAGTGCTTATTGAATATAAATTTGAATTGTTCACAATCAAACATTTCTTAAGTTCGTCAGCAATTCCCTGTGGGATCAACTTGTACTTGCACACTGATACAATAGACACTGTGCACTTGCAGTTAAAGTACAAATTGGAATTAATATCTAAATTATATTAAATGTTGTTTGTTTACTTCTAAAAGAAAGAATAGGCATAAAGATAAATTAACTAAGTAAAAATAGAGTAACAAATCCAAGTTTTTCTAGTGTAGTGCTGGGAAAACACGAACAAGTTTTATGGCGCCGTTGCTGGGGAATTGAATTGTATTGAACTGAATTGAATAGATATAAGCAACTGTTAGAGGTGTTTCATTTTAATAGTCAAAGTTGTGTGTTTTCTTCTGTAATTGAGAATATGGCATATGCTTATGCTCAAAGATTTCTGAAACATTTAATTAGCATATGTGAATTCTGCAATTCTGAAGGACACGACATTTCTGATTGTTTGAAATTGAGACATTTACAGATTGATAGATCCCATGAACAACAAATGAATTATCCTCAATATAATAGAGCCGAGTATGAGAATCCTATAGTTTACCTAACTGATGGTCAGTATAGAATGTGTAATATGATGAGAGACATTGAAGTTTGGGATAGCTATGACAGACTAGAGCATAGTATAGAGCAAAATCTGGACAAACTGGAATACTTTGTGTGTCAACAACAAGAAGTCAACCAATTAAACTATAAGGAGGCATATTCAGAACCTAAACAGGATATAATTTACGAAATTGAAAAAGCCATAAAGAAAATTGATCAAAAATTGAATGCAATGAAATTAGATGATCTGGAAACAAAATTAAAAGCATTAGACAAAAATGCAATGAAAATACAAGTTTTACAACAGGACAATGAAAATTATAATGTTATAAACTTGCACAACTTGCAAAATATACAACAAACAGAAAACACAAATGTAAGAGAATTTAAAGAATGCACTTTAAAACTAAAAACAATTGAAGATCATAATCACAAAAATGATATACAAAAACATCATGAAAGTAACGAAAATCTAGAAGATGTATGTGTAACATTAAGATCTGGAACTGATATACCACCAAGAACTCAAAATGAAAATGATATGAAGGTGGACAAGAGTAAAAATCAAAATGATAATGAAAATGTAATAGCTGAAAATCTAGAAATCACTGAAGAACAATCTGAATCTGCAATTGAAGCTAAAAATGATCAAACAAATCAACTGAAAGAGAAAGTCTTTGAAATCAAAATCTTTAGCACCCTATCCTGAAAGATTACAACAAACAATTCTTGAAAAACAAGAAAAAATAAGAGAAATTTTTGAAAAAGTACAAGTTAACATTCCTTTGTTAGATCTATTGCAGAATATGCCACCTTGTGCTAAATTTCTGAAAGATTGGTGTACTAAGAAAAGAGAGCGAAAAGTTCTTAGAAATGTCTTTTTAGCTGAGCAAAGTAGTTACCTTTTTCTGCCACAAATTCCTAAAAAGTTATCTGATCTTGGAATCCCTGTTATATCATGCACCATAGGAAATACCATTCTAGAAAGAACCTTAATAGACTTAGGTGCAGGTATAAATGTTATGCCAAGTGATATATTTGCATCCTTAGGATTAGAAGGCTTAACTCCTACTAGTACGGTTATTCAATTGGCTGATAGAAGTATAAGATACCCTAGAGGAAAAATAGAGGATGTCTTAATTAAAATCAAGAATTTTATATATCCTATTGATATTGTAATTTTGGATTCCCAACAAATTAAGCATAAAAATAGTGATACATCTTTAATTTTGGGAAGACCATTTTTAGCAACATCAAGGGCTGTTATAAATTGTAAAACTGGAGTAATGAAATTAGCATATGGTAATGAGGATACTCAATTAAATATTTTCAAACCAGAAAGGTTTGAGGAGTTAGAAATGTCCTTACATACCATAGACTTTTTAGAGGATGAAG
This sequence comes from Cymodocea nodosa, assembly GCA_036874045.1. Classification (NCBI taxonomy): domain Eukaryota; kingdom Viridiplantae; phylum Streptophyta; class Magnoliopsida; order Alismatales; family Cymodoceaceae; genus Cymodocea; species Cymodocea nodosa. The sequence continues at coordinate 15,095,057 of JAZBRI010000003.1, read as the reverse complement.
GAGATATGTTAGATGATGTGATTCAAGAAGAATTAAATAGGCAAATCAATTTTGAAACTTTAGAAGAAAGTGAAAGAATAAATATAGGAGATCAGGAAGAAATTAATTTAAAAAATGATGATGTTCAATTAGGAGCTCTAGCTTCTGATGGGCAGCATTTAGAATTAAAACCTTTACCTCCTGAATTAACCTATATATTTCTGGAAGATAAACGGACCTGTCCAATCATTATTGCTTCAGATTTGAAAGAGGATCAAATAGCTAAATTAAAAGAGGTAATAAAAAGTTATAAAGAAGCAATAGGATGGACTATACTGATATAAAAGGGTTAAGTTCAACTTTATGCTGTCACCACATATATTTAGAAGAGAATGCTAAACCTGTTAGAATTCCTGAGAGGAGATTAAATCCAAACCTTAAGGAAGTAGTCAGGAAGGAAATAGTTAAATGGTTAGATAATGATATAATATATCTGATTTCTGATAGCTCGTGGGTTAGTCCAATCCATGTAGTTCCCATGAAATCAGGATTAACAGTTATTAGGAATGAAAGTCAAGACTTGATACCTACTAGAATTCAATCAGGCTGGAGAGTATGTATAGACTATAGAAAGCTAAATGCTGTGACTAGGAAAGATCATTTTCCTTTACCTTTTATAGATCAAATGCTGGAAAGATTAGCAGGGCAAGAATATTTTTGTTTCCTAGACGGGTATTCAGGGTATAATCAAATTCCAGTAGCATTAGAGGATCAAGAGAAAACAACTTTCACCTATCCTAATGGAACTTATGCTTTTAAAAGAATGCCATTCGGATTATGCAATGCACCAGCTACCTTTCAAAGGTGTGTGCAGGGCATATTTACTGGAATGACTGATGAATTTTTAGAAATATTTATGGATGATTTTACTATATATGGCAACTCATATGAAGTGTGTTTAAGCAACTTAGACCAAATATTAAAACGCTGTGTGGAAAAAAATCTGGTTTTAAATTGGGAAAAATGTCACTTCATGGTTAAACAAGGAATAGTCTTAGGGCATGTTGTTTCTAATAAAGGGTTGGAAGTAGATAAAGCTAAAATAGAAGTAATTTCTAATCTACCAGAACCTAAATCAGTAAAAGATATTAGATCATTTCTAGGACATGCTGGTTTTTATAGAAGATTTATTAAAGACTTTAGCAAGATAGCTAGACCTTTAACTAATCTATTAAAAGATGTTCCATTTAACTTTGATAAAAATTGCAAGGAAGCATTTTTTAGACTTAAGACTAGCTTAATTTCAACTCCTATAATTCAAGCACCTAATTAGAACCATCCATTCGAATTAATGTGCGATGCTTCTGATTTTGCTATAGGAGCAGTGTTAGGACAGAAAATAGAAAAATTTCCTAGAGTGATTCATTATGCAAGCAAAACCTTAAATGACCTGCAATTTAAATCTTTATATAATGTTCAGATTTAAATGTATTTTAATCAAAATGTGGCATTAATGACATAGATTTAACTTTATTACAGTTAGCAGAATGACAAAGAAAAAAAAAAAAAAAAAACAGAATAGAAAATTTCTGAGAGTGAAAATTAGAAGTTGCCAAGTGTTAACTCAACGAAGTAATTTCGTTGAGTTAACCATAACTCCACGAGGTCAGTAATATAATATAAGGTCACTCCGTTGAGTTATCTGTAAATCAACGAAGTTAGTCCGTGGAGTTAGCAACAGTAACCGACTGTGTTCTGTTGAGTAATCTGTAACTCAACGAGGTTAGTTCATGGATTAAGCAGAATGGTTATTCTTTTAACCACAAACGAAACTTCGTCGGTTTAGCGGTTACCAAAATTTGAAATTAGTAGTGGTACACGTACCCATTAAAACAGGAACCACGATGCACGTTGCAAGACACGTTCTTGCAATGAGATTTATTCACTTTATGGATGCGCAGTATATATATGAAATAGAATGTTATTTACGAGTTACCAGCACTTTTAAGAGAAAGGAGAAAGCGTTGGAGGAACTGGAAGGAGAAGCAGCTGATTCAACCTTCATCTGACAACAAATATTTATAGAATGGAAAGCTTCAGACTGGTATGTAATTGATCTTCTGTTATTTATTTATGAGCACATGGACTCGTTCTCTAAGCACTAAACGATTAGTAAGAACACCTATCCAGGAATTTTCATTGCAAAGGGGTACTGAACTTTAACGAAATTCTTTGGGGTGTAGCTAACCTTTCTTTAAAAGAGAACGTAGAGATGGCTGCTCCAGTAGAAAAACCATTAGGAGAGATTCTGTATCCTGAATTAATTGATGAACCTACATGTATTCGATTGCCAAACTTTGAGGGAGATAGGTTTGAACTAAAATCTAATTATATTAGTCAATTGCCACATTTTCATGGATTAGGAGGAGAGGATGTCTATTATTTCCTTAGAGAATTTAACGAAGTTTGTCAAATGATGAGAATGCCGAACATGAGTATAGATGCTATTAAACTTAGATATATCCCTTTTGCTTTAAAAGATACAGCTAAGAGATGGTTATATACATTGTCGCCTAATTTAATTTCTACATGGATTGAATTTTGCTCTATTTTTCTGGAAAAATACTATCCAACACATCAAACGATTAAAAAGAAGAAAGAAATATTAATGTGTAGCCAAAAATAGGGTGAATCATTCTAGAAATATTTTGAAAGATTTAAAGATTTACTGACTCAATGTCCACATCATGCAATGAGTAAAGCACAATTAATAAGCATAATTTATGAAGGCATAGATGTTTCAACGAAATCTTTATTAGAATCTACTTGTCAAAATGGATTTTTAAAATTATGTAGTGAAGAAGCATGGGCATATTTAGAAAATTTTGCAAAAAGAACTGCACAGTGGGAAAATTCGGCTGAAGCTATTGCAAATAAAAGATTATTGCCAAGAGGAATGCATGAAATAGATTCCAATACTATGCTTGAGGTGAAATTAAATGAATTAACAAAGAAAATAGAAGAGTTATCATTAAATCAAAAGCTAGCAGAAAAGAATACAAACATAAATGACTTAGATATTATTTATGCTAAAAACCAGAGAGATAACTTGGGAGATTCTTATAATCCTAATTGGAGAAATCACCCGAATTTATCTTGGAAAAACAACAATTTCCAAGGAGGAGAAAATATAAATGAGAAGAACATAAGTTATGAAGTATTGATTGAACAAGGAGTTAGAATAGAGAAATTAGAAAAGATAATCCAACAAGTAAACAATCGTCTAGAATTTATATTTGGAAATGCTGTAAATCAAAATCAAAATAGAAATATACCACTTAAACAGAAGGAACCAATGGAAGTTAGACCTACTAGAGGATTGCCAATACAAGCTATACCTAATCCTGTCAATAGAACGGTTAATGAAATTGATACCTCTTCTGGGAGGGCAGCTGAATGAAGCAGCATATCTGAAGCAACTATCTGTATGTATATATGTTTTTATTTTTATTTTAAGTTAATAGTATAGTAGAGTTAATTTTTAACTCAACGAACTTAGTCCGTTGAGTTATGCCTTAACTCCACAAGGGTGTACAGTAGTTATGTTAATTTTTGTCTCTACTAAATTTTTTATTTTATTTTATAGAATCGACAAATGGAATTAATGCAATTACCGTTGGATGCACAAAGGGAAATACTAAGTAACTTGTCAGCTAAAGATTTGTGTAGGATGTGTTGTGTATCAAAGGAAATTAAAGACTGTATTGAAGAAAAATATTTTCAGGGACTACAAGCTGCAAAAATGACTAAGATTAGAGATGGATTCATATGGAGGTCATTTAATTGTAGTTCAAATACTCATGAATATCTAGCTATGGAAGAAACTACTGGAACTCCACCCAATGCATTAGAAGGAATGAGTCATATTATGGGGATAGATGAAGGATTAATCATATACAAGACGAGACCAAGGTATGCAAGTTTATCATTACCTGAGATTTTGATAAGAAATCCTATAACAGGAGAAGAATGTAATATAGGAAGACCTAATATATTTGAAGCACTAACTGAAAATTGTGGGTCAGCTTTAATATTTTCTAATAAAAAATCTACAATTCCTGAAAAATTATATTATTGGAGACCTACAGGAAATTGGGGTGAAGATTTACGCTTAAGTGTGTATAATTTTCTAAACAGATCTTGGAATGAAAACATTATAATATATCTAGGACAAAAATCATTAATTAACCAAACACATGTCATACTTGATGGTTATATTTATTTAGTCACGGAGATATCAATAACATATAGATCTGATTTATACATAGTGAGCATAGACAGTTATGATGATTATACAGAAATTTTACCTGTCCCGAGTGGAATAGCTAAACCACCATCTGAAAAATTTAATAAAATTCAAATAGGAATGTGGTACAATGAAAAAGATGATCCTACTTTATGTCTGATAAGATGGTGGGATGAATTGATGAAATTTCAAATATGGATTATGGAAGACATGAATGAATGGAAGTGGGAAGAGGAGTATATTGAAATAGATGTAGAAATAGAAACTGCTACATTACCTTGGAACAAAAAAGGATCCCTTTCTACATTACATATCATTAATGGTAATACACTCGTATTTGGAATTTATAATATATTGCATGTTTACAAATTAAAAAGGACCAAGAACTGCATTAAAACAGAATTAATAGCAAGAAGAACTATGCCTAAAAAGTTTGCTTGGACTGATACATTTATTCCATTTGTTTCTACTTTTCAATCATGTTCTTAAGCTGTGATTTTGTGTGTTTAATGTTGTGTATTCTACATTTATTTTTTAGAAAAAAGAAAAAAGGAATTTTGAAGTTTTTCATGTTCATTTTATAAAAAAAAAAACAAACAAACAAACAAATAAAACAAAATATCAATCCAGTTTGTTGGTATCTGTTCTGGAAAACTAACTAGCTTGCTTGTGAGCCACCAAAGGCATAGAAGCCTGGGTTCCACACAAGACACTAATTTATTAATACCTGTTAAATGTTATTTTGTTTTATATTCTATGTTTATCTAGGAATGAAAAGTTTTTCAGAATCAAAAATCGAAATATGCAGAAGGAGATACAAATGACAAGGTATGTAACCAATTACTTATCCTGAATTTTAAATCAAACAAAACTTTATTCATGCCTGCTACAATTACTGTACTTATTGTCAAATCTTTTACATTGAGGACAATGCAAAATGTAGGTATGGGGGGGAGGTAATTAAAGTAACAGCCATGTAAGTTTGTTAATTAAAGGAATTAAAATGGTATTGGAAAGTTTTGAGGAAATTGAAAATTTTTATGAACTTGCTGTATCTATCCGATAATTGAGACTGTAAAATTTTTATAAATTACTTGAATGTTATATTTAGAAGGCTATAGAAGATGCTATAGAATTTATTATTTATGTAAATCTAGATATAGTATCTTATAATTTTTCTGAATTTCATGAGTTTAACAGTTTCACGATTTTAAAATGAAATCAAAATATTTAATGCTTAATCAGAAAATTATCTGAAGTCTTGAAGGAGCTGAGATGTGAATTCTAGATTAAATGAAACACATATGATGAAAGATACATTTACTTTGACTGATTGAACTTGTAGAATGATTTATGTGTAGATCTTATTAAACTATAGATAAAGTATGAACTTATTGTTAGGGTTTCATATCTTTAGTAAATGATAGAAGCAGGATTATATGAGATTGGTGTTTTACTGCATCTGTATTAATGAAATACGTGCATATATAGTATGTGATTAATGCTTTGTTTTGTGTGTGCATTTATTTTTAGAAAAAAAAAAAACCTTTGAGAGTTTATTGACTTGTTTGATCACGAGCCTTTTGTACTTCAGCAGATAGGTATGTAAGGATTGTTGACCTGAGAAAGGACTCTGAAAATTTGGCAACCTAAGAACTTGATCAAATCTGGGATTGTTGACTAAAAGCTCATTACATGGGTACATTAGAAAGCTCTTGCATGATTCAAGCTTGTCAAATTAATTTTTAAAGTACAAAAAAAAAAAAAAACGTATACTATTCTGAAAGATACAAGTGTTTTGTGAAATACAAATATCTTATGAATCGAGTATATTTTCTGTTATCTAGAATTGCTAAAATATGAATCTGGAATTGACTTTTGAAGTTGTTTAATGGAAATACAATTCTTTATTCTACTTGTCTTAATTAGATTGAATTGGATTGTACTTTAATTTGTATGTTGTTGAAATTTCTTCTGGAAAAACTTCTTGGAAAATTCAGGATTACAGATGATGAAAAGAAGAACAAACGATAATATAATTAACACCTATATGAAGATGATATACTTTGTATATAATTTACATATATTCTAAATATCATTGCAGGTTGATTACTGAAACATACAGAATATATGTTTATGCTAAACAAAAGAAAAGAAAAAAAACAAAAGGGGGAGAATTAATTCTAGCACTTTTTGAAAGACCAATTAATTAAATCTTAGTTTGCTAAGGGACTAGCAAAATTTAGGTATGGGGGAAGTGTTTAGAATGAAAAAGTGCATATTATTAACGGTTAAATGATGGTTAATTGCATAATATTTAGTTTATCATATGAGAATTAAGCCATTATGTTATAATTGCACTGTTATATGCTTTAATTGAAGAATCTGCTTAATTTTGGGGAATTAATGTTAATTTAGTATATTTTTGAACTGTCGGTAAATTGCAGGCTGTGAAATTCTTAAGTATCCGAAAATGCATCTGAGCATCGGATAGTTATACCTGTAACTCTCCGGAATGTTATTTTATGTTTAAACTGCGGATGACACGTGTTGAGAGCTGGTAGATTTACTTACGTTATAACTCGTTAAGTTAGTATAACTACACGCGTTGAGTTACATGAAAATACACTAAGGCAACGCGTTAGGTTAGCGTTATAAACTTAAGTTGTTATTTTTGCACGTGTTTTATAGTTAAATCAACGAAGGAAGTCCGTTGAGTTATCTGTAACTCCACGGACTATATATTTTCTAATATACCACTGTAGCGGTTGCAGGAACAGACAGTTGGAAGGAAAAACCACGTTTGCACGTATCACGTAGGAATTCAATCGCGTAGGGAGAAAGAAATCATCGCCGTTGATCTAAAGGAAGGAAATCCAACCGACCATTCAAGCAGAAGTAGTTACCACTAAAGAAATATAAAAGAAAAGAAGAAAAAAAAGAAAGAGTGTGATCAATGGACGGCCAGTGTATACAGAGGAGGAGCACCGAGCTTTCTGCAGACAGTATCGGCGATTCTCCGAAGTATCACACCAGCCATCGTATCACCACCATAATCACCAATCATCGGAGGTCTGTGAGGATACTTGCCTGATGTCAGGTCGATTTCGAGCCAAACACAGTGCCTGACAACCATTGTGAGGAGTGATCGCGTCGCGGGAAGGGAAGACATTTTCATCAAGCACCGACTCATATTTGAGGAGATCGTAAAGCTTTTAGCCTTGGCTTCGGGTTGATGCCTGTATGCTGAAGAGGAGATCATCTTGCAATTCTGGACTCGTGATTCTATAGGGAGAGGAGACAGAATTGTAAGTGATTCAATTTTCAATGGTGTAATCGCATTGCAAGTAGTGTTGGAAGTATTTACTATCAAGTGAAATTACTTTACATTTCACCTTTCGCCTATCACATCAAACAGAAATACCAAAAACAATTTATCTTTGTTTGTTTGTTGTATTTGAGTGTTGTATTGTTGGTGTTGTATCGTGATTAATGTTATCTGTATCAATTTTATGATTGTTTTATGTTAGTTTTAATTTTACAGTTTACTGAAATTGGTTCATACAAAACACATGTTTTCCCGTTTTCTTGAGATTGTAAATTCATTAAAATCTTTAGGCAAAAATTCGAGGAAAAAGACTTGGTAAGAAAGATCCTTAGATCTTTAACTAAAATTTGGGCTCAAAAGACAACATCTATTGAAGAGTCTAAAGATTTAAATACATATACTCTCGATAATCTCATAGGAAATCTGACAGCTTATGAAGTACAACATTTAGATCCAAAAGGGAAAAATCTTAGAAGGGATCTAGCTTTTGAGGCTGATAAAGTCTTAGAAGTCACTAGTGATTCTAACGATGATTTACTGTTGTTGACTAGAAAATTTAGAAATCTGTTAAAGAAACGCAGGAACTTCAGGTCAGCAAAGACATTTGGAGATATGAAGAAGTCATTCACGAAAGACAAAAGTATATGCTACAAGTGCAATAGGTCGGGTCACTTTCAAACTGATTGTCCTCTCAACAAAGATAAGAAGAATTCGAGGAGGAATTTCAGGAATAAGAAATTCAGAAAGAGAATGGCACTTAAAGTGACATGGGATGACTCTTCAACTTCACAAAGTGAAGAAACAAAGGATTTAACATCAGATAATGAATCCTCATCAACATCAGATTCAGAAGAAAATTTGGCAAATGTATGCTTTATGGCAAAATCCAGTGAGGTATCCTTTGATCAAAATGCTAATTTTGATAGTTTTGATGGATTACTTGTTGAATACAATAGACTGGCCAAAAAATATAAGAAAGTCAAAATAGAAAGAAAAGACACTAGGAAAATGCTAGATGAATCTGAAAATAAAATTAATTTTCTGAACTCTACGTTGAATAAATTTAAAGAAGAAAATCAAAGGCATGCACAAAAAATTTTAAAGTTCACTGCTATAGAAAGGAAATTGCATGCTGATTGTGAAAATTTAATTGCTGATAAGAAGAAAATGATCTATGAAATTGAAAAACTGGAATTGACTATTACTGATTTAAATTTAGAAATTGATGTGTTAAAGATTAAAGTCTATGATCAAAAGGCTATATTAAGTAAATGGAATAATAGTCAAACTATAACAAATGAACTTAGTAGTAAAATATCAAATGTAGAAAAACATGGTATTGGTTTACACGATGCATCTTCTGAAGATTATATATTGCATGATGGTACTACTAAAAATAATGTCTTTATTTCCAATACTAAGAATAGTAAAAGAAAAACTATTCCGTGTGTGATTAAAAAGGGAGATAAATATGTGCGAATTGATAAAATGTAACATATAAATGATAGCACACGATGCAAGAATTTCAAAAGAAATCTTTAGAAGAATCAAGCTAAGACATTTGAGAATTTTAATATTCTTGATCAATTTTCTTTATATTTAAAGAATATCGGATATTGGAATCAGAAATCAAATAATGTCAGAAATGAAAATTTCAACTCTGGTTTACATAAAGATAAATGTTCTGATAATTATAACACGAAGAGAAAGAAATGCAAGAATAATTATCAGAAAATAGATAAGTTGAAGTTTAAAAATATTGAGAATTTTGATATGACTCTCTAAAATTCTTGGACCCACTCAAAAATGGGTTCCAAGAGATAAAATCTCTTTTTGACTATTTTGTAGGTACACAAATCAAAATGGATAATGGACAGTGGAGCATCCAACCACATGACTAGAGATATATGATTACTTACAGAAATAACAAAGACCAAGAACGAACAAGTTACCTTTGGAAATAAAAGCAAAACAAATATCCTTGGGTCTGGAAAGGTTCAGGTAACTGAGAAATGCTTTATAAATGATGTCTTATTAGTGGAAAATTTAGGTTTTAATTTATTGAGTGTTCCTGTTTTAATGAAGTTTTACAGAGTAATTTTTGAAAAGATTCCTATAAAATTATGGACATGTCTACAAACGAAATTTTATTCACTACATACAAGAAAGGATCCGTTTGTATTCTGAATTTGCCTTCTGATATTATTAAAGACAATGCTTGCTTAATTGCAAAAACAGATGAAGTTATTTTATGGCATAAAAGGCTAGGACACTCAAATTTAAAATTATTACAAAAGCTGTCTAAAAGGAATCTAGTTAGAGGTTTACCTAATATTAAGTACTCGAAAGAGTTTATGTGTGATGCATGTCAACTAGGTAAATTACATAAAACATCCTCTAAAAGTTTAAATGAAATAACAAGCAAAAGAGTATTAGAACTAGCGCATATGGATTTATTTGGACCTACTAGAACAACCAGTCTAGGAGGTAAACATTATGCTTTTGTACTAGTTGATGACTATTTTAGATTTACTTGGGTCTATTTTCTAGCTAATAAAACTGAAGTTTTTGAAATATTTGAGATATTCTATAATAAAGTTCAGAATGAGCAAAATGTTAAAATTCAAAAACTTAGGAGTGAACATGGTACAAAATTTGATAATGATCAAATGGACACCTTTTGTGAAGAATTAGGCACAAATCATAGGTACTCATTTCCAAGAGCTCCTTCACAAAACGGGATAATAGAACGTAAAAACAGATCACTTCAGGAAATGTCTAGAACCATGTTAAATGAGAATAAGTTACCATTATTTCTTTGGACAGAAGTAGTTCATACAGCATGCTATGTTATAAATAGAGTACATCTAAGACCAATTTTAGATAAAACTCCTTATGAGATATGGCATAACAGGGTTCCCAAAATAAGTTATTTAAAACCCTTTGGCTGTAAGTGTTTTATTTTAAACACTAAGGAACGAAGAGACAAATTTAAAGCCAAATCAAATGAAGGTATTTTTGTTGGTTATTCCATTAGAAGTAAAGCATATAGAGTTTATAATAAATCAACAAAAACCATTGAGGAAACCCTACATGTAAAATTTCATGAAAATTCTCATTTGGATGTTAGACATGCTAAAAACTTTGATTCAGAAATTCTCCCAGAAATGGTATCAAATGATGTTGACAGAGAAATTGAGAGATTATCCGATAGAATAAGAAATATAAACTTAAATGATGAAAATTTAGAAGAAAATAATGTCATACCTGTAGAAAATATGGAACAACATAGAAATTGGCGTTATGCTTCATCTCATCCTATTGATCAGATAATAAGCGATCCTAATCAAGGAGTTAGGACTCGGTCATCAATAGTCAACATCTATGGTGCTTATTCATTTGTTTCTTTACTAGAACCTAAGAAAATTGAAGATGCCTTAGAAGATGAATTTTGGTATTTAGCTATGCAAGATGAGCTAAATCAATTTATAAGAAATGAGGTATGGGATCTAGTTCCACCACCTGAAAATCAGTCCATAATTGGAACAAGGTGGGTATTTAGAAACAAAGTAGATCAAGATGGACATATAGTTAAAAATAAAGCTAGATTAGTTGCTCAAGGTTACAAGCAAGAGGAAGGAATTGACTATGATGAAACATTTGCTCCTGTTGCTAGACTAGAATCAATACAAATTTTGTTAGCTTATGCTTGTTACATGGATTTCAAATTATATCAAATGAATGTTAAGACTGCTTTTTTAAATGGATATATAAAAGAGGTGTATGTAAAACAACCTCCAGGTTTTGAAGATTCAAAACATCCTGAGTATGTTTATAAGCTTAATCAATAAACTCTAATCTGATCAACAATTCCGAATCTGATCAAGACCTTAGGTTGCCAGATTTAAAGAAGCCTTTTTCAGGACAACAATCCTTACATACCTATCTACTCAAGTACAAAAGGCTCGTGATCAAACTGATCAATAAACTCTTAAAGATTTTTACTTTGTAAGCACTTTTCATTTTAAGCACAGTATATATGTATTCCATTAATACAGATGCAATAAAACACAAATCTCATACAATTTTTACTTCTATGGTTTTACTGAAAATATGAATCAGTTTCAATAAGCTCATACTTTTGATTAAAAGTTTAAGATGATTTACATATAAATTATTCTACAAGTTTAATCAATCAAGTCAAATTCATGCATGATCATATGTACCGTCATTGATCCAAAGAAAATCACTTAATCAAAATTTCAAGATTTCAGAAGTATTTAATGTTTTTCATTTACACTTCCACTTAAAATTGTGAAAACCATTAAAATTGATAAACTATGTAAAATCAATAAGATACTGCTATGATTTTACAATAAATACATAGTATCTTATGCAGCAATTTAGATATTACTTAGATATTTATGATAAGTATATAATATCTATGAGGTGAACAACATCATTGACAAAATTTATCTTTTTATGGAGTTTAAGCATTTTACACATCACATAGCCTACAAATACCCAAATTTAATCTTATGTTACAAAATGTATTTTCATCTAGAGGTTTTGTAAATATATCAGCTAATTGATTTTTACTAAACACAAATTCTAATTTAATTTTTCCTTTAATTACGTTATCTCTTAGAAAAGGATGTCTAACCTCTATATGTTTTGCTCTAGAATGCAATATAGGATTTTTGGAAAGATTTATTGCAGAATTACTATCACAATAAATCTAAGTTGTATCATAAGATAATCCAAAATCTTCTAAAGTTTGCCTTATCTACAGAATCTGAGTGCAACACAATGCTGCAGCAACATATTCAACTTCAATGGTTGACAATGCTACACAGTTTTGCTTTTTACTAAACCATGACACCAAATTATTTCCCAATAATTGACATGTGCCACTAGTACTCTTTCTATTAGATTTAGATCCTACGTAATCAGCATCAGTATATCCTATAAGATCTATTGAACTATCCTTAGAATAATACAGTCTGAAATTTTTAGTTCCTTGTATATATCTAAATATTCTTTTAACAGCAATTGAGTGTGATTCTTTAGGATTAGATTGAAATCTAGCACAAGCACACACAACAAACATAATATCAGGTCTACTAGCAATCAAATAAAGTAAAGAACCAATCATACTTCTATATTTTCTTTGATCTATTGATTTTCCTATGTCATCAATATCTTGTTAGAACCTGAGTATTTTGATAATGCAAAACCTATGTGAGGAAACATATTGTATTTCACTTCTTTTGCAGCATATCTAACAACAGTTTTGGCAGTAGCTTCTTGATGCTGTTCCACTTTAATTTTATATTGCGTTTTCAACTTTTCTACAGCCCTCTTTTTGTACAATGCATCAAACATCAGGTGTGCTTTAGCCACTACAAAATCTTCTAATTCTCCTTGGTTTTTTCCAACTTGAACCAGTTCTACAAATTCTCTTATTTCTTCTTCAGTCGAAGGCCCCATCATTTCTACTCGTGTCAATGGCTTAAATGGTGGAACTGAAGGTCCAGACTGCTGCTCCTCAGGAACAGGTCTTTCAGTAGTTGGTTCCTCCCGTTCTTCAGTTGCCTCTTCATTTTCTTTCCTTTCTTGCTCCTAGATCGCCCATTTAGCTTGTCTACAGATTTGTCTTTTGAACCAGAGCTGGGACTTACATTGGATTAATTCTAGGGCAACTTCATTACTTGGCCTTATTTGTCTTTCCTTGCTTACAGCTATTTCTTTCCTCCCGTTCTTCATTTTCTTTCCTCCCGTTCTTCAGTTGCCTCTTCATTTTCTTTCCTTTCTTGCTCCTAGATCGCCCATTTAGCTTGTCTACAGATTTGTCTTTTGAACCAGAGCTAGGACTTACATTGGATTAATTCTAGGGCAACTTCATTACTTGGCCTTATTTGTCTTTCCTTGCTTACAGCTATTTCTGTTGCTATTCTGATTCGTGTTTCCATTATTTGAGGTATTTGTATACCCATATCTACTAAATCTCTTCTAAACTTGAAAAGTTCTGATTCTACCTTTTGTAGCTCTTTCTCTCTTATCGTATTTCTGATCTTCTGCCGCGTGTGCCACTCTTCTGATTCCTTCAGAAATTCTGATGTATCAACAACATCTTCCCAGAATTCAGGCGTCATCTTCCTCATCATGGAGTTACACAACAACACGGAATCAGAACAAGTTGTATCAAACAGTTAACTCAACGGACTAAGTTCGTTGAGTTATGGCTAACTCAACGGACTATCCTCGTGGACTTAAGTTAACTCCACGAGCCTGTCTCTTCTTTATAATACTCCTATTTAAAGAGGAATTTGGCCAACCATTGGGCGATTCCACAGATTGTAAATAACATCAATTAAGCTTTTTAATGCTAGTTAACATTGGATTTATCATTAAGCAATACTAACATTCAGATGATTCAAACAGTAACCATTAAAATCTTTAAGTTGTTTTGTACGAACCAATTTCAATAAACTGTAAAATTAAAACTAACATAAAACAATCATAAAACTGATACATATAACATTAATCATGATATAACACAAACAATACAACACTCAAATACAACATATAAACAAAGATAAATTGTTTTTGGTATTTTTGTTTTGATGTGATGGGCGAAAGGTGAAATGTAAAGTAATCTCACTTGACAGTAAATACTTCCAACACTACTTGCAACGCAATTACACCACTGAAAATTTAACCACTTACAATTCTGTCTCCTCTCCCTATAGAATCGCGAGTCCAGAATTGCAAGATGATCTCCTCTTCAGCATACAAGCATCAACCCGAAGCCAAGGCTAAAAGCTTTACGATCTCCTGAAATATGAGTCGGTGCTTGGTGAAAATGTCTTCCCTTCCTGCGACGCGATCACTCCTCACAGTGGTTGTCAGGCACTGTGTTTGGCTCGGAATTGACCCGACATCAGGCAAGTATCCTAACAGACCTCCGATGATTGGTGATTATGGTGGTGATAACGATGGTTGGTGTGATACTTTGGAGAATCGCCGATACTGTCTGCAGAAAGCTCGATGCTCCTCCTCTGTATACACTGGTCGTCCATCGATCACACACTCTTCTTCTTTTTTTTATATTTCTTTAGTAGTAATTGCTTCTGCTTGAATGGTCGGTTGGATTTCCTTCCTTCAGATCAATGGCGATGATTTCTTTCTCCCTACGCGATTGAATTCCTGCGTGATACGTGCAAACGTGGTTTTTCCTTCCAACTATCTGTTCCTGCAACCGCTACAGTGGCATATTAGAAAATATATAGTCCGTGGAGTTACAGATAACTCAATGGACTTCCTTCGTTGATTTAACTATAAAACACGTGCAAAAACAACAACTTAAGTTTATAACGCTAACCAAACTCATTGCCTTAGTGTATTTTCATGTAACTCAACGCGTGCAGTTATACTAACTTAACGAGTTATAATGTAAGTAAGTCTACCAGCTCTCAACACGTGTCAACAGCAGTTTAAACATAAAATAACATTTCAGAGTGTTACAGGTATAACTATCCGATGCTCAGATGCATTTTTGGATACTTAAGAATTTCACAGCCTGCAATTTACCGACAGTTCATAAATGTACTAAATTAACATTAATTCCCCAAAATTAAGCAGATTCTTCAATTAAAACATATAACAGTGCAATTATAACATAATGGCTTAATTCTCATATGATAAGCTAAATATTATGCAATTAACCATCATTTAACCGTTAATAATATGCACTTTTTCATTCTAAACACCTAACTTATTGAAAAGAAAAAGAATTTCGAATAGTTATAGGATAACTATCCGAAAAAAAAAGAACTTAGGTCACAAGACAGGAACTTATCGAAATTAAGGATTTTTTGGATAGTTACAGACTTAACTGTCAGAAAACCCCCTAAGATAATATGCTAACTCTTTGAAAACTTCTAGCACCTATCTAGGTAAAGAAATAACTCCCCTTAAAAGATGCTGACCAAGAAAGTAATAGAGCTTAAAATTGAGAAAATCAGAAATAGCAAAAAAATAAATAAATAAATAAAGTCCCCCTGAATTTTTGAATAAGTGAAATCAGCAAGTAAAGTTTTTGTTATTGTATTTGTATTTGTATTTTTATTTTTATTTTTGTTTTATTATATATATATATATATATTTAATTATTTATATATATATATATATATATATTTTTGTGAGGATTACTGAAATATTCAACGCTCCACATTAAGATAAATAACACATTTCACTTAGCATAAGAACTTGATCCTATGGTTCACCTTATTAACCTTAAAAAATCAGTTTTCATAACTCTCCGATCAATTCACTATAGAAATAACAACCTGCCGAAATCTAATTTAAAAGGTTCTAAGTACATAGTAGTTAGACAATTTTCATTTTAGTAAAAGGACTACTAAAATATTACAGAAATAATTAAACTACACGTTTTTCATCATCAAAATTAACTGATAAAATAATTGAACTAACACAATGGACTTACTTCGTTGATTTAACTATAAAACACATGCAATAAAGAAATAACTTATAAGCTTACTAACACAACGCGTTACCTTAGTGTATATTCAATTAACTCAACGCATATAGTTATGCTAACTTAACGAGTTAAACATGTGTAGTTCACGTGATATAATAAAGCATTTAATTTCAACACGTGCATAATTCTAACTTAACGAGTTCAGATATTTTGGATACTTACAAACTTAACTATCCGATGCTCAAATGCATTTCAAATAGTTACCAGATAACTTATCGTACATTCACTTAAGTCATGCATTATGGTTACGACACATGTACTTCAAGAAATAATAAAATATTCTTTAAGCATTTAAAACATAACTATCCAGTACATGCAATATAACTCTCCGAAATAATAGAAAATTCAGATACTTAAGAATTTCAAAGCCTATAACTTACCGATAGTTTAGAAATGTACTTAATTAATGCTAATTTCCTGAAATTATGTAGATTCTTTCATTAAAGCATATAATAGTGCAATTATAACATAATGGCGTAATTCTTATATGATAAGCTAAATATTATGCAATTAATCATCATTTAAGCATTAGTATTATGCACTTTTTCATTCTAAACACTTCCCCCATACTTAAATTTTGCTAGTCCCTTAGCAAACTACTAAGATCTAACTAGTTGGTCTTTCTAAAGTACTAGAACTAATTCTTCATTCTTTTTTTTTTAGAATACATAAATTAGATTAATGTGAAGATATTCTGTATTAATTCAGTAATCTAATTTAACATTGTTTTCTCCTCTTCAACCTACAAATATATTTAAAACATATGTAAATTACATACAAAATATATTAGCATCACATAGGTGATAATTATATTATCATTTTTTTCTCAAACATCTATCATCCTCAATTTCCAATATGATTTCTAGAATAAATTTCAACTACATACAAATCAAAACACAATCCAACTCAATATGATTAAAACAAGAAGCACAATGAATTGTATCTCAGATAAACAACTTCAAAAGTCTAATCTAGATTCATACTTCAACAATCTTAGATAATAGAAAATATACTTGATTCAAAAGATATCTGTATTTCACAAAACACTTTTATCTTTTTAGAACAGTATATGCATATTTGTACTTTAAAAGTTAATTTGAAAAGCTTAAATCATACAAGAGCTTTCTAGTGTACCCATGTATCAAGCTTTCAATCAACAATCCTAGATCTGATCAGGATCTTAGCTAGATTTAAAGAGTCCTTTTTTAGGTCAGCAATCCTTACATACCTATCTGCTCTAGTACAAAAGGCTCGTGATCAAACAAGTCAATAAACTCTCAAAGTTTTTCTCTCTTTTTTTTTCTTTTTCTTTTCAACATAGTATATATTCGTATTTCATTAATACAGATGCTATAAAACACAAATCTCATATAATCCTACTTCTATAATTTACTGAAAACATGAATCTATATCAATAAGCTCATACTTTTTCTGTAGTTTAATAAGGTTTACACATAAATCATTCTACAAGTTTAATCAATCAAATTGAATGTATTGTAAAGTATCAATTTGTGCATTTTATATATGTTAATTCATAAATGTTAATGATTATAAAGTGCAAATATATATGTTCTAATGTGGAATTACATGCAAATCATATTTTTAGACATATGCATGAATTAAGGATTAAATAGTCAATAATGCACAAATTTATCCTTTATTAAATTAACACCTAGTCAATTAGCCCATGTGTAGATATAAGTAATTTATATATTGATTTCATGTATGTCTTAAAAGAATTATCATTAAGATTTGAAATCAAATAATCCTCAATTGAGCAAGCAATATATTATGCACATTTCATTTTTTACTTTATAATCGAGTAGCAATTTATGTGTAATGTGCATATGCATTTAATGTTATGTTTGAGCTATTGATAATAGGTGAGGACGTGGACCCTTAGATTAAATCATGGGAAATCAACAACTCATGGTCATCCAATTCAAACTCCAAATCAATCCATCCATCCATCAATCAATCAATGATTAAAACTTGCCTAAATTAGAAGGTCTCAATTGGAAGGAGTTTGAAATATTTCCATAGATGGATGACAATGGAAAGCAAAAGAGGATGGTTGGCCAAAGGAAAGATCATCTCCTTTCTCCTCCACGCAAAAGGCCAAGCAAAGAACTCCAAAAATTTCATCCTCCCTTCTTCCAGCCAAGGTTATGGATGAGCTCTCCTCCAAGATTGGTGAGCTAGATGTCTTCCCCCTCATACTAGAAGACCTCCTTCTCTCCACTTCAAGCTAACATATGGAAGGATCTCCATGGGTGAAATTGGTGGTATTGGAGGCACGTGTGCAGCATTGGAAGAGCTTGGGACATGATCCTCAAGATGAGGTAATTAGGAAGCATAAAAATTGAGAGGAAAGCCAACAAATTCATATATCTTGGAAGTGGTTGAAGACGTGCAACCACCACTTCAAAGCAACCCTAGAGACCTCTTTTGGACGTGCTACAGGTGGTGACAGCCCTGTGGTGTGTTGGTGTAACATGATTCAAGGTTGAAAGGGAGCTCATGCTTGAAGAAAGGTGGAGAACTTAAAGGTATATTGGAGAAGAGAGATCCTCATACTTGAATATCAATTTTTCATATCATGTGTATGAGTATTTAGGTTTTTAATTCATTTGTTATGTGCACATGTAGTATGTTATTTAAATGATGATTTTATTTAAGAATATTAGTTGTTTAACAATATATTTCGTGGAATATAATTGCTTCATGTGAATATGTGAATGTTGTGCATAAAACTAACTCTTAACCCTTGTGAATGCGTGTATATCCTATTTGCTATAAATTCCAATGCATGTTCCATTTTGTTATATGTTGTGCGACTTGATTTCTTAGAGTTATATGCCATGTTATAGCTTGTTTTGTAAGTAGTTTAAGTGTACAATACGTATGTAGTGTTGTTAGAATTATTTAGAATGTATTTCTTTAGTTTTTCGATTATTCTTTTGAAGGTAGCATCTACTCTGTTTTACTGGTCGAGTGACAGAAATTGTGCTTGACGCCTTCATGTTTCCTTGCTTTTGTACATTCCAAAATGTTTTCCTATAAATTTTCATGATTAGAGAAACGAGTTATCTTTCAAGGCATAGTGATATCGTGGTGTTTCATGAAGATTTTATTGAGTTACGATTTTTACACCAACGATGCGTTTTTGGAAAGTTTTTAGAATTGTTTTGCGCACTGTTTGTATATCCGACTTTGGTAGCAATATAGAGTGAATTAGTACTGGAAATTACTTTCATTTTAAAGATAACTCGATGACCTTTCCAACCAATATTTTCTCTGGATTTTTCGATATCCAGGTTGGAAGGAAGAAGAGTTAGAATTAGGATTAATTTCTGTGATTCCAGAAACGTGAACTTAAGATTTTCTTGAGTTTTCTAACTATTAGCTCTAGGAATTAACAAGTTTTATGCTACTTTTGAAATCTTTATTGTATTTTTGTAAATTGTAACTTAATTTCACGTAATTAGAGTTTTAATTTTTGTTGAGTATTTTTGTTTTGATAATGTGTGCTGAATGAAAATAATCATATTTGCTCAATTACTATTGCTTGTGAAAAGAAATTAAAATCATCAATTAATACAGAAAAAACTTACTGATATAAATACTTGTCTGTATTGGATCTGAAGTTAATAACTAGTCGTTTCGTTGCATTAATTTCTCATTTAGCTAAACGTTAAGTTAACGTGTGTTTTTATTGAAAGCATGATATGTTTTAAAGTTATATTTTCTGTATCATGAACAGTGCACGTTTAGACAACTCGTTAAGTTAGAGTTTTGTTTGTATAGAGGTCACGGGAGAACTCGTTAAGTTAGAGGCTTAAAGGTTAAAATAGGTCACGTGATAACTCGTTAAGTTAGTGAGTAAAAGAAGAGATGAACTCGTTAAGTTAGTGTTATACACGTGGTGGAATTATAAGTTACGAATGTTGTATTGTATCACGTGAGGTGCACATGTTTAACTTGTTAAGTTAACATAACTAAACGTGTTGAGTTGCTATATTGAACACTAAGGCAACGCGTTAGGTTCGCGTTATAAACTTAAGTTGTTATTTTTGCATGTGATAAAATTCTTATTATAAAAACATTTGTTTATTACTGAATTGGTGAGTTAAAGCTTTTATCGGAGACTTACAGTCGTAACTATCTGAAAGGTAACTTAAGTCATGTTTTCAGGTCTTGACACGTGTCTCACTAGTTTTATAATATAAAGAGTTTTTTGGAGACTTACATCTGTAACTATCCGAAACTTAAATAGTTTTCGGTGAGTTATCATTTAACCTTCCGAAAGAAAGGTTAAGCTGGTTCGTTGAGTTAGCATAACACCACGGACTTAGTTCATTGAGTTAGCTACAGTACTTGTCACGTGAAATGGCACATGAGGAACTCGTTAAGTTAGAAACGTTAAGTTATATATATATACTTGTGTTACTCGTTTAGTTAACATTAAAGTAACGACTTCTTATTACACTGATGAAAAATTTTTGGACGAGAAAGTTTATTTAGCAGGAAATTTTTTAGAGATCCAGGACTGATGATTAAAGAAAATTCGAAATATAAACGTGGGTTAGAATGTGTGTGTTTCAATGAAGGAAAAAGAAAAGACGTGGAGAAGTGGAAAACTGGTAGTGGTTAAACGTGAAGGGTATGCATGAAATGAAGATACAGTATAAAAGGCATAGAATTCTTGTTGATCAAACTATCCCTGCACACCAAAAGAAAAATCTTTTTCAGGGATCAAAAACACCTCTTCAGGTAAAATCTCTCAAGTGGAAGAAAATTCAGTGAAGCATAAAAAGGTAAGATTTTCGTCACTAAAGATTTGAAGTATCAGAAGAAAGCAAATTCGGTGAAGCATAAAAGACAAGATATTCGTCACTGAAGAATTGCTGAAGAAGAAAGAAGAAGAAGAAGAAAGATCTCAAACAGGGAGAAATGTTTTAAATTCCACAAATTAGTTTTCTTTGTTTGTAGTTATGAAATTGTATAGATGAAACATGGTATCAAAATATAATTGCATCTACAATTTTTGAGGAGAATTGAATTGTATATTGTAATTGAAACCTTGAATAAAAATGATTTTATGAAAACAATGTCTCGACTTGTTTTTGAGTTTTAAAAGTTTCAATTATATTTTAGAAAATATTAAAAATACACAATTCACCCCCCTCTTGTGTAGCCATACGATCCTACAAGTGGTATCAGAGCTTTGTTAATAATCTTTGATATAAAATCGATACCAACTTATTTAATATCATTGCTTATTCTACCTTCCTTGTTTTTAAATAGAAATTAATATCTGAGCATACGTTTAACTCTCTTGATTTAAGGCTTAAGTTGTTCTAAAGTTTTTAGACTGTTTAAAATCAAATAGGTTGAAAAATCTAAGGTAAAATGGCTACTGGAAATGGTAATTTTTCTTTATATGAAGGCCAAAATCTTAATCGTCCTTCTTTATTTGATGGAATACATTTTGAATATTGGAAATATAGGATGACTACTTTTCTTTAAAGTATATATCATAAGTTTTGGTTCATGATTTCTAAACCATATACTCCGTTAACTACTCCTTATAATACTTGGACAATTACTGAAAAAGAAAATGAAACTCTGAATGCTAAGGGCTTAAATATTTAATTTTGTGCATTGAGTTATGAACAGTTCAGTAAAGTGTCGGCATATAAATCTGCTTATGAGGTGTGGCATGCATTAGAAGTTTCACATGAAGGGACTTCTCAAGTTAAAGAGACTAAAATAAACATATTGATTCATAAGTATGAACTCTTTAAGATGCAAGAAGACGAAAATATTTCTGAGATGTTTTACAGATTTCTTGATATCATAAACTCTTTAAAATGTCTAGGAAAGAATTTTGAACAGAAGGATTTGGTGAGAAAAATTCTCAGATCCCTAAGTTCTAAATGGTCTCAGAAAGTAACATCAATTGAGGAATCACGAGATTTAAATGTATATACTATGAATGAACTTATAGGAAACTTAACAGCTTATGAAGTTCAATTAAACAAATCACTGAGTCAAAATAAACTAAAAATGAAGAAAGAAATAGCCTTCAAAATTAATTCAAATTCTGATATATCTACTGATTCTGACGAGGATTTGATTTTACTGACTAGGAAATTCAAGAAAGCATGGAAAGCTAGGAAACAGCAAAGGAACAAAAATGATAAACCCTCAACGTCAAAATCACTGAATGACAAGAATTCTTCATCCAAAAAGTATGTATGTTACAACTGTAAGAAACCTAGACATCTTTCTCCAGATTGTCCTATGAGGAAAAATGAAAAGCAAAGTAAGACAAATTAGAAGAAGACGGCTTAGAAAACTCAGAAAAAGTTTTACAAGAAAAAGGCTTTGAAGGTCACTTGGGATGACATGTTTGAAGAGTCTGAATCTGAAGAATCAGCATCAAAATCTTCACATTCAGAAGGAGAACAAGAGTTAGAAGACGTTGCTCATGTGTGCTTCATGGTAGATGAGTCTGAGGTAATATCTGATCCTAAAAGTCATTCAGATTTCAACTTTGATGAATTATTATGTGCTTATCATGCATTATTACAAAAACTTAAAGTACGTAAACTGGAAAATAAGAATATTAGAAAATCTTCATCCATTATGGAAGAAGAAAATTGTTTCCTGTCCACTACTTTAGAAAAGTTTAAATGTGATAATGAAAATTATGCTAGAGATTTGCAAAAATTTAGATTTAATGAATGTATCTTGCATGAACAAATACAGAATATAAATGCTGAAAAATTAAAGATAGAATCTGAAAATGAAATGTTGAGAAACAATATAGATGAACTTGTATTCCAGATAGATAAATTAAAATTGAGAGAGCAAGATTTGAATTCTACCATTGAGAAATGGAATTTAAGTCAAACTAAGTTAGACAAACTAACTAGTACCCCTGCGGTGCCTTATAAATTTGGCTTAGGATTTGATTATCATGAATATCCTGAATCTCAAGCCAATAAAGGATTTATTAGTTGCAGTTCAAGTAAATCTAAGACTAAAATTCCTTTTATTATGAAACAAGGTAATAAATATGTAAAAGTAGGTACTTCAAGGGATGAATCATGTAGTAATAATATAAATCAATGTGATTTGTCAAATTGTACTTCTAACATGACTATAAATGTTTTTAAAAATCTTGTTTCTTGTTCTGGAAATTCAATTTCTAATGTTTCTAAAATTTCAGACAATTGTAGTAAACTGAAAATTCAGAAACTTGAGCATGTAATTCAATACACTGGTATTAGACCAATTACTCATTCTGCATGTGATAAAACTAAAAATTCTTGTGTAGAAAAAGATTTTGTATGTACGAAAAATGTTAATACAAGTACAAAATCTTGGTATGAACTTACTAAAATGTATAAGCATGACCAAAATAAATTAACATCTGATAAAAATCTGTTTGGTCTTGATTATACTACATCTGAAAACAAAAAGAATGATTGTAAAAGCAATAATGCTATATGTGAGTATGAAGCTAATGATAAATCAATAGTACTTACAACTAATAAGAATATAAATGATAATGTTAAACTATTTTTAAACAAAAAGAAGAAATATGCGTTTAATGAACTTGGTCCTCAACAACATTGGGTACCAAGAAAAAGTTTTTCTTAATTTGTGTTGCAGGAGGAAACAACATCAAAATGGATCTTGGATAGTGGAGCGTCAAGTCACATGACCGGACAGAAAAGTCTATTACAAAATTTTACAAATACCATGAAAGGAAGTGTAACATTTGGAAACAAAAGCAAAGATAAAATCATAAGTATGGGCAATGTTCAAATAACTCCTACTTGTGTTATTTCGAATGTACTATATGTAGAAAACCTAGGATTTAATTTGCTAAGTGTCATAAAACTAACTGAAAATGGATATTATGTAGTGTTTTAAGATAATGTATGCAAAATAATTGATAAAAATACAGATGAAATTAAGTTTATTGCTAAAAGAAAAGGTTCTGTATGTATTTTATCTTTACCTTCTAGTGTAGTTGATTTAAATTCATGTTTGTTAGTTGAAACTAGTGATGCATATCTATGGCATAGAAGGATTGGGCATATAAATATGTAACGGTTACATAAACTATCTAGAAAACATTTAGTGAGAGGTTTACCAAAGATTAAATACTCAAAGGACTTTATGTGTGATGCATGTGAGTTAGGTAAACTTCACAAAAACTCTTTTAAATCCAAAACTGATATTTCAAGCAAGAGAGTCTTAGAACTTATACATATGGATCTATTTGGACCAACAAGAATCATGAGTCTTGGTGGTAAACAGTATGTATTTGTTTTAGTAGATGACTTCTCTAGATACACTTGGGTATATTTTCTAGCATCTAAGATAGAAGTTTTTGAAAAATTTAAAATGTTTTGCAATTTTGTTCAAAATGAGTAGAGTGTCTCTATTCAAAAACTTAGGAGTGATCATGGAACTGAATTTGATAATGATCAAATGGATAACTATTGTAATGAGCTTGGCATTGATCACAAATTTTCTTTTCCAAGAGCACTGTGTCAAAATGGTGTTGTTGAGAGAAAGAATAGATCACTTCAAGAAATGGCCAGAACTATGTTGAATGAACATAACTTACCTCAAAATCTTTGGGCTGAAGCAGTAAATACAGCTTGTTATGTTATTAACAGAAGTCATTTAAGACCTCATGTAATAAAACTCCTTTTGAAATTATGTTTAATAGGATTCCAAAAATTTCCTATATGAAACCATTTGACTGCAAGTGTTTTATTCTAAATACTAAGGATAAAAGGGATAAATTTCAAGCCAAATTGGATGAAGGAATTTTTGTAGGTTACTCTACTAGAAGTAAAACCTATAGAGTATATAACAAGACTTCTAAGACTATTGAAGAAACCCTCCATGTAAGCTTCAATGAAAATTCTCTTAAAGAATCTCAATCTAAAGTTGATAATGATGATTTGATCAATCTTCCAAAAGAGTTAGAGATCAATAGAGAGATTGATGATTTATCTGAGAAAATAAAAAATATGAACTTAAATGATGAAACTAATGATGAAAGTGATGTACCTTCAGATGTTGATGAGAATATTGAGGACAATCAGAGAAATTGGCATTATTCTTCATCACATCCATTACTCAAGTCATTGGTAATATTAATGAGGGAGTTAAAACTAGAGCTTCAGTAAATTTAAATAGTATGTATATGTTTGTTTCTATGGTGGAACCAAGGAATATACATGAAGCATTATCTGATGAAAATTAGACAGTGGCAATGTGTTTGGGTTTTCCCAGCACTACACTAGAAAAACTTGGATTTGTTACTTCTGTTTTTACTTAGTTAATTTATCTTCATGCCTATTCTTTCTTTTAGAAGTAAACAAACAACCTTTAATACAATTTAGATATTAATTCCAATTTGTACTTTAACTACAAGTGCACAGTGTCTATTGTATCAGTGTGCAAGTACAGGTCGATCCCATAGGGAATTGCTGACGAACTTGAGAATTGTTTGCTTGTTAAAAATCAAATTTATATATTCAATAAGTTCTTCGTTGAATTATAGCTAACTCAATGGACTAAGTTCGTTGAGTTATGGATAACTCAACGGACTAACCTCGTGGACTTAAGTTAACTCCACGAGCCTGACTTTTCTTTCTGATACTACTATTTACAGAGGAATTCGGCCAACCATTGGGCGATTCCATAGATTGTAAATAACATCAATTAAGCTCTTTAATGCTAGTTATCATTAGATTTATCATTGAGCAATACTAACATTCAGATAATTCAAACAGTAACCATTAAAATCTTTAAGTCTTTTGAACGAACCAATTTCAGTAAATTGTAAAACTAAAATAAACATAAAACAATCACAACATTGACAAAGATAACATTAATCACGATACAACACAAACAATACAACACTCAAATACAACATACAAACATAGATAAATTATTTTTGGTATTTTTGTTTTAATATGAACATGGAAATGGGCGACAGGTGAAATGTAAAGTAATCTCACTTGATAGTAAATACTTCCGACACTACTTGCAATGTGATTACACCACTGAAAATTAAACCACTTACAATTTTGTCTCATTTCCCTATAGAATCGCAAGTCCAAAATTGCAAGATGATCTCCTCTTCAGCATACAGGCATCAACCCGAAGCCAAGGCTAAAAGGTTTACGATCTCCTAAAATATGAGTCGGTGCTTGGTGAAAATGGCTTCCCTTCCCGCGATGCGATCACTCCTCACAGTGGTTGTTAGGCACTGTGTTTGGCTCAAAATCGACCCGACATCAGGCAAGTATCCTCACAGACCTCCGATGGTTGGTGATTATGGTGTGATGATGGTGATGATAATGGTTGGTGTGGTACTTCAGAGAATTGCGATGCCAATCCTCCTCTGCACACACTGTTCGCCCATCGATCACACACTCTCTTCTTTTTTTCTTCTTTTCTTTTATATTTCTTCAATAGTAACTGCTTCTGCTTGAATGGTCGGTTGGATTTCCTTCATTCATATCAACGGCGATGCTTTCTTCTCCTTGCGTGATTAAATTCCTGCATGATATGTGCAAACGTGGTTTTTCTCTTCCAACTGTCTATTTATGCAACCACTACAATGGCATATTAGAAAATATAAAGAAATAAGTTGCTAACATAATACATTACCTTAGTGTAATATTCATGTAACTCAATGCATACAGTTATGCTAACTTAACGAGTTAAACATGTGCATCTCACGTGATATTCTAAAGCATTTAAATTCAACACGTGCATAAATTTAACTATCTGATGCTCAGGTGCATTTCGGATACTTAAGAATTTCACAACTTGCAACTTACCGATAGTTCATAAATGTACTAAATTAACATTAATTCCTACACATTAAGAAAATTCTTCAATTAAAGCATATAATAGTGCAATTATAACATAATGGCTTAATTCTTATATGATAAGCTAAATATTATGCAATTAACCATCATTTAACCATTAATAATATGCACTTTTTTATTCTAAACACTTCCCCCATACCTAAATTTTGCTCTAGTCCCTTAGCAAACTAAGATCTAATTAATTGGTCTTTAAAAGTGCTAGAATTAATTCTTCTTTTGTTTTTCTTCTGTTTAGCATAAAAATATATTTTGTATGTTTCAGTAACCAACCTGCAAATATAGTTAGAATATATGTAAATTACATACCAAGTATATCATCATCATATAGGTGTTAATTATATTATCGTTTGTTCTTCTTTTCATCATCTGTCATCTTGAATTTTTGAATAAGATTTCTAGAAGAAATTTCAACAACATACGAATCAGAGTACAATCCAATTCAATCTGATTAAAACAAGTAGAATAAAGAATTGTATCTCCATTAAACAACTTCAAAAGTCAATTCCAGATTCATATTTTAGCAATTCTAGATAACAGAAAATATACTCAATTCATAAGATATCTGTATTTCACAAAATACTTGTATCTTTTCAGAATAGTATATATATATATATATTTTTTTTTTTCGTACTTTAAAAGTTAATTTGACAAGCTTGAATCATACAAGAGCTTTCTAATGTACCCATGTAATGAGCTTTTAGTCAACAATCCTAGATCTGATTAGGATCTTAGGTTGCCAGATTTTAAGAGTCCTTTTCAGGTCAACAATCCTTACATACCTATCTGCTCAAGTACAAAAGGCTCGTGATCAAACAAGTCAATAACTCTCAAATTTTCCCTTTTTTTTTTTCCAATCAAAACTACAAACACAAAACAAAACAAAACATTAATCACATACTATATATGTATGTATTTCATTAATACAGATGCAGTAAAACGCCAATCTCATATAGTCCTACTTCTATCAGTTACTGAAAATATGAATCCATAACAATAAGCTCATACTTTTTCTGTAGTTTAATAAGATCTACACATAAATCATTCTACAAGTTTAATCAATCAAATTAAATGTATCTTTAATCATATGTGTTTCATTTAATCTAGAATTCACATCTCAACTCTTTTAGGACTTCAGATAATTTACTGATTTTTTTAATTAAGCATTCTAATTTCATTTTAAAATCGTGAAACTGTTAAACTCATGAAATTCAGAAAAACATAAGATACTATATCTAGATTTGCATAAATAGTAAATTCAATAGCATCTCATATAGCCTTCTAAATATAACAGTCAAGCAGTTTATAAAAATTTTACAGTCTCATTTATCGGATAGTTACAAGTTCATAAAAATTTTCAATTTCCACAACTTTGTAGTACCATTTTAATTTCTTTAATTAACAAACTTGCATGGTTGTTACTTCAATTACCTCCCCCCCATACCAACATTTTGCATTGTCCTCAATGTAAAAAGATTTCACAATAAGTACATTAATTGTAGCAAGCATGAATACAGTTTTGCTTGATTTAAAATTGAGGATGAGTAATTAGTTACATACCTTGTTTCATTTGTATCTCCTTTTGCATATTTTGATTTTTGATTCTGAAAAACTTTTCATTCATAGATAAAAGCAAAATATAAAACAAAATAACATTTAACAGATATTAATAAATCAGTGTCTTGTGTGGAACCCAGGCTCCTATGCCTTTGGTGGCTCACAAGCAAGCTAGTTGATTTCCTAGAATAGATACCAACAAACTGGATTGATATTTTATTTTATTTTTTTCTTTTATAAAATAAAAATGAAAACTATAAAAAAAAAATTCTCTTTTTTTTTTTTTAACAATAAATGCAGAATACACAACATTAAACACACAAAATCACAACTTAAGAACATGATTGAAAAGTAGAAACAAATGGAATAAATGTATCAGTCCAAGCAAACTTTTTTGGCATAGTTCTTCTTGCTATTAATTCTGTTTTAATGCAGTTCTTGTTCCTTCTTAATTTGTAAACATGTAATATATTATAAATTCCAAATACGAGTGCATTACCATTAATGATATGTAATGCAGAAAGAGATCCTTTTTGGTTCCAGGGTAATGTAGCAGTTTCTATTTCTACATTTATTTCAATATACTCCTCTTCCCACTTCCATTCATTTATGTCTTCCATAATCCATATTTGAAATTTCATCAGTTCATCCCACCATCTTAACAGACATAAAGTAGGATCATCTTCTTCATTATACCACATTCCTATTTGAATTTCATTAAATTTTGCAGATGGTGGTTTAGCTATTTCACTCGGTACAGGTAAAATTTCTATATATTCATCATAACTGTCTATGCTCACTATGTATAAATCAGATCCATATGCTAATGATATCTCCATGACTAGATATATATATCCATCAAGTATGACATGTGTTTGGTTAATTAATGATTTTTGTCCTAGATATATCATAATATTTTCATTCCAAGATCTGTTCAGAAAATTATACACACTTAAGCGTAAATCTTCACCCCAATTTCCTATAGGTCTCCAATAATATAATTTTTTAGGAATTGCAAAATTTTTATCAGAAAATATTAAAGCTGACCCACAATTTACAGTTGGTGCTTCAAATCTATTAGGTCTTCCTATATTCCATTCTTCTCATGTTATAGGATTTCTTATCAAAATATGAGGTAATAATAAACTTGCATACCTTGGTCTCGTCTTGTATATGATTAATCCTTCATCTATCCCCATAATATGATTTATTCCTTCTAATGCATTGGGTGGAATTCTAGTAGTTTCTTCCATAGCCAGATATTCATGGGTATTTGAACTACGATTAAATGACCTCCATATGAATCCATCTCTAATCTTAGTCATTTTTGCAGCTTGTAGTCTCTGAAAATATTTTTCTTCAATACAGTCTTTAATTTCCTTTGATACACAACACAACCTACACAGATCTTTAGCTGACAAGTTACTTAGTACTTCCCTTAGTGCATCCAACGATAATTGCATCAATTCCATTTGTCGATTCAGTTTGAAGCTTTCCATTCTATAAATATTTGTTGTCGGATGAAGTTGAATCAGCTGCTTCTCCTTCCAGTTCCTCCAAAGCATTCTCCTTTCTTTTAAAAGTACTAGTAACTCATAAATAACATTCTGTTTTATATATATACTACGCATCCATAAAGTGAATAAATCTCGTTGCAAGAACGTGGCTTGCAACATGCATCGTGGTTCCTGTTTATATTGGTACGTGTACCACTACTAATTTCAAATTTTGGTAACCGCTAAACCGAGGAAGTTTCGTTCGTGGTTAAAAGAATAACCGTTCTACTTAGTCCACAAACTAACCTCATTGAGTTACATAAAACTCAATAGAATACAGTCAGTTACTATTGCTAACTCAACAGACTAACTTCGTTGAGTTACAGATAACTCAACGAAGTGACTTTATATTATATTACTGACCTCGTGGAGTTACGGTTAACTCAACGGACTTACTTCGTTGAGTTAACACTTAGCAACATCTAAGTTTTACTCTCATAAGTTCCTCTCTACTCTTTTTTTTTTTTCTTTTTCATTCTGCTAGCTGTAATAAAGTTAAATCTATGTCATTAATGCATCATTTTGATTAAAATTCATTTAAATCTAAATCTTATATAAAGATTTAACTTGCAGGTCATTTTATGTTATGTAGAATTTACATTTTACCTTATAACATGCAGAAATTTTTAAGCAATTATCCTGTCATTCAGCAAATTGTAAATCTGTTACATATTCATTCATAAAGTTTCACAATAACATATTATTCAATAAATTCCATTCATTTCACATCCAAAATACGTATGAAAATTGCATCTGAAAAATTTACATTCATTAATATGAATCAATTACATTAAAAGTACATCATACAATTTTACACAAGTAGACAAATAATACAATTTAATCTCTATGCCTAAGTTCATCTACTTCCTTCTAGAGTTTTTCTAATTGAAGCTCTAATTGATTAATCCTCTCTACTGCTCCTGTAATTCCTCTAGAATGTACAGCTAGTTCTACAACTACAAAATTTCTATATTCTTTCACTGAAATGGTTCTTGATTTGATCCTTTTTGATGTCCATTTAGTGAAATCAATACAGTCCACCATCAGTAGTGGAATCAAATCTCCATAAAATAATTTATTCTTCACTGTTTTCAGCTTGAAGATAAAAACTACAGACCAATTTATTTGGATCTTATTTACAACTGCATATGTGGCCCATTTGACAAATTGACTTAATTCTATGTCATGGCCCTGTCATTGATAAACATTCTTAATCAGAATGATAGCTACCATGTGTGCTTTACCATTTAAATGCTTAAATCTGTTTAATAATGGCACACCAGGATTGATAGCTAAACAATCCTTAATTTGCAATTCAGTCCATTCAACTGCAGTTGTATCTTCCAAAATTTTTTGTTCCTTCATTCTTTAAACCAAAAATGTTGTGGAGAAGCTCTGGTGTTATCTGTACATCAGCTTCCTCCACGTTTGAAATTAATCCTCCTTCTCTTTCTCTCAAATTTGCATAGAAACAGGGTACTAAATTCTCATATACTGCATGCCCTCTTTCTTGAGATATAAATTACAGTAGACCTTGGAATTCAAATAATTCTTTGATTTCTTACATTCCATCCCAATTTTCTAGTCTATTGTAAATAATGTCGTAACCCCTTATTTGTTGATATTTGGTATAAGCTTCCTAACTACAAAATTGTACTTCATTCAAATTTGTTGTTTCAGTCTGGTCAGGAAGGTGACTTTGTTGTTCCAGAGGGGTTTGCTCTTTCTCTTCCTCTTCTATAGGCTGCATTTGAATATTTTCTACAGATTCCTGAATTTCTATTTCTGTTTGTGGTGGTGAGCCGGCAAAACTCTCCACTCTGTCTTGAATTCTCTCCATAAATTGCTGAAGAGTTTCTTGTTCTTCAGTGGAATCTGTGAAATTATTTTTGTCCAAATGGCTTCTTTCAGCCTCTTCATTTTCTGCTCTTTCTTTTTCCTCCTAACTACCAATCTGTTTTGTTACTATTCTTTCTGATTCTGTAACAGATTGGGATGGAGTCATGGGCAATTCAATTTCTACCCTAATTTCTGTTTCTTCTTGTACAGGCTGCAGACTAATTTCAGCCTGATTTTCTTCTTTTCTTTGCTCCTCCTACTCCTCCTCAGAATCGGATAGCAGGTTAACAAAAATCTGCTCCATAGGCCCTGTAAAAATTGGTACTACAGATTTAATTTCCTCATCTTTAGGCACTTTTTCTTTTCCTTTCTTTTTTCTAATTAGTTGTGCCTGTTCTTCCTCTTCATCTTTTGAAATTAAATCTACAAAAAGAGGCTCTGTAGGCCTTCGAGCCACAAGTACTGACTCTTCCTGTTTAACTTTTTTTATAACTACTAGTCTCGAAGGACCAGCTTCATCTCCTTTTGTAGCAGGTTTGGCAGCAGTTCTGGCAGTAGCTTCGTGATACTGTTCCACTTTGATTTTATATTTGGCTTTCAACTTTTCTGCAGCCCTCTTTTTGTAAAGTGCATCAAACACTAGGTGTGCTTTGGCCACTGCCAAATATTCTGATTCTCCTTAGTTCTTCCCAACTAGAACCAGTTCTATAAATTCTCTTATCTCTTCTTCAGTCGAAGGCCCCATCATTTCTGCTCGTGCCAATGGCTTAAATGGTGGAATTGAAGGTCCAGGCTGCTGCTCCTTAGGAACAGGTCTTTTAGCAGTCAGCTCCTCTTGTCCTTCAATTGCCTCTTGTTGTTCCTACCGCCATATTTCCCAACTTCCTCAACCAGCAATGCGTTTCTTAAACCACAATCTGGCTTTACGTTGAATTAGCTCTAGGGCTACTTCATTGTTTGGTTGGATTTTTCATTCTTTACTTACTGCAATTTCAGTTGCTACTCTGATTCGTGTCTCCATTATATGGGGTATTTGCATACCACAATCTACTAATATTTTTCTTAATCTAAAAAGTTCAAATTCTACCTTCTGTAACTCTTTTTCTCTTATTGTATTTCTGATCTTCTGCCTCGTGTGCCATTCTTTAGATTCCTTCAGAAACTGTGCGGTGTCAACTGCCTCTTCCCAGAATTCAAGTGTCATCTTCCTCATCGTGGAGTTACACAACAGCATGGAATCGCTCTGATTTCTATTGTTCTAGATTCTAAATGATTTGCCGGATAATGCCCCCAAAACCCTAGGTTTTAGTTTAAATAATCCCTAAGTTTAGGCAGGTAATCGGGTCATTTCCCGAACCAACTATTACTATTATATCCGAGGTCTTAGTTACAGAACTCAACGGAATAAGCTCGTTGACTAACTCAAGACTCAACGGAGTAAGCTCGTTGAGTTAAGCGTAACTCAATGGACTCCCCGTACAAGCAAATATAAAAATAAAAATATTACAGAGAATAGTTTTTCTATTTTTTTTACCGGTTTAACCGATACTATGTTTCGGTCAGACCTAAATATTTTATATATATATTTATTTTTTCTTTCGGTTGAACCGATACTATGTTTCGGTAAAACCAACATTTTTTTTTTTTATATATATAAACATAAAAACTGATTTCTCACTAAGTAAAGCTCGAGTAGTCCTCTACTCTGACTTCTTCTATAATTCCAAAGGAGCTTTTTGGTGCTTTCAGAATAGGTTTAAGTCTTTGTCCATTTACTTTAATTATATTCTAATTTTTAGGATTTTCAATTTCAATAGCTCCAAAAGGATAAACATTTCGAATTATGTAAGGTCCTGCCCATCTAGATTTCAATTTTCCTAGATGGTTATGGAGTCTAGCCATATAAAGATATACTTCTTGTCTTATTTCAAAGCTTTTTGGAATAATTTTTCTATCATGCCAAAATTTAATTTTTTCTTTTTCTCTTACAGTCTTCAAATAAGCTTCATTTCTAAATTCTTCTAATTCAATTAATTGCATTTTTCTATTTTCAACAGCTTGATTTAAATTAGTGTTCAGAGTTTTTAATGCCCAATAAGCTTTATGTTCTATTTCAGCAGGTAAATGACAACTTTTTCCATATACTAGCCTAAAAGGTGACATACCTAAGCTCGTTTTATAAGCAGTTCTATAAGCCCAAAGTGCATCTATCAATCTATTAGCCCAATCTGTTCTAGTAGGATTTACTACCTTTTTCAAGATTAATTTAATTTGTTTGTTTGCACTTTCTACTTGTCCACTTGTTTGCGGATGATATGATGTTGCAATTTTGTGGTTTACTCCATATTTCTTCATTAAGGCTTCAAAACTTCTATTACAGAAATGAGTTCCTCTATCACTGATAATAGCTTTAGGTATTCCAAATCTGGCAAATATATTTGTTCTTATAAATTGAATTACCACTTTGTTGTCATTAATTTTGTAGGAATAGCTTCAATCCATTTTGATACATAATCCATCCCCATCAATATGTAATTAAATTGATTAGACATAGGAAATGGACCCATAAAATCTATTCCCCACACATCAAAGATTTCAACCTCAACAATAGGATTAAGAGGCATCATATTCCTCTTTGATATTCTTCCTATTTGTTGACATCTTAAACAACTTAAGCAATATTTATGAGCATCTTTGAATAGTGTTGGCCAATAAAACCCACATTGCAGAATTTTTGCAGCAGTTTTCCCTGAACCAAAATGCCCTCCACAAGCTTGGTCATGACAGAAAGATAATATGCTCGAATATTCAATTTCTAGAACACACCTCCTTAAAACCAGATCAGGACATTTCTTAAATAACTACGGGTCTTCCCAATAGTAATATTTTACTCTTGAGAAAAACAATTTCTTATCCTATCTATTCCAATCCTTAGGTATTAAACCAGTAACTAAGTAATTAACTATGTCTGCATACCAAGGCATTGTGTTGATGGTCATTAATTGTTCATCAGGAAAATTATCCTTAATTTCAATATTTGATTTTTCTATTTGTAATCTTGATAAATGATCTGCTACTACATTCTCACAACCTTTTTTATCTTTAATTTCTAGATCAAATTCTTGCAATAATAATATCCATCGGATCAATCTAGGTTTAGTTTCTTTTTTCTTTATTAGATGTTTTAGAGCTGAATGATCCATGTATACTATTACTTTAGCTCCAATCAGATATGATCTAAACTTTTCTAAAGCAAACACAACAGCTAATAATTCTTTTTCAGTAGTTGTGTAATTAACTTGAGCATCATTTAAGGTTTTGCATGCGTAATGAATCACTCTAGGAGATTTTTCTATCTTCTGTCCTAACACTGCTCCTACAGCAAAATTAGAAGCATCGCACATTAACTCAAATGGATGGTTCCAATCAGGTGCTTAAATTATAGGAGTTGAAATTAAGCTAGTCTTAAGTCTGAAAAATGCATCCTTGCAATTTTTATCAAAGTTAAATGGAACATCTTTTAATAGATTAGTTAAAGGTCTAGCTATCTTGCTAAAGTCTTTAATAAATCTTCTATAAAAACCAGCATGTCCTATAAATGATCTAATATCTTCTACTGATTTAGGTTCTGGTAGATTAGAAATTACTTCTATTTTAGCTTTATCTACTTCCAACCCTTTTTTAGAAACAACAGACCCTAAGACTATTCCTTGTTTAACCATGAAGTGACATTTTTCCCAATTTAAAACTAGATTTTTTTCCACACAGCGTTTTAATATTTGGTCTAAATTGCTTAAACACACTTCATATGAGTTGCCATATATAGTAAAATCATCCATAAATATTTCTAAAAAAACTTCAGTCATTCTAGTAAATATGCCCTACACACACCTTTGAAAGGTAGCTAGTGCATTGCATAATCCGAATGGCATTCTTTTAAAAGCATAAGTTCCATTAGGACAGGTGAAAGTTGTTTTCTCTTGATCCTCTAATGCTACTGGAATTTGATTATACCCTAAATACCTGTCTAGGAAACAAAAATATTCTTGCCCTGCTAACCTTTCCAACATTTGATCTATAAAAGGTAAGAGAAAATGATCTTTCCTAATCACAGCATTCAGCTTCCTATAGTCTATACATACTCTCCAGCCTGATTGAATTCTAGTAGGTATCAAGTCTTGACTTTCATTCCTAATAACTGTTAATCCTGATTTCTTGGGAACTACATGGATTGGACTAACCCACGAGCTATCAGAAATCGGATAAATTATATCATTATCTAACCATTTAACTATTTCCTTCCTGACTACTTCTTTAAGGTTTGGATTTAATCTCCTCTCATGAATTCTAACAGGTTTAGCATTCTCTTCTAAATATATGTGGTGACAGCATAAAGTTGAACTTAACCCTTTTATATCAGTCATAGTCCATCCTATTACTTCTTTATAACTTTTTACTACATCTTTTAATTTAGCTATTTGATCCTCTTTTAAATCTGAAGCAATAATGATTGGACAGGTTCATTTATCTTCCAGTAATATATAGGTTAATTCAGGAGGTAAAGGTTTTAAGTCTGAATGCTGCCCATCAGAAGCTAGAGCTCCTAATTGAACATCATCATTTTTTAAATTAATTTCTTCCCAATCTCCTTCTATATTTATGCTTTCACTTTCTTTTAAAATTTCAGAATTGATTTGCCTATTTAATTCTTCTTGAATCACATCATCTAACATATCTCCTTCATCCTCTAAAAAGTCTATGGTATGTAAGGACATTTCTAACTCCTCAAACCTTTCTGGTTTGAAAATATTTAATTGAGTATCCTCATTACCATATGCTAACTTCATTACTCCAGTTTTACAATTTATAACAGCCCCTAGTGTTGCTAAAAATGGCCTTCCCAAAATTAAAGATGTATCACTTTTTTATGCTTAATTTGTTGGGAATCCAAAATTACAATATCAATAGGATATATAAAATTTTTGATTTTAATTAAGACATCCTCTATTTTTCCTCTAGGATATATTATACTTCTATCAGCTAATTGAATAACCGTACTAGTAGGAATTAAGCCTTCTAATCCTAAGGATGCAAATATATCACTTGGCATAACATTTATACCTGCACTTAAGTCTATTAAGGTTCTTTCTAAAATGGTATTTCCTATGATGCATGATATAACAGGGATTCCAGGATTAGATAACTTTTTAGGAATTTGTGGTAGAAATAGGGAACTACTTTGCTCAGTTAAAAAGACCTTTCTAAGAACTTTTCGCTCTCTTTTCTTAGTACACCAATCCTTCAGAAATTTAGCACAAGGTGGCATTTTCTGTAATAGATCTAACAAAGGAATGTTAACTTGTACTTTTTCAAAAATTTCTCTGATTTTTTCTTGTTTTTCAGGAATTTTTTGTTGTAATCTTTCAGGATAGGGTGCTAAAGATTTTGATTTCAAAGACTCTTTTTCTTTCAGTTGATTTGTTTGATGATTTTTAGCTTCATTCGCAGATTCAAATTGTTCTTCAATGATTTCTAGATTTTCAGCTATTACATTTTCATTATCATTTTGATTTTTACTCTTATCCATCTTCATATCATTTTCATTTTGAGTTCTTGGTGGTATATTAGTTCCATATCTTAATGTTACACATACATCTTCCAGATTTTCGTTACTTTCATGATGTTTTTGTATATCATTTTTGTGATTATGATCTTCAATTGTTTTTAGTTTTAAAGTGCATTCTTTAAGTTCTCTTGCATTAGTATTTTCTGTTTGCTATATATTTTGCAAATTATGCAGGTTTATAACATTATAGTTTTCATTGTCCTGTTGCATAACTTGTATTTTCATTGCATTTTCGTCTAATGCTTTTAATTTTGTTTCCAGATCATCTAATTTCATTGCATTCAATTTTTGATCAATTTTCTTTATGTTT
The DNA here is from genome assembly GCA_036874045.1 of Cymodocea nodosa. Taxonomy (NCBI): domain Eukaryota; kingdom Viridiplantae; phylum Streptophyta; class Magnoliopsida; order Alismatales; family Cymodoceaceae; genus Cymodocea; species Cymodocea nodosa. The sequence goes on along the minus strand of JAZBRI010000003.1, from coordinate 15,057,059 downwards.
TTTTCAGTTTCGTAAATTATATCCTGTTTAGGTTCTGAATATGCTTCCTTATAGTTTAATTGGTTGACTTCTTGTTGTTGACACACAAAGTATTCTAGTTTGTCCAGATTTTGCTCTATACTATGCTCCAGTCTGTCATAGCTATCCCAAACTTTAGTGTCTCTCATCATAGTACACATTCTATACTTACCATCAGTTGGGTAAACTATAGGATTCTCATACTTGACTCTATTATATTGAGGATAATTCATTTGTTGCTCATGGGATCTAACCATCTATAAACGTCTCAATTTCAAACAATTAGAAATGTCGTGTCCTTCAGAATTGCAGAATTCACATATGCTAATTATAGGTTTCAGAAATCTTTGAGCATAAGCATATGCCATATTCTCAATTACAGAAGAAAACACACAACTTTGGCTATTAAAATGAAACAGCTCTAACAGTTGCTTATATCTATTCAATTCAATTCACTTCAATTCCCTGGCAACGGCGCCATAAAACTTGTTTGGGTTTTCCCAGCACTACACTAGAAAAACTTGGATTTGTTACTTCTGTTTTTACTTAGTTAATTTATCTTCATGCCTATTCTTTCTTTTAGAAGTAAACAAACAACCTTTAATATAATTTAGATATTAATTCCAATTTGTACTTTAACTGCAAGTGCACAATGTCTATTGTATCAGTGTGCAAGTACAGGTCGATCCCACAGGGAATTGCTGACGAACTTGAGAACTGTTTGCTTGTTAAAAATCAAATTTATATATTCAATAAGCTCTCCATTGAATTACAGCTAACTCAACGGACTAAGTTCGTTGAGTTATGGATAACTCAATGGACTAACCTCGTGGACTTAAGTTAACTCCACAAGCCTGACTTTTCTTTCTAATACTGCTTTTTACAAAGGAATTCGGCCAACCATTGGGCGATTCCACAAATTGTAAATAACATCAATTAAGCTCTTTAATGCTAGTTAACATTGGATTTATCATTGAGCAATACTAACATTCAGATAATTCAAATAGTAACCATTAAAATCTTTAAGTCTTTTGAATGAACGAATTTCAGTAAACTGTAAAACTAAAATAAACATAAAACAATCACAACATTGACAAAGATAACATTAATCACGATACAACACAAACAATACAACACTCAAATACAACATACAAACATAGATAAATTGTTTTTGGTATTTTTGTTTTAATATGAACATGGAAATGGACGACAGGTGAAATGTAAAGTAATCTCACTTGACAGTAAATACTTCCGACACCACTTGCAACGCGATTAGACCACTGAAAATTAAACCACTTACAATTTTGTCTCCTCTCCCTATAGAATCGCGAGTCTATAATTGCAAGATGATCTCCTCTTCAGCATATAGGCATCAACCCGAAGCCAAGGCTAAAAGCTTTACGATCTCCCGAAATATGAGTCGGCGCTTGGTGAAAATGGCTTCCCTTCCCACGACGTAATCACTCCTCACAATGGTTGTCAGGCACTGTGTTTGGCTCGTAATCGACCCGACATCAGGCAAGTATCCTCGTAGACCTCCGATGGTTGGTGATTATGGTGTGGTGATGGTGATGATGATGGTTGGTACGGTACTTCAGATAATTGCGACGTCGATCCTCCTCTACACACACTATCCGCCCATCGATCACACACTCTCTTCTTTTTTTCTTCTTTTCTTTTATATTTCTTCAGTAGTAACTGCTTTTGCTTGAATGGTCGATTGAATTCCTGCGTGATATGTGCAAACGTGGTTTTTCTCTTCCAACTGTTTGTTTCTGCAACCTCTACAGTGGCATATTAGAAAATATAAAGAAATAAGCTGCTAACATAACGCGTTACCTTAGTGTAATATTTATGTAACTCAACGTGTACAGTTATGCTAACTTAACGAGTTAAACATGTGCATCTCACATGATATTCTAAAGCATTTAAATTCAACACGTGCATAAATTTAACTATCTGATGCTCAGGTGCATTTCGGATACTTAAGAATTTCACAGCTTGCAACTTACCGACAGTTCATAAATGTACTAAATTAACATTAATTCCCCCACATTAAGCAAATTCTTCAATTAAAGCATATAAAAGTGCAATTATAACATAATGGCTTAATTCTTATATAATAAGCTAAATATTATGCAATTAACCATCATTTAACCGTTAATAATATGCACTTTTTCATTCTAAACACAATGCAAGAAGAACTTAATCAATTCATTAGAAATGATGTATGGGAATTAGTCTCTGCACTAGAAAATCAGTCCATAATAGGTTCAAAGTGGATCTTTAGAAACAAAACTAACGAAACTGGTCAAGTTATAAGGAATAAAGCTATATTAGTTGCACAAGAGTATACATAGGAAGAAGGATTAGATTATGATGAAACATTTGATCCTGTGGCTAGGTTAGAAAGTATTAGAATATTATTGGCCTATGCTTGTTATATAGATTTTAAATTATATCAAATGGATGTAAAGAGTGCATTTCTAAATGGTTTAATTAATGGAGAAGTCTATGTAAAACAACGACTTGCATTTGAAGATATTAAAAATCCTGACTTTGTGTATAAATTGAAGAAAGCCTTATATGGTTTGAAGCAAGCACCTAGATCATGGTATGAAAGATTGTCTACATTTTTAATAGAAAAAGGCTATATCATGGGAAAAGTGGATCATACTCTATTTATTAAGAGAGATGGTAAAGATCAGATTGTTGTTCAAATATACGTAGATGATATAATCTTTGGAGCAACCTCTGATAAGTTGATAGAAATATTCTCTGAAGAGATGACTAATCAGTTTGAAATGAGTATGATAGGAGAACTTTCATATTTTCTAGGACTTCAAATTAAGCAAATGGATAAAGGTATATTTTTAAATCAGAAAAAATATGCAAATGAAATGCTTAAGAAATTTAATTTTAATGACACAAGGATTCGAGGAACTCCTATGAGTACTACTTTAAAGTTAGATATTGATGACATAGGAAAATCTATAGATCAAAGAAAATACAGAAGTATGATTGGTTATTTACTTTATTTGATTGCTAGTAGACCTGATATTATGTTTGCTATGTGTGTTTGTGCTAGATTTAAATCTAATCCTAAAGAATCACACTTAATTGCAGTTAAAAGAATATTTAGATATATACAAGGAACTAAAAATTTTGGACTGTATTATTCTAAGGATAGTTCAATAGATATTATAGGATATACTGATGCTGATTATGTAGGATCTAAATCTGATAGAAAGAGTACCAGTGGCACATGTCAATTATTGGGAAATAATTTGGTGTCATGGTTTAGTAAAAAGCAAAACTATGTAGCACTTTCTACTATAGAAGCTGAATATGTTGCTGTTGCACTGTGTTGCACTCAGATTCTATGGATAAAGCAAACATTAAAAGATTTTGGATTATCTTATGATACAACTGAGATTTATTGTGACAGTAGTTCTGCAATAAATCTTTCCAAAAATCCTGTATTACATTCAAGAGCATAGCTTATAGAGGTTAGACATCATTTTCTAAGAGATAACGTAATTAAAGGAAAAATTAAATTAGAATTTGTGTCTAGTAAAAATTAATTAGCTGATATATTTACAAAACCTCTAGACGAAAATACATTCTGCAACATTAGATTAAATTTAGGTATTTGTAGGCTATGTGATGTGTAAAATGCTTAAACTCCTCATAAAAAGATAAATATTATTGATGATGTTGTTCAACTCATAGATATTATATACTTATCATAAATATCTAAAGTAATATCTAAACTGTTGCTTAAGATACTATGTATTTATTGTAAAATCATAGTAGTATCTTATTGATTTTAAGTAGTATATCAATTTTAATGGTTTTTACGATTTTAAGTGGAAGTGTAAATGAAAAACATTAAATACTTCTGACATTCTGAAATTTTGATTAAATGTTTTCTTTGAATCAAGGAAAATGCATATGATCATGCATATATTTGACTTAATTGATTAAACTTGTAGAATAAGTTATATGTAACTCATCTTAAACTATTAATCAAAAGTATAAGCTTATTGAAACTGATTCATATTCTCAGTACAATCATAGAAGTAAAAATTATATGAGATTTGTGTTTTATTGCATCTGTATTAATGGAATACATATATACTATGCTTAAAATGAAAAGTGCTTACAAAGTGAAAATCTTTGAGAGTTTATTGATTAGTTTGATCACGAGCCTTTTGTACTTGAGCAGATAGGTATGTAAGGATTATTGTCCCGAAAAAGGATTCTTTAAATCTGGCAACCTAAGGTCCTGATCAGATCTGGGATTGTTGACTGATAGCTCATTACATGGGTACATTAGAAAGCTCTTGTATGATTCAAGCTTTTCAAACTAACTTTTAAAGAAAATTATCAATATTCACTATTTTGAAAAAAAAAAAATTATTTCATTAATTACAGATATCTTTGAATCGCATATAATTTCTACCAATATGACTACTGATTTATTGAATCAAGATTAGTACTTTTGAAAATGTTTATTTGAGATACATTCTTTTATTCTCCTTGAATTAATCACATTGAGTTCAAAGTTGTGTTTTGATTCATATACAGTGGGAATTGATTCTAGAAATCATTTTTGATGATGTCAGAATAACAGAAGTCTCTGAAAAGAAAATTTAAAAGTATAGTTATACTTAACATCTATTGTCACTACAAGTATATTTTGTATTTTGATTGAATATATTTGAAGTATATTTGTAGGGGGAGGATTAACAATATCGAAAACAGATTAATATATTTTAGAATACATATCTTAGTTAATTTGAATTAATGTCCTCTTAAAATCTTGATGAAATAATTTAAAAAGACAAATAAACTATTTTAGATTCAAAGGACAAAATGTTCAAATAGTTTACAATGTTCTCAAGATAATGTTAAGTTTAGCATGTGTGTTGTTTTCGGAACGTTTTAGTTGGAAGCACCTGAAAATTGTTTTAAGTGTAGTAACTAGACGTTATGTTTCCACGTACTTGGTTCAAGAAAATATTTCGAGTGGACAAAAGGTTAGCAAAAATTTATAGTGAATATTTCTTTCCTAAAGGTATACTAAATGAAGTTAGACAAGAACTCCAAAATACTGATGCTAGTATTACATACATGGGGATTCGAAGTAGATTTGATAGAGAATACAGAATGAAATGTGCTGAGATTGCATTTTTGGAATAGTATGCAAAATATTTGGAAAAAGGTGTAGGTTCATCAAATAGAACTCCTCAAACTCCTATAGATGGTAGAAGACTACATGCATTTAAGGAAGAGCATGAATCAGCTATCTCTACTCCTTTATATTCAAAACAAGTAGAATCAGTTATTGCTGTAGACAAAACAAAAGTTGAGAGTCTTCGAAAGGCCGTTGCAATAGAAAGTGCCTTAGAAGAATTAAAGTAGAAAACTTTTATGGAGCGATTTGAAAAGAAAATAGTAATACTTGAAAAGGAGAAACAGAAATGTTATAGAAGAAGGAAAGTCAGAAAAATTATGTCTAAGGAAACAAAGTCTATTGAAAAAGGAAAATCAGATGAAAATTTATTTCCAAAGGACAATGTATGTCTGGACATTGTACCTTATTGTGCATCTAATAAACTCATCAGTTCTGAACACACTGAAACTAATGAAGATAATGAGACTTTATTTTCCCTTGCTAGAAAGCTTGAGAAGAAATACAAGTCAAATATGAGCTCAAGTTTTTCTATTAGTACAAGTCTTGATGATGCAGAAATTCACAAATCAGAGCATCAGGCACCTGACATTGAACAAGTTATTGCAGATATAATTGACAATGTTGAAGTAGTAACTAGTTCACAGGCTGAATTGTCTAGAGTAGCAGATATTGAAAATGTTGAGACTCTAGAAGAGCTAAAAGTTAACCAGCCTTCTACAGAATCTATAGAAGCAAAGTTTGAGAATTCACAGCATGAATCAATGGAATTATCTGTTGAACAAAATGAACAATTACAGACAGATACACCGGTTGTAGAATTTGTGGAAAAATTGAACTCTGAACATTCTATAGAGACTTAATAGATGAATGTTGAGCATATTGACAATGTTCCTAACACTATTGAAGCTGAAGAATCAAGCTTACCTGAGCAGCTTCAAGATAATATTTTGGAAGAGGAACAACATGACATTCATTTTGAAGAAGTGGTTCCTGAAGATGAATTAAACTCTGAATCACGGCTTCAGGTATCACCTTCTTTGTGTACAATATTAAAAATTCAAGGTAATACAATTCATTTTAGATCTAAAGAAGCATTGCAAAAATACAATAATCTGATTACATGTCAGATTCTGCATGCTCGTCCAATAAAATTTAGAAATTTGATGGAAATAAGAGATCTCATTAAAGGCCTCATTTGATGGAATAAGAAATTCTGTTTGAGTTTCAAGGCCTCATTAAATTATCGCCAGGAGGAACGAAATGGAAGCAATACATAAAGCTTATTGTAGCTTTTTAAAGTAATTTGGTCAAGAATGGAAATTTTCTGAAAACTCAAATAAATGAACAGGAGTTTATATTGTCTCCTGAGTTAATTTTTGAAGTTTTAGGATTAAAGAATGAAGGTGTTGTTGTTACAAACAGATTTGACATGATAAGACAACTGGAATGGAACATTCAGTCTTTATCAAAAATTCTAGATGTATATTCTGAAATGAGATTAATGGAAAATCTGAATGTAGAGGTAAGGTTTATTGCAACTATATTGCATGCAAATTTATTTCAGAGAGTTGGACACAATTTGGAAGTCAGTAGAAGCTGTTTATATGCAACTTATGGCCTGCTGAATAGAATTCAAATAAATTGGTTTGATGTTTTTATGTCTCAACTACAACATATGAGTTCAAAGTTATTTTATGGTGATGCTGTATGTAAAATCCTTGCAAGCTAATTGACTTTATCCGACTGGCCCTCTGAAACTAAAGGCATGAGAGCATTTAGTGTCAATGATTTGCAAAAATTTCTGGCCATGCATAAACCTCAACGACAACAACAACAACAACCTGATACAGACCATATACAACAACAACAGCAAAGTTATTCAGTTCAAGAAGAACAACAAACCCAACTACCTCCTGACTTAGATGTAGTGTTTAACGACATCAGAAATGATATTAGGCATCTCGGAGATAAAATATGTAATCCTATTAGTGATATACTTAGGAGGGGTCGATAACTGTTTTTGTTTGTTTCTGAATACAAAATGTAATGTTTGTATTACTTGTTTGATTCATTGAACAATACATTTTTCTATAAATGTGTTTAATTATTATTCTTGTTTACAGAAAGAGTTGTTGTAATTATATCTCTTATATATATATATATTCTCTGTAATTATCTTTTTTGATTAATGACAAAAAGGGGGAGAAATATTATAAAAAGATGATTATGATCTTAATTGCATATATATATTATAAAAGAAGATGCTATTTAAATGGTTATTGTAATCTGACAAATGATAATTAGAAAACTGATACTTATATAATTATTGACATCTAAGAGTTTTAGTTTTGAGAGTTAAAATTTACACAAACAATAGAAATAAGCTTAAGTGAACTTAAGTCAACAAACAAGTTTGTTGAATTAAAAGTTAACCCAACGAAGGTGCTTTGTTGAGTTAAACATATTTCATAATTGATTTAATATGGTTTTGTCATCATAAAAAAGGGGGAGATTGTTGAGTATTTTTGTTTTGATGATGTGTGCTGAATGAAAATAATCATATTTGCTCAATTACTATTGCTTGTGAAAAGAAATTAAAATCATCAATTAATACAGAAAAAGCTTAATGATATAAATACTTGTCTGTATTGGATCTGAAGTTAATAACTAGTCGTTACGTTGCATTAATTTCTCATTTAGCTAAACGTTAAGTTAATGTGTGTTTTTATTAAAAAGCATGATATGTTTTAAAGTATATCTTCTGTATCATGAACAGTGCACATTTAGACAACTCGTTAAGTTAGAGTTTTGTTTGTATAGAGGTCATGTGAGAACTCGTTAAGTTAGAGGCCTAAAGGTTAAAATAGGTCACATGATAACTCGTTAAGTTAGTGAGTAAAAGAAGAGACGAACTCATTAAGTTAGTGAGTAAAAGAAGAGACGAACTCGTTAAGTTAGTGTTATACACGTAGTGAAATTATAAGTTACGAATGTTGTATTGTATCACGTGAGGTGCACATGTTTAACTCGTTAAGTTAACATAACTAAACGCGTTGAGTTGCTATATTGAACACTAAGGCAACGCATTAGGTTAGCGTTATAAACTTAAGTTGTTATTTTTATACGTGGTAAAATTCTTATTATAAAAACATTTGTTTATTACTGAATCGGTGAGTTAAAACTTTTTTCAAAGACTTACAGTCGTTACTATCCGAAAGGTAACTTAAGTCATGTTTTCAGGTCTTGACACGTGTCTCACTAGTTTTATAATATAAAGAATTTTTCAGTGACTTACATCTATAACTATCCGAAACTTAAACTATTTTCGGTGAGTTATCATTTAACCTTCCGAAAGAAAGGTTAAGCTAGTTCGTTGAGTTAGCATAACACCACGGACTTAGTTCGTTGAGTTAGCTACAATACTTGTCACGTGAAGTGGCACATGAGGAACTCGTTAAGTTAGAAACGTTAAGTTATATATATATACTTGTGTTACTCGTTTAGTTAACATTAAAGTAACGACTTCTTATTACATTGATGAAAAATTTTTGGACGAGAAAATTTATTTAGCAGGAAATTTTTCAGAGATCCAGGACAGATGATTAAAGAAAATTTGAAATATAAACGTGGGTTAGAACGTGTGTGTTTCGATGAAGGAAAAAGAAAAGACGTAGAGAAGTGGAAAACTGGTAGTGGTTAAACGTGAAGGATATTCATGAAATGAAGATACAGTATAAAAGGCATAGAATTCTCGTTGATCAAACTATCCCTGCACACCAAAAGAGAAAAATCTTTTTCAAGGATCAAAAACACCTCTTCGGGCAAAATCTCTCAAGTGGAAGAAAATTCAGTGATGCATAAAAAGGTAAGATTTTCGTCACTGAAGATTTGAAGTATCAAAAGAAAGCAAATTCGGTGAAGCATAAAAAGATAAGATATTCGTCATTGAAGAATTGCTGAAGAAGAAAGAAGAAGAAGAAGAAGAAGAAAGATCTCAAACAGGGAGAAATGTTTTAAATTCTGTAAATTAGTTTTCTCTATTTGTAGTTATGAAATTGTATAGATGAAACATGGTATCGAAATATAATTGCATCTACAATTTCTAAGGAGAATTGAATTGTATATTGTAATTGAAACCTTGAATAAAAATGATTTTATGAAAACAATGTCTCGACTTGTTTTTGAGTTTTAAAAGTTTCAATTATATTTCAGAAAATATTAAAAATACACAATTCACCCCCCTCTTGTGTAGCCATACGATCCTACAATTTTGAATTTAATGGAGTGGATGTTTTATCAAACAATCATTTTAATAAAATTATTTAAGACAAACTCCTTGTGGATTTGACCCGTACTTGCACATGCTTATTATAATGGGCACCGTGCACTTGCGGTTATAAATGTAAAATTTACGCTTTTTTCATTAATTTAACAACACATAAAAACATTACAAGTTTTTGGCACCTTTGCCGAGGAGTTTTAGTGCTAAAATGATTTATTAGATGATTTGCAAGATTTAATATCCTATATATTGTTCTAGTTTTGTTTGTTTTCTTGTTTTAGTTGAGTTATTATTTTTCTTTGTTTGTTTGCAAAGAAATGGATACATGGATTGGCCATTCTATGTATTCAATTCTTTGTTATCTCAATTGCTTGTTACATGTTTAATTAAAGTATATAGTTTGGTGACAAGTAGCTTAATGGAGTAATGATAATCTTTGTGTATAAATTATTAAGACAGAATTTTCCTGTCTGGAAATTTAAATTTTTGATGTGCACGAGATTAGAACTCATTTTTATAATATTTTTCATGAAATACTCGGATTCTGAGATTTCGTTTGAGTACTTATGCATAAAATTCTGAATTGTATGTTAAAAGATAAAAATCCTAGAAAACAGGGATGTTTTACAGAATTCTAGATAGGTCTGCTAATGAATTTTGAAAATATGCTATTATGAAAGTATTTAAAATTTAATTCAGTGATTTTTTTTCATAAAGTACATGAAATTAACTTTCTAACGAGTATTTACATGTGTCATTTGGACTTATATACATTTCTAGAGAATTTTTCTAAGATGGCATGTTATGTAGATTACAAATTCTGAGTTATCTGAGTTTCACACGATTTTGTTAATACTTCAGTTTTGGAAATTTTTGTCTCTTATTTTTTTTAGAAACTAGAAGTAATTACCTTTCAGAAGAGTATTTATTTGTGAATTTACAAGCTATATGAATTTCTGTAGAAAACGTTTAAGCCAAGGTAGTACAGTTTAGTTTCAAAAAAATTCCATGACTACTTGTTTTAGATGAAACTCAAATTATATACAATGTTTGTGAGATATATGCTTGGATATTTGTATCTAGAATTTAATGGCATGATAATAGAATAGTCATTGAATGAATCTAAGGAAAATTAAGTTTCAAGTAAAAAAAAAAAAAAAGTAATTGTTTATCAATTTTTCTATTATGTTGCAGATTTGCTTAAATCACTTGAAGATTGTGCTTGATTGAATACATTCGGTTCGTTCATTTAGTTGAAAATTTGCATGCCATTCTAGATAAATATTTACATTATAATATGGATGAATTTAGTTTTGATTTGACACCTACATGTTCTAAATGCAAGTTGAATAATCATGTTGATGCTGATTGCCCATTTTATATGCTAAATAGCAATGTAGGTGCATGTTCTAATTCTAATGTTAGCCTATCTATGCCAAATTTAAATTATAATGCTGATGTTTATGATACTAGTAGCTATAGTTGTGAAATTAAAATGGAAAAGACTATAAGAAATGTTCCCTATGTTGTATCTTCAATCAACTTAACTAAAGCAATTGCTAAACTTAACACCTCTATGGATTTATTAAACTTAGCAAAAGCCTCTAGTGCCCCCATCGACATAGATGGTTATGAAAACATAGTTCGCCACCATTTGAATTTCAAGTACATACATGCGAAAAAATGGGAAAAAAACATATTTTTGAATGTGAAATAAACATATCAAATGGCCATTTGACATATCACCCCACATTACCAAGATAAGTAGGATCTACAAAAACAAGGACTTAATGAACAACTTAAAACAAAGAAATGCCAAACTAAATCCAAATCCAAAAATTTCATTTTAGGACACCAAGTTCCCTAGCAACGGCGCCAAAAACTTGTAAGGTAATTTGTTGTTATTCAATTAAATACACGAAACACCAAAATTCTACATTTATAATCTGCAAGCACATGGTACCTATTGTATTAAGCATATGCAAGAGTAGGTCGATCCATAAGGAGCTTGTCTTAATTAAATTCATAGAAATAATTGTTTAGCAAAACATTTACTTTGTTAAAGTCATCCTAAAAATTCTAATTACAAATTAATAGGTATAAGTTACATAAATACAATGAAGAGTCAAATATCACCCAAAATCCAATAAGTTCCTAAGGTTAACCCATAGGAAACTCAAGAAAATCAATGAGTTTGGCCCTAAAATCACAGAAGTGAGGCCCAATTTCTAACTCTCTTTTCCTCCAACCTGGGCATTCAAAAATCTAGATAAAATATTTGTTGGAAAGATCCTCGAGTTATCTTTGAAATTGAAGTAATTTTGTAGACTAGCTCATTATAGAACTCTAGAAATATTGAATTTACTAACAGGGCGCAAAATCGTTCTGAAAACATTCCAAAATCGCACCATAGGTGAAAAAATCATAACTCAGTCAAAACTCCATGAAATCCTACGAAATCAGAAAGCTTTGAACAAATACTTGTATTAATATTAAGGAAAATTAACAGAAAAATTTTTCACAAAGATTACAGCACAGGAAACATTCAGGTGTCAAGCACCAAATCTGGCACCCAAACAGAAATTCCAAACTGCTGCAATCTCTGGAAGAAAAAATCAAAAACTTAAGAAATACATTTGTAAAAATTATGAAACTTCCATAACTATAATATACACAAAATTTCCTACAAAATCGTATCAAGAAACACTAAAACATTCTATGAAAAACCTACTTTTTGATAGGAGAAACGGAAGGCAAGGATTCTGTTTACACAGAATCCGGAACTACAAAAATCCACTCCTTCCTAATTTGTTCTTCGAAACCACAGAAAATATCTCTAACTGTAATAACGATTTCTCCTAAACTAGGAACTGAAAAAATCATAAAAAAATATGAACTAGAAAGGGTTTTAAGTTATCTAAATATACACAGTGATTTTACATTCTAAATCGTTCTCAAGTGAAAATAACTTCAAAACCTAGTGAGGTGCGCAAACCAGTCTTGAAACATTACAGAACGCGCACTTCTAGTAAAATATCGATAACTCTATCAATTCTTTATGAAATTCTATGAAATCATCGTTGAATGAAAATAGATTCATCAATCTAATAAAATAATTTTACAGAGATTAAAAATATGATGTATAAAGGGATAAATCGTATTGGACATTTCTGCAAATCTACTGACCGAAAATGTGATTTCGAACTGAGAATGTACTCTCCTAAACAAATAGAAAAATCACACCAACCGTGTTCAAAATATTAAACAAATTATAGAGAAAGAATCATCTTTTAATTCTATACAAAAACAACATAAGAATCGATGAAAAACATTGAGAAAAACTCGAGATATGAATAAAATAAATGAACCCTAAATCTGAAAACAAGGAAGACGGAATTCTGTATAAGTCATTCACAACTATTTGCATCCATTCACAATATAAACATAAAAATAAAGCATTTTCATTATAAAAACGAGATCTTAACAACAAAAACCAAAGATTACCTACTATTAGAGACATGTTTACAAACATTCAACATAAAAAACACATGACAACAACACAACAAATTTATACATAGTGATCACCTCATTTGCTTATACCTTTGAAGCTTCACCCTAGATTTGAAACAAGTTCTCCAATGGTGAATGATGCTACACATCCCTAGAAGAATGGAATTTGGGCTGTCACCCCTCCTCCACGTCCTCCTAAAGAATGGAATCCACCCATGGTTGCTTCAAGACATAGAGTTGCTGTACCCTAGCTTCTCCTCCACACTTCCATGTAGATTGCAAGCTTCTATGGAGATGGTTGTCACCCCAAATCACATAGAAGGAGCTACACTTTGTTGGGAAGGTTTGAAGTTCCTCCTCTTCCACACATCCTTACACCAACAGCAAGGTATCCACAGTCTAAGCCCTAAAACCCCCAAGGAAGGAAGAGGAAGAAGAAGGGAGCCGAAGTCTTACACCTTCTTGGATCCACGCCCTAGCTTGGAGAAGAGAAAGGGGAGCCTTCCTTGCAAGATTGGAGCTTCCACACAATGGAGAGGGGGCCCTAGCTGAATGGCAAAAATGAGGGATCATGTTGGACAAGACCTCCATTCCCTTAAATAGAAAAGAAGGGGCTTTTGCATAAAAGCCCTCAAGTATCTTCATTTTCTTTCATCTCTTGATGGTAAATTACCAAAAGGGTCTTTAATTTTATTTGTACAACCTATAAAACTTAACAAGCATATTAAAACATAACAAGACATGAAATAACATAATATAAAGCATCTAAGTATTAATCAACATTCATTTCCATGATCATTTAAGTCATAATCAAATAAAGGGTTAAATTGTGCAATTTTAAGTCATTACTTTAATAATCATGCATAATCATATAAATGCCAAAGTGATGGTACTTCAATTATAAACATGCATTATGTATCATTTAAGCTCTAATAAGAATGAATAATCCTATACAAATTAGCACAATTTTACTCCTTACAGTGTAGCTAACCTTTCTTTAAAAGAGAATGAAGATATGGCTACTCCAGTTGAAAAACCATTAAGATAAATTTTGTATCTTAAATTAGTTGATGAATGTTTGATGTGAAATGTTAAATCAGAAAACTGGTCCCCGACAACTATGCTAGAAGACTTGTCTATTGATTTGTTAACTTCTATTTTTAAACTTGCTTATATCAATAATTTCTTTTAGAAGTAAATAAACAACCTTTCACACAAATTAGATATTAATTCCAATTTGTATTTTAACTACAAGTGCACAATCTATATTGTATTTGTATGCAAGTACAAGTCGATCCCACAAAGATTGAGTAAGAATTGTATACTATTTCAATTTTTATATTAGAGTTTATGTGTTCAGTAAGCACTCTATTGAGTTACAGTTAACACAACGGACTAAGTTCATGGAGTTATGGTTAACTCAACGAACTAACCTTGTGGAGTTACAGTTAACTCCACGAGCCTATCTTTCCAGTTAAATACTACTATTTATAGAGAAATCCAACCAACCATTGGGTGATTCCATAGATTGTAAATAACATCAATTAAGCTCTTTAATGTTAGTTAATGTTAGATTTATCATTAAGCAATACTAACATTCAGATATTTCAAATAGTAACCATTAAAATCTTTAATCATCTGGAACGAATCAATTTCAGTAAACTGCAAAATTATTTTCTATTTTTTGAATCAAACAAACATAAAACATTCACAATACTGACAATGATAACATTAATCAGGATACAAAACAAACAATACAACACTTTAATACTAAATGTAAACACAAATAATTTGTTGTTTTTGGTATTTTTGTTTTGATATGTTTCTAAAGATGAATGAAAGGTGAAATGTAAAAATCTCTATCGATAGTAAAAGCTTCTGTCACTACATGCGACGTGATTACACTATTGAAAACTTAATCACTTACAATCTTGCCTCCTCTCCCTATAGAATCACGAATCTAGAATTGTAAGATGATCTCCTCTTCAACATACTGGCATCTACCCGAAACCAAGGCTAGAAGCTTTACGATCTCCTGAGATATGAGTCGGTGCTTGGTGAAAATGGCTTCCCTTCTCGCAACGTGATCACTCCTCACAGTAGTTGTCAAACACCGTGTTTGGCTCGGAATCGACCCAACATCAGGAAAGTACCCTCACAAACCTCTAATAGTTAGTGATTTTGGTGGTGGTGGTGTGGAGCTTCAAGGAACTTCCAACGCTGTCTGCAATTAGCACGATTCTCCACCTCTACACACACACACACCTTCTTCGTCTTTCTCCTCTTTTTTTATATTTCTTTCTATAGTAACTGCTTCTACTTAATTGATTGGTTGGATTTCCTTCATATCAACGATGGTGATTTCTTCTTCCTTCCATGAGTGAATTCCTATGTGATACGTGTAATTATGGTTTTCCTTCGAATGTCCTGTTTTAGTAACTACTACAGTGGCATATTAGAAAATATATGGTCCGTGGAGTTACAGATAACTCAACGCACTTACTTCGTTGATTTAACTATAAAACACGTGCAATAAAAAAATAACTTATAAGCTACTAACACAACACGTTACCTTAGTGTATATTCAAGTAACTCAACGCATATAGTTATGATAACTTAATGAGTTAAACATGTGCAGCTCACATGACATAATAAAGTATTTAAATTCAACACATGCATAAATATAACTTAACGAGTTTAGATATTTTAGATACTTACGAACCTAACTGTCTGATGCCCATATGCATTTTGGATAGTTACCAAATAACTTACTGAACATTCACTTAAGTCATACATTAATGTTTCAACACGTGTACTTTAGGAAATAATAAAATATTCTTTAAGCATTTAAATATAAATGTTCGATACATGCAATATAGCTCTCCAAAATAATAGAAAATTTGGATACTTAAGAATTAAAAACCTGCAACTTACCGATAGTTCAGAAATTTACTAAATTAATGCTAATTCCTTGAAATTATGTAGATTCTTTCATTAAAGCATATAACAGTGTAATTATAACATAATGGCTTAATTCTCATATGATAAGCTAAATATTATGCAATTAACCATCATTTAACCGTTAATATTATGTACTTTTTCATTCTAAACACTTCCCCCATACTTAAATTTTGCTAGTCCCTTAGCAAACTAAGATCTAACTAGTTGGTCTTTCTAAAATGCTAGAATTAATTCTTCATTTCGTTCTTCTTCAGAATAATAAATTAGATTACTATATAGATGTTCTGTATTTTTCAGTAATCTGTTTTAACTTTGTTTTCTCCTCTTCAACCTGCAAATATATTTAAAACATATGTAAATTACATACAAAATATATTAGCATCATATAGGTGTTAATTATATTATCATCTTTTTTTCTTTTCAAACATCTGTTATCTTGAATTTTCCAATATGATTTCTAGAATAAATTTCAACTACATACGAATCAAAACATAATCCAATTCAATATGATTAAAACAAGTAAAATAATGAACTGTATCTCAAATAAACAACTTCCAAAAGTCTAATCTAGATTCATATTTCAATAATCTTAGATAACAGAAAATATACTTGATTCAAAAGATTTCTGTATTTCACAAAACACTTTTATCTTTTCAGAATAGTATATGCATATTTGTACTTTAAAAGTTAATTTGAAAAGCTTGAATCATACAAGAGCTTTCTAGTGTACCCATGTATTGAGCTTTCAATTAACAATCCCAGATCTGATTAGGATCTTAGGTTGTCAGAGTTAAAGAGTCATTTTTCAGGTCAACAATCCTTACATACTATCTACTTAAGTACAAATGGCTCGTGATCAAACAAGTCAATAAACTCTCAAAGTTTTTCTCTCTTTTTTCCTCTTTTTTCTTTTCAACACAATATATATACGTATTTCATTAATACAAATGCAATAAAACACAAATGTTGTATAGTTCTGCTTCTATTATTTACTGAAAACATGAATCCATATCAATAAGCTCATACTTTTTCTGTAGTTTAATAAGATCTACACATAAATCATTCTACAAGTTTAATCAATCAAATTAAATGTATCCTTGATCATATGCATCTCATTTAATCCAAAAATCAACATTTCAGCTCTTTCAGGATTTCAGATAATTTACTGAGTTTCAGTTAAGCATTCTGATTTCTTTTTAAAATCATGAAACTATTAAACTTATAAAATTCAGCAAAAACATAAGATACTATATCTAGATTTGTATGAATAGTAAAATTTTGTAGCATCTCATATAAGATTATAAAATATAACATTCAAGTAGTTACAGTTCTTAAAAATTTGACAATCTCAATTATCGGATAGTTACAGTAAATTCATAAATAAAAAAATTTTAATTTCCACAAAACTTTTGCAGTACCATTCTAATTCCTCTAATTAACAAAATTACTTGGATTTTAATTAAATTACCTTCCCCCCATACCTACATTTTGCATTGTCCTCAATGTAAAAAATTTTACAGTAATTGTTAGTAGGCAGGAATATTGTTTCATTGACTTACCACCTAACTCAATGAACTTAATTCGTTGAATTAATAAATAACTTTACGAACTGAGTTTAAATATAAATTTAGGATAAGTAATCAATTACATACCTTATTCTTTTGTATCTCCTTCAATATCTTTCGATTTTTGATTCTAAAAAATTTTTCATTCACAAATAAAAGCAGAATATATAACAAAATAACAACTTAACAACAAAACATAAATTGTTAAATCAGTGTCTTGTGTGGAACCCAGGCTCCTATGCGTTTGGTGGCTCACAAGCAAGCTAGTTGGTTTCTCAGAACAGATATCAACAAACTGGATTGATATTTTGTTTTTCTTTTCTTTTTCTTTTTATAAAATAAAATAAAAACTAAAAATTTTCTTCTTTTTTTCTTTTCCTAAAAATAAATGCAAAATATACACAACATTAAAAGTATAGAATCACAATTTAAGAACATGATTGAAAAGTAGTAACAAACGGAATAAATGTGTTAGTCCAAGCAAACTTTTTAGGCATAATTCTTCTTGCTATTAATTCTATTTTAATGTAGTCTATTTTCCTTTTTAACTTATAAACTTGCAGTATGTTATCAATACTAAATATAAGTGTATTACCATTAATGAATTGAAATGTAGAAAGGGATCCTCTTTTATTCCAACTTAATGTAGCTATTTCTATTTCTACACCTATTTCAATATATTCCTCTTCCTAGTTCCATTCATTTACGTCTTTTATAATCCATATTTGAAATTTCATCAATTCATCCTACCATCTTATCAGACATAAAGTAGGATCATCATATTCATTATACCACATTCCTAATTGAATTTTATCATATTATGTAGATGGTGGTTTAGCTATATCACTCGGTATAGGTAATATTTCTATAAACTCATCCTTATAACTATCTATGCTAACTATGTATAAATCAAATCTAAATGCAACTAATATATCTATGACTAGATATATATATCCATCAAGTATGACATGTATGCTGTTAATTAATGCTTTCTGTCCTAGATATATCATAGTATTTTCAGTCTAAGATCTATTCAGAAAATCATACACACTTAAGCATAAATCCTCATCCCAATTTCCAGTTGGTCTATAGTAATATAACTTTTCAGGAATGGTCAAATTTTTATCAAAAAATGTTAAAGCTAACCTATAATTTTCAGTTGGTACTGTTGTGTGGAAAGATCAAACAAACGTGGAGCATCTAGGGGTGGCATGGAGAAGAGATCTGCATGGAAGAGAGGATTGCGAGTGGAGAATTCGAAGAACAATAAATTTACGTGGTTCCCCAACACGGGTACGTCCACAGGTGATCAATCTATCGTGATTCTTTGCTATATGGTTGCTGGTACAAAGAAGGGGGAGAACGAAATCAAGGGATGGTTTGGCATGGCATCCCTTGGACGTGGATGACCCCTTACATATATAGGGGCAATGGTTGGTGTAGGATCATATGGCTACACAAGAGAGGGGGTGAATTGTGTTTTTCAATATTTTCTGAAATATAATTGAAACTTTAAAACTCACAAACAAGTCGAGACATTGTTTTCATAAAATCATTTTTATTTAAAATTTCAATTACACTATACAATTCAATTCTCCTTAGAAATTGTAGATGCAATTATATTTCGATACCATGTTTCATCTATACAATTTCATAACTACAAATAGAGAAAACTAATTTGCAGAATTTAAAACATTTCTCCCTGTTTGAGATCTTTCTTCTTCTTCTTCTTCTTTCTTCTTTAGCAATTCTTCAGTGACGAATATCTTGTCCTTTTATGCTTCACCGAATTTGCTTTCTTCTAATACTTCAAATCTTCAGTGACATAAATAATACCTTTTTCTGCTTCACTGAATTTTCTTCCACCTGAGAGATTTTGCTCGAAGAAGTGTTTTTGATTCCTGAAAAAGATTTTTCTTTTGGTGTGCAGGGATAGTTTGATCCTTGAAAAGATTTTCGTTTTGTGTGCAAGGATAATTTGATCAACGAGAATTCTATGCCTTTTATACTGTATGTTAACTTCATGCATATCCTCCATGTTTAATCACTACCAGTTTTCCACTTCTTCACATCTTTGCTTTTTCCTTCATCGAAATACACACATTCTGACTCACATTTATATTTCGAATTTTCTTTAATCATCAGTCTTGGATCTTTGAAAAATTTCCTGCAAAATAAACTTTCTCGTTCAAAAATTTTTCATTAGTATAATAAGAAGTCATTACTTTAAATGTTAACTAAATGAGTAACACAAGTAGATATTAACTTAACGTTTCTAACTTAACGAGTTCTTCGTGTGCTAATTCACGTGACTAATACTGTAGATAACTCAACGAACTAAATCGGTGGTGTTATGGATAACTCAACGAACCTGCTTAACCTTTCTTTCAAAAGGTTAAACGATAACTCACCGAAAACATTTTAAGTTTCGGATAGTTACGGTTGTAAGTCACCAAAAAACCCTTTTTCTCATAAAACTAGTGAGACACGTGTCAAGACCTGAAAACATGACTTAAGTTACATTTCGGATAGTTACGACTGTAAGTCTCCGAAAAACTTTAACTCACCGATTCAATAATAAACAAATATTTTTATAATAAGAATTTTAACACGTGCAAAAATAACAACTTAAGTTTATAACGCTAACCTAGCGCGTTGCCTTAGTGTTCAATATAGCAACTCAACGTGTTTAGTTATGTTAACTTAACGAGTTAAACATGTGCACCTCATGTGATACAATATAACATTCGTAACTTATAATTTCACCACGTGTATAACACAAACTTAACGAGTTCGTCTCTTCTTTTACTCACTAACTTAACGAGTTATCACGTGACCTATTTTAACCTTTAAGCCTCTAACTTAACGAGTTCTCACGTGACCTCTATACAAACAAACTCTAATTTAACGAGTTGTCTAAACGTGCACTGTTCATGATACAGAAGATATAACTTTAAAACATATCATGCTTTTCAATAAAAACACACGTTAACTTAACATTTAGCTAAATGAGAAATTAATACAACGAAATGACAAGTTATTAACTTCAGATCCAATACAGACAAGTATTTATATCAGTAAGGTTTTTCTGTATTAATTGATGATTTTAATTTCTTTTCACAAGCAATAGTAATTGAGCAAATATGATTATTTTCATTCATCACACATCATCAAAACAAAAATACTCAATAGTTGGTGATACCCAAAAGACAAGTTTGCCCTTGTACAAATTATCAAGGAAATACAACCATAGTTAATGACACATACATATACTTGATGGAAGACACACACATCACAAATCTCCACCTTGTCTTTCATCAATCTTTACCACGAACAGGTGATGGATCACCAAGACCCAACTTGGGTCAGCAGCAGCAATAGACATTGAGTAAGTCCAAGCAATGCTTAAACTTGCTTTCAACAACATCCTTTGTAAACATATCAACCGGATTGTCCTTTGTGTTGACCTTCATAATCTTTATCCTGTCTTCATTCTTGAGGAAGTGATACTTAACATCAATATGTTTAGTTCTATCATGAAAGACATTATCTTTGGAGAGACAAATAGCACTAAGACTATCACAGAAGATATCAACTTTATCAATGCGCCAACCAAAGTCTCCAAGTAAGCCTTTCAACCAAATCCCTTCCTTTGCAGCTTCTGTCATAGCCACATATTCAGCCTCAGTTGTGGACAGAGATACTGTAGGCTGAAGGGTTGATTTCCAACTCACAATAGAACTTGCAAATGTAAAGACATAACCAGATAATGATCTCCTTCTGTCAACATCACCTGCATAGTCTAAGTCTGTATAACCAACCATAGTACAACCCTGATCTACTGCATAATCAAGCCAACACCTGGAGTTCCTTTCAAATATCTGAATATCCTTTTAACTGCTTTCCAATGTTCCCTACCTAGATTGGACATGAACCTACTAACAATACTCAAAGGATATGCCAGATCAGGCCTAGTGCATACCATAGAACACATAAGACTTCCAACTACCTGTGCATAAGGAACTCGCTGCATATCAAGTTTTTCAGAATCAGTTTGTGGACACATCGCATATGACAATTTGACATTTCTGTCATAAGGCGTGCTAATGGCTTTGCATGAAGCCATACCAAATCTGCTAAGGATCTTCTCAATATACTTCTATTGATTAAAAAATAGCTTACCAGAATTTCTTTCACGCCTAATCTCCATTCCAAGAATTCTGCCAGCTGGACCAAGATCCTTCATATCAAATTCTAATTTTAATGTGTCCTTCAACTCCTGTATCACTCGATATTCTTCGCAGCTATAAGAATATCATCAACATACAATAACAAATAAACATGTGTACTCTTATCAAGAGTTTTAACATATACACATGAATCATAGTTGCTACGTCTAAAACCAACTTTAACTATAAAGGCATCAAACCTTTTGTACCATTGTCGTGGTGACTATTTAAGTCCATACAAGGACTTATTTAATTTGCACACCCAATCAGATTTACCTTTCACCACAAACCCTGTTGGTTGTTCCATCCAAATATTTTCTTCCAACTCACCATGCAAGAAGGCTGTCTTTACATGTAGTTGTTCCAATTCTAAATTCTATGCTACAGTAATGGATAACAAAATTCTAATAGATGTATGACATACAATAGGAGCAAATACATCATTGAAGTCAACTCCTTCTCGTTGTGAATAACCTTTGGCAACTAATCTTTCCTTATACTACACACCTGTGTTGCCTTGAGTCCTAATCTTCTTCTTATAGACCCATTTGCAACCAACGATATTTGTGTTCTTTGGACGTTTCACTAGTTCCCAAGTCTTGTTCTTATGGAGAGATTGGAGTTCCTCCTCCATAGTAGACATCCAAAGACCAGCTTCTGAATCTTTCATTGCAGCTTCATATGTAGGTGGATCAACAGAATCCTCCACCTCAACTGCTACTTGTAAGGCAAAAGCAACCAAAATGTCGTAGCCATATCTAATCGAAGGTCTAACATCTCTTCTAGGATGATCTTTGCCAATGGTTCTTGGTGGTGGTTGCTCCACCTCTTCCTCCTCAACTTCATTTTCCTGAGTTTCAAATGCGATTTCTCTAATTTCAACTTGATCAGTGATAGGCGGCTGTTGTGTGTCATCTATCTCCATCTGTTCAGGAAGGGTGTGCTCAATTTCTGGAGTTTCACCTGCTAGTTTATCTGTTGCCTGCAAAAGAGAATTCTCATCAAAAGTAACATCACGACTATATATTACTTTGTGAGATTCAATATCATATATCCTGTATCCCTTTACACCAACACCATAGCCCACAAATAAGCCTTTCTTGGCACGTGGTTCCAACTTGCCATTGTTCACATGATAGTAAGCTGGACACCCAAAAATTTTAAGCTTTGAATAACTAGCAGATCTTTTCAACTATACCTCAAGAGGTATCTTCCCATCTAAGGCACTAGAAGGGGACTTGTTCACCAGATAGGAAGCTATGTTAACAGCCTCTGCCCAAAACTTCTTGCTCAAACCTGTATGAGACAACATACAATGTGCCTTTTCTAGGAGTGTTCTGTTCAATCTTTCAGCCACTCCATTTTGTTGAGGGGTATACCTAACAGTGTTATGCTGTGTAATGCCTTCATCTTTACAAAAGTTATCAAATTCTTGAGAACAAAACTCAAGACCATTATCAGTTCTAAGATATTTTACCTTTCTGTTTGTTTGGTTTTCTACTTGCTTCTTCCAATGCTTGAAGCAAGAAAAAAGTTCACTTTTGTGTGTCAAAAAGAAAACCCAGTTCATCCTTGAATGACAGTCAATGATAGAAAGAAAATATCTGGAACCTGCAATAATTTAGACTCTTCTAACGTGTCATCCCAAGTGACCTTCAAAGCTTTTTTCTTGTAAAACTTTTTCTGAGTTTTCTAAGCCATCTTCTTTTGATTTGTCCTATTATGCTTTTCATTTTTCCTTATAGGACAATCTAGAGAAAGATGTCCAAGTTTCTTGTAGTTGTAAAATACATACTTTCTAGATGAAGAATTCTTGTCATTCATTGATTTTGACGTTGTGGGTTTATCATTTCTGTTTCTTTGCTGTTTCTTAGCTTTCCATGCTTTCTTGAATTTCCTAGTCAGCAAATTCAAATCCTCATCAGAATCAGTAGATATTTCAGAATCTGAATTAATTTCGAAGACTATTTCTTTCTTTAGTTTTAATTTGTTGTGACTTAGTGAATCATTTAATTGAACTTCATAAGCAATTATGTTTCCTATAAGTTCATTTAAGGTATAAACATTTAAATCTTGTGATTCCTCAATTGATGTTACTTTCTGAGACCATTTAGAACTTAGGGATTTGAGAATTTTCCTCACCAAATCCTTCTGTTCAAAATTCTTTCCTAAGCATTTTAAAGAGTTTATGATATCAAAGAATTTGGAAAACATCTCAAAAATACTTTTATCTTAATGCATCTTATTTAGAACGAAAAAGTGCATAATATTAAGGGTTAAATGATGGTTAATTGTAGAATATTTAACTTATCATATGAGAATTAAGCCATTATGTTATAATTGCGCTATTTTATGCTTTAATGAAGGAATCTACATAATTTAAGGGAATTAATGTTAATTAAGTACATTTCTGAACTGTCGATAAGTTGTAGGTTTGAAATTCCTAAGTATCTGAATTTTTTGTTATTTCAAAGAGTTATATTGCATGTACCAGACAATTATGTTTTTAACGATAGAAGAATATTTTATTATTTCCTGAAGTACACGTGTTGAAACATCAATGCATGACTTAAGTACATTTCTGAACTGTCGGTAAGTTACATGTTTGAAATTCCTAAGTATCCGAATTTTTTGTTATTTCGAAGAGTTATATTGCATGTACGAGACAATTATGTTTTTAATGATAGAAGAATATTTTATTATTTCCTAAAGTACACATGTTGAAACATCAATGTATGACTTAAGTGGATTTTTGGTAAGTTATCTGCTAACTATCTAAAATGCATCTGAGCATCAGATAGCTAACTGTAGGATCGTCTGTATCACAAGAGGAGGGGTGAATTGTGTCTTTAGTAATTAAATACTAGTGGATAAAACAAGAGCACAAAATACTCGTAAATGAAATTCTATTCTTTTATTTCAAGACAGAATTTACAATATCTTTTCAGCTCAATTCCCTTCTTAACGGTTTTGATACTGTAATTTTTGATATACAATTCAAATAGGAAAACAAAGCTCCTTTTCAAAACTAATTTTGAATTGTATAAAACCTGATCTTTATGCACATAGCTCTTTTCTTTCTCTTTGCTTAGCTTCTGTATCTCTTCTTCTTTAGTTGTCGAATTTCCAGACTTCTTGCGTTTGCAGCTCCTTTTCTAAAATTGCTTGGAATTTTGAACTTCTTCTGATGTTGGAGAACTTTTCAGAATATGAATATTCAAACTTAACTTTTCAGTTAGGGATCCAGATTGAATATTCAGACTTGGTTTTTGAGATTAGGATCCTTTATTGTAATGTAGCTCATACTCTCTATTAGTAGTCAAACTCTGTTGTCTTTCACATTCAGCATGTTCATCCACTTGATCCACAATCCATAATCCATAATCCACATACTAATTTTCTCTTTAATGCAAATTACTTTCTATTTAAATTTCCACTTTCTTCACTAACATTTTGAGTTTCCACGATCTCCACTCGTAGATACATCAAAACTTTATCTTCCTGGAGTCTTGTAGAATATCTTCTAAGTCTTCAATTTAGTCGAACATTTATCCTTTAAGTCTTGTAAAATCTCAAACACTTATCCTTTAACTCTTCAAGTTTTTGCACCTGCAAAACACGTGACTAAACAAAGAAACATATCTGTTCGTTAGTCCTTTTATAAAACTCGAACAGTTATCTATCCATGCGTATAAAAACTCGAACAGTTATCTAACCATTCGATTTTTCATTACCGAACGCACATGGAAAACACGTGACAACTTAAAACATTAATAACACACGTGTAGATAACTTAACTATATGAGTCTTTAACATAAAGTATTTGACAAAAACGAAACGTTAACTATTCGAAAGTTTAACTATTGCAAATCTAACTCTTCGGAAATCTTTAATTTATCCGACATAAAAATGAAACTTTCCGATAATCTGTTAACTATTATACTTAGAGAAATATACTTAGAGAAGATTATGTAGACTTATTTAAATACGTTAATAAAGCATATATCATCAAAATTAAATACCTAACATTAATGTTTCGTTTTAGTCGTACAATTATGTTAAAAGCTCATATAGTTAAGTTATCTACACGTGTATTTTTATTGTTTTAAGTTGTCACGTGTTTTCGATGTACATTCGATAAGGAAAATTGAAGAGTTAGATGACTATTCGAGTTTTTATATGCATGGATAGATAACTGTTTGAGTTTTATAAAATGATTAACGAACAGATAAGTTTTCTATGTTTAGTCACGTGTTTTACAGGTGCAAAAAACTCGAAGAGTTATAGATAAGTGTTCGAGTTTTTACAGGACTTAAAGGATAAGTGTTCGACTAAAATGAAGACTAATATACCACTATAGCAATTATAGAAACAAGACATTCGAAGGAAAACCACGATTACATGTATCACGCAAGAATTTACTTGTGAAAAGAAGAAGAAATCACCATCGTTGATATGAATGAAGTAAATCCAACCAATCATTTAAGCAAAAACTATTACCACTGAAAGAAATATAAAAGAAGAGGAGAAAGACAAAAAAGTGTGTGTGTGCAGAGGTGGAGGACCACACTAACTACAGGCAGCGTTGGAAGTTCCCTAAAGCTCTACACCACCACCACAATCACCAACCATCGAAGGTCTGTGAGGATACTTTCCTGATGTTGGGTCAATTCCGAGCCAAACATAGTACCTGACAACCACTATGAAGAGTGATTGCATCATGGGAAGGGAAGCCATTTTCACCAAGCACCAACTCATATCTCAAGAGATCGTAAAGCTTCTAGCCTTGGTTTCGGGTTGATGCTAGTATCCTCAAGAGGAGATCATCTTACAATTCTAGATTCACGATTCTATAGGGAGAGGAGGTAGGATTGTAAGTGATTAAGTATTCAATGGTGTAATCGCGTCGCATGTAGTGACGAAAGTTTTTAATGTTAGTAGAGATTTTTTACATTTCACCTTTCATTCATCTTCAGGAACATATCAAAACAAAATACCAAAAATAACAAATTATCTGTGTTTACATTTAGTATTAAAGTATTGTATTGTTTGTTTTATATCGTGATTAATGTTATCATTGTTAGTATTGTGAATGTTTTATGTTTGGTTGATTCAGAAAATAGTTTTACAGTTTACTAAAATTGATTCGTTCTATATTCTTAAAGATTTTAATGGTTACTATTTGAAATATCTGAATGTTAGTATTACTTAATGATAAATCTAATATTAATTAACATTAAAGAGCTTAATTGATGTTATTTACAATCTGTGGAACCACCCAATGGTTTGTGATTGGATTTTTAGGCAGCACTAGAGAACTTATTTAGTTCCCCGGCAATTGCGCTAGAAAACTTTTTAACTTCCATTTGTAACTTAGTTAATTTATCTTTATGCTTATCATTAATTCCTTTTTAGAAGTCAACAAATCATCTTTCACACAAATTATATATTAATTCCAATTTGTATTTTAACTTCAAGTGCACAATGTATATTGTATTTGTGTGCAAGTATAGGTCGATCCCAAAGAGAATTGAGGAAGAATTATGTACTGTTCTATTTTTAATAATGAAATTTATATCTTCAGTAAGCACTTTGTGGAGTTATAGCTAACTCAACGAACTAACCTCGAGAAATTGAAGTAACTCAACGAAGTTGTCTATCTAGATTAATACTACTATTTACGAAGGAATTCGGTCAACCACTAAGCGGTTCCACAGATTGTAAATAACATCAATTAAGCTCTTTAATGGTAGTTAATATTAAATTTATCATTCAGCAACACTAACATTTAGATATTTCAAACAGTAACCATTAAAATCTTTAAGTATCAGAAACAATTTGATTTCAATAAACTGTAAAACTATTTTCTATTTTCTAAATTTAAACAAACATGAAACATTCCAAACACTGACAATGATAACAATAATCACGATACAAAACAAACAATACAACACTCAAATACTAACTATAAACACAGATAAGTTGTTTTTGGTATTTTTGTTTTTATATGATCATGAAAATGGGCGAAAGGTGAAATGTAAAAGTAATCTCTATTGACAATAAAAACTTCCGTCACTACATGCGATGCGATTACACCATTGAAAATTTAACCACTTACAATTCTATCTCCTCTCCTGTTTAGAATGAAAAAGTGCAAATTATTAACGGTTAATTGCATAATATTTAGCTTATCATATAAGAATTAAGCCATTATGTTATAATTGCACTGTTATATGCTTTAATTGAAGAATTTGCTTAATGTGGGGGAATTAATGTTAATTTAGTACATTTATGAACTGTCGGTAAGTTGCAAGCTATGAAATTCTTAAGTATCCGAATTTTCTGATATTTCGAACAGTTACGTTTAACATACCGAACAAATTCAGACAGTTATGTTTAACAGACTGAATATGTATCGGATAGTTATGTTTAAATTGTCGAACAGTTATGTTTTGAGAGAATATTTTATTATTTCCTGAAGTACACATGTAGAAACCATAATGAATGACTTAAGTGAACTTTCAGTGAGTTATCTATAACTATCCGAAAATGCACTTGAGCATCGGATAATTAAATTTATGCACGTGTTGAATTTAAATGCTTTAGAATATCACGTGAGATGCACATGTTTAACTCGTTAAGTTAGCATAACTGTACGCGTTGAGTTACATGAATATTACACTAAGGCAACGTATTATGTTAGCAGCTTATTTCTTTATATTTTCTAATATGCCACTATAGCGGTTGCAGAAATAGAAGTTGGAAGAGAAAACCACGTTTGCACGTATCACGCAGGAATTCAATCGCGTAGGGAGAAGAAAGCATCGTCGTTGATATGAATGAAGGAAATCCAACCGACCATTCAAGTAGAAGCAATTACTACTGAAGAAATATAAAAGAAAAGAAGAAAAAAAGAAGAGGGTGTGTGATCGATGGGCGGATAGTGTGTGCAGAGGAGGATCGGCGTCACAATTCTCTGAAGTACCATACCAACCATCATCATCACCATCACCACACCATAATCACCAACCATCGGAGGTCTGTGAGGATACTTGCCTGATGTTGGGTCGATTTTGAGCCAAACACAGTGCTTGACAACCACTGTGAGGAATGATCGCTTCGCGGGAAGGGATGCCATTTTCACCAAGCACCGACTCATATTTCAGGAGATCGTAAAGCTTTTAGCCTTGGCTTCGGGTTGACGCCTGTATGCTGAAGAGGAGATCATCTTGCAATTCTGGACTTGCGATTCTATAGGGAGAGGAGACAAAATTGTAAGTGGTTTAATTTTCAGTGGTGTAATCGCGTTGCAAGTAGTGTCGGAAGTATTTACTATCAAGTGAGATTACTTTACATTTCACCTGTCGCCCATTTCCATGTTCATATTAAAACAAAAATACCAAAAACAATTTATCTATGTTTGTATGTTGTATTTGAGTGTTGTATTGTTTGTGTTGTATCGTGATTAATGTTATCTTTGTCAATGTTGTGATTATTTTATGTTTATTTTAGTTTTACAGTTTACTGAAATTCGTTCGTTCAAAAGACTTAAAGATTTTAATGGTTACTATTTGAATTATCTGAATGTTAGTATTGCTCAATGATAAATCCAATGTTAACTAGCATTAAAGAGCTTAATTGATGTTATTTACAATCTATGGAATCGCCCAATGGTTGGCCGAATTCCTTTGTAAATAGCAGTATCAGAAAGAAAAGTCAGGCTCGTAGAGTTAACTTAAGTCCACGAGGTTAGTTCGTTGAGTTATCCATAACTCAACGAACTTAGTCCGTTGAGTTAGTTGTAATTCAACGGAGAGCTTATTGAATATATAAATTTGATTTTTAACAAGCAAACAGTTCTCAAGTTCGTCAGCAATTCCCTATGGGATCGACCTGTACTTGCACACTGATATAATAGACACTGTGCACTTGCAGTTAAAGTACAAATTGGAATTAATATCTAAATTGTATTAAAGGTTGTTTGTTTACTTCTAAAAGAAAGAATAGGCATGAAGATAAATTAACTAAGTAAAAACAGAAGTAACAAATCCAAGTTTTTCTAGTGTAGTGTTGGGGAAACCCAAACATCTCCCTATAGAATCGCAAGTCCAGAATTGCAAGTTGATCTCCTCTTCAGCATGCTGGCATCAACCCGAAACCAAGGCTAGAAGCTTTACGATCTCCTGAGATATGAGTCGATGCTTGGTGAAAATGGCTTCCCTTCCCACGACGCGATCACTCCTCACTATGGTTGTCAGGCACCATGTTTGGCTTGGAATCAACCCGTCATCAGGAAAGTATCCTCACAGACCTCCGATGGTTGGTGATTATGGTGGTGGTGGTGATGATAGTGTGGAACTTCAGGGAACTTCTGATGCTACCTACAGTTAGTGCGGTCCTCCTCCTCTACACACACATTGGCCACACCCTTTGTTTTTTTTCTTCTCATTGTCTTTTATATTTCTTAATAGTAACTACTTCTGCTTTGATGATCGGTTGGATTTCCTTCGTTCATATCAATGATGGTGATTTTTTCTTCCTTCCATGAGCGATTTCTTACATGATACGTGCAATCGTGGTTTTCCTTCAAATGTCTTATTTCTGTAGCCGCTACAGTGGCATATTAGAAAATAAATGGTCTGTGGAGTTATAGATAACTCAACGAACTTACTTCGTTGATTTAACAAAAAACACGTGCAATAAAGAAATAAGTCGCTAACATAACGTGTTACCTTAGTGTGTATTCATGTAACTCAAAGCGTACAGTTATGCTAACTTAACAAGTTAAACATGTGCATCTCACATGATATACTAAAGCATTTAAATTCAATACGTGCATAATTCTATCTTAACAAGTTCAAATATTTTAGACACTTACGAACCTAACTTTCCGATGCTTAGATGCATTTCGGATAGTTACAGATAACCTTCCGAAAATCCACTTCAGTCATGCATTGTAGTTTCAACACGTGTAATCTAGGAAATAATAAAATATTCTTTAAGCATTTAAAACATAATTGTCCAATACATTAAACATAACTCTCTGAAATAACAGAAAATTTAGATACTTAAGAATTTCACAGCCTGCAATTTACCGATAGTTCAGAAATGTACTAAATTAACATTAATTCCCTGGAATTATGCAGATTCTTTTATTAAAGCATCTAACAATGCAATTATAACATAATGGCTTAATTCTCGCATGATAAGCTAAATATTATGCAATTAACCATCATTTAATCGTTAATATTATGCACTTTTTCATTCTAAATACTTCCCCCATACTTAAATTTTGCTAGTCCCATAGCAAACTAAGATCTAACTAATTGGTCTTTCTAAAGTGCTAGATTTAATTCTTCATTTCGCTCTTCTTCAGAATAATAAATTAAATTACTATATAGATATTCTATATGCTTTAGTAATCTGTTTTAACTTTGTTTTCTCCTCTTCAACCTGCAAATATGTTAGGTATTTAATTTTGATGATATATGCTTTATTAACATTTTTAAATAAGTCTAGATAATATTCTCTAAGTATAATAGTTAACAGATTATCAGAAAGTTTCATTTTTATGTCGGATAAATTAAAGATTTCTGAAGAGTTAAAGGATAAGTGTTCGAGTTTTACAAGACTTAAAGGATAAGTGTTCGACTAAATCGAAGACTTAGAAGATATTCTACAAGACTCCAGGAAGATAAAGTTTCGGTGAATCTACGAAGTGGAGATCATGGAAATTCAAAATGTTAGTGGAGAAAGTGGAAATTCAAATAGAAAGTAATTTGGATTAAAGAGAAAATTAGTACGTGGATTATGGATTAAGTGGATGAACATGTTGAACGTGAAAGACAACAGAGTTCGACTACAAATAGAGAGTATGAGCTACATTATAGTAGAGGATCCTAATCTCAAAAACCAGGTCTGAATATTCAATCTGGATCCCTAACTAAAAAGTTAAGTTTGAATATTCATATTCTGAAAAATTCTCCAACATTAGAAGAAGTTCGAAATTCCAAGCAATTTCAGAGGAGGAGCTGCAAACGCAAGAAGTCTGGAAATTCGACAACTAGAGAAGAAGAGATATAGAAGCTGAGCAAAGAGAAAGAAAGAAGCTGTGTGCATAAAGATCAGGTTTTATACAATTCAAAATTAGTTTTGAATAAGAGCTTTGTTTTTCTATTTGAATTGTATATCGAACATTACTATATTAAAACCTTCAAGAAGGGAATTGAGTTGAAAAGATATTGTAAATTTTGTTTTTAAATAAAGAATAGAATTTCATTTACGAGTGTTTTGTGCTCTTGTTTTATCCACTAGTATTTAATTACTAAAGACACAATTCACCTCCCTCTTGTGATACAGACGATCCTACAACTAGTATCAAAGCACTATTATCATAATTAAGACATTTTATTTCTCTATTTAGGAATTGTTTTTTCCTATTATTTTCTTAGGATTATCTATTTAAAATGGATAATACTGAAATCTTAGTTATGACTAAAGGATAGACCACTAATTGTCCTCCTATGTTCGAAGGTAGCAATTATGGCTATGGGAAATATAGGATGACAGTATTCTTTTAGTCAATCGATTTCAAATTATGGCATATAATTAGCAATTCCATAGTGTTAGCTACGACTCCATATGATACTTGGACTTTTGATGAAAAGGAGCGAATGACACTGAATGCTAAAGGTTTAAACATCTTGTTTTGTGCTTTATCTCATGATCAATTTAATAAAGTTTCTGCATATCAAACTGCATATGAGATATGGCATGCATTAGAAGTTGCCAACGAAGGTACTAACCAGGTCAAGGAATCTAAGATTAATATGTTAGTATAAAAATATGAGCTTTTTAAAATGCATGAAAATGAATGTACCTCTGACATGTTGTTTAGAATGAAAAAGTGCATATTATTAATGGTTAAATGATGGTTAATTGCATAATATTTAGCTTATCATATGAGAATTAAGCCATTATGCTATAATTGCATTGTTATATGCTTTAATTGAAGAATCTGCTTAATTTGGGGGAATTAATGTTAATTTAGTATATTTATGAACTGTTGGTAAATTGCAGGCTGTGAAATTCTTAAGTATCCCAAAATGCATCTGAGCATCGGATAGTTATACCTGTAACTCTCCAGAATGTTATTTTATGTTTAAACTGTTGTTGACACGTGTTGAGAGCTAGTAGATTTACTTACATTATAACTCGTTAAGTTAGTATAACTGCTGTTGAGCTATATTTTTAGCTCAAGCTTTACTGCAAGTGCACAGTTCTTTTGGTGTACATGGCAAATACAGGTCATTCTTCCACAAGGATTGTGTTTATGACTTAATCAACTATTACTCAACTTGTTCTTCAAGCTCTTAGGTATACTTCAGTAAATTAATGACATGTGAATGTAGAATAATCAAAGTTAACACAAACTCACAAACCATGCAATTTCAAGGTAATGTGTAGTGGAAAATGGTGATGTGAATCAATTTCTTTACTTGTAAATCTATCAACTCATTCAATTATAACATGCACACAAGTTCCACGTGATTACAGAAGTGATATCCATGCATCAATATTAAGGAAAGAAAAATAAAACAAGAAGGTCCAATAGACTATACTACTCTATTCTAATTTATACTAAATGCATGCAACTATGCTATTTGCTAATCTAGCTAAACTATACTATACTACTTGCATTAGAAATTCTTTTTGGAGATTGATTAGGAAAAAATGTGATCAATATAAGATATAACAAACTCAATTAACTACTGAAATTAAAATTAACAACTAGAGATAAGTGATAGGTTCTTCATTCAAATGAACATCAACACTTATTTTCTTCTTCTTTCAATTCACACCTTCTTCTCAAATGCGCCAAGCCACCATTGGTGAGTGTCATTCACTCGTGTGAAAGCCTCACCAACAGCCCCAACAATACATGTGAATAGAGGATGCAAATTAGAAGTTGAAAAGAAGAATTAAACATTCATATACATTCATTGAACTCTATCTAGCTAAGAAGACATATAATTGAGATGTTCACCACCATTTCTCATTAATTCTTACTTCTATACAAGAAAATAATAAACTCTAAGAGTTGTCACTACCTTAGGAGCTTCTTATCTTCTTCTCTAGAGCTTTGAATTCAATGGAACTTGGAAGCAAATCCACCTCCAAGCTTGGACGTCTTCTCCTTAGCCCTTGGAATGGTGAATAGCATCAATGGATGGTCTCCTTGCAAGCATAAGCCTCACCTCCAAGCTTTCTTCTCTTCTTTCTTTCTCTCGTTGGAAGCACCAAGGTGTTGGCCGAAAATCCTCTCCCCTTGTATTTATGTTGTTTTGTCTTCTCTCTTTTGATGTGGCACCTTGGTTTTATCACCAAGCCAATAAGATGCCATAGATCTAGGAGGGCCAATAAGGTGTTGGCATGTCCTCTTCTTTAAAGTTTAGTCCACCAACTTTTGATTCTTTACATCTTCTTTGGTCTTTTGCATTAAGCTCCTCCCATATATATGTTACCTACAATTAATGGAAGTTGAACTCCAAGAGACGTTAGCTAACATAGGACATGCAAAATAAATCAATGTGTTTCATGTAAAATTATATCCAATGGGGGATGCACTTGTTAATTAAATTTCTATATTGCACTATATTTCAAGACTTATATTACCCATAATTAATATCATTTATCCATCATAGATATATAATATCATGCAAAATTACTTATAAAATTCATTAAAAATGGGCAAAATTAAAGCTTAAACACCCCCCACACTTAAACTTTGCTAGTCCTCTAGCAAAATTTAAAGAAGAAAAGATTAAGGAATCCCTTTTAAACAAACAAACACAATAAAGAAAATTAAGGCAAATTAAATTCTCACTAAGTAATGCAACAATACTTATAGATAATCTCCACTCACAAGTTGAGTTCCTGTAATGGTGAGGAATATAGAATAGACATCTAATGCCAACCTAAGGAAAATAAGTTTTTAAAGATACTATTAAGTGCAAAGTGCTTAGACCCATAATCAATAGCATCTAGGTTCATCTCACTTAATCCAAGAATACATGAAGGTTTCTTTAGGCTTCTATCCTCTAGTACATTGCCCCCTTTATTTTCAATTGATTTTTTATTTATTTATTTATTCTATAAAAGTATTTTCTTTATTCATTCTGTAGAACAACTTCTTCTTTTTCTCCTTTTTTTTTTTTTTTTTTTTTTTTTTGAATAGATACCTCTCTTTTCTCACATCCTACCACTACCCTTAGGATACCTCCCATAAAGGGTTTACACGTGAAGACTAAGAGGTTACTTAGCCTCCGTCCCCAGCAACCTTATGAGAACGGGTATCAAACCTTATTCCCAAATTCATATATCTACCCTTCTCATGGGACAACCTATTGGAATGATTTCCTAAGCCACTCCTCAAGATTCATGTCATAAGAAGAGTCCTCTAGATACCACATGATTAAGAGTCTAGTGCAAGAATGTGTATATGTTATAAGTAAGAAACTATGGTTGGCATCTCAAATGCATATTCCTATCCTTACCTTAAAGATAAGCTCAACTCTAAGTGTAAGACATCATAAGGAAAGAACATTACTGAGGAAAATTCAACATGCCACAAAAAGAAATTAAGTTCAAATGAAAACAAAGCTAAAACTAATAAAGAATTAATGATCTTAACCTTAAGAGCATACAATGGAGATTGAGTAGCATGCTAGTAAGGCTAAGATGCAATAATTCAAAATCAAAATTAAACTAACAAAGCTATTTCCTAAAAAAAATTGACATGCAAGTTCTTATCATGGATACACATAAAACATGGTGGCATGCAACATATAGAACGAATTTTCAAACTTACCACCAACTTGCTTGTGAAAGAAACTTACATTTGGAAAATTTTCAATTTCATTGCAGTAGTATGCATCCTAAAACATTTTTTTACTTTCTCCTCCCCCCCGCACTTAGTTCCTGCATTGTCCTCAATGTAGAAAGGATTGTTTCAACAATAAGAATAAGTAAAAAAATGTTAGCGCATACCTGTTGTGCACTGCTCTTCAAGTGGTGTAGATAAAATGTATTTAACTCTAATTGTGGTTGAACATCAATTTGTCAAATAAACACATGATATAATGATAAAGTCTTTCAACCCATTCTACACCCTTCAAGTGTTTGAAAATCATGCATATAAAATTTAGACGTGAACTTGCAATAATCAATTTTATTGTTAACTACTAACACAATAATACATATAATGAAAAATTACTAAAAATTAAGAAAATAAAAACTACATCTACAACTAAATACATATAAAAACTAATTATAATTGGGTTCCAACAACAAAGCACTCTCTCCATGATTGTAGGTTTTTCCAGGATAATATTCTTTAAGTCTTTGACCATTCACTATAGTTTTAAATCCTGTCTTACAATTTTCTATAGCTATAGCTCCATGATTATATATATGTTTAATGATGAATGGTCCTGTCCATCTAGTTTTAAATTTTCCAGGGAACAAATGTAATCTAGAGTTATATAATAAAACTTCTTGTCCCTCATGAAAGTCCTTTCTCAAAATTTTCTTGTCATGGAATGCTTTTGCTCGTTCTTTTGCAATCTTTGCATTTTCATAAGCCTCTCTTCTTATTTCTTCTTGCTCATTGAGTTGATATTTTCTTGCTTTTCCTGCATCATCAACACACATGTTAAATGTTCTAATAGCCCATTCTGCTTTATGTTCTATTTCTATAGGTAAATGACATGCTTTCCCATAAACTACTCTAAATGGTGACATTCCCAACACAGTTTTATGGGCAGTCCTATAACCCCAAAGTGCATCATTAAGCTTTTCTACCCAATCCTTCTTACTTGGTTTGATTACTTTTTCGAGCATGTGCTTGATTTGTCTATTGGATACCTCAACTTGCCCACTTGTTTGAGGATGATATGGTGTTGCTAACTTGTGAGTAACCCCATACTTCCTCAAAGCCATTTGAAATACTCTATTGCAAAAGTGAGGTCCATTATCACTAATTATAGCTCTTGGAATACCAAATCTAGCAAAAATGTTAGATCTAAGAAAATCAACAACAACTTTAGCATCATTTCTCTTAGTTGGGATAGCTTCAATCCATTTAGAAACATAATCAACAGCCAACAAAATATAAGAATAACCAAAAGAAATGGGAAATGGTCCCATGAAATCAATGCCCCAAACATCAAAAATTTCAACTTCAATGATAGGATTCAAAGGCATCATATTTCGTTTGGAAATTTTTCCCATTCTTTGGCATCTATCACAATGTCTACAATGATCTTTAGAGTCTTTAATTAGAGAAGGCCAATAAAATCCACATTCAAGAATTTTCAAAGAAGTTTTTCTATGGCTAAGATGACCTCCACAAGCATGATTATGACAAAAATTTAAGACATTAGCAATTTCATCTTCAGGAAGACATCTTCTTAAAATTTGATCAGAACCCATTTTATACAAATAAGGTTCCATCCAAACATAATGTTTAGCCATGTACCTCAATCTTTTCTTATCTGGTTTAGATAAATCAGTTGGTATTAACCCTGTAGCAAGATAGTTAGCAATGTCTGCAAACCAAGGTAACTTACCAACTAGAAATAAACTCTCATCAGGAAATTTTTCATTAATCACATTATTGCATGCTAGAATATTTTCTAATCTAGAGAGGTGATCAGCAACTAAATTTTCTTTTCCAACCTTATCTTTAATTTCTATGTTGAATTCTTGCAACAATAAAACCCAACGAATTAATCTTGGTTTTGCATCTTTTTTACTCATCAAATGTTTAATAGCTACATGATCAGTATGCACAATAACTTGATTGCAAACTAAATATGGTCTAAATTTATCTAGAGCAAAAACAACAGCAAGAAATTCTTTTTCTGTGGTAGTATAATTTACTTGAGCTTCATTCAAAGTTTTACTAGCATAGCATATGACATGATGTTTCAGAAATCTTTGAGCATAAGCATATGCCATATTCTTAATTACAGAAGAAAACACACAACACTCTGACTATTAAAACGAAACAGCTCTAACAGTTGCTTATATTAATTCCTCGGCAATGGTGCCAGAAAACTTGTTTGGATCTCCAGCACGGCACTAGAAAAACTTGATTTGCTACCTAGCAATGCACTAGAAAAACTTGGATTTGTTAACTTCTGTTTTTACTTAGTTAATTTATCTTTATGCCTATTCCTTTTTAGAAGTAAACAAACAACCTTTCACACAAATTAGATATTAATTCCAATTTGTATTTTAACTGCAAGTGCATAGTGTCTATTGTATTAGTGTGCAAGTACAGGTCAATCCCACAGGGAATTGCTTAAGAATTGCCAACTGTTTCGTTTTTAACAATCAAATTTATATATTCAATAAGCTCTCCATTGAGTTACAGTTAACTCAACGGACAAAGTTCGTTGAATTATGACTAAGTCAACGGACTAACCTCGTGGACTTAAGTTAACTCCATGAGCCTCTCTTTCCTATTTAATACTGCTATTTACAGAGGAATTTGGCCAACCATTGGGCGGTTCCACAGATTGTAAATAACATTAATTAAGATCTTTAATGTTAGTAAACACTGGATTTATCATTAGGCAATACTAACATTCAGATGATTCAAACAGTAACCATTAAAATCTTTAAGTCTTTTGAACGAACCAATTTAAGTAAACTGTAAAACTAAAACAAACATAAAATGATCATAACACTAACAAAGATAACATTAATCACGATACAAAATAAACAATACAACACTCAAATACAAAATATAAACACAGATAAGTTGTTTTTGGTATTTTGTTTTGATATGAGCATGGAAATGGGCGAAAGGTGAAATGTAAAGTAATCTCAATCGATAGTAAATACTTCTGTCACTACATGCAACGTGATTACACCACTGAAAATTAAACCACTTACAATTCTATCTCCTCTCCCTATAGAATCGTGAGCCCAAAATTGCAAGATGATCTCCTCTTCTACATATAGGCATCAACCTGAAGCCAAGGCTAGAAGCTTTACGATCTCCTGAGATATGAGTCGGCGCTTGGTGAAAATGGCTTCCCTTCCCGCGACGCGATCACTCCTCATAGTCGTTGTCAGGCACTATGTTTAGCTCAGAATCGACTCGACATTAGGAAAGTATCCTCACAGACCTCCGATGGTTGGTGATTATGGTGGTGGTGATGATGGTTGGTGTGGTACTTCAGAGAATTGTTGATGGTGATCCTCCTCTACACACATTGGCCACACCCATCGATCACACCCATATTTCTTTTTCTTCTTTTCTTTTATATTTCTTTAGTAGTAACTACTTTTGCTTGAATGGTCAGTTGGATTTCCTTCATTCATATCAACGACGATGATTTCTTCTCCCTGCGTGATACGTGCGATCGTGGTTTTTTCTTCCAACTATCTTATTTCTGCAACCACTACAATGGCATATTAGAAAATAAATAGTCCGTGGAGTTACAGATAACTCAATAGACTTGCTTCGTTGATTTAACTATAAAACACGTGCATAAATTTAATTATCTGATGCTCAGGTGCATTTCGGATACTTACAGACTTAACTATCTGATGCTCAGATGCATTTCGGATAGTTACAAATAACTCACTGATTTATAACTTAAGTCAATCTTCTAGATCACTACACGTGTCATCAACAGTTTTATAATATAAGAAACATTTGGAGAGTTACTGGTTTAACTATCCGATGCCCAGATGCATTTCGTATAGTTAGAGATAACTCACCGAAAATCCACTTAAGTCATTCTCCCATAACATGACACGTGTCCACAGCTATTTTATAATTAAAAGGAGATTTCAGAGAGTTACACATATAACTATCCAATGCCCAGCTGCAATTTCGGATAGTTATAGATAACTCACCGAAAATTCACTTAAGTCATGCATTATGGTTTCAATACGTGTACTTCAAGAAATAATAAAATATTCTTTTAAAACATAACTGTTCGGCAATTTAAACATAACTATCCGATACATGTTCAATACGTTAAACATAACTGTCTGAAATAACAGAAAATTCGAATACTTAAGAATTTCATAGCCTGCAATTTACCGATAGTTCAGAAATGTACTAAATTAACATTAATTCCCCAAAATTAAGTAGATTCTTTAATTAAAGCATATAACAGTGCAATTATAACATAATGGCTTAATTCTCATATGATAAGCTAAATATTATATAATTAACCATCATTTAACCGTTAATATTATGCACTTTTTCATTCTAAACAACTAGAGATATATGATTACTTAAAAAAATAACAAAGACCAAGAACGGACAAGTTACCTTTGGAAATAAAAGCAAAACAAATATCCTTGGGTTTGGCAAGGTTCAGGTAATTGAGAAATGCTTTATAAATGATGTCTTATTAGTGGAAAACTTAGGTTTTAATTTATTAAGTGTTCCTGTTTTAGTGAAGTTTTATAGAGTAATTTTTGAAAAAGATTCCTGTAAAATTATGGACATGTCTACAAATGAAATTTTATTCACTACTTACAAGAAAGGATCCATTTGTATTCTAAATTTGCCTTCTGATATTATTAAAGTCAATGCTTGCTTAATTGCAAAATCAGATGAAGTTATTTTATGGCATAGAAGGCTAAGACACTCAAATTTAAAATTATTACAAAAGCTGTCTAAAAAGAATCTAGTTAGAGGTTTACCTAGTATTAAGTACTTGAAAGAGTTTATGTGTGATGCATGTCAACTAGGTAAATTACATAAAACATCCTTTAAAAGTTTAAATGAAATAACAAGCAAAAGAGTATTACAACTAGTGCATAGGGATTTATTTGGACCTACTAGGACAACCAGTCTAGGACGTAAGCATTATGCTTTTGTATTACTTGATGGCTATTCTAGATTTACTTGGGTCTATTTTCTAGCTAATAAAACTGAAGTTTTTGAAATATTTAAGATATTCTGTAATAAAGTTCAGAATGAGCAAAATGTTAAAATTCAAAAACTTAGGAGTGATCATGGTACAGAATTTGATAATGATCAAAGGGACACCTTTTGTGAAGAATTAGGCATAGATCATAAGTACTCATTTCCAAGAGCTCCTTCACAAAATGGGATAGTAGAACGTAAAAACAAATCACATCAGGAAATGTCCAGAACCATGTTAAATGAGAATAAGTTACCCCTATTTCATTAGGCAGAAGTAGTTCATATAGCATGCTATGTTATAAATAGAGTACATCTAAGACCAATTTTAGATAAAACTCCTTATGAGATATGGTATAACAAGGTTCCCAAAATAAGTTATTGAAAAGCCTTTAGCTGTAAGTATTTTATTTTAAACACTAAGGAACGAAGAGACAAATTTAGAGCCAAATCAAATGAAGGTATTTTTGTTGGTTATTCCATTAGAAGTAAGGCATATAGAGTTTATAATAAATCAACAAAAACCATTGAGAAAACCCTACATGTAAAATTTCATGAAAATTCTCATTTGGATGTTAGACATGCTGAAATTCTCCCAAAAATGGTACTAAATGATGTTGACAGAGAAATTGAGAGATTATTTGACAGAATAAGAAATATAAACTTAAATGATGAAAATTTAGAAGAAAATAATGTCACACCTATAGAAAATATGGAACAACATAGAAATTGACGTTATGCTTTATCTCATCCTATCGATCAGATAATAGGCGATCCTAATCAAGGAGTTAGGACCAAGTCATCAGTAGTCAACATTTGTGGTGCTTATTCATTTGTTTCTTTACTAGAACCTAAGAAAATTGAAGATGCCTTAGAAGATGAATTTTGGTATTTAGCTATGCAAGATGAGCTAAATCAATTTATAAGAAATGAGGTATGGGATCTAGTTCCACCACTTGAAAATCAATCCATAATAGGAATAAGGTGGGTATTTAGAAACAAAGTAGATCAAGATGGACATATAGTTAAAAATAAAGCTAGATTAGTTGCTCAAGGTTACAATCAAGAGGAAGGAATTGACTATGATGAAATATTTTCTCTTGTTGCTAGACTAGAATCAATACGAATATTGTTAGCATATGCTTCTTATATGGATTTCAAATTATATCAAATGGATGTTAAGACTGCTTTTTAAATGGATATATAAAAGAAGAAGTGTATGTAAAACAACCTCCAAGTTTTGAAGATTCAAAGCATCTTGAATATGTTTATAAGCTTAAGAAGGAACTATATGGCCTTAAACAAGCCCCTAGATCTTGGTATGAGAGATTATCTAAATTCCTTATGGAAAAAGGGTATTCTATGGGAAAAGTAGATCACACTCTTTTTATTAAGAAGACCGAAAAAGATATATTGGTAATTCAAATCTATGTAGATGACATCATATTTGGAGCAACAAATGATAAATTAATTGAGTCATTTTTGAAAGACATGACTAATCAATTTGAAATAAGTATGATGGGTGAACTATCATTTTTTCTAGGCTTATAAATTAAGCAATTAGATCAGGGTACTTTTATTTCACAAGAAAAATATACTCAAAATTTATTAAAGAGGTTTGGTTAAGACAACACTAAAACAAAGAATACACCAATGAGTACTATCACCAAGTTGGATAAAGATGACTCTAGAAAAACTGTAAATGTAAAATAATATAGAAGTATGATTGGTTCATTACTTTATTTAACAGCTAGCCAACCAGATATTATGTTTAGTGTGTATACTTGTGCTAGATATCAATCTAATCCTAAGGAATCACACCTACTTGCTGCTAAACAAATTTTTAAATATCTATTAGGAACCATCAATTTCGGTCTATTTTACTTTAAACATAGTTCTTTAAACTTAGTAGGTTATAGTGATGCTGATTTCGCAGGATGTAAGTCTGAAAGAAAAAGCACTAGTGGCACTTGTCAATTATTAGGAAATTCTTTAGTGTCATAGTTTAGCAAAAAGAAAAATTTTGTAGCATTATCTACAACTGAAGCTGAATATATAGTTGCCGCACTTTGCTGGGCTCAAATCCTGTAGATCAGACAAACTTTAAAAGATTACAATTTAGACTATGAACCAACTAAGATTTTCTGTGATAGTAGTTCTGCAATAAGTTTATCTAAAAATCCTGTCTTACATTTACGAGCAAAACATATAGAAGTTCGACATCATTTTCTAAGGGATAATGTTATAAAAGGAAAAATAGTATTAAATTTTGTTCCTACCACAAAACAATTAGCAAATCTATTTACAAAACCCTTAGATGAAAATACATTTTCAAAATTACGATTAGAACTTGGTATCTGTAGGTTATCTGATGTTTAAACTGTCCTATTCATTGCATTTTGGTTTGTTATAAAGGTAGTTTTAGAATTCAATGTCTTTATTATTTAAAAACAAAAAAATAAAAACAAAATATCTATTTTCGAATTATAGTTTTCTGGTAGTTAAGAATTTATGAAATTCTGATTTTTATTGAAGTCAATTTATTTAAGAAAAAAATTCAGAAAAGATTACTTAAGGAAAGTTAAATTGATTCAATGTGAGTGCCAATTGTATTTTTGTTACTTATGTATATGCTATTACAGAGATTTTAACAGGAAAATACATAGAAAGTATGTACTTTTTATTAAAGGAAAGTTATTAACATTCTGTTAGAAAAATTAAGTCTTGCGGTTGCCTCTAATTTAATTTACTATCTTGTTTTATTTTTTTTTTGTCTGCAATTACTTGAGTAATTAAGTCGGTTGGGGGATCTTAAACCCTAGTCACTTAAACCAACTAGTTTGGGATGTGCTGACTGAAAACTCATTTTGCAAGTAATTCAGATTATATTAAAAAAAAAAAATTACCTGTTCTCACTTGTCATTGAGTAACTACTTATCTTTCCCTTAAGCAAGGGATTGTGATCACGTAAAAAGATGATATTGTGGGAGGTAATACATAATATATATATATATGAATATAAAAG
Source organism: Cymodocea nodosa (assembly GCA_036874045.1). Taxonomy (NCBI): domain Eukaryota; kingdom Viridiplantae; phylum Streptophyta; class Magnoliopsida; order Alismatales; family Cymodoceaceae; genus Cymodocea; species Cymodocea nodosa. The sequence goes on along the minus strand of JAZBRI010000003.1, from coordinate 15,013,311 downwards.
AAAAAAAAAAGAAAAAAAAAGAAAAGATAAGGGGGCAATGTACTCAAGCTTAATTTATTTTTCAATGTGTTATAACAATCCTGCCATAATCTGTGCATATAATATTTGTTATTTTTTCTTATTATTATCTACTCTTTACACATAATGTATGATATTTATTGTCTTAAGTTCGTGTACTCATTATTGAATTCTCTTAAGTTCCTGAAGGTATATCTCTATGAATTATCTTTTGTAAACTGAATAAGATAAAAGCCAGAAAGTCTAAATTGTTAAATCTACTACTTATTTCTGTACTTAATTCATATTTAAAAAAAAAAATAGAGAGACTCAAATCTATTTAAGGCTTAGCATCCTTTTTAAGAAAGCTATTTGACCTTTTAAAGCCAAATCTATTTAGGGCTTCGTAACCTAATTTAAGTACGTCATAGATTCTTTACACTACATTTATGTAAGGGGAGCAATTTCTCATATAATAATTCAACTCTTATGAACTATTATATGATTTCATGAAAGAATCTACATAATTTCAGGAAATTAACATTAATTCAGTACATTTCTGAACTATCGGTAAAATACAAGCTTTTTAAATCTTAAGTATCCGAATTTTCTATGATTTTGGAAGACTATATTTTATATCGCACAGTTATGTTTTAAACAATCAATAGAATATTTTATTATTTCCTGAAGTACACGTGTCGAAGCCTAAATGCATATCTTAAGTGAATGTTCGATAAGTTATTTGGTAACTCTTTGAAATACATTTGAGCATCGGATAGTTAGGTTTATAAGTATCCGAAAATATCTGAACACCTTAAGTTAGAATTATGCACGTGTTGAATTTCATTGTTTTCTTATGTCTCAGTTGAAACTCGAACAGTTATGTTTAACTCTTCGACTTTCACACATATCCATTCGAGAAACTCAAACAGTTAACTTAATATTATTATATTTTTCTAAAAGACTTAATCTTTAACAATAACTATTCTCGTTTGTCGTATAGTTATGTGCTTTACTACTCACAAAACTCGAATAGTTATCATAAGCCTTCGAGTTTTCTCACTTTTCACTTAGCTAGAAGTTATTTTCTTTACACGAACAGTTATGCTAAGAATTCTGCTTTTATCGATTGTAAAACTCATATAGTTTTACAATTCTGCTTTTATCGATTGTAAGCACTCGAGTTATTTATCAGTAACTGATCTTATATTTATAATTTCAATGATTGAATCTGTTTATAAACTTGAAGAGTTATAAATGTTTTACTGACAACCTTTCATGTTTCTACCTTAGTAAAACCCTAGCTTCACAATCTTTACTTCCACTAAGTTCTACAGTGCACAGCAAAGATTAATCGACAATGTCAGGACGTGGAAGAGGATGCCGTAGAATGACAAAAGTGTAGAAAAGAGAGTTGGAACTTCAGAAAATGCAAAGTGAAATCAACGACATCTACTCAAGGTACACTTTTACAAATGAAATACTACATGAAATTAGAAAAGTTGTTCAAGACGAGAAAAATTTTTGTTGGAAGTTTATTCACAATTATGCTAAAACACAGTTTAAACTAAAACAGACTGAACTTTCCGCATTACAACTATGGAAATGAACTTTACAACCTAACCCTGCTATTGTTACAAGTTCTGGGCATATACCTGAAAAATCGGTATAGTCTATCACTTACTATGGAAAGAAATGGGGACCAATGATAGAAAATGCAAATAAGGAATTAGAATCTTTGTATTCCCAACATTATTTTCCCCTAGCTGTTTTAGACGACATTCAACAATATATAGATGAACAGAAAACTGCCATTAGGAAAATGGGTCTTCGAAGTGAAGGACAAAAAGTTTATCAACTAAAAATGGCAGAGGTTGAGAGCTTAAAACTCTATATTCCATTATTACCACTTAGGCATCATGGTGAAGGACCATCACGACCATAAGTGCCTTTAACAGGAGAAATTAAGAAAATTTTAGAACCTCTTAAACAACTAGAAACACTGCAGACATATAGTCGGAAAAAGAAAAAGACATTAGAATATTTTGGACTAACTATAGGTGTAGAAGGAATAATGCAACAAAAAGAAGAATCACTGAAAAATGGAAAACTATGTTCCATTGCAGAAGCTGGATAGACATTTGTGTTAGGAATCCCAGCAAATGTGACAAATATTGGATTACACGCATACACTCTAAGGTATTGTGTCACATTAGTGCATAATGTATCTTTTAATACAATGGACAATTTTTCACATCATGCTGCAAGAACACATTATTTTCCTACGGAAAGAGAACATGTAGGAAATTTTGATGATACATATACAGATGATATCAATTTTGATGATATTTTTGATGATATAGACACTGAGTCTATGAATGTTGAAGATATTTCATCTGAAGAGGAATGTACAGATATTCTTCCTCTAATTGTATCTCGGATAGAAACTTTTGATTTATGGTATAGTTGCTTATACTACAGTTTATACATATGGTTATGTTTATTACAGTATATAATATACTTGTTGATAAATGTATATAATCAACAACATACACAGTTACAGATTGAATATCACACTGCCAATGTCTCAAGAATAGAAATTTCAGAAATACAGAATGAATCTATTATGGAACATTCTTTCCTATAGAGACAGTTGTTGTATAGATCAATCGTAGATATAAATGTTGCTGATAGACAAATTGATATAGAGACTATTGCTACTGTTATATCTCAAGAAGATCAAACATAAGAATTTCAGTAGATTATTGATACGACAATAACAGATATTTCAGACATTTATACCAGCTTTGATAGAAATCCCACCAGTTCTGAAAGCTCTAAAAATATAGATACTGCTGATAATTTTGAAACCAGTCCTAGATCAGAACATCATGACAAGAAAATACCTAATCCTGAACAGAGTTTATATGAAAATACATTATTATGGTTCAGAAATAGTTCCTGTTATGAAAAATTTCAAACATATAGAACTTTTACAGTTTTATACTCAAGACTAGTTAAGTTTGAAGGGATGACACATATACAAGAAATGTTTGAATTTCAAGGCTTGTTGACTCTACTTCCACAATAGCCAGACCATCTTGTTATACCTGAACTTATCAGTTGTTTTTACTCAAACTTAACAATGAAAGAAGGTATTCCTGTTTTCAATATACAAGAAAATGACATATATTTAACTCCAGATTTACTTTATCAAGTACTTGGTCTGAAAAATGAAGGAGTTAAATTATCAGAAAGAAAACAAGTTTATCAATTGGGATGGGACATTCAAAGTTTAGCCAAAGATCCAACTACCAACAAACCAATGAGATTACTAAATGATTTAAATGACCAAGCACGTTTTATTGCAAAAATACTACATGCTTCATTGTTTCAGAGGTTTGGTCATGGTGTAGAGGTTGGCAGATGTTGTCTTTATGCTACGTATGCATTAATTAACAATATACAGGTGAACTGGTATGATATTTTTGTTTCTCATATCTTACATTTGTAGAGTAAATTATTTTATGGTGATACGATTTTGAGAATTGTGTCAAGTCAAACAGATATTACACCTTGGCCACAGAAAAGATTAAAGTCAAGATCTTTCTCTACAAAGGAACTCCAAAAATACCAAGAAGTAGATACACCCGTAGTCCGACAACAACAACAACAACAATAGCAATAATCAACACAATTTTCAGAGCAACAGCAATATATAGATATAAATACAGGTATACATACAGATATAAATACAGGTATACAAACAGATACAAATACAAGTATAAATACAGACATCCATACTAAATTTTTACAGCAACCATCACAAGTTTCACAAAATGATTTAGATCAAGCAGTAATTGATCAAATAAATAGAGTAAGTACAGAAATTGCAAAGCAAATTTCAAACACTTTGATCAGTATTTTTTGAAGACAAAGAGACTTGTGATTATACAAATTATGTATTACATGCTTTATGTATTGTAATTTGTTACCAAAAATTATGTAAATTGTTTACTGCATTTAATACTCATGTGATTATTTTTCATAGTTTATATTTAAACAGTTTATGCTTAATCCATGACAGTTTATTTATTACATGTTTAAAAATATCTTTTTGAACGATATGTACTTAGAATATTTTTCTTCCTTACATTTTATTTACTTTTTTATAATGCCAAAAAGGGGGAGAAGATAGATTATTTGACTTATTAGGTTTTAACATCATCAAAAAGGAGGAGATTGTTAGGAATTTTGTTTTGATGATATATGCTTTATTAATGTTTTTAAATAAGTCTAAATAATATTCTCTAAGTATATTTCTCTAAGTATAATAGTTAACAGATTATCAGAAAGTTTCATTTTTATGTCGGATAAGTTAAAGATTTCTAAAGAGTTAGATTTTCGATAGTTAAACTTTCGAATAGTTAACGTTTTATTTTTGTCGAATAGTTTATATTAAAAACTCGTATAGTTAAGTTATCAGTACGTGTGTTTTTAATGTTTTAAGTTGTCACATGTTTTCCATGTGTGTTTGGTAAAGAAAATCGAATAGTTAGATAACTGTTCGAGTTTTTATATGCATGGATAGATAAGTCTTCGAGTTTTGTAAAATGACTAACGAACAGATAAGTTTGCTATGTTTAGTCACGTGTTTTGCAGGTGCAAAAAACTCGAAGAGTTATAGATAAGTATTCGAGTTTTTACAGGACTTAAAGGATAAGTGTTCCACTAAATCGAAGACTTAGAAGATATTCTACAAGACTCAAGGAAGATAAAGTCTCGGTGAATCTACGAGTAGAGATCGTGGAAATTCAAAATTATAGTGGAGAAAGTGGAAACTCAAAAAGATAGTAATTTGGATTAAAGAAAAAATTAGTACGTAGATTGTGGATTAAGTGGATGAACATGTTGAACATGAGAACATAGTTCAACTACTAATAGAGAGTATGAGCTACATTACAATAGAGGATCCCAATCTCAAATACCAAGTCTGAATATTCAATCCGGATCCCTAACTGAAAAGTTAAGTTTGAATATTCATATTCTAAAAAGTTCTCCAACATCAGAAGAAGTTCGAAATTCCAAGCAATTTCAGAAAAGGAGCTGCAAACGCAAGAAGTCTGGAAATTCGACAACTGGAGAAGAAGAGATATAGAAGTTGAGTAAAGAGAAGGAAAGAAGCTGTGTGCATAAAGATCAAGTTTTATACAATTCAAAATTAGTTTTGAATAAGAACTTTGTTTTTCTATTTGAATTGTATATCGAGCATTACTGTATCAAAACTTTCAAAAAGGAAATTGAGCTGAAAAGATATTGTAAATTCTGTCTTTACATAAAGAATAGAATTTCATTTACAAGTGTTTTGTGCTCTTATTTTATCCGCTAGTATTTTAATTACTAAAGACATAATTCACCCCCCCTCTTGTGATATAGACGATCCTACATCAAGTCTTGTGCATATCATGGCATACATTAAACTTCCCACTACTGAAGCATATGATATTCTAGACATTTTTGTCTTTTCTTCTTTAGTCTTAGCTGACTGATTTTTAAACAAATTGAAGTGAGGTACGAGAGGTAGTTCAGTTTTCCTCTCATTTGAGATATTAAATCTCCTTAGTACCTTTTCTAGGTACTTCTTCTAATTTAATCTCAAAGTGTCTACCACTTTATCTCGGATAATTCTCATACTATGATTTGCTTGGCTTCTCCCATATCCTTCATGTTAAATTCTTTTGATAGTTGTCTCTTTAATTGCTTAATCTATTTCATACTAGAACAAGCAATTAACATATCATCTACATAAATTAGTAGAATAATGAAGCAATCATTAAATAGTTTTATATAGCAGCAATAGTCTGTATCACATCTTTTGAAACCTAGGGTATAGATAAAGGTATCAAATCTCTTATTCCATTGTCGTGGTGCTTGCTTCAAACCATATAGACTTTTCAGCAATCCACATATTGTCTTTCTTTTCTTACCAGTTACTGCAAATCCTTCTAGTTGCATCATGTAGAGTTCTTCCTGCAAGTCACCATGTAGGAATGCTGTCTTTACATCCATTTGCTCCAAGAGTAAATTTTCTACAGCAACAATGCTTAAGACTATTCTTATAGTATTCATCTTCACTACAGGAGAGAATACTTCTGTATAGTCTATGTCTTGAGTTTGCTGAAAACCTTTGACGACAAGTCTAACTTTATATTTCTTGCTGCCATCTGGTTGTTCTTTCATCTTGAACACCCACTTGTTTCCTAGGATTTTCTTTCCTTCTGGCAATGAAGTTAGCTCCCAAGTATTATTCTTCTCTAGGGACTTCATTTCTTCTTTCATTGCTAACTCCCATTTGTGTGCATCACTTGTACAGATTACTTCTTGATATGTTTCAGGTTCACCATCATCCGTCAATAAAAGATAATTGAATGATGGTACATACCTTTTAGGTTATCTGGAGACCCTTCTAGATCTTCTTAGTTGTCTGGTGACAACTTCATCTTCTTGATCATCTAGATGTTCTTGATGTTCAGCCTCTAGAAGTTGAATTTCTTCTACAGGTTCCTTCTGAGATTGTTCAACATCATTATCTAGACTGATCTCAGTAGTACTTTTAGATTGAAGCTCTAACTACTGTTCATCTGCACTTTCTCTATGCTTGTACATCTTGGATTCAATAAATGCGACATCTTTTGCATAGATTATTTTCTTGGTTTCTTCTATCCAGAATCTGTAACCAAAATAATCCTTACCATAACCAATGAAATAACATTTCTATGATTTTGAATCCAACTTGTTTTTTTTGTCACTATTCAAGTGGAAAAATGACTTGGATCCAAAGACTTTTAAGTGAGCATAGTTGACCTCTTTCCCTATCCACAATTCTTCAGGGTTTTTGAGCCCCATTGAGACAGATGGTCCTCTATTTATTAGATAGGTGGTTGTATTGACAACTTCTGCCTAGAATGACTTAGGAAAACCTGCATGTGGTCTCATGCATCTTGCCTGTTCATTCAAAGTCCTGTTCATCCTTTCAGCAACTCCATTTTGTTATGGAGTTCCAACTATAGTCTTCTACCTTCTAATCCCTTGCTCCTCATAGTAAACTTTAAATTCATGGCTATCATATTCTCCTCCATTATCTGACCTGATGGATTTGATTTTTCTTCCACTTTGATTTTCCACTTCTGCCTTCCATTTCTTGAAGACTTTGAAAACTTCAGATTTCTGTTTCAAAAAATAAACTCATACCTTCCTTGTACTGTCATCAATGAAGGTGACATAATAGAGAGAACCTCCTACAGAACTAATAGGGGTAGTCCCCCACACATTCGTGTGAACCAGCTCTAATTTCTATGACTTAAGATCATGAGGAGTCCTGGCAAAGCTGATTTTCTTCTGCTTTCCCTCAATGCAATCCTCACATATCTCTAAATTGACATTCTTCAGCTTAGGGATTTTCCCTTCTGCTACTAAAACTTTCAATCAATTCTCACTAAGATGTCCTAGTCTTTTATGCCATAAGTCAATGTCTTTAGTATCACTAACTGCTGCAATAGTGTCATCTTGATTCGATGTTAGATATAAGGTGTCAGTCCTTCATCTTGAGGCAATAATTCTTACACATTTGGTTACCTTCCATTTTCCTACACCAAAGGCAATCTGATAACCATCATTATCTAGGGAACTTATGGAAATTAATTGCTTTGCAAGATCAAGAACATATCTAACTTCTTACAATTTTCATATCCCTTGTTTTGTTTTAATGTGTACCTCTCCTATTCCCAACACATCTAAATTTGTGTTGTTAGCTAGATACACCTTTTTCACAGGAGTTGCATGATACTTGTGCAATAAATCCTTCCTGTAGGTAGTGTGGAATGAAGCTCCTAAGTCTAGTACCCATGAGTCAATTGAACTGTTTACACAGCATACTAGGGCATCATCTAAATCGTAGGTGACAACATTTGCACTTGCTCCTTCTAATTCCTTCCCTTTGCTATCTTTCTTGGGAGCCTTACTATGACTTGAAGTGTCCCCATTGATTGCAGTTCCAGCATTTGATATCTGATCTCACTTTACTAGTACCTCTAGACTTTAACCTTCCTTTGGATTTAAATTGTTTGGATTTACTTCTTCTTCTACTTTCAACACTAAGGGTAGAAGTTGAAGCTGACAATTCACCTTTCCTGCAAATGTCCTCACTCAAAATTAAATCCCGAATGTCACTCATTTTGAGCTTCTCATGACCTAGTGAACTACTTACACTAGTCACGATAGGAGACCAACTTTCTAGTAATGAGGATAATAAAATCAAGGTCCTAATTTCATCATCGAATAGTATATCTACTGAATGCAATTGATTCAAAATAGTATTTAACTCATTAACGTGGTCTGTAACATTTCTACTTTCATGCATTTTCAGATTAAATAATCTACGCATGAGAAATACCTTGTTGGTGGTTGATGGCTTCTCATACATGTTGGACAAAGCTTTCATCAAGTCAGCTGTTGTTTTCTCCTTGGCAACGTTTGAATGAACGTTCCTTGTCAATGACAACCTGACAAGACCTAGAGCTTTTCTGTTCAACAACTCCCACTTTTCTTGATCCATCTTCTCTAGTTTTCTTCCAAACAGAGGTTGATGAAGATCCTTTTGATACAAATAGTCTTCTATCTAAGACATCCAATATCCGAAATATTTTCCATCAAACTTTTCGATCTTGAGCTTTCTATCGTCTACTATTATGCTAAACTGAAAAAACCTTTGGCTTTGATACCAGTTGTTATGATTGAAACTGATCATTTAATCAGCTTTCTATGGCACAATTCAAAAACACTCACCTCTTAATTCACCAAAAATGGATGTGAAGAGTAAGAGGAAGAAATAACACAATGAAGACATAGGATTTACATGATTCAACAACAGCCTACGTCCACAGAGAATTGAAGGTTCTTCTATGAGCTTCGGCACAATCAACCGCAATGTTTTACAACATCATAAAAGTTTATATACTACCCAACTTAGGGTTAATAAACCTTTAATTACATTCAAGGCATTACAGTAGAGAAATAAAGCTTCGGAGAAGGGACTCTCAATTTCGAAGCCTTATCTTCTTATCTTTCCAAAATCTGCAACATTTCGGATAGTTACAGACTTAACCATCCGAAGAAATTCTTCTTTCTTCATTTATTGTAACGGGCGGTACTGTAGCAGGCTAATTGTCTAGAGAGATTCGGTATTTCAGATAGTTATAGACTTAACTATCCGAAAAGTCACTTACTTCTCTCTCTTTGTCCTTTTGGAAGATTCTATCGTTAACTCTCCGAAAATTACATGTCTTTCAGATAGTTACTGCCTTAACCATCCAAAAACTTACTTAAGTGTCTCTTCAGTCATTTTGGAAGGTTCTACGTTAACCTTTCGAAAACTTATGATTTTCGGATAGTTACTGCCTAACTATCCGAATATCTACTTAAGTCACTGCTTTTCGGATACTTGGCTTCTTAACTATCCAAACATCCACTTAAGTGTCTAACTTTCGGATACTTAGCTTCATAACTATCCGAACGTCCACTTAAGTATCATTTAAGTCATTTCGGATGGTTATAACTAGTAACCCTCTGAAATCTTTTGACTTTCGGATAGTTAGCTCAAAGCCTACAACCGAAACTTTATTTTTCAGATACTTACGCCTGATAGCCTACCGAAAAATATAAATCTACCAAATACTTACTGTTAACAAGCTTCTGATTGAACTTGGACTTTTTGTGGCATACTCCACACTTGTACTAACTATCTTAATAGTTGGGTCGGGTTGTCGAAAAAAATTTTAGACTAGGTTGTACCTAAAAAAATTTTGGTTGAACTGGACTACCCCAATAAAAAAAATTTCGACCTGACCTATAACTCGAATGGGTTGATACTTTTTGTATCTGCCCGGCCAACCTGACCGTGACACCTCTATTCTTCTTCTCCTATTCTTCTTCTTTTTATTCTCCATGAGTTGACCATTGAACCCAACACTTGAGCTTGCCTTGTTCAACTCGATTGCAACCATCAGATTCTCTTCTTCCTCTCTTGCAGAAATCGACCTTCCACCTTCCATGCATGCGTGTCGTCGAAAAATTACCGTCAGACGTTCACACGTGGAGCTGCACCACCACCATGCAAAAGTAGTTGTCGCACCTACCAAAAACTCCATCGGGAAGGGTAACTCTCTTCCTTACTCGTTCGACGGTGAAAATAATTCACCGTCATACTTACATATGTATATATCTAGTTAATTATATAAGTAACGCGGTGGATGTTTCACTCAATGTTTTTTTTAAAAAAATGATGTCACTTGTGACATCACAATATATGTAGCTACAATTGACTTGTGACAGGTGGATCAATCACCTGGGTAAGAAATCTTCTTCTTTGACTGACATAAGATGGTTAATTTCCACCTTAGAATAACTTGTAGTTTTTGGAACGAGATTCGTTTTAACGCGCAAGTTGGTCACGTTTTTTATATATCTCGATGAAAAATCTACTTGCCCTCTTTTTAATTGAGGGAAAGCTAAAACCAGGAAGTCATGTTTCCTCCCGAGTGATATAAGCTCATTGCAGCTGCAGGGGCACGTGATGTAGTTGGTGGGTATTTTAAAAAGAATCAACAGAAGAGAGATCCTTCCTTACCATCTGAATCTGAAACTTTATCTCTTTTCGACTAATAATTGGAACACATACAATTAAAGGTACTACATGAGTGAGAGAACCCTGTATCAATTGGGTGTAGAACAGGCTGCACCTGCGCACCCTCACGCATGCAGTAATATGTAATATATTCTCCTTGGTGACTATGCTTGAAAATGGACACGAAAATGTAACATGATGGATTTCTATTCCCTTTCCAACCATCAGTCTATTTTGGATGTTTAATAATCTCCTTGGATTCCCATAAATTAAAATTTAAAAAAAAGAAGAAAGACCACAGGAAACAGAAGAATATACCCCCAAAGGTTTTCCATTGGATTCTCTGGATCGAGAAAGCTACAAGCAAACGGCAATTTGCAACGTTCGCTGTTGTGGGACAGATGCCAATGGAGACGATGAAATTTTAAAAGGATTTCTGCAAAGACAACTATATATATATAACCACTGCAACTTTTTAAAAAAAAAAAAAAGAAATTTCATGCGTTTGATCTGCATGCAGGCCGTGTTGTTGGCAATAAATAAAGATGATGATCGAGAAGATCCAGTTGGGCATCCGGTTGTTTGCTTGTTTGGGTCGTGCATATTCTTAATTTCGTGTGCGGAAAATAGAACAGTATAGACAAGCACTGGTGATTTTAATTTGACGTACGGTAATAATTAATATATACTTGTGGAATTTTCTGATACGTGCCCTTAATACGAAAACACAGGGACCTCTCAACTCCATTGATCGAGAAATGTTTAAACCCTGAGACATCAATCAATTACTGGCTTTGAATCGAGGTGGCTCTTCTTATTTATTTTTATATGCATTAATCTCATGTCATTTTTTCTTGTTTGAAACTATTTTAATACTCTTCCTCATTAGTTGTAGTTTTTTTAAGTCCTACGAGTATTTTTATTTTTTGAATCGAGGAGATTCACGAGAACTTGACCTAATTAATGTCATATTAACATGTGAATGCGGTTGACCCATCCAATGTTGTGGGTGACCGTTAACGAGTAAAATTTGTTGGTCGGTCTTAATTAGAAGGGGTGTGTGCTACCAAAAATTAAGGATTTTCTTATATTACTTAACCTACTATTTTGGCAAACAATAAAATTATCAAACAGAGGGAGGTGGCAAGGTTCAAAAGATGGAATATATAATATCACGTACCGGCATAGCTAGCAGAATCATGTGATTCACATTATTCACTCCCAGCAAGGAAAATGATGGAACCTGCAGCTATATGTTTCTTAGCATTTATTGCATAATAAGATAATGATTTCATTTGGTGGACTTCTCCATGAGGATCTCGTTGAAAAGTATTATTAATGGAAGATTCACACACATATATACTCCCCCTTGACTTCTAATAGGATGAATCCCGACGAGAAGATGAAAACTAAACTAAAACATATATACCAGAGGCAAGAAAGAACACCTTCGTTCATTTTGGTTGCAGAAGCCTCACGCGTTCGACCACGTTTATGCTCGCTGATTCACACATTTATTTTTAACAATGACACACCCTAGATATAGTTCAATGCACTACCAACTTACAGTCCAATGCTTTTCAAGGCTTGTAAAATAAATCGATTATTAATTTTCTCTATGCTTGAATTTAATTGTCCGAGTGCTTAATCTCCACCGATCGATGATACGTACTACAAGGGCAAGACCCCCCCCCCCCCTGCGATAAATGTCACTGCGAAGTGGAGTCAAAGCAATCAGTGAGATGGGCCCGTCCAAAGGATGCCATGTAACAATGTCAAAAAATAAAAAAAAGGAAACAACAAACAGAAAATATGGAAAAAGGTAGGGCGGTACGTAATCAACAATTTACCTGCCTAATGATCAAATTTCAATATCGGTCATTACAAAATAAATAAATGTACAGGACAAGAGCACTACTTGCTTGCATGGCCCCATCCATATCACGTATTGCCTAATTTGCTGTGAAGGGGACAATATAATATATATAAAGACCACACCCCATCGCCAAATCCGTGCCTGCGCTCGCCATGGAAGAAGAATGTGAGGCTGTTGCCTCGCCCTCCTCCTCCTCCTCCTCCTCCTCCTCTGCCAAGCTCTCCAACAAAGATTCCGTCGTCCCCGAACGCTCGGGCGGAAGGAAGCGGCAGCGGGACGGCAACGACCACCCGGCTAGCTACCACGGCGTGCGGATGCGCAATTGGGGTAGATGGGTGTCTGAAATCCGTGAGCCCAGGAAGAAGTCGAGGATTTGGCTGGGGACGTATCCCACAGCCGAGATGGCAGCTCGTGCACATGACGTCGCGGAGCTCACGATCAAGGGCCGTGCGGCTGCGCACCTCAACTTCCCCGAGATAGCCCACGAGCTGCCCCGCCCCGCCACAGCCTCCCCCAAGGACATCCAGGTAGCCGCGGCGAAGGCCGCGGCCGCGGTCTTCGTCAATGAGCACCAGCAAATTACCTCCACCAAAAACCAACAAGTGCTGGCGTGCTCCACTGACGACGACGAAGACAAGTTGTTCGACCTACCGGACCTTTTTCTTGGCCTCGATCACGTGTCTTGCTGCCACTCTTCGTTGTGGGTGTCTTCACCGATGGACTACGGCGGTGGCGACGCCGGATTCCGGCAGGAGGATCCGTTTCTGTGGGAGTACAATCGATCGGCACTGTAGGAAACGGACTACCACCCACCCTCTTCCTTCCCTTTAATTACGATTTGCGTGAGAGTAGTCAGTGATTGGCATTAGATGCCAATGTGCATGTGAATTTTAATTCCTCTTCTTTAATTTGCTTCCGAAACTCTTTTTTCTTTCTTTCTTCTTGATAACATTTTTCCTTTTCTTGCGGACTTAGAGACAAACGCATGCACCCTACTGCGTTCTCTTTCTCGTTTGTACGATATGATGATGCACTCACCGATCGTCTCCTTTGACAATTAAGTACCAAACAGCCATCTAGAATTCTTCACTCATTCCCTGAACAAATATGACCTGGTGATCGATGGAAAGAAAGATGTATAAGAGCAAGATGGATGGATCATATATGGCGTGTTTATACTAGATTCAGGGACCATTAGTTGCCAGTTGGGTTCCCACAGACCAAATGGAATTCTTATCGCATAAACAGCCAGTCATACCATCGCTCGTGCTTTTAGTACACTTTGATCGAACAAGATTTGCTTGTACATGGAACTTTGGACCATGCTTGCTATTTTATTCCAAAGCAAATCTTCCATGAGAAAAGGAAAAAGATGGATGCTGGGGGGCAGCCAGTCAGCATCTACACTGCTTCAATTTAATCAAGCCAATTTAATATTGTCAGCATGAGCAGTGGATCGGAGTATCTTAATTAATTAAGCATCAACAGCTGGAAGAAGAAATATTCTCATATCATCAGGTACACGTGTTCTGTTGTAAGAAAAGAAACTGTTCAAATACTAGGCATGATAGAGTAAAACTTTCTCAATAAATTTCACCAAGCACGCACAAATGAAATTTTTTTTTTTAAAATTAACTTGCATTGTTCAGCACCAAATTAAATTCTCTTTAATATCCTAATTAATTCTGAAACATTTTCGTTTGCATGCCATAATTTTAGGCTTGGTAAATTACTAAATTTAGATTACACCTGAGATTTAGAGAACCCAATTCTCAATTTTTTTAAGAATTTATTTTCCTCCATGATCCTATATATGGTTACGCATAAGGAACAAGCTAACTTGGTTTTGACAGTGTTTAAGTTATTTTTCCCTAAAAAGACAAACAAACCTTGAATATAAATATGTGGCTGCGTAGGTGGTAGGGCACCACCTTCAAATTAATAAAAAAAAGTGGTAGAGCATCCACATATGATGCATTTGGAATTAGGTGGAATGTTTATGATCGGTAGCCTCTAGTGCTTGTAAACATCAGGTTGGGATGATGTCATTGACCATCACACCAAGATAAAAATTTACAATAGTGTTGAATATTATGTTTTGATGATGTGTGCAAAACATAGGTAATCATATTTAATCAATTACTATCATTTGTGAAAGTAAATTAAAAATATCAATTAATACAAAACAAATTTAATATTATATACTTGTCTATAATGGATTTGAAAATAGCTAAGTTAAATAAATAATCGTTAAGTTATACTAACTTTTCATTTAACTAAACATTAATTTAACGTGTATTTTTATTGTAAAATATGATATATTTTAAATTTACAGTTTTGTATCATGTATAGTGTACGTTAAGAGAATTCATTGAGTTAATATTCTTTTTGTAAAAATATCATGTGAGAACTCATTGAGTTATAGGCTTAAAGGTTAAAAAGAAGTTACATGAGAACTCATTGAATTAGTAAACAAAATATTAAGTTTCATGGACGAACTCGTTAAGTTAGTATTATGCACATGATGATTTTAAAATTTATGAATGTTATATTGTATCACATGAGTTACACATGTTTAATTCATTAAGTTAACATAACTACACGTATTGAATTGCTATATTGAACATTAAGGCAATATATTAGGTTAGTGTTATAAACTTAAAGTTAATATTCTTGCATGTGATAAATACATTATTGTTTAATGTTCAGAATGAAAAAGTGCATAATATTTACGCTTAAATGATGGTTAATTGTATAATATTTAGCTTATCATATGAGAATTACACCATTATGTTATAATTACACTGTTATATGCTTTAATGAAAAAATCTACATAAATTCAGGAAATTAACGTTAATTAAGTACATTTTTGAACTGTTGGTAAGTTATAGGCTTTGAAATTCTTATGTTTCCGAATTTTCTATTATTTCAGAGAGTTATATTGCATGCACCAGACAGTTATGTTTTAAATGCTTAAGGAATATTTTATTATTTCCTAGAGAACACGTGTCGTAACCTTAATATATGACTTAAGTGAGTGTTCGATAAGTTATTTGTTAACTATTTGAAATGCATCTGAGCATCGGATAGTTAAGTTTGTAAGTATTCGAAATATCTGAACTTGTTAAGTTAGAATTATACACGTGTTGAAATTAAATGCTTTAGTATATCACATGAACTACACATGTATAACTCGTTAAGTTAGCATAACTATACGCATTGAGTTAATTGAATATACATTAAGGTAACACGTTGTGTTAGTAAGCTTATAAGTTATTTTTTTATTGCACGTGTTCTATAGTTAAATCAACAAAGTAAGAAATTCATGGACCATTTATCTATAACTCCATGGACCATTTATTTTCTAATATGCCATTGTAGCAATTACAGAAATAAGAAATTCGAAGGAAAACCACAATTGTACGTATTTCGCAGGAATTTACTCATGGAATGAAGAAGAAATCACCATCGTTGAAATGAATGAAGGAAATCCAACCGATCATTTAAGTAGAAGTAGTTACTACTAAAAGAAATATAAAAGAAGAGGAGAAAGATGAAAAAGTGTGTGTGTGTAGGAGGAGAACTACGTTAATTGCAAGAAGTGTTGGTAGTTCCCTAAAGCTCCACACCACCACCAAAACCACCAACATCACCAACCATCAGAGGTTTGTGAGGATACTTTCCGAATGTCGGGTCAATTTCGAGCCAAACACGGTGACTGACAACCACTGTAAGGAGTGATCGCGTCACAAGAAGGGAAGCCATTTTCACCAAGCACCGACTCATATCTCAAGAGATCATAAAGCTTCTAGCCTTGGTTTTGGGTTGATGCCAGTATGCTGAAGAGGAGATCATCTTACAATTCTTGATTTGTGATTCTATAGGAGAGGAGGCAAGCTTGTAAGTTATTAAGTTTTCAATGGTGTAATTGCATCGCATGTAGTGATAGAAGTTTTTAATGTTGATAGAGATTTTTACATTTCACCTTTCGCTCATCTTCAAGAACATATCAAAACAAAAATACCAACAACAAATTATATGTGTTTGCATTTAGTATTAAAGTGTCGTATTATTTGCTTTGTATCGTGATTAATGCTATCATTGTCAGTACTTTGAATGTTTTATGTTTGTTTGATTCAGAAAATAGAAAATAGTTTTACAGTTTATTGACATTGAATTGTCTTAGATACTTAAAGATCTTAAAGATTACTGTTTGAAATATCCGAATGTTAGTGTTGCTTAATGACAAATCTAATATTAACTAACATTAAAGAGCATAACTGATATTATTTACATTCTATGGAACCGCCCAATGGTTAGCTAAATTCCTTTGTAAATAACAGTATTTAACAAAAAAAAGGCTCATAGAGTTAATTTAAGTCCACGATGTTAGTCCATTGAGTAACTATAACTCCACAAACTAAGTTTATTGTGTTAATTGTAACTTAACAGAGTGCTTTATTAAACACATATATACTCCAATATAAAAATCAAAACAGTACATAATTCTTACTTAATCTTTGTGGAATCGACCTGTACTTGCACACAAATATAATATACACTATGCACTTGTAGTTTAAAATACAAATTGGACTTCATATCTAATTTGTGTGAAAGGTGTTAGGACCTTAAGGCTTACTAGAGGGGGGGTGAATGGTAAAAATTCGTTTCTTAATAATTTAGAGGTAGTTTAATGTAAAGTGATAGCAAGCATATAATAAGGAAATCACACAGAGATTTTAGGTGGTTCACCACTAACGGCTAGTCCACCCCCAAGGGATACTTGGGCTTCACTAAACTCTTGCAAACGTACAATCACTTGCTTTAAGGTTTAAGCAAGAACCAACTAACCATTCACTTGAGCTTCCTTGTCGAAGCTTCAATCAATCCTTTCACTGAAGTTTTAATCTGTGTACTCCAGTAAACACTATCTTGTGAACAATAGAGTTGAATGCGTGATGAACTTCTGTAATTTGATCTGCAAGTGTTGAAGATGATTTGATCTATAAAGCTTTTGTTCTATTGAGCTTGGCATGAGTATATGTATGAGCAAAGCGCTTTGTAAATCCGTTGTCTATATTTTGTATATATACCTGATATGTACAACGATCATATTTTCTTCCAACGGATGTATTCTACTATACTTGATTAGACTCCAGTCCCAATACGGTAAGTTACCGTTCAAAAAATCATTTCAAGATATCTTACCGATTTTCCTATTCTTTCGGATAGTTAGCTGTGCAACTCTCCGAAGAATATTTGTAACTCACCGAAAGATCACTTAACCTTTACTGCCAGGTAGGATTCTAGAATATTTACTGTGAGCTGTCATTCACTCGGATACTTATAACTGTAACTCACCGAATAGTTATATACCTGTTGGATAGTTTGTCTCTATTAACTTTCCGATTGCTTTAATTCAGCACGTGCATAAAGGTTGACTTAAGTTTCAGATGGTTATCCCTGTAACTCACCAAAACGCTTCAGGATTTCGGATAGTTAACTTTTTAGCTCTCCGAAAACTTATTTACACTTCTTTCTAGAATTCTGCATGTGGGAAATTCAATGACTTAAGTTCTGGAAAGTTATACCTAAAACTTACCGAAAAACTCGAATAGTTATCTAACTCTCCGAAAAGAAAACTCGGATAGTTATCTAACTCTCCGACAAGTCCTTTAAGCTTCCGTTCTGTATTTCTGCACGTGGTTTATTGAATGACTTAACTTTCGGATAGTTATACTTGTAACTCTCCGAAAAAGTTCTTTATGCTTTCATTCTGTATTTATGCACGTGATTTATTAAATGACTTAAGTTTCGGATAGTTATACCTATAACTCTCCGAAAAAGTCCTTTAAGCTTTCAGATAGTTAACTCCTTAACTATCCGATCATTCAATCCCCCTTAACCTGAGAATTACATCTCTTAACTGTTTGAATTTCTGCAGCAGCATATTCTGAGATTTACTACCACTTGTTTGCTGCTTCGATTTGTTTGTCTTCTGAACTTTTTGTTGTACAGACTAATCCTGATAAATACAATTCAAAACCTTACATTGATTTTTGCATTATCAAAATCTAGAGGTCCTTTCAAAAGGTTGTTTGTTGTAAGGAGTAAAATTGTGCATTTTTATGTGATATTATTTGTATTTCTTATGACTTAAATGTTAAATAATGCATGATTATAATTGAAATATCATCACATAGGCATTTACATGAGTATGCATGATTATGGGATTTAATGACTTAAATTTGCACAACTTAGCCCTTTTGTTGATTATTGACTTAATGATCATGGGAATGAATAGTGATTATTTACTTAGATGTCTTAGATGTTTTCTTCTTGTTATATTTTAATTTGTTTGCTTAAGTTTTAAAGGTTATCTAAAGGAAATAAGATGGATGAATCTCAACCATTGGATCTACCAAGGAAGAGATCAACTACCAAGTTTATTTAAAGGGAAGGACAACCCAAAACTAGGTTTTGTCTTTTCCTCTCCAAGCAAAAACATGGCTCCTTCTTCACCTTGGATTACCGGTAGCCAAAGCTCCTTGGAAGCAAGTCACTTCCTCTCCGGTGTTGCTGATTTCAGTGGTGCGTGGAGAGAGCAAGTTGGACCCAAGGGAGGCGTGTTCGTGGAAGCTCCAAGGAAGGACGTGGATGCATAGAAGGTGATTTTGTTGGGTGCAACTCCCCTTCTTCTGCGGTGTACAAGTTTCTTGCGTGGAGAATAGTAGGAACCTCTTATGGAGAGGCCTTTTCATTCGGTTTGGAGGTGATATGCGTGGAGAAAGCAAGGAATGAGCCAACTAGGGCATGGTTGGTGGACGTCCATGAGAAGGAAGCTTGTTGCCTTCATCCTTTGGTGAAATCTTGAAGCCCCTTAGTATTTCAAGAGGAAAATGTGGTGTGACAGGCCAAGTTGGAGTCTTGAGGATGTGAGGGAGGCCAACTTCAGAAGCTTACTTCAAGGTGTTGGAGATTTAAAGGTATAACTTGGAGTGGGTTGACCAAAAACTGACATTATGTTTGCATATGTTGTGTCTTATCATTGTGTTTGATGTTGTTTGAGTATTGCATATGTCTTTGCATGTTTAGGTTTATTTTTAGTAGTATAATCTTTATTTTTATGTTGTAAAACTCTTAGTTCGTTTAATGAAACTTG
Source organism: Cymodocea nodosa (assembly GCA_036874045.1). Classification (NCBI taxonomy): domain Eukaryota; kingdom Viridiplantae; phylum Streptophyta; class Magnoliopsida; order Alismatales; family Cymodoceaceae; genus Cymodocea; species Cymodocea nodosa. Next base: position 14,993,595 of record JAZBRI010000003.1, on the reverse strand, counting down.
CCTCTGAAAATGAATGATTTTCGTGTAGATATGTGAATACATGTAATCAAGGTGTTCGTTTACTGTAAAGATAGAACTTTCCTTGTGTTGTTTTCTTTGTAAATCGAGTTTTTCTTAATGTTTTTCATCGATTCTTAATCCTTTTTTGTAGAGAAATAAAAGATGATTCTTTCTGTATACTTTGTTTAATTTTTCGAGAATCTTTAGTTTGATTTTTCCATTTTATACGAAGAGTGTATTGTCAATTCGAAATCACATTTTCGATCAGTAGTTTTATGGAAATGTCTGATGCGATTTCTCCCTCTGTGTAGTATTTTTTTGTTATTAGATTGATAAGTATACTTTCATTCAACGGTGATTTCATAGATTTTTATGAAGAATTGATAAAGTTCTCGAGTTTTTACTGTGAGTGCACGTTTTGCATTATTTCAAGATCGTTTTGCCCACCTTACTAGGGCTTAATGTTATTTTCAATGGAAGACGATTTAGACTGTAAAATCATCGTGTCCTTTTAGATAACTTGAAACCCTTTCCAGTTCATATTTTTACATGATTTTTCAATTCCTATGTTGGGAGAAATCGTTATTATAAGTAGAGATATTTTCTGTGATTTCCGAGAACAAGTTAAGAAGGGAGCGGATTTTTGTAGTTCTGGATTCTAGCCAAATAGAATCCTGCCCTACTTTACTCCTTTCATAAAAGATGCTTTTCATAGAGTTTTTTAGTGTTTCTTGATTCTATTTTGTAAGAAATTTTGTGTAGATTACAGTCATGTAAATTTTGTATTTTTTTAGAATGTATTGCAATGGTTTTTGATTTTTTCTATCAAAGGTCGCGGTAGTTTTGAATTCCTATTTGGTTGCCAGTTTTAGTGCTCGACGCCTGAGTGTTTCCTATACTACAAACTTTATGGAAAGCTATTCTGTCAATTTTCCAATTAGTAGTACGAGCCTTTGTTCAAAGCCCTCTAATTTCGCCAGATTTCATTGAGTTTTGACCGAGTTATGATTTTTGCACCAAAGGTGCGTTTTTGGAAAGTTTACATAACGGTTTTGCACCCTGTCAATAAATCCAACACTTCTAGACTTTTATAATATTTAGTTTATGAAATTACTGCCATTTCAAAGATAACTCGAGGATCTTTCCAACCAATATTTTCTCTGGATTTTTCAATGTCCAGGTTGGATGTAAGGAGAGTTAAAATAGGGCTTAATTTTTGTAATTTTAGAGATGAAACTCATTAATTTTCTTGAGTTTCCTAAGGTTTAACCTTAGGAGCTTATTGGATTTATGACGATACTTGAACTCTTTATCGTATTTATGTAATTATTACCTATTAATATGTAATTAAAGTTTTTATCATGGTTTTAGTGATGTGAATATTTTGCTAAGCATTTATTTCCTTGAATTCGTTTAAGACAAGCTTCTTGTGGATCGACCCGCTCTTGCATATGCTTAATACAATAGATACCGTTCGCTTGCAGTTTATAAATGTAAAATTTGGGATTTTCGTGTTTTAATTGTAAATACAACAAATTTCCTTACATTTGTTTACTTCTAAGAGAATTTATTAATATAGGCATAAAAAATTCAAGTCGATTTTCTAATTTAACCTTTTACAACCCAAACATTTAACATTTGTATTGGTTCATAAAGTTAACTATAACACAACGAAGTTAGTTTGTTGAGTTAATTGTAACACAACAAAGTTGGTTTGTTGAGTTAATGTAACACCACAGACTTAGTTCGTTGAGTTAACAACTTACACAATAGAGCATGTCACGTGAATGGCACATGTTGAACTTGTCAAGTTAGATGCATTGAGTTATAAGTCTATTTGTTTTATGCATTGAGTTAATATTAACACAACATCTTGTTATTATAATTGATGAAAAATTTTGGACAAGAAAGTTATTTTGTAGGAAATTTTTTAAAATATCTAGGATTGATGATTCAAGAAAATTCGAGAAGAAAATGTGGACCAAAATGTGTGTATTTCAAAATTTGAATTTGAAAGTAAAATAGAAGATGTGAAAAGTGGAGACTGATCATGGATAAATGTGGAAGATATGCATGAAATGAAAATAGAGTATAAAAGGCATAGAATTCTTGTTGATAAATTTATCCCTACACACTTAAAGAAATATACTTTTAGATATCAACACCTCTCAAGAGAAAAGCTCTTAGAAAGAAGTAACTTCAATGAAGAAGAGAAAGTTAGATATTTTTCATTGAAGATTTGTGGAAGAAGAAGAAGAAGAAAAGGAAAAATATCAAATAGGGAGAAATGTTTTAAATTTCATAAATTAGTTTTCTCTATTTGTAACTATAAAATTGATTAGATGAAACATTGTATTGATATATCATCACATCTATAATTTCTAAGGAAATTGAATTGTATATTGTAATTGAAACCTTGAATAAAATGATTTGAATAAAATAATGTCTCAACTTGTTTTAATTTTGAAGTTTCAATTATAGTTGAAAATGCTGAAAAACACAATTCACCCCCCTTGTGTAGCCATTTGTATTGGTTGTAAAATGTTAAATCAGAAACTTGCTTGATTTTTTTATGCCTATATTAATAAATTCTCTTAGAAGTAAATAAACAACCTTTCACACAAATTAGATATGAAGTGTAATTTGTATTTTAAATTGCAAGTGCATAGTGTATATTGTATTTGTGTGCAAGTATAGGTCGATCTTACAGAGATTGAGTAAGAATTGTGTACTGTTCCGATTTTTATATTGGAGTTTATATGTGTTCAGTAAAGCACTCCGTTGAGTTACAATTAACCCAATGAACTTAGTTGGTGGAGTTATAGTTAACTCAACGGACTAACCTCGTGAACTTAAGTTAACTCCACGAGCCTATTTTTCCAGTTAAATACTATTATTTACAGAGGAATTCGACCAACCATTGGGTGGTTCCACAGAATGTAAATAATATCAGTTAAGCTCTTTAATGTTAGTTAATTTTAGATTTATCCTTAAGCAACACTAACATTCAGATATTTCAAACAGTAACCCTTAAAATCTTTAAGTATCTGAGACAATTCAATTTTTAATAAACTGTAAAACTATTTTCTATTTTCTGAATCAAACAAACATAAAACATTCAAAATATTGACAATGATAATATTAATCATGATACAAAGAAAATAATACAATACTTTAATACTAAATGTAAACACATATAATTTGTTGTTTTTGGTCTTTTGTTTTGATATGTTCTTGAAGATGAGCAAAAGGTGAAATGTAAAAATCTCTATCGATAGTAAAAACTTCCGTCACTACATATGACGCGATTACACCACTAAAAACTTAATCACTTACAATCTTGCCTCCTCTCCCTATAGAATCGCAAATCAAGAATTGTAAGATGATCTCCTCTTCAGCATACTGGCATCAACTCGAAACCAAGGCTAGAAGCTTTACGATCTCCTGAGATATGAGTCAGTGCTTGGTGAAAATGGTTTCCCTTCCTACGACGTGATCACTCCTCACAATGGTTGTCAGTCACCGTGTTTGGCTCGGAATTGACCCGACATTCAGAAAGTATCCTCACAGACCTCCGATGGTTAGTGATTTTGGTGGTGGTGTGGAGTTTCAGGGAACTACCGATGCTTCCTGTAGTTAGTACGGTTCTCCTCCTACACACACTTTTCGTCTTTCTCTTCTTCTTTTATATTTCTTTTAGTAGTAATTGCTTCTACTTAAATGATTGGTTGGATTTCCTTCATTCATATCAACGACGGTGATTTCTTCTTCATTCTAGTGAGTGAATTCCTACATGATACGTGCAATCGTGGTTTTCCTTCGAATTGTATCTTCTCATAATTCTTCTATTCTTGCACTTGCAAAACACATGACTAAACAAGAAAACTTATCTATTTGTTAGTTATTTTATAAAACTCGAACAGTTATCTATCTATGCATATAAAAACTCGAACAGTTATCTAACTCTTCGATTTTTCATTACCGAATGCACATGGAAAACATGTGAAAGCTTAAAACATTAAAGCACACGTCCAGATAACTTAACTATACGAGTTTTTAACATAACTCTACGACCAAAACGAAATGTTAACTATTCGAAAGTTTACATTACCTATTTCTGCATAATATTAACACAACGTGTTACCTTAGTGTCTATTCCAATAACTCAACACGTATAGTTATGCTAACTTAACGAGTTATACATGTGCAACTCACGTGACATCATAAAGCATTTAAATTCAACACGTGCATAATCCTAACTTAACGAGTTCAGATATTTCGGATACTTACAAACCTAACTATCTGATGCTCAAATGCATTTCGGATAGTTAACAAATAACTTACTGAACAGTCACTTAAGTCATGCATTAAGGTTACAACATGTGTACTCTAGGAAATAATAAAATATTCTTTAAGCATTTAAAACATAACTATTCGGTACATTAAATATAAATCTCTAAAATAACAAAAAATTCAAATACTTAAGAATTTCAAAAGCTTGTAACTTACTAATAGTTCAAAAATGTACTTAATTAACGTTAATTTCCTAAAATTATGTAGATTCTTTCATTAAAGCATATAATAGTGTAATTATAACATAATGGCGTAATTCCCATATGATAAGCTAAATATTATGCAATTAACCATCATTTAAGTGTTAATATTATGCACTTTTTCATTCTAAACACTTCCCCTATACTCAAATTTTGCTAGTCCCTTAGCAAACTACTAAGATCTAACTAGTTGGTCTTTTTACATTGCTAGAATTAATTCTTCATTCATTTTTTTTCTTTATAATACATAAATTAGATTAATGTAAAGATATTCTATATTAATTCTGTAATATAATTGAACATTGTTTTCTCCTCTTCAGCCTATAAATATATTTAAAACATATGTAAATTACATACAAAATATATTAGCATCACATAAGTGGTAATTATATTATCATTTTTTCTCAAACATCTATCATCCTAAATTTTCCAATATGATTTTTAGAATAAATTTCAACTACATATGAATCAAAACACAATCCAACTCAATATGATTAAAACAAAAAATAATGAATTGTATCTCAGATAAACAACTTCAAAAGTCTAATTTAGATTCATACTTCAACAATCTTAGATAACAAAAAATATACTTAATTAAAAAGATATCTGTATTTCACAAAACACTTTTATCTTTTTAGAACAGTATATGCATATTTGTACTTTAAAAGTTAATTTGAAAAGCTTGAATCATACAAGAGCTTTTTAGTGTACCCATGTATCGAGCTTTCAATCAACAATCCCAAATCTGATCAGGATTTTAGGTTGCCAGATTTAAAGAGTCATTTTTTAGGTCAACAATCCTTACATACCTATCTGCTCAAGTACAAAAGGCTCATGATCAAACAAGTGAATAAACTCTCAAAGTTTTTCTCTCTTTTTTTTCCTTTTCTTTTCAACATAGTATATATTCATATGTCATTAATATAGATGCTATAAAACACAAATCTTATATAATTCTGCTTTTATAATTTATTGAAAACATGAATCCATATCAATAAGCTCATACTTTTTTTGTAGTTTAATAAGATTTACACATAAATCATTCTACAAGTTTAATCAATCAAATTAAATGTATCCTTGATCATATGCATCTCATTTAATCCAAAAATCAACATTTTAGCTCTTTTAGGATTTCAGATCATTTACTGAGTTTCAATTAAGTATTCTGATTTCTTTTAAAATCGTGAAACTGTTAAACTCATAAAATTTAGCAAAAACATAAGATACTATATCAAGATTTGTATAGTAGTAAAATTTGTAGCATCTTATATGAAATTCTAAATATAACATTCAAGTAGTTACAGTGTTGTTTTCAATTTCCACAGAATTTTTGTAGTACCATCTTAGTTCCTCTAATTAACAAAATTACTTGGATTTAATCTAATTACCTTCCCCCCATACCTATATTTTGTATTGTCCCCAATATAAAAGATTTTACAGTAAATACAGTAAATGTTAGTAGACACGAATATTGTTTCGTTGATTTAGCACCTAACTCAACGAACTTAATTCGTAGAGTTAATGAATAATTCCACGAACTGAGTTTAAATGCAAATTCGGGCTAAGTAATTAATTACATACCTTATTCTTTTGTATCTCTTTCGATATCTTCTGACTTTTGATTCTAAAAAACTTTTCATTCACAAATAAAAGTAGAATATATAATAAAATAACAAAACATAAATTGTTACATTAATGCCTTGTGTGGAACCCAAGCTCCTATGCCTTTGGTGGCTCATAAGCAAGCTAATTGGTTTCCCAAAACAGATACCAACAAACTAGATTGATATATATATATATTTTTTCTTCTTTTCTTTTTTTTCTAAACATAAATGCAGAATACACACAACATTAAGAGTACAAAATCACAATTTAAGAACATGATTGAAAAGTTGTGACAAATGGAATAAATGTGTCAATCCAAGCAAACTTTTTAGGTATAATTCTCCTTGCTATTAATTCTGTTTTAATGCAGTTCTCTCTCTTTTTTAACTTGTAAACTTGTAGCATGTTATCAATACTAAATATAAGTGTATTACCATTAATAAATTGAAATGCAGAAAGGGATCATTTTCTATTCCAAGATAATGTAGTTGTTTCTATTTCTATAGATATTTCAATATATTCCTCTTCCCATTTCCATTCATTTAGGTATTTCATAATCCATATTTGAAATTTCATTAGTTCATCCCAGCATCTTATCAGACATAAAGTAGGATCATCATATTCATTATACCACATTCCTAATTGAATTTTATCATGTTTTGTAGATGGTGGTTCAGCTATATCACTAGGTATAGGCAATATTTCTATAAAGTCATCATCTCAATTGTCTATGCTTACTATGTATCAATCAGATCTAAATGCAACTAATATATTTGTGACTAGATATATATATCCATCAAGTATGACATGTATGTTGTTAATTAATGTTTTCTGTCCTAGATATATCCTAGTATTTTCAGTCCAAGATCTATTTAGAAAATTATACACACTTGAACATAAATCTTCATCCCAATTTCCAATTGGTCTCCAGTAATACAATTTTTCAGGAATGGTCAATTTTTATCAGAAAAGATTAATGCTGACCCACAATTTTCAATTGGTACTTCAAATCTATTAGGCCTTCCTATATTCCATTCTTCTCTAGTGATAGGATTTCTAATCAAAATATTGGGTAACAGAATTGCATACCTTGGTTTGGTTTTCTAAATAATTAATCCTTCATCTATTCCCATAATATGATCTATTCCTTCTAATGTATTGGGTGGAATTCCAGCAATTTCTTCTATATTCAAATATTCATAGCCGATTGAATTATGATTAAATGACTTCCATAAAAATCCATCTCTAATATTAATCATTTTTGCAGCCTGTAGTCCATGAAAATATTTTCCTCTAATACATTCTTTAATTTCCTTTGATACACAACACAATCTGCACAGATCTTTAGCTAACAGGTTACTCAGTACTTCCCTTAGTGCATTTAGTGGTAATTTCATTAATTCCATTTGTTGTGATTCTGTAAAAACAAAATTTAGTAGAGATAAAATTAACATAGCTACTTACTTACCCTCGTGGAGTTAGGTCATAACTCAACGGACTAAGTTTGTTAAGTAATAACTCTACGATATTACTAACTATAATTAAACTTACACTTTTTTTTTATATTTTTCTATTTACTATATTATACATAATTGTTTCAGTTGTACTACCTCATTCAGCTTCCCTCCCAAAGGAGGTATCAATTTCATTAACAATTCTATTGATAGGGTTAGACACTAACCATTTGCATTGGCAATCCTCGGGTAGGTTTAACTTCTATTGATTCCTTCTGTCTAAGGGATATATTTCTATTTATATTATGATTCTAAATGGCATCATTTCTAAATACAAGATCTAGATGATTGTTTAATTGCTAAATTATCTTTTCTAACTTCTCTATTCTAGATCCTTGTTCAATTAATACTTCATAACTTATATTTTTGTCATTTATATTTTTTCCTCCTTGGAAATTGTTATTTCTCTAAGATAGGTTCGGGTGATTTCTCCAATTAGGGTTATAAGAATTTCCAAAGTTATCTTTCTAGTTTCTAGCATAAATAATATCTAAGTCATTAATATTTGCATTCTTTTCTACTAGTGTTTTATTTAATGATAACTCTTCTATTTTCTTTGTTAACTCAGTTAATTTAACTTCAAGCATAGTGCTTGAATCTATTTCATACATTCCCCTTGGCAATATTCTTTTATCTGTAATAGCTTTAGTCGAGTTTTTCCACTGTGTAGTTTTTTTTGCAAAGTTTTCTAAGTATGCCCATGCTTCTTCACTACACAATTTTAAAAATCCATTTTGACATATAGATTCTAATAAAGATTTAGTTGAAATATCTATTCCTTCATAAATTATACCTATTCATTGTGCTTTCATTGTATGATGCAGACATTGAATTAGTAAATCTTTAAATCTTTCAAAATATTTTCAAAATGATTCTCCCTGTTTTTGGTTACACATTAATATTTCCTTTTTCTTTTTAATCGTTTGATGTGTTGGATAATATTTTTCCAGAAAAACAAAGCAAAATTTAGTCTATACAGAAATTGAATTAGGTGACAAAGTATATAACCATTTCTTAGCTGTCTTTTAAAGCAAAAGGAATATATCTAAGTTTAATAGCATCAATACTCATGTTCGACATTTTCATCATTTGACAAACTTTTTTAAATTCTCTAAGGAAATAATAAACATCTTCTCTTTCTAATCCATGAAAGTGTGGAAATTGACTAATATAATTAGATTTCAATTCAAACCTATCTCCTTCAAAGTTTGGCAATCAAATACATGAAGGTTCATCAACTAATTCAGGATACAGAATTTCACCTAATGGTTTTTCTACTGGAGTAGCCATATCTTCGTTCTCCTTTAAAGAAAGGTTAACTACACCCCTAAGGATTTCGTTAAAGTCCAATTCAGAAGATATTTCTGTATGCTTCTGTGTTGAATAATCTTGTGTAGGTGTTCTTACTAATCGTTTAGTGCTAGGAGAATGAATTCATGTGCTCATAAACTCTTAACATAAAGTAAAATAGCAGAAAATCAATTACATACCAAACTGATGCTTTGTTTTTAGTAAGTAGTTGTTGATAGATGAAGTTGAATCAGTTGCTTCTCCTTCTAGTTCCTCAACGAATTTTCTTTTCTTTCCTTAAGTGTTGGTAACTCATAAATAACATTCTGTTCTATATGTATAATGCATGTCCATAAGGCAAATAAATCTCGTTGCAAGAATGTGTCTTGTAATGTGTAGTATAGTTCCTATTTTTATGGATACATGTTCCACTTCTAATTTCAAATTTTAGTAACTGCTAAACCGATGAAATTTCATTCGTGGCTAAGAGAATAACCATTCAACTTAATCCACGAACTAACCTCGTTGAGTTACAGTTAACTCAACAGACTAGCTTCGGTTACTATTTCTAACTCAACGAACTAATCTCGTTGAGTTACAGCTAACTTATTGAATTAGCTTCGTCGCCTATTTGCTAACTCCATGGACTAATGTTTGGATTTTCCCAACACGACACCAGAAAAATTTTGATTTGTTACTTTTGTTTTTACTTAGTTAATTTAGTTTTATGCCTATTCTTTTTCTTTTAGAAGTAAACAAACAACCTTTAATACAATTTAGATATTAATTCCAATTTGTACTTTAACTGCAAGTGCACAGTGTCTATTGTATCAGTGTGCAAGTACAGGTCGATCCCATAGGGAATTGCTTAAGAACTGAGAACTATCTATTTGTTAACAATCAAATTTGTATATTCAATAAGCCCTTCGTTGAATTACAGTTAACTTAACGAACTTTGGACAAAGTTTGTTGAGTTATGGCTAACTCAACGGACTAACCTTGTGGACTTAAGTTAACTCCATGAGCTTGTCTTTTCTTTTTAAATACTACTATTTATAGAGGAATTCGGCCAACCATTGGGCGATTCCACAGATTATAAATAACATCAATTAAGCTCTTTAATGTTAGTAAACATTGGATTTATCATTAAGCATACTAACATTTAGATAATTCACATAGTAACCATTAAAATCTTTAAGTCTTTTGAACAAACCAATTTCAGTAAATTGTAAAACTAAAACAAACATAAAACAATCACAATATTGACAAAGATAACATTAATCACGATACAACACAAACAATACAACACTAAAAGACAACATACAAACATAGATAAATTGTTTTTGGTATTTTTGTTTTAATATGAACATGGAAATGGGGGAAAGGTGAAATGTAAAGTAATCTCACTCGATAGTAAATACTTTCGTCACTACTTGCAACGCGATTACACCACTGAAAATTAAACCACTTACAATTTTGTCTCCTCTCCCTATAGAATCGCGAGTCAAGAATTGCAAGATGATCTCCTCTTCAGCATGTAGGCATCAACCCGAAGCCAAGGCTAAAAGCTTTACGATCTCCTGAAATATGAGTCAGCGCTTGGTGAAAATGGCTTCCCTTCCTACGATGCGATCACTCCTCACAGTGGTTGTTAGGCATTGTGTTTGGCTCGGAATCGACCCGGCCACAAGAAAGTATTCTCATAGACCTCCGATGGTTGGTGATTGTGGTGGTGGTAACGATGGTTGGTGTGGTACTTTGGAGAATTGTCGATACTGCTTGCAGAAAGCTTGGTGCTCCTCCTCTATATACACTGGCCATCCATCGATCACACCTTCTTTTTCTTCTTTTCTTTTATATTTCTTCAATAGTAACTGCTTCTGCTTGAATGGTCGGTTGGATTTCCTTCATTCATATCAACAGCAATGTTTTCTTCTCCCTACGCGATACATGCAATCATGGTTTTTCTTCCAACTATCCTGCTCTTGCAACTACTATAGTGGCATATTAGAAAATAAATAGTCCATGGAGTTATAGATAACTCAGCAGACTTTCTTCATTGATTTAACTATAAAACACGTGCATAAATTTAACTATCCGATGCTCAGATGCATTTCGGATACTTACAAACTTAACTATCCGATGCTCAAGTGCATTTCGAATAGTTACAGATAACTCATCGATATATAACTTAAGTAAATCTACCAGATCTCGACATGTGTCAACAGCAATTTAATAATAAAATACACATTTCAGAGAGTTACAAGTCTAACTATCCGATGCTTAGATGCAATTTCGGATAGTTATAGATAACTCACCGAAAATCCACTTAAGTCACTTTACCAGAACATGACATGTGTCCTCTACTATTTTATAAATAAAAAGATATTTCGGAGAGTTACACATATAACTGTTCGATGCCCAACTGCAATTTCAGATAGTTATAGATAACTCATCGAAAGTTCACTTAAGTCATGCATTATGGTTTTGACATGTGTACTTTAGGAAATAATAAAATATTCTTTCAAAACATAACTGTTCAGCAATTTAAACATAACTATTTGATACATGTTCAGTCTATTAAACATAACTGTCCGAAATATGTTCGATATGTTAAACATAACTATCCAAAATATCAGAAAATTTGGATACTTAAGAATTTTACAACTTGCAACTTAACAATAGTTTAGAAATGTACTAAATTAACATTAATTCCCCCAATTTAAGCAAATTCTTTAATTAAAGCATATAACAGTGTAATTATAACATAATGGCTTAATTCTCATATGATAAGCTAAATATTATACAATTTAACCGTTAATAATATGCACTTTTTCATTCTAAACAACTAACCTTGTTGAGTTATAGATGTTAGAAATTTTGTTTTGATGATAAATACTTTATTAAAGTTTTTAAATAAGTTTAAATAATATTTTCTAAGTATAATAGTCACGTAATTAAATATTGACAAGTTATCGGAAAGTTTCATTTAAAATTTTGGATAGTTAAACTTTTGAATAGTTAATGTTTCGATTTAGTCAAAGAGTTATGTTAAAAACTTGTATAGTTAAGTTATCTACACGTGTGTTTTTAATGTTTTAGGTTGTCACGTGTTTTCCATGTGCGTTCGGTAATAAAAATCGAAGAGTTAGATAATTGTTCGAGTTTTTGTATGCATGGATAGATAACTATTCGAGTTTTATAAAATGACTAACAAACAGATAAGTTTTCTATGTTCAATCACTTGTTTTGCAGGTGCAAAAACTCGAAGAGTTACAGATAAGTGTTTGAGTTTTTACAGGACTTAAAGGATAAGTGTTTGACTAAAACGAAGACTTAGAAGATATTCTACAAAACTCCTGAAAGATAAAGTTTTGGTAAATCTACGAGTGTAGATCGTGGAAATTTCAAAATGATAGTAGAGAAAGTGGAAATTCAAAAAGATAGTGGATATCGTGCATTATGGATTAAGTGGATGAATATGCTGAACGTGAAGACAGAGTTCGACAACTAATAGAGAGTATGAGCTACATTACAAAGAGGATTCCAATCTCAAAAACTAAGTCTGAATATTCAATCTTGATCCCAAATTGAAAAATCAAGTATGAATATCATATCTAGAAAAATTCTCCAACATTAGAAGAAGTTCGAAATTCCAAGCAATTTTAGAAAAGGAATTGCAAATACAAGAAGTCTGGAAATTCGACAACTAGAGAAGAAGAGATACAGAAGTTAAGCAAAAAGAAGGAAATGAGCTACGTGCATAAAGATTAGGTTTTATACAATTCGAAATTAGTTTTAAATAAGGACTTCATTTTCTATTTGAATTGTATATTGGACATTACCGTATCAAAACCATCAAGAAGGGAATTAAGCTAAAAAGATATTGTAAATTCTCTCTTTAAAGTTTATAAAGAACAGAATTTTATTTACAAGTGCTTTATGCTCTCGTTTTATCCGCTGATAATTTTAATTACTAAAGACACAATTCACCCCTCCTCTTGTGATACAATGATCCTACAACTGGTATCAGAGCATTTTTCATAATTAAAAGCTTTCATTTCTCTATTTAGGAATCAATTTTTCCTATCATTTACTTAGGATCATCTGTTTAAAATGGATAATACTAAAATCTTAGTTATGACTGAAGGACAGACCACTAATCATCCTCCTATGTTTGAAGGTAGCAATTATGGCTTCTAGAAATATAGGATGAAAGTATTCTTTCATTCAATTGATTTCAAATTATGACATATAATTAGCAATCCTATAGTGTTAGTTACAACTCCATATGATACTTGGACTTTTGATGAAAAGGAGTGAATGACACTGAATGCTAAATGTTTAAATATCTTGTTTTGTGCTTTATCAAATGATCAATTTAACAAAGTTTCTGCATATCAAACTACATATGAGATATGGCATGCATTAGAAGTTGCCAATGAAGGTACTAACCAGGTCAAGGAATCTAAGATTAATATGTTAGTACATAAATATGAGCTTTTAAAATGCACGAAAATGAATGTATCTTTGATATGTTTTCTCGTTTTCTTGAAATTGTAAATTCATTAAAATCTTTAGGCAAGAAATTCGAGGAAAAAGACTTGGTAAGAAAGATCCTTAGATCTTTAACTAAAACTTGGGCTCAAAAGACAACATCTATTGAAGAGTCCAAAGATTTAAATACATATACTCTCGATGATCTCATAGGCAATCTGACAGCCTATGAAGTACAACATTTAGATCCAAAAGGGAAGAATCCTAGAAGGGATTTGGCTTTTGAGGCTAATAAAGTCTCAAAAGTCACTAGTGATTCTGATGATGATTTACTATTGTTGACTAGAAAATTTAGAAATCTATTGAAGAAATGTAGGAACTTCAGGTCAGCAAAGACATCTAGAGATATGGAGAAGAAGTCATTCATGAAAGACAAAATCATATGCTACAAGTGCAACAGGTTGGGTTACTTTCAAACTGATTGTCCTCTTAACAAAGACAAGAAGAATTCGAGGAGGAATTTCAGGAATAAGAAATTCAGAAAGAGAAGGGCACTTAAAGTGACATGGGATGACTCTTCAGTTCACAAAGTGAAGAAATAAAGGATTCAACATTAGACAATGAATCCTCAATAACTTCAAATTTAGAAGAAAATTTGGCAAACGTATGCTTCATGGCAAAATCCAATGAGGTATCCTCTAATCAAAATGCTAGTTTTGATAGTTTTGATGGATTACTTGTTGAATACAATAAACTGGTTAGAAAATATAAGAAAGTAAAAACAGAAGGAAAGAACACTAGGAAAATGCTAGATGAATCTGAAAATAAGATTGATTTTTTGAACTCTAGGTTGAATAAATTTAAAGAAGAAAATCAAAAGCATGCATAGGAAATTTTAAAGTTTACTGCAATAGAAAGAAAGTTGCATGCAAATTGTGAAAATTTAATTGTTGATAAAAAGAAAATGATCTATGAAATTGAAAAACTAAAATTGACTATTATTGATTTAAATTTAGAAATTGATATGTCAAAGATTAAGGTCTGTGATCAACAGGCTACATTAAGTAAATGGAATAATAGTCAAATTATAACAAATGAACTTAGTAGTAAAATATCAAATGTAGAAAAACATGGTATAGGTTTACATGATGCATCTTCTGAAAATTATATATTACATGATAGTATTGCTAAAAATAATGTCTTTATTTCTAGTACTAAGAATAGTAAAAGAAAAACTATTCCGTGTGTGATTAAAAAGGGAGATAAATATGTGCAAATTGATAAAATGCAGCATATAAATAATAGCACACAATGCAACAATTTCAAAAGAAATTTTCAGAAAAATCAAGCTAAGTCATTTGAGAATTTTAATATTTTTGATCAGTTTTCTTCATATTTAAAAAATATCGGATATTGGGATCATCAATCAAATAATGTCAAAAATGAAAATTTCAACTCTGGTTTACATAGAGATAAATGTTCTAAGAATTATAATACTAAGAGAAATAAATGTAGAAATAATTATCAAAAAATAGATAAGTTGAAGTTTAAAAATATTGATTACTTTGATATGACTCTCTCTAAAATTCTTGGACCCACTTAGAAATGGGTTCCAAGAGATAAAATCTCTTCTTAACTGTTTTGTAGGTACACAAATCAAAATGGATAATGGACAGTGGAGCATCTAGCCACATGACTAGAGATATACGATTACTTATAGAAGCAACAAAGACCAAGAACGGACAAGTTTCCTTTGGAAATAAAAGTAAAACAAATATCCTTGGGTCTAGCAAGGTTCAGGTAACTGAAAAATGTTTTATAAATGATGTCTTATTAGTGGAAAACTTAGGTTTTAATTTACTGAGTGTTCCTATTTTAATGAAGTTTTACAAAGTAATTTTTGAAAAAGATTCTTATAAAATTATGGACATGTCTACAAACGAAATTTTATTCACTACAAACAAGAAAGGATCTGTTTGTATTCTAAATTTGCCTTTTGATATTATTAAAGACAATGCTTGCTAAATTGTAAAATCGGATGAAGTTATTTTATGGCATAGAAGGCTAGGACACTCAAACTTAAAATTATTACAAAAGCTGTCTAAAAAGAATCTAGTTAGAGGTTTACCTAGTATTAAGTACTCGAAAGAGTTTATGTGTGATGCATGTCAACTAGGTAAATTACACAAAACATCCTTTAAAAGTTTAAATGAAATAACAAGCAAAAGAGTATTAAAACTAGTGCATATGGATTTATTTGGACCTACTAGGACTACTAGTCTAGGAGGTAAACATTATGCTTTTGTACTAGTTGATGACTATTCTAGGTTTACTTGGGTTTATTTTCTAGCTAATAAAACTAAGGTTTTTGAAATATTTAAGATATTCTATGGTAAAGTTCAGAATGAGCAAAATGTTAAAATTCAAAAACTTAGGAGTGATCATGATACAGAATTTGATAATGATCAAATGGACACCTTTTGTGAAGAATTAGGCATAGATCATAGGTATTCATTTCCAAGAGCTCATTCACAAAATGGGATAGTAGAATGTAAAAATAGATCACTTCAGGAAATGTCCAGAACCATGTTAAATGAAAATAAGTTACCCCTATCTCTCTAGGTAGAAGCAGTTCATATAGCATGTTATGTTATAAATAGAGTACATCTAAGACCAATTTTGGATAAAACTCCTTATGAGATATGGAATAACAAGGTTTCCAAAATAAGTTATTTAAAACCCTTTGGCTGCAAGTATTTTATTTTAAACACTAAGGAACGTAGAGACAAATTTAGAGCCAAATCAGATGAGGGTATTTTTGTTGGTTATTCCATTAGAAGTAAGGCATATAGAGTTTATAACAAATCAACAAAAACCATCGAGGAAACCCTACATGTGAAATTTCATGAAAATTCTCATTTGGATTTTAGACATGCTGAAAACATTGATTCAGAAATTCTCTTAGAAATGGTACCAAATGATGTTGACAAAGAAATTGAGAGATTATCTGACAGAATAAGAAATATAAACTTAAATGGTGAAGATTTAGAAGAAAATAATGTCATACCTATAAAAAATGTGGAACAACATAGAAATTAGCATTATGCTTCATCTCATCCTATTGATTAGATAATAGGCGATCCTAATCAAGGAGTTAGGACTAGGTCATCAATAGTCAACATTTGTGGTGCTTGTTCATTTGTTTCTTTACTAGAACTTAAGAAAATTGAAGATGCCTTAGAAGATGAATTTTGGTATTTAGCTATGCAAGATGAGCTAAATCAATTTATAAGAAATGAGGTATGGGATCTAGTTCCACCACCTGAAAATCAGTCTATAATAGGAACAAGGTGGGTATTTAGAAACAAAGTAGATTAGGATGGACATATAGTTAAAAATAAAGCTAGGTTAGTTGCTCAAGGTTACAAGCCAGAGGAAGGAATTGACTATGATGAAACATTTGCTCTGTTGCTAGACTAGAATTAATACGAATTTTGTTAGCATATACTTGTTACATGGATTTCAAATTATATCAAATGGATGTTAAGACAGCTTTTCTAAATGGATATCTAAAAGAAGTTTATGTAAAACAACCTCCAAGTTTTGAAGATTCTAAACATCCTGAGTATGTTTACAAGCTTAAGAAGGCACTATATAGCCTTAAACAAGCCCCAAGGTCTTGGTATGAGAGATTATCTAAATTTCTTATGGAAAAAGGGTATTCTATGGGAAAGGCAAATCACACTCTTTTTATCAAGAAGGTCAAAAAAGATATATTGGTAGTTCAAATCTATGTAGATGACATCATATTTAGAGCAACAAATGATAAATTAGTTGAGTCTTTTTCGAAAGACATGACTAATCAATTTGAAATGAGTATGATGGGTGAACTATCATTTTTCCTAGGCTTACAAATTAAATAGTTAGAACAGGGTACTTTTATTTCACAAGAAAAATATACTCAAGATTTATTAAAGAGGTTTGGGTTAGACAATACTAAAACAAAGAATACACCAATGAGTACTATCATTAAGTTGGATAAAGATGACTCTGGAAAAACTGTAGATATAAAATAATATAGAAGTATGATTGGTTCATTACTTTATTTAACAGCTAGTCGACTAGATATTATGTTTAGTGTGTGTACTTATGCTAGATATCAATCTAATCTTAAAGAATCGCATCTACTTATTGTTAAACGAATTTTTAAATATTTATTAGGAACCCTCAATTTTGGATTGTTTTACTTTAAACACAGTTCTTTAAATTTAATAGGTTATAGTGATGCTGATTTCACAGGATGTAAGTCTGAAAGAAAAAGTACTAGTGGTACATGCCAATTATTAGGAAATTCTTTAGTGTCATGGTTTAGCAAAAAGCAAAATTGTGTAACATTATCTACAATTGAAGCTGAATATATAGCTACTGCACTTTGTTGTGCTCAAATCTTGTGGATCAGATAAACCTTAAAAGATTTTAATTTGGCCTATGAACCAACTAAAATTTTCTGTGATAATAGTTCTGCAATAAGTTTGTCTAAAAATCCTATCTTACATTCACTAGCTAAACATATAGAAGTTCGACATCATTTTCTAAGGGATAATGTTATAAAAGAAAAAATAGTATTAAATTTTGTTCCTACCATAGAACAATTAGCAGATTTATTTACAAAACCCTTAGATGAGAATACCTTTTCAAAATTATAATTAGAACTTGGTATGTATAGGTTATCTGATGTTTAAATTGTCTTGTTCATTGCATAACGTTTTGATTTGTTATAAAGTAGCTTTAGAATTTAATTTCTTTATTAAAAAAAAAAAACTCAAAATATCTATATTAGAATTACTGTTTAATGGTAGTTAGGAATTTATGAAATTCTGATTTTTATTGAAGTCAATTTATTTAAGAAAAATTCAGAAAAGGTTACTTAAGGAAAGTTAATTTTATTTAATATGAGTGCCAACTATATTTTTGTTACTTATGTATACGCCATTATAGAGATTTTAACTAGAAAATATGTATCGTTTATTAAAGGAAAATTATTAACATACTGTTAGAAAAATTAAGTCTTGCGGTTGCCTCTTATTAAATTTACTATATTATTTTATTGTTTGTCTGTAATTGCTTGAGTAATTAAGTTCATTGGGGGATCTTAAACACTAGTCACTTGAACCAACTGGTTTGGGATGTACTGATTGAAAACTCATTTTACAAGCAATTCAAATTCTATCTAATATATATAAAAAAGAAAAGGTTACCTGTTTTCACTTATTATTGAGTAACTGGTTATCTTTCCCCTGAGCAAGGGATATTGTGAGAGGTAATACATAATATATATATATATATATATATATATATAAAAGGGGGCAATGTACTCAAGCTTAATTTATTTTACAGGTATTATAACAATTCTGCCATAATCTGTGCATATAATCTTTGTTATTATCTATCCTTTACATATAATGTAATGCATTTATTTTCTTAAGTTCGTGTACTCATTATTGAATTCTTTTAAGTTACCTGAAGGTATATCTTTATGAATTTTCTTTTGTAAACTGAATAAAATAAAAGCTAGAAAATCTAAATTGTTAAATCTACTACTTATTTTTGTATTTAAATTAAAAATATATATAGAGAGAGAGAGAGAGACATACATCTATTTAGGGCTTCACAACCTAGATTAAGTATGCTAGATTTTGAACTTAAATAACACATCTGTTTAGGACTTTGCAACCCAATTTAAGTACGCTAGATTTTGAACTTAATGACAAATCTATTAGGACTTTGCAACCCAGATTAAGTATGCTAGATTTTGAACTTAAATGACACATCTATTTAGGGCTTGGCAACCTAATTTAAGTATGCCATAGATTCTCTAGACTACATTTATGTAGGGGGAGCAATTTATCATATAAGAATTCAACCATTGTGAATTATTATATGCTTTAATGAAAGAATTTGCATAATCTCAAGAAATTAACATTATTTAAGTACATTTCTGAATTGTCCATGAATTACAGGCTTTTTAATTCTTAAGTATCCAAAATTTTTATTGTTTTAGAAAGTTATATTGCATGTACCGTACAATTATGTTTTAAACGATTAAAGAATATTTTATTATTTCCTAGTGTACATGTGTTGAAACCTTAATGCATACCTTAAGTGAATGTTCGGTAAGTTATCTGGTAACTATCCGAAATGCATCTAAGCATCAGATAGTTAGGTTTGTAAGTATTTGCAAATATCTAAACTCCTTAAGTTAGAATTATGCACGTGTTGAATTTAATTGCTTTATTATGTCTCATGTTGAAACTCGAACAGTTATGCTTAAGTCTTTGACTTTTATGCATATCCATCTAAGAAACTCAAATAGTTAACTTAATATTATTATATTTTTATGAAAGACTTAAAATCTGACAATAACTATTCTAGTTTGTCGTATAGTTATGTGCTTTACTACTCATAAAACTTGAATAGTTATCATAAGTTTTCGAGTTTTCTCATCTTTACTTAGCTAGTAGTTATTTTCTTTACATAAATAGTTACACTAAGTATTCTGCTTTTGTTAGTTGTAAAACTCGTACAGTTATTGTAAGCATTCGAGTTATTTATTAGTAATAGATCTTATATTTATGATTTCAATGATTGAATCCATTTATCCGTTTATAAACTTGAAGAGTTATAAAAGTTTTATTGACAACCTTTCGTGTTTCTATCTTGGTAAAACCCTAGTTTCACAATCTTTACTTCCACTATGTTCTACAGTGAACAGTGAAGATTAATCAACAATGTCAGGACGTGGTAGAATGACAAAAGTGTAAAAAAGAGAGATTGAACTTCAAAAGATAGAAAGTGAGATCAACAACATTTACTCAAGTTATACTTTTTCTAATGAGGTATTACATGAAATTCAAAAAGCTGTTCAAGACGAGAAAAATTTTTGTTGGAAATTTATTCGAAATTATGCCGAAACACAGTTTAGACTAAAAAAAACTGAACTTTCCACGTTACAAATGTGGAAACGAACTTTACAACCTAACCCTGAGGTTGTTACAAGTTCTGGACAAGTACTTGAAAAATCGGTATAGTCTATTACTTATTATGGAAAGAAATGGGGACCAATGATAGAAAATGCTAACAGGGAATTAGAATCTTTGTATTCCCAACATTATTTTCCCTCGGTTGTTTTAGATGACATTCAACAATTTATTGATGAACAGAAAACTGTCATTTGGAAAATGGGTCTTCAAAGTGAAGGACAAAAAGTTTATCAACTAAAAATGGCAAAGGTTGAGAGCTTAAAACTCTATATTCAATTATTGCAACCTAGGCATCATGGTGAAGGACAATCAAGACCATAGGTGCCTTTAACAGGAGAAATTAAGAAAACTTTAGAACCTCCTGAACAACTAGAAACACTACAGACATATAGTCGGAAAAAGAAGAAGACATTAGAATATTTTGGATTGACTGTAGGTGTACAAGGCATATTACAGCAAAGAGAAGAATCCTTGAAAAATGGAAAACTATGTTCCATTGCACAAGCTGGACAGGATTTTGTTTCAAGAATCCCAGCAGATGTGATAAATATTGGATTACAAGCACACACTCTAAGGTATTGTGTCACATTAGTGCATAATGTTTCTTTTAATACAATGGACAGTTTTTTACATCATGCTGTAAGCCAACATTCTTTTCCTACGGAAAGAGAATATGTAGGAAATTTTGATGATATCAATTTTGATGACATTTTTGATGACATAGACACTAAGTCTATGAATTTTGAAGGTATTTCATCTGAAGAGGAATGCATAGATATTCTTCCTCTTACTCTATCTTGGATAGAGACTTCTGATTTTTGGTATAGTTGCTTATATTACACTTTATACATGTGGTTATGTCTGTTATAGTATACAGTACATTTGTTGATAAATGCATATAATCAACAAACTACATAATTACAAATAGAATATAACACTACCAACGTCTCAAATATAGAAATTTCAGAAATACAGAATGACTCTATTACACAGATGATAAAGAACATTCTTTCATACAGAGACAGTTGTTGTATAGATAAATTATAGAAATAAATGTTGTTGATAGACAGATTAATACAGAGACTGTTGATACTGATATGTTTCAAGAAGATCACATAGAGGAATTTCAGCAGATTATTAATACGACAATAATAGATATTTCAAACATTTATACTAGCTTTGATAGAAATTCCACCAGTTCTGAAGGATTTGAAAATATAGATACTGTTGATAATAATGAAACAAGTCCCAAATTAGAACATCATGATAGGAAAATACCTAATCCTAAACAAAATTTAGATGACAATACATTGTTATGGTTTAGAAAGAACTCTTGTTATGAAAAATTTCAGACATATAAAACTTTTACAATTTTATATTCAAGACCAGTTAAGTTTGAAGGGATGACACATATACGAGAAATGTTTGAATTTCAAGGCTTGTTGACTCTACTTCCACAACAGTCAAACCATCTTATTATACCAGAACTTATAAGTTGTTTTTACTCAAATTTAACAGTGGAAGAAGGTACTCCTATTTCCAATATACAAGACTATGATATATATTTAACTCCAGAATTACTTTATCAAGTACTTGGTCTGAAAAATGAAGGAGTTCAATTATCAGAAAGAAAACAGGTTTATCAATTGGGATGGGACATTAAAAGTTTAGCCAAAGATCCGACTGGCAACAATCCAATGAGATTACTAAATGATTTAAATGGCCAAGCACATTTTATTGCGAAAATACTACATGCTTCACACTTTCAAAGGTTTGGTCATGGTGCAAAGGTTGGCAGATGCTGTCTTTATGCTACATATGCATTAATTAACCATATACAGGTGAACTGGTATGATATTTTTGTTTCTCATAACTTAAACTTGTAGAATAAATTATTTTATGGTGATACAATTTTGAGAATTGTGGCAAGTCAAACAGATATTACACCTTGGCTACAGAAAAGATTAAAGTCAAGATCTTTCTTTGTAAAGGAACTAAATACCAGGAAGCAAATACACTTGTAATTCGACAGCAACAACAACATGATCGGCAAACTCAGTCACAACAACAGCAATAATCGACATAGTTTTTAGAACAACATACATATACACATACAGGTATACATATAAATACAAATACAGGTACACATAGATTTACATACAGACATAAATACTGAATTTTTACAACTGTCACAAGTTTCACAAACTGATTTAGATCAAGTAATAATTGATCAGATCAACAAAGTAAGTACAGAAATTGCAAGGCAAATTTTTGATACTCTAAACAATATTTTTCGAAGACAAAGAGGCTTGTGATTATACAAATTATGTATTTCATGTTTTATTTATTGTAATTTGTTATCAAAAATTACTTATGTAAAGCAATTGCATTATGTAAACTGCTTACTGCATTTAATGATCATATACTTGTTTTTGACAGTTTATGTTTAAAATAGTTTATGCTTATCCACGAAAGTTATGCGTGTTTAAAAATGTCTTTTTGAACGATATATACTTAGCAAGTTTTTTCTTCCTTACATTTTATTTACTTTTTTATAATGCCAAAAAGGAGGAGAATATATTTTATTTGACTTATTAGGTTTTGACATCATCAAAAAGGGGGAGATTGTTAGGAATTTTGTTTTGATGATAAATGCTTTATTAAAGTTTTTAAATAAGTCTAAATAGTATTTTCTAAGTATAATAGTCACATAATTAAATGTTGATAAGTTATCAAAAAGTTTCATTTAAAATTTCGAATAGTTAAACTTTCGGATAGTTAATGTTTCGATTTAGTCGAAGAGTTATGTTAAAAAATTGTATAGTTAACTTATCTGCATGTGTGTTTTTAATGTTTTAAGTTGTCATGTGTCTTCCATGTGCATTTGGTAATGAAAATTGAAGAGTTAGATAACTGTTCGAGTTTTTATCTGCATAGATAGATAACTGTTCGAGTTTTATAAAATGACTAACAAATAGATAAGTTTTCTATGTTCAGTCACATGTTTTGCAAGTGCAAAAACTCAAAGAGTTACAGATAAGTGTTCGAGTTTTTACAGGACTTAAAGGATACGTGTTCGACTAAAACGAAAACTTAGAAGATATTCAACAAAACTCTAGAAAGATAAAGTTTCGATAAATCTACAAGTGGAGATCGTGGAAATTTCAAAATGATAGTGGAGAAAGTGGAAATTCAAAAAGATAGTGGAAATCATGGATTGTGGATTATGGATTAAGTGGATGAACATGCTGAACGTGAAGATAGAGTTCGACTACTAATAGAGAGTATGAGCTACATTATAAAGAGGATCCCAATCTCAAAAACCAAGTCTAAATATTCAATCTAGATCCCAAACTGAAAAATCAAGTATGAATATTCATATCTAGAAAATTTCTCCAACATCAAAAGAAGTTCAAAATTCTAAGCAATTTTAGAAAAGGAGCTGCAAATGCAAGAAGTCTAGAAATTCAACAATTGGAGAATAAGAAATACAAAAGCTGAGCAAAAAGAAGGAAATGAGCTACGTGCATAAAGATCAAGTTTTATACAATTCAAAATTAGTTTTGAATAAGGACTTCATTTTCTATTTGAATTGTATATCAGACATTACCGTATCAAAACCATCAAGAAGGGAATTGAGCTGAAAAGATATTGTAAATTCTCTCTTTAAAGTTTATAAAGAACATAATTTTATTTATGAGTGTTTTATGCTCTTGTTTTATCCACTGGTAATTTTAATTACTAAAGACACAATTCACCCCCTTTCTTGTGATATAACGATCCTATAATAGATAACTCAATGGAGTGACCTTCTATTTTATTATTGACCTCATGGAGTTAAGGTTAACTCAATGGACTTACTTCGTTGAGTTAACACTTAGCAAATTTCTAAAACTTACTCTTTGTATTAACTTCTATATTTTTTTTCTTCTCTTGCATTTTGTCAACTTAAATAAAGTTAAATATATGTTAGTAATGCAGTGTTTTAATTTAAACTCATTTAAATCTGAACATTATATGCATATTTAACTTATAGTTCATTTCTTGTTATGTAGAAGTTACATTTTACTTTTCAACATGCAGATATATTCAAGCATTAACCAATTATGGTGCATTTAATCATGTCATTCATAAAATTGTAAAACTTTTAAACAGTCTTGCACATCTTTAAACAGTTATATAATATTCAATACAATTCTCAATTATATCATTCATTCTCAAACACGAATTCAAAAACATCTAAAATTCAAACATTCATTTATATAAATAGTTACATTTGCATACAATTAGATATTTTTCAATACAAATATAAGTAGACGAACAATACATTTAGTCCTTCTTCCTAAGTTCATCTACTTCCTTCTAGAGTTTTTTTAGTTGTTCTAATTGATTTATCTGTTCAACAGTTCCTATAATGTCTCCAAAAGGTCCAGCAATCTCAGCAGCTACAGCATTGTAATTTCTATATTCCTTCACTGAAATGGTTCTAGATCTTATCCTTTTGGATGTCTATTTCGTGAAGTCAATACTGTCTTCCATTAATACTGGTATCAAATCTCCATAAAATAATTTCTTCTTTGCAGACTTTATCTTTGATAAGAAGACTTGACACCAGTTAACTTGAATTTTATTTACAACTACATACGTGGCCCATTTAACAAATTGACTAAATTTAATGTCGTGGCCATGTCTCTGATTGACAATTTTAACTAAAATGTTTGCCACCATGTGTGCTTTCCCATTTAAATACTTTAGCCTATTTAGTAATGGCACACTAGGGTCGATGGCTAAACATTGCTTGATTGCTTGTTCTGTCCATTCAGTTGTAGTTGTCTTCTCTAGAATTTCAATGCTATCATTTTTCAATCCAAAAATACTATAGAGAAGCTTTGGTGTTATCTGTATATCAGCTTGCTCCACGTTAGAAATTAAATTTCCTTCTTCCTCTCTTAAGTTTGCATAAAAACAAGGCACTAAATTTTCGTATACAGCATGCCCTTTCTCTTTTGAAATAAAGTTCAGTAGGCCATGAAATTCAAATAATTCTTTAATCTCCTCCATTTCAGTCCAATTTACTGGCCTACTGTAAATAACATCATACCCCTTTATCTCTTGATATTTGTTGTATGCTTCTTGACTCCAAAAGTATACTTCATTTAGAATTGTTACTTTAGCCAGGTTAAGAATTTGAATTTGTTGCTCTAGAGGGATTTGTTCTTGAATTTCTTCTTCAATTTGTTGAACTTGAGCTTGTTGGAAATGATCCGAAGATTCCTGCATTTCAGTCTCTCTTTCTATCTATGGTAGAGAGCCGACAGAACTCTCCACTCTATCTTGAATTCTTTCAATTAATTGCTAAAGAGTCTCTCCCTTTTTAGTGGAATCTATCGAGATATTTCCTTCTTATTTCTAGTGCTTTTGTTCAACTTCTTATTCAGTTTCTTCTCTTTCTCCTTCCTCCTGACTACCAATCTGCATTGTCACTGTTCTTTCTGATTCTATGGCAGATTGGGATGGAATCACGGGCATATCAGCTTTTGCCCTAATTTCAGTTTCTTCTATTTGTATAGGTTGCAGACTAATTTTAGTCTATTTTCCTTTTTCTCCTTGCTTTTGCTGCTATTGCTACTGCTCCTCCTCCTTAGATTAGGATAGTAGGTTAACAAAAATGAGCTCTACAAGCCCTTCTGTTATTTTAAGCTTAGGTTTAATCTCTACAGGAGCTTAAGGCACTGTCTCTTTTCCTTTCCTTCTTCTAAATAGCTGTGCTTGGTCTTCCTCTTCCTCTTTTGAGATTAAATCTACAAAAATAGGCTCTATAGGCTCTCGAGCCACAGGTACTAGCTCTTCCTATTTTACTTCTTCTATAATTACTGGTTTTGAAGGACTAGCTTCAGTTTCTTTTGTAGCCATTGATCTAGTTGCTTCCTGATGCTGCTCTACTTTAATTTTATATTGGGCCCTCAACTTTTCTTTAGCCTACCTTTTCTTTATAGCATCATATAGAATATGTGCCTTGGCCATAACCATTTCTTTATTATCTCCTTGGTCTTTTGCTATTTTGACCAAGCTTGCAAACTCCTTGTCTTCTTCTTCAGTTCTCAACCAAGCAAAAGTTACTTGTTTTAATGGTTCTATTGGTGGAACTAAAAGTCCTAGATGTTGTTCCTCAGTTACTAGTTTTTCAGCAATTAGCTCTAAAACTACAAGTTCTTCAGCTGCTTTCCTCTGTTGCTCCCAGATTACCCACCTGACATGTCCACCAATATGTTGTACGAACCATAATCTGGACTTGCATCGGATCAATTCTAGGGCAACTTCATTGTTTGGACTGATTTTTCTTTCTTTATCCACAACAAATAAACCAACAATAGAAGATGTCAAATTCTACCTTTTGTAGCTCTTTCTCTCGAGTTGTGTTCCTGATCTTTTGTCTTGTATGGCATTCTTATGATTCTTTGAGAAATCTTGTAGTGTCAACTTTCTCCTAGAACTCTAGCGTCATCTTGACCTCGTGGTGTGACGGAACAAAATGGAATCGCTCTAATTTTCACTATTTTAAGTTCTAAATGATTCTGCAAATAATGCCCCCAAACCTTAGGTTTTAGTATAAATAAACCCTAAGTTTTAGGTGGGTAATCGGGTCATTTTCCTGCGTAAACTCTCATTATCTCACTCACTTCTCCATGGAATTATGGTTAACTCCACAGACTAAGTTTGTGGACTTAACTACAGTACTCTATTGAGTTACAGTTAACTCAACGGAGTAAGTTCATTAACTTATTTTAAACTCAATGGAGTAAGTTCGTTGAGTTAAGCATAACACAACAGACCTCTCGTAAAGTTATAACTAATAAAAGTACTTAAAATAATAATTTTTAATTCAGTCCAGATGGAAGAATTTCCAGTCTGACCGACTCTTAAATTTTCAACCTTTTAAAATTTCGATCAAACTGTTATGTTCCTCGGTTGAACCGAAATTAAATACTTACTTCTTCTTTTTTTACTACCGGTTGCACCGATACCATACTTCAGTAAAACCAACAATTTACTTAATATAATATATAGATTTTTTTATATTTTTATGTTTCGATCAAACCGATTGATTCTTTTGGTGTGACCGTAACAATATTTTTCTTTTAATATATGTTTTTGTAAAACCAATAATTTCTTTCAATTGAACCGTGACTAACTTTAAAATAAGTTTTTTTTAATACTCAATATATATATTTCTTATTAAGTAAAGCTCGAGTAGTCCTCTACTCTTACATCTTCTATAATTCCAAAGGAACTTTTTGAAATTTTTAGAATAGGTCTAAGTCTTTGTCCATTTACTTTAAAAATATTCTGATTTTTAGGATTTTTAATTTCAATTGCTCCATAAGGATAAATATTTTGAATTATGTAAGGTCCTACCCTTTTAGATCTTAGTTTTCTTAGATGGTTATGAAGTCTAGTCATGTAAAGATATACTTCTTGTCCTATTTCAAAAGTTTTTGGAATAATTTTCATGTCATGCCAGAACTTCATTTTCTCTTTTTCTTTTACAGTTTTTGAATAAACTTCTTTCCTAAATTCTTCTAATTCAATCAATTGCATTTTTCTATTTTCAACAACTTGATTCAAAGTAGTCTTTAGAGTTTTTAATGTCCAATAAGCTTTATGTTCAATTTCAATTGGTAAATGACAACTTTTTCCATATGCTAGTCTAAAAGGTGACATACCTAAGCTTGTCTTATAAGCAGTTCTATAAGCCTAAAGTGCATCTATTAATCTATTAACCCAATCTGTTTTGGTAGGATTTACTACTTTCTCTAAGATTAACTTCATTTATTTGTTTGCACTTGTTAGTTCATTTATTTTATCAGTTAATTTTGATGATGCAAAATGTGTGGTTTAATTATTTCTACCATAGTTTAGATGTCCTTTTACTCAAATGAATTTTGGCTAACTACAGTGTACTCAAAGTCTTTTAAATTAGATTTCGGCAGGTTATTATGTTTACAGTGTATTGATCGGAGAGTTATTTTATAAGTCACCGAACAGAATAGGACAAATCGGATGGTTAAGTCTTTCACTTGGTTTTTCGAACAGTTATATCAGTAACTATCTAAAAAGTATTTATCTTTGGTAAGTTAAGTCTTTTTATGTCCGAATATGATTTTTATGGTAAGTCTCCGAAATCATTTTGGTTTCAGATAGTTAAAGTTTTTATTTCGGAGAGTTAGCTATTTCTTTGTTTTAATATATTTTCAGTTACTTTCTTCTGAAGGACACGTGTTAGTCTTTCATCACTTGACTTAAGTGACTTTACGGAAGGTTACGATGTAACTATCCGAAAACTCTTAAGAATCGGAGTGTTATCTTGAGTAAGTATTTGAAAACTATTTTAAGCTTCGGATGGTTGAGTTTTCTTTTATTTTCTAACTTAAGTGACTTCTCAAAAGGTTACCTGTGTAACTATCCGAATTGACTTAAGGATCAGAGAGTTATCTTTTTAAGTATCTAAAACATGTTCACTCTATTAGATAGTTTATTTTTTTAACGCGGTTTTTGAAGGACACGTGTTTCATTTCTAATGCATGACTTAAGTGGTCTTTCGGTAAGTTAGTTCCAACTATCCGAAATAATTTTGAGTTTCGATAGGTTATCTGTTTAAGTCTTCGATTTTCTGAAAGCCTCCAAAGATTTTATTTTTACAGAAACTACAACTATTATTAATTGACTAATCTTTGTGGTAAGATATCTTTTGATTATAGATCTCAACTTTAATATGATTGAAGGTTGTCGAAAATGAATTCCTGCATAAGGCATCTGACCATTTCAGAATTCATTCCACTTATGCAAATCTCTAAGGAAAAATAAAAAGGATTTTTGTAGAAAACTGAAAGATAGACACATAGAATTTTTTCAACACTCGAGAGGATAAATTGTCTGTTCAATGATTTTGGAAACACCTTGAAGATTTGTCTGCAACAAAGTTCAGAAGATCATCAGCTGCAGATCAATCAAGAAATCTCCTTAGAGCTTCTATGTCAACTCTTCATAGGAGTTGATCTGGTGTTGTGCCATTTTCATTTTGAGTCAGTGACTCCTGGTTTTAAATTGTCTTCTTGTTTACTTGAAAACCTTAACTCACAAGGGTGTTGTGAGTATACCTTCACAAGGTCGGGGCCTTGGTGAAGAGAGTGAAGTGTGATACTTCACTTACTCAAGATTGGGGTCTTGAGTACACAAAGTTGGTGCTTTGTGTGAGGTTTTTGTTTAGCCTTTAAAAACATCTATAAGGTTGGTGCTTAGCTTGCAAAAGTAATTTGTGTAAGGTTGTTGCTTAGCCTGCAAAAGCAACTTGTTAAAGGTTTGTGCTTAGCCTTAAAAGCACTTAGTGGAATTCTCAAGGTTGTGGCCTTGAGGAGTGTACTACCCAGTTTGGGGAACCACTATAAATCTTTTTGTGTTCTTTAATTTCTGCTCTGCTAGTTTTTAATTCTAAAACCAATTAATCAGGGTTCATTAGTGCCAACAGCTTCCAAAATTTTTAAAAGCAAAATAAACTTGATTAGGACACTATTCACCCCCCCTCTAGTGTGCCATTCGATCCTTTCAAGTGGTATCAGAGCCTGGTTATCTCTGCAATAGATTTAATCAATCTGAGATCAATGACAAAGGGTCAGCATGTACACCGATCTCCACTGTTTGATGGAAACAATTATGGCTTTTGGAAAAATAAAATGACTAACTTTTTAAAATCTATGGATGTGAAGGTATAGAGAGCAATGGTTCGTGGTATACAACTTCCAGATGTTCCTGAAGACATGTGGAATGATGAAGATGAGAAGAAAATACAAATGGATGCAAGAGGAATGAATGCACTAACTTGTGCAATCGCAGCTGATATATACAACAAGATCTCTACTTGTTCTACTGCACATGAAGCTTGGCGTGCATTAGAAATTA
Source organism: Cymodocea nodosa (assembly GCA_036874045.1). Classification (NCBI taxonomy): domain Eukaryota; kingdom Viridiplantae; phylum Streptophyta; class Magnoliopsida; order Alismatales; family Cymodoceaceae; genus Cymodocea; species Cymodocea nodosa. The sequence continues at coordinate 14,963,139 of JAZBRI010000003.1, read as the reverse complement.
CTTATGAGGGAACAAATGAAGTGAAGGATAAAAAAATCAGTATCCTACTAAGAAAGTATGAGATGTTCAAAATGAAAGAGAATGAGAGTATTACTAATCTCATATCTCGTTTCATTGAAATAATAAATGGACTGAAGAATCTCAGGAAAGAATTTCCCATGAAAGAACAAGTTATCAAAGTATTGAGAAGCCTGAATAAAGACTGGAAAGCTAAGGCTACCTTCTTGCAAGATTCAAAGGATATGAGGACTTTCACTCTTGAAGATCTCACTAGCAATATGTTAGCCTATGAGACTCAATTGAAGGATTGGAAAGAAGAGGAAGGAGAAACCTCAAGGAAAGTTGAAAAGAAAAAGTAACTTGCACTGAAACCTCAACAACCATTTGAGGAATCTGTTAATGAGTTTCCAGAAGAATTGGCTTGTGTTATCAGAAAATATAGAAAATTCTGGAAGAAAGGAAGAAGTCATGATAAAAGGAAACAATTGGCTACAAAATGCTTCAACTGCAACAAATTTGGGCATTTTCAGAGTTAATGCACATATCAAAAGAAGGATGAAAGAAAGAACTTTGACAAGAAGAAATCTCATGGAAAATAGAAATTTCATCAGAAAAGATTTAATCAAGGAAAGAAGAAAGCATTCCAAGTTACTTGGGATGATTCTACAGAATCTGAAGTATCTGAAGGTACCAGTACTAAAGGTACACAAACTGAGTCCGAGTCTAAAGAGCTAGCCAATGTCTGTTTTATGGCTAACACCAATGAGGTGCATTCTGACTCAAATACAGCTGATGAAATGATTTCTGATAATGATTCTGATGTATCAGATATAAATCAAGATGATTATAATGAATTATTGGAAGAATTGAAAATTGTTAGTTTGGAAAATTCTATGTTAAAAAGGAAATTATCGAATAGTAATAAAATTGCTACTAAGGGGGGGTTAGTGCCTGACGGAAAGGAAAATTGTTGAATTCCATCAGAATGTTGTTAGTGTGCATTACACTTGACGGAAAGGAAAGTCAGATTTTACTGTTGTATAAAATTCGAAAATTTCATTGACCGTCAAATCCTTTCCGATCGTCCCCATTCAGAAAATTTTTCTCCCTCTCTCGCAAAACCTTCGATCAAGACTTCGCGACATTCACCTGTAGAGGATTCGCCGTCAAAGCTTCTCTCCTTCTCGCGCCTACGTTGGTAGTGGCCTGGTCTCGTGCCCGACAAACGCTCTGGACTCCTCTCCACGCTGGTCCCTGCTCCCTCTAGCCTGCGATTGGCTTGTGCAGCCCCCTAGCACCTTCGAAGTCGTGTCGATCCCCTGTCGTCTTCCTCGCTTGCATTGGACCCCGACTGCCGCCCATCACATCCTCTTCATCGTCGGTCTATTCTTACCAGGTTCGATGCATTGCCCAATCTATTCCAGTAATTGAGTTTTCCGGTTTATCTCGGTTTTAGGCGCTGAGAGAGGGGGTGAAGCTTCGTCAAAGCAACTTACATAAGCTTTGATGGCGCCTGCTAACATTAAGTAACTTAGATTATCCCGATTTCGCAAGAGAGGGGGTGAAGCTTTTCTTACTTCGCGACGTCATGAATAAATAGTCGGTTGGAATAGATATAAATTTATGTAATGTAAAAGATCTGGTTATACAGAATCAATTTTGGCTTTCAATTTATTTTATTAATTATGTCTGTTATTGTTGATTAACTAACACTTGTTTATGAATTACATTGAAATCATTATGTTCAAAATCAAAGGTGATAAAATTAATTAAAGTATTTATTGAGCTTTATCTTAGGCACACATCTTTTATGGGATCCCTTGCTTGTTTTATTTATGCACATTTTCTTACTCTGTTATGTTACATATGATTTATAGTGTGGATAATAACTGGCAAACTTATGTTGGCCTTTCTTACTTTAAATTCATGTCTTGCAAGGTAGATGCAAGAATTATAATTGTAATTATGAATATGTATCTTTGCTTGACTTAATGTTTGCTTGGATAATAGAGAAGCCAATTTTCTTGTTATTCTTAGACCACCCTGGAATAATGGAAATTATCCGTTTGTCTCAGAAACTTGGTTAACTGGCTACCTCAGGGCTTGCATTGGTGGTGCTTAGACATCCATTGTACTTAATTTTAACATTTTAGATCTAGCTATATATGTTAAAAATTAAATAAATACTCATTGATAAATAGTATTATGCATTAATATCTTTCTTCAAACTGAAGAAAGCATTAACGAACATTGCTGCACAGACACACATGAAGATATAGATATGTATATGTGTGTGTGTATGTGCACCATAATTCCACTATGTGGTGTATGTTACATATTTCTATATATGGTCAAGTCATTGGTTACATTACATAAATTTAGATCTTTTCTCATGATTCCATAAATTGAAGCATGTTAAATTTATATCTATAAATTTTGATATTTCTATAAATTGAAGCATGTTAAATAGATATTGGTTTGAATATCTGGTTTACCATAGTTTTGTAACGAAAACTCTCTCTACTGAAGGCATATGTCCAACAACTTGAAAATAGTCGGTTGAAGCTCACTTAACTTGAGCAAGAACTCCAAAGGGCTTGACAGCAAAAATGCTGATATTTTTGAGTTCCCGACTGTTTTTAAAGTTCCCGACTATTTTTTGCCTTCATTTTTCTCTTTTATTGCTGATATCTATAGATAAGAAAGAGTTGACATGTTCTTCCTAAAAGACAAATATTTGATATGAAGAATAAATATTTCTGGTGAGGGTTTATAAGTTAGTCACTAAATTGTAGTGGATATTTTGTAGTTATGTTCTATCATTGATTCATCTCGATAATATTTCAACATACTATCCCCCTGGCTCTATTATACATGTTTTGTATTATTCATATCTATGATTGTGTTATTTTGTCATTTATTATATTTTGTTGATATCATATTTGTCTTTGCAATATGGTTGAGCAAGTCATCCTCTTTTAAAACTATAGGATCATTGCATTAGATGCTCCAAAGGTTATTATTTTACTTTCATTTTCAAATATTGAGTAGATTGACAAAAGATATTATGTTTTTGCAAATCTCATAATCTTCTGTCGGAGTAGTTAATTAATATTTGATCTTATGTAGTAAATGAGTACTCCTGATAGAGGATGGAGTAATGGAGGACAAACTTATATGACTTGGAATGCTGATGCAGATGCATTCTTTTTAGATATTTTGTCAGAAGTATTAAATGAGGGAAACAAAAAAACCCAAGATGGAAAGATAAAAGGGAGCACTTGGGATGAAGTAGTTGAAAAATACAATAATAGAAAGAATGAATGTATTACAAAGAAGAATGTGGAAAGTCGCTTAAAGACATGGAGACAAATTTATCGTAACTACTCAAAAATTGCAAATCAGAGTTGATGGGGATGGAATTTCATACAAGGGTATACTGACATAGATGAAGAGATATGGAAGGAGTTTATTAAGGTAAGATTTTTATTTACATACTTTAAGATTATCCCAATTGTATTGAATTTTTCTTAATATATATTGTAATTTTATGTAGGCACATCCAGAGTGTGAAAGCTGTAAGGGAAAACCATGTTTGATTTATGAACAATTACAACTCATTTTTGAAGGTATTATGGCTAGTGGAAATATGTCTAGACAAGCTGAAGAAGTAGACATTGTACCAAACACTCAAGTTCCAAATACATTTACTCCAGACAAAAGGAGATGTTTGTATGTAAGAAGGAAATGTTTGCATGGAAGAAGGAAATGTTTGCATGGCAAAAGAAGTCTGAGTCTTTTTTAGATGAAGTTATTGCTTCAATATTTGAGATTGAAGATCTATCTATGACTGATCGATATAAAGCTACTCAATTATTCCAAAAGTAAGAAATCAGTAAAATATTTCTATCAATTCCAAAAGAAATGCGACAAGGATGGTTGAAGTTTCACTTAGAAAAGATGGAAGACTAAAGATGATTTACATGTTTTTTTTTTTGTATTAGATGTATGATGTAACTACTTTTTGTTTGGACAAGGAAATGTGGAATGATATTATTATTGATGTTTGTTTATCATATTTTGTTATGTTCTATTAATTGTGGAATGATTTCATGTAATATGTTTATTTGTATTACAACCTTGTAATATGTTTGGACATGAAATTTTGTAGGTGACGATGAATTTTGAAGAGGATTTTGACGAACTAGTAAATAACACATTGATGTTATTTGAAGAAGAGGAAGAACATGCTAGAAGAAGGTGAAGACGTTTACTTGCTTTTTGGAATATTTTAGCAGGGATTGCAAGTACCTCAACTTTGTTTTCAAGTACAAGTCGTATTTATAGTAAAGAAGGTGCAGATTATATAAGAATATTACTAGATCCTTCTTTACCACATCAAGTTTACAATTGTCGAAAGATTTATAGAATGAGTCAAAGTGTTTTCAAGGGTTTTTGTGAATTAATGAGGAGGGAAGAAGTCTTGAAAGATACCAACAATATCAGTGTAGAAGAGAAGTTTGCCATGTTCCTTGTGATAGTTGGGCAAAATCAAAGGTATGGAGTAACTACAGAATGATTTAGTCGATCAAGTTGGACAGTTAGTAAATACTTTAATGAAGTCTTGAATGCTGTATTTCGACTAAATCATGTTCTTCTAGCAAGACCTTCATCTGAAACACCAAGTCGAATTCGTCAAGACTCAAATGTGTACCCATATTTTAAGGTACATTTCCACACCTTTGGTGTTTCCTTATCTTTAATGTTATTTTAGTCAATATCAAAATAAAAATGCATGTTTATAGGATTGTATTGGAGCTATTGATGGTACACATATCAAAGCAACTATTTATGGACAAGAAACAACAAGATTTAGGAATAGGAAAGGTGAATTATCTCAAAATGTAATGGCAGCATGTAATTTTGATATGGAATTTACATATATTTTAGATGGTTGGGAAGGATCAGCTGCTGATGCTCATATTCTCCAAGATGCAGTTACTAGACCTAATGGTTTTCAAGTTCCACTAGGTAAATGTGTTTTCCACTTCTACAAGTTATGAAGACATCACCATACTAATATTTTTTTTATACAGGTAAGTTTTACTTAGTTGATGCTGGATATCCAAATTGACCAGAATATATTTGTCCATATCGAGGTGTAAGATACCATCTATCTAATAATGTTAATGATAGAGTTCCTCGTAATGCTGTAGAAAATTTCAACTACAGACATTCACAACTGAGAACAGTCATTGAGCGTACATTTGGAGTTGTGAAACATCGATTCTCAATATTACGTGGTCAAATGCCATATCCATATGAAACACAAGTAAAGATTGTCATCGCATGTTTTTTGCTTCATAATTTTATTCGTAAGACTGATAAGGAAGATTTACTTGAGGACCTGCTAGATGAGTTGGAAGAGTTAAATATTATTGATGACATACAACCAATGGGAGAGATACATATAGAAAGCAATGCCCAAGTTCGAATGACTCAAGAACAAAGAAATGAAATGGCAGATAAGATGCGAGAAGATATGATGATGGCAATGTGGGATGGAAGAACTGGATGATATTATTTTATATTGTAACATTTCAATTAAGATGTATTTGTATTTTTCGAATATTAGTTGTAATAAACTTTTGTCAGAATTTCCATCAGAATTTTCCGTCCTGCACTAAACCCCTCTCAGAATTTTCCTTTTCCTTTCCATTACAAATTTTCCATTTCCTTTCCGTCAGAATTTTCCTTTTCCTTTCTGTTAGAATTTTCTGTCATGCACTAACAGACCCTAAGTTAGAAAAGGAAATTTTTGCATTAAAAACTGAAAATTCTACATTAAAGAAAAATAAATTTGTTGCTAATAGTTCTGATATGCATGATAAAATTTCTGAACTTGAAAAATATAATGCAGAACTTATTAAAGAACTAAAAGATAAATTTTTAGAAAACAAAAGGCTACAAGATGAATCTGAAAAATTAAATGAAAAACTTAAAAATTAGTGTGTAGAAAACTCTAGTTCTAATACTGATATAGAAAAGTTAGAATAAGAAATTGGTAGACTGAAATTTAAACTAGGAGTATTTACTAAAGGAGATAAGAAACTGACGAATATTATTAATAGTTATAAAGCCTTTGGTGATAGAATTGGTATAGGTTTCAACTATGAACCACCAAAAACATATGCTTCTGTTAACTTTTCAAATAGTTATAAAATGGATTATGGAAATGGCTATTTGAAAACAATTGATAAAGAGAAAGTTATCTATGTGTTAAAAAGAAATACTGTTAATCGAAATAACACATGGATTTCAAAACAAAATAGATTTCAAATATTTTCCACTAACAAAATGGACCCAAGAAAATATGAGTACCAAAGGATGTGATTATGACTGTCCTTGCAGGTCAAAACTAAAAGATCACGATGGGTGATGGACAGTGGTGCTTCAAAGCATATGACTGGAGATAAATCTGTCCTAAAAGACCTGAAGATGACGAATGGAGGAAATGTCAAATTTGGTAATGATCAGAAAGGTAAGATTATTGGTATCGGATCTGTTTATGTAAATGATAAAATGGTTATAGATAATGTTTTACTAGTTGAAAATTTAGAACATAATTTAATTAGTATTACTCAGTTAGAAGATAAAGGTTATATGGTTTTGTTTAAATCTAAGAAATGCCTTGTTATTGATGAAAACTCTAATGAAGTTAAATTTACTGCTCATAGAAGAAATGATGTATGTTTTCTTAATTTACCTGATGATGTTTCTTCAACAGATTCCTGTTTAATTGCAAATAATTTAGACAATGCATGGTTATGGCATCGTAGACTAGGTCATATTCATATGAAGCAACTAGATAAGTTAGCTAAGAAGAACCTAGTAGATGGTTTACCAAATTTGAAATTTTAAAAGGATAAAATTTGTAATGCATGTGAATTGGGAAAACAGAACAAGAGTTCTTTTAAATCAAGAAAGTAAATTATATCTAGAAGAATATTGGAATTAATTCACATGGATTTATTTGGCCCTACTAGAACAGAAAGTTTAGGTGGTAAGAGCTATGTATTTGTTCTAGTTGATGATTTTTCAAGATATACTTGGGTAATATTTCTTGGACAAAAGTGTGAAGTATTTGAGGAGTTTAAAATTTTTCTGAATATGGTTCAAAATGAAAAGCAATTGAAAGTTCAGAAAATTAAAAGTGATCTTGGAGGGGAATTTGAAAATGAAAATATGGAAAAACTTTGCCAAGATCTAGGAATAGAACATAGATTTGCCTTTCCTAGAGCCCCTTCTTAGAATGGAGTTGTAGAGAGAAAGAATAGATCTCTTCAAGAAATGGCTAGAACTATGCTGAATGAAAACAAGGTTGCTTATTATTTTTGGGCTAAGGTAGTGAGTACTACATGTTATATTTTAAATAGAGTAACCGTAAGAAGAGATTTGAATAACACTCCTTTTGAACTATGGATGGGAAGAATTCCTAAAGTTCATTATTTTAAAGCTTTTGGATCTAAATGTTTTATTCTAAATACAAAGGAGAATAAAGATAAATTTGAAGCAAAATCTAATGAAGGTATATTTTTGGGATATTCTTCAAGAAGTAAAGCATATAGAATTTATTACAAAATTTCTTTGGCTGTGGAAGAATCTATGCATGTAAATTTTGATGAAGAGCCAAGTAATGTTTCAAAAGAAATTATTGATACTTTAGATTATGAATGTGATGAACCAAATATTGGGGAATCTAGCACCATGGGTCAAGAAAGAAATGATAATCCTTTGACTCATAAATTTTTGCCTCAACACCCTAAGGAGTTTATTATTGGTGATATTTCTAAAGGTGTACAAACAAGATTTAGGATTAATGTTTTCGGGTGTTATGCATTTCTATCTGTAATAGAACCTAAAAACATTGATGAGGCATTAAATGATGAATTTTGGATTAGTGCCATGCAGGAAGAACTTAATCAATTTAGAAGAAATGAAGTTTGGGATTTAGTTCCTAAACCTCTAGATCATTCAATTATTGGCACTAAATGGATATTTAAGAATAAATTTGATGAATCAGGACAGGTTATTAGAAATAAGGCTAGGCTAGTAGCCCAAGGGTATAACCAATAGGAGGGAATAGATTTTGAAGAAACCTTTGCACCTGTAGCTAGATTAGAATCTATTAGAATTTTTCTGGCTTTTGCTGCTCATATGAATTTTAAACTTTATCAAATGGATGTTAAAAGTGCATTTATAATGGTTTCATTAAAGAAGAAGTTTATGTTAGGCAACCTGTTAGGGCAAATATTACAGGTGTGGAGTATGCCACAAGTAGTCTAGGTTCAATCAGAAGCTTATTAGTAGTAAGTATCCGGTAGTTATATATTTTCGGTAGGTTACAGACCTAAGTATCTGGAAATAAAAGTTAAGTCGGAGGCTTTGAGTTAACTATCCGAAAGTCAGAAGATTTTGGAGAGTTAAGTTGTAACTATTTGAAATGACTTAAAGGACACTTAAGTGGATCTTCGAATAGTTAAGAAGCCAAGGATCCGGAAAGTAGTGACTTAAGTGGATCTTCGGATAGTTAGGTAGTAACTATCCGAAGTTCATGAGTTTTTCGGAGGGTTATCGACAGAACCTTTCGAAATGCCTAAAAAGACACTTAAGTGAGTTTTCAGATAGTTAAGGTATAACTATCCGAAAGACATGTAGTTTTTAGTGAGTTATCAGCATAACCATTCGAAAGGATAGAGAGAGAAAAGTAAGTGACTTTTCAGATAGTTAAGTCTGTAGCTGTTCGAAATACAGAATCTCTCAGACAGTTAACCTAGTATTGTACCGCCCATTCAAAAAGAATATTCTCTTCAGATAGTTAAGTCTGTAACTATCCGAAATGTTGCAGATTTCAGAGAGTTAAGAAGATAAGGCTTCGAAATTAATAGCCTCTTCTCCGAAGCATTGTTTCTCTACTATAATGGCTTGTTTGTAATTAAAGGTTTATAAACCCTAAGTTGGGTAGTATATAAACCTTTATGATGTTGTAAAACATTGTGGTTGATTGTGCCGAAGCTCATAAGGAACCCTCAACTCTCCGTGGACGTAGGCTGTTGCTGAACCACGTAAATCATGTTTCTTCTTTGTATTATTTCTTCTCTTACTCTTCACTCCTAGCATCGGTGAGTTTAGAGCTGAGTGTTTCAGTATCGTGTCATAGAAGGTTAACTAAACGATCCGTTAAAGAAATCAACAACTGGTAACAGAGTGAAAGGTTCTTTAGTTTAACAGAATGGCAGACGATAGAAAGCTTAGGATCGAGAAGTTTGATGGAAAAGATTTCGGATACTGGAGGTTTCAAATCGAAGACTGTTTGTATCAGAAGGATCTTCATCAACCATTATTCGGAAGAAAACCAGAGAAGATGGATCAGGAAGACTGGGAGTTATTGGACAGAAAAGCTTTAGGTCTCGTCAGGTTGTCACTGGCAAGAAACATTCATTCAAACGTCGCTAAGGATAAAACAACAGCTGACTTGATGAAAGCTTTGTCTAATATGTATGAGAAGCCTTCAACCGCCAATAAGGTATTTCTCATGCGTAGATTATTTAATCTAAAAATGCATGAATGTGGAAATGTAACTGACCACATTAATGAGCTAAATACTATTCTGAATCAATTGCACTCAGTAGATATAGTATTTGATGATGAAGTCAGGGCTTTGATTTTATTATCCTCATTACCAAAAAGTTGGTCTCCTGTCGTGACTGGTGTAAGTAGTTCACTAGGTCATGAGAAGCTCAAGATGAGTGACATCCGGGATTTAATTTTGAGTGAGGACATTCACAGGAAAAGTGAATTGTCAGCTTCAACTTCTACCTTTAGTGTTGAAACTAGAGGGAGAAGTAAATAAAAATAATTTAAATCCAAAGGAAGGTCAAAGTCCAGAGGTACCAGTAAAATGAGAGTAGATATCAAATGGTGGAACTGTAATCAATGAGAGCACTTCAAGTCACAATGTAAGGCTCCCAAGAAAGACAATAGAGGGAAGGAATCAGAAGGAGCAGTTGCAAATGTTGTCTCCTACGATTCAGATGATGCCCTAATATGCTGTGTTGACAGTTCAATTGACTCATAGGTACTAGACTCAAGAGCTTCTTTCCACACTACCTATAGGAAGGATTTGTTGCACAGTTATCGTGCAACTCCTGTGAAAAAGGTGTACCTAGCTAACAACACAAGTTTGGATGTGTTGGGAATTGGAGAGGTACACATTAAAATAAAGCAAGGGATATGGAAATTACAAGAAGTCAAATATATTCCAAATCTTGCAAAGCAATTAATTTCCATAAGTTCCCTAGACAATGATGGTTATCAGATTGCCTTTGGTGCAGGCAAATGGAAGGTAACCAAAGGTGTAAGGATTATTGCCTTAGGACAGAGGACAGTCACCTTATATTTAACATCGGATCAAAATGACTCCATTACAGCAATCAGTGATACTGAAGACACTAACTTATGGCATAAAAGATTGGGACACCTAAGTGAGAATGGACTGAAAGTTTTAGTGGCAGAAGGGAAAATCCCTAAGCTGAAGAATGTCAATTTAGGGATATGTGAGGACTGCATTGAGGGAAAGCAGAAGAAAGTCAGCTTTGTCAGGAATCCTCATGATTCTAAGTCACAGAAATTGGAGCTAGTTCACACGGATGTGTGGTGTCCTAGTCCTATCAGTTCTTTAGGAGGTGCTCTCTATTATGTCACCTTCATTGATGACAGTACATGGAAGGTATGGGTTTATTTTTTGAAACAGAAGTCTGAAGTTAATTGAAAGTCTTTGGATCCAAGTCATTTATCCACTTGAATAGTGACAAAAGAGACAAGTTAGATTCAAAATCACAGATATGTTATTTCATTGGTTATGGTAAGGATTATTTTGGTTACAGATTCTAGGTAGAAGAAACCAAGAAAATAATCCATGCAAAAGATGTCATATTCATTGAATCCAAGATGTTTAAGCACAAAGAAAGTGTAGAAGAATAATAGTCAGAGCTTCAGTCTAGAAGTACTGCTGAGATCAGTCTAGATAATGATGTTGAAAAACCTCAGAAGGAACCTGTAGAAGAAATTCAGCTTCCAGAAGTTGAACATCAAGAACATCTAGATGATCAAGAAGATGAAGTTGTCATTAGACAACTTAGAAGGTCTAGAAGGGTCTCCAGACAACCAGAAAGGTATGTACCATCATTCAATTATTTGTTATTGATGGATGATGGTGAACTTGAAACATATCAGGAAGTAATCTGTGCAAGTGATGCACATAAATAGGAGTTAGCAATGAAAGAAGAAATGAGATCCCTAAAGAAGAATAATACTTGGGAGCTAACTTCCTTGCCAGAAGGAAAGAAAATCCTAGGAAACAAGTGGGTGTTCAGGATAAAAGAACAACTAGATGGCAGCAAGAAATATAAAGCCAGATTTGTTGTCAAGGGTTTTCAGCAAATTCAAGATATAGATTATACAAAAGTATTCTCTCCTGTTGTGAAGATGAATACTATTAGAATAGTCTTAAGCATTGTTGCTGCAAGAAATTTGCTCTTGGAGCAAATGGATGTAAAGACAGCATTCCTACATGGTGACTTGCAGGAAGAACTTTACATGATGCAGCTAGAAGGATTTGTAGTTACTGGCAAGAAAAGAAAGATAGTTTGTAGATTGCTGAAAAGTCTGTATGGTTTGAAGCAAACACCACGACAATGGTACAAGAGATTTGATACCTTTATCTGTACCCTAGGCTTCAAAAGATGTGATACAGACTATTGCTGCTACATAAAACTACTAGATGATTGCTTCATTATTCTACTGATTTATGTAGATGATATGTTAATTGCTTGTTCTAATATGGAACAGATTAAGCAATTGAAGAGACAACTGTCAAAAGAATTTGACATGAAAGATATGGGAGAAGCCAAGCAAATCTTGGGTATGAGAATTATCCGAGATAGAGTGGCAGACACTTTGAGATTAAATCAGAAAAAGTATCTAGAAAAGGTTTTGAGGAGATTTAATGTCTCAAATGAGAGGAAGACTGAACTACCTCTCGGACCCTACTTCAAGTTGTCTAAAGATCAGTCAGCTAAGACTAAAGAAGAAAGGACAAGAATGTCTAGAATACCATATGCTTCAGTAGTGGGAAGTTTAATGTATGCCATGATATACACAAGACCTGATATATCTCATGCAATAGGAGTGGTCAGTAGATATATGACAAAACCAGGAGCTGAGCATTGGTTTGCGGTACTGTGGATACACAGATATCTTAGATATTCCCTAGATGTATATTTGAATTTCAAGAAAGGACCAATTGAATTGATTGGCTATAGTGATGCTGATTTAGGAAGAGAGTTGGACAAAAGCAGGAGTACTTCAGGTTATGTTTTCTGCATAGGAAGTACTGTAATTAGTTGGAGATCCAAGTTGCAAAGTATTGTTGCACTCTCGACCACAGAAGCTGAATATGTTGCAGTAGCAGAGGCAGCTAAAGAAAGAATCTAGCTAGAGAATGTACTAGCCAAATTAGAGCACAAATAGAATAGAAGCATTCTATTCTGTGACAATCAAAGTGCAATTTATTTAGCTGAGAATCCGAAGATCCATTCAAGGTCCAAGCATATGAGAATGAGATTTCATTTCATAAGGGAAGAGATAGAGCAAAATAGGTTAGATCTTCAAAAGATTGCTAGATCTGAAAATGTAGTAGATATGCTAACCAAAGTTTTGAATCTACAGAAATTAAGGCTCTTTATGGCCTTAATTGGTCTCCTGAAAAACTGAAAAGTAGAAGGAGATGAAGAGTTGATGATTATTTGAGTAGTAGTTGCAATAATCTATAAGCCGAGTGTAGAGATTTATTTTTCTTTCGATCATTGTGACAAACTCCAAGTGGGAGATTGTTATGGCAAGTATTACAGGTGTGGAGTATGCCACAAGTAGTCCAGGTTCAATCGGAAGCTTGTTAGCAGTAAGTATCCGGTAGTTATATATTTTCGGTAGGTTACAGACCTAAGTATCTGGAAATAAAAGTTAAGTCAGAGGCTTTGAGTTAACTATCTGGAAGTCAGAAGATTTTGGAGAGTTAAGTTGTAACTATCCGAAATGACTTAAAAGACACTTAAGTGGATCTTCGGATAGTTAAGAAGCCAAGGATCTGGAAAGTAGTGACTTAAGTGGATCTTCGGATAGTTAGGCAGTAACTATCCGAAGTTCATGAATTTTTCAGAGGGTTATCGGCAGAACCTTCCGAAATACCTAAAAAGACACTTAAGTGAGTTTTCGGATAGTTAAGGTATAACTATCTGAAAGACATGCAGTTTTCGGTGAGTTATCAACATAACCTTCCAAAAGGATAGAGAGAGAAAAGTAAGTGACTTTTCAGATAGTTAAGTCTGTAACTATCCGAAATACAGAATCTCTCAGATAGTTAACCTAGTACTATACCACCCGTTCAGAAAGAATATTCTCTTCAGATAGTTAAGTCTGTAACTATTCGAAATGTTGCAGATTTTGGAGAGTTAAGAAGATAAGGCTCCAAAATTAATAGTCTCCTCTCCGAAGCATTGTTTCTCTACTATAATGGCTTGTATGTAATTAAAGGTTTATAAACCCTAAGTTGGGTAGTATATAAACCTTTATGATGTTGTAAAACATTGTGGTTGATTGTGCCGAAACTCATAAGGAACCCTCAACTCTCTGTGTACGTAGGCTATTGTTGAACCACGTAAATCCTGTTTCTTCTCTATATTATTTCTTCTCTTACTCTTCACTCCTAGCATCAGTGAGTTTAGAGCTGAGTGTTTCAGTATCGTGTCATAGAAGATTAACTGAACGATCCGTTAAAGAAATCAACACAACCACTTGGTTTTGCTGATGTTGATTTTCCTGAGCATGTTTACAAACTGAAGATGGCCTTGTATGGGTTGAAATAAGCTCCGAGAGCTTGGTATGATAGGCTGAAATCCTTTCTGTTAGATAATGGTTTTTCTATTGGTAAGGTTGACAATACCTTATTCTTTAAGAAAAATCATTTAGGTTTGTTAGTTGTTCAGATTTATGTAGATGATATCATTTTTGGAGCAACTAATGAGATTTTAAGTAATAAGTTTGCAGATCAGATGAAAAATCAGTTTGAGATGAGTTTAATGGGTGAGTTGACATTCTTTTTGGGATTGCAGATTAAACAAGTTGAAAAAGGAATTTTTGTATATCAAGAGAAATATACAGTGCAACTTTTAGAAAAATTTGGAATGAGTAACTGCAAGTCCTCAAGCACTCCTATGAGTTCATCAATTAAATTGGACAAAGATGAATCTGGACCAACTGTTGATATTACTAAATATAGAGGAATGATAGGTTCTCTTCTTTATTTAACAGCTTCTAGACCTGATATCATGTTTAGTGTTTGTGCCTATGCTCGTTTTCAAGCTCAACCAAAAGAATCTCACCTATCTACAGTTAAAAGGATAATGAAATACCTACAAGGAACTTCAAATTTTGGTTTAATGTATTTCAAAGATAGTAGTTTGGATCTAATTGGATATAGTGATGCTGATTATGCTGGATGCAAATTTGATAGAAAGAGTACTAATGGAACTTGCCAACTATTTGGCAGTTCATTAATTTCATGGTTCAGTAAGAAGCAGAATTGTGTTGCCCTATCAACTACTGAAGCTGAATATGTTGCTGCTGCCCTATGTTGTGTACAAATTCTTTGGATGAAACAAACTATGAAAGATTATGGAATTACATATGGAAAAAATCCTATTAATTGTGATAGTAAAAGTGCAATAAGTTTGTTAAAGAACCCTGTGTTTCACTCTTGGGCAAAACATATTGAGATAAGACACCATTTTTTGAGAGATAATGTTATGAAGGATAACATTGAGTTGAATTTTGTTTCTACTCATGAGCAGTTGGCAGATATTTTTACAAAGCCTCTTGAACAAAAATAGTTTATCAAATTGGGAAGAGATTTAGGAATATGCTGCCTAAATGATTTTTAGTTTTACCTACTATCTTTTATCTTCTATTTCTTCTATATTTACTTCACCATCTTATTTTCTATTATCTGTTTTAATTATCTTGAGTTAGTTTGATAATCTATTTCTATCTAATTCTTGTTTTGTGTTATTTCTTGAGAATATTTACAAATTATTTTTCTTCAAATTTTAAAACAAAAATGTAGGATCGTTTGTATCATAAGAGGGGGGGTGAATTATGTCTTTAGTAATTAAACTAGCGGATAAAACAAGAGCACAAAACACTCGTAAATGAAATTCTATTCTTTTATTTCAAGACATAATTTACAATATCTTTTCAACTCAATTCCCTTCTTGACGGTTTTGATATAGTAATTTTTGATATACAATTCAAATAGGAAAACAAAGATCTTTTCCAAAACTAATTTTGAATTGTATAAAACCTGATCTTTATGCATATAGCTCTTCTCTTTCTCTTTGCTCAGCTTTTATATCTCTACTTCTCCAGTTGTCGAATTTCCAAACTTCTTGCATTTACAGCTCCTTTTCTAAAATTACTTGGAATTTCGAACTTCTTCTGATGTTGGAGAACTTTTCAGAATATGAATATTTAAACTTAACTTTTCAGTTAGGGATCCAGATTGAATATTCAGACTTGGTTTTTGAGATTGGGATCCTCTGTTGTAATGTAGCTCGTACTCTCTATTAGTAGTCGAATTTTGTTGTCTTTCACGTTCAGCATGTTCATCCACTTGATCCACAATCTATAATCCATAATCCACGTACTAATTTTCTCTTTAATCCAAATTACTTTCTATTTAAATTTCCACTTTCTTCACTAATAATTTGAGTTTCCACGATCTCCACTCATAGATTCACCGAAACTTTATCTTCTTGGAGTCTTGTAGAATATCTTCTAAGTCTTCGATTTAGTCGAACATTTATCCTTTAACTCCTGTCAAAACTCGAACACTTGTCCTTTAACTCTTTGAGTTTTTGCACCTGCAAAACACGTGACAAAACAAGGAAACTTATCTGTTCGTTAGTCCTTTTATAAAACTCGAACAGTTATCTATCCATGCGTATAAAACTCGAACAGTTATCTAACTATTTGATTTTTCATTACCGAACGCACATGAAAAACACGTGACAACTTAAAACATTAAAAACACACGTGCAGTTAACTTAACTATACGAGTTTTTAACATAAAGTATTCGACAAAAACGAAATGTTAACTATCCGAAAGTTTAACTATTGCAAATCTAGCTCTTCGGAAATCTTTAATTTATCCGACATAAAAATGAAACTTTTTGATAATCTGTTAACTATTATACTTAGAGAAATATACTTAGAGAATATTATGTAGACTTATTTAATTACGTTAATAAAGCATACATCATCAAAATTAAATACCTAACAATCTCCCCCTTTTTGATGATGTCAAAACCTAATAAGTCACATAATTTATATCTCCCCCTTTTTGGCATTATAAAAAAGTAAACAAACTATTTTCTCCCCCTTTAGGAAGTTAAGTTTTATAAATGTAAGGAAGGATATCTTACTAAGTATATATTAATCAAAACGATAGTGTCAACCATACATAGGATTTATGGATTAAGTAAAAACTGTTTAATATCATAAACTGTGAAAAATAATCACGTAACATTAAAATCAGTAAACAGTTTACATAATGGTTTTGGTTACAAATTACAAAAAATAAATCATGTAATACATAATTTGTATAATCACAAGCCTCTTTGTCTTCGAAAAATATCAATCAGAGTATCTGAAATTTTCTTTGCAATATCTATACTAACTTTGTTTATCTGATCAAGTAATGCCTGATCTAAATGATTTTGAGAAACTTGTGATGGTTGCTGTAAAAATTCAGTATGTATGTCTGTATCTATACCTGTATGTATTTCTCTGTGTATACCTTGTTGTATATCTGTATGTATATCTTGTTGTATATCTGTATGTTGCTGTGTTTCTGTTAATTCTGTGGATTGTTGCTGTGTTTGCCGAACCTATTGTTGTTGTTGTCTAAGGATAGGTGTATCTGTCGCTTGGTATTTTTGGAGTTCCTTTGTAGAGAAAGATCGTGACTTTAATCTTTTCTATGGCCAAGGTGTAATATCTGTTTGACTTGCCACAATTCTCAAAATTGTATCACCATAAAATAATTTACTCTGCAAATGTAAGATATGAGAAACAAAAATATCATACCAGTTCACCTGTATATAGTTGATTAATGCGTATGTAGCATAAAGACAACATCTGCCAACTTCTGCCCCATGACCAAACCTCTGAAACAATGTAGCATGCAATATTTTTGCAATAAAAAGTGCTTGGCCATTTAAGTCATTTAGTAATGTCAATGGTTTGTTGGATCTTTGGCTAAACTTGTAATGTCCCATCCCAATCGATAAACCTGTTTTCTTTCTGATAATTTAACTCCATTTTTAAGACCAAGTACCTGATGAAGTAAATCTGGAGTTAAATATATGTCATTTTCTTGTATATTAGAAACAGGAATACCTTCTTCCATTGTTAAGTTTGAGTAAAAACAACTCAAAAGTTCGGGTATAGCAAGATGTCCTGGCTGTTGTCGTAGTAGAGTCAACAAGTCTTGAAATTCAAACAGTTCACGTATGTGTGCCATCCCTTCAAACTTAACTTGTCTTGAATATAAAACTGTAAAAGTTTTATATGTCTGAAATTTGTCATAACAGGAATTATTTCTGAACCATAATAGTGTATTTGCATCTAAACTCTGTTCAGGATTAGGTATTTTCTTGTCATGATGTTCTGATCTGGGACTTGTTTCAATATTATCAACAACATCTATATTGTCAGATCTTTCAGAATTGGTGGAATTTCTATCAAAACTAGTATAAATGTTTGAAATATCTGTTATTGTCGTATCAATAATCTGCTGAATTTCTTCTGGAAACATTTTAGTAGCAACAGTCTCTATAACAATCTGTATATCAGCAACCTGTATATCTATATGTGATCTATACAACAGTCTCTATATGAAAGAATGCACTATATTTGTCTGTGGAATAGAATCATCCTGTATTTTTGAAATTTGTATATGTGAGACATTGGTAGTATCATATTCTATTTGTAACTATGTATGTTGTTGATTATATACATTTATCAACAAGTATACGATATATTGTAACTGACATAACCATACATATAAAGTGTAGTATAAGCAACTGTACCAAAATTCAAAAGTCTTTGTTCGAGATATAGTAAGAGGAAGAATATCTATACATTCCTCTTTAGATGAAATATCTTCAAAATTCATAGACTTAGTGTCTATGTCATCAATAATATCATCAAATTTGATATCATCTATATATATATCATCAAAATTTCCTACATTCTCACTTTCCGTAGGAAAAAAATGTGTGCTTGCAGCATTGTGTGAAAAACTGTCCATTGTATTAAAAGATACATTATGCACTAATGTGACACAATACCTTAGAGTATATGCTTGTAAGCCAAGATTTGTCACATTTGTTGGGATTCTTGACAAAAATGTCTGTCCAGCTTCTGCAATGGAGCATAGTTTTCTATTTTTCACTGATTCTTCTTTTTGCTGCAATATTCCTTGTACACCTGCAGTTAATCCAAAATATTCAATTGTCTTTTTCTTTGTTCAACTATATGTCTGCAGTGTTTTAGGTTGTTTAGGAGGTTCTAAAATTGTCTTAATTTCTCTTGTTAAAGGCACCTATTGTCTTGATGGTCCTTCACCATGATGCCAAGGTGGTAATAATGGAATATAGAGTTTTAAGCTCTTCAACTCTGCCATTTTGAGTTGATAAACTCTTTGTCCTTCACTTCGAAGGCCCATTTTGCTAATGGCAGTTTTCTGTTCATCGATATACTATTTAATATTATCTAAAACAGCTGGGGGAAAATAATGTTGGGAATACAAGGATTGTAATTCCCTATTTACATTTTCGATCATTGGTCCCCACTTCTTTCCATAATAAGTGATAGACTATACCGATGTCTCTAGTACATGTCCAGAACTTACAATCACAGGGTTAGGTTGTAAATTTCTTTTCCATAAATGCAATGCGGAAAGTTCAGTCTGTTTTAGTCTAAACTATGTTTCAGCATAGTTTTGATTAAATTTCCAACAGAAATTTTTCTCATCTTGAACACCTTTTCTGATTTCGTGTAGTACTTCGTTTGAAAAAGTGTACCTGGAGTAAATATCGTTGATTTCAATCTGCATTTTTTGAAGTTCCAACTCTCTTTTCTGCACTTTGGTAATTCTACCATGTCCTCTTCCACGTCCTGACATTGTTGATTAATCTTCGCTTTGCACTGTAGAACTTAGTGGAAGGAAAGATTGTGAAGTTAGGGTTTTACCAAGGTAGAAACATGAAAGGTTGTTAGGAAAACATTCATAACTCTTTGAGTTTAGAAACGGATAAACGGATTCAATCATTGAAATCATAAATATAAGATACGTTACTACTAAATAACTCGAGTGCTTGCAATAACTGTACAAGTTTTACAACCCACAATTGCAGAATACTTAGCGTAACTGTGCATATAAAGAAAATAACTTCAGGCTAAGTGAAAAAGTGAGAAAACTCGAAGACTTATGATAACTGTTCGAGTTTCTTGAAACAATAGGTGTGAAAAGTCGAAGATTTAAACATAACTGTTTGAGTTTCGACTAAGACATTATAAAGCAGTGAAATTCAACACATGCACAATTTGAACTTAGGGTGTTTAGAAAATTTTAGAGACTTATAAACCTAACTATCTGATGCTCAGGTGCATTTCGGAGAGTTACAGATAACCTTTCGAAAGATAACTTAAGTCAATCTTCTAGATCACGACACGTGTACTTAAGCAATTTTATAATAAAGAGATGTTTCAGATAGTTACAAATCTAACTTTTCGATGCCCAGACGCATTTCGGAGAGTTACAGATAACTTACCGAAAATCCACTTAAGTCATGCATTATGGTTTCGACACGTGTACTTCAAGAAATAATAAAATAGTCTATTGAACGTTTTAAAACACAACTGTCCGATACTTGTAATATAACTTGCCAAACAATAGAAAATTCGGATACTTAAGAATTAAAATACTTGCAAGTCACCGATAGTTTAGAAATGTACTTAATTAAGGTGTATTTCCTGAAATTATGCAGATTCTTTCATGAAAACATATAATAGTTCAAAAGTTATGAATTATTATACGAGAAATTGCTCCCCCTACATAAATGTAGTGTAAAGAATCTATGGCATACTTAATCTGGGTTGCCAAGCCTTAAGTAGAGTTGGCTTAAAAAGGTCAAATAGCTTACTTAAAGAGGATGCTAAGCCTTAAATAGATTTGAGTCTCTCCTTCTTTTTTCTTTTTTTTAATTTGAATGAAATATAGAAATAAGTAGTAGAGTTAACAATTTAGACTTTTTGGCTTTTATCTTATTCAGTTTACAAAAGATAATTCATAGAGATATACCTACAGAAACTTAAAAGATTTCAATAATGAGTACACAACTTAAGATAAATAAATATCGTACATTATGTGTAAAGAGTAGATAATAACAAAAATAACATGGATTATATGCACAGATTATGTCAGGATTGTTATAACACCTTGAAAGATAAATTAAGCTTGAGTGCATTGCCCCCTTCTTTTTTTTTATATTCATATATATATATTTTATGTATTACCTCCCACAATATCATGTTTTTACGTGATCATAATCCGTTGCTTAGGGGAAAGATAACCAGTTACTCAATGGCAAGTGAGAACAGGTAATTTTTTTATTATTAAATATAATCTGAATTACTTGCAAAATGAGTTTTCAGTCAGCACATCCCAAACTAGTTGGTTTAAGTGACTAGGGTTTAAGATCCCCCAACAGACTTAATTACTCAAGTAATTACAGACAAAAAATAAACAAAAATAAAACAAGACAGTAAATTAAATTAGAGGCAACCGCAAGACTTAATTTTTCTAACAGAATGTTAATAACTTTCCTTTAATAAAAAGTACATACTTTCTATGTATTTTCCTATTAAAATCTCTGTAATAGCATATAAATAAGTAACAAAAATATAGTTGGCACTCACATTGAATCAATTTAACTTTTCCTTAAGTAATCTTTTCTGAATTTTTCTTAAATAAATTGACTTCAATAAAAATCAGAATTTCATAAATTCTTAACTACTAGAAAACTATAATTCGAAAATAGATATGTTGTTTTGTATTGTTTTGTTTTTTTTTAATAATAAAGACATTAAATTCTAAAACTACCCTATAACAAACCAAAATACAATGAACATGACCATTTAAATATCAGATAACCTACAGATACCAAGTTCTAATCGTAATTTTGAGAATGTATTTTCATCTAAGGGTTTTGTAAATAGATCTGCTAATTGTTCTGTGGTAGGAACACAATTTAATACTATTTTTCCTTTTATAACATTATCCCTTAGAAAATGATGTCGAACTTCTATATATTTTGCTCGTGAATGTAAGATAGGATTTTTAGATAAACTTATTGCAAAACTACTATCACAGAAAATCTTAGTTGGTACATAGTCTAAATTAAAATCTTTTAAGGTTTGTCTGATCCACAAGATTTGAGCACAGCAAAGTGCAGCAGCTATATATTCAGCTTCAGTTGTAGATAATGCTAAACAATTTTGCTTTTTGCTAAACCATGACACTAAAGAATTACCTAACAATTGACAAGTGCCACTGGTGCTTTTTCTTTCAGACTTACATCCTGCGAAATCAGCATCACTATAACCTACTAAGTTAAAAGAATTGTGTTTAAAGTAAAACAGTCCGAAATTGATGGTTCCTAATAGATATTTAAAAATTCGTTTAACAGCAAGTAGGTGTGATTCGTTAGGATTTGATTGATATCTAGCACAAGTACACACACGAAACATAATATCTGGTCGGCTAGCTGTTAAATAGAGTAATGAACCAATCATACTTCTATATTATTTTACATCTACAGTTTTTCCAGAGTCATCTTTATCTAACTTGGTGATAGTACTCATTGGTGTATTCTTTGTTTTAGTGTTGTCTAAACCAAACCTCTTTAATAAATCTTGAGTATATTTTTCTTGTGAAATAAAAGTACCTTGATCTAATTGCTTAATTTGTAAGCCTAGGAAAAATGATAGTTCACCCATCATACTCATTTCAAATTGATTAGTCATGTCTTTCGAAAAGGACTCAACTAATTTATCATTTGTTGCTCCAAATATGATGTCATCTACATAAATTTGAACTACTAATATATCTTTTTCAATCTTCTTGATAAAAAGAGTGTGATCTGCCTTTCCCATAGAATACCCTTTTTCCATAAGAAATTTAGATAATCTTTCATACCAAGACCTAGGAGCTTGTTTAAGGCCATATAGTGCCTTCTTAAGCTTGTAAACATACTCGGGATGTTTTGAATCTTCAAAACCTAGAGGTTGTTTTACATACACTTCTTCTTTTATATATCCATTTAAAAAAGCAATCTTAACATCCATTTGATATAATTTGAAATCCATATAACAAGCATATGCTAACAAAATTCGTATTGATTCTAGTCTAGCAACAGGAGCAAATGTTTCATCATAGTCAATTCCTTCCTCTTGCTTGTAACCTTGAGCAACTAATCTAGCTTTATTTTTAACTATATGTCCATTTTGATCTACTTTGTTTCTAAATACCCACCTTGTTCCTATTATGGATTGATTTTTAGGTGGTGGAACTAGATCCCATACCTCATTTCTTATAAATTGATTTAGCTCATCTTGCATAGCTAAATACCAAAATTCATCTTCTAAGGCATCTTCAATTTTCTTAGGTTCTAGTAAAGAAACAAATGAATAAGCACCATAAATGTTGACTACTGATGACCTAGTCCTAACTCCTTGATTAAGATTGCTTATTATCTGATCAATAGGATGAGATAAAGCATAATGCCAATTTATATGTTGTTCCATATTTTCTATAGGTATGACATTATTTTCTTCTAAATTTTCATCATTCAAACTTAGATTTCTTATTCTGTCAGATAATCTATCAATTTCTCTGTCAACATCATTTGGTACTATTTCTGGGAGAATTTCTGAATCAAAGTTTTCAGCATGTTTTAAATCCAAATGAGAATTTTCATGAAATTTCACATGCAAGGTTTCCTCAATGGTTTTTGTTGATTTATTATAAACTCTATATGTTTTACTTCTAATGGAATAACCAACAAAAATCCCTTCATTTGATTTGGCTTTAAATTTGTCTCTTCATTCCTTAGTGTTTAAAATAAAACACTTACAGCCAAAGGGTTTTAAATAACTTATTTTGGGAACCCTGTTATACCATATCTCATAAGGAGTTTTATCTAAAATTGGTCTTAGATGTACTCTATTTATAACATAGCATGTTGTATGAACTGCTTCTGCCTAGAGAAAAGGGGTAACTTATTCTCACTTAACATGGTTCTAGACATTTCCTGAAGTGATCTGTTTTTGCGTTCTACTATCCCATTTTGTGAAGGAGCTCTTGGAAATGAGTACCTATGATCTATGCCTAATTCTTCACAAAAGGTGTCCATTTGATCATTATCAAATTCTGTACCATGATCACTCCTAAGTTTTTGAATTTTAACATTTTGCTCATTCTGAACTTTATTACAGAATATCTTAAATATTTCAAAAACTTCAGTTTTATTAGCTAGAAAATAGACCCAAGTAAATCTAGAATAGCCATCAACTAGTACAAAAGCATAATGTTTACCTCCTAGACTAGTTGTTCTAGTAGGTCCAAATAAATCCATATGCACTAGTTCTAATACTCTTTTGCTTGTTATTTCATTTAAGCTTTTAAATGATGTTTTATGTAATTTACCTAGTTGACACGCATCACACATAAACTCTTTCGAGTACTTAATACTAGGTGAACCTCTAACTAGATTCTTTTTAGACAGCTTTTGTAATAATTTTAAGTTTGAGTGTCCTAGCCTTCTATGCCATAAAATGACTTCATCCGATTTTGCAATTAAGCAAGCATTGTCTTTAATAATATCAGAAGGAAAATTTAGAATACAAACAGATCCTTTCTTGTATGTAGTGAATAAAATTTCGTTTGTAGTCATGTCCATAATTTTACAGGAATCTTTTTCAAAAATTACTCTGTAAATCTTCATTAAAACAAGAACACTCAATAAATTAAAACCTAAGTTTTCAACTAATAAGACATCATTTATAAAACATTTCTCAGTTACCTAAACCTTGCCAAACCCAAGGATATTTGTTTTGCTTTTATTTCCAAAGGTAACTTGTCCGTTCTTGGTCTTTGTTATTTCTGTAAGTAATCGTATATCTCTAGTCATGTGGCTGGATGCTCCACTATCCATTATCCATTTTGATTTGTGTACCTACAAAATAGTCAAAAAGAGATTTTATCTCTTGGAACCCATTTTTGAGTGGGTCCAAGAATTTTAGAGAGAGTCATATCAAAATAATCCATATTTTTAGACTTCAAGTTATCTATTTTCTGATAATTATTTTTGCGTTTCTTTCTCTTAGTATTATAATTATCAGAACATTTATCTCCATGTAAACCAAAGTTGAAATTTTCATTTCTGACATTATTTGATTTCCAATATCCGATATTCTTTAAATATGAAGAAAATTGATCAAGAATATTAAAATTCTCAAATGTCTTAGCTTGATTCTTTTGAAGATTTCTTTTGAAATTCTTGCATTGTGTGCTATCATTTATATGTTGCATTTCATCAATTTGCACATATTTTTCTCCCTTTTTGATTACACAGGGAATAGTTTTTCTCTTACTATTCTTAGTATTAGAAATAAAGACATTATTTTTAGCAGTACCATCATGCAATATATAATTTTCAGAAGATGCATCGTGTAAATCAATACCATGCTTTTCTACATTTGATATTTTACTACTGAGTTCATTTGTTAAAGTTTGACTATTATTCCATTTACTTAATATAGCCTTTTGATCGCAGACTTTAATCTTTAACACATCAATTTCTGAATTTAAATCAGTAATAGTCAGTTCCAGTTTTTCAATTCCACAGATCATTTTCTTCTTATCAGCAATTAAATTTTCACAATCAGCATGCAATTTTCTTTCTATAGTAGTGAACTTTAAAATTTCCTGTGCATGCCTTTGATTTTCTTCTTTAAATTTATTCAACGGAGAGTTCAGAAAATCAATCTTATTTTTAGATTCATCTAGCATTTTCCTAGTATCCTTTCTTTCTATTTTGACTTTCTTATATTTTTTGGCCAGTCTATTGTATTCAACAAGTAATCCATCAAAACTATCAAAATTAGCATTTTGATTAGAGGATACCTCACTGGATTTTGCCATAAAGCATACATTTGCCAGATTTTCTTCTGAATCTGATGTTGATGAGGATTCCTTGTTTGATGTTGAATCCTTTGTTTCTTCACTTTGTGAAGCTGAAGAGTCATCCCATGTCACTTTAAGCCCCCTTCTCTTTCTGAATTTCTTATTCCTGAAATTCCTCCTCAAATTCTTCTTATCTTTGTTGAGAGGACAATCAGTTTGAAAGTGACCCGGCCTGTTGCACTTGTAGCATATACTTTTGTCTTTCGTGAATGACTTCTCCATATCTCCAGATGTCTTCGCTGACCTGAAGTTCCTGCGTTTCTTCAATAGATTTCTAAATTTTCTGGTCAACAACAATAAATCATCGTTAGAATCACTAGTGACTTCTAAAACTTTATCAGCCTCAAAAGCCAGATCCTTTCTAGGATATTTCCCTTTTGGATCTAAATGTTGTACTTCATAGGTTGTTAGATTTCCTATGAGATCATCAAGAGTATATGTATTTAAGTCTTTGGACTCTTCAATAGATGTTGTCTTTTGAGCCCAAATTTTAGTTAAAGATCTAAGGATCTTTCTTACCAAGTCTTTTTCCTCGAATTTCTTGCCTAAACATTTTAATGAATTTACAATCTTAAGAAACCAGGAAAACATGTCAGAGATACATTCATTTTCGTGCATTTTAAAAAGCTCATATTTATGTACTAACATATTGATCTTAGATTCCTTGACCAGATTAGTACCTTCGTTGGCAACTTCTAATGCATGCCATATCTCATATGCAGTTTGATATGTAGAAACTTTATTAAATTGATCATGAGATAAAGCACAAAACAAGATGTTTAAACCTTTAGCATTCAGTGTCATTCGCTCCTTTTCATCAAAAGTTCAAGTATCATATGGAGTCGTAACTAACACTATAGGATTGCTAATTATATGCCATAATTTGAAATCGATTGACTGAAAGAATACTTTCATCCTATATTTCCAGTAGCCATAATTGCTACCTTCGAACATAGGAGGATGATTAGTGGTCTGTCCTTCAGTCATAACTAAGATTTCGGAATTATCCATTTTAAACAAATGATACGAAGTAAATGACAGGAAAAACCAATTCCTAAATAGAGAAATGAAGGCTTTCGGATGCTTTAAACAATTTAATTGCTTTGATACCAGTTGTAGGATCATCTGTATCACAAGAGGGGGGGTGAATTGTGTCTTTAGTAATTAAACTAGCAGATAAAACAAGAGCACAAAACACGCGTAAATGAAATTCTATTCTTTTATTTCAAGATAGAATTTACAATATCTTTTCAGCTCAATTCCCTTCTTGACGGTTTTGATACAGTAATTTTTAATATACAATTCAAATAGGAAAACAAAGCTCTTTTCCAAAACTAATTTTGAATTGTATAAAATCTGATCTTTATGCACACAGCTCTTTTCTTTCTCTTTGCTTAGCTTCTATATCTCTTCTTCTCCAATTGTCGAATTTCTAGACTTCTTGCGTTTGCAACTCCTTTTCTAAAATTGCTTGGAATTTCGAACTTCTTCTAATGTTGAAGAACTTTTCAGAATATGAACATTCAAACTTAACTTTTTAGTTAGGGATCTAGATTGAATATTCAGACTTGGTTTGTGAGATTGGGATCCTCTATTGTAATGTAGCTCGTACTCTCTATTAGTAGTCGAACTTTGTTGTCTTTCACGTTCAGCATGTTCATCCACTTGATCCATAATCCATAATCCATAATCCACATACTAATTTTCTCTTTAATCCAAATTACTTTCTATTTAAATTTCCACTTTCTTCACTAACAATTTGAGTTTTCACGATCTCCACTCGTAGATTCACTGAAACTTTATCTTCCTGGAGTCCTGTAGAATATCTTCTAAGTCTTCGATTTAGTCGAACATTTATCCTTTAACTCCTGTCAAAACTCGAACACTTATCCTTTAACTCTTCGAGTTTTTGCACCTGCAAAACATGTGACTAAACAAGGAAACTTATCTATTCGTTAGTCCTTTTATAAAACTTGAACAGTTATCTATCCATGCATATAAAACTCGAACAGTTATCTAACAATTCGATTTTTCATTACCGAACGCACATGGAAAACATGCGACAACTTAAAACATTAAAAACACACGTGTAGATAACTTAATTATATGAGTTTTTAACATAAAGTATTCGACAAAAATGAAACGTTAACTATCCAAAAGTTTAACTATTGCAAATCTAGCTCTTCGGAAATCTTTAATTTATCCGACATAAAAATGAAACTTTCCGATAATCTGTTAACTATTATACTTAAAGAAATATACTTAGAGACTATTATGTAGACTTATTTAAATACTTTAATAAAGCATACATCATCAAAATTAAATACCTAACAAAAAACATCACAACCAACACTCTTCTTGAGATGATTTTCTACTGAGTTTATAAGTTACAATGATTTCTTACATCTATATTAAAATCAACTCAGATTAATTCATCAAAATTACTGAAGGCTTCTACTTCACACATAGAATAATGCCACATGACACTTAAAATGGGGATCTAAATTCGAAAAATAGCCAAGTTACCTTAATTAATTCAGTGATTGTATGCCTATTTGCTAGACTGAATGTTTCTTGATTAGAAAATTTAGAGGTGTTTAATATGTAAGGGTGAAAAACAAGCAAAAGTGGTTGGAAGCAATAAGACTCAAGATTTTTAACTTTCTTCACTTTCAAATTTTTTCTAGTACTGTCAAAGTGTTTGCCATTATCAAAATAAAAAATAAATAAAAAATTTGGAATGTTTGTTGCAAAGAGCAACCAATACCAATTTTTAAAAAAAAACCCTCTGATTATGGCTATGCAGTACTAAAAATTTCATAATTTTCAAAGATCTTCTTTTTCTCTTAGTTAATTACATAACAAACATGGTTAAGGGAAAATATACATTGGGGTTGCTTCATAGAAATTTCAAACTGGCCGGAGAGAACATATTAAATGTATCTAAATTTTTCTTTTCTAAAGACATTAAGTTCTAGCATTGAAGTTTATAAAAATTGATTTCTTTAAGGTTAATAAGGTGAACCATAGGATCAAGTCCTTATGCTACGTGAAATGTGTTATTTATCTTAATGTGGAGCCTTGAATAATTCAGTAATTCTCCAACAATTAAAAAAAAAAAAATTTATATATATCTATATATATATATATAAACTAAAAACATTACAAAAATACAAATACCTCAACCAAAATATTTTTGATTTCTTTTATTCATATATTTAGGGGGAGTTTATTCTTTTTGATATGTTTGATTTTCTCAATTTTAAAATTTTTTTAGTCAGCATATTTTTAGGGGGAGTTATTTTTTTTACATGGTTGGGTGTTGACAGTCGTCGGAGAGTTAGTCATTCTGGCTTAAGGGTTTTTCGGACAGTTAAGTTGTAACTATCCAAAAACTTCTTAGTTTTTGGCAAGTTACTGTCTTGTGCCTTATTTCTTTTTCGGACAGTTATCTTGTAACTATCCGAAAATTATTTTCTTTCAGTAAGTTAGGCCTCTAACTCACCGATCTTTGGAACTTTTTGATCTTTTATATGCTTTCGGAGGGTTATCTTCTCATTCTGTCTTAACCTTCCGATTCTCAAATCCTTCGTCTTCTCCATCCCTTTTTCACGCCTCCTCCTTCATGGCTTCATCTGGTCGTTTCTTTGTCCTCTCTCTACAAGAGCAAGAACAGCAGCTTCACAACATGGAACAAGATCTTTAGACAAGTATGGAAGATCTTTCTCCTAAACAAGTTCAACAAATTATTTCTATCAGAGAAGAGGTTATAGATATTGAGTCAGTATATGGTACTTCAGAAATAGTTTCTCGGTTATTATGTTTGGAGAAACAGTTGTCTGTTCTACATAAATTTTGTCCTATTACCACTGGTATTAATAGTCGAAAATAGTTGAAAACCAAGCAGCATTCCTCGAGAAAATCCACCAAATATTCTACTAGTCATAAGAAACTAAAGACCACTTCTACCCATGCTTCTCAAAGCAGTAAAATAGATTGTGTTGATTCTAGGGTTTCTAAGGATTTTTCTTCGGATGATGAAGACATTTTTACTACTAAAGTGAACTCCTTAGAACCTCAATTTAAATCTATTTTTAAGGCGTATGTTAGCCAATTTTTGAATGCTTCTAAGGATTCTAGGGCATCTGAAAAATGAGCATTGCATATGGCCCTACATTTACAAGACACTTTAGTCAAGAGAAGAAATCAAGCATTGTTGCATAAACTCAGTGAGCAACCAGGAATTAAGATTCAAGAGCCTATAGAGCCTGCTTGTCTTCATGATTTTTCTGATTTGGCAGAGAAGAAGAAATCATTGGCTGAACCTGAATTCTCTTTGCCACAAAAAGGAATTGATTTCAGGCATGTGGCTGGCCGTTCATTTCCTTCAATTCCTGAGTTATGTATTGGAATTCTACACCAAATTGCTCCTGGTCCTTCTCATTTGATCTCCTCAGCTAGTCAAATTTGCCTACAGTTGTCTCCTCTCCCATTCTATCTACTTCATTTACTTACACTAGGAGAAGAAAGAAAACTCTCTCCTCTCATCCGAGTTTTGCCAAACCTCCTTCTATAAATAAAGAAAACTCCACACCTCCTCCACCTTCATCTGATGTAGAATCTCATCCAATTCCTTCTCCTCATACTCAATTGGTGATACAAGGATTGTATGAAGATTCAGGTTTTGTCTCTACACCTCAATCTCCTCCAACTCCAACAGCTTCATTGTCAGCAGTTGACAGTTCTGAGTCCCTCCTAAAATAGAATGAGCTTCTACTTCAGAATAATCAGATGCTTTTGGATCAAGTGGCTCATTTAGAACAACTTCTGAGAGAGAGGGATAATTTAATTCAAGAATTATTACAGAAAAAGTCAACTACACCTTAATTTCTTTGTTTTTCTTTGTTTCCTTAGATGTAATTTTCATTTTTTTATGTATCTGAAAGGTTCTTACTCTTAATCAATAAAATTACATTTTATTTTTCTTCGAGTATTCTTCATTTAATTGTCTCCACTTTTTAATTCTGACAAAGGGGGAGAATTTATATGTTTACAGTTTTGTCACCATCAAAAAGGGGGAGATTGTTAGTTCATTTATTTTATCAGTTAATTTTGATGATGCAAAACGTGTGGTTTAATTATTTCTGCCATAGTTTAGATGTCCTTTTACTTAAATGAATTTTGGCTAACTGTTGTGTACTCAAAGTCTTTTAAATTAGATTTCGGCATGTTATTATGTCTACAGTATATTGATTGGAGAGTTATTTTATAAGTCACCGAACAAAACAGGACAAATCGGATGGTTAAGTCTTTCACTTGGTTTTTCAGACAGTTATATTAGTAACTATCCGAAAAGTATTTATCTTCAGTAAGTTAAGTCTTTTTATGTTCGGATATGATTTTTATGGTAAGTCTCCGAAATCATTTTTGTTTCGGATAGTTAAAGTTTTTATTCCGGAGAGTTAGCTGTTTCTTTGTTTTAATATATTTTCGGTTACTTTCTTCTGAAGGACACGTGTCAGTCTCTCATCACTTGACTTAAGTTACCTTTCAAAAGGTTACGATGTAACTATTCGAAAACTCTTAAGAATCAGAGAGTTATCTTCAGTAAGTATCTGAAAACTATTTTAAGCTTTGGATGGTTGAGTTTTCTTTTATTTTCTGACTTAAGTGACTTTTCGAAAGGTTACTTGTGTAACTATCCGAAATGACTTAAGGATCAGAGAGTTATCTTTTTAAGTATCCGAAACATGTTCACTCTATTGGATAGTTTATTTTTTTAACACGGTTTTTGAAGGACACGTGTTTCATTTCTAATGCATGACTTAATTGGTCTTTCGGTAAGTTAGTTCCAACTATCCAAAATGATTTTGAGTTTCGACAGGTTATCTGTTTAAGTCTCTGATTTTCTAAAAGCCTCCAAAGATTTTATTTTTACAGAAACTGCAACTATTATTAATTGACTAATCTTTGTGGTAAGATATCTTTTGATTGCAGATCTCAACTATAATATGATTGAAGGTTGCCAAAAATGAATTCCTACATAAGGCATCTGACCATTTCAGAATTCTTTCCACTTATGCAAATCTCGAAGGAAAAATAAAATGGATTTTTGCAGAAAACTGAAAGATAGACACAGAATTTTTTCAACACTCGAGATGAGAAATTGTCTGTTCAATGATTTTGCAAACACCTTGAAGATTCGTCTGCAACAAAGTTCAGAAGATCATCAGTTGTAGATCAATTAAGAAATCTCCTTAGAGCTTCTGTGTCAACTCTTCATAGGAGTTGATTTAGTGTTGTGTGTCATTTTTATTTTGAGTCAGTGACTCCTGGTTTTAAATTGTCTTCTTGTTTACTTGAAAACCTTAACTCACAAGAGTGTTGTGAGTATACCTTCACAAGGTCGGGGCCTTGGTGAAGAGAGTGAAGTGTGATACTTCACTTACTCAAGATTGGGGTCTTGAGTACACAAAGTTGGTGCTTTGTGTGAGGTTTTTGTTTAGCCTTTAAAAACATTTGTAAGGTTGTTGCTTAGCCTGAAAAAGTAATTTGTGTAAGGTTGTTGCTTAGCCTACAAAAGCAACTTGTTTAAGGTTTGTGCTTAGCCTTAAAAGCACTTAGTGAAATTCTCAAGGTTGTGGCCTTGAGGAGTGGACTACCCAGTTTGGGGAACCACTATAAATCTTTTTGTGTTCTTTAATTTCTGCTCTGCTAGTTTTTAATTCTAAAATCAATTAATCAGGGTTCATTAGTGTCAACAGCTTTTGAAATTTTTAAAAGCAAAATAAACTTAATTAGGACACTATTCACCCCCCCTCTAGTGTGTCATTCGATCCTTTCACCTAAATTTTGCTTGCATAATGAATCACTCTAGGAGATTTTTCTATCTTCTATCCCAACACTACTCCTATAGCAAAATCAGATGCATCGCACATTAATTCAAATTGATGGCTCCAATCAGGTGCTTGTATTATAGGAGTAGAAATTAAGCTAGTTTTAAGCTTGAAAAATGCTTCTTTGCAATTCTTCTCAAAGTTGAATGGGACATCTTCTAATAAATTAGTTAAAGGTCTAGCTATTTTGATAAAATCTTTAATGAATCTTCTATAAAATCCAGCATGTCTTAGAAATGATCTAATATCTTTTATTGATTTAGGTTCTGGTATATTAGAAATTACTTCTATTTTACCTTTATCTACTTCCAACCTTTTCTTTGAAACATGTCTCAAGACTATTCCTTGTTTAACCATAAAATGACATTTTTCCCAATTTAAAACCACATTTTTTTTCCACACAGCGTTTTAATACTTGGTTTAAATTGCTTAAACACACTTCATATGAAGTTCCATATACAGTAAAATCATCCATAAATATTTCCAAAAAATCTTCAGTCATTCCAATGAATATGGCTTGCATACACCTTTGAAAGATAGCTGGTTGTAGGATCGTATGGCTACACAAGAGGGGGGTGAATTGTGTTTTTCAACATTTTCTATTATAATTGAAACTTTAAAACTCAAAAATAAGTCGAGACATTGTTTTCATAAAATCATTTTTATTCAAGGTTTCAATTACAATATACAATTCAATTCTCCTTAAAAATTGTAGATGCAATTATATATCGATTCCATGTTTCATCTAAACAATTTCATAACTATAAATAGAAAAAACTAATTTATGAAATTTAAAACATTTCTCCCTGTTTGAGATCTTTCTTCTTCTTCTTCTTCTTCTTCTCTTTCTTCTTCAACAATTCTTCAATGATGAATATCTAGTCTTTCTCTACTTCACTGAATTTGCTTTCTTTTGATACTTTAAATCTTTAATGACATAAATCTAACCTTTTCTACTTCACTGAATTTTCTTCCATCTAATACTTCAAATCTTCAGTGACATATATCTCACCTTTTTCTGCTTCACTGAATTTTCTTCCACCTGAGAGCTTTTCCCTAAAGAGGTGTTTTTGCTCCCTAAAAAGATTTTTCGTTTGATGTGCAGGGATAACTGATCAATAAGAATTCTATGCCTTTTATACTGTATCTTCATTTCATGCATATCCTCCACGTTTAATCAATATCAGTCTTCTACTTCTTCACATCTTTTCTTTTTCCTTCATCGAAATACACACGTTTTGACCCACGATTACATTTCGAATTTTCTTTAATCATCAATCTTGGATCTCTTAAAAATTTCCTACAAAATAAACTTTCTTGTCCAAAAACTTTCAAGTGTAATAAGAAGTCATTACTTTAATGTTAACTAAATGAGTAAAACAAGTAGATATATAACTTAATGTTGACTATTTTTGTTTTGATGATGTGTGCTGAATGAAAATAATCATATTTGCTCAATTACTATTGCTTGTGAAAAGAAATTAAAATCATCAATTAATATAAAAAAAGCTTACTGATATAAATACTTGTCTGTATTGGATCTGAAGTTAATAACTAGTCGTTTCGTTGCATTAATTTCTCATTTAGCTAAACGTTAAGTTAACGTGTGTTTTTATTGAAAAACATGATATGTTTTAATGTTATATCTTCTGTATCATGAACAGTGCACGTTTAGACAACTCGTTAAGTTAGAGTTTTGTTTGTATAGAGGTCACATGAGAACTCGTTAAGTTAGAGGCTCAAAGGTTAAAATAGGTCACGTGATAACGTGATAACTCGTTAAGTTAGTGAGTAAAAGAAGAGACGAACTCGTTAAGTTAGTGTTATACATGTGGTGAAATTATAAGTTACGAATGTTGTATTGTATCACGTGAGGTGCACATGTTTAACTCGTTAAGTTAACATAACTAAACACGTTGAGTGGCTATATTGAACACTAAGGCAACGTGTTAGGTTAGCGTTATAAACTTAAGTTGTTATTTTTGCACGTGGTAAGATTCTTATTATAAAAACATTTATTATTACTGGTTCGTTGAGTTATCATAATACAATGGAGATGGTTCGTTGAGTTAGCATAATACCACAGACTTAATTCGTTGAGTTAGCTACAATACTTGTCACGTGAAATGGCACATGAGGAACTCGTTAAGTTAGAAACGTTAAGTTATATATATACTTGTGTTACTCGTTTAGTTAACATTAAAGTAACAACTTCTTATTACACTGATGAAAAACTTTTGGACGAGAAAGTTTATTTTGCAGGAAATTTTTCAGAGATCCAAGACTGATGATTAAAGGAAATTCGAAATATAAACGTGGGTTGG
Organism: Cymodocea nodosa; assembly: GCA_036874045.1. Classification (NCBI taxonomy): domain Eukaryota; kingdom Viridiplantae; phylum Streptophyta; class Magnoliopsida; order Alismatales; family Cymodoceaceae; genus Cymodocea; species Cymodocea nodosa. The sequence continues at coordinate 14,928,433 of JAZBRI010000003.1, read as the reverse complement.
AACATGTGTGTTTCGATGAAGGAAAAAGAAAAGACGTGGAGAAGTGGAAAACTAGTAGTGATTAAACGTGGAGGATATGCATGAAATGAAGATATAGTATAGAAGGCATAGAGTTCTCGTTGATCAAATCATCCTTGCACACAAAACGAAAAATCTTTTCAAGGATCAAACCATTCCTGAACACCAAAAGAAAAATCTTTTTCAAGGATCAAAAACACCTCTTCAGGAAAAATCTCTCATGTGGAAGAAAGTTCAGTGAAGCATAAAAAGGTAAGATTTTCGTCACTGAAGATTTGAAGTATCAGAAGAAAGCAAATTCGGTGAAGCATGAAAAGACAAGATATTCGTCACTAAAGAATTGCTGAAGAAGAAAAAGAAGAAGAAGAACGATCTCAAATAGGGAGAAAAGTTTTAAATTCCGCAAATTAGTTTTCTCTGTTTGTAGTTATGAAATTGTTTAGATGATACATGGTATCGAAATATAATTGCATCTACAATTTCTGAGGAGAATTGAACTGTATATTGTAATTGAAACCTTGAATAAAAATGATTTTATGAAAACAATGTCTCGACTTGTTTTTGAGTTTTAAAGTTTCAATTATATTTCAGAAAATATTAAAAATACACAATTCACCCCCCTCTTGTGTAGCATACAATCCTACAAGTGGTATCAGAGCTTTGTGAATAATCATTGATATAAAATCAATACCAACTTATTTAATATCATTGCTTATTCTACCTTCCTTGTTTTTAAACAGAAATTAATATATGAGCATACGTTTAACTCTATTGATTTAAGGCTCAAGTTGTTTTAAAGTTTTTAGACTGTTTAAAATCAAATAGGTTGAAAAATCTATGGTAAAATGGCTACTGGAAATGGTAATTTTTCTTTATATGAAGGCCAAAATCTTAATCGTCCTCTTTTATTTGATGGAATACATTTTGAATATTGGAAATATAGGATGACTATTTTTCTTCAAAGTATAGATCATAAATTGTGGTTCATGATTTCTAAACCATATACTCCGTTAACTACTCCTTATAATACTTGGACAATTACGAAAAAAGAAAATGAAACTCTGAATGCTAAGGGCTTAAATATTTTATTTTGTGCATTGAGTTATGAACAGTTCAGTAAAGTGTCGGCATATAAATCTGCTTATGAGGTGTGGCATGCATTAGAAGTTTCACATGAAGGTACTTCTCACGTTAAAGAGACAAAAATAAACATGTTGATTCATAAGTATGAACTCTTTAAGATGCATGAAGACGAAAATATTTCTGAGATGTTTTCCAAATTTCTTGATATCATAAACTCTTTAAAATGTTTAGGAAAGAATTTTGAACAGAAGGATTTGGTGAGGAAAATTCTCAGATCCCTAAGTTCTAAATGATCTCAGAAAGTAACATCAATTGAGGAATCACGAGATTTAAATGTTTATACTATGAATGAACTTATAGGAAATTTAATAGCTTATGAAGTTCAATTAAATGAATCACTGAGTCACAACAAACTAAAAATGAAGAAAGAAATAGCCTTCGAAATTAATTCAGATTCTGATATATCTACTGATTTTGACGAGGATTTGATTTTGCTGACTAGGAAATTCAAGAAAGCATGGAAAGCTAGGAAACAGCAAAGGAACAAAAATGATAAACCCTCAACGTCAAAATCATTGAATGACAAGAATTCTTCATTCAGAAAGTATGTATGTTACAACTGTAAGAAACCTGGACATCTTTCTCTAGATTGTCCTATGAGGAAAAATGAAAAGCAAAGTAGGACAAATCAAAAGAAGACGGCTCAGAAAACTCAGAAAAAGTTTTACAAGAAAAAGGCTTTAAAGGTCACTTGGGATGACATGTCTGAAGAGTCTGAATATGAGGAATCAGCATCAAAATCTTCACATTCAGAAGGAGAACAAGAGTTAGAAGACGTTGCTTATGTGTGCTTCATGGCAGATGAGTCTAAGGTAATATCTGATCCTGAAAGTCATTCAGATTTCAACTTTGATGAATTATTATGTGCTTATCATGCATTATTACAAAAACTTAAAGTATGTAAACTAGAAAATAAGAATATTAGAAAATCTTCATCCATTATGGAAGAAGAAAATTGTTTCTTGTCTACTACTTTAGAAAAGTTTAAATGTGATAATGAAAATCATGCTAGAGATTTGCAAAAATTTAGATTTAATGAATGTATCTTGCATGAACAAATACAGAATATAAATGCTGAAAAATTAAAGATAGAATCTGAAAATGAAATGTTGAGAAACAATATAAATGAACTTGAATTAGAGATAGAAAAATTAAAACTAAGAGAGCAAGATTTAAATTCTACCTTTGAGAAATGGAATTTAAGTCAAACTAAGTTAGACAAACTAACTAGTACCCTTGCGGTGTCTTATAAATTTGGCTTAGGATTTGATTATCCTGAATATCCTGAATCTCAAGCCAATAAAGGATTTTTAGTTGCAGTTCAAGTAAATCTAAGACTAAAATTCCTTTTATTATGAAACAAGGTAATAAATATGTAGAAGTAGGTACTTCAAGGGATGAATCATGTAGTAATAATATAAATCAATGTGATTTGTCAAATTGTACTTCTAACATGACTATAAATGTTTCTAAAAATCTTGTTTCTTGTTTTGGAAATTCAGTTTCTAATGTTTCTAAAATTTCAGACAATTGTAGTAAACTGAAAATTCAGAAACCTGAGCATGTAATTCAATACACTGGTATTAGACCAATTACTCATTCTACATGTGATAAAACAAAAAATTCTTGTGTAGAAAAAGATTTTGTATGTACGGAAAGTGTTAATACAAGTACAAAATCTTGGTATGAACTTATAGAATTATATAAGCATGACCAAAATAAATTAACATTTGATAAAAATATGTTTGGTCTTGATTATACTACATCTGAAAACAAAAAGAATGATTGCAAAAGCAATAATGCTATATGTGAGTATGAAGCTAATGATAAATCAATAGTACTTACAACTAATAAAAATATAAATGATAATGTTAAACTATTTTTAAACAAAAAGAAGAAATATGCGTTTAATGAACTTGGTCCTCAACAACATTGGGTATCAAGAAAAAGTTTTTATTAATTTGTGTTGCAAGAGGAAACAACATCAAAATGGATCTTGGATAGTGGAGCATCAAGTCACATGACCAGACAAAAAAGCCTATTACAAAATTTTACAAATACCATGAAAGGAAGTGTAACATTTGGAAACAAAAGCAAACATAAAATCATAGGTACGGGCAATGTTCAAATAACTCCTACTTGTGTTATTTCGAATGTACTATTTGTAGAAAACCTAGGTTTTAATTTGCTGAGTGTCATAAATGGATAAAGGTATATTTTTAAATCAGGAAAAATATGCAGATGAAATGCTTAAGAAATTTAATTTTAATGATACAAGGATTCGAGGAACTCCTATGAGTACTACTTTAAAGTTAGATATTGATGACATAGGAAAATCTATAGATCAAAGAAAATACAGAAGTATGATTGGTTCTTTACTTTATTTGACTGCAAGTAGACTTGATATTATGTTTGCTGTGTGTGTTTGTGCTAGATTTCAATTTAATCCTAAGGAATCACACTTAATTGCAGTTAAAAGAATATTTTGATATATACATGGAACTAAAAATTTCGGACTGTATTATTCTAAGGATAGTTCAATAGATCTTATAGGATATACTGATGCTGATTATGCAGGGTCTAAATCTGATAGAAAGAGTACCAGTGGCACATGTCAATTATTGGGAAATAATTTGGTGTCATGGTTTAGTAAAAAGCAAAACTGTGTAGCACTTTCTACTACAAAAGCTAAATATGTTGTTGCTGCACTGTGTTGCACTCAGATTCTGTGGATAAGGCAAACTTTAGAAGATTTTGGATTATCTTATGATGCAACTGAGATTTATTGTGACAGTAGTTCTGCAATAAATCTTTCTAAAAATCCTGTATTACATTCAAGAGCAAAACATATAGAGGTTAGACATCATTTTCTAAGAGATAACGTAATTAAAAGAAAAATTAAATTAGAATTTGTGTCTAGTAAAAATCAATTAGCTGATATATTTACAAAACCTCTAAACGAAAATACATTCTGCAACATTATATTAAATTTAGGTATTTGTAGGCTATGTGATGTGTAAAATGCTTAAACTCCACATAAAAAGATAAATATTATTGATGATGTTGTTCACCTCATAGATATTATATACTTATTATAAATATCTAAAATAATATCTAAACTGCTGCTTAAGATACTATGTATTTATTGTAAAATCATAGTAGTATCTTATTGATTTTAAGTAGTTTATCAATTTTAATAGTTTTTACGATTTTAAGTGGAAGTGTAAATGAAAAACATTAAATACTTCTGACATTCTGAAATTTTGATTAAATGTTTTCTTTGAATCAAGGAAAATGCATATGATCATGCATAAATTTAACTTAATTGATTAAACTTGTAGAATAAGTTATATGTAACTCATCTTAAACGGTTAATCAAAAGTATAAGCTTATTGAAACTGATTCATATTCTCAGTACAATCATAGAAGTAAAAATTGTATGAGATTTGTGTTTTATTGCATCTATATTAATGGAATATATATATACTGTGCTTAAAATGAAAAGTGCTTACAAAGTAAAAATCTTTGAGAGTTTATTGATCAGTTTGATCACGAGCCTTTTGTACTTGAGCAGATAGGTATGTAAGGATTGTTGTCCTCAAAAAGGATTCTTTAAATCTAGCAACCTAAGGTCTTGATCAGATCTAGGATTGTTGACTGAAAGCTCATTACACGGGTACATTAGAAAGCTCTTGTATGATTCAAGCTTTTCAAACTAACTTTTAAAGAAAATTATCAATATTTACTGTTTTGAAAAGAAAAAGTTGTTTCATTAATTACATATATCTTTGAATCGCATATAGTTTATACCAATATGACTACTGATTTATTGAATCAACATTAGTACTTTTGAAAAGGTTTATTTGAGATACATTCTTTTATTCTCCTTGAATTAATCGAATTGAGTTCAAAGTTGTGTTTTGATTCATATACAATAGGAATTGATTCTGGAAATCATTTTTGATGATGTCAGGATAACGGAAGTCTCTGAAAAGAAAATGTAAAAGTATAGTTATACTTAACATCTATTGTCACTACAAGTATATTTTGTATTTTGATTGAATATATTTGAAGTATATTTGTAGGGGGAGGATTAACAATGTCAAAAACAGATTAATATAATTTAGAATACAAATCTTAGTTAATCTGAATTAATGTCCTCTTAAAATCTTGATGAAATAATTTAAAAAGACAAATAAACTATTTTAGATTCAAAGGACAAAATGTTCAAATAGTTTACAATGTTCTCAAGGTAATGTTAAGTTTAGCATGTATGTTGTTTTCGGAACGTTTCAATTGGAAGCATCCGAAAATTGTTGTGTACTAACTAGACGTTATGTTAGATAAGGTAACATGTAAAACTACCTTTAGACAGCGTTTTACTCGTTAGGTTGGTTAACTCAATGAGTTATACTTGAATATTTCGGGTACCTTGATTGAATAAACTTTATTCAATATTTATTTAATTTCTAAACCCGACTTCTCTTCACGTTGAGTTATACGCCTAAAAACCCTATTTAAACTCTTATTACACGGGGACTTAGGTTATTTGTAAACTTTGTCAAGAAAATCTTTCCCGCTTGTTGTTGTTACAACCTGCGACGATGGTCTCCAAGTTCTACAAAGGTCATGGCAGAGGAAAAGGCAAAAGCAGAAGAGATGCAAAAGGAAAAGAAATAGAGAATGATGAAGTTCCATGTATTTGGTTCAAGAAAATATTTCGAGTGGACAAAAGGTTAGTAGAACTTTATAGAGATTACTTCTTTTCTCAGGATATATTAGATGAAGTTAGACAAAAACTTCAACATACTGATGCAAGTATTACATACATGGGTATTCAAAGTAAATATGATAGAGAATACAGAATGAAATGTGTTGAGATTGCATTTTTGGAACAGTATGCAAAATATTTGGAAAAAGGTGTAGGATTCAAATAGAACTCTTCAAACTCCTATAAACGTTACAAGACTACAAGCATTTGAGGAAGAGCATGAATCAGCTATCCCTACTCCTTTATATTCAAAACAAGTAGAATCAGATATTGCTGTAGACAAAACAAAAGTTGACAGTCTTCGAAAGGCCGTTGCAATAGAAAGTGCCTTAGAAGAATTAAAGCAGAAAACTTTTATGGAGCAATTTGAAAAGAAAACAGCAATACTTGAAAAGGAGAAACAAAAATGTTATAGAAGAAGGAAAGTCAGAAAAATTATGTCTAAGGAAACAAAGTCTATTGAAAAAGGAAAATCAGATGAAAATTTATTTCCAAAGGACAATGTATGTCTAGACATTGTACCTTATTGTGCATCTGATAAACTCATCAATTCCAAACACACTGAAACTGATGAAGATAATGAGACTTTATTTTCCCTTGCTAGAAAACTTGAGAAGAAATCCAAGTCAAATATGAGCTCAAGTTTTTCTATTAGTACAAGTCTTGATGATGCAGAAATTAACAAATTAGAGCATCAGGCACCTGACATTGAACAAGTTATTGTAGATATAATTGACGATGTTGAAGCAGTAACTAGTTCACAGGCTAAATTTTCTGGAGTAGCAGATATTGAAATTGTTAAGACTCTAGAAGAGCTAAAAGTTAACTAGCCTTCTACGGAATCTATAGAAGCAGAGTCTAAGAATTCACAACATGAATCAATGGAATTATCTGTTGAACAAAATGAACAATTACAGATAGATACACCGACTGTAGAATTTGTGGAAAAATTAAACTCTGAACATTCTATAGAGACTGAACAGATGAATGTTGAGCATATTGATAATGTTCCTAACACTGTTGAAGCTGAAGAATCAAGCTTACCTAAGCAGCTTCAAGATAATATTTTGGAAGAGGAACAACATGACATTCATTTTGAAGAAGAGGTTCCTAAAGATGAATTAAACTCTGAATCATGACTTCAAGTATCACCTTCTTTGTGTACAATATTAAAAATTCAAGGTAATGCAATTCATTTTAGAGCTAAAGAAGCATTGCAGAAATACAATAATCTGATTACATGTCAAATTCTACATGCTCGTCTAATAAAATTCAGAAATTTGATGGAAATAAGAGATCTGTTTGAGTTTCAAGGCCTCATTAAATTCTTGCCAGTAGGAACGAAATGGAAGCAATACACAGAGCTTATTGCAGCTTTTTATAGCAATCTGGACAAGAATGGAAATTTTCTGAAAACTCAAATAAATGAACAGGAGTTTATATTGTCTCCTGAGTTAATTTTTGAAGTTTTAGGATTAAAGAATGAAGGTGTTGTTGTTACCAACAGATTTGACATAATAAGACAATTGGAATGGAACATTCAGTCTTTATCAAAAATTCCAGATGCATACTCTGAAATGAGATTAATGGAAAATCTGAATGCAGAGGCAAGATTTATTGCAAATATATTGCATGCAAATTTATTTCAGAGAGTTGGACACAATTTGGAAGTCAGCAGAAGCTGTTTATATGCAACTTATGGCCTGCTGAATAGAATTTAAATAAATTGGTTTGATGTTTTTATGTCTCAACTACAGCATATGAGTTCAAACTTATTTTATGGTAATGTTGTATGTAGAATCCTTGCAAGCCAATTGACTTTATCTGACTGGCCCTCTGAAACTAAAAGCATGAGAGCATTTAGTGTCAAAGATTTGCCAAAATTCCAGGCCATGCATAAACCTCAACGACAACAACAACAACCTGATATAGACCATATACAATAACAATAACAAAGTTATTCAGTTCAAGCAGAACAACAAACCTAGTTACCTTTGACTTAGATGCAGTGCTTAACGACATCAGAAATGATATTAGGCATCTAGGAGATAAAATATGTCATGCTATTAGTGATATACTTAGGAGGGGTCGATAACTGTTTTTGTTTGTTTCTGAATACAAAATGTAATGTTTGTATTACTTGTTTGATTCATTGAACAATACATTTTTCTGTAAATGTGTTCAATTATTATTCTTGTTTACAGAAAGAGTTGTTGTAATTATATCTCTTATATATGTATATATATTCTCTGTAATTATCTTTTTGATTAATGACAAAAAGGGGGAGAAATATTATAAAAAGATGATTATGATCTTAATTGCATATATATATTATAAAAGGAGATGCTATTTAAATGGTTATTGTAATCTGATAGATGATAATTAGAAAACTGATACTTATATAATTATTGACATCTGAGAGGTAAAATTTACACAAACAATAGAAATAAGCTTAAGTGAACTTAAGTCAACAAACAAGTTTGTTGAATTAAAAGTTAACCCAACGAAGGTGCTTTGTTGAGTTATACATATTTCATAATTGATTTAATATGGTTTTGTCATCATCAAAAAGGGGGAGATTGTTGAGTATTTTTGTTTTGATGATGTGTGTTGAATGAAAATAATCATATTTGCTCAATTACTATTGCTTGTGAAAAGAAATTAAAATCATCAATTAATACAAAAAAAGCTTACTGATATAAATACTTGTCTGTATTGGATCTGAAGTTAATAACTAGTCGTTTCGTTGCATTAATTTCTCATTTAGCTAAATGTTAAGTTAACGTGTGTTTTTATTGAAAAGCATGATATGTTTTAATGTTATATCTTCTGTATCATGAACAGTGCATGTTTAGACAACTCGTTAAGTTAGAGTTTTGTTTGTATAGAGGTCACGTGAGAACTCGTTAAGTTAGAGGCTTAAAGGTTAAAATAGGTCATGTGATAACGTGATAACTCATTAAGTTAGTGAGTAAAAGAAGAGACGAACTCGTTAAGTTAGTGTTATACATGTGGTGAAATTATAAGTTACGAATGTTGTATTGTATCACATGAGGTGCACATGTTTAACTCGTTAAGTTAACATAACTAAACGCATTGAGTTGCTATATTGAACACTAAGGCAACGCGTTAAGTTAGCGTTATAAACTTAAGTTGTTATTTTTGCACGTGGTAAGATTCTTATTATAAAAACATTTATTATTACTGGTTCGTTGAGTTATCATAATACAATGGAGATGGTTCGTTGAGTTAGCATAATACCACAGACTTAATTCGTTGAGTTAGCTACAATACTTGTCACGTGAAATGGCACATGAGGAACTCGTTAAGTTAGAAACGTTAAGTTATATATATACTTGTGTTACTCGTTTAGTTAACATTAAAGTAACAACTTCTTATTACACTGATGAAAAACTTTTGGACGAGAAAGTTTATTTTGCAGGAAATTTTTCAGAGATCCAAGACTGATGATTAAAGGAAATTCGAAATATAAACGTGGGTTGGAACATGTGTGTTTCGATGAAGGAAAAAGAAAAGACGTGGAGAAGTGGAAAACTAGTAGTGATTAAACGTGGAGGATATGCATGAAATGAAGATATAGTATAGAAGGCATAGAGTTCTCGTTGATCAAATCATCCTTGCACACAAAACGAAAAATCTTTTCAAGGATCAAACCATTCCTGAACACCAAAAGAAAAATCTTTTTCAAGGATCAAAAACACCTCTTCAGGAAAAATCTCTCATGTGGAAGAAAGTTCAGTGAAGCATAAAAAGGTAAGATTTTCGTCACTGAAGATTTGAAGTATCAGAAGAAAGCAAATTCGGTGAAGCATGAAAAGACAAGATATTCGTCACTGAAGAATTGCTGAAGAAGAAAAAGAAGAAGAAGAAAGATCTCAAACAAGGAGAAAAGTTTTAAATTCCGCAAATTAGTTTTCTCTGTTTGTAGTTATGAAATTGTTTAGATGATACATGGTATCGAAATATAATTACATCTACAATTTCTTAGGAGAATTGAATTGTATATTGTAATTGAAACCTTGAATAAAAATGATTTTATGAAAACAATGTCTCGACTTGTTTTTGAGTTTTAAAGTTTCAATTATATTTCAGAAAATATTAAAAATACACAATTCACCCCCCTCTTGTTTAGCCATACGATCCTACACTTAACGTTTCTAACTTAATGAGTTCCTCATGTGCCAACTCACGTGACAAGTATTGTAGCTAACTCAACGAACTAAGTTCGTGGTGTTACGCTAACTCAACAAGCCATCTTCATGGTGTTACGATAACTCAACGAACTAGCTTAACCTTTCTTTCGGAATGTTAAATGCTAACTCACTGAAAACAGTTTAAGTTTCGGAGAGTTACGATTGTAAGTCTCCGAAAAATTCTTTTTACCATAAAATTAGTGAGACACGTGTCTTGACCTGAAACCATGACTTAAGTTACCTTTTGGATAGTTATGACTATAAGTCTCTGAAAAACTTTAACTCATCGATTCAACAATAAACAAATGTTTTTATAATAAGAATTTTACCACGTGCAAAAATAACAACTTAAGTTTTATAACGCTAACCGAACGTGTTGTCTTACTGTTCAATATAGCAACTCAACACGTTTAGTTATGTTAACTTAATGAGTTAAACATGTGCACCTCACGTGATACAATATAACATTTGGAACTTATAATTCACCACGTGTACAATACTAACTTAACAAGTTCGTCTCTTCTTTTACTCACTAACTTAACGAGTTCTTACGTGACCTATTTTAACCTTTAAGCCTCTAACTTAACAAGTTCTCATGTGATCTCTATACAAATAACACTCTAACTTAACGAGTTGTCTAAACGTGCACTGTTCATGATACAGAAGATATAACTTTAAAGCATATCATGCTTTTCAATAAAAACACACGTTAACTTAATGTTTAGCTAAATGAGAAATTAATGCAATGAAATAACTAGTTATTAACTTAGTATAATTTCAGATCCAATATAGACAAGTATTATATCAGTAAGCTTTTTCTGTATTAATTGATGTTTTTAATTTCTTTTCACAAGCAATAGTCATTGAGCAAATATGATTACTTTCATTTAGCACACATCATCAAAACAAAATACTCAACAATCTCCCCCTTTTTGATGATGACAAAACCATATTAAATCAATTATGAAAGATATTTAACTCAACAAAGCACCTTCGTTGGGTTAACTTTTAATTCTACAAACAAGTTTGTTGACTTAAGTTCACTTAAGCTTATTTCTATTGTTTGTGTAAATTTCACCTCTCAGAAATAAAACTTTCAAATGTCAATAATTACATAAGTATCTTTCAGATTTTAATAACCACATAATTATCTTTCAGATTACATTATCATCTATCATAACCACTTAAATATTATCTCCCTTCATAATATATGCAATTAATATCATAATCATCTTCTTCTTTTGAATTTTTAACATTTAGCATTTCTCTCCCTTTTTGTCATTAATCAAAAAGATGATTACACAATATATAAAGCAAGAGACCTATTTACAATAAAGCTTTCTGTAAACAATAATAAGAATTGTAAACATTTACAAAAAAATGTATTGTTCAATGAATCAAACAATGAATACAAACATTACATTTTGTATTCAGATATAAGCAAACAAAGAGTTATCTATTTCTCCTAAGTATATCACTTATAGCATTACAGATTTTATCTCCTAGGTGCCTAATATCATTTCTGATTTCGTTAACCACATCATCTAGGTCAGGAGTTATTTGGGTTTGCCGTTCTGCTTGAACTGAATAACTTGGCTGTTGTGGTCGAATCTGTTCTTTACAATCTGTTGGTTGTTGTTGTTGAGGTTGATGCGTGGCTTGAAATTTTTATAAATTTTTTACACTAAAAGCTCTCATGCCTTTAGTTTTAGAGGGCTAGTCGGATAAATTCAATTGGCTTGCAAGGAGTCTACATATAGCATCACCAAAAAATAACTTTGAACTTATATGCTGTAGTTGAGAAGTAAAAACATCAAACCAATTGATTTGAATTCTATTCAGCAAACCATAAGTTGCATATAAACAACTTCTGCTAACTTCTATATTGTGTCTGATTCTCTGAAATAAATTGGCCTGCAATATATTTGCAATAAATCTTGCCTCTACATTCAGATTTTCCATGAGTCTCATTTCAGTATATACATCTGGAATTTTTGATAAAGATTGAATGTTCCATTCCAGTTGTCTAATCATGTCAAATCTGTTTATAACAACAACACCTTCATTCTTTAATCCCAAAACTTCAAAAATTAATTTAGGAGACAATATGAACTCTTATTTATTTATTTGAGTTTATAGTATATTTTCATTTTTGACTAGATTGCTATAAAAAGCTCTTTGTATTGCTTCCATTTCGTTCCAACTGGCAAGAATTGAATGAATCCTTGATACTCCAATAGATCTCTTATATCAATCAAATTTCAGAATTTTATTGGTCGAACATGCAGAATTTGACATGTAATCAGATTATTGTATTTCTACACTACTTCCTCAGATCTAAAATAAATTGAATTACCTTGAATTTGTAATACTATACACAAAGAAGGTGATACCTGAAGCCTTGATTCAAAGTTTAATTCATCTTTAGGAACCTCTTCTTCAAAATGAATGTCATGTAGTTCCTCTGTGAAAATATTTTCTTGAAGGTACTCAGGTAAGCTTGATTTTTCAGCTTCAATAGTGTAAGGAACATCTTCATTATGCTCAACATTCATCTGTTCAGTCTCTATAGAATGATCAGAGTTCAATTTTTCCACAAATTCTACAGCCGGTGTATCTATTTGTAATTGTTCATTTTGTTCAACAGATATCTCCATTGAAATATGCTATGAATTCTCAAACTTTGCTTCTATAGATTCTGAAGAAGGTTGGTTGACATTTAGCTCTTCTGGAGTCTTAACTTTTTCAATATTTGCTACTCCAAACAATTCAACCTTTGAACTAGTTACTACCTCAACATTGTCAATTATATCTGCAATAACTTGTTCAATGTCAATTGCCTGATGCTCTGATTTTTCAATTTCTGCATCATCAAGACTTGAACTAATAGAAAAACTTAAGCTCATATTTGACTTGGATTTCTTCTCAAGTTTTCTAGCAAGGGAAAATAAAGTCTTGTTATCTTCATTAGTTTTAGTATGCTCGGAACTAATGAGTTTATCAGATGCACTATAGGGTACAATGTCTAGACATACATTGTCCTTTGAAAATAAATGTTCATCTGATTTTCCTTTTTCAGTAGACTTTGTTTCCTTAGACATAATTTTTCTAATTTTTCTTCTTCTATAACACTTGTTTTTCCTCTTCAAGTATTGCTGCTTTCTTTTGAAATTGCTCTATAAAAGATTTCTACTTTAATTCTTTGAAAGCACTTTTTATTGCTATGGCCTTTCGAAGTTCTTCAACTTTTCTTTTATCTACAACAATATTTGATTCTACTTCTTTTGAATACAAAGAAGTAGGTATAGCAGATTCATGTTCTTCCTCAAATGCATGTAGTCGTGTACCACTCAGAGGGGTTTGAGGAAATCTATTTGATGAACCTACACCTTTTTCCATATATTTTGCTTACTGTTCGAGAAATGCAATCTCAGCACATTTCATTCTATATTCTCTATCATATTTACTTTGAATCCCCATGTATGTAATACTTGCATCAATATTATGAAGCTCTAATCTAACTTCATTCAGTATACCTTTAGGAAAGAAGTATTCATTGTAAATTTTTGCTAACCTTTTGTCCCACTTGAAGTATTTTCTTAAACCAAGTGTGTGGAACTTCATCAGTATCTATTTCTTTTCCTTTTGCATCTCCTCTGTTTTTGCCTTTTCCTCTACCATGACCCTTGTAGAACTTAGAGACCATTATCGCAAGTTGTAACATCAACAAGCGGGAAATATTTTCAGACAAAGATTTACGAATAACCTAAGTGCCCATGTAATAAGTGTTTAAATAGGGTTTTAGGCAAATAACTCAATGTATATAGAAGTTGGGTTTGGATTTTAAATGAATATTGAAAAAAGTTTATTCAATCAAGGTACCTGAAATATTCAAGTATAACTCGTTGAGTTAACTAACCTAACGAGTAAAATGCTGTCTAGAGGCAGTTTTACACGTTACCTTACATAACATAACGTTCAGTTAGTACACTTTACTAAAACCAAGTTTCGGATGTTTTCAACTGAAACCTTTTGAAGACAACACACATGGTACACTTAACATTATCTTGAGAACATTGTAAACTATTTTAACATTCTCTTCTTATGAATCTAAAATTGTTTGTTTGTCTTTTAAATCGTTTCATCAAGATCTTAAGGGAACTAAACTTAGATTAATCATGATTTGTATTCTGAATTATATTAATCTGTTTTAGACATTGTTAATCCTCCCTCTACAAATATACTTCAAATATATTCAATAACATACAAAATATACTTGTATAACAATAGATGTTAAGTATAACTACACTTTTAAATTTTCTTTTTAGAAACTTCTATTATCCTGAATTCATCAAGAATGATTTCTAGAATCAATTTCCACTGTATATGAATCAAAACACAACTTTGAACTTAATATGATTAATCCTAGGAGAATAAAAGAATGTATCTCAAATAAACATTTTCAAAAGTACTAATATTGATTCAATAAATCAGTAGTCATATTGGTAGAAACTATATTCGATTCAAAGATATCTGTAGTTAATGAAACATTTTTTTTTTTTAAATAGTAAATATTGATAATTCTCTTTAAAAGTTAGTTTGAAAAGCTTGAATCATACAAGAGCTTTCTAATGTACCCGTGTAATGAGCTTTCAGTCAATAATCCCAGATCTGATCAAGACCTTAGGTTGCCAGATTTAAAGAATCCTTTTTCAGGACAACAATCGTTACATACCTATCTGCTCAAGTACAAAAGGCTCGTGATCAAACTGGTCAATAAATTCCATTAATACAGATGCAATAAAACACAAATCTCATACAATTTTTACTTCTATGATTTTACTGAAAATATGAATCAGTTTCAATAAGCTCATACTTTTGATTAACAGTTTAAGATGATTTACATATAAATTATTCTACAAGTTTAATCAATCAAGTCAAATTCATGCATGATCATATGCACTTTCATTGATTTAAAGAAAACATTTAATCAAAATTTTAGAATTTTAGAAGTATTTAATGTTTTTCATTTACACTTCCACTTAAAATTGTGAAAACCATTAAAATTGATAAACTACGTAAAATCAATAAGATACTACTATGATTTTACAATAAATACATAGTATCTTATGTAGCAATTTAGATATTACTTAGATATTTATGATAAGTATATAATATCTATGAGGTGAACAACATCATTAATAATATTTATCTTTTTGTGGAGTTTAAGCATTTTACGCATCACATAGCCTACAAATACCCAAATTTAATCTTATGTTGTAGAATGTATTTTCGTCTAGAGGTTTTGTAAATATATCCTAATTTAATTTTTCCTTTAATTACGTTATCTCTTAGAAAATGATGAGTAACCTCTATATGGTTTGCTCTAGAATGTACTACAAGATTTTTGGAAAGATTTATTGTAGAACTATTGTCACAATAAATCTCAATTGTATCATAAGATAATCCAAAGTCTTCTAAAGTTTGCCTTATCCATAGAATCTAAGTGCAACACAATGCAGCAGCAACATATTCAGCTTCTATAGTAGAAAGTGCTATACAGTTTTGCTTTTTACTAAACCATGACACCAAATTATTTCCCAATAATTGACATGTGCCACTAGTGCTCTTTCTATCAATTGAAATCTAGCACAAGCACACACAACAAACATAATATCAGGTCTACTAGTAGTCAAATAAAGTAAAGAACCAATCATACTTCTATATTTTCTTTGATCTATTGATTTTCCTATGTCATCAATATCTAACTTTAAAGAAGTACTCATAGGAGTTCCTCAAATCCTTGTATCATTAAAATTAAAATTCTTAAGCATTTCATCTGCATATTTTTCTTGATTTAAAAATATACCTTTATCCATTTGCTTAATTTAAAGTCTAGAAAATATGAAAGTTCTCCTATCATACTCATTTCAAACTGACTAGTCATCTCTTTAGAAAATATTTTTATCAATTTATCAGAGGTTGCTCCAAAGATTATATCATCTACATATATTTGAACAACAATCTGATCTTTACCATCTCTCTTGATAAATAGAGTATGATCTACTTTTCCCATGATATAACATTGTTCTATTAAAAAAGTAGATAACCTTTCATACCATGATCTAGGTGCTTGCTTCAAACCATATAAGGCTTTCTTCAATTTATACACAAAGTTAGGATTTTTAATATCTTCAAATACAGGTGGTTGTTTTACATAGGCTTCTTCATTAATTAAACCATTTAGAAATGCACTCTTTACATCCATTTGATATAATTTAAAATCCATATAACAAGCATAGGCCAATAATATTCTAATACTTTCTAACCTAGCCACAGGAGCAAATGTTTCACCATAATCTAATCCTTCTTCTTGTGTATACCCTTGTGCAACTAATCTAGCTTTGTTCCTTATAACTTGACCAGTCTCATTAGTTTTGTTTCTAAAGATCCACTTTGTACCTATTATGGACTGATTTTCTAGTGGAGAGACTAATTCCCAAACATCATTTCTGATGAATTGATTTAGTTCTTCTTGCATTGCCTCTATCCAATTTTCATCAGATAATGCTTCTTCTATATTCCATGGTTCCACCATAGAAACAAACATACACATACTACATAAATTTACTGAAGCTCTAGTTTTAACTCCCTCATTAATATTACCAATGACTTGAGTAATGGGATGTGATGAAGAATAACACCAATTTCTATGATTTTCCTCAATATTCTCATCAACATCTGAAGGTCCATCACTTTCATCATTAGTTTGATCATTTAAGTTCATATTTTTTATTTTCTCAGATAAATCTTCAATCTCTCTATTAAACTCTAACTCTTTTGGAAAATTGATCATATCATCATTATCAGCTTTAGATTGAGATTCTCTAAAAGAATTTTCATTGAAGCTTACATGGAGGGTTTCTTCAATAGTTTTAGAAGTTCTGTTATATACTCTATAGGCTTTACTTCTAGTAGAGTAACCTACAAAAATTCCTTCATCTAGTTTGGCTTGAAATTTATCCCTTTTATCCTTAGTATTAGAAATAAAACACTTGCAGCCAAATGGTTTCATATAGGAAATTTTTGGAACCCTATTAAACATAATTTCAAAAAGGAGTTTTATTAATAAGAGGTCTTAAGTGACTTTTGTTAATAACATAACAAGCTGTATTTACTGTTTCAGCCCAAAGATTTTGAGATAAATTATGTTCATTCAACATAGTTCTAGCCATTTCCTGAAGTGATTTATTCTTTCTCTCAACAACACCATTTTGAGATGATGCTCTTGGAAAAGAAAAACTGTGATCAATGCCATGATTTTTACAATAATTATCCATTTGATCATTATCAAATTCAATACCATGATCACTCCTAAGTTTTTGAACAAAGACACTTTGTTCATTTTGAACAAGATTGCAAAACATTTTAAACTTTTCAAAAACTTCTGTCTTAGATGCTAGAAAATATACCCAAGTGTATCTAGAGAAGTCATCTCCTAAAACAGATACATACCATTTACCACCAAGACTCATGATTCTTGTTGGTCCAAATAGATCCATATGTATAAGTTCTAAGACTCTCTTGCTTGATATATCAGTTTTGGATTTAAAAGAGTTCTTGTGAAGTTTACCTAACTTACATGCTTCACACATAAAGTCCTTCGAGTATCTAATCTTTGATAAACCTCTCACTAAATGTTTTCTAGATAGTTTATGTAATAGTTTCATATTTATATGCCCGATCCTTCTATGCCACAGATATGCATCACTAGTTTCAACTAGCAAACATGAATTTAAATCTACACCAAAAGGTAAAGATAAAATACATACAGAACATTTTCTTTTAGCAATAAACTTGAGTTCATCTGTATTTTTATCAATAATTTTGCATACATTATCTTCAAACACTACATAATATCCATTATCAGTTAGTTTTATAACACTCAGTAAATTAAATCCTAGGTTTTCTACATATAGTACATTCGAAATAACACAAGTTGGAGTTATTTGAACATTGCCCATACTTATGATTTTATCCTTGCTTTTGTTTCCAAATGTTACACTTTCTTTCATGGTATTTGTAAAACTTTTTAGTAGACTTTTTTGTCCGGTCATGTGACTTGATGCTCTACTTTCCAAGATCCATTTTGATGTTGTTTCCTCCTGCAAAACAAATTAAGAAAAACTTTTTCTTGGTACCCAATGTTGTTGAAGACCAAGTTCATTAAACGCATATGTCTTCTTTTTGTTTAAAAACAGTTTAATGTTATCCTTTACATTCTTATTAGTTGTAAGTACTATTGACTTATCATTAGCATCATACTTACTTATAGCATTATTGCTCTTATAACATTTTTTTTGTTTTCAGATATGGTGTAACCAAGACCAAATCGATTTTTATCAGATGTTAATTTATTTTGGTCATGCTCATATATTTCAATAAGTTCATACCAAGATTTTGTACTTGTATTTGAATTTTCAATACATAAAAAATCTTTTTCTGCACAAGAATTTTTAGATAAATCACATGTAGAATGATTAATTGGTCTAACACCAGAGTTTTGAATTTCATGCTTAGATTTTTGAATTTTCAGTTTACTACAATTGTCTGATATTTTTGAAACATTAGAAACTGAATTTCTAGAACAAGAAACAAGATTTTTAGAAACATTAATAGTCATGTTAGAAGTACATTTAGACAAATCACATTGATTTATATTATTACTACATGATTCATCCCTTGAAGTACCTACTTCTACATATTTATTACCTTGTTTCATGATAAAAGGAATTTTAGTCTTAGATTTACTTGAACTACAATTAACAAATCCTTTATTAGCTTAAGATTCAAGATATTCAAGATAATCAAATCTTAAGCCAAATTTATATAACACTGCAGGGGTACTAGTTAGTTTGTCTAACTTAGTTTGAATTAAATTCCATTTCTCAATGGTAGAATTTAAATCTAGCTCTCTCATTTTTAATTTATCAATCTCTACCTCAAGATCATTTATATTTTTTCTCAACATTTCATTTTCAGATTCTATCTTTCATTTTTCAGCATTTGTATTCTATATTTGTTCATGCAAGACACATTCATTAAATCTAAATTTATGCAAATCTCTAGCATGATTTTCATTATCACATTTAAACTTTTCTAAAGTAGTAGACATGAAACAATTTTCTTCTTCCACAATGGATAAAGAGTTTTTGATATTCTTATTTTCTAGTTTACAAACTTTAAGTTTTTGTAATAATGCATGATAAATACATAATAATTCATCAAAGTTAAAATCTAAATGACTTTTAGGATCAGATATTACCTCAAACTCATCTGCCATGACACACACATGAGCAACATCTTCTAACTCTTGTTCTTCTTCTGAATGTGAAGATTTTGATGATGATTCCTCAGATTCAGACTCTTTAGATGTGTCATCCCAAGTGACCTTCAAAGCCTTTTTCTTGTAAAACTTTTTCTGAGTTTTCTGAGCCGTCTTCTTCTGAATTGTCCTACTATGCTTTTCATTTTTCCTTATAGGACAATCTGGAGAAAGATGTCTAGGTTTCTTACAGTTGTAACATACATACTTTCTGGATGAAGAATTCTTGTCATTTAGTGATTTTGATGTTGAGGGTTTATCATTTTTGTTCCTTTGCTATTTCCTAGCTTTCCATGCTTTCTTGAATTTTGTTATTATGTGTCTTGAGTTAATTTGTTACATGTAGTGGTATTTTTTTCCTTGGCCACTTGGGGTACACAAATGTTATAAATAGCCTCCCAACGTGTGCCTTTGTAGGATAACGAATCTTGTATCCCCTTGTGATCACCTAGAAGAGAATCAATTTTTTGAGCTCCATCTGTGGATGTACCCAATTGGGGAACCATGCTAAACCTTGGTGTTTCTTTTGCTTCACACGTTTTTCTCTTTTGTCTTCTTCTTTCTTCTCCATGTGTCCAAGCTTCACCCTTTCCGCACTTCTCTTTGCATAACAAGTGGTATCAGAGCAAAGCTTGAGGAGTTGGTCATGGATTAGTCTTGAAAGAAGAAAAGAAAGATCTTGGCCAATGCACGAAGTGGACGCCCACGCCCGACGCCTACGCTCGATGCCTGCACCCAACGCCTACACCCGATGCTCGCACACTCGTCCGCGTTCAATGCCCACGTGATCGCCCGCACTCTTGCTCGCTCGATTGTCTACGTCCTCGCCTGCTGCCAGCACCTGCGTGCATTTGCTCGCACTAGCACCCGTGCGCGACCGCTCGTGTCCTCGCCTGACGCTAGTGCCTGCACGCATTCGCCTACGTCTTTGCCCACACTAGCGCCCATGTGCGACTAGTCATGTCCTCGCCCGATGCCAGTGCCCACGCACATTCACCCATGTCTTTGCCCGACGCCAACGCCCGCATGCATTCGCTTGCATCTTTGCTCGGGCCAGCGCCCATGCACGACCGCTTGCGTTCCTCGTCCGACGCCAGCGCTCATGTGCCATTGCTCGTGTTCTTCGTCTGACGCCAACACTCACGGTTTGGTCACACGATCTTTGCTCGCAACTTGTGTTCGCGACAAGCATCCGTGATTGGAGTTCTTGTT
Organism: Cymodocea nodosa; assembly: GCA_036874045.1. Lineage (NCBI taxonomy): Eukaryota > Viridiplantae > Streptophyta > Magnoliopsida > Alismatales > Cymodoceaceae > Cymodocea > Cymodocea nodosa. Next base: position 14,907,690 of record JAZBRI010000003.1, on the reverse strand, counting down.
AGACGCCCGTGATCTTGAATCTTGACAACGTGCACTTGGTCATCTGTCATTTCGACATTGGTGAAATGAGTAGTAAGAATTACTATCATAACTTTTGAAGTTTGTTGTTGTGATTCTGTGGAATTCTTTTTCGGCTTTTTCAAGTAGACCAAGTGTGGCCAGTTCTTTGGAATTCTTTGAAATGCTTTTGCAGTTCTTTGGAATTCTTTTTGAAGTTCTTTGGAATTCTTTGGAAGTTCTTTGGGAATTCCTTTTGTTTCTTGAGACAATAAGTGTGATCTTGGCTCGTCTCTATTTTCTTGGGATTCTTTGCAAGTGATCTTTTGAATTCGGTAGCTGCATTTGTTGGTTGGGATATTTTGAATGAAAGATTCGTCCGCAGCTTTGGGATAACAAATTTTGTGCTTGTTTGTTGTCCAAATTCTTTGGTATTTGCTTGCTGTATTTGTGTTGTTCTATTATCATGGCATCTTCAGCTTTGAAAGTTGAGAAGTTCAATGGCAAGAACAACTTTAGCTTGTGGCAGATTAAGATGAAAGCACTTTTGAAACAGTAGGGTATTTGGGCTCCCTTAAATGTGGAGACAACCCTAGATAAGATGTTTGCTGAATTTGAATAGCAAGAGGAGAAGGCACATTCAACTATTCTGCTATGTTTATCAGATGAGGTAATCATTGAGGTAGCAGATGAAAATACAGCTTTGGGTCATTGGAATAAGTTAGAATCTCTGTATATGACTAAGTCTCTTACGAATAAGCTGTTGTTGAAGCAAAGGTTGTTCTCTCTCAGAATGAAGGAAGGTACACCATTGAAGCAACATTTGGATCAACACAACATCATTCTCATAGAGTTGAGGAACATTGGTGTTACAATGGAAGATGAGGATACTGCTCTCATCTTATTGGTATCTCTCCCTCTCTCCTTTGAGAACTTTGTGCAATGTTTTGTGGTTGGCAAAGACACTATTACCTTAGAGGAGGTAAGATCGAGTCTTCATTCTAGAGAATTGAGACATTTGGCTACTCATGGTAGCAATGATGCTGGCAGATCAGGTTTGTTAGTGCATCATTCAAAGTCTAGAGGACGGAAGAGTAGAAGAGACAATAGGTGCAGAGGTAGAAGTAAGTCCAGAGGTAGAAATTCCAATGACACTTGCAATTATTGCAAGGAAAGGGGCATTGGAAGGTAAACTACCTTAAATTGAAGACTAAGGGAAATGCAACAGTCGCTAAAAATGGAGACTCAGGGTCTGACTGTGATTTCTCCCTTACTATTTGCTGTAGTGTACTCCAATCAAAGTTGGACTTTGGATTTTAGTGCATCACATCATATGACTCCCAACAGAGAATATTTCCGTACATATGAGGAGGTAGATGGTAGACAGGTCACTTTAGCAGATAATGATGTTTGTGACATAGCAAGTATTGGATCTATCAGATTTAGGATGCATGATGAGACAACCAAAGTCTTGGAGGATGTTTGGCATGTGCCAAGGTTGGGCAAGAATGTTAGGTATTTAATTTTGATGATATATGCTTTATTAACGTTTTTAAATAAGTTTACATAATATTCTCTAAGTATAATAGTTAACAGATTATCAGAAAGTTTCATTTTTGTGTCGGATAAATTAAAGATTTCCGAAGAGTTAGATTTGCAATAGTTAAACTTTCGGATAGTTAACGTTTCATTTTTGTCGAATACTTTATGTTAAAAACTCGTATAGTTAAGTTATCTGCACATGTGTTTTTAATGTTTTAAGTTGTCACATGTTTTCCATGTGCGTTTGGTAATGAAAATCGAATAGTTAGATAACTGTTCGAGTTTTTATACTCATGGATAGATAACTATTCGAGTTTTATAAAAGGACTAACGAATAGATAAGTTTCCTTGTTTAGTCATGTTTAGGTTTTCCCAGCACTACACTAGAAAAACTTGGATTTATTACTTCTATTTTTACTTAGTTAATTTATCTTTATGCATATTCTTTCTTTTAGAAGTAAACAAACAACCTTTAATACAATTTAGATATTAATTCCAATTTGTACTTTAACTGCAAATGCACAGTGTCTATTGTATCAGTGTGCAAGTATAGGTCGATCCCATAGGGAATTGCTGACGAATTTAAGAAATGTTTGATTGTGAATAATTCAAATTTATATTCAATAAGCACTCCGTTGAGTTACAGTTAACTCAATGGACTAAGTTCGTTGAGTTATGGCTAACTCAATGGACTATCCTCGTGGACTTAAGTTAACTCCACGAGTCTATCTCTTCTTTATAATACTGCTATTTACAGAGGAATTTGGCCAACCATTAGGCGATTCCACAGATTGTAAATAACATCAATTAAGCTTTTTAAAGCTAGTTAACATTGGATTTATCATTAAGCAATACTAACATTCAGATGATTCAAATAGTAACCATTAAAATCTTTAAGTTTTTTTGTACGAACCAATTTCAGTAAACTGTAAAATTAAAACTAACATAAAACAATCATAAAACTAATACAGATAACATTAATCATGATACAACACAAACAATACAACACTCAAATACAACATACAAACAAAGATAAATTGTTTTTGGTATTTTTGTTTTGATGTGAACATGGAAATGGGCGAAAGGTGAAATGTAAAGTAATCTCACTTGACAGTAAATACTTCCGACACTACTTGCAACATGATTACACCACTAAAAATTCAACCACTTACAATTCTGTCTCCTCTTCCTATAGAATCGCGAGTCCAGAATTGCAAGATGATCTCCTCTTCAGCATACAGGCATCAACCCGAAGCCAAGGCTAAAAGCTTTACAATCTCCTGAAATATGAGTCGGCGCTTGGTGAAAATGTCTTCCCTTCCCGCGACGCGATCACTCCTCACAGTGGTTGTCAAGCACTGTGTTTGGCTCGGAATCGACCCGACATCAGGCAAGTATCCTCACAAACCTCCGATGATTGGTGATTATGGTGGTGATAACGAGGGTTGGTGTGATACTTCGGAGAATCGCTGATACTGTCTGTAGAAAGCTCGGTGCTCCTCTGTATACACTGGCCGTCCATCGATCACACTTTCTTCTTTTTTTCTTCTTTTCTTTTATATTTCTTTAGTAGTAACTGCTTCTGCTTGAATGATCGGTTGAATTTCCTTCCTTCAGATCAACGGCGATGATTTCTTTCTCCCTACGCGATTGAATTCCTGCGTGATACGTGCAAACGTGGTTTTTCCTTCCAACTGTCTGTTCCTACAACCGCTATAGTGGCATTTTGGAAAATAACTATAAAATACATGCAATAAAGAAATAAGTCGCTAACCTAATGCGTTACCTTAGTGTATATTCATGTAACTCAACGCGTACAGTTATGCTAACTTAACGAGTTATAACTTAAGTAAATTTACCAGATCTCGACATGTGTCAATAGCAATTTAAACATAAAATAACATTTTGGAGAGTTACAGGTCTAACTATCCGATGCTCAAATGCATTTTCGGATAGTTATAGCTAACTCACCGAAAATTCACTTAAGTCACTTACCTAGAACATGACACGTGTCCTCAGCTATTTTATAAATAACAAGAGATTTCGGAGAGTTACAGGGATAACTATCCGATGCCCAACTGCAATTTTGGATAGTTATAGATAACTCACTGATAGTTCACTTAAGACATTCATTCTGGTTTCGACACGTGTACATCTGGAAATAATAAAATATTCTCTCTAAACATAACTATTCGGTAATTTAAACATAACTATCCAATACATATTCGGTATGTTAAACATAACTATCCGAAATATCAGAAAATTTGGATACTTAAGAATTTCACAGCCTGCAACTTACCGACAGTTCATAAATGTACTAAATTAACATTAATTCCCCAAAATTAAGCAGATTCTTCAATTAAAGCATATAATAGTGCAATTATAACATAATGGCTTAATTCTCATATGATAAGCTAAATATTATGCAATTAACCATCATTTAACCGTTAATAATATGCACTTTTTCATTCTAAACAAGTCATGTGTTTTGCAGGTGCAAGAACTCGAATAGTTAAAGGATAAGTGTTCGAGTTTTTACAAGACTTAAAGGATAAGTGTTCGACTAAATTGAAGACTTAGAAGATATTCTACAAGACTCTAGGAAGATAAAGTTTCGGTGAATCTACGAAGTGGAGATCGTGGAAATTCAAAATGTTAGTGGAGAAAGTGGAAATTCAAATAGAAAGTAATTTGGATTAAAGAGGAAATTAGTACGTGGATTATGGATTAAGTGGATGAACATGCTGAACGTGAAAGACAATAGAGTTCGACTACAAATAGAGAGTATGAGCTACATTACAGTAGAGGATCCGAATCTCAAAAAGCAAGTCTGAATATTCAATCTAGATCCCTAATTGAAAAGTTAAGTTTGAATATTCATATTCTGAAAAGTTCTCCAACATCAGAAGAAGTTCAAAATTCCAAGCAATTTCAGAAAAGGAGCTGCAAATGTAAGAAGTTTGGAAATTCGACAACTGGAGAAGAAGAGATACAGAAGCTGAGCAAAGACAAAGAAAGATCAGGTTTTATACAATTCGAAATTAGTTTTCAATAAGAGCTTTATTGTTATATTTGAATTGTATATCGAACATTTTTGTATCAAAACCTTCAAGAAGGGAATTGAGTTAAAAAGATATTGTAAATTCTGTTTTTAAATAAAGAATAGAATTTCATTTACAAGTGTTTTGTGCTCTTATTTTATTCGCTAGTATTTAGTTACTAAAGACACAATTCACCCCCCCACTTGTGATACAGACGATCCTACAACTGGTATCAGAGCATTATTATCATAATTAAGAGCTTTTATTTCTCTATTTAGGAAGCGGTTTCTCCTATCATTTTCTTAGGATTATCTATTTAAAATGGATAATACTGAAATCTTAGTTATGATTGAAGGACAGACCACTAATCGTCCTCCTATGTTCGAAGGTAGCAATTATGGCTACTAGAAATATAGGATGAAAGTATTTTTTCAGTCAATCGAATTCAAATTATGACATATAATTAGCAATCATATAGTGTTAGTTACGACTCCATATGATACTTGGACTTTTGATGAAAGGAGCGAATGACACTGAATGCTAAAGGTTTAAACATCTTGTTTTGTGCTTTATCTCATGATCAATTTAATAAAGTTTCTGCATATCAAACTGCATATGAGATATGACATGCATTAAAAGTTGCCAATGAAGGTACTAACGAGGTCAAGGAATCTAAGATTAATATGTTAGTACATAAATATGAGCTTTTTAAAATGCACGAAAATGAATGTATCTCTGACATGTTTTCTCATTTTCTTGAGATTGTAAATTCATTAAAATCTTTAGGCAAGAAATTTGAGGAAAAAGACTTGGTAAGAAAGATCCTTAGATCTTTAACAAAAATTTGGGCTCAAAAGACATCTATTGAAGAGTCCAAAGATTTAAATACATATACTCTCGATGATCTCATAGGAAATCTGACAGCTTATGAAGTATAACATTTAGATCTAAAAGGGAAAAATCCTAGAAGGGATCTGGCTTTTGAGGCTGATAAAGTCTCAAAAGTCACTAGTGATTCTAACGATGATTTACTATTGTTGACTAGAAAATTTAGAAATCTGTTGAAGAAACGCAAGAACTTTAGGTCAGCAAAGACATTTAGAGATATGGAGAAGAAGTCATTCACGAAAGACAAAATCATATGCTACAAGTGCAACAGATCGGGTCACTTTCAAATTGATTGTCCACTCAACAAAGATAAGAAGAATTCGAGGAGGAATTTTAGGAGTAAGAAATTCAGAAAGAGAAGGGCACTTAAAGTGACATGGGATGACTCTTCAACTTCACAAAGTGAAGAAACAAAGGATTCAACATCAGACAATGAATCTTCATCAACATCAGATTCAAAAGAAAATTTGACAAATGTATGCTTCATGGCAAAATCCAGTGAGGTACACAAATCAAAATGGATAATGGATAGTGGAGCATCCAGCCACATGACTAGAGATATACGATTACTTACAGAAATAACAAAGACCAAGAATGGACAAGTTACCTTTGGAAATAAAAGCAAAACAAATATCCTTAGGTCTGGCAAGGTTCAAGTAACTGAGAAATGCTTTATAAATGATGTCTTATTACTAGAAAACTTAGGTTTTAATTTATTGAGTGTTCTTGTTTTATTGAAGTTTTATAGAGTAATTTTTGAAATGATTCCCGTAAAATTATGGACATGTCTACAAATGAAATTTTATTCACTGCATACAAGAAAGGATCTGTTTGTATTTTGACTTTGCCTTCTGATATTATTAAAGACAATGCTTGCTTAATTGCAAAAACAGATGAAGTTATTTTATGGCATAGAAGGCTAGGACACTCAAATTTAAAATTATTACAAAAGCTGTCTAAAAGAATCTAGTTAGAGGTTTACCTAGTATTAAGTACTTGAAAGAGTTTATGTGTGATGCATGTCAACTAGGTAAATTACATAAAACATCCTTTAAAAGTTTAAATGAAATAACAAGCAAAAGAGTAATAGAACTAGTGCATATGGATTTATTTGGACCTACTAGGACAACTAGTTTAGGAGGTAAACATTATGCTTTTGTACTAGTTGATGACCATTTTAGATTTACTTGGGTCTATTTTCTAGCTAATAAAACTGAAGTTTTTGAAATATTTAAGATATTCTATAATAAAGTTAAGAATGAGCAAAATGTTAGAATTCAAAAACTTAGGAGTGATCATGGTATAGAATTTGATAATGATCAGATGGACACCTTTTGTGAAGAATTAGGCATAGATCATAAGTACTCATTTCCAAGAGCTCCATCACAAAATGGGATAGTAGAATGTTTAGAATGAAAAAGTGCATATTATTAACGATTAAATGATGGTTAATTGCATAACTTTTAGCTTTTCATATAAGAATTAAGCCATTATGATATAATTGCACTATTATATGCTTTAATTGAAGAATTTGCTTAATTTGGGGGAATTAATGTTAATTTAGTATATTTATGAACTATCGGTAAGTTGCAGACTGTGAAATTCTTAAGTATCCAAATTTTTTGATATTTCGGACAGTTATGTTTAACATACCGAACAAATTTGGATAGTTATGTTTAATAGACCGAATATGTATCGGATAGTTATGTTTAAATTGCCGAATAGTTATGTTTTGAGAGAGTATTTTATTATTTCCTGAAGTACACATGTCGAAACCATAATGAATGACTTAAGTGAAATTTCGGTGAGTTATCTATAACTATTTGAAATTGCAGCTGGGCATCGGATAGTTATCCCTGTAACTTTCCGAAATCTCTTTTTATTTTGTAAAATAGCTGAGGACACGTGTCATGTTCTGGGAAATTGACTTAAGTGGATTTTCGGTGAGTTAGCTGTAACTATCTGAAATGCATCTGAGCATTGTATAGTAGACCTGTAACTCTTCGAAATGTTATTTTATGATTAAACTATTGCTGACATGTGTTGAGATCTAGTAGATTTACTTAAGTTATATATCGGTGAGTTATTTGTAACTATCCAAAATACATCTAAGCATCGGATAGTTAAGTTTATAAGTATCCGAAATGCACTAGAGCATTGGATAGTTAAATTTATGCACGTGTTTTATAGTTAAATCAACGAAGAAAGTCCATTGAGTTATCTATAACTCCACGGACTATATATTTTCTAATATGCCACTATAGCGGTTGTAGAAACAGACAGTTGGAAGAGAAAAATCACGTTTGCACGTATCGCGTAGGGAAAGAAATCATCACCGTTGATATGAATGAAGGAAATCCAACCGACCATTCAAGCAGAAGCAGTTACTACTGAAGAAATATAAAAGAAAAGAAGAAAAAAAAGAAGAAAGGTGTGATCAGTGTGTGATCGATGGGCGGACAGTGTGTGTAGAGGAGGATCGGCGTCACAATTCTCTAAAGTACCACACCAACCATCATCATCACCATCATCACCACCATAATCACCAACCATCGGAGGTCTGTGAGGATACTTGCCTAATGTCAGGTCGATTTCGAGCCAAACACAGTGCCTAACAACCATTGTGAGGAGTGATCGCGTCGCGGGAAGGGAAGCCATTTTCACCAAGCGCTGACTCATATTTCAGGAGATCGTAAAGCTTTTAGCCTTGGCTTCGGGTTGATGCCTGTATGCTGAAGAGGAGATCATCTTGCAATTCTAGACTCGTGATTCTATAGGGAGAGGAGACAGAATTGTAAGTGGTTTAATTTTTAGTGGTGTAATCGTGTTGCAAGTAGTGTCGGAAGTATTTACTGTCAAGTGAGATTACTTTACATTTCACCTATCGCCCATTTCCATGTTTATATTAAAAAAAAAAATACCAAAAACAATTTATCTATGTTTGTATGTTGTATTTGAGTGTTGTATTGTTTGTGTTGTATCGTGATTAATGTTATCTTTGTCAGTGTTGTGATTGTTTTATGTTTATTTTAGTTTTACAGTTTACTTAAATTGGTTCATTCAAAAGACTTAAAGATTTTAATGGTTACTGTTTGAATTATCTGAATGTTAGTATTGCTTAATGATAAATCCAATGTTAACTAACATTAAAGAGCTTAATTAATGTTATTTACAATCTATGGAATCGCCCAATGGTTGGCCGAATTCCTCTGTAAATAGTAGTATTAAAAAGAAAAGTCAGGCTTGTGGAGTTAACTTAAGTCCACGAGGTTTGTCCGTTGAGTTTGCCATAACTCAACGAACTTAGTCCGTTGAGTTAACTATGAGTCAATGGAGAGCTTATTGAATATATAAATTTGATTTTTAACAAGCAAACAGTTCTCAAGTTCGTCAGCAATTCCCTATGGGATCGACCTGTACTTGCACACTGATACAATAGACACTATGCACTTGTAGTTAAAGTACAAATTGGAATTAATATCTAAATTGTATTAAAGGTTGTTTGTTTACTTCTAAAATAGAGAATAGGCATATAGATAAATTAAAAACAGAAGTAACAAATCCAAGTTTTTCTAGTGTAGTGTTGGGAAAACTCAAACAAGTTTTATGGCACCATTGCAATTGAATTGAATTGAATTAATTTAAGCAACTGTTAGAGTTGTTTCGTTTTAATAGCCAGAGTTGTGTGTTTTCTTCTGTAATTGAGAATATGGCATATGCTTATGCTCAATGATTTCTGAAACCTGTAATTAGTATATGTGAATTCTGCAATTCTGAAGGACATGACATTTCTGACTGTCTGAAATTGAGACGTTTACAGATGGTTAGATCCAATGAACAACAAATGAATTATCCTCAATATAATAGAGCTGAGTATGAGAATCCTATAGTTTACCCAACTGATGGTCAGTATAGAATGTGTAAAATGGTGAGAAACACTAAAGTTTGGGATAGCTATGACAGACTGGAGCATATTATAGAGCAAAATTTGGACAAACTGGAATACTTTGTGTGTCAACAACAAGAAGTCAACCAAGTAAACTATATGGAAGCATATTTAGAACCTAAACAGGATATAATTTACGAAATTGAAAAAACCATAAAGAAAATTGATCAGCAAGTGAATGCAATGAAACTCGATGATCTGGAAACAAAATTAAAAGCATTAGACGAAAATGCAATGAAAATAAAAGTTATGCAACAAGGACAATGAAAATTATAATGTTATAAACCTGCATAATTTGCAAAATATACACCAAACAGAAAATACTAATGCAAGACAATTTAAAGAATGCACTTTAAAATTAAAAACAATTCAAGATCATAATCACAAAAATGATATATAAAAACATCATGAAAGTAACGAAAATCTGGAAGATGTATGTGTAACATTAAGATCTAGAACTGATATACCACCAAGAACTCAAAATGAAAATGATATGAAGGTGGATAAGAGTAAAAATCAAAATGATAATGAAAATGTAATAGCTGAAAATCTAGAAATCACTAAAGAAAAATTTGAATCTGCGAATGAAGCTAAAAATGATCAAACAAATCAACTGAAAGAAAAAGAGTATTTGAAATAAAAATCTTTAGCACCCTATCTTGAAAGATTACAACAAACAATTCCTGAAAGACAAGAAAAAATCAGAGAAATTTTTGAAAAAGTACAATTTAACATTCCTTTGTTAGATCTATTGCAGAAAATGCCACCTTGTGCTAAATTTCTTAAGGATTAGTGTACTAAGAAAAGAGAGCGAAAAGTTCTTAGAAAGGTCTTTTTAGCTGAGCAAAGTAGTTCCCTATTTCTGCCCCAAATTCCTAAAAAGTTATCTGATCTTGGAATCCCTGTTATATCATGCACCATAGGAAATACCATTCTAGAAAGAACCTTAATAGACTTAGGTGCAGGTATAAATGTTATGCCAAGTGATATATTTGCATCCTTAGGATTAGAAGGCTTAACTCCTACTAGAACGGTTATTCAATTAGCTGATAGAAGTATAAGATACCCTAGAGGAAAAATAGCAGATGTCTTAATTAAAATCAAAAATTTTATATATCCTATTGATATTGTAATTTTGGATTCCCAATAAATTAAGCATAAAAATAGTGATACATCTTTAATTTTGGGAAGACCATTTTTAGCAACATCAGGGGCTATTATAAATTGTAAAACTAGAGTAATGAAGTTAGCATATGGTAATGAGGATACTCAATTAAATATTTTCAAATCAGAAAGGTTTGAGGAGTTAGAAATGTCCTTACATACCATAGACTTTTTAGAGGATGAAGGAGATAAGTTAGATGATGTGATTCAAGAAGAATTAAATAGGCAAATTAATTCTGAAACTTTAGAAGAAAGTGAAAGTATAAATATAGAAGGAGATCGGGAAGAAATTAATTTAAAAAAAGATGATGTTCAATTAGAAACTCTAGCTTCTGATGGGCAGCATTTAGAATTAAAACTTTTACCTCCTGAATTAACCTATATATTTCTGGAAAAAAATCTGATTTTAAATTGGGAAAAATGTCACTTTATGGTTAAACAAGGAATAGTCTTAAGGCATGTTGTTTCTAAAAAAGGGTTGGAAGTAGATAAAGCTAAAATAGAAGTAATTTCTAATCTACCAGAACCTAAATCAGTAAAAGATATTAGATCATTTCTAGGACATGCTGGTTTTTATAGAAGATTTATTAAAAACTTTAGCAAGATAGCTAGACCTTTAACTAATCTATTAAAAGATGTCCCATTTAACTTTGATAAAAATTGCAAGGAAGCATTTTTCAGACTTAAGACTAGCTTAATTTCAACTCCTATAATTCAAGCACTTGATTGGAACCATCCATTTGAATTAATGTGCGATGCTTCTGATTTTGCTATAGGAGCAGTGTTAGGACAGAAGATAGAAAAATCTCCTAGAGTGATTCATTATGCAAGCAAAACCTTAAACAATGCTCAAGTTAATTACACAACTACTGAAAAAGAATTATTAGCTGTTGTGTTTGCTTTAGAAGAGTTTAGATCATATCTGATTGGAGCTAAAGTAATAGTATACATGGATCATTCAACTCTAAAACATCTAATAAAGAAAAAAGAAACTAAACCTAGATTGATCCGATGGATATTATAATTACAAGAATTTGATCTAGAAATTAAAGATAAAAAAGGTTGTGAGAATGTAGTAGCAGATCATTTATCAAGATTACAAATAGAAAAATCAAATATTGAAATTAAGGATAATTTTCCTGATTAACAATTAATGACCATTAACACAATGCCTTGGTATGCAGACATAGTTAATTACTTAGTTACTAGTTTAACACCTAAGGATTGGAATAGACAGGATAATAAATTGTTTTTTTCAAGAGTAAAATACTACTATTGGGAAGACCCATACTTATTTAAGAAATGTCCTGATTTGGTTTTAAGGAGGTGTGTTCCAGAAACTAAATATCCGAGCATATTGTCTTTCTGTCATGACCAAGCTTGTGGAGGACATTTTGGTTCAGGGAAAACTACTGCAAAAATTCTACAATGTGGGTTTTATTGGCCAACACTATTCAAAGATGCTCATAAATATTGCTTAAGTTGTTTAAGATGTCAACAAATAGGAAGAATATCAAAGAGGAATATGATGCCTCTTAATCCTATTGTTGAGGTTGAAATCTTTGATGTGTGGGGAATAGATTTTATGGGTCCATTTCCTATGTCTAATCAATTTAATTATATATTGTTGGGGGTGGATTACGCCTCTAAATGGATAGAAGCTATTCCTACAAAAACTAATGATAACAAAGTGGTAATACAATTTATAAGAACAAATATATTTGCCAGATTTAGAATACCTAAAGCTATTATCAATGATAGAAGAACTCATTTCTGTAATAGAAGTTTTGAAGCCTTAATGAAAAAATATGGAGTAAACCACAAAATTGCAACATCATATCATCTGCAAACAAGTGGACAAGTAGAAAGTGCAATCAAACAAATTAAATTAATCTTGGAAAAAGTAGTAAATCCTACTAGAATAGATTGAGCTAATAGATTGATAGATGTACTTTGGGCTTATAGAACTGCTTATAAAACGAGCTTAGGTATGTCACCTTTTAGGCTAGTTTATGGAAAAAGTTGTCATTTATCTACTGAAATAGAACATAAAGCTTATTGGGCATTAAAAACTCTGAACACTAATTTAAATCAAGCTACTAAAAATAGGAAAATGCAACTAATTGAATTAGAAAAATTTAGAAATGAAGCTTATTTGAATACTGTAAGAGAAAAAGAAAAAATTAAATTTTGGCATGATATAAAAATTATTCCAAAAAGCTTTGAAATAGGACAAGAAGTATATCTTTATATGGCTAGACTCCATAACCATCCAGGAAAATTGAAATCTAGATGGGCAAGACCTTACATAGTTCGAAATGTTTATCCTTATGGAGCCGTTGAAATTGAAAATCCTAAAAATCAGAATATATTTAAAGTAAATGGACAAAGACTTAAACCTATTCTGAAAGCACCCAAAAGCTCCTTTGGAATTATAGAAGAAGTCGGAGTAGAGGACTACTCGAGCTTTACTTAGTAAGAAATCAGTTTTTTTGTTTATTTATAATAAAAAAAAAACATTAAAAATATATATAAAAAATAAAAATCGTTACGGTTCAACCGATTGGATCCATCGGTATGATCGGAACATAAAAAATTGTATATTAATTTTTAGGAAAAAAAATATTGGTTTTACCGAAACATAGTATCGGTTCAACCGAAAGAAAAATAAAAAAAATAAATAAAAAATATTTAGGTCTAACCAAAACATAGTATCGATTAAACGGGTAAAAAAGTAAACAGAGAAACTATTCTCTGTAATATTTTTATTTTTATTATATATATTTGCTTGTACGGGGAGTCCGTTGAGTTACGCTTAACTCAACGAGCTTACTCTATTGAGTCTTGAGTTAGTCAACGAGCTTATTTCGTTGAGTTAACTGTAACTCAACGGAGTACTGTAGCTAAGACCTTAGATAAAATAGTAATAGTTGGTTCAGGAAATGATCTGATTACCCGCCTAAACTTAGGGCTTATTTAAACCAAAACCTAGGGTTTTGGGGGCATTATCCGGCAAATCATTTAGAATCCAGAATAGTAGAAATCAGAGCGATTCCGTGCTATTGTGTAACTTCACGATGAGGAAGATGACGCTTAAATTCTGGGAAAAGGCAGTTGACACTGCATAGTTTTTGAAGGAATCTGAAGAATGGCACACGAGGCAGAAGATCAGAAATACAACAAGAGAGAAAGAGTTACAAAAGGTAGAATCTGAACTTTTTAGATTAAGAAAAATATTAGTAGATTGTGGTATACAAATACCCCATATAATGGAGACACGAATTAGAGTGGCAACTGAAATTGCATTAAGTAAAGAAAGAAAAATCTGGCCAAACAATGAAGTAGCCCTAGAGCTAATTCAACGTAAAGCCAGATTGTGGTTTAAGAAACGCATTGCTGGTCGAGGAAGTTGAGAAATATGGCGGTAGGAGCAACAAGAGGCAACTGAAGGACAAGAGGAGACGACTGCTGAAAGACCTGTTCCTGAGGAACAGCAATTAGGACCTTCAGTTCCACCATTTAAGTTGTTGGCACAAGTAGAAATGATGGGGCCTTCGATTGAAAAAGAAATAAGAGAATTTGCAGAACTGGTTCAAGTTGGGAAGAACCAAGGAGAATTAGAAGATTTGGTAGTGGCCAAAGTACACCTAGTGTTTGATGCACTTTACAAAAAGAGGGTTGCAGAAAAGTTGAAAGCCCAATATAAAATCAAAGTGGAACAGCATCACGAAGCTACTGCTAGAACTGCTACCAAATCTGCTGCAAAAGAAGCTGAAGCTGGTCCTTCGAGACCAGTAGTTATAGGAAAAGTTAAACAGGAAGAGCTAGTACCTGTGGCTCAAAGGCTTGTAGAGCCTACTTTTGTAGATTTAATTTCAGAAGATGAAGAGGAAGAACAGGCACAACTAATCAGAAGAAAGAAAGGGAAAGAAAAAGTGCCTGAATATGAGGAAATTAAATCTGAAGTACCAATTTTTACAGGACCTGTAGAGCAAATTTTTATTAACCTGCTATCCGATTCTGAGGAACAAGAGGAGCAAAGAAAAGAAGAAAATCAGGCTGAAATTAGTCTACAGCCTGCACAAGAAGAAATAGAAAGTAGGGTAGAAACTGAATTGCCCGTGACTCCATCCCAATCTGTTACAGAATCAGAAAGAACAGTAATAGAACAGATTGGTAGTCAAGAGGAGCAAGAAAGAGCAAAAAATGAAGAGGTTGAAATAAGCCATTTGGACAAAAATAATTTCACAGATTTCACTGAAGAACAAGAAACTCTTCAGCAAATTATGGAAAGAATTCAAGACAGAGTGGAGAGTTTTGCCAGCTCACCACCATAGACAGAAGCAAAAGAAAAAATTCAAGAATCTGAAGAGAATGTCCAAATGCAGCCTATGTTAGAGGAAGATCAAGAACAAAACCCTCAGGAGCAACAAAGTCACCTTCCTGACTCGACTGAAACAACAATTTTGAATGAAGTACATTTTTGTAGTCAGGAAGCTTATACCAAATATCAAGAAATAAGGGGTTACAACATTATTTACAGTAGACCAGTAAATTGGGATGGAATGCAAGAAATCAAAGAATTATTTGAATTCCAATGTCTACTGCAATTTATATCTCAAGAAAGAGGGCATGCAGTATATGAAAATTTAGTACCCTGTTTCTATACAAATTTGAGGGAAAGAGAAGGAGGATTAATTTCAAACGTGGAGGAAGCTGATGTACAAATAACACCAGAGTTTCTCCACAATATTTTTGGTTTAAAGAATGAAGGAATAACAATTTTGGAAGATACAACTATAGTTGAATGGACTGAATAACAAATTAAGGATTATTTAGCTATCAATCCTGGTGTGCCATTATTAAACAGATTGAAGCATTTAAATGGTAAAGCACACATGGTAGCTAACATTCTGATTAAGAATGTCTATCAACGACAGGGCCATGACATAGAATTAAGTCAATT
Organism: Cymodocea nodosa; assembly: GCA_036874045.1. Classification (NCBI taxonomy): domain Eukaryota; kingdom Viridiplantae; phylum Streptophyta; class Magnoliopsida; order Alismatales; family Cymodoceaceae; genus Cymodocea; species Cymodocea nodosa. The sequence goes on along the minus strand of JAZBRI010000003.1, from coordinate 14,892,146 downwards.
TGTCAAATGGGTCACATATGTAGTTGTAAATAAGATCCAAATAAATTGGTCTACAATTTTTATCTCCAAGCTGAAAACAGTGAAGAAGAAATTATTTTATGGAGATTTGATTCCACTGCTGATGGTGGACTGTATCGATTTCACTAAATGGACATCAAAAAGGATCAGATCAAGAACCATTTCAGTGAAAGAATACAAAAATTTTGTAGCTGCATAACTAGTTGTACCTTCTAAAGGAATTACAGGAGCAGTAGAGAGGATTAATCAATTAGAGCTTCAATTAGAGAAACTCCAAAAGGAAGTAGATGAACTTAGGCATAGAGATTCAATTGTATTGTTCGTCTACTAATGTAAAATTGTATGAAATTGTATGATGTACTTGTATTGTAATTGATTCATATTAATGAATGTAAATTTTTCAGATGCAATTTTCATACGTGTTTTGAATGTGAAATGAATGGAAATTATTGAATATTATGTTATTGTGAAACTTTATAAATGAATATGTAACATATTTACAATTTGCTAAATGACAGGATAACTTCTTAAAAATTTCTACATGTTATAAGGTAAATGTAAATTCTACATAACATAAAATGACCTGCAAGTTAAATCTTTATATAAGATGTAGATTTAAATGAATTTTAATCAAAATGATGCATTAATGACATAGATTTAACTTTATTTCAGTTAGCAGAATAAACAAAGAAAAAAAAATAGAAGGAACTTACGAGACTAAAACTTAGAAGTTGCCAAGTGTTAACTCAACGAAGTAAGTCCGTTGAGTTAACTGTAACTCCACGAGGTCAGTAATATAATATAAAGTCACTCCGTTGAGTTATCTATAACTCAATGAAGTTAGTCCGTGGAGTTAGCAACAGTAACCGACTGTATTCTGTTGAGTTTTCTGTAACTCAACGAGGTTAGTTTGTGGATTAAGCAGAACGGTTATTCTTTTAACCACGTACGAAACTTCGTCGGTTTAGTGGTTACCAAAATTTGAAATTAGTAGTGGTACACGTACCCATATAAACAGGAACCACGATGCATGTTGCAAGCCACGTTCTTGCAACGAGATTTATTCACTTTATGGATGCGTAGTATATATATAAAACAAAATGTTATTTACGAGTTACCAGCACTTTTAAAAGAAAGGAGACTGCGTTGGAGGAACTGGAAGGAGAAGCAGCTGATTCAACTTCATCCGACAACAAATATTTATTGAATGGAAAGCTTCAGACTGGTATGTAATTAATCTTCTGCTATTTATTTATGAGCACATGGACTCGTTCTCTAAGTACTAAACGATTAGTAAGAACAGCTACCTAGGAATTTTCATTGTAGAGGAGTACTGAAAAATTTTCTGAACTGAACTTTAACGAAATTCTTTGGGGTGTAGCTAACCTTTCTTTAAAAGAGAATGTAGAGATGGCTGCTCTAGTAGAAAAACCATTAGGAGAGATTCTGTATCCTTAATTAATTGGTGAACCTTCATGTATTCGATTGCCAAACTTTGAGGGAGATAGGTTTGAACTGAAATCTAATTATATTAGTCAATTGCCACATTTTCATAGATTAGAAAGAGAGGATGCCTATTATTTCCTTAGAGAATTTAACGAAGTTTGTCAAATGATGAAAATGCCGAACATGAGTATAGATGCTATTAAACTTAGATATATTCCTTTTTCTTTAAAAGACACAGCTAAGAGATGGTTATATACTTTGTCGCTTGATTCAATTTCTACATGGACTGAATTTTGCTCTGTTTTTCTAGAAAAATATTATCCAACACATCAAACGATTAAAAAGAAGAAAGAAATATTAATGTGTAGCCAAAAACAAGGTGAATCATTTTGGAAATATTTTGAAAGATTTACTGACTCAATGTCTAAATCATGCAATGAGTAAAGCACAATTAATAGGTATAATTTATGAAGGAATAGATGTTTCAACGAAATCTTTATTAGAATCTACTTGTCAAAATGGATTTTTAAAATTATGTAGTGAAGAAGCATGGGCATATTTAGAAAGTTTTGCAAAAAGAACTACACAGTAGGAAAATTCGGCTGAAGCTATTGCAGATAAAAAAATATTGCCAAGAGGAATGCATGAAATAAATTCCAATACTATGCTTGAGGTGAAATTAAATGAATTAACAAAGAAAATAGAAGAGTTATCATTAAATCAAAAGCTAGCAGAAAAGAATGCAAACATAAATGACTTAGATATTATTTATGCTAGAAACCAGAGAGATAACTTGGGAAATTCTTATCATCCTAATTGGAGAAATCATCTGAATTTATCTTGGAGAATCAACAATTTCTAGGGAGGAGAAAATATAAATGAGAAGAACATAAGTTATGAAGTATTACTTGAACAAGGAGCTAGAATAGAGAAATTAGAAAAGATAATCCAACAAGTGAACAATCGTCTAGAATTTATATTTGGAAATGCTGCAATTCAAAATCAGAATAAAAATATATCACTTAGATAGAAGGAACCAAAGGAAGTTAGACCTACTGAAGGATTGCCAATACAAGCTATACCTAATCCTGTCAATAGAACAGTTAATGAAATTGATACCTCTTCTAGGAGGGCAGCTGAATGAAGCAGCATATTTGAAGCAACTATCTACATATATATATGTTTTTTTATTTTTAGTTAATAGTATTGTAGAGTTAATTTTTAACTCAACGAACTTAGTCCGTTGAGTTATGCCTTAACTCCACAAGGGTGTGCAGTAGTTATGTTAATTTTTGTCTCTGCTAAATTTTTGTTTGTATTTTACAGAATCGACAAATGGAATTGATGCAATTACCATTGGATGCACTAAGGGAAGTACTAAGTAACTTGTCAGCTAAAGATCTGTGCAGGCTGTGTTGTGTATCAAAGGAAATTAAAGACTGTATTGAAGAAAAATATTTTCAGGGACTACAAGCTGCAAAAATGACTAAGATTAGAGATGGATTCATATGGAGGTCATTTAATCGTAGTTCAAATACCCATGAATATCTGGCTATGGAAGAAGCTACTGGAATTCCACCTAATGCATTAGAAGGAATAAATCATATTATGAGGATAGATGAAGGATTAATCATATACAAGACGAGACCAAGGTATGCAAGTTTATTATTACCTGATATTTTGATAAGAAATCCTATAACAGGAGAAGAATGGAATATAGGAAGACCTAATAGATTTGAAGCACCAACTGTAAATTGTGGGTCAGCTTTAATATTTTCTGATAAAAATTTTGCAATTCCTGAAAAATTATATTATTGGAGACCTATAGGAAATTGGGGTGAAGATTTACGCTTAAGTGTGTATAATTTTCTGAATAGATCTTGGAATGAAAATATTATGATATATTTAGGACAAAAATCATTAATTAACCAAACACATGTCATACTTGATGGATATATATATCTAGTCACGGAGATATCATTAGCATATGGATCTGATTTATACATAGTAAGCATAGACAGTTATGATGAATATATAGAAATTTTATCTGTACCGAGTGAAATAGCAAAACCACCATCTGCAGAATTTAATGAAATTCAAATAGGAATGTGGTATAATGAAGAAGATGATCCTACTTTATGTCTGATAAGATGGTGGGATGAACTGATGAAATTTCAAATATGGATTATGGAAGACATAAATGAATGGAAGTGGGTAGAGGAGTATATTGAAATAGATGTAGAAATTGAAACTGCTACATTACCCTGGAACCAAAAAGGATCCCTTTCTGCATTACATATCATTAATGGTAATACACTCGTATTTGGAATTTATAATATATTACATGTTTACAAATTAAGAAGGAACAAGAATTGCATTAAAACAGAATTAATAGCAAGAAGAACTATGCCTAAAAAGTTTGTTTGGACTAATACATTTATTCCATTTGTTTCTACTTTTCAATCATGTTCTTAAGCTATGATTTTGTGTGTTTAATGTTGTGTATTCTGCATTTATTTTTAGAGAAAAAATATATATATATATTTTGAAGTTTTCATGTTCATTTTTATAAAAAAAAACAAACAAAACAAAATATCAATCCAGTTTGTTGGTATCTGTTCTAGGAAACCAACTAGCTTGCTTGTGAGCCACCAAAGGCATAGGAGCCTAGGTTCCACACAAGACACTGATTTATTAATATCTGTTAAATGTTATTTTGTTTTATATTTTGCTTTTATCTGTGAATGAAAAGTTTTACAAAATCAAAAATCAGAATATGCAGAAGGAGATACAAATGAAACAAGGTATGTAACTAATTACTCATCCTGAATTTTGAGTCAAGCAAAACTATATTCATGCTTGCTACAATTACTATACTTATTGTCAAATTTTTTACATTGAGGACAATGCAAAATGTAGGTATGGGGGGGAGGTAATTGAAGTAACAACCATGTAAGTTTTGTAAAGAAATTAAAATGGTACTGCAAAGTTTTGAGGAAATTGAAAATTTTTATGAGCTTGCTGTAACTATCCGATAATTGAAACTGTAAAATTTTTAAACTGCTTGAATGTTATATTTAGAAGGCTATATAAGATGCTACTGAATTTACTATTTATGCAAATCTAGATATAGTATCTTATGTTTTTCTGAATTTCATGAGTTTAACTGTTTCACGATTTTAAAATGAAATCAGAATGCTTAATGAAAAAAAAAAAATCAGTAAATTATCTGAAGTCCTAAAAGAGCTAAGATGTGAATTCTAGATTAAATGAAACACAAATGATTAAAGATACATTTAATTTGACTAAATGAACTTGTAGAATGATTTATGTGTAGATCTTATTAAACTACAGAAAAAGTATGAGCTTATTGTTATGGATTCATATTTTAAGTAATTGATAGAAGTAGGACTATATGAGATTGGCATTTTACTACATCTGTATTAATGAAATACATACATATATGGTATGTGATTAATGTTTTGTTTTGTGTTTGTAGTTTTGAAAAAAAAAAAAAAAAAAAAAAAAAAAAAATTTTTTTTGAGAGTTTATTGACTTGTTTGATCACGAGCCTTTTGTACTTGAGCAAATAGGTATGTTAGGATTGTTGACCTTAAAAAGGACTCTTAAAATCTGGCAACCTAAGATCCTGATCAGATCTGGGATTGTTGACTGAAAGCTCATTACATGAGTACATTAGAAAGCTCTTGTATGATTCAAGCTTGTCAAATTAACTTTTAAAGTACAAAAAAAAAAAAGGAAAAAAATATATACATACACTATTCTGAAAAGATACAAGTGTTTTGTGAAATACAGATATCTTATGAATCAAGTATATTTTCTGTTATCTAGAATTGCTGAAATATGAATCTGGAATTGACTTTTGAAGTTGTTTAATGGAAATACAATTCTTTATTCTACTTGTCTTAATCAGATTGAATTGGATTGTACTTTGATTCGTATGTGGTTGAAATTTCTTCTAGAAATCTTATTGGAAAATTTAGGATGACAGATGATGAAAAGAAGAACAAACGATAATATAATTAACACCTATATGATGATGATATACTTAGTATGTAATTTACATATATTCTAAGTATATTTGCAGGTTGATTACTGAAACTTACAGAATATATTTTTATGCTAACCAAAAGAAAAACAAAGGGGAAGAATTAATTCTAGCACTTTTAAAGACCAATTAATTAGATCTTAATTTGCTAAGGGACTAGCAAAATTTAGGTATGGGGGAAGTGTTTAGAATGAAAAAGTGCATATTATTAATGGTTAAATGATGGTTAATTGCATAACTTTTAGCTTATGATATAAGAATTAAGCCATTATGATATAATTGCACTATTATATGCTTTAATTGAAGAATTTGCTTAATTTGGGGGAATTAATGTTAATTTAGTACATTTATGAACTGTCGGTAAGTTGCAGGCTGTGAAATTCTTAGGTATCTGAATTTTATGATATTTCAGACAGTTATGTTTAACATACTGAACAAATTCGGATAGTTATGTTTAACAGACCGAAAATGTATCAGATAGTTGTGTTTAAATTGCCGAACAGTTATGTTTTGAGAGAATATTTTATTATTTCCTGAAGTACACGTGTCGAAACCATAATGAATGACTTAAGTGAAATTTCGGTGAGTTATCTATAACTATCCGAAATTGTAGCTGGGCATCGGATAGTTATCCTTGTAACTTTCCGAAATCTCTTTTTATTTTATAAAATAGCTAAGTACACATGTCATGTTCTGGGAAATTAACTTAAGTGGATTTTCGGTGAGTTAGCTGTAACTATCCAAAATGCATCTGAGCATCAGATAGTTAGACCTGTAACTCTCCGAAATGTTATTTTATGATTAAACTACTGCTGACACGTGTTGAGATCTAGTAGATTTACTTAAGTTATATATCGGTGAGTTATTTGTAACTATCCGAAATGCATCTAAGCATCGGATAGTTAAGTTTATAAGTATCCGAAATGCACCTAAGCATCGGATAGTTAAATTTATACACGTGTTTTATAGTTAAATCAACAAAAAAAGTCCATTGAGTTATCTGTAACTCCACGAACTATATATTTTCTAATATGCCATTGTAGTAGTTGCAGGAACAGATAGTTGGAAGAGAAAAACCATGTTTGCATGTATCGCACAAGGAAAGAAATCATCACCGTTGATATGAATGAAGGAAATCCAACCGACCATTCAAGCAGAAGTAGTTACTACTGAAGAAATATAAAAGAAAAGAAGAAAAAAAAGAAGAAAGGTGTGATCGGTGTGTGATCGATGGGCGGACAGTGTGTGTAGAGGAGGATCGGTGTCGCAATTCTCTGAAGTACCACACCAACCATCATCATCACCATCATCACCACCATAATCACCAACCATCGGAGGTCTGTGAGGATACTTGCCTGATGTTGGGTCGATTCCAAGCCAAACACAGTGCCTAACAACCACTATTAGGAGTGATCGCGTCGCGGGAAGGGAAGCCATTTTCACCAAGCGCCGACTCATATTTCAGGAGATCGTAAAGCTTTTAGCCTTGGCTTTGGGTTGATGCCTGTATGCTGAAGAGGAGATCATCTTGCAATTCTGGACTCGCGATTCTATAGGGAGAGGAGACAGAATTGTAAGTGGTTTAATTTTCAGTGGTGTAATCGCATTGCAAGTAGTGTCGGAAGTATTTACTGTCAAGTGAGATTACTTTACCTTTCACCTATCGCCCATTTCCATGTTCATATTAAAAAAAAAATACCAAAAATAATTTATCTATGTTTGTATGTTGTATTTGAGTGTTGTATTGTTTGTGTTGTATCGTGATTAATGTTATCTTTGTCAGTGTTGTGATTGTTTTATGTTTATTTTAGTTTTACAGTTTACTGAAATTGGTTCATTCAAAAGACTTAAAGATTTTAATGGTTACTATTTGAATTATCTGAATGTTAGTATTGCTTAATGATAAATCCAATGTTAACTAACATTAAAGAGCTTAATTAATGTTATTTACAATCTATGGAATTGCCCAATGGTTGGTTGAATTCCTCTGTATATAGCAGTATTAAAAAGAAAAGTCAGGCTCGTGGAGTTAACTTAAGTTCACGAGGTTAGTCCATTGAGTTAGCCATAACTCAACGAACTTAGTTCGTTGAGTTAACTATGAGTCAATGGAGAGCTTATTGAATATATAAATTTGATTTTTAATAAGCAAACAGTTCTCAAGTTCGTCAGCAATTCCCTGTGGGATCGACCTGTACTTGCACACTAATACAATAGACACTGTGCACTTGTAGTTAAAGTACAAATTGGAATTAATATCTAAATTGTATTAAAGGTTGTTTGTTTACTTCTAAAAGAGAGAATAGACATAAAGATAAATTAAAAACAGAAGTAACAAATCCAAGTTTTTCTAGTGTAGTGCTAGGAAAACCCAAACATAGAACGTAAAAACAAATCACTTCAGGAAATGTCCAGAACCATGTTAAATGAGAATAAGTTACCCCTATTTCTCTAGGTAGAAGCAGTTCATACAGCATGCTATGTTATAAATAGAGTACATCTAAGACCAATTTTAGATAAAACTCCTTATGAGATATGGTATAATAGGGTTTCCAAAATAAGTTATTTAAAACCCTTTGGGTGTAAGTGTTTTATTTTAAACACTAAGGAACAAAGAGACAAATTTAAAGCCAAATCAGATGAAGGTATTTTTATTGGTTATTCCATTAGAAGTAAAGCATATAGAGTTTATAATAAATCAACAAAAACCATTGAGGAAACCCTACATGTAAAATTTCATGAAAATTCTCATTTGGATGTTAGACATGCTAAAAACTTTGATTCAGAAATTCTCCTAGAAATGGTATCAAATGATGTTGACAGAGAAATTGAGAGATTATTTGACGGAATAAGAAATATAAACTTAAATGATGTAAATTTAGAAGAAAATAATGTCATACTTATAGAAAATATGGAACAACATAGAAATTGGCGTTATGCTTCATCTTATCCTATCGATCAAATAATAAGCGATCCTAATCAAGGAGTTAGGACTAGGTCATCAGTAGTCAACATTTGTGGTGCTTATTCATTTGTTTCTTTACTAGAACCTAAGAAAATTGAAGATTCCTTAGAAGATGAATTTTGGTATTTAGCTATGTAGGATGAGCTAAATCAATTTATAAGAAATGAGGTATGGGATCTAGTTCCACTACCTGAAAATCAGTCCATAATTGGAACAAGGTGGGTATTTAGAAACAAAGTAGATCAAGATGGACATATAGTTAAAAATAAAGCTAGATTAGTTGCTCAATGTTACAACAAGAGGAAGGAATTGACTATGATGAAATATTTGCTCCTGTTGCTAGACTAGAATCAATACGAATTTTGTTAGCTTATGCTTGTTATATGGATTTCAAATTATATCAAATGGATGTTAAGACTGCTTTTTTAAATGGATATATAAAAGAAGAAGTGTATGTAAAACAACCTCCAGGTTTTGAAGATTCAAAACATCCTAAGTATGGTTATAAGCTTAAGAAGGCACCATATGGCCTTAAACAAGCTCCTAGATCTTGGTATGAGAGATTATCTAAATTCCTTATGGAAAAAGGGTATTCTATGGGAAAGGCAGATCACACTCTTTTTATCAAGAAGATCGAAAAAGATATATTGGTAGTTCAAATCTATGTAGATGACATCATATTTGGAGCAACAAATGATAAATTAGTTGAGTCTTTTTCGAAAGACATGACTAATCAATTTGAAATGAGTATGATGCGTGAACTATCATTTTTTCTAAGCTTAAAAATTAAGCAATTAGATCATGGTACTTTTATTTCACAAGAAAAATATGCTCAAGATTTATTAAAGAGGTTTGGTTTAGACAACACTAAAACAAAGAATACACCAATGAGTACTATCACCAAGTTGGATAAAGATGACTCTGGAAAAACTGTAGATGTAAAACAATATAGAAGTATGATTGGTTCATTACTTTATTTAACAGCTAGCCGACCAGATATTATGTTTAGTGTGTGTACTTGTGCTAGATATCAATCTAATCGTAAGGAATCACACCTACTTGCTGTTAAACAAATTTTTAAATATCTATTAGGAACCATCAATTTCGGATTGTTTTACTTTAAACACAATTCTTTAAACTTAGTAGGTTATAGTGATGCTGATTTTGCAAGATGTAAGTCTGAAAGAAAAAGCACCAATGGCACTTGTCAATTATCAGGAAATTCTTTAGTGACATGGTTTAGCAAAAAGCAAAATTGTGTAGCATTATCTACAATTGAAGTTGAATATATAGCTGCCGCACTTTGCTGTGCTCAAATCCTATGGATCAGACAAACTTTAAAAGATTTTAATTTAGACTATGAACCAACTAAGATTTTCTGTGATAGTAGTTCTGCAATAAGTTTATCTAAAAATCCTATGTTACATTCACGAGCAAAACATATAGAAGTTCGACATCATTTTCTAAGGGATAATGTTATAAAAGGAAAAATAGTATTAAAGTTTGTTCCTACCATAGAACAATTAGTAGATCTATTTACAAAACCCTTAGATGAAAATACATTTTCAAAATAATGATTAGAACTTGGTATCTATAGGTTATTTGATATTTAAATGTTCCTGAAATTCTGATTTTTATTGAAGTCAATTTATTTAAGAAAAATTCAGAAAAGATTACTTAAGGAAAGTTAAATTGATTCAATGTGATGCCAAATATATTTTTGTTACTTATGTATATGCTATTACAGAGATTTTAATAGGAAAATACATAGAAAGTATGTACTTTTTATTAAAGGAAAGTTATTAACATTCTGTTAGAAAAATTAAGTCTTGCAGTTGCCTCTAATTTAATTTACTATCTTGTTTTATTTTTTGTTTGTTTTTGTCTGCAATTACTTGAGTAATTAAGTTCATTGGGGGATCTTAAACCCTAGTCACTTAAACCAACTAGTTTGGGATGTGTTGACTGAAAACTCATTTTGCAAGTAATTCAGATTACAATTAAAAATTTAAAATAAAAAAAAATTACCTGTTCTCACTTGTCCTTAAGTAACTGGTTATCTTTCCCCTAAGCAAGGGATTGTGATCACGTAAAGAGATGATATTGTGGGAGGTAATACATAAAATATATATATAATATAAACAAAAAAAAAGGAGGAAAAAGGAGCAATGTACTCAAGCTTAATTTATCTTTCAAGGTGTTATAACAATCCTGCTATAATCTGTTGTAAAATCGTTTGTATCACAAGAGGGGGGTGAATTGTGTCTTTAGTAATTAAACTAGCGGATAAAATAAGAGTACAAAACACTCGTAAATGAAATTCTATTCTTTTATTTTAAGATAGAATTTACAATATCTTTTCAACTCAATTCCCTTCTTGACGGTTTTGATATAGTAATTTTTCATATACAATTCAAATAGGAAAACAAAGCTCTTTTTCAAAATTAATTTTGAATTGTATAAAACCTGATCTTTATGCACACAGCTCTTTTCTTTCTCTTTGCTCAGCTTCTGTATCTCTTCTTCTCTAGTTGTCGTATTTCTAAACTTCTTGCGTTTGTAGCTCATTTTCTAAAATTTCTTGGAATTTCGAACTTCTTCTGATGTTAGAGAACTTTTCAGAATATGAATATTCAAACTTAACTTTTCAGTTAGGGATCTAGATTGAATATTAGAACTTGGTTTTTTTGAGATTGAGATCCCCTGTTGTAATGTAGCTCATACTCTCTATTAGTAATCGAACTTTGTTATCTTTCACGTTCAGCATTTTCATCCACTTAATCCATAATCCACATACTAATTTTCTCTTTAATCCAAATTACTTTCTATTTAAATTTCCACTTACTTCACTAACATTTTGAGTTTCCACGATCTCCACTCGTAGATACATCGAAACTTTATCTTCTTGGAGTCTTGTAGAATATCTTCTAAGTTTTCGATTTAGTCAAACATTTATCATTTAACTCCTGTAAAAACTCGAACACTTATCCTTTAATTCTTCGAGTTTTTGCACCTACAAAACACGTGACTAAACAAAGAAACTTTTCTATTCGTTAGTCCTTTTATAAAACTCGAACAATTATCTATCAATGCGTATAAAAACTCGAACAGTTATTGTTTGGAAGCTCCCATTGGCCTGTTCTCTTAGCAACAGTTATAAAAACTCAAACAGTTATTCAAAATACAGAATGCTCCCAATGGCCTGTTCTCTTAGCAAAATCACTTAAAAATTGCCATGCATCAATGCTATTCAAATTTAAGAATCCATTCTGGCAAGTGGACTCAAGCAAGGTCTTTGTTGCCACATCCACACCCTCATAAATAATACCTACTAGTTGTGCCTTGCTAATACCATGGTGGGGGCATTTCGTGAGCAAGTCACGAAATCTCTCAAAGTATCACCAGAATGACTCACCAGGTTTCTGATGGCAAAACCATATTTCTCTTTTCTTCTTAATGGTTAGGTGTGTAGGATAATACTTCTCTAAAAATAAAGAGCAGAACTTGCTCTAGGAGTCTATTGTGCCTGGCTCTAAAGAACATCTCTTCGCTGCCTCCTTGAGAGCAAAAGGAATATACCTTAACTTAACAGCTTCAAGGGACATATGGGGTACCTTCATCATTTGAGACACCTCATTAAACTCTTTCAGAAAGTAATGAACATCTTCTCTCTCAATTCCATGAAAATTAGGCAATTGGCTAATAAAATGAGGCTTTAATTCAAATCTATCCCCTTCAAATTCGGGTAAGGCAATACAAGATGGTTCATCTACTAGTTCAGGGTATAGGATATCTCCTATAGTAGGTTCAATCTCTGCCATTTGATCACCTACTTCCAAGTTCACACGTCTAATCAACTGGTTATGAGAATCCCTAACCCAACCACGCATATACTAAAGTTCTAGAGATAACAGAAAATAATTGAAAGCTTACTAGAAGTGATTTTACTACAGAATTGCTCAAGCCAACCTTGAACCTTCCTAATCTGGTCCTCCTAAAAAAAAAATAAAGCAAGTTAATTACTAAACTCAAAAGGAGAAATAAACTAAAAGAAAACACACAAAACAAAGATAAAAGGAAAATAAAAACAAAATCTACTATTCCATTTATTCATATTGAGGTTCCTGCAAATTCTCCTCTCTAGCTTTGAAATCAATACCAGCAGGTGTCTTCAAAACAGGCTTGAGCCTTTGTCCATTAACTTTGAAAATGGTGTGGTCTTTAGGATTCTTGATATCTACGGAACCATAAGGATATACCTTATGCACCACAAAAGTCCCAGCCCAACGAGATCTTAACTTACCAAGATGAGTATGAAGCCTAGACATATACAACTAAACATCTTGTCTAGGGACAAATGATTTCTTACTTATCTTTTTATCATAAATAGCTTTGATTTTCTCTTTCCCTGAGACAGTTCTTACATAAGCTTCATCCCTCATCTCCTCTAATTCTGCCAATTGAAACTTCCTAAGTGGGTCGGCTACTTCTAAATCCAAATTGAGTTTCTTTATAGCCCAAAAAGCTTTATGCTCTAATTCTGCTGGCAAGTGACAAGCTTTCCCCTATACCATTCTATAGGTGGTCATTCCAAGGGTAGTCTTGTAAGCAGTTCGGTATGCCCATAGTGCATCCACTAACTTATCTACCCAATCCCTTCTTGTGTGGTTAACCATCTTTTCCAAAATGGTCTTAATTTCTTTATTAGCACTCTCAACTTGACCACACGTTTGGGGGTGATAAGGGGTAGCAATTTTATACACAATTCCATATTTTCTCATTAAAGCCTTAAAACTTCTGTTGCAGAAATGTGTGCCTCTATCACTTATAATAGCTCTAGGCATACCAAACCTTGATATAATATTATTTCTTATAAATTTCACAACTACCTTGTTATCATTAGTTCTGGTAGGGATAGCTTCAATCCACTTGGAAACATAATCAACTGCCAACAACACACAAAGATATTCTACTGAAATGGGAAATGGGCCCATGAAGTCAATCCCCCAAACATCAAATACTTCAACTTCAATAATGGGGTTGAGAGGCATCATGTTCCTCTTTGAAATTTTTCCCAGTTGTTGACATTTGGCACAACTTATACAATATTGATGTGCATCCTTGAATAAAGTTGGCCAGTAAAATCCACACTACAGCACCTTGGCAGTAGTCTTCCCAAAGCCGAAATGTCCCCCACATGCTTGGTCATGGCAAAAGGAAAGAACACTACTAACCTCATTGTTAGGGATGCAATGTCTCAAGATCAAGTCTGGACATTGCTTAAACAAATAAGGATCATCCTATTAAAAATACTTGACTCGAGACAAGAAGATCTTCCTATCATGCCTTGTCCAATCATGTGGCATCGATCCCATGACTAAATAATTAACAATATCTGCAAACCATGGGACGACATTAACCATTAAAACTTGCTTGTCAGGAAATGACTCTCCAACTTCTAAATTTGAGGGTGATAACTGCAGTCTGGATAAATGATCAGCTACAACATTTTCACATCCTTTCTTGTCTTTGATTTCAATATCAAATTCCTGTAGCAATAAAATCCATCTCATTAAACATGATTTGGCATCCTTCTTTGCCAACAAATGCTTTAACGCAACATGATCTGTATACACAATTACTTTGGCTCCAATCAGATATGACCTAAATTTCTCCAAAGCAAATACAACAACCAAAAGTTCTTTCTCAGTGATTGCATAATTGAGCTGAGCATCATTGAGGGTTTTGCTGGCATAACAAATTACATATGGAAGCTTATCAATCTTTTGTCCCAATACAGCCCCTACTGCAAAATCAGAAGCATCACACATAACCTCAAAAGGATATGCCCAATTAGGAGATTGGACGATAGGGGATGATACAAGTTGATTCTTAATCTTATAAAATGCTTCCTTGCACTCTTGGTTGAATAAAAATGGGACATCTTTTAACAAGTTCGTTAAGAGTCTACCTATCTTGCTAAAATTCTTAATGAACCTCTTGTAAAATCCAACATGGCCTAGAAAAGATCTTATATCTTTAACTGTTTTAGGCTCAGGTAGATTGGCAATTAATTCCATTTTTGCCTTATCCACTTCCAATCCTTTCTTAGAGACCACATGTCCCAACACAATTCCACTTTGGACCATGAAATGACACTTTTCCCAATTTAAGACCAGCTTCTTCAATTTGCATCTTTCTAGCATTGATCTTAAATTCTTCAAACATTCATCATATAAAGATCCAAAAATAGAAAAATCATCCATGAAAATCTCAAGACAACTCTCAATCATTTCATTAAAAATGCCCATCATGCACCTTTGGAAAGTTGCTGGTGCATTAAAAAGTCCAAAAGGCATTTGCCTATATGCAAACGTTCCAAAAGGGCATGTGAAGGTTGTCTTCTCTTAGCCTTCAGGTGCCACAACAATTTGATTATAACCCAAGCATCCATCAAGAAAGTAATAATATTCTTGCCCTGCTAATCTTTCTAACATTTGATCAATAAAGGGCAATGGAAAATGATCCTTCCTAGTGGCGGCATTGAGCTTCCTATAATCAATACACACATGCCAACCAATTTGCTTCCTCACAAGGATGAGCTCATTCTTATCATTTGCTTCTACCGTCACTCCAGATTTCTTAGGGACAACTTGAATAGGACTGACCCAAGTACTATCAGAGATTGGGTAGATGATATCATTATCCAAAAGTTTAATTATTTCTTTTTTAACTACCTCTCGTATGTTAGGGTTTAATCTCCTTTGAAACTCACTGGAGGGCACAACATTATCTTCCAAATAAATTCTATGTTGACAGATAGCAGGACTTATACCTTTGATATCTGCTATAGTCCAACCAATGGCTTCTTTAAATTCCCTTAGCAAATCTAACAAACTCAGCTCTTGTTCTCTAGACAAGTCATTTGCAATAATCACTGGAAAAGTCTCATGTTCTCCTAAAAATCCATATTTCAAATTATCAGGTAAAAGTTTCAACTCTAATGAAGGAGCTTCTAAAGTTGGTAGTTCATGTGGCGTATTGGTGGGGAGTTCCCAAACTTGGCTCTCCTCATCCTCTCCTCCAATGATCTCAACTTCATCATCTTCACATCTCATTCCTGAGTTTGATTCATTTAAAACATTCGGCATCTTTACCTGCACAAGCTCATCCATTCCATCCTCTTCATCTTCAAAAAATTGGAGCATATGTGCACTCACTTCATCATCTTTATGCTCCTCACTTGTTCCTCCTTTAGGATGGAAAACATTCAACTCAATTCTCTTATCTCCATAAGTCAACCTCATGACACCTGACTTACAATTAATCACTACCTCAGTAGTGGCCAAAAATGGTCTACCCAAAATAAGAGGAATAAAATCAGACTTATGTAGAGAATTACAGGTTTCTAAAACTAAAAAATCTACAGGGTAAATACAATCTCTAATCCTATTTAAGATATCCTTGATCTTTCCTTGAGGGTATCTTAAAGACCTATCAGCTAATTGTACAATGGTTTTGATTTTCACCAGGCCCTCTAATCCTAGGGATTCAAAAACACTACTAGGCATGACATTAATCTAGCTCCCAAATCTATGAGAGCTTTATCTAATGTTTTATCCCCAATAATACAAGAAATCAAAGGAGTACCTGGATCATCTAACTTAAAAGGAAGGTGGTTGGTAAAAGGAGAACTAGCTTTTTGAGCTAGAAAGGCTCTCTTAATGACTTTCCTAGTTCTCTTCTTAGTGCACCACCCCTTAAGAAATTTAGCACAGTTAAGCATTTGTTTTAATAAATCAAGGAGAGGTATATTAACTTGCACCTATTTAAAAATTCTTTCAATGTCTTCATTTTTTATATTTTCATTTGATTTTAACCTATCAGGATAAGGTGCTAAAGCTATAGGTTGAGTAGGTTCTAAATGATTTTCTTTAGGTTCTAAGTCTACTCCTCCATCTAAGTTACTATGTTGATTTTCAATATTTTCATTTTCCTTATTTTCTTCTTCTTGTCTAATTATTTTATTTTCTTCTCTTATGGGTGGGGTCTTATGAGTGACATTACCTGATCTAAGTGTTACATAAGCATCTACTAAGTCACTTTCTTCACTTAAATTTTTCCCACTATTTTCATTATTTTCTTCAATTGTTACAAAATTTTCTAAATTATCCTCTCGTTCTCTTTCTATATTAATTTGAAATTGGTGCTCTACCTCTTCACTAGGTTGGGTTGAAGACTCCTCTAATCCTATAGATGGATTTATCTCATAACCTCCTTCTTCTACCATCCTAGCTAGATCTTCAATTTGTTTACCTAAGGCTTGCACCTCACTCATAATTATAAATTCTTTTTCCTCAATTGGTTGTTCATAAATAGTTGGTTGAGTATAATAATTTTGACATTCATTTTCTTCATGATAGTAATTAATTGAATTAATGGCTTTTACTATTTCATCTTCAGGGTTTTGTAAACATTCTTCTTCATTATGTCCTAACATTAAACATTTATTACATTGTTTAACATTTTCTGATGGTTGAGGTGGATAATAATAAAAAATGCAATTGGTTGTG
This sequence comes from Cymodocea nodosa, assembly GCA_036874045.1. NCBI lineage: Eukaryota > Viridiplantae > Streptophyta > Magnoliopsida > Alismatales > Cymodoceaceae > Cymodocea > Cymodocea nodosa. The sequence continues at coordinate 14,875,075 of JAZBRI010000003.1, read as the reverse complement.
GTATGCCCCTCTACATGACATAAGTCACAATAAAGAGAACATTCATCTCTAAAGGCATAGAAGTTATTTTCCATAATTATCTCCTTTGAAGATGCACAACCAAAACACTTAAAAGGCTCAAGTCTAATCCAAAAAATTAAAACCTAGATTATACCGTGCCAATTCCCCGGCAACGGCGCCAAAAACTTGTTTGAATTTTTTTTAGAAGTTTTAAATTTATAAACCGCAAGTGCACGACATCCAATGAAGTATGTCGGCAAATACAGGTCGAACCACAAAGAAATGGGGATAATCTAGGATTCTAATTACAAGAATATAGTAAGCAAATACTTTCCAAATATAGATTAGACTATAAAAAAGGTAAGTCCACGGATTTTTAATTTATCGACCAATCAACAGATTAGATTGAAAATTTAATCACAATCAGATCTGTTAATGTGGACTACAGATAAAAAGTTTCACACTTAAAAACGCACGAATGATATGACTGAAAATTCGGGAATTGAAAATGATGCATAAAATTGGAAACTTCTGTGCGTTAACAATAGTATCTTAAAAACCTTATAAATCCCGAATTACTCAACCAAAAATTACAAAATCAAATGTGTTGTAAAACAGACAGAATGTAGATATTAATGAAATATTTATTAGAATTTTTATGCGATCTGAGTTATGAGAAAAACACGTTACAATCACAACAAAAGAGTCTCAGACCGAATTCTGTGCTTGATAGAGTTATAGCTTCAAAATGGAAACAAATCTTCTCAGATTGTTATGAAATTTTAGAGAATCACAGAAGACTTATAATAGCACGATGAAGATTTTTTTCAGGATTTTCAGTGAAATAGAATCGCTCCAGAACGCATATGAACTCTCGGAATAAAAAAATAGATCAACAAAACTGCAAATCTGCAAACAACATGCACAACCTTCAACGAATTTTATGTTGTTTCATGCATAACAGAATGTAATATCCGGATTTCAACATCAACAAACAACAATATATGAATATATATCAATAACAGCACCTGTTTTTATGATTTTCAGATGAAAAGAACAAAGATTCATGGATTCAAAAAGGAACAAACAAACAACAACGAATCTGTTTTCTACTTTTACCCTATTACAATGAAAACTAAGAACATAAATAACTACCTACGTGAAACATGATAAAAAGTGATACATCTGAAGCCAAAGAAGAGGGGAAAGGAGAGAAACAATTTGTGGAAACTCACAAATGAAGAAGAGAACCCTTGTAGTGGTGGACGTCCCTCCTCCAAGATGTGGGATGAAGGCTTTCACGTTGGAGATGACTTGTGGAATGAAGATGATGAGATCCAAGTTGAAGAGATGTGGTGGAATGACCGGTGCTCTCCTTCCTTGCTTTAAGACGTGGAGCTCCAAGAGGGGGTGACGGCTGGTGGTGTTGGAGGTGGAAAACAAAAACTCCAAGAGCCAAGACCTAGATGTGCATCACTCTCTTTTATATAGAGAGTTTCCAAGTTTGGAGATCCATCTTTGATTCAACGATTGGGATTAAATCCCACTTGATTTTCTTTCTCCAATCTTCAATTTCCATGATCTTCTATTGAATTATAAACTTTTCACAACAATAAATACATCAAAATATCAAGTCATCCATAAAATTCATAAATGATGCATGTTTGAAATAATTTCCTACTAACTATATAAAATGGGGATTGGTTCTTATTGGTTAAATAATGAAATAAATGGATAATATGACTTTAATAAATCTCATGTAAATCTATTTAACCAATAAGATCCTATAAAAATATGCAACATTTTAATCCAAATAGTTATCTAACTATTCGATTTTTCATTACCGAACGCACATGGAAAACACGTGACAACTTAAAACATTAAAAACACACGTGTAGATAACTTAACTATACGAGTTTTTTAACATAAAGTATTCGATAGAAATGAAACATTAACTATTTGAAAGTTTAACTATTGCAAATCTAGCTCTTCGGAAATCTTTAATTTATCTGACATAAAAATGAAACTTTCCGAAAATCTGTTAACTATTATACTTAGAGAATATTATGTAGACTTATTTAAATATGTTAATAAAGCATATATTATCAAAATTAAATACCTAACATCTGTGCATATAATCTTTATTTTTTTCTTATTATTATCTACTCTTTACACATAATGTACGATATTTATTATCTTAAGTTTGTGTACTTATTATTGAATTCTTTTAAGTTCCTGAAAGTATATCTTTATGAATTATCTTTTGTAAATTGAATAAAATAAAAGCCAGAAAGTCTAAATTGTTAAATCTACTACTTCTTTCTGTATTTAATTCATATTTAAAAATAAAAAAAAATTTAGAGAGACTCAAATCTATTTAAGGCTTAGCATCCTTTTTAAGTAAGCTATTTGACCTTTTAAAGCCAAATCTATTTAGGGCTTGGCAACCCAGTTTAAGTACGCCATAGATTCTTTAGACTACATTTATGTAGGGGGAGCAATTTCTCATATAATAATTCAACTCTTATGAACTATTATATGTTTTCATGAAAGAATCTACATAATTTTAGGAAATTAACATTAATTCAGTACATTTCTGAACTATCAGTAAAATACATGCTTTTTAATTCTTAAGTATCCGAATTTTCTATGATTTCGGAAGACTATTGTATATATATCGGACAGTTATGTTTTAAATGATCAATAGAATATTTTATTATTTCCTGAAGTACACGTGTCAAAGCCTAAATGCATATCTTAAGTGAATGTTCGGTAAGTTATCTAGTAACTCTCCGAAATGCATTTGAGCTTCGGATAGTTAGGTTTATAAGTATTCGAAAATATTTGAACACCTTAAGTTAGAATTATGCACGTGTTGAATTTCATTACTTTATAATGTCTTAGTTGAAACTCGAACAGTTATGCTTAACTCTTTGACTTTCACACCTATCCATTCGAGAAACTCGAACAGTTAACTTAATATTATTATATTTTTTGAAAGACCTAATCTCTAACAATAACTATTCATGTTTGTCGTATAGTTATGTGCTTTACTACTCACAAAACTCAAATAATTATCATAAGTTTTCGAGTTTTCTCACTTTTCACTTAGCTAGAAGTTATTTTCTTTGCACGAATAGTTATGCTAAGTATTCTGCTTTTGTCGATTGTAAAACTCGTACAGTTATTGTAAACACTTGAGTTATTTATTAGTAACGGATCTTATATTTATGATTTCAATGATTGAATCTGTTTATAAACTCGAAGAGTTATAAATGTTTTACTAACAACCTCTCGTGTTTCTACCTTGGTAAAACCCTAGTTTTGTTATCTTCACTTCCACTAAGTTCTACAGTGCACAATGAAGCTTAATTGACAATGTCAGGATGTGGAAGATGATGTGGTAGAATGACAAAAGTGCAAAAAAGAGAGCTGGAACTTCAGAAAATGCAGAATGAAATCAACAACATCTATTCAAGGTACACTTTTACAAATGAAATACTGCATGAAATTAGAAAAGCTATTCAAGATGAGAAAAATTTATGTTGGAAGTTTATTCGCAATTATGCTGAAACACAGTTTAGACTAAAACAGATTGAACTTTCCACATCACAACTATGGAAACGAACTTTACAACCTAACCCTACGGTTGTTACAAGTTCTGGACAAATACTTGAAAAATCTGTATAGCCTATCACTTATTATGGAAAGAAATGGGGACCAATGATAGAAAATGCAAATAGGGAATTAGAAACATTGTATTCCCAACATTATTTTCCCTCGACTGTTTTAGATGACATTCAATAGTACATAAATGAACAGAAAACTGCCATTAGCAAAATGGGCCTTCGAAGTGAAGGACAAAGAGTTTATCAACTTAAAATGGTAGAGGTGGAGAGCTTAAAACTCTATATTCCATTATTACCACATAGGCATTATGGTGAAGGGCATCAAGACCCTAGGTGCCTTTAATAGGAGAAATTAAGAAAATTTTAGAACCTCTTGAACAACAAGAAACACTGCAGACATATAGTCGGAAAAAGAAAAATACATTAGAATATTTTGGACTAACTGTAGGTGTAGAAGGAATAATGCAGCAAAAAGAAGAATCATTGAAAAATGGAAAACTATGTTCCATTGCAAAAGTTGGATAGACATTTGTGTTAGGAATCCCAATAGATGTGAACAATATTGGATTACAAGCATACACTCTAAGGTATTGTGTCACATTAGTGCATAATGTATCTTTTATTATAATGGACAGTTTTTCACATCATACTGCAAGCACACATTCTTTTCCTACGGAAAGAGAACATGTAGGAAATTTTGATGATATATACACAGATGATATTAATTTTGATGATATTTTTGATGATATAGACACTGAGTCTATGAATATAGAAGATATTTCATTTGAAGAGGAATGTACAGATATTCTTCCTCTAACTATATCATGGATAGAAAATTTTGATTTTTGGTATAGTTGCTTATACTACAGTTTATACATATGGTTGTCTATTATAGTATATAATATATTTGTTGACAAATGTATATAATCAACAACATACACAGTTATAGATTGAATATCACACTGCTTATGTCTCAAGAATAGAAATTTTAGAAATACAGGATGATTCTATTATACAGACAGATATAGAACATTCTTTCATATAGAGGCAGTTGTTGTATAGATCAATTATAGACATACATGCTGCTGATAGACAGATTGATACAGATACTGTTGCTCCTGAAATGTTTCCAGAAGAACAAACAGAAGAATTTCAGTAGATTATTGATACGACAATAACAGATATTTCAGACATTTATACTAGTTTTGATGGAAATTCCACTAGTTCTGAAAGATCTGAAAATATAGATGCTGTTGATAATTTTGAAATAAGTCCCATTTCAGAACATCATGACAGGAAAATACCTAATCCTAAACAGAGTTTAGATGAAAATACATTATTATGGTTCAGAAATAGTTCCTGTTATGACAAATTTCAAACATATAAAACTTTTACAGTTTTATATTCAAAACCAGTTAAGTTTGAAGAGATGACACATATACAAGAAATGTTTGAATTTCAACGCTTGTTGACTCTACTTCCACAACAGCTAGGAAATCTTGATATACCCGAACTTATCAGTTGTTTTCACTCAAACTTAATAGTGGAAGACGGTACTCCTACTTCCAATATACAAGAAAATGACATATATTTAACTCCCGATTTACTTTATCAAGTACTTGGTCTGAAAAATGGAGTTAAATTATCAGAAAGAAAACAGGTTTATCATTTGGGATGAGACATTCAAACTTTAGCCAAAGATCCAATTGCCAGCAAACCATTGAGGTTACTAAATGACTTAAATGGCCAAGCACATTTTATTGCAAAAAATACTGCATGCTTCATTGTTTCAGAGGTTTGGTCATGGTGCAGAAGTTGGCAGATGTTGTCTTTATGCTACATATGCATTAATTAACCATATACAGGTGAACTGGTATGATATTTTTATTTCTCATATCTTACATTTGCAGAGTAAATTATTTTATGGTGATATGATTTTGAGAATTGTGGCAAGTCAAACAGATATTACTCCTTGGCCACAGAAAAGATTAAAATCAAGACCTTTCTCTGCAAAGGAACTCTAAAAATACCAGGCAACAGATACACCTGTAGTCTGACAACAACAGGATAGGCAAACACAGTCACAACAGCAACAACAACAATCAACACAATTTTCAGAACAACAACAGCAACATACAGATATAAATACCAGTATACATACAGATATACATACAGGTATACATACAGATATAAATGCAGGTACACAAACAGATACAAATACAGGTATACATATAGACATCCATACTGAATTTTTATAGCAACCATCACAAGTTTCTCAAAATGATTTAGATCAAGCATTACTTGATTAGATAAACAGAGTTAGTATAGAAATTGCAAAGAAAATTTCAAATACTCTGATTGATATTTTTCGAAGACAAAGAGGCTTGTGATTATACAAATTATGTATTACATGATTTATTTTTTGTAATTTGTAACCAAAACTATTATGTCAAGTGTTTATTGATTTTAATGTTACGTAATTATTTTTCACAGTTTATGTTTAAATAGTTTATGCTTAATCTATAAATTTTATGTATGTTTGAAACTATCGTTTTGATTAATATATACTTAGTAAGATTTCCTTCCTTACATTTAACTTGCTTAACTTCCTAAAGGGGGAGAAAATAGTTTGTTTACTTTTTTATAATGCCAAAAAGGGGGAGATATAAATTATGTGACTTATTAGGTTTGGACATCATCAAAAAGGGGGAGATTGTTAGGTATTTAATTTTGATGATATATGCTTTATTAACGTTTTTAAATAAGTCTACATAATATTCTCTAAGTATAATTCTCTAAGTATAACAGTTAACAGATTATCGGAAAGTTTCATTTTTATGTCGGATAAATTAAAGATTTCCGAAGAGTTAGATTTGCGATAGTTAAACTTTCGGACAGTTAACGTTTCATTTTTGTCGAATACTTTATGTTAAAAACTCGTATAGTTAAGTTATCTGCACGTGTGTTTTTAATGTTTTAAGTTGTCACGTGTTTTCCATGTGTGTTCGGTAATGAAAATCGAATAGTTAGATAACTATTCGAGTTTTTATACGCATGGATAGATAACTGTTCGAGTTTTATAAAAAGACTAACGAACAGATAAGTTTCCTTGTTTAGTCATGTGTTTTGCAGGTGCAAGAACTTGAAGAGTTAAAGGATAAGTGTTTAAGTTTTTATAGGACTTAAAGGATAAGTGTTTGACTAAATCGAAGACTTAGAAGATATTCTACAAGACTCCAAGAAGATAAAGTTTCGGTGAATCTACGAAGTGGAGATCGTGGAAATTCAAAATGTTAGTGGAGAAAGTGGAAATTCAAATAGAAAGTAATTTGGATTAAAGAGAAAAATAGAAAGGACAATGTGTTTCATGACAGGACAAAGCACATTGATGTTCGTTATCACTTTCTTAGAACAGAAGATCGCGTGAAGATTTTGAAGATCAACACACATGGCAATCCAGCCGATATGTTTACGAAAGGCATTCTTGGAAGCAAGTTTAAGCATTGCTTAGACTTACTTAATGTGTTTGCTTATAGTTGACCCTTTGGGTCTTTTGAGATGGAAATTTGTTTGGTTCTAGGTGGAGTTTGTAAATTTAAGGCAAGGTGGAGATTGTTATTATGTGTCTTGAATTAATTTGTTACATGTAGTGGTATTTTTGTCCTTGGCCACTTGGGGTACACAAATGTTATAAATAGCCCTCCAACGTGTGCCTTTGTAGGATGATGAATCTTGTATCCCCTTGTGATCACCTAGAAGAGAATCAATTTGTTGAGCTCCATCCGTGGACGTACCCAATTGGGGAACCACGTTAAACCTTGGTGTTTCTTTTGCTTCACACGTTTTTCTCTTTTGTCTTCTTCTTTCTTCTCCACATGTCCAAGCTTCTCCCTTTCCACACTTCTCTTTGCATAACAAATTTCCTAGTCAGCAAAATCAAATCCTTGTCAAAATAAGTAGATATATTAGAATCTGAATTAATTTTGAAGGTTATTTCTTTCTTCATTTTTAGTTTGTTGTGACTCAGTGATTCATTTAATTGAACTTCATAAGCTGTTAAATTTCCTATAAGTTCATTTATGGTATAAACATTTAAATCTCGTGATTCCTCAATTGATGTTACTTTCTGAGACCATTTAGAACTTAGGGATCTGAGAATTTTCCTCACCAAATCCTTTTGTTTGAAATTCTTTCCTAAGCATTTTAAAGAGTTTATGATATCAAGAAATTTGGAAAACATCTCAAAAATACTTTCGTCTTCATGCATCTTAAAGAGTTCATACTTATGAATTAACATGTTTATCTTAGTCTCTTTAACTTGAGAAGTACCTTTATGTGAAACTTCTAATGCATGCCACACCTCATAAGTAGATTTATATGCCGACACTTTACTGAACTGTTCATAACTCAATGCACAAAATAAAATATTTAAGCCCTTAGCAGTCAAAGTTTCATTTTCTTTTTCAGTAATTGTCCAAGTATTATAAGGAGTAGTTAACGGAGTATATGGTTTAGAAATCATGAACCACAACTTATGATCTATACTTTGAAGAAAACTGTCATCCTATATTTCCAATATTCAAAATGTATTCCATCAAATAAAGGAGGACGATTAAGATTTTGTCCTTCATATAAAGAAAAATTACCATTTCCAGTAGCCATCTTCTCTTAGATTTTTCAACCTATTTGATTTTAAATAGTTTAAAACTTTAAAACAACTTGAGCCTTAAATCAAGAAAGTTAATCGTATGCTTAGATATTAATTTCTGTTTAAAAACAAGGAAGGTAGAATAAGCAATGATATTAAATAAGTTGGTATCGATTTTATATCAAAGATTATTAACAAAGCTCTGTTACCACTTGTAGGATCATATAACTACACAAGAGGGGGGTGAATTGTGTTTTTCAACATTTTTGATAATAATTGAAACTTTAAAACTTAAAAACAAGTCGAGACATTGTTTTTATAAAATCATTTTTATTTAAGGTTTCAATTACAATATACAATTCAATTCTCCTTAGAAATTGTAGATGCAATTATATATCGATACCATGTTTCATCTAAACAATTTCATAACTACAAATAGAGAAAACTAATTTGTGAAATTTAAAACATTTCTCCCTATTTGAAATCTTTCTTCTTTTTCTTCTTCAACAATTCTTCAGTGATGAATATCTAGTCTTTATCTGCTTCACCGAATTTGCTTTCTTCTGATACTTTAAATCTTCAGTGACATAAATCTAACCTTTTTTGCTTCACTGAATTTTCTTCCATCTAATACTTCAAATCTTCAGTGACATATATCTCACTTTTTTCTGCTTCACTGAATTTTCTGTCATAACCACTTAAATATTATCTCCCTTTATAATATATGCAATTAATATCATAATCATCTTCTTCTTTTGAATTTTTAACATTTAGCATTTCTCCCCCTTTTTGTCATTAATCAAAAAGATAATTACATAGTATATAAAGCAAGAGACATATTTACAACAAAGCTTTCTATAAACAATAATAAGAATTGTAAACATTTACAGAAAAATGTATTGTTCAATGAATCAAACAATGAATACAAACATTACATTTTGTATTTAGATACAAGCAAATAGATAGTTATCTATTCCTCCTAAGTATATCACTTATAGCATTACAGATTTTATCTCTTAGATGCCTAATATCATTTCTGAGTTCGTTAAGCACATCATCTAGGTTAGGAGGTATCTAGGTTTGTTGTTTTGCTTGAATTGAATAACTTGGCTATTGTTGTCGAATCTATTGTGACCTTCCTGACTACTTCTTTAATGTTTGGATTTAATTTCCTCTCAAGAATTCTAATAGGTTTAGCATTTTCTTTTAAATATATATAGTGATAGCATAAAGTTGCACCTAACCCTTTTATATCAACCATAGTCCATCCTATTGCTTCTTTATAAGTTTTTACTACATCTTTTAGTTTAGAAATTTGATCCTCTTTTAAATCTGAAGCAATAATGATTGGACATGTTCATTTTTCTTTCCAGAAATATATAGGTTAATTCAGGAGGTAAAGGTTTCAATTCTAAATGTTGACCATCAGAAGCTAGAGCTCCTAATTGAACATTCTCATCTTCAATATTAAACTCTTCTTGATCTCCTTCTATATCTATGCTTTCACTTACTTCTATAGTTTCAGAATCTAGTTGCCTATTTAATTCTTCTTGAATCACATCATCTAGCACATCTCCCTCATCCTCTAAAAAGTCTATAGTATGTAAGGACATTTCTAACTCCTCAAACTTTTTTGGTTTGAAAATATTTAATTGAGTATCCTCATTACCATATGCTAATCTCATCACTCCAATTTTACAATTTATAACAGCCCCTGATGTTGCTAAGAATGGTCTTCCCAAAATTAAAGATGTATCATGATTCTGATGCTTAATTTATTGGGAATCCAAAAACACAATATCAATGGGATATATGAAATTTTTTATTTTAATTAGGACATCTATTTTTCCTCTAGGGTATCTTATACTTCTATTAGCTAATTGAATGACAGTCCTAGTAGGGATTAAGCTTTCTAATTCTAAGGATGCAAATATATCACTAAGCATAACACTTATACCTGCACCTAGGTCTATTAAGGTTCTTTGTAGAATGGTATTTCCTATGGTGCATGATATAACAGGAATTCCAAGATCAGATAACTTTATAGGAATTTATGGAAAAAATAGGGAACTACTTTGCTCAACTAACAAGACTTTCCTTAAAACTTTTCGCTCTCTTTTCTTAGTACACCAATTCTTAAGAAATTTAGCACAAGGTGGCATTTTATGTAATAAGTCTAGCAAAGGGATGTTAACTTGTATTTTTTCAAAAATTTCTCAAATTCTTTCTTGTTTTTCAAGAAATGTTTGTTGTAATCTTTCAAGATAGAGTACTAATGATTGTGATTTACAACATTCTTTTTCTTTCATTTGATTCGGTTGATAATTTTTAATCTCATTTTCAGATTTAGATTTTTCTTCATTGATTTCTATGTTTTCAGATATTACGTTTTCATTATCATTTTGAATTTTGTTCTTATCCACCTTCATATTACTTTCTCTTTGAATTCTCGGTGGTATATCAATTCCAGATCTTAATGTTATACATATATCTTCTAGATTTTCATTACTTTCATGATGTTCTTGTATTTTATTTTCGTGATTATGATCTTCAATTGTTTTCAGTTTTAAATTACATTCTTTAAATTCTATTGAATTGGTATTTTCTTTTGTTTGAATATCTTGCAAATTATGCACTTCTGTAACATTAAAGTTTTCATTTGTGTTTTCCTGTTGCATAACTTGTAATTTCATTGTAAATTTATCCAATGCTTTTAATTTTCTTTCCAAATCATCTAATCTCATTGCATTCAATTTTTGATCGATTTTCATTATGATTTTTTCAGTTTCGTATATGATATCAATTTTAGGTTCTGAATATTCTTCCCTATAATTTAATTGATTGACTTCTTGTTGCTGATACATGTATTGTTCGAGTTTGTCCATGTTTTGCTCTAAGCTACGCTTCAATCTATCATACCTATCCCAAACTTTCTTATCTCTCAACATATTACACATTCTAAACAGACCATTAGTCAAGTAAACTATAGGAATCTCATACTCAGCTCTATTATATTGAATATAATTCATTTGTTGTTCTTATGATCTAACCATCTACAATCGTCTCAGTTTCAAACAATCAGAGATGTCATGACCTTTCAAATTGCAGAATTCACATATGCTAACTACAAGTTTCAGAAATCTTTGAGCAAAAGCATATGCCATATTCTCAATTAGAAAATAAAACACACAACCCTCCTTCTGATATTAAAACAGAACAACACTCACAGTTGCTTAGCTTCTCAATTCCTTGACAATGGTGTTAGAAAACTTGTATTGGTTGTAAAAGGTTAAATTAGATACTTGCTTGATTTTTTTATGTCTATATTAATAAATTCTCTTAGAAGTAAACAAACAACCTTTCACACAAATTAGATATGAAGTCCAATTTGTATTTTAAACTGCAAGTGCATAGTGTATATTGTATTTGTGTGCAAGTACAAGTTGATCTCACAGAGATTGAGTAAGAATTATGTACTGTTTTGATTTTTATATTGGAGTTTATATGTGTTCAATAAAGCACTCCATTGAGTTACAGTTAACCCAACGAACTAACCTCGTGGACTTCAGTTAACTCCACAAGCCTATTTTTCCAGTTAAATACTGTTATTTATAGAGGAATTCGGCCAACCATTGGGAGGTTCCACTGAATGTAAATAACATCAGTTAAGCTATTTAATCTTAGTTAATTTTAGATTTTTCATTAAGCAACACTAATATTTAGATATTTCAAATAGTAACCCTTAAAATCTTTAAGTATCTGGGACAATTCAATTTTCAGTAACTATAAAACTATTTTCTATTTTCTGAATCAAACAAACATAAAACATTCAAAATACTAACAATGATAATATTAATCACGATACAAAGCAAACAATACAATACTTTAATACTAAATGTAAACACATAGAATTTGTTGTTTTTAGTGTTTTTGTTTTGATATGTTCTTGAAGATAAGCGAAAGGTAAAACGTAAAAATCTCTATCAATAGTAAAATCTTTTGTCACTACATGCGATGCGATTACACCACTGAAAACTTAATCACTTACAATCTTGCCTCCTCTCCCTATAAATCATGAATCAAGAATTGTAAGATGATCTCCTCTTTAGCATATTAGCCTCAACTCGAAACTAGAGCTAGAAGCTTTACGATCTCCTAATATATGAGTTGGTGCTTGGTGAAAATGACTTCCCTTCTTGTGACGTAATCACTCCTCATAGTGGTTGTTAGTCATCGTGTTTGGCTCAGAATCGACTCGACATCCAAAAAGTATCCTCACAGACTTCTGATGGTTGGTGATTTTGGTGGTTTTGGTGGTGGTGTGGAGCTTCAGGGAACTACCGACGCTTCCTGCAATTAACACAGTTCTCCTCCTACACACACACTTTTCATCTTTCTCTTCTTCTTTTATATTTCTTTCAGTAGTAACTACTTCTGCTTAAATGATCAATTAGATTTCCTTCATTCATATCAATGATGGTGATTTCTTCTTCATTCTAGCGAGTGAATTCCTACATGATATGTGCAATTGTGGTTTTCCTTCGAATTGTATCTTCTCGTAATTCTTCTATTCTTGTACCTGCAAAACACATGGCTAAACAAGAAAAATTATCTATTCGTTAGTCATTTTATAAAACTTGAATAGTTATCCATCCATGCATATAAAAACTCGAACAGTTATCTAACTCTTCAATTTTTCATTACCGAATGCACATGGAAAACACATGAAAGCTTAAAACATTAAAGCACATGCCTAGATAACTTAACTATACAAGTTTTTAACATAACTCTATGACTAAATGAAATGTTAACTATTCGAAAGTTTACATTACCTATTTCTACATAATATTAACACAACGCGTTACCTTAGTGTCTATTCCAGTAACTCAACACGTATAGTTATGCTAACTTAACGAGTTATACATGTGCAACTCACGTGATGTCATAAAGCATTTAAATTCAACATGTGCATAATTTTAACTTAACGAGTTTAGATATTTCAAATACTTACGAACCTAACTATTTGATGCTCAGATGCATTTCAGATAGTTAACAAATAACTTACCGAACATTCACTTAAATCATGCATTAAAGTTACAACATGTGTACTCCAAGAAATAATAAAATATTCTTTAAGCATTTAAAACATAACTGTCTAATACATTTGTAATGCTTTTATGTGTTGTTAAATTAAATGGCAAAAGCACAAATTTTACATTTATAACCACAAGCACACGGTGCCCATTATAATAAGCATGTGCAAGTACAGGTCGAATCTACAAGGAGTTTGTCTAAATTAATTTTATTAAAATGATTATCCAATAAAATACCCATACTAATTAACTCATAATTAAACTATAATTACTTGATATTAATATACAAATTTTGTAGCACAATTAAGGTTTAAAAGATTTCCCCAAAATCCAATTAATTCTTAAGTTATCATAAGATATTCAAGAAATCAATGAGTATCAATCCTGAAATTATAGAAGTTATGCTCGACTTTTAACTCTAATAACTTCTAATCTGAATATTTAAAAATCTAGAATAAATAACAGTTGGAAAGATCCTCAAAATATATTTAAAATGACAGTAATTTCGTGGATTAACTCAACTTAAAATGCTAGCAATATCTTATTTAAGAAAAGGTGTAGATGATTATGGAAACTTTCCATAAACGCACCTTTGGTTCAAAAATCAGATCTTTGTCAAATCTTCATGAAACACTACGAAATAAATGCGCCTTGAAAGTAGATCCATTACACTAACAAGAAAAATTTATAGAACCAAATTCCACAAAACATACAATGCAAGCACTACATAGGCATCGAGCTTAAAACTAGCACTCGATAGAGATTCAAAACCGCTGAGACCTTTAGAAAATAAAATTGAAAACCTTCGAAAAACAATCTAAAAAAATCTGAAACTTTGCAAACATGTTCTACACTTATAATACTTACAAAATGAAACAAAAAACAAGATTTAGAGGTGACGAACGAGTAGATACAACAAGAACAAAAGTTACAAACATTCTGGAAATCTGAGAAACGGAAAACTACATTCACAAATTATACAATCACATTCATTCACACTATACACATGATATGAACCATTCTTAATATTAATCAACGTCAAAATAGTATATGAAATTTAATTTAAAACATTTATAACAAATATTTATGCATAAAATTTCATTCTTCAACACATTCAAACCATACTCATACATATAAATTTCAAAATATGAAAACCTAGTATGAGGATCTCTCCTTTCCATCATACCTTTAAGTCTTCCACTTTTCTTCAAGCAAGAACTCCCCAAAGTCTTTGAAACTAATGCTCCACAGGGTTGTTACCACTTGTAGCACATACAAGTGAAGCTTATAGGGTTGCCTTGAAGAAGATGGATGCACATCCTCAAGATCTTGCATCCAAGACCCACAACTTTGGCTTCCACATCCAAGGATGATGCTTCCTATTACTCAACCTTGAAGATCGTAACCTTTTGCTCCACTCCAAATCAGTCACACAAGCCTCCTAATCCACCAAGATCAACACCCAAGGGAGATCCTAACGTATGACCATCTGAATTGAAGAGGTGTGTTGAGTATTTTGTTTTGATGATGTGTGCTGAATGAAAGTAATCATATTTGCTCAATTACTATTGCTTGTGAAAGGAAATTAAGAACATCAATTAATACAGAAAAACTTTACTAATATAAATACTTGTCTGTATTGGATTTGAAATTATACTAAGTTAAATAACTAGTCATTTTGTTGCATTAATTTCTCATTTAACTAAACGTTAAGTTAACTTGTGTTTTTATTGAAAAGCATGATATGTTTTAAAGTTATATTTTCTATATCATGAACAATGCATGTTTAGACAACTTGTTGAGTTAGAGTGTTATTTGTATAAAGGTCACGCGAGAACTCGTTAAGTTAGAGGCTTAAAGGTTAAAATAGGTCACGTGAGAACTCGTTAAGTTAGTAAGTAAAAGAAGGGACGAACTCGTTAAGTTAGTATTGTACACATGGTGAAATTAAAGGTGTTTGAATTTTAGGCGGCACTAGAGAACTTATTTAGTTCCCCAGCAACGGCGCTAGAAAACTTGTTAACTTTTGTTTGTAACTTAGTTAATTTATCTTTATGCTTATTAGTAATTCTTTTATTTTTTTGAAGTCAACAAACCATCTTTCACACAAATTAGATATTAATTCCAATTTGTATTTTAACTGCAAGTGCATAGTGTATATTGTATTTGTGTGCAAGTACAGGTCGATCCCATAGAGAATTGAGGAAGAATTGTGTACTGTTCCATTTTTAATAATGAAATTTATATACTTAGTAAGTACTTTGTTGAGTTATAGCTAGCTCAACGAACTAACCTCGTGAAATTGAAGTAACTCAACGAAGCTATCTATCCAGTTTAATACTGCTATTTTCAAAGGAATTCAGTCAACCATTAAGTGGTTCCACAGGTTGTAAATAACATCAATTAAGCTTTTTAATGCTAGTTAATATTAAATTTATCATTCAACAACACTAACATTCAGATATTTCAAATAGTAACCATTAAAATCTTTAAGTATCAGAACGATTCAATTTCAACAAACTGCAAAATTATTTTCTATTTTCTAAATTTAAACAAACATGAAACATTCCAAACACTGACAATGATAACATTAATCACGATACAAAGCAAACAATACAACACTCAAATACTAACTATAAACATAGATAAATTGTTTTTGGTATTTTTGTTTTTATATGATCATGAAAATGGGCGAAAGGTGAAATGTAAAAGTAATCTCTATCGATAGTAAAAACTTCCATCACTACATGCGACGCGATTACACCACTGAAAATTTAACCACTTACAATTCTGTCTCCTCTCCCTATAGAATTGCAAGTCCAGAATTGCAAGTTGATCTCCTCTTTAGCATATTGGCATCAACTCGAAACCAAGGCTAGAAGCTTTATGATCTCTTGAGATATGAGTCGGTGTTTGGTGAAAATGACTTCCCCTCCCACGATGCGATCACTCCTCACAATGGTTGTCAAGTACCGTGTTTGGCTCGGAATCGACCCGACATCAGGAAAGTATCCTCACAAACCTTCGATGGTTGGTGATTATGGTGGTGGTGGTGATGGTAGTGTGGAACTTCAGGGAACTTCCGACGCTGCTTGTAGTTAGTGCGGTCCTCCTCTACACACACACTGGCCACCCCCTTCTTCGTTTTTTCTCCTTTTCTTTTATATTTCTTAGTAGCAACTGCTTCTGCTTCGATGATCGGTTGGATTTCCTTCGTTCATATTAACGATGGTGATTTCTTCTTCCTTCCACGAGTGATTTCCTACATGATACGTGCAATCGTGGTTTTCCTTTGAATGTCCTGTTTCTGTAACCGCTATAGTGGCATATTAGAGAATAAATGGTTCGTGGAGTTACAGATAACTCAACGGAGTGACTTCGTTGATTTAACTATAAAACACGTGCAATAAAGAAATAAGCCGTTAACATAACGCGTTACCTTAGTGTGCACTCATGTAACTCAACGCGTATAGTTATGCTAACTTAACGAGTTAAACATGTGCATCTCACGTAATATACTAAAGCATTTAAATTTAACACGTGCATAATTCTAACTTAACAAGTTCAAATATTTCGGACAATTACGAATCTAACTATTCGATGCTTAGATGCATTTCAGATAATTAACAGATAACTTACCGAAAATCCACTTAAGTCATGCATTATAGTTTCAACACGTATAATCCAGGAAATAATAAAATATTCTTTAAGCATTTAAAACATAACTGTCTAGTACATTAAACATAACTCTCCGAAATAACAGAAAATTTAGATACTTAAGAATTTCACAGCCTGCAATTTACCGATAGTTCAGAAATGTACTAAATTAACATTAATTCCCTAGAATTATGCAGATTCTTTCATTAAAGCATATGACAGTGCAATTATAACATAATGGCTTAATTCTCATATGATAAGCTAAATATTATGCAATTAACCATCATTTAACCGTTAATATTATGCACTTTTTCATTCTAAACACTTCCCCCATACTTAAATTTTGCTAGTCCCTTAGCAAACTAAGATCTAACTATTTGGTCTTTCTAAAGTGCTAGATTTAATTCTTCATTTCACTCTTCTTCAGAATAATAAATTAGATTACTATATAGATATTCTGTATGCTTCAGTAATTTGTTTTAACTTTGTTTTCTCCTCTTCAACTTGCAAATATATTTAGAATATATGTAAATTACATAAAAAATATATCATCATCACATAGGTGATAATTATATTATCATTTTTTTTCTTTTCAACATTTGTCATCTTGAATTTTCCAATATGATTTCTAGAATAAATTTCAAGTACATATAAATCAAAGCACAATCCAATTCAATATGATTAAGACAAGTAGAATAAAGAATTGTATCTCAAATAAACAACTTCAAAAGTCTATTCTAGATTCATACTTCAGCAATTGTAGATAACAGAACATATACTCAATTTAGAAGATATCTGTATTTCACAAAACACTTGTATCTTTTCAAAATAGTATATGCATATTTGTACTTTTAAAAGTTAATTTGACATGCTTGAATCATACAAGAGCTTTCTAGTGTACCCATGTATCAAGCTTTCAGTCAACAATCCCAGATCTGATCAAGATCTTAGGTTGCTAGATTTAAAGAGTCCTTTTCAGGTCAACAATCCTTACATACCAATCTGCTCAAGTACAAAAGGCTCGTGATCAAACAAGTAAATAAACTCTAAATTTTTTTTTTTTTTTTAACACAGTATATGTACGTATTTCATTAATATAGATGCAATAAAACACCAATCTCATATAGTCCTGCTTCTATTATTTACTGAAAATATGAATCCATATCAATAAGCTCATACTTTTTTCTGTAGTTTAATAAGATCTACACATAAATCATTCTACAAGTTTAATCAATCAAATTAAATGTATCATTGATCATATGTATTTCCTTTAATCCAAAAATCAACATTTCAGCTCTTTCAGGATTTCAGATAATTTACAGAGTTTTAGTTAAACATTTTGATTTCTTTTTAAAATCGTGAAATTGTTAAACTCATAAATTTTAGCAAAAACATAAGATACTATATCTAGATTTGTATGAGTAGTAAAATTTGTAGCATCTTATATAAGATTCTAAATATAACATTCAAGAAATCACAGTTCTTAAAAAAAAAAAAAAAATACAGTCTCAATTATCAATTTCCACAAAACTTTGCAGTACCATTCTAATTCCTTTAATTAACAAATTTATATGGCTGTTACTTTAATTACCTCCCCCCATACCTATTATTTGTGTATTGTCCTCAATGTAAAAGATTTGACAATAAATACAGTAATTGTAATAGACATAAATATTGTTTCGTTGACTTAGCATCTAACTCAATGAACTTAATTCGTTGAGTTAATGAATAACTCCACGAATTGAGTTTAAATCTAAATTCAGAATAAGTAATCAATTACATACCTTGTTTCGTTTGTATCTCCTTTTGTATATTCCGATTTTTGATTCTAAAAAACTTTTCATTCACAGATAAAAGTAGAATATATAACAAAATAACATTTAATAGATATTGATAAATCAATGTCTTATGTGGAACCCAGGCTCCTATGCCTTTGGTGGCTCACAAGCAAGCCAGTTGGTTTCCCAGAGCAGATACCAACAAACTAGATTGATATTTTTTTGTTTTTGTTTTTCTTTTTTTTCTAAAAATAAATGCAGACTACACACAACATTAAAAACACAAAATCATACTTTAAGAACATGATTGAAAAGTAGTAACAAATGGAATAAACGTGTTAGTCCAAGCAAACTTTTTTGGCATAATTCTTCTTGCTATCAATTTTGTTTCAATGCAGTCTATATTCCTTTTTAATTTGTAAACTTGTAGTATGTTATCAATACTAAACATAAGTGTATTTCCATTAATGAAATGAAATGCAGAAAGAGATCCTCTTCTGTTCCAAGATAGTGTAGCTGTTTCTATTTCTACATCTATTTCAATATATTTCTCTTCCCACTTCCATTCATTTAGGTCTTTTATAATCCATATTTGAAATTTCTTCAATTCATCCCACCATCTTATCAGACATAGAGTAGGATCATCATATTCATTATACCACATTCCTAATTGAATTCTATCATATTCTATAGATGGTGGTTTAGTTATATCACTTGGTATAGGCAAAATTTCTATATAGTCATTATCATAACTATCTATGCTTACTATGTATAAATCAGATCTAAATGCAACTGATATATCTATGACTAAATATATATATCCATCAAGTATGACATGTATGTTGTTAATTAATGATTTCTGTCCTAGATATATCATAGTGTTTTCAGTCCAAGATCTATTCAGAAAATTATACACACTTAAGCATAAATCTTCATCCAAATTTCCAATAGGTCTCCAATAATATAATTTTTCAGGAATGGTCGAATTTTTATTAGAAAATATTAAAGTTGACCCACAATTTTCAGTTGGTACTTCATATCTATTAGGCCTTCCTATATTCCATTCTTCTCTTGTGAGAGGATTTCTAATCAAAATATCAGGTAACAGAATTGCATACCTTGGTTTGATTCTGTATATAATTAATCCTTCATCCATCCCCATAATATGATCTATTCCTTCTAATGCATTGGGTGGAATTCTAGTAGTTTCATCCATATTCAGATATTCATAGCTAATTGAACTACGATTAAATGACTTCCATAAAAATCCATCTCTAATCTTAGTCATTTTTGCAGCTTGTAGTCCATGAAAATATTTTTCTTTAACATAATCTTTAATATCCTTTGATACACAACATAATCTGCACAGATATTTAGCTGACAAGTTACTCAGTACTTCCCTTTGTGTGTCCAATGGTAATTTTAAGATCTGTTGTGATTCTGTATAACATAAACAAAAATTTAGCAGAGACAAAAATTAACATAACTACTTCACACCCTCATGGAGTTTGGTCATAACTCAACGGACTAAGTTCATTGAGTTAAGTAATAACTCTACAATACCATTAACTATAAGTAAACTTATATTTTTTTTTATATATATTTTATATTATTATTATTATTATTATTATTACTTACTATATTATACATAGTTACTTCAGCTATACTGCTTCATTCAGTTACCCTCCTAGAGGAGGTATCAATTTCATTAACAGTTCTGTTAATGGGGTTAGGTACTACTTGCATTGGCAATCCTCCAGTAGGTCTAACTTCTATTGATTCTTTCTATCTAAGGGGTATATTTCTATTTATATTTTGATTTTGAATTGTAGCATTTCCAAATACAAAATCTAGACGATTGTTTAATTGTTGAATTATCTTTTCTAATTTCTCTATTCTAGATCCTTGTTCAATTAATGCTTCAAAACTTATATTCTTGTCATTTATATTTTCTCCTTCATGGAAATTGTTGTTTCTCCAAGATAAATTCGGGTGATTTCTACAATTAGGGTTATATGAATTTCCAAACTTATCTTTCTGATTTCTAGCATAAATAATATCTAGATCATTACTGTTTGCATTTTTTTCTGCTAGTTTTTGATTTAATGATAACTCTTCTATTTTCTTTGTTAATTCAGTTAATTTCACTTCAAACATAGTGCTTGAATCTATTTCATGCATTCCCCTTAGCAATATTCTTTTATCTGCAATAGCTTCAATTGAGTTCTCCCACTATACAAATCTTTTTGCAAAATTTTCTAAGTATGCCCATGCTTTTTCATTACACAATTTTAAAAATCCATTTTGACAAGTAGATTCTAATAAAGATTTTGTTGAAACATCTATGCCTTCATAAATTATACCAATCAATTATGCTTTACTCATTGTATGATGTGGACATTGAGTCAGTAAATCTTTAAATCTTTCAAAATATTTCCAAAATGATTCTCCCTGCTTTTGGCTACACATTAATATTTCCTTTTTCTTTTTAATAGTTTGATGTGTTGGATAATATTTTTCTAGAAAAACAGAGCAAAATTCAGTCCATGTAGAAATTAAATCAGGCGATAAAGTATATAACCATCTCTTAGCTATGTCTTTTAAAGTAAAAGCGATATATCTAAGTTTAATAGCATTTATACTCATATTCGGTATTTTCATCATTTGACAAACTTTGTTAAATTCTCTAAGGAAATAATAAGCATCCTCTCTTTCTAATCCATGAATGTGTGGCAATTGACTAATATAATTAGATTTTAGTTCAAACCTATCTCCCTCAAAGTTTGGCAATCGAATACATGAAGATTCATCAACTAATTCAGGATATAGAATTTCTCCTAATGGTTTTTCTACTAGAGAAGCCATATCTTCATTCTCTTTTAAAGAAAGGTTTGCTACACCCCTAAGGATTTCGTTAAAGTCCAATTCAAAAAATGTTTCAATACGCTTCTATGTTGAATACTCTTGGGTAGGTGTTCTTTCTAATCGTTTAGTGCTAGGAGAATGAGTCCATGTGCTCATAAACTCTTAACATATAGTAAAATAGCAGAAGATTAATTACATACCAGTCCGAAGCTTTCTATTCAGTAAATAGTTGTTGACAGATGAAGTTGAATCAGCTGCTTCTCCTTCTAGTTCTCCAACGAATTTTCTTTTCTCTTAAAAGTGTTGGTAATTAGTAAATAACATTCTGTTCTACATTTATAATGCACGTCCATAAAGCAAATAAATCTCGTTGCAAGAACGTGTTTTGTGATGTGCAGTGCGGTTCCTATTTTTCTATGTATGTGTGCCACTTCTAATTTCAAATTTTAGTAATCGGTAAACCCACGAAGTTTCATTCGTGGTTAAAAGAATAATCGTTTAGCTTAATCCACGAACTAACCTCGTTGAGTTACAGATAACTCAAGTTGAGTTACAGATAACTCAACGGAATAGCTTCGGTTACTAATACTAACTCCACGGACTAACTTCATTGAGTTACAAATAACTCAACGGAGTGACCTTATATTATATTACTGACCTCGTGGAGTTAAGGTTAACTCAACAGACTTACTTCATTGAGTTAATACTTAGCAACCTCTAAGTTTACTCCTCGTAAATACTTTTCTACTCTTCTGCATTTTTCCAACTTAAATAAAGTTAAATACATGTCATTAATGCAGCATTCTAATTAAAACTCATTTAAATCTGAACATTATATAAATTTTTAACTTGTAGTTCATTTCATGTTATGTAGAATTTATATTTTACGTTGCAGCATGCAGATATTTTCAAGCATTAATCAATTATCTTTCATTTAATCCTGTCATTCAGCAAATTGTAAATCTTTTAAACAATTTTGCATAATGTTCCATAAATTATAGAATATTCAATATAGTTCATCCATTTCATCATTCTCAAACACGAATGAAAAATATATCTAAAAACATATATATACAAGTAGAATTAATATGAATAATTTACATTACAACTTAATTAGATATTTTTCATACAAATATATACAAGTAGACGAACAATACAATTTAGTCTCTTCTCCTAAGTTCATCTACTTCCTTCTAGAGCTTTTCTACTTGTTGCTCTAATTGGTTAATCCTTTCTACAACTCTTGTAATTCCTTCAAAAGGTTCGACAATCTCTATAGCTACATAATTTCTATACTCTTTCACTGAAATGGTTCTTGATCTGATCCTTTTGGATGCCCATTTAGTGAAATCGATACAATCCACCATCAACAATGGAATCAGATCTCCATAAAATAATTTCTTCTTCACTGTTCTCAACTTGGAGATAAAAACTGCAAACCAATTTATTTGAATTCTATTTACAACTACATATGTGGCCCACTTGACAAATTGACTCAATTCTATATCATGGCCTTGTCATTGGTAGACATTCTTAATTAGAATTTTTTCTAACATGTGTGCTGTACCATTTAACTGCTTTAGTCCATTTAATAACAACACACTAGGATTGATAGCTTAACAATCCTTGATTTCCTATTCTGTCCACTCAACGATAGTTGTGCTTTCCAAAATTTCTTTCCCTTCATTTTTCAATCCTAAAATGTTGTGGAGAAGCTCTAGTGTTATTTGTACATCAACTTCCTCCACGTTGGAAATTAATCGTCCTTCTTCTTCTCTTAAGTTTGCATAAAAGTAGGGCACTAGATTCTCATAAACTACATGCCCTCTTTCTTGAGAAATAAACTTCAGTAGACCTTGGAATTCAAATAATTCTTTAATTTCTTGCATTCCATCCCAATTTACTAGTCTATTGTAAATGATATTATAACCCCTAATCTCTTGGTATTTGTCATAAGCTTCCTGACTCTGAAAATGTACTTCATTTAAAACTGTTGCTTTAGAAGGATCAGGAATATGCATTTGTTGCTCCTAAGGGGTTTGTTCTTGAACTTCCTCTTTCAAATGCTGAACTTGTACTTGCTGAAAATGCTCCACAGATTCTGGCATTTTTGCTTCTACTTTTGTCTGTAGTGGTGAGCTGGCAGAACTCTCCACTTTGTCTTGAATTCTTTCCATAAATTGCTGAAGATTTTCTTGCTCTTCAATAGAATCTGTTGAGTCCTCTCTTTCCATATATACTTGTTCAACTTCTTGTTCATTTTTTTTTTCTTCTTCTTCCTCCTAACTACCAATTTGCATTGTCACTATTCTTTTTGATTCTGTGGCAGATTGGGATGGAGTTCCAGGCAAATCAGTTTCTGCCTTAAGTTCTATTTCTTCTATTTGTACAAGCTACAAACTAGTTTCAGCCTATTTTTCTTCTTCTCTTTGCTTTTGCTGCTGCTCTTGCTCTTCCTCAGAATCGGATAGCAGGTTTACAAAAATTGGCTCTACAGGCCCTATTGATATTTGTCTTTCAGATTTAATCTCCTCTTGATATTTAGACACTATCTTTTTTTCCTTTCCTTTTTCTAATTAATTGTGTCTAGTCTTCCTCTTCCTCGCCTGAAATTAAATCCACAAAAATAGGCTCTACACGCCTTTGAGCCACAGGTACTGACTCCTCCTGTTTAACTCTTTCAATAATTACTAATCATCTCGAAGGACCAACTTCATCTCCTTTTGCAGCAGGTCTGGCAGTAGCTTCTTGATGCTGTTCCACTTTGATTTTATATTGGGCTTTTAACTTTTCTGCAGCCTTCCTTTTGTAAAGTGCATCGAACACTAGGTGTGCTTTAGTCACTACCAAATCTTCTGATTCTCCTTGGTTTTTCCCAACTCGAACTAGTTCTTCAAATTCTCTTAATTCTTCTTCATTTGAAGGCCCCATAACTACCACCCTTTCTAATGGTTTAGGAGGTGGATTTGAAGGTCCTGGCTGCT
Organism: Cymodocea nodosa; assembly: GCA_036874045.1. Lineage (NCBI taxonomy): Eukaryota > Viridiplantae > Streptophyta > Magnoliopsida > Alismatales > Cymodoceaceae > Cymodocea > Cymodocea nodosa. The sequence continues at coordinate 14,850,421 of JAZBRI010000003.1, read as the reverse complement.
GTTCCTCAGAAACAGGTATTTCAGCAGTCGGCTCCTCTTGTTCTTCAGTTGCCTCTTCTTCATTTTCTTTGCTTTCTTGCTCCTAGATCGCCCATCGAGCTCATCTACCTATTCGTCTTTTGAACCAGAGCCGAGACTTAGGTTGGATTAATTCTAGGGCAACTTCGTTGTTTGGCCTTATTTTTCTCTCTTTGCTTACAGTAATTTCCATAGCAACCTTTATTCTTGTTTCCATTATTTGAGGTATTTGTATACTTAAATCTACTAAAACTCTTCTCTAGTTGAAAAGTTTAGATTCTACCTTTTGTAGTTCTTTTTCTCTTGTCATATTCCTGATTTTCTGGCTCATGTGCCATTCCTCCAAGTCTTTAAGAAATTCTGAAGTGTCTACTGCCTTTTCCCAGAACTTAGGTGTCATCTTCCTCATCGTGGAGTTATGCAACGGAATGGAGTCGCTTTGATCTCTATTGTTCTAAGTTCTAAATGATTCTATGGATAATGCCCTTGAACCCTAAGTTTAATATAAATAAGCCCTAAGTTTAGGCGGGTAATCGGGTCATTTTCCATACAAAACTCTTGCTCTCTCATCCATGGAATTACGATTAACTCCACGGACTAAGTCCGTGGACTTAACTACAGTACTCTGTTGAGTTATAGTTAACTCAACAGGGTAAGTTCATTAACTAATCCTAGACTCAACGGACTTCTTGTAAAGTTATATCTAATAAAAATACTTAAGATGATAATTTTTCTTCAATCAAGACCAAAGAATTTCTAGTCTAACCGCTCTTACTTTTTCCATATTTTAAAAATTCTTCAGTCAAACCGTTATGTTCCTCGGTTGAACCGAAATTAAATATTTTCTTTCTTTCTTCATTTTTTCTATTGGTTGAACTGATACTATGCTTCGGTAAAACCGACATTTTTACTAAATAATATATATAATTTTTTATGCTTTTATGTTTCGGTCAGACTGATGGATTCTGTCGGTTGAACCGTAACAATTTTTTTAAATAAGTTTTTTTTTTTTTTTTTTTAAAGTTATATACTTAGAACTTTACTAAGTAAAGCTTAAGTAGTCCTTTACTCTTACTTCTTCTACAATTCCAAAAGAACTTTTTGGTATCTTCAAAATAGGTCTAAGTCTTTGTCCATTTACTTTAAATATATCTTGATTTTTAGGATTTTCAATCTCAATAACTCCATAGGGATAAATATTTTGAACTATGTAAAGTCCTGCCCATCTAAATCTTAATTTTCCTAGATGGTTATGGAGTCTAGTCATATAAAGATATACTTCTTGTTCTATTTTAAAGGTTTTTGGAATAATTTTCTTATCATGCCAGAACTTCATTTTCTCTTTTTCTCCTACAGTTTTTGAATAAGTTTCATTCCTAAATTCTTCTAATTCAATCAATTGTAATTTCCTATTTTCAACAGCTTGATTTAAATTAGTGTTCAGAGTTTTTAATGCCCAATAAGCTTTATGTTTAATTTCAGCTGGTAAATGACAACTTTTTCCATATACTAACCTAAAAGGTGACATACCAAAGCTTGTCTTATAAGTAGTTCTATAAGCTCACAATGCATCTATCAATCTATTAGCCCAATCTGTTCTAGTAGGATTTACTACTTTTTCTAAGATTAACTTAATTTGTTTGTTGGCACTTTCTACTTGTCCACTTGTTTGCGGATGATATGATGTTGTAATTTTGTGGTTCACTCCATATTTCTTCATTAAGACTTCAAAACTTCTATTACAGAAATGAGTTCCTCTATCACTAATAATAGCTTTAGGTATTCCAAATCTTGCAATTATATTGGTTCTTATAAAATGTATTACCACTTTATTGTCATTAGTTTTTATAGGAATAGCTTCTATCCATTTAGATACATAATCCACCCCCAACAATATATAATTAAATTGATTAGACATAGGAAATGGACCCATAAAATCTATTCCCCATACATCAAAGATTTCAACCTCAACAATAGGAATAAGATGCATCATATTCCTCTTTGATATTCTTCCTATTTGTTGACATCTTAAACAACTTAAGTAGTATTTATGAGCATCTTTGAATAGTGTTGGCCAATAAAATCCACATTACAGAATTTTTGCAGCAGTTTTCCTCGAACCAAAATGCCCTCCACACACTTGGTCATGACAAAAAGACAATATGCTTTGATATTCAGTTTTTAGAACACACCTCCTTAAAACTAGATTAGGACATTTCTTAAATAAGTATGGGTCTTCCCAATAGTAATATTTTACTCTTGAGAAAAACAATTTCTTATCCTGTCTATTCCAATCCTTAGGTGTTAAACCAGTAACTAAGTAATTAACTACGTCTGCATACCAAGGCATTGTGTTGATGGTCATTAACTGTTTATCAGGAAAATTATCCTTAATTTCAATATTTGATTTTTCTATTTGTAATCTTGATAAATGATCAGCTACTACATTCTCACAACCTTTTTTATCTTTATTTTCTAGATCAAATTCTTGTAATAATAATATCCAACGGATCAATCTAGGTTTAGTCTTTTTCTTTGCACTTAGGTGTTTTAAAGCTAAATGATCCGTGTATACTATTACTTTAGCTCCAATCAAATATGATCTAAACTTCTCTAAGGCAAACACAACAGCTAACAGCTCTTTTTCAGTAGTTGTGTAATTAACTTGAGCATCATTTAAGGTTTTGCTTGCATAATGAATCACTCTAGGAGATTTTTCTATCTTCTGTCCCAACACTACTCCTACAGCAAAATTAGATGCATCGCACATTAATTCAAATGGATGGCTCCAATCAGGTGCTTGAATTATAGAATCTTCTATAAAATCCAACATGTCTTAGAAATGATCTAATATCTTTTACTGATTTAGGTTCTAGTAGATTAGAAATTACTTCTATTTTAGCTTTATCTATTTCCAACCCCTTCTTAGAAACAACATGACCCAAGACGATTCCTTGATTAACCATGAAGTGACATATTTCCCAATTTAGAACCAGACTTTTTTCCACACAGCGTTTTAATACTTGGTCTAAATTGTTTAAACACACTTCATATGAAGTTCCATAAATAGTAAAATCATCCATAAATATTTCTAAAAAATCTTTAGTCATTCTAGTGAATATGCCCTACATACACCTTTGAAAGGTGGTTGGTGATTACATAATCCGAATGGCATTCTCTTAAAAGCATAAGTTCCATTAGGACAAGTGAAAGTTGTTTTCTCTTGATCTTCTAATGCTATTGGAACTTGGTTATATTTTGAATACCCATCTAGGAAATAAAAATATTCTTGCACTGGTAATTTCTCTAGCATTTGATCTATAAAAGGTAAGGGAAAATGATCTTTTTTAGTTACAGCATTCAACTTTCTATAGTCTATACACACTCTCCAGCCTAACTGAATTCTAGTAGGTATCAAGTCCTGACTTTCATTCCTAATTACTATTAATCCTGATTTCTTGGGAACTACATGGATTGGACTAACCCATGAGATATCAAAAATCAGATGAATTATGTCATTATCTAACCATTTCACTATTTCCTTCCTGACTACTTCTTTAAGGTTTGGATTTAATCTCCTCTTAGGAATTCTAACAGGTTTAGCATTCTCCTTTAAATATATATGGTGACAACATAAAGTTGGACTTAACTCTTTTATATTAGTCATAGTCAATCCTATTGCTTCTTTATAAGTTTTTACTACATCTTTTAATTTAGCTATTTGATCCTCTTTTAAATCTGAAGCAATAATGATTGGACATGTTTGTTTTTCTTTCAGAAATATATAGGTTAATTTAGGAGGTAAATGTTTTAATTCTAAATGTTGCCCATTAGGAGCAATAGCTCCTAATTGAACATCCTCTTTTTCTAAATTAATTTCTTCTTGATCTCCTGCTATATTTATGCTTTCACTTTCCTCTAAAGTTTCACAATTGATTTGCCTATTTAATTCTTCTTGAATCACATCATCTAGCATATCTCCTTCATCCTCTAAAAAGTCTATGGTATGTAAGGACGTTTCTAACTCCTCAAATTTTTTTGGATTGAAAATGTTTAATTGAGTATCCTCATTACCATATGATAACTTCATTACTCTACTTGTACAATTTATAACTGCCCTTGATGTTGCTAAAAATGGTCTTCCCAAAATTAAAGATGTATCATTATTTTTATGCTTAATTTGTTGGGAATCCAAAACTACAATATCAATAGGATATATAAAGTTTTTGATTTTAATTAAGACATCCTCTATTTTTCCTCTAGGGTATCTTATACTTCTATCAGCTAATTGAATAACCGTACTGGTAGGAGTTAAGCTTTCTAATCCTAAGGATGCAAATATATCACTTAACATAACATTTATACCAACACCTAAGTCTATTAAGGTTCTTTCTAGAATGGTATTTCCTATGGTGCATGATATAACAGGGATTCTAGGATCAGATAACTTTTTAGGAATTTGTGGCAGAAATAAGGAACTACTTTGCTTAGCTAAAAAGATTTTCCTTAAAACTTTTCACTCTCTTTTCTTAGTACACCAATCCTTAAAAAATTTAGCACAAGGTGGCATAGTCTGCAATAAATCTAACAAAGGAATGTTAACTTGTACTTTTTCAAAAATTTCTCTAATTTTTTCTAGTTTTTCAGGAAATGTTTGTTGTAATCTTTCAGGATAGAGTGCTAATGATTATGATTTAAAAGATTCTTTTTCTTTAAATTGATTTGTTTGATCATTCTTAGTCTCATTTTTTGATTCAAACTTTTCTTCATTGATTTCTATATTTTTAGATATTATATTTTCATTATCATTTTGATTTGTGTTCTTACCCATTTTTATATTACTTTCTTTTTGAATTCTTGGTGGTATATCAGTTCCAGATCTTAGTGTTATACATACATCTTCTAGATTTTTGTTACTCTCATGATGTTCTTGTATATTATTTTCGTGATTATGATCTTCAATTGTTTTTAGTTTTAAAGTACATTCTTTAAATTCTATTGTATTGATATTCTCTTTTGTCTGTATATCTTGCAAATTATGTAGATCTATAACATTATAATTTTCATTGTCCTGTTGCATAACTTGTATTTTCATTGTAAACTCATCCAATGCTTTTAGTTTTCTTTCCAGATCATCTAATCTCATTACATTCAATTTTTGATTGATTTTCATTATAGTTTTTTCAGTTTCATATATAATATCAATTTTAGGTTCTGAATATGCTTCCTTATAGTTTAATTGGTTGACTTCTTGTTGCTGACGCATAAAGTGTTCTAGTTTGTCCATGTTTTACTCTATACTATACTCTAGTCTGTCATACCTATCCCAAACTTCCGTGTCTCTCAACATATTACACATTCTATACTGACCATCAGTTGGGTAAACCATAGGATTCTCATTCTCGGCTCCATTATATTGAAGATAATTCATTTGTTGTTCATGCGATCTAACCATCTGCAAACGTCTCAGTTTCAAATAATCAAAAATGTCGTGACCTTTAGAATTGTAGAATTCACATATGCTAACTACAGGTTATAGAAATCTTTGAGCATAAGCATATGCCATATTCTCAATTATAGAAGAAAACACATAACACCCCTCTTGCTATTTAAATAAAACAGCACTCATAGTTGCTTAGCTACTCAATTCCCCGACAACGGCACTAGAAAACTTGTTTGGATTTTTAGGTGGCACTAGAGAACTTATTTAGTTCCCTGGCAACGGCGCTAGAAAACTTGTTAACTTCGGTTTGTAACTTAGTTAATTTATCTTTATGCTTATCAGTAATTCTTTTTTTTTTTTGAAGTCAACAAACCATCTTTCACACAAATTAGATATTAATTCCAATTGGTATTTTAACTGCAAGTGCATAGTGTATATTGTATTTGTGTGCAAGTACAAGTCGATCCCAAAGAGAATTGAGGAAGAATTGTGTACTGTTCCATTTTTAATAATGAAATTTATATACTTAGTAAGCACTCTGTTGAGTTATAGCTAGCTCAACGAACTAACCTCGTGAAATTGAAGTAACTCAACGAAGCTATCTATCTTGTTTAATACTGCTATTTACAGAGGAATTCGGTCAACTATTGAACGGTTCCATAGATTGTAAATAACATCAATTAAGCTCTTTAATGCTAGTTAATATTAAATTTATCATTCAGCAACACTAACATTCAGATATTTCAAATAGTAACCATTAAAATCTTTAAGTATCATGAACGATTCAATTTCAGTAAATTGCAAAACTATTTTCTATTTTCTAAATTTAAACAAACATGAAACATTCCAAACACTAACAATGATAACATTAATCACGATACAAAACAAACAATACAACACTCAAATACTAACTATAAACATAGATAAATTGTTTTTGGTATTTTTGTTTTATATGATCATGAAAATGGGTGAAAGGTAAAATGTAAAAGTAATCTTTATCAATAGTAAAAACTTTTGTCACTACATGTGACGCGATTACACCATTGAAAATTAACCACTTACAATTCTGTCTCATCTCCCTATAGAATCGCGAGTCCAGAATTGCAAGTTGATCTCCTCTTCAGCATACTGGCATCAACCCAAAACCAAGGCTAGAAGTTTTACGATCTCCTAAGATATGAGTCGGTGTTTGGTGAAAATCACTTCCCTTCCCACGACGCGATCACTCCTCACAATGGTTGTCAAGCATCGTGTTTGGCTCGGAATCGACCCGACATCAGGAAAGTATCCTCACAGACCTCCGATGGTTGGTGATTATGGTGGTGGTGGTGATGGTAGTGTGGAACTTCAGGGAACTCCTAATGCTGCCTGCAGTTAGCACAGTCCTCCTCTACACACACACTAGCCACCCCCTTCTTTGTTTTTTCTCCTTTTCTTTTATATTTCTTAGTAGCAACTGCTTCTGCTTTGATGATCGGTTGGATTTCCTTCATTCATATCAACAATGGTTATTTCTTCTTCCTTCCATGAGCGATTTCCTGCGTGATAAGTGCAATCGTGGTTTTCCTTCGAATGTCTTGTTTCTGTAACCGCTATAGTGGCATATTAGAAAATAAATGGTCCATGGAGTTATAGATAACTCAACGGAGTGACTTCGTTGATTTAACTATAAAACACGTGCAATAAAGAAATAAGTCGCTAACATAACATGTTACCTTAGTGTGTATTCATGTAACTCAATGCGTATAGTTATGCTAACTTAACGAGTTAAACATGTGCATCTCACGTGATATACTAAGGCATTTAAATTTTACACGTGCATAATTCTAACTTAACAAGTTCAAATATTTTGGACAATTACAAACCTAACTATCCGATGCTTAGATGCATTTTGGATAATTAATAGATAACTTACCAAAAATCCACTTAATAAAATATAACACGTGTAATCCAAGAAATAATAAAATATTCTTTAAGCATTTAAAACATAACTGTCTAGTACATTAAACATAACTCTCTGAAATAACAGAAAATTCGGATACTTAAGAATTTCACAGTCTGCAATTTACCGATAGTTCAGAAATGTACTAAATTAACATTAATTTCCTAGAATTATGTAGATTCTTTCATTAAAGCATATAGCAGTGCAATTATAACATAATGGCTTAATTCTCATATAATAAGCTAAATATTATGCAATTAACCATCATTTAACCGTTAATATTATGCACTTTTTCATTCTAAACAAAAGGTTACGAATGTTATCTTATATCATGTGCGTTGCACATGTTTAACTCATTAAGTTAACATAACTAAATGCATTAAGTTGCTATATTGAACACTAAGGCAATGCATTAGGTTAGCGTTATAAACTTAAGTTATTATTATTGCACGTGGTAAAATTCTTATTATAAAAACATTTGTTTATTACTGGATCAGTGAGCTATCAGATTTTCGGATACTTAGAAAACTTAACTATCCGATACTTAAACTGTTTTCGGTGAGTTAGCTACAATACTTGTCATGTGAGTTGTCACATGAGGAACCCATTAAGTTAGAAATGTTAAGTTATATATCTACTTGTTTAGTTAACATTAAAGTAATGACTTCTTATTACACTTGATGAAAAATTTTGGACGAGAAAGTTTATTTTGTAGGAAATTTTTCAGAGATCTAGGATTGATGATTAAAGAAAATTCAAAATGTAAACGTGGGTCAAAATGTGTGTATTTCGATGAAGGAAAAAGAGAAGACGTGAAGAAGTGAAAAATTGGTAGTGATTAAACATGGAGGATATGCATGAAATGAAGATACAGTATAAAAGGAATAGAATTCTCATTGATCAGTTATCCCTACACACCAAACGAAAAATCTTTTCAGGGATCAAAAACACCTCTTTGGGGAAAAGCTCTCAAGTGGAAGAAAATTTAGTGAAGTAGAAAAGGTCAAATTTATGTCACTGAAGATTTGAAGTATTAAGAGAAAGCAAATTCGGTGAAGTAGAGAAAGATAAGATATTCATCATTGAAGAATTGCTGAAGAAGAAAAAGAAGAAGAAGAAACATCTCAAATAGGGAGAAATATTTTAAATTCCGTAAATTAGTTTTCTTTGTTTTTAGTTATGAAATTGTATAGATGAAACATGGTATCGATATATAATTGCATCTACAATTTCTTAGGAGAATTGAATTGTATATTGTAATTGAAACCTTGAATAAAAATGATTTTATGAAAATAGAGTCTCGACTTGTTTTTAATTTTGATGTTTCAATTATAATCGAAAATGTTGAAAAACACAATTCTCCCCCCTCTTGTATAGTCATACGATCCTACAAGTGGTATCAGAGCTTTGTTAAAAATCTTTGATATAAAATCGATACCAACTTAATTAATATCAAAGCTTATTCTACCTTCCTTGTTTTTAAACAAAAATTAATATTTGAGCATACTCTTAACCTTCTTGATTTAAGGCTCAAATTGTTTTTATTGTTTTAAACTATTTAAAATCAAATAGGTTGAAAAATCTAAGATAAGATGACTACTGGAAATGGTAATTTTTCTTTGTATGAAGGCCAAAATCTTAATCGTTCTCCTTTATTTGATGGAATACATTTTGAATATTAGAAATATAGGATGACAATCTTTCTTCAAAGTATAGATCACAAGTTGTGGTTCATGATTTCTAAACCATATACTCCGTTAACTACCCCTTATAATACTTGGACAATTACTGAAAAAGAAAATGAAACTTTGAATGCTAAAGGCTTAAATATCTTATTTTGTGCATGGAGTTATGAACAGTTTAGTAAAGTGTCGGCATATAAATTTGCTTATGAAGTGTGGCATGCATTAGAAGTTTCATAAGAAGGTACTTCTCAAGTTAAAGAGACTAAGATAAATATGTTAATTCATAAGTATGAACTTTTTAAGATGCATGAAGATGAAAGTATTTCTAAGATGTTTTCTAGATTCCTTGATATCACAAACTCTTTAAAATGCTTAGAAAAGAATTTTGAATAGAAGGATTTGGTGAGGAAAGTTCTGAGATCCTTAAGTTATAAATGGTCTCAGAAAGTGACATCAATTGAGGAATCATGAGATTTAAATGTTTATACCATAAATGAATTTATAGGAAACTTAACTACTTATGAAGTTCAATTAAATGGTTCACTAAGTCACAATAAATTAAAAATGAAGAAAGAAATAGCCTTCGAAATTAATTCAGATTTTGAAATATCTACTGATTTTCACGAGGATTTGATTTTGCTGACTAGGAAATTTAAGAAATCATGGAAAGCTAGGAAACAGCAAAGGAATAGAAATGATAAACCCTCAACATTAAAATCAATGAATGCTAAGAATTCTTCATCTAGAAAGTATGTATGTTACAACTGCAAGAAACCTAGACATCTTTCTCCAAATTCTCCTATAAGGAAAAATGAAAAGCATAGTAGGACAAATCAAAAGAAGTGTAGGATCGTCTGTATCACAAGAAGGGGGGTGAATTGTGTTTTTAGTAATTAAACTAGCGGATAAAACAAGAGCACAAAACACTAGTAAATGAAATTCTATTCTTTTATTTCAAGACAGAATTTACAATATCTTTTCAGCTCAATTCCCTTCTTGACGATTTTGGTACAGTAATTTTTGATATACAATTCAAATAGGAAAACAAAGATCTTTTTCAAAACTAATTTTGAATTGTATAAAACCTGATCTTTATGCACACAGCTCTTTTCTTTCTCTTTGCTCAGCTTCTGTATCTCTTCTTCTCCAATTGTCAAATTTCTAGACTTCTTGCATTTGTAGCTTCTTTTCTAAAATGGCTTGGAATTTCAAACTTCTTCTGATGTTGGAGAACTTTTCAGAATATGAATATTCAAACTTAACTTTTCAGTTAGGGATCCAGATTGAATATTCAAACTTGGTTTTTGAGATTGGGATCCTCTATTGTAATGTAGCTCGTACTCTCTATTAGTAGTCGAACTCTGTTGTCTTTCACGTTCAACATGTTCATCCACTTGATCCATAATCCATAATCCACATACTAATTTTCTCTTTAATCCAAATTACTTTCTATTTAAATTTCCACTTACTTCACTAACATTTTGAGTTTCCACGATCTCCACTCGTAGATACATTGAAACTTTATCTTCCCGAAGTCTTGTAGAATATCTTCTAAGTCTTCGATTTAGTCGAACAGTTATCCTTTAACTCCTGTAAAAACTCAAACACTTATCCTTTAACTCTTCGAGTTTTTACACTTGAAAAACACATGACTAAACAAAGAAACTTTTCTGTTCGTTAGTCCTTTTATAAAACTTGAATAGTTATCTATCCATGCGTATAAAAACTCAAACAGTTATCTAACTATTCGATTTTTCATTACCGAACGCACATGGAAAACATGTGACAACTTAAAACATTAAAAACACACGTGCAGATAACTTAACTATACAAGTTTTTAACATAAAGTATTCGACAAAAACGAAATGTTAACTATCCAAAAGTTTAACTATTGCAAATCTAGCCCTTCGGAAATCTTTAATTTATCCGACATGAAAATGAAACTTTCCGATAATCTGTTAACTATTATACTTAGAGAAATATACTTAGAGAATATTATGTAGACTTATTTAAATACGTTAATAAAGCATATATCATCAAAATTAAATACCTAACAAGAAAATGGCTTAGAAATCTCAGAAAAAGTTTTATAAGAAAAAGGCTTTAAAAGTCACTTGGGATGACACGTTAGAAGAGTCTGAATCTAAGGAATCATCATCAAAATCTTCACATTCAGAAGAAGAACAAGAGTTAGAAGACGTTGCTCATGTGTGCTTCATGGTAGATGAGTTTGAGGTAATATCTGATCCTAAAAGTCATTTAGATTTTAACTTTGATGAACAATTATGTGCTTATCATGCATTATTATAGAAACTTAAAGCTTGTAAATTGGAAAATAAGAATATTAGAAACTCTTTAACCATAATGGAAGAAGAAAATTGTTTCCTGTCTACTACTTTAGAAAATTTTAAATGTGATAATGAAAATCATGCTAGAGATTTGCATAAATTTAGATTTAATGAATGTGTCTTGCATGAACAAATACAGAATATAAACGCTAAAAAATTAAAGATAGAATCTGAAAATGAAAAATTGAGAAACAATACTATTGCTTGTGAAAAGAAATTAAAATCATCAATTAATATAGAAAAAGCTTACTGATATAAATACTTGTCTGTATTGGATCTGAAGTTAATAACTAGTCGTTTCATTGCATTAATTTCTCATTTAGCTAAATGTTAAGTTAACGTGTGTTTTTATTGAAAAGCATGATATGTTTTAATGTTATATCTTCTGTATCATGAACAGTGCACGTTTAGACAACTCGTTAAGTTAAAGTTTTGTTTGTATAGAGGTCATGTGAGAACTCGTTAAGTTAGAGTTATACACGTGGTGAAATTATAAGTTACGAATGTTGTATTGTATCACGTGAGGTGCACATGTTTAACTCGTTAAGTTAACATAACTAAACGCGTTGAGTGAGTAAAAGAAGAGACGAACTCGTTAAGTTAGTGTTATACACATGGTGAAATTATAAGTTACGAATGTTGTATTGTATCACGTGAGGTGCACATGTTTAACTTGTTAAGTTAACATAACTAAACACGTTGAGTTGCTATATTGAACACTAAGGCAACGCGTTAGGTTAGCGTTATAAACTTAAGTTGTTATTTTTGCACGTGGTAAAATTCTTATTATAAAAACATTTGTTTATTACTGGTTCGTTGAGTTATCATAACACAACGGAGATGGTTCGCTGAGTTATCATAACACAACGGAGATGGTTCGTTGAGATAGCATAATTCCACGGACATAGTTTGTTGAGTTAGCTACAATACTTGTCACGTGAAATGGCACATGAGGAACTCGTTAAGTTAGAAATGTTAAGTTATATATATACTTGTGTTACTCGTTTAGTTAACATTAAAGTAATGACTTATTATTACACTGATGAAAAACTTTTGGACGAGAAAGTTTATTTTGCAGGAAATTTTTTAGAGATCCAGGACTGATGATTAAAGAAAATTCGAAATATAAACGTGGGTTAGAACGTGTGTGTTTCGATGAAGGAAAAAGAAAAGACGTGGAGAAGTGGAAAACTGGTGGTGGTTAAACGTGAAGGATATGCATGAAATGAAGAGACAGTATAAAAGGTATAGAATTCTCGTTGATCAATTTATCCTTGCACACAAAACGAAAAAATTTTTCAAGAAAGAAATTTTTCAGGAAATTTAACAGCTTATGAAGTTCAATTAAATGAATCACTGAGTCACAACAAACTAAAAATGAAGAAAGAAATAGCCTTCGAAATTAATTCTGATTCTGATATATCTACTGATTCTGACGAGGATTTGATTTTGCTGACTAGGAAATTCAAGAAAGCATGGAAAGCTAGGAAACAGCAAAAGAACAAAAATGATAAACCCTCAACGTCAAAATCATTGAATGACAAGAATTCTTCATCCAGAAAGTATGCATGTTACAACTGTAAGAAACCTGGACATCTTTCTCCAGATTGTCCTATGAGGAAAAATGAAAAGCAAAGTAGGACAAATCAGAAGAAGATGGCTTAGAAAACTCAGAAAAAGTTTTACAAGAAAAAGGCTTTGAAGGTCACTTGGGATGACACGTCTGAAGAGTCTGAATCTGAGGAATCAGCATCAAAATCTTCACATTCAGAAGGAGAACAAGAGTTAGAAGACGTTGCTCATGTGTGCTTCATGGCAGATGAGTCTAAGGTAATATCTGATCATGAAAGTCATTCAGATTTCAACTTTGATGAATTATTATGTGCTTATCATGCATTATTACAAAAACTTAAAGTATGTAAACTAGAAAATAAGAATATTAGAAAATCTTCATCCATTATGGAAGAAGAAAATTGTTTCCTGTCTACTACTTTAGAAAAGTTTAAATGTGATAATGAAAATCATGCTAGAGATTTGCAAAAATTTAGATTTAATGAATGTATCTTGCATGAACAAATACAGAATATAAATGCTGAAAAATTAAAGATAGAATCTGAAAATGAAATGTTGAGAAACAATATAAATGAACTTGAATTAGAGATAGATAAATTAAAACTGAGAGAGCAAGATTTAAATTCTACTTTTGAGAAATGGAATTTAAGTCAAACTAAGTTAGACAAACTAACTAGTACCCCTGCGGTGTCTTATAAATTTGGCTTAGGATTTGATTATCCTGAATATCCTGAATCTCAAGCCAATAAAGGATTTATTAGTTGTAGTTCAAGTAAATCTAAGACTAAAATTCCTTTTATTATGAAACAAGGTAATAAATATGTAGAAGTAGGTACTTCAAGGGATGAATCATGCAGTAATAATATAAATCAATGTGATTTGTCAAATTGTACTTCTAACATGACTATAAATGTTTCTAAAAATCTTGTTTCTTGTTCTGGAAATTCAGTTTCTAATGTTTCTAAAATTTTAGACAATTATAGTAAACTGAAAATTCAGAAACCTGAACATGTAATTCAATACACTAGTATTAGACTAATTACTCGTTCTGCATGTGATAAAACAAAAAATTCTTGTGCAGAAAAAGATTTTGTATGTACGGAAAGTGTTAATACAAGTACAAAATCTTGGTATGAACTTACAAAAATGTATAAGCATGACCAAAATAAATTAACCTCTGATAAAAATATGTTTGGTCTTGATTATACTACATCTGAAAACAAAAAGAATGATTGCAAAAGCAATAATGCTATATGTGAGTATGAAGCGAATGATAAATCAATAGTACTTACAACAAATAAGAATATAAATGATAATGTTAAACTATTTTTAAACAAAAAGAAGAACTTGGTCCTCAACAACATTGGGTACCAAGAAAAAGTTTTTCTTAATTTGTGTTACAGGAGGAAACAACATCGAAATGGATCTTGGACAGTGGAGCATCAAGTCACATGACCAGACAAAAAAGTCTATTACAAAATTTTACAAATACCATGAAAGGAAGTGTAACATTTGGAAACAAAAACAAAGATAAAATCATAGGTATGGGTAATGTTCAAATAACTCCTACTTGTGTTATTTCGAATGTACCATATGTAGAAAACCTAGGATTTAATTTGCTGAGTGTCATAAAACTAACTGAAAATGGATATTATGTAGTGTTTGAAGATAATGTATGCAAAATAATTGATAAAAATATAGATGAAATTAAGTTTATTGCTAAAAGAAAAGGTTCTGTATGTATTTTATCTTTACCTTCTGGTGCAGTTGATTTAAATTCATGTTTGCTAGCTGAAACTAGTGATGCATATCTATGGCATAGAAGGATTGGGCATATAAATATGAGACTGTTACATAAACTATCTAGAAAACATTTAGTGAGAGGTTTACCAAAGATTAAATACTCAATGAACTTTATATGTGATGCATGTGAGTTAGGTAAACTTCAGAAAAACTCTTTTAAATCCAAAACTGATATTTCAAGCAAGAGAGTCTTAGAACTTATACATATGGATCTATTTGGACCAACAAGAATCATGAGTCTTGGTGGTAAACGGTATGTATTTGTTTTAGTAGATGACTTCTCTAGATACACTTGGGTATATTTTCTAACATCTAAGATAGAAGATTTTGAAAAATTTAAAATGTTTTGCAATTTTGTTCAAAATGAGCAAAGTATCTATATTCAAAAACTTAGGAGTGATCATGGAACTGAATTTGATAATGATCAAATGGATAATTATTGTAATGAGCATGGCATTGATCATAGATTTTCTTTTCCAAGAGCACCGTGTCAAAATGGTGTTGTTGAGAGAAAGAATAGATCACTTCAAGAAATGGCTAGAACTATGTTGAATGAACATAAGTTACCTCAAAATCTTTGGGCTAAAGTAGTAAATACAGCTTGTTATGTTATTAACAGAAGTCATTTAAGACCTCATGTTAATAAAACTCCTTTTGAAATTATGTTTAATAGGGTTCCAAAAATTTCCTATATGAAACCATTTGGCTGCAAGTGTTTTATTCTTAATACTAAGGGTAAAAGGGATAAATTTCAAGCCAAATCGGATGAAGGAATTTTTGTAGGTTACTCTACTAGAAGTAAAGCCTATAGAGTATATAACAAGACTTCTAGGACTATTAAAGAAACCCTCCATGTAAGCTTCAATGAAAATTCTCTTAGAGAATCTCAATCTAAAATTGATAATGATGATATGATCAATTTTCCAAATGAGTTAGAGATCAATAGAGAGATTGATGATTTATCTGAGAAAATAAAAAATATGAACTTAAATGATCAAACTAATGATGAAAGTGATGGACTTTCAGATGTTGATGAGAATATTGAGGAAAATTAGAGAAATTGGCGTTATTCTTCATCACATCCTATTACTCAAGTCATTGGTAATATTAATGAGGGAGTTAAAACTAGAGCTTCAGTAAATTCAAATAGTATGTGTATGTTTGTTTCTATGGTGGAACCAAGGAATATACAAGAAGCATTATCTGATGAAAATTGGATAGTGGCAATGCAAGAAGAACTAAATCAATTCATCAGAAATGATGTATGGGAATTAGTCTCTCCACCAAAAAATCAGTCCATAATAGGTACAAAGTGGATCTTTAGAAACAAAACTAACGAAACTGGTCAAATTATAAGGAATAAAGCTAGATTAGTTGCACAAGGGTATACATAGGAAGAAGGATTAGATTATGATGAAACATTTGCTCCTGTGGCTAGGTTAGAAAGTATTAGAATATTATTGGCGTATGCTTGTTATATGGATTTTAAATTATATCAAATGGATGTAAAGAGTGCATTTCTAAATGGTTTAATTAATGAAGAAGTCTATGTAAAACAACCACTTGGATTTGAAGATATTAAAAATCCTGACTTTGTGTATAAATTGAAGAAAGCCTTATATGGTTTGAAGCAAGCACCTAGATCATGGTATGAAAGATTGTCTACTTTTTTAATAGAAAAAGGCTATATCATGGGAAAAGTGGATCATACTCTATTTATTAAGAGAGATGGTAAAGATCAGATTGTTGTTCAAATATACGTGGATGATATAATCTTTGGAGCAACCTCTGATAAGTTGATAGAAATATTCTCTGAAGAGATGACTAATCAGTTTGAAATGAGTATGATAGGAGAACTTTCATATTTTCTAGGACTTCAAATTAAGCAAATGGATAAAGGTATATTTTTAAATCAGGAAAAATATGCAGATGAAATGCTTAAGAAATTTAATTTTAATGATACAAGGATTCGAGGAACTCCTATGAGTACTACTTTAAAGTTAGATATTGATGACATAGGAAAATCAATAGATCAAAGAAAATACAGAAGTATGATTAGTTCTTTACTTTATTTGACTGCTAGTAGAGGTTCTAGTAGACCTGATATTATGTTTGCTGTGTGTGTTTGTGCTAGATTTCAATCTAATCCTAAAGAATCACACTTAATTGCAGTTAAAAGAATATTTAGATATATACAAGGAACTAAAAATTTTGGACTGTATTATTCTAAGGATAGTTCAATAGATCTTATAGGATATACTGATGCTGATTATGTAGGATCTAAATCTGATAGAAAGAGTACCAGTGGCACATGTCAATTATTGGGAAATAATTTGGTGTCATGGTTTAGTAAAAAGCAAAACTGTGTAGTACTTTCTACTACAGAAGCTGAATATGTTGCTGCTGCACTATGTTGCACTCAGATTCTGTGGATAAGGCAAACTTTAGAAGATTTTGGATTATCTTATGATACAACTGAGATTTATTGTAACAGTAGTTCTGCAATAAATATTTCCAAAAATCCTATATTACATTCAAGAGCAAAGCATATAGAGGTTAGACATCATTTTCTAAGAGATAACGTAATTAAAGGAAAAATTAAATTAGAATTTGTGTCTAGTAAAAATCAATTAGCTGATATATTTACAAAACCTCTAGACGAAAATATATTCTGCAACATTAGATTAAATTTAGGTATTTGTAGGCTATGTGATGTGTAAAATGCTTAAACTTCACATAAAAAGATAAATATTATTGATGATGTTGTTCACCTCATAGATATTATATACTTATTATAAATATCTAAAGTAATATCTAAACTACTGCTTAAGATACTATGTATTTATTGTAAAATCATAGTAGTATCTTATTGATTTTAAGTAGTTTATCAATTTTAATAGTTTTTACGATTTTAAGTGGAAGTGTAAATGAAAAACATTAAATACTTCTGACATTTTGAAATTTTGATTAAATGTTTTCTTTGAATCAAGGAAAATGCATATGATCATGTATAAATTTGACTTAATTGATTAAACTTGTAGAATAAGTTATATGTAACTCATCTTAAACTGTTAATCAAAAGTATAAGCTTATTGAAACTGATTCATATTCTCAGTACAATCATAGAAGTAAAAATTGTATGAGATTTGTGTTTTATTGCATCTGTATTAATGGAATACATATATACTGTGCTTAAAATGAAAAGTGCTTACAAAGTGAAAATCTTTGAGAGTTTATTGATCAGTTTGATCACAAGCCTTTTGTACTTAAGTAGATAGGTATGTAAGGATTGTTGTCCTGAAAAAGGATTCTTTAAATCTGGCAACCTAAGGTCCTGATCAGATCTGGGATTGTTGACTGAAAGCTCATTACACGGGTACATTAGAAAGCTCTTGTATGATTCAAGCTTTTCAAACTAACTTTTAAAGAAAATTATCAATATTTACTATTTTGAAAAGAAAAAGTTGTTTCATTAATTACAGATATCTTTGAATCGCATATAGTTTATACCAATATGACTACTGATTTATTGAATCAACATTAGTACTTTTGAAAACATTTATTTGAGATACATTCTTTTATTCTCCTTGAATTAATCGAATTGAGTTCAAAGTTGTGTTTTGATTCATATACAGTAGGAATTGATTCTGGAAATCATTTTTGATGATGTCAGGATAATGGAAGTCTTTGAAAGTAAAATGTAAAAGTATAGTTATACTTAACATCTATTGTCACTACAAGTATATTTTGTATTTTGATTGAATATATTTGTAGGGGGAGCATTAACAATGTCAAAAATAGATTAATATAATTTAAAATACAAATCTTAGTTAATCTGAATTAATGTCCTCTTAAAATCTTGATGAAATAATTTAAAAAAACAAATAAACTATTCTAGATTCAAAAGACAAAATGTTCAAATAGTTTATAATGTTCTCAAGATAATGTTAAGTTTAGCATGTGTGTTGTTTTCGGAAGGTTTTAGTTGGAAGCATCCGAAACTTGTTTAAGTGTACTAACTAGACATTATATTAGATAAGTTAACATGTAAAACTACCTCTAGACAGCGTTTTACTCATTAGGTTAGTTAACTCAACGAGTTATACTTGAATATTTTGGGTACCTTGATTGAATAAACTTTATTCAATATTTATTTAATTTCTAAACCCGACTTATCTTCACGTTGAGTTATACACCTAAAAACCCTATTTAAACACTTATTACACGGGGACTTAGGTTATTTGTAAACTTTGTCAAGAAAATCTTTCCCACTTGTTGCTGTTACAACCTCCGATGATGGTCTCCAAGTTCTACAAAGGTCGTGGCAGAGGAAAAGGCAAAAGCAGAAGAGATGCAAAAGGAAAAGAAATAGAGAATGTTGAAGTTCCACGTACTTGGTTCAAGAAAATATTTCGAGTGGACAAAAGGTTAGAAGAACTTTATAGAGATTACTTCTTTTCTCAAGATATATTAGATGAAGTTAGACAAGAACTTCAACATACTGATGCAAGTATTACATACATGGGTATTCGAAGTAAATATGATAGAGAATACAGAATGAAATGTGCTGAGATTGCATTTTTGGAACAGTATGCAAAATATTTGGAAAAAGGTGTAGGTTCATCAAATAGAACTCCTCAAACTCCTATAAATGGTACAAGACTACATGCATTTGAGGAAGAGCATGAATCAGCTATCCCTACTCCTTTATATTCAAAACAAGTAGAATCAGATATTGCTGTAGACAAAACAAAAGTTGATAGTCTTCGAAAGGCTGTTGCAATAGAAAGTGCCTTAGAAGAATTAAAGCAGAAAACTTTTATGGAGCAATTTGAAAAGAAAACAGCAATACTTGAAAAGGAGAAATAGAAATGTTATAGAAGAAGGAAAGTTATAAAAATTATGTCTAAGGAAACAAAGTCTATTGAAAAAGGAAAATCAGATGAAAATTTATTTTCAAAGGACAATGTATGTCTAGACATTGTACCTTATTGTGCATCTGATAAACTCATCAGTTCTGAACACACTGAAACTGATGAAGATAATGAGACTTTATTTTCCCTTGCTAGAAAGTTTGAGAAGAAATCCAAGTCAAATATAAGCTTAAGTTTTTCTATTAGTACAAGTCCTGATGATGCAGAAATTGACAAATCAGAGCATCAGGCACTTGACATTGAATAAGTTATTGCATATATAATTGACAATGTTGAGGCAGTAACTAGTTCAAAGGCTGAATTGTCTGGAGTAGCAGATATTGAAAATGTTAAGACTCCAGAAGAGCTAAAAGTTAACCAGCCTTCTACAGAATCTATAGAAGTAGAGTCTGAGAATTCACAACATGAATCAATGGAATTATCTGTTGAACAAAATGAACAATTACAGACAGATACACCGGTTGTAGAATTTGTGGAAAAATTGTACTCTGAACATTCTATAGAGATTGAACAGATGAATGTTGAGCATATTGACAATGTTCCTAACACTATTGAAGCTGAAGAATCAAGCTTACCTGAGCAGCTTCAAGATAATATTTTGGAAGAGGAACAACATGACATTCATTTTGCAGAAGAGGTTCCTGAAGATGAATTAAACTTTGAATCACGGCTTCAAGTATCACCTTCTTTGTGTACAATATTAAAAATTCAAGGTAATGCAATTCATTTTAGATCTGAAGAAGCATTGTAGAAATACAATAATCTGATTACATGTCAGATTCTACATGCTCGTCCAATAAAATTCAGAAATTTGATGGAAATAAGAGATCTGTTTGAGTTTCAAGGACTCATTAAATTCTTGCCAGTAGGAATGAAATGGAAGCAATACACAAAGCTTATTGCAGCTTTTTATAGCAATCTGGTCAAGAATGGAAATTTTATGAAAACTCAAATAAATGAACAGGAGTTTCTATTGTCTCCTGAGTTAATTTTTGAAGTTTTAGGATTAAAGAATGAAGGTGTTGTTGTTACCAACAGATTTGACATAATAAGACAACTAGAATGGAACATTCAGTCTTTATCAAAAATTCCAGATGTATATTCTGAAATGAGATTAATGGAAAATCTGAATGTAGAGGCAAGGTTTATTGCAAATATATTGCATGCAAATTTATTTCAAAGAGTTGGACACAATATGGAAGTCAGCAGAAATTGTTTATATGCAACTTATAGCTTGCTGAATAAAATTCCAATCAATTGGTTTGATGTTTTCACTTCTCAACTACAGCATATGAGTTCAAAGTTATTTTATGGTGATGCTGTATGTAGACTCATTGCAAGCCAATTGAATTTATCCGACTGGCCCTCTGAAACTAAAGATATGAGAGCATTTAGTGTCAAAGATTTGCAAAATTCCAGGCCATGCATAAACTTCAACGACAACAACAACAACAACCTGATACAGACCATATACAACAACAACAATAACAAAGTTATTCAGTTCAAGTAGAACAGCAAACCTAGCTACCTCCTGACTTAGACGCATTGCTTAACGACATTAGAAATGATATTAAGCATCTAGGAGATAAAATATGTAATGTTATAAGTGATGTACTTAGGAGGGGTCGATAACTGTTTTTGTTTGTTTCTGAATACAAAATGTAATGTTTGTATTACTTGTTTGATTTGATTGAACAATACATTTTTCTGTAAATGTCTTCAATTATTATTCTTGTTTACAGAAATTGTTGTTGTAATTCTCTTATATATGTATATATATTCTTTGTAATTATCTTTTTGATTAATGACAAAAAGGGAGAGAAATATTATAAAAAGATGATTATGATCTTAATTGTATATATATATATATTATAAAAGGAGATGCTATTGAATGGTTATTGTAATCTTACAGATGATAATTAGAAAACTAATACTTATATAATTATTGACATTTGAGAGTTTTAGTTCTGAGAGGTAAAATTTACATAAACAATAGAAATAAGCTTAAGTGAATTTAAGTCAACAAACAAGTTTGTTGAATTAAAAGTTAACCCAACGAAGGTGCTTTGTTGAGTTATACATATTTCATAATTTATTTAATATGGTTTTGTCATCATCAAAAAGGGGGAGATTATTGAGTATTTTTGTTTTGATGATGTGTGCTGAATGAAAATAATCATATTTGCTCAATTACTATTGCTTGTGAAAAGAAATTAAAATCATCAATTAATACAGAAAAAACTTACTGATATAAATACTTGTCTGTATTGGATCTGAAGTTAATAACTAGTCATTTCGTTGCATTAATTTCTCATTTAGCTAAACGTTAAGTTAACGTGTGTTTTTATTGAAAAGCATGATATGTTTTAATGTTATATCTTATGTATCATGAACAGTGCACGTTTAGACAACTCATTAAGTTAGAGTTTTGTTTGTATAGAGGTCACGTGAGAACTCGTTAAGTTAGAGGCTTAAAGGTTAAAATAGGTCACGTGATAACTCGTTAAGTTAGTGAGTAAAAGAAGAGACGAACTCGTTAAGTTAGTGTTATACACGTGGTGAAATTATAAGTTATGAATGTTGTATTGTATCACGTGAGGTGCACATGTTTAACTCGTTAAGTTAACATAACTAAACGCGTTGAGTTGCTATATTGAACACTAAGGCAACACGTTAGGTTAGCATTATAAACTTAAGTTGTTATTTTTGCACGTGGTAAAATTCTTATTATAAAAACATTTGTTTATTACTGGTTCGTTGAGTTATCATAACAGAACGGAGATGGTTTGTTGAGATAACATAATACTACAGACATAGTTTGTTGAGTTAGCTACAGTACTTGTCACGTGAAATGGCACATGAGAAACTCGTTAAGTTAGAAACGTTAAGTTATATATATACTTGTGTTACTCATTTAGTTAACATTAAAGTAACGACTTCTTATTACATTGATGAAAAACGTTTGGATGAGAAAGTTTATTTTGCAGGAAATTTTTCAGAGATCCAGGACTGATGATTAAAGAAAATTCGAAATATAAACGTGGGTTAGAACGTGTGTGTTTTGATGAAGGTAAAAGAAAAGACGTGGAGAAGTGGAAAACTGGTAGTGGTTAAATGTGAAGGATATGCATGAAATGAAGATACAGTATAAAAGGCATAGAATTCTCGTTGATCAATTTATCCTTGCACACAAAACGAAAATTTTTTTCAAGGATCAAACCATCCTTGCACACCAAAAGAAAAATCTTTTTCAGGGATCAAAAACACCTCTTCTCGGGGAAAATCTCTCAAGTGGAAGAAAGTTCAGTGAAGCATAAAAAGGTAAGATTTTCGTCACTGAAGATTTGAAGTATCAGAAGAAAGCAAATTCGGTGAAGCATGGAAAGACAAGATATTCGTCACTGAAGAATTGCTAAAGAAGAAAAAGAAGAAGAAGAAATATCTCAAACAGGGAGAAAAGTTTTAAATTCCGCAAATTAGTTTTCTCTGTTTGTAGTTATGAAATTGTTTAGATGATACATGGTATCGAAATATAATTGCATCTACGATTTCTGAGGAGAATTGAATTGTATATTGTAATTGAAACCTTGAATAAAAATGATTTTATGAAAACAATGTCTCGACTTGTTTTTGAGTTTTAAAGTTTCAATTATATTTCAGAAAATATTAAAAATACACAATTCACCCCCCTCTTGTGTAGCCATACGATCCTACAAAAAGCAACGACAATTGAAGAAGTAAAGGATCTGTCAACATATACCATGGATGAATTGATTGGAAACCTCTCTACTTATGAGGTTAAACTTAAAGCTAAACTTGTCCCTAGGGAAAAGAATTAGAGGAATAAAGAGATTCCATTTTAGGTATCTTCTAATATAGAAACAAATTCAAATTCTGATTCAAATATTATTCTCTTAGCTAGGAAATTCAAGAAAGCCAAGAGAAAAAGAAAAAGACTTGAAGAGAATTGAATCTTCAAGAAAAGGAAAAGAAAAGATTGAAGTTCCTATTTGTTATAAATGTAACAAAAAGGGACACTTTAGATTTAATTGTCCCTCAAGGTCAAAGGAGGAAAAGAAATTTGATAAGAAGTTTAAGGAAAAAAAGAGTAAATCCAAGTCTAAGTTTAAATCTACAAAGAAAGGATTTATGAAGAAGGCTTTGCAAGCTACATTTGATAATGAGAGCTCTTCAAACAGTGATGAAATATCTGATTCTTCTAACTCAAGCTCAAGCTGAAGCTCAAACTCAAATACAAAATTAGCAAATCTTGCTAATGTAGCTTTCATGACATCTATGTCTGAGGTAAAATTTTTTGATCATGAAGAAGATATTTTTGATGATAATGTAGATACTAGACTTCTTCATAAATATAATAGAGTAGCTTCAAAATTTCAGAAGTTAAAATTAAAAGAAAAATCTTATAAATCTCAAATTTCTAAGTTAGAAGAATTAAATAAATCTCTACATGATCAATCTGATGAGTTAAACCTGAAATTAAAGAAACAAGTTTCTGAAAATGAAAATCTGAATGTTTCTATTATTGAATTATCTATAGGTGTTGAAAAGTTTTCTTTTGAATTAGATTTAATTTTTGGATTATATAAAGAAGTTGTAGGATCGTTGTATCATAAGAGGGGGTGAATTGTGTCTTTAGTAATTAAAATTACCAACATATAAAACAAGAGCACAAAACACTCGTAAATAAAATTCTATTCTTTGTAAACTTTAAAGAAAGAATTTACAATATCTTTTCAACTCAATTCCCTTCTTGTCGGTTTTGATACAATAATGTCTGATATACAATTCAAATAAAAATAAAGTCCTTATTCAAAGCTAATTTCGAATTGTATGAAACTTGATCTTTATGCACGTAGCTCCTTTTCTTTCTTTTTTCTCAGCTTCTGTATCTCTTCTCCAATTGTCGAATTTCCAAACTTCTTACGTTTGCAGCTCTTTTTCTGAAATTGCTTGGAATTCTAAACTTCTTTTGATGTTAGAGAATTTTTCTGGATTTCATATGTAGTTGAATATTCAGATTAGATATTTGAGATTTGGGATTGAATATTCAGACTTGATCTTGATTAGGGATTGTAATCAGGATGATCGTAATGCAGCTCGTATCCTCTATTTTTAGTAGTCGAACTCTAACTTCATGTTCATCCACTTAATCCATAATCTATAATCCACATACTAATTTTTTAATTCAAATTATCCACGATTTCCACTATATTTTTGAATTTCCACTTTCTCCACTATCATTTTGAAATTTCCATGATTTCCACTCGTAAATTCATTGAAACTTTATCTTCCTAGAGATTTGTAGAATATCTTCTAAGTCACCGCTTTAGGCGAATACTTATCCTTTAAGTCTTGTAAAAACTCAAACACGTATCTGTAACTCTTCGAGTTTTTGCACTTGCAAAACATGTGACTTGTTTAGAATGAAAAAGTGCATAATATTAAGGGTTAAATGATGGTTATTTGCATAATATTTAACTTATCATATGAGAATTAAGCCATTATGTTATAATTACATTGTTATATGCTTTAATGAAAGAATCTGCATAATTTCAAGGAATTAACATTAGTTAAGTACATTTTTGAATTGTCGGTAAGTTACAGGTTTTTAATTCTTAAGTATTTGAATTTTCTGTTATTTAAGAGAGTTATATTGCATGTACCGAATAGTTATGTTTTAAATATTTAAAGAATATTTTATTATTTCCTGAAGTACACGTGTTGAAACATCAATGCATGATTTAAGTAGATTTTCGGTAAGTTATCTGCTAACTATCCGAAATGCATTTGAGCATCAAACAGTTAGGTGTGCAAGTATCTGAAATATCCTTTTATTCATAAAACACGTGTCATGATCTAAAAACCTGATTTAAGTGTGATTTTATAATATTAAGCATGATCCATTTTATTTGCATATATTTATATCATGTACAGGTGAACAGTAACAACTTGTTGAGTTAGTGTTCTTTTTGTTGAAAGATCACATGCAAACTTGTTGAGTTATAGGTTTAAAGGTATAAAAAGATCACGTGAGAACTCGTTGAGTTAGCGAGTGAAAATCAATAAGTTATATATCTAAACTCGTTAAGTTAGATTTATGCATGTGTTGAATTTAAATGCTTTATTATGTCACGTGAGTTGCACATGTATAACTCGTTAAGTTAGCATAACTATACACATTGAGTTAATGGAATATACACTAAGGTAACGTGTTGTGTTAGCAAGCATATAAGTCATTTCTTTATTGCACGTGTTTTATAATTAAATCAATGAAGTAAGTCCATTGAGTTATCTGTAACTCCAATGACCATTTATTTTCTAATATGCCACTGTAGCAGTTGCAGAAACAGGACATTCGAAGGAAAACCACGATTGCATGTATCACACAGGAATTTACTCATGGAATGAAGAAGAAATCACCATTGTTGATATGAATGAAGGAAATCCAACCGATTATCTAAGTAGAAGCAATTACTATAGAAAGAAATATAAAAGAAGAGAAAAAAGACAAAGAAAGTGTGTATGCAGAGGTGGAGAACCATGCTAACTGTAGGAAGCGTCGGAAGTTCCTTGAAGCTCCACACCACCACCAAAATCACCAACCATCGGAGGTCTGTGAGGATACTTTCCTAATGTCGGGTCGATTCCAAGCCAAACATGGTGACTAACAACCACTATAAGGAGTGATCGTGTTGCGGGAAGGGAAGCCATTTTCACCAAGCACCGACTCATATTTCAAGAGATCGTAAAACTTCTAGCGTTGGTTTCGGGTTGATGCCAATATGTTGAAGAGGAGATCATCTTACAATCTTGGATTCGCGATTCTATAGGGAGAGGAGGCAAGATTGTAAGTGATTAAGTTTTTAGTGGTGTAATCGCATCGCATGTAGTGACGGAAATTTTTACTATAAATAGAGATTTTTACATTTCACCTTTTGTTCATCTTTAGGAACATATCAAAACAAAAAAATACCAAAAATAACAAATTATCTATGTTTACATTTAGTATTAAAGTGTTGTATTGTTTGTTTTGTATCGTGATTAATGTTATCATTGTTAGTATTGTGAATATTTTATGTTTGTTTGATTTAGAAAATAGAAAATAGTTTTATTGTTTACTAAACTTGATTCGTTCCAAATACTTAAAGATTTTAATGGTTACTATTTGAAATATCTGAATGTTAATGTTGCTTAATGACAAATTTAATATTAACTAATATTAAAGAGCTTAATCGATGTTATTTACATTCTGTGGAACCGCCCAATGGTTGGTTGAATTCCTCTATAAATAGTAGTATTTAATTGGAAAAGAACCAGCTTATGGAGTTAACTTAAGTCCACGAGGTCAGTTCGTTGAGTTAGCTATAACTCCACGAACTAAATCTATTGTGTTAACTATAACTCAACATAGTGCTTAATAGAACACATTCAAACTCTAATATAAAAATTAGAATAGTACACAATTCTTACTCAATCTCTATGGGATCGACATGTACTTGCATACAAATACAATATACACTATGCATTTGCAGTTAAAAATACAAATTGGAATTAATATCTAATTTGTGTGAAAGGTTGTTTGTTTACTTCTAAAAGTAATTATTGATATAAGCATAAAAATGGAAGTTAACAAATCCAATACAAGTTTTCTAGTGCCATTGCTAGGGAACTAATCAAGTTCTCTAGTGGTGCCTAAAAACCCAAACAAGTTTTCTAGCATTGTTATCGGGGATTGAGAAGTTAAGCAATTATGAGTGCTATTTTGTTTTAATAGTAGAGGAGTGT
This sequence comes from Cymodocea nodosa, assembly GCA_036874045.1. NCBI lineage: Eukaryota > Viridiplantae > Streptophyta > Magnoliopsida > Alismatales > Cymodoceaceae > Cymodocea > Cymodocea nodosa. The sequence continues at coordinate 14,822,870 of JAZBRI010000003.1, read as the reverse complement.
TGTGTGTTTTATTTCATAATTGAGAATATGGCATATGCTTATGCTCAAAGATTTTTGAAACCAGTAGTTAGCATATGTGAATTCTGCAATTTGGAAGGTCACAACATCTCTGATTGTTTGAAACTGAGACAATTGCAGATGGTTAGAGCACATGAACAACAAATGAAATATATTCAATATAATAGAGTTGAGTATGAGAATCCTATAGTTTACCCAACTAATGGTCAGTTGAGTTGTGTTGAGAGACAAGGAAGTTTGGGATAGGTATGACAGACTAGAGCATAGCTTAGAACAGAACATAGACAAACTAGAACAATACATGTGGCAGCAACAAGAAGTCAACCAATTAAACTATAGGGAAGAATATACAGAATCTAAAATTGATATCATATACGAAACTGAAAGAACCATAATGAAAATTGATCAAAAATTGAATGCAATGAGATTAGATGATCTGGAAAGAAAACTAAAAGCATTGGACGAATTTACAATAAAATTACAAGTTATGCAATGGGAAAACATAAATGAAAATTTTAATTTTACAGATTTGCATAATTTGCAAGATGTACAGATAAAAGAAAATACTAATGTAATAGAATTTAAATAATGCAATTTAAAACTAAAAACAGTTGAAGATCATAATCACGAAAATGAAATACAAGAATATCATGGAAGTAACGAAAATCTAGAAGATGTATGCATAACATTAAGATCTAGAACTGATATACCACCAAGAATTCAAAAAGAAAATAATATGAAGGTGGATAAGAACAAAAATCAAAATGATAATGAGAATGTAATATCTAAAAACATAGAAATCAATGAAGACAAATCTGAATTTGAAAATGAAACTAAAAATGATCAACCAAATCAATTGAAAGAAAAAGAAACTTGTAAATCACAATCATTAGCACCCTATCCTAAAAGATTACAACAAACATTTCCTAAAAACAAGAAAAAATTAGAGAAATTTTTGAAAAAGTACAAGTTAACATTCCTTTGTTAGACTTATTGTAGAAAATGCCACCTTATGCTAAATTTTTTAAGGATTGGTGTACTAAGAAAAGAGAGCGAAAAGTTTTAAGGAAAGTCTTTTTAGCTGAGCAAAGTAGTTCCCTATTTCTGCCACAAATTCCTAAAAAGGTATCTGATTCTAGAATCCCTGTTATATCATGCACCATAGGAAATACTATTCTAGAAAGAACTTTAATAGACCTAGGTGTAGGTATAAATGTTATGTCGAGTGATATATTTGCATCCTTAGGATTAGAAGACTTAATTCCTACTAGGACTGTTATTCAATTAGCTGATAGAAGTATAAGATATCCTAGAGGAAAAATAAAGGATGTCCTAATTAAAATAAAAAATTTCATATATCCTATTGATATTGTGATTTTGGATTCCTAACAAATTAAGCATCAAAATCATGATACATCTTTAATTTTGGGAAGACCATTCTTAGCAACATCAGGGGCTGTTATAAATTGTAAAACTAGAGTAATGAAGTTAGCATATGGTAATGAGGATACTCAATTAAACATTTTCAAACCAGAAAAGTTTGAGGAGTTAGAAATGTCCTTACATACTATAGACTTTTTACAGGATGAAGGAGATATGCTAGATGATGTGATTCAAGAAGAACTAAATAGGCAACTAAATTCTGAGAATTTAGGAGAAAGTGAAAGCATAAATGTAGAAGGAGATCAAGAAGAGATTTTTATAGAAGATAAAATGTTCAATTAGGAGCTCTAGCTTCTGATGGACAACATTTAGATTTAAAACATTTACCTCTTGAATTAACCTATATATTTCTAGAAGAAAAATGAACATGTCCAATCATTATTGCTTCACATTTAAAAGAAGATCAAATTTCTAAATTAAAAGATGTAGTAAAAACGTATAAAGAGGCAATAGGATGGACTATGACTGATATAAAAGGGTTAAGTGCAACTTTATGCTATCACCACATATATTTAGAAGAGAATGCTAAACCAGTTAGAATTCCTAAGAGGAGATTAAATCCAAACTTTAAAGAAGTAATCAGAAAGGAAATAGTGAAATGGTTAGATAATGATATAATTTATCCAATTTCTGATAGCTCATGGGTTAGTCCAATCTATGTAGTTCTCAAGAAATCTGGATTAAGAGTTATTAGGAATGAATGTCAAGACATGATACCTACTAGAATTCAATCAGGCTGGAGAGTATGTATAGACTATAGAAAGATGAATGCTATGACTAGGAAAGATCATTTTCCCTTACCTTTCATAGATCAAATGCTAGAGAAATTAGTAGGGCAAGAATATTTTTGTTTCCTGGACAGGTATTCAAGATATAACCAAGTTCTAGTAGCATTAGAGGATCAAGAGAAAACAACTTTCACAAGTCCTAATGAAACTTATACTTTTAAGAGAATGCCATTTGGATTATGCAATGCACCAGCCACCTTTCAAAGGTGTATGTAGGGCATATTCACTAGAATGATTGAAGACTTTTTAGAAATATTTATGGATGATTTTACTATTTATGGAACTTCATATGAAGTATGTTTAAACAATTTAGGCCAAGTATTAAAATGCTGCGTGGAAAAAAGTCTAGTTCTAAATTGGGAAAAATGTCACTTTATGGTTAAACAAGGAATAGTCTTGGGTCATGTTGTTTCAAAGAAAGAGTTGAAAGTAGATAAAGCTAAAATAGAAGTAATTTCTAATCTACCAAAACCTAAATCAGTAAAAGATATTAGATCATTTCTAAGACATGCTGGATTTTATAGAAGATTTGTTAAAGATTTTAGCAAAATAGCTAGACCTTTAACTAATCTATTAAAAGATGTCCCATTTAACTTTGATAAAAATTGCAAAGAATCATTTTTCAAGCTTAAAACTAGCTTAATTTCAACTCCTATAATACAAGCACTTGATTGGAGCCATCCATTTGAATTAATGTACGATGCATCTGATTTTACTGTAGGAGCAGTGTTGGGACAAAAGATAGAAAAATCTCCTAAGGTGATTCATTATGCAAGAAAAACATTAAATGATGCTCAAGTTAATTATACAACTATTAAAAAAGAGTTGTTAGCTATTGTGTTTGCCTTAGAAAAGTTTAGATCATATTTGATTAGAGCTAAAGTGATAGTATACACGGATCATTCAGCTTTAAAACACTTAATAGCAAAGATAACCTGGATTGATCCGATGGATATTATTATTACAAGAATTTGATCTAGAAATTAAAGATAAAAAAAGTTGTGAGAATGTAGTAGCAGATCATTTATCAAGATTACAAATAGAAAAATCAAATATTGAAATTAAGGAAAATTTTCCTAATGAATAGTTAATGACCATGAACACAATGCCTTGGTATGCAGACATAGTTAATTACTTAGTTACTAGTTTAACACCTAAGGATTGGAATAGATAGGATAAGAAATTGTTATTTTCAAGAGTAAAATATTACTATTGGGAAGACCCATACTAATTTAAGAAGTGTCCTGATCTGGTTTTAAGGAGGTGTGTTCTAGAAACTGAATATCAGAGCATATTGTCTTTCTACCATGACTAAGCATGTGGAGGGTATTTTGGTTTAGGGAAAACTACTGCCAAAATTCTGCAATGTGGATTTTATTGGCCTACACTATTCAAAGATGCTCATAAATACTACTTAAGTTGTTTAAGATGTCAACAAATAGGAAGAATATCAAAGAGGACTATGATGCCTCTTAATCCTATTATTGAGGTTGAAATCTTTGATGTGTGGGGAATAGATTTTATGGTTTCATTTCCTATGTCTAATCAATTTAATTATATATTGTTGGGGGTGGATTATGTATCTAAATGGATAGAAGCTATTCCTACAAAAACTAATGACAACAAAGTAGTAATACAGTTTATAAGAACTAATATAATTGCTAGATTTGGAATACCGAAAGCTATTATCAGTGATAGAGGAACTCATTTCTGTAATAGAAGTTTTGAAGCCTTAATGAAGAAATATGGAGTAAAACACAAAATTGCAACATCATATCATCCACAAACAAGTGGACAAGTAGAAAGTGCAAACAAACAAATTAAGTTAATCTTAGAAAAAGTAGTAAATCCTATTAGAAAAGATTGGGCTAATAGAGTAATAGATGTACTTTGGGCTTATAGAATTGCTTATAAGACAAGCTTAGGTATGTCACCTTTTAGGCTAGTATATGGAAAAAGTTGTCATTTACCAACTGAAATTGAACATAAAGCTTATTGGGCATTAAAAACCCTAAACACTAATTTAAATTAAGTTGCTAAAAATAGGAAAATACAATTGATTGAATTAGAAGAATTTAGGAATGAAGCTTATTTAAAGACTATAAGAGAAAAAGAGAAAATGAAGTTCTAGCATGATAAGAAAATTATTCCAAAAACCTTTGAAATAGGACAAGAAGTATATCTTTACATGACTAGACTCCATAACCATCTAGGAAAATTAAGATCTAGATGGGCAGGACCTTATATTATTTGAAATATTTATTCCTATGGAGCTATTGAAATTGAAAATCCTAAAAATTAGAATATATTTAAAGTAAATGGACAAAGACTTAGACCTATTCTGAAGATTCCAAAAAGTTCCTTTGAAATTATAGAAGAAGTAAGAGTAGAGGACTACTCGAGCTTTACTTAGTAAGAAATTATCATATAACAAAAAAAAAAGAAAAAAATCATTGTGGTTCAATCGACAAGATCCATTAGTCTGATCGAAACATAAAAAATATATATATTATATTAAGTAAAATGGTGGTTTTACCGAAGTATAGTATCGGTTCAACCAACAGAAAAACAAGAGAAAGTATTTAATTTCGGTTCAACCGAGGAATATAATGGTTTGACCTAAAATCTAAAATGTTGAAAAAATTAAGAGTTGGTTAGACTGGAAATTCTTCAGTCTTGACCGAAGTAAAAATTATTATTATAAGTATTTTTATTAGTTATAACTTTACAAAAAGTCTGTTGAGTTACACTTAACTCAACGAACTTACTCCGTTGAGTCTAGGATAAGTTAATGAACTTATCCTGTTGAGTTAACTACAACTCAATAGAGTACTGTAGTTAAGTCCATGGACTTAGTCCGTGGATTTAACTGTAACTCCATGGAGGAGAGAGTGAGAGTTTGGCGAGAAAATGATCTGATTACTTGCCAAAACTTAGGATTTATTTATACTAAAACTTAGGATTTGAGGGCAATATCTGTAGAATCATTTAGAACTTAGCATAGTAGAGATCAGAGTGATTCCGTTCTGTTCCGCCACACCACGAAGACCGATGACGCTAGAGTTCTAGAAGGAAATAGACATCACAAGATTTCTCAAAGAATTAGAAGAATTGCATACAAGACAAAAGATCAGGAACACTACAAGGGAAAAGAACTCAAAAGGTAGAATCTAACATTTTCTACTGGAGAAAAGTTTTAGTAGATTTAAACATAAAAATACCTCAAATTGTGGAAACAAGGTTAAAGGTAGCAATAGAAGTTGCTATGAATAGAGAAAGAAGAATCAGGCCAAACAATGAAGTTGCCCTAGAATTGATTCGGTGCAAGTCCAGATTATGGTTTGTACGACATATTGGTGGACATGCCCGATGGGCAATCTGGGAGCAATAGAGGAAAGTAGCTGAAGAACCTGCAACTGCAGAATCAGCTATTGAAAGACTAGTTACTGAGGAATAGTAGCACTAACAGAGCCATTACCACAAGTAGCATTTGCTTGGCCAAGAACTAAAGAAGAAGATAAAGAGTTTGCTAGCTTGGTCAAAACAACAAAGGACCAAGAAGATGATGAAGAAATGGCTATGGCCAAGGCACATATCCTGTATGATGCTATAACAAAATGACGAGCCAAAGAAAAGTTGAGGGCCCAATACAAAATTAAAGTAAAGCAGCATCAGAAAGCAGTTAGAGCAAGGGTTGCAAGAGAAGCTGAAGTTGGTCCTTCGAGACTAGTAGTTATAGAAAGAGTAAAATAGGAAGATCTAGTACTTGTGGCTCGAGGGCCTGAAGAGCCTATTTTTGTAGATTTAATCTCAGAGGAGGAAGAGGAAGATCAGGAACAGTTAATTAGAAGAAGGAAAGGAAAAGAGATAGTGTATGAACCTCAAGAAGAGATTAAATCTGAGATGCAAATATCAGTAGGGCTTGCAGAGCCCATTTTTGTAGACCTACTATCTAAATTTGAGGATGAGTAAGAGGAGCAGTAGCAAGAGCAAAGAGAAGAAGAGAAACAAGTTGAAATTAGTTTACAACCTGTACAAAGAGAAGAAACTGAAATTAGGGCAAAAGCTGATTTTCCTGTGACTCCATCCCAATCTGCCATAGAATCAGAAAGAATAGTGACAAAGTAGATTGGTAGTCAGGAGGAAGAAGAAAGAACAGAAACTGAACAAGAAGCTAAACAAGTACACATTGAACAAGAAAGAAATAACTCAACAGATTCCATTAAAGAGGGAGAGACTCTTTAGCAAATTTTAGAGAGGATTCAAGAAAGAAGAGTGGAGAGTTCTGCTGGCTCTCCACCACAGACAGAAGTAGAAGCAAAAATGCAGGAATCTACTGAGCATTTCCAACAAATTCAAGTTCAGCATGAGGAAGATGAAATTCAAGAACAAACCCCTCTAGAGCAACAAATGCAAATTCATGACTTGGCTGAAGCTACCATTCTAAATGAAGTACACTTTTGGAGTTAGGAAGCTTATAATAAATATCAAGAGATAAAGGGGTATGATATTATTTACAGTAGACCAGTAAACTAGGATAATATGCAAGAAATTAAGGACTTATTTGAGTTCTAGGGTCTACTGCAATTTATTTCTTAGTAGAGAGGGCATGTAGTATATAAAAATCTAGTGCCCTGCTTTTATGCAAATTTGAAAGAAGGAGAAAGTGGATTAATTTCCAACGTGGAGCAAGTTGATGTACAGATAACACCAGAGCTTCTCCACAATATTTTCGAATTGAAAAATGAAGGAATAGAAATTCTAGAAGAAACAACCATAGTTGAGTGGACAGAACAAATAATAAAGGACTATTTAGCTATCAATCCTAGTGTGTCATTATTAAATAGACTAAAGCACTTAAATGGTAAAGCACACATGGTAGCTAACATTTTGATTAAAAATGTCTACCAATGACAAGGCCACAATATTGAACTTAGTTAATTTGTCAAATGGGCCACATATGCAATTGTGAATAGAATTTAGGTTAATTGGTCTGTAGTATTTATCTCCAAGTTAAGAGCAGTAAAGAAGAAATTATTTTATGGAGATTTGATTCCACTGCTGATGGTGGATAGTATTGATTTCACAAAATGGGCATCCAAAAGGATAAGATCAAGAACCATTTCAATGAAAGAATACAGAAATTATGTTGTTGTTGAGATGACTATACCTTTTGGAGGCATTACAAGAGTTGTAGAGAGGATAAATCAATTAGAGCAACAATTAGAAAAACTCCAGAAGGAAGTAGATGAACTTAGGAAGAAAGATTAAAATGTATTGTTCATCTACTTGTATTAAAAATTTCTGATTGCTCGTATTGTAAAACAATATTTATATAAATGAATGTTTGAATTTCAAATGTTTTTGCAGTCGTGTTTGAGAATGAATGATAGAATTGATGAATTGTATTGAATATTATATAACAATTTAAAGACGATTGGTTAAAAGATTTACAAATTTTATAAATGACATGATTTAATGTAGGATAATTGGTTAATGCCTGAAAATATCTACATGTTGAAAAGTAAAGTGTAAATTCTGCACAACAGGAAATGAATTGTAAGTTAAGTATGCATATAATGTTCAGATTTAAATGAGCACATTAAAACAATGCATTAATGACATGTATTTAACTTTATTTAAGTTGACAAAATGTAGGAGGAAAAAGAATATAGAAGTTAATACAAGGAGTAAGTTTTAGAAATTTGCTAAGTGTTAACTCAACAAAGCTAGTCCATTGAGTTAACTGTAACTCAACAAGGTTAGTTCATGGATTAAGCTAAACGGTTATTCTTTTAGCCACAAACAGAATTTCATGGATTCAGTAGTTACTTAAATTTGAAATTAGAAGTGAAACACATAAAAATAGGAACTATACTATACGTTATAAGACACGTTTTTGCAATGAGATTCATTGGCTTTATAGACGTGCATTATAAATATAGAACAGAATGTTATTTACGAGTTACCAGGACTTGAGGAAAGAAAAGAAAATTCATTGGGGAACTGGAAGAAGAAGCAGTTGATTCAACTTCATTCGTCAATAACTATTTACTGAAAACAAAGCATCAGATTGAATCACAACAGATGGAATTGATGAAATTACCACTAGATGCATTGAGGGAAGTACTAAGTAACTTGTCAGCTAAAGATCTGTGCAGATTGTGTTGTGTATTAAAGGAAATTAAAGATTGTGTTAGAGAAAAATATTTTCATGGACTACAAGCTGCAAAAATGACTAATATTAGAGATGGATTTTTATGGAAGTCATTTAATTGTAGTTTAATTAGCTATGAATATCTAAATATGGAAGAAAATGCTGGAATTCCACCCAATATATTAGAAGGAATAGATCATATTATGGGAATAGATGAAGGATTAATTATTTATAGAACCAAACCAAGGTATGCAATTCTATTACCCGATATTTTGATTAAAAATCCTATCACTAGAGAAGAATGGAATATAAGAAGGCCTAATAGATATGAAGTACCAATTGAAAATTATGGGTCAGCTTTAACATTTTCTGATAAAGATTCGACCATTCCTGAAAAATTGTATTACTAGAAACCGATTGGAAATTGGGATGAGGATTTATGCTTGAGTGTGTATAATTTTCTAAATAGATATTGGACTGAAAATACTATGATATATCTAGGATAGAAGCATTAATTAACAGCATACATGTCATACTTGATGGATATATATATCTAATCATAGATATATTAGTTGCATTTAGATTTGATTTATACATAGTAAGCATAGACAGTTATGATGATGACTTTATAAAAATATTGCCTATACCAAGTGATATAGCTAAACCACTATTTGCAGAATATGATAAAATTCAATTATGAATGTGGTATAACGAATATGATGATCCTACTTTATGTCTGATAAGATGGTGGGATGAACTAATGAAATTTCAAATATGGATTATGAAAGACCAAAATGAATGGAAGTGGGAAGAGGAATATATTGAAATAGATGTAGAAATAGAAATAGCTACATTATCTTAGTACAGAAACAGATCCCTTTCTGCATTTCAATTCATTAAGGGTAATACACTCATATTTAGTATTGATAACATACTACATGTTTACAAGTTGAAAAGGAAAGCAGACTGCATTAAAATAGAATTAATAGCAAGAAGAATTATGCATAAAATGCTTGCTTGGACTAACACGTTTATTCCATTTGTTACTACTTTTCAATCATGTTCTTAAATTGTGATTTTGTGCTTTTAATGTTGTGTGTAATCTATTTTATTTTATAGAAAGAAAAAGAAGAGAAAAACAAAATATTAATCCAATTTGTTGGTATCTATTCTAGGAAACCAACTGACTTGCTTATGAGCCACCAAAGGCATAAGAGCCTGGGTTCCACACAAGACACTGAATTAACAATTTATGTTTTGTTGTTAAGTGTTATTTTGTTATATATTCTACTTTTATTTGTGAATGAAGATTTTTTCAGAATCAAAAATCGAAAGATATTGAAGGAGATACAAAAGAACAAGGTATGTAATTGATTACTGTAGGATCGTATGGCTACACAAGAGGAGGTTGAATTATGTTTTTCAACATTTTCGATTATAATTGAAACTTCAAAACTCAAAAATAAGTTGAGACATTGTTTTCACAAAATCATTTTATTCAATGTTTCAATTACAATATACAATTCAATTCTCCTAAGAAATTGTAGATGTAATTATATATCGATTCCATGTTTCATCTATACAATTTCATAACTAAAAACAAAGAAAACTAATTTGCGGAATTTAAAACATTTCTCCCTATTTGAGATCTTTCTACTTCTTCTTCTTCTTCTTCTTCTTTTTTAGCAATTCTTTAGTGATGAATATCTGACTTTCTCTACTTCACCGAATTTGCTTTCTTCTAATACTTCAAATCTTCAGTGACATAAATCTTACCTTTTTCTGCTTCACTGAATTTTCTTTCACCTAAGAGCTTTTCCCCGAGAAGTGTTTTTGATCCCTAAAACGATTTTTCTTTTGGTGTGCAAGGATAACTGATCAACGAGAATTCTATGCCTTTTATACTGTATCTTCATTTCATGCATATCCTCCACATTTAATCACTACCAGTTTGCCACTTCTTCACGTCTTCTCTTTTTCCTTCATTGAAATACACACATTCTGACCCACATTTACATTTTGAATTTTCTTTAATCATCAATCCTGGATCTCTGAAAAATTTCCTGCAAAATAAACTTTCTCATCCAAAAATTTTTCATCAGGTGTAATAAGTAGTCGTTACTTTAATGTTAACTAAACGAGTAACACAAGTAGATATATAACTTAATGTTTCTAACTTAACGAGTTCCTCATGTGTCAACTCACGTGACAAGTACTGTAGCTAACCCAACGAACTAAGTTCGTGGTGTTACGCTAACTCAATGAACTAGCTTTATGGTGTTACGATCACTCAACGAACCAACTTCATTGTGTTATAGATAACTCAATAAACCAGTAATAAACAAATGTTTTTATAATAAGAATTTTATCACGTGCAAACATAACAACTTAAGTTTATAACGCTAACCTAACGCGTTACCTTAGTGTTCAATATAGCAACTCAACGCGTTTACTTATGTTAACTTAATGAGTTAAACATGTGCACCTCATGTGATACAATATAACATTCGTAACTTTTAATTCACCACATGTACAACATTAACTTAACGAGTTCGTCTCTTCTTTTACTCACTAACTTAACGAGTTCTCACGTGACCTATTTTAACCTTTAAGCCTCTAACTTAACGAGTTCTCACGTGATCTCTATACAAATAACACTCTAACTTAATGTGTTGTCTAAACGTGCACTGTTCATGATACAGAAAATATAACTTTAAAACATATCATGTTTTTCAATAAAAACACACGTTAACTTAATGTTTAGTTAAATGAGAAATTACTACAATGAAACAACTAGTTATTAACTTACTATAATTTCAAATTCAATACAGACAAGTATTTATATCAATAAGCTTTTTCTATATTAATTGATATTTTTAATTTCTTTTGACAAGCAATAGTAATTGAGTAAATATGATTACTTTCATTCATCACACATCATCAAAACAAAATACTCAACAATTACTTATCCTGAATTTACATTTAAACTCAGTTCATGGAGTTATTCATTAACTCAATGAATTAAGTTCGTTGAGTTAGGTGCTAAGTCAACAAAACAATATTCATGCCTGCTACAATTACTGTATTTACCATAAAATCTTTTACATTGAGGACAATGCAAAATGTAGGCATGGGGGGGAGGTAAGTAATTAAATTAAAATCCAAGTAATTTTGTTAATTAGAGGAATTAGAATGGTGCTGCAAAGTTCTATGGAAATTGAAATTTTTTTTATGAATTTGCTGTAACTATCCAATAATTGAGATTATCAAATTTTTAAGAATTGTAACAGCTTGAATGTTATATTTATAATCTTATATAAGATGCTACAAAATTTTACTATTAATACAAATCTAGATATAGTATCTTATGTTTTTGCTGAATTTTATGAGTTTAACAGTTTCACGATTTTAAAAAGAAATCTGAATTCTTAATTGAAACTCAGTAAATTATCTGAAATCCTAAAAGAGCTGAAATGTTGATTTTTGGATTAAATGAAATCTATATGTTCAAGGATACATTTAATTTGATTGATTAAACTTGTAGAATGATTTGTGTAAATCTTATTAAACTACAGAAAAAGTATGAGCCTATTGATATGGATTCATATTTTTAGTAAATTATAGAAGCAAAACTATATGAGATTTGTGTTTTATTGCATTTGTATAAATGAAATACGTATATATACTATGTTGAAAAGAAAAAAAAAAGGAAAAAAAGAGAAAAACTGTGAGAGTTTATTGACTTGTTTGATCACAAGCCTTTTGTACTTGAGTAGATAGGTATGTAAGGATTGTTGACTTGAAAAATGACTCTTTAAATCTGGCAACCTAAGATCCTAATTAGATATGGGATTGTTGACTGAAAGCTCAATACATGGGTACACTAGAAAGCTCTTGTATGATTCAAGCTTTTCAAATTAACTTTTAAAGTACAAATATGCATATACTGTTCTAAAAAGATAAAAGTGTTTTGTGAAATATAGATATCTTTTGAATCGAGTATATTTTCTATTATCTAAGATTATTGAAGTATGAATGTAGAATAGACTTTTGAAGTTGTTTATTTGAGATACAATTCATTATTCTCCTTGTTTTAATTATATTGAGTTGGATTGTGTTTTGATTTGTACGTAGTTGAAATTTATTCTGAAAATCATATTGGAAAATTACGGATAACAAATGTTTGAAAAGAAGAAAAAATGATAATATAATTAACACCTATATGATGCTAATATATTTTGTATGTAATTTACATATGTTTTAAATATATTTGCAGGTTGAAGAGGAGAAAACAATGTTAAAATGGATTGTTGAAAAATACAGAATATCTATATAGTAATCTAATTTATGTATTCTGAAGAAACAAAATGAAGAATTAATTCTAGCACTTTAGAAAGACTAACTAGTTAGATCTTAGTTTGCTAAGGGACTAGCAAAATTTAAGTATGGGGGAAGTGCTTAGAATGAAAAAGTACATAATATTAAGGGTTAAATGATGGTTATTTGCATAATATTTAGCTTATCATATGAGAATTAAGCCATTATGTTATAATTGCATTGTTATATGTTTTAATGAAGGAATCTGCATAATTTCAAGGAATTAACGTTAATTAAGTATATTTTTGAACCGTCGATAAGTTGTAGGTTTTTAATTCTTAAGTATTCGAATTTTCTGTTATTTCGGAGAGTTATATTGCATGTACTAGATAGTTATATTTTAAATGCTTAAAGAATTGTTTAGAATGAAAAAGTGCATAACATTAATGGTTAAATGATGGTTAATTGCATAATATTTAGCTTATCAAATGAGAATTAAGCCATTATGTTATAATTGCACTGTTATATGCTTTAATGAAGGAATCTACATAATTTCAAGGAATTAGCGTTAATTTAGTACATTTCTGAATTGTCGGTGAATTACAGGCTTTGAAATTCTTAAATATCCAAATTTTCTATTATTTCAGAGAGCTATGTTTAATGTACCAGGCAGTTATGTTTTTAATGATAGAAGAATATTTTATTATTTCATAGATTACACTTGTTGAAACTTCAATGCATGACTTAAGTGGATTTTTGGTAAGCATTTGCTAATTATCCGAAATGCATTTAGGCATTAGATAGTTAAGGTTTGTAAGTATTCGAAATATCTGAACTCGTTAAGTTAGATTTATGCACGTGTTGAATTTAAATGCTTTATTATGTCACGTGAGATGCACATGTTTAACTCGTTAAGTTAGCATAACTATACGCGTTGAGTTACATGAATATACGCTAAGGTAATGCATTGTGTTAGTAGCTTATAAGTTATTTCTTTATTGCACATGTTTTATAGTTAAATCAATGAAGTAAGTCCGTTGAGTTATCTGTAACTCCACAGACCATTTATTTTCTAATATGTCACTATAGTTGTTACAGAAACATGACATTTGAAGGAAAACCACAATTACACGTATGACGTAGGAATCACTTGTGGAAGGAAAAAGAAATCACCGTCGTTGATATGAATGAAGGAAATCCAATCGATCATCTAAGCAGAAGCAATTACTACCGAAAGAAATATAAAAGAAGAGGAGAAAGATGAAGAAAGTGTGTGTGTAGAGGTAGAGGACTGCGCTAACTGTAGGAAGCGTCGGAAGTTCCCTAAAGCTCCACACCACCACCAAAATCACCAACCATCGGAGGTCTATGAGGATACTTTTCTGATGTCGGGTTGATTCCAAGCCAAACACGGTGCCTAACAACCACTGTGAGGAGTGATCACATCGCGGGATGGGAAGTCATCTTCACTAAGCACCGACTCATATCTTAGGAGATTGTAAAGCTTCTAGCCTTGGTTTTGGGTTGATGCCAGTATACTGAAGAGGAGATCTTACAATTCTAGATTCGCGATTCTATAGGGAGAGGAGGTAGGATTGTAATTGATTAAGTTTTTAGTGGTATAATTGCATCACATGTAGTGACGGAAGCTTTTACTGTTGATAGAGATTTTTACATTTCACCTTTCGCTCATCTTCAAGAACATATCAAAACAAAAATACCAAAATCAACAAATTATCTATGTTTACATTTAGTATTAAAGTGTTGTATTATTTGTTTTGTATCATGATTAATGTTATCATTGTCAGTATTATGAATGTTTTATATTTGTTTGATTTAGAAAATAGAAAATAGTTTTACAGTTTATTGAAATTGATTTGTTCCAAATACTTAAAGATTTTAATGGTTACTGTTTGAAACATCTTAATGTTAGTATTGCTTAATGATAAATCTAATATTAACTAACATTAAAGAGCTTAATTGATGTTATTTACAATCTGTGGAATCACCCAATGGTTGGCCACCAAGAATTCAAAAAGAAAATAATATGAAGGGGGATAAGAACAAAATTCAAAATGATAATGAAAATGTAATATTTGAAAGTGTAAAAATTACTAAAGAAAAATCTGAATATGAAAATGAGACTAAAAATGATAAGACAAATGAAATGAAAGAAAAAGAATCTTGTAAATCACAATCATTAGCATCCTATCTTGAAAGATTACAACAAACATTTCTTGAAAAATAAAAAAAAATTAGAGAAATTTTTGAAAAAGTACAAGATAACATTTCTTTGTTAGATTTATTGTAGAAAATGCCACCTTGTGCTAAATTTCTTAAGGATTGGTGTACTAAGAAAAGAGAGTGAAAAGTTTTAAGGAAAGTCTTTTTAGCTGAGCAAAGTAGTTCCCTATTTCTGCCACAAATTCCTAAAAAGTTATCTGATCATGGAATCTCTATTATATCATGCACCATAGGAAATACCATTCTAGAAAGAACCTTAATAGACCTAGGTGTAGGTATAAATGTTATGCCGAGTGATATATTTACATCCTTAGGATTAGAAGGCTTAATCCCTACTAGGATTGTTATTCAATTAGCTGATAGAAGTATAAGATACCTTAGAGGAAAAATAGAAGATGCCCTAATTAAAATAAAAAACTTCATATATCCTATTGATATTGTAATTTTGGATTCCCAACAAATTAAGCATCAAAATCATAATACATCTTTAATTTTGCTCATGCTAGCGCCCGTGCGTGACCACTTGCGTCCTCGCCCGACGCTAGCGCCTGTACGCATTCGCTCGCATCTTTGCCCGTGCCAACGCTTGTGCGCGACCGCTCGCGTCCTTGCCCGACACCAGCGCCTGCGTGCATTCGCTCGTGTCTTTGCCGGTTCCAACGCCCGTGCGTGACTGCTTGCGTCCACGCTCGACGCCAGCGCTCGTGTGCATTCCCCCGTGTCTTTGCCCACGCCAGCGCCCGTGCACAACCACTCGCGTTCCTCGTCCAACACCAGCGCTCGTGTGCCATCGCTCGTGTTCTTCGTTTGACGCCAGCGCTCGTGGTTTGCTCACGCAATCTTTGCTCGTGACTTGTGTTCGCGACAAGCATTCGTGATTGGAGTTCTTGTTCGACACCCGCGATCTTGAATCTTGACAACGTGCACTTGGTCATCTATTGTTTCTGCATTGGTGAAACGAGTAGTAAGAATTCCTATCATAACTTTTGAAGTTTTTTGTTGTGATTCTGTGGAATTCCTTTTTTGGCTTTTTCAAGTAGACCAAGTGTGGCCAGTTCTTTGGAATTCTTTGGAATCCTTTTGAAGTTCTTTGGAATTCTTTGGAAGTTCTTTAGGAATTCCTTTTGTTTCTTGAGACAATACGTGTGATCTTGGCTCATCTTTGTTTTCTTGGGATTCTTTATGAGTGATCTTTTGAATTCGTTAGCTGCATTTGTTGGTTGGGATATTTTGAATGAAAGATTCATCCGTAGCTTTGGGATAGCAAATTTTGTGCTTGTTTGTTGTCCGAATTCTTTGGTATTTGCTTACTGTATTTGTGTTGTTCTATTATCATGGCATCTTCAGCTTTGAAAGTTGAGAAGTTCAATGGCAAGAACAACTTTAGTTTGTGGCAGATTAAGATGAAAGCACTTTTGAAATAGTAGGGTATTTGGGCTCCCTTAAATGTGGAGACAACGCTAGATAAGAAGTCTGTCAAATTTGAACAGCAAGAGGAGAAGGCACATTCGACTATTCTGCTATGTTTATCAGATGAGGTAATCATTGAGGTAGCAGATGAAAATACAGCTTTGGGTCTTTGGAATAAGTTAGAATCTCTGTATGTGACTAAGTCTCCTACGAATAAGTTGTTGTTGAAGCAAAGGCTGTTCTCTCTCAGAATGAAGGAAGGTACACCATTAAAGCAACATTTGGATCAACTCAACACCATTCTCATGGAGCTGAGGAACATTGGTGTTACAGTGGAAGATGAGGATGCTGCTCTCATCTTATTGGTATCTCTCCCTCTCTCCTTTGAGAACTTTATGCAATCTTTTGTGTTTGGCAAAGATACTATTACCTTGGAGGAGGTAAGATCGAGTCTTCATTCTAGAGAATTGAGACATTTGGCTACTCATGGTAGCAATGATGTTGGCGGATTAGGTTTGATAGTGCATCATTCAAAGTCTAAAGGACAGTAGAGTAGAAGAGACAACACGCGCAGAGGCAGAAGTAAGTCCAGAGGTAGAAATTCCAAGGACACTTGCAATTATTGCAAGGAAAAGGGGCATTGGAAGGTAAACTGCTCTAAATTAAAGACTAAGGGAAATGCAACAGTCGCTGAAAATGGAGACTCAGGGTCTGACTGTGATTTCTCCCTTACTGTTTGCTGTAGTCTACTCCGATCAGAGTTGGATTATGGATTCTGGTGCATCACATCATATCACTCCCAATAGAGAATATTTCCATACATATGAGGAGGTAGATGGTGAACAGGTCATTTTAGCAGATAATGATGATTGTGACAAAGCAGGTATTGGATCTGTCAGATTCAGGATGCATGATGGGACAGTCAAAGTCTTGGAGGATGTTTAGCATGTGCCAAGGTTGGGCAAGAGCCTTATTTCACTAATGGCTCTTGATCAGAAATGTTTCAGTTTTTTAGGTGGAGGAGGTAAACTTCACGTTTTGAAAGGTTCCCTAATAATAATGAAGGGAATCAAGGATAGACCTTTATACATTCTTCAAGGCAAACCTATCATTAGATCAGTAGCTGTGACAATAAGTGATCAACAGTCTATGTCAGTTATTTGGCATTCCGGGTTAGGACATTTGGGTCTGAAGGGAATGCAAAAGCTCAGCACACTTGACAGGTTAGATGGTCATATCTTTACAGATATTGATTTATGCAGGCATTGCATCTATGGGAAATAGAAATGTGTTTCCTTTGGGAGAGTAAAACATTCTACCAAGGGGAAGTTGGATTATGTCCATACAGATTGTTAGGGACCATCTCAACAACCCTCTTTAGCAGGTTCTAAGTATTTTCTCTCCATTGTTGATGACTTTAGTCATATGACTTGGGTTTTCATTATGAAGCACAAGAGTGAGGCCTTCAAGAACTTTAAACAATGAAAGACTATTGTTGAAAACCAAGTAGGGAGGAAAGTAAAATACTTGAGAATAGATAATGGATTAGAATTTTGCTCAAATGAATTTGATATTTTTTGCAAAGATGCAGGCATAACTAGGCATTATACTGTCAGGGGAACTCTACAACAGAATGGAGTTGCAGAACGTCTTAATAGGATGTTGTTGGAAAGAGCTAGATGTATGCTCTCTCATGTTAGGCTGGAAAAATGTTTTTGGGCTGAAGCTGTTAACACAGCCTCCTATTTGGTGAACAGGTCGCCATCTAATGCAATTGGCGACAAGATCTCTTATGAAGTATGGATGGATAAAGCAGCAAACTACTCCAAGTTGAAAGTATTTGGATGTCCTACGTATTACCATGTGAATCATGGTAAATTGGAGCCGCGTGCCAAGGAAGGCATCTTTGTGGGATATGGAATGGGAGTAAAAGGATATAGAATATATGATAAAGAAACAAGAAAGGTCATTCATAGCAGGGATATTACCTTTGATGAGGTTTCTTTGATGCAGAAGAAAGAAAAGCCAACAATTTTGGATCCACCTAGTACTCCTGAGCAAGTGGAGCTTGATTTGAATCAACTATTGATTTCTAATCAATCTATTCCTGTTGATACAGATCAACGTTTGATTTCAAAAGATGATCGAGGAGATGAGTTTGTTGAGGACACACGTCCAAGGTGTGTTGCCAAAGATCGTCCTAGGAGGGATGTTCACCCTCCACAGTGGTATGACTACAATAATATAGTTGCTTTTTCCCTATAGGTAGCTAGTGAGGTGGAGGATGCTGATCCACCTAGTTTTGATGCTACCATTAGCGGACCAGAAGCTGTACATTGGTTGGGAGCTATGCAAGAAGAACTACAATCTTTGTATAAGAATAGGACTTGGGAGTTGGTAAAACGTCCCAAGGACAGGAATGTTGTTGGTTGCAAATGGGTGTTCAAAAGGAAATCAGGAACACAAGGTAATCATGGAATACAATATAAGGCAAGATTGGTAGCAAAAGGTTTTACACAGAAGGAGGGTGCGGACTTCAATGAAGTCTTTGCACTAGTAGTTAGACACACCTCCATTCGAGTCTTTTTGGCAATTGTTGCAATAAAGGATTTAGAACTTGAATAGTTGGATGTGAAAACAGCTTTCTTGCATGGTGATTTAGATGAGGACATCTAGATGGAATAGCCAACAGGTTTTGTAGAAAGAGGTAGATCAGATCTCATTTGTAAGCTACAGAAATCTTTGTATGGGCTGAAACAGTCTCCTAGGCAGTGGTATAAAAGATTTGATTCCTTTATCACAGATGTTGGTTTTGTTAAAAGTAGTTTTGATTCATGTGTCTATATTAAACAAATTAAAGAAGAATTTGTTTACTTGCTCTTGTATGTAGATGACATCTTGATTGCAGCCAAAGATGTTAATGAAATATAGGTTTTGAAAGACACATTGAAATCTGAATTTGCAATGAAGGATTTAGGACCGGTAGGTAAAATCCTTGGGATGGAGATTTATCATGACAAGAACATTGGAAGTTTATTTCTCCATCAGCATAGTTATGTTCTGAAGATTTTGAGCAGGCTTGGCATGACTTCAAGCAAGGCCATCAGAATGCCCTATGATAGGAACCTACGATTATCAGTTGCTATGGCACCTCAGACACAATCAGAGAAGGAGTACATGAAGAAAGTTGCATATTCATAGGTAGTTGGCAGTCTCATGTATGCTATGGTTTGTACTCACCCAGATCTTGCTTACCCTCTTAGTGTTGTAAGAAGGTTTATGTCGAATCCAGGGAAGAGTCATTGGTAGGCCGTGAAAAGGATCTTTAGGTACTTGAAGGGCACATCTGATGTAGGACTGATTATGGAGTTAAGCACAACTATAGTATGGTTGGATAATCTAATTCAGATTTTGTAGGTGATGTTGATCAGCGTAGATCCTTAACAGGATATGTCTTCACATTGGCAGATTCCATTATTAGTTGGAAATCTACTCTACAGCTTACTGTATCTTTATCCACCACCGAGGCTGAGTATATGACAATGACAGAAGCTGCAAAAGAAGGTATTTGGTTGAAGGGGTTACTTGGAGACTTTGGTCTGCGATATGATAAAGCAGAAATTTTCTGTGACAGTCTTAGTGCCATCAGCTTAACAAAGGACAATGTGTTTCATGACAAGACAAAGCACATTGATGTTCGTTATCACTTTCTTAGAATAGAAGATCGCGTGAAGATTTTGAAGATCAACACACATGACAATCCAACCGATATGTTTACAAAAGGTGTTCTTGAAAGCAAGTTTAAGCATTGCTTAGACTTACTTAATGTATTTGCTTATAGTTGACCCTATGGGTCTTTTGAGATGGAAATTTGTTTGGTTCTAGGTGGAGTTTGTAAATTCAAGGCAAGGTGGAGATTGTTATTATGTGTCTTGAATTAATTTGTTACATGTAGGGGTATTTTTGTCTTTGGCCACTTAGGATACACAAATGTTATAAATAGGCCCCCAATGTGTGCCTTTATAGGATGATGAATCTTGTATCCCCTTGTGATCACCTAGAAGAGAATCAATTTGTTGAGCTCCATCTGTGGATGTACCCAATTGGGGAATCACATTAAACCTTGGTGTTTCTTTTGCTTCACATGTTTTTCTCTTTTGTCTTCTTCTTTCTTCTCCACGTGTCCAAGCTTCTCCCTTTCCGCACTTCTCTTTGCATAACATAGAGGATGAAGGAGATATGCTAGATGATGTGATTCAAGAAGAATTAAATACGCAACTAAATTCTGAAAATTTAGGAGAAAGTGAAAGCATAAATATAGAAGGAGATCAAGAAGAGATTAATATAAAAAATGATGATGTTCAATTAAGAGCTCTAGCTTCTAATGGGCAACATTTAGATTTAAAACCTTTACCTCTTGAATTAACCTATATATTTCTGGAAGAAAAATGAACATGTCCAATCATTATTACTTCAGATTTAAAAGAGGATCAAATTGCTAAATTAAAAGATGTAGTAAAAACTTATAAAGAAGCAATAGGATGAACTATGATTGATATAAAAGGGTTAAGTTCAACTTTATGCTATCGTCACATATATTTAGAAGAGAATGCTAAACTTGTTAAAATTCCTAAGAGAAGATTAAATTCAAACCTTAAAGAAGTAGTCAGGAAGGAAATAGTGAAATGGTTAGATAATGACATAATTTATCCGATTTCTGATAGCTCATGGGTTAGTCCAATCCATGTAGTTTCCAAGAAATCAGGATTAACAGTTATTAGGAATGAAAGTCAGGACTTGATACCTACTAGAATTCAATTAGGCTGGAGAGTATGTATGGACTATAGAAAGCTAAATGCTGTGACTAGGAAAGATCATTTTCCCTTACCTTTTATATATCAAATGCTAGAGAAATTAGTAGGGCAAGAATATTTTTGTTTCCTAGATAGGTATTCAGGATATAACCAAGTTCCAATAGCATTAGAGGATCAAGAGAAAACAACTTTCACCTATCCTAATGGAACTTATGCTTTTAAGAGAATACCATTCGGATTATGCAATGCACCAGCCACCTTTTAGAGGTGTATGTAGGGCATATTCACTAAAATGACTAAAGATTTTTTAGAAATATTTATAGATGATTTTACTATTTATGGAACTTCGTATAAAGTGTGTTTAAATAATTTAGACCTAGTATTAAAACACTGTGTGGATAAAAGTCTAATGCTAAATTGGGAAAAAATGTCACTTCATTATTAAACAAGAAATAGTCTTGGGACATGTTGTTTCAAAGAAAGGGTTGAAAGTAGATAAAGCTAAAATAGAAGTAATTTCTAATCTACCAAAACCTAAATTAGTAAAAGATATTAGATCATTTCTAGGACATGTTGGATTTTATAGAAGATTCATTAAAGATTTTAGCAAAATAGTTAGACCTTTAACTAATCTGTTAAAAGATGTCCCATTCAACTTTGATAAAAATTGCAAAGAAGCATTTTTCAAGCTTAAAACTAACTTAATTTCAACTCCTATAATACAAGTACCTGATTGGAGCCATCCAATTGAATTAATGTGCGATGCATCTGATTTTGCTATAGGAGCAGTGTTGGGTCAGAAGATAGAAAAATCTCCTAGAGTGATTCATTATGCAAGCAAAATCTTAAATGATGCTCAAGTTAATTATACAACTATTGAAAAAGAGCTGTTAGCTATTGTGTTTGCTTTAAAAAAGTTTAGATCATATCTGATTGGAGCTAAAGTAATAGTATACATAGATCATTTAGCTTTAAAACACTTAATAGCAAAGAAAGAGACTAAACCTAGATTGATCTGATGGATATTATTATTACTAGAATTTGATCTAGAAATTAAAGATAAAAAAGGTTGTGAGAATGTAGTAGTAGATCATTTATCAAGATTACAAATAGAAAACTAAAATATTGAAATTAAGGATAATTTTCTTGATGAACAATTAATGACTATCAACACAATGCCTTGGTATGTAGACATAGTTAATTACTTAGTTACTGGTTTAACACCTAAGGATTGGAATAGAGAGGATAAGAAATTGTTCTTTTCAAGAGTAAAATATTACTATTGGGAAGACCCATACTTATTTAAGAAATGTCCTAATTTGGTTTTAAGGAGGTGTGTTTCAGAAACTAAATATCAAAGCATATTGTCTTTCTACCATGACCAAGCATGTGGAGGGCATTTTGGTTCAGGGAAAACTATTGCCAAAATTCTACAATGTGAATTTTATTGGCCAACACTATTCAAAGATGCTCATAAATATTGCTTAAGTTGTTTAAGATGTCAATAAATAGGAAGAATATTAAGGAGGAATATGATGCCTCTTAATCCTATTGTTGAGGTTGAAATATTTGATGTGTAGGGAATAGATTTTATGTGTCCATTTCCTATGTCTAACCAATTTAATTATATATTATTGGGAGTGGATTATGTATCTAAATGGGTAGAAGCTATTCCTACAAAAACTAATGACAACAAAGTAGTAATACATTTTATAAGAAATAATATAATTGCTAGATTTGGAATACCTAAAGCTATTGTCAATGATAGAGGAACTCATTTTTGTAATAGAAGTTTTGAAGCCTTAATGAAGAAATATGAAGTAAATCACAAAATCGCAACATCATATCATCCGCAAATAAGTGGACAAGTAGAAAGTGCAAACAAACAAATTAAGTTAATCTTAGAAAAAATAGTAAATCCTACTAGAAAAGATTGGGCTAACAGATTAATAGATGCACTTTGGGCTCATAGAACTGCTTATAAGACAAGCTTAGGTATGTCACCTTTTATGCTAGTATATGGAAAAAGTTGTCATTTACCAGCTAAAATTGAACATAAAGCTTATTGGGCATTAAAAACTCTAAACACTAATTTAAATCATGTTGCTGTATGAATCTAGAATAGACTTTTGAAGTTGTTTATCTGAGATAGAATTCTTTATTCTAATTGTTTTAATCATATTGAATTGGATTGTGTTTTGATTTGTATGTAGTTGAAATTTATTTTGGAAATCATATTGGAAAATTTAGGATAACAGATGTTTGAAAAGAAGAAAGAATGATAATATAATTAACACCTATATGATGCTAATATATTTTGTATGTAATTTACATATGTTTTAAATATATTTACATGTTGAAGAGGAGAAAACAAAGTTAAAACAAATTACTGAAAAATACAGAATATCTATATAGTGATCTAATTTATTATTCTGAAGAAGAACGAAATGAAGAATTAATTCTAGCACTTTAGAAAGACTAACTAGTTAGATCTTAGTTTGCTAAGGGACTAGCAAAATTTAAGTATGGAGGAAGTGTTTAGAATGAAAAAGTGCATAATATTAATAGTTAAATGATGGTTAATTGCATAATATTTAGCTTATCATATGAGAATTAAGCCATTATATTATAATTGCACTGTTATATGCTTTAATGAAGGAATTTGCATAATTTTAAGGAATTAGCGTTAATTTGGTACATTTCTGAACTATCGGTGAATTACAGGCTTTGAAATTCTTAAGTATCTGAATTTTCTGTTATTTCATAAAGCTATGTTTAATGTACCAGATAGTTATGTATTTAACGATAGAAGAATATTTTATTATTTTCTAGATTACACTTGTTGAAACTTCAATGCATAACTTAAGTGAATTTTCGGTAAGTAACTGCTAACTATTCGAAATACATCTAGGCATCGAATAGTTAAGGTTTGTAAGTATCTGAAATATCTAAACTCGTTAAGTTAGATTTATGCACGTGTTGAATTTAAATGCTTTATTATGTCACGTGAGATGCACATGTTTAACTTGTTAAGTTAGCATAACTATATGCGTTGAGTTACATGAATATACACTAAGGTAGCGCGTTGTGTTAGTAGCTTATAAGTTATATCTTTATTGCACGTGTTTTATAGTTAAATCAACGAAGTAAGTCCGTTGAGTTATCTATAACTCCATGGACCATTTATTTTCTAATATGCCACTATAGCAGTTACAGAAATAGGACATTCGAAGGAAAACCACGATTACACGTATCACATAGGAATTCACTCATGAAAGGAAGAAGAAATCACCATCGTTGATATGAATGAAGGAAATCCAACCGATCATCTAAGTAGAAGCAATTACTATTGAAAGAAATATAAAAGAAGAGGAGAAAGACGAAGAAAGTGTGTGTGCAGAGGTGGAGGACCGCGCTAACTGCAGGAAGCATCAGAACTTCCTTGAAGCTCCACACCACCACCAAAATCACCATCCATCGGAAGTCTATGAGGATGCTGTTATGATGTCGGGTCAATTCTGAGCTAAACACGGTACCTGACAACCACTGTGAGGAGTGATCATGTCACGAGAAGGGAAGCCATCTTCACCAAACATCGACTCATATCTCAAGAGATTTTAAAGCTTCTAGTCTTGGTTTCAGGTTGATACTAGTATGCTGAAGAGGAGATCATCTTACAATTCTAGATTCACGATTCTATAGGGAGAGGAGGCAAGATTGTAAGTGATTAAGTTTTCAATGGTGTAATTGCGTCGCATGTAGTGACGGAAGATTTTATTGTCGATAGAGATTTTTACATTTCACCTTTCGCTCATCTTCAAGAATATATCAAAACAAAAATACAAAAAACAACAAATTATCTGTGTTTACATTTAGTATTAAAGTGTTGTATTGTTTGTTTTGTATCGTGATTAATGTTATCATTATTAGTATTGTGAATGTTTTATGTTTATTTGATTCAGAAAATAGAAAATAGTTTTACAATTTATTGAAATTGATTCATTCTAGATACTTAAAGATTTTAATGGTTACTATTTGAAACATCTGAATGTTAGTATTGCTTAATGATAAATCTAATATTAACTAACATTAAAGAGCTTAATTGATGTTATTTACAATATGTGGAATCGCCCAATGGTTGGCCAAATTTCTCTATAAATAGTAGTATTTAACTGGAATGATAGGCTCATGAAGTTAACTATAAGTCCACCAGGTTAGTCCGCTGAGTTAACCATAACTCCACGAACTTACTTTGTTGTGTTAACTGTAACTCGAAGGAGTGCTTAACTAAACACACATAAACTCCAATATAAAAATCGGAACAGTACACAATTCTTACTCAATCTTTGTGAGATCAACTTGTACTTGTACACAAATACAATATACACTGTGCACTTGTAGTTAAAAGCACAAATTGGATTCACTATCTAATTTGTGTGAAAGGTTGTTTGTTTACTTCTAAAAGTAATTATTTATATAAGCAAGTTTAAGAATAAACTTAACAACCCCAAATAAGAATATTTTATTATTTCTTGAAGTACACGTGTTGAAACATCAATGCATGATTTAAGTGGATTTTCGATAAGTTATCTACTAACTATCTAAAATGCATCTGAGCATCGGACAGTTAGGTGTGCAAGTATCTAAAATATCCTTTTATTCATAAAACATGAGTTGTGATCTAAAAACCTGATTTAAGTGTGATTTTATAATATTAAGCATGATCCATTTTATTTGCATATATTTATATCATGTATAGGTGAATAGTAACAACTCATTGAGTTAGTGTTCTTTTTGTTGAAAGATCACGTGCCAACTCGTTGAGTTACAGGTTTAAAGTTATAAAAATATCACGTGAGAACTTGTTGAGTTAGCAAGTGAAAAATAGTAAGTTATATATCTAAACTCGTTAAGTTAGATTTATACATGTGTTGAATTTAAATGCTTTATTATGTCACGTGAGCTGCACATGTATAACTCGTTAAGTTATCATAACTATACGCGTTGAGTTAATGGAATATACACTAAGGTAACGTGTTGTGTTAGCAAGCTTATAAGTTATTTCTTTATTGCATGTGTTTTATAGTTAAATCAACGAAGTAAGTCCATTGAGTTATCTATAACTCCACGGACCATTTATTTTCTAATATGCCACTGTAGTAGTTGTAGAAACAAGACATTTGAAGGAAAACTACGATTACACGTATCACGTAGGAATTCACTCGTGGAATGAAGAAGAAATCACCATTGTTGATATGAATGAAGGAAATCCAACCAATCATCTAAGCAGAAGCAGTTACTATAGAAAGAAATATAAAAGAAGAGAAAAAAGATGAAGAAAGTGTGTGTGTAGAGGTGGAGAACCACGCTAACTACAGGAAGCATCGAAAGTTCCCTGAAACTTCACACCACCACTAAAATCACCAACCATTAGAGGTCTGTGAGGATACTTTCTTGATGTCAGGTCGATTCCGAGCCAAACACAGTGACTAACAACCACTATGAGGAGTGATCGTGTCATAGGAAGGAAAGCCATTTTCGCCAAGCACCAACTCATATCTTAGGAGATCGTAAAGCTTCTAGCCTTGGTTTCGGGTTGAAGCCAGTATGCTAAAGAAGAGATCATCTTACAATTTTGGATTCGCGATTCTATAGGGAGAGGAGGCAAGATTGTAAGTGATTAAGTTTTCAGTGGTGTAATCGCGTCACATGTAGTGACGAAAGTTTTTACTATCGATAGAGATTTTTACATTTCACCTTTCGTTCATCTTCAAGAACATATCAAAACAAAAAAATACCAAAAATAACAAATTATTTATGCTTGCATTTAGTATTAAAGTGTTGTATTGTTTGTTTTGTATCGTGATTAATATTATCATTATTAGTATTGTGAATGTTTTATGTTTGTTTGATTCAGAAAATAGAAAATAGTTTTATTATTTACTGAACTTGATTCGTTCCAAATACTTAAAGATTTTAGTGGTTACTATTTGAAATATCTGAATGTTAGTGTTGCTTAATGACAAATCTAATATTAACTAACATTAAATAGCTTAATTGATGCCATTTACATTCTGTGAAACTGCCCAATGGTTGGTCGAATTCCTTTATAAATAGTGGTATTTAACTGGAAAAGAACCAACTTGTGGAGTTAACTTAAGTCCGCGAGGTCAGTCCGTTGAGTTAGCCATAACTCCATGAACTAAGTCCATTATGTTAATTGTAACTCAACGGAGTGCTTAACAGAACACATACAAACTCTAATATAAAAATCAGAACAGTACACAATTCTTACTTAATCTCTATGGGATCGACCTGTACTTGCACATAAATACAATATACACTATGCGCTTGCAGTTAAAAATACAAATTGGAATTAGTATCTAATTTGTGTGAAAGGTTATTTGTTTTCTTCTAAAAGTAATTATTGATATAAGCATAAAAATGGAAGTTAACAAATCCAATACAAGTTTTCTAGTGCTGTTGTTGGGGAACTAATCAAGTTCTCTAGTGTCGCCTAAAAACCCAAACATGACTAAACAAAGAAAACTTATCTGTTCATTAGTCATTTTATAAAACTCGAATAGTTATCTATCCATGCGTATAAAAACTCGAATAGTTATCTAACTCTTTGATTTTCATTACCGAACGCACATGGAAAACACGTGATAACTTAAAACATTAAAAACACGTGTAGATAACTTAACTATACGAGTTTTTAACATAACTCTTCGATTAAATTGAAAAATTTCTCGGATGGATATGTGAAAAAGTCGAAGACTTCAGCATAACTGTTTGAGTTTCTTAAAAGGATAAAATATAAGAATTTAAAAACAAAAAGTCAGAGAGAAACTAACTATTTGAGTTTGTAGAAGAGTAAAATATAACAATATGAAAAACTTGGATGGTTAGTTATCGATATGTGAGATAAAATAGCTGAATTCAAGTGAAATACATAACTGTATGCTAAACTAACTGAATGAGTTTAACTTTTTATCAGTATAAGTTCCAGAATATTTGCATTTGATTACATTTACCATTGTTTGTCATTGTTTGCTCCCCCTACATAAATGTAGTCAAGAGAAACTATGGCGTACTTAAACTAGGTTGCCAAGCCCTAATAGATTTGTCTTTTAAGTGCAAATGACATACTTAAACTAGGTTGCCACGCCCCAATAGATTTGTCTTTTAAGTTTTTTTTTTTAATTTGTTTTTAAATTTAAATACAGAAATAAGTAGTAAATTTAACAATTTAGACTTTCTAACTTTTATTTTATTCAGTTTACAAAAGAAAATTCATAAATATATACCTTCAGGTAACTTAAAAGAATTCAATAATGAGTACACGAACTTAAGAAAATAAATGCATTACATTATGTGTAAAGAATAGATAATAACAATGATTATATGCATAGATTATGGTAGAATTGTTATAACACTTGTAAAAGAAACTAAGCTTGAGTACATTGCCCCCCCTTTATATATATATATATATATTATGTATTACCTCCCACAATATCATCTTTTTATGTGATCACAATCCCTTGCTTAGGAGAAAGATAACTAGTTACTCAATAATAAGTGAGAACAGGTAACCTTTTTTTTTTAAAAAAAAAAAAAAGAATCTAAATTACTTGTAAAATGAGTTTTCAGTCAACACATCCCAAACCAGTTGGTTCAAGTGACTAGGGTTTAAGATCCCCCAATGGACTTAATTACTCAAGTAATTGCAGACAAACAATAAAACAAGATAGTAAATTGAATAAGAGGTAACCGCAAGACTTAATTTTTCTAATAATATGTTAATAACTTTCCTTTAATAAACGATACATATTTTCAATGTATTTTCTAGTTAAAATCTCTATAATAGTGTATACATAAGTAACAAAAATACAGTTGGTACTCATATTGAATTAAATCAACTTTCCTTAAGTAACCTTTTCTGAATTTTTTTTCTTAAATAAATTGACTTCAATAAAATCAAAATTTCATAAATTCTTAACTACCAATAAACAATAATTCTAAAACAGATATATATATATATATATTATGTATATATATATATAATTTTTTTTTAAATATAAAGAAATTAAATTCTAAATTTGTAACAAACCAAAATGTTATGTAATGAACAGGACAATTTAAACATCAGATAACCTACAGATATCAAGTTCTAATCGTAATTTTGAAAAGGTATTCTCATCTAAGGGTTTTGTAAATAGATCTGCTAATTGTTCTATGGTAGGAACAAAATTTAATATTAATTTTCCTTTTATCACATTATCCCTTAGAAAATGATGTCGAACTTCTATATGCTCAACTCATGAATGTAAGACAGGATTTTTAGACAAACTTATTGCAGAACTACTATCACAGAAAATGTTAGTTGGTTCATAGGCTAAATTATAATCTTTTAAAGTTTGTCTAATCCATAGGATTTGAGCATAGCAAAGTGTAGTAGCTATATACTGAGCTTCAATTGTAGATAATGCTACACAATTTTGCTTTTTGCTAAACCATGTTACTAAAGAATTTCCTAATAATTGACAAGTGCCACTAGTGCTTTTTCTTTCAGACTTACATCCTACGAAATCAGCATCACTATAACTTATTAAATTTATAGAACTATGCTTAAAGTAAAACAATCTGAAATTGATGGTTCCTAATAGATATTTAAAAATTCGTTTAATGACAAGTAGGTGTGATTCTTTAGGATTAGATTGATATCTAGCACAAGTATTTTTTATATATCCATTTAAAAAAGTAGTCTTAACATCCATTTGATATAATTTGAAATCCATATAACAAGCATATACTAACAAAATTTGTATTGATTCTAGTATAGCAACAGGAGCAAATATTTCATCATAGTCAATTCCTTCCTCTTGCTTGTAACCTTGAGCAACTAACCTAACTTTATTTTTAACTATATGTCCATCCTGATCTACTTTATTTCTAAATACCCACCTTGTTCCTATTACAGACTGATTTTCAGGTGGTGTAACTAGATCCCATATCTCATTTCTTATAAATTGATTTAGGTCATCTTGCATAGCTAAATACCAAAATTCATCTTCTAAGGCATCTTCAATTTTCTTAGATTCTAGTAAGGAAACAAATGAATAAGCACCACAAATGTTGACTACTGATGACCTAGTCCTAACTCCTTGATTAGGATTGCCTATTATCTGATCAATAGGATGAGATGAAGCATAACGCCAATTTCTATGTTGTTCCACATTTTCTATAGGTATGACATTATCTTCTTCTAAATCTTCATCATTTAAGTTTATATTTCTTATTCTGTCAGATAATCTCTCAATTTCTCTATCAACATCATTTGGTACCATTTCTAGGAGAATTTCTAAATCAAAGTTTTCAACATATCTAAGATCCAAATGAGAATTTTCATGAAATTTTACATGTAGGGTTTCCTCAATGGTTTTTGTTGATTTGTTATATACTCTTTATGCCTTACTTCTAATGGAATAACCAAAAAATATACCCTTATCTGATTTGGCTCTAAATTTGTCTCTACGCTCCTTAGTGTTTAAAATAAAATACTTGTAGCCAAAGGGTTTTAAATAACTTATTTTGGGAACACTATTATACCATATCTCATAAGGAGTTTTATCCAAAATTGGTCTTAGATGTACTCTATTTATAACATAATATGCTGTATGAACTGCTTCTACCTAGAGAGATAGGGGTAACTTATTTTCATTTAACATGGTTCTGGACATTTCCTAAAGTGATTTATTTTTACATTCTACTATCCCATTTTGTGAAGGAGCCCTTGGAAATGAGTACTTATGATCTATGCCTAATTCTTCACAAAAGGTGTCCATTTGATAATTATCAAATTCTGTATCATGATCACTCCTTAGTTTTTAAATTTTAACATTTTGCTCATTCTGAACTTTATTACAGAATATCTTAAATATTTCAAAAACTTCAGTTTTATTAGCTAGAAAATAAACTCAAGTAAACCTAGAATAGTCATCAACTAGTACAAAAGCATAACGTTTACCTCCTAGACTGGTTGTCCTAGTAGGTCCAAATAAATCCATATGCACTAGTTCTAATACTCTTTTGCTTGTTATTTCATTTAAACTTTTAAAGATGTTTTATGTAATTTACCTAGTTGACAAGCATCACACATAAACTCTTTCAAGTACTTAATGCTAAGTAAACCTCTAACTAGATTCTTTTTAGACAACTTTTGTAATAATTTTAAGTTTGAGTGTCTTAGCCTTCTATGCCATAAAATAACTTCGTCTAATTTGTT
Organism: Cymodocea nodosa; assembly: GCA_036874045.1. Classification (NCBI taxonomy): domain Eukaryota; kingdom Viridiplantae; phylum Streptophyta; class Magnoliopsida; order Alismatales; family Cymodoceaceae; genus Cymodocea; species Cymodocea nodosa. Next base: position 14,791,391 of record JAZBRI010000003.1, on the reverse strand, counting down.
GAGTATTTTGTTTTGATGATGTGTGCTAAATGAAAGTAATCATATTTACTCAATTACTATTGCTTGTGAAAAGAAATTAACAACATCAATTAATACAGAAAAAGTTTATTAATATAAATACTTGTCTGTATTGGATCTGAAATTATACTAAATTAATAACTAGTCATTTTGTTGCATTAAATTCTCATTTAACGAAACGTTAAGTTAATGTGTGTTTTTATTAAAAAGAATGATATGTTTTAAAGTTATATTTTCTGTATCATGAACAGTGCACGTTTAGACAACTCGTTAAGTTAGAGTGTTATTTTGTATAGAGAACACGTGAGAACTCGTTAAGTTAGAGGATTAGAGGTTAAAATAGGTCACGTGAGAACTGGTTAAGTTAGTGAGTAAAAGAAGAGACGAACTCGTTAAGTTAGTGTTGTACATGTGGTGAATTAAAAGTTACGAATGTTATATTGTATCACGTGAGGTGCACATGTTTAACTTGTTCAGTTGACATAACTAAACACGTTGAGTTGCTATATTGAAAACTAAGGCAACGCGTTAGGTTAGCGTTATAAAACTTAAGTTGTTATTTTTGCACGAGGTAAAATTCTTATTATGAATACATTTGTTTATCACTAGTTCATTGAGTTATCTGTAACACAACGGAGATGGTTCGTTGAGTTATCGTAACACCACGAAACTGGTTCATTGAGTTAGCGTAACACCATAGACTTAGTTCGTTGAGTTAGCAATAGTACTTGTCACGTGAGTTGGCATATGAGGAACTCGTTAAGTTAAAAACGTTAAGTTATATATATACTTGTTTTACTTGTTTAGTTAACATTAAAGTAACGACTACTTATTACACTTGATGAAAATTTTGGACAAGAAAGTTTATTTTGCAGGAAATTTTTCAAAGATCCAAGATTGATGATTAAAGAAAATTTGAAATGTAAATGTGGGTTAGAACGTGTGTATTTCGATGAAGGAAAAAGAGAAGACGTGAATAAGTGGAAAACTGGTAGTGATTAAACATGGAGGATATGCATGAAATGAAGATACAATATAAAAGGCATAGAATTCTCGTTGATCATTTATCTCTGCACACCAAAAGAAAAATCTTTTTAGGGATCAAAAACACTTTTCAGGGAAAAGCTCTCAGGAGGAAGAAAATTTAATAAAGCAGAAAAAGTTAAGATTTATGTCATTGAAGATTTGAAGTATCAGAAGAAAGCAAATTCGGTGAAGTAGAGAAAGTCAGATATTCGTCACTAAAGAATTACTAAAGAAGAAAAAGCAGAAGTAGAAGAAAAGATCTCAAACAAGGAGAAATGTTTTAAATTCTGCAAATTAGTTTTCTCTGTTTGTAGTTATGAAATTGTATAGATGAAACATGGTATCGATATATAATTGTATCTACAATTTCTTAGGAGAATTGAATTGTATATTGTAATTGAAACCTTGAATAAAAATGATTTTATGAAAATAGTGTCTCGACTTGTTTTTGAGTTTTGAAGTTTCAATTATAATCGAAAATGTTGAAAAACATAATTCACCCCCCTCTTGTGTAACCATATGATCGTATAAGTGGTATCAGAGCATTGTTAATAATCTTTGATATAAAATCGATACCAACTTATTTAATATCATTGCTTATTCTACCTTCCTTGTTTTTAAACATAAATTGATATTTGAGCATATTCTTAACCTTCTCGATTTAAGGCTCAAATTGTTTTTATTGTTTTAGACTGTTTAAAATCAAATAGGTTGAAAAATCTAAGGTAAGATGGCTATTGGAAATGATAATTTTTCTTTATATGAGGGTCAAAATCTTAATCGTCCTCCTTTATTTAATGGAATACATTTTGAATATTGGAAATATAGGATGATAGTCTTTCTTCAAAGTATAGATCACAAGTTGTGGTTCATGATTTCTAAACCATATACTTCGTTATCTACCCCTTATAATACTTGGACAATTACTGAAAAAGAAAATGAAACTCTGAATGCTAAAGGCTTAAATATTTTATTTTGTGCATTGAGTTATGAACAGTTAATAAAGTGTTAGCATATTAATCTGCTTATAAGGTGTGGCATGCATTAGAAGTTTCACATGAAGGTACTTCTCAAGTTAAAGAGACTAAGATTAACATGTTAATTCATAAGTATGAAATCTTTAAGATGCATGAAGACGAAAGTATTTTTGAGATGTTTTCTAGATTCCTTGATATTATAAACTCTTTAAAATGCTTAGGAAAGAATTTTGAACAGAAGGATTTGGTGAGGAAAATTCTCAAATCCCTAAGTTCCAAATGGTCTCAAAAAGTGACATCAATTGAGGAATCACGAGATTTAAATTTTTATACCATAAATGAACTTATAAGAAACTTAACTGCTTATGAAGTTCAATTAAATGAATCACTAAGTCACAACAAACTAAAAATGAAGAAAGAAATAGCCTTCAAAATTAATTCAGATTCTGATATATCTACTAATTCTAACGAGGATTTGATTTTGCTGACTAGGAAATTCAAGAAAGCATGGAAATCTAGGAAATAGCAAAGGAATAGAAATGATAAACCCTCAACGTCAAAATCACTGAATGACAAGAATTCTTCATTTAGAAAGTATGTACGTTACAATTGTAAGAAACCTAGACATCTCTCTCCAAACTATCCTATAAGGAAAAATGAAAAGCATAATAGGAAAATCAGAAGAAGATGGCTCAGAAAACTGAGAAAAAGTTTTACAAGAGAAAGGTTTTGAAGGTCACTTGGGATGACACATCAGAAGAGTCTGAATCTAAGGAATCATCATCAAAATCTTCACATTCAGAAGAAGAACAAGAGTTAGAAGATGTTGCTCACGTATGCTTCATGGTAGATGAGTCTGAGGTAATATCTGATCCTGAAAGTCATTCAAATTTTAACTTTGATGAATTATTATGTGCTTATCATGCATTATTACAAAAACTTAAAGTTTGTAAACTGGAAAATAAGAATATTAGAAACTCTTTGTCCATTTTGGAAGAAGAAAATTGTTTCCTGTCTACTACTTTAGAAAAGTTTAAATGTGATAATGAAAACCATGCTAGAGATTTGCATAAATTTAGATTTAATGAATGTGTCTTGCATGAACAAATATAGAATACAAATGCTGAAAAATTAAAGATAGAATCTGAAAGTGAAATATTGAGAAACAATATAAATGATCTTGAATTAGAGATTAATAGATTAACTATCAGAGAGCTAGATTTAAATTCTATCATTTAGAAATGGAATTTAAGTCAAACTAAGTTAGATAAACTAACTAGTACCCCTGCGGTGTCATATAAATTTGGCTTAGGATTTGATTATCTTGAATATCCTGAATCTCAAGCCAATAAAGGATTTATTAGTTGAAGTTCACATAAATCTAAGACTAAAATTCCTTTTATCATGAAACAAGGTAATAAATATGTAGAAGTAGGTAATTCAAGGGATGAATTATGTAGTAATAATATAAACTAATGTGATTTATCTAAATGTACTTCTAACATGACTATAAATGTTTCTAAAAATCTTATTTCTTGTTCTAGAAATTCAGTCACTAATGTTTCAAAAATGTCAAACAATCATAGTAAACTAAAAATTCAGAAATTTGAGCATGAAATTCAAATATTTGGTGTTAGACCAATTATTCATTTTGCATAGGATTTATTTGAAAATTCTTGTGTAGAAAAAGATTTTGTATGTACTGACAATTCAAATACAAGTACAAAATCTTGGTACGAACTTACTAAAATGTATGAGCATGACCAAAATAAATTAACATCTAATAAAAATCAATTTGGTCTTGGTTATACTACATCTGAAAACAAAAAGAATGATTATAAGAGCAATAATGCTATAAGTAAGTATGATGCAAATGATAAATCAGTAGTACTTACAAGTAATAAGAATGTAAATGATAATGTTAAACTGTTTTTAAACAAAAAGAAGAAATATGCGTTTAATGAACTTGGTCCTCAACAACATTGGGTACCAAGAAACAGTTCTTCTTGATTTCTTTTGTAGGAGGAAACAACATCAAAATGGATCTTGGATAGTGGAGCATCAAGTCACATGATCGGATAGAAAAGTCTATTGAAATATTTTATAAATACTAAGAAAGGAAATGTTATATTTGAAAACAAAAGCAAGGATAAAATCATAGGTATGGGAAATATTCAAATAACTCCTACTTGTGTTATTTTGAATGTACTATATGTAGAAAACCTAGGATTTAATCTGCTAAGTGTTATAAAACTAACTGATAATGGATATTATGTGTTATTTGAAGATAATGTATGCAAAATTATTGATAAAAGTACAGATGAACTTAAGTTTATTGCTAAAAGAAAAGGTTTTGTATGTATTTTATCTTTACCTTCTAGTGTAGTTGATTTAAATTCATGTTTACTAGTTGAAACTAGTGATGCCTATTTGTGGCATAGAAGGATCGAGCATATAAATATGAAATTATTGCATAAATTATCTAGAAAGCATTTAGTGAGAGGTTTACCAAAGATTAAATACTCAAAGGACTTTATGTGTGATGCATGTGAGTTAGGTAAACTTCATAAAAACTCTTTTAAATCCAAAATTGATATATCAAGCAAGAGAGTCTTAGAACATATACATCTGGATCTATTTGGACCAACAAGAATCATGAGTCTTGGTGGTAAATGGTATGTATTTGTTTTAGTAGATGACTTCTCTAGATACACTTGGGTATATTTTCTAGCCTCTAAGACAAAAGTTTTTGAAAAATTTAAAATGTTTTGCAATCTTGTTCAAAATGAACAAAGTGTCTCTATTCAAAAACTTAGGAGTGATCATGGTACCGAATTTGATAATGATCAAATGAATAATTATTGTATAGATCATGGCATTAATCACAGATTTTCTTTTCCAAAAGCACCGTCTCAAAATGGTGTTGTTGAGAGAAAGAATAGATCACTTTAGGAAATGGCCAGAACTATGTTAAATGAACATAATTTACCTCAAAATCTTTGGGCTGAAGTAGTGAATACAGCTTGTTTTGTTATTAATAGAAGTTACTTAAGACCTCTTGTTAATAAAACTCCTTTTGAAATTATGTTTGATAGGGTTCCAAAAATTTCTTATATAAAACCATTTGGCTGCAAGTGTTTTATTCTTAATACTACGGATAAAAGGGATAAATTTCAAGCCAAAGCAGATGAAGGAATTTTTGTTGGTTACTCTACTAGAAGTACCTATAAAGTATATAACAAGACTTCTAGAATTATTGAAGAAACCCTCCATGTAAGCTTCAATGAAAATTCTTTTAGAGAATCTCAATTTAAAGCTGATAATGATGATATGATCAATTTCCCAAAAGAGTTAGAGATCAATAAAGAGATTGAAGATTTATTTGAGAAAATCAAAAATATGAACTTAAATGATCAAACTAATGATGAAAGTGATGTGCCTTTCGATGTTGATGAGAATATTGAGGAAAATCAGAGAAATTGGCATTATTCTTCATCACATCCCATCACTCAAGTCATTAGTAATATAAATGAGGGAGTTAAAACAAGAGCTTTAGTAAAATTAAATAGTATGTGTATATTTGTGTCTATGGTAGAACCAAAGAATATAGAAGAAGCATTATCTGATGAAAATTGGATAGTGGCAATGTAAGAAGAACTAAATCAATTCCTCAGAAATGATGTTTGGGAATTAGTCTCTCCACTAGAACATCAATCCATAATAGGTACAAAGTGGATCTTTAGAAACAAAACTAATGAAACTGGTCAAGTTATAAGGAACAAAGCTAGATTAGTTGCACAATGGTATATACAGGAAGAAGGACTAGATTATGATGAAACATTTTCTCCTGTGGCTAAGTTAGAAAGTATTAGAATATTATTGGCCTATGCTTGTTATATATATTTTAAACTATATCAAATAGATTAATGAAGAAGTGTATGTAAAACAACCACTTGGATTTTAAACTAAATTGAAGAATGTCTTATATGGTTTGAAGCAAGCACCTAGATTGTGGTATGAAAGATTATCTACTTTTTTAATAGAACAAGGATATATCATGGGAAAAGTAGACCATACTCTATTTATCAAGAGAGATGATAAAGATCAGATTGTTGTTCAAATATATGTGGATGATATAATCTTTGGAGCAACTTCTAATAAATTGATAAAAATATTTTCTGAAGAGATGGCTAATTAGTTTGAAATGAGTATGATAAGAGAACTTTCATATTTTCTAGAACTTCAAATTAAGCAAATGGATAAAGGTATATTTCTAAATCAGGAAAAATATGTAGATGAAATGCTTAAGAAATTTAATTTTAGTGATATAAGGATTCGAGGAACTCCTATGAGTACTTATTTAAAGTTAGATATTGATGACATAGGAAAATTAATAGATCAAAGAAAGTACAGAAGTATGATTGGTTCTTTACTTTATTTAACAGCTAGTAGACTTGATATTATGTTTGTTGTGTGTGCTTGTGCTAGATTTCAATCTAATCCTAAAGAATCACACTCAATTGCTGTTAAAAGAATATTTAGATATATACAAGGAACTAAAAATTTCAAACTGTATTATTCTAAGGATAGTTCAATAGATCTTATAGGATATACTGATGCTGATTATGTAGGATCTAAATCTGATAAAAAGAGTACCAGTGGCACATGTCAATTATTGGGAAATAATTTGGTGTCATGGTTTAGTAAAAAGCAAAACTGTGTAGCACTATCAACCATTGAAGTTGAATATGTTGCTGCTGCATTGTGTTGCACTCAGATTCTGTGGATAAGGCAAACTTTAGAAGATTTTAGATTATCTTATGATATAATTGAGATTTATTGTGATAGTAATTTTGCAATAAATCTTTCCAAAAATCCTATATTGCATTCTAGAGCAAAGCATATAGAGGTTAGACATCATTTTCTAAGAGATAACGTAATTAAAGGAAAAATTAAACTAGAATTTGTGTCTAGTAAAAATCAATTAGCTGATATATTTACAAAACCTCTAGATGAAAATACATTCTGCAACATAAGGTTAAATTTGGGTATTTGTAGGCTACGTGATGTTTAAAATGCTTAAACTCCATAAAAAGATAAATTTTGTTGATGATGTTGTTCACCTCATAGATATTATATACTTATCATAAATATCTAAGTAATATCTAAACTACTACATAAGATACTATATATTTATTGTAAAATCATAGTAGTATCTTATTGATTTTACGTAGTTTATCAATTTTAATGGTTTTCAAAATTTTAAGTGGAAGTGTAAATGAAAAACATTAGATACTTCTGCAATCTTGAAATTTTGTTTAAGTGATTTTCTTTAGATCAATGACAATACATATGATCATGCATGAATTTGACTTGATTGATTAAACTTGTAGAATAATTTATATGTAAATCATCTTAAACTTCTAATCAAAAGTATGAGCTTATTGAAACTGATTCATATTTTCAGTAAAATCATAGAAGTAAAAATTGTATGAGATTTGTGTTTTATTGCATCTATATTAATGGAATACATATATACTGTGCTTAAAATGAAAAGTGATTACAAAGAGAAAATCTTTGAGAGTTTATTGATTAATTTGATCATGAGCCTTTTGTACTTGAGCAGATAGGTATGTAAGGATTGTTATCCTAAAAAAGGATTCTTTAAATCTGGCAACTTAAGATCTTGATCAAATCTAGGATTGTTGACTAAAAGCTCATTACACGAGTACATTAGAAAGCTCTTGTATGATTCAAGCTTTTCAAACTAACTTTTAAAGAAAATTATCAATGTTTACTGTTCTTTTAAAAAAAAGAAAAGTTGTTTCATTAATTACAGATATCTTTGAATCGAATATAGTTTCTACTGATTTATTGAATCAACATTAGTACTTTTGACTATGTTTAATTGAGATACATTCCTTTATTCTTCTTGTGTTAATCATATTGAGTTTAAAATTATATTTTGATTCATATACGAATAAAGTTGATTCTTGAAATCATTTATGATGAATTAAGGATGATAGAAATCGTCTGAAAAGAAAATTTAAAGTGTAGATATAATTAACATATATTTTATACAAATATATTTTGTATGTTATTGAATATATTTGAAGTATATTTGTAGGGGGAAGAATAACAATGTCCAAAACAGATTAATATAATTCAGAATACAAATCTTGGTTAATCTAAGTTTAGTCCTCTTAAGATCTTGATGAAATAATTTAAAAGACAAACAAACTAGTTTAGATTCATAAAAGGAATATGAGAATAGTTTACAATGATCTCAAGATAATGTTTTATATATATTAAGTGTAGCATGTGTTGTCTTTGGAAGGTTTTAGTTGAAAACATCCGAAACTTAGTTTTAGTAAAGTGTATTAACTAAACGTTATGTTATGTAAGGTAACGTGTAAAATTGTCTTTAGATAGTGTTTTACTCATTAGGTAACTCAACGAGTTATACTTGAATATTTCGAGTACCTTGATTGAATAAACTTTATTCAATATTCATTTAAAATCCAAACCCGACTTCTATACACGTTGTGTTATTCACCTAAAACCCTATTTAAACACTTATTACACGGGCACTTAGGTTATTCGTAAACCTTTGTATGAAAATCTTTCCCGCTTGTTGCTGTTACATCCTGCGACGATGGTCTCAAAGTTCTACAAAGGTTGTGGTAGTGGAAAAGGAAAAAGCAGAGGAGATGCAAAAGGAAAAGAAATAGATACTGATGAAGTTTCATGAGCTTGGTTTAAGAAAATACTTCAAGTGGACAAAAGCTTAGCAAAAATTTACAGTGAATACTTCTTTTCTGAATAAATACTAGATGAAGTTAGACAAGAACTTCAAAATGCAGATGTCAATATTAAGTACATGGGAATTCGAAGTAAATATGATAGAGAATATAGAATGAAGTGTATTGAAATTGCATTTCTGGAACATTATGCAAAATATATGAAAAAGGTGTAGGTACATCAACTAGAATTCCTCAAACCCCTCTAAGTGGTACACAATTACATGCATTTGAGAAAGAACATGAATCTGCTATTCCTACTCCTTTGTGTTCAAAAGAAAACCAATCAAATATTGCTGTGGATCAAAGAAAAGTTGAAGGTCTTCGGAAGGCAGTTGCAATAGAAAGTGCCTTAGAAGAATTAAACCAGAAAACTTTTATGGAGCAATTTGAAAAGAAAACAACAATACTTGAAGAGGAGAAACAAAAGTGTTATAAAAGAAGAAAAATTAGAAAAATTATGTCTAAGGAAACAAAGTCTACTAGAAAAGAAAAATCAGATGAGCATTTATTTCCAAAGGACAATGTATGTCCAGACATTGTACCTTTTAGTGCATCTGATAAACTCATTAGTTCCAAGCATACTGAAACTGATGAAGATAATGAGACTTTATTTTCTCTTGCTAGAAAACTTGAGAAGAAATCCAAGTCAAATATGAGCTCAAGCTTTTCTATTAGTTTAAGTCCTGATGATGTAGAAATTGAAAAATTAGAGCATCAGGAAACTGACATTGAACAAGTTATTGTAGATATAATTGACAATGTTCAGGCAGTAACTAGTTCACAGGCTGAATTGTCTAGAGTGGCGGATATTGAAAAAGTTAAAACTCCAGAAGAGCTAAATGTCAACCAGCCTTCTTCAGAATATATAGAAGTAGAGTTTGAGAATTCATAGCATGTACCAATGGAAATATCTATTGAATAAAATGAACAATTACAAACAGATACACTAGGTGTGGAATTTGTTGAAAAATTGAAATCTGTACATTCTATAGAGACTGAACAAATGAATGTAGAGCATAATGAAGATGTTCCTTATATTGTTGAAGCTAAAGAATCAAGCTTACATACGTAGCTTCAAGAAAATAATTTTTCAAAGGAACAACATGACATTCATTTTGAAGAAGAGGTTTCTGAAAATGAATTAAACTCTATATCAAGGCTTCAGGTATCACCTTCTTTGTATAAAGTATTACAAATTCAAGGAAATTCAATTCATTTTAGATCTGAGGAAGTAGTGTAGAAATACAATAATCTGATTACATGTCAAATTCTGCATGCTCGACTAATAAAATTCAGAAATTTGATGGAAATAAGAGATCTATTTGAGTTTCAAGGCCTCATTCAATTCTTGCCAGTTGGAACAAAATGAAAACAATATAAAGAGCTTATTGCAGCCTTCTATAGCAATCTAGTCAAGAATGACAATATACTGAAAACTCAAATAAATAACAGGAGTTCATATTGTCTCTTGAATTAATTTTTGAAGTTTTGGGATTGAAGAATGAAAGTGTTGTTGTAACTAACAGATTTGACATGATTAGACAACTAGAATGGAACATTCAGTCTTTATCAAAAATTCCAGATGCATATACTAAAATGAGATTAATGGAAAATCTGAATGCAGAGGCAAGGTTTATTGCAAATATATTGCATGCCAATTTATTTCAGAGAGTTAGACACAATATGGAAGTTAGCAGAAGCTGTTTATATGCAACTTATGGTCTGTTGAATAGAATTCAAATCAATTGGTTTGATGTTTTCATTTATCAACTACAGCATATGAGTTCAAAGTTATTTTTTGATGATGTTGTATGTAGACTTCTTGTAAGCCAATTGAATTTATCTGATTGGCCCTCTGAAACTAAAGGCATGAGAGCTTTTAGTGTAAAAGATTTGCAAAAATTTCAGGTCATGCATCAACCTCAACGACAACAACAACATCCTGACTGTATAGAATAGATACAACCACAACAGCCAAGTTATTCAATTCAAGCAGAATAGCAACCCCAGCTACCTCTTGACCTAGATGATGTGCTTAACGACATCAGGAATGATATTAGATATCTAGGAGATAAAATATGTAATGCTATAAGTGATATACTTAGGAGGGATAGATAAATGTTTGTTTACTTGTATCTGAATACAAAATGTAATGTTTGTATTTATTGTTTAATTCATTGAACAATACATTTTTCTGTAAATGGTTCAATTCTTATTTATGTTTACAGAAAGTTTAGTTGTAAATATATCTCTTGGTTTATATACTGTGTAATCATCTTTTTGATTAATGACAAAGAGGGGGAGAAATGTTAAATGTTAAAAGTTCAAATGTAAAAGATGATTATAATTTTAATTACATATATTATAAAGAGAGATAATATTTAAGTAGTTATGACAGATGATAATGTAATCTAAAAGATAATTATGTGGTTATTAAAATCTAAAAGATAATTATGTGGTTATTAAAATCTGAAAGATACTTATGAAATTATTGACATCTAAAACTTTTATCTCTGAGAGGTGAATTTGACACAAACAATAGAAATAAGCTTAAGTGAACTTAAGTCAACAAACTTATTTGTTGAATTAAAAGTTAACCCAACGAAGGTGCTTTGTTGAGTTAAATATATTTCATAATTGATTTAATATGGTTTTGTCATCATCAAAAAGGGGGAGATTGTTGAGTATTTTGTTTTGATGATGTGTGCTAAATGAAAGTAATCATATTTACTCAATTACTATTGCTTGTGAAAAAAAATTAACAACATTAATTAATACAGAAAAAATTTACTAATATAAATAATTGTCTATATTGGATCTAAAATTATACTAAATTAATAACTAATTGTTTCATTGAATTAAATTCTCATTTAACTAAACGTTAAGTTAACGTGTGTTTTTATTGAAAAGCATGATATGTTTTAAAGTTATATTTTCTATATCATGAACAATGCACGTTTAGACAACTCGTTAAGTTAGAGTGTTATTTTGTATAGAGATCACGTGAGAACTCTTTAAGTTAGAGGCTTAAAGGTTAAAATAGGTCACGTGAGAACTCGTTAAGTTAGTGAGTAAAAGAAGAGACGAACTTGTTAAGTTAGTGTTGTACACGTGGTGAATTAAAAGTTACGAATGTTATATTGTATAACGTGAGGTGCACATGTTTAACTTGTTAAGTTAACATAACTAAACACATTGAGTTGCTATATTGAACACTAAGGTAACGCGTTAGGTTAGCATTATAAAACTTAAGTTGTTATTTTTGCACGTGTTAAAATTCTTATTATAAAAACATTTGTTTATCACTGGTTCATTGAGTTATCTGTAACACAACGGAGATGGTTCGTTGAGTTATCGTAACACCACGAAGCTAGTTCGTTGAGTTAGCGTAACACCACAGACTTAGTTCGTTGAGTTAGCTATAGTATTTGTCACGTGAGTTGGCACATGAGGAACTCGTTAAGTTAGAAATGTTAAGTTATATATATACTTGTTTTACTCGTTTAGTTAACATTAAAGTAACGACTACTTATTACACTTGATGAAAATTTTGGATGAGAAAGTTTATTTTGTAGGAAATTTTTCAGAGATCCAAGATTGATGATTAAAGAAAATTCGAAATGTAAACGTGTGTTAGAACGTGTGTATTTCGGTGAAGGAAAAAGAGAAGACGTGAAGAAGTTGAAAACTAGTAGTGATTAAACATGGAGGATGTGCATGAAATGAAGATACAATATAAAAGGCATAGAATTCTTGTTGATCATTTATCCCTACACACCAAAAGAAAAATCTTTTCAAGGATCAAAAACACTTTTCAAGGAAAAGCTCTCAGGTGGAAGAAAATTCAGTGAAGCAGAAAAAGGTAAGATTTATGTCACTAAAGATTTGAAGTATCAAAAGAAAGCAAATTTGGTGAAGCAGAGAAAGTCAAATATTCGTCATTGAAGAATTGTTGAAGAAGAAAAAGTAGAAGAAGAAGAAAAGATCTCGAACAGGGAGAAATGCTTTAAATTTCGCAAATTAGTTTTCTCTGTTTATAGTTATGAAATTGTATAGATGAAATAGGGTATCGATATATAATTGCATCTACAATTTTTGAGGAGAATTGAATTGTATATTGTAATTGAAACCTTGAATAATAATGATTTTATGAAAATAGTGTCTTGACTTGTTTTTGAGTTTTGAAGTTTCAATTATAATCGAAAATGTTGAAAAACACAATTCACCCCCCTCTTGTGTAGCCATATGATCCTACACAATTTTGCAATTAAGCAAGCATTGTCTTTAATAATATCAGAAGGCAAATTCAGAATACAAACGGATCCTTTCTTATATGCAGTGAATAAAATTTCATTTGTAGACATGTCTATAATTTTATAGGAATCTTTTTCAAAAATTACTTTGTAAATTTCATTAAAACAGGAACACTCAATAAATTAAAACCTAAGTTTTCCACTAATATGACATCATTTATAAAATATTTTTTAGTTACCTGAACCTTGCCAGACCCAAGGATATTTGTTTTACTTTTATTTCCAAAGGTAACTTGTCCGTTCTTGGTCTTTGTTACTTCTATAAGTAATCATATATCTCCAATCATGTGGTTGGATGCTCCACTGTCCATTATCCACCTTGATTTGTGTACCTATAAAACAGTTAAGAAGAGATTTTATCTCTTGGAACCCATTTCTGAGTGGGTCCAAGAATTTTAGAGAGGTCATATTAGAATAATCATTATTTTTAAACTTCAACTTATCTATTTTTTAATAATTATTCCTACGTTTATTCTTCTTAATGTTGTAATTATTAGAACATTTATCTCTATGTAAACCAAAGTTGAAATTTCATTTCTAACATTATTTGATTATTGATCCCAATATTCGATATTTTTTAAATATGAAGAAAAATGATCAAAAATATTAAAATTCTCAAATGACTTAGCTTGATTTAATGAAAATTTCTTTTGAAATTCTTGCATCATGTGCTATTATTTATATGCTGCATTTTATCAATTTTCATATATTTATCTCCCTTTTTAATCACACACAGAATAGTTTTTCTTCTACTATTCGTAGTACTAGAAATAAGGACATTATTTTTAGCAGTACTATCATGCAATACATAATTTTCAAAAGATGCATCGTGTAAACCAATACCATGTTTTTCTACATTTGATATTTTACTACTGAGTTCATTTGTTATAGTTTGACTATTATTCCATTTACTTAATATAACCTTTTGATCGCAAACCTTAATCTTTAACATATCAATTTTGAATTTAAATCAATAAAAATCAATTTCACAGATCATTTTCTTTTTATCAACAATTAAATTTTCACAATTAGCATGCAATTTTCTTTCTATTGCGGTAAACTTTAAAATTTCTTATGCATACTTTTGATTTTCTTCTTTAAATTTATTCACCATAGAGTTTAGAAAATCAATCTTATTTTCAGATTCATCTAGCATTTTCCCAGTGTTCTTTCCTTCTATTTTTACTTTCTTATATTTTCTAGCTAGTTTATTGTATCCAACAAGTAATCTATCAAAACTAGCATTTGGATCAGAAGATACCTCACTAGATTTTGCCATGAAGCTTACATTTGCCAGATTTTCTTTTGAATTTAATCTTCATGAGGATTCATTGTCTGATGTTGAATCCTTTGTTTCTTCACTTTGTGAAGCTGAAGAGTCATCCCATGTCACTTTAAGTGCCCTTCTCTTTTTGAATTTCTTATTCCTAAAATTCCTCCTCGAATTCTTCTTATCTTTGTTGAGGAGACAATCAATTTGAATGTGGCCTAGCTTGTTGTACTTGTAGCATATGATTTTGTCTTTCAAGAATGGCTTCTTCTCCATATCTCCAATTGTCTTTACTGACCTGAAGTTCCTGCGTTTCTTCAACAGACTTCTAAATTTTTTGGTCAACAACAGTAAATCATCGTTAGAATCACTAGTGACTTCTGAGACTTTATCAGCCTCAAAAGCCAGATCCCTTCAAGGATTCTTCCCTTTTGGATCTAAATGTTGTACTTCATAGGCTATCAAATTGCCTATTAGATCATTGAGAGTATATGTATTTAAATCTTTGGACTCTTCAATAGATGTCGTCTTTTGAGCCCAAATTTTAGTTAAAGATCAAAAGATCTTTCTTACCAAGTCTTTTTCCTCAAATTTCTTGCCTAAAGATTTTAATGAATTTACAATCTCAAGAAAACGAGAAAACATATCAAAGATACATTCATTTTCGTGCATTTTAAAAAACTCATATTTATGTACTAACATATTAATCTTAGATTCCTTGACCTAGTTAGTACCTTTGTTGGCAATTTCTAATGCATGCCATATCTCTTATGTAGTTTGATATACAAAAATTTTGTTAAATTGATCATAAGATAAAGCACAAAACAAGATGTTTAAACCTTTAGCATTTAGTGTCATTTGCTCTTTTTCATCAAAAGTTCAAGTATCATATGGAGTCGTAACTAACACTATAAGATTGCTAATTATATGCCATAGTTTGAAATCAATTGACTGAAAGAATACTTTCATCCTATATTTCTAGTAACCATAATTGCTACCTTCGAATATAGGAGGACGATTAGTGGTCTGTCCTTCAATTATAACTAAGATTTCAATATTATCCATTTTAACTAGATGATCCTAAGTAAATGGCAGGAAAAATCGATTCCTAAATAGAGAAATGAAAGCTCTTAATTAAGCTCTGATACCAATTGTAAGATCGTTGTATCACAAGAGGAAGGGTGAATTGTGTCATTAGTAATTAAAATTACCAACGGATATAACAAGAGCACAAAACATTTGTAAAAAGAATTCTATTCTTTATAATCTTTAAAGAAAGAATTTACAATATCTTTTCAGCTCAATTCCCTTCTTGTCGGTTTTGATACAATAATGTCCGTTATAGAATTCAAATAAAAATGAAGTCCTTATTCAAAGCTAATTTCGAATTATATGAAACCTGATCTTTATGCACGTAGCTCCTTTTCTTTCTTTTTGCTTAGCTTCTATATCTCTTCTCTAGTTGTCGAATTTCCAGACTTCTTGCGTTTGCAGCTCCTTTTCTGAAATTGCCTAGAATTTTGAACTTTTTCTAATGTTTGAGAATTTTCTGGATTTGATTTGTAGTTGAATATTCAGATTAAATATTTGAGATTTGGGATTTGTAGGATCGTATGGCTACACAAGAGGAGGGTGAATTGTGTATCTTTAATATTTTCTGAAATATAATTGAAACTTTAAAACTCAAAAACAAGTCGAGACATTGTTTTCATAAAATCATTTTTATTCAAGGTTTCAATTACAATATACAATTCAATTCTCCTTAGAAATTGTAGATGCAATTATATTTTGATACCATGTATCATCTAAACAATTTCATAACTACAAACAGAGAAAACAAATTTGCGAAATTTAAAACTTTTCTCCCTGTTTGAGATCTTTCTTCTTCTTCTTTTTCTTCTTCAGCAATTCTTCAGTGACGAATATCTTGTCTTTTCATGCTTCACCGAATTTGCTTTCTTCTGATACTTTAAATCTTCAGTGACGAAAATCTTACCTTTTTATGCTTCACTAAACTTTCTTCCACTTGAGAGATTTTCCCCGAGAAGAGGTGTTTTTGATCCTTGAAAAAGATTTTTCTTTTGGTGTGCAGGGATGGTTTGATCCTTGAAAAGATTTTTCATTTTGTGTGCAAGGATAAATTGATCAATGAGAATTCTACGCCTTTTATACTATATCTTCATTTCATGCATATCCTTCACGTTTAACCACTACCAATTTTCCACTTCTCCACGTCTTTTCTTTTTCCTTCATCGAAACACACACGTTCTAACCCACGTTTATATTTCAAATTTTCTTTAATCATCGGTCCTGGATCTCTGAAAAATTTCCTACAAAATAAACTTTCTCATCCAAAAGTTTTTCATCAGTGTAATAAGAAGTCGTTACTTTAATGTTAACTAAACAAGTAACACAAGTATATATATAACTTAACGTTTCTAACTTAACGAGTTCCTCATGTGCCATTTCATGTGACAAGTACTGTAGCTAACTCAACGAACTAAGTCCGTGGTGTTATGATATCTCAACGAACCATCTCCATTGTGTTATGATAACTCAACGAACCATCTCCGTTGTGTTATGATAACTCAACGAACTAGTAATAAACAAAAGTTTTTATAATAAGAATTTTACCACGTGCAAAAATAACAACTTAAGTTTATAACGCGTTGCCTTAGTGTTCAATATAGCAACTCAACGTGTTTAGTTATGTTAACTTAACGAGTTAAACATGTGCACCTCACGTGATACAATACAACATTTGTAACTTATAATTTCACCACGTGTATAACACTAACTTAACGAGTTCGTCTCTTCTTTTACTCACTAACTTAACGAGTTAATACGTGACCTATTTTAACCTTTAAGCCTCTAACTTAACGAGTTCTCACGTGACCTCTATACAAACAAAACTCTAACTTAACGAGTTGTCTAAACGTGCACTGTTCATGATACAGAAGATATAACATTAAAACATATCATGCTTTTCAATAAAAACACATGTTAACTTAACGTTTAGCTAAATGAGAAATTAATGCAATGAAACGACTAGATATTAACTTCAGATCCAATACAGACAAGTATTTATATTAGTAAGCTTTTTTTGTATTAATTGATGATTTTAATTTCTTTTCACAAGCAATAGTAATTGAGCAAATATGATTATTTTCATTCAGCACACATCATCAAAACAAAAATACTCAACAATCTCCCCCTTTTTGATGATGACAAAACTATATTAAATCAATTATGAAATATGTTTAACTCAACAAAGCACCTTCGTTGGGTTAAATTTTAATTCAACAAACTTGTTTGTTGACTTAAGTTCACTTAAGCTTATTTCTATTGTTTGTGTAAATTTTACCTCTCAAAACTAAAACTCTCAAACGTTAATAATTATATAAGTATCAATTTTCTAATTATCATCTGTTAGATTACAATAACCACTTAAATAGCATCTCCTTTTATAATATATATATGCAATTAAGATCATAATCATCTTTTTATAATATTTCTCCCCTTTTTGTCATTAATCAAAAAGATAATTGCAGAGAATATATATACATATATAAGAGAATTACAACAACAATTTCTGTAAACAAGAATAATAATTGAACACATTTACAGAAAAATTCAATGAATCAAACAAGTAATACAAACATTACATTTTGTATTCAGAAACAAACAAAAACAGTTAGCGACCCCTCCTAAGTATATCACTTATAGCATTACATATTTTATCTCCTAGATGCCTAATATCATTTCTGATGTCGTTAAGCACTGCATCTAAGTCAGGAGGTAGCTGGGTTTGCTGTTCTGCTTGAACTGAATAACTTTGTTGTTGTTGTTGTTGTATATGGTCTGTATCAGGTTGTTGTTGTTGTTGTCGTTGAGGTTTATGCATAGCCTGGAATTTTTGCAAATCTTTGACACTAAATGCTCTCATGCTTTAGTTTCAGAGGTCCAGTCAGATAAATTCAATTGGCTTGCAATGAGTCTACATACAGCATCACCATAAAATAACTTTGAACTCATATGTTGTAGTTGAGAAGTGAAAACATCAAACCAATTGATTTGAATTCTATTCAGCAAGCTATAAGTTGCATATAAACAACTTCTGCTGACTTCCATATTGTGTCCAACTCTCTGAAATAAATTTGCATGCAATATATTTGCAATAAACCTTGCCTCTACATTCAGATTTTCCATTAATCTCATTTCAAAATATACATCTGGAATTTTTGATAAAGATTGAATGTTCCATTCTAGTTGTCTTATCATGTCAAATCTGTTGGTAACAACAACACCTTCATTCTTTAATCCTAAAACTTCAAAAATTAACTCAAGAGACAATAGAAACTCCTATTCATTTATTTGAGTTTTCAGAAAATTTCCATTCTTGACCAGATTGCTATAAAAAGCTGCAATAAGCTCTGTGTATTGCTTCCATTTCGTTCCTACTGGCAAGAATTTAATGAGGCCTTGAAACTCAAACAAATCTCTTATTTCCATCAAATTTCTGAATTTTATTGGACGAGCATGCAGAATCTGACATGTAATCAGATTATTGTATTTCTGCAATGCTTCTTCAGATCTAAAATGAATTGCATTACCTTGAATTTTTAATATTGTACACAAAGAAGGTGATACCTAAAGCCGTGATTCAGAGTTTAATTCATCTTCAAGAACCTCTTCTTCAAAATGAATGCCATGTTGTTCCTCTTCCAAAATATTATCTTGAAGCTGCTCAGGTAAGCTTGATTCTTCAGCTTCAACAGTGTTAGGAACATTGTCAATATGCTCAACATTAATCTGTTTAGTCTCTATAGAATGTTCAGAGTACAATTTTTCCACAAATTCTACAGCCGATGTATCTATCTGTAATTGTTCATTTTGTTCAACAGATATTTCCATTGATTCATGCTGTGAATTCTCAGACTCTACTTCTATAGATTCTGTAGAAGGCTGGTAGTATACTTGTAGTGACAATAGATGTTAAGTATAACTATACTTTTACATTTTATATTCATAGACTTTCGTTATCCTGACATCATCAAAAATGATTTCCAAAATCAATTCCTACTATATATGAATCAAAACACAACTTTGAACTCAATTCAATTAATTCAAGGAGAATAAAAGAATGTATCTCAAATAAACGTTTTCAAAAGTACTAATGTTAATTCAATAAACAGTAGTCATATTGGTATAAACTATATGCGATTCAAAGATATTTGTAATTAATGAAACAACTTTTTCTTTTCAAAACAGTAAATATTGATAATTTTCTTTAAAAGTTAGTTTGAAAAGCTTGAATCATACAAGAGCTTTCAGTCAACAATCCCAGATCTGATCAGGACCTTAGGTTGCCAAATTTAAAGAATCCTTTTTTAGGACAACAATCCTTACATACCTATCTGCTCAAGTACAAAAGGCTCGTGATCAAACAGATCAATAAACTCTCAAAGATTTTCACTTTGTAGGCACTTTTCATTTTAAGCACAGTATATATGTATTCCAGTAATACAGATGCAATAAAACACAAATCTCATACAATTTTTACTTCTATGATTGTACTGAGAATATGAATCAGTTTCAATAAGCTTATACTTTTGATTAACAGTTTAAGATAAGTTACATATAACTTATTCTACAAGTTTAATCAATTAAGTCAAATTTATGCATGATCATATGCATTTTCTTTGATTCAAAGAAAGCATTTAATCAAAATTTTAGAATGTCAGAAGTATTTAATGTTTTTCATTTACACTTCCACTTAAAATCGTAAAAACCATTAAAATTGATAAACTACTTAAAATCAATAAGATACTACTATGATTTTACAATAAATACATAGTATCTTAACCAGTAGTTTAGATATTACTTTAGATATTTATAATAAGTATATAATATCTATGAGGTGAACAACATCATCAATAATATTTATCTTTTTATGTGGAGTTTAAGCATTTTACACATCACATAGCCTACAAATACCTAAATTTAATCTAATGTTGCATAATGTATTTTCGTCTAGAGGTTTTGTAAATATATCAGCTAATTGATTTTTACTAGACACAAATTCTAATTTAATTTTTCCTTTAATTACGTTATCTCTTAGAAAATGATGTCTAACCTCTATATGCTTTGCTCTTGAATGTAATACAGGATTTTTGGAAAGATTTATTGCAGAATCCAAAATCTTCTAAAGTTTGCCTTATCCACAGAATCTGAGTGCAACACAGTGCAGCACCAACATATTTAGCTTCTGTAATAGAAAGTGCTACACAGTTTTGCTTTTTACTAAACCATGACACCAAATTATTTCCCAATAATTGACATGTTCCACTGGTACTCTTTCTATCAGATTTAGATCCTACATAATCAGCATTAGTATATCCTATAAGATCTATTGAACTATCCTTAGAATAATACAGTCTGAAATTTTTAGTTCCTTGTATATATCTAAATATTCTTTTAACTGCAATTAAGTGTGATTCTTTAGGATTAGATTGAAATCTAGCACAAACACACACAGCAAACATAATATCAGGTCTACTAGCAGTCAAATAAAGTAAAGAACCAATCATACTTCTGTATTTTCTTTGATCTATAGATTTTCCTATGTCTTCAATATCTAACTTTAAAGTAGCACTCATAGGAGTTCCTCGAATCCTTGTATCATTAAAATTAAATTTCTTAAGCATTTCATCTGCATATTTTTCCTGATTTAAAAATATACCTTTATCCATTTATGACACTTAGCAAATTAAAACCTAGGTTTTCTACAAATAGTACATTCGAAATAACACAAGTAGGAGTTATTTGAACATTGCCCATACCTATGATTTTATCTTTGCTTTTGTTTCCAAATGTTACACTTCCTTTCATGGTATTTGTAAAATTTTGTAATAGACTTTTTTGTCCGGTCATGTGACTTGACCCTCCACTGTCCAAGATCCATTTTGATGTTGTTTCCTCCAGCAACACAAATTAAGAAAAACTTTTTCTTGGTACCCAATGTTGTTGAGGACCAAGTTCATTAAACGCATATTTCTTCTTTTTGTTTAAAAATAGTTTAACATTATCATTTATATTCTTATTAGTTGTAAGTACTATTGATTTATCATTAGCTTCATACTCACATATAGCATTATTGCTTTTGCAATCAATCTTTTTGTTTTCAGATGTAGTATAATCAAGACCAAACAAATTTTTATCAGATGTTAATTTATTTTGGTCATGCTTATACATTTCTGTAAGTTCATACCAAGATTTTGTACATGTATTAACACTTTCCGTACATACAAAATCTTTTTCTGCACAAGAATTTTTTGTTTTATCACATGCAGAATGAGTAATTGGACTAATACCAGTGTATTCAATTACATGCTCAGGTTTCTGAATTTTCAGTTTACTACGATTGTCTGAAATTTTAGAAACATTAGAAACAGAATTTCCAGAACAAGAAACAAGATTTTTAGAAACATTTATAGTCATGTTAGAAGTACAATTTGACAAATCACATTGATTTATATTATTACTACATGATTCATCCCTTGAAGTATCTACTTCTACATATTTATTACCTTGTTTCATAATAAAATGAATTTTAGTCTTAGATTTACTTGAACTGCAACTAATAAATCCTTTATTGGCTTGAGATTCAGGATATCCAGGATAATCAAATCCTAAGCCAAATTTATAAGACACCGCAGGGGTAGTAGTTAGTTTGTCTAACTTAGTTTGACTTAAATTCCATTTCTCAAAGGTAGAATTTAAATCTTGCTCTCTCAGTTTTAATTTTTCTATCTCTAATTCAAGTTCATTTATATTGTTTCTCAACATTTCATTTTCAGATTCTATTTTTAATTTTTCAGCATTTATATTCTGTATTTGTTCATGCAAGATACATTCATTAAATCTAAATTTTTGCAAATCTCTAGCATGATTTTCATTATCACATTTAAACTTTTCTAAAGTAGTAGACAAGAAACAATTTTCTTCTTCCATAATGGATGAAGATTTTCTAATATTCTTATTTTCCAGTTTACATACTTTAAGTTTTTGTAATAATGCATGATAAGCACATAATAATTCATCAAAGTTGAAATCTGAATGACTTTTAAGATCAGATATTACCTTAGATTCATCTTCCATAAAGCACACATGAGCAACGTCTTCTAACTCTTGTTCTCCTTCTGAATGTGAAGATTTTGATGCTGATTCCTCAGATTCAGACTCTTCAGACATGTCATCCCAAGTGACCTTCAAAGCCTTTTTCTTGTAAAACTTTTTCTGAGTTTTCTAAGCCGTCTTCTTCTGATTTGTCCTACTTTGCTTTTCATTTTTCCTCATAGGACAATCTGAAGAAAGATGTCCAGGTTTCTTATAGTTGTAACATACATACTTTCTGGATGAAGAATTCTTGTCATTCAATGATTTTGACGTTGAGGGTTTATCATTTTTGTTCCTTCGTTGTTTCCTACCTTTCCATGCTTTCTTGAATTTCCTAGTCAGCAAAATCAAATCCTCGTCAGAATCAGTAGATATATCAGAATCTGAATTAATTTCGAAGGCTATTTCTTTCTTCATTTTTAGTTTGTTGTGACTCAGTGATTCATTTAATTGAACTTCATAAGCTGTTAAATTTCCTATAAGTTCATTCATAGTATAAACATTTAAATCTCGTGATTCCTCAATTGATGTTACTTTCTGAGACCATTTAGAACTTAGGGATCTGAGAATTTTCCTCACCAAATCCTTCTGTTCAAAATTCTTTCCTAAACATTTTAAAGAGTTTATGATATCAAGAAATCTGGAAAACATCTCAGAAATATTTTCGTCTTCATGCATCTTAAAGGGTTCATACTTATGAATCAACATGTTTATTTTAGTCTCTTTAACTTGAGAAGTACCTTCATGTGAAACTTCTAATGCATGCCATACCTCATAAGCAGATTTATATGCCGACACTTTACTGAACTATTCATAACTCAATGCACAGAATAAAATATTTAAGCCCTTAGCATTCAGAGTTTCATTTTCTTTTTCAGTAATTGTCCAAGTATTATAAGGAGTAGTTAACGGAGTATATGGTTTAGAAATCATGAACCACAACTTATGATCTATACTTTGAAGAAAAACAATCATCCTATATTTCCAATATTCAAAATGTATTCCATCAAATAAAGGAGGACGATTAAGATTTTGGCCTTCATATAAAGAAAAATTACCATTTCCAGTAGCCATTTTACCTTAGATTTTTCAACCTATTTGATTTTAAACAGTCTAAAAACTTTAAAACAATTTAAGCCTTAAATCAATAGAGTTAAACGTATGCTCAGATATTAATTTCTGTTTAAAAACAAGGAAGGTAGAATAAGCAATGATATTAAATAAGTTGGTATCGATTTTATATCAAAAATTATTAACCAAAGCTCTGATACCACTTTTAGGATCGTATGGCTACACAAGAGGGGGGTGAATTGTGTATCTTTAATATTTTTTGAAATATAATTGAAACTTTAAAACTCAAAAACAAGTCAAGACATTGTTTTCATAAAATCATTTTTATTCAAGGTTTCAATTACAATATACAATTCAATTCTCCTCAGAAATTGTAGATGCAATTATATTTCGATACCATGTATCATCTAAACAATTTCATAACTACAAACAGAGAAAACTAATTTGCGGAATTTAAAACTTTTCTCCCTGTTTGAGATCTTTCTTCTTCTTCTTTTTCTTCTTCAGCAATTCTTCAATGATGAATATCTTGTCTTTTCATGCTTCACCGAATTTGCTTTCTTCTGATACTTCAAATCTTCAGTGACGAAAATCTTACCTTTTTATGCTTCACTGAACTTTCTTCCACTTGAGAGATTTTCCCCGAGAAGAGGTGTTTTTGATCCCTGAAAAACATTTTTCTTTTGGTATGTAGGGATGGTTTGATCCTTGAAAAGATTTTTCGTTTTGTATGTAAGGATAAATTGATCAACGAGAATTCTATGCCTTTTATACTGTATCTTCATTTCATGCATATCCTTCACGTTTAACCACTACCAGTTTTCCACTTCTCCATGTCTTTTCTTTTTCCTTCATCGAAACACACACATTCTAACCCACGTTTATATTTCAAATTTTCTTTAATCATCAGTCCTGGATCTCTGAAAAATTTCCTACAAAATAAACTTTCTCGTCCAAAAGTTTTTCATCAGTGTAATAAGAAGTCGTTACTTTAATGTTAACTAAACGAGTAACACAAGTATATATATAACTTAACGTTTCTAACTTAACGAGTTCCTCATGTGCCATTTCACATGACAAGTACTGTAGCTAACTCAACGAACTAAGTCTGTGGTGTTATGATATCTCAACGAACCATCTCCGTTGTGTTATGATAACTCAACGAACCATCTCCATTGTGTTATGATAACTCAACGAACCAGTAATAAACAAAAGTTTTTATAATAAGAATTTTACCACGTGCAAAAATAACAACTTAATTTTATAACGCTAACCTAACGCGTTGCCTTAGTATTCAATATAGCAACTCAACGCGTTTAGTTATGTTAACTTAACGAGTTAAACATGTGCACCTCACGTGATACAATACAACATTCGTAACTTATAATTTCACCACGTGTATAACACTAACTTAATGAGTTCGTCTCTTCTTTTACTCACTAACTTACGAGTTATCACGTGACCTATTTTAACCTTTAAGCCTCTAACTTAACGAGTTCTCACGTGACCTCTATACAAACAAAACTCTAACTTAACGAGTTGTCTAAATGCGCACTGTTCATGATACAGAAGATATAACATTAAAACATATCATGCTTTTCAATAAAAACACACGTTAACTTAACATTTAGCTAAATGAGAAATTAATCCAACGAAACGACTAGATATTTACTTTAGATCCAATACAGACAAGTATTTATATCAGTAAGCTTTTTTTGTATTAATTGATGATTTTAATTTCTTTTCACAAGCAATAGTAATTGAGCAAATATGATTATTTTCATTCAGCACACATCATCAAAACAAAAATACTCAACAGGATTGAATATTCAGACTTGATCTTGATTAGGGATTGTAATCAGGATGATCCTAATGCAGCTCGTATCCTCCATTTTTAGTAGTCGAACACTAACTTCATGTTCAGCATATTCATCCACTTAATCCATAATCCACATACTAATTTTTTAATTCAAATTATCCACGATTTCCACTATCTTTTTGAATTTCCACTTTCTCCACTATCATTTTGAAATTTCCATGATTTCCACTCGTAAATTCACCGAAACTTTATCTTTTTGGAGATTTGTAGAATATTTTCTATGTCACCGCTTTAGTTAAACACTTATCCTTTAAGTCTTGTAAAAACTTGAACACTTATCTGTAACTCTTCGAGTTTTTGCACTTGCAAAACACGTGACTGAATAAAGAAAACTTATCTGTTCATTAGTCAATTTATAAAACTCAAATAGTTGTCTATCCATACATATAAAAATTCAAACAGGTATCTAACTTTTCGATTTTCATTACCGAATGCACATGGAAAACACGTGACAACTTAAAACATTAAAAGCACACCTATAGATAACTTAACTATACAAGTTTTTAACATAACTCTTCGACTAAATCGAAATGTTAACTATCCGAAATTTTAAATGAAACTTTCCAATATCTTGTCAACATTTAATTACGTGACTATTATACATAGAAAATATTATTTAGACTTATTTAAAAATGTTAATAAAGCATTCATTATCGAAACAAAATTCCTAACAGAAGCCATGCCTAAAATTTTAAATCTAAAATCAGAAAATAAGAATCTTGAAGAAAAATTAGTTAAGGCTGATAAGAATTTGACAAAATGGGTAACTAGTAAGGCAACACTAGATAAATTAGAAAAACCCAATTTCCTATTAAAAGTAAAAACGAATTAGGTTTTGATCCTCATGCTAGATTGGTGAAATTTCAATTACTAAATTTGTTAGATCTCAAAATGCTAAAATGAATAATTATAAATCTAAAAAGAAATTTTATAATTTCAAGAAGTTTAGTTCTTACGGTAAGTTTGAAAATAGAAGTTTTAATTATTCTAATTATTATAGAAATTATAAGAAATAGTTAAATAACCCTAATAATACAAATAATATGTTTAAGACTCATTATAAAAGGAAAAATAGTTTTAGTAACCTAGAACCAAAATTAATTTGGAAGAAAAATATTAAAATTGTTCAAAAATGGGTTCTTAAGGATAGTAGTATTATTTCAGTATGTAGTTCTTCTGACATTTCTAGACCCAAATAGATTTGGGTTCCAAGAAATGTGATTTTACCCTTTTTGTAGGTGATAAAGTCGTAATGGGTGATGGACAGTGGAGCCTCAAGTCATATGATAGGTAGAAAAGAATTGCTTGAAGATATTCAAGAGTGCAGACAAGGAAATGTTACATTTGAAAATTTAAGGAAAAGTAAAATTCTTATTGTTGGCAATGTTAGAGTTACTAAAAAGCTCATATTTATGTACTAACATATTAATCTTAGATTCCTTGACCTGGTTAGTACCTTTGTTGGCAATTTCTAATGCATGCCATATCTCTTATGTAGTTTGATATGCAAAAACTTTGTTAAATTAATCATGAGATAAAGCATAAAACAAGATGGTTAAACCTTTAGCATTCAGTGTCATTTGCTTCTTTTCATCAAAAGTCCAAGTATCATATAGAGTCATAACTAATGCTATAGGATTGCTAATTATATGCCATAGTTTGAAATCAATTGACTGAAAGAATACTTTCATCCTATATTTCTAGTAACCATAATTGCTACCTTCGAATATAGGAGGATGATTAGTGGTCTGTCCTTCAGTTATAACTAAGATTTCAGTATTATCCATTTTAACTAGATGATCCTAAGTAAATGACAGGAAAAATCGATTCCTAAATAGAGAAATGAAAGCTCTAATACCAATTGTAGGATCGTTGTATCACAAGAAGGGGGTGAATTGTGTCATTAGTAATTAAAATTACCAACGGATATAACAAGAGCACAAAACCCTCGTAAATAAAATTCTATTCTTTATAAACTTTAAAGAAAGAATTTACAATATCTTTTCATCTCAATTCCCTTCTTGTCGGTTTTGATACAATAATGTCCAATATAGAATTCAAATAAAAATGAAGTCCTTCTTCAAAGCTAATTTCGAATTGTATGAAACTTGATCTTTATGTACGTAGCTCCTTTTCTTTCTTTTTGCTTAGCTTCTATATCTCTTCTCTAGTTGTCGAATTTCTAGACTTCTTTCGTTTGTAGCTCCTTTTCTGAAATTGCCTAGAATTTTGAACTTCTTCTAATGTTAGAGAATTTTTCTAGATTTGATTTGTAGTTGAATATTCAGATTAGATATTTGAGATTTGGGATTGAATATTTAGACTTGATCTTGATTAGGGATTGTAATCAGGATGATCGTAATGCAGCTCGTATCCTTTATTTTTAGCAGTCAAACACTGACTTCATGTTCAACATGTTCATCCACTTAATCCATAATCCACGTACTAATTTTTTAATTCAAATTATCCACGATTTCCACTATCTTTTGAATTTCCACTTTCTCCACTATCATTTTGAAATTTCCATGATTTCCACTAGTAGATTCACCGAAACTTTATCTTTTTGGAGATTTGTAGAATATTTTCTTAGTCACCGCTTTAGTTAAACACTTATCCTTTAAGTCTTGTAAAAACTCGAACACTTATCTATAACTCTTTGAGTTTTTGCACCTGCAAAATACGTGACTAAACAAAGAAAACTTGAATATAAAACTCAAACAATTGTCTATCCTTGCATATAAAAATTCAAACAGTTATCTAACTTTTCGATTTTCATTTCCGAATGCACATGGAAAACATGTGACAACTTAAAACATTAAAAACACACGTGTAGATAACTTAACTATACATGTTTTTAACATAACTCTTCGACTAAATCGAAATGTTAACTATTCAAAATTTTAAATGAAACTTTCCAATATCTTGTCAACATTTAATTACGTGACTATTATACTTGGAAAATATTATTTAGACTTATTTAAAAATGTTAATAAAGCATTCATCATCAAAACAAAATTCCTAACAGAAGCCATGTCTAAAATTTTAAATCTAAAATCAGAAAATAAGAATCTTGAAGAATAATTAGTTAAGGCTGATAAGAATTTGACAAAATGGGTAACTAGTAAGGCAACGCTAGATAAATTAGAAAAACCCAGTTTCCTATTAAAAGTAAAAATGAATTAGGTTTTGATCCTCATGCTAGTATTGTTGAAATTTCAATTACTAAATTTGTTAGATCTAAAAATGCTAAAATGAATAATTATAAATCTAAAAAGAAATTTTATAATTTCAGGAAGTTTAGTTCTTACGGTAAGTTTGAAAATAAAAGTTTTAATTATTCTAATTATTATAGAAATTATAAGAAATAGTTAAATAACCCTAATAATATAAATAATATGTTTAAGACTCATTATAAAAGGAAAATTAGTTTTAGTAACCTAGAACCAAAATTAATTTGGAAGAAAAATATTAAAATTGTTCAAAAATGGGTTCCTAAGGATAGTAGTATTATTTCAGTATGTAGTTCTTTTGACATTTCTAGACTCAAATAGATTTGGGTTCCAAGAAATGTGATTTTACCCTTTTTGTAGGTGATAAAGTCGAAATGGGTGATGGATAGTGGAGCCTCTAAGTCATATGATAGGTAGAAAAGAATTGCTTGAAGATATTCAAGAGTGCAGACAAGGAAATGTTACATTTGAAAATTTAAAGAGAAGTAAAATTCTTAGTGTTGGCAAGATTAGAGTTACTAACTCCATAATTATTTTAGATGTTCTGTTAGTTGATAACTTGGGCTTTAATCTTATTAGTGTAAATCAATTACAAGATAAAGGATATAAAGTTATCTTCAAAAATAATAAATGTCTTATTGTTGATAATTGTTCTAATTCTATTAAATTTAAGGCTAAGAGATGAGGATTAGTAACTATCTTGAAATTACCTTCTAGTGCTCTAGATAAAAAGTCATGTTTAATTGCAAAATCTGAAGATGCATGGCTATGTCATAAAAGGTTAGGACTTGCTAATATGAAATTATTATTTAAATTAGTAAAGCATGAACTGTTAGGATCAATAGGCTCACCAAAGGGGGGGTCAATGGTGAATGTGTGTAAGTTTTAATTCTTTTCACTTAGAGTCGAATGATTCAACAATACAGTAAGACTAAGTGAATTAAATGTAAACAAACCAGTAAGAAAATAACACACAGCAAATTTTAGGTGGTTCACCAACTTGGCTAGTCCACCCCCAAGATACACTTGGGCTTCACTAAGTATTCAAATACTTACTGAAAGGACCTCTAGATTTCGATAATGCAAAAATCAATGTGAAGTTTTAAATTGAATTTCTCAGGCTTAACAGTCAGCAAGAGAGTAGAAGTTGATACAGACAGTTCAAAGTGTGCTACAAGTGATAAAAAGGACTTCGGTAAGTTACCAGGCTTAACTATCCGAAAGAGAAATATTTTCGATGAGTTAACAGTCTAAGTATCTGAAAGGCAGTATAAAGTAGTAGCAATACAATCGGACAGTTAGAAGTTTAAGTATCCGACAGTTAGAAGGTTTTCAGATAGTTAGAAAGATGGATGTATGAAGAATTAGAAAGTTACTGGAGCTAACTATTTGAAATCTTGAAGAGTTTTGGTGAGTTACAAGAATAACCATTCAAAGCTTAAGTCATTGAATTTCCCACGTGCAGAAATCCAAACAGAAGCTTAAAAGGAAAATCAAAAAGTTATTGGAGTTAACTATCCGAAATCTTGAAGCGTTTCGGTGAGTTACAGGTATAACCATCTGAAACTTAAGTTAGTCTATTATGCATGTGCTGAATTATATAAAACAATCGAAAACTTAATGAAGGATTTTGGAGGGTTACTGTAGCTAACTATCCAACAGTCAAATAACAGTTCGGTAAGTTACAACTGCAAGTATCCGATTGAATGACAGCTCTCATTGTACGATCTGAAATCCTACATGGCAGAAAGACTTAAGTGATTTTTTGGTGAGTTACAAACATCCTTTGGAGAGTTACACAGCTAACTATCTGAAAGGTTGAGAAAATCGGAAGGATATCTTGAAATATCTTCCTGAACGGTAACTTATCATATTTGGGACTGAAATCTGATCAAGTACATTAGAATACATCTGTTGGAAGAAAAATATGATTGTTACACATGTTTAATATATATATAAGCTACAGACAACAAAATTAGCTTAGCTTTTGCTCATACATATATTTACACCAAGCTCAACAAAAGAAAGTCTTAGAGATCAAATCATCTTCAACATTTACAGACTCAATTTCAGAAGCTCATCATGCACTCAACTCTGATACTTTCAAGCTAGTGTTTACTGAAGTACATGGATAAAAACTTCAGAGAAAGATTGGTTGGAGCTACGACCAGAAAGCTCAAGTGAATGGTTGGTTCTTGCTTTAACCTTAAAGCAAGTGATTGTAAGTTTGTGAAAGTTTAGTGAAGCCCAAGTATCCGTTGGGTGTGAACTAGCCATTAATGGTGAACCACCTAAAATCTCTATGTGTTTTCTTTTATTGTGTGCTTGCTAATTCTTTATATCAACCTACCATTAAAAGGCTAAGAAATAAATTATTACCATTCACCCCCCCCCCTCTAGTAAGCCATAAGGTCCTAACAATTGGTATTAGAGCAAGGTTGATCTCGTTAATAGATTTAACCATCTGAGATCATGGCTTTCCACACTACAGAGGGTTAGAATATCCATCGACCTCCCCTCTTTGATGGTAGCAATTATAGCTACTGGAAAAATAGGATGGAGTGCTTTCTCAATAGTATAGATGTGAAACTTTGGAGAATGGTTGTACATGGTACACTAATTCCAATCAATCATGAAAGTGACTGGACTGAGGAAGATGAAAGAATCATCCAGATGGATGCTCGTGGGCTTAATTCCATTTACTATGCACTAACTGGTGAATAGTATAATAAAATATCAACTTGTAAATTCTCTCATGAAGCATGGAAGATCCTTCAAATTACATATGAAGGAACCAGCCAAGTTAAAGATACTAAAATCAGCTTTTTGTTAAGAAAATATGAATTATTCAAAATGCTTGAAAAAGAAAGTATTACTGAAATGTTTTCTAGATTCATAGAAATTGTGAATGAACTAAGAGGCCTTGGAAGGAGTTTTTCTAATCGTGAACAGGTACAAAAGATCCTTAGAAGCTTGACAATTGAATGGAAGCAGAAGTCTACTTCCATACAAGATTCAAAGGATCTGAGCAACTATTTAGTTGAAGATTTGTTGGGAAATCTTCTAGCCCATGAAGTCCAAATGAAGGAATGGAAAGAAGAAGGAGTCACTGAAAGAAAAGCTGAGAAAAAGAAAGAACTAGCCTTTCCTTCAACAGAAGACCAACCAAGCTCGAATGAGGATGAAGTGTTACTGCTGGCTAGAAATTTCAAAAAGATGATGAGACAAGGAGGCAAAGCTAGCTCCTCAAGATCAAAAGTCCCTACATGCTACAAGTGCAAGAAGTTGGGACACATTCAACTTTACTGTCATTTTCAATAGGAGGAGGACAAACAAAAATGGAAGAGGAAGAATAAGAAGAAAATGGCTTTGAAAGCCACAAGGGATGACAGCAATTCATCTAGTAGCTCATCAGACTTAGATGAGGAGGCATCTGCAAATGTGTGCTTTGCTACACAAGAGGTATGATCTACATCTCCTTATTGCTCAGAAAAGGAAAATGATGATGTAGATATAGATAGTCTTCTCTATATAGTAGATAACTTATATGTAAAATGTAAGAAGTATAAGAAAGAATTAAAGAGTTTAAATTCCTATCTAGAAGATGTGTTTGGTGAACTAGAAAAAGCCCTAATTTATAATAGGGAATTAAAAACTAAAATGGATAGCTATAGTTGTAAAAATTTTGATCTGAAAGAAGAAAACAAGAATCTGTTATCTGAAGTTATTGATTTAAAGAAAACTGTATGTAAATTTACTAAGGGTGAAAACAGTTTAAACAAAATCATAGGATCCTAACGAATAGGAAGAAGTAAATTTGACCTAAGGTATGTTGTACCATAGGAAACTCCCTATTGTGGTGGAAAAATTAGATCTTATAGAGATGGAACAACTGTGTTTGTCATTAAGAAGAGATCTACTTCTATATGGCTACCAAAAGGCAACAGGTTCAATATACAAAGGACTAACACTAATGGACCCAAGAAAATATGGATACCAAAAGTCTTAATTTCAACATGTTGTAGGACTACATGGACAAGAAAGCTCAAACGTCCAAGTGGATTATTGATAGTGGATACTCAAAGCATATGACAGGTAAGAAAAGATTTCTGGAATCTGTTAAATCAATAAATTCAAGATTTGTTAAGTTTGGTAACAATGAAAAATGTAGAATTACTACCATAGGAAATGATGCATCTAAAAATGGAAAAATAGAAAATGTCTTACATGTAAATAGTTTAAAATAGAATCTGCTAAGTGTAGGTCAATTATGTGACAAAGGTTACAGTATACTCTTTATTGCAGAAAATTATTTTATATTACAACAAGATACACATGAAATCAAATTTACTAGATATAGAAATAATTCAATTTATGCTTTGGAATTTCCATGTGATAATACATCTAGTGATGCATGCTTAGTTACTTCTAATGAAGATGAATGGTTATGGCATAAAAGATTAAATCATGCAAACATGAGACTTATAAGAGAATTGACCAAACATGATCTTGTTAAAGGTGTGCCTAAGCTCAAATTCAAGAGAGATAAATTATGTAGTGACTTTACAATTGGAAAACAAAAGAAATCAGCACACAAGAGTATTGAAGACATTGCCACATGTCAACCATTAGATCTATTGCATATGGACCTGTTTGGTCCTACATAGACAGCTAGTTTAGGAGGAAGAAAATATACCTTAGTGGTAGTTGATGATTATACAAGATTCACTTGGGTTATTTTCTTAACACACAAGAATGAAGCCTACTATGAATTCAAACATCTCTGTATTAGAATTCAAAATGAAAAAGAATCGACTGTGAAGAAGATCAGAAGTGATCATGGAGGTGAATTTGAAAATTCTGAATTTGAAGAATTATGCAATTCCTTTGGCATACTGCGTGAATTCTCATGTCCAAGAACTCCTACACAGAATGGAGTTGTAGAAAGGAAAAATAGATCAGTACAAGAAATGGCAAGGACAATTCTTAATGCATCTGATCTACCAAAGTCTTTATGGGCTGAAGCTGTAAATACTGCATGTTACTCTATAAACAGAACTCATCTTAGACCTATCCTACATAAGACACCTTTTGAATTATGGTATGGTAAAATACCAAATGTTGGATATTTCAAAGTCTTTGGATCAAGATGTTTTGTGCTTAATACTAAGGATCAAAAGGATAAATTTGATGCAAAGTCTGATCTTGCTCTACTTGTTGGATACTCTTCGAGAAGCAAGGCTTACAGGGTCTATTTTGAACATGAAAGAAGAGTAGAAGAGTCAATGAATGTATCCTTTAATGAAGACATGGTAGGAAAATTGAAGAAGCTAAAAATAGATAGTGAAAGTGAAAGTGAATCAATAAATTAGAAAATTCCTCAGAAAAAGCATAGTTCAACATTGCCTACACCTATTGTGATAGAAAAAGCATGGAAGACAAAGTCTAGACATCCCATTGGACAAATTATTGGGAATATAAATCAAGGTGTTCAAACAAGAAGCAAAATTCAAAATATTTGTAATTATTGTGCTTTTGTGTCTGAACTTGAACCTTCAATAGTTGAAGAAGCCTGCAATGATGAATATTGGATCATGGCCATGCAAGAGGAACTAAATCAGTTCAAGAAAAATGAAGTCTGGAATTTAATTGAAAGGCCCATTGAAAAATCAATTATTGGAACTAGATGGGTGTTTAAGAACAAACTTGATAATAATGGCAGTATTATCAGAAATAAAGCTAGACTTGTTGCTTAGGGATACAACCAATAGGAAGGAATCGACTATGAAGAAACTTTTGCACTTATTGCAAGACTTGAAGCAATTAGAATGTTGCTTGCCTTTGCAAGTAGTATGAAAATCAAGCTTTATCAAATGGATGTTAAAAGTGCATTTCTTAATGGCATTTTGCAAGAAGAAGTATATGTAGAATAACCACCAGGTTTTGAAGATGAAGAAAGACCAAACCATGTATATAAATTGAATAAAGCTCTCTATGGTTTGAAGCAAGCACCACATGCATGGTATGATAAACTGAAGAGTTTCTTTCTTGAGAATTAGTTTAACATAGGAACTGCAGACAACACTTTATTTATCAAATTAGAAAGTTCTCATATGTTGATTATTTAGATCTATGTAGATGATATCATTTTTGGTGCCACACATGAGAAACTATGTCATGATTTTCAAATCTTAATGAAGAATGAATTTGAGATGAGTCTTATGGGAGAATTAAAATTCTTTCTAGGATTACAAAATCATCAACTTTAGCATGGCATTTTCCTAAATCAAGAAAAATTTTGCAAAGAGATTCTCTTAAAATTTGGTATGGATAAATCCAAAGCAGCAAGTACTCCCATGAACTGAAATGAAAAACTTGATAAGGACATCTCTGGCATTTCAATAGATCAAAATATTGTGACAGTAGCAGTGCCATCAATCTCTTTAAAAATACAATTCTACACTTTAGAGCAAAACATATTGAGATTAGGTACCACTTTCTAAGAGACCATGTTGAAAAAGATTATATTTCTTTAGTATATGTCTCTACTAAAGAACAACTTGCAGATATTTTCACCAAACCATTATCTGAATTTGCATTTAATCATATTAGACGAAATTTAGGGATTTGCTCTTTATATGATTTATAATTTCATATCTCTCTACTCTCCAAGCTCACAACTAGGAGCTTGTTCTACTAACATCTCCGTTTTTGCAGCAACTTAGTCATTCTTTTGATAATCAGCTATAATTGCTCCACCAAGTCGGTATCTTACTTCTCACTCCTTTTGACAATCAGCAAAAAAGGGAGAGAAAGACCATATTTTGGTAGCAGGCTGTAGTAAAATAGGGGGACCAACTCAGGGGGAGTAATCTCAGAAAAATAGGGGGAGTTTTCTAAATTTCATTATTCTGTATTCCTTGTGTGCCTTTCTATATAGATATATAGGGAGAGAAATACATGTAATATATTGTAAGGTTTTTGCCATTATCAAAAAGGGGGAGATTGAAAGGACCTCTAGATTTCGATAATGCAAAAATCAATGTGAGGTTTTAAATTGTATTTCTCAAGCTTAACAGTCAACAAGAGAGCAGAAGTTGATACAAACAGTTCAAAGTATGCTACAAGTGATAAAAAGGACTTCAGAAGGTTACCAAGCTTAACTATCCAAAAGAGAAATATTTTTGGTGAGTTAACAGTCTAAGTATCCGAAAGGCAGTATAAAGCAGTAGCAATACAATCGGACAGTTAGAAGATTAAGTATCTGATAGTTACAAGGTTTTCAGAAAGTTAGAAAGATGGATGTATGAAGAATCAGAAAGTTACTAGAGCTAACTATCCGAAATCTTAAAGAGTTTCGATGAGTTACAGGAATAACCATCCGAAGCTTAAGTCATTAAATTTCCCACATGCAGAAATCCAAACAGAATCTTAAAAGGAAAATCAGAAAGTTACCAGAGTTAACTATCCGAAATCTTGAAGCGTTTCGATGAGTTACAGGTATAACCATTTGAAACTTAAGTCAGTCTATTATGCACGTGCTGAATTAAATATAGCAGTTGGAAACTTAATGAAGGATTTCAGAAGGTTACTGTAGCTAACTATCTGACAATTAAATAACAGTTCGGTAAGTTACAACTACAAGTATTTGATTGAATGACAGCTCTCATTGTACGATCTGAAATCCTACATGGTAGAAAGACTTACGTGATTTTTTAGTGAGTTACAAACATCCTTCGGAGAGTTACACAGCTAACGATCCAAAAGGTTGAGAAAATCAGAAGGATATCTTGAAATATCTTCCTGAATGGTAACTTATCATATTTGGGACTGAAATCTGATCAAGTACAGCAAAATACATCTGTTGGAAGAAAAATATGATCGTTACACATGTTTAATATATATATAAGCTACAGACAACAGAATTAGCTTAGCTTTTGCTCATACATATATTTACACCCAGCTCAATAGAAGAAATTCTTAGAGATCAAATCATCTTCAACATTTACAGACTCAATTTCAGAAGCTCATCACGCACTCAACTTTGATACTTTCAAGCTAGTATTTACTAAAGTACATGGATCAAAACTTCAGAGAAAGATTGGTTGGAGATACCACTAGAAAGCTCAAGTGAATGGTTGGTTCTTGCTTTAACCTTAAAGAAAGTGATTGTAGGTTTGTGAAAGTTTAGTGAAGCCCAAGTATCCCTCGGGGGTGGACTAGCCGTTAGTAGTGAACCACCTAAAATCTCTGTGTGTTTTCTTTTATCATGTGCTTGCTAATTCTTTATATCAATCTACCATTAAAAGGCTAAGAAACAAATTATTACCATTCACCCCCCCCTCTAGTAAGCCATAAGGTCCTAACACTTACAACACTTGCTTTTAGGTTGAAGCAAGAACCAACACTTAGAGCTTTCAGGTATAAGCTCAATAATCAACTTTTCTTTCTCGAGTTTTCAGGTTGAAGCTCTCAACCAACAATGAGTTTCCAAGTTGAAATTCACGAACCAATAGCTTTGAATTTTTCTATCAGAGTTTTGGCACACGGAGCTTTTTTGTAGTGAATCTTTAAGAGTATACTTGACTGTTTGCAGAGTTGAGAGTGTATCTGGGATTATGTGTAGCTCACTGTATAATGTATGATCGTTATCTCTATTTAATCTTCTCTTAACCTTCTCATATTTATACCAAAAGGTATAACGATCACATTTTTCTTCCAATGGGAAAATCATATCTGGGATCACATTTTTGATTCATTTAAAGGTTTGGTGAAGATATCTGCAAGTTGATTTTCTGTTGGCACAAACTTGAGTGAGATGTTTCCTTTTTCCACATGATCTCTTAGAAAATGATGTCTGATCTCGATATGCTTGGCTCTAGAATGAAGTACTGTATTCTTAGATAAACTGATTGCACTGCTGTTATCACAAAATATGATTGTATTCTGAATTTTCAGTCTGTAGTCTGCTAAGGTTTGCTGCATCCAAAAAATTTTAGCACAACATAGACCTACTGCAATATATTCGGCTTCAGTAGTAGATAATGCAATACAATTTTGTTTCCTATTGAGCTAGGAGATTAATGAATTTCCAAGTAGTTGGCATGTGCCACTAGTACTTTTTTTGTCAGATTTGCTACTTGCATAATCTGCATCACTATAGCTTGATAACATTAGGCTGCTGTCAGTTGAGTAGTATAATCCAAAATCTTTAGTACCTTGTAGATATTTGAAAATTCTTTTTACTGATTTCAGATGAGATTCCTTTGGTGATGCTTGAAATCTAGTATACAAGCATACACTGAACAAGATATCTGGCCTACTTGCTGAAAGATACAGTAGAGATCCAATCATGCCTCTATATTTCTTTTGATCTACTACAACACTTGAGTCATCGATTTCTAGTTTTGTACTTGAACTCATTGGAGTATTTGTAGATTTAATGTTTTCATAGCCAAATTTCTTTAACATCTCTTTGCAATATTTCTGTTGGTTGATAAAGATACCATTTCGTACTTGATGGATTTGTAAACCTAAGAAAAACTTCAATTCTCCCATCATGCTCATTTCAAATTTATTTTTCATCAAAGTTTGAAATCCATGATAGAGTTTTTCTGATGTAGCTCCAAAAACTATATCATCAACATATATCTGTACGATCAAAATGTGCAAATCAATAGTTTTGATAAACAAAGTGTTGTCCAGTTTGCTTATAGAGAAGTCATTTTCAGTTAAGAATTTTTTCAGTTTCTCATACCATGCCCTAGGTGCCTGTTTTAGACCATATAAAGCTTTGTTTAATTTAAAGACATGATCTGGCTGGACTTCATCTTCAAATCTAGGAGGTTGTTTAACAAACACTTCTTCCTGAATTTCTCCATTCAAAAAGGCACTTTTCACATCCATCTGAAACAATTTTATTCTCATACTACTTGCAAAGGCAAGCAGCATTCTGATAGCTTCTATTCTGGCTACAAGTGCAAAAGTTTCTTCATAGTCAATACCTTCTTGTTGATTATAGCCCTATGCAACTAGTCGAGCTTTATTTCTAAGAATGTTTCCTTCTTCATCTAATTTGTTTCTAAAAATCCATTTAGTTCCAATGATGGATTTTCCTACAGGTTTTTTCACTAAATTCTAGACATTATTTTTCTGAAATTGATTTAATTCTTCCTGCATATCCATTGTCTAGTAAATATCCTTATAGGCTTTATCTACTGATTTTAGCTCCATTTCTAACACAAATGCACAAAAATTGCAAATATTTTGTGCTTTACTTCTCGTTTGTACCCCTTTGGTTATGTTTCAAATTATTTGTTTCATGGGGTGATCAGATTTGAACTTCCAAATGTGTTGATTCTGATCTAAAGCTTGGGATTTGAGTTTATGCTTGCAATCTCCTTTCTCCAAATATTCATTTTCACTGTCACTGTCAATCTTCAGATTCTTGAAATTTTGTATTAAATCTTCATCAAATTTAACATTTATGCTTTCCTCTACTCTTCTGTCTTTAGTAACATATACTCTATAAGCTTTGCTTCTGGATAAGTATCCAACAAGTATGGCAGGTTCAGATTTTGTATCAAACTTGTCTTTAGCATTTCCAGTGTTTAATACAAAGCATTTGCAACCAAATGTCTTAAAGTAACCGACATTTGGAGTCTTACCAAACGAAATTTCAAAAGGTGTCTTATTCATTATAAGTCTGATGTGAGTTCTGTTGGAGATATGATAAGATGTATCTACAACTTCAGCCTAGAGAAATTTTGGCAGATTAGTGGCATTTAACATAGTTCTAGCCATTTCTTGCAATGCCCTATTCTTTCCTTCCACTACTCCATTTTGAGCTGGAGTTCTAGGGTGGGAGAATTCATGCAAAATTCCAAATGAATTGTACAAATTTTTGAACTCATGATTTTCAAATTTTCCTCCATGATCACTTCTGATTTTCTTTACTATCAGTTCCTTCTGGTTTTGAATTCTAATGCAAAAATTTCGAAACTCACTGCATGTCTCATTTTTATGAGTTAAAAATATTACCTAGGTTAATCTAGAAAAATCATCTACAATAACAAGAGTATATTTTCGACCTCCAAGGCTTGATAATTGAGTTGGGCCAAACAAATCCAGATGTAACAGTTCTAATAGCCTTTTGGTTGAAATTTCATGTTTGCTATGGAGTGAGGTTCTCTTTTGCTTTCCTAGCATACAGTCACTACACACCCTATCTTTCTTGAATGTAAGTTTAGGCAATCCCCTGACAAGATCACCCTTGGGTAATTTTTTGAGAGTCTTCATACTAATGTGACCAAGTCTTTTATGCCACAACCAATCATCTTCACTAGATGCTACCAAACAGGAATTGCTTGTAGTATTTTCACATGTAAAGATTAATGTATAAATAGAACAGTTTCTAAAACTAGTAAATTTTACTTCATTTATTGCCAGATCAATAATGTAACAATTTTCAGTAGTAAAGGAAACTGTATAACTGTTTAGAATGAAAAAGTGCATAATATTAACGGTTAAATGATGGTTAATTGCATAATATTTAGCTTATCATATGAAAATTAAGCCATTATGTTATAATTGCACTATTATAAGCTTTAATTAAAGAATTTGCTTAAATTGAGGGAATTAATGTTAATTTAGTACATTTCTGAACTATCGGTAAGTTGTAGGTTGTAAAATTCTTAAGTATCCGAATTTTCTGATATTTTGGACAGTTATGTTTAACAGACCGAACATGTATCGGATAGTTATGTTTAAACTGCCGAACAATTATGTTTTAAAAGAATATTTTATTATTTCCTGAAGTACACGTGTTGAAACCATAATGCATGACTTAAGTGAACTTTCGGTGAGTTATCTATAACTATCCGAAATTGCAGTTGGGCATCGGACAGTTATATGTGTAACTCTCTGAAATCTCTTTTTATTTATAAAATAGCTGTGGACACGTGTCATGTTCTGGGAAAGTGACTTAAGTGGATTTTCGGTGAGTTATCTCTAACTATTCGAAATGCATCTGAGCATCGAATAGTTAGACCTGTAACTCTCTGAAATGTTTCTTTTATTATTAAACTACTACTGACATGTGTCGAGATCTGGTAGATTTACTTGAGTTATATATCGGTGAGTTATCTATAAGTATCCAAAATGCATCTATCCATCAGATAGTTAAGTTTGTAAGTATCCGAAATGCATCTGTGCATCGGATAGTTAAGTTTGTAAGTATCTGAAATGCACTTGAGCATCGGATAGTTAAATTTATGCACGTGTTTTATAGTTAAATCAACGAAGAAAGTCCGTTGAGTTATCTGTAACTCCATGGACTATTTATTTTCTAATATGCCACTGTAGTGGTTGCAGAAATAGGACAATTGGAAGAAAAACCACGATTGCACATATCGCGTAGAGAGAATAAAGCATCGTCGTTGATATGAATGAAGGAAATCCAACCGACCATTCAAGTAGAAGCAGTTACTATTGAAGAAATATAAAAGAAAAGAAGAAAAAGAAGTAAGTGTGTGTGATCGATGGGTATGGCCAATGTGTATAGAGGAGGAGCACCGAGCTTTCTATAGGCAACGTCGGAAATTCTCTGAAGTACCACACCAACCATCATCACTACCACCATAATCACCAACCATCGGAGGTCTGTGAGGATACTTTCCTAATGTCGGGTCGATTCCGAGCCAAACACAGTGCTTGACAACCACTGTGAGGAGTGATCGCGTCACAGGAAGGGAAGCCATTTTCACCAAGCACCGACTCATATCTCAGGAGATCGTAAAGCTTCTAGCCCTAGCTTCAGGTTGATGCTTGTATGCTGAAGAGGAGATCATCTTGCAATTCTGGACTCGCGATTCTATAGGGAGAG
Source organism: Cymodocea nodosa (assembly GCA_036874045.1). Classification (NCBI taxonomy): domain Eukaryota; kingdom Viridiplantae; phylum Streptophyta; class Magnoliopsida; order Alismatales; family Cymodoceaceae; genus Cymodocea; species Cymodocea nodosa. Next base: position 14,749,743 of record JAZBRI010000003.1, on the reverse strand, counting down.
GAGATAGAATTGTAAGTGGTTTAATTTTCAATGGTATAATTGCGTCGTATGTAGTGACAGAAGTATTTACTGTCGATTGAGATTACTTTACATTTCACCTTTCGCCCATTTCCATGTTCATATTAAAACAAAAATACCAAAAAACAACTTATATGTGTTTGTATTTTGTATTTGAGTGTTGTATTGTTTGTGTTGTATCGTGATTAATGTTATCTCTATGAGTGTTGTGATTGTTTTATGTTTGTTTTAGTTTTACAATTTACTGAAATTGGTTCGTTCAAAAGACTTAAAGATTTTAATGGTTATTGTTTGAATTATCTGAATGTTAGTATGCTTAATGATAAATCCAATGTTTACTCACATTAAAGAGCTTAATTGATGTTATTTACAATCTATGGAATCGCTCAATGGTTGGCCGAATTCCTCTATAAATAGCAGTATTAAAAAGAAAATACAGGCTCGTGGAGTTAACTTAAGTCCACGGGGTTAGTCCGTTGAGTTAGCCTTAACTCAACGAACTTTGTCCGTTAAGTTAACTATAACTCAATGGAGAGCTTATTGAATATATAAATTTGATTGTTAACAAACAGGTAGTTCTCAATTCTTAAGCAATTCCCTATGGGATCGACCTATACTTGCACACTGATACAATAGACACTGTGCACTTGCAGTTAAAGTACAAATTGGAATTAATATCTAATTTGTATTAAAGGTTGTTTGTTTACTTCTAAAGAAAAAGAATAGGCATAAAGATAAATTAACTAAGTAAAAAAAGAAGTTAACAAATCAAAGTTTTTCTGGTACATTGTTGGAGATCCAATCAGGTTTTCTGGTGTCGTGCTGGGTAAATCCAAATAATAACCTTTATCACATAATTGTCCTACACTTAATAAGTTTTGTTTTAATCCATTGACATGCAAGACATTTTCAATTATGCCATTTTTTGATGTGATATTTCTTATTGCAGTAATTTTACACTTTTCATTATTTCCAAATTTAACAGATCCTGAATTTAAACTTTGAACAGACTCAAGAAATCTTTTCTTACTTGTCATGTGCTTTGAGCATCCACTGTCCACAATCCATTTTGTTGTACGTACTTGGAGCTCCTTGTCATCCTGCAATTTATACTAAAATTAAGGCTTTTGGTACCCAAATCTTCTTGGGTCCAATAATGTTAGTCCTTAAAACATTAAATCTATTGCCTCTTGGCAGCGACATATGATCTGATTTTCTTTTGATGACAAACACAGTGGTGCCATCTCTGTATGATTGAATCATTCCACCACAATAAGGTACTTCCTATGGTGTAGCATACCCTAGGCCATATTTACTTCCATTTGGTCGTTGAGATCCTATAATTTTATTTAGACCTTTTTGACCTTGAGTAAATTTACATATGGTATTTTTCAGATCCGATATTATAGTTAATAATATTTTATTTTCTTCTTTCAATTTACAGTTATCACAACTATATTTATCCAAGTTAGATTTCAGATTTCTATTATCAACTATAGTTGTTTCTAATTCAACAAAAGAGTCTTCTAAGCAATTATTTAACCTTTTAATTTCTTTCTTAAATTCTCTACATTTAACATAGAGATTATCTACAGTAGACAGAAGACTATTAATATCTATTTCATCATGCTCATCTTCTAAGCTAGAAGAAGAAGTGGAACATACCTCTTGAGCTGCAAAGCACACATTTGCTGCAGCTTCATCTTTAGAATCAGATGAACTACTTGATGAGCTACTGTCATCCCACGAATCTTTGAGTGCCATCTTTTTTTTGTCTTTCCATCTCTTCTTCTTATCTACTTGATCCTCTTCTGTCTGAAATGGATAGAAAGTTTGTATGTGTCATTGCCTTTTGCATTTGAAGCATGTAGGGACAGTTCTTTTGGAGGAGCTAGTCTTATTCTTTTTCTTCAAGAACTTTCTGAAGTTCCTTGCCAACAACATGATCTCATCATCATCTGAGCTTGGAGCTTCTTCTGTTGAAGGAAATGCTATTTCCTTTTTCTTCTCAGCTTTCTTTTCAACAGCTCTTTCTTGCTCTTTTTAGTCCTTCATTTGAACTTCGTGGGCTAGAAGATTGCCCAACAGTTCTTCAACTATGTAATTGTTGAGATCCTTAGAATCTTGGATAGATGTGGATTTCTGTTTCTACTCAACAGTTAAGCTCCTTAGGATCTTCTATACCTATTCACGAGAAGAAAATTCCTTTCCCAGGCCTTTCAGACTGTTAATAACTTCAGTGAATTTTGAAAACATTTCGGTTATGTTTTCATTATCATCCATTTTAAGCAATTCTAATTTTCTCAACAAAATACTGATTTTAGTATCCTTTACTTGGCTTGTACCTTCGTGAGTAACTTGAAGGATTTTCCAAGCCTCATGTGTAGACTTACATGTAGATACTTTATTATATTGTTCAGTAGTTAGTGCATAATATATGGCATTTAGCCTTCTAGCATCCAACTAGATGATTCTCTCATCCTCCTCAGACCAGTTCATAACATCACTGGTTGGAAGTGTAGTTCCAAGAATAGCAATCTTCTAGAGTTTTACATCAGAACTCCTAAGGAAACACTGCATTCTATTTTTCCAATAATTTAATTGGAACCATCGAATAGAGGTGGTCTGTGGATGTTTTGTCCCTTAGCAAATTGAGTCATAAATCTAGATGGTTAAATCTTATAACAGATTAACCAAGCTCTGATACCAATTGTTAGGATCGATAGGCTCACTAGAGGGGAGGTGAATGGTGAAGGTGTGTAAGTTTTAATTCTTTTTACTTAGAGTCGAATGATTCAACAATACAGTGAGACTAAGTGAATTAAATGTAAACAAACCAGTAAGAAAATAACACATAGCAAATTTTAGGTGGTTCACCAACTTGGCTAGTCCACCCCTAAGATACACTTGGGCTTCACTAAGTATTCAAATACTTACAACACTTGCTTTCAGGTTGAAGCAAGAACCAACACTTAGAGCTTTCATGTATAAGCTCAATAACCAACCTTTCTTTCTCAATCTTTCAGGTTGAAGCTCTCAACCAACAATGAGTTTTCAAGTTGAAACTCACGAACCAACAACTTTGAATTTTTCTATCAAAGTTTTGGCACACAGAGCTTTTTTGTAGTGAATCTTCAAGAGTATACTTGACTGTTTGTAGAGTTGAGAGTGTATCTAGGATTATGTGTAGCTCATTGTATAATGTATGATCGCTATCTCTATTTAATCTTCTCTTAACCTTCTCATATTTATACCAAAAGGTATAACGATCACATTTTTCTTCCAACAGATGTATTCTACTGTACTTGCTAAATAATCAGACCTAAATATGGTAAGTTATTGTTCTGTCTGATGTTCAGTAAGTAACCTTCCAATTTCCTTTAATTTTCGGATGGTTATATGAATAACCCACCAAAGAGCGTCTATAACTTACCGAACCTTCACTTACACCCTATTGTCTGTGTCACATGAGGATTTTAAGTTGCTCACATGAGATGTCAAGTGATCGAAGACTTGTAGTTTTAACTTACCGAAAAACTCTTGACTTCCGGATAGTTAACTACAGTAACTCTCTGATTTTTCTTTTAAGGTTCCGACTATTGTCTCTTTAATTCTACACGTTCGTAATAGGATAACTTAAGTTTCAAATAGTTATACCTATAACTCACCGAAATCCTTCAAATTTCGGATAGTTATCTTTCTAACTCTTTGAAAAGTCTTTTAAGCTTCTGTTCTAGATTTCTACATGTGGTTAATTGAATGACTTAAGTTTCAGATAGTTATACCTGTAACTCACTGAAATCCTTCAAATTTCAGATAGTTATCTTTCTAACTCTCCGAAAAGTCCTTTAAGCTTCTGTTCTAGATTTTTGCACGTGGTTAATTGAATGACTTAAGTTTCGGATAGTTAGCCTTTCTAACTTTCTAATTCTCCTTGAGCTTTTGGATAGTTAACTCCTTAACTTTCCGATCATTCAACCAACTGCCTTACACAATTCTCTGAAGGTTTTATGATTTCGGATAGTTATTCTTCTAACTGTCCGACAATGCTGCTGCTGCTTTAAATTAACTCTTCGGATACTTAATTCTGTAACTCATTGAAGATTAACTTTCTTTCGGATACATAAGCCTGGAACTGTCTGATTTTCTATAGCATTATAATAGCACATTCTAGGATTAATTGCAACTTGTTTGTTTGCCTTCTGATCTTTTGCTACACTGACTTATCTATGAAATACAATATGTTTCCTCACATAGGTTTTGCATTATCAAAATACTTGGGTTCTAACATGAACTTGTTAAAGGTTTACCTAAATTAAAATTTTCAAAAGATCATGTTTGTGATGCATGTGAGTTAGGTAAAACATAAAACTCCTTTTAAATTAGTTAATTAAGTATCTAGTAAGAGAGTCCTAGAATTAGTACATTTGGACTTATTTGGACCAACTAGAACTCAAAGCCTAGGTGGGAGAAGATATGCACTTGTCTTAGTTGATGATTATTCTCGATTTACATGGGTTTATTTTCTAGCATATAAATCTAATGTGTTTGATATGTTTAAAGTCTTTAGCAAAAAAGTTCAAAACAAAAAAGACTTACATATTAAGAAAATTAGAAGTGATCATGGAACAGAATTTGAAAATTTTGAGATGGATAAATTTTGTGAGGACTTAGGTATAGATCATAGTTATTCATTTCCAAGAGCCCCTTCTCAAAATGGAGTTGTTGAAAGAAAGAATCGATCACTTCAAGAAATGACTAGGACTATAATTAATGAATAATCTATCTCTTTTTCTATAGGCAGAAGCAATAAATACAACATGCTATGTGATTAATAGAGTTCATTTAAGACCTTTTTTAAATAAAACACCATTTGAAATCTGGCATGCAAGAGTTCCTAATATTTCTTAAATGAAACCTATTTGATGTAGATGCTTTATTTTAGATACTAAGGCAAAGAACGATAAGTTTCATGCAAAATCAAATGAAGGTATCTTTGTTGGATATTCACTTAGGAGTAAAGCATATAGGGTTTTTCAAAGGAATTCTAAAACTATAGAGGAAACTTTTCATGTCATATTTGATGAAACACATGCTGAAATTTTAGATTAGGTTAATAAAAATATCTCTGATGATGAATTAAAACCTGAGATTGCTCCTTAAAAAGAAAATGTGCAAGGTGAAGAAGTTCATTAAAACAAAAATTGGAGGTACTTGTCTAATCATCCATTAGAACTAATTATAGGTGATTCTAATCAAGGTGTAATGACTAGGTCTAAGATAAATATTGTTGGTGCTTATGTATTTATTTCTCAAATTGAATCTAAAAATGTTTTTGATGCATTAGAAGATGAATACTGAATAATGGCAATGCAAGAAGAAATGTAGCAATTTGTTAGAAACAATGTTTGGGAATTAGTATCATTACCTCTAGATCATCAAGTTATAGGAACTAAATGGATATTTAGAAATAAATCTGATGAAATAGGGCATATTGTTAGAAATAAGGCTAAACTAGTAGCTCAAGGATATAATTAGGAGGAAGGTATATATTATGATGAAATGTTTGCTCCTATTGCTAGATTAGAAGCTATTAGAATATTGTTAGACTTTGCTTGTTATATGAACTTTATACTATATCAAATAGATGTTAAAAGTGCATTTCTTAATGGTTATATTAAGGAAGAAATATATGTTAAACAACCACTAGGGTTTGAAGATGAAAAATATCTTGATTATGTTTTTAGATAGAAAAAGGCTCTCTATGGATTAAAGCAAGCCCCTAGATCTTGGTATGAAAGATTAAAAAATTTTCTCTATTGAGTATAATGTTTTGATGATGTGTGCTAAACGAATGTAATCATATTTAATCAATTACTATTATTTGTGAAAGTAAATTAAGAACATCAATTAATGCAAAAAAAGTTTACTAATATAAATATTTGTCTATAATGGATTTGAAATTATGCTAAGTTAAATAACTAGTCATTAAGTTATACTAACTTTTCATTTAACTAAACATTAAGTTAATGTGTATTTTTATTGTAAAGCATGATATGTTTTAATGTTACAGTTTTGTATCATGTACAATGCACATTAAGAGAACTCGTTGAGTAAGCATTCTTTTTGTAAAAAGGTCACATAAGAACTCGTTGAGTTATAGGCTTAAAAGTTAAAAATAGGTCATGTGAGAACTCGTTAAGTTAGTAAACAAAACGTTAAGTCAAAAGGATGAACTCGTTAAGTCAGTATTATGTATGTGGTGAATTTAGAGTTTATGAATGTTATATTGTATCACGTGAGTTGCACATGTTTAACTCGTTAAGTTAACATAACTACATGTGTTGAGTTACTATATTGAACACTAAGGCAATGCATTAGGTTAGCATTATAAACTTAAAGTTATTATTCTTGCATGTGGTAAATACTTTATTGTTTAAAACATTTTTTTCATATATTGGTTGGTTGAGTTATTAGTAACACAACGAAGTTAGTTCGTTGAGTTAACTGTAACACCACGAAGCTGGTTCGTTGAGCTACCATAACACCACAGACTTAATTCGTTGAGTTAGCTACAATATATGTCACGTGAAGCTGGTTCGTTAAGTTATAAATCTACTTGTTTTACTTGTTTAGTTAACATTAACATGACTTGTTATTACACTTGATGAAAAATTTTGGATGAGAAAGTTTATTTTGCAGGAAAATTTTCAAAGATCCAGGATTGATGATTAAAGAAAATTCGAGAGGAAAATGTGGATCAGAACATGTGTATTTTAATGAAGGAAAAAGAGAAAACATGAAGAGTGGAAGACTGATTGTAGATAAACATGGAAGATATGCATGGAATGGAAATTGACTATAAAAGGCATAGAATTCTTGTTGATTAATTATCCCTACACACAAAACGAAATATCTTTTCTAGGATCAAACACCTTGTTAGGGGATAATGCTCTTATTCATTAATATGATTATATTTTGATGAGTGACAAAATGTATTTTATAGTATACAAAATGATGAATTTCATAAATAATATTCAGTTCATAAAAGTTAAGTATAATTGAAAATTTATTTGACTTATGACTTTGGTTTAAAACTCTAAATTTTATCTAAGTATATAATTTTACAGCAACTTGTATAGTTATAATGATAAATTGATGAACGACCATAAAGTTATATTTCTTTTTTAATAGATAAAGAATTATATGTTACATGTGTCAACTTCTAAAATTCTATAAAGTTAAGGAGATAAGTTTACAGATATTCGTAATGTTTTGCTTTGCCTAAGTTCATAAAGTTATGGGCATAACTCTATAAGGATCATAATGTTAGCACTTTGATGAATTTATTTAACTGTTATATTTTTATATTTAATCAAAGTTTTTGGTGTAGGATTATTTATTTATTTTGTAGATGATATGTGGCACAAACGTACTCACACATGCTTCACCATATTACTAAAGACTCGATCAAATATTTACAGATGGCAATTAGAGATTGATTTAACAAAGTCAAGATTAAAAATCGTGGTTTGAAAAGAAAAATCTTAAACTGAACGGGTCCGTTGAGTAAAGTTAACTTCACGAAGAAAGAATGTTGAGTTATAGTTAAGTCCATGAAGTAAGTCCGTTGAGTAAAGTTAACTCTATGAAGTAAGTCTATTGAGTTATAGTTAAGTCCACGGAATAAGTTTGTTGAGTTTAGCTAACTCTACGAACCAGTTATTTCTCAATGATCATGTAGTAAGTAGTTGTAGGAAATCTAACAGAGAAAAAAAAAACAAATTGTAGGATCGTGTGTAGACAGTTATATTTTCTTAATGTAATATAATTTGAGTAAAATCAATGTTCATAGATGAGTTCTCTTTCGACAAAAACTCCAAAGAGAAAATTTTAAGAAGACTTGAAGATACATGAAGAATGAAAGCAGAAAGTTATCAAAAGGAACTCTACGACAACAAAGCTATTACCTGAAGATTTAAGTATTGCTATATCTACAAGAGGAAAGTTAGATTATGTTTATGCTTTCATGTTTAATTCCTCTTTGCATTTTATCATTTAATTGAAAAAGAGAACCTATCCACAAGGGATGTTGTGGAAGAAACTCTGAAAGGTGTTCTTTCAGAAGAGTTTCAAAGGAATTTTATAGGAAGCATGTAAAGTTGTGTAGATAACTATACGTAGGCTAGTATAGTTAGCATAGTAACTATATTAGGGTTCGTACAGTTAGAAGGAGAACTTGTTGAGTATTTTGTTTTGATCATGTATGCTAAATGGAAATAATCATATTTGCACAATTACTATTGCTTATGAAAAGAAATTAAAATCATCAATGAATACAGAAAAAGTTTACTGATATAAATATTTGTCTGTATTGGATTTGAAATTATACTGTTAAATAACTAGTCATTTCATTGCATTAATTTCTCATGTAACTAAACGTTAAGTTAACGTGTGTTTTTTATTGAAAAGCATGACATATTTTAAAGTTATATCTTCTGTATCATGTACAGTGCACGTTTAGACAACTCATTAAGTTAGAGGCTTAAAGGTTAAAATAGGTCACGTGAGAACTCGTTAAGTTAGTGAGTAAAAGAAGAGACAAACTCGTTAAGTTAGTGTTATACACGTGGTGAAATTATAAGTTATGAATGTTATATTGTATCACATGAGGTGCACATGTTTAACTCGTTAAGTTAACATAACTAAACGCGTTGAGTTGCTATATTGAATACTAAGGCAACGTGTTAGGTTAGCGTTATAAACTTAAGTTGTTATTTTTGCACGTGGTAAAATTCTTATTATAAAAACATTTGTTTATTGTTGAATCGGTGAGTTAAAGTTTTTTGGAGACTTACAGTCGTAACTATCCGAAAGGTAACTTAAGTCATGTTTTTAGGTCTTGACACGTGTCTCACTTGTTTTATGAGAAAAAGGGTTTTTCGATGACTTACAACCGTAACTATCCGAAACTTAAAATGTTTTCAGTGAGTTATCGTTTAACCTTCCGAAAGAAAGGTTAAGCTGGTTCGTTGAGTTATCCATAACACCATGGATTTAGTTCGTTGAGTTATCTACAGTATTAGTCACATGAATTAGCACATGAGGAACTCGTTAAGTTAGAAACATTAAGTTAATATCTACTTGTGTTACTCGTTTAGTTAACATTTAAAGTAACGACTTCTTATTATACTAATGAAAAATTTTTGGAAGAAAAAGTTTATTTTGCAGGAAATTTTTTAGAGATCCAAGACCAATGATTAAAGAAAATTTGAAATATAAACGTGGGTCAAAATGTGTGTGTTTCGATGAAGGAAAAAGCAAAGACGTGAAGAAGTGGAAAACTGGTAGTGATTAAACGTGGAGGATATGCATGAAGTTAACATATAGTATAAAAGGCATAGAATTCTCGTTGATCAAATTATCCTTGCACACAAAATGAAAATCTTTTCAAGGATCAAATTATCCCTACACATCAAAAGAAAAATCTTTTCAGGGATCAAAAACACTCTTCGGGGAAAATCTCTCAAGTGGGAGAAAATTCAGTGAAGTAGAAAAAGGTATTATTTATGTCACTGAAGATTTGAAGTATCAGAAGAAAGCAAATTCGGTGAAGCATAAAAAGACAAGATATTCATCACTGAAGAATTGCTGAAGAAGAAAGAAGAAGAAGAAGAAGAAAGATCTCAAACAAGGAGAAATGTTTTAAATTTCACAAATTAGTTTTCTCTGTTTGTAGTTATGAAATTGTATAGATGAAACATGGTATCGAAATATAATTGCATCTACAATTTATGAGGAGAATTGAATTGTATAGTATAATTGAAATCTTGAATAAAAATGATTTTATAAAAACAATGTCTCGACTTGTTTGTAAGTTTTAAAGTTTCAATTATATTTCAGAAAATATTGAAAAACACAATTCACCCCCCCTCTTGTGTAGCCATACGATCCTACAGAACTTGACAAAGGATCGGTGTTAGGAATTTTGTTTTGATGATAAATTCTTTTATTAAAGTTTATAAATAAGTTTAAATAATATTTTCTAAGTATAATAGTCACATAATTAAATGTTGACAAGTTATCGAAAAGTTTTATTTAAAATTTTGGATAGTTAACTTTCAGATAGTAAGATTTTCAGATAATTAAAGTTTTCAAATAGTTAGATTTTTGGATAGTTAAACTTTCAAATAGTTAATGTTTCGATTTAGTCGAAGAGTTATGTTAAAAACTCGTATAGTTAAGTTATCTACACGTGTGTTTTTAATGTTTTAAGTTGTCACATGTTTTCCATGTGCGTTCGGTAATAAAAATCGAAGAGTTAGATAACTATTTGAGTTTTTATATGCATGGATAGATAACTGTTCAAGTTTTATAAAATGACTAACAAATAGATAAGTTTTGCTTGTTCAGTCACTTGTTTTGTAGGTGCAAAAACTCGAAGAGTTACAGATAAGTGTTCGAGTTCTTACAAGACTTAAAGGATAAGTGTTCGATTAAAACGAAGACTTAGAAGATATTCTACAAATCTCCAAGAAGATAAAGTTTCAGTGGATCTATGAGTGGAAATCGTGGAAATTCAAAATGATAGTGGAGAAAGTGGAAATTTCAAAATGATAGTGGACATAGTGGAAATTCAAAAGATAGTGGAAATCGTGGATAATTTGAATTTGAAATTAGTACGTGGATTATGGATTAAGTGGATGAACATGTTGAATATAAAGTCAGAGTTCGACTACTAATAGAGAGTACAAGCTATATTTCAATAAGGATCCCAATCTCAAAAACCAAGTCTGAATATTTAATCTGAATCCCAATCACACATTGAAAAATCAAAGTCTGAATATTCATATCTAGAAAAATTCTCCAACATCAGAAGAAGTTTGAAATTCCAAGAAATTTTAGAAAAAGAGCTGCAAATGCAAGAAGTTTGGAAATTCGATAATTGGAGAAGAAGATACAGAAGTTGAGCAAAAAGAAGAAAAGGAACTACATGCATAAAGATCAGGTTTTATACAATTCGAAATTAGTTTTGAATAAGAACTTCATTTTCTATTTGAATTGTATATCGGACATTACTGTATCAAAACCGTTAAGAAGGGAATTAAGCTAAAAAGATATTGTAAATTCTTTCTTTCAAGTTTATAAAGAATAGAATTTTATTGATGAGTGTTTTGTGCTTTTGTTTTATCAGTTGGTAATTTTAATTACTAAAGACACAATTCACCCTCCTCTTGTGATAAAACAATCCTACAATTGGTTTCTTATTAAGTTGATTTAGCTTTGAGTAAAGCTGGAGACACTAGGTTTTGAGTGAACCAAAAACTCCTAAGGATATGAATTCTTGAGTAGGGACTCAAGGAGTGGACGTACCCTAGTTGAGGGGAACAACTATAAATTGTCTATGTTTTAATCTTTGTTTTATTTCTGCATTACCTAAATTTAAAAAGGGACTAAATACAAAGAAAATTGCAGTATACTTAATTCACCTCCCTTTTAAGCATAGACCTTTCCTAACACACCTCTCTAGGGAAAAACATTCAAATAGAAGAAAATTTGGTGAAGAAGAAAAAGTTAGATATATATCACTAAAGATTTGAAGAATCAGAAGAAGAAGAAGAATAAGAAGAAAATCTCAAATAGGGAGAAATGTTTTAAATTCCACAAATTAGTTTTCTTAGTTTGTAGTTATGAAATTGATTAGATGAAACATGGTATTTGTTAGAAATTTTGTTTTGATGATGAATATTTTATTAAAGTTTATAAATAAGTCTAAATAATATTTTCTAAGTATAATAGTCATGAAATTAAATGTTGACAAGTTATTAGAAAGTTTCATTTAAATTTTGGATAGTTAACGTTTTGATTTAGTCGAAGTATTATGTTAAAAAACTCGTATAGTTAAGTTATCTACACATGTGTTTTAATGTTTTCCATGTGCGTTTGATAATGAAAATCAAAGAGTTAGATAATTGTTCAAGTTTTTATACACAACAAAAATAGGCTTTGTAGGCCATCGAGCCACAAGTACTAGCTTTTCTTGTTTTACTTTTTCTATAACTATTAGTCTTAAAGGACCAACTTCCATTTCTTTTGCAGCCCTTGATCTAGCTGCTTCTTGATGCTGCTCTACTTTAATTTTGTACTGGACCTTCAACTTTTCTTCAGCCCGTCTTTTCTTTATGGCATCATATAGGATATGTGCCTTAGCCATAGCCATTTCTTCATCATCTCCTTGGTCCTTTGTTGTTTTGACCAAGCTAGCAAACTCTTTATCTTCTTCTTCAGTTCTCGGCCAAGCAAATGTTACTTGTGATAATGGCTTTGTTGGTGGAACTGAAGGTCCTAGCTGTTGTTCCTCAGTAACTAGTCTTTCAGTAGTCGGCTCTATAGCTACAGGTTCTTTAGTTGCTTTCCTTTGTTGCTCCTAGATTGCCAACCAAGCATGTCCACCAATATGTCATACAAACCATAATCTGGACTTGCACTAGATCAATTCTAGGGAAACTTCGTTGTTTAGCCTGATTCTTCTTTCTCTGTTTACAGCATCTTTCATTGCTACCTTAATCCTCGTTTCCACAATCTGAGGTATTTTTATGTCTAAGGGGGGGTTTGTTCATACTAAGATTTTGAAGAAAGGAAACAAATGAAAGTAAAGAAAGTATGTAAGTAGTTTGTGTAGATTTGGAAACTTGGGAAAGTTTTTTAACTTTCCCAGATATAAAAGGAAAAATTTTCCCTGATTTCGGAGACTCTCCCCTTTGAAATCAAGGAATCCCCGACCGCCCGAATGCCCTGATTTCATCTACTCGAAGCTCGCCAGGTGCGTGATTCACGCTGACTGCTTAAAGCTCGTCGATCACTCGAAGGCCATCGACTACTCGAAGCTCCCCGACCGCTCGAAGCTCAAAGCTTGTCGATTGCTCAAAAGCTCATGGACTGCTCAAAGCTCACCGACTGCTCAAAAGCTCACAGACCGCTTGAAGCTCATCGACCGCTCAAAGCTCGCTGACCGCTCCAAGCTCGCCGACTACTCGAAAGCTCGTCGATCGCTCAAAGGTCGTCGATCGCTCGAAGCTCAAAGCTCGTCGATTGCTCGAAAGCTCACGGACCGCTCGAAGCTCATCGACTGCTCAAAAGCTCGCAGACTGCTTGAAGCTCGTTGACCGCTCAAAGCTTACCGACCGCTCAAAGCTCATCAACTGCTTGAAAGCTCACCGATTGCTCGAAAGCTCGCTGACCGCTCGAAGCTCGTCAACTGCTCGAAGCTTGCCGACAGATCGAAAGCTTGCCGATTGCTCGAAAGCTCGCGGACCGCTCGAAGCTTGCTGACAGCTCAAAAGCTTGTAGACTGCTCGAAGTTCGCCAACTGCTTGAAGCTCGCTGACTGCTCAAAAGCTCGTTGACTGCTCGAAAGCTCGTAGACCGCTCGAAGCTCATCGACTGCTCGAAGCTCACTAACCGCTCGAAGCTCGCCAACTACTTGAAAGCTCGCAGATCGCTCAAAGCTTGGTCGCCCGCTCGAAGCTTGCCGACTGCTCGAAAGCTCGCTGATTGCTTGAAAGCTCACCGACCGCTCGAAGCTCGCCTATCGCTCGAAGCTTGCCGACTGCTCCAAGCTCGCCGACTGCTCCAAGCTCACCGACCGCTCCAAGCTCACCAACCGCTCGAAGGTAATAATTTCATGAAACTTTTGCATAGTTTATTTCTTGCAGCCAGAACAATACTATCAAATATTATTAGTATCTTATCTACCAAAGTGTAAATTGAGTAACTTTTTATTTCATCCATTCATCATCTCTAATAATTTCTATTGTTTACGGTGGAACTTATTTTGTATCAGTCGTCTGAACTTATTTAGTAACATTTGCAGGCAGAAGCTGGAGTTCGTGTATATTTTTATGCATGGGTTTGTTCTAGGAAGGTAGTCTCAAAAGTGTGTATTTTGTTAATAAGAGTTAAAAGTTCATATCATGTTTATATGGTTAGTGGAGATTAATGAGAAGAGGAAAATTGAAAAAACAAGAAGCAAGATCTTTTGCAAGAACTAAGGTTCTTGAAGATTTAGGATTTTGTTAATATGACTCAATAATTTCTATTGTGATCAATATGACTCAATTTGCATTAATGAGGTCTTACATTATTTGGATTTTGGTCTAGATAGGAGGTACTACGTTGGCCTTGCATTAGCAACAAAGCATGCTTGGACCTAAGCAATCTTAGTGCAAGCTATGTGTTAATTCTTGAATATCTTTTGCTGCTGTTCCTACTTCATTTGCTTCCCTTTTCATGATATCCAACTTATTTCTTTAGTTATATTTTGATTACAAATCCAACGTAAAAAAGTATGAAATACTTATGTATGCCATTTCATATGTGTTATAAATGACTAGTAACTTATTTAAGTTATTCATTCTTATCCATTTTTAATGCATGTTGTCAATGAATGTATAATAACTTATTTAATTTTTATGTTAATGATTGATGTTGTCATTGTCATCCATATTTCAATGATGTGTTTTTCATTTATATATATGTTTTGCAAATTAGATATGGCTACTACAGATAATACAGTACCAAGTAGACAAAGATCTTATACTAGTTGGAATGCAAAAGCAGATGCCACATTTTTGGGTATATTAGAAGATGCTTTAAATGAAGGGAATGGAAAGACACATGATGGAAAAGTTAAAGTTGAAACATGGAACTCGATAATAGAGAAGTACAATAATGACACAAATGCAAGTATCACAAAGAAAAATGTTGACAGTCAAATTAAAACATGGCGACAAATGTATCGTAACTACACAAAAATTATGTCTCAAAGTGGTTGGGGATGGAATTACATACAAGGTCATACTGATATTTCAGATGAAGTTTGGAATGAATTTATTAAGGTAATATTTTTGAATGTGTTAATATAATTTGTACGTTCTATATATACTGACATATTTTTAATCTTGCAGAAACACCTAGATTGCGCCCCCCTCAAAGGTAAACCATGTCCTATTTATGATCAACTGCAATTGTTATTTGAAAGTAATATGGCTACAGGGAATGTCAGTAGAGACCTTGAAACAATTACTCAGAATGAAGGAGACATACCTATGAATGAACCAAATGAAATGACACCTCCACCAAATCATTTTCAATACTTCATACCACCAAGTGATAGTCCAATGTATATAGATGGTACCCAACTTCAATCTCCAATGTCTTCATCAAGAAGGTTCAATGAGGTGAAAAAGGGAAAAGTCCAAGACCACATGTAGAGTCAGCACAACTAATGGCATCTTCATTTAAAGAAGCTACATCTACTATTATGTCATTATGTGAAAAAGAAGAGGATAAAGTTAAAGCTCGACAAGAATATTATGATAATATAACAAAAATACAAAAAGAACAACTTCAGATCCAGAAACAACAAGTTAAAGTGCAAGAGCAAATGATGCATTTCAAAGTGAAACAAGGAAGTCTTACAGCACAAGCTATAGAAGCATTATTGCAAATTGAAAGTCTTACTAACAGAGAGAAATTCAAAGCAATGACTTTATTGGAAAGAAAAGAACTAGCAGAGCAATTTCTTAGCATCCCAATAGATATGAGGGTAGAATGGATTAAGTATCACAACTTATGAATGTACTTTTCTATTATTGAGTAATGTTGATGGATGTGATGAACTTTATTATTGTGGTGAATAATGTGTAATGTTGAATTTTAGACAATGATGATGACTATTGATTTTCATATGTGAATGCTTTATTGCTTGATATTTTATATAAATCTTGTTATGTGAAATAAATGTTTTTTTTATTGTTAAAGATTCTTATAGATTTTTAGGAAAATGTGTACTAATCTCATTACTTCTTGTAGGTAATAATTATCATGAATGGTATGAATGGTTTGGAATTGTTAAAGAATATGCTTGAGGAAGAAGAGGAAGAAGCTAAAAGACGACGAACGTTACTTCTTTCACTATGGAACTTCCTTGTAGGTGTTGCATGTATGTCAAGTACATTGACTAATACTACACATCGCATTTATAGTAGAGAAGGGCATGGCTACATTAGAAGATTATTAGATCCATCATTACCACATCAAGCATATAATTGTCGAAAAATATATAGAATGAGTCAACATGTATTTCTTGACTTCTGTAATTTGTTACGAAGAGAAGGTGGCATGGGAAATACAAGCAATGTTAGTGTCAAAGAGAAGTTTGCAATCTTTCTTGTCACTGTTGGTCAAAACTAATGATATGGAGTAACAAGGGAGCGCTTCTCTCGATCTGCATGGACTGTTAGTATGTACTTGTATGAAGTACTTAATGCAATTTTGAACTTGCATAAATAACTTCTTGCAATGCCTCCAACATCAACTCCAAGTAGAATACTAAATGATTCAAATGTGTATCCCTATTTTGAGGTAAATATATATTTTCATATGAAATTGATTTGTATATTATTTTTTTCTCATTTTCTTATTCATATGTTAACAGAATTGCATTGGTGCTATTGATGGAACACATATTAAGGCAAATATTTATGGACGACAAACAGCAAGATTTAGAAATAGAAAACGAGAGTTAAGTCAAAATGTTATGGCCGCATGTAATTTTGATTTGGAATTTACATATATTCTTAGTGGTTGAGAAGGATCAGCTTCCGACGCAAGAATCCTTCAAGATGGCGTCACAAGATATCATCCATTCAAGGTTTCACTAGGTATAAAATGACATTATTGAATATATATTTTTTATTTACACTAATTTTTAATTATATACAGGAAAGTTTTACTTGGTTGATGCTGGTTATCCTAATCGACCTGAATTTATTTGTCCATATCGAGGAGTGAGATATCATCTATCTGAATATGAAAATAATAGAGTTCCAGAAAATGCAGTCGAAAACTTCAATTACAGACATTCACAATTAAGATCAGTGATTGAGCGATCATTTGGAGTTGTTAAACATCGTTTTGCAATCTTACGAGGACATATGCCGTATCCTTATGATACACAAATGAAGATTGTGATGGCTTGCTTCCTATTACATAATTTTATACGTAAAGCTAATAGAGCAGATTTATTAGAAGATCTACAAGATGAGTTAGCTAAATTTGATCTAGAAAATGAAGAAATTGGAATTACTGAAGATGAGCTTTCACAGATAGATAGTACATTAGAAATGACACAAGAATGAAGAAAACAAAAAGTAGATGAAATGTGTGACAACATGAAGACTGCCATGTGGGATGGACGTGACTTTTAAATCATTTCATATGTAACTTTGTCAAATTGTTATGTTACAATATTTGAATATTTGTATGTTGACAATTTATATTTATGTTGTGAATTTTATTTATATATTGGATGTTAGTTAACAATTTTGAAAAGTAATTGTTTGTGATATGTTATGTTCAAATAGGTAATACATAATACAACTTTTGTTCAATTTGTTTATCATATTATTAATAAATAAAAATAAGAAGAGTTAATTTTTTTCTTAAAATATAGGTTTTCTTTTTCTTTTATTTTTTTTCCGGTCAAACTGTTAGACTAGCTTCGGTGCGATCGACAAAATTTTCTTCATTTTTATTTTTCCTCAGTCCGACACTCTAACTAATTGAAGTTTTTTTTTTTTCCTTCGGTAAGACTGAAGTCTGAACTTCAGTCTAACTAAAGTTTTTTAGTTTTTTATTTTTTTCGGTTAGACCAAATTTTTTCCTTCCGTCCGACCAAAGTTTTTTAGTTTTTTTATTTTTTTTCGATCAGACTGAATTTTTTCCTTTAGTCCGACTAAAGTTTTTTATTTTTTTTCGTTCAGATCGAATTTTTTCCTTTAGTCCGATCGAAGTCTTTTAATTTTTTTTGGTTTGACCGAGCTTCGATCTAACCAAATATTTTTTTCTTTTATTTAATTTTTTAGTCTAACTAACTTAAATTGTTTTATTTTTTTCTTCGATCAAACTGAAGCTCAGTCTTCGATCGAACATAAGTTTTTTAGTTTTTTCTTTTTTTATTATTTTATTCTTTTTCGATCAGATCAAAGCTCAGACTTCGATTTCATCAAATTTTTTTTCTTTTATTTATTTCTTCAGTTCGACTAACTAAAGTTTTTTATTTTTTTATTTTTTTCTTCAATTCGACCAAATCTCAACTTCGATCCAACTGAAGTTTTTGATTTTTTATATTTATTTTTTTGATTTTAAATTAAAATAAAAATAAAAAAATTTACAACGTTTCTGATAATCAATTCATCATTTAAACACATTATTTTATTTATAAATACATTTATTAATTTTCAATTGTTAATTTTTTATATTTATTTTTTTGATTTTAAATTAAAATAAAAATAAAAAGATTTACAACATTTTCGATAATCAATTCATCATTGAAACACATTATTTTATTTATAAATACATTTATTAATTTTCAATTATTACATCAAGTTCTACGTTTAAACAAGTATGTATTACATTTATTAATTTTTACCAACTTTTACTTTAACATTTATTAATTTTGTATACATCAACTTTTATGTTTACATTTATTAATGTATATAAGAGAGGTATCATATTATATTTTTTATTTTTTATTCTCCGTTAGATTTCAACCAGGCCTAAATTGGCCCACGGGCCAGCCTAGGCCTGGCCTGAATCGACCCATGGACCAACCCGGCCCGGTCGAATAATATATTTATGTTGTGAATTTTATTTATATATTGGATGTTAGTTAACAATTTCGAAAAGTAATTGGTTGTGATATGATATGTTCAAATAGGTAATACATAATACAACTTTTGTTCAATTTGTTTATGATATTATTAATAAATAAATATTTTTGTTTTTGATATTTTTTCTTAAAATATAAGTATTATGAAGTGAAGAAATAGAGTAAATTGAAATTAATTATTAGAATTCTTTGATTAAAAAAGTATATTTCAATTCTGAACATTCCATCTGGCACAAACCCCCTTGTGGGAATCTTAACTTTTCTAACTTTCTAAGACATGCACAAACAACCCTCATTTCTCAAGAATCTGGACTTTCTAATTTACAGGAATCTAAACTTTCCATTTCCTTTATTTCTGAACTTTCCGACATGCACAAATACCCCCTAAATCTACTAAAACTTTTTTCTAGTAGAAGATGTCAGATTCTACCTTTTGGAGTTCTTTTTCCCTCATTGTGTTCCTGATATTTTGTCGCATGTGCCATTTTTCTGACTCTCTGAGAAATCTCATGGTGTCTATCTCTTTCTATAACTCTAGCGTTATCTTGTCCTTGTAGTGTGACGGAACAGAATGGAATCACTCTGATCTCTACTGTGCTAAGTTTTAAATGATTCTATGGATAATGCCCCCAAATCCTAAGTTTTAGTATAAATAAACCCTAAGTTTTGGCAGGTAATCACTCTCTCACTTACTTCTCCGTGGAGTTACAGTTAACTCAACGGGGTAAGTTCGTTATCTTATCCTAAACTCAACGAAGTAAGTTTGTTGAGTTAAGTGTAACTCAATAGACTTCCCGTAAAGTTATAACTAATAAAAATACTTATAATAATAATTTTTACTTCGGTCAAGACTGAAGAATTTTCAATTTAACCGACTCTTAACTTTTTCAACATTTTAGAATTTCAATCAAACTGTTATATTCCTTGGTTGAACCGAAATTAAATACTCTCTTATTTTTCTACCGGTTGAACCAATACTATGCTTCAGTAAAACCACCATTTTACTTAATATCATATATAGATTTTTTTTTTCTATGTTTCAGTTAGACTGATGGATCTTGTCGGTTGAACCGCAATGATTTTTTTCTTTTTTTTTTCAATTTTTTTCTTACTAAGTAAAGCTCAAGTAGTCTCTACTCTTACTTCTTCTATAATTCCACATGACCTTTTTGGAATCTTCAGAATAGGTCTAAGTCTTTGTCTATTTACTTTAAATATATTTTGATTTTTAGGATTTTCAATTTCAATAGCTCCATAGGAATAAATATTTTGAATTATATAAGGTCCTGCCCATCTAGATCTTAATTTTCCTAGATGGTTATGGAGTCTAGTCAGGTAAAGATATACTTCTTATCTTATTTCAAAGGTTTTTGGAATAATTTTCTTGTCATGCCAGAACTTCATTTTCTCTTTTTCTCTTATAGTCTTCGAATAAGCTTCATTTCTAAATTCTTCTAATTTAATCAATTGTATTTTCCTATTTTCAGCAGCTTGATTTAAATTAGTGTTCAGAGTTTTTAATGCCTAATAAGCTTTATATTCAATTTCAACTAGTAAATAACAACTTTTTCCATATACCAGCCTAAAAGGTGACATACCTAAGCTTGTCTTATAAGCAGTTCTATAAGCCCAAAGTGCATCTATTAATTTATTAGCCCAATATTTTCTAGTAGGATTTACTACTTTTTCTAAGATTAACTTAATTTGTTTGTTTGCACTTTCTACTTGTCCACTTATTTGCAAATGATATGATGTTGCAATTTTGTGATTTACTCCATATTTCTTCATTAAGGCTTCAAAACTTCTATTACAGAAATGAGTTCCTCTATCACTGATAATAGCTTTAGGTATTCTACATCTGGTAATTATATTATTTCTTGTAAATTGTATTACCACTTTGTTATCATTAGTTTTTGTAGGAATAGCTTCTATCCATTTAGATACATAATCCACCCCCAATAATATATAATTAAATTGATTAGACATAGGAAATGGACTCATAAAATCTATTCCCCACACATCAAAGATTTCAACCTCAATAATTAGATTAAGAGGCATCATATTCCTCTTTGATATTCTTCCTATTTGTTGACATCTTAAACAACTTAAGCAGTATTTATGAGCATCTTTGAATAGTGTTGGCCAATAAAATTCACATTGCAGAATTTTGGCAGCAACTTTCCCTGAACCAAAATGCCCTCCACATGCTTGGTCATGGAAAAAAGACAATATGCTCTGATATTTAGTTTCTGGAACACACCTCCTTAAAACCAGATCAAGACACTTCTTAAATAAGTATGGGTCTTCCCAATAGTAATATTTTACTCTTGAAAAGAACAATTTCTTATCCTATCTATTCCAATCCATAGGTGTTAAACCAGTAACTAAGTAATTAATTATGTCTACATACCAAGGCATTGTATTCATGGTCATTACTTGTTCATCAAGAAAATTATCCTTAATTTTAATATTTGATTTTTCTATTTGTAGTCTTGATAAATGATCTGCTACTAAATTCTCACAACCTTTTTTATCTTTAATTTCTCGATCAAATTCTTGTAATAATAATATCCATCGGATCAATCTAGGTTTAGTCTCTTTCTTTGCTATTAGGTGTTTTAAAGCTAAATGATCCGTGTATACTATCACTTTAGCTCCAATCAGATATGATCTAAACTTTTCTAAGGCAAACACAGTAGCTAACAGTTCTTTTTCAGTAGTTGTACAATTACCTTGAACAACATTTAAAGTTTTGCTTGTATAATGAATCACTCTAGGAGATTTTTCTATCTTCTGTCTCAACACTACTCCTACAGCAAAATCAGATGCATCGCACATTAATTCAAATGAATGGCTCCAATCAGGTGCTTGTGCTATAGGAGTTGAAATTAAGCTATTCTTAAGCTTGAAAAATACTTCTTTGCAATTTTTATCAAAGTTAAATGGGACATCTTTTAATAGATTAGTTAAAAGTCTAGCTATTTTGCTAAAATCTTTAATAAATCTTCTATAAAATCCTACATGTCCTAGAAATGATCTAATATCTTTTACTGATTTATGTTCTAGTAGATTAGAAATTACTTCTATTTTAGCTTTATCTACTTCCAACCCTTTCTTTGAAATAACATGTCCCAAGACTATTCCTTGTCTAACCATGAAGTGACATTTTCCCAATTTAGAACCATACTTTTTTCCACACGACATTTTAATGCTTGGTCTAAATTGTTTAAACATACTTCATATGAAGTTCCATAAATAGTAAAATCATCCATAAATATTTCTAAAAAGTCTTCAGTCATTCTAGTGAATATGTCTTACATACACCTTTGAAAGGTGGCTGGTGCATTGCATAATCCGAATGGCATCCTCTTAAAAGCATAAGTTCCATTAGGACATGTGAAAGTTGTTTTCTCTTGATTCTTTAATGCTACTGGCACTTGGTTATATCTTGAATACTCGTCTAGGAAACAAAAATATTCTTGCCCTACTAATTTCTCTAGCATTTGATCTATAAAAGGTAAGGAAAAATGATCTTTCCTAGTCATAGCATTCAGCTTTCTATAGTCTATACACACTCTCCAGCCTGATTAAATTCTAGTAGGTATCAAGTCTTGACTTTCATTCCTAATAACTGTTAATCTAGATTTCTTGGGAACTACATGGATTGGACTAACCCATGAGCTATCAGAAATTGGATAAATTATGTCATTATCTAACCATTTCACAATTTCTTTCGTAACTACTTCTTTAAGGTTTGGATTTAATCTCCTCTCAAGAATTCTAACAGGTTTAGCATTCTCTTCTAAATATATGTGGTGACAGCATAAAGTTGCACTTAACCCTTTTATATCAGTCATAGTCCATCCTATTGCCTCTTTATACGTTTTTACTACATCTTTTAATTTAGAAATTTGATCCTCTTTTAAATCTAAAGCAATAATGATTGGACATATTCGTTTTTCTTCTAGAAATATATAGGTTAATTCAGGAGGTAAATGTTTCAATTCTAAATGTTGATCATCAGAAGCTAGAGCTCCTAATTGAACATTTTCATCTTCTATATAAATCTCTTCTTGATCTCCTTCTACATTTATGCTTTCACTTACTTCTAAAGTTTTAGAATTTAGTTGCCTATTAAGTTCTTCTTGAATCACATCATCTAGCATATCTCCTTCATCCTCTAAAAAGTCTATAGTATGTAAGGACATTTCTAACTCTTCAAACTTTTCTAGTTTGAAAATGTTTAATTAAGTATCCTCATTACCATATGCTAACTTCATTACTCCAGTTTTACAATTTATAACAGCCCTTGATGTTGCTAAGAATGGTCTTCCCAAAATTAAAAATGTATCATGATTTTGATGCTTAATTTGTTGGGAATCCAAAATCACAATATCAATAGGATATATAAAATTTTTAATTTTAATTAAGACATCCTCTATTTTTCCTCTAGGATATCTTATACTTTTATTAGCTAATTGAATAACAGTCCTAGTAGGAATTAAGCCTTCTAATCCTAAGGATGCAAATATATCACTCAACATAACATTTATACCTGCACCTAGGTCTATTAAGGTTCTTTCTAGAATAGTATTTCCTATGGTGTATGATATAACAGGGATTCCAAGATCAGATAACCTTTTAGGAATTTGTGGCAGAAATAGGGAACTACTTTGCTCAGCTAGAAAGGCTTTCCTTAAAACTTTTCGCTCTCTTTTCTTAATACACCAATCCTTAAGAAATTTAGCACAAGGTGGCATTTTATGTAATAAGTCTAATAAAGAATTGTTAACTTGTAGTTTTTCAAAAATTTCTCAAATTTTTTCTTGTTTTTTAGGAAATGTTTGTTGTAATCTTTCAGGATAGGGTGCTAATGGTTGTGATTTACAATATTCTTTTTCTTTCAATTGATTTGGTTGATCATTTTTAGTCTCATTTTCAGATTCAGTTTTGTCTTCATTGATTTCTACGCTTTCAAATATTACATTTTCGTTATCATTTTGATTTTTGTTCTTATCCACCTTCATATTATTTTCTTTTTGAATTCTTGGTGGTATATCAATTCTAGATCTTAATGTTATACATACATCTTCCAGATTTTCATTACTTTCATGATGTTCTCATATTTCATTTTCATGATTATGATCTTTGTTGAGTATTTTGTTTTGATGATGTGTGCTAAATGGAAATAATCATATTTGCTCAATTACTATTGCTTGTGAAAAGAAATTAAAATCATTAATGAATACAGAAAAAGTTTACTGATATAAATACTTGTCTGTACTAGATCTGAAATTATACTGTTAAATAACTAGTCGTTTCATTGCATTAATTTCTCATGTAACTAAACATTAAGTTAACGTGTGTTTTTTTATTGAAAAGCATGATATGTTTTAAAGTTATTATTATTATGTGTCTTGAATTAGTTTGTTACACATAGGGGTAGTTTTGTCCTTAGCCACTTGGGGGTATAAATATAACCCCAACGTGTGCTTTTAGAGAATGTTGAATCTTGTATACCTTTGTGATCACCTAGAGAGAATCATTCAGTTGAGCTCCATCCGTGGACGTACCCAATTGGGGAACTATGTTAAACCTGTGTTTTTGCAGTTGTTTCACACGTTTTTTTCCCATTTGTCTTCTTCTTTCTTCTCCACAAGTCCAAGCTTCTCCCTTTCCGCACTTCTCTTCGCATAACAAGTGGTATCAGAACGAAGCTTGAGGAGTTGGCCGTGGATTAGTCTTGAAAGAAGAAAAGAAAGATATTGGCCAATGCACGAGCCGACGCCCACGCCCACGCACAACGTCTACGCCCAACGCTCATGCCGAACGCTCATCTCCCGTGCTGAATGCCTGACGCTTGTGCCCAATGCCCTTGCACGCCCACGCCCGACGCTTGACACCAGCGTCCAACGCGTGCATTCGCCCACGTTCTTGCTCGCACGATCGTCCACGTCTCCGCTTGCGCCAACGTCTGCGTGCATTCGCCCGCGTTGTTGCCTGATCATCCGCGTCTTTGCCTACGCCAGCACCCACGTGTATTCTCCCACATCTTCGTTCGCGCCAGCACCCACATGCAACCGCTCGCGACCTCACCCGACGCTAGTGCCTGCATGCATTTGTCTGCATCGTTGCCTACGCTAGTGCCTGTGCGTGATCGCTCGCGTTCCACTCGACGCCAACGTTCACGTATCAACACTTGCGTTCTTCGTTCGACGCCAGCGCTCACGGTTTGCTCACGCGATCTTTGCTCGCAACTTGTGTTCGTGACAAAGCATCCATGGTTGGAATTCTTGTTCGATGCCTGCGATCTTGAATGTGACAACATGCACTTGGTCATCTGTTGTTTCCACGTTGGTGAAACGAGTAGTAGGAATTCCTATCATAACTTTTGAAGTTTGTTGTTGTGATTTTGCAGAATTCTTTTTCAGCCTTTTTTGGGGTAGATCAAGTGTGGACAGTTCTTTGGAATTCTTTGAAGTTCTTTGGGAATTTTGAGACAATACGTGTGATCTTGGCTCATCTTTGTTTGTTTGGAATTCTTTGCAAGTGATCTTTTGAATTTGGTAGCTACATTTGTTAGTTAGGATATTTTGAATGAAAGATTTGTCCACAGCTTTGGGATAGCAAATTTTGTGCTTATTTGTTGTCCGAATTCTTTGGTATTTGCTTGCTGTGTTTGTGTTGTTCTATTGTCATGGCATCTTCAGCCTTGAAAGTTGAAAAGTTCAATGGCAAGAACAACTTTAGTTTGTGGCAGATTAAGATGAAAGAACTTTTGAAACACCAAGGTATTTGGACTCCCTTAAATGTGGAGGCAACCCTAGATAAGAAGTCTGCTGAATTTGAACAGCAAGAGGAGAAGGCACATTCGACTATTCTGCTATGTTTATCAGATGAGATAATCATTGAGGTAGGAGATGAAAATACAGCTTTGGGTCTTTGGAATAAGTTAGAATCTTTGTATATGGCTGTTTTCTCTAAGAATGAAGGAAGGTACACCATTGAAGCAACATTTGGATCAGCTCAACACCATTCTCATGGAGTTGAGGAACATTGGTGTTACTGTGGAAGATGAGGATGCTGCTCTCATCTTATTGGTATCTCTCCCTCTCTCCTTTGAGAATTTTGTGCAATCTTTTGTGGTTGGCAAAGATTCTATTACCTTGGAGGAGGTAAGATCGAGTCTTCATTCTCGAGAATTGAGACATTTGGCTACACATGGCAGCAATGATGCTAGCGGATCAGGTTTGACAGTGCATCATTCAGAGTCTAGAGGATGGCAGAGTAGAAGAGACAATAGGCGCAAAGGCAGAAGTAAGTCTAGAGGTAGAATTTCAAAGGACACTTACAATTATTGCAAGGAAAATGGGCATTAGAAGGAAAACTGCCCTAAATTGAAGATTAAGGGAAATGCAATAGTCGCTGAAAATGGAGACTCAGGGTCTGACTGTGATTTCTCCCTTACTATATGCTGTAGTGTCTACTCCAATCAGAGTTGGATTATGAATTTTGGTGCATCACATCATATGACTCCCAACAGAGAATATTTCCATACATATGAGGAGGTAGATGGTGGACAAGTCACTTTAGCAAATAATGATGTTTGTGACAGAACAGGTTTTGAATTTGTCAGATTCAGGATGTATGATGGGACGATCAAAGTCTTGGAGAATGTTTGGCATGTGCCAAGGTTGGACAAGAGTCTTATTTCACTAATGGCTCTTGATCAGAAAGGTTTCAGTTTTTCAGGTGGAGGAGGTAAACTTCACATTTTGAAAGGTTCCCTAGTAGTAATGAAGGGAATCAAGGATGGACCTTTATACATTCTTCAAGGCAAACCTATCATTGGATCAGTAGCTGCAACAATAAGTGATTAATAGTCTATGTCAGCTATTTGGCATTCCAGGTTAGGACATTTGGGCCTAAAGGGAATGCAGAAGCTCAGTACACTTGGCAGGTTAGATGGTCATATCTTTACAGATATTGATTTATGTAGGCATTGTATCTATGGGAAACAGAAACATGTTTCCTTTGGAAGAGCAGAACATTCTACTAAGGGGAAGTTGGATTATGTCCATGTAGATTGTTGGGGACCATCTCAACAACTCTCTTTAGCAGGTTCTAAGTATTTTCTCTCCATTATTGATGACTTTAGTCATATGACTTGGGTTTTCGTTATGAAACATAAGAGTGAGGCCTTTAAGAACTTTAAACAAAGTAAGGCTACTGTTGAAAACCAAGTAGGGAGGAAAGTAAAATACTTGAGAACAGATAATGGATTAGAATTTTGCTCAAATGAATTTGACATTTTTTGCAGAGATGTAGGCATAACTAGGCATTATACTGTCAGTGGAACTCCACAAAAGAATGGAGTTGCATAACGTCTTAATAGGACGTTGTTGGAGAGAGCTAGGTGTATGCTCTCTCATGCTAGGCTTGAAAAATGTTTTTAGGCTGAAGTTGTTAACACAACCTCCTATTTGGTGAACAGGTCATCATCTAATGCAATTGGCAACAAGATCCCTTATGAAGTATGGATGGATAAAGTGGCTAACTATTCCAAATTGAAAGTATTTGGATGTCCTGCGTATTACCATGTGAATCATGGTAAATTGGAGCCACATGCTAAGGAAGGCATTTTTGTGGGATATGGAATGGGAGTAAAAGGATATAGGATATATGATAAAGAAACAAGAAAGGTCATTCATAGCAGGGATGTTACCTTTGATGAGGTTTCTTTGATGCACAAGAAAGAAAACCCAACTATTTTGAATCCACCTAGTACTCCTAAGTAGGTGGAGCTTGATTTGAATCAACCGTTGATATCTGATCAGTCTATTCCTATTGATACAGATCAACCTTTGATTTTAAAAGAAGATCAAGGAGATGAATTTGTTGAGGACACATGTTCAAGGTGTGTTGCCAGAGATTGTCCTAGGAGGGATGTTCACCATCCACAGAGGTATGGCTACAATAATATGGTCGCTTTTTCCCTACAGGTAGCTGGTGAGGTGGAGGATGCTAACACACCTAGTTGTGATGCTGCCATTAGCAGACCAGAAGCCGTACATTGGTTGGGAGCTATGCAAGAAGAACTACAATCTTTGCATAAGAATAGGACTTGGGAGTTGGTAAAACGTCCCAAGGACAGGAATATTGTTGGTTGCAAATGGGTGTTCAAAAGGAAATCAGGAACGCAAGGCAACCTTGGAATACAATATAAGGCAAGATTGGTAGTAAAAGGTTTTTCACAGAAGGAGGGTGTGAACTTCAATGAAGTCTTTGCTCCAATAGTTAGACACACCTCCATTCAAGTCCTTTTGGCAATTGTTGCAGTAAAGGATTTAGAACTTGAATAGTTGGATGTGAAAACAACTTTCTTGCATAGTGATTTAGATGAGGACATCTAGATGGAACAGCCAACAGGTTTTGCAGAAAGAGGTAGATCAGACCTCGTTTGTAAGCTGCAGAAATCTTTGTATGGGCTGAAATAGTCTCCCAGGCAGTGGTATAAAAGATTTGATTCTTTTATCACTGATGTTGGTTTTGTTAGAAGTAGTTTTGATTCATGTGTCTATATTAAACAAATTAAAGAAGAATTTGTTTACTTGCTCTTGTATGTGGATGACATGTTGATTGCAGCCAAAGATGTCAATGAAATACAGGTTTTGAAAGACACATTGAAATCTGAATTTGCAATGAAGGATTTAGGACCAGTAGGTAAAATCCTTGGGATGGAGATTTATCGTGATAGGAACTTTGGAAGATTATTTCTCCATCAGCACAGTTATGTTCTGAAGATATTGAGCAGGTTTGGCATGGCTTCAAGCAAGGCCATCGGAACGCTTTATGATAGGAACCTACGATTATCAGTCGCTATGGCACCTCAGACGCAATCTGAAAAAGAGTACATGAAGAAAGTTCCATATTCACAGGCAGTTGGCAGTCTTATGTATGCCATGGTTTGTACTCATCTGGATCTTGCTTACCCTCTTAGTGTTGTAAGCAGGTTTATGTCAAACCCAGGGAAGAGTCATTGGCAAGCCGTGAAAAGGATCTTTAGGTACTTGAAGGGCACATCTAATGTAGGACTAATTTATGGTGTTAAACATAACTGTAGTGTAGCTAGATATTCTGATTCAGATTTTGCAGGTGATGTTGATCAACGTAGATCCTTAACAGGATATGTCTTCACATTGGCAAATTCCATTATTAGTTGGAAATCTACTCTACAGCCTACTGTATCTTTATCCACCATAGAGGCTGAGTATATGGCAATGATAGAAGCTGCAAAAGAAGGTATTTGGCTAAAGGGGTTACTTGGAGACTTTGGTCTGCGATATGATAAAGTAGAAATTTTCTGTGACAATCTCAGTGCCATTAGCTTAATGAAGGACAATGTGTTTCATGACAGGACAAAGCACATTGATGTTCATTATCACTTTCTTAGAATAGAAGATCGCGTGAAGATTTTGTAGATCAACACACATGACAATCTAGTCGATATGTTTACGAAAGGCGTTCTTGAAAGCAAGTTTAAGCATTGCTTAGACTTACTTAATGTATTTGCTTATAGTTGACCCTTCGGGGTTTTTTGAAGATGGAAATTTGTTTGGTTCTAGGTGGAGTTTGTAAATTCAAGGCAAGGTGGAGATTGTTATTATGTGTCTTGAATTAGTTTGTTACACATAGGGGTAGTTTTGTCCTTAGCCACTTGGGGGTATAAATAGACCCCCAACGTGTGCTTTTAGAGAATGTTGAATCTTGTATCCCTTTGTAATCACCTAGAGAGAATCATTCAGTTGAGCTCCATCCGTGGACGTACCCAACTAGGGAACCACATTAAACCTTTGTGTTTTTGCAGTTGTTTCACACATTTTTTTCCCATTTGTCTTCTTCTTTCTTCTCCACGAGTCCAAGCTTCTCCCTTTCCGCACTTCTCTTCGCATAACAGTTATATCTTCTATATCATGTATAGTGCACGTTTAGACAACTCGTTAAGTTAGAGTTTTGTTCGTATAGAGATCACGTGACAACTCGTTAAGTTAGAGGCTTAAAGGTTAAAATAGGTCACGTGAGAACTCGTTAAGTTAGTGAGTAAAAGTAGAGACAAACTCGTTAAGTTAGTGTTATACACGTGGTGAAATTATAAGTTACGAATGTTCTATTGTATCACATGAGGTGCACATGTTTAACTCGTTAAGTTAACATAACTAAATGTGTTGAGTTGCTATATTGAACACTAAGGCAACGCATTAGGTTAGCGTTATAAACTTAAGTTGTTATTTCTGCACGTGGTAAAATTCTTATTATAAAAACATTTGTTTATTGCTGAATTGGTGAGTTAAAGTTTTTCGGAGACTTACAGTCGTAACTATCCGAAAGGTAACTTAAGTCATGTTTTCAGGTCTTGACATGTGTCTCACTAGTTTTATGAGAAAAAGAGCTTTTCGGTGACTTACAACCGTAACTATCCGAAACTTAAACTGTTTTCGGTGAGTTATCGTTTAACCTTCTGAAAGAAAGGTTAAGCTGGTTTGTTGAGTTATCCATAACACCACAGACTTAGTTTGTTGAGTTATCTACAGTACTAGTCACGTGAATTAGCACATGAGGAACTCGTTAAGTTAGAAACGTTAAGTTAATATCTACTTGTGTTACTCATTTAGTTAACATTTAAAGTAACGACTTCTTATTATACTAATGGAAAATTTTTGGAAGAGAAAGTTTATTTTGCAGGAAATTTTTTAGAGATCCAAGATTGATGATTAAAGAAAATTCGAAATATAAACGTGGGTCAGAATGTGTGTTTCGATAAAGGAAAAAGCAAAGACGTGAAGAAGTGGAAAACTGGTAGTGATTAAACGTGGAGGATATGCATGAAGTTAACATACAGTATAGAAGGCATAGAATTCTTGTTGATCAAATTATCCTTGCACACAAAACGAAAATCTTTTCAAGGATCAAACTATCCCTGCACACCAAAAGAAAAATCTTTTCAGGGATCAAAAACACTCTTCGGGGAAAATCTCTCAAGTGGAAGAAAATTCAGTGAAGCAGAAAAAGGTATTATTTATGTCACTAAAGATTTAAAGTATCAGAAGAAAGCAAATTCTGTGAAGCATATAAAGACAAGATATTCGTCACTTAAGAATTGCTAAAGAAGAAAAAGAAGAAGAAGAAAGATCTCAAACAGGGAGAAATGTTTTAAATTCCGTAAATTAGTTTTCTCTATTTGTAGTTATGAAATTGTATAGATGAAATATGGTATCGAAATATAATTGCATCTACAATTTCTAAGGAGAATTGAATTGTATATTGTAATTGAAATCTTGAATAAAAATGATTTTATGAAAACAATGTCTCGACTTGTTTGTGAGGTTTAAAGTTTCAATTATATTTCAGAAAATATTGAAAAACACAATTCACCCCTCCTCTTGTGTAGTCATATGATCTTACAAGTGGTATCAGAGCTTTGTTAATAATCTTTGATATAAAATCGATACCAACTTATTTAATATCATTGCTTATTCTACCTTCTTTGTTTTTAAATAGACATTAATATTTGAGCACACGTTTAACTTTCTTAATTTAAGGCTCAAGTTGTTTTAAAGTTTTAGACTATTTAAAATCAAATAGGTTGAAAAATCTAAGGTAAGATGGCTACTGGAAATGGTAATTTTTCTTTATATGAAGGCCAAAATCTTAATCGTCCTCCTTTATTTGATGGAATACATTTTGAATATTGGAAATATAGGATGACTATTTTTCTTCAAAGTATAGATCATAAATTGTGGTTCATGATTTCCAAACCATATACTCTATTATCTACTCCTTATAATACTTGGACAATTACTGAAAAAGAAAATGAAACTCTGAATGCTAAGGGCTTAAATATTCTATTTTGTGCATTGAGTTATGAATAGTTCAGTAAAGTGTCGGCATATAAATCTGCTTATGATGTGTGGCATGCATTAGAAGTTTCACATGAAGGTACTTCTTAAGTTAAAGAGACTAAGATAAACATGTTGATTCATAAGTATGAACTCTTTAAGATGCATGAAGACGAAAGTATTTCTGTGATGTTTTCCAGATTTCTTGATATCATAAACTCTTTAAAATGCTTAGGAAAGAATTTTGAACAGAAGGATTTAGTGAGGAAAATTCTCAGATCCCTAAGTTCTAAATGGTCTCAGAAAGTAACATCAATTGAGGAATCACGAGATTTAAATGTTTATACTATGAATGAACTTATAGGAAACTTAACAACTTACGAAGTTCAATTAAATGAATCACCGAGTCAAAATAAACCAAAAATGAAGAAAGAAATAGCCTTCGAAATTAATTCAGATTCTAATATATCTACTGATTCTGACAAGGGTTTGATTTTGTTGACTAAGAAATTCAAGAAAGCATGGAAAGCTAGGAAACAGCAAAGGAACAAAAATAATAAACCCTCAACGTCAAAATCACTGAATGACAAGAATTCTTCATCTAGAAAGTATGTATGTTACAACTATAAGAAACTTGGACATCTTTCTCTAGACTGTCCTATGAGGAAAAATGAAAAGCATAGTAGGACAAATCAGAAGAAGACAGCTCAGAAAAAGTTTTACAAGAAAAATGCTTTGAAGGTCACTTGGGATGACACATTTGAAGAGTCTAAATCTGAGGAATTATCATCAAAATCTTCACATTTAGAAGGAGAACAAGAGTTAGAAGATGTTGCTCATGTGTGCTTCATGGCAAATGAGTCTGAGGTAATATCTGATCCTGAAAGTCATTCAAATTTCAACTTTAATGAATTATTATGTGCTTATCATGTGTTATTACAAAAACTTAAAGTATGTAAACTGAAAAATAAGAATATTAGAAAATCTTCATCCATTATGGAAGAAGAAAATTGTTTCCTGTCTACTACTTTAGAAAAGTTTAAATGTGATAATGAAAATCATACTAGAGATTTGCAAAAATTTAGATTTAATGAATGTGTCTTGCATGAACAAATACAAAATATAAATGCTGAAAATTAAAGATAGAATCTGAAAATGAAATGTTGAGAAACAATATAAATGAACATGAATTAGAGATAGATAAATTAAAACTGAGAGTGCTAGATTTAAATTCTACCATTGAGAAATAGAATTTAAGTCAAACTAAGTTAGACAAACTAACTAGTACCCTTGGGGTGTCTTATAAATCAATTTAAATCATATAGTAATAATATAAATCAATGTGATTTGTCAAATTGTACTTCTAACATGACTATTAATGTTTCTAAAAATCTTATTTCTTGTTCTGGAAATTCAATTTCTAATGTTTCTAAAATTTCAGACAATTGTAGTAAACTGAAAATTCAGAAACCCAAGCATATAATTCAAAAAACTAGTATTAGACCAATTACTCATTCTACATGTGATAAAACTAAAAATTCTTGTGTAGAAAAAGATTGTGTTTTTACGAAAAATGTTAATACAAGTACAAAATCTTGGTGTGAACTTACTGAAATGTATGAGCTGTTAGGACCTTAAGGGTTACCAAAAGGGGGGTGAATGGTAAAAATTCATTTCTTAACAATTTAGAGGTAGTTTAATGTACAGTGATAACAAGCATATAATAAGGAAATCACACAGAGATTTTAGGTGGTTCACCAGTAACGGCTAGTCCACCCCCAACGGATACTTGGGCTTCACTAAACTCTTGCAAACGTACAATCACTTGCTTTAAGGTTTAAGCAAGAACCAACTAACCATTCACTTGAGCTTCCTTGTCGAAGCTTCAATCAATCCTTTCACTGAAGTTTTAATCCGTGTACTTCAGTAAATACTATCTTGTGAACAACAGAGTTGAATGCATGATGAACTTCTGCAATTTGATCTGCAAGTGTTGAAGATGATTTGATCTCTAAAGCTTTTGTTCTATTAAGCTTGGCGTGAGTATATGTATGAGCAAAGCGCTTTATAAATCCGTTGTCTGTATTTTGTATATATACCTGATATGTACAACGATCATATTTTCTTCCAACGGATGTATTCTATTGTACTTGATTAGACTCCAGTCCCAATACGGTAAGTTACCATTCAGAAAATCGTTTCAAGATATCTTACCGATTTTCCTATCCTTTCAGATAGTTAGCTGTGCAACTCTCTGAAGAATATCTGTAACTCACCGAAAGATCACTTAACCTTTACTGCCATGTAGGATTCTAGAATATTTACTGTGAGCTGTCATTCAATCGGATACTTATAACTATAACTCACCGAACAGTTATATACCTGTCGGATAGTTTGTCTCTGTTAACTTTCCGATTGCTTTAATTTAGCACGTGCATAAAGGTTGACTTAAGTTTCGGATGGTTATCCCTGCAACTCACCGAAACACTTTAGGATTTCGAATAGTTATCTTTCTAACTCTCCGAAAACTTATTTGCACTTCTTTTTGGAATTCTGCACATGGGAAATTCAATGACTTAAGTTTCAGATGGTTATCCTTGTAACTCACCGAAACACTTTAGGATTTCAGATAGTTAACTTTCTAACTCTCCGAAAACTTATTTGCACTTCTTTTTGGAATTCTGCACGTGGGAAATTCAATGACTTAAGTTCTAGAAAGATATACCTGTAACTTACCGAAAAACTCGAATATTTATCTAACTCTCCGAAAAGAAAACTCGAATAGTTATCTAACTCTCCGAAAAGTCCTTTAAGCTTTTGTTCTGTATTTTTGCACGTGGTTTATTGAATGACTTAACTTTTAGATAGTTATACCTATAACTCTCCGAAAAATTCCTTTAAGCTTCTGTTCTGTATTTCTGCACGTGGTTTATTGAATGACTTAACTTTCGGATAGTTATACCTGTAACTCTTTGAAAAAGTCCTTTAAGCTTTCAGATAGTTAACTCCTTAACTATCCGATCATTCAATCCCCCTTAACCTGAGAATTACACCACTTAACTATTCGAATTTCTGCAACAGCATATTCTGAGATTTACTACCACCTGTTTGCTGCTTCGATTTGTCTGTCTTCTGATCTTTTTGCTGTACAGACTAATCCTAATAAATACAATTCAAAACCTTACATTGATTTTTGCATTATCAAAATCTAGAGGTCCTTTCAATCTCCCCCTTTTTGATAATGGCAAAAACCTTACAATGTATTACATGTATTTCTCTCCTTATATATCTATATAGAAAAGCACACGAGTAAAGTAGAATAATGTAATTTTAAAGATTCCCCCTGATTTTCGGAAACCACTCCCCCTGAATTTCTCCGCCTACTTTACTACAGCTTTGCTTACCAAATTATGATATTTCTCCCCCTTTTTTGCCAATTGTCAAAAAGAAGTGAGAAGACAGATACTGAGTTGGTGGAGCAATTATAGCTAAGTATCAAAAAAAATGTCTAAGATGCTGCAAAACAGAGAAGTTAGTAGAACAAGCTCCTAGTGGTGAGCTTGGAGAGTAGATATGAAATTATAAATCATATAAAGAACAAATCCCTAAATTTCGTCTAATATGATTAAATGTAGCTTCAAATAATGGTTTGGTGAAGATATCTGCAAGTTGTTCTTTAGTAGAGACATATTCTAAGGAAATATGACCTTTTTCAACATGGTCTCTTAAAAAGTGGTGCCTAATCTTGATATGTTTTGCTCTAGAGTGTAGAACTATGTTTTTGGAGAGATTGATTGCACTGCTGCTATCATAGTAAATAATGGTATTCTGAAAATTTAGCTTATAATCTGCTAGAGTTTGTTGCATCCATAAGATCTGTGCACAACATAGGCCTATTGCCATATATTCAGCTTCAATGGTAGATAGAGCTATAGAGTTTTGTTTCCTGCTGAACCAAGAAACAAGAGAATGACTAAGCAACTAACATGTCCCACTAATGCTTTTTTGATCTGATTTGCATCCTGCATAATCTGCATCATTGTATCCTGCTAAAGTTAATTGATTCTGTGAAGAATAAAATAAGCCAAACTCTTTGGTACCCTGTAG
The DNA here is from genome assembly GCA_036874045.1 of Cymodocea nodosa. Classification (NCBI taxonomy): domain Eukaryota; kingdom Viridiplantae; phylum Streptophyta; class Magnoliopsida; order Alismatales; family Cymodoceaceae; genus Cymodocea; species Cymodocea nodosa. The sequence continues at coordinate 14,713,989 of JAZBRI010000003.1, read as the reverse complement.
ATATTTAAATATACGTTTAACTGATTTTAAGTGTGATGCTTTTGGAGAGGCTTGATATCTTGCACAAGTACAAACACTAAACATTATATCTGGTCTACTGGCTGTTAGATATAGAAGTGATCCAATCATACCTCTGTATTTCTTTTGATCCACTAGAATGCTAGAATCGTCTTTATCAAGTTTTTCATTTGAGTTCATAGGAGTACCTGCTGCTTTGGATTTATCCATACCAAATTTTAAGAGAATCTCTTTGCAAAATTTCTCTTGATTCAGGAAAATACCATGTTGAAGTTGATGAATCTGTAATCCTAGAAAGAATTTTAATTCTCCCATAAGACTCATCTCAAATTCATTCTTCATTAAGATTTGAAAATCATGACATAGTTTCTCATGTGTGGCACCAAAAATGATATCATCCACATAGATTTCAATAATTAGCATATGAGAGCTTTCAGATTTGATAAATAAGGTGTTGTCTCTAGTTCCTATGTTAAACTGATTCTCAAGAAGGAAACTCTTCAGTTTATCATACCATGCACGTGGTGCTTGCTTCAAACCATAGAGAGCTTTATTCAGTTTGTATACATGGTTTGGATTTTCTCCATCTTCAAAACCTTGTGGCTATTCTACATATACTTCTTCTTGTAGAATGCCATTAAGAAATGCACTTTTAACATCCATCTGATAAAGCTTGATTTTCATACTACTTGCAAAGGCAAGTAACATTCTAATTGCTTCAAGTCTTGCAACAGGTGCAAAAGTTTCTTCATAGTCGATTCCTTCCTGTTGGTTGTATCCCTAAGCAACAAGTTTAGCTTTATTTCTGATAATACTACCATTATTGTCAAGTTTGTTCTTAAACATCCATTTAGTACCAATAATTGATTTTTCGATGGGCCTTTCAATCAAGTTCCAGACTTCATTTTTCTTGAACTGATTTAGTTCCTCTTGCATGGCCATGATCAAGTATTCATCATTGTAGGCATCTTCAATTGTTGAAGGTTCAAGTTCAGACACAAAAGCACAATAATTACAAATATTTTGAATTTTACTTCTTGTTTGAACACCTTGATTTATATTCCCAATAATTTGCCCAATGGGATGTTCAGACTTTGTCTTCCATGCTTTTTCTGTCTCAGTAGATGTAGGCAGTGATGAACTATCCTTTTTCTGAGGAATTTTCTGATTTGTTACTTCACTTTCACTTTCACTATCTATTGTTAGCTTCTTCAATTTTCCTACCATATCTTCATCAAAGAATACGTTTATTGACTCTTCTACTCTTCTTTCATATTCAAAATAGACCCTGTAGGCCTTGCTTCTTGAAGAGTATCCAACAAGTAAAGTAGGATCAAATTTTGCATCAAATTTGTCCTTTTGATCCTTTGTATTAAGCACAAAACATCTTGATCCGAAGACCTTAAAATATCCAACATTTGGTATTTTACCATACCATAGTTCAAAAGGTGTCTTATGTAGGATAAGTCTAAGATGAGTTCTGTTTATTGAATAACAAGTAGTATTTATAACTTCAGCCTATAGAGACTTTAGTAGATCAGATGCATTAAGAATTGTCCTTGCCATTTCTTGTACTAATCTATTCTTCCTCTCTACAACTCCATTCTGAGCAGGAGTTCTTGGACATGAGAATTCGTGCAATATGCCAAAAGAATTGTATAATTCTTCAAATTCACCTCCATGATCACTTCTGATCTTCTTCACAGTTGATTCTTTTTCATTTTGAATTCTAATACAGAGATGTTTGAATTCATCACAGACTTCATTCTTGTGTGTTAAGAAAATAACCCAAGTGAATCTTGTATAATCATCAACTACCACTAAGGTATATTTTCTTCCTCCTAAACTGGTTATCTGTGTAGGACCAAACAGGTCCATATGCAATAGATCCAATGGTTGACGTGTGACAATGTCTTCAATACTCTTGTGTGCTGATTTCCTTTGTTTTCCAATTGTATAGTCACTACACAATTTATCTCTCTTGAATTTGAGCTTAGGCACACCTCTAACAAGATCATGTTTGGTCAATTTTCTTATAAGTCTCATGTTTGCATGATTTAATCTTTTATGCCATAACCATTCATCTTCATTAGAAGCAACTAAACATGCATCACTAGATATAATATCATATGGAAATTCCAAAGTATAAATTGAGTTATTTCTATATCCAGTAAATTTAATTTCATGTGTATCTTGTTGTAATATAAAATAGTTTTCTACAGTAAAAAGTATATTGTAACCTTTATCACATAATTGACCTACACTTAGCAAATTCTGTTTTAAACCATTTACAAGAAGAACATTTTCTATTTTTCCATTTTCAGATGCAACATTTCCTATGGAAGTAATTCTACATTTTTCATTGTTACCAAACTTAACAGATCCTGAATTTATTAACTTAATAGATTCCAGAAGTCTTTTCTTACCTATCATATGCTTTGAGCAACCCCTGTTAATGATCCACTTGAACGTTTGAGCTTTCTTGTCCATGCAGTCCTACAAGTCATGTTGAAATTAAGACTTTTGGTACCCATATCTTCTTGGGTCCATCACTATTAGTCGTCTGTATACTAAACCTATTGCCTTTTGGTAGCCATATAGACGTAGATCTCTTCTTAATGACAAACACAGTTGTGCCATCTTTATAAGATCTAATTTTTCCACCACAGTAAGGGATTTCTTGTGGTACAACATACCCTAGGCCAAATTTGCTTCCTCCTATTCCTTGAGATCCTATTATTTTGTTTAAGCTATTTTCACCATTAGTAAATTTACATATAGTTTTCTTCAAATCAGTAACTTCAGATAACATATTTTTATTTTCTTCTTTTAGATCAAAATTTTTACAACTATAGTTATCCAATTTAGTCTTTAATTCCCTATTATCAACTAAGGTTTTTTCTAGTTTAGCAAAAACATCTTCTAGATAGGAATTTAAACTCTTTAATTCTTTCTTGTACTTCTTACATTTTATATATAAGTTATCTACTATACAGAGAAGACTATCTATATCTACATCATCATTTTCTTTTTCCGAGCAATAGGGAGATGTAGAGCATACCTCTTGTGTAGTAAAACACACGTTTGCAGATGCCTCCTCATCTGAGTCTGATGAGCTGCTGGATGAATTGCTGTCATCCCAAGTGGCTTTCAATACCATTTTCTTCTTATTCTTCCTTTTCCATTTCTGTTTGTCTTCCTCCTATTGAAAATGACAGTAAAGTTGAATGTGTCCCAGTTTCTTGCACTTGTAGCATGTAGGGACTTTTGATTTTGAGGAGCTGGCTTTGCCTCCTTGTCTCATGATCCTTCTGAAGTTCCTGGCCAGTAGTAACACTTCATCCTCATCCGAGCTTAGTTGATCTTCTGTTGAGGGAAAAGCTAGTTCTTTCTTTTTCTCTGCTTTTCTTTTAGTGACTCCTTCTTCTTCTTTCCATTCCTTCATTTGGACTTCATGGGCTAGAAGGTTTCCCAACAGATCTTCAACTGAATAGTTATTCAGATCCTTTGAATCCTGTATGGAAGTAGACTTCTTCTTCCATTCGACTATCAAGCTCCTTAGGATCTTTTGTACCTGTTCACGATTAGAGAAACTCCTCCCAAGGCCTCTTAGTTCATTCACAATTTCTGTGAATCTAGAAAACATTTCATTGATACTTTCTTTTTCAAGCATTTTGAATAATTCATATTTTCTTAACAAAATGCTAATTTTAGTATCTTTAACTTAGGCTGGTTCCTTCATATGTAATTTGAAGGATCTTCCAAGCTTCATGGGAGAATTTACAAGTAGATATTTTATTATACTGTTCACCAATTAGTGTACAGTAAATGGAATTAAGCCCACGAGCATCCATCTAGATGATTCTTTCATCCTCCTCAGTCCAATCACTTTCATGTCTGATTGGAGTTGGTGTACCATGTACAACCATTCTCCAAAGCTTCACATCTATACTCCTGAGAAAGCACTCCATCCTATTTTTCCAGTAGCTATAATTGCTACCATCAAAGAGGGGAGGTCGATGGATATTCTGACCCTCTATAGTGTGGAAAGTCATGATCTCAGATGGTTAAATCTATTAACGAGATCAACCTTGCTCTGATACCAATTGTTAGGACCTTAAGGCTTACTAGAGGGGGGGTGAATGGTAAAAATTCGTTTCTTAACCTTTTAGAAGTAGTTTAATGTAAAGTGATAGCAAGCATACAATAAAAAAAATCACACAGAGATTTTTAGGTGGTTCACTACTAATGGCTAGTCCACCCCCAAGGGATACTTGGGCTTCACTAAACTCTTGTAAACTTACAATCACTTGCTTTAAGGTTTAAGCAAGAATCAACTAACCATTCACTTGAGCTTCCTTGTCGAAGCTTCAATCAATCCTTTCTCTGAAGTTTTAATCTGTGTACTTCAGTAGACACTATCTTGTGAACAATAGAGTTGAATGCGTGATGAGCTTCTAAAATTTGGTCTGTAAGTATTGAAGATGATTTGATCTCTAAAGCTTTTCTTCTGTTGAGCTTGGTGTAAGTATATGTATCAACAAAGCACTGCTTAAATCCATTGTCTGTATCTTGTATATATACCTGACATGTGCAACAATCATATTTTCTTCCAACGGATGTATTCTACTGTACTTGATTAGACTCCAGTCCCAAATACGGTAAGTTACCGTTCAGAAAATCGTTTCAAGATATCTTACTAATTTTCCTATCCTTTCGGATAGTTAGCTGTGCAACTCTCTGAAGAATATCTGTAACTCACCGAAAGATCACTTAACCTTTACTACCAGGTAGGATTCCAGAATATTTACTGTGAGCTGTCATTCAATCGGATACTTATAACTGTAACTCACCGAACAGTTATATACCTATCGGATAGTTTGTCTCTGTTAACTTTCTGATTGCTTTAATTCAGCACATGCATAAAGGCTGACTTAAGTTTCGGATGGTTATCCTTGTAACTCATCGAAACACTTCAAGATTTCGGATAGTTATCTTTCTAACTCTCCGAAAACTTATTTACGCTTCTTTCTAGAATTCTGCACGTGAGAAATTCAATGACTTAAGTTTCAAATGGTTATCCCTGTAACTCACCGAAACGCTTTAGGATTTCGGATAGTTAACTTTCTAACTCTCCGAAAACTTATTTGCACTTCTTTCTGGAATTCTGCATGTGGGAAATTCAATGACTTAAGTTCCAGAAAGTTATACCTATAACTTACCGAAAAACTCGAATAGTTATCTAACTCTTCGAAAAGAAAACTCGGATAGTTATCTAACTCTCCGACAAGTCCTTTAAGCTTCTGTTTGTATTTCTGCACGTGGTTTATTGAATGACTTAACTTTCGGATAGTTATACTAGTAACTCTCCGAAAAAGTCCTTTAAGCTTCAGATAGTTAACTCCTTAACTATTCGATCATTCAATCCCCCTTAACCTGAGAATTACACCTCTTAACTATTCGAAATTTTTTATTTATAATAATTTTTATTATTTTATTTTTAATAATTTTTTTATTTTATTATTATTATTATTACTAGTTATCCATAATGACATGCAAAACTAATTAAATGAGTAAATATAAATAATTCAAGCACTTAGGTCTTTAGTAGTACTAGCAATTTACAATATAATAAAAGAATTGAAAAGTAATCATTTTTAATTCCACTTAAGACCTCATTTTCCTTAACTCATTGAATTACAAGATTTTACTTTCATGTTATTATGATCAACATAAAAAAAAAATGTATTTTATCAACAAAACATCAACTTCATCCAAAGTTTTAAATATAACTAGCACACACAAGATTTCAGAAATTAAACTATGCTACCTTGGCTAAAACAATTTCTACAGAAATTCATATAGCATGTAAATTCACAAATAAATACTCTTCTGAAAGGTAATTACTTCTAGTTTTTATGAAAAATCAGAGACAAAAAATTCCCAAAACTTAAGTATTATCAAAATCAGGTGAAACTTAGATAACTCAGAATTCGTAATTTGTAGAATATGTCATCTTTGAAAAATTCCCCAGAAATGTATAAAAATCCAAATACAACGTATAATACCTTGTTTGAAAGATAAACTACTTTAGTTTCAAGTAAAAATTACAAAAATAAGTTTTAACTCAACATTTAATTGCAGTTTTGATTATAAGCATGCAGATAAAGAGAAATACCAGAAAAAACTGCACTCATAGAGAGTTCGGAAGGTTAGGTAGCCTTCCGGAAAGGCAAAAGTTTTGGAAGGTTACTGGTTAACCTTCCGAAAAACAGCAGAATATGAAGATTTCAGAAGGTTAACTACCTAACCTTCCGAAATCGCAAAAAAATTCGGAAGGTTAGAGTGAAACCTTCCGATTTGGCTGAAGGCTTAATATCTCAACTTGAAAAAATCACACAGAAATTTGTACAGCTCCAAAATTCACAAATAAATACTTTTCTGAAAGGTAATTACTTCTAGTTTTTATAAAAAATCAGATATAAAAATTTCCAAAACTGAAGTATTATCAAAATTATGTAAAACCTCAGACAACTCAAATTCGTAATCTGCAGAAGACATCATCTTAGAAAACTTCCCCAGAAATGTATATAAGTCCAAATACAACATATAATACCTTGTTGGAAAGGTAAACTCGTGTAGTTTCATGGAAAAATTTCAAAAATAATTTTTATTCAAACATGTAACTGTATTTTTAAATATAAGAGTTTAAATAAAACTGTTCTGCACTAGAAAATAACCATCCGAAAAAAAATATCGTCAAAAATAACTATCCAATTTTACCATACAATCGGATAGTTATGAGTGTAACTATCCGATTTTTTCATGAAGATTAGATAGTTATGCCCTTAACTATCCGATTTTCATAATATTGGTTGAATCTGATATGCCAACTTAAAAAAATCACACATAAATCTACACAACTCTAAATGAAACATGTATATACTCGTTGGAAAGTTAATTTCATCTACTTTCTAGAAAAAATCACTGAATTAAATTTTACATATATTCATAATATCATATTTTTAAAATTCATTAACAGAAACCTATCCAGAATTCTATAAAACATCCATGTTTTCTAAGATTTTTATCTTTTAACATACTAATCAGAATTTTATGCATAAGTACTCAAAAGAAATCTCAGAAACCTAGTATTTCAAGAAAAATATCATAAAAATGAGTTCTAATCTCGTGCACATCAAAAAATTTAAATTTCCAGACAGACAGATTTTGTCTTAATAATTTGTACACAAAGATTATCATTACTCCATTAAGCTACTTGTTACCACTTATATACTTTAATTAAACATGTAACAAGCAAATTAGATAACAAAGAATTGAACACATAGAACGGCCAATCCATGTATCCATTTCTTTGCAAACAAACAAAGAAAAATAATAACTCAACAAGAAAACAAATAAAACTAAAACAATTTAAAGGATATTAAATCTTGCAAATCATCTAATAAATCATTTTAAAGCACCAAAACTCCCCGGCAACGGTGCCAAAAACTTGTATATATTCCCCGACAACGACGCCAAAAACTTGTAATGCTTTTACATGTTGTTAAATTAAATGGCAAAAGTGCAAATTTTACATTTATAATCGCAAGCGCACGGTGCCCATTGTAATAAGCATGTGCAAGTATGGGTTGAATCCACAAGGAGTTTGTCTTAAATAATTTTATTAAAATGATTGTTTGATAAAACATCCACTCTATTAAATCCACAATTAAAACTCTAATTACATGCAATTAAGTTACAATTTACAAAAATACAATAAAAATTTCAAAGGTAAAATAAAACTTGTTAATTCCTAGAGCTAATAGCTAGAAAACTCAATAAAATCTTAAGTTCACATTTCTGGAATCACAGAAATTAGTCCTAATTCTAACTCTTCTTCCTTCCAACCTGGATATTGAAAAATCCAGAGAAAATATTGGTTGGAAAGGTCATCGAGTTATCTTTAAAATGGAAGTGATTTCCAGGACTAATTCACTCTAGGTTGCTACCAAAGTCAGATATAGAAATAGTGCGCAAAATGATTTTGAAAACTTTCCAAAAACACGTCGTTGGTGTAAAAATCATAACTCAATCAAATCTTCATGGAATACCACAAAATCACTACGACTTGAAAGATAACTCGTTTCTCTAATCAGGAAAATTTACAGGAAAACATTTCAGAATGCACAAAAGTAAGGCAACATGAAGGCGTCGAGCACACGCTCGACTAGTAAAACAAAGCAGATGCTTCCTTCGAAAGAAAAATCGAAAAACCGAAGAAATGCATTCTAAAAAATTTCAACAACACTACATACGTATTGTACACTTAAATTACTTACAAAAAAAGCTATAACATGACATATAACTTAGAGAAATCAAGTCATACAACATATAACAAAATAGAACACGCATTGGAATTTACAACAAATAGGATATACACGCATTCACAAGGGTTAAGAGTTAGTTTTATGCACAACATTCACATATTCACATGAAGCAACTATATTCCATGAGATCTAATCTAAAACAACTATTTAAATTAAAGAAATAAAGATTTAACAAAGATCCTAAATGTGCATACATTTATAAATTAAAAATATCTAAATACTCATACACATTTGATATGAAAATATGTTTACAAGTATGAGGATCTCTCCCTTCTCTTTTACCTTTAATTCATCCACTTCTCTTCAAGCATTTGATCCCTATTTGATGATGAACCACTTTGTCCACTCCTCTACAAGGCTGTCACCACTTGCAAATGACGTCCAAAGGGGAACCGCCTATGTTTGCTTTGGAGAAAATGGGTTGCACGCCCTCAATCCACTTCCAAGATATACAGATTTGTGGCTTTCCTCTCAATTTTGATGCTTCCTATTACCTCATCTTGAAGATCACGTCCCAAGCTCTTCCAATGCTGCACACGTGCCTCCAATACTACCGATTTCACCTGTGGAGGTCCTTCTGTATGTCGGCTTGGAGTGGAGAGAAGGAGGTCTTCTAGTATGAGGGGGAAGGTGACTAAGCTCACCAATCTTGGAGGAAAACTCTTCCAAAATCTTGGGTGGAAGAGGATGGACGAAAATTGGAGTTGGAGTTCTTGCCCTTGCGTGGAGGAGAAAGAGGAGATGATCTTTCCTTTGGCCAACCATCCTCTTTTACTTTCCATTGTCATCCATCTATGGAAATATTTCAAACACCTTCCAATTTGTGGCCTCTAATTTAGGCAAGCTTTAATCATTGATTGATTGATTGATGGATTGATTTGGAGTTTGAATTGGACGACCATGAGTTGTTGATTTCCCATGATTTAATCCAAGGGCCACGTCCTCACCTACAACAACTCAAAAGATAACATTAAATGCATATGCACATTACACATAAATTGCTACTCAATTATAAAGCAAAAATGAAATGTGCATAATATATTGTTAAGTATTTTTGTTTTGATGATGTGTGCTGAATGAAAATAATCATATTTGTTCAATTACTATTGCTTGTGAAAAGAAATTAAAATCATCAATTAATACAGAAAAAGCTTACTGATATAAATACTTGTCTGTATTGGATCTGAAGTTAATAACTAGTCGTTTCGTTGCATTAATTTCTCATTTAGCTAAACGTTAAGTTAACATGTGTTTTTATTGAAAAACATGATATATTTTAATGTTATATCTTCTGTATCATGAACAGTGCACGTTTAGACAACTCGTTAAGTTAGAGTTTCGTTTGTATAAAGGTCACGTGAGAACTCGTTAAATTAGAGGCTTAAAGGTTAAAATAGGTCACGTAATAACTCGTTAAGTTAGTGAGTAAAAGAAGAGACGAACTCGTTAAGTTAGTGTTATACACGTGGTGAAATTATAAGTTACGAATGTTGTATTGTATCACGTGAGGTGCACATGTTTAACTCGTTAAGTTAACATAACTAAACGCGTTGAGTTGCTATATTAAACACTAAGGCAACGCGTTAGGTTAGCATTATAAACTTAAGTTGTTATTTTTGCACGTGGTAAAATTCTTATTATAAAAACATTTGTTTATTACTGGTTCGTTGAGTTATCATAACACAACGGAAATGGTTCGTTGAGTTATCATAATACAACGAAAATGGTTCGTTGAGTTATCATAACACAACGGAGATGGTTCGTTGAGATAGTATAACACCACGGACATAGTTCGTTGAGTTAGCTACAGTACTTGTCACATGAAATGGAACATGAGGAACTCGTTAAGTTAGAAACGTTAAGTTATATATATACTTGTGTTACTCGTTTAGTTAACATTAAAGTAACGACTTCTTATTACACATGTAAAACTTTTGGACGAGAAAGTTTATTTTGCAGGAAATTTTTTAGAGATCCAGGACTGATGATTAAAGAAAATTCGAAATATAAATGTGGGTTAGAATGTATGTGTTTCGATGAAGGAAAAAGAAAAGACATGGAGAAGTGGAAAACTGGTGGTGGTTAAATGTGAAGGATATGCATAAAATGAAGATACAGTATAAAAGGCATAGAATTCTCGTTGATCAATTTATCCTTGCACACAAAAAGAAAAATCTTTTCAAGGATCAAACCATCCCTGCACACCAAAAGAAAAATCTTTTTCAGGGATCAAAAACACCTTCTCGGGGAAAATCTCTCAAGTGGAAGAAAGTTTAGTGAAGCATAAAAAGGTAAGATTTTCATCACTGAAAATTTGAAGTATCAGAAGAAAGCAAATTCAGTGAAGCATGAAAAGACAAGATATTCGTCACTGAAGAATTGCTGAAGAAGAAAAAGAAGAAGAAGAAAGATCTCAAACAGGGAGAAAAGTTTTAAATTCTGCAAATTAGTTTTCTCTATTTGTAGTTATGAAATTGTTTAGATGATATATGGTATCGAAATATAATTGCATCTACAATTTCTAAGGAGAATTGAATTATATATTGTAATTGAAACCTTGAATAAAAATGATTTTATGAAAACATTGTCTCGACTTGTTTTTGAGTTTTAAAGTTTTAATTATATTTCAGAAAATATTAAAAATACACAATTCACCCTCCTCTTGTGTAGCCATACGATCCTACATATATTGCTTACTCAATTGAGGATTATTTGATTTCATATCTTAATGATAATTCTTTTAAAATATGCATGAAATCAATATATAAATTACTTATATCTACACATGGGCTAATTGACTAGGTGTTAATTTAATAAAGGATAAATTTGTGCATTATTGACTATTTAACCAATAAAACATGCATAGTTCTAAAATATGATTTTCATGTAATCTTTCATAAGAACATATATAATGATGACTTATAATCCTTAATATGCATGAATTAACATATATAAAATGCACAAATTGATACTTTACAAGTAGCTACAAGTTTACACATTTTCCCACCAACATTGCTTTGTCAAGAAGGAACTTGAGTGGATATTGTCTACTAAGGAGGTGCACAATGTGAGTCATAAGATAAAGTCTCAACTTCTTACCTACCCACACCAAGGATAAACAATATTTCTCTATAGTTGTGTACTTATCCTTCATCACTTCACATAGAGTTCTACCTCACAATGGAACATATCATGGGATAGTGTGACCATAACCCTTTGATAAGTTGCTCCTACATTCTTTAACCCAAAGGGCATCATCTTATGGCAAAACACTCTCTAAGGGGTGAGGAAGGTCATCTTCTCTATGTCTTTCATAGTCATTTTGATATGGTTGTATCTTGAAAAGTCATCCATGAATGAATACACTCTTTGCTTTGCTACATTGTCCACTAGCACATTGATGTGAGGGAGTGAGAAGTCATCCTTCAGGCTAACTCTATTCAAGTCCTTATAGTCAATGCACATGCATACCCTCCCATCTTTTTTGAGAACTTTCACGATGTTCACCAACAAAGTGGGATATTCAATCACCTTCAAGAAGTTCATGTCTCACTACTTTTTCACTTCCTCTTTTAGCTTCAAGACCATTCTAGTTTGATTCTCTTGAGTTTTTGCTTTGTAGGTCTGAAATCTACTTTAGTGGGAAATTGTGTATAGCCACAATTTCATGCAACTCCACCATATATTGATAACTCCAAGTAAAGACATCCATGTATTCTTGTAGCAATGTGATCAATAGTCTTTGATGTTCCTTGGGTATCAATGCACTAATCTTTACAAGTTTTTCCTTTGGAAGGACAACTAAATTTACTATCTGGGTTTCTTCTATTATGGATAAACCACTACAAGGGTTAACTCCACCCATGAATGTTTTTCTCTTTCATCTATTGCACTTGCATCACCCTTGTCTTCAATTGTCTCCATTGTCAAGCTAGTTAAGAGGTGTGTTACACTAGTATGGGGTTTAGGTTCCTCGTTGCTCTAGTAATCTAGTGTATGAATAAAGTAGCTCCTAAAATGCCTTTGGTCTTTAGGGTTGCAAGAGGAGGAGAGGCAGCTGCTATTGTCTAGAGGAGGAGAGGGTTGCAACTAAGGAAGGTTTGACCATCTAGCTGCCATTGATGGTCGTAGGTTGCCCCACATTAGTGTCATCATTCTTCTTTTGAAACATACAACCCTAGCCATGGGTTGGGTTTGTCATGAGTGAGGAATATGATGATGACATCCAATCCCTAGAGGCGAACCCCACAGGCAATTAGGTCCATTGGCTACTACTCAGTGAGCCCCAAGTGATGGGTTGTGTAGGTCTTGATGATAACTCAACATCTTGAGCCACCATGTTGATGTGTAGGAGGCAAATAGTCAATTGAGTCCAAGCTCTTCTTCTTTTACACTTGACTAGGTTGGCTCCAAGTTCATGTATCCTTTGCTGACAAAGCTAGGCTTGATCATAGGCATTGTTGAAGGTTTGTTGTCATCATTAGTAGAATAACCTAGTCCTTGTTGGTAGGGTTCATCCATCATATAGATGAGATTAATATTCCCTTGATTATATCACCCTATTGCCTTTTTTGTGTGTAACCAATAAGATTGATAGAGATAAAACATTTTGGCTAGACCCACAATGGTGAAGGGAAGGTAGATATCAAAAGGAGGGGGAGGAGGATGTAGTAACCAAGAAGGGGACAAGGTATGGATGGGTTCAAATCTATGGATGCTATCATCCAAAAACCTTATCTGAGACAAGAAGAGGAAGCTTGAGAATTAGGGCGATGAGTATTAGGGGTTTTGTTGATTGATTCAATAAATCCCAAATTTTACATTTATATTGCAAGCACATGGTGCCTGTTGTAATTAGCATTAACAAAGTGTACGTCAATCCACAAGCAATTTGTCTAAAGTATTAATTTCAAACCTTATGTCTTAGATGCACCTTCATTTAGATTCTTATTTACATCTAAACTCTAGTAAAAATCTATTAAGAATGATATACAAAGTTAGGTATGCATTACTACACTAAGAAAGCACACTTTGGGCTTCAAATGGGATCTTCTCCACACCTCCTCCTCTAATACTTTCATTGGAATGCCTCTTCCATATAGTTTGAAATTTTCAGACCATTCAAGACACTCCTCAAGCATGGTTATGGGAGGACTATGGTGAGAATCCAAGTCTTAAAATGATATAAACATTCATCACAAATTTTAAATAAAAACTATACAAAATGCTAATGCAAAGGGGCACAAATTGGGGCATATACTCCATCTCTTCTCCTCCCTAACTCTCCTATGGACATCTCCACCATGGTCTGAAATTTTTAGATGATGGAGATTGTCCATCAAGTTAGATTTTTGGAGGAAGACAATGGAAGAACACAAACCTATCAATCATCTATAACAACCATAAAAACTAACATTTCCACACATATACATAACCAATTACACTATACAAGCATAGTCCATTACAAAACATTCATTCAAACTAAAAATAAACTAAAGGAAATAAAGCTTTAATTATTGAAATGCCAGTCTTTACATGAACATTCAAATCAAAACACAAGAATGTAACACAAATATCACTACACACATATATACAAAGTGATCACCTTAGCCTTATACCTTTTAAGCTCTTCTTCTTCTTGAAAATAGTCCTCCAATGTTGAATATTGTTGCACATCTCCTGAAGAAGTAGATTTGAGCTATCATCCCTCCACATCTTTCAACAAAGTAGAATCCACCAATGGTTGCTTTAAGACACAAGACTATTGTGCCCTAGCTTCATCTTTCACATGTTCATGTAGATGGTTGTCACCCAACTCACATAGAAGGAGCTACACTTCATTGAAAAGGTTTGAAGTTGCTCCTTTTTTGCACATCCTTGCTCCAACAGCAAGGTGTTCCTTGGTCTAAGTCCTAATAGCCCCAAGGAAGGAAGAGGAAGAAGGGAGTTGAGGTCCTACACCTTCTTAGATCCACATCCAAGCTTGGAGAAGAAGAAGGGGAGCCATCCTTGCAATGTTTGGAGTTTCCATGAGATGGAAAGGTGGCTATCGACTGAATGGTTTGAGGGATTCCTTACATGAGAATGTAAGACTCCCTTTTATAGTGGTAGAAGATCTCTCCCATTTAATATCAATGGTTGAGATTCACCCATTATATTTCATCAAGATGGACCTACAAAACTTAGCAACTATATTAAAAGAAACAAGAAATAAAAATCACCTAATAACAATAATAACTCTAAGCATATGATAAATTGTCATTTTCATTTCCATAATCATTTAAGTTATAACAAAAAAGGGTTAAGTTGTGCATTTTGGAATAATTTAAATCAATATTCATGCATTATTTATCATTTAAGTCATAAGATGTAGGAGTTATAATATATAAAAATGCATAAATTCATCCAATGAGTGATATAGGAGATAATTCATCCAAAGCCAATTATGCCACAAAGTCCTATTGATCATTATAATTCTCCACCTACATAGAGATGACAAACACATTCCATTAGGTCTTAAAAATCTAATGCATCGTGGATGGTAGGATGTGATATTTTTGTAGTTAAGGCCTTCCAAGAAGTAGGTTGTATGAGCAATGATATTCTACTCCATGGAACAAGACCTTCAATTCAACCAGACCTATTTGGATGGTGATGGAGATGATCCCTAGGGTGTCATGGTGGGTGTGATTGATGGACCTCATCCCTTTGTTAGTGGGAGTAATATCCTTGGTAGTAGTAAAGCCTAAGGCTAGGATAGTTCAAAGGGGGCAAAGGTTGAGCCTCACTTCATTGTATATAAAGGTGAGGGGTATCCTATGTTACTTATGATATATAGTTATATGTAGGGGGAGGCTGTAGTCAATTCCACTATAGAGAGGTCATCTTGGGAGAAAGAGAGGATTTTAGGTCTAGATATTGTGCCTATGAGGTTGTGTAGAGCTTGGAGGGTGATGTGTGAGGGGACCTAGGTTGCTTGGAAGACCTTGTGGAAGGTCTAGTTGTGCATGTCCAAGGTATGGGTCAGATCCTAGATTGAAATATCACCTTTGATCTTCTTTAACTACTTTGGCAAGTTGTCAAGAGAGGGTTGAGATAAATTGATTAATTTCTTTATAGCTATTTAGAATGAAAAATTGCATAATAATATAGCTTAATGAATGATCTATGACATGTTCTTTAACTTAGCATATAGGAATTAGGCTATTATGTTATATTTATGCAAATTTGAGGTTTAATTGAAGAATATACATACTTTGAAGGAATTAATGTTAATTAAATATCATTTCAAAATTATTGTAAAATTTTCCTGATACATATTATTAAATGTTGTTTGCACCTATGTAGTATTTATATAAATTTTTCTACTATATTACTGAACTATAGGATTGAACAAATTCATTGAGTTAGTAGTTAACCCAATGAAGTTAGTCTATTGAGTTATGTTTACTCCATGAACCAATTATTATCTCATGTGTGATTTTGAATAGTTACAGGAATTGTATTGGAGACCCAAGTTACATGATTCACCCCCATGATCTCTATTGTAGAATGAAGAAGCAATTTCAACTATTGATGTGCAAGAAAGAAGAATTCAGTCAGTTATTTTGGCACCAATAGTTGTTATTGAAAAGGAATATAAAAGGATTGAAAGAAATCAAGAAAATGGGAGGACGAAGCACTCACTATAGAGAGTGTCAAACGTTCCTTGAGATATCTTCCTTCTACTATCACCTACCATTCATCGAAGGTTTGTGGAGATAATTTCCAAATGTTGGGTCGATTTTGATCAAACTATGGTGACTAACAACCACTACGAGGGAGTGATCACATCATAGGAAGGAAATACTTCTTCACCAAGCATTGATTCATCTCTCAAAAGACAATTAAAGTTTTCAACCTTAGTGTCAGGTTGATGTCGATTTACTAAAGAGAATATCATCTTACAAAAGTCTAGGTTTACAATTTAATAGGGAGAGGAGTATTTGATAATAAGTGATTAAGTTTTCAATGGTGTAACTATGTTGCGTGTAATGTTTGAGGTTTCTAATAGTTAGTTGAGAGCATTGCCATTCATCTATCGACTAGGAAATTTTTAGAAGGTTCTAGGGAATTTTTGAAAGGTTTCAGGAAAATTTCCTCATTTGGATGATAAATTTATTCATTGTTAAATCAAATATAAGTAGCAATCAGAGAGTGTAGAAGTGTTGTTTGCATTCTCTAAGATTACCAAATGAATGCTCAAGTTCAAGTGCAATCAACTTTAGTAAGAGAAAGTCATGGACTTATCCATAGAGTTATTTGTAACTCAACGGAGGTACTCTATTGAGTTATTTGTTAACTCAACGAAGTTAGTCTATTGAGGTAAGTCATAACTCAATGGAGTGAGAAATTTCATTAGTAAAGCACTGCACTTGTTTGGGGTTGTTAAGTTAATTCTTAAACTTGCTTATATAAATAATTATTTTTAGAAGTAAACAAACAACCTTTCACACAAATTAGATATTAAATCCAATTTGTGCTTTTAACTGCAAGTGTACAGTATATATTGTATTTGTGTGTAAGTATAGGCAGATCCCACAAAGATTGAGTAAGAATTGTGTACTATTCTGATTTTTATATTGGAGTTTAGGAGTGTTTAGTTAAGCACTCCGTTGAGTTACAATTAACACAACAGACTAAGTTCGTGGAGTTATGGTTAACTCAACGAACTAACCTCATGGACTTATGGTTAACTCCACGAGCCTATCTTTCCAGTTAAATACTGCTATTTCATAGAAATTCGGCCAACCATTGGGTGATTCTACAGATTGAAAATAACATCAATTAAGCTCTTTAATGTTAGTTAATATTAGATTTATCATTAAGAAATACTAACATTCAGATGTTTCAAACAATAACCATTAAAATCTTTAAGTATCTAAAACGAATCAATTTTAGTAAACTGTAAAATTATTTTCTATTTTCTGAATCAAGCAAACATAAAACATTCACAATACTGACAATGATAACATTAATCATGATACAAAACAAACAATACAACACTTTAATACTAAATGTAAACACAGATAATTTGTTGTTTTTGGCATTTTTGTTTTGATATGTTTCTGCAGATGAGCGAAAGGTGAAATGTAAAAATCTCTATCGATAGTAAAAACTTCCGTCACTACATGCCACACAATTACACCACTAAAAACTTAATCACTTACAATCTTGCCTCCTCTCCCTATAGAATTGCGAATCCAGAATTGTAAGATGATCTACTCTTCAGCATATTGGCATCAACCCGAAACCAAGGCTAGAAGCTTTATGATCTCCTGAGATATGAGTCGGTGCTTGGTGAAAATGGCTTCCCTTCCCACGACGCGATCACTCCTCACAGTGGTTGTCAAGCACCGTGTTTGGCTCGGAATCGACCCAACATTAGAAAAGTATCCTCACAGACCTTTGATGGTTGGTGATTTTGGTGGTGGTGTGGAGCTTCAAGGAACTTCCAATGTTTCCTGTAGTTAGCGCAGTCCTCCACCTCTACACACACCCTTCATTGTTCTCCTCTTCTTTTATATTTCTTTTAGTAGTAACTGCTTCTGCTTAAATGATTGGTTGAATTTCCTTCCTTCATATTAATGACGGTAATTTCTTCTTCCTTCCACAAGTGAATTTCTACGTGATACGTGTAATCATGGTTTTCCTTTGAATGTTCAGTTTTTGCAACTGCTACAATGCCATATTAGAAAATAAATTATCCATGGAGTTACAGATAACTCAACGGACTTACTTCGTTGATTTAACTATAAAACACGTGCAATAAAGAAATAAGCTGCTAAGATAACGCATTACCTTAGTGTGTATTCATGTAACTCAACGTGTATAGTTATGCTAACTTAACGAGTTAAACATGTGCATCTCACGTAATATAATAAAGCATTTAAATTCAACACATGCATAAATCTAACTTAACGAGTTCAGATATTTCGGATCTTACAAACCTTAACTATTCGATGCCTAGATGCATTTCAGATAGTTAGCAGATACTTACTGAAAATTCACTTAAGTCATGTATTGAAGTTTCAACAAGTGTAATCCAGGAAATAATAAAATATTCTTCTATTGTTAAAAACATAATTGTCTGGTACATTAAACATAACTCTTCAAAATAATAGAAAATTCAGATACTAAAGAATTTCACAGCTTGCAATTTACCGACAATTCATAAATGTACTAAATTAACGCTAATTTTTGGAATTATGCAGATTCTTTCATTAAAGCATATAACAGTGCAATTACAACATAATGGCTTAATTTTCATATGATAAGCTAAAAATTATGTAATTAACCATCATTTAATCGTTAATATTATACACTTTTTCATTCTAAACACTTCCCCCATACTTAAATTTTGCTAGTCCCTTAGCAAACTAAGATCTAACTAGTTGGTCTTTCTAAAGTGCTAGAATTAATTCTTCATTTCGTTCTTCTTCAGAATAATAAATTAGATCACTATATGGATATTCTATATTTTTCAGTAATCTGTTTTAACTTTGTTTTCTCCTCTTCAACCTGTAAATATATTTAAAACATATGTAAATTACATACAAAATATATTAGCATCATATAGATGTTAATTATATTATTATTCTTTCTTCTTTTCAAACATCTGTTATCTTGAATTTTCCAATATGATTTCGAGAATAAATTTCAACTACATACAAATCAAAATACAATCCAATTCAATATGATTAAAATAAGTAGAATAAAGATTATATCTCAAATAAACAACTTCAAAAGTCTATTCTAGATTCATACTTCAGTAACCATAGATAACAGAAAATATACTTGATTCAAAAGATATCTGTATTTCACAAAACACTTTTATCTTTTCAGAACAGTATATACATATTTGTACTTTAAAAGTTAATTTGAAAAACTTGAATCATACAAGAGCTTTCTAATGTACCTATGTATCGAGCTTTCAATCAACAATCCCAGATCTTATGAAGATATTAGGCTGCCAGATTTAAAGAGTCCTTTTTCGGGTCAACTATCCTTACATACCTATCTACTCAAGTACAAAAGGCTCGTGATCAAACAAGTCAATAAACTCTCAAAGTTTCTCTTTTTTTCCCTCTTTTCAACACATATATATACGTATTTCATTAATACAGATGCAATAAAACACAAATCTTTTATAATCCTACTTCTATTATTTACTAAAAATATGAATCCATATTAATAAACTCATACCTTTTATGTAGTTTAATAAGATCTACACATAAATCATTCTACAAGTTTAATCAATCAAATTAAATGCATCCTTGATCATATGTATTTCATTTAATCCAAAAATCAAAATTTCACCTCTTTTAGGATTTCAGATAATTTACTAAGTTTCAGTTACGCATTCTGATTTCTTTTTAAAATTGTGAAACTGTTAAATTCATAAAATTCAGTAAAAATATAAGATACTATATCTAGATTTGTATGAATAGTTAAATTTGTAGCATCTCATATAAGATTATAAATATAACATTGAGGTAGTTACAATTCTTAAAAATTTTATAGTCTCAATTATTGAATAGTTATAGTAAATTCATAAAAATTTTCAATTTCCACAGAACTTTTGCACCGCCATTCTAATTCCTCTAATTAACAAAATTACTTGGCTATTAATCAAATTACCTTCCCCCCATACCTACATTTTGCATTGTCCTCTATGTAAAAGATTTTGTAGTAAATTCAGTAAATGTTAGCAAGTAGGAATATTATTTTATTGACTTAGCATTGAACTCAACAAACTTAATTCATTGAGTTAATGAATAACTCTATGAACTAAGTTTAAATGTAAATTCAAGATAAGTAATTAATTACATACCTTGTACTTTTGTGTCTCCTTCAATATCTTTCGATTTTTGATTCTGAAAAACTTTTCATTCACAAATAAAAGCAAAATATATAACAAAATAACAAAACATAAATTGTTAAATCAATGTCTTGTGTGGAACCCAAGCTCCTATGCCTTTAGTGGCTCACAAGCAAGCCAATTGGTTTCTCAGAATAGATACCAACAAACTGGATTGATATTTTGTTTTTCTTTTCTTATAAAATAAAACTAAAACTCAAATTTTTCTTTTTTCTTTTTTTTTCTAAAAATAAATGTAGAATACATACAGCATTAAAGCATAGAATCATAGTTTAAGAACATGATTGAAAAGTAGTAACAAACGGAATAAATATGTCAGTACAAGTAAACTTTTTAGGCATAATTCTTCTTGCTATTAATTATGTTTTAATGCAATCCGCTTTCCTTTTTAACTTGTAAACTTGCAGTATGTTATCAAAACTAAATATGAGTGTATTTCCATTAATGAATTGAAATGCAGAAAGGGATCCTCTTTTGTTCCAAGATAGTGTAGCTGCTTCTATTTCTACATATATGTCAATATATTCCTCTTCCCACTTCCATTCATTTAGGTCTTTTATAATCCATATTTGAAATTTCATCAATTCATCCTCCCATCTAATCAAACATAAAGTAGGATCATCATATTCATTATATCACATTCCTAATTTAATTTTATCATATTCTGCAGATGGTGGTTTAGCTATATCACTCGGTATAGGCAATATTTCTATAAAGTCATTATCACAACTATCTATGCTTACTATGTATAAATCAGATCTAAATGCAACTGATATATCTATGACTAGATATATATATCCATCAAGTATGATATGTATATTATTAATTAATGCTTTCTGTCCTAGATAGATCATAGTATTTTCAGTCCAAGATCTATTCAGAAAATCATACACACTTAAGCAAAAATTTTCATGCCAATTTCCAATTGGTCTCCAGTAATATAACTTTTCAGGAATGGTCAAATTTTTATCAGAAAATGTTAAAGCTGACCCACAATTTTCAGTTGGTACTTCAAATCTATTAGGTCTTCCTATATTTCATTCTTCTCTAGTGATAGGATTTCTAATCAAAATATCAGGTAACAGAATTGCATACCTTGGTTTGGTTCTGTAGATAATTAATCTTTCGTCTATCCCTATAATATGATCTATTCCTTCTAGTGTATTGGGTGGAATTTCAGCATTTTCTTCCATATTCAGATATTCATAGCTGATTGAACTATGATTAAATGACTTCTATAAAAATCCATCTCTAATCTTAGTCATTTTTGCAACTTCTAGTCCATAAAAATATTTTTCTCTAACATAGTCTTTGATTTCCTTTGATACACAACACAATCTGCACAGATCTTTAGCTGACAGGTTACTCCGTACTTCCTTCAGTGCATCTAGTGGTAATTTCATCAATTCCATTTGTTGTGATTCTGTAAAAATATAAACAAAAATTTACAGAGATAACATCAACAAAGCTACTTACTTACCCTCATGAAGTTAGGTCATAACTCAATAGACTAAGTTCGTTGAGTTAAGTAATAACTCTACGATATTACTAACTATAATTAAACTTATATTTTTTTCTTCTTTTTTCCTCTCTAGAAATTGTTGTTTCTCCAAGATAGATTCGAGTGATTTCTCCAATTAGAGTTATAAAAATTTTCAAAGTTATCTTTCTGGTTTCTAGCATAAATAATATCTAAATCATTAACGTTTGCATTCTTTTCTGCTAGTTTTTGATTTAATGATAACTCTTCTATTTTCTTTGTTAATTCAGTTAATTTAACTTCAAGCATAGTGCTTGAATCTATTTCATGCATTCCCCTTGAAAATATTCTTTTATCTGTAATAGCTTCGTCGAGTTTTCCCATTGCGCAATTCTTTTTGCAAAGTTTTCTAAATATGCTCATGCTTCTTCACTACATAGTTTTAAAAATTCATTCTGACAAGTAGATTCTAATAAAGATTTCGTTGAAACATCTATGCCTTCATAAATTATATCTATTAATTGTACTTTACTCATTGCATGATGTGGACATTGAGTCAGTAAATCTTTAAATCTTTCAAAATATTTTCAGAATGATTCTCCCTATTTTTGGCTACACATTAATATTTCCTTTTTCTTTTTAATCGTTTGATGTGTTGGATAATATTTTCTTAGAAAAACAGAGCAAAACTCAGTCCATGCAGAAATTGAATCAGACGATAAAGTATATAACAATCTCTTAGCTGTCTTTTAAAGGAAAAGGGATATATCTAAGTTTAATAGCATCAATACTCATGTTCAATATTTTCATCATTTGACAAACTTCCTTAAATTCTCTAAAGAAATAATAGGCATCTTCTCTTTCTAATCCATGAAAATGTGGTAATTGATTAATATAATTAGATTTTAGTTCAAACCTATCTCCCTCAAAGTTTGGCAATCGAATACATAAAGGTTCATCAACTAATTCAGGATACAGAATTTCCCTTAATGGTTTTTCTACTAGAGTAGCCATATCTTTGTTCTCTTTTAAAGAAAGGTTAGCTACACCCCTAAGGATTTCATTAAAGTCCAATTCAGAAAATATTTCAGTACACCTCTGTGTTGAATAATCCTATGTTGGTGTTCTTAATAATCGTTTAGTGTTAGGAGAACGAATCCATGTGCTCATAAACTCTTAACAAAAAGTAAAATAGCAAAAGTTTAATTACATACTAGTTTGAAGCTTTGTTTTCAGTAATTAGTTGTTGACGAATGAAGTTGAATCAACTGCTTCTCCTTCTAGTTCCCCAACGAATTTTCTTTTGTTTCAAAAGTGCTGGTAACTCATAAATAATATTCTATTTTATATTTATAATGTACGTCCATAAATCAAATGAATCTCGTTGCAAGAACGTGTCTTGTAACGTGCAGTATGGTTTCTATTTTTATGGATGCATGTTCCACTTCTAATTTCAAATTTCAGTAACCACTAAACCCACAAAGTTTCGTTCGTAGCTAAAAGAATAACTATTTAGCTTAATCCACGAACTAACCTCATTGAGTTATAGTTAACTCAACGGACTAGCTTCGGTTACTATTTCTAACTCCACCGACTAACTTCGTTAAGTTACAGTTAACTCAATAGAGTGACCTTATATTTTATTATTGACTTCGTGGAGTTAAGGTTAAGTCAACAAACTTACTTAGTTGAGTTAACACTTAGCAAATTTTCTAAAACTTACTCCTCGTATTAACTTCTATATTTTTTTCTTTGCTGCATTTTGTTAACTTAAATAAAGTTAAATACATGTCAAAATGCAGTGTTCTAATTAAAACTCATTTAAATCTAAACATTATATGCATATTTAACTTGCAGTTCATTTCCTGTTATACAGAATTTACATTTTACTTTTCAGCATTCAGATATGTTCAAGCATTAACCAAACATCATACATTTAATCATGTCATTCAGAAAATTTGTAAATCTTTTAAATAGTTTTGCACATTATTTAAACAATTATATAATATTCAAGATAGTTCATCCATTACATCATTCATTCTCAAACACGAATGTAAAACATCTAAAAAACATTCATTCATTTATATGAATAATTTACATTTACATTCAGTCAGATATTTTCCATACAAATATAAGTATAAGTAGACGAATAATACAATTTAATCTTTCCTCCTAAGTTCATCTACTTCCTTCTAGAGTTTTTCTAATTGTTGCTCTAATTGATTTATCTTCTCTACAACTCCAATAATGTCTCTAGAAGGTACAGATACTTTAGCAGCTACAACATCGTAGTTTCTATATTCCTTCACTGAAATAGCTCTTGATTTTATCCTTTTAGATGTCCATCTCATGAAGTCAATACAATCCCCCATCAATATAGGTATCAAATCTCCATAAAATAATTTCTTCTTTGTAGATTTTATCTTGGACAGGAAGACTTGACACTAGTTAATTTGGATTCTATTCACAACTACATATGTGGCCCATTTGACAAACTGACTTAATTCAATATCATGGCATTATCATTGGTAGACATTTTTAATCAAAATGTTAGCTATCATGTGTGCTTTCCCACTTAAGTGCTTTAGTCTGTTTAATAATGGTACACTAGGATTGATAGTTAAACTGTCCTTGATTTCCTATTCTGTCCACTCGACGGTAGTTGTACTTTCCATAATTTCTTTCCCTTCATTTCTCAATCCTAAAATGTTATGGAGAAGCTCTAGTGTTATCTGTACATCAACTTGCTCTACGTTGGAAATTAATCCATTTTCTTCTTCTCTCAAATTGGCATAGAAGCAGGGCACTAGATTCTCATATACTACATGCCTTCTCTATTGAGAAATAAATTGCAGTGGACCTTGGAACTCAAATAAATCCTTAATTTCTTGCATACCATTCTAGTTTACTGGTCTACTGTATATAATGTCATAATCCCTAATCTCTTGATATTTATTATATGCTTCTTGAGTCCAAAAGTGTACTTCATTCAAAACTGTTGCTTCAGTTGGGTCAAGAATTTGAATTTGTTGCTCTAGAGGGGTTTGTTCTTGAATTTCCTCTTCCATTTGCTAAACTTGAATTCGTTGGGAATGCTCTGGAGATTCCTGCATTTTTGCTTGTGCTTCTATCTGTGATGGAGAGTTGGAAGAAATCTCCACTCTATCTTGAATTCTTTCAATTAATTGCTGAAGAGTTTCTCCCTCTTTAGTAGAATCTGTTGAGTCATTCCTTTCTTGTTCAATGAGTACTTGTTCAGCTTCTTCTCTTTCTTCTTCCTCTTGACTACCAATCTGCATTGACACTATTCTTTCTGATCCTATGGTAGATTGGGATGGAGTCACGAGCAAATCAGCTTCTACCCTAATTTCTGTTCTTTATGTTTGTACAGGCTGTAGATTAATTTTAGCTTATTTTCCTTCTCCTCTTTGCTTTTACTACTGCTGCTCCTGCTCCTCCTCAAAATCGGATAGCAGGTTTACAAAAATTGGCTCTACAGGCCCTACTGATATTTGCATTTCAGATTTAATCTCGTCTTGATGTTTAGGCACTATCTCTTTTCCTTTTCTTCTTCTAATTAACTATGTCTGATCTTCCTCTTCTTCTTCTAAGATTAAATCTACAAAAATAGGCTCTGCAAGCTCTCAAGCCACATGTACTAGCTCTTCCTATTTAACTTTTTCTATAATTGCTGGTCTCGAAGGACTAGCCTCAGCTTCTCTTGCAGCCATTGATCTAAATGCTTCTTAATGCTGTTCAACTTTAATTTTGTATTGGCCTTCAACTTTTCTTCAGCCCTTTTCCTACAGAGTGCATCATAAAGTAAATGAGATTTTGCCACAGCCATATCTTCAGAATTTCCTTGGCTCTTGGCAACTTTCACCAGCTCTGCAAATTCTTTCCATTCCTCTAGTGTAGATAGCCCCAAAATTGCTGCTCTTTCTAACGACCTTGGTGGTGGAATGGATGGTCTTGATTGTTGTTCCTTAGTAACTGGTCTTTAGTAGTCGGTTCCTCTTATTATTCTTCAATAGCCTGTCACTATTGCAGCCGCTTAATTACACCCCTTACACAACCAACAATTTCTCGCAAAAACCATAATTTGGCCTTGCGTTGGATCAATTCTAGGGTAATTTCATTATTTGGCTTGATTCTTCTCTCTCTATTTAATATAACTTCTATAGCTACTTCGATTCTTGTTTCCATAATCTGAGGTATTTTTATGCCTAAATCTACCAAAATTTTTCTCTAATAGAAAATGTCAGATTCTACCTTTTGTAGTTCTTTTTCCCATGTTATATTCCTGATTTTCTAGTAGTTCTTTTTCTCGTGTTGTATTTCTGATCTTCTGTCATGTGTGTCATTCTTCAAATTCTTTGAGAAATATTGTCATGTCAATTACTTCCTCCCAGAATTCTAGTGTCATCTTTGTCATCGTAGAGTTACGAAACGGAACAGAATCACTCTGATCTCTACTGTTCTAAGTTCTAAATGATTCTGCAGATAATGCCCCCAAATCCTAAATTTTAGTATAAATAAGTCCTAAGTTTAGGCGAGAAATCGGGTCAATTTTTCGCATAAACTCTCGCTCTCTCATCTACCTCTCCGTGGAATTACAATTAACTCCACAGACTAAGTCCGTGGACTTAACTATAGTACTTTGTTGAGTTATAATTAACTCTATAACTCAACGGGTTAAGTTTGTTAACTTATCCTAGACTCAATGGAGTAAGTTCGTTGAATTAAGCATAACTCAATGGACTTTCTGTAATGGTATAATTAATAAAAATAACTTATAATAATAATTGTTACTTTGGTCAAGATCGAAGAATTTTTGATCTAACTAACTCTTAATTTTTCAACATTTTAAGCTTACGGTCAAACCGTTATATTTTTTGGTTGAATAGAAATTAAATACTCTCTTTTTCTTTTACCGGTTAAACCAATACTATGCCTCGGTAAAACTGACATTTTTACTTAATATAATATATAGATTTTTTTTTTTATGTTTCGATCAGACCGATGGATCCTGTTGGTTGAACCGTAATGATTTTTTCTTTTAATATTTGTTTCGATAAAACTGATAATTTCTTTTAGTTGAACCATGACTATGTTTAAATAAGTTTTTTTTTTTTACAAAACAAACACTTAGGTAATTTCTTACTAAATAAAGCTCAAGTAGTCCTCTACTCTTACTTCTTTTATAATTCCAAAGGAACTTTTTGGTATTTTTAAAATAGGTTTAAGTTTTTGTCTATTTACTTTAAATATATTCTGCTTTTTAGTATTTTCAATTTCAATAGCCCTATAGGAATAAATATTTCGAATTATGTAAGGTCTTGCCCATCTAGATCTTAATTTCCCTGTATTAAGAGTTTTTAATGCCCAATAAAGTTTATGTTCAATTTCAACTGGTAAATGACAACTTTTTCCATATACTAGCCTAAAAGATGACATACCTAAGCTTGTCTTATAAGCAGTTCTATAAACCCAAAGTGCATCTATTAATCTGTTAGCCCAATCTTTTTAGTAGGATTTACTACTTTTTCTAAGATTAACTTAATTTGTTTGTTTGCACTTTCTACTTGTCCACTTGTTCGTAGATGATATGATGTTGCAATTTTGTGATTTACTCCATATTTCTTCATTAAGGCTTCAAAACTTCTATTACAAAAATGAGTTCCTTTATCATTGATAATAGCTTTAGGTATTCCAAATCTGGCAATTATATTAGTTCTTATAAAATGTATTACTACTTTGTTGTCATTAGTTTTTGTAGGAATAACTTCTATCCATTTAAATACATAATCCACTCCCAATAATATATAATTAAATTGGTTAGACATAGGAAATAGACCCATAAAATCTATTCCCCACATATAAAAGATTTCAACCTAAACAATAGGATTAAGAGGCATCATATTCCTCCTTGATATTCTTCCTATTTGTTGACATCTTAAACAACTTAAGCAATATTTATAAGCATATTTGAATAGTGTTGGCCAATAAAATCTAGATTGCAAAATTTTGGTAGTAGTTTTCCTTGAGCCAAAATGCCCTCCACATGCTTGGTCATGGCAGAAAGATAATATGCTCTGATATTCAGTTTCTGGAATACACCTCCTTAAAACCATATCAGGACATTTCTTAAATAAGTATGGGTCTTCCTAATAGTAATATTTTACTTTTGAAAAGAACAATTTCTTATCTTGTCTATTCCAATCCTTAGGTGTTAAACTAGTAACTAAGTAATTAACTATGTCTGCATACCAAGGTATTGTATTGATGGTCATTAATTATTCATCAGGAAAATTATCCTTAATTTCAATATTTGATTTTTCTATTTGTAATCTTGATAAATGATCTGCTACTACATTCTCACAACCTTTTTTATCTTTAATTTCTAGATCAAATACTTCTAATAATAATATCCATCGGATCAATCTAGGTTTAGTCTCTTTCTTTGCTATTAACTATTTTAAAGCTAAATGATCCGTGTATACTATTACTTAAGCTCCAATTAGATATGATCTAAACTTTTCTAAAGCAAACACAATAGCTAACAGCTCTTTTTCAGTAGTTGTATAATTAACCTAAGCATCATTTAAGATTTTGTTTACATAATGAATCACTCTAGGAGATTTTTCTATCTTCTAACCTAGGACTACTATAGTAAAATTAGATGCATCGCACATTAATTCAAATGGATGGCTCCACTCAGGTGCTTGTATTATAAGAGTTGAAATTAAGCTAGTTTTAAGCTTGAAAAATGCTTCTTTGTAATTTTTATCAAAGTTGAATGGGACATCTTTTAACAGATTAGTTAAAGGTGTAGCTATTTTGCTAAAATCTTTAATAAATCTTCTATAAAATCCAGCATGTCCTAGAAATGATCTAATATCTTTTACTGATTTAGGTTCTAGTAGATTAGAAATTACTTTTATTTTAGCTTTATCTACTTCCAACTCTTTCTTTTAAACAACATGTCCCAAGACTATTCCTTATTTAACCATGAAGTGACATTTTTCCCAATTTAGCACTAGACTTTTTTCCACACAAAGTTTTAATACTAGGTCTAAATTGTTTAAACACACTTCATACGAAGTTCCATAAACATTAAAATCATCCATAAATATTTCTAAAAAATCTTTGGTCATTTCAGCGAATATGCCCTACATACACCTCTGAAAGGTGGCTGGTGTATTGCATAATCCAAATGGCATTCTCTTAAAAGCATAAGTTCCATTAGGACAAGTGAAAGTTGTTTTCTCTTGATCCTCTAATGCTACTGGAACTTGGTTGTATCCTGAATACCCGTCTAGGAAATAAAAATATTCTTGCCCTGCTAATTTCTATAGCATTTGATCTATGAAAGGTAAGGGAAAATGATATTTCCTAGTCACAGCATTCAGCTTTCTAT
The DNA here is from genome assembly GCA_036874045.1 of Cymodocea nodosa. Lineage (NCBI taxonomy): Eukaryota > Viridiplantae > Streptophyta > Magnoliopsida > Alismatales > Cymodoceaceae > Cymodocea > Cymodocea nodosa. The sequence goes on along the minus strand of JAZBRI010000003.1, from coordinate 14,684,761 downwards.
AGTTTATACACACTCTCCAACCTGATTTAATTCTAGTAGGTATCAAGTCCCAACTTTCATTCCTAATAACTATTAATCCTGATTTCTTGGGAACTACATGGATTGGACTAACCCATAAGCTATTAGAAGTAAGATAAATTATGTCATTATCTAACCATTTCACTATTTCCTTCCTGACTACTTCTTTAATGTTTGGATTTAATCTCGTCTCAGGAATTCTAATAGGTTTAGCATTCTCTTCTAAATATATGTGGTGACAGTATAAAGTTGAACTTCACCCTTTTATATTAGTCATAGTCCATCCTATTACTTCTTTATAAGTTTTTACTACATCTTTTAATTTAGCAATTTGATGCTCTTTTAAATCTGATGCAATAATGATTGGACATGTTCATTTTTCTTCTAGAAATATATAGATTAATTCAAGAGGTAAAGGTTTTAAATCTAAATGTTGTCCATCAGAAGCTAGAGGTCCTAATTGAACATCATCTTTTTCTATATTAATCTCTTCTTGATCTCCTTCTATATTTATGCTTTCACTTTCTCCTAAATTTTTAGAATTTAGTTGCCTATTTAGTTCTTCTTGAATCACATCATCTAATATATCTCCTTCATCCTCTAAAAAGTCTATAGTATGTAAGGACATTTCTAACTCCTTAAACTTTTCTAGTTTGAAAATGTTTAATTGAATATCCTCATTACCATATGCTAACTTTATCACCCTAGTTTTACAATTTATAACAGCCCCTGATGTTGCTAAGAATGGTCTTCCCAAAATTAAAGATATATTATGATTTTGATGCTTAATTTGTTGGGAATCCAAAATTACAATATCAATTGGATATATGAAGTTTTTGATTTTAATTAGGACATCCTCTACTTTTCCTCTAGGGTATTTTATATTTTTATCAGCTAATTGAATAACAGTACTAGTAGGGATTAAGCCTTCTAATCCTAAGGATGCAAATATATCAATTGGCATAACATTTATACCAACACCTAGGCCTATTAAGGTTCTTTCTAAAATGGTATTTCCTATGATGCATGATATAACAAGGATTCTAGGATCAGATAACTTTTTAGGAATTTGTGGCAGAAATTGGGAACTACTTTGCTCAGCTAAAAAGACTTTCCTTAAAACTTTTCGCTCTCTTTTCTTAGTACACCAATCCTTAAGAAATTTAGCACAAGGTGGCATTTTCTGCAATAAGTCTAACAAAGTAATGTTAACTTGTACTTTTTCAAAAATTTCTCTAATTTTTTCTTGTTTTTTAGGAAATGTTTGTTGTAATCTTTGAGAATAGGGTGCTAATAATTGTGATTTACAAGATTCTTTTTCTTTCATTTCATTTGTTTGATCATTTTTAGTCTCATTTTCAGATTCAAATTTTTCTTTAATGATTTCTACATTTTCAGATATTACATTTTCATTATCATTTTGAATTTTGTTCTTATCCACCTTCATATTATTTTCTTTTTGAATTCTTGGTAGTATATCAGTTCTAGATCTTAATGTTATACATACATCTTCCAAATTTTCATTACTTTCATGATGTTCTTGTATTTCATTTTCGTGATTATGATCTTCAACTGTTTGTTGTTTTAAATTGCATTCTTTAAATTCTATTGCATTGGTATTTTCTTTTGTCTATGTCTTGCAAATTATGTAAATCTGTAACATTAAAGTTTTCATTTGTGTTTTCCTATTGCATAACTTGTAATTTCATTGTAAATTCATCCAATACTTTTAATTTTCTTTCCAAATCATCTAATCTCATTACATTCAATTTTTGATCGATTTTCATTATGGTTTTTTCAGTTTCGTAAATGATATCAATGTTAGGTTCTGTATATTCTTCCTTATAGTTTAATTGGTTGACTTCTTGTTGCTGCTACATGTATTGTTCCAGTTTGTCCATGTTTTTCTCTAGGCTACACTTCAGTCTATCATACATATCCCAAACTTCTTTGTCTCTCAACATATTACACATTCTAAACTGACCATCAGTTGGGTAAACTATAGGATTCTCATACTCAACTCTATTATATTGAATATAATTCATTTGTTGTTCATGTGCTCTAACCATTTGCAATTGTCTCAATTTCAAACAATCAGAGATGTCGTGACCTTCCAAATTGTAAAATTCACATATGCTAACTATAGGTTTTAGAAATCTTTGAGCATAAGCATATGCCATATTCTCAATTATAGAATAAAACACTCAACACTCCCTCTGCTTTTAAAACAAAATAGCACTCACAATTGCTTAGTTTCTCAATCCCCGATAACGGCACCAGAAAACTTATTTGGGGTTGTTAAGTTAATTCTTAAACTTGCTTATATAAATAATTACTTTTAAAAGTAAACAAATAACCTTTCACACAAATTAGATATTAAATCTAATTTGTGCTTTTAACTGCAAGTGCACAGTGTATATTATATTTGTATGCAAGTACAGGTCAATCCCACAGAAATTGAGTAAGAATTGTATACTATTTCAATTTTTATATTGGAGTTTATGTGTGTTCAGTTAAGCACTCTGTTGAGTTACAGTTAACACAACGGACTAAGTTTGTGGAGTTATGATTAACTTAACGAACTAACCTCGTGGACTTATAGTTAACTCCACAAGCCTATCTTTCCAGTTAAATACTACTATTTACAAAGAAATTCGGCTAACCATTGGGCGATTTTACAGATTGAAAATAACATTAATTAAGCTCTTTAATGTTAGTTAACATTAGATTTATCATTAAGCAATACTAACATTCAGATGTTTCAAACAATAACTATTAAAATCTTTAAGTATCTAGAATGAATCAATTTCAGTAAACTGTAAAACTATTTTCTATTTTCTGAATCAAACAAACATAAAACATTCACAATACTAACAATGATAACATTAATCACGATACAAAACAAACAATACAACACTTTAATACTAAATGTAAACACAAATAATTTGTTGTTTTTGGTATTTTTGTTTTGATATGTTCTTGAAGATGAGCGAAAGGTAAAATGTAAAAATCTCTATCGATAGTAAAAACTTTCGTCAGTACATGCCACACGATTACACCACTGAAAACTTAATCACTTACAATCTTGCCTCCTCTCCCTATAGAATCGTGAATCCAAAATTGTACGATGATCTCCTCTTCAGCATATTGGCATCAACCTGAAACCCAGGCTAGAAGCTTTATGATCTCCCGAGATATGAATTGATGCTTGATGAAAATGGCTTCCCTTCCTGCGACACGATCACTCCTCATAGTGATTGTCAAGCATCGTGTTTGGCTCGGAATGGACTCGACATTAGAAAAGTATCCTCACAGACCTTCGATGGTTAGTGATTTTGGTGGTGGTGTGGAGCTTCAGGAAACTTCCGACGCTTCTTGTAGTTAGTGCGGTCCTCCACCTCTGCATACACACACACACCCTTCGTTTTTCTCCTCTTCTTTTATATTTCTTTCAGTAGTAACTGCTTCAGCTTAGATGATCGGTTGGTTTTCCTTCATTCATATCAACGACAGTGATTTCTTCTTCCTTCCATGAGTGAATTCCTGCATGATACATGTAATCGTGGTTTTCCTTCGAATGTCCTATTTCTACAACTGCTATAGTGGCATATTAGAAAATAAATGGTCTATGGAGTTACAGATAACTCAATGGACTTACTTCGTTGATTTAACTTTAAAACACATGCAATAAAAAAATAAATTACTAACATAACGCATTACCTTAGTGTGTATTCATGTAACTCAATGTGTATAGTTATGCTAATTTAACGAGTTAAACATGTGCATCTCACATGACATAATAAAGAATTTAAATTCAACACATGCATAAATCTAACTTAACGAGTTTAGATATTTCGAATACTTACAAACCTTAACTATCCGATGCCCAGATGCATTTCAAATAGTTAGCAGATACTTACCGAAAATTCACTTAAGTCATACATTGAAGTTTCAACAAGTGTAATCCAAGAAATAATAAAATATTCTTCTATCGTTAAAAACATAAATGTTTGATACATTAAACATAACTTTCCAAAATAACAGAAAATTCAGATACTTAAAAATTTCAAAGCCTATAATTCACCAACAATTCAGAAATATACTAAATTAATGCTAATTCCTTAAAATTATGTAGATTCCTTCATTAAAGCATATAATAGTGCAATTATAACATAATGGCTTAATTCTCATATGATAAGCTAAATATTATGTAATTAACAATCATTTAACCGTTAATATTATGCACTTTTTTATTCTAAATAGCACCCATTACAAAGCACCCTAGAATCTAATTCTAATCACTCCTTGTGGTTCAACTTATTCTTGACACTTGTTACAATTAACATTGTACACTTGCAGTTAATTAAATGAACAGATTTACTAGATTTAAATCTTGTTCAGGAATTACCTATTTCCTTAGAAAAAGCTAGTTTAAGCTAACAAGACAAGTTTTCTAGTGTCGTTATTGAGTGAAAGCCTGAAATCATAAGACACTAGGTTTTGTTTTTATCACATAGAGGTATTGTGTGAACTTATCATTTAGAGTATAACATATGCGTATGTTCGTAGATTTATTAAACCTAAAGTTAGCATATGTGAATTTTGCAAAATAGAAGGTTATGACCCTATTGATTATTTGAAGTTTAGATGTTTATAGGTGTTTAGACAAGAAGAGCAACAAATGAATTATATTCAATATGATAGAAATGATTATGACATACCTATAGTTTACCTAGCCAATAGTCATTTCATGATTGGAAATGTGTTGAGAGAATGAGAAAAGGTGTGCTAGAGGAGAAAATTTTGACAGCCTTGAACAAAATTTCATGAGATTAACAACTTACTAAATTAGAAGAGTAGATGAATTATAATAAAAAAGTCAACCAATTAAATAGTTATGAAAATCATTCTATTGAGTATTATGTTTTGATGTTATATGCTAAACGAATGTAATCATATTTAATCAATTACTATTGTTTGTGAAAGTAAATTAAGAATATCAATTAATACAGAAAAAGTTTATTGATATAAATACCTATCTATAATGGATCTGAAATTATGTTAAGTTAAATAACTAGTCATTAAGTTATACTAACTTTTTATTTAACTAAATGTTAAGTTAACATGTGTTTTTATTGTAAAGCAAGATATGTTTTAAAAATTATATCTCTGTATCATGTATAGTGCACATTTAGATAACTCATTAAATTAGTACTTTGTTTGTAAAAAGGTTACGTTTATATGCTTAAAAGTTAAAATAGGTCATGTGAGAACTGTTTGGGTTTTCCCAGCACTACACTAGAAAAACTTGGATTTGTTACTTCTATTTTTACTTAGTTAATTTATCTTTATGCCTATTCTTTCTTTTAGAAGTAAACAAACAACCTTTAATACAATTTAGATATTAATTCCAATTTGTACTTTAACTACAAGTGTATAGTGTCTATTGTATCAATGTGCAAGTACAGGTCGATCCCACAAGGAATTGCTAACGAATTTAAGAAATGTTTGATTGTGAACAATTCAAATTTATATTCAATAAGCACTCCATTGAGTTACAGTTAACTCAACGGACTAAGTTCGTTGAGTTATGGCTAACTCAACGGACTATCCTCGTGGACTTAAGTTAACTCCACGAGTCTGTCTCTTCTTTATAATACTGCTATTTACAGAGGAATTCGGCCAACCATTGGGCGATTCCAAAGATTGTAAATAACATCAATTAAGCTTTTTAATGCTAGTTAACATTGGATTTATCATTAAGCAATACTAACATTTAGATGATTCAAATAGTAACCATTAAAATCTTTAAGTTTTTTTGTACGAACCAATTTCAGTAAACTGTAAAATTAAAACTAACATAAAACAATCATAAAACTGATACAGATAACATTAATCACGATACAACACAAACAATACAACATACAAACAAAGATAAATTGTTTTTGGTATTTTTGTTTTGATGTGAACATGGAAATGGGCGAAAGGTGAAATGTAAAGTAATCTCACTTGACAGTAAATACTTCTGACACTACTTGCAACGCGATTACACCACTGAAAATTAAACCACTTACAATTATGTCACCTCTCCCTATAGAATCGCGAGTCCAGAATTGCAAGATGATCTCTTCAGCATACAGGCATCAACCCGAAGGCAAGGCTAAAAGCTTTACGATCTCCTGAAATATGAGTCGGCGCTTGGTGAAAATGTCTTCCCTTCCCGTGACGCGATCACTCCTCACAGTGGTTGTCAGGCACTGTGTTTGGCTCGGAATCGACACGACATTAGGCAAGTATCCTCACAGACCTCCGATGATTAGTGATTATGGTGGTGATAACGATGGTTGGTGTGATACTTCGGAGAATCGCCGATACTATCTGTAGAAAGCTCGGTGCTCCTCCTCTGTATACACTAGCCGTCCATCGATCACACTTTCTTCTCTTTTTCTTCTTTTCTTTTATATTTCTTCAGTAGTAACTGCTTCTACTTGAATGATTGGTTGGATTTCCTTCCTTCAGATCAACAGTGATGATTTCTTTCTCCCTACACGATTGAATTCTTGCATGATACGTGTAAATGTGGTTTTTCCTTCCAACTATCTGTTCCTGCAACCGCTATAGTGGTATTTTGTAAAATAACTATAAAATACATGCAATAAAGAAATTAGCCGCTAACCTAACGCGTTACCTTAGTGTATATTCATGTAACTCAATGCGTATAGTTATGCTAAGTTAACGAGTTGTAACTTAAGTAAATCTACCAGATCTCGACATGTGTCAGCTGTAGTTTAAACATAAAATAACATTTCGGAGAGTTACAGGTCTAACTATCCGATGCTCAGATGCATTTTCGAATAGTTACAGCTAACTCACCGAAAGTTCACTTAAGACATTCATTCTGGTTTCGACACATGTACATCTAGAAATAATAAAATATTCTCTCTAAACATAATGTTCGGCAATTTAAACATAACTATCTGATACATATTCGGTCTGTTAAACATAACTGTTTGAATTTGTTCGGTATGTTAAACATAACTGTCTAAAATATCAGAAAATTCGGATACTTAAGAATTTCACAGCGTGCAACTTACCGATAGTTCATAAATGTACTAAATTAACATTAATTCCCCAAAATTAAGCAGATTCTTCAATTAAAGCATATAACAGTGCAATTATAACATAATGGCTTAATTCTCATATGATAAGCTAAATATTATGCAATTAACCATTATTTAACCGTTAATAATATGCACTTTTTCATTCTAAACACTTCCCCCATACCTAAATTTTGCTAGTCCCTTAGCAAACTAAGATCTAATTAATTGGTCTTTCAAAAAGTGCTAGAATTAATTCTTCCCCTTTTGTTTTTTTTCTTCTGTTCAGCATAAACATATATTCTGTATGTTTCAGTAATAAACCTGCAAAGATATTTAGAATATATGTAAATTACATACAAAGTATATCACCTTCATATAGGTGTTAATTATATTATTGTTTGTTCTTCTTTTCATCATCTGTAATCCTGAATTTTCCAATAAGTTTTCTAGAAGAAATTTCAACAACATACGAATCAAAGTACAATCCAATTCAATCTGATTAAGACAGGTAGAATAAAGAATTGTATTTCCATTAAACAACTTCAAAAGTCAATTCCAGATTCATATTTCAGCAATTCTAGATAACAAAAAATATACTCGATTCATAAGATATCTGCATTTCACAAAACACTTGTATCTTTTCAAAATAGTATATGTTTTTTTCTTTTCTTTTTTTTGTGTACTTTAAAAGTTAATTTGACAAGCTTGAATCATACAAGAGCTTTCTAATGTGCCCATGTAACGAGCTTTTAATCAACAATCCCAGATCTGATCAGGATCTTAGGTTGCCAGATTTTCAGAGTCCTTTTTCAGGTCAACAATCCTAACATACCTATCTGCTCAAGTACAAAAGGCTCATGATCAAACAAGTCAATAAACTCTCAAAGTTTTTTTTTTTTTTTTTTTTTCTAAAAATAAATGCACACACAAAACAAAGCATTAATCACACACTATATATGCACGTATTTCATTAATACAGATGCAGTAAAACACCAATCTCATATAATCCTGCTTCTATCATTTACTAAAAATATGAATCCATAACAATAAGCTCATACTTTATCTGTAGTTTAATAAGATCTACACATAAATCATTCTACAAGTTCAATCAGTTAAAGTAAATGTATCTTTCATCATATGTGTTTCATTTAATCTAGAATTCACATCTCAGCTCCTTCAGGACTTCAAATAATTTTTTGATTAAGCATTAAATATTCTGATTTCATTTTAAAATCGTGAAACTGTTAAACTCATGAAATTCAGAAAAATCATAAGATACTATATCTAGATTTACATAAATAATAAATTCTATAGCATCTTCTATAGCCTTCTAAATATAACATTCAAGTAGTTTATAAAAATTTTACAGTCTCAATTATCGGATAGTTACAGCAAGTTTATAAAAATTTTCAATTTCCTCAAAACTTTGCAGTACCATTTTAATTCCTTTAATTAACAAACTTACATGGTTGTTACTTTAATTACCTCCCCCCCATACCTACATTTTGCATTGTCCTCAATGTAAAAGATTTGACAATAAGTACAGTAATTGTAGCAGGCATGAATAAAGTTTTGTTTGATTTAAAATTCAGGATAAGTAATTGGTTACATACCTTGTTCTATTTGTATCTCTTTCTGCATATTCCGATTTTTGATTCTGAAAACTTTTCATTCCCATATAAATACAGAATATAAAATAAAATAATATTTAACAGATATTAATAAATCAGTGTCTTGTGTGGAACTTAGGCTCCTATGCCTTTGGTGGCTCACAAGCAAGCCAATTGGTTTCGCAGAACAGATACCAACAAACTGGATTGATATTTTGTTTTGTTTGTTTTTTTTTATTTATAAAATGAACATGAAAACTTCAAAATTCTTTTTTTTTTTTTCTAAAAATAAATGCAGAATACACAACGTTAAACACACAAAATCACAGCTTAAGAACATGATTGAAAAGTAGAAACAAATGGAATAAATGTATCAGTCCAAGCAAACTTTTTAGGCATAATTCTTCTTGCCATTAATTCTGTTTTAATGTAGTTCTTGTTCCTTTTTAATTTGTAAACATGCAATATATTATAAATTCCAAATACGAGTGTATTACCATTAATGATATGTAATGCAGAAAGGAATCCTTTTTGGTTCCAAGGTAATGTAGCAGTTTCTATTTCTACATCTATTTCAATATACTCCTCTTCCCACTTCCATTCATTCATGTCTTCCATAATCCATATTTGAAATTTCATCAGTTCATCCCACCATCTTATCAGACATAAAGTAGGATCATCTTCTTCATTATACCACATTCCTATTTGAATTTCATTAAATTCTGCAGATGGTGGTTTAGCTATTTCACTCGTTACAGGTAAAATTTCTATATAATCATCATAACTGTCTATGCTCACTATGTATAAATCAGATCCATATGCTAATGATATCTCCGTGACTAAATAGATATATCCATCAAGTATGACATGTGTTTAGTTAATTAATGATTTTTGTCCTAGATATATTATAATGTTTCCATTCCAAGATATGTTTAGAAAATTATACACACTTAAGCGTAAATCTTCACCCCAATTTCCTATAGGTCTCCAATAATATAATTTTTCAGGAATTGCAGAATTTTTATCAGAAAATATTAAAGCTGACCCACAATTTACAGTTGGTGCTTCAAATCTATTAGGTCTTCCTATATTCCATTCTTCTCCTGTTATAGGATTTCTTATCAAAATATCTGGTAATAATAAACTTGCATACCTTGGTCTCGTCTTGTATATGATTAATCCTTTATCTATCCCCATAATATGACTCATTCCTTCTAATGCATTGGGTGGAATTCCAATAGTTTCTTCCATAGCCAGATATTCATGGGTATTTGAACTACGATTAAATGACCTCCATTTGAATCCATCTCTAATCTTAGTCGTTTTTGCAACTTGTAATCCCTGAAAATATTTTTCTTCAATACAGTCTTTAATTTCCTTTGATACACAACACAGCCTGCACAGATCTTTAACTGACAAGTTACTTAGTATTTCCCTTAGTGCATCCAATAGTAATTGCATTAATACCATTTGTCGATTCAGTCTAAAGCTTTCCATTCTATAAATATTTGTTGTCGGATGAAGGTTGAATCAGCTGCTTCTCCTTCCAGTTCCTCCAATGCTTTCTCCTTTCTTTTAAAAGTGCTGGTAACTCGTAAATAACATTCTGTTTCATATATATACTGCGCATCCATAAAGTGAATAAATCTCGTTGCAAGAATGTGTCTTGCAACGTGCATCGTGGTTCCTATTTTTATGGGTACGTGTACCACTACTAATTTCAAATTTTGGTAACCGCTAAACCGACGAAGTTTCGTTTGTGGTTAAAAGAATAACCGTTCTGCTTAATCCACGAACTAACCTCGTTGAGTTACAGATTACTCAACAGAACACAGTCGGTTACTGTTGCTAACTCCACGGACTAACTTCGTTGAGTTACAGATAACTCAACAGAGTGACCTTATATTATATTATTGACCTCGTGGAGTTACGGTTAACTCAATAGACTTACTTCGTTGAGTTAACACTTGTCAACTTCTAAGTTTCACTCTCGTAAGTTTTCTATTCTGTTTCTTTTTCTTTGTTTTTCATTCTGCTATAATAAAGTTAAATCTATGTCATTAATGCCTCATTTTGATTAAAATATATTTAAATCTGAACATTATATAAAGATTTAACTTGCAGGTCATTTTATGTTATGCAGAATTTACATTTTACCTTATAACATGTAGAAATTTTTAAGCAGTTATCCTATCATTTAGCAAATTGTAAGTCTGTTACATATTCATAAAGTTCCACAAATTATATAATATTCAATAAATTCCATTCATTTCACATCCAAATACGTATGAAAATTGCATCTGAAAAATTATATTCATTAATATGAATCAATTACATTACAAGTACATCATACAATTTTACACAAGTAGACGAACAATACAATTTAATCTCTATGCCTAAATTCATCTACTTCCTTCTGGAGTTTTTCTAATTTTCGGTCTTAGCTACAGTACTCCATTGAGTTACAGTTAACTCAACGGAATAAGCTCGTTGACTAACTCAAGACTCAACGGAGTAAGCTCGTTGAGTTAAGCGTAACTCAACGGACTCCCCCGTACAAGCAATTATAATAATAAAAATATTACAAAGAATAGTTTTTCTATTTTTTTACGGATTTAACCGATACTATGCTTCGGTCAGACCTAAATATTTTTTATTTTTTTATTTTTCTTTCGGTTGAACCGATACTATGTTTCGGTAAAACCAATATTTTTTTCTGAAAATTAATATACAATTTTTTTTCCGGTTTAACTGATACTATGCTTCGGTCAGACCTAAATATTTTTTATTTTTTTATTTTTCTTTCGGTTGAACTAATACTATGTTTCGGTAAAACCAATATTTTTTTTTGAAAATTAATATACAATTTTTTTAATGTTCCAATCATACCGATGGATCTAGTCCGTTGAACCACAACTATTTTTATGTTATATATATATTTTTAATGTTTTTTTTTATATATATATATATATATAAACATAAAAGCTGATTTCTTACTATGTAAAGCTCGAGTAGTCCTCTACTCTAACTTCTTCTATAATTCCAAAGGAGCTTTTTGGTGTTTTTAGAATAGGTTTAAGTCTTTGTCTATTTACTTTAAATATATTCTGATTATTAGGATTTTCAATTTCAATAGCTCCATAAGGATAAACATTTCGAACTATGTAAGGTCCTGCCCATCTAGATCTTAATTTTCCTGGATGGTTATGGAGTCTAGCTATATAAAGATATACTTCTTGTGCTATTTCAAAGCTTTTAGGAATAATTTTTCTATCATGCCAGAATTTAATTTTCTCTTTTTCTCTTATAGTCTTCGAATAAGCTTCATTTCTAAATTCTTCTAATTCAATTAGTTACATTTTCCTATTTTCAACAGCTTGATTTAAATTAGTGTTCAGAGTTTTTAATGCCCAATAAGCTTTATGTTCTATTTCAGTCGGTAAATGACAACTTTTTCAATATACTAGCCTAAAAGGTGACATACCTAAGCTCGTTTTATAAGCAGTTCTATAAGCCCAAAGTGCATCTATCAATCTATTAGCCCAATCTGTTCTAGTAGGATTTACTACTTTTTCCAAGATTAATTTAATTTGTTTGTTTGCACTTTCTACTTGTCCACTTGTTTGCGGATGATATGATGTTGCAATTTTGTGGTTTACTCCATATTTCTTCATTAAGGCTTCAAAACTTATATTACAAAAATGAGTTCCTCTATCACTGATAATAGCTTTAGGTATTCCAAATCTAGCAAATATATTTGTTCTTATAAATTGTATTACCACTTTGTTATCATTAGTTTTTGTAGGAATAGCTTCTATCCATTTAGATACATAATCCACCCCCAACAATATATAATTAAATTGATTACCACTTTGTAAATGAACCCATAAAATCTATTCCCCACACATCAAAGATTTCAACCTCAACAATAGGATTAAGAGGCATCATATTCCTCTTTGATATTCTTCCTATTTGTTGACATCTTAAACAACTTAAGCAATATTTATGAGCATCTTTGAATAGTGTTGGCCAATAAAACCCATATTGCAGAATTTTTGCAGCAGTTTTCCGTGAACCAAAATGTCCTCCACAAGCTTGGTCATGACACAAAGACAATATGCTCGAATATTCAGTTTCTGGAACACACCTCCTTAAAACCAGATCAGGACATTTCTTAAATAAGTAAGGGTCTTCCCAATAGTAATATTTTACTCTTGAGAAAAACAATTTCTTATCCTGTCTATTCCAATCCTTAGGTGTTAAACTAGTAACTAAGTAATTAACTATGTCTACATACCAAGGCATTGCGTTGATGGTCATTAATTGTTCATTAGGAAAATTATCCTTAATTTTTGATTTTTCTATTTGTAATCTTGATAAATGATCTGCTACTACATTCTCACAACCTCTTTTATCTTTAATTTCTAGATCAAATTCTTGCAAAAATAATATCCATCGGATCAATCTAGGTTTAGTTTCTTTTTTCTTTATTAGATGTTTTAGAGTTGAATGATCCGTGTATACTATTACTTTAGCTCCAATCAAATATGATCTAAACTTTTCTAAAGCAAACGCAACAGCTAATAATTCTTTTTCAGTAGTTGTGTAATTAACTTGAGCATCATTTAAGGTTTTACTTGCATAATGAATCACTCTAGGAGATTTTTCTATCTTTTGTCCTAACACTACTCCTACTGCAAAATCAGAAGCATCTCACATTAATTCAAAAGGATGGTTCCAATGAGGTGCTTGAATTATAGGAGTTGAAATTAAGCTAGTCTTAAGTCTGAAAAATGCTTCCTTGCAATTTTTATCAAAGTTAAACGGAACATCTTTTAATAGATTAGTTAAAGGTCTAGCTATCTTGCTAAAGTCTTTAATAAATCTTCTATAAAAATCAGCATGTCCTAGAAATGATCTAATATCTTTTACTGATTTAGGTTCTAGCAGATTAGAAATTACTTCTATTTTAGCTTTATCTACTTCCAACTCTTTTTTAGAAACAACATGCCCTAAGACTATTCCTTGTTTAACCATGAAGTGACATTTTTCCCAATTTAAAACTAGATTTTTTTCCACACAGCATTTTAATATTTGGTCTAAATTGCTTAAACACACTTCATATGAGTTACCATATACAGTAAAATCATCCATAAATATTTCCAAAAATTCTTCTGTCATTCCAGTAAATATGCCTTGCACACACCTTTGAAAGGTAGCTGGCGCATTGCATAATCTGAATGGCATTCTTTTAAAAGCATAAGTTCCATTAGGACAGGTGAAAGTTGTTTTCTCTTGATCCTCTAATGCTACTGGAATTTGATTATACCCTGAATACCCGTCTAGGAAACAAAAATATTGTAGGATCATATGGCTACACAAGAGGGGGGTGAATTGTGTATCTTTAATATTTTCTGAAATATAATTGAAACTTTAAAACTCTAAAACAAGTCGAGACATTGTTTTCATAAAATCATTTTTATTCAAGGTTTCAATTACAATATACAATTCAATTCTCCTTAGAAATTGTAGATGCAATTATATTTCGATACCATGCATCATCTAAACAATTTCATAACTACAAACAGAGAAAACTAAATTGCGGAATTTAAAACTTTTCTCCCTGTTTGAGATATTTCTTCTTCTTCTTTTTCTTCTTTAGCAATTCTTCAGTGATGAATATCTTGTCTTTTCATGCTTCACCGAATTTGATTTCTTTTGATACTTCAAATCTTCAGTGACGGAAATCTTACCTTTTTGTGCTTCACTAAACTTTCTTTCACTTGAGAGATTTTCCCCGAGAAGAGGTGTTTTTGATCCCTGAAAAAGATTTTTCTTTTGGTGTGCAGGGATGGTTTGATCCTTGAAAAGATTTTTCATTTTGTGTGCAAGGATAAATTGATCAACGAGAATTCTATGCCTTTTATACTGTATCTTCATTTCATGCATATCCTTCACGTTTAACCACTACCAGTTTTCCACTTCTCCACGTCTTTTCTTTTTCCTTCATCGAAACACACACGTTCTAACCCACGTTTATATTTCGAATTTTCTTTAATCATTAGTCTTGGATCTCTAAAAAATTTCCTGCAAAATAAACTTTCTCGTCCAAAAGTTTTTCATCAGTGTAATAAGAAGTCGTTACTTTAATGTTAACTAAACGAGTAACACAAGTATATATATAACTTAACGTTTCTAACTTAAGGAGTTCACCATGTGCTATTTCACGTGACAAGTACTGTAGCTAACTCAACGAACTAAGTTCGTGGTGTTATGCAATCTCAACGAACCATCTCCGTTGTGTTATGATAACTCAACGAACCAGTAATAAACAAATGTTTTTATAATAAGAATTTTACCACGTGCAAAAATAACAACTTAAGTTTATAACGCTAACTTAACGCGTTGCCTTAGCGTTCAATATAGCAACTCAACGCGTTTAGTTATGTTAACTTAACGAGTTAAACATGTGCACCTCACGTGATACAATACAACATTCGTAACTTATAATTTCACCACGTGTATAACACTAACTTAACGAGTTCGTCTCTTCTTTTACTCACTAACTTAACGAGTTATCACGTGACCTATTTTAACATTTAAGCCTCTAACTTAACGAGTTCTCATGTGACCTCTATACAAACAAAACTCTAACTTAACGAGTTGTCTAAACGTGCACTGTTCATGATACATAAGATATAGCATTAAAACATATCATGCTTTTCAATAGAAACACACGTTAACTTAACGTTTAGCTAAATGAGAAATTAATGCAATGAAACGACTAGTTATTAACTTCAGATCCAATACAGACAAGTATTTATATCAGTAAGCTTTTTCTGTATTAATTGATGATTTTAATTTCTTTTCACAAGCAATAGTAATTGAGCAAATATGATTATTTTCATTCAGCACTCATCATCAAAACAAGAATACTCAACAATCTCCCCCTTTTTGATGATGACAAAACCATATTAAATCAATTATGAAATATGTTTAACTCAACAAAGCACCTTCGTTGGGTTAACTTTTAATTCAACAAACTTGTTTGTTGACTTAAGTTCACTTAAGCTTATTTCTATTGTTTGTGTAAATTTTACCTCTCAGAACTAAAACTCTCAGATGTCAATAATTATATAAGTATCAGTTTTCTAATTATCATCTGTCAGATTACAATAACCATTTAAATAGCATCTCCTTTTATAATATATATATGCAATTAAGATCATAATCATCTTTTTATAATATTTCTCCCCCTTTTTGTCATTAATCAAAAGGATAATCACAGAGAATATATATATATATATAAGAGATATAATTACAACAACTCTTTCTGTAAACAAGAATAATAATTGAAGACATTTACAGAAAAATGTATTGTTCAATCAAATCAAACAAGTAATACAAACATTACATTTTGTATTCAGAAACAAACAAAAACAATTATCGACCCCTCCTAAGTACATCACTTATAGCATTACATATTTTATCTCCTAGATGCCTAATATCATTTCTAATGTCGTTAAGCACTACATCTAAGTCAGGAGGTAGCTAGGTTTGCTGTTCTGCTTGAACTGAATAACTTTATTGTTGTTGTTGTATATGGTCTGTATCAGGTTGTTGTTGTTGTTGTCGTTGAGGTTTATGCATGGCCTGGAATTTTTGCAAATCTTTGACACTAAATGCTCTCATGCCTTTAGTTTCAGAGGGCTAGTCAGATAAAGTCAATTGGCTTGCAAGGATTCTACATACAGCATCACCATAAAATAACTTTGAACTCATATGTTGTAGTTGAGACATAAAAACATCAAACCAATTTATTTGAATTCTATTCAGCAGGCCATAAGTTGCATATAAATAGCTTCTACTGACTTCCAAATTGTGTTCAACTCTCTAAAATAATTGTGCCCTGCTAATCTTTCTAGCATTTGATCTATAAAAGGTAAGGGAAAATGACCTTTCCTAGTCACAGCATTCAGCTTTCTATAGTCTATACATACTCTCCAGCCTGATTGAATTCTAGTAGGTATCAAGTCTTGACTTTCATTCCTAATAACTGTTAATCCTGATTTCTTGGGAACTACATGGATTTGACTAACCCACGAGCTATCAGAAATTGGATAAATTATATCATTATCTAACCATTTAACTATTTCCTTCCTGACTACTTCTTTAAGGTTTGGATTTAATCTCCTCTCAGGAATTCTAACAGGTTTAGCATTCTCTTCTAAATATATGTGGTGACAGCATAAAGTTGAACTTAACCCTTTTATATCAATCATAGTCCATCCTATTGCTTCTTTATAACTTTTTACTACATCTTTTAATTTAGCTATTTGATCCTCTTTTAAATCTAAAGCAATAATGATTGGACAGGTCCGTTTATCTTCCAGAAATATATATGTTAATTCAAGAGGTAAAGGTTTTAATTCTAAATGCTGCCCATCAGAAGCTAGAGCTCCTAATTGAACATCATCATTTTTTAAATTAATTTCTTCCTGATCTCCTTCTATATTTATGCTTTCACTTTCTTCTAAAGTTTCAGAATTGATTTTCCTATTTAATTCTTCTTGAATCACATCATCTAACATATCTCCTTCATCCTCTAAAAAGTCTATGGTATGTAAGGACATTTCTAACTCCTCAAACCTTTCTGGTTTGAAAATATTTAATTGAGTATCCTCATTACCATATGCTAACTTCATTACTCCAGTTTTACAATTTATAACAGCCCCTGATGTTGCTAAAAATGGCATTCCCAAAATTAAAGATGTATCACTATTTTTATGCTTAATTTGTTAGGAATCCAAAATTACAATATCAATAGGATATATAAAATTCTTGATTTTAATTAAGACATCCTCTATTTTTCCTCTAGGGTACCTTATACTTCTATGAACTAATTGAATAACCGTACTAGTAGGAGTTAAGCCTTCTAATCCTAAGGATGCAAATATATCACTTGGCATAACATTTATACCTGCACCTAAGTCTATTAAGGTTCTTTCTAGAATGGTATTTCCTATGGTGCATGATATAACAGGGATTCCAGGATCAGATAACTTTTTAGGAATTTGTGGCAGAAATAGGGAACTACTTTGCTCAGCTAAAAAGACCTTTCTAAGAACTTTTCACTCTCTTTTCTTAGTACACCAATCCTTCAGAAATTTAGCATAATGTGGCATATTCTGCAATAGATCTAACAAAGGAATGTTAACTTGTACTTTTTCAAAAATTTCTCTGATTTTTTCTTGTTTTTCAGGAATTGTTTGTTGTAATCTTTTAGGATAGGGTGCTAAAGATTTTGATTTCAAAGACTCTTTTTCTTTCAGTTGATTTGTTTGATCATTTTTAGCTTCAATTGCAAATTTAGATTGTTCTTCAGTGATTTCTAGATTTTCAGCTATTACATTTTCATTATCATTTTGATTTTTACTCTTGTCCACCTTCATATCATTTTCATTTTGAGTTATTGGTGGTATATCGGTTCCAAATCTTAATGTTACACATACATCTTCTAGATTTTCGTTACTTTCATGATGTTTTTGTATATCATTTTCGTGATTATGATCTTCAATTGTTTTTAATTTTAAAGTGCATTTTTTAAATTCTCTTACATTAGTGTTTTCTGTTTGTTATATATTTTGCAAGTTGTGTAGGTTTATAACATTATAATTTTCATTGTCCTGTTGCAAAACTTGTATTTTCATTGCATTTTTGTATAATGCTTTTAATTTTGTTTCCAAATCATCTAATTTCATTGCATTAAATTTTTGATCAATTTTCTTTATGGCTTTTTCAGTTTCGTAAATTATATCCTATTTAGGTTCTGAATATGCCTCCTTATAGTTTAACCGGTTGACTTCTTATTGTTGACACACAAAGTATTTCAGTTTGTCCAGATTTTGCTCTATACTATGCTCTAGTCTGTCATATCTATCCCAAACTTTAGTGTCTCTCATCATATTACACATTCTATACTGACCATCAGTTGGGTAAACTATAAGATTCTCATACTCGGCTCTATTATATTAAGGATAATTCATTTGTTGTTCATGGGATCTAACAATCTGTAAATGTCTCAATTTCAAACAATCAGAAATGTCGTGTCCTTCAGAATTGCAGAATTCACATATGCTAATTAAAGGTTTCAGAAATCTTTGAGCATAAACATATGCCATATTCTCAATTACAGAAGAAAACACACAACTCTGGCTATTAAAACGAAACAGCTCTAACAGTTACTTATATCTATTCAATTAAATTCAATTCAATTCACTTCGACTCAATTCAATTCAATTCCCCGGCAACGGTGCCATAAAACTTGTTTGGGTTTTCCCAGCACTACACTAGAAAAACTTGGATTTGTTACTTCTATTTTTACTTAGTTAATTTATCTTTATGCCTATTCTTTCTTTTAGAAGTAAACAAACAACCTTTAATATAATTTAGATATTAATTCCAATTTGTACTTTAACTGCAAGTGCACAATGTCTATTGTATCAGTGTGCAAGTACAGGTCGATCCCATATGGAATTGCTAACGAATTTAAGAAATGTTTGATTGTGAACAATTCAAATTTATATTCAATAAGCACTCCACTGAGTTACAGTTAACTCAACAAACTAAGTTCGTTGAGTTATGGATAACTCAACGGACTATCCTCGTGGACTTAAGTTAACTCCACGAGCTTGTCTCTTCTTTATAATACTGCTATTTACAAAGGAATTCGGCCAACCATTGGGCGATTCCACAGATTGTAAATAACATCAATTAAGCTTTTTAATGCTAGTTAACATTGGATTTATCATTAAGCAATACTAACATTCAGATGATTCAAACAGTAACCATTAAAATCTTTAAGTTTTTTTGTACGAACCAATTTCAGTAAACTGTAAAATTAAAACTAACATAAAACAATCATAAAACTGATACAGATAACATTAATCACGATACAACACAAACAATACAACACTCAAATACAACATACAAACAGAGATAAATTGTTTTTGGTATTTTTGTTTTGATGTGAACATGGAAATGGGCGAAAGGTGGAATGTAAAGTAATCTCACTTGACAGTAAATACTTCCGACACTACTTGCAATGCGATTACACCATTGAAAATTAAACCACTTACAATTCTGTCTCCTCTCCCTATAGAATCGCGAGTCCAGAATTGCAAGATGATCTCCGCCTCAGCATACAGGCATCAACCCAAAGCCAAGGCTAAAAGCTTTATGATCTCCTGAAATATGAGTCGGCGCTCAGTGAAAATGTCTTCCCTTCCCGCGACGCGATCACTCCTCACAGTGGTTGTCAGGCACTATGTCTGGCTCGGAATCGACCCGACATCAGGCAAGTATCCTCACAGACCTCCGATGATTGGTGATTATGGTGGTGATAACGATAGTTGGTGTGATACTTCGGAGAATCGCCGATACTGTCTATAGAAAGCTCGGTGCTCCTCCTCTGTATATACTGGCCGTCCATCGATCACACTTTCTTCTTTTTTTCTTCTTTTCTTTTATATTTCTTCAGTAGTAACTGCTTCTGCTTGAATGATCGGTTGGATTTCCTTCCTTCAGATCAACGGCGATGATTTCTTTCTCCCTGCGCGATTGAATTCCTGCGTGATACGTGCAAACGTGGTTTTTCCTTCCAATTGTCTGTTCCTGCAACCGCTAGAGTGGTATTTTGAAAAATAACTATAAAATACATGCAATAAAGAAATAAGCCGCTAACCTAACGTGTTACCTTAGTGTATATTCATGTAACTCAACATGTACAGTTATGCTAACTTAACGAGTTATAACTTAAGTAAATCTACTAGATCTCGACACGTGTCAGCAGCAGTTTAAACATAAAATAACATTTCGGAGAGTTACAGGTCTAACTATCCGATGCTTAGATGCATTTTCGGATAGTTACAGCTAACTCACCGAAAGTTCACTTAAGACATTCATTCTGGTTTCGACACGTGTACATTTGGAAATAATAAAATATTCTCTCTAAACATAACTGTTCGACAATTTAAACATAACTATCCGATACATATTCGGTCTGTTAAACATAACTGTCCGAATTTGTTCGGTATGTTAAACATAACTGTCTGAAATATCAGAAAATTCGGATACTTAAGAATTTCACAGCCTGCAACTTACCGACAGTTCATAAATGTACTAAATTAACATTAATTCCCCAAAATTAAGCAGATTCTTCAATTAAAGCATATAACAGTGCAATTATAACATAATGGCTTAATTCTCATATGATAAGCTAAATATTATGCAATTAACCATCATTTAACCATTAATAATACGCACTTTTTCATTCTAAACAAGAACTCATTGAGTTAATGAACAAAGCGTTAAAGTGAAGAGACGAACTCGTTAAGTTAATATTATGCATGTGGTGAATTTAGAGTTTACAAATGTTATATTATATCATGTGAGTTGCACATGTTTAATTCGTTAAATTAACATAACTGCATGTGTTGAGTTTCTATATTGAATACTAAGGCAATGCGTTAGGTTAGCATTATAAACTTAAGTTATTATTCTAGTACAAGGTAAATACTTTATTGTTTAAAATGTTTATTTATTACTGGTTCATTGAGTTATCAAAACGTATTTCAGATACTTACAAATATAACTATCCAATACTTAAACACATTTCAGATAGTTAGCATCTAACCTTCGAGGTCACGTTTTCAGGTCATGACACATGTCTCACTAGTTTTCATGAGAAAAAAGTATTTCAAATACTTTGAAAACATAACTATCCGATACTTAAACACATTTCATATAGTTACCATCTAATCTTCTGAAAGACAACTTAAGTCATGTAACACAACAGTGTTAGTTCGTTGAGTTAACTATAACACCACAAAATTGGTTCATTGAGTTAGCATAACACCACAAACTTAGTTTGTTGAGTTAGCTACAGTATATGTCACATGAATTGGCATATGATGAACTCGCTAAGTTATAAATCTACTTATTTTACTCATTCAATTAACATTAACACGACTCATTACACTTAATGAAAAATTTTGGATGAGAAAGTTTATTTTGCAGGAAATTTTTCAAAGATTCAGGATTGATGATTAAAGAAAATTTGAAAGGAAAATGTGAGTTAGAACATGTGTATTCCGATGAAGGAAAAAGAAAAGATGTGAAGAGTGAAATTTTGATTGTGGATAAATGTAGAAGATATGCAAGAAATAGAAATACAATATCAAAGGTATAGAATTCTCATTGATCAATTATCCCTGCACACCAAACTAAATATATTTTCAGAGATCAAACACCTCTTCAAGGAAAAACTCTCAAATAGAAGAAAATTCAGTGAAGAAGAGAAAGTTAGAGATATATGTCACTAAAGAATTGAAGAATCAAAAGAAAGCAAATTCGGAAAAGTAGGGAAAGTTAGGTATTAGTCACTGAGGATTTGTAGAAGAAGAAGAAGAAGAAAAATCTTAAACAGTGAGAAATATTTTAAATTATACAAATTAGTTTTCTCTATTTGTAGTTATGAAATTAATTAAATGAAATATGGTATTGTTATATAATTACATCTACAATTTATGAGGAGAATTGAATTATATATTGTAATTGAAACCTTAAATAAAACGATTTGATTAAATTAGTGTCTCGACTTGTTTTTGATTTTGAAGTTTTAATTATAATTGAAAATGTTGAAAAATACAATTCACCCCCCTCTTGTGTAGTCATTTAATCCTACAAGTGATATCCAGAGCCAATTAATAATAGTTGACATAAAATCAATACTAACTTAATTAATATCAGAGCATGTTTTACCTTCCTTGTTTTCAAATAGAAATTAATATCTAAATATAAGTTTAATTTTGTTGATTTTAGGCTCAAGTTGTTTTCGAAAGTTTTAAACTGTTTAAAATCTTATAGGTTGAAAAATCTAAGGTAAGATGACTATTGGAAATGGTAATTTTTCTTTGTATGAAAGCTAAAATCTCAACCATCCTCCTTTATTTGATGAAATACATTTTGAATATTAGAAATATAGGATGGTAGTTTTTCTTCAAAGTATAGATCACAAGTTGTAATTCAAGATTTCTAAACCATATAATCCATTAACTACCCTTTATAATACTTGGACAGTTATTGAAAAAGAAAATGAAACTCTAAATGCAAAAGGCTTAAATATCTTATTTTATACATTGAGTTATTAACAATTCAATAAAGTGTCAATATATAAATTTGCTTATGAGGTGTGCCATGTATTAGAAGTTTCATATGAATGTACTTCTCAAGTTAAAGAGACTAAGATCAATATGTTAATTCATAAGTATGAACACTTTAAGATGCATAAAGTTGAAAGTATTTTTGAAATATTTTCTAGATTCCTAGATATCATAAATTCTTTAAAATGCTTAGAAAAGAATTTTGAATAGAATGATTTGGTGAGAAAAATTCTAAGATCCTTAAGTCCTAAATGGTCTTAGAAAGTAACATTAATTGAGGAATCACAAGACTTAAATATTTATATTACAAATGAACTTATAGGAAATTTAACTACTTATGAAGCTCAATTAAATGATTCACTGAATCACAACAAATTAAAAATGAAGAAAGAAATAACCTTTGAAATTAATTCAAATTCTGAAATATCAACTAATTCTGACGAGGATTTGATTTTGCTGACTAAGAAATTCAAGAAAGCATAGAAAGTTAGGAGACAGTAAAGGAACAGAAATGAAAAACCCTTAACATCAAAGTCTTTAAGTGAAAAGAATTCTTCATCCAAAAAGTACATATGTTACAGCAAGAAACCTGAACATCTTTCTCTAGATTGTCCTATAAGGAAAAATAAAAAATAAAGTAGGAAAAATCAAAAGAAAAATGCTTAGAAAACTTAAAAAAAGTTTTACAAGAAAACGATTTTGAAAGTCACTTGGGATGATACATTAGAAGAGTTTGAATCTGAAGAATCATCATCAAAATCTTCACATTCAAAAGAAGAATAAGAGTCAAAAGATGTTGCTCATGTGTACTTCATGGTAGATGAGTCTAAGGAGAAAACAACATCAAAATAGATTTTGGATAGTGGAGCATCAAGTCACATGACCGGACATAAAAGCATATTGAAAAATTTTATAAAACTAAGAAAGGAAGTGTAATATTTGGAACAAAAGCAAGGATAAAATCATAAGTATGAGCAATGTTCAAATAACTCCTACTTGTGTTATTTCAAATGTACTGTATGTAGAAAACCTAGGATTTAATTTGTTAAGTATTATTATAAAACTAATTGATAATGGATACTATGTATTGTTTGAAGATAATATATGTAAAATTATTGATAAAATTATAGATGAACTTAAGTTTATTGCTAAAAGAAAAGGTTCTGTATGTATTTTATCTTTACCTTCTAGTGCAATTGATTTAAATTCATATTTGCTAGCTAAAACTAGTGATGCATATCTTTGGCATAGAACAGAAAGAAAATAGCATTGAAAGCCACATGGGATAAAATCATAAGTATGAGCAATGTTCAAATAACTCCTACTTGTGTTATTTCAAATGTACTGTATGTAGAAAACCTAGGATTTAATTTGTTAAGTATTATTATAAAACTAATTGATAATGGATACTATGTATTGTTTGAAGATAATGTATGTAAAATTATTGATAAAATTATAGATGAACTTAAGTTTATTGCTAAAAGAAAAGGTTCTGTATGTATTTTATCTTTACCTTCTAGTGTAGTTGATTTAAATTCATATTTGCTAGCTAAAACTAGTGATGCATATCTTTGGCATAGAACAGAAAGAAAATGGCATTGAAAGCCACATGGTATGACAGCAGTTCATCAAATTCAGAGAAAGATGTTTCTGCAAATGTGTACTTTGCTACACAAGAGGTATACTCGACATCTACTCATTGCTTAGAAAATGAAAATAATGATTTAAATGTAGATAGTCTTCTTTGTATAGTAAATAATTTATATGTAAAATGTAAAAACTATAAGAAAGAAATTAAAAATTTGAATTCTTGTTTAGAGGATGCATTTGTTGAATTAGAAAAGGCCTTAGTTGATAACAGGGAATTAAAAACAAAATCTAATAACTATAGTTGTAAAAATTTTGATTTAAAAGAAGAAAACAAAAACTTATTATCTAAAATTATTGATTCGAAAAACACTATATGTAAGTTCACAAGAGGAAAAAGTAGTCTAAATAAAATTATTAGATCTTAAAGAATAGGTATGAATAAATTTGGCTTAGGGTATGCTGTACACAGGAAACTTCCTATTGTGGTGGAAAAATTAGATTTTATAGAAATGACATAATTGTATTTGTCATCAAAAATAGATCTACTCATATATGGCTGCTAAGAGGCAACAAATTTAATATGCTAAAGACTAACACTGGTGGATCCAAGAAAATATAAGTACCAAAAGCCTTAATTTCAACATGATTTGCAGGATTGCAAGGACAAGAAAGCCTTAATTGCAAGGACAAGAAAGCTCAAACGTTAAAATGGATTATTGATAGTGGATGCTTAAAGCACATGACAGGTAATAAAAAATTTCTTGAATCTACTAAGACTATAAATTCAAGATCAGTTAAGTTTGGTAATAATTAAAAATACAAAATTACTATTGTAGGAAATGTTGCATCTAAAAATGGGAAAATAGAAAATGTCTTAGATGTAAATGGTTTAAAACAAAATTGGTTAAGTATAGGTCAATTATGTGACGAAGGGTACAATCTATTATTTACTACTGAAAACTATTTTATATTACAACAAGATACACTTGAAGTTAAATTTACTAAATATAAAGATAATCCAATTTATGCTTTAGAATTTCCATAAGATAATATGACTAGTGGTGTATGTTTATTAATTGTTCTAGTGAAGATGAATGGTTATGGCATAAGAGATTAAATCATGTAAATATGAGAACTCTAAGAAAATTGACTAAACATGAACTAGTTAGAGGTGTGCCCAAACTTAGATTCAAATGGGATAAACTATATAGTGAATGCACTATTGGGAAACAAAAGAAATTAGTACATAAAAGTATAGAAGACATTACCACAAGCTAGCCACTTGAATTATTATATTTGGATCTCCTTGGTCCTACTCAGATAGCCAGTTTAGGAGGAAGAAAATACACCTTAGTCATGACTGATGATTATACAAGATTCACTTGGGTTAGTTTCTTAGCACACAAGAATGAAGTATGTACTGAATTTAAACATCTCTACATTAGAATTCAAAATGAAAAACAACTAACTATGAAGAAAATCAGAAGTAATCATGGAGGTGATGAATTTGAAAATACTAATTTTGAAGATTTATGCAACTTATTTGGTATATAACTGATATAAAAGGATTAAGTCTAATTATTTGCCAACATCATATATCTTTAGAAGAAAATGCTAAACCAATCAGAATACTTGAAAGAAGACTAAATCTCAACTTAAAAGTAGTAAGAAAAGAAATAGTGAAATGGTTAGATAATGATATCATATATCTAATTTCTAATAGTCTGTGGGTAAGTCCAATCCCTATAGTTTCCAAGAAATTAGGGATAATAGTCATTAAAAATAAAGTCAATACTTGATACCCATCAGAATCTAATCAAGCTGAAGAGTGTATATAAATTACAAGAAGTTAAATGTTGTAACTAGGAAAATCATTTTCCCTTACCATTCATAGATCAAATACTAGAAAAATTAGCATGCCAAGAATATTTTTATTTCCTAGATAGATATTCAAGATATAACTAGATCCCAATAATATTAGAAGATCAAGAGAAAACAACTTTCACTTATCCTAATTGAACTTATGCCTTTAAGATAATGTCATTTAGGTTATGCAATGCACTTGCAACTTTCAAAGGTACATGTAAGGTATTTTCACTAAAATGACAGATGATTTCCTTGAAATATTCATGAATGATTTTACTGTATATGAAACTTCATTTAAAATATGTTTGAAAAATTTGGAACTAGTATTAGCCTGTTGTTTAGAGAGAAATTTAGTTTGAATTGAAAAAATTGTCATTTTATGGTCAAGCAATGAATAATCTTAAGACATAATTTCAATAAAAGGGTTGAAGGTAGAAAAAGTTAAAATAGAAATTATTTCAAATTTACGAAAACCCAAAACAAGAAAAGATATTAGATCCTTCTTAGGGCATACAAGTTTTATAGGAGATTTATCAAAAACTTTAGTAAAATAGCTAGATCTTTAACCAATTTATTAAAAGACATCTCATTTAACTTTCATAAAAATTATAAAGAAGCGTTCATTAACCTTAAAACTACCCTAATTATAACTCCTATAATCTAAGTTCTTAATTGGAGTTACCCATTTGAGTTAATGTGTGATGTATCTTATTTTGTTGTAGAATCTGTATTAGGGTAGAAAATAAAAATATCTCCTAGAGTAATTCATTATGCAAACAAGACTCAAAGTGATTCTCAAAAAAATTACACAACTATTGAAAAGAGTTGTCAGCTATTATGTTTGCCTTGGAGAAATTCAAGTCATATTTGGTTAGAACTAAAGTAATAGTATACATTGATCATTCAACTTTGAAACATCTTTTAGCAAAGAAAAAGACTAAGTCTAGACTGATCCAATGGATATTATTATTGCAAGAATTTGATTTAGAAATTAAAGATAAAAAAGAATGTGAAAATGTAGTGGTTGATCACTTTTCAAGATTGCAAATATCAAAATTTGAAGTAATAGATATTGAGGATAAATTTCTTAACGAACTATTAATGTCAATAAAGGCAATGCCTTCGTATGTAAACATAGTTAATTATTTAGTTATAGGATTAACACTCAAGCATGAGAGTAAATAGGATAAGAAATTATTCTTTTTAAGAGTGAAATACTACTCTTGAGAATACTTATACTTATTTAAGAAATGTCTTGATTTAATCATAAGAAGATGTATCCTAGAGACTAAGTATAGGAGCATATCATCTATTTGTCATGACCAAACCTGTGGAGGATATTTTAGTATTGGAAAAATAGCTACCAAAGTCTTAGAATATGAATTTTATTGGCCAATGTTATTTAAAAATGCTCACAAATATTGTTTGAGTTGTATAAGATGTTAACAAATAGGAAGAGTATCAAAGAGAAATATGATGTCTCTAAATCCTATTGTTGAAGTTGAAATCTTTGATGTGTAGGGAATTGATTTTATGGGTGCATTCCTAGTTTCAAATCAATATAATTATATGTTATTGGGTGTAGATTATGTATCTAAGTGGATAGAAGCAATCTCCACCAAAACAAATGACAACAATGTTGTAATATATTTTGTTAAAACAAATATCATATCTAGATTTGAAGTGCCTAAAACTATTATTAGTGATAGGAGAACTCATTTTTGTAACATAAGTTTTGAAGCTTTAATGAAAAAATATGAAGTAAACCACAAAATTGTAACTTCATATCACCTCCACACTAATGGTCAAGTTGAAAGTACCAACAAACAAATTAAACTAATCTTGGAAAAAGTAGTTAATTCTACTAGGAAGGATTGAGCTGTTAGGTTAATAGATGCATTATGGGCTTACAGAACAGCTTACAAAACCAACCTAGGGATGTCTCCTTTTAGACTAGTTTATAAAAAAAGTTGTCATTTATTTACTAAATTACAACATAAAGCTAATTGGGCATTAAGGACTTTAAATATTGACATAGATCAAATAGTTAAATGTAGAAAAACTCAACTAATAGAATTAGAAGAATTTAGAAATGAAGCTTATTCTAGAATAGTGGTGGGAAAAGAGAAAATGAAGTTATGTAATGATAGAAAAATTATTCCAAAAACCTTTGAAGTAGGGCAAGAAGTATATCTCTATATGTCTAAACTTCATAACCATCTAGGAAAATTGAGATTTAGATGGGTAGGACATTACATTGTTAGAAATATTTATTCCCATAGGGAAATTGAAATTGAAAATCCTTAAAATCAAAATAGATTTAAAGTTAATGGACAAAGACTCCATCCTATCCCTAAATTTACAAAAAATGCATTTGGAATTAGAAAGGAAATGAGATTGAAAGATTACTTGAAGCCTATTATTTAATTTAAGATATATATATAAATATGTATAACTATATATATATAAAAAGAATTGTTTGTTTTTGTTTTCTTTAAATTTGTTTTTTTGTGTATACCAATATAGCTTTTATTTTGTAAAAGATAGTAAAAAAATATAATATATCTATATAAAACATAACTTCTAAGTAAGGTTCGTTGAATTATTACTTAACTCATTGAACTTACTTTGTTGAGTTATTGTTTAAATTAATGAACTTAGTTTATTGAGTTAACGCATAACTCAATAGAATAGTAAAATTGTGCTAAATGTAGATTTTGTGTAGGAAATCACTTGACCCACCTAGGACTTAAGGCTTATTTAAACCTTAAGACTATAGATTTAGGGGAATTATCATAACAAGACTGATTGGAAATCTCGCATTTCTTGAGAAAATCACCTCTATTCTGTTTAACAACTCAGCAAAGTTGATGACGGAGCAAAGCTGGTGGAAAAGGATTGATACAACAAAGTTCCTCTAAAGGTCAGAAGACTTGCATTCATGGAAGAAAATTCAGAATACAACAAGAGAGAAAGAACTTCATGAGGTAGAAGAACAAATTCATCATTTTACATAGAAAGTAGTAGATTTGAATGTTAAAACCCCTAGTCTATTGGAAACTAGAATGAGAGTAGCAATTAAAATAATATTAAATAGAGAAGGGAGGATTAGACCAAACAATGAGATTGCCCTAAAATTGATACAACATAAAGCCAAATTATGGTTCATGCAGCAAATAGCATTTTATGTAGAGAAATATATGCAAAGGAATGAATAGTAGAAAGAACCAGAACCCCCAACATAGGAGGAAGTCCCAAGGGCAAGTATATAGTTTTGCAATCCTAAGTCTAAGGAAGTACAGAAAGAATTTGATAGTTTGGTTCAGCTCTTTAAAAACTAGGGAGTAGATGAACCAATGGCTTTAACTAAAGCTAGTATCTTGTATGATGCAATGAGGAGGAAACAGGCAAAAGGACAATTAAAAGCCTAATATAATGTTAAGGTAGAAGAATATCATGCAATGGCAAGAGTGTCCCCTGTAAAGTATCAATTTGTGCATTTTATATATGTTAATTCATGCATATTAAGGATTATAAGTCATCATTATATATGTTCTTATGATAAATTACATGAAAATCATATTTTAGAACTATGCATGTTTTATTGGTTAAATAGTCAATAATGCACAAATTTATCCTTTATTAAATTAACACCTAGTCAATTAGCCCATGTGTAGATATAAGTAATTTATATATTGATTTCATGCATATCTTAAAAGAATTATCATTAAGATATGAAATCAAATAATCCTCAATTGAGCAAGCAACATATTATGCACATTTCATTTTTGCTTTATAATTGAGTAGCAATTTATGTGTAATGTGCATATGCATTTAATGTTATGTTTGAGTTGTTAAAAATAGGTGAGGACGTGGACCCTTGGATTAAATCATGGGAAATCAACAACCCATGGTCGTCCATCACACACTTCCAATTCTGGAAGATATCAATCAATCAACTATCAAGACTTGCTTAATTTAGGAGGCCACAAATTGGAAGGTGTTTGAATTCTTTCCATAGATGAATGACAAGGGAAGAGAAAAGTGCATGGCCAACCAAGGAAACATCTCATCTCCTCTTTCTCCTCCATGCAAGGGCAAGAACTCCAACTCCAATTTTCGTCCATCCTCTTCCACCCATGATTTTGGAAGAGTTTTCCTCCAAGATTGGTGAGCTCAAGCGCCTTCCCCCTCATACTAGAAGACTTCCTTCTCTCCACTCCAAGCCGACATACGGAAGGACCTTCAGAAGTGAAATCGGTGGTATTGGAGGCACGTGTGCAGCATTGGAAGAGCTTGGGACGTGATCTTCAAGATGAGGTAATAGGAAGCATCCAAATTGAGAGGAAAGCCAACAAATCCGTATATCTTGGAAGTGGATTGAGGACGTGCAACCCATTTTCTCCAAAACAAACATAGGCGGTTCCCCTTTAGACGTGATTTGCAATTGGTGACAGCCTTTTAGAGGAGCGGACAAAGTGGTTCATCATCAAATAGGGATCAAATGCTTGAAGAGAAGTGGATGAATTAAAGGTAAAAGAGAAGGGAAAGATCCTCATACTTGTAAACATATTTTCATATCAAATGTGTATGAGTATTTAGGTATTTTTAATTTATAAATGTATGCACGTTTAGGATCTTTGTTAAATCTTTATTTCTTTAATTTAAATAGTTGTTTTAGATTAGATCTCATGGAATATAGTTGCTTCATGTGAATATGTGAATGTTGTGCATAAAACTAACTCTTAACCCTTGTGAATGCGTGTATATCCTATTTGCTGTAAATTCCAATGCATGTTCTGTTTTGTTATATGTTGTATGACTTGATTTATCTGAGTTATATGTCGTGTTATAGCTTTTTTTGTAAGTAATTTAAGTGTACAATACGTATGTAGTGTTGCTGAAATTTTTTAGAATGCATTTTTTCGGTTTTTCGATTTTTCTTTCGAAGGTAGCATCTGCTCTGTTTTACTGGTCAAGCGACAGAAATTGTGCTCGACGCCTTCGTGTTGCCTTGCTTTTGTGCGTTCTGAAATGTTTTCCTGTAAATTTTCCTGATTAGAGTTATCTTTCAAGGTGCAGTGATTTCGTGGTATTTCATGAAGATTTGATTGAGTTATGATTTTTACACCAACAACACATTTTTGGAAAATTTTCAGAATCGTTTTGCACACTATTTTTATATCCAACTTTGGCAGCAACCTAGAGTGAATTAGTCCTAAAAATCATTGCCATTTTAAAGATAACTCGATGACCTTTCCAACCAATATTTTTTCTGGATTTTTCAATGTCTAAGTTGGAAGGAAGAAGAGTTAGAATTTGGACTAATTTATGCGATTCCAAAAATGTGAACTTAAGATTTTCTTGAGTTTTCTAGCTATTAGCTCTAGGAATTAACAAGTTTTATGCTACTTTTGAAATCTTTATTGTATTTTTGTAAATTGTAACTTGATTACACATAATTAGAGTTTTAATTGTCGATTTAATAGAGTGGATGTTTTATCAAACAATCATTTTAATAAAATTATTTAAGACAAACTCCTTGTGGATTCGACCCGTACTTGCACATGCTTATTACAATGGGCACCGTGCACTTGCAGTTATAAATGTAAAATTTGCGCTTTTGTCGTTAATTTAACAACACATAAAAGCGTTACATCCCCCATCACTACACAAGAAAAACAGGAAGCTGAGCCTTTAAGGCCAATAATAGTTAAATAGGAAGTACAACAATTGGCTCCAATAGTTAAGAAGGTGCCCAAGATTTTTACAAGAGGGCTAAAGAGCCCATTTTCCTTAATCTCATATCCTTTGAAGAGAAGGAAGAGGAAGAACAGCAAGTAGAGCCAACACAAGATGAGGATGGGTAGAAAGAAGAAATGTAGCACATGGAAAAAGAAGAGTGGGCAAAAGCTATTGTGCCCCAAACTCCATCACCTTCTTCCACTAACTTAGAGAAATCATTAATAGTGGAATTCATTGAGTAAGAAGAAAAAGGAGAAATAGAAAAAGAAAATTTGGAAGATTCTAGTGAAGAGGATGAAACTCTTTAGGAATATCTTGAAAGTTTAAAGAAAAGGAGGAGAGTACTACTAGCTCTCCACCATAGTTTAGATATGAAGAATAGGAGCAGGAATCTTTGATCAGACCATCACCACAATAGCAATCACAACAAATAGAGGAGGAATTGCAAGAGTAGCCCCTATAAGAACAAGAAAATTTGGATAAGTTCCCTAACCTAGCAAATGCAACATATTTGAATGTTGTATATTTTAGGAGTCAAGAAGCTTACATGAATTATCAAGAAATTAGGGGATATTATGTGATTTACAGTAGGCCCATAAATTGGTTAGGAATGGATAATATTAGAGAATTATTTGAGGGCCTACTAGATTTAATCCCAAAGACAAATGGACATGTGGTTTATGAAAATTTAGTGCCCTATTTTTATGCTAATGTGAGAGAGGAAGGATGGCATTTTAGTATTTAAATGTGGAGGAGGTAGATATAAAGATAACACCCTAGCTCCTTCACAACACATTTGAACTCAAAAATGAAGGAATAGAAATTCTCGAAAATACAACTACTACTAAATGGACATAACAATAGATAAAGTAATATTTGGCAACCAACCCTCATGTACCACTACTAAATCGGATGAAATACCTAAAAGAAAAGGCACATATGGTGGTAAACATTTTACTAAAAACTATCTATTAGAAACAAGGTCATAACATTGAACTAAGTCAATTTATGAAATTAGCTACTTATGCAGTTGTAAATAGAATTTAGATAAATTGGTGCCAAGTATTCCTCTCAAAAATCAAAACTACAAAGAAAAAATTATTTTATAAAGATTTGATACCACTATTGATGATTGAGGGTGTAGACTTCATGAGATGCACATCAAAGAAGATTAGGTCAAGAGCTATCTTTGTGAAGGAATACAGAAATTATGGAATTCATGAAGCTGTCACTACAACTGATGAACCTTCTAGAGCATTTTTGCCTAATGTACATTGTAAAAATCAGTTGGAACAACAATTGAAAAAGTTCCATAAGAAAGTTCAAGAACTAAAGAAAAAATAAATGACCGTATTGCAAAATCTATTTGTAACTTATATAATAGTGAACTACAATAATATGAAAACAAATGAATACTTATATATTCCCTATTTGGCTTTTATGACTTGAATGAATTAAATGTCTGAATGATGTTTGATGGCATTAATGACTACATGTTTGAATGTTATTGCATTGATTATATGTAGATAATGGAACATACATAAGTTTAAAAGTGAAACACAATTCTGAAGAAAAAAAAAGCCTAAGTGTTAACTCAACAAAGTTAGTTCATTGAGTTACATGATAACTCCACGAAGCAAGTATAAGTATGTTAGTTGAGTTATCTATTAACTCAACAAAGTCTGTGGAGTTAGGGTTTATAAGGCTTGAGCTACTCTATTGAGTTATCTATTAACTCAATGTGGTTAGTTCATTAAGTTAAGAATTGTTGGCTGAAGTCAATTCGTTGAGTTATCTTTAACTCAATGAAGTTAGTTCGTAGAGTTATCCGAATAATTATCTTTTCTTCACATTCATGACTTTGTAAGTTTGGTAGTTATTGAGAAATTTTAATTAATGTTCATAGCACATACCCATTAACTTAGGAACTACAACACACATTCACATCACATGTTATCATGACGTGAGTGCGTCCACAATGTGGAAGAACATTATAAAAGAAATGTAGAGCTTCATAATCTAAATACTAGTAGTAAAAAAAAGTGCAACACTCAGTATGCGATTGTGGAGAGGAACAACTAGTTTAACTTCATCCATCTAAAATCAAATATATTTAGAGCAGAAAGAGAAGTGCTATAACTGTTATGTAATTCTAACCTTCTAAAGTTAGTATATATCTTAAGTTTATGAGCACTTGGATTCATTCTAACCTTCAGCTCTAGTTGAGAGACCATTAAGAGAAGTTCTTTACCTAGAATTGGTAGATGAACCTTCATGCATTAGATTACCAACTTTTAAAGGAAATAAGTTTGAATAAAATGCAATTGCATTAGTCAATTACCACAAATTCATAGATTAGAAAGAGAAGATGTCGATTATTTCCTAAAATAATTTAATGAGGTTTGTCAAATGATGAAAATGCCAAACCATACTATTGATACTATTAAAGTTAGATACATTTTCTTTGGTTTAAAAGATGCAGCTAAGAGATGGCTTTATACTTTATCTCCTGATTCAATCTCTATGGATTGAATTTTATTCTATTTTCCTAGAAAAATACTACCCTACACATTAAACAATTAAGAAGAAAAAGGAAATATTAATGTGTAACCAAAAATAGGGACAATCCTTCTAGAAATACTTTGAAAAATTTAAAGATTTACTTACTCAATACCCACATCATGCAATGAATAACTTAGGTTATGGTATATTAAATTCAATTATCTTACATTATGCCTAGTGAGGTGGTGGGATGACCTAATGAAATTTCAAATATGGATAGTGGAAGACTTGAACAACTAGAAATGGAGTGAATACATTGAGTTATTTGTGAAAGTGGAAACACCTAGATCATCATAGTCAAGTAGAGGAAGTGTTACCACATTCTATTTCATTAATGGCAATACTCTAATATTTAGTGTTGCATTCTTCAAGTTTATCATTTGAGGAGACAAGCATAGTCAATAGAAGTGGTACTTAAAGCAAGAAGAGTTATGCCTAAAGGTTTTGCGTAAACTGATACATTCATTCCATATGCCACTACTTTCCAGTCATGTTACTATTGCATTTATGTTTTGAATAGAAGAAATATATGTACATGTTACTATTTTTATTATATGTCTTTCTTTACAACCAAAACAAATATATATATATATCATCATCATCATCAATCTAGTTTATTAGCATTTGTTCTAAGAAACCATCTAACTTGCTTGTGAGCCACCGAAGACGTAGGAGCCTAAGTTCCACATAATGAATACAAATATATAATTAGATATGTTTTACTTTTACTTCGGTTATGTTATTTTTAGTGAATGAAGGACACCTCAAGATCAAAGTTTCAATGTACATCATCCCACTTATCAAACAAGGTATGCCATTACGATTATCTTTCATACAAGTGAGGCCTACTGCATTATTAGGAAGTGTAGTTCATTGAGTTATGTGATAACCCAACGGATTAAGTCCATTAACTTAATCAATAACTCAACAAACCAAATTTATTCTAGTCTATCATGCTTGTTATCATGTAAATACATATATTGCTAATTTATTACAATGAGGACAATGCAAAATGTTGTGGAGAGGTAGTTAGATAGAAGCAAACCTTGTCATTTTATATGTGCATTAGTGACAATTTTTTTTTTGAAAATAGGAATGTTTTACGACTTTCTAATCAATTTTCTACTAATTTGAAAAAAGTGTAAGATTTGCTTAGATTATTTTAGTTTTTTCAGTGAGTTTCCTAAAATCTTTCAAAACTATAAGTTCTTGAAACATTCCAGAACTGACCATTTTTAAAAGAGTAACTCATTTTTAGATCATTTCACTTGAATAGAGATGAAAAATAATTCCTAGCTATCTTTGAATAGTCTCGACCGCTATATTTTCATCTCTATAATGAGGTTAATCAAGGTAATTAATGGAAGTAAGATCATCCCAAAATACTATTGGGCAAGGTTCTCAATTTTATTTATGTAGGAATTGTTTTCCTCATATAGTAATACCTTTAATTCTTGTCTTGCCTTAGTATCTTTTCATTTACCATACCATGAATCACCATGATCAAGGGAAGTTAAAGTTTTGTATTTATTCAAAAAAAAAAGAGAAGAATGAGAAAAATCTTTCCAAAATTTATTCATATCATCTATCCCAATTCATTCACCCTAAGTCCAAGACAAGAAGACCTTACAATCATTGAGGAAGCAATTATTCTTAGTAGCTATTTTTGAGTTCATTACCAAGATGCATCAATATTTCTAGAAGATGAGAATATGTCCATGAAAGTTTTGATTAATATCATCATCTTTATAAAGTACATATGGTTTTTGATTAGGAAAAGATAGTGAAAAAGTATTACATAAATCTCTGTTTGTAGTGACATATTGTTGTGGTGGACTAGCTTTGTGAGAATGGACTTTAAAGGAAGGCATAGATTTAAAAAA
The DNA here is from genome assembly GCA_036874045.1 of Cymodocea nodosa. Lineage (NCBI taxonomy): Eukaryota > Viridiplantae > Streptophyta > Magnoliopsida > Alismatales > Cymodoceaceae > Cymodocea > Cymodocea nodosa. Next base: position 14,648,165 of record JAZBRI010000003.1, on the reverse strand, counting down.
GAAAGAAAGACAAGTAATGTAGTCTTGGAATTCTAAGAAAAAATCTAAATCACTATCATAACTGGTTTGTCAAAGGACTAGCAAAACTTAGGTAAGGGGAAAGTATTTAGAACAAAAAAATACATAATATTAGAGCTTAATGAATGGTCTATGGCATATTATTTAGCTTAGCAGATAGGAATTAGACCATTATGTTACATTTATGCAAATCTAAGGCTTAATTGAAGAATATGCATAATTTAAAGAAATTAATGTTAATTAAGTATCATTTTGAAATTATTGTTTGTTTGATAGAATATTTCTCGAGTAGTTACATGAGTTCTTACGATGTGATGTTGCTTGGCCAAATGAGGAAAAATTGGGTTGTGCAGTTGGGCTTTTTTGTTTGGTTTTAAACCTATGCTCCAATCATTCAATATCATTTGCAACGATTCACCCATAGGTTGTTATATTGATTTAGTGAAGGAGTTGTCATTTAATTAGACAAGATGGGGTTGTTGGATTGGCCAAACTTTAGATGAGCCTTCCTAGTGGAAGGTGAACTGATGGGATGACTACTCTTTTGTCTAGTTTAACCACCCTCAAACTCAACCAGGGCTAGAACGTTGGGTAGTCAAGACCTAACAAATGGGAGAGAAGTTAGCTAGATAAATCTGAAATAATTAATTAATCTAAGTAGGGTGAGGAGGAATGCTTAATGATCATATTCGACAATAGTAGGAATGTCGAATAGTGCCTATGGTTAGATTGAGGGAGTTCGACCAGGCTAGGGAATGGGAAGAATAGGTTAGTGAGGGAGTATTTACTCTACAAATTCAAAATATGATAAATGAAAATGTCATACTAGTTGACCAGAATGTGATTGATTACAGCATATGTTACATAATAATAACATTTGCCAACTTCAGTTTCATGACCAAACTTCTAAAAAATAAGAGCATACAATATTTTTTTAATAAACCTTGTTAACCATCTAAATCATTTAAGAATTTGATTTCACTATTAGCATCAGGATTTTTAACTAATTATTGTATGTCCCAGACAATTGATAAACATGTCTTCTCTTTAATAATTTAATTCCTTCATTTTCAACTCTAATACTTCATACAATAACTTAGGATTTAACTAAATATTTGAATTCTGTGTATTTGAGACAAGAATATCATTAACAACTATTAAGTTAGTATAGAAACAACTAATAATATCTTGAAGTTATAAATGGCCTGGTTGTTGTGGTAATAATGTTAGTAACTCAAACACTTATCGATAACTCTTTAAGTTTTCTACCTACACAACATGTGACTAAAAATAGAAAACTTAACGATAAGCCATCACTTATAAAACTCAAATAGTTATCCTTTGATTTTTTCTAAAGAAACACACATGAAAAACATGTGAAAACCTAAGACATTAAAAACACACATGCAGATAACAATAACTATATGAGTTTTTAATATAACTATTCAACTAACTCGAAACATTAACCATAACTATATGACTTTTCAAAACAAGCTAATGCCTAATTATATGACAAAGGTAAAAGACATAGACTTATTTTAGACTAAGTAAAATATACATCATCAACACAAAATTCTCAACAATCTCCTACTTTTTTATGACAACAAAACCTAATAAGTCTAACTTTCAAAAAATTATTCTACCCCTTGTTGTCATTAAACAAAAAACTATGAAATCATGTGAGGGATAGAAAAACATAAAACTTTAAAAAACATGCAAAGTATAAAATCCACAAATCATAAAACTTTAAAAAAATGATTTTCATTGAAAACTCAAAAATGTGGTTATACAAAACTATTTCAATAAATATAGTGATGAATCATAAAATAGTTATTACAAGTTTTTCAACAAATTATATAAGGTTTAAGGTTCAATACATAATTTGCCATACATCAATCACAAATTTCTATTTTCTTAAAACATCTATAGAGTCTCTAAAATCTTTTGAGCAATTTTGACACCAACACTTTTAACTTGTTCAATTATTTCTTGATCTAAATCTGTTATTTTGACTTGTAGAGGTTAATGTGATTGATCTATGATATTTATTGGTACTTGAATTTCTTCTTCTTGTTGTTAGTGCTTGTAGCTACTATTCATGTTCCTATTGTTGTTTTTGTTGTTCCTACTATTGTCTTTATTGTTGTTCCTATTGTAGCTTCTTTGTAAAGAAAGATATGGATTTTATCTTTTTCTATAACTAAGGTGTCTGACTTGCTACAATTCTCAATATAGTATCACCATGAAATAATTTACACTGCAAATTCAAAATGTAATAAGTGAAAACATGTACCTATTGACCTAAATGTAATTGATTAAAGCATATGTTGCATACAGAAAATATTTACCAATTTCAACTTCATGACCAAATTTTTGAAAAATAAAAGCATGTAGTATTTTTGTAATAAAGCTTACTTGGCCTTGTAAATCATTTAAGAATCTGAGTTCACTATTGGCATCAAGATTTTTAGCTAATTGTTGTATGTCCCAACTCAATTGATAAATTTGTCATCTCTCTAATAATTTAACTCCTTCATTTTTCAATCCTAATACTTCATACAATAGCTCAAGAGCTAATTGAATATTTGAATTCTATATACATGAGATAAGAATATTATCAACAACTACTAAGTTAGTATAGAAACAATTAATAATATCATGAAGTTGTAAATGGCTTTGTTGTTGTGATAGTAATGTTAACAACCCGTGGAATTGAAACATTTCTCTTATATTGGTCAATCTTTCAAACTTAATAGGTTGTGCAAATAAAATAGTAAAAGTTTTGTAATTTAAATATCTATTGTAACAAGAGTTATCTCTATACCAAAGTAATGTACCATCTTCCAAATTTTGTTTAGGGTTTGGACTTCTCCTGTTATGATGTTCTTTAGATTTGGGACTTTTAGCATTTCTAGAAAATATGTTATCCTCATCAGCAACTATATTTTTAGAATTCTCAAAATCATTAGTAATATCATCATATTCTGTGGAAAATTGTGAAAGATCAACAATTGTCATGTCGATAATCTCATCAACAGCATTCATCTAAATTTCTTCAAGATTTTCAATAGCTATAGTATCTTCTATCTATTCTTCAACATGAACAATAATTCCCAACAACTATCTCTAGATATGAAAATTCTCAAAATCAGAAATTGGTAGATGAATAACTTGTAGTTTAGGAGCAATGTCCCTAATTGAGACTTCAACAATAGTATATTCTAGTTGTAACAAATTAGTGTTGTGTTGACTATGTACATTTCTTGACCAATAGCAAATAATTTGTAGTAGCCATAACCAAATATGTACAAAATTGTATAAGTAATCAAAAAATAGAGTGTTATCTTATGATACTTTATGAGGAATAATATCTTTACATTCTTTGTTAGATAGTATGCCATCAAAATTTATAAACTTGGTGCCTATATCATCTAGATCAATATCATCTCCATATTGATCATTATTATAAAAATTCCAATACTGTAAGTTGATGTGAAAGTAAATTTATAGATACAATAGAATGCCTAGGAAAATAGTCAAACATATTAAAAGATATATTGTAAACCAATGTGACACAATACCTTAATGTATAACCTTGCAGTCCAAGGTGTGTCAAATCTATTGGGATGCCATTAACAACTCTTTCTCTAGTAGTGGCAATTGAACAAAGTTTTCATTTTGAAATATTCTTCTCTTTGCTGTAAAATTCTTCTTTCTTTTACATTTAGCCTTAAATTTTCTCTTTTCCAACTGTAAGACTATTGTCTTCCCTTTGGTACTTGGGTTTCTCATATTTCTCTAGTAAGTGACACCTATGATTGAGAGGGTCCTTCTCTAGTTTGTCTATGTTGAAGTAATGGTGCATGCCTCTATAAGGCACCAACTTCTACCATTTTTAACTAATATATTCTCTAACCTTCACTTTGAATGCCCATTTTTCATATTGTATTTTTCTATTGATTTATATATTCCTTTATCTCATATAAAACAGCTAATGGAAAGTGGTACTATGAAGATAAATTTTGTAATTCACTGTTTACTCTAGCAATCAGTGGTTCCTATTTCTTTCCATAAAATTTAATGGAATGTATTAGTGCTTTCTTTGATACTTGTCCAAAACCAATAAAAACCTTAGGATTAGGTTGTAATGTTCTTTTCTATAACCGTAACTTAGAAAGCTCTATTTGTTTTGTTCTAAAATGTGTTTTAACAGGATTTCTATTAAACTTCCAACAAAAATTATTTTGCTCTTGTACAAATTTACATATTGCTTTTAAGACATCAGGTGGAAAAGTGTATCAAGAATATGTCTTGTATCTTACTTTCAATCTTTTTCAACTCTATCTCTTTCTTCTGTGCTTTACTGAGTCTACCATGTCCACATTTGTGTCCTAACATGATAGAAAAGTTTGTAATGCACTAAGTTTAGGAACTTAGTGGAAATAAGATTAACAATCTAAGGTTATGTTGGTAGAAATATGAAATGTTGATAGTAAAATTTATAACTCTTCGAGTTTTAAATAGGTATTTGGATTTAACTTTACGCTCATAAGTATATAAAATCTGAATGCAACAATAAAATACACAAAAACATGGAAGGTTATGATAACTATATAAGTTTTCAATCTATTAGACATGAAGACGTAACATAACATAACCTTACAACATTTTACTAAAAGCTAAGTGAAGAAATATATTGAGAAACTTGAAGACTTATAATAACTATACAAGTTTACTAAACTATAAAGCTCATAACTATATGACAAACTAGAATGGTTATTAACAATTTAACACCTATGGGTAGAAGTATTAAAATAAAATGTAACTGTTTGTCTGATCGAATATCACTTATTTGAAAAGGTTTATACTTAAGAGGGGGGTGAATTAATTATACTACAAATTCTATATCTTTTTAGTTCTTTTTAAATCTAGGTTATGTAGAAATTTAAACAGAGATTAAAACGCATATACAGTTTATAGTGGTTCCCCTCAACTAGGGTATGTCCACTCCATAAGTCCCTACTCAAGAATTCATTATTCTTAAGAGTTTTTGGTTCACTCAAAACCTAGTGTACTATAGCTTTACACAAAGCAAACTCAACTTGACCAGGCATCGATCCTACGTCAAGTTCTTCCTCTAACTGTACAAACCCTCGTATAATTATCGAGCTAACTATACCAACCCTCATATAGTTATCTACACAACTTTATGTACTTCATAAAGTTACACGAAACTCTTCTAAAAGAACACCTTCAAAGTTTTCTCCACAACACCCCTCGTAGATAGGTTGTCTTTTACAATTTACGATGTAGCACAAAGGGGAATTAAACATGAAAGCATACACATAATAAAAATTTTCCTCTTGTAGATATGGCAACACTTGAATCTTTAGATAATAGCTTTGTTGTCATAGAGTTCCTTCAGATGACTTTTAGTTTTCATTCTCCAAGTATCTTCAAGACTTCTAAGCACTTTCTTTCTAGAGTTTCTACTGAAAGAGAACCCCCTTCTAACTTTGATTTTATTCAATTTATAGTACTTAAGAAAATCTAATAGATTACACATGATCCTACACACATGATTGTTTGAGTTGTTAAGTTAAATCTTAAACTTGTTTAATTTATTTTTATGCTTACATCAATAATTACTTTTAGAAGTAAGCAAACAACCTTTCACACAAATTAGATATGAAGTCCAATTTGTATTTTAACTGCAAGTGCACAGTGTATATTGTATTTGTGTGCAAGTACAAGTCGATCCCACAGAGATTGAATAAGAATTGTGTATTATTCCGATTTTTATATTGAAGTTGATATGTGTTTAGTAAAGCACTCCATTGAGTTACAGTTAACACAACGAACTTAGTTCATAGAGTTATAGTAAACTCAACGAACTAACCTCATGGACTTAAGTTAACTCTACAAGCCTATTTTTTTAGTTTAATACTATTATTTACAAAGGAATTCAATCAACCATTGGGTGGTTCCATAGAATATAAATAACATCATTTAAGCTATTCAATGTTAGTTAATATTAGATTTATCATTAAGCAACACTAACATTCAAATATTTCTAACAGTAACTTTTAAAATCTTTAAGTATCTCGAACAATCCAATTTCAGTAAACTGTAAAATTATTTTCTATTTTTTGAATCAAACAAACATAAAACATTCACAATACTGATAATGATAACATTAATCACGATACAAAACAAACAATACAACACTTTAATACTAAATGTAAACATAGATAATTTGTTATTTTTGGTATTTTTGTTCTAATATGTTCCTGAAAATGAGCGAAAGGTGAAATATAAAAATCTCTATCGACAGTAAAAACTTTCATCACTACATGCGACGCGATTACACCTCTAAAAGCTTAATCACTTACAATCTTGCCTCCTCTCCCTATAGAATCGCAAATCAAGAATTGTAAGATGACCTCCTCATTAGCATATTGGCATTAACCTGAAACCAAGGCTAGAAGCTTTAGGATCTCTCGAGATATGAGTCGATACTTTGTGAAAATGGCTTCCCTTCCTACAATGTGATCACTCCTCACAGTGGTTGTTAGTCACCATGTTTGGCTTGGAATCGACCTGACATCTGGAAAGTATTCTCACAAACCTCCGATGGTTAGTGATTTTGGTGGTGATGTGGAGCTTCAAGGAACTACCGATGCTTCCTACAGTTAGCGTGGTTCTCCTCCTACACACCCTTCTTTGTCTTTTTTCTCTTCTTTTATATGTCTTTCTATAATAACTACTTCTGCTTAAATGATCAATTGGATTTCCTTCATTCATATCAACAATGGTGATTTCTTCTTCATTCCACAAGTGAATTCCTACGTGATACGTGTAATCATTGTTTTCCTTTGAATTTCCTATTTCTGCAACTGCTACAATGGCATATTAGAAAATAAATGGTCCGTGGAGTTACAGATAACTCAATAGACTTACTTTGTTGATTTAACTATAAAACACATGCAATAAAGAAACAACTTATAACGTTACTAACACAACGCATTACCTTAGTGTATATTCAATTAACTCAATGCGTATAGTTATGCTAACTTAACAAGTTATACATGTGCAATTCACATGACATAATAAAGCATTTAAATTCAACATGTGTATAATTCTAACTTAATGAGTTTAGATATATAACTTATGGTTTTTACTCAATAACTCAATGAGTTCTCACATGATATTTTTATACCTTTAAACCTGTAACTCAACGAGTTGGCATGTGATCTTTCAACAAAAAAGAACACTAACTCAACGAGTTGTTACTATGCACCTATACATGATATAAATATATGCAAATAAAATAGATCATGCTTAATACTCTAAAACAACACTTAAATCAAGTTTTCAAATAACGACACATGTCCTTAGTAAGTTTTATGATAAAAAGATATTTTGCATACTTGCAAACTTAACTATCCGATGCTTAGATGCATTTCGGATAGTTAGCAAATAACTTACCGAAAATCCACTTAAGTCATGCATTGATATTTCAACACGTGTACTCCTGAAATAATAAAATATTTTTTAAGTATTTTAAACATAACTGTCCAGTACATGCAATATATCTCTCCGAAATAACAGAAAATTCAGATACTTAAGAATTAAAAACCTACAACTCATCGATAGTTTAGAAATGTACTTAATTAACATTAATTCCTTGAAATTATGCAGATTCCTTTATTAAAGCATATAATAGTGCAATTATAATATAATGGTGTAATTCTCATATGATAATCTAAATATTATACAATTAATCATCATTTAAGCGTTAATATTATGCACTTTTTCATTCTAAACACTTCCCCCATACTTAAATTTTACTAGTCCCTTAGCAAACTACTAAGATGTAATTAGTTGATCTTTCTAAAGTGCTAAAACTAATTCTTCATTTTGTTCTTCTTCAAAATACACAAATTAGATTACTATATAGATATTCTGTATTTTTCAATAATCTATTTTTACATTGTTTTCTCCTTTGTAGGATCGTATGGCTACATAAGAGGGGGGTGAATTGTGTATTTTTAATATTTTCTGAAATATAATTGAAACTTTAAAACTCAAAAACAAGTCAAGACATTGTTTCCATAAAATCATTTTTATTCAAGGTTTCAATTACAATATACAATTCAATTCTCCTCAGAAATTGTAGATGCAATTATATTTCGATACCATGTGTCATCTAAACAATTTCATAACTACAAACAGAGAAAACTAATTTGTGGAATTTAAAACTTTTCTCCCTGTTTGAGATCTTTCTTCTTCTTCTTTTTCTTCTTTAGCAATTCTTCAGTGACGAATATCTTGTCTTTTCATGCTTCACCGAATTTACTTTCTTTTGATACTTCAAATCTTCAGTGACGAAAATCTTACCTTTTTATGCTTCATTGAACTTTCTTCCACTTGAGAGATTTTTCCCAAAGAGGTGTTTTTGATCCCTGAAAAAGATTTTTCTTTTGGTGTGTAGGGATGGTTTGATCCTTGAAAAGATTTTTCGTTTTGTGTGCAAGGATGATTTGATCAACGAGAACTCTATGTCTTTTATATTGTATCTTCATTTCATACATATCCTTCACGTTTAACCACTACCAGTTTTCCACTTCTCCACGTCTTTTCTTTTTCCTTCATCGAAACACACACGTTCTAACCCACGTTTATATTTCAAATTTTCTTTAATCATCAGTCTTGGATCTCTAAAAAATTTCTTGCAAAATAAACTTTCTCGTCCAAAAGTTTTTCATTAGTGTAATAAGAAGTCGTTACTTTAATGTTAACTAAACGAGTAACACAAGTATATATATAACTTAATGTTTCTAACTTAACGAGTTCCTCATGTGCCATTTCACGTGACAAGTACTGTAGCTAACTCAACGAACTAAGTCCATGGTGTTATGCTAACTCAATGAACCATCTCCGTTGTGTTATGATAACTCAACGAACTAGTAATAATAAATATTTTTATAAAAAGAATCTAACCACGTGCAAAAATAACAACTTAAGTTTATAATGCTAACCTAACATGTTGCCTTAGTGTTCAATATAGCAACTCAACACGTTTAGTTATGTTAACTTAATGAGTTAAACATGTGCACCTCACGTGATACAATACAATATTCGTAACTTATAATTTCACCACGTGTATAACACTAACTTAACGAGTTTGTCTCTTCTTTTACTCACTAACTTAACGAGTTATCACGTGACCTATTTTAACCTTTGAGCCTCTGACTTAACGAGTTCTCACGTGACCACTCTACAAACAAAACTCTAACTTAACGAGTTGTCTAAGCGTGCACTATTCATGATACAGAGATATAACATTAAAACATATCATGTTTTTCAATAAAAACACACGTTAACTTAACGTTTAGCTAAATGAGAAATTAATGCAACGAAATGACTAGTTATTAACTTCAGATCCAATACAGACAAGTATTTATATCAGTAAGCTTTTTCTGTATTAATTGATGATTTTAATTTCTTTTCACAAGCAATAGTAATTGAGAAAATATGATTATTTTCATTCAGCACACATCATCAAAACAAAAATACTCAACATCCTCTTCAACCTACAAATATATTTAAAACATATATAAAGTACATACAAATATATTAGCATCACATAGGTGGTAATTATATTATCATTTTTTCTTCTTTTCAACATCTGTTATCCTGAATTTTCCAATATGATTTCCAGAATAAATTTCAACTACATACGAATCAAAATACAATCCAATTCAATATGATTAAAACAAGTAGAATAATGAATTATATCTCAAATAAACAACTTCAAAAGTCTATTCTAGATTCATACTTTAGAAATTTTAGATAACAAAAATTATACTCGATTAAAAGATATATATTTCATAAAATACTTTTATCTTTTTAGAATAGTATATGCATATTTGTACTTTAAAAGTTAATTTGAAAACCTTGAATCATACAAGAGCTTTCTATTGTACTCATGTATCAAGCTTTCAGTCAACAATCCTATATCTGATTAGGATCTTAGGTTGCCAGATTTAAAGAGTCCTTTTTCAGGTCAACAATCCTTACATACCTATCTACTCAAGTACAAAAGGCTCGTGATCAAACAAGTTAATAAACTCTCAAAGTTTCTCTCTTTTTTTTTTTTTTTCAACACAGTATATGTATGTATTTCATTAATACAGATACTATAAAACACAAATCTCATATGATCCTACTTCTATTATTTACTGAAAATATGAATCTATATCAATAAGCTCATACTTTTGCTATAGTTTAATAAGATTTACACATAAATCATTCCACAAGTTTAATCAATCAAATTAAATGTATCCTTGATTATATGCATCTCATTTAATCCAAAAATCAACATTTCAACTCTTTTAGGATTTTAAATTATTTACTGAGTTTCAGTTAAGCATTCCAATTTCTTTTAAAATCATGAAACTGTTAAACTTATAAAATTCACCAAAAACATAAGATACTATATCTAGATTTGTATAAGAGTAAAATTTTGTAGCATCTTATATAAAATTGTAAATATAACATTTAAGCAGTTACAGTTCTTAAAAGTTTAATAGTCTCAATTATTAGATAGTTACAACAAATTCCTAAAAAATTTTCAATTTCCACAAAACTTTTGCAACACCATTCTAATTCCTCTAATTAACAAAATGCCTTGGCTTTTAATCTAATTACCTCCCCCCATACCTACATTTTGCATTGTCCTCAATGAAAAAGATTTTATAGTAAATACAGTAATTGTAGCAAAGATGAATATTATTTCGTTGACGTAGCACCTAACTCAACGAACTTAATTCGTTGAGTTAATGAATAACTCCACGAACTGAGTTTAAATGTAAATTCAAGATAAGTAATCAATTACATACCTTGTTCTTTTGTATCTCTTTCAATATCTTCTGACTTTTGATTCTAAAAAACTTTCCATTCACAAATAAAAGTAGAATATATAACAAAATAACATTTAACAACAAAACATAAATTGTTAAATCAGTATCTTCTATGGAACCCAAGCTCCTATGCCTTTGGTGGCTCACAAGCAAGTCAATTGGTTACCCAGAATAGATACCAACAAACTGGATTGATATTTTTGTTGTTTTTTTTTCTAAACATAAATGCAGAATACACACAACATTAAAAGTACAAAATCACAATTTAAGAATATGATTGAAAAGTTGTGACAAATGGAATAAATGTGTTAGTACAAGCAAACTTTTTAGTCATAATTCTCCTTGCTATTAATTTTGTTTTAATGTAGTTTGCTCTCTTTTTTAACTTGTAAACTTGCAGTAAGTTATCAATACTAAATATAAGTGTATTTCTATCAATGAAATGAAATGCAGAAAGGGATCCTTTTCTATTCCAAGATAATGAAGTTGTTTCTATTTCTACAGATATTTCAATATATTCCTCTTCCCATTTCCATTCATTTAGGTATTTCATAATCCATATTTGAAATTTCATCAATTCATCCTACCATCTTATCAGACATAAAGTAAGATCATCATATTCATTATACCACATTCCTAATTAAATTTTATCATGTTCTGCAAATGGTGGTTTAGCTATATCACTTAGTATAAGCAGTATTTCTATAAAGTCATCAACATAACTATCTATGCTTACTATGTATAAATCAGATCTAAATGCAACTGATATATCTGACACTAAATATATATATCCATCAAGTATGACATGTATATTGTTAATTAATGCTTTCTATCCAAGATATATCATAGTATTTTCAATCTATGATCTATTCAGAAAATTATACACACTTAAGCATAAATCTTCATCCTAATTTCCAGTTGGTCTCCAATAATACAATTTTTCCAGAATGGTTGAATTTTTATCAGAAAAGATTAATGCTGACCCACAATTTTCAATTGGTACTTCAAATCTATTAGGCCTTCCTATATTCCATTCTTCTCTAGTAATAGAATTGCATACCTTGGTTTGGTTCTGTAAATAATTAATCCTTCATATATCCTCATAATATGATCTATTCCTTCTAATTTATTGGGTAGAATTTCAGTAGTTTCTTCCATATTCAGATATTCATAGCTGATTGAACTACGATTAAATGACTTCCATAAAAATCCATCTCTAATCTTAGTCATTTTTGCAACCTATAGTCCATGAAAATATTTTTCTCTAACATATTTTTTAATTTCCTTCAATACACAACACAATCTGCACAAATCTTTAGTTGATAGGTTACTCAGTACTTCCCTCAATGCATCAAGTGGTAATTTCATCAATTCTATCTGTTGTGATTCTATAAAAACATAAACAAAAATTTATAGAGATAAAATCAACATAGCTACTTACTTACCCTCGTGGAGTTAGGTCATAACTCAATGGACTAAGTTCGTTGAGTTAAGTAATAACTCTACGATACTACTAACTACAATTAAACTTATATTTGTTTCTTTTTATATTTTTCTACTTACTATATTATACATAATTGTTTTAGTTATACTGCTTCATTCAGTTTCCCTCCCAAATGAGGTATCAATTTCATTAACAGTTGTATTAATAGGGTTAGGTACTGCTTGCATTGGCAATCCTCCAGTAGGTCTAACTTCTATTGATTCCTTCTGTCTAAGGGATATATTTCTATTCATATTTTGATTCTGAATAGCAAGATTACCAAATACATGATCTAGACAATTGTTTAATTGTTAAATTATCTTTTCTAACTTCTCTATTCTAGATCCTTGCTCAATTAATACTTCATAACTTATGTTTTTGTCATTTATATTTTCTCCTCTTTGGAAATTGTTATTTCTCCAAGATAGGTTCAAGTGAATTCTCCAATTAGGGTTATAAGAATTTCCAAAGTATCTTTTTGGTTTCTAGCATAAATATTATCTAAGTCATTAATATTTGCATTCTTTTCTGCTAATTTTTGCTTTAATGATAACTCTTCAATTTTCTTTGTTAACTCAGTTAATTTAACTTCAAACATAGTGCTTGAATCTATTTCATGCATTCCCCTTGGCAATATTCTTTTATCTGTAATAGCTTCAGCCAAGTTTTCCCACTGAACAATTCCTTTTGCAAAGTTTTCTAAGTATGCCCATGCTTCTTCACTACATAGTTTTAAAAATCCATTTTGACAAGTAGATTCTAATAAAGATTTAGTTGAAACATCTATGCCTTCATAAATTATACCTATTAATTGTGCTTTACTCATTGCATGATGTGGACATTGTGTTAGTAAATCTTTAAATCTTTCAAAATATTTTTAGAATGATTCTCCCTACTTTTGACTACACATTAATATTTCTTTTTTCTTTTTAATTGTTTGATGTGTTGGATAATATTTTTCCAGAAAAATAGAACAAAATTCAGTCCATGCAAAAATTGAATCAGGTGACAAAGTATATAACTACCTCTTAGCTATGCCTTTTAAAGCAAAATGAATATATCTAAGTTTAATAGCATCAATACTCATGTTTGGCATTTTTATCTTTTGACAAACTTCGTCAAATTCTCTAAGGAAATAATAGACATCTTCTCTTTCTAATCCATGAAAGTGTGGTAATTAACTAATATAATTAGATTTCAATTCAAACCTATCTCTCTCAAAGTTTGGCAATCGAATACATGAAGGTTCGTCAACTAATTCAAGATACAAAATTTCCCCTAATGTTTTTTCTACTCGAGCAGCCATATTTTTGTTCTCTTTTAAAGAAAGGTTAGCTACACCCCCTAAAGATTTTGTTAAAGTCCAATTCAGAAAATATTTCAGTATACCTCTGTATTGAATAATCCTATGTAGGTGTAATTACTAATCGTTTAGTGCTAGGAGAATGAGTCCATGTGCTCATAAACTCTTAACATAAAGTAAAATAACAGAAGATTAATTACATACCAGTCTGATGCTTTGTTTTCAGTAAATAGTTGTTGACAGATGAGGTTGAATCAACTGCTTCTCCTTCTAGTTCCCCAACAAATTTTCTTTTCTTTCCTCAAGTGTTGGTAATTCATAAATAACATTCTATTCTATATTTATAATGCACGTCCATAAGGCAAATGAATCTCATTGTAAGAACATGTATTATAACATGTAATATGGTTCCTAATTTTATGGATGTGTGTTCCACTTTTAATTTCAAATTTTAGTAACCACTAAACCCACAAAGTTTCTTTCATGGCTAAAAGAATAACTGTTCAGCTTAATCTACGAACTAACCTCATTGAGTTATTTGTAACTCAACAGATTAGCCTTGGTTACCGTTTCTAACTCAACAAACTAATCTCATTGAATTACAGCTAACCCAATAGACTAGCTTCGTCACCCATTTGCTAACTCCACAGACTAACTTCGTTGAGTTACAGATAACTCAACGGAGTGACCTTATACTTTATTAACAGTTCTATTGATAGGGTTGAGCACTGCTTGCATTGGCAATCCTCTAGGAGGTCTAACTTTTATTGATTCCTTTTATCTAGGGGGTATATTTCTATTCATATTATGATTTTGAATGGCAGAATTTCCAAATACAAGATCTAGTGTTTAATTGTTGAATTATCTTTTCTAACTTCTCTATTCTAGATCCTTGTTCAATTAATGCTTCATAACTTATATTTTTGTCATTTATGTTTTCTCCTCCCTGGAAATTATTATTTCTCCAAGATAAGTTCGAGTGATTTCTCCAATTAGGGTTATAAGAATTTCCAAAGTTATCTTTTTGGTTTCTAGCATAAATAATATCTAAGTCATTAATATTTACTTTCTTTTTTGCTAGTTTTTGATTTAATTATAACTCTTCTATTTTCTTTGTTAACTCAGTTAATTTAACTTCAAGCATAGTGCTTGAATCTATTTCATGCATTCCCCTTGGCAATATTCTTTTATCTGTAATAGCTTTAGCTGAATTTTCCCATTGTGTAGTTCATTTTGCAAAGTTTTCTAAGTATGCCCATGCTTCTTCACTACACAGTTTTAAAAATCTATTCTGACAAGTAGATTCTAATAAAGATTTAGTTGAAACATCTATGCCTTCATAAATTATACCTATTAATTGTGTTTTATTCATTGCATGATGCGGACATTGAGTTAATAAATCTTTAAATCTTTCAAAATATTTTCAAAATGATTCTCCTTGTTTTTTACTATACATTAGTATTTCCTTTTCCTTTTTCATTGTTTGATGTATTGGATAATATTTTTCTAGAAAAATAGAATAAAATTCAGTCTATGTAGAAATTGAATCAGACGATAGAGTATATAACTATCTCTTAACTATGTCTTTTAAGGCAAAAGGCATGTATCTAAGTTTAATAGCATCAATACTCATGTTCGGCATTTTCATCATTTGAAAAACTTCATTAAATTCTCTAAGGAAGTAATAAGCATCTTCTCTTTCTAATCCATGAAAGTGTAGCAATTG
Organism: Cymodocea nodosa; assembly: GCA_036874045.1. Lineage (NCBI taxonomy): Eukaryota > Viridiplantae > Streptophyta > Magnoliopsida > Alismatales > Cymodoceaceae > Cymodocea > Cymodocea nodosa. Next base: position 14,632,710 of record JAZBRI010000003.1, on the reverse strand, counting down.
ACTAATATAATTAGATTTCAATTCAAACCTATTTCCCTCAAAATTTGGCAATCGAATACATGAAGGTTCATTAACTAATCAGGATATAGAATTTTCCCTAATGGTTTTTCTACTAGAGCAGCCATATCTTCGTTCTCCTTTAAAGAAAGGTTAGCTACACCCTTAAGGATTTCATTAAATTCCAATTCAGAAAATATATTAGTATGTCTTTGTATTGAATAATCCTGTATAGGTGTTCTTACTAATCGTTTAGTACTAGGAGAATGAATCTGTGTGCCCATAAACTCTTAACATAAAGTAAAATAGTAGAAAATTAATTACATACCAGACTAATGCTTTGTTTTCAGTAAATAGTTGTTGACAGATGAAGTTGAATCAGCTGCTTCTCCTTCCAGTTTCTCCAACAAATTTTCTTTTCTTCCTCAAGTGCTGGTAACTTGTAAATAACATTATGTTCTATATTTATAATGCACATCCATAAGGCAAATGAATCTCGTTGCAAGAACGTGTCTTGTAACGTATAATATAGTTCCTATTTTTATGGATACGTATTCCACTTTTAATTTCAAATTTTCGTAACTGCTAAACCCACGAAGTTTTGTTCGTGCCTAAAAGAATAACTGCTTAGCTTAATCCACAAACTAACCTCGTTGAGTTACAGTTAACCCAACAGACTAGCTTCGGTTATTGTTTGCTAACTCCACGGACTAACCTCGTTGAGTTACAGATAACTCAATGGAGTGACCTATTTTCTAATTGACCTCATGGAGTTAGGGTTAACTCAACAGACTTATTTTGTTGAGTTAACACTTAACAAATTTCTAAAACTTACTCTTCGTATTAACTTCTATATTTTTTTCTCCTCCTGCATTTTGTCAACTTAAATAAAGTTAAATATAGGTCATTAATGTAGTGTTCTAATGCAACTCATTTAAATCTGAACATTATATGCGTTGTAGGATCGTCTGTATCACAAGAGGGGGTGAATTGTGTCTTTAGTAATTAAACTTGCGGATAAAACAAGAGCACAAAACACTTATAAATGAAATTCTATTCTTTTATTTCAAGACAGAATTTACAATATCTTTTCAGCTCAATTCCCTTCTTGACGGTTTTGATATAGTAATTTTTGATATACAATTCAAATAGGAAAACAAAGCTCTTTTTCAAAACTAATTTTGAATTGTATAAAACCTGATCTTTATGCACACAGCTCTTTTCTTTCTCTTTGCTCAGCTTCTATATCTCTTCTTCTCCAGTTGTCGAATTTCCAAACTTCTTGCGTTTGCAGCTCCTTTTCTAAAATTGCTTGGAATTTCAAACTTCTTTTGATGTTGGAGAACTTTTCAGAATATAAATATTCAAACTTAACTTTTCAGTTAGGGATCCAGATTGAATATTCAGACTTGGTTTTAAGATTGGGATCCTCTGTTGTAATGTAGCTCGTACTCTCTATTAGTAGTCGAACTCTGTTGTCTTTCACATTCAGCATGTTCATCCACTTGATCCATAATCCATAATCCACAATCCACGTACTAATTTTCTCTTTAATCCAAATTACTTTCTATTTAAATTTCCACTTTCTTCACTAACAATTTGAGTTTTCATGATCTCCACTCGTAGATTCACTGAAATTTTATCTTCCTGCAGTCTTGTAGAATATCTTCTAAGTCTTCGATTTAGTCGAACATTTATCCTTTAACTCTTGTCAAAACTCGAACACTTATCCTTTAACTCTTCGAGTTCTTGCACTTGCAAAACACGTGACTAAACAAGGAAACTTATATGTTCGTTAGTCCTTTTATAAAACTCGAATAGTTATCTATCCATGCGTATAAAAACTCGAACAGTTATCTAACTATTCGATTTTTCATTACCGAACGCACATGGAAAACACGTGACAACTTAAAATATTAAAAACACACATGCGGATAACTTAACTATACGAGTTTTTAACATAAAGTATTCGACAAAAACGAAACGTTAACTATCCAAAAGTTTAACTATTGCAAATCTAGCTCTTCGAAAATCTTTAATTTATCCGACAAAAAAATGAAACTTTCCGATAATCTGTTAACTATTATACTTAGAGAAATATACTTAGAGAATATTATGTAGACTTATTTAAATACGTTAATAAAGCATACATCATCAAAATTAAATACCTAACAATCTCCCCCTTTTTGATGATGTCAAAACCTAATAAGTCACATAATTTATATCTCCCCTTTTTTGGCATTATAAAAAAGTAAACAAACTATTTTCTCCCCCTTTAGTAAGTTAAGTTTTATAAATGTAAGGAAGGATATCTTACTAAGTATATATTAATCAAAACGATAGTGTCAACTATACATAGGATTTATGGATTAAGCAAAAACTGTTTAATATCATAAACTGTGAAAAATAATCACGTAACATTAAAATCAGTAAACAGTTTACATAATGGTTTTGGTTACAAATTACAAAAAATAAATCATGTAATACATAATTTGTATAATCACAAGCCTCTTTGTCTTCGAAAAATATCAATCAGGGTATCTAAAATTTTCTTTGCAATACTATACTAACTCTGTTTATCTGATCAAGTAATGCCTAATCTAAATCATTTTGAGAAACTTGTGATGGTTGCTGTAAAAATTCAATATGTATGTCTATATCTATACCTGTATGTATTTCTCTGTGTATACCTTGTTGTATATCTGTATGTATATCTTGTTGTATATCTATATGTTGCTGTGTTTCTGTAAATTCTGCAGATTGTTGCTGTGTTTGCCGAACCTGTTGTTGTTGTTGTCTGAGGATAGGTGTATCTGCCACTTGGTACTTTTGGAGTTCCTTTGCAAAGAAAGATCGTGACTTTAATCTTTTTTGTGGCCAAGGTGTAATATCTATTTGACTTGCCACAATTCTCAAAATTGTATCACCATAAAATAATTTACTCTGCAAATGTAAGATATGAGAAACAAAAATATCATACCAGTTCACCTATATATGGTTGATTAATGCGTATGTAGCATAAAGACAACATCTGCCAACTTCTGCCCCATGACCAAACCTCTGAAACAATGTAGCATGCAATAAAACGTGCTTGGCCATTTAAGTCATTTAGTAATGTTAATGGTTTGTTGGCAGTTGGATCTTTGGCTAAACTTGTAATGTCCCATCCCAATCGATAAACCTGTTTTCTTTCTGATAATTTAACTCCTTCGTTTTTCAGACCAAGTACTTGATGAAGTAAATCTGGAGTTAAATATATGTCATTTTCTTGTATATTAGAAATAGGAATACCTTCTTCCATTGTTAAGTTTGAGTAAAAACAATTGAGAAGTTCGGGTATAGCAAGATGGCCTGGCTGTTGTGGAAGTAGAGTCAACAAGCCTTGAAATTCAAACAGTTCACGTATATGTGCCATCCCTTCAAACTTAACTAGTCTTGAATATAAAACTGTAAAAGTTTTATATGTCTAAAATTTGTCATAATAGGAATTATTTCTGAACCATAATAGTGTATTTGCATCTAAACTCTGTTCAGTATTAGGTATTTTCCTGTCATGATGTTTTGATCTGGGACTTGTTTCAATATTATCAGCAGCATCTATATTGTCAGATCTTTCAGAATTGGTGGAATTTCTATCAAAACTAGTATAAATGTCTGAAATATCTATTATAGTTGTATTAATAATCTGCTGAATTTCTTCTGTTTGTTCTTCTAGAAACATTTCAATAGCAACAGTCTCTGTAACAATCTGTATATCAGTAACCTGTATATCTATATGTGATCTATATAACTATCTCTGTATGAAAGAATGTTCTATATCTGTCTATGGAATAGAATCATCTTGTATTTCTGAAATTTGTATATGAGACATTGGTAGTATCATATTCTATTTGTAACTGTGTATGTTGTTGATTATATACTTTTATCAACAAGTATACGATTTATTGTAACAGACATAACCATACATATAAAGTGTAGTATAAGCAACTGTACCAAAATTCAAAAGTCTCTGTTCGAGATACAGTAAGAGGAAGAATATCTGTACATTCCTCTTCAAATGAAATATCTTCAAAATTCATAGACTTAGTGTCTATGTCATCAATAATATCATCAAATTTGATATCATCTGTATATATATCATCAAAATTTCCTACATTCTCACTTTCTGCAGGAAAAGAATGTGTGCTTGCAGCATTGTGTGAAAAATTGTCTATTGTATTAAAAGATACATTATGCACTAATGTGACACAATACCTTAGAGTATATGCTTGTAAGCCAATATTTGTCACATCTGCTGGGATTCCTGACAAAAATGTCTGTCCAGCTTCTGCAATGTAGCATAGTTTTCCATTTTTCACTAATTCTTCTTTTTGCTGCAATATTCCTTGTACACCTACAGTTAGTCCAAAATATTCAATTATCTTTTTCTTTGTCCAACTATATGTCTGCAGTGTTTCAGGTTGTTCAGGAGGTTCTAAAATTGTCTTAATTTCTCCTGTTAAAGGCACCTGTTGTCTTGATGGTCCTTCACCATGATGCCTAGGTGGTAATAATGGAATATAGAGTTTTAAGCTCTCCACCTCTGCCATTTTGAGTTGATAAACTCTTTGTCCTTCACTTCGAAGGCCCATTTTGCTAATGGCAGTTTTCTGTTCATCGATATACTATTTAATATCATCTAAAACAGTTGAGGGAAAATAATGTTGGGAATACAAGGATTGTAATTCCCTGTTTGCATTTTCGATCATTGGTCCCCACTTCTTTCTGTAATAAGTGATAGACTGTACTAATGTCTCTGGTACATGTCCAGAACTTACAACCATAGGGTTAGGTTGTAAATTTCTTTTCTATAAATGCAATGCGGAAAGTTCAGTCTGTTTTAGTCTAAACTGTGTTTCAACATAATTTCGAATAAATTTCCAACAGAAATTTTTCTCATCTTGAACAACTTTTCTGATTTCATGTAGTACTTCGTTTGAAAAAGTGTACCTTGAATAGATGTCGTTGATTTCATTCTGCATTTTCTGAAGTTCCAACTCTCTTTTCTGCACTTTGGTCATTCTACCACGTCCTCTTCCACATCCTAACATTGTTGATTAATCTTCGCTTTGCATTATAGAACTTAGTGGAAAGAAAGATTGTGAAGCTAGGGTTTTACCAAGGTAGAAACACGAAAGGTTGTTAGGAAAACATTCATAACTCTTTGAGTTTAGAAACGGATAAACAGATTCAATCATTGAAATCATAAATATAAGATCCGTTATCGATAAATAACTCGAGTGCTTGCAATAACTGTACAAGTTTTACAACCAACAATTGCAAAATACTTAGCGTAACTGTGCATATAAAGAAAATAACTTCAAACTAAGTGAAAAAGTGAGAAAACTCGAAAACTTATAATAACTGTTCGAGTTTCTCGAAGGAATAGGTGTGAAAGTCGAAGATTTAAACATAACTGTTCGAGTTTCGACTAAGACATTATAAAGCAGTGAAATTCAACACGTGCACAATTTGAACTTAAGGTGTTCAGAAAGTTTCGGAGACTTATAAACCTAACTATCCGATGCGCAGGTGCATTTCGGAGAGTTACAGATAACCTTCCAAAAGATAACTTAAGTCAATCATCCAAATCACAACAAGTGTACTTAAGCAGTTTTATAATAAAGAGATGTTTCAGACAGTTACAAATCTAACTTTCCGATGCCCAGACGCATTTCGGAGAGTTACAGATAACTTACCGAAATCCACTTAAGTCAAGCATTATGGTTTCAACACGTGTACTTCAAAAAATAATAAAATAGTCTATGGAATGTTTTAAAACATAACTATCCGATACTTGTAATATAACTTACCAAAACAATAGAAAATTCAGATACTTAAGAATTAAAATACTTGCAAGTCACCGACAGTTTAGAAATGTACTTAATTAAGGTGTATTTCCTAAAATTATACAGATTCTTTCATGAAAACATATAATAGTTCAAAAGTTATGAATTATTATATGAGAAATTGCTCCCCCTACATAAATGTAGTGTAAAGAATCTATGGCGTACTTAATCTGGGTTGGCAAGCCCTAAGTAGAGTTGGCTTAAAAAGGTCAAATAACTTACTTAAAGACGATGCTAAGCCTTAAATAGATTTGAGTCTCTCCTTCTTCTTTTTTTTAATTTGAATGAAATACAGAAATAAATAGTAGAGTTAACAATTTAGACTTTCTGGCTTTTATCTTATTCAGTTTACAAAAGATAATTCATAGAGATATATCTACAAAAACTTAAAAGATTTCAATAATGAGTACACAATTTAAGACAAATAAATATCGTACATTATGTGTAAAGAGTAGATAATAACAAAAATAACAATGATTATATGCACAGATTATGTCAGGATTGTTATAACACCTTGAAAGATAAATTAAGCTTGAGTACATTGCCCCCTTTTTTTCTTCTTTTTTTATATTCATATATATATATTTTATGTATTACCTCCCACAATATCATCTTTTTACGTGATCATAATCCCTTGCTTAGGGGAAAGATAACCAGTTACTCAATGACAAGTGAGAACAGGTAATTTTTTTTTTTTTTTTAAATATAATCTGAATTACTTGTAAAATGAGTTTTTAGTCAGCACATCCCAAACCAGTTTGTTTAAGTGACTAGGGTTTAAGGTCCCCCAACGGACTTAATTACTCAAGTAATTAGAGACAAAAAATAAACAAAAATAAAACAAGACAGTAAATTAAATTAGAGGCAACCGCAAGGCTTAATTTTTCTAACAGAATGTTAATAACTTTCCTTTAATAAAAAGTACATACTTTCTATGTATTTTCCTCTTAAAATCTCTATAATAGCATATACATAAGTAACAGAAATATAGTTGGCACTCACATTGAATCAATTTAACTTTTCCTTAAGTAATCTTTTCTGAATTTTTCTTAAATAAATTGACTTCAATAAAAATCAGAATTTCATTAATTCTTAACTACCAAAAAACTATAATTCGAAAATAGATATGTTGTTTTGTTTTGTTTTTTTGTTTTTTTTTAATAATGAAGACATTAAATTCTAAAACTACCTTATAACAAACCAAAATACAATGAACAAGACCATTTAAATATCAGATAACCTACAAATACCAAGTTCTAATCGTAATTTTGAGAATGTATTTTCATCTAAGGGTTTTGTAAATAGATCTACTAATTATTCTGTGATAGGAACAAAATTTAATACTATTTTTCCTTTTATAGCATTATCCCTTAGAAAATGATGTCGAACTTCTATGTGTTTTGCTCGTGAATGTAAGACAGGATTTTTAGATAAACTTATTGCAGAACTACTATCACAGAAGATCTTAGTTGGTTCATAGTCTAAATTAAAATCTTTTAAGGTTTGTCTGATCCATAGGATTTGAGCACAGCAAAGTGCAGCAGCTATATATTCAACTTCAGTTGTAGATAATGCTACAAAATTTTGTTTTTTGCTAAACCATGACGCTAAAGAATTACCTAACAATTGACAAGTGCCATTAGTGCTTTTTCTTTCAGACTTACATCCTGTGAAATCAGCATCACTATAACCTACTAAGTTTAAAGAACTGTGTTTAGATTAAAATAGTCCGAAATTGATGGTTCCTAATAGATATTTAAAAATTCTTTTAACAGCAAGTAGGTGTGATTCCTTAGGATTTGATTGATATCTAGCACAAGTACACACACTAAACATAATATCTGGTCGGCTAACTATTAAATAGAGTAATGAACCAATCATACTTCTATATTGTTTTACATCTACAATTTTTCCAGAGTCATCTTTATCCAACTTGGTGATAGTACTCATTGGTGTATTCTTTGTTTTAGTGTTGTCTAAACCAAACCTCTTTAATAAATCTTGAGTATATTTTTCTTGTGAAATAAAAGTACCCTGATCTAATTGCTTAATTTGTAAGCCTAGGAAAAATGATAGTTCACCCATCATACTCATTTCAAATTTATTAGTCATGTCTTTCGAAAAAGACTCAACTAATTTATCATTTGTTGCTCCAAATATGATGTCATCTACATAGATTTGAACTACTAATATATCTTTTTCGATCTTCTTGATAAAAAGAGTGTGATCTGCCTTTCCCATAGAATACCCTTTTTCCATAAGAAATTTAGATAATCTTTCATACCAAGACCTAGGAGCTTGTTTAAGGCCATATAGTGCCTTCTTAAGCTTGTAAACATACTCGGGATGTTTTGAATCTTCAAAACCTGGAGGTTGTTTTACATACACTTCTTCTTTTATATATCCATTTAAAAAAGTAGTCTTAACATCCATTTGATATAATTTGAAATCCATATAACAAGCACATGCTAACAAAATTCGTATTGATTCTAGTTTAGCAACAGGAGCAAATGTTTCATCATAGTCAATTCCTTCCTCTTGCTTGTAACCTTGAGCAACTAATCTAGCTTTGTTTTTAACTATATGTCCATCTTGATCTACTTTGTTTCTAAATACCCACCTTGTTCCTATTATGGATTGATTTTCAGGTGGTGGAACTAGATCCCATACCTCATTTCTTATAAATTGATTTAGCTCATCTTGCATAGCTAAATACCAAAATTCATCTTCTAAGGCATCTTCAATTATCTTAGGTTCTAGTAAAGAAACAAATGAATAAGCACCACAAATGTTGACTACTAATGACCTAGTCCTAACTCCCTGATTAGGATCGCCTATTATCTGATCAATAGGATGAGATGAAGCATAACGCCAATTTCTATGTTGTTCCATATTTTCTATAGGTATGACATTATTTTCTTCTAAATTTTCATCATTCAAACTTAGATTTCTTATTCCGTCAGATAATCTATCAATTTCTCTGTCAACATCATTTGGTACTATTTCTGGGAGAATTTCTGAATCAAAGTTTTCAGCATGTCTTAAATCCAAATGAGAATTTTCATGAAATTTCACATGTAGGGTTTCCTCAATGGTTTTTGTTGATTTATTATAAACTCTATACGCTTTACTTCTAATGGAAAAACCAACAAAAATCCCTTCATCTAATTTGGCTTTAAATTTGTCTCTTCGTTCCTTAGTGTTTAAAATAAAACACTTACACCCAAAGGGTTTTAAATAACTTATTTCAGGAACCCTGTTATACCATATCTCATAAGGAGTTTTATCTAAAATTGGTCTTAGATGTACTCTATTTATAACATAGCATGCTGTATGAATTGCTTCTGCCTAGAGAAAAAGGGGTAACATATTCTCATTTAACATGGTTCTGGACATTTCCTAAAGTGATCTGTTCTTACATTCTACTATCCCATTTTGTGAAGGAGCTCTTGGAAATGAGTACCTATGATCTATGCCTAATTCTTCACAAAAGGTGTCCATTTGATCATTATCAAATTCTGTACCATGATCACTCCTAAGTTTTTGAATTTTAACATTTTGCTCATTCTGAACTTTATTACAGAATATCTTAAATATTTCAAAAACTTCAGTTTTATTAACTAGAAAATAGACCCAAGTAAATCTAGAATAGTCATCAACTAGTACAAAAGTATAATGTTTACCTCCTAGACTAGTTGTTCTAGTAGGTCCAAATAAATCCATATGCACTAGTTCTAATACTCTTTTGCTTGTTATTTCATTTAAGCTTTTAAAGGATGTTTTATGTAATTTACCTAGTTGACATGCATCACACATAAACTCTTTCGAGTACTTAATACTAGGTAAACCTTTAACTAGATTCTTTTTAGACAACTTTTGTAATAATTTTAAGTTTGAGTGTCCTATAAAATGACTTCATCCGATTTTGCAATTAAGCAAGCATTGTCTTTAATAATATTAGAAGGCAAATTTAGAATACAAACAGATCCTTTCTTGTATGCAGTGAATAAAATTTCATTTGTAGTCATGTCCATAATTTTACAGTAATCTTTTTCAAAAATTACTCTGTAAATCTTCATTAAAACAAGAACACTTAATAAATTAAAACCTAAGTTTTCAACTAATAAGACATCATTTATAAAACATTTCTCAGTTACCTAAACCTTGCCAGACCCAAGGATATTTGTTTTGCTTTTATTTCCAAAGGTAACTTGTCCGTTCTTGGTCTTTGTTATTTCTGTAAGTAATCGTATATCTCTAGTCATATGGCTAGATGCTCCACTGTCCATTATCCATTTTGATTTGTGTACCTACAAAATAGTCAAAAAGAGATTTTATCTCTTGGAACCTATTTTTGAGTGGGTCCAAGAATTTTAGAGTCATATCAAAATAAACCATATTTTTAGACTTCAACTTATCTATTTTCTGATAATTATTTTTGCGTTTCTTTCTCTTAGTGTTATAATTATCAGAACATTTATCTCCATGTAAACCAAAGTTGAAATTTTCATTTCTAACATTATTTGATTTCCAATATCCGATATTCTTTAAATATGAAGAAAATTGATCAAGAATATTAAATTCTCAAATGTCTTAGCTTGATTCTTCTGAAGATTTCTTTTGAAATTCTTGCATTGTGTGCTATTATTTATATGTTGCATTTCATCAATTTGCACATATTTTTCTCCCTTTTTGATTACACATGGAATAGTTTTTCTCTTACTATTCTTAGTACCGGAAATAAAGACATTATTTTTAGCAGTACCATCATGCAATATATAATTTTCAGAAGATGCATCGTGTAAACCAATACCATGTTTTTCTACATTTGATATTTTACTACTAAGTTCATTTGTTAAAGTTTGACTATTATTCCATTTACTTAATATAGCCTTTTGATCGCAGACTTTAATCTTTAACACATCAATTTCTAAATTTAAATCAGTAATAGTCAGTTCTAGTTTTTCAATTTCACAGATCATTTTCTTCTTATCAGCAATTAAATTTTCACAATCAGCATGCAATTTTCTTTCTATAGCAGTGAACTTTAAAATTTCATGTGCATGCCTTTGATTTTCTTCTTTAAATTTATTCAACGTAGAGTTCAGAAAATCAATCTTATTTTCAGATTCATCTAGCATTTTCCTAGTGTCCTTTCTTTCTATTTTGACTTTCTTATATTTTCTGGCCAGTCTATTGTATTCAACAAGTAATCCATCAAAACTATCAAAATTAGCATTTTGATCAGAGGATACCTCACTGGATTTTTCCATAAAGCATACATTTGCCAGATTTTCTTCTGAATCTGATGTTGATGAGGATTCATTGTCTGATGTTGAATCCTTTGTTTCTTCACTTTGTGAAGTTGAAGAGTCATCCTATGTCACTTTAAGCGCCCTTCTCTTTCTGAATTTCTTATTCCTCAAATTCCTCCTCAAATTCTTCTTATCTTTGTTGAGAGGACAATCAGTTTGAAAGTGACCCGGCCTATTGCACTTGTAGCATATACTTTTGTCTTTCGTGAATGACTTCTTCTCCATATCTCCAGATGTCTTTGCTGACCTAAAGTTCCTGCGTTTCTTCAATAGATTTCTAAATTTTCTAGTCAACAACAATAAATCATCGTTAGAATCACAAGTGACTTCTGAGACTTTATCAGCCTCAAAAGCCAGATCCCTTCTAGGATTTTTCCCTTTTGGATCAAAATATTGTACTTCATCGGTTGTTAGATTTCCTATGAGATCATCGAGAGTATATGTATTTAAGTCTTTGGACTCTTCAATAGATGTTGTCTTTTAAGCCCAAATTTTAGTTAAAGATCTAAGGATCTTTCTTACCAAGTCTTTTTCCTCGAATTTCTTACCTAAAGATTTTAATGAATTTACAATCTCAAGAAAATGGGAAAACATGTCAGAGATACATTCATTTTCGTGTATTTTAAAAAGCTCATATTTATGTACTAACATATTGATCTTAGATTCCTTGACCTGATTAGTACCTTCGTTGGCAACTTCTAATGCATGCCATATCTCATATGCAGTTTGATATGTAGAAACTTTATTAAATTGATCATGAGATAAAGCACAAAACAAGATGTTTAAACCTTTAGCATTCAGTGTCATTCGCTCCTTTTCATCAAAAGTCCAAGTATCATATGGAGTTGTAACTAACACTATAGGATTGCTAATTATATGCCATAATTTGAAATCGATTGACTGAAAGAATACTTTCATCCTATATTTCCAGTAGCAATAATTGCTACCTTCAAACATAGGAGGACGATTAATGGTCTGTCCTTTACAATATTTCCACTATAGGATTGCTAAACATATGCCATAATTTGAAATTTACAATATCTTTTCAACTCAATTCCCTTCTTGAAGGTTTTAATATAGTAATGTTCGATATACAATTCAAATAGAAAAACAAAGCTCTTATTCAAAACTAATTTTGAATTGTATAAAACCTGATCTTTATGCACACAGCTTCTTTCTTTCTCTTTGCTCAGCTTCTGTATCTCTTCTTCTCTAGTTGTCGAATTTCCAGACTTCTTGCGTTTGCAACTCCTTTTCTAAAATTGCTTGGAATTTCAAACTTCTTCTGATGTTGGAGAACTTTTCAAAATATGAATATTCAAACTTAACTTTCAGTTAGGGATCTAGATTGAATATTCAGACTTGGTTTTTGAGATTGGGATCCTTTGTTGTAATGTAGCTCGTACTCTCTATTAGTAGTCGAACTCTGTTGTCTTTCACGTTCAGCATGTTCATCCACTTGATCCATAATCCATAATCCACAATCCACGTACTAATTTTCTCTTTAATCCAAATTACTTTCTATTTAAATTTCCACTTTCTTCACTAACAATTTGAGTTTCCACGATCTCCACTCGTAGATTCATTGAAATTTTATCTTCCTAGAGTCTTGTAGAATATCTTCTAAGTCTTCGATTTAGTCGAACATTTATCCTTTAACTCCTGTCAAAACTCGAACACTTATCCTTTAACTCTTCGAGTTCTTGCACCTGCAAAACACATGACTAAACAAGGAAACTTATCTGTTTGTTAGTCCTTTTATAAAACTCGAACAGTTATCTATCCATGCGTATAAAAACTCAAACAGTTATCTAACTATATGATTTTTCATTACCGAATGCACATGGAAAACACGTGACAACTTAAAACATTAAAAACACACGTGTGGATAACTTAACTATACGAGTTTTTAACATAAAGTATTCGACCAAAATGAAACGTTAACTATCCGAAAGTTTAACTATTGCAAATCTAGCTCTTTGGAAATCTTTAATTTATCCGACATAAAAATGAAACTTTCCGATAATCTGTTAACTATTATACTTAGAGAATATTATGTAGACTTATTTAAATACATTAATAAAGCATACATCATCAAAATTAAATACCTAACAATATTGAGTCTTTAAGTTCAGATAGTTATACTATTAACTTACCGAAATGTTTTAATTTTTGGATAGTTAGCTACAATAACCTTCCAAAACTCCCTCTAAGCTTCCGACTGTTGTTTTCCTATTTCTGCATGTGCATAATTGAATGACTTAAGTTTCAAATAGTTAAATTTGTAACTTCCCAAAACTTTCTATTTTTCAGATAATTAGCTTTCCTAACTTTTCAAAAATCCTTTTAAGCTTCTGACTGGATTTCTGCACATGTATATTTAAATAACTTAATTGTCCAAATAGTTAGCCTTCCTAACTTTTTGATTTCAAAATATTTTTAGATAGTTAACTTCTCAACCTTCCAATCACTCGATCAGCTATCCTAGTAACTTTTCGAAGGACTTTCAATTTCAGATAGTTGGCCTTCTAACTCTCTAGAAGAATTCCTATTGCTTTAAATTGCCTTTCGTATACTTAGCTTGTTAACTTTTCGAAAATCCACTTACTTTCAGATAATTAGCCATGTAACCTTTCGAAAATGTTTCCCTACTACTTTAAGCTAACTTTTGGATAGTTAGCTTAGTAACCTTCTAATTCTCTTCTTCTTTTGAATAATTATGCTTTAAACTGTGTTGTAACTATCCGAAGTTTTTGTTTTTCTCTAGCAGCAATTTCTAAACCACTTATTTTTGTTTATCTACTATCTAATCTTCAGTTTGCTAAAATGTCTAGTGACACCTATGAAATACAATTTATTTCCTTACATGAATTATTACATTATCAAAATACAAGGGTTCTAACAATCTCCTCCTTTTTGATAATGACAAAATCATTTACATTAAATTACATGTATTTCACTCCCTAACTTTCTTTTTCTTTTATTACTTTGTATTAAATGCACAAACTTTCTTTTAAAATTTTTCCTTTTTAATAAAAAAATTAAAGGATGTTGTTTGACCAAAGTCAACCAAACTTTTTTTTAAAAATTTTGTTTTTTTAATAAAAAAACAAAAGGATGTTTGGTTAGACCAAAGCTATGCTTTAGTTAGACTGAACTTTCCTTCTAAAATTTTTCTTTTTCTTTTATTACTTCGTATTAAATGCACAAACTTTCTTTTTTAAATTTTTTATTTTTTTAATAAAAAACCAAAGGATATCAATTTGACTGAAGCCATGCTTTAATTAGACTGAACTTTCTTTTGAAATTTTTCTTTTTCTTTTATTACTTTGTATTAGATGCACAAACTTTCTTTTTTTAATTTTTCCTTTTTTTTAATAAAGAAACAAAGGATGTCTAGTTAGATCGAAGATGTGCTTTAATTAGATTTAACTTTCTTTTTTAAATTTTCTTTTTCTTTTATTACTTTGTATTGCATACTTAAAGTATTATTATTATTATTTAGTTATATATATATAATTTTATTTAGTATTAAATATTATATTTTATATGTAAAACAACTAATTTTTTAAAATCTCTTTTCTTTATATTTTACATTTTATATTCAATTCTTATCTAAAACAACTAATATTATATTTTACATTTTATATGTATTGAATAACTAGTGAAAATGTAATTAATCAAGGAATTAATTACTTATATTAATTAATTAAAATATTATTAAATTAAATATTTATATATCATTTATCAATTAATTAAACATGTCATTATTCCATTTAGATCATCCATCTATCCCATGTATTCCATATAAAATTAGATCATCCATGTATTCTACTTAAATCAAAAATTACAAATAATATAAGAACTTAGTTGTACTACTTGTTTGAAACAACAAAAAGTAAATTACAATAAATATACTCATTGTGATGCTTGCAATTCTCTTATTTATAACTATCCCACATTGATATTTTCACGAAATTTTTCTTTTACTCTTTAGTGTTGTTCCTAATAGTGTTATTTATTTCATATTGTCCTATATTTGTAAAGTCTTGAACTTGTACATCACATTCATCTTCTTATAGTTTCATCTTCAAGATCTTAATATAAGTCTCTTCTATCTACGTTACAAATGAAATTGTGAGCTAAAAAACATACTAGCACTATTTTTGCTTGAGTTATGAAAGGGAATGGCATATGTCCTTGTAATATTGCAAAATGATATTTGACTACTCGAATCGTACATTTAATCATTGTCCTCAACTATGAATGTCTATAGTTGAAGTTCTCCACTACATTAGTTAGTTGTCAACTCCCTTCATATTTTGACAAGTGATATCAAACACCTCAAAATAGACATATAAACTACCTATTTGAAAATCTAGCATCAACTA
The DNA here is from genome assembly GCA_036874045.1 of Cymodocea nodosa. Classification (NCBI taxonomy): domain Eukaryota; kingdom Viridiplantae; phylum Streptophyta; class Magnoliopsida; order Alismatales; family Cymodoceaceae; genus Cymodocea; species Cymodocea nodosa. Next base: position 14,617,119 of record JAZBRI010000003.1, on the reverse strand, counting down.
AGTAAAATTTACCTACATGTATTTGAACATCCTTTAAAGTAAGTTCAATTTTGATTGTCAAGTGAAATAAAGGTAGATCATAAGTACTATACCTTATAGCACTTGCAAACCATTGCATTGAGTTATCACATCTTGAAGGAGTTGAGCATTAGCAACCGAGCCTTCTCGCTTACTAAGAATATAGGTAAATTCCATATCAAAATTACATGTAGCTAATACGTTTTGTGACAAATCACCTTTTCTGTTCTTAAATCGAGAGTTCTCCTTTCCACAAATGATAGCTTTAATGTGTGTATCATCAATAGCACCTATACAATCCTACCCATATCAAAAATAAATACAATTACTATATAAATGAATAACATCAAATATGTACTTGTAAAGTAAAGGTTGAAGTGTGTACTTTGAAGTATGAATAAGCATTACCGTCATTTTGAATTTGGCTATATGTAGTAATTTCATGTTTAACTAAAAGTATAATACTTATTTTTAATATAGCATTTACTATTTCATTGAAACATGTACTAATAGTCTATGTTGAGTAATGAAAACACTCTAGTTACTCCATACCTCTAATTTTTGTTAGAACCCTTGTGTTTTGATAATACAAAATCTGTGTGAGGAATCAAGTTGTATTTCACAGGACAACTTAGAAGATAGTTTAGTTAACTACAAAACATAAGAAAGGAGAAATCAAATAGTCTCACAACTAGTTAGAAGGTTTCATAATTTTTTCGGAGGATTTCAAGCAAATTATCCAAAACTAAGAAGACTCAAGTGTAGAACTTAAAGATTCACGTGACAAGTAAAAAGGAATAACTGTTCGAGTTTTCAAAGGGTTTCAAACAAACTATACGAAATCAAGAAGACTCAGGTGTAGAACTTAAAAATTCACATGACAAGCCAAAATGAATAATTGTACGAGTTTTTCAAATAGTTTCAGGACAGTTGGTTAGATTTTTGAAGGTTTCAAGAATACAATATATTTGAATTATATTGAATGGTAACTTAGTATATTTGGGACTGACAACTTAGTAAGTACAAAAGGATAAATATCATTGAGAGAAATATGATTGCTATATCTCTTGATATAAGTATGATCAACAAGTGAAAGAAAAGAACAATGATTATCATATACATTCATACACAGAGTTAGACAATTTCTCATAGAAACATTCAAATTCAACTAGACCAAAATTAAATATTCAAGCACATTCAAGTGCAGAAAGCTCTCTACGCTCAAACTCTGATTGAAAGCCTCAAGCTATTTGGTTTGTGAGTTTACACCTTAAAACTCAACGTTGGTTGAGAGTTTGGATCTAAAAGCTCGAAGAGTTGGTTGCTGAGCTTCTACCAAAAAGCTCAAAAGGTTGGTTCTTGCTTGTACCTAAAAGCAGGAGTTGTAAGTACTTATACACTTAGTGAAGCCCAAGTAGTATCTTGGGGGTGGACTAGCCATTATTGGTGAACCACCTAAAATTGCCTTGTGTGGTTTTATTTCCTACTTTATCTCTAGTTTGTTTTAATAGTCCTAGCATATACTGTCTACACTTCATTAAAATTAATTTAAGTCAAATAATTGTTAAAAATACACACACTCACCATTCATTTTCCCTCTAGTAAGTCCATATAATCCTAACAATTGGTATCAAAGCAAGGTTAATCCCTGCTAAAATTTAACTATTTGGATTTATGACTTAATTTGCTAAGGGATAGAATATCTACAGACTTCCCCTATTTAATGGATCCAATTATAATTATTAGAAGAATAGAATGGAGTGTTTCCTTAAGAGTTCTGATGTGACACTCTAGAAGATGGTTGTTCATGGAGCATCTTTTCCTACTAGTCATGAAATGGACTAGATTAAGGAGGATAAGAAACTTATCCAACTAGATGCTCGAGGGTTGAATGCTGTATATTGTGTACTCTCTACTAAACAATATAATAAAGTGTCTGCATGCAAGTCTGCATATGAGGCTTGGAAAATCCTTCAAGTTACACATGAAGGTACCAGCTAAGTAAAAGACACTAAAATAAGTATTCTGTTAAGAAAACTTGAGTTATTTAAAATGAATGATAGTGAATCAATTACTAAGATGTTTTTTAGATTCACTGAGATTATTAACAATCTTAAAGGCTTAGAAAAAAAAATTTCTATGGGTGAATAAGTACAAAAGATTTTGAGAAGCTTGATAGTTGAATGGAAACAAAAATTTACTTCCATTCAAGTTTCAAAGGACCTCAATACCTATTCTGTGGAAGAATTATTGGGCAATCTACTAGCCCATGAGATTCAAATGAAAGATTAGAAAGATTAGAAAGGAACTACTAAGGAAAGCTAAGAAGAAAAAGGAAATTACTTTTCCTTCAACTAAAAAGCTACAAAGCTCAGATGATGATGAGATATTACTGATGGCAAGGAATTTCAAAAAATTTATGAAAAAAAACAACAAAGTCAGCACCTCAATGAGGATGATCTCTACATATTTTAAATGTAAAAGGCAAGGACATATTCAAGCATTTTGTCCCTTACAATCAGAAGAGATCAACAAGATAAAAAGAAGAGGTGGAAGAGTAAGAAGAAAATGACATTGAAAGTTACTTGAGATGACAGTAGCTCTTTTAGTAGCTCTTCAAATTCTAAGAAAAAGGCTTCTACAAACATGTACTTTACTACACAAGAGGTATGCTCCACATCTTCTCATTGTTCAGATAACGAGAATAATGATTTAGACATAAATAGTCTTCTTTGTATAGTAGATAGCTTATATATAAAATGTAAAAATTATAAGAAAGAAGTAAAAGACTTAAACTCTTGCTTAGAAGATACATTTATTGAATTAGAAAAAGCCTTAGTTGATAATAGAGAATTAAAAACTAAACTAGATAACTATAGTTGTAAAAACTTTAATTTGAAAGAAGAAAACAAAAACTTGTCAGTTGAAATTATCGATCTGAAAAGTACTATATACAAATTTACACAAGAACAAAAATGATTAGATAAAATAATAGGATCTCAAAGATAAAATGAAATTAAATATGGTCTTGGGTATGCTACACCATAAAAAGTATCCTACTATGGTGGCATGATCTGATCTTATAGAGATGGCGCTATAGTCTTTACCATTAAAAGAAGATTTGGTCAAATGTGGCTACCAAGAGGTAACAAATTTAATGTTTTAAGGACTAACTTTACAGTACCTAAGAAGATTTGGATATCAGAAGCCTTAATTTCAATATGACTTACAGGATTGCAAGAATCTTCAAGTACAAACGTCAAGATGGATAGTTGATAGTAGATGTTTAAAGCATATGATAGGTAAGAAGAGACTTCTTGAATCCATTAAAGTAATAAATTCAGAATCTGTTAAATTTGGAAATAATGAAAAATGTAAAATCACAATTGTAGGAAATATTACATCTGAAAATGATAGAATTGAAAAAGTCTTGTATATTGATGGATTAAAATAAAATTTACTAACTGTAGGACAACTTTATGATAGAGGATATAATGTTTTATTTATTGCTGAAGAATGTTTTATTTCTAATCGAGAATCAAATAAAATTAAATTTACTAGTTATAGAAATAGTTCCATATATGCACTAAACTTTCCATATGAAAATTCTGCAAATGATTCTTGTTTAGTGGCATATAGTAGCGATGATTAGTTATGGCATAAGAAACTTGAACATGTAAATATGAAGACTATCAGAAAATTGTTCAAACATGATCTTCTTAGAGGTCTACATAAACTAAAGTTTAAGAAAGACAAGATCTATAGTGATTGCATGTTAGGTAAGCAAAAAGATCTTCACTACTTGGCAAAATTGATATGGGCACCAAAAACCATTAGAACTACTACACTTGAATCTATTTGATCCAACTCAAACCTTAAGACTAAGACAATGAAAATACACACTTGTGATCGTAGATGATTTCTCTGAACTTACTTAGGTTATATTCTTAGCACATAAGAGTGAGATATGCACTAAATTCAGAAATTTATGCATAAGAGGTCAGAACTAAAAGGAATTTAACCATAATGAGGATCAAAAGTGATCATGAAGGAAAATTTGAGAATTTTGAATTTGAAAACTTGTGTAATAGTTTTGGTATATTACATGAATTCTCTTATCCAAGAACTCCAACTCAAAATAGAGTTGTAGAAAGAAAAAATAGAACACTGTAAGAAACGGCTAAAACTTTGTCAAATGTTGTAATTTTACCAAAGTTCCTTTGGGCTAAAGCTGTAGGTACAACATGTTAACAGAACTCATATTAGATCTATTTTAAATAAGACATCATTTGAATTATGGCATGGAAATGCTCACTAAATATTGGATATTTTAAGACATTCAGATGTAAATGTTGTCTTAAATACTAAAGATGCAAAAGATAAATTTGATTCTAAATCACTTCCTAACCATACTAGTTGGTTACTCTTCTAAAAGCAAAGCATATAGAATATATTTTGAAAAAGACAAAAGAGTATAGGAATCGATTAATGTTCAGTTTGATGAAAAATTGATACAAAATATGAAAAATCTAAAGATTAATTGTAACAATGAAAATGAGGAAAATGAAAAAGAAAAAGATGAATCCAAACAAGAACTAAATTCTCAAGAATTAGGTTAGAAGGAACAAAATTGGAAAATCAAGATTGATCATTCAATTGAACAAATAATTGGAAATATAAATAAAGGAGAACAGACAAGAAGTAGAACACAAAATATATGCAATTTTTGTGCATTCCTATCAAAAATTGAACCAAAATCAGTTGTTGAAGCTTGTAATGACAATTACTAGATCATGGCTATGCAAGAACTAAATCAGTTTTAGAAAAATGGTGTTTGGGAATTAATGATGAAAGCAATTGGAAAAATAGTCATTGGAACTAAATGGATATTCAAAAACAAACTAGATGATGAAGAAAATATTGCTAGAAATAAAGCTAGACTGGTTGCACATGGATATAATTAACAAGAAAGCATTAACTATGAAGAAATATTTGCACCTATAGCCAGAATTGAAGCCATTAGAATGTTACTTGCATTTGCTTATAACATGAAAATAAAGTTATATCAAATGGACGTAAAATGTGTTTTTCTAAATGGAGATATACAAGAAGAAATCTTTGTCAAACAGCCACCAGGATTTGAAGATGAAGAAAAATTAGATCACGTCTACAAGTTAAATAAAGCTTTATATGGACTGAAATAGACACCAAGGGCATGGTATGATAAATTTAAAAAGTTTTTGATTGATAATGATTTCAGTATAGGCAAAGTGGACAACACTTTATTTATCAAAATAATTAATTTACATATGCTAATTGTTCAAATTTATATTGATGATATTGTTTTTGGTGCTACATCTAAAAAACTATGTTATGAGTTTCAAAATTTGTTGAGAAATGAATCTGAAATGAGCTTGATGAGAGAATTGAAGTTTTTCATAGGAAGGAAAACCATTTTCACCAAGCACCAACTCATATCTCAAGAGATCGTAAAACTTCTAGCCTTGGTTTTGGGTTAATGCTAGTATACTAAAGAGGAGATCAACTTACAAGTCTTGGTTCACAATTCTATAGGGAGAGGTGGTAAGATTGTAAGTGATTAAGTTTTCAATGGTGTATTCACGTCGCATGTAGTGATGAAAGTTCTTATTATCGATAGAGATTTTTACATTTCAACTTTCGCTCATCCTTAGGAATATATCAAAACAAAAATGCCAAAAAAAATAACTAATTATCTATGTTTACATTTAGTATTAATGTGTTGTATTGTTTGTTTTATATTGTGATTAATGTTATCATTGTCAGTATTGTGAATGTTTTATGTTTGCTTGATTTAGAAAATAGAAAATAGTTTTGTTGTTTACCGAAATTGATTCGTCTAGAATACTTAAAAAAATCTTAATGGTTACTATTTAAAATATTTGAATGTTTGTATTGCTTAATGACTAATCTCAGATTAACTAACATTAAAAAGCTTAATTGATGTTATTTACACTCTGTGGAACCGTCCAATGGATGGCCGAATTCCCTTGTGAATAGTAGTATTTAACTGGAAAGGTAGGCTCGTGGAGTTAACTTAAGTTAACATTCCTTTGTTAGACTTATTATGGAAAATGCCACCTTGTGCTAAATTTCTTAAGGATTGGTATACTAAGAAAAGAGAGAGAAAAGTTTTAAGGAAATTCTTTTTAGTTAAGCAAAGTAGTTCTCTATTTTTACCACAAATTCCTAAAAGTTATCTAATTCAGGAATCCCTATTATATCATGCACCACAGGAAATACCATTCTAGTGCAGGTAGAAGTGTTATGCCAAGTGATATATTTGTATCCTTAGGATTAGAAGGCTTAATCCCTACTAGGACTGTCATTCAATTAGCAAATAGAAGTATAAGATACCCTAGAGGAAAAATAGAAGATGTCCTAATTAAAATCAAAAACTTCAAATATCCTATTAATATTGTGATTTTGGATTCCCAACAAATTAAGTATTCAAATCATGATACATCTTTAGTTTTAGGAAGACCATTTTTAGCAACATCAAAAGCAGTTATAAATTATAAAACTAGTGATAAAATTAGCATATGTTAATGAAGATATTCAATTAAATATTTTTAAACTAGAAAAGTTTGAAGAGTTAGAAATGTCCTTACATACTATAGACTTTTTAAAGGATGAAGGAGATATGTTAGATGATGTGATTCAAGAAGAATTAAATAGGCAATTAGATTTTAAAACTTTAGAAGTAAGTGAAAGCATAGATGTAGAAGGAGATCAAGAAGAGTTTAATATAAAAGATGAAAATGTTAGATTAGGAGTTTTGACTTCTGATGGTCAACATTTAGATTTAAAATCTTTACCTCCTGAATTAACTTATATATTTTTGGAAGAAAAATGAACATGTCTAATCATTATGTTTGACTTCTTAACCTTAGGACTATGGTAGAGTTGTAGTCTAGACTCATCTAGGATCCATTCCAACTTCACCACATAAGTGAAGAATGTTACACAACTCTCCCTAAGTTGTTAGTCTCTTTGTTTGACTCAAAGGTTTATCTCTAGTTGACTTTAAAGACTTAACCTCTCTTCTTTACATTTTTACACTTAAATGTACTTGCATCTATCTTACGTTACACCTATTAGACTATCTGAAAGGCCAACCATATGTTGAGTGTATAAGATATTTAACACCTTCTCTATATACCCCAAAGACTTATTTGAACTTTTTAGTTAAACTAGCTAACATTATCTCCACTAAAGTACAAATGTCACTTTGCTTGTATTCTAATGTACCATTTGGGATTTTCCTAGTTTTTCCCTGAATAGTCTAGGTACGGACTCTAAGACAATCACCTCTTTCATATCCCCCTTGGTTTAGACTACTAGAATAGTAGGGCGTGAGAGATAAAAGAGCTTATGAAGGTAAACGTACGTCAAGTCAGTCTGCTTTGTCGACAAGTACATCACACCTAGCTAAGCATTTAAACACAATCATTTATTATAAAGTTGTATTCATCGTCAAAACTATAAAAAAGGATTTTTCCTAATATGGTCTACATTTTTAAGCTAGTTTTGTGTAACACTCTAGGTATACATAAAAAAGGTGTTAGACTTAAATTTATTGATCTTTCAATTACTCTTACAAGATGCATGCCTATATAAGTGTCTAAAAGGAAAGGTGACTTATACTAAACTAAGTCTAAGCTATAAAGATACACCAAATTTGGTATCTAGTGATAAACAAATCTATCACGTTAAACAAGTAAAACTGTCGCTATAGACTTTTTATAACAATTTTTTGTTTGACACAATAGATACTACCATAATAGTTAGAATAAGACTATTGTTATGGTTTTTTTCGACTGTCATAAAAGACATTTATTATGATAATTGTCAAACTATCGTTATTTCTCCTTCTATTGTAATAATCATTGATTCTCATGAAAGATATAAGTGTAATGATAATTCTAATTGTCGCAATACTTGTATCTTTCCTGACAGTCTGTGACTATTACAAAAGATGTAAGTGTTGTTACAGTTTTAATTATCATAATATATGAAAATATATATTAAAAATTTATTCATAAATTATGTATAATGAGATGAATATTGCTATAATGCAATACCTATTTATAATATTTAAAGAAATATAACAAATTTTGCTAATATTAAAAAATTTATTTCAATAAAATTAAAATCTCTAATGCTCAAAAAGTTATATAGATCAAAGTAAAAGTTTTTAAATTCAAAATATTCTTACATAGAAAAGTTTTTTGACAAGGAGAAAATTTTAAAATATTTTCTACAAGTTAAATATAAAGAAATTAGACTCTAGGAAAAACTTCAATATCTTTACATGACTAAGCTTCATAACCATCTAGGAAAATTAAGATCTAGATGGACAGGACCTTACATAGTTCGAAATATTTATTCCTATGGAGCTATAGAAATTGTAAATCCTAAAAATCAGAATATATTTAAAGTAAATGGACAAAGACTTAAACCTACTTTGAAAAATCTAAAAAGTTCCTTTGGAAGTATAGAAGTAAGAGTAGAGGACTACTCAAGCTTTATTAAGTAAGAAAATATATATATGTAAAAAAAAAATATTATTATGATAAAAACTTATTTTAAATATAGTAATAGTCCAACCGAAAGAAATTTTCGATTTTACCTAAACATATATTAAAAGAAAATTATTGTTATGGTCACACCGAAAGGATCCATCAGATTGATTAAAACATAAAAAATATAAATATATATATATATTATATTAAGTAAAAGTGTCAATTTTACCAAAGCATGGTATTGGTTCAACTAGAAGAAAAAGAAAGAAATGTATAAATTTTGGTTCGACCGAGGAAATGCAACAATTTGACTGAAGTTAAGGAAATTGAAAAATTAAGAGTTAGTCAAACCAGAGATTCTTTAGTCTTGACTAAATTAAAAATTATTATTATAATTATTTTTATTAGCTATAACTATATGGGAGGTTCATTGAGTTAAACTTAACTCAATGAACTTACTCCGTTAAGTCTAGGATAAGTTAACGAAATTACTCTATTGAGTTAACTGTAACTCAATGGAATACTTAAGGTAAGTTCACAGACTTAATTTGTGGAGTTCATAACTTCACAGAGTAGTAGGTGTGAGTAGTGATAGATTGTGTAGGAAATGATCTGATTACCTGCAAAAAACTTGAGGTTTATTTATACTAAAACCTAAGATTTGGAGACATTATCTACAGAAATCATTTAAAACTCAGAATAGTAAAGATTAGAGTCGTTCTATTCCATTCCGTAACACAATGAAGACTAAGATGGAGCAAAACTTCTAGGATCAAATTGACACTATAGAATTCCATAGACAATCGAAGAAATGGCATTCAAGGTAAAAGATCAAAAATACCACTAGAGAGAAGTAACTTGAAAAGGTAGAGGATGATCTATTCTTTTTTACAAGAAGACTCGTAGATTTAAATATTAGAATACATGTAATAATGGAAACAAGAATATGAGTTGCAACTAAAACTACTATCAATAGAGAAAGGAGAATTAGACCAAACAATGAAGTTTCCCTAGAACTTATAAGAAAGAAATCTTGACTTTGGTTTATAAGAAATATAGCTGCAAAAGCGGTTGTTCAACAAGAAAAAGAACAAAGAGAGTAGGAAGAATAACGAGTAGCAGTTGGAACCTTCACATCAACAACAACTGAGAGAACAAGTTGAAATGCTAGCTACAATAGCAAAACAAGCAGGACTTTCAATTCCACCACTTAGACCACTAGAATGGGTGGTAGTTATGGGGCCATCTACTAAAGAAGAATTAAGAGAGTTTGAAGAACTAGTTCGAGTTAGGAAAAGCCAAAGAGAATCAAAAGATATAGCAATAGCTAAAGCACATTTGATGTTTGATGCACTTCACAAAAGAAGAGTTGTAGAAAAGTTGAAGGCCTAATACAAAGTTAAAGTTGAAAAACATCAAAAAGCCATTGTCATACCTATTACAAAAGAATATGAGGCTAGACCCTCAAGACCAATAAAAATATAGGAAGCAAAATAGGAAAAGTTAGTTTTGTGGCTCGAGGGCTTGAAGAGCCCATTTTTGTTGACTTAGTGTCAAAAGAAGAAGAAGAAGATCAGGCAAACTATTAAGAAGAAAAAAAGAAAAAGAAATAGTGTCTAAGGCTCAAGAAGAAATTAAATCTAACTATAATATTTACATTAGGACATAAAGAGCCCATTTTTGTAGATTTGCTATTAGAAGAAGAAGAAGATCAAGAGTAGGAGCAAAGAAGAGAAGAAAAACAGGTTGAAATTAGTCTACAACCTGAAGAATTGGAAAAAGAAGTTAAGGTAGAATATATTGTGCTTGAGACTTCATCCCAATCTTCCATAAAATCAGAAGGAACAGTAACTATGTAGATTGGTAGTGAGGAGGAAGAAGAAAGAGAAGAAGTTGAGTAGAAATTTGAACAGAAAGAAAAGAATTTGATAGATTCCTTTAAAGAGAATGAAACTCTTAAGCAATTAGTAGAGAAAGTACAAGATAAAAGAGTGGAAAGTTCTATAGGCTCTCCACCACATTTCAAAACTGAAAGGTAGGAATCTTTGAAAGAGTTTTAACAACAGCAACCACAAGCTCAGCAAATTGAAGAAGAAATTCAAGAATAAACCCCTCTAGAGCAATAAATCCAAATGTCTGACCCAACGGAAGCAACTATTCTGAATGAAATTCATTTCTAGAGTCAAGAAGCATTGATAAGTATCAAGTAATAAAGGGGTACGATATAATTTACAATAAACTAGTAGATTGGACTGGAATGGATGATGTTAAAGAATTATTTGAATTCCAGAGCCTACTGGGAATTATTCCAAAGCAAAAAGGGCAACATGCACTTTATGAAAATTTAGTGCTCTATTTTTATACAAATTTTAGAGAAGAAGAAGGAAATTTAATTACAAACGTGGAAGAAGTTAACATTTAGATACACCTAAACTCCTCCATAACATTTTTGGACTGAAAAATGAAGAGATTGAAATTCTGAAAAATACAACTACAACTAAATAGCTAGAACAAGAAATCAAGCAATGTTTAGCCATCAACCCTAGTGTGCCACAACTGAACAGACTAAAGTATTTAAATGGGAAAGCACACATGGTGGCAAACATTTTAGTTAAAAATGTCTATCAAAGGCATGGCCACGACATTGAACTAAGTTAATTTGTTAAATGAGTCGCGTATGTTGTTGTAAATAGAATTCAAGTTAATTGATGTCAAGTCTTCTTGTCAAATATCAAATTTCTAAAGAAGAAACTATTCTTTGGGGACTTGATACCAAAATTAATGGTGCAAGAAATAGATTTTATGAAATGGACATCTAAAAGGATGAGATCAAGAACCATTTCAGTGAAAGAATATAGAAATTATGTTGTTGTTGCTGCTAAAATGACTGTACCTTCTAGAGAATTTATAGGAGATATAGAATGAATTAATCAACTAAAATAATAACTAGAAAAGCTCTAGAAGGAAGTAGATGAACTAAGGAAGAAGGATTAAAATATATTATTCATCTACTTGTACTGAAAAATATCTAATTGTATGTAATTGTAAACTATTTCTATATATGAATGTTTGAACATCAGATGTTTCTGAATTCATATGATTGTGAATGAATGATTTAATTGAGAATAGTATTGAAGACTTATTTAAAGCCTTGAAGTACAAGTTTTAAAATTTTATGAATGATGTGGTTAAATGCATGATGATTTGATAACGTTTGAATATATCTGCATACCGAAAAGTAAAGTGTAATTTCTACATAACAAGAAATGAATTGTAAGTTAAATATGCATATAATGTTTAGATTTAAATGAGTTTAAATTGGAACACTACATTAATGTAATGTATTTAACTTTATTTAAGTTGATAAAATGTAAGAAGAAAATATAGAAGTTAAGATGAGTAAGTTTTTAGGAAAATTTTCTAAGTGTTAACTCAACGAAGTTAGTTCATGGAGTTAACCTTAACTCCACGAAGTCAATATTAAAATATAAGGGCACTCCGTTAAGTTATCTGTAACTCAGCAAAGTTAGTCCATGGAATTAGCAAACAATAACTGAGGCTAGTCTATTGAGTTATTGCTAACTCAATGAGGTTAGTTCATGGAGTTAATGTAATGGTTATACTTTTATCCATGAACAAAACTTCGTAGGTTGAGTAGTTACTAAAATTTGAAATTAAAAGTGAAACACATATCCATTAAAATAAGAACCATATTACACGTTACAAGACACATTCTTACAACGAGATTCATTTGCATTATAGACGTGCATTATAAATATAGAACAGAATGTTATTTACTGGTTACCAACAATTAAGAAGAGAAAAGAAAATTCAGCTTCATCCATCAACAACTATTTATTGAGAACAAAGCATCAGACTAGTATGTAATTAATCTTCTATATTCTACTTTATGTTAAGAGTTTATGAGCACATGAACTCGTTCTCCTAGTACTAAACAATTAGTAAGAACAACTACACAGGATTATTCAACATAGAAGCATATTGAAAAATTTTCTGAATTGGACTTTAACAAAATCCTTAGGGGTGTAGCTAACCTTTCTTTAAAGGAGAACGAAGATATGGCTGCTCTAGTAGAAAAATCATTAAAGGAAATTCTGTATCTTGAACTAGTTGATGAACTTTCATATATTCGATTGCCAAACTTTGAAGGAGATAGGTTTGAATCGAAATCTAATTATATTAGTCAATTACCACACTTTCATGAATTAGAAAGAGAAGATGCCTATTATTTTCTTAGAGAAATTAACGAAGTTTATCAAATGATGAAAATGTCGAACATGAGTATTGATGCTATTAAACTTAGATATATTCCTTTTGCTTTAAAAGACATAGTTAAGAGATGGTTAAATACTCTATTGCTTGATTCAATTTTTGCATGGACTAAATTTTGCTCTTTCTTTTGGAAAAATATTATCCAACACATCAAACAATTAAAAAGAAAAAGAAAGTATTAATGTGTAGCCAAAAACAAGGAGATTATTTTGGAAATATTTTGAATGATTTAAAGATTTACTGACTCAATGTCTACATCATGCAATGAGTAAGGCACAATCAATAGGTATAATTTATGAAGGCATAGATGTTTCAACTAAATCTTTATTAGAATCTACTTTTCAAAATGGATTTTTAAAACAATGTAGTAAAGAAGCAAGAGCATACTTAGAAAACTTTGCAAAAAAAACTACTCAATGGGAGAACTCAACTGAAGCTATTACAGATAAAAGAATATTACCAAGGGAAATGCATGAAATAGATTCAAGTACTATGCTTGAAGTTAAACTAATCGAGTTAACAAAGAAAATAGAGGAGTTATCATTAAATCAAAAACTAGCAAAAGAGAATGCAAATAATAATGACTTTGATATTATTTATGCTAGAAACCAAAAAGATAACTTTGGAAATTCTTATAACCTTAATTAGAGAAATCACCCAAATCTATCTTAAAGAAATAATAATTTCCAGGGAGGAGAAAATATAAATGACAAAAATATAAGTTATGAAGCATTAATTGAATAAGGACTTAGAATAAAGAAATTAGAAAAGATAATTCAACAATTAAACAATTGTCTAGATCATGTATTTGGAAATACTACTATTCAGAATCAAAATATAAATAGAAGTATACCCCTAGACAAAAGGAATCAATAGAAGTTAGACCTACTAGAGGATTGTCAATGCAAGCAATGCCTAACCCTATCAATAGAACTGTTAATGAAATTGATACCTCCTATAGGAGGGAAGCTGAATGAGGTAGTATAATTATTAGCAACTATGTATAATATAGTAAGTAGAAAAATATAAAAACAAAAAAAAAATAGAAGTTTAATTATAGTTAGTAATATCGTAGAGTTATTACTTAACTCAACGAACTTAGTCCATTGAGTTATGGCCTAACTCCATAAATGTATGTAAGTAACTATGTTAATTTTATCTTTTGTTTATATTACAGAATCACAGCATATGAAATTGATAGAATTACCACTAGATGCACTAAGGGAAGTACTAAGTAACCTATCTACTAAAGATCTGAGTAGATTGTGTTGTGTGTCAAGACAAATTAAAGAATGTGTTAGAGAAAATTAAAATCTATTTGAAAATCTATAAGAAAACTCAAAGGAGAAGAAATATCAAAATCCCTTTTAAGAATGGCAAAAAGGGGGAGAAAAATATGGAACTTACAATACTGAAAAGTTCCTAGCACATAGATAAGGGAGAAATTAAAAAATATGGAAATTACAATACTGAAAAGTTCCCAACACACAAATAGGAGAAATTAATTTTATTATACTATACAAACTGTAAATCTTATATTCTATGTGATTCACTGCATAGAAACAATCTAAGGAGTGAAATACATGTAATTTAATGTAAAGGACTTTTTTTGTCATTATCAAAAAGGGAGAGATTATTAGAATTTTTGTATTTTGATAATACAAAAATCTGTGTGAGGAATCAAGTTATATTTCATAGACAGCTTAGAAGACAATTTAGTTAACTACAGAACAGAAGAAAAGAGAAATTAGATAGTCTCACAATTGGTTAGAAGGTTTCATAGTCTTTTCGGAGGGTTTCAAGTAAACTATCTAAAACCAAGAAGACTCACATGTAGAACTTAAATATTCATGTGATAAGACAAAAAGAATAATTGTTTGAGTTTTTTAGATAATTACAGAATAACTGTTCAAGTTTTCAGAGGGTGTTTAGAATGAAAAAATGCATAATATTAATGATTACTTGCATAATATTTAGCTTATCACATGAGAATTAAGTTATTATGTTACAATTGCATGATTATAAGCTTTAATAAAAGAATTTGCATAATTTCAGGGAATTAGCATTAATTAAGTATATTTTTGAACTATCAATGAGTTTTAGGCTTTTTTATTTCTGAAGTATCCTAAATGTCTTTTATTTCAGAAAATTTTATTTTACATATAAGACAAGTTCATTTTAAATGCTTAAAGAGTATTTTATTATTGTTTTAAGGACACATGTTGTAACATTAATACATAACTTAAGTTATTCTTCAGAAAGTTTTAATGGTAACTAGCTGAAATGTGTTATAGCATCGGATAGTTATGTTTGCAAGTATCCAAAATACACTTTTTCCATCAATTAGTTGTTTTAATATTATAAGTTATTTCTTTATAACATGTGGCATAGATATTATTTATATATAGAAGTCTATTGAGTTAAGCTTTACTCAATGAGGAAAGTCCATTGAGTTAACAGTTAAGTCAATGGGGTAAATCCGTTGAGTTACACTAACTCTATGGACTAACTATCTTCTAATATTTAATGTGAAGTAGTTGCAGAAACAGGAAATTCAAAAGAAAACCACAATTACACAATGCTATTCCACTTTGATTTTATATTGGGCTTTCAACTTTTCTACAGCCCTCTTTTTGCACCGTGCATCAAACACCAGATGAGCTATAGCTACTACCAATTCTTCTGGTTCTCCTTGGTCTTTTCCTATTTGAACCAGTTCTTGAAATTCTCTTCTTTCTTCCTCAGTAGAAGGCCCCAAAATTGATACTCTTTCTAACGACCTTGGTTGTGGAACTAAAGGTCCTAGCTGTTGTTCTTTAGGAACAGGTCTTTCAGTAGTCGGTTCCTCTTATTCTTCATTTTCTTTCCTTTGTTGCTTCCGCCTAATTTCTCCCATTGCACAACCAACAATGCGCCTTTTGAACAATAGCCGGGACTTACGTTGGATTAGTTCTAGGGCAACTTTGTTATTTGGCCTGATTCTTCTCTCTCTACTTACAGCAACTTCTGTAGCAACTTTGATTCTAGTTTCCATTATCTGAGGTATTTGTATACCCAAATCTACTAACACTTTCCTCTAGTAGAAAATGTCAGATTCTACCTTTTGTAGCTCTTTGTCCCTCGTCATATTCCTGATTTTCTACCTCGTGTGCCATTCCTCTAAATCTTTAAGAAATTTTGACGTGTCAACTGCATTTTCCCAGAACTCGGGTGTCATCTTCCTCATCGTGGAGTTACACAACGGAACGGAATCGCTCTGATCTCTACTATTCTAAGTTCTAAATGATTCTGTGGATAATACCCTCAAACCCTAAGTTTAGTATAAATAAGCCCTAAGTTTAGGCGGGTAATCGGGTCACTTCCCATACAAAACTCTCGCTCTCTTATCTGTGGAATTACGGTTAACTCCATGGACTTAGTCCGTGGACTTAACTATAGTACTCCGTTGAGTTAGAGTTAACTCAACGGGGTAAATTCGTTAACTTATCCTAGACTCAATGGAGTAAGTTCGTTGAGTTAAGTGTAACTCAACAAACTTTCCGTAAAGTTATATCTAATAAAAATGCATATAATAATAATTTTTAATTCGATCAAGACCGAAGAATTTCCAGTCTAGCCGATCTTACTTTTTCCACACTTTAAAATTTTTCAGTCAAACCGTTATATTCCTCGGTTGAACCTAAATTACATATATTTTTTCTCTCTTTTTTTCTATCAGTTGAACCGATATTATACTTCAGTAACACCGAAATTAAACTAAATATAATATAAACATCTTTTTATATTTTTGTGTTTTGGTCAGATCGATGGATCCTATCGATTAAACCGCAACAATTTTTTTCTTTTTAAAAATATGTTTCAGTAAAATCGATAATTCCTTTCGGTTTAATCGTGATTATATTTAAATAAGGTTTTTTTTTTTTACTATACTCAAAAAATTTCTTACTAAGTGAAGCTCAAGTAATCCTCTACTCTTACTTCTTCTATAATTCCAAAGAAACTTTTTGGTATTTTCAAAATAGGCCTAAGTCTTTGTCCATTTACTTTAAATATATTTTAATTTTTAGGATTTTTAATTTCAATAACTCCATAGGGATAAATATTTCGAACTATGTAAGTTCTTGCCCATCTAGATCTTAATTTTCCTGAATGGT
This sequence comes from Cymodocea nodosa, assembly GCA_036874045.1. Lineage (NCBI taxonomy): Eukaryota > Viridiplantae > Streptophyta > Magnoliopsida > Alismatales > Cymodoceaceae > Cymodocea > Cymodocea nodosa. The sequence goes on along the minus strand of JAZBRI010000003.1, from coordinate 14,600,090 downwards.
TATGGAGTCTAGTCATGTAAAGATATACTTCTTGTCCTATTTCAAAGGTTTTTGGAATAATTTTCCTGTCATGCCAGAACTTCATTTTCTCTTTTTCTCTTACAATTTTTGAATAAGCTTCATTCCTAAATTCTTCTAATTCAGTCAATTGTATTTTCCTATTTTCAGCAGCTTGATTTAAATTAGTGTTCAGAGTTTTTACTGCCCAATAAGCTTTATGTTCAATTTCAACTGGTAAATGACAACTTTTTCCATATACTAGCCTAAAAGGTGACATACTTAAGCTTGTCTTATAACCAGTTCTATAAGCCCAAACTGCATCTATCAATCTATTAGCCCAATCTGTTCTAGTAGGATTTACTACTTTTTCTAAGATTAATTTAATTTGTCTGTTTGCACTTTCTACTTGTCCACTTGTTTGCGGATGATATGATGTTGCAATTTTATGGTTTACTCCATATTTCTTCATTAAGACTTCAAAACTTCTATTACAGAAATGAGTTCCTCTATCACTAATAATAGCTTTAGGTATCCCAAATCTGGCAATTATATTAGTTTTTATAAAATGTATTACCACTTTGTTGTCATTAGATTTTGTAGGAATAGATTTTATCCATTTAAATACATAATCCACCCCCAACAATATATAATTAAATTGATTAGACATAGGAAATAGACCTATAAAATCTATTCGCCACACATCAAAGATTTCAACCTCAACAATAGGATTAAGAGGCATCATATTCCTCTTTGATATTCTTTCTATTTATTGACATCTTAAACAACTTAAGCAATATTTATGAGCATCTTTGAATAATGTTGGCCAATAAAATCCACATTGCAGAATTTTAGCAGTAGTTTTCCCTGAACCAAAATGTCGTCCACATGCTTGGTCATGGTAGAAAGATAATATACTTTGATATTCAATTTCTAAAATACACATCCTTAAAACCAAATCAAGACATTTCTTAAATGAGTATGGGTCTTCCCAATAGTAATATTTTACTCTTGAAAAGAACAATTTCTTATCCTGTCTATTCCAATCCTTAGGTGTTAAACCAGTAACTAAGTAATTAACTACGTCTACATACTAATGTATCATGTTGATGGTCATTAATTGTTCATTAGGAAAATTATCCTTAATTTCAATATTTGATTTTTCTATTTGTAATCTTGATAAATGATCTACTACTATATTCTCACAACCTTTTTCATCTTTAATTTCTAGATAAAATTCTTGTAATAATAATATCTATCGGATCAATCTAGGTTTGATCTCTTTCTTTGCTATTAGGTATTTTAAAGATGAATGATCCATGTATACTATCACTTTAACTTCAATCAGATATGATCTAAACTTTTCTAAGGCAAACACAATAGCTAACAACTTTTTTTCAGTGGTTGTATAATTAACTTGAGCATCATTTAAGGTTTTGCTTGCATAATGAATCACTCTAGAAGATTTTTCTATCTTCTATCCTAACACTGCTCCTATAGCAAAATCAGATACATCACACATTAGTTCAAATGGATAGCTCCAATCAGGTGCTTGAATTATAGGAGTTGAAATTAAGCTAGTTTTAAGCTTGAAAAATGCTTCTTTGCAATTTTTATCAAAATTGAATGAGACATCTTTTAAAGATTGGTTAAAGGTCTAGCTATTTTGCTAAAATCTTTAATAAAGCTTTTATAAAATCCAGCATGTACTAGGAATGATCTGATATCTTTTACTAATTTAGGTTCTGGTAGATTAGAAATTACTTCTATTTTAGCTTTATCTACTTCCAACCCTTTCTTTGAAATAACATGCCCCAAGACTATTCCTTGTTTAACTATAAAGTGACATTTTTCTCAATTTAGAACCAGACTTTTTCCACATAGCGTTTTAATATTTGGTCTAAATTATTTAAACACACTTTATATGAAGTTCCATAAACAGTAAAATCATCCATAAATATTTCTAAAAAATCTTCCATCATTCTAGTGAATATGCCTTGCATATACCTTTGAAAGGTGGCTGGTGCATAGCATAATCCGAATGACATTCTCTTAAAAGCATAAGTTCCATTAGGACAAGTGAAAGTTGTTTTCTCTTGATCCTCTAATGCTACTGGGACTTGGTTATATCCAGAATATCCGTCTAGGAAACAAAAATATTCTTGCCTTGCTAATTTTTCTAGCATTTAATCTATGAAAGATAAGGGAAAATGATCTTTCCTAGTCACTGCATTCAGCTTTCTATAGTCTATACACACTCTCCAGCCTGATTGAATTCTAGTAGGTATCAAGTTTTGACTTTCATTCCTAATAACTGTTAATCCCGATTTCTTGGGAATTACATGGATTGAGCTAACCCATGAGCTATCAGATATCAGATAAATTATGTCATTATCTAACCATTTCACTATTTCCTTCCTAATTACTTCTTTAAGATTTGGATTTAATCTCCTCTCAAGAATTCTAACAAGTTTAGCATTCTCTTCTAAATATATGTGGTGACAGCATAAAGTTGCACTTAACCCTTTTATATCAGTCATAGTCCATCCTATTGTTTCTTTATAAGTTTTAACTACATCTCTTAATTTAGCAATTTGATCCTCTTTTAAATCTTAAGCAATAATGATTGGACATGCTCATTTTTCTTCCAGAAATATATAGGTTAATTCAGGAGGTAAAGGTTTTAATTCTAATTGTTACCCATCACAAGCTAGAGCTCCTAATTGAACATCATCATTTTCTAAATTAATTTCTTCCTGATCTCCTTCTATATTTATGCTTTCACTTTTCTCTAAAGTTTCAGAATTGAGTTGCCTATTTAACTCTTCTTGAATCACATCATCTAGCATATCTCCTTCATCCTCAAAAAAATCTATGGTATGTAAGGACATTTCTAACTCCTCAAACTTTTCTAGTTTGAAAATGTTTAATTGAGTATCCTCGTTACCATATGCTAACTTTATTACTCCAATTTTACAATTAATAACAGCCCCTGATGTTGCTCAAAATGATCTTCCCAAAATTAAAGATGTATCACTATTTTTATGCTTAATTTGTTGGGAATCCAAAATTACAATATCAATAAGATATTTGAAGTTTTTGATTTTAATTAAGACATCCTCTATTTTTCCTCTAGGGTATCTTATACTTCTATCAACTAATTGAATAACAGTCCTAGTAGGGATTAAGTCTTCTAATCCTAAGGATGCAAATATATCACTTGGCATAACATTTTTACCTGCACCTAAGTCTATTAAGGTTCTTTCTAGAATGGTATTTCCTATGGTGCATGATATAACAGGGATTCCAGGATCAAATAACTTTTTAGGAATTTGTGGTAGAAATAGGGAACTACTTTGCTCAGCTAAAAAGACATTCCTTAAAACTTTTCGCTCTCTTTTCTTAGTACACTAATCTTTAAGAAATTTAGCACAAGGTGGCATTTTTTGCAATAAATCTAACAACGGAATGTTAACTTGTACTTTTTCAAAAATTTCTCTAATTTTTTCTTATTTTTCAAGAAATATTTGTTGTAATCTTTCAGGATAGGGTGCTAATGATTGTGATTTAAAAGATTCTTGTTCTTTCATTTGATGTGTTTGATCATTTTTAATCTCATTTGCAGATTTGGATTTTTCTTCATTGATTTCTATATTTTCAAATATTACATTTTCATTATCATTTTGATCTTTGTTCTTATCCACCTTCATATTATTTTAATTTTGAATTCTTGATGGTATATTAGTTCCAGATCTTAATGTTATACATACATCTTCTAGATTTTCGTTACTTTCTTAATGTTCTTATATATCATTTTCATGATTATGATCTTCAACTGTTTTTAGATTTAAATTGCATTCTTTAAATTCTATTGCATTGGTATTTTCTTTTATTTGTATGTCTTGCAAATTATGCAGATCTATAACATTATAATTTTCATTTGTGTTGTCCTGTTGCATAACTTGTAATTTCATTGTATATTCGTCCAATGCTTTTAGTTTTCTTTCCAGGTCATCTAATCTCATTACATTCAATTTTTGATCAATTTTCATTATGGTTTTTTCAGTTTCATAAATGATATCAATTTTAGGTTCTGAATATGCTTCCTTATAGTTTAATTGGTTGACTTCTTGTTGCTGACACATAAATTGTTCCAATTTGTCCATGTTTTGCTTTAAGCTACGCTCCAGTCTATCATACCTATCCCAAACTTCCTTGTCTCTTAACATATTACACATTCTAAGCTGACCATTAGTTAGGTAAACCATAGGATTCTCATACTCAAGTCTAATATAGTGAAGATAATTCATTTGTTGTTCATGTGATCTAACTATCTGTAATTGTTTCAGTTTCAAACAATCAGAAATGTTGTGACCTTCCAAATTGTAGAATTCACATATGCTAACTACAGGTTTTAGAAATCTTTGAGCATAAGCATATGTCATATTCTCAATTATAGAAGAAAACACACAACACTCCTCTTGCTATTAAAACAAAACAGCACTTACAGTTGCTTAGCTTCTCAATTCCCTGGCAACGGTGCCAAAAAACTTGTTTGGGTTTTTAGGCGGCACTAGAGAACTAGTTTAGTTCCCTGGCAACGGCGCTAGAAAACTTATTTGTGTATTTGTTAACTTCTATTTTTAACTTGTTTAATTTATCTTTACGCTTATATCAATAATTTCTTTTAGAAGTAAACAAACACCCTTTCACACAAATTAGATATTAATTCCAATTTGTATTTTAACTGCAAGTGCACAGTGTATATTGTATTTGTGTGCAAGTACAGGTCAATCCCATAGAGAATTGAATAAGAATTATGTACTGTTCCATTTTTTATATATTAGACTTAATGTGTTTAGTAATCACTCCGTTGAGTTACAATTAACATAATGGACTAAGTTCGTAGAGTTATGGCTAACTCAAGGGTCTAATCTTGTAGACTTAAGTTAACTCCACGAGCTTATCTTTCCAGTTTAATACTGTTTTACAAAGGAATTCGACCAACCATTGGGCGATTCCACAGATTGTAAATAACATCAATTAAGCTCTTTAATGCTAGTTAATATTAGATTTATCATTAAGCAATACTAACATTCAAATATTTCAAACAGTAACCATTAAAATCTTTAAGTATCTGGAATGAATCAATTTCAGTAAACTGTAAAACTATTTCTATTTTCTACATCAAACAAATATAAAACATTCACAATACTGACAATGATTACTTTAATCACGATACACAACAAACAATACAACACTTAAATACTAAATATAAACACAAATAAGTTGTTGTTTTTGGTATTTTTGTTTTGAGATATTCATGAAAATGGGCGAAAGGTGAAATGTAAAAATCTCTATCGATAGTAAAAACTTTCGTCACTACATGCGACGCGATTACACCACTGAAAACTTAATCACTTACAATCCTGCCTCCTCTCCCTATAGAATCATGAGTCCAGAATTGCAAGATGATCTCCTCTTCAGCATACTGGCATCAACCCAAAACCAAGGCTAGAAGCTTTACGATCTCCTAAGATATGAGTTGGTGCTTGGTGAAAATGGCTTCCCTTCCCGCAATGCGATCACTCCTCACAGTGGTTGTCAGGCACTGTGTTTGGCTCAGAATCAACCCGACATTAGGAAAGTATCCTCATAGATTTCCGATGGTTGGTGATTATGGTAATGTTGGTGATGTTGGTAAATTGTTGGTGATGGTGTGGATGCTTCAGTGAACTTCCGACACTGCCTGCAATTAGCGTAGTCCTCCTTTACACACATTGCCACACACCGCCAACCACACTTTCTTCATTTTTTCTCCTCTTCTTTTATATTTCTTCAGTAGTAACTACTTCTACTTTAGATGATCGATTGGATTTCCTTCATTCAGATCAACAATGGTGATTTCTTCTCCCTTCCACGAGTGAATTTCTACGTGATACGTGCAATCGTGGTTTTCCGTCGAATGTCCTGTTTCTATAACCGCTACAGTGGCATATTAGAAAATAAATAGTCCATGAAGTTACAGATAACTCAATAGACTTACTTCGTTGATTTAACTATAAAACACGTGCAATAAAGAAATTACTAACATAATGTGTTACCTTAGTATATATTCATGTAACTCAACGTGTACAGTTATGTTAACTTAGTAAGTTAAACATGTGCATATCACGTGACATACTAAAGCATTTAAATTCAACACGTGCATAATTCTAATTTAACAAGTTCAAATATTTCAGACACTTACGAACCTAACTATCTGATGCCTAGATGCATTTCGGATAGTTAATAGATAACTTACCGAAAATCCACTTAAGTCATGCATTACGATTTCAACACGTGTACTTCAGGAAATAATAAAATATTCTTTAAAACATAACTGTCCAGTACATTAAACATAACTCTCCGAAATAACAGAAAATTCAGATACTTAAGAATTTCACAGCCTGCAATTTAACGATAGTTCAAAGATGTACTAAATTAACATTAATTCCCTGAAATTATGTAGATTCTTTCATTAAAGCATATAATAATGCAATTATAACATAATGACTTAATTCTCATATGATAAGCTAAATATTATGCAATTAACCATCATTTAACCGTTAATATTATGTACTTTTTTATTCTAAACATGATGAAAGTTTTTATTATCAATAGAGAATTCTACATTTCATCTTTCGTTCATCTTCAAGAACATATCAAAATAAAAACAAAACTAATTATTTATGTTTATAGTTAGCATTTATGTGTTGTATTGTTTATTTTGTATCGTGATTAATGATATTATTATCAGTATCGTAAATGTTTCATATTTATTTTGATTCAGAAAATAGAAAATAGTTTTATTGATTACTAAAATTGGTTAGTACAAAATACCCAAAATCTTAATGGTTACTATTTGAAATATCTAAATGTTAGTGTCGATTAATGATAAATACCTTATAAACTAACATTTAAAAGTTTAATTGATGTTATTTACATTCTGTAGAATCGCCCAATGGATGGCCAAATTCCTTTATGAATAGCAAAATTTAATTGGAAATTATTAGTTAGGCTCGTGGAGTTAACTTAAGTCCACAAGGATAGTCCGTTGAGTTAACTGTAACTCTACAAACTAAGTTCGTTAAGTTAGCAGTAAGTCAACAGAGTGCGTAATTTAACACATAAAACTTTAGTTGTAAAAATCAAAATCGTACATAATTTTTACTTAATCTCTATGACATCGACTTGTACTTGCATACAAATACAATGACACTATATACTTGCAGTTGAAAACAAATTGGATTTAATAGCTAATTTGTGAAAATTATTTGTTTACTTCTAAAAGAAATTATTAATATATAATTAAAGCAAACAAAATTCACCTAAACAAAGTTTTTAAATAAATATACATATATAAGTAAACAAAACAAGCCAAACAAAGGGTTTCAAACAAACTATCTGAAACCAAGAAGATTCACGTGTAAAACTTAAAGATTCACATGACAAGCCAAAAGGAATAACTATTCAAGTTTTTCAAATAGTTTCTAAAAACTGTTTGAGTTTTTTGGATAGTTTCAAGAATACAGTATATTTGAATTATATTAAATGGTAATTTACTATATTTGAGACTAATTGCTCAGTAAGTACAAAAAGACAAATATCGTTGAGAGAAATATGATCGCTATACCTCTTGGTATAAATATGATTAACAAGTAAAAGAAAAAAACAACGATTATCATATACATTCATACACAGAGCTAGATAGTTTCTCAAAGAAACATTTAGATTCAACTAAAGCAAAATTGAAGATTCAAGCACATTCGAGTGCAAAAAGCTCTCTCTATGCTCAAACTCTAATTGAAAGACTCAAGCTGTTTGGTTTGTGAGTTTATACCTTAAAACTCAAGATTGGTTGAGAGCTTGGACCTGAAAGCTCGAAGGGTTGATTGCTGAGCTTCTAATTGAAAGCTCAAGAGGTTGGTTCTTGCTTATACTTGAAAGCAAGAGTTGTAAGTGCTTATATACTTAGTGAAGCCCAAGTAGTTGTTAGAACCCGAGTATTTTGATAATGCAAAACCTATATGAGGAAACATATTGTATTTCATAGTTAAGTCTGTACTGCATTAGATCAGAAGGTTGTTAGAACAAATTCCAAGCAGATGAACAGATCGAGAAAGTTCCAGATGATAATACTTTCAAGATACAGCAAAATCGGACAATTACAAGTTCAAGTATCCGAAGAGTAAAAAGCAGCAAGACTATCGAGCAGTTAGGAGGATAACTATCCGAATTTTACAAAGCCTTCGGAGAGTTATTTAATCAGACAGTTAAGGAGATTGAAAGATCAGATAGTTAAGGAGTTAACTATCAAGAAGCTTAAAGGACTTTTCGGAGAGTTATAGGTATAACTATCCAAAAGTTAAGTCATTCAATAAACCACATGCAGAAATACAAAACGAAAGCTTAAAGGACTTGTCGGAGAGTTAGATAACTATCCGAGTTTTCTTTTCGGAGAGTTAGATAACTATTCGAGTTTTTCGGTAAGTTACAGGCATAACTTTCTGGAACTTAAGTCATTTTATTACGCACGTGCAAAATGGAGAAGCCGGTAGTTGAATGCTTAAAAGGAAAAATTGGAGAGTTAGATAACTATCCAAAATTTCAAAGAGAGTTTCGGTAAGTTACAGTTTAACTATCCAAAACTTAAGTTAGTGAATTTCCCACGTGCAGAATTCCAAACAGATGCTCAAATGGGTTTTCGAAGAATTAGAAAGATAACTATCCGAAATTTCAAAAGAATTTCAGTGAGTTACAGTTTAACCATCCGAAACTTAAGTCATTGAATTTACCACGTGTAGAATTCAAAAGAGTGGCTCAAATAAGTTTTCGGAGAGTTAGAAAAATAACTATCTGAAATCCTGAAGCATTTCGGTGAGTTACAGGGATAACCTTCCAAAACTTAAGTCAGCCTTTTATGCACGTGCTAAATTAAAGCAATCGGAAAGTTAACAGAGTCAAACTATTCGACAAGTATATAACTATTCGGTGAGTTACAGTTATAAATATCTAATTGAATGACAGCTCACATTTAAATATTCTGGAATCCTACCTGGTAGTAAAGGTTAAGTGATCTTTCGGTGAGTTATAGATACTCTTCGGAGAGTTGCATAGCTAACTATCCGAAAGAACAGGAAAATCGGTAAGATATCTTGAAACGATTTTCTGAACGGTCACTTGCCGTATTGGGACTTGATCCTAATCAAGTATAGTAGAATACATCCGTTGGAGGAAATATGATCATTGTACATATCAAGTATATATTCAAAATACAAACAACGGATATACAAGAGAGATACACAGTGAGCTACACTCCAAATTCCATTTACACTCAAGTCTGCAAACAATGAAGAATATTTAGAAGATCTACTGCAGAAAAAGCTCTGTGCGCCAAAACTCTGATTGAAGGATTAAAGTTGTTGGTTCGTGGCTTCAACCTGAAAGCTACATACAATGTTGGTTTGAGTTTCGACTTGAAAACTCTAGAGGTTGGTTTACTGAAGTTTCAACCTGAAAACTTCTGTGTAGTTGGTTCTTGCTTTGACCTGAAAGCAAGTGTGTAAGTGTTGAAACACTTAGTGAAGCCCAAGTGAATCTTGGGGGTGGACTAGCCAAATTGGTGAACCACCTAAAAAATTTGCTATGTGTTTCTTATCTCTGCTGATTTGCATTCTATTAGTTTCATCTCATTACACTTCTATTGAATCATTCAATTCAACATTTAAAGAATTTTAAAACTATACTCTTTCACCATTCACCCCCCCTCTAGTGAGTCTATCGATCTTAACAATTGGTATCAGAGCAACGTTAATCCTTCATAAGATTTAACCATCTAGATTTATGGCTCAATTTGCTGAGGGACAAAACATCCCTAGACCTCCTCTATTCGATGGTTCCAATTATAACTATTGAAAGAATAGAATGGAGTGCTTCCTTAGGAGTTCAGATGTTAAACTTTGGAAGACTGTTGTTCTTGGAACTACACTTCCAACCAGTGATGTGACGAACTAGTCTGAGGAGGATGAGAAAATCATCTAGTTGGATGCTAGAGGGCTGAATGCCATTTATTGTGCACTAATTGTTGATCAATATAATAAGATATCTGCATGTAAATCTGCTCATGAGGCTTGGAAAATCCTTCAAGTTACTCATGAAGGAACAAGCCAAGTCAAGGATACAAAAATCAGTATTCTTTTGAGAAAACTAGAATTGTTTAAAATGAATGATAATGAAAACATAACTGAAAGGTTTTCTAGATTTACTGAAATCATTAACAGTCTGAAAGGCTTGGGAAAGGAGTTCTCTTCACGTGAGCAGGTATAAAAGATCCTGAGGAGCTTAACTGTTGAGTGGAAACAGAAGTCCACATCTATTCAAGATTCCAAGGATCTCAACAATTACATAGTTGAAGAACTGTTGGGCAATCTTCTAGCCCACGAAGCTTAGATGAAGGACTGGAAAGAGCAAGAAGGAGCTGTTGAAAAGAAAGCTGAAAAGAAAAAGAAAATGGCATTTCCATCCACAGAGGAAGCTTTAAGCTCAGATGATGATGAGATCATATTGTTGGCAAGGAACTTCAAAAGGTTTATGAAGAAAAAGAATAGTCCAGCTCTTCTAAAAGAACGGTCCCTACATGTTTCAAATGTAAAAGGCAATGGCACATATAGACCTTCTGTCCATTTCAGACAGAAGAGGATCAAGGAGATAAGAAGAAGAGATTGAAGGACAAAAAGAAGATGGCTCTCAAAGCTACGTGGGATGATAGTAGCTCTTCATGTTGTTCATCAAATTCTGAAGAAGAAGCAGCAGCCAATGTTTGTTTTGCAGCACAAGAGGGTGACAAGGAGTTTCAAGCACGTTCAACTAAATGGATTGTGGACAGTGGATGCTCAAAGCACATGACAGGTAAGAAAAGCTTTCTTAACTCAGTTAAAAACTTAAGTTCAGGATCTGTTAAGTTTGGAAATAATGAAAAGTGTAAAATAACTGCAATAGGAAATATTACATCTGAAAATGGTATAATTGAGAATGTCTTGCATGTAAATGGTTTAAAACAAAATTTGTTAAGTGTAGGACAATTATGTGATAAAGGCTATACTATTTCTTTTAATGCCAAAAACTACTACATTATTGATCCTACCACAAATGAAACAAAATTTACTGGTATTAGAAATTGCTCAATATATACATTAAACTTTCCATGTGAAAATTCTACAAGCAATTCTTGTTTGGTAGCAACTGGTGAAGACGATTGGGTGTGGCATAGAAGACTTGGTCGCATCAATATGAAGAATATCAGAAAGCTATCCACGGGTGATCTTGTTAGGGGTCTGCCTAAACTCACTTTTAAGAAGGATAGAGTGTGCAGTGAGTGTATGCTAGGGAAGTAGAAGAGAACTGCTCTTCACAGCAAAAATGTTGTGTCCACCAAAAGGCCATTAGAACTGCTACATCTAGATTTGTTTGGTCCTTCTCAAGTATCAAGTCTTGGGGGTCGAAAATATACCTTTGTTATTGTTGATGATTTCTCCAGATTAACTTGGGTAATATTTTTGACACATAAAAATGAAACTTGCAATGAGTTCAGGAATTTCTACATAAGAGTTCAGAATCAGAAGGAACTAATAGTGAAGAAAATTAGAAGTGATCATGGAGTGGAATTTGAAAACTATGAATTTGAAAACCTCTGCAATTCATTTGGAATTCTACATGAATTCTCTTGTCCTAGAACTCCTGCTCAAAATGGAGTTGTGGAAAGGAAAAATAGGACATTACAAGAAATGGCTAGAACTATGTTAAATGCCACGGATCTACCTAAATTTCTTTGGGCAGAAGCTGTAGGAATAGCTTGTCACATTTCCAACAGAACTCACATTAGATCCACATTGAATAAGACACCCTTTGAAATTTGGTTCGATAAAACTCCAAATGTTAGCTATTTTAAGACATTTGGATGCAAATGTTTTGTCTTAAATACAGGAAATGCTAAAGACAAGTTTGATGCTAAGTCTGAACCTGCCATACTTGTTGGTTACTCCTTGAGAAGCAAAGCTTACAGAGTATATTTTGCTAAAGATAAAAGAGTGGAGGAAAGTATAAATGTTCAGTTTGATGAAGATCTGATCCAAAATTTCAAAAAGTTGAAGATTAAATATGATAGTGAAAATGAATACTTTGAATATGATAACTGCAAGCAGAAACTCAAATCACAAGTGTCAAACCAGAATCGCCACAATAGATTTCAGAATCTTGATAGTTGGAAGTTTAGATCTGATCATCCCGAGGAAAAAATTATTGGAAATATATCTAAAGGGGTACAAACTAGGAGCAAAGCACAAGATATCTGCAATTTTTGTGCATTTGTGTTAGAAATAGAGCCAAAATCAGTAGATGAAGCATGTAAGGATACCTACTAGACTATGGCTATGCAGGAAGAATTAAATCAGTTTCAGAAAAATAATGTTTGGGAATTAGTAGAAAAACCTGTAGGAAAATCCATCATTAGAACTAAATGGATTTTCAAAAACAAATTAGATGAAGAAGGTAATATTCTCAAAAATAAAGCTCGATTAGTTGCTCAAGGCTACAATCAGCAAGAAGGTATTGACTATGAAGAAACTTTTACTCTCGTAGCCAGAATTGAAGCTATCAGAATATTGCTTGCTTTTGCAAGTAGTATGAAGATAGATTGTTTCAAATGGATGTGAAAAGTGCCTTCTTAAATGGAGAAATTCAGGAAGAAGTGTTTGTCAAACAACCTCTTGGATTTGAAGATGAATTCAAGCCGAATCATGTCTTCATACTAAGAAAGGCTCTTTATGGTCTGAAACAGGCACCTAGAGCATAGTATGAGAAATTGAAAAAGTTTTTAACTAGAAACAATTTTTCTATAGGCAAAGTGGACAACACTTAGTTTATCAAAACTTTTGATGTGCATATATTGATTATACAGATATATGTTGATGATATAGTCTTTGGAGCCACTTCAGAAGATCTCTATCATGAATTTCAGAATTTGATGAAAAATAAATTCGAAATGAGCATGATGGGAGAATTAAAGTTTTTCTTGAGATTACAGATTCATCAAGTGCATAATGGTATCTTTGTCAACCAAGAAAAATACTGCAAAGAGATGTTGAAGAAATTTGGTTATGAAAACATCAAATCCGTAAATACTCCAATGAGTTCAAGCATTAAAATGGAAATGGATGATTCAAGTGTTGCAGTGGATCAAAGGCAATATAGAAGTATGATTGGATCCCTGTTATACCTTTCAGCTAGTAGGCCAGATATTATGTTCAGTGTATGCTTGTGTGCTAGATTTCAAGCATCACTAAAGGAATCACATTTGAAATCAGTCAAAAGGATTTTCAGATATCTACAAGGAACAAAAGATTTCGGATTATTCTACTCAACTGATAGTAGTTTGATTTTAACAAGCTATAGTGATGTAGATTATGTAGGTAGCAGATCTGATAGAAAAAGCACCAGTGGTACTTGTCAATTACTTGGATGTTCTTTAATCTCATGGTTCAGTAGGAAACAAAATTGTATAGCTTTATCTACTACTGAAGCTGAGTATATTGCAGCTAGATTGTGCTGTGCACAAATCCTTTGGATGTAGCAAACTCTAGCAAATTACAGACTGAAATTTCAGAATTCAATCATATTTTGTGATAATAGTAGTGCAATCAGTCTATCTAAGAATACAGTACTTCATTCCAGAGCCAAGCATATCGACATCATTTTCTAAGAGATCATGTGGAGAAAGGGAACATTTCACTTAAGTTTGTACCAACATAAAATCAACTTGTAGATATTTTCACTAAACCTTTAAATGAATCAACTTTTAATCATATTAGATGAAATCTAGGAATATGTTCTTTACAAGATCTTTAAATTTTTTTTCTTTCATCAAGCTCACCATATGAGAGCTTGTTTTCTGCTAACCTACTCGTGTAGGATACAATCAATATCAGTTTTACAGAAAATCAGTTTTACAGTCCTCACCTTTTTATAATGACAAAAAGGGGGAGAAGAATTTGGAAATTTGTCAAGTATATGGTCACTTACAGTATTTCCAGCAAGAATTGAAAGAGAAAAACTCAGCACACAGATAGGGGGAGAAGTCTGCTCAAAGTTAGGGGAGGAATCCCTTCTCGTCAGTATAGTTTTGATAAATTCCTGTTTTATGCTTCTCTATGTGACTCAATATATAGAAATACACTAGGGAGTGAAATACATGTAAATAATTGTAAAGGTTTTTGTCATTATCAAAAAGGGGGAGATTGTTAGAACCCAAGTATTTTGATAATGCAAAACCTATGTGAGGAAACATATTGTATTTCATAGTTAAGTCTGTACTGCATTAGATCAGAAGGTTGTTAGAACAAATTCCAAGTAGATGAACAGATCGAGAAAGTTCTAGATGATAATACTTTCAAGATACAGCAAAATCGGACAGCTACAGGTTCAAGTATCCGAAGAGTAAAAAGTAGCAAGACTATCGGGTAGTTAGAAGGATAACTATCCAAATTTTACAAAGCCTTTGGAGAGTTATTTCATCAGACAGTTAAGGAGATTGAATGATCGAATAGTTAAGGAGTTAACTATCAAGAAGCTTAAAGGACTTTTCGGAGAGTTACAGGTATAACTATCCGAAAGTTAAGTCATTTAATAAACCACGTGCAGAAATACAGAACGGAAGCTTAAAGGACTTGTTGGAGAGTTAGATAACTATCTGAGTTTTCTTTTCGGAGAGTTAGATAACTATTCGAGTTTTTCGGTAAGTTACAGGCATAGCTTTCCGGAACTTAAGTCATTTTATTACGCACGTGCAAAATGGAGAAGCCGATAGTTGAAAGCTTAAAAGGGAAAATCGGAGAGTTAGATAACTATTCGAAATTTCAAAGAGAGTTTCGGTAAGTTACAGTTTAACTATCCAAAACTTAAGTCAGTGAATTTCCCACGTGTAGAAATCCAAACAAATGCTCAAATGGGTTTTCAGAGAGTTTAAAAGATAACTATCTGAAATTTCAAAAGAATTTCGGTGAGTTACAGTTTAACCATCCGAAACTTAAGTCATTGAATTTACCACGTGCAGAATTCCAAAGAGTGGCTCAAATAAGTTTTCAGAGAGTTAGAAAAATAACTATTCGAAATCCTGAAGCATTTTGGTGAGTTACAGGGATAACCTTTCAAAACTTAAGTCAGCCCTTTATGCACGTGCTAAATTAAAGCAATCAGAAAGTTGACAGAGTCAAACTATCCGACAAGTATATAACTGTTCGGTGAGTTACAGTTATAAGTATCCGATTGAATGATAGCTCACATTTAAATATTCTGGAATCCTACCTAGCAGTAAAGGTTAAGTGATCTTTCAGTGAGTTACAGATACTCTTTGGAGAGTTGCATAGCTAACTATCCGAAAGAACAGGAAAATCGGTAAGATATCTTGAAACGATTTTCTGAACGGTCACTTGCCATATTGGGACTTGATCCTAATCAAGTACAGTAGAATACATCCGTTGGAGGAAAATATGATCGTTATACATATCAAGTGTATATTCAAAATACAGACAACAGATATACAAGAGAGATACACAATGAGCTACACTCCAAATTCCATTTACACTCAAGTTTGCAAACAATGAAGAATATTTAGAAGATCTACTGCAAAAAAAGCTCTGTGCGCCAAAACTCTGATTGAAGGATTAAAGTTGTTGGTTCGTGGCTTCAACCTGAAAGCTACATACAGTGTTGGTTTGAGTTTCGACCTGAGAACTCTAAAGGTTGGTTTACTGAAGTTTTGACCTGAAAACTTCTGTGTAGTTGGTTCTTGCTTTAACCTGAAAGCAAGTGTGTAAGTGTTGAAACACTTAGTGAAGCCCAAGTGAATCTTGGGGGTGGACAAGCTAAATTGGTGAAACACCTAAAAAATTTGTTGTGTGTTTCTTATCTCTGTTGATTTGCATTCTATTAGTTTCATCTCATTACATTTCTGTTGAATCATTCGATTCAACATTTAAAGAATTTTAAAACTACACTCTTTCACCATACACCCCCCCTCTGGTGAGCCTATCGATCCTAACAACAATATCTTTGGGAGTGGACTAGCCGTTAGTGGTGAACCATTTAAAATTGTCTTGTGTGCTTTTATTTCCTATTTTGTACATTAATCTTAGTAAAAATCTTATACATTTATCACCATATTTTTAGTCAACAACTAATATTTTTCTTTTGGATGTTACATCTTGTTTTTTTATTGTAATTGTTGATTACTTTCAACTAAGTATCAACCTGTATCTTTCCATCAAAAGTTTTACCATTTCCCTCAATAGCATCACACACCCTATTTAATATCATATCATCCGCTTGAACACTACTAAAATAAGATCTTCCACCACCTTTCTTGTTTTTCATTTGCTAAGAATGTTCATCAACATAATATAAAATGCACCATAACATAAAATGCACTTTGTAATATTTCCAACATAATATAAAATGCACCTTGTAATATTTAAACCATGTTTTGTGCACATAGTGGTAGATAGTATTCCAAAAAACATAAAGTAAGATTATGGTTTAACTACAACAAGATATTCAACTTAGTAATCATTAGATGTGGTTGGATACAATAAGATCATGTCAAACTTCTAGAAAAACTATTGTCAATGTAATCATGTTGTGACACATGTTTCATGCTACCATTTAATGATTATTCATGTTGATCCTTGGTTGCAACCCCATGATGGTTAATTAAGGTAGACTTATAAAATTGAATTTGTAAGGAGTCTCTCTAATTATCAACAATAAAGGAGTATGTCTTCCAACAATTGTAGTTTACAATTTTCATATTTCAACTTATTCATAGGTTCATTCTTCTATATGTCTTGTAGAGATTTCAATCTAATTTAGAAACACAAGCATCCAATAGATTGAGCTATTGTCTTGTTTGCTTTAGTGTATTTTTTTATAAGTAATAAGTAATTTTCACGAACTATTTCTAATTTTAGTAGCTTAGTTCGCTAAATTTACTACAAGTGTACAACATCTATTGTAAGAGTGTGCAAGTACAGGTCGAACCCATAGGAAACTACTGAAATCACTTTGCTTTATAAATTTTCATAACTAAGGTATAGTGTATATTCACAATATACTCACTCCATTGATTTACAATTAACTCAACGAACTTAGTTCGTAGAGTTATGATTAACTCCACTAGCTCTCAAGTAACTTATAATTAAAATTGTAGTTTACAAAAGAATATGGTCATCCATTGGGTGTTTCTATATATTACAAACAACATCAATAAAACCTTTGAATGCTAATTCATATTACATTCATCATTGATCGATTCTAGCATTTAATACATCCAAATAGTAGATTTTTAAATCAAGATTATAGAGATTTATATTAACTAGTTTAAAGATTCAGTAATACAATTTCCTATAATTGAAATGAAATAACATAAAACATTCAACACTACTAACAATACAAATACAAATAATACAACATATATTTAATAAACATAAAAACAGATAATAAGTTATATTTTATTTTTGTTTTGTTTCATTCCTTTAGATGAGCAAGTGATGAAAGGTAAAATTCTTTATTGATAGTAAGAAAACTTTTGTCACTACATGCGACATGATTACACTACTATAAACTTAACCACTTACTATCAAGCACTCCTCTCCTTACTAGATTGTGAACCTAAACTTTTGTAAGTTAATCTCCTCTTTAGCATAGCAACATCAACCTAAAACTAAGGCTAAAAGTTTTATTGTCTTCTAAGAGATGATTCAGTGCTTAATGAAAATGTCCTTCCTTCTTGTGATGTGATTACTCCTCACAATGGTTGTCAATCATTATGTTTGGCTCAGAATCGACCCAACATTTAGAAAGTATCCTCATAGACCTCTAATGGATGACAGATGGGCGAATTAGTGGGAGCTTGTTTAGAATGAAAAAATACATAATATTAATGGTTAAATAATGTTAATTGCATTATATTTAGCTTATCATATAAGAATTAAGTCATTATGTTACAATTGCACAATTATATGCCTTAATTACAGAATGTGCATAATTTCAAGGAATTAATGTTAATTGAATATCATTTCTGAAAGATTGAAAACCTGATTTAGGTGTGGTTTTATAGTATTAAGCATGATCTGTTTGATTTACATATATTTATATCATATATAGTGCATAATAACAACTCATTGAATTAATGTTCTTTTTGTTAAAAGATCACGTGTTAACTAGTTGAGTTATAGGTTTAAAGGTGTAAAAAGATCACGTGAGAACTCATTGAGTTAGTAAGTAAAACTGTAAGTTATATATCTAAACTCGTTAAGTTAGAATTATACATGTGTTGAATTTAAATGTTTTATTATGTCACATGAGTTGCACATGTTTAACTCATTAAGTTAGCATAGCTATACGTGTCGAGTTACTTGAATATACACTAAGGTAACACATTGTATTAGTATTATAAGTTTATAAGTTATTTTTTTATTTCATGTGATATATTATTTTATGTTAAGTTCATTGAGTTAAGCTTTACTCAACGAGGGAAGTCTGTTGAGTTACACTAACTTCATGAACTAGTTATTTTCTAACATGCCACTGTTAGCACTTGTAGAAACAAGAAATTCGAAGGAAAACCACAATTGCATGTATCACGTAGGAATTAACTGGTGGAATGAAAAAGAAATCACCATTGTTGATATGAATGAAGGAAATCCAACCGATCATTTAGGCAGAAGCAATTACTACTGAAAGAAATATAAAAGAAGAGGAGAAAAATGAAGAAAAGTGTGTGAAAGTGGAGAATCATGCTAATTGTAAGAAGCATCAGAAGTTCCTTGAAGCTCCACAACACCACCACCAATCACCAACCATTAGAGGTCTATGAGGATACTTTCCAGATGTCAAGTCGATTTCAAGCTAAATACGGTGACCGACAACCACTATGAGAAGTAATCATGTCGTAAAAAGGAAAGCCATTTTCACTAAGCACCGACTCATATCTTAGGAGATCATAAAACTTCTAACCTTTGTTTCGAGTTAATGCCAATATACTGAAGAGGAGATCAACTTACAAATCTCGATTCATGATTCTATAAGGAGAAGAGGTGTGACTATAAGTGATTAAGTTTTTAGTGGTGTAATCACATCGCATGTAGTGACGTAAGTTCTTACTATTGATAGAGAATTTTTACATTTCACCTTTCATTCATCTTCAGGAACATATCAAAACAAAAATACAAAAAAACTAATTATCTATGCTTATGTAGTATTTATGTGTTGTATTATTTATTTTGTATTGTGGTTAATGTTATCATTGTCATTATTGTGAATGTTTCGTGTTTATTTGATTCAAAAAATAGTTTTATTGATTATTGAAATTGATTCATACAGAATACTAAAAAAATTTTAATGGTTATTGTTCAAAATATTTGAATGTTAGTGTTGATTTATGATAAATCTCATATTAGCTAACATTAAAAGGCTTAATTGATGTTATTTACATTTTGTGGAGTTGTCCAATGGATGGCTAAATTTCTCTATGAATAGCAACATTTAATTGGAAATTACGAGTTAGGCTTATGGAGTTATCTTAAGTCTATGAGGATAATTTGTTAAGTTAATTATAACTCCACAAACTAAGTCCATTGAGTTAATTGTAAATCAATGGAGAATTGAATTGAACACATATAAAACTCTAGTTATAAAAATCAAAATAGTACATATTGAAAGGACCTCTAGCTTTTGATAATGTAAAAATCAATGTGAGGAAACAAATTGTATTTCTCAGATATAACAGTTTAGTCAAAAGTCAAAAGGTAAATAAGTCGATATAGATAGTTCAGATTTTGCTATAAGAGATAAACAAGAAATCGGACGGTTACCAAGCTTAACTATCCGAAAGAAATGAATCTTCGGTGAGTTACAGGCTTAAGTATCCGAAAAGTCAGTTTAAAGCAGCAGAAATACCGTTGAATAGTTAAAAGAATAACTATCCAAAATTATAAGGCCTTCGAAGAGTTTGGAAGATAACTGGTTGAATGATCGAAGAGTGGATTCACTTTCCAGAAGATCAAGGGAATCAAAAAGTTAGAAAAGCTAACTATTCAAAATTTAAGTCATTCAATTTCCCACATGTAGAAATCCAGATAGAAGCTTAAAGGGATTTTTCGGAGAGTTATAAAGTTAACTATCCAAAAAATAAGAAGTTTCAGAAGGTTACAGATTTAACTATCCAAAACTTAAGTCATCCTATTATGTACGTGCAGAAATAAGAAAGTAGTCAGAAGCTTAGAAGAAGAAAATCGAAGAGTTACTGTAGCTAATTATTCAATAGTCAAGAACATTTCGATGAGTTACAGTTACAAGTATCCAAACTTATGACACCTCACGTGCACGACTTAAAATCTCACGTGACAAAAGGACTTAAGTGGATTATCGGTAAGTTACAAGCATTCTTCGGAGTGTTACATAGCTAACCATCTGAAAGTCAATGGAAATCAAAAGGTTATCTTGAAACACCTTCCTAAACAGTAACTTACTGTTTAGAATGAAAAAGTGCATAATATTAACGGTTAAATGATGGTTAATTGCATAATATTTAGCTTATCATATGACAATTATGTCATTATGTTATAATTGCACTGTTATATGCTTTAATGAAAGAATCTGCATAATTTCAGGGAATTAATGTTAATTTAGTACATTTCTGAACTATCGATAAATTGCAGGCTGTGAAATTCTTAAGTATCTGAATTTTCTATTATTTCGGAGAGATATGTTTAATGTACCGGACAGTTATGTTTTAAATGCTTAAAGAATATTTTGTTATTTCCTGAAGTACACGTGTCGAAACCATAATGCATGACTTAAGTGGATTTTCGGTAAGTTATCTGTTAACTATCCGAAATGCATCTGGGCATCGGATAGTTAGGTTTTTAAGTATCTGAAATATTTGTAATCGTTAAGTTAGAATTATGCACGTGTTGAATTTAAATGCTTTAGTATATCACGTGAGATGCACATGTTTAACTTGTTAAGTTAGCATAACTATACGCGTTGAGTTACATGAATACACACTAAGGTAACGTGTTATGTTAGCGGCTTATTTCTTTATTACACGTGTTTTATAGGTAAATCAACGAAGTAAGTTCGTTAAGTTATCCGTAACTCCACAGACCATTTATTTTTTAATATGCCACTATAGCGATTACAAAAACAAGGCATTCGAAGGAAAACCACGATTGCACGTATCACGCAAGATATCGCTCGTGAAAGGAAGAAGAAATCACCATCATTGATATGAACGAAGGAAATCCAACCGATCATCTAAGGAGAAGTAGTTACCACTAAAGAAATATAAAAGAAAAGGAGAAAAGACGAAGAAGTGTGTGGCTAGTGTGTGTGTAGAGGAGGACAAACCGAGCTATCTACAGGCAGCATCGGAAGTTCCCTGAAGTTCCACACCAACCATCACCACCACCACCATAATCACCAACCATCGGAGGTCTGTGAGGATACTTTCCTAATGTCGGGTCGATTCCGAGCCAAACACGGTGCCTAACAACCACTGTGAGGAGTGATCGCATCGCAGGAAGGGAAGCCATTTTCACCAAGCACCGACTCATATCTCAGGAGATCGTAAAGCTTCAAGCCTTGGTTTCGGGTTGATGCCAGTATGCTAAAGAGGAGATCATCTTGCAATTCTGGACTCGCGATTCTATAGGGAGAGGAGGTAGAATTGTAAGTGATTAAGTTTTCAGTAGTGTAATCGCGTAGCATGTAGTGACGGAAGTATTTACTATCGATAGAGAACTTTTACATTTCACATTTCACCCATTTTCATGAACATCTCAAAACAAAAATACCAAAAACAACAACTTATCTGTGTTTGTATCTCGTATTTAAGTGTTGTATTGTTTGTTTTGAATCGTGATTAAAGTTATCATTGTCAGTATTGTGAATGTTTTATATTTGTTTGATTCCAAAAATAGATAATAGTTTTATAGTTTACTAAAATTGAATTTGTTCAAAATACTTAAAAATTTTAATGGTTACTGTTTGAAATATCTAGATGTTAGTATGGCTTAATGATAAATCTAATGTTCACTAACATTAAAGAGTTTAATTGATGTTATTTACAATCTATAGAACCGCCCAATGGTTGGTCGAATTCCTCTATAAATAGTAGTATTAAATTAGAAAGATAGGCTCATGGAGTTAACTTAAATCTACGAGATTAGTCCGTTGAGTTAGCCATAACTCCACGAACTTAGTCTGTTGTGTTAATTGTAACTCAATGGAGCGATTACTAAACACATTAAGTATAATAAAAAAATGGAACAGTACACAATTCTCAATCAATTCCCTGTGGGATCGACCTATACTTGCACACAAATACAATATACACTATGCACTTGCAGTTAAAATACAAATTGGAATTAATATCTAATTTGTGTGAAAGGTTGTTTGTTTACTTCTAAAAAGAAATTATTGATATAAGCACAATGATAAATTAACCAAGTAAAAACAGAAGTTAACAAATGTAAGTTTTCTAGTGATGCTACGTGTGAACTAAACAAGTTCTCTAGTGCTGCCTAAAGCTAAACCCAAACACTTACCATATTTGGTTCTGCAAATTCAGTAAGTACAGTAGAATACATCCATTAGAGGTGAATATGATCGTTATGCTTATGGTTATAAATATAATAAGTAGACAAGAAAGATAGCTTTTTGCACATACGAATCTATACACCAAGCTCCATACATACAGTAGATTCAAGATCAAATCTTCTACAAAAAGGAAAATTCAAGTCTAGAGCTCTCCACACAAATAAACTCTGATTTCTTCAAGGCAATGATTTACTAACGTGCACCAACTGAAAACTTCAGAGATAGGTTAGTTGGAGCTACGACCAGAAAGCTCAATTTGATTGGTTGGTTCTTACTTTGACCTTAAAATAAGTGTTTGTAAGTATTGAAAGTTTAGTGAAGCCCAAGTATCCTTTGGGGGTGGACTAGCCATTAGTGGTGAACCACCTAAAATCCCTATGTGCATTATATTTTATTGTGTGCTTGCTGAATTACACTATCAATTAGTTATTCATTCTTAAACTCTTGAAATTACATAAAAGAAATTAAATATTACCATTAACCCCCCCCTCTAGTAAGCCATTAGGCCCTAACAATTAGCATCAAAGCAAGGTTGATCTCATTAATAGATTTAACCATCTGAGATCATGGCTTTCCACACTACAGAAAGTTAGAATATCCATCGACCTCCCCTCTTTGATGGTAGCAATTATAGTTACTAGAAAAATAGGATGGAGTGTTTTCTCGAGAGTACAGATGTAAAACTCTAGAGAATGGTTGTATATGGTACACCGCTTCCAATCAGTCATGAAAGTGACTAGACTAAGGAGGATGAATGAATCATCTAGATAGATGCTCGTGAGCTAAATTCCATTTACTGTGCACTAACTAGTGAACAGTATAATAAAATATCTGCTTGTAAATCTTCTCATGAGGCTTGGAAGACCCTTCAAATTACATATGAAGGAACCAACCAAGTAAAAGATACCAAAATCAGCATTTTGTTAAGAAAATATGAATTTTTCAAAATGCTTGAAAAAGAAAGTATTACTGAAATGTTTTCAAGATTTACTGAAATTATGAATGAACTAAGAGACCTTGGAAGGGATTTTTCTAATTGTGAATAGGTACAAAAGATTCTAAGAAGCTTGACAGTTGAATGGAAACAGAAGTCTACTTCCATTCAAGATTCAAAGGATCTAAACAACTATTTAGTAGAAGATCTGTTGGGAAATCTTCTTGCTCATGAAGTTCAGATGAAGGAATGAAAAGAAGAAGAGGAAGCCATTGAAAGAAAGGCTGAGAAAAGGAAAGAACTAGTCATTCCCTTAACAGAAGACCAACTAAGCTTGGATGAAGATAAAGTTCTATTGCTGGCTAGAAATTTTAGAAAAATGATGAGACAAGGAGGCAAAGCCAGCTCCTTAAGATCAAAAGTCCCCACATGTTACAAGTGTAAAAAATTGGGACACATTCAACTCTACTGTCCTTTCTAGTAAAAGGAGGACAAACAAAAATGGAAGAAGAAGAATAAGAAGAAAATGGCCTTGAAAGCCACACGGGATGACATCAGTACATCTAGCAGCTCATCAGACTCAGAGAAAGATGCCTTTGTAAATGTGTGCTTTGCTACACAAGAGGTATGTTCTACATCTCCTTACTGCTCAGAAAATGAAAATAATGATTTAGATGTAGATAGTCTCCTCTATACTGTAGACAATTTATATGTAAAATGTAAAAACTATAAGAAAGAAATTAAAAGTCTAAATTCTTGTTTAGAGAATGCTTTTGCTGAATTAGAAAAAGCTCTAGTTGATAATAGGGAACTGAAAACAAAAATGGATAACTATAGTTGTAAAAATTTTGATTTGAAAGAAGAAAACAAAAATTTATTATCTAAAATTACTAATTTGAAAAATACTATATGTAAGTTCACTAAAAGTGAAAATAGCCTAAATAAAATCATAGGATCTTAAAGAATGGGTACAAGTAAATTTGGCCTAGGGTATGCTGTACCATAGAAAACTCTCTACTATGGTGGAAAAATTAGATCTTACAGAGATGACACAACTGTTTTGTCATTAAAAGAAGATCTACTTATATATGACTACCAAGAGGCAACAAGTTTAATATACTAAGGACTAACACTAATGAACCTAAGAAAATATAGGTACCAAAAGCCTTAATTTCAACATAATTTGCAGGACTGCAAGAACAAGGAAGCTCAAACGTCAAAGTGGATCATTAATAATGGATGTTCAAAGCATATGACAGGTAAGAAAAGATTTATGGAATCTATTAAATCCATAAATTCAAGATCTGTTAAGTTTGGTAATAATGAAAAATGTAAAATTACTGCTATAGGAAATGTTACATCTAAAAATGGGAAAATAAAAAATGTCTTGCATGTAAATGGTTTAAAACAAAATCTGTTAAGTGTAGGTCAATTATGTGACAAATATTACAATTTACTCTTTATTGCTGAAAACTATTTTATTTTACAGCAAGATACACATGAGATTAAATTCACTAGATATAGGGATAATTCAATTTATGTTTTAGAATTTCCATCAGATAATATGTCTAGTGATGCATGCTTAATTGCTTCTAATAAAAATGAATGGTTATGGCATAAGAGATTAAATCATGTAAATATGAAAACCTTAAGAAAGTTAACCAAACATGATCTCATTAGAGGTATGCCCAAACTCAAATTCAAAAGGGATAAACTATGTAGTAACTGTATAATTGGAAACAAAAGAAATTAATACACAAGAGTATTAAAGATATTGCCACAAGTCAGCCATTGGAACTACTGCATATGGACCTGTTTGGTCCTACTTAGACAGCTAGCTTAGGAGGAAGAAAATATACCTTAGTGGTAGTTGATGATTACACAAGATTCACTTGGGTTATTTTCTTGGCACACAAGAATGAAGCCTGTGATTAATTCAAACATATTTGCATTAGAATTCAAAATGAAAAAGAATTAACTGTGAAGAAGATCAAAAGTGATCATGGAGGTGAATTTGAAAATTCTGATTTTGAAGACTTATGTAATTCCTTTGGTATACTACATGAGCTCTCATGTCCAAGAACTCCTGCACATAATGGAGTTGTAGAAAGAAAAAATAGATCAGTACAAGAAATGGCAAGAACAATTCTTAATGCATCTGATCTACCAAAATTTTTATGGGCTGAAGTTGTGAATACTGCATGTCATACAATAAACAGAACTCATCTTAGACCTATCTTGTTTAAGACACCATTTGAATTATGATATGGTAAAACACCAAATCTTGGATACTTCAAAATCTTTGGATCAAAATGCTTTGTACTTAATACAAGGGATCAAAATGACAAATTTGATGCAAAGTCTGTTCCTACTCTACTAGTTGGATACACTTCAAGAAGTAAGGCTTTCAAGGTCTATTTTGAATATGAAAGAAGAGTAGAAGAATTAATAAATGTATTATTCAACGAAGACCTAGTAGGAAAATTAAAGAAATTGAAAATAGACAATGAGAGTGAAAGTGAATCAGAAAATAAGAAAGGTCTACAGAAAAAAGATAGTATAACACTGTCTACACCTACTGTGAGAGAAAAAGCATGGAAGACAAAGTCTAGACATCCCATTGCTCAAATTATTGGAAATATAAATCAAGGAGTTCAAACAAGGAGCAAAATTCAGAATATCTGTAATTATTGTACATTTGTATCTGAACTTAAACCTACAACAGTTGAAGAAGCTTGTAATGATGAATATTGGATTATAGCTATGCAAGAGGAACTAAATCAGTTCAAGAAAAATGAAGTCTGGAATTTTATTGAAAGACCCACTAAAAAATCAATTATTGAAACTAAATAGGTGTTTAAGAATAAATTAGATAATAATGGCAATATTATCAGAAACAAAGCTAGACCTATTGCTCAAGGATACAACCAATAGGAAGGAATTGATTATGAAAAAACATTTGCACTTGTTGTAAGACTTGAAGCAATCAGAATGTTGCTTGCCTTTGCAAACAGTATAAAAATAATTTTTTACCAAATGGATGTTAAAAGTACTTTTCTTAATGGCATTTTGCAAGAGGAAGTTTATGTAGAATAGTCACTAGGTTTT
Organism: Cymodocea nodosa; assembly: GCA_036874045.1. Lineage (NCBI taxonomy): Eukaryota > Viridiplantae > Streptophyta > Magnoliopsida > Alismatales > Cymodoceaceae > Cymodocea > Cymodocea nodosa. Next base: position 14,573,299 of record JAZBRI010000003.1, on the reverse strand, counting down.
GAAGATAAAGAAAGACCAAACAATGTCTATAAATTGAATAAAACTCTTTATGGTCTAAAGCAAGCACCACGTGCATGGTATGATAAGTTGAAGGGTTTCCTACTTGAAAATCAATTTAACATAGGAACTACAGATATACTCTTTTTAACAAGTCAAAAAATTTTCATATGTTGATCATTCAGATTTATGTTGATATTATTTTTGGTGCCACAAATGAGAAATTATGTCATGACTTTCAGATTTTAATGCAAAATGAATTCGAAATGAGTCTTATGGGAGAATTGAAATTCTTTCTAGGATTACAAATTCATCAATTACAGCATGACATTTTTCTGAATCAAGAAAAATTCTACAAAGAGATTCTCTTAAAATTTGGTATGGAAAAATCCAAAGAAGCTAATACACCTATGAACTCAAATGAAAAGCTTGATAAAGATATCTCTAGAACTTCTATATTTTAAAAGAAATACAAAGGCATGATTAGATCACTTCTGTATTTAACAGCCAGCAAACCAAACATAATGTTCAATGTATGTGCTTGTGCAAGATATCAAGCCTCTCCAAAAGCATCACATTTAAAAGCAGTCAAATGTATCTTTAAATATTTACAGGGTACAAAAGACTTTGGCTTATTTTATTCATCACAAAGTCATCTAGTATTAACAGGTTATAGTGATGCAGATTATGTAGGATGCAAATCAGATAGAAAAAGCACTAATGGTATATGTCAATTACTTGGTCACTCTCTTGTATCTTGGTTCAGTAGAAAACAGAATTCTATAACACTCTCTACGACTGAAGCTAAATACATGACAGTAGATTTATGCTGTGCACAAATTCTATGGATACAACAAACATTAGCAGATTATAAACTTAAATTTCAGAATACAATTATTTAGTGTGACAATAACAATGTCATTAATCTCTCCAAAAATACAGTCCTACACTCTAAAGCAAAACATATCGAGATTAAGCACCACTTTCTAAGAGGCCATGTTAAAAAAGGTCATATTTCCTTAAAATATGTATCTACTAAAGAACAATTAGAAGATATTTTCACTAAACCATTGTCTGAATCTGCATTTAATCATATTAAACGAAATTTAGGAATTTGTTCTTTATATGATTTATGATTCAATGCTTATTTACTCTCCAAGCTCACAACTAGAACCTTGTTCTACTAACCTTTTCTTTTACAGCAACTTAGTCCAATTTCAAGACAGCCACGAACTGTTTAGATATAATTATTTCAGCTTATACTCCTTTTGACAAGTGGCAAAATAGGAGGAGAAAAACCCAATATTATTTCAATAGGTTGCAGTAAAATAGAGGGAGTAAACTCCAATATTATTTCAGCAAACTACAGTAAAATAGGGGGAGCTTTCTGAGCAAATTCATGTATAAGCACTTACAATAGGGGGAGCTTTTATTTCTATATCTTATTTCTTTTTTGTGCGTTTATCTATATAGCTATATAGAGAGAAAAATACATGTAATATATTGTAAGGTTTTTATCATTATTAAAAAGGGGAAGATTGAAAGGACCTCTAGATTTTGATAATGCAAAAATCAATGTGAGAAAACAAATTGTATTTCTCAAATATAACAATTCAATCAAAAGTCAAAAGGTAGATAAGTCGATACAGATAGTTCAGATTTTATTGCAAGAGATAAATAAGAAATTGGAAGGTTACCAGGCTTAACTATCCGAAAGAAATAAATCTTCAGTGAGTTACAGACTTAAGTATTCGAAGAGTCAGTTTAAAGTAACAAAAACATCATCGAACAGTTAGAAGAATAACTATCCGAAATTACAAGGCCTTGAGAGAGTTTGGAAGATAACTGGTTGAATGATTAGAGTGTTGAGTCACTAACTTTCCAAAAGATCAAGGAAATCGAAAAGTTAGGAAAGCTAACTATTCAAAATTTAAGTTATTCAATTTCTCATATACAGAAATCCAAATAGAAGCTTAAAGGGAGTTTTCGAAGAGTTAGAAAGTTAACTATCTGAAAAATAAGAAGTTTCGGAAGGTTACAGATTTAACTATCTGAAACTTAAATCATCTTGTTATGCATGTGCAAAAATAAGAAAGCAATTAGAAGCTTAGAAGAAGAAAATCGGAAGGTTACTGTAGCTAACTATCCGATAGTCAAGAACATTTCAATGAGTTACAATTATAAGTATCCAAACTTATGACACCTCACATGTATAACTTAAAATCTCATGTGGTAAAAGGACTTAAGTGGATTATCGATAAGTTATGAGCATTCTTTGGAGTGTTACATAGCTAACCATCCGAAAGTCAAAGGAGATCAAAAGATTATTTTGAAACACCTTCCTAAACGATAACTTACCATATTTGGTTCTGTAAATTCAGTAAGTACAGTAGAATACATCTATTAGAAGTGAATATGATTGTTATGCTTATGGTTATAAATATAATAAGCAAACAAAAAAAATAGTTTTTTGCACATACAAATCTATACACCAAGCTCCATATATACAATAGAAAATCTTCAAGATCAAATCTTCTACAAAAAGGAAAATTCAAGTTTAGAGCTCTCCATGCAAATAAACTCTGATTTCTTCAAGGCAATGGTTTATTGAAGTGTACCAACTGAAAACTTCAGAGATAGGTTGGTTGGAGCTACGACTAGAAAGCTCAATTTGATTGGTTGGTTCTTGCTTTGACCTTAAAACAAATGTTTGTAAGTATTAAAAGTTTAGTGAAGCCCAAGTATCCCTTGGGGGTGGATTAGCCATTAGTGGTGAACCACCTAAAATCCCTATGTGCATTATCTTTTATTGTGTGCTTGTTGAATTATACTGTCAATTAGTTGTTCATTCTTAAACTCTTGAAATTACATCAAAGAAATTAAATATTACCATTCACCCCCCTTCTAGTAAGCCATTAGGTCCTAACACATAATTCTTACTTAATTTCTAGGGGATCGACCTATACTTGCACACAAATACAATAGACATGTGCACTTGCAGTTAAAATATAAATTGGACTTAATAGCTAATTTGTGTGAAAATTTGTTTGTTTACTTCTAAAAGAATTTATTAATATAAGTATAAAAACAAACCAATCAAGTTCTCTAGTATTGTTGCCATAAGTTTTCTGATTTAACTTTTCACAATCAAATAGAGCTCAAGGAACGTACGACACTTTTTGCAATGAGCATGGTTCTCTCTCCCTCTTCTTCATTTTTTTTCTTTTCCTTCTATATTTCTTGCATATTAACTACTTCTTCCAAAATCACTAGTTAAATTTCTTGCCTTCACATCGACGATGGTGATTACTTCTTCACTCCATATTTTAGATCATGATATGATTCATATAACATGGTTTCCTTCAAATTTCCTGCAACTACTCACAATCAAATATTAGAAAATAATTGGTTCGTAGAGTTAGCATAACTCAACAAACTTACTCCATTAAGTTAACTATAACTCAATGGACCAACCTTGTTTAGTTTTGTAGTTTAGTAAAACAAATATTTATATAACATTTAACACTTAATATGTAAAAGAAGTAATTTCTAATTCATTTATAAATGATACTTAATTAACCACTAATTCCTTGAAATTATGCATATTCTTTAATTAAGGCTTATAATTGTATAATTATAACATAATGGCTTAATTCTCATATAATAAGCTAAATATCATGTAATTAACCATTCATTAACCACTAATATTATGTACAATTTTGTTCTAAACACTTCTTCCATATCTAAGTTTTGTTAGTCCCTTAGTAAACCTATTACAGTCTTGCTAAAATTTTTTTTCTAAAGTGCTAGAACTATATTACTTCTATTGCTTTCATCTACACCTTCCTATGAAAATATTGATTCATCTAGGATTCTAAGGAGACTAACTCCTATTAACATAAATTTATATTTTTGAGAATTGTCGATCTATTTTAATATTGTTATCCCCCCTTCAAATATACTTCAGACATAATCAATAATGTACAAAAAATACTTGTATAAAGTAGGTGTTAACTATACTATACTATCAATTTTTCTCAAAAATATCTGTAATTTTGAATTTATCCAAGATGATTTCCAAAATCAATTTCAACTATATATGAATCAAAATAGAATTTTAAATTTAATATTGTTAGAATAAGAAGAATAATGAAATATATATCAAATAAACACCTTCAAAAATACTATCTTAGATTCAAACATCAGTAATCATATTGGTAGAAATTATACTTGATTCAAAAATATCTATACTTTTAATGACATACTTTTCATTTTTTCAAAATAGTATATGAATATTTTTACTTTGAAAGTTAGTTTGAAAAACTTAAATCATACAATAGCTTTTTATTGTATCTATGTAACGAACTTTCAGTCAACAATCTCAAGTTTTAGCAAAACCTTAAGTTGCTAAATTTAAAGAGTATTTTATGAGGTCAACAATCCTTACATACCTATATGTTCAAATATAAAAGGCTTGTGATCAAACAAATCAAAAAACTCTCAAAGATTTTTATTTTATAAGTATTTTTTCAATTACAACATAGTATATGTGTATTTCATTAATAAAGATTCGATAAAACACAAATCTTATATAATCTTACTTCTATGATTTACTAAAAATATGAATCAATATCAATAATTTCATACTTTTTACTGATGGTTCAATATGATTTATATATAAATCATTTTACAAGTTTAATCAATCAAATTAAACTTATCATTGATCATATGCAGCTCATTCAATCTAAAAATCAACCATTCAACTTTTCAAGATTTCAAATGAATTCTAAGTTGTTGTTAAGCATACAAATTTCTGTTTAAAATGGTAAAATAATTAAACTCATAAAATTCAATAAAAACATAAAATACTATAATAACTTACCGCTAATACATTATATCTTTTGTAGTAACCTAGATATTACTTAAATATCTATGATAAATATATAATATCTATGAGATAAAAAAAATTATCAATATCATCTAGGACATTTTTTTTCTTTGAAGTTTTCAGCTAAGTTTAAGACAATTTCAAATATCAAAAGGTTTCAATTGAATTAGCCTATGTATAAATCTTACGTTTGTAATAATGACTTTAATTAGGGGAAAACTGAATATGAGATACTAAAACAAACAGTTCAATAAAAACTTGTTTGGACGCGTTACAAATATTCCCAACCTTTCGAAGGTCATTTCTCTTGGTATATGCACACTTTGTTTTATTTAATGTCCAACCTGCATATGTTAAATGCTTGTTTATTTCTTTGTTTTACTCTATATGCACATTTTCTATGTATTTACATTATATCTATGCTCATGCATCACGATTTTACATTGTCCTTGATCTAAATCAAAGAACAAGGTAAGTCCAGGTGGGCTCATGCATCATTATCGATTGGATTTTTATTTTCTACAATACACATGCATCATGTTACATTGTCATTCTTTGTTTGACTTCTTAGCCTTAGGACTATGGTAGAGTTGTAGTCTAGACTCATCTAGGATCCATTCCAACTTCACCGCATAAGTGAAGAATGTTACACAACTATCTCCCCAAGCTGTTAGTCTCTTTGTTCGACTCAAAGGTTTATCTCTAGTTGACTTTAAAGACTTAACCTCTCTTCTCTACATTTTTACACTCAAATGTACTTGCATCTATCTTACGTTACACCTATTAGACTATCTGAAAGCCAACCATATGTTGAGTGTATAAGATATTTAACACCTTCTCTATATACCCCAAAGACTTATTCGAACTTTTTAGTTAAACTAAAGTACAAATGTCACTTTGCCTGTATTCTAATGTACCATTTGGGATTTTCCTAGTTTTTCCCTGAATAGTCTAGGTACCGACTCTAAGACAATCACCTCTTTCATATCCCCCTTGGTTTAGACTACTAGAATAGTAGGGCGTGAGAGATAAAAGAGCTTATGAAGGTACACGTACGTCAAGTCAGTCTGCTTTGTCGACAAGTACATCACACCTAGCTAAGCATTTAAACACACAATCATTTATTATAAAGTTGTATTCATCGTCAAAACTATAAAAAAGGATTTTTCCTAATATGGTCTACATTTTTAAGCTAGTTTTGTGTAACACTCTAGGTATACATAAAAAAGGTGTTAGACTTAAATTTATTGATCTTTCAATTACTCTTATAAGATGCATGCCTATATAAGTGTCTAAAAGGAAAGGTGACTTATACTAAACTAAGTCTAAGCTATAAAGCTACACCAAATTCGGTATCTAGCGATAAACAAATTTATCACGTTAAACAAGTAAAACTGTCGCTATAGACTTTTTATAACAATTTTTTGTTTGACACAATAGATACTACCATAATAGTTAGAATAAGACTATTGTGATAGTTTTTTTCGAATGTCATAAAAGACACATTTATTATGATAATTGTCAAACTATCGTTATTTCTCCTTCTATTGTAATAATCATTGATTGTCATGAAAGATATAAGTGTAATGATAATTCTAATTGTCACAATACTTGTATCTTTCGTGATAGTCCGTGACTGTTACAAAAGATATAAGTGTTGTTACAGTTTTAATTATCATAATATATGAAAATATATATTAAAAAATTTATTCATAAATTATGTATAATGAGATGAATATTGCGATAATGCAATACCTATTTATAATATTTAAAGAAATATAACAAATTTTTCTAATATTAAAAAATTTATTTCAATAAAATTAAAATCTCTAATGCTCAAAAAATTATATTGATCAAAGTAAAAGTTTTTAAATTCAAAATATTCTTGCATAGAAGAGTTTTTTTTGACAAGGAGAAAATTTTAAAATATTTTCTACAAGTTAAATATAAAGAAATTAGACTCTAAGAAAAACTTCAATGTATCTACCCTTTCATCCATTCAATATATCTAAGAAAAACTTCATCTTCCTTCATTTACTTCGTATGAACGATTGGTATTATTATTGTAATGCAATTACTTTTAGTGTGACACGAGTATTCTCTTCATATATTAGACCTCGATAATTACGAAATGCTTTTATGTATAAATATAAAACTATTAAAAGTAACATGTAACATGGCTCAATGATGTAAAAAATAGGCTCGCATTATTATAATCCAACAAATTAAATACATTTTGATTAACTTGATTAGAACTTTTTCCAAGCATGTTATAGTCAACAGCGTAAAATGTAATTTGAAAATAAATCGAAAACTCATTAGTGAACATTGGATAAAACAAAAGTGTTCTCTTGTTCTTGACTCCGATTAGGATTTAGGATTTAAAATAAAACAAAGATGTTACTTATTCTTGATTTCGATTAGGGTTTAGGATTTCAATGACAAAGTTAACACATTAACATGGGGGACGTTTGGAACTTGATGTTTGAATCGTTAAATGACGACGGCGCTTATCGCAAATTTCAACGAAGACGATAGCGAAACAAAGAAGACGTTCAAGAAGGGTGACGAGTAATCGTCTTCGCTGGGTTCTTCCTTAACAAATGGTTATAGACTGTGATAGTTCAAGGGGAAAAGCAATAGCCCAACGTGGAGTTTTGGATTGTAAGTTCAGAGAGTGGAGATCGAGGAGGGTGCACGGATTGGGTGGATGGAAAGAAGATATTGGATATCGCAGGAATTTACCATTACAAAAAATTAAGATACTCTCAAGAACATCCGAGTATTATAATTTTTACATTCATTTAAATCTTTATAAACATTTTGTGTAGTACAAATTTTAAGCAAAAATTCGTGTTTCTGTGGATGCATAAAACAATATAACATGTTAAAAAAATAAAACAACGCGGAATGGCATGGAAATTCCAGTCAGACTCCGTGTCATTCCACCTGTAATCTTCCACCTCGTTCCTGAAGACTGAGTCGCTCCTCCCCCCAAACATACCACCGTCGTCGATCCCTTGTCCCGTGGAGCCCTCCGCATCCATGGCGAAATTCGTTTCCATCCTCCTCCTCTCCACCTTCCTCTGCATCTCCGTTGGTTTCCCCTCTCCGGCCGATCCTGTCTTTCTCTCTTGCGGGTCAGACGTCAGCACTACCGTCGACGACCACCGCGTCTTCGTTCCCGATTCCAAGTTTCTGCTGCACCATCCCTCTGGATCCAAAGTTTCCGTTGCTCCCGGGCCGGAGAAGATCCACTCGGAGTTGTACCGGACCGCGAGGGTTTTCTCCCGACCATCGTCTTACAGATTCCGGATCAGCCACAGAGGTACTTTTCTCGTGAGGCTACATTTTTACCCCTTTGCTTCCCAGCCATGCGACCTCTCCCACGCGAGATTCCACGTTCTGTCTTCTGGATCGGTGCTTCTCAGCGATTTCCATGTCGGGAGCGGCGGAAAGATGAGTCCTTTCTCGCGTGGCTGCGGCGTTCATATGTCAAGATCCGAGGACATAGATGTTTCATTGGTGCTGAAGGAGTACTTCCTCCATGTGGATTCTGATGTTCTTAGGATCACGTTTTTTCCGTCTGATAGGTCCTCGTTTGCCTTCGTGAATGCTATTGAGGTGGTCTATGTGCCTGGGCTTGTTCCAGATATCGTCCTCGAGGTGGCGCTAGACAGGGTGGTCAAATCGAATGGTTTCTCTGAACAGGATTTTGAGGTTCTTTACAGGATCAATACTGGAGGTCGCAAGATCACGCCTTTTAACGATACCATATGGAGGACCTGGGTTCCTGATGAAGAGTTCTTGATGCCCAACTCTGTTTCCGAGACAGTGAACTTTAGTGGCCGAATTCGGTATCAGAAATACGGTGCTAGTCGGAAAATTGGCCCCTACTGTGTGTATAACACTGCTAGGATCATGAAACTTGCCAACTTGCCGGCACCCAATTTAAACATGACTTGGAGCTTCCCTGTCCCTCATGGTTACAGGTACCTTATCCGTTTGCATTTCTGTGATATTGCTAGCTTGGCTCTAAATGAGCTGTACTTCAACATTTATGTTAATGGGTACAACGCCTCTGAGAATTTCGACATCTCGACTTCCACGGACTGGCTTCTGGCTGCCCCGTACTACCTGGATTTTGTTGTTGAGCCAGATAATTCTGGGCAATTGACTGTAACTATTGCCCCCTCGAGCTTCAGCAGGCCCTCAAGAGTCAATGGTTTGCTGAATGGGTTGGAAATAATGAAACTGAACAATTCTATTGGTAATCTTGACGATGAAATTCCATTGGGCTTGATGCTTAGTGGCCAGGGAAAGGGGGGTTTTCAAGCATTCGTTAGTATGTTTCTTTGTGGATCTATCTTTGCCGCAGTGGTGATTGCTGGAGTTATGCTGCTTATACGGTGGATGAATGCATCAAGTATCTCCTCCGGTTGGTCGCCTCTGCCCACCTTCGTTCTAGAAGGTAAATTCGGGATTGAGAATCATGTTCCAACCCGTAAATCAGTGGAATTTTGAAAATTTGGATGGCTCTCTATATGCCATAATTTGGATCTGTTCCCTCTTTGGTAGTTTATAAACAAAGTGAAACTTGTATTGTTTGATTCCGTCTATGCAACTGACCATGTCTTTTACTTTGATACAAAAATTATATTCAGAAAGAATATGCAAACTAAAATTTAAATAGTAATGTTAAAATATAAATTGTATATTAAAATAATAGAATATAATTTTCTATCACGTTTAACTAAAATATTGATTTAGGAAATTTATTTCCCTTTCCCCACATTGAAAAGCATAATCACATTGGGGATGATACTATGGAAGAAACATAATCACGTATCTTCTAGTTCTTGGTTGAAGGTCTCTTTCATGAAAAGAAATCGTCAAACATCTTATTCCATTTCGTGTGGTACAACAGTTGAAGATTCAGGGTGATTCTTTGAATCAACAATCGAGGAAGAAGAGAGGAATGGTAGAACATGAAAAGAGAAATGTAGTTAAGCAAACTCAAACTATTTTTATATTTACAAGAACTTTTCCTTTTGTTTCAACATGTAATTGAAGTTATATGCGGGCGTTTATGTTTCAATGAGTTTTGGAACAGTTTCTTTCTAATTGATTATGTCATTATGGTGAATTCATTAGGTCAAATGTAGATTTGTTGGTAAAATTATCGGTTAAATTGATTATTATATATTGGTTATATTGACAGAATTTAAAAGTTAGTCACCATAGATAAAGAAATTGTGATAGATGATATATCTATCAAATATATGTGGTGATTCGTGACATTATCTTAAATAATGATACATTATAAGGATCCATCATAATAGATCAAGAAATGTGACATTTTTTAAGCATTGTCATTATAAGGTCATCTATACAAAATTAAATTGGCATTTTCATATTTGAATCCCCTAATTCCTAAAACTCTTAGCATCGCATGCTCCTATATTCCACAAAAACCCTACACTCGACCAAACCCTTGTCCACATCTATCAACAATCACTCCCAAACCACCTACGAACTATGCAATAGCAATCAAGGATTTTCTCATGTTTTGTTCAAATTTCATCTTTTCTATTTGGTCGAAGTTGCCTTGTCCTCCTCTTACCTATTCATCGTTTGGTATTGGTTGCATATCGACATTGGGTATTTTGTAGTTGACCAATCTTATAAAGTAATTGAAAATAACTAGATAGTTTAGTAAAGTATTTCAAATTTTCTAGATAGTTTGACGAAGTCTCTGACAATTTTTAGATAGTTTAATAAAGTGTCTATATTTTCCGAAAAGTTTAGTAAGGTATTCATAAACTTCTAGAAAGATTATTAAATACAGAATTCTAGAAAATTCTGATCTGCAGATTTCTAGAAAGTTTAGATAAAAGGTTTGCAATTCTTTAAAAGTTTAGTAAAATATTTGCTGATGATTAGACAGTTAAGTAAAGAATTTGTTACTGACCGGAAAGTTTAAGTAAAATATTTACTATTTGTTAGTTTATTCAAACTTTCTTCAATCTGATGATAACTTTAAACAAATCTTAGTAAGTTTAAATAAATCTTCTAATTAATTAATTATAGGAATCTTTGTTTTTTAGTAGAATCATATCTAGATTTATTGGAGATTTTTATTAAATAATTGATTTTTTTATTTATGTAACATATATATATTATTTGTCTATTAATATGATAATTTTATTGTATTTAGTTAAGTTAAAAATTCATAGAATCAAGCTTATGCATGTAGAAACTTTATATAGTTGCTATTTTCATTTTTAGATATATAATTAAAGGATATCAACTAACTATAGCTCTTAAAATTGGAAATAGTTAATCTTCAAATTTATTTAGATGGAAACATACCATTTTATATTTGAAAATAATAATTGGAAATAGGAAAAAGTGTCAAAAGAATAAAATGATTGAGAATTATAGAAAATAATAACAATCCAATAAAGAGTATTTCAATAGCTTAGAGTATCAAGCAAAAATAGAGTACTCTAGTGATTTAAAGTTTCAAGCAAACAACATTCGACACTTGAAGTGCTACTAAAGCATTTTTAAAGGAGATCTAAATTTTGTGTCGTTGTTAAGAGATCTTCTTTAAGATGGAAGCTTCTATTCAAAATACAAGATTTGTAATTTTAAATTCTATTATATTTTATATTAAATACTCCTATGCTTAAATTAAAATTATGTTATATTTTGATTTAAAACCTATTTTACTAGGTTGTGGTAAAAATTACAAGGTTAGTACCTTGTACCCAAGGTTAGTGTCTTAAAAGAAGGGTTGGTACATTTCCAAGTTACAAGGTTGACATCTTGTGCTTATATAAAAGGTTTGGTGTGTAGGTAGAAAATACTATTGTAATAGAATTATGGTTTTATAAGGGTTAGGTATTACTTAGAAAATACCTAATTAGTAGAAATTCTCAAGGACTATAAAAATCCTTGTACTTTCTTTGACTTAGTTTGTGTTATGTTTTCATCATATTACTATTTTGTTTGTGTTTGTCATGAATAATTGTTATAAAATAAAATTAGAAAAGATGAAAATTAAAATTCTCGATTCACCCCCTTAGTGAAATTAATAATCCTTTTCAATTAGTATTAGAGTGTGGTTATCTCAATAAGATATTTAATCATTTCGAAATCAATGTTAACCATGATGAACATAAGGGACAAAACATTCATAGAGTACTCTACTTTGATGGTAGTAATTATAATTATTGAAAAAATAAGATATCTTTTTTCATTCATGAAAGGTCTTTAAGATTTTGATAATGCAAATATCAATGTGAGGTATCAAATTATATTTCTTAGGTATAACAGTTCAGCAAAATAGTAGAAGATGATACAAATAGCTTAGAGTTTGCTGCAAATGATAAAAAAGACATCAAAAGGTTACCAGGCTTAACTATCCGAAATTACAAAATCTTTAGAAGGTTTTAAAGATAGTTGGCTAAATGATTGAAGAGTTAAGGTGCTAACTATTCGAAAGGTCAAGGAAAATCGAAAAGTTAGGAAGATTAACTATCCCAAACTTAAGTCATTAATTTCCCACGTACAGAAATCTAGACAGAAGCTTAAAGGGATTTTTCGGAGAGTTAGAAAGTTACTATCTGAAAATCAAGAATGTTTCGGTAGGTTACATATTTAATTATTTGAAACTTAAGTTATTCTTTTATGCACATGCGTTTGGATCTCCAGCACGGCACTAGAAAACTTGATTGGTTCCCCGGCAACGGCGCTAGAAAACTTATTTGGATCTCCAGCACGACACTAGAAAACTTGATTGGTTACCTAGCAACGCACTAGAAAAACTTGGATTTGTTAACTTCTGTTTTTACTTAGTTAATTTATCTTTATGCCTATATCATTGAATTCCTTTTTAGAAGTAAACAAACAACCTTTCACACAAATTAGATATTAATTCCAATTTGTATTTTAACTGTAAGTGCACAGTGTCTATTGTATTAGTGTGCAAGTATAGGTCGATCCCACAGGGAATTGCTTAAGAATTGCAAACTGTTCCGTTTTTAACAATCAAATTTATATATTCAATAAGCTCTCCGTTGAGTTAACTAACCTTGTGGACTTAAGTTAACTCCACGAGCCTTTCTTTCTTATTTAATACTGCTATTTACAGAGGAATTCGGTCAACCATTGGGTGGTTCCATAGATTGTAAATAACATCAATTAAGCTCTTTAATGTTAGTAAACACTGGATTTATCATTAGTCAATACTAACATTCAGATAATTCGAACAGTAACCATTAAAATCTTTAAGTCTATTGAACGAACCAATTTCAGTAAACTGTAAAACTAAAACAAACATTAAACAATCATAACACTAATAAAGATAACATTAATCATGATACAAAACTATCCAATGCTCAGGTGCATTTCGGATACTTACAAACTTAACTATTCGATGCCTAGATGCATTTCGGATAGTTATAGACTTAACTATTCGATGCTCAGATGCATTTTGGATAGTTACAAATAACTCACTGATATATAACTTAAGTCAATCTTCTAGATCACGACATGTGTCGTCAGCAGTTTTATAATAAAAGGAGATTTCGGAGAGTTACACATATAACTATCCGATGCTCAGCTACAATTTCGAATAGTTAGAGATAACTCACCGAAAGTCAACTTAAGTCATGCATTATGGTTTCGACACATGTACTTCAGGAAATAATAAAATATTCTTTTAAAACATAACTCTTCGGTACATTAAGCATAACTATCCGAAATAATAGAAAATTTAGATACTTAAGAATTTCACAGCCTATAATTTACCGATAGTTCAGAAATGCACTAAATTAACATTAATTCCCCGAAATTAAGCAGATTCTTTCATTAAAGCATATAACAATGCAATTATAACAAAATGGCTTAATTCTCATATGATAAGCTAAATATTATGCAATTAACCATCATTTAACCATTAATATTATGCACTTTTTCATTCTAAACACTTTCCCCATACCTAAATTTTGCTAGTCCTTTAGCAAACTAAGATCTAATTAATTGGTCTTTCTAAAAGTGCTAGAATTAATTCTTTATTTTTTCTTCTTTTCAGTATAAGAACTTGTATTATTATATAGATATTCTATATGTTTTAGTAATCTACTTTAACATTGTTTTCTCCTCTTTAACCTGCAAATATACTTAGAATATATGCAAATTACATACAAAGTATATCATCATCACATAGGTGTTAATTATATTATTGTTTGTTCTTCTTTTCATCATCTGTCATCCTGAATTTTCCAATAAGATTTCTAGAAGAAATTTCAACAACATACGAACCAAAGTACAATCCAATTCAATATGATTAAGATAAGTAGAATAAAGAATTGTATCTCCATTAAACAACTTCAAATGTCAATTCTTAGATTCATATTTCAGCAATTCTAGATAATAGAAAATATACTCGATTCAAAAGATATCTGTATTTCACAAAACACTTGTATCTTTTCAGAACAGTATATGTATTTTTGTACTTTAAAAGTTAATTTGACAAGTTTGAATCATACAAGAGCTTTCTAATGTACCCATGTAACAAGCTTTCAGTCAATAATCCCAGATCTGATCAGGATCTTAGGTTACCAGATTTCAAGAGTCTTTTTTCAGGTCAACAATCCTTACATACCTATCTACTTAAGTACAAAAGGCTCGTGATCAAACAAGTCAATAAACTCTCAAAGTTTTTTTTTTTTTTTCACATACTGTATATGTACGTATTTCATTAATACAGATGCAATAAAACACCAATCTCATATAGTCCTGCTTCTATCATTTACTAAAAATATGAATCCATAACAATAAGCTCATATTTTTTCTATAGTTTAATAAGATCTACACATAAATCATTCTACAAGTTTAATCAGTCAAATTAAATGTATCTTTAATCATATGTGTTTCATTTAATCTAGAATTCACATCTCAGTTCTTTCAAGACTTCAAATAATTTACTGATTTTTCATTAAGCATTCTGATTTCATTTTAAAATCGTGAAACTGTTAAACTCATGAAATTCAAAAAAAAAAACATAAAATACTATATCTAGATTTGCATAAATAGTAAATTCTATAGCATCTTATATAGCCTTCTAAATATAACATTCAAGCAGTTACAGTTTATAAAAATTTTATAGTCTCAATTATCGGATAGTTACAACAAGTTCATAAAAAAATTTCAATTTCCATAAACTTTTCAGTACTATTTTAATTCATTTAATTAACAAACTTACATGGCTGTTACTTTAATTAACTCCCCCCCATACCTACATTTTGCATTGTCTTCAATGTAAAAGATTTGACAATAAATACGGTAATTTTAGCAGGCATGAATATAGTTTCGTTGACTTAGCACCAACTCAACGAATGAGTTTAAATCTAAATTCAGGATAAGTAATCAGTTACATACCTTGTTTCGTTTGTATCTCCTTTTGCATATTCTAATTTTTGATTTTGAAAAACTTTTTATTCATAAATAAAAGTAGAATATATAACAAAATAACAGTTAACAGATATTTATAAATCATTGTCTTGTGTAGAACCCAGGCTTCTACGCCTTTGGTAGCTCATAAGCAAGCCAATTGGTTTCCCAGCACAGATACCAACAAACTAGATTGATATTTTGCTTTTTTGTTTTTTTTTATAAAATAAACTAAAACTAAAATTTTTCTAAAAGTAAATGCAGAAAACATACAGCATTAAAAGCACAAAATCACAGCTTAAGAACATGATTGAAAAGTAGAAACAAATGGAATAAACATGTCAGTCCAAGCAAACTTTTTAGGCATAATTCTTCTTGCTATTAATTCTATTTTAATACAGTTTGTGTTCCTTCTTAATTTGTAAACTTGTAATATATTATCAATGCTAAATACAAGTGTATTACCATTAATGAAATGAAATGCAGAAAGTGATCCTTTTTGGTTCCAAGATAATGTAGCAGTTTCTATTTCTACATCTATTTCAATATATTCCTCTTCCCACTTCCATTCATTTGTGTCTTTCATGATCCATATTTGAAATTTCATCAACTCATCCCACCATCTTATCAGACATAAAGTAGGATCATCATATTCATTATACCACATCCCTATTTGAATTTTATCAAATTCTGTAGACAGTGGTTTAGCTATTTCTCTCGGTATAGGAAAAATTTCTATATATTTATCATAACTATCTATGCTTACTATGTATAAATCAGATCTAAATGCAACTAATATATCTGTGACTAGATATATATATCCATCAAGTATGACATGCATGCTGTTAATTAATGATTTCTGTCCTAGATATACCATAGTGTTTTCAGTCCAAGATCTATTAAGAAAATTATACACACTCAAGCATAAATCTTCATCCCAATTTCCTATAGGTCTCCAATAATATAATTTTTCAGGAATGGTCGAATTTTTATTAGAAAATATTAAAGTCGACCCACAATTTTCAATTGGTACTTCATATCTATTAGGTCCTTCTATATTCCATTCTTCTCTTGTGATAGGATTTCTAATCAAAATATCAGGTAATAGAATTGCATACCTTGGTTTGGTCCTATATATAGCTAATCCTTCATCCATCCCTGTTTAGAATGAAAAAGTGCATATTATTAACGGTTAAATGATGGTTAATTGCATAATATTTAGCTTATCATATGAGAATTAAGCCATTATGTTATAATTGCACTGTTATATGCTTTAATTGAAGAATCTGCTTAATTTTGGGGAATTATTGTTAATTTAGTACATTTATGAACTGTCGGTAAATTGCAGGCTGTGAAATTCTTAAGTATCCGAAAATGCATCTGAGCATCGGATAGTAATACTTGTAACTCTCCAGAATGTTATTTTATGTTTAAACTACTGCTGACACGTGTTGAGAGCTGGTAGATTTACTTACGTTATAACTCGTTAAACTAGTATAACTGCACGCGTTGAGTTACATGAAAATACACTAAGGCAATGCGTTAGGTTAGCGTTATAAACTTAAGTTGTTATTTTTGCATGTGTTTTATAGTTAAATCAACGAAGGAAGTCCGTTGAGTTATCTGTAACTCCACAGACTATATATTTTCTAATATGCCACTGTAGTGGTTGCAGGAACAAACAGTTGGAAGGAAAAACCATGTTTGCACGTATCACGCAGGAATTCAATCGCGTAGGGAGAAAGAAATCATCGCCGTTGATCTGAAGGAAGGAAATCCAACTGACCATTCAAGCAGAAGCAGTTACCATTGAAGAAATATAAAAGTAAAGAAGAAAAAAAAGAAAGAGTGTGATCGATGGACGACCAGTGTATACAGAGGAGGAGCACCGAGCTTTCTACAAATAGTGTCGGCGATTCTCCGAAGTATCACACCAACCATCGTATCACCACCATAATCACCAATCATCGGAGGTCTGTGAGGATACTTGCCTGATGTCGGGTCGATTCCGAGCCAAACACAGTGCCTGACAACCACTATGATGAGTGATCGCGTCGCGGGAAGGGAAGACATTTTCACCAAGCGCCGACTCATATTTCAGGAGATCATAAAGCTTTTAGCCTTGGCTTCGGGTTGATGCCTGTATGCTGAAGAGGAGATCATCTTGCAATTCTGGACTCGCGATTCTATAGGGAGAGGAGACAGAATTGTAAGTGGTTCAATTTTCAGTGGTGTAATCGTGTTATAAGTAGTGTCAGAAGTATTTACTGTTAAGTGAAATTACTTTACATTTCACCTTTCGCCCATCACATCAAAACAAAAATACCAAAAACAATTTATCTTTGTTTGTATGTTGTATTTGAGTGTTGTATTGTTTGTGTTGTATCATGATTAATGTTATCTGTATCAATTTTATGATTATTTTATGTTAGTTTTAATTTTACAGTTTATTGAAGTTGGTTCGTACAAAACAACTTAAAGATTTTAATGGTTACTGTTTGAATCATCTGAATGTTAGTATTGCATAATGATAAATCCAATGTTAACTAGCATTAAAAAGCTTAATTGATGTTATTTACAATCTGTGGAATCGCCCAATGGTTGGCCGAATTCCTCTGTAATTAGTAGTATTATAAAGAAGAGACAGACTTGTGGAGTTAACTTAAGTCCACGAGGATAGTCCGTTGAGTTATCCATAACTCAACGAACTTAGTCCGTTGAGTTAACTGTAACTCAACGGAGTGCTTATTGAATATAAATTTGAATTGTTCACAATCAAACATTTCTTAAGTACGTTAGCAATTCCCTGTGGGATCGACCTGTACTTGCACACTGATACAATAGACACTGTGCACTTGCAGTTAAAGTACAAATTGGAATTAATATTTAAATTGTATTAAAGGTTGTTTGTTTACTTTTAAAAGAAAGAATAGGCATAAAGATAAATTAACTAAGTAAAAATAGAAGTAACAAATCCAAGTTTTTCTAGTGTAGTGCTGGGAAAACACGAACAAGTTTTGTGGCACCGTTGCTGGGGAATTCAATTGAATTGAACTGAATTGAATAGATATAAGCAACTATTAGAGCTGTTTCATTTTAATAGTCAGAGTTGTGTGTTTTCTTCTGTAATTGAGAATATGGCATATGCTTATACTCAAAGATTTCTGAAACATTTAATTAGCATATGTGAATTCTACAATTCTGAAGGACACGACATTTCTGATTATTTGAAATTCTGACATTTACAGATTGATAGATCCCATGAACAACAAATGAATTATCCTCAATATAATAGAGCCGAGTATGAGAATCCTATAGTTTACCTAACTGATGGTTAGTAAAGAATGTGTAATATGATGAAAGACACTGAAGTTTGGGATAGCTATGACAGACTAGAGCATAGTATAGAGCAAAATCTGGACAAACTGGAATACTTTGTGTGTCAACAACAAGAAGTCAACCAATTAAACTATAAGGAGGCATATTCAGAACCTAAACAGGATATAATTTATGAAACTGAAAAAGCCATAAAGAAAATTGATCAAAAATTGAATGCAATGAAATTAGATGATCTGGAAACAAAATTAAAAGCATTAGACAAAAATGCAATGAAAATACAAGTTTTCCAATAGGATAATGAAAATTATAATGTTATAAACCTGCACAACTTGCAAAATATACAACAAATAGAAAACACAAATGTAAGAGAATTTAAAGAATGCACTTTAAAACTAAAAACAATTGAAGATCATAATCACGAAAATGATATACAAAAACATCATGAAAGTAACGAAAATCTGGAAGATGTATATGTAACATTAAGATCTGGAATTGATATACCACCAAGAACTCAAAATGAAAATGATATGAAGGTGGACAAGAGTAAAAATCAAAATGATAATGAAAATGTAATAGCTGAAAATCTAGAAATCACTGAAGAACAATCTGAATCTGCAATTGAAGCTAAAAATGATCAAACAAATCAACTGAAAGAAAAAGAGACTTTGAAATCAAAATCTTTAGCACCCTATCCTGAAAGATTATAACAAACAATTCCTGAAAAACAAGAAAAAATAAGAGAAATTTTTGAAAAAGTACAAGTTAACATTCCTTTATTAGATCTATTGTAGAATATGCCACCTTGTGCTAAATTTCTGAAGGATTGGTGTACTAAGAAAAGAGAGCGAAAAGTTCTTAGAAAGGTCTTTTTAGCTGAGCAAAGTAGTTACCTATTTCTGCCACAAATTCCTAAAAAGTTATCTGATCCTGGAATCCCTGTTATATCATGCACCATAGGAAATACCATTCTATAAAGAACCTTAATAGACTTAGGTGCGGGTATAAATGTTATGCCAAGTGATATATTTGCATCCTTAGGATTAGAAGGCTTAACTCCTACTAGTATAGTTATTCAATTGGCTGATAGAAGTATAAGATACCCTAGAGGAAAAATAGAGGATGTCTTAATTAAAATCAAGAATTTTATATATCCTATTGATATTGGAATTTTGGATTCCCAACAAATTAAGCATAAAAATAGTGATACATCTTTAATTTTGGGAAGATGAAACATCAGAGGCTGTTATAAATTGTAAAACTGGAGTAATGAAATTAACATATGGTAATGAGGATACTCAATTAAATATTTTCAAACCATAAAGGTTTGAGGAGTTAGAAATGTCCTTACATACCATAGACTTTTTAGAGGATGAAGGAGATATGTTAGATGATGTGATTCAAGAAGAATTAAATAGGCAAATCAATTTTGAAACTTTAGAAGAAAGTGAAAGCATAAATATAGAAGGAGATCAGGAAGAAATTAATTTAAAAAATGATGATGTTCAATTAGGAGCTCTAGCTTTTGATGGGCAGCATTTAGAATTAAAACCTTTACCTCCTGAATTAACCTATATATTTCTGGAAGATAAACGGACCTGTCCAATCATTATTGCTTCAGATTTGAAAGAGGATCAAATAGCTAAATTAAAAGAGGTAATAAAAAGTTATAAAGAAGCAATAGGATGGACTATGACTGATATAAAAGGGTTAAGTTCAACTTTATGCTGTCATCACATATATTTAGAAGAGAATGCTAAACTTGTTAGAATTCTTGAGAGGAGATTAAATCCAAACCTTAAGCAAGTAATCAGGAAGGAAATAGTTAAATGGTTAGATAATGATATAATATATCCGATTTTTGATAGCTCGTGGGTTAGTCCAATCCATGTAGTTCCCAAGAAATCAGGATTAACAGTTATTAGGAATGAAAGTCAAGACTTGATACCTACTAGAATTCAATCAAGCTGGAGAGTATGTATAGACTATAGAAAGCTGAATGCTGTGACTAGGAAAGATCATTTTCCCTTACCTTTTATAGATCAAATGCTGGAAAGATTAGTAGGGCAAGAATATTTTTGTTTCCTAGACGGGTATTCAGGGTATAATCAAATTCCAGTAACATTAGAGGATCAAGAGAAAACAACTTTCACCTGTCCTAATGGAACTTATGCTTTTAACAGAATGCCATTCGGATTATGCAATGCACCAGCTACCTTTCAAAAGTGTGTGTAGGGCATATTTACTAGAATGACTGAAGAATTTTTAGAAATATTTATGGATGATTTTACTGTATATGGCAACTCATATGAAGTGTGTTTAAGCAATTTAGACCAAATATTAAAATGCTGTGTGGAAAAAAATCTGATTTTAAATTGGGAAAAATGTCACTTCATGGTTAAACAAGGAATAGTCTTAGGGCATGTTGTTTCTAAAAAATGGTTGGAAGTAGATAAAGCTAAAATAGAAGTAATTTCTAATCTACTAGAACCTAAATCAGTAAAAGATATTAAATCATTTCTAGGACATGCTGGTTTTTATAGAAGATTTATTAAAGACTTTAGCAAGATAGCTAGACCTTTAACTAATCTATTAAAAGATGTTCCATTTAACTTTGATAAAAATTGCAAGGAAGCATTTTTTAGACTTAAGACTAGCTTAATTTCAACTCCTATAATTCAAGCACCTAAATGGAACCATCCATTCGAATTAATGTGCGATGCTTCTAATTTTGTTGTAGGAGCAGTGTTAGGACAGAAAATAGAAAAATCTCCTAGAGTGATTCATTATGCAAGCAAAACCTTGAATGATGCTCAAGTTAATTACACAACTACTGAAAAAGAATTATTAGCTATTGTGTTTGCTTTAGAAAAGTTTAGATCATATTTGATTGGAGCTAAAGTAATAGTATACACGGATCATTCAGCTCTAAAACGTCTAATAAAGAAAAAAGAAACTAAACCTAGATTGATCCGATGGATATTATTATTGCAAGAATTCGATCTAGAAATTAAAGATAAAAAATGTTGTGAGAATGTAGTAGCAGATCATTTATCAAGATTACAAATAGAAAAATCAAATATTGAAATTAAGGATAATTTTCATGATGAACAATTAATGACCATCAAAACAATGCCTTGGTATGCAGACATTACTTAGTTACTGGTTTAACACCTAAGGATTGGAATAGATAGGATAAGAAATTGTTTTTCTCAAGAGTAAAATATTACTATTGGGAAGACCCTTACTTATTTAAGAAATGTCCTGATCTGGTTTTAAGGAGGTGTATTCCAGAAACTGAATATTCGAGCATATTGTTTTTCTGTCATGACCAAGCTTGTGGAGGACATTTTCGTTCAAGGAAAGCTGCTGCAAAAATTCTGCAATGTGGGTTTTATTGGCCAACACTATTCAAAGATGCTCATAAATATTGCTTAAGTTGTTTAAGATGTCAACAAATAGGAAGAATATCAAAGAGGAATATGATGCCTCTAAATCCTATTGTTGAGGTTGAAATCTTTGATGTGTGGGGAATAGATTTTATGTGTCCATTTCCTATATCTAATCAATTTAATTACATATTGTTGGGAGTGGATTATGTATCTAAATGGATAGAAGTTATTCCTACAAAAACTAACGATAACAAAGTGGTAATACAATTTATAAGAACAAATATATTTGCCAGATTTGGAATACCTAAAGCTATTATCAGTGATAGAGGAACTCATTTCTGTAATAGAAGTTTTGAAGCCTTTATGAAGAAATATGGAGTAAACCACAAAATTGCAACATCATATCATCTGCAAACAAGTGGACAAGTAGAAAGTGCAAACAAACAAATTAAATTAATCTTGGAAAAAGTAGTAAATCCTACTAGAATAGATTGGGCTAATAGATTGATTGATGCACTTTGGGCTTATAGAATTGCTTATAAAATGAGCTTAGGTATGTCACCTTTTAGGCTAGTATATGGAAAAAGTTGTCATTTACCTGCTGAAATAGAACATAAAGCTTATTGGGCATTAAAAACTCTGAACACTAATTTAAATCAAGCTGCTGAAAATAGGAAAATGCAACTAATTGAAGAATTTAGAAATGAAGCTTATTCAAAGACTGTAAGAGAAAAAGAGAAAATTAAATTCTAGCATGATAGAAAAATTATTCCTAAAAACTTTGAAATAGGACAAGAAGTATATCTTTATATGGCTAGACTCCATAACCATCTAGGAAAATTAAGATCTAGATGGCCAAGACCTTACATAGTTCGAAATGTTTATCCTTATGGAGCTATTGAAATTGAAAATCCTAAAAATCAGAATATATTTAAAGTAAATGGACAAAGACTTAAACCTATTCTGAAAACACCAAAAAGCTCCTTTGGAATTATAGAAGAAATCAGAGTAGAGGACTACTCGAGTTTTATTTAGTAAGAAATCAGTTTTTATGTTTATATATATATATATATATAAACATTAAAAATGTATATAAAACATAAAAATAGTTGCGGTTCAACCGACTAGATCCATTAGTATGGCCGGAAAATTAAATAATATTTAGGTCTGATCGAAGCGTAGCATCGGTATGATCGGAACATTAAAAAAATATTGGTTTTACCGAAGCATAGTATCGGTTAAATTGGAAAAAAATTGTATATTAATTTTCAGAAAAAAATTTTGTTTTACCGAAACATAGTATCGGTTCAACCGAAAGAAAGATAAAAAAATAAAAAAATATTTAGGTCTGACCGAAGCATAGTATCAGTTAAACCTGTAAAAAAAAAAAAAAAACCTATTCTCTGTAATATTTTTATTATTATATTTGCTTGTACGGGAAGTCCGTTGAGTTACGCTTAACTTAACGAGCTTACTCTGTTAAGTCTTGAGTTAGTCAACGAGCTTATTTCGTTGAGTTCCTGTAACACAACGGAGTACTGGAGCTAAGACCGCAGATAAAATAGTAATAGTTGGTTCGAGAAATGACCCGATTACCCGCCTAAACTTAGTGCTTATTTAAACTAAAACCTAGGATTTTGGGGGCATTATCTGACAAATCATTTAGAATCTAGAACAGTAGAAATCAGAGTGATTACGTGTTGTTGTGTAACTCCACGATGATGAAGATGACGCCTGAATTCTGGGAAGATGTTGTTGATACATCAGAATTTCTGAAGGAATCAGAAGAGTGGCACACGCGGTAGAAGATCAGAAATACGACAAGAGAGAAAGAGCTACAAAAGGTAGAATTAGAACTTTTCAAGTTGAGAAGAGATTTAGTAGATATGGATATACGAACACCTCAAATAATGGAAACATGAATCAGAATAGCAACAGAAATAGCTGTAAGAAAGGAAAGACAAATAAGGCCAAGTAATGAAGTTGCCCTAGAATTAATCCAGCGTAAGTCCCGACTCTAGTTCAAAAGATGAATCTGTAGACAAGCTAAACAGGTGATCTGGGAGCAAGAAAGGAAAGCAAATGAAGAGGCAACTGAAGAACGGGAGGAACCAACTACTGAAAGACCTGTTCCTGAGGAGCAACAGTCTGGACCTTCAATTCCACCATTTAAGCCATTGACACGAGTAGAAATGATGGGGCCTTCGATTGAAGAAGAAATAAGAGAATTTGTAGAATTGGTTCAAGTTGGAAAAAACCAAGGAGAATTAGAAGATTTGGTAGTGGCTAAAGCACATCTGGTGTTTGATGCACTATACAAAAAGAGGGCTGTAGAAAAGTTGAAAGCCCAATATAAAATTAAAGTGGAACAGCATCAAGAAGCTACTGCCAGAACTGCTGTTAGAGATGTTGCAAAAGAAGTTGAAGCTGGTCCTTCGAGACCAGCAATTATTGGAAGAATTAAACAGGAAGAGCCAGTACTTGTTGTTCGAAAGCCTGTAGAGCCTATTTTTGTAGATTTAATTTCAGAAGATGAAGAGGAAGAACAGGCACAACTAATTAGAAAAAAGAAAGAAAAAGAAAAAGTGCCTGATTATAAAGAAATTAAATCTAAAGTACCAATTTTTACAAGGCCTGTGGAGCAGATTTTTATTAACCTGCTATCCGAATCTAAGGAGGAGCAAAGAAAAGAAAAAAATCAGGCTGAAATTAGTTTGCAGCCTGTACAAGAAGAAATAGAAATTAGGGCAGAAATTGAATTGTCCGTGACTCCATCCCAATCTGTTACAGAATCAGAAAGAACAGTAATAGAACAGATTGATAGTCAGGAGGAAGAAGAAAGAGTAGAAAATGAAGAGGCTGAAAGAAGCCATTTGGACAAAAATAATTTCACAGATTCCACTGAAGAGCAAGAAACTCTTCAGCAAATTATGGAAAGAATTCAAGACAGAGTGGAGAGTTCTGCCAGCTCACCACCACAGACAGAAGCAAAAGCAAAAATTCAGGAATCTGAAGAGAATGTCCAAATGCAGCCTATGCTAGAGGAAGAGCAAGAGCAAACCCCTCTAGAGCAACAAAGTCACCTTCCTGACCCGACTGAAACAACAATTTTGAATGAAGTACATTTTTGTAGTCAGGAAGCTTATATCAAATACCAAGAAATAAGGGGTTACGATATTATTTACAGTAGACCAGTAAATTGGGATGGAATGCAAGAAATCAAAGATCTATTTGAATTTCAAGGTCTACTGCAATTTATATCTCAAGATAGAGGGCATGTAGTATATGAGAATTTAGTGCCCTGTTTCTATGCAAATTTAAGAGAAGGAGAAGGAGAATTAATTTCAAATGTGGAGGAAGCTCATGTACAGATAACACCAGAGCTTCTCCACAACATATTTGGTTTAAAGAATGAAGGAACAAAAATTTTGGAGGATACAACTGCAGTTGAATGGACTGAGCAGCAAATTAAGGATTGTTTAGCTATCAATACTGGTGTGCCATTATTAAACAAATTGAAGCATTTAAATGGTAAAGCACACATGGTAGCTAACATTTTGATTAAGAATGTCTATCAATGACAGGGCCATGACATAGAATTAAGTCAATTTGTCAAATGGGCCACGTATGCAGTTGTAAATAAGATCCAAATAAATTGGTCTGTAGTTTTTATCTCCAAGCTGAAAATAGTAAAGAAGAAATTATTTTATGGAGATTTGATTCCACTACTGATGGTGGATAGTATTGATTTCACTAAATGGACATCAAAAAGGATAAGATCTAGAACCATTTCAGTGAAAGAATACAAAAATTTTGTAGCTGCAGAATTAGTTGTACCTTCTGGAGAAATTGCAGGAGCAGTAGAGAGGATAAATCAATTAGAGCAGCAATTAGAAAAACTCCAGAAGGAAGTAGATGAACTTAGGTATAGAGATTAAATTGTATTGTTCGTCTACTTGTGTAAAATTGTATGAAATTGTATGATGTACTTGTAATGTAATTGATTCATATTAATGAATATAATTTTTCAGATGCAATTTTCATACTTATTTGAATGTGAAATGAATAGAATTTATTGAATATTATGTAATTTGTGGAACTTTATGAATATGTAACAGATTTACAATTTGCTGAATGAAAGGATAACTACTTAAAAATTTCTGCATGTTATAAGGTAAAATGTAAATTCTGCATAACATAAAATGACCTACAATTTAAATCTTTATATAATGTTCAGATTTAAATGTATTTTAATCAAAATGAGGCATTAATGACATAGATTTAACTTTATTACAGTTATCAGAATGACAAAGAAAAAAAAAAAAAAAAAAAACAGAATAGAAAACTTACAAGAGTGAAAATTAGAAGTTGCCAAGTGTTAACTCAATGAAGTAATTCCGTTGAGTTAACCGTAACTCCACGAGGTCAGTAATATAATATAAGGTCACTCCGTTGAGTTATCTGTAACTCAACGAAGTTAGTCCGTGGAGTTAGCAACAGTAACCGACTGTGTTCTGTTGAGTAATCTGTAACTCAACGAGGTTAGTTCGTGGATCAAGCAGAATGGTTATTCTTTTAACCACAAACGAAACTTCGTCGGTTTAGCGGTTACCAAAATTTGAAATTAGTAGTGGTACACGTACCCATTAAAACAGGAACCACGATGCACGTTGCAAGACACGTTCTTGCAACGAGATTTATTCACTTTATGGATGCACAGTATATATATGAAACAGAATGTTATTTACGAGTTACCAGCACTTTTAAGAGAAAGGAGAAAGCGTTGGAGGAATTGGAAGGAGAAGCAGCTGATTCAACCTTCATCTGATAATAAATATTTATAGAATGGAAATCTTCAGACTAGTATGTAATTAATCTTCTGTTATTTATTTCTGAGCACATGGACTTGTTCTCTAAGCACTAAACGATTAGTAAGAACACCTATCCAGGAATTTTCATTGCAGAGGGGTACTAAAAATTTTTCTGAACTGAACTTTAACGAAATTCTTTGGGGTGTAGCTAACCTTTCTTTAAAAGAGAACGTAGAGATGACTGCTCTAGTAGAAAAACCATTAGGAGAGATTCTGTATCCTGAATTAATTGATGAACCTTCATGTATTCGATTGCCAAACTTTGAGGGAGATAGGTTTGAACTGAAATCTAATTATATTAGTCAATTACCACATTTTCATGGATTAGAAAGAGAGGATGCCTATTATTTCCTTAGAGAATTTAACGAAGTTTGTCAAATGATGAGAATGTCGAACATGAGTATAGATGCTATTAAACTTAGATATATCCCTTTTGCTTTAAAAGATATAGCTAAGAGATGGTTACATACTCTGTCGCCTGATTCAATTTCTACATGGACTGAATTTTGCTCTGTTTTTCTGGAAAAATACTATCCAACACATCAAATGATTAAAAAGAAGAAAGAAATATTAATGTGTAGCCAAAAACAGGGTGAATCATTCTGGAAATATTTTGAAAGATTTAAAGATTTACTGACTCAATGTCCACATCATGCAATGAGGAAAGCACAATTAATAGGCATAATTTATGAAGGCATAGATGTTTCAACAAAATCTTTATTAGAATCTACTTGTCAAAATGGATTTTTAAAATTATGTAGTGAAGAAGCATGGGCATATTTAGAAAATTTTGCAAAAAGAACTGCACAGTGGGAAAATTCGGCTGAAGCTATTGCAGATAAAAGATTATTGCTAAGAGGAATGCATGAAATAGATTCCAATACTATGCTTGAGGTGAAATTAAATGAATTAACAAAGAAAATAGAAGAGTTATCATTAAATCAATAGCTAGCAGAAAAGAATACAAACATAAATCACTTAGATATTATTTATGCTAGAAACTAAAGAGATAACTTGGGAAATTCTTATAATCCTAATTGGAGAAATCACCCGAATTTATCTTGGAGAAACAAAAATTTCCAGGGAGGAGAAAATATAAATGAGAAGAACATAAGTTATGAAGTATTAATTGAACAAGGAGCTAGAATAGAGAAATTAGAAAAGATAATCCAACAAGTAAACAATCGTCTAGAATTTATATTTGGAAATGCTGTAAATCAAAATCAAAATAGAAATATACCACTTAGATAGAAGGAACCAATGGAAGTTAGACCTACTGGAGGATTGCCAATACAAGCTATACCTAATCTTGTCAATAGAACGGTTAATGAAATTGATACCTCTTTTGGGAGGGTAGCTGAATGAAGTAGCATATCTGAAGCAACTATCTGTATGTATATATGTTTTTATTTTTATTTTAAGTTAATAGTATCGTAGAGTTAATTTTTAACTCAACGAACTTAGTCCGTTGAGTTATGCCTTAACTCCATGAGGGTGTGCAGTAGTTATGTTAATTTTTGTCTCTGCTAAATTTTTTTTTATTTTACAGAATCGACAATTGGAATTAATGCAATTACCGTTGGATGCACAAAGGGAAATACTAAGTAACTTGTCAGCTAAAGATTTGTGCAGGATGTGTTGTGTATCAAAGGAAATTAAAGACTGTATTGAAGAAAAATATTTTCAGGGACTACAAGCTGCAAAAATGGCTAAGATTAGAGATGGATTCATATGGAGGTCATTTAATCGTAGTTCAAATACCCATGAATATCTGGCTATGGAAGAAACTACTGGAACTCCACCCAATGCATTAGAAGGAATGAGTCATATTATGGGGATAGATGAAGGATTAATCATATATAAGACGAGACCAAGGTATGCAAGTTTATCATTACCTGAAATTTTGATAAGAAATCCTATAACAGGAGAAGAATGTAATATAGGAAGACCTAATATATTTGAAGCACCAACTGAAAATTGTGGGTCAGCTTTAATATTTTCTGATAAAAATTTTGCAATTCCTGAAAAATTATATTATTGGAGACCTACAGGAAATTGGGGTGAAGATTTACGCTTAAGTGTGTATAATTTTTTGAACAGATCTTGGAATGAAAACATTATAATATATCTAGGACAGAAATCATTAATTAACCAAACACATGTCATACTTGATGGTTATATTTATTTAGTCATGGAGATATTAATAGCATATAGATCTAATTTATACATAGTGAGCATAGACTGTTATGATGATTATACAGAAATTTTACCTGTCCCGAGTGGAATACCTAAACCACCAATTGAAAAATTTAATAAAATTCAAATAGGAATGTGGTATAATGAAAAAGATGATCCTACTTTATGTCTAATAAGATGGTGGGATGAACTGATGAAATTTCAAATATGGATTATGGAAGACATGAATGAATGGAAGTGGGAAGAGGAGTATATTGAAATAGATGTAGAAATAGAAACTGCTACATTACCTTGGAACCAAAAAGGATCCCTTTCTGCATTACATATCATTAATGGTAATACACTCGTATTTGGAATTTATAATATATTGCATGTTTACAAATTAAAAAGGACCAAGAACTGTATTAAAACAGAATTAATAGCAAGAAGAACTATGCCTAAAAAGTTTGCTTGGACTGATACATTTATTCCATTTGTTTCTACTTTTCAATCATGTTCTTAAGCTATGATTTTGTGTGTTTAATGTTGTGTATTCTGCATTTATTTTTTAGAAAAAAAAAAAAAACAAAACAAAATATCAATCCAGTTTGTTGGTATCTGTTCTGGGAAACCAACTAGCTTGCTTGTGAGCCACCAAAGGCATAGAAGCCTGGGTTCCACACAAGACACTGATTTATTAATACCTGTTAAATGTTATTTTGTTTTATATTCTGTGTTTATCTAGGAATGAAAATTTTTTCAGAATCAAAAATTGGAATATGTAGAAGGAGATACAAATGACAAAGTATGTAACCAATTACTTATCCTGAATTTTAAATCAAACAAAACTTTATTCATGCTTGCTACAATTACTGTACTTATTGTCAAATCTTTTACATTGAGGACAATGCAAAATGTAGGTATGGGGGGGAGGTAATTAAAGTAACAGCCATGTAAGTTTATTAATTAAAGGAATTAAAATGGTACTGCAATGTTTTGAGGAAATTGAAAATTTTTATGAACTTGCTGTAACTATCTGATAATTGAGATTGTAAAATTTTTATAAACTACTTGAATGTTATATTTAGAAGGCTATAGAAGATGCTATAGAATTTATTATTTATGTAAATCTAGATATAGTATCTTATGATTTTTCTAAATTTCATGAGTTTAACAATTTCACGATTTTAAAATGAAATCAGAATATTTAATGCTTAATCAAAAAATTATCTGAAGTCCTGAAGGAGCTGAGATGTGAATTCTAGATTAAATGAAACACATATGATGAAAGATACATTTACTTTGACTGATTGAACTTGTAGAATGATTTATGTGTAGATCTTATTAAACTACAGATAAAGTATGAACATATTGTTATGGATTCATATCTTTAGTAAATGATAGAAGCAGGATTATATGAGATTGGTGTTTTACTGCATCTGTATTAATGAAATACGTGCATATACAGTATGTGATTAATGCTTTGTTTTGTGTGTGCATTTATTTTTAGAAAAAAAAAAAAATCTTGAGAGTTTATTGACTTGTTTGATCAGGAGCCTTTTGTACTTGAGCAGATAGGTATGTAAGGATTGTTGACCTGAAAAAGGACTCTGAAAATCTGGCAACTTAAGATCTTGATCAGATCTGGGATTGTTGACTGAAAGCTCGTTACATGGGTACATTAGAAAGCTCTTGCATGATTCAAGCTTGTCAAATTAACTTTTAAAGTACAAAAAAAAAATATATATATATACTGTTCTGAAAAGATACAAGTGTTTTGTGAAATACAGATATCTTATGAATCGAGTATATTTTCTGTTATCTAGAATTGCTGAAATATGAATTTGGAATTGACTTTTGAAGTTGATTAATGGAAATACAATTCTTTATTCTACTTGTCTTAATCAGATTGAATTGGATTGTACTTTAATTTGTATGTTGTTGAAATTTCTTTTGGAAAAACTTATTGGAAAATTCAGGATTACAGATGATGAAAAGAAGAACAAACAATAATATAATTAACACCTATATGAAGATGATATACTTTGTATGTAATTTACATATATTCTAAATATCTTTGCAGGTTGATTACTGAAACATACAGAATATATGTTTATGCTAAACAGAAGAAAAAAAAACAAAAGGGGGAGAATTAATTCTAACACTTTTTGAAAGACCAATTAATTAAATCTTAGTTTGCTAAGGGACTAGCAAAATTTAGGTATGGGGGAAGTGTTTAGAATGAAAAGTGTATATTATTAACGGTTAAATGATGGTTAATTGCATAATATTTAGCTTATCATATGAGAATTAAGCCATTATGTTATAATTACACTGTTATATGCTTTAATTGAAGAATCTGCTTAATTTTGGGGAATTAATGTTAATTTAGTACATTTATGAACTGTCGGTAAATTGCAGGCTATGAAATTCTTAAGTATCTGAAAATGCATCTGAGCATCGGATAGTTATACCTGTAACTCTCCGGAATGTTATTTTATGTTTAAACTGCTGCTGACATGTGTTGAGAGCTGGTAGATTTACTTACGTTATAACTCGTTAAGTTAGTATAACTGCACGCGTTGAGTTACATGAAAATACACTAAGGCAACGCGTTAGGTTAGCGTTATAAACTTAAGTTGTTATTTTTGCACGTGTTTTATAGTTAAATCAACGAAGGAAGTCCGTTGAGTTATCTGTAACTTCACGGACTATATATTTTCTAATATGCCACTGTAGCGGTTGCAGGAACAGACAGTTGGAAGGAAAAACCACGTTTGCACGTATCACGTAGGAATTCAATTGCGTAGGGAGAAAGAAATCATCACCGTTGATCTAAAGGAAGGAAATCCAACTGACCATTCAAGCAGAAGTAGTTATCACTGAAGAAATATAAAAGAAAAGAAGAAAAGAAAGAAAGAGTGTGATCAATGGACGGCCAATGTATACAAAGGAAGAGCACCGAGCTTTCTACAGGCAGTATCGGCGATTCTCCGAAGTATCACACCAACCATCGTATCACCACCATAATCACCAATCATCGGAGGTCTGTGAGGATACTTGCCTAATGTTGGGTCAATTTCGAGCCAAACACAGTGCCTGACAACCACTGTTAGGAGTGATCGCGTTGCGGGAAGGGAAGACATTTTCACCAAGCGTCGACTCATATTTCAAGAGATCGTAAAGCTTTTAGCCTTGGCTTCGGGTTGATGCCTGTATGCTGAAGAGGAGATCATCTTGCAATTTTGGACTTGCGATTCTATAGGGAGAGGAGACAGAATTGTAAGTGCTTCAATTTTCAGTAGTGTAATCGCGTTGCAAGTAGTGTCAGAAGTATTTACTGTCAAGTGAAATTACTTTACATTTTCCTTTCACCCATCACATCAAAACAAAAATACCAAAAACAATTTATCTTTGTTTGTATGTTGTATTTGAGTATTGTATTGTTTGTGTTGTATCGTGATTAATGTTATCTGTATCAATTTTATGATTATTTTATGTTAGTTTTAATTTTACAGTTTATTGAAGTTGGTTCGTACAAAACAACTTAAAGATTTTAATGGTTACTGTTTGAATCATCTGAATGTTAGTATTGCATAATGATAAATCCAATGTTAACTAGCATTAAAAAGCTTAATTGATGTTATTTACAATCTGTGGAATCGCCCAATGGTTGGCCGAATTCCTCTGTAATTAGTAGTATTATAAAGAAGAGACAGACTTGTGGAGTTAACTTAAGTCCACGAGGATAGTCCGTTGAGTTATCCATAACTCAACGAACTTAGTCCGTTGAGTTAACTGTAACTCAACGGAGTGCTTATTGAATATAAATTTGAATTGTTCACAATCAAACATTTCTTAAGTAGCAATTCCTTGTGGGATCGACCTGTACTTGCACACTGATACAATAGACACTATGCACTTGCAGTTAAAGTACAAATTGGAATTAATATCTAAATTGTATTAAAGGTTGTTTGTTTACTTCTAAAAGAAAGAATAGGCATAAAGATAAATTAACTAAGTAAAAATAGAAGTAACAAATCCAAGTTTTTCTAGTGTAGTGCTGGGAAAACACGAACAATCCCCATAATATGATCCATTCCTTCTAATATATTGGGTGGAATTCCAGTAGTTTCTTCCATATTCAGATATTCATGGCTAATTAAACTACGATTAAATGACTTTCATATGAATCCATCTCTAATTTTAGTCATTTTTGTAGCTTGTAGTCCGTGAAAATATTTTTCTCTAACAGTCTTTTAATTTCCTTTGATACACAACACAGCCTGCATAGATCTTTAGTTGACAAATTACTCAGTACTTCCCTTAGTGTGTCTAGCGGTAATTGTATCAATTCCATTTGTTGATTCTATATAACATAAACAAAAATTTTAGCAGAGACAAAAATTAACATAACTATTGCACACCCTCGTGGAGTTAGGGCATAACTTAATGGATTAAGTTCGTTGAGTTAAGCAATAACTCTACGATACTATTAACTACAAATAAACTTATATATATATATAGTTACTTCAGTTATACTGCTTCATTCAGCTACCCTCCCAAAAGAGGTATCAATTTCATTAACAGTTCTATTGACAAGGTTAGGTATTGCTTGTATTGGCAATCCTCCAATAGGTCTAACTTCCATTGATTCCTTCTATCTAAGCGATATGTTTCTATTCTGATTTTGAATTGTAGCATTTCCAAATACAAGATCCAGACAATTGTTTAATTGTTGGATTATCTTTTCTAATTTATCTATTCTAAATCCTTATTCAATTAATGCTTCATAACTTATATTCTTATCATTTATATTTTCTCCTCCTTAGAAATTGTTGTTTCTCCAAGATAAATTTGGGTGATTTCTCCAATTAGGGTTATAAGAATTTCCAAAGTTATCTTTCTGGTTTTTAGCATAAATAATATCTAGATCATTAATGTTTGCATTCTTTTCTACTAGCTTTTGATTTAATGATAACTCTTCTATTTTCTTTGTTAATTCAGTTAATTTCACTTCAAGCATAGTGCTTGAATCTATTTCATGCATTCCCCTTGGTAATATTCTTTTATCTATAATAGCTTCAACTGAGTTTTCCCACTGTATAGTTCTTTTTGCAAAGTTTTCTAAATATGCCCATGCTTCTTCACTACATAGTTTCAGAAATCCATTTTGACAAGTAGATTCTAATAAAGATTTTGTTGAAACATCTATGCCTTCATTAATATTATGCACTTTTTCAGTTTAAATACTTCCCCCATACCTACTTTTTGCTATCCCTCATCAAACTAATATGATCTAATTAATTGGTCTTTCTAAAGTGCTAGAACTATTTCTTTTCTTCATAAATCTATATCCTTTTTGAAAATATCTATTCATCTTGTTCCTTAAAATGCTAAAATTATATTAACATTAAGATATTCTCTACAAATCAGTAATCTAATTTAACATTATTCTTCCTTCCTCTCTTGCAAATATATTTCAGAAATACTTAAATTACATACAAAATATACTTGCATAAAAAAAGTGGTAGTTAAACTAAAAATTTTTTTCTTCAAAAACATCTGTTATCCTAAATTTTCCAATATGATTTCTAGAATAAATTTCAACTGCATATGAATCAAAACACAACTTAACTTAATATAATTAAAATAAGAAGAATAATAAAGTGTGTCTCAAATAAACAACTTCAAAAGTCTAATTTAGATTCTAACATCAATAGTCATAAAGACAGAAACCATACTCGATTCAAAGATATTCATACTTTTAATGAAACATGTAATATCGACCATAAGTGTGCCTTTTTATGGTACAACAAGGGATTGTATTAGGACATGTAATATCTAGAGAGGGGTTGGAAGTTGATCAAGCTAAGATAGATTTGATAGCCAACTTGCCTTCTCCTAAATCAATCAAAGAGGTTCGATCATTTTTTGGCCATTCTGGTTTTTATAGATGTTTCATAAAGGATTTTAGTATGATTGCCCATCCCTTAAACAATTTGTTAGCAAAGGATCATCCATTTGATTTTTCCCAAGAGTGTGAGGATGCCTTTGAGAAGCTTAAAGGAGCTCTTGCATCTGCACCAGTTGTGCATTCACTAGATTGGTCTCACCCGTTCGAATTAATGTGTGATGCCTCTAATTATGCCATTGGTGTAGTGCTAGGGCAAAGAATTGAGAAGATATCATGGGTAATCTACTATGCAACTAAAACACTTAATGTAGCCCAAATGAATTATACAGTCACTGAAAAGGAATTTTTGGCTATTGTTTTTGCTCTAGAGAAATTCTAACTTTACTTGCTAGGATCTAAGATTACTATTTTTACTAATCATTCAACCATTAAATTTTTATTAGCAAAGAAGGACGTTAAGGCTGGATTAGTGAGGTGGATTCTTTTATTACAAGAATTTGACATAGAAGTAAAGGACAAGAAAGGTTCTGAGAATGTAGTTGCTGACCATTTGTCATGAATTGTCACACATCAAGGAGAGTTACCTATCAACGATTCATTTTCAGATGAGTAGTTGATGGTCGTCACTCCTGTTCCTTGGTTTGCAGATATTGTTAATTTTCTTGTGACAAAGAAGTTGCCACAAAATTGGTCAAAACAAGAAATTAAGAGATTATTGGCAAAGAGTAGAGAATATTTTTGGGATGATCCCTATTTTGTTTAAATCTTGCCAAGATTTAATCATGAGGAGGTACATTCCTAATTCTAAGGTTGATAGTGTATTATCTTTCTATCATGACCAACCTGTAGGAGGACATTTGAATCCCATTAAGACTACGGCTAAGGTACTTCAGTGTGGATTCTATTGGCCTACACTGCATAGGGATGCACATTCCCATGTAAGGAATTGTCCTGAATGTTAGAAAGTAGGCAGATTAACATGTAGGAATATGATGCCACTAACCCCTATTATTGAGGTTGAAGTGTTTGATGTGTGGGGTATTGACTTCATGGGCCCATTGCCCAATTCTAGAGGTCACTTGTATATCCTCTTAGCCATAGACTATGTGTCTAAGTGGATTAAGGCAATCCCCACATGCACTTGTGATACTAAGGTAGTGATTAATTTTGTAAGTAGCCATATTTTTGCTAGATTTGGCATTCCATGAGCTATTATAAGTGATAGGGGAACACATTTTTGTAACAAGAGATTTGAAGCGTTAATGAAAAGATATGGAGTGAACCATAAAATGACTACCCCTTATCACCCCCAAGTAAATGGACAAGTGGAAAATGCCAATAAACAAATAAAGTAAATCCTAGAGAAAATAGTTAGCGCATCTAGAAAAGATTGGGTAGAAAAGCTAGATGAGGCATTATGGGCATATAGCATGGCTTACAAGTCAGTTTTAGATATGTCTCCCTTTAGAGTTGTTTATGGGAAAGCCTACCACTTACGAGTAGAGTTGGAGCATAAAGCCATGTGGGCAATAAGAAGACTTAATATGGATTTACAAGCTGTTGGTAAGAAAAGAAAATTTCAACTGATAGAATTGGAAGAATTTAGGCAAGATGCATATGAAAATTCTAAAATTGCTAAAGAAAAGGGAAAATTTTTTCATGATAGCAAGATTCTTCATAGAAGTTTTGATATAGGGCAGCTAGTTTTATTGTATAATTCTAGGTTGCATCTTTTTCTAGGAAAACTTTGATCTAGGTGGACAAGACCTTATGTAGTTAAAAGTGTGTTCCCTCATGGAGCTGTAGAAATAGAACACCCTAAAACTAGGGAAATTTTTAAGGTCAATGGCCACCGACTTAAATCATTTTTGCAGCACAAAGTTCTTAGACATAACGAGACTATTCCCTTATTTGATGCTGCCTATGCATAAAATTTCTTATTTATAGATAGTGTTTATAGTATTTTTCTTCTTTTTGTTTATGTACATTATTGTTTATCAATTATTTTGTGTAATTATCAATTACCTCGCTTGATGATGTAGGGAGATAGCACACGTAGCATTTGTAGTGAGTAAAATTCCTTCCACACCTCTTCCATACATCTTTATTATTGTTATTATATGCAGTCTCCTTTGTGGTCTAGAGATCATAGTAATAGATTAGTAAGAGGAGAACAATTAGGAGGATTAGATCTGTTATTAGAAAAACAAATTGAAGAGAATTTAGATATATGGAAGAGAATAGGTAAATTGTAAACCTAGGGGGAAGGGTAGTAAACCTAGTGGGAATAGAAGAGCAAACGTTAGAAGACATTTGCTATCCTAGAGTTCACGCCAAGCCATCTTGTCTAGTCATACCCCAATAGAAGGGCACAAGATAAAACTGCACATGAACTATGTGAACCAATTGTCTCATTTTCACAGGTTGGACAAAAAGGATGCATATATATTTCTAAGTGATTTTAATGACGTGTGCAACATGGTGAGCTTGCCTAATGTACATGTTGATGCCATCAAACTTAGATTCCTCCCTTTTGCATTGAGAGATGATGCAAAATTATGGATGAACACTCTCCTAGCCAATTCTATTAGGATTTGGACTAAATTTTGTGCAATCTTTATCAAGAAATTCCATCCATTGCACAAGACCATTCAAGCAAAGAACTAGATTTTGAACATCTCTCAACAACTGAACAAGCCTTTTTGGAAGTATTTCGAAAGGTTTAATAGGTTGTTGGCAAGATGCCCAAACCATGGTTTACCCAAGTCTAGGCAATGTCAAGCTGTTTTTGAAGGATTGGATTATAACACCAAGGTAATGTTGGAATCATTATGCCCTAGGTGATTCATGAGACTTATAGAGACTCGAGCTTAGGATACCTTAGTTGATTTGGTAGAAAGGACCATGGAGATGGCTAGTTCCTCTAACAGGACATTTGATAGATCCCTGCCAAGGGGCATTCATGCTGTGGATCTCCTCTATAGTTTTGAGGCTAGAATGACTTCAATGGTGAAGAGAGTGGAGGATTTAGTTCTAAGCCAATAGAAAGAAAAGAAGGTTATAGTAGATGTTAGTTGTGTGGCTTGTGGAACACAAGGACATGCTATTGAGGAGTGTCCTATCATACAGGGCACCTCTGTTGAGCAAGTCAATGCTCTTGGTGCAGGACAAAGGAATCTCTAGTCATCCCCCCACCACACCTTGGGATGGTCTACCCACCCCAATCTTTCATGGAGATGGCAGGATGTTCCTATGCCTCCACTAGAGCGGCAATTTGGATCTTTGGGTGGCACTTGGAACTCACACTCGCTTGCCCAGATAGATAGGATTGTGCCCTTAGAGAGGAAGATTGCAGATATTGAGAAGGGAATCCAAGCATTATTGCAAGTTAGTGGGCAAATTGCACCCATATTGTTTAGCCACGAGAAATCTATTAAGAATATAGAAGCTCAGTTGGCTCAATTAGCAGCCAATTCTGGAGGTTGTGTGAGGGGTGAACTACCTAGTAACCCCATCCCTAACCCTTGTAGAGTGGAAGTTCATGTAGTGCAAGGAGAAGGGAAAAGTGTGGATCCCTCTTCTAAGTGAGGAATTAAATAAATAAAAAAATTTATATATATATATGTGCTTCTCTTTTCGTATTTGATTTGTTTGTTAGTTTTACAGGTTTTCTATCTCTCTCTTTCAAGAAAAAAGGTATGTTACCCATATCCTTATACATGTATGATGCACTTGAGATATGATTAGTTTTCCTTGAAATGAATGAAGTATTACTCTCATTTACATGCTACTCAATCTCCATTGTATGTTCTTAGGAGTAATGTTTGATCCCAATTTATTTCATATTTCTTGTGCAAATGGATATCTTGTTAGGTATGGGGGGGACTTTGCCTTCTTTCTTGTGTTCATTTTTTTTTCTTTTTATGTCATCTACATGCTATTTTCTCTTGACCTATACTATTTTTGTTACATTGGGGTCAATGCTAAGTTTTGGTTTGGGGGGAGGCATTTCGATGATGATTTGTTTTCATTTTTTAGAAACTTTGTGGCTTGTTTTTAGTAATTTAACCTTGAGGTGTAGCTTTTACAAGAGGATCCTTGAAATTTTTAGGAAGGAGATAAAAATTCATTCAAATCCATCCATATTTTCAAAATTATATGTACTATTGCACATCCATGAGGTTTTAACTAAAACAAACTAAGGGAGCTTACCTCTTCCTAAAAAGAAACTTAGAGAATAACCTTGAATTTGTCTGATGGGTTGTCCTAGAAAAGGGTAAAAAAAAAAAGGGATAGGACCAAATGCTTGTTCCAAAAAGGTGACCAGGGACAAAGGCTAAGCAACCTCTTAGTCTTCGCGTGTAATCCCCTAGTAGGAGGCATTTTAAGGGTAGATGCGCATAGTTTTGTGAGAAAAGTTTGTGCATAGCAAAAAAAAAAAGAGAGAAAAGAAAAAAAAATTTCATAATGAAAAGAGAGGAAAAAAAAAGGGCAATGGACTTGCAGATAAAATTTGGTTTATTCCTTTATGGCTTGGATGGAATGAAAGAAGCGACCATGTTTTTCTTTAGGTTTTAGCCATCATCACTTGTACACATATAGTATGATATTCTACTTTCTATAGGATGAGTTTGAATAATTATTTTTTCTCCAAACTAGAAAGGGAAAGGAAAATCATGTATAACTGAAACCAAGGGGTTGGTTTGTATATTTTTTTTTTGTTGTGTTTACTTTCTGTTGATTTTATCTTGAGTTTGTATTTTTGAGGATTTTGTGGGTGCATCCACTGTAAACCCTCTAAAGACATAACTCCGCCACTAGGATGACCTAGGGGTTCAAATGGCTTACTACACATGCTAGGTGTGGCTGTGTTCCCCACGAAAGTGGCTTATGTAGTAGTAATTTTTGATATTTGAATTGCTTTGTTTTGTTTCAATAAATGTATCATCACTTGGGTTATTTTTTGTAATTTATTTTTAGATCTAGTGCTTTGCTACAGGACTAGCAAAGGCTAGGTATGGGGGAAATAAGTAGAGACAAAATTTGTGAATTTTATTAGATATTATTGCATGATAGTTATGGACTTAACTATGTTAAATATATGTTTTTGAATGAGATTACATGTCAACTATGTTTGAGGCTATTGTATGTCAAATGAGCTAAGTGTTAGAAAAATGCACAAATTTATCACTATTCTAGTTGCATCACATCAAATAACCCACATGTAGGATCATAGTTAGTTATAGAATTGATTGCATGAAATATATAACTAGTGATTTTTAAATTCATGAAATCTTATGCATGCAACACATTTATTTTGACATCACCATAAGAGTGAATTCATCATGGAGGAATTTCATTTAGCAACACACAACATTACTTCCATGCAAATGAATTATGAATTAAATTTCTCATACATGTCAATATCATCAATTGATAATTATTGCATGTATGTATATTTTTAGTACAAATTTAATGCTCCTTATACATACCATACGTTTATTGTATTAGTTATCAAGTTTCATTTGAAGTGTGACATTTAACATTATTTGTAAGTAGTTAGTGAAAGGAAAAGTAAAGCATGGAAAAATAAGGGCCATTGATCTTCCTTGGGATCATCTAAAGCACTTTTGAGATTCTAGATCTAGAATCTCACTATAAAGATGCCAAGCCATTCTCGTTGGAGGCATCTCACCCCACACACAAGGGCATCCATTCTTCATCTCCAAAATAGCAAAGATGTCCTCCATCCTTTTCTCTCCTTCCCTCCTCCTTCCAAGCTTGAGTAACCAACTATATGCAACATGGTGAGCCAAGGGTCTTGACATCCTCCCCTATCTTGCTTCCACCTCCATTCTCTTGCAAGGAGATCCACATCCAAGGCTTTATGGTAAGTGGACGACCTCTTTAGGAGAACCAAGTTGAAGATATTGGTGGATTGATGAGGCACTAGTGTTTCATCCCTAGAAAGAGTTGCTTGTGCAAAGTTTGAGGAGCTTGAGAGAAAGGTGGCCACTCCAATTCAACCCAAAGAAGGTGCATCTCAAGGGAGGAATTCCAACATGTGACAGCCATTGGAGCTACTGAATTGAGGTGCAAAACATTCTCAAGAGAGCACGTGAAGTTGGAGTGGAATTGCTTCAAAGGTTTAAGAGGACTTGGGTGGGATCTCTATGCTTAGTTTGTGTTAAATTGTGTTGTAACATGAGCATAGGTAGTTGTTATTTGTTATGTGTGTTGATTGTTTTGTTTCCACTTGTTGTCATGGATCTTGTTTGTGTGTTCTTGCATGTTACATTAGGAGTAGGAGTAGTGGTAATTGCAACATTTTATTGTTAGATTTTGATATAAAACAATGGTGAAAACTTGTGATTATATGAATAGAATTTTGTGCATATGTAGTGTTTGTGTATATGCCCAAAATAGCTAACTTAGTATAGTTTTTACTTGGGTGTGAATGACTAGTCCTTGTTGTAATTATGACCATATTCATGTGGTAGTTGCATATACATTTAGTAGATGATGTTACGTGTGAATGCATGCACACTGGTTAAAGTGTTGAAATGTAAATTTCAAATTGTATTGTTTGAGGTTGTATGTTTTATATGCATATTTTCTTAGATTTTGGCACCCATTTTGGACCTCTATTAATAGCCGTTTACTCTCCTTTTCAGTGGATTAAGATCTACTTAAAGTTGGTGTGAATTGGTGCTAGAAGAAGTCCTATTCGGTTGGGGGGTTAAACTAGTAGAGAAATGCAAATTTCTCTACCTCATGTTTCTCTCACCTTGCCACTCTTCATAGTATTTTTGTGCCATGAATTCAGTAGTTTATTCCTTGGTTTGAGTGTCATTTAGTGGCTAAATTTCTGTAGCCAAACTTATATTCATTCAATATATCATTGGATACAACAAATTAAAATCCTTGTGGAGATGACCCGTACTTGCACTGCTTAGTACAATAGGCACCGTGCGCTTACGAAAAATTTATAAATATAAAATTTGTGATTGTTGTGTTAACAACAAATATCATTACAATCAACTACATTTAATGTGTATTTTCTTCCTCATAAACTTGTTGTCTAGGTAGGGCTAAAAAGGTCCAAATGCAGTAATTCTAATGGTTGGCTTGTAATAATATCTTCTATACTTTTATGCACTAATTTCTTTTATTTTCCAACAATACAATCACTACATGGTTTATCCCTTTTGAATTTGAGTTTGGGCACACCTCTAACAAGATCATGTTTGGTCAATTTCCTTAGAGTTTTCATATTTACATGGCCTAATCTTTCATGCCATAACCATTTACTTCACTAGAGGTTATTAAGCATGCATCACTTGCTATATTTTCTAACGAGAATTCTAGTGCATAAATTGAGTTGTTTCTATAACCAGTAAATTTACATCAAAATAAACCCTATAAGTTTTGCTTCTCAAAGAGTATCCAACTAATAGTGCAAGATTAGATTTTACATCAAATTTGTTCTTTTGATCTCTTGCATTAAGTACAAAGCCTTTTGATTTAAATATTTTGAAGTATCTAACATTTGGTGTTTTATCATACCACAATTCAAATGCTATCTTATGCAATATAGGTCTGAGATGGGTTTTGGTTATTGTATGATATGTAGTATTCATGGCTTCAGCCCATAGGGATTTTGGTAGATCAGATGCATTGACTATTGTTCTTGCTATTTCTTATATTGATCTATTTTTCTTCTCTACTACTTCATTTTGGGCAAGAGTTCTTGGACACGAATACTCATGTAATATAGCAAATGAGTTGCATAAGTCTTCAAAATCAGTATTTTCAAATTTCCCTCCATGATCACTTCTAATCTTTTTCACGGTTAATTCTTTTTTCTTTTGAGTTCTAATGCAAAGATGTTTGAATTCAATATAGGCTTCATTCTTGTGTATTAGGAAGATAACTCAGATGAATCTTGTATAATCATCAACTACAATTAATGTGTATTTTCTTCCTCCTAAACTTGTTGTCTAGGTAGGGTCAAAAAGGTCTAAATGTAGTAATTCCAATGGCTGGCTTGTGGCAATATCTTCTATACTTTTGTGCACTGATTTCTTCTATTTTTCAACAATACAGTCACTACATGGTTTATTCCTTTTGAATCTGAGTTTGAGCATACCTCTAACAAGATCATATTTGGTAAATTTCCTTAGAGTTCTCATATTTACATGACCTAATCTTTCATGTCATAACCATTTATCTTCACTAAAGGTTATTAAGCATGCATCACTTGCT
This sequence comes from Cymodocea nodosa, assembly GCA_036874045.1. Lineage (NCBI taxonomy): Eukaryota > Viridiplantae > Streptophyta > Magnoliopsida > Alismatales > Cymodoceaceae > Cymodocea > Cymodocea nodosa. Next base: position 14,529,997 of record JAZBRI010000003.1, on the reverse strand, counting down.
ATATTTTCTAATGAGAATTCTAGTGCATAAATTGAGTTGTCTCTATAACCAATAAATTTACATCAAAATAAACCCTGTAAGTTTTGCTTCTCAAAGAGTATCCAACTAATAGTGCATAATCAGATTTTACATCAAATTTGTTCTTTTGATCTCTTGTATTAAGTACAAAGCATTTTTATCCAAATATTTTGAAGTATCCAACATTTAGTATTTTATCATACCACAATTCAAATGTTGTCTTATGCAATATAAGTCTGAGATGAGTTTTGGTTATTGTATGACATACAATATTCATGGCTTTAGCCCATAGGGATTTTGGAAGATCAGATGCTTTGAGTATTGTTCTTGCCATTTCTTGTATTGATCTATTTTTCCTCTCTACTACATTTTAGGCAAGAGTTCTTGGGCACGAATACTCATGTAATATACCAAATGAGTTGCATACGTCTTCAAAATTAGTATTTTCAAATTCCCCTCCATGATCACTTCTAATCTTCTTCATAGTTAATTCTTTTTTATGTTGAGTTCTAATGCAAAGATGTTTGAACAAAATATAGACTTCATTGATGTGTGTTAGGAAGATAACTTAGATGAATCTTGTATAACCATCGACTACAATTAATGTGTATTTTCTTCCACCTAAACTTGTTGTCTAGGTACAACCAAAAATGTCCAAATGTAGTAATTCTAATGGCTAGTTTGTGACAATATCTTCTATACTTTTGTGCATTGATTTCTTCTATTTTCCAACAATACAGTTACTACATGGTTTATCCCTTTTGAATCTGAGTTTGGGCACACCTCTAACAAGATCATGTTTGGTCAATTTCCTTAAAGTTCTCATATTTACATGACCTAATCTTTCATGCTATAATCATTTATCTTCACTAGAGGCTATTAAGCATGCATCGCTTGCTATATTTTCTAATGGGAATTTTAGTGCATAAATTAGTTGTCTCTATAACTAGTAAATTTAATTTCAAGAGTATCTTGTTGTAAAATAAAACAATTTTCAGTAGCAAATAGTAAATTGTGTCCTTTGTCATATAGTTGACCTTCACTTAACAAATTTTGTTTTAAACTATTTACATGCAAGACATTTTCTATTTTTTGATTTTTAGATACAACATTTCCTACGATAGTAATTTTGCATTTTTCATTATTACCAAACTTAACTAATCCAGAATTTATAGTTTTAATAGATTGAAGAAATCTTTTGTTACCTATCATGTGCTTTGGGCATCCACTATCAATAATCTATTTTGACTTTTAAGCTTCCTTGTCTTTGCAGTCCTATAAATCATATTGCAATTGAGGCTTTTAGTACCCATATCTTCTTGGGTCACCAATGTTAATCCTTAGCATATTAAATTTATTGCCTCTTGGCAACCATATATGAGTGGATCTTCTTTTGATGACAAATATAGTGGTACTATCTCTATAAGATCTAATCTTTCCACCATAGTAGGGAAATCTCCTATGGTATATCATACCCTAGGTCAAATATACTTGTTTTTGCTCTTTAAGATCCTATAATCTTATTCAAACTGTTTTCTCCTTTTGTAAATTTATATATAGTATTTTTCAAATTAGTAATTCAGAAAACAGATTTTGTTTTCTTCTTTCAAGTCAAAATTTTTACAACTATAGTTGTTAAGCTTTGTTTTAATTCTTTGTTGTCAACTAAGGCTTTTTCTAACTCAGTAAAAGTATCCACTAAGCAAGAGTAAAAACCTTTAAATTCTTTCTTATAGTTTTTACAAAGAAGACTATTTACATCTAGATTATTATTCTCACTATCTGAGTCATAAGGAGATGAGGGAGATACCTCTTGTGCAATAAAGCACACATTTGTAGAAGCTTCTTCCTTTGAATTTGATGAACTACTAGATGAGCTATTGTCATTCTATGTGGCTATCAATGTCATTTTCTTTTTGTTCTTCTTTCTCCATTTTTGTTTGTCCTCCCCACATGCTATTGTCATTCCATGTGCACTCTACTGAAAAGGATAGTAGAGTTGAATGTGTCCCAATTTCTTGCACTTATAGCATGTGGGGGCTTTTGATCATGAAGAGTTGGCTTTGCCTCATTGTCTCATAATTTTTCTAAAGTTTTTGGCTAACAATAGAACTTCATCTTCATCCAAGCTTAATTGTTTCTTCTTCTTAGCTTTTCATTTAGTGGCTCCCTCTTCTTCCTTCCATTCTTTTATCTAGACTTCATAGGTAAGAAGATTTCCCAACAAATCTTTTACTAAATAATTATTCAAATCCTTTAATCTTGTATAGAAGTAGAATTCGGTTTCCATTCAACTATCAAGCTTCTTAGAATCTATTGTACCTATTCACGATAAGAAAATTTTCTTCCAAGGCCTCTTAATTCATTCACAATTTTAGTAAACTTTAAAAATATATCAATAATATTTTCCTTTTCAAGCATTTTGAATAGTTCATACTTTCTTAACAAAATACTAATTTTAGTGTCCTTCACTTTGTTCGTTCCTTCATATATAATTTGAAGGGTCTTCTAAGCCTTATGAAAAGACTTACATGTAGATATTTTATTGTACTATTCATTAGTAAGTGCACAGTAGATGGAGTTTAGTCCACGACATCCATTTCGAAATTCTTTCATCCTTAATCTAGTCTCCTCATAATTGATTGGAAGTGGTGTATATTTAGAATGAAAAAGTGCATAATATTAATGATTAAATAATGGTTAGTTACATAATATTTAGCTTATCATATGAGAATTAAATCATTATGTTATAATTGCATTATTATATACTTTAATAAAAGTTTCAAGGAATTAGTGTTAATTAAGTATATTTTTGAACTATCAGTGAGTTATAGGCTTTGTAATTCTTAAGTATCCGAAATGTCTATTATTTTAGAGAGTTACATTTCATATACCAGACAGTTATGTTTTGAACACTTAAAAAATACTTTATTATTTCATGGACATATGTTGCAACCTTAATACATAACTTAAGTGGATTTTCGGAAGGTTAGGTGCTAATTATCTGAAATGCATATAAGCATCAAATACTTGTAGTTGTAACTATTCAAAATATCTTTTTATTCATAAGTTAGAATTATGCATGTGTTGAATTTAAATACTTTATTATGTCACGTGAGCTACATATGTTTAACTCATTAAGTTAGCATAACTATATGTGTTAAGTTACTTGAAATATACACTAAGGTAATACGTTATGTTAGTGTTATAAGCTTATAAGTTATTCCTTTACTACATGTGTTTTATAGATAAATCAATGAAGTCGATGAGTTACACTAACTTTACGGACCAATTATTTTCTAACATGCCACTGTAGTAGTTACAGAAATAGGAAATACAAAGGAAAACTACGATTGCACATATCATGTAGGAATTAACTCATGGAATGAAAAAGAAATCACTATTGTTGATACGAATGAAGGAAATCCAACCGATCATATAGGCAAAAGTAGTTATTACTGAAAGAAATATAAAAAGAAGAGGTGAAAGACAAAAAAGGTGTGTGTGAAGGTGGAGGACCATACTAACTATAGGAAGCATCAGAAGTTCCCTGAAGCTCCACAACACCATCAAAAATACCAACCAACCATCAAAGGTCTGTGAGGATACTTTTCGGATGTCAGGTCAATTCTAAGCCAAACATGGTAACTAACAACCATTACGAGGAGTGATTGCATCATAGGAAGTGAAACTATTTTCACCAAGCACCAACTCATATCGCAGGAGATCATAAAGCTTCTAGCCTTAGTTTTGGGTTGATGCCAATATACTAAAGAGGAGATCAACTTACAAGTCTTGGTTCATGATTCTATAGGGAGAGGAGGCGAGACTATAAGTGATTAAGATTTCAGTGGTATAATCACATCGCATGTAGTGACAAAAGTTCTTACTATCGATAGAGATTTTTATATTACCTTTTGTTCATCTTCAAGAACATATCAAAACAAAAATACCAAAAAAAACTAATTATCTGTGTTTACATTTACTATTAACGTATTGTATTGTTTGTTTTATATCGTGATTAATGTTATCATTGTCAGTATTGTGAATGTTTTATGTTTAGTTGATTCAGAAAATAGAAAACAATTTTATAGTTTACTGAAATTGATTCGTATAGAGTACTAAAAAATCTTAATAGTTACTATTTAAAATATCTGAATGTTAGTGTTGATTAATGATAAATCTCAGATTAACTAACATTAGAAAGCTTAATTGATGTTATTTACATTCTATGGAACTACCCAATGGATGGCTAAATTCCTCTATAAATAGTAGTATTTAACTAGAAGTTACTAGGTAGGCTCATGCAATTAACTTAAGTCTACGAGAATAGTCCGTTGAGTTAACTATAACTCTAAAATCTAAGTCCGTTGAGTTAACAGTAACTCAACGAAGTGCTTAATTGAACACATATACACTTTGGCAAACAAATTAAAATAGTATACAATTCTTATTCAATCTCTATAGGATCGACTTATACTTGCACACAAATACAATATACATTGTGCACTTGCAGTTAAAAATACAAATTAGACTTAATATCTAATTTGTGTCAAAAGTTGTTTGTTACCTTGAAAGAATTTATTAATATATGCATAATAACAAATCAAACAAATTCTTTGAATGGAAAAGTTCTAATTTAACTTTTTACAATCAAACAAGTTTTCTAATGCCGTTGCGAGGGATTGAGAAGCTAAGAAACTGTGTGTGTTTTTTATTTTAATATTAGAAGGATTGTATTTTTTATATAATTGAGAATATGCATATGCTTATGCTCAAAGATTTCTGAAACCAATAGTTAGCATATGTGAATTCTGAAATTAAAAAGGGCATGACATTGCTGATTGTTTGAAACTGAGATGACTACAAATGATTAGATCACATGAACAACAAATGAATTATATCCAATATAATAGAACTGAATATGAGAATCCTATAGTTTACCCAACTAATGGTCAATTTGGAACAAGTAATATGTCGAGAGATAATGAAGTTTGAGATAGGTATGACAGACTTGAGCGTAGTTTGGAGCAAAACATAGATAAACTAGAACAATATAGTTATCAGCAGCAAGAAGTCAACCAACTAAATTATAGGGAAGATTATTCAAAACCTAAAATCGATATAATCTACAAAATTGAGAAAATCATAATGAAAATTGATCAAAAATTGAATGCAATGAGACTAGATGATTTGAAAAGAAAGCTAAAAGTACTAAATGAATTTACAATGAAATTACAAGTTATGTAAAATGAAAACACAAATGAAAACCTTAATATTAAAAATCTACATAATTTGCAAAACATACAGACAAAAGAAAATACTAATGAAATAAAATTTAAAGAATGTAATTTAAAATTGAAAATAATAGAAGATCAAAATCAAGAAAATGAAATACAAGAACATCATAAAAGTAATGAAAATTTGGAAGATGTGTGTATAACATTAAGATCTAGAATTGATATACCACCAAGAATTCAAAAAGAAAGCAAAGTGGAGCTAAATAAGAACAAAATTCGAAATGACAATGAATAGGTAATATTTGAAAACTTAGAAATCAATGAAGAAAAATTTGAATCAGAAAATGAGACTAAAAATGATGAAAAGAAAGAAAAAGAACATTGTAAATCACAATCATTAGCACCTTATCCTGAAAGATTATAACAAACATTTCTTGTAAAATAAGAAAAAATTAAAGAAATTTTTGAAAATGTACAAGTTAACATTCCTTTATTAGACTTATTGTAGAAAATGCTACCTTATGCTAAATTTCTTAAGGATTGGTATACTAAGAAAAGAGAGAGAAAAGTTTTAAGGAAAATCTTTTTAACTGAGCAAAGTAGTTCTCTATTTCTACCACAAATTCTTAAAAAGTTATTTGATCCAGGAATCTCTGTTATATTATGCACCATAGGAAATATCATTTTAAAAAGAACTTTAATAGATTTAGGTGTAGGTATAAATGTTATGCTTAGTGATATATTTGCATCCTTAGGATTAGAAGGCTTAATCCCTATTAGGATTGTCATTCAATTAGTAGATAGAAGTATAAGATATCCTAGAAGAAAAATAAAAGATGTCCTAATTAAAGTCAAGAACTTCATATATCCTATTGATACTGTGATTTTGAATTCCCAAGGAATTAAGCATCAGAATCATGATACATCTTTAATTTTGAGAATACCATTTTTAGCAACATCAGGGGCTATTATAAATTATAAAACTAGAGTGATGAAATTAGCATATGGTAATGAGGATACTCAATTAAATATTTTCAAACTTGGAAAGGTTGAGGAGTTAGAAATGTCCTTACGTACTATAGACCTTCTAGAGGATGAAAGAGATATGCTAGAAGATGTGATTCAAGAAGAATTAAATAGGCAATTAGATTTTGAAAATTTAGATGTGAAAACATAGATGTAGAAGGAGATCAAGGAGAGTTTAATATTGAAGATGAAAATGTTAAATTAGGAGCTTTAGCTTCTAATGGTCAATATTTAGATTTAAAACATTTACCTCTTGAATTAACTTATATATTTCTAGAAGAAAAATGAACATGTCCAATCATTATTTCATTAGATTTAAAAGAGGATCAAATATCTAAATTAAAAGATGTAATAACAACTTATAAAGAAGTAATAGGATGGATTATGGCTGATATAAGGTTAAGTGCAATTTTATGCTATCACCATATATATTTAGAAGTGAATGCTAAACCAATTAGAATTCTTAAAAGGAGATTAAATTCAAACCTTAAAGAAGTAGTCAAGAAGAAAATAGTGAAATGGTTAGATAATGGCATAATTTATCCAATTTCTAATAGCTCATAGGTTAGTCTAATTCATGTAGTTCTCAAGAAATTAGGATTAACAGTTATTAGGAATGAAAGTTAGGACTTGATACCTACTAGAATTCAATCAGGCTAGAGAGTGTGTATAGACTATAGAAAGTTGAATGTTGTCACTAGGAAAGATCATTTTCCCTTACCTTTTATAGATTAAATGCTAGAGAAATTAGTAGGGCAAGAATCTTTTTGTTTTCTAGATGAGTCTTCAAGATATAACCAAGTTCCAATAGCATTAGAGGATCAAGAGAAAACAACTTTCACATGCCCTAATGGAACTTAAGCTTTTAAGAGGATGTCATTCAGATTATGTATTGCACCAGCTACCTTTCAAAGGTGTATGTAGGGCATATTCACTGGAATGACTAAAGAGTTTTTAGAAATATTTATGAATGATTTCACTATGTATGAAACTTCATATGAAGTGTGTTTAAATAATTTAGACTAAGTATTAAAATGCTATGTGGAAAAGAATCTAGTTCTAAATTGGGAAAAATGTTACTTCATGGTTAAACAAGGAATAGTCTTGGGATATGTTGTTTCAATGAAAGGGCTAAAAGTACATAAAGTTAAGATAGAAGTAAGCTCTAATCTACCAGAACCTAAATCAGTAAAAGATATTAGATCATTTCTAGGATATACAGGATTTTATAGGAGATTCATTAAAGATTTTAGCAAAATAGTTGGACCTTTAACTAATGTATTAAAAGTTGTTCCATTTAACTTTGATAAGAATTGCAAAGAAGTATTTTTCAAGCTTAAAATTAGCTTAATTTCAACTCTTATAATACAAGCACCTAATTGGAGCCATCCATTTGAATTAATGTGCGATGCATCTGATTTTGCATTAGGAGCAATGTTGGGACAACGAAGTACTTAAGGTAAGTCCACAGACTTAGTCCGTGGAGTTAACCGTAACTTCACGGAGTAGGTACGTATTCGTAGCGATAGATTGCGTGAGAAATGACCCGATTACCCACTAAAAACTTAAGGTTTATTTAGACTAAAACTTAGGGTTTAGGGGTATTATCCGTAGAAATCATTTAGAACTTAGAATAGTAAAGATCAGAGCCATTCTGCTCCATTTAGTATCACAACGAAGACTAAGATAGAGCAAAACTTCTAGGACCAAATTGACACTACAAAATTTCTCAAACAATCAGAAGAATGGCATTCGAGGAAAAAATTAGCAACACCAATTACAAGAGAATATGAGGTTAGACCTTTGAGATCAGCAATTATAGAGAAAGTAAAACAAGAAAAGCCAATACCTGTGGCTTGAGGGCTTAAAGAGCCCATTTTTGTTGATTTGGTATGTGAAGAAGAAGAAGAAGATTAGGCACAACTATTTAGAAGAAGAAAAAGTACCTAAGACTATAGAGGTAAAAGCTAAACCTATAGTATTAGTAGTAGGGCCTGAAGAGCTCATTTTTGTAGATTTATTATCTGAAGAAGAAGAAGAGTAGGAGCAAAGAGGAGAAGAAAAATGGGTTGATGAAGAGCTACAGCCTGAAAGAATTGAAGTAAGGGTAGAATATGCTGTGCCCAAGACTCCACCCTAATCTACCATAGAATCAAAAAGAATAGTAACAATGCAGATTGGTAGGGTAGAGGAAGAAGAAAGAGAAGAAGCTGAGCAAGAAGCTAAACAGAAAGAGAAGAATTCGATAGATTCCATTAAAGAGAATGAAACTCTTTAGTAATTAATCGAGAAATTACAAGAGAGAAGTGTGGAAAGTTCTATAGGCTCTCCACCACAATCAAGAGTTGAAAAGTAGGAATCTTCGAATTATTTTTAGCAACAAATACAACAACAAGCTCAACAAATTGAAGAAGAAAGTCAAAAACAAACCCCTCTAGAGTAACAAATCCAAATTCTTGACCTAATAAAAGCAACTATTCTAAATGAAATTCATTTCTAGAGTTAGGAAGCTTATGATAAGTATTAAGAAATAAAGGAGTACGATATAATTTATAGTAGACCAGTTAATTGGACTGGAATGGAGGACATTAGAGACCTATTTGAATTCCAAGACCTACTAAAATTTATTCCTCAGACTAAAGGGTATACAATTTATGAAAATATAATGCCCTACTTTTATGCAAACTTGAGGGAGGAAAAAGGAAAATTAATTTCTAATGTGGAGGAAGTTAATATTCAAATAACACTTGAGCTCCTTCACAACATTTTTGGATTGAAAAATGAAGGGATTGAAATTCTTGAAAATACAACTGCAACTGAATAGATAGACCAAGAAATCAAGGAATGGTTGGCCATCAACCCTAGTATGCCACTTTTGAATAGATTGAAGTACTTAAATAGAAAGGCACATATGGTGGCAAACATTTTAGTAAAAACTGTCTATCAGAGGCATGACCATGATATAGAATTAAGTCAATTTATCAAATGGGCCACGTATGCAGCTATAAATAAAATTCAAGTTAATTGGTATCAAGTCTTCTTGTCAAAGATCAAATCTGCAAAGAAGAAACCAATACTAATGGTGAAAGGAATAGACTTCACGAAATGGGCATCCAAGAAGATAAGATCTAGAACCATTTCTGTGAAGGAGTATAGAAATTATGCTACTATTACTACTGAGATGATTGTACCTTCTAGAGAATTTATAAGAGCTGTAGAATGGATAAATCAATTAGAGCAACAATTAGAAAAGCTTTAAAAGGAAGTAGATGAACTTAGGAAGAAAGACTAAATGTATTATTCATCTACTTGTACTAAAAATAAAAAAATCTAACTAAATGTACCGTAAACAATATATATATATTAATGTTTGAACATCAATATGTTTCTGAATTTGTGTGATTGTGAATGAATGATTTAATTTAGAATTGTATTTAAGATGAATATTATATATCTATTTGTTTAAAGCTTTGCAGGACTATTTTAAAAGTTCTACAATTTTATGAATGATGTGGTTACATGCATGATGAATTGATAATATCTAAAAGATATTTGCATACTGAAATGTAAAATGTAATTTCCGCATAATAGGAAATGAACTATAAGTTGAATATGCATATAATGTTCGAATTTAAATGAGTTTAAATTCGAACACTACATTAATGTAATGTATTTAACTTTATTTAAGTTAACAAAATGTAGGAAAAAATTATAGAAGTTAAGATGAGAAGTAGTTTTTTAGAAAAAATTTGCTAAGTGTTAACTCAACGAAGTTAGTTCATAGACTTAACCTTAACTCCATAAAGTCAATAATAAAATATAAGGTCACTTTATTGAGTTATCTGTAACTCAATGAAGTAGTTCATCAAGTTAGCAAATAGAAGACGAAGCTAGTCCGTTGAGTTAGCTATAACTTAATGAGGTTAGTTCATTAAATTAGAAATAGTAACTGAGGTTACTCCATTGAGTTATTTGTAACTCAACGAAGTTAGTTTGTGGAGTTAGCTTAACAGTTATTCTTTTCTCTATAAACGAAACTTCGTGGGTTTAGCGGTTACTAAAATTTGAAATTAGAAGTAGAATACATATCCATAAAAACAAGAACCATATCAGACGTTACAAGACATGTTCTTGCAATAAGAATCATTTACCTTATGGACGTACATTATAAATAAAGAACAGAATGTTATTTACAAGTTACCAGCAATCAAGAAGAGGAAAGAGAATTTGTTGGGGAACTAGAAGGAGAAGTAGCTAATTCAACTTCATCCATCAATAACTTTTTATTGAGAACAAAGCTTCAGATTAGTATGTAATTAATCTTCTGCAATTTTACTTTATATTAAGAGTTTATGAGCACATGGACTCGTTCTCCTATCATTAAATGATTAGTAAGAACACCTACATAGGATTATTCAACATAGAAGCATATTGGAATATTTTTTGAATTAAACTTTAACAAATCCTTAGGGGTGTAGCTAACATTTCTTTAAAGGAAAACGAAGATATGACTACTCCAGTAGAAAAACTATTAGGGGAAATTCTATATCCTGAATTAGTTGATGAACCTTCATGTATTTGATTGCCAAACTTTGAAGGAGATATGTTTGAATTGAAATCTAATTATATTAGTCAATTGCCACACTTTCATCGATTAGAAAGAGAAGATGCCTATTATTTCCTTAGAGAATTTAATGAAGTTTGTCAAATAATGAAAATGCCTAACATGAGTATTGATGCTATTAAACTTAGATATATTCTTTTTGCTTTAAAAGATACAATTAAGAGATGCTTATACTCTGTTGCCTGATTCAATTTCTACATGGACTGAATTTTGCTCTATTTTTCTAGAAAAATATTATCCAACACATCAAATAATTAAAAGAAAAAGGAAATATAAATGTGTAGCCAAAAATAGGGAGAATCATTTTGGAAATATTTTGAACAATTTAAAGATTTACTGACTCAATGTTCACATTATGCAATGAGTAAAGCACAATTAATAGGTATAATTTATGAAGATATAGATGTTTCAACTAAATCTTTATTAGATTTACTTGTTAGAATGGATTTTTAAAACTGTGAAATGAAGAAGTATGGACATACTTAGAAAACTTTGTAAAAAGAACTTCTTAGTGGAAAAACTTAGTTGAAACTATTACAAATAAAAGAATATTACTAAGGAGAATGTTTGAAATAGATTCAAGTACTATGCTTGAAGTTAAATTAATTAGGTTAACAAAGAAAATAGAGAAGTTATTATTAAATCAAAAACTAACAGAAAAGAATGCAAATATTAATGACTTAGATATTATTTATACTAGAAACTAGAAAGATAACTTTGGAAATTCTTATAACTCTAATTAGAGAAATCATCAAAATTTATCTTGGAGAAATAACAATTTCTAGGGAGGAGAAAATATAAATGATAAAAATATAAGTTATGAAGCATTAATTGAACAAGGATCTAGATTAAAGAAATTAAAAAAGATAATTCAACAATTAAACAATCATCTAGATCATGTATTTGAAAGTGCTGCCAATCAAAATATGAATAGAAATATACCTCCTAAATAGAAGGAATCAATAGAAGTTAGACTTACTAGAGCACTGCCAATTCAAGTAATACTCAACCTTTTGAATAGAACTGTTAATGAAATTGATACCTCCTATGGGAGGGAAGTTGAATGAAATAGCACAATTGTTAGCAACTATGTATAATATAATAAGTAAAAAAATATAAAAAGAAAAAAATGGAAGTTTAATTATAGTTAGTAGTACCATAAAGTTATTACTTAACTCTATGAACTAACTCTACGGAGGTATATGTAAATAGCTATGTTAATTTTATCTCTATTTAAATTTTGTTTATGTTGTTGAAATACAGGATCACAATAGATGGAATTACCATTAGATGCACTAAGAGAAGTATTGAGTAACTTAACAACTAAAGATCAATGTAGATTGTATTGTGTATCAAGACAAATTAAAGAATGTGTTAGAGAAAAATATTTTCATGGATTACAAATTGCAAAGATGACTAATATTAGAGATAGATTTTTATGGAAATCATTTAATCATAGTTTAATACATTAAAATGAATAGATCATATTATGTGGATAGATGAAAGATTGATTATTTATAGAACCAAACCTAATAGATTTGAAGTACCAACTAAAAATTGTAGGTTAGCTTTAATATTTTTTGATAAAAATTTGACCATTCCTAAATAAAGTGTATTACTAAAGACCAACAGAAAATTAGGATGAAGATCTATGTTTAAGTGTGTATAATTTTTTGAATAGATCTTAGGATGAAAATATTATGATATATCTAGGAGAGAAAACATTAGTTAACAATATACATGTCATACATGATGGATATATATATCTAGTGACGAATATATCAGTTGCATTTAGATCTGATTTATACATAGTAAACATAGATAGTTATGATGATGACTTTGTAGAATATTACCTATACCTAGTGATATAGCTGAACCACTATCATAAAATTCAATTAAGAGTGTGGTATAATGAATATGATGATTCTACACTATGTTTAGTAAGATGGTGGGGTGAATAAATAAAATTTCAAATATGGATTATGAAAGATCTAAATGAATGGAAGTGAGAAGAGGAATATATTAAAATATATGTAGAAATAGAAACAACTACATTATATTAGAATAGAAAAGGATCCCTTCCTGCATTTTAATTTATTAATGGTAATACACTTGTATTTAGTATTGATAACATACTACAAGTTTACAAGTTAAAAAGGAAAGCAGACTGTATTAAAACAAAATTAATAGCAAGAAGAATTATGCCTAAAGGTTTTGCTTGGACTGGCAAGTTTATTCCATTTGTTCTTACTTTTCAATCATATTTTTAAATTGTAATTTTGTATTTCTAATGTTGTGTATATTCTGCATTTATTTTTAGAAAAAAAAGTAAAAAGCAAACTTTTAGTTTCTGTTTTATTTATCTTACAAGAAAAAGAAAAAAACAAAACAAAATATCAATCCAGTTTGTTGGTATTTGTTTTGAGAAACCAATTGGCTTGCTTGTGAGCCACCAAAGGCATAAGAGTTTGGGTTCCATACAATGCACTAATTTAAAAATTTATGTTTTGTTGTTAGTTGTTATTTTGTAATATATTTTACTTTTATTTGTGAATGAAAAATTTTTCAGAATCAAAAGTCAAAAAATACTAATAGAGATACAAAAGAATAAGGTATGCAATTGATTATTTTATCCTAAATTTACATTCAAAAAATAGTTCATGGAGTTATTTATTAACTCAAGAAATTAAGTTCGTTGAGTTAGGTGCTAAGTTAAAAAAACAATATTCATGCTTGCTAACATCTACTGTGTTTATTGTAAATCTTTTACATTGAGAACAATGCAAAATGTAGGTATGGGGGGGAGGTAATTAGATTAAAATCCATATATTCTTGTTAAATAGAGGAATTAGGATTGTGTTGCAAATTTTTGTGGAAATTGTAAATTTTTTATGAATTTATTGTAACTAATCGAAATTTCCCATAACTATTCGATAATTGAAACTGAAATTTTTTTTTAAGAACTATAACTACCTAAATGTTATATTTAGAATCTTATATAAGATGCTACAAATTTTACTATTAATATAAATCTAGATATAGTATCTTATGTTTTTATTGAATTTTATGAGTTTAACAGTTTCACGATTTTAAAAAGAAATTAGAATGCTTAACTAAAACTTAAGAAATTATCTGAAATCCTGAAAGAGCTTAAATGTTGACTTTTGGATTAAATCAAACATATATGATCAATGTTACATTTAATTTGATTGATTAAACTTTTAAAATGATTTATGTGTAGATCTTATTAAGCTACAAAAAAAGTATGAGCTTATTAATATGGATTCATGTTTTTTAGTTAATTATAGAAGTAGGGTTATATGAGATTTGTGTTTTATTACATCTATATTAATGAAATACATATATATACTGTGTTGAAAAGAAAAAAAGGAGAAAAATTTTGAGAGTTTATTGATTTGTTTGATCACGAGTCTTTTGTACTTGAGCAGATAGGTATGTAAGGATTGTTGACCTGAAAAAGGACTTTTTAAATCTGACAATCAAAGATCTTGATCAGATTTGGGATTGTTGACTAAAAGCTCGATTCATGGGTACACTAAAAAGCTCTTGTATGATTCAAGCTTTTCAAATTAACTTTTAAAGTAAAAATATGCAGATACTATTCTAAAAAGATAAAAGTATTTTGTGAAGATATAAATATCTTTTGAATCAAGTATATTCTCTGTTATTTATGATTATTGAAGTATGAATCCAAATTAGACTTTTAAAGTTGTTTATTTTAGATACAATTTATTATTCTTCTTATTTTAATCATATTGAGTTGAATTGTGTTTTGATTCATATGTAGTTGAAATTTATTCTAGAAATCATATTGGAAAATTTAGGGTAATAGATGTTTGAAAGAAAAAAAACAGATAATATAATTACTACCTATGTGATGCTAGTATATTTTGTATGTAATTTACATATGTTTTATATAGTTCTAGCACTTTAGAAAGACCAACTAACTAGATCATATGAGTTTGCTAAGAGAATAACAAAAGTTAAGTATGGGGGAAGTGTTTGAATGAAAAAATGCATAATATTTAGTTTATCATATGAGAATTAAGCCATTATATTATAATTGCACTATTATATACTTTAATGAAAGAATCTACATAATTTCAAGGAATTAGTGTTAATTAAGTATATTTTTGAATTGTTAGTGAGTTATAGGCTTTGTAATTCTTAAGTATCTGAAATGTCTGTTATTTTAGAGAGTTACATTTCATGTACCAAACAATTATGTTTTGAATGCTTACAAAATACTTTATTATTTCATGAAGGACACATGTTGTAACCTTAATACATGACTTAAAGTAGATTTTCGGAAGGTTAGGTGCTAATTATCTAAAATGCATATAAGCATTGGATAGTTATAGTTGTAACTATCTGAAATATTTTTTTATTCGTAAATTAGAATTATGCACGTGTTGAATTTAAATGCTTTATTATGTCACATGAGTTGCACATGTTTAACTTGTTAAGTTAGCATAACTATATGCATTGAGTTACTTGAATATATACTAAGGTAACGTGTTGTGTTAATGTTATAAGCTTATAAGTTATTCCTTTACAACACATGTTTTATAAATAAGTCAATGAATTAAGTTTGTTGAGTTACACTAACTTCACGAATTAGTTATTTTCTAATATGCCACTATAGCAGTTGTAGAAATGGGAAATATGAAGGAAAACTATGATTGCATGTATCACATAAGAATTAACTTGTTGAATGAAGAAGAAATCACCATCATTGATATGAATGAAAGAAATCCAACCGATCATATAGGCAGAAGCAATTAGTACCGAAAGAAATATAAAAAGGAGAGGAGAAAGATAAAAAAAGTTGTGTGAAGGTGGAGGACTACACTAACTACAAGAAGCGTCAGAAGTTCCCTAAAGCTCCACAACACCACCAAAAATCACCAACCAACTATCAGAGGTCTGTGAGGATACTTTCCGAATGTTGGGTCAATTCTGAGCCAAACACGATGATTGACAACCATTGTGAGGACTGATTGTGTCACAAGAAGGGAAGTCATTTTTACTAAGCACCGACTCATATCTCAGGAGATCATAAACCTTTTAGCCTTAGTTTTAGGTTGATGCCAATATACTGAAGAGGAGACCAACTTACAAGTCTTGGTTCACGATTCCATAGGGAGAGGAGGTGAGACTGTAAGTGATTAAGTCTTCAATAGTGTAATTGCATCGCATGTAGTGACGAAAGTTCTTACTATTGATAGATATTTTTACATTTCACATTTCGTTCATCTTTAGGAACACATCAAAACAAAAATACCAAAAAATATCTAATTATTTGTGTTTATATTTAGTATTAATGTGTTGTGTTGTTTGTTTTGTATCGTGATTAATGTTATCATTGTTAGTATTGTGAATGTTTTATGTATGCTTTATGTTTAGTTGATTCAGAAAATAGAAAATAGTTTTATAGTTTACTAAAATTGATTCGTACAGAATACTAAAAAATCTTAATAATTACTGTTCAGAATATTTGAATGTTAGTGTTGATTAATGATAAATCTCAAATTAACTAACATTAAAAAGCTTAATTGATGTTATTTGCATTCTATAGTACTGCCCAATGGATGATTGAATTCCTTTGTGAATAGTAGTATTGGAAGTTACTAGGTAGGCTCGTGGAGTTAACTTAAGTTCATGAGGATAGTTTGTTGAGTTAACTATAACTCCATGAACTAAGTCTGTTGAGTTAATAGTAACTCAACGAAGTGCTTAATTGAACGCATATATACTCTAGCATAGAAATGAAAATAGTAGATAATTCTTACTCAATCTCTATAAGATCGACTTGTATTTATACACAAATAGGATATACATTGTGTACTTGTAGTTAAAAATACAAATTGGACTTAATATCTAATTTGTATGAAAATTTGTTTGTTACCTTAAAAGAATTTATTAATATATGCATAACAACAAGTCAAACGAATTCTCTAAATAGACAAGTTCTGATTTAACTTTTCACAATCAAACAGTGTACCATGTACAACCATTCTCCAAAGTTTCACATTAGTACTCTTAAGGAAACATTCCATTCAATTTTTCTAGTAGCTATAATTGCTATCATCAAAAAGGGGAGGTCAATAGATGTTTTGATCCTTTGCAATATGGTAAGTCATGATCTTTGATGGTTAAATCTTTTTATGAGTTCAACTTGCTTTGATACCAATTGTTAGGACTAAATGACTTACTAGAAGGGGGTGCATGGTAAGATTAATGATTTTTAAATTGTATTCAAGACTTAGCAATAAATGATTGGTTTCAATTAAGTTGCAACAAGCATAAATCAATCTACCTAATGAATCACAAAGTAAATAAAGATAGAATACACAAAGATTTTAGGTGGTTCACCACTAACGGCTAGTCCACCCCTAAGGGATACTTGGGCTTCACTAACTTTTCAGAACTTACAATCACTTGCTTTAAGGTCAAAGCAAGAACCAACAAATTAATTAGAGTTTTCTAATTGTAGCTCTAACCAAATTATCTCTGAAGTTTTAAGGTTAAAAACTTCAGCAAACCACTAGCTTGAGAAGTTACCATTGAGTGAATAGTAACGCTAAAACCTTCCAATATTTCCAAATTTTTAAATAGTTAATTTCGTAACTCTCCAAAAGGTTCTTGTAACCCTCCATTTAACCTGAAATGTCTTTCTACCTGCCTCACATGAGTTTTTAAGTTAAACACATGCTAAAACTTAAGTTCAGATAGGTGAATCTACAACCTTCCAAAACTTTTTATTTTTCAGATAGTTAACTTTCTTAACTTTCCAATTTCCCTTTAAGAGTTTCGACTATTCATCACATGGGATTTAAGTTCCTCACATGTAACTTAAGTTCGGATAGTTAGCCCTTCTAACTCTCCGATTCTATTTTATTTTCAGATAGTTACCTATTGTAACTTATCAAAAACTCGAACAGTTAACCTTTAATGCTTCTGACTTTTGTCATGTGAGTATTTAAGTTTCTCATGTGTGACTTAACCATTTAGATAGTTAATTCTCTTAACTTTTCGATTCCATTGTATTTTTGGATAGTTAGCCCTTCTAACTTTCTAAAAACTCAAATAGTTGTCTAACATTTTGAAAGTCTTCTTGTTTCTAGAGAGTTAGCCTTGTAACTTTTCAAAAAGTCTTCCCTATTGCTTTTAAGCTATCTTTCAAATACTTAGCTTGATAACTTTTTGAAAGTCCTCTTCTTCCAAATACTTAAGCTGTGAACTGTTTGAACCTCTAGCTTTCATTTGTTCACTTTAATTGAACTAAACTGACTTGCTTGTAACTATTTCTAACTATTTATCTATCAACTTGTGAAATATAAAAACTGATTCCTCACATTGATTTTTATATTATCAAAATCTAGAGGTCTTTTCACAGACTTCTTGAAAAGTTATATCTAATAAAATAATGTAAATTTTTTTTTTTATTCAATCAAAACCAAAGAATCTCTAGTCTGATCGACTCTAGTAATAGGTTAAATCGATACTATATTTTGGTTGAATTGACAATTATACTTAAATCAAACTTTTTCTTTTAGCTTCAATCGAACTAATGGATTTTTTTCAATGTTACAGAAACAAAATTTTTCTTTCTTTTTCTCTTTTTTTCTACTTCAGTATAACCATTAGTTTCTGTTAGTTTTATTAGACAAACACATAAATAAAAGTTTATATATTATCTACTTCAGTTAGACTAATGATTTCTCTTGGTCAAACCTATTAAGTATTATGTTTTGATAATATGTGCTAAATAAATGTAATCATATTTAATCAATTACTATTGTTTGTGACAATAAATTAAGAAAATCAATTAATATAGAAAAGGTTTATTGATATAAATATTTGTCTATAATGGATTTGAAATTATGCTAAGTAAATAACTAGTCGTTAAGTAATACTAACTTTTCATTTAACTAAACGTTAAGTTAACATGTGTTTTTATTGTAAAGCATGATATGTTTTAAAAGTTATATTTCTATGTCATGTACAATGTATGTTAAGACAACTTGTTGAGTTAGTGCTTTGTTTGTAAAAAGGTCACATGAGAACTCATTGAGTTATAGGCTTAAAGGTTAAAATAGGTCACATGAGAACTTGTTGAGTTAGTGAAGAAAATGTTAAAGTGAAGAGATGAACTCGTTAAGTTAGTATTATGCATGTGGTGAATTTAGAGTTTATGAATGTTATATTGTATCACGTGAGTTGCACATGTTTAACTTGTTAAGTTAACATAACTACATGCGTTGAGTTGCTATATTGAATACTAAGGTAGCGTGTTAGGTCAGTGTTATAAACTTAAACTTGTTATTCTTGCACGTGATGAATACTATATTGTTTAAAACATTTATTTATTACTGATTCGTTGAGTTATCAATAACACAATGGAGTTAGTTCGTTAAGTTATTGTAACACCACAAAGCTAGTTCATTGAGTTAGTGTAACACTATGGACTTAGTTCGTTGAGTTAGCTACAGTACATGTCATGTGAATTGGCACATGATGAACTCGTTATGTTAGATATGTTAAGTTATAAATCTACTTGTTTTACTCATTTAATTAACGTTAACACAACGATTTGTTATTACATTTGATGAAAATTTTGGACGAGAAAGTTTATTTTGCAGGAAATTTTTTAAAGATCCAGGATTGATGATTAAAGAAAATTTGATAGGAAAATGTGGATCAGAATGTATGTATTTTGATGAAGGAAAAAGAGAGGACGTGAAGAGTGGAAGATTGATTGTAGATAAACATGGAAGATATGCATGGAATGAAAATTGACTATAAAAGAGAATTCCCGTTGATCAATTATCCCTACACACTAAAGGAAATATAATTTCATGAATCAAACACCTCTCTAGGGAAAAGTTCTCAGATAAAAGAAAATTTGGTGAAGAAGAGAGTCAAATATATGTCATTGAAGATTTAAAGAATTAGAAGAAAGTAAATTTGATGAAGTAGAGAAAGTTAGATATTTATCATTGAAGATTTGCAAAAGAAGAAGAAGAAAAATCTCAAACAGGGAGAAATGTTTTAAATTTCGTAAATTAGTTTTCTCTATTTGTAGTTACGAAATTGATTAGATGAAATTGGTATCGATATATAATTTGCATCTACAATTTCTAAGGAGTATTGAATTGTAATTGTAATTGAAACATTGAATAAAATGATTTGATTAAAATAGTATCTCGACTTGTTTTTAACTTTAAAGTTTTAATTATAACTTAAATTGTTGAAAAATACAATTCACCTCCTCTCTTGTATAGCTATTCGATCTTACAAAACTACTACGATAGTAAAATATATTAATAATATATATATATATATTTATTATTATTATTATTATTTATATATATATTTACATAATAGGACCTAAGTAGTCCTCCACTCTTACTTTTTCAATTCCAAATAAACTTTTTGGAATTTTAAGAATAGGTCTAAGTCTTTGTCCATTTACTTTAAATATATTCTGATTTTTGGGATTTTCAATTTCAATAGCTCCATAGGAATAAATGTTTTGAATTATGTATGGTCTTGCCAATCTAGATCTTAATATCCCTAGATGGTTATAAAGTCTAGTTATGTAAAGGTATACTTCTTGTCCTATTTCAAAAGTTTTTAGAATAATTTTTTTATCATGCCACAACTTCATGTTTTCTTTTTCCTTTATAGTTTTCGAATAAGCTTCATTCCTAAATTCTTCTAACTTGATTAATAGTATCTTTTTATTTTTAGCAGCTTGATTTAAATTAGTGTTTAGAGTTCTTAATGCCTAATAAGCTCTATGTTCTAATTCAGTAGGTAGGTGACAACTTTTTCCATATACTACCCTAGAAGGTGACATACCTAAGTTTGTTTTATAAGCTATTCTATAAGCTCAAAGTGCATCTATTAGTCTATTAGTCCAATCTTTCCTATTAGGATTTACTACTTTCTCTAAAATTAATTTAATTTGTTTATTTGCACTTTCTACTTGTCTACTTGTTTGCGGATGATATGAAGTTGCAATTTCATGATTTATTTTATATTTCTTCATTAAAGCCTCAAAACTTCTATTACAGAAATGCGTTCTCTTATCACTAATAATAGCTTTAGGTATTTCAAATCTAGCAATTATATTAGTTTTTATAAAATGTATTATCACTTTGTTATCATTAGTTTTTGTAGGAATAGCTTCTATCCATTTAGATACATAATCCACACCTAACAATATATAATTAAATTGATTAAACATAGGAAATGGACCCATAAAATCAATTCCCCATACATCAAAAATCTAAACTTCAACAATAGGATTTAGAGGCATCATGTTTCTTTTTGATATCTTTCCTATTATTAGGACCAAATGGCTCACTAGAAGGGGGTGAATATTTATCTATGTGTAATTTTATACTTTTTCAAACTTAACTAATTGATTTAATTAAATAGTATGCACAAGAATTAAATAGGTGTATAAACATGCACAACGGAAATATAAATGAGAAACACAAGGGAGTCGTAGGTAGTTCACCAACTAAGCTAGTCCACCCCCAAGGTTCACTTGGGCTCCACTAAGTGAATCAACACTTACACTTGCTTTTAGGTTGAAACTTAACTTAGGCTTTTAGCTATGATATTTAGTTTTTGGAACACACCTCCTTGTAACTAAATCAAGATATTTCCTAAATAAGTATGGGTCTTCTCAATAATAATATTTCACTTTTGAAAAAAATAATTTTTTATCTTGTCTATTGTAATCCTTAGGTGTTAAACCTGTAATTAAATAATTAATTATATTTGCATACCAAGGCATTGTATTTATTGTCATTAATTGTTCATTAGGAAAATGATCTTTAACATTAATATTTGATTTTTCTATTTGTAACATTGATAAATGATTTGCTACTACATTTTCACATTCTTTTTTATCTTTAATTTTTAGATCAAATTCTTACAATAATAATATCCATTGAATCAGTTTAGGTTTAATTTCTTTCTTTACTATTAAATGCTTTAAAGCTAAATGATTCATGTATACTATCACTTTAGTTCCTATTAAGTATGATCTAAATTTGTCTAATTGCACACAATAGCTAATAAAATTCTTTTTCAATAATTGTGTAATTGACTTGAGTATCATTCTAAGTTTTGCTTGCATAATGAATCACTCTAGGAGATTTTTCTATCTTTTATCCCAACATTGTTTCTATAGTAAAATTAGATGCATCACATATTAACTCAAATAGATAGTTCCAATTAGGTGCTTGTATTATAGGAGTTGTAATTTAGCTAGTTTTAAGCTTATAGAAGGCTTCTTTGAAATTTCTATCAAAGTTAAATGGAATATTTTTTAGTAAATTCATTAAAGGTCTAACTATTTTGCTAAAAACTTTGATAAATCTCCTATAAAATCCTACATGTTCTAAAAATGATTTAATATCTTTTACTAATTTAGGTTCTGGTAGATTAGAAATTACTTCTATCTTAGCTTTGTTTACCTCTAATATTTTCATTGAAACAACATGTCCCAAGACTATTCCTTGTTTTACCATAAAATGACATTTTCCCAATTTAGAATTAGATTCTTTTCTACACAGTGTTTTAATACTTGATTTAAATTGTTTAAATATACTTCAAATGAAGTTCCATATACTATAAAATCATCTATAAATATTTCCAAAAAATATTCAGTTATTCCAGTAAAAATGTCTTGCATACACCTTTGAAAGGTAGCTAATGCATTGTATAATCCAAATGACATCCTTTAAAAGTATAAGTTCCATTAGAACATGTGAAAGTTATCTTCTCTTGATCCTCTAATGCTACCAAAACTTGGTTATATCATAAATACCTATCTAGGAAACAAAAATACTCTTGCCCTGTTAATTTTAACATTTGATCTATAAAAGGTAAGGGAAAATAATCTTTCCTAGTCATAGTATTCAGCTTCCGATAATCTATACACACTCTCCAGCCTTATTGAATTCTAGTGGGTATCAAGTTTTGACTTTCATTTCTAGTAACAGTTAACCCTAATTTCTTAGGAACTATATGGATTGGACTAACCCATGAGTTGTTAGAAATTGGATGTCATTATCTAACCATTTTACAATTTCCTTTCTAACTACATCTTTAAGGTTTAGATTTAATCTTCTTTCAGGAATTCTAACTAGTTTAACATTCTCTTTTAAATATATATGATGATGGCATATAGTAGAATGTTTGGTTTTTAGGCAGCATTGGAGAACTTGATTAGTTCCCCAACAACGGTGCTAGAAAACTTATATTGATTGTTAACTTTTGTTTTTATGTTTATATCAATAATTACTTTTAGAAGTAAACAAACAACCTTTTACACAAATTAGATATTAATTCAAATTTGTATTTTAACTACAAGTGCACAATGTATATTGTATTTGTGTGCAAGTACAAGTCGATCCCATAGAGAATTGAGTAAGAATTGTATATTGTTTCTATTTTATATTAGAGTTTATATGTGTTCAGTTAAGTACTCCGTTGAGTTACAGTTAACACAACAGACCTAGTTCGTGGAGTTATGGTTAACTCAACGAACTGACCTCATGGACTTAAGTTAACTCCACGAGCCTATCTTTCCAGTTAAATACTGTTATTTACAAAGGAATATGGCCAACCATTGGGCGGTTCCACAGAATATAAATAACATTAATTAAGTTCTTTAATGTTAGTTAATATTAGATTTATCATTAAGCAACACTAATATTCAGATATTTAAAATAGTAACCATTAAAATCTCTAAGTATTGGGAACAAATCAAATTCAATAAACAATAAAACTATTTTCTATTTTCTGAATCAGACAAACATAAACATTCACAATACTGACAATGATAATATTAATTATGATACAAAACAAACAATACAACACTTTAATACTAAATGTAAACATAGATAATTTGTTGTTTTTGGTATTTTTGTTTTGATATGTTCTTAAAGATGAACGAAAAGTGAAATGTAAAAATCTCTATCGATAGTAAAAATTTTCGTCACTACATGCGATGTGATTACACCACTTAAAACTTAATCACTTACAATCTTTCCTTCTCTCCCTATAGAATCAAGAATTGTAAGATGATCTCTTTAGCATACTGGCATCAACCTAAAACCAAGGCTAGAAGCTTTACAATCTCTTAAGATATGAGTCGATGCTTGGTGAAAATGGCTTCCCTTCCCATGACGTGATCACTCCTCATAGTGGTTGTCAGTCACTGTATTTGGCTCGGAATCGACCCGACATTAGGAAAGTATCTTCACAAACCTTCGATGGTTGGTGATTTTGGTGGTGGTGTGGAGCTTCAGGGAACTTCCGATGCTTTCTATAGTTAGCGCGGTTCTCCACCTCTACACACACACCTTCTTCATCTTTCTCCTTTTCTTTTATATTTCTTTCAATAGTAACTGCTTCTACTTAAATGATCGGTTGGATTTCTTTCATTCATATCAACGATGGTGATTTCTTCTTCATTCCATAAGTGAATTCCTACGTGATATGTGCAATCGTGGTTTTCCTTCAAATTTCCTGTTTCTATAATTGCTACAGTGGCATATTAGAAAATAATTGGTCTGTGGAGTTATAGATAACTCAACGGACTTACTTCGTTGATTTAATTATAAAACACGTGCAATAAAGAAATAACTAGTTTAGATGTTTTGGATAGTTACAACTGTAAGTATTTAAAACTTATATGCATTTCGAATAGTTAGCACCTAACCTTTTGAAAAATAACTTAAGTCAAGTTTCTAGAACGTGACACATGTCCTCAGGCAGTTTTATGATAGAAAGATATTACGGATACTTAAAAATCTAATTATCCAATGCTCAGGTGCATTTCAGATAGTTACCAAATAACTTACTAAAAATTCACTTAAGTCATACATTAATGTTTCAACACATGTACTTCAAGAAATAATAAAATATTCTTTAAGTATTTAAAACATAACTGTCTAGTACATGCAATATAACTCTCCCAAATAACAAAAAATTCAGATACTTAGGAATTAAAAAGCTTACAACTTACCGACAATTTAGAAATATACTTAATTAATGTTAATTTCCTGAAATTATGTAGATTCTTTCATTAAAGCATATAACAGTGCAATTATAACATAATGGCTTGATTCTCATATGATAAGCCAAATATTATGCAATTAACCATCATTTAACCATTAATATTATGCACTTTTTCATTCTAAACATAGAACTTAACCATTTTTTGTCAATCATAGTCCAACCTATTACTTCTTTATATTTCTTTTCTACATCTTTTAATTTAGATATTTGATCTTCCTTTAAATTTGATGCTACAATGATTCAACAAGTTCGTTCTTCTTTCAGAAATATATAGGTCAATTCAAGAGGTAAAAGTTTTAAATCTAGGTGTTGATCATCAGAAGCTAGAGCTCCTAATTTAACATTTTCATCTTCAATATTAAACTCTTTTTGGTCTCCTACTTCTATGTTTAAGTCTCCATCTATATTTTCACTTCCTTCTAGATTTTTAGTATTTAATTGCCTATTTAATTATTCTTGAATCACATCTTCTAACATGTCTCATTCATCATTTAGAAAGTCTATAGTATGTAAGCACATTTTTAACTCTTCATCCCCTTCTAGTTTGAAAATATTTAATTGAGTATCCTCTTTACCATACACTAATTTCATCATTTTATTTTTACAGTTTATAATAGCCCCTAAAGTTGCTAGAAATGACCTTCCCAAAATTAAAGATGTATCATGATTCTGGTGCTTAATTTGTTGGAAATCCAAAATGACAATATCAATAGGATAAATGAAGTTCTTTGTTTTAATTAGGACATCTTCTATTTTTCCTCTAAGGTATCTTATACTTCTATCTACTAATTAAATGTCAATCCTAGTAGGGATTAAGCCTTCTAATCCTAAGGTTGCAGATATATCACTAGGTATAACATTTATACCTACACCTAGGTCTATTAAAGTTCTTTTCAAAATTATATTACCTATTATCCATGATATAATAAGGATTCCTGGATTAGATAACTTTTAAAGAATTTGTGGCAAAAATAGAGAACTACTTTGTTCAGCTAAAAAGACTTTTCTTGACATTTTTCGCTTCCTTTTCTTAGTACATCAATCATTAAGAAATTTAGTACAAGGTGGCATTTTTTGTAATAAATCTACCAAAGAAATGTTAACTTGTACTTTTTCAAAAATTTCTTGAATTATTTCTTGTTTTTCAAGTAATGTTTGTTTTAATCTTTTAAGATAAGACGCTAATGATTGTGATTTAAAATATTCTTTTCTTTCATTTTTTTCTTTCGTTCATTTACATTTTCATTTTAAGATTCAGATTTTTCTTCATTGATTTCTAAGTTTTCAAGTATTATGTGTTCATTTTCATTTTGAAGTCTGTTCTTACTTAACTCTACTTTATTTTCTTTTTTAATTATTGCTGGCACATAAGTTCTAGATCTTAATGTTACACAAACATCTTCTAGATTTTTAGCATTTTCATGATGGTCTTGTATTACCGTTTCTTTCTTATGATTTTGATCTTTGATTGTTTCCATATATTCTTCAGTTGGATTACATTTCTCAATTTCTATTTCGTTGGTAATTCTTTTATCTTCATGTTTTGTAAATTATGCACACTTTTGACATTGAAATTATCATTTGTGTTCTCATTTTTATCTTGCATGACTTGTAATTTCATTGTAAATTCATCCAGTACATTTAACTTTCTTTCCAGATTATCTAATCTGATTGCATTCAATTTTTGATCAATTTTCATTATGGTTTTCTTAGTTTCATAAATGATATCGATTTTAGGTTCTAATAATTTTCCTTATAGTTTATTTGGTTAACTTCTTACTAATAATACATGTATTTCTCTAATTTGTCTAGGTTTTGTTCTAAACTACGTTCAAGTTTATCATACCTATCCCAAACTTCCTTGTTTCTCGACATATTACTTGTCCTAAATTGACTATTGGTTAGGTAAATTATAGGATTTTCATACTTAGTTTTATTGTATTGAATATAATTCATTTGTTGCTCATTTGATCTAGCCATTTGCAATTATCTCAATTTCAAACAATCAGCAATGTTATGACCTTCCAAATTGTAGAATTCACATATGCTAACTATAGGTTTTAGAAATCTTTGAACATAAGCATATGTCATATTCTCAATGATAAAAGTACACAACGCTCCTTATGTTATGAAAACAAAACAACACTACAATTGTTTAGCTTTTCAGTCCCTAGTAATGGTGCTAAAAAACTTGGTTTGCTTTTGTTTGGTGTTTACTTTAAATGTGTATTTATATTTTCTTTTAGAAGTAAACAAACAATTTTCACAAATTAAATATTACATCCAATTTCTAATTAACTACAAGTGCATAATGTCTATTACATAAATATTATTACAGGTTGATCTCATAGGGACTGAGTAAAAATTTAGACTATTTTGATTTTTATAGCCAAAGGTTTTTGTGTGTTGAATTATAGTTAATGAACTAACCTCGTAAACTTAAGTTAACTCTACGAGCCTCACTAGTAACTTCAAATTAAAATTGTTGTCTACAAAGGAATTCAACCATCTATTGGATAGTTCCATAGGATGTAAACAACATCAATTAAGCTTTTAATATCAGTTTATATGGCATTTATCATTAATAAACACTAACATTTAGATATTTCAAATAGTAACTATATTAATCAAGATTTCAGAATTGCATACAAACTAGTTTCAGTAATCAATAAGACAATTTTCTATTTTCTAGAATGAAATAAACATAAAACATTCAACAATACTAATAATACTAATGTTATTAACAATACAAAACAAATGATACAATACTGATTTGATAAATATTAAAATAGATAATGAGTTTTTGTTATGATATGCTCCTAAAGATGAACGAAAGGTGAAGTGTAAAATTCTTTATTAGATAGTAAAAACTCCTGTCACTACATGCGACGTGATTACATCATTGAAAACTTAATCACTTACTATCATGTGTCCCTCTCCTTATAGAATCACGAATTGAGACTTATAAGTTGATCTTCTCTTCAGTATATTGGCATCAAACCCGAAACTAAGGCTAGAAGTTTTACTATCTCTTGAAAGATGATTCAGTCTTGATGAAAATGACTTCCCTTCCTGTGATGCGATCACTCCTCACAATGGTTGTTAGTCATCGTGTTTGACTCATAATTGACTCAACATTTGGAAAGTATCCTCACAGACCTTCGATGGTTGGTGATTGGTGGTGGTGGTTTGGTGGAGCTTCAAGGAATGATCGACGCTTGCTACAGTTAGCGTAGTTCTCCACCTTTCGTTCTTTGTTCTTTCTTTTTTCCTTTTATATTTTTTTCAACAGTAATTGCTTCTACCTAAATTACTAGTTGGATTTTCTCATTCGTATCAATAATGGTGATTTCTTCTTCATTTCATGATTTAAATCCTATATGATAAGTGCATTTGTGGTTTCCTTCATATTTCCTATTTCTACAACTGTTCATAGGTAAAATATTAGAAAATAATTGGTCTATGGAGTTAGTGTAACTCAACAGACTTACTCTATTGACTTAATTATAACTCAACGGACTTACCTTATTGAGTTAAGCTTAACTCAATGAACTTACTCAACTTTGTAATTTAGTAAAACCAATATAACATTTAACATTTAATATGTAAAAGAAGTAATTCTTAATCATTCAAAAGATGACATGTGAAATAATTTCTAACTTTACGATGTTCTATAAACTTACATGAGTAATATTACGAGTGTCTGTAAACTTACCTACGTAGCATTACGAGGGTTTGTAAAATTATTTGTGTAACATTACAAGGGTCTATAAACTTACCTACGTAACATTACAAGCTTTTGTAAACTCCTATAAAACCACATGTACTTTGCTTTCAATCTTTCTGAAATGATATTTAATTAATGTTAATTCCTTGAAATTATGCATATTTTGTAATTAAGATATGTAATCATATAATTATGACATAATGGCTTAATTCTCATATGATAAGTTAAATATTATGTAATTAACCATTCATTAACCATTAATATTATGTACTTTTTCATTCTAAACACATGGCCTTTGTCTACCACACCCAAACCTCCAATCTAGCACAAAAGCAAGTGGGTAGAACAAGGTAACACTCACGCAAAACACACGTCCATTGGAAGAAACTTTAAAAATCGAAAGGAAGATGGATTGCCACTTTAAATGTAGCTCAACCTTGAAGGCTCTATCAAGGGAGTGCATGACACTCAACTCAACCGCTTAGTTGGGATTGAGGAGGAAGTGACAGTCCTTAGGGGCATGGCTTGACCTCAAGGATTCATCGAGGGAGCACGTCGCCCTGACTCAGGTTGCTTGACGTGGACCAAAGAGAGATAGCAAAATGTGGGAATATAGTAAAATAGCCAGAAGACCTTGCATAACAGAGAGATGGGAAGATGGACATTACCTAGGGGCACATGTACGTGTCCTCCCTTAGGGAAGCAACCAAGGCCAAGAGTGGGAGCTCACCTAAGAAGGAAGGTGGTTGGAGGGTGCATGGGTTGGTTGGTTAGGACTTGTCACGAGGATGCTTGGACTTTGATGGTTGATCTCTAATGATGCTGATCATTTTTTTTTTTGATGCAATGAAAACTTGTTGTTATAAATACTTGCTTTTGTTTGATGCTTTGTCAAAACTAGATTACCAAGCTTAATGTGTGTTGGTTTCCCTCCTCAAGAAGGTCACCTACGATAGAATAGAAGAGACCACTCTGGATGTCTATTGCGTAGTATGGCCACACTATCACCTAGAAAATATTTACTAAACCTAGTGGGACCCTCCTATAAGTGCACAAATGTCATTTGGTTACTCAAGGGCCAGTTTGTTGGATTCTAGTCAATTTATCTAGAAACTAACATGATAGGTCAAAGCTTTGATCTCAAAGGGAGAGTGGCCTATCAAGTAGGTCTAATGGTTAGGTTGATTGATAAGCTATTGTAGCGGGGTGGCTAGTTATATGGTAGTTTGTTCAATGAGCCAAGGACTTGGGACCTTAGGCGTACATTAAGTCTCATCCTTGCCTTCGAAGTTGGTTAGAATCTTTGCTTGCCATGCTTCTATCTAGATACTGGCTACTTAACTAGGGTGAAGATCTAGAAATCGATAGATTGGTCAAGGCATGGGGGTCAACACCTTGAATAAAAAGCATTGAATAAAACAATGTTTCAAATTGTTTTAATTTTGAAGTTTTGATTATGTATAGAAATGTTGAAAAACACAATTTACCTCTTCTTGTGTAGTCTTTCGATCCTACAAGTGGTATTAGTGCCTATTTTTAACTTTATTGATTTTAACTACAATTGATATCTAAGCATTGTTTTAACCTCATTGATTTTAAATACAATTAATATCAAAGCATAGGTTTAACTTTATTGATTTTAGGCTCAACTAATATCGTAAGTTTAACTTGTTTAAAATCTTCTAGGTTGAAAAACCTAAGGTTAGATGGCTAACGTAAAGTATCAATTTGTGCATTTTATATATGTTAATTCATGCATATTAAGGATTATAAAGTGAAAATATATATGTTCTAATATGGAATTACATGAAAATCATATTTTTAGATATATGCATGAATTAGGGATTAAATAGTTGATAATGCACAAATTTATCCTTTATCAATTAAACACTTAGTCAATAGCCCTTGTATTAGACATGATTCTTATAATTCTTTATTGTATGACTTTATATACGTTATATGATTGCCAAATCATGTAAATATTATATTAAATTAGAGAACCTCAAGTAATTTAAGGTTGAGCAGCTAACCTTTCTAAAATTAAGGCATTTCGAAAGGTTGAGTCTTTGACCTTCCGAAAGCTCTAGGGGTGTAGTTTTTTAGTGTAATTTTTTTATTTAAAATCTTATACTTGAAACTGTAGTTAGTCTTTGACCTTCCGAAAGCTCTAGGGGTGTAGTTTTTTAGTGTAATTTTTTTATTTAAAATCTTATACTTGAAACTGTAGTTACATGTTTAATTAAAAATTATGTTTGTAATTTTTCCATGAAACTACAGGAGTTTATCTTTCTAAAAAGTTATTATACGTCGTATTTGGATTTATAGACATTCTCTTAGAGAATTTTTCTAAGATGAGATGTTTTACAAATTAATTGATTTTTACTAGACACAAATTCTAATTTAATTTTTCCTTTAATTACATTATCTCTTAGAAAATGATGTCTAACCTCTATATGCTTTGCTCTTGAATGTAATACAGGATTTTTGGAAAGATTTATTGCGGAACTATTGTCACAATAAATCTTAGTTGTATCAT
Source organism: Cymodocea nodosa (assembly GCA_036874045.1). Lineage (NCBI taxonomy): Eukaryota > Viridiplantae > Streptophyta > Magnoliopsida > Alismatales > Cymodoceaceae > Cymodocea > Cymodocea nodosa. The sequence continues at coordinate 14,498,696 of JAZBRI010000003.1, read as the reverse complement.
AAGATAATCCAAAATCTTCTAAAGTTTGCCTTATCCACAGAATCTGAGTGCAACACAGTGCAGCAACAACATATTCAGCTTCTGTAGTAGAAAGTGCTACATAGTTTTGCTTTTTACTAAACCATGACACCAAATTATTTCCCAATAATTGACATGTGCCACTAGTACTCTTTCTATCAGATTTAGATCCTACATAATCAGCATTAGTATATCCTATAAGATCTATTAAACTATCCTTAGAATAACACAGTCCAAAATTTTTAGTTCCTTGTATATATCTAAATATTCTTTTAACTGCAATTAAGTGTGATTCTTTAGGATTAGATTGAAATCTAGCACAAACACACACAACAAACATAATATCAGGTCTACTAGAAGTCAAATAAAGTAAAGAACCAATCATACTTCTGTATTTTCTTTGATCTATAAATTTTCTTATGTCATCAATATCTAACTTTAAAGTAGTACTCATAGGAGTTTCTCGAATCCTTGTATCATTAAAATTAAATTTCTTAAGCATTTCATCTGCATATTTTTCCTGATTTTAAAATATACCTTTATCTTTTATGACACTCAGCAAATTAAATCCTAGGTTTTCTACATATAGTACATTCGAAATAACACAAGTAGAAGTTATTTGAACATTGCCCATACCTATGATTTTATCTTTGCTTTTGTTTCCAAATGTTACACTTCCTTTCATGGTATTTGTAAAATTTTGTAATAGACTTTTCTGTCTGGTCATGTGACTTGACGCTCCACTATCCAAGATCCATTTTGATGTTGTTTCCTCCTACAACACAAATTAAGAAAAACTTTTTCTTGGTACCCAATGTTGTTGAGGACCAAGTTCATTAAACGCATATTTCTTCTTTTTGTTTAAAAATAGTTTAACATTATCATTTATATTCTTATTAGTTGTAAGTGCTATTGATTTATCATTAGCTTCATACTCACATATAGCATTATTGCTTTTATAATCATTCTTTTTGTTTTCAGATGTAGTATAATCAAGACCAAAAAGATTTTTATCAGATGTTAATTTATTTTGGTCATGCTCATACATTTCAGTAATTTCATACCAAGATTTTGTACTTGTATTAACATTTTCCGTACATACAAAATCTTTTTCTACACAAGAATTTTTAGTTTTATCACATGTAGAATGAATAATTGGTCTAATACCAGTGTATTGAATTACATGCTCAGGTTTCTGAATTTTCAGTTTACTACAATTGTCTGAAATTTTAGAAACATTAGAACTGAATTTCCAGAATAAGAAATAAGATTTTTAGAAACATTTATAGTCATGCTAGAAGTACAATTTGACAAATCACATTGATTTATATTATTACTACATGATTCATCCCTTGAAGTACTACTACATATTTATTACCTTGTTTCATAATAAAAGGAATTTTAGTCTTAGATTTACTTGAACTACAACTAATAAATCCTTTATTGGCTTGAGATTTAGGATATTCAGGATAATCAAATCCTAAGCCAAATTTATAAGACACCGCAAGGGTACTAGTTAGTTTGTCTAACTTAGTTTGACTTAAATTCCATTTCTCAATGGTAGAATTTAAATCTTGCTCTCTCAATTTTAATTTATCTATCTCTAATTCAAGTTCATTTATATTGTTTCTCAACATTTCATTTTCAGATTCTATCTTTAATTTTTCAGCATTTATATTCTGTATTTGTTCATGCAAGATACATTCATTAAATCTAAATTTTTGCAAATCTCTAGCATGATTTTCATTATCACATTTAAATTTTTTAAAGTAGTAGACAGGAAACAATTTTCTTCTTTTCTAGTTTACATACTTTAAGTTTTTGTAATAATGCATGATAAGTACATAATAATTCATTAAAGTTGAAATCTGAATGACTTTCAGGATCAAATATTACCTCAAACTCATCTACCATGAAGCACACATAAGAAACGTCTTGTAACTCTTGTTCTCCTTCTGAATGTGAAGATTTTGATGCTGATTCCTCAGATTCAGACTCTTCAGACGTGTCATCCCAAGTGACCTTCAAAGCCTTTTTCTTGTTAAACTTTTTCTAAGTTTTCTGAGCCGTCTTCTTCGGATTTGTCCTACTTTGCTTTTCATTTTTCCTCATAGGACAATCTAGAGAAAGATGTCTAGGTTTCTTATAGTTGTAACATACATACTTTTTGGATGAAGAATTCTTGTCATTCAGTGATTTTGACATTGAGGGTTTATCATTTTTGTTCCTTTGCTGTTTCCTAGCTTTCCATGCTTTCTTGAATTTCCTAGTCAGCAAAATCAAATCCTTGTCAAAATCAGTAGATATATCATAATCTGAATTAATTTTGAAGGCTATTTCTTTCTTCATTTTTAGTTTGTTGTGACTTAGTGATTCATTTAATTGAACTTCATAAGCTGCTAAATTTCCTATAAGTTCATTCATAGTATAAACATTTAAATCTCGTGATTCCTCAATTGATGTTACTTTCTAAGACCATTTAGAACTTAGGGATGTGAGAATTTTCCTCACCAAATCCTTCTGTTCAAAATTCTTTCCTAAACATTTTAAAGAGTTTATGATATCAAGAAATCTGGAAAACATCTCAAAAACATTTTTGTCTTCATGCATCTTAAAGAGTTCATACTTATGAATCAACATGTTTATTGTAGTCTCTTTAACTTGAGAAGTACCTTCATGTGAAATTTCTAATGCATGCCACACCTCATAAGCAGATTTATATGCCGACACTTTACTATAAAAAGAAAATGATTTGTGAAGTTGAAAAACTAAAACTGACTATTACTAATTTAAATTCAGAAATTGATATGTTAAAGATTAAGGTTTGTGATCAAAAGGTTACCTTAAGTAAATGGAATTATAGTTAGACTATAACAAATGAACTTAATAGTAAAATATCAAATGTAGAAAAACATGGTATTGGTTTACACGATGCATCTTTTGAAAATTATATGTTGCATGATGGTACTATTAAAAATAATGTCTTTATTTCTAGTACTAAGAATAGTAAAAGAAAAACTATTCCATGTGTGAGATTAAAAAGGGAAATAAATATGTGCAAATTGATAAACTACAATACATAGATAATAGCACATGATGCAAGAGTCCCAAAAGAAATTTTCAGAAAAATCAGGATAAGTCATTTGAAAACAATAATATCTTTGATCAGTTTTCTTTATATTTGAAAAATATCGAATATTGGAATGAGCAATTAAATAATGTCAGAAATGAAAATTTCAACTCTATTTTACATAGAGATAAATGTTCTAATAATTACAACACTAAGAGTAATAAATGTAGGAATAATTATCAAAAAATAAATACGTTGAAGTTTAAAAATATTGATTATTTTGATATGACTCCCTCTAAAATTCTTAGACCTACTTAGAAATGGGTTCTAAGAAATAAAATATCTTCTTAACTATTTTGCAAGTATACAAATCAAAATGGATAATGGATAGTGGAGCATCCTGCAATATGACAAGAGATATACGATTACTTACAGAAGTAACAAAGACAAAGAATAGACAAGTTACCTTTGGAAATAAAAGTAAAACAAAAATCCTTAGGTCTAGCAAGGTTCAAGTAACTGAAAAGTGTTTTATAAATGATGTCTTATTAGTAAAAAACTTAGGTTTTAATTTATTGAGTGTTCTTGTCTTAATGAAATTTTACAAAGTGATTTTTGAAAAAGATTCTTGTAAAATTATAGACATGTATACAAATGAAATTTTATTTACTACATACAAGAAAAGATCCATTTGTATTATGAACTTGCCTTCTGATATTATTAAAGACGATGCTTACTTAATTGTAAAATGAGATGAAGTTATTTTATGACATAAAAGGCTAGGACACTCAAACTTAAAATTATTACAAAAGTTGTCTAAAAAGAATTTGGTTAGAGGTTTACCTAGTATTAATTACTTGAAAGAGATTATGTGTGATGCATGTCAATTAGGTAAATTACATAAAATATCCTTTAAAAGTTTAAATGAAATAACAAGCAAAAGAGTATTAGAACTAGTGCATATGGATTTATTTGGACCTACTAGGACAACCAGTCTAGAAGGTAAACATTATGCTTTTGTACTAGTTGATAATTATTCTAAGTTTACATGGGTTTATTTTCTAGCTAATAAAACTAAAGTTTTTGAAATATTTAAAATATTCTATAATAAAGTTCAAAATGAGCAGAATGTTAAAATTCAAAAACTTAGAAGTGATTATGGTACAAAATTTGATAATGATCAAATGAACACCTTTTGTAAAAAATTAAGCATAGATCATAAGTACTCATTTCCAAGAGCTCCTTTAAAAAATGGGATAGTAGAACGTAAGAACAAATCACTTTAGGAAATGTCCAGAACCATATTAAATGAAAATAAGTCACCCCTATGTCTCTAGGCAGAAGTAGTTCATACAGCATGTTATGTTATAAATAAGGTACATTTAAGACCCATTTTGGATAAAACTCCTAATGAGATATGATATAATAAGGTTCCCAAAATAAGTTATTTAAAACCCTTTGGCTGCAAGTGTTTTATTCTGATCACTAAGGAACATAGAGACAAATTTAGAGCCAAATCAAATGAGGGTATTTTTATTGGTTATTCAATTAAAAGTAAGGCATATAGACTACATAATAAATCAACAAAAACCATTGAGGAAACCCTACATGTGAAATTTCATGAAAATTCTCATTTAGATTTTAGACATGTTGAAAACATTGACTCAGAAATTCTCTCCGAAATGATATCAAATGATATTGACAGAGAAATTGAGAGACTATTTAACAGACTAAGAAATATAAACTTAAATGACAAAGATTTAGAAGAAAATAATGTCATGCTTATAGTAAATGTGGAACAACATAGAAATTGGCGTTATGCTTCATCTCATCCTATTGATTAGATAATAAGTGATCTTAATCAAGGAGTTAGGACTACATTATCAATAGTCAACATTTGTGGTACTTATTCATTTGTTTTGTTACTAGAATCGAAGAAAATTGAAGATGCCTTATAAAATGAATTTTGGTATTTAGCTATGCAGGATGAGCTAAATCTATTTATAAGAAATGAGGTATGGGATCTAGTTCTACCCCCTAAAAATCTATCCGTAATAGGAACAAGGTGGGTATTTAGAAACAAAGTAGATCAAGATGGACATATAGTTAAAATAAAGTTAGGTTAGTTGCTCAAGGTTATAAGCAAGAGGAAGGAATTAACTATGATGAAACATTTGCTCCTATTGCTAGACTAGAATCAATACGAATTTTGTTAGCATATGCTTGTTACATGGATTTCAAATTATATCAAATGGATGTTAAGACTACTTTTTTAAATTGATATATAAAAGAAGAAGTTTATGTAAAACAACCTCTAGGTTTTGAAGATTCAAAACATCTTGAGTATGTTTACAAGCTTAAAAAGGCATCATATGACCTTAAACAAGCCCCTAGGTCTTGGTATGAGAAATTATCTAAATTTCTTATAGAAAAAGGGTATTCTATGGGAAAGGCAGATCACACTCTTTTTATTAAGAAAGTTGAGAAAGATATATTAGTAGTTCAAATCTATGTAGATGACATTATATTTGGAGCAACAAATGAAAAATTAGTTGAGTCTTTTTCGAATGACATGACTAATCAATTTGAAATAAGTATGATGGGTGAACTATCATTTTTTCTAGGCTTACAATTTAAGCAGTTAGAACAATGTACTTTTATTTCACAAGAAAAATTTACTCAAGATTTATTAAAGAGGTTTGGATTAGACAACACAAACGAAAAATACACCAGTGAGTACTATCACTAAGTTGGATAAAGATGACTCTAGAAAAACTGTAGATATAAAACAATATAGAAGTATGATTAGTTCATTACTTTATTTAACAGCTAGCTGACTAGATATTATGTTTAGTGTGTGTACTTGTGCTAGATATCATTCTAATCCTAAAGAATCACACCTACTTGTTAAACGAATTTTTAAATATCTATTAGGAACCACCAATTTCAAATTGTTTTACTTTAAACACAGTTCTTTAAATTTAATAGGTTATAGTGATGCTAATTTCGTAGAATGTAAGTTTGAAAGAAAAAGCACTAGTGACACTTGTCAATTATTAGAAAATTCTTTAGTGTCATAGTTTACCAAAAAGTAAAATTGTGTAGCATTATCTACAATAGAAGTTGAATATATAACTGCTACACTTTGCTGTACTCAGATCCTGTGGATCAAACAAACTTTAAAAGATTTTAATTTAGCCTATGAACCAACTAAGATTTTCTATGATAGTAGTTTTGCAATAAGTTTGTTTAAATATCCTATTTTACACTCACGAGCTAAACATATAGAAGTTCGACATCATTTTCTAAGGGATAATGTGATAAAAGGAAAAATAATATTAAATTTTGTTCCAACCACAGAACAATTAACAGATTTATTTACAAAACTCTTAGATGAGAATACCTTTTTAAAATTATGATTAGAACTTGATATCTATAGGTTATCTGATGTTTAAATTGTCATGTTCATTACATAATATTTTGGTTTGTTACAAAGGAGTTTAAAATTTAATTTCTTTATATTAAAAAAAACTAAAAATATCTGCTTTAGAATTATTGTTTACTGGTAGTTAAGAATTTGTGAAATTCTGATTTTTATTGAAGTCAACTTAGTTAAGGAAAATTCAGAAAAGGTTACTTAAGGAAAGTTGATTTAATTTAATATAAGTACCAACTATATTTTTGTTACTTATATATACGTCATTATAAAGATTTTAACTAGAAAATACATAGAAAATATGTACTATTTGTTAGAGGAAAGTTATTAATATATTGTTAGAAAAATTAAGTCTTGCGATTGCCTCTTATTCAATTTACTGTCTTATTTTATTTTTGGTCTAAAATTACTTGAGTAATTAAGTCCGTTGGGGATTTAAAAACCTAGTCACTTGAACCAATTGGTTTGGGATGTGGTAACTTAAAACTCATTATACAAGTAATTTAGATTCTAATTAAAAAAAGAAGAAGGTTACCTGTTCTCACTTATCATTGAGTAAGTAGTTATCTTTCCCTTAAGCAAGGGATTGTAATCACATAAAAAAATGATATTGTGGGAGGTAATAAATAAAATAAATATAAAAAAAGGTAATGTACTTAAGTTTAGTTTATTTTACAGATGTTATAACAATTCTGTCATAAACTGTGCATATAATCTTTGCTATTTTTTTTGTTACTATCTATTCTTTACACATAATGTAATGCATTTATTTTCTTAAGTTCGAGTACTCATTATTGAATTCTTTTAAGTTACCTAAGGTACATCTCTATGAATTTTCTTTTGTAAATTGAATAAAATAACAGTTAGAAAGTCTAAATTGTTAAATCTACTACTTATTTCTGTATTTAACTTAAAAAAAAGAAGAGATTTATCTATTGGGGCTTGGCAACCCACTTAAGTTAGCCATTTGAACTTAAAAATGCAAATCTATTGGTGATTGGCAACCTAGTTTAAGTAAGCCATATGCTTTAAAAATGTAAAATTTTTTATATATATAGTGGGGTTAGCAACCCATTTAAGTCAACTATTTGGAATTAATGACAAATCTATTAGGGCTTGGAAACCTAATTTTAAGTATGCCATGATTTATCCTTATTACATTTATGTAAGGGGAGCAAAGCAAAATAATAGTAAATCTATTTAGGTGAAAATATTTTAGAACTTATTTTAATAAAAAGTTAGACTCATTTAGTTAGTTTAACATACAGTTATGCATTTTACCTGATATCTGCTATTTTATATCGCATATAGATAAATAACTATCTAAGTTTTTCATATAGTTATGTTTTATTCTTCTACAAACTCGAATAGTTAGATTTCTCTCTGAGTTTCTGTTTTAAATTCTTATATTTTATCCTTTTAAGAAACTCGAGCATTTATGCTTAAGTCTTTGACTTTTTAGTATATCCATTCGAGAAACTCGAACAGTTAACATAGTATTATTATATTTTTATGAAACACTTAAAATATGATGATAACTATTCTAGTTTGTCGTATAGTTATGTTCTTTATTGCTCATAAAACTTGAGTAGTTATGATAAGTCTTCAAGTTTCTTATTTTACTTAGCTAGTAGTTATTTTCTTTACACAAATAGTTACACTAAGTCTTCTACTTTGGTAGGTTGTACAAATCATACAGTTATTGTAATGTTTCGAGTTATTTATGAAAAATGGATCTTATATTTATGATTTTCAATGATTAAATCCATTTATAAACTCGAAGAGTTATAAATGTTTTACTGACAACCTTTTGTGTTTCTACCTTCGTAAAACCCTAGCTTGACAATCTTTACTTCCACTAAGTTCTATAGTGAATAATGAAGATTAATCAACAATGTCAAGATATGGAAGAGGACGTGGTAGAATGACAAAAGTGCAAAAAAGAGAGATAAAACTTCAGAAAATAGAAAGCAATATTAAAGACATCTACTCCAAGTATACTTTTTCAAATGAAGTACTATATGAAATTAAAAAAACTATTCAAGACGAGAAAAATTTCTGTTGAAAATTTATTAGAAACTATGCTAAAACATAGTTTAGATTAAAATTGACTGAACTTTCCACCTTACAAATATGGAAAAGAACATTACAACCTAACCCTGAGGTTGTTACTAGTTTTGGTCAAATACCTAAAAAATTGATATAGTCAATTACTTATTACGGAAAGAAATGGGGACCCATGATACAAAATACCAATAGGGAATTAGAAAGTTTATATTCCCAACATTATTTTCCCCTGGTTGTTTTAGAGGATATATAGAAATTTATTACTAAATAGAAAACTATCATTTGGAAAATAAACCTTCGAAGTGAATGACAGAGTTTATCAACTGAAAATGGTTGAGGTTGAAAGCTTAAAACTCTATATTCCATTATTACAACCTAGGCAACATGGTGAAGGATCATCAAAACGACAAATGCTTTTAACAAGAGAAATAAAGCAAACATTAGAACCTCTTGAATAACCTGAGACACTGTAGACATAATCGAAAGAAGAATACAATAGAATATTTTGGACTAACTGTAGGTATACAAGGTATATTGCAGCAAAGAGAAGAATCTTTGAAAAATGGAAAACTATGTTCCATTGCACAAGCTAGACAAGATTTTGTTTCAAGAATCCCAATAGATGTGACAAATATCGGATTACAAGAATACACTTTAAGGTATTGTGTCACATTAGTTTATAATATTACTTTCAATACAATGGATAGTTTTTCACATCATGCTGCAAGCCAACATTCTTTTCCTATGGAAAGAGAAAATGTAGGAAATTTTGATGATATATATACAAACGATATTAATTTTGATGAAATTTTTAATGACATAGAACTGAGTCTATAAATTTTGAAGATATTTTATCTAAAGAGGAATGTCTAGATATTTTTCCTCTTAATATATCTCGGATTGAGAATTTTAATTTTTGGTATAGTTGCTTATACTTCATTGTATATATTTGGTTATGTTCGTTATAGTATACAGTATATTTGTTGATAACTATATATAATCAGCAAAATATACAGTTACAAATAGAATATGACATTGCTGATATCTCACATATAGAAATTTCAAAATTACAGAATGATTCCATTATATAAACAAATATAGAATATTCTTTCATACAGAAACAGTTGTTTAATCAGCCACTTATAGAAATAAATGTTGTTGATAGAGAGCATACTAGATCGACTATTGATAATGATATACAAATGTCAGTTGCTGATATGTTTGAAGATCAAATAGAGGAAGCTCAGCATATTATTGATACGACTATAACAAATATTTTAGACATTATTACAAGTTTTGATAGAAACTCCACCAATTCTGAAAGATCTGAACATATGGATGTTGCTGATAATATTGAAATAGGTCTTAGGTTAAAAACTCATGATAGGAAAATACTTAATCCTAAACAGAATTTAGAAGTACATACATTGTTATGGTTCAGAAATAGATCCTATTATGAAAAATTTCAAACGTATAAAACTTTTATAGTTTTATATTCAAGACCAGTTAAGTTTGAAGGGATGGTAAACATAAGAGAAATGCTTGAATTTCAAGATCTGTTGACTCTGCTTCCACAACAGCCAGACCATCTTGTTATATCTGAAATTGTAAGTTGCTTTTATTCAAACTTAACAGTAGAAGATAGTATTTCTGTTTCAAATATACAAGAATTGGATATATATTTAACTCCAAAACTACTTTATGAATTACTTGGATTGAAAAATGAAGGAGTTAAATTATCAGAAAGAAAGCAAGTCTATCAATTGGGATGAGACATCAAAAGTTTAGCCAAAAATCTAACTACCAACAATCAAATGAGGTTATTAAATGATTTAAATGGCCAAGCACGTTTTATTGCAAAGATATTGCATGCTTCAATGTTTTAGAGGTTTGGTCATGGAGCAGAAGTTGGTAGATGCTGTCTTTATACAATTTATGCATTGATTAACCATATACAGGTGAACTGGTATGATATTTTTATTAATCATATTTTAAATTTGCAAAGTAAATTATTTTATGGTGATATACTTTTAAGAATTATGGCAAGTTAAACAGATATTACACCTTAACTACATAAAAAATTAAAGTCACAATATTTCTCTACAAAAGAACTTCAAAAATACTAGGAAACAAATACACCTATGATTCGATAGCAACAATACCAACAGGATCAACAAAATCAACAAGAACAACAGCAATGACAGTCAACATAGTTTACCACAAAACAACAACAACATACAGTATTTGAACAAACAGATATATATATAGATATACATACAAATTTCTTACAGCAACTACCACAAGCTTCACATTTAGATTTAGATTAAGTAATGATTGATCAAATAAATAGAGTAAGTACAGAAATTGCATAGAAAATTTCAAATACTCTGCTAGATATTTTTCGAAGACAAAGATGCTTGTGAATATAAATAAATTATGTATTACATGATTTTTCATTCATTGTAATTTGTTACCAAAAATTTATGTAAGCTGTTTACTAAATTTAATGTTATATTCTTGTTTTTGACAAATTTTTGTTTAAAATAGTTTTTATTTAAACAATTTTTTTATTTTTATCCATGAATGAGTTATGCATGTTTACAGATTTCTTTTTGAGCAATATATACTTAGCATATTTTTTCTTCCTTACATATTGTTTACTTTTTTATAATGCCAAAAAAGGGGAGAAGAAAGATTATTTGACTTATTAGGTTTTGACATCATCAAAAAGGAAAAGATTGTTAGGAATTTTGTTTTGATGATGAATGCTTTATTAAAGTTTATAAATAAGTCTAAATAATATTTTCTAAGTATAATAGTCATGTAATTAAATGTTGACAAATTATCAGAAAATTTCATTTAAAATTTTCGGATAGTTAAAGTTTTCAAATAGTTAAGCTTTGGATATTAAACTTTCGAATAGTTAAAATTTCGATTTAGTCGAAAAGTTATGTTAAAAACTTGTATAGTTAAGTTATCTACACGTGTGTTTTTAATGTTTTATGTTTTCCATGTACGTTTGGAAATGAAAAATTGAAGAGTTAGATAACTATTCGAGTTTTATAAAATGAATAATGAACATGTAAGTTTTCTTGTTTAGTCACGTATTTTGTTGGTGCAAAAACTCGAAGAGTTACAGATAAGTGTTTGTGTTTTTACAAGACTTAAATGATAAATGTTCGACTAAAGTGGTGACTTAGAAGATATTCTATAAATCTCCAAGACGATAAAGTTTTAGTAGATCTACGATATGAAATCGTGGAAATTCAAAGTGATAGTGGAGATAGTGGAAATTCAAAATAGAGAGTGGACATAATGGAAATTCAAAAAGACAATGGAAATGTGGAAAAATTTGAATTTTAAATTAGCACGTGGATTATGGATTAAGTGGATGAACATGTTGAACGTGAAGTCATAATTTGACTACTATAAATAGAGAATACGAGCTGCATTACGATCATCACAATCCCAATCCCAATCTCAAATATCAAGTCTGCATATCCAATCCCAATTTTAAATCTAGAAAAATTCTCCAACATCAAAAGAAGTTCAGAATTCCAAGCAATTTCAAAAAAAGAGTTGCAAACGTAAGAAATCTGAAAATTTGATAACTAGAGAAAAAGAGATATAGAAGTTGAGCAAAAAGAAGGAAAATGAGTTACGTGCATAAAGATCAGGTTTTATATAATTCAAAATTAACTTAGAATAAGGATTTCATTTTCACTTTAAATTGTATATCGAACTTTACCATATCAAAACTGACAAGAAGGGAATTGAGCTAAAAGGAAATTGTAAATTCTTTCTTTAAAGTTTATAAAGATTAGAATTTTATTTATGAGTATTTTATGCTTTTGTTTTATCTACTGGTAATATTAATTACTAAAGACACAATTCACCCCCTCTCTTGTGATACAACAATCCTACAATCCACATCAAATTCAGAAGTAGAAAATGCCTCAACTTCAGGTTCACTAAACTCTTCTTCTTCAACCTCAATGCTTGCAAATATGCTCACCAGCATAACTTCCTCCTTTTCCTCATGCTGCTCTAGCCACTTCTTATTGCCTTCATAGATATTTAACTCCACCTTAAGATCCCCACTAGAGATTTGCATCGATCTTTCTCGATAGCTAATAAAGAAAGGTCAACCCAAAATTAAAGAGACACTTCCCTTGGGATACTTAGGCAACTAACCTTCTATTACAACAAAATCAATAGGATAAATAAAATCTTGCACTTTAATCAAAATATCCTCAACTACTCCTAATTGTGTCCTAATGGAATGGTCTACTAATTGAATTAAGAGTTTGGTGGGTTTTAGACCATTATGACCTAGTTCTTCATAGACACTAAAAGTCATGACATTTATTGCAACTCCTAAATCAAGCAAAGCCTTGCTAAAATAGGTTGTCCCTATCACACAAGAAATCATGGGTGTCCTTGGGTCTCCATACTTCCTAGCTACCTAGCTAGAAAAATATGAACTTGAACTTTAGCAAAAAACGCTTTCTTATGGACCCTTTTCTCTTTCTTTCTTGTGAAAAGGTTCTTTAAAAACTTAGCATATACAAGGATCTACTAAATTGCTTCTAACAAAGGAATGTTAATTCTTACTTGTACAAAGGTTTCTCTAATATGCTTCATTAATTCATCTGACTTAGTCTTGGAGGCTAAACAGTGAGGGAAAGGTACAAACTGACTATCTAAAGATGATTCTACACTAACAACTACCTTATCACCTCTAAACACAGGTTTTGGTTCTAAAACAGAGTCAAGAGCAGCACTAACAGGTTCTGGTAAGCTAAAGTTTTGAGGTTGGGAAGAGCTAGATGGGTTTTGCAAGATAGGTCCAAAAGACTCCCACCTTGACTTCAAGACAACAAAGGTATCTGCCTTTGCTTCCAGCTCAACACACTTACCTCTACCACTAGTTCCATCTAATGCAACATGGGTGCCTTCACCCAAACTAAGCTGCTGAACCACTAATTCAACCTTAGCTAACACTTTACTAAAAAAGGCTCTTTCTCTACTAAATAACCATAGGAAGGTTGACAAAATGCATTTCTAGAATATAAACTTAAATTTCCACTTGAATCAATTTCCTTCTTATGCTCAATAGGTTCAAAGTTTAACATATAAAAAGGGCATTCACTAGTAGCATGATCAAACAACAAACATTTCTCACAAGTAGGTTCAATAGATTCTTTCAAAATAACATGATATTTGTGATGTTTATCCATATGAAATAATGAAAATGCACTAAATGACAAACCTAATAGCAAGCAATCAGATTAATTTAAATTCCAAGAGCAATCGTATACATAAATCTACATGAGGAAGTAAAAATTTGCAAACATGAGCTATATAGCAAAGTGTCTTACTAGCAAGGATGTAACAACTTTAATGTCTTATTTAACTTATTAGCAACATATGTACTCCATAAATCAATGAATGCAACAAAAGTTAACTTCAAAATAATTCTTTACTATACAACAAGTATTAATACAAACAACATGCATTTCTCTGTATTAGAAACAATGCTCATGTAAAATTAATTAATTCTATAGACAACATAGCATTTACATCTACTAAATTCAGCCAACAATTACAATTTGAAATAATCAATGGTAATGCAAAACTATTAAGAAATTTCAATTTAATTTTTTTAAATAATAATATTATTATTTTACTAGTTATCCATAATGACATGAAAAATTGATTAAATGAGCAAACCTAATTAATTCAAGCACTTAGGTCTTTAGTAATACTAACAATTTGCAATATAATAAAAGAATTGAAAGACAATCACTTTTAATTCCACTTAAGACCTAATTTTCCTTAACTCATTAAATCACATGATCCTACTTTCATGTCACTATGAATAGTATAAAAATACAATGTATTTTATCAACAAATATCAAATTCATCCAAAGTTTTAACTATAACAAGCATACACAAGATTTTAGAAATTAAACTGTATTACTAAAACTTCAAGATTTTCTATAGAAATTCATACCACTAGGAAATCCATAGATAAATTCTCATATGAAAGATAATTACTTTTAGTTTATAAAAAAATATCAGAATGAAAAATATCCATAATTAATGTATCATCAAAGTCATGCATTCAGACAACTTAAATTTTGTACTATGCACAATATCTTATATTAGAAAAATTCTCTAGAAATGTATATAAATCCAAATACAATGTATAATCCTTTGTTAGAAAGATAAACTCTTGTAGTTTCATGGAAAAATCATAAAAATATATTTCAAACAAGGATATAACTACAATTTCAAGGAAAAGATTTTAGATCAAAATATTCTACTATAGGAAAATTACACACAACAAAACTTGTTAGTTATCTAGTTAAACAACGAGAGAATCATTGGTTAACTAGATAACCAATGATTCTCTCGTTGGTTATTTAACTATATTAGTTTTTTTTTCTTGTTAACAAATGAGAGAATCGTTGGTTATCTAGTTAACTAATGATTCTCTCATTGGTTATTGTTGAGTATTATATTTTGATGATGTGTGCAAAAATGTAAATAATCATATTTAATCAATTAGTTTTGTTGTTTATGTAAGTAAATTAAAAACATTAAATAATACAGAAAAAGTTTAATGTTATATACTTGTCTATAATGGATCTAGAATTATGCTAAGTTACATAACTAGTTGTTAAGTTATACTAAATTTTCATATAACTAAACGTTAAGTTAATGTGTGTTTTTATTATAAAGCATGATAAAATTTTTATTGCATATTTATGTATCATGTATAATGCACGTTAAGTAACTCATCGAGTTAGTATTCTTTTTGTAAAAAAATTACGTGAGAACTTGTTGAGTTACAAGCTTAAAGATTAAATAAGGTCATGTGAGAACTCATTGAGTTAATAAACAAAACATTAAGTTTTATGAATGAACTCATTAGATTAGCATTATGTATGTGTTGAATTTAAAGTTTATGAATGTTATACTATATCATGTGAGTTGCACATATTTAACTCGTTAACAAAATTGTATGCATTGAGTTGCTAAATTAAATTCTAAGCAACATGTTAGGTTAGCATTATAAACTTATACAATTATAATTTTTACTCGTGATAAAATTATTTATTGATTAAACATTCAATATACGTCTGTTGGTTAACCTGATAAGAAACGAACTTACTCTGTTGGTTATCACATTGCTAAATGATCATGTCACATGATGAACTCATTGAGTTATAAGTCTATTCTATTTTATGCATTTAGTTAGTATTAACACAACGTCATGTTATTACACTTGATGAAAAGTTTGAATGAGAAAATTTATTTTGCAGGAAATATTTCAAAAACTCTAGGATTAATGATTCAAGATAATTCAAGAAGATTTGAGAGGAAATCATGGAATAAAATGTGTGTAGTTCAAAATTTGAATTTGAAATTAAGGGGGGGGGTTTATTTAAGGGAAAAATCTATTAGAGCAAGTAGTTTTGGTGTGGAATATGCCACAAGTTGTCTAGGTCCAATCAAAAGCTTGTTAGCTGTAAGTTTCTAGCAAGTTAAATGTTTTTGGAAGGTTATCAGTTTGAAGTATCCAAAAACAATAGAATAGTTAGAAGGCTCAGATCTAATTATTTGAAAGTCAAGAGATTTCAGAATGTTATAGCCAGAACCTTCTGAAATGACTTAAAGGACACTTAAGTGGATATTCAGATAGTTAAGAAGCTAAGTATCCAAAAGTCAAAAACTTAATTGGATCTTTAGATAGTTAAGAAGCTAAGTATCCAAAAGTTAAGAACTTAAGTGGATCTTCGGATAGTTAGGACAACAACTATCTGAAAGTCGAGTTTTTGGAAGGTTACAGCCAGAACTTTTTGAAGAGATTTAAGAGATACTTAAGTAGATTTTCGAATAGTTAAGACAATAACTATTTGAAAGTCAAGAATTTTCTAAAGGTTACAGCTAGAACCTTTCGAAAGGACTTAAGAGAGACCTAAGCGGTTTTTTGGATAGTTAGGACTGTGACTATCTGAAAGATAGAATCTCTTTAAATAGTTAGCTTGCTACAGTATCTGACCATTCTGACAAACGCAGAGAAAAAGAATTTCTTCAGATAGTTAAGGCTAGTAACTATTTGAAATGTTGTAACTTTCAAAGAGTTAGGAAGAAAGGCTCCGAAAATGAGTCTTCCTTCTCTAAAATGCTTATTTGCTACTATAATGGCTCTATTGTAATTAAAGGTTTATTAACCCTAGGTTTGGGTAGCATATAAACCTTTATGATATTGTAAAACATATGGTTGATTGCGCCAAAAGCTCATAGAAGAACATTCACTCTCCGTAGACATAGTCAATTGTCGAACCACGTAAATCCTGTCTTCTTGTGCATACTGTTTTTCTTCTACTTCTCTTCACTTTATAGTTTCGATAGGTTTGAGAGGTGATGTTTAGAATGAAAAAGTGCATAATATTAACAGTTAAATGATGGTTAATTGCATAATATTTAGCTTATCATATGAGAATTAAGTCATTTTGTTATAATTGCACTATTATATGCGTTAATGAAATAATCTACTTAATTTCAGGGAATTAATGTTAATTTAGTACATTTCTGAATTGTCGGTAAATTGCAAGTTGTGAAATTCTTAAGTATCCAAATTTTCTATTATTTCGGACAGTTATGTTTAACGTACCGAACAGTTATGCTTAATGTACTGAAGAGTTATGTTTAAATTACCGAACAGTTATGTTTTAAAAGAATGTTTTATTATTTCCTGAAGTACACATGTCGAAACCATAATGCATAACTTAAGTGGACTTTCGGTGAGTTATCTCTAACTATCTGAAATTGCAGTTGGGCATCAGATAGTTATATGTGTAACTCTTCGAAATCTCCTTTTATTATAAAACTACTGATGACACATGTCGTGATCTAGAAGATTGACTTAAGTTATATATCGGTGAGTTATCTCTAACTATCTGAAAAGCATCTGAGCATTGGATAGTTAAGTCTATAACTATCTGAAATGCATCTAGGCATCGGATAGTTAAGTTTGTAAGTATCCGAAATGCACCTGAGTATCGGATAGTTAAATTTATGCATGTGTTTTATAGTTAAATCAACGAAGCAAGTCTGTTGAGTTATCTATAACTCCACGGACCATTTATTTTCTAATATGCCACTGTAGCAGTTGTAGGAACAAAATAGTTAGAAGAAAAAAAACCACGATCACACGTATCACGTAGGAATTCACTCATCGAAGGAAGAAGAAATCATCATCGTTGATATGAATGAAGGAAATCCAACTGATCATTCAAGCAGAAGTAGTTACCATTGAAGAAATATAAAAGAAAAGAAGAAAAAAAGTAGTAGAGTGGTGGCCGATGGGTGTGGCTAGTGTGTGTAGAGGATGATCACTGTTTAGAATGAAAAAGTGCAAATTATTAATAGTTAAATGATGGTTAATTGCATAATATTTAGCTTATCATATGAGAATTAAGCCATTATGTTATAATTGCACTATTATATGCTTTAATTGAAGAATCTGCTTAATTTTAGGGAATTAATGTTAATTTAGTACATTTTTGAATTGTTGGTAAGTTGCAGGCTGTGAAATTCTTAAGTATCCGAATTTTCTGATATTTCGGACAGTTATGTTTAACAGACCGAACATGTCGGACAGTTATGTTCAATAGACTGAAAATGTCAGATAGTTATGTTTAAATTTCCGAACAGTTATGTTTTGAAAGAATATTTTATTATTTCCTGAAGTACACGTGTCGAAACCATAATACATGACTTAAGTGAACTTTCGGTGAGTTATCTATAACTATCCGAAATTGCAGTTGGGCATCGGACAGTTATATGTGTAACTCTCCAAAATCTCTTTTTATTTATAAAATAGCTGAGGACATGTGTCATGTTCTGGGAAAGTAACTTAAGTGAATTTTTGATGAGTTATCTCTAACTATCCGAAATGCATCTAAGCATCGGATAGTTGGCTCTATAAGTATCCGAAATGCACCTGAGCATCGGATAGTTAAATTTATGCACATGTTTTATAGTTAAATCAACGAAGAAAGTCCGTTGAGTTATTTGTAACTCCACGAACTATGTATTTTCACCGAAAGTTCACTATAGCGATTGCAGGAACAAACAGTTGGAAGAGAAAAGCCACGTTTGCACGTAGCGCGTAGGGAGAAGAAATCATCGCCGTTGATACGAATGAAGGAAATCCAACCGACCATTCAAGTAGAAGCAGTTACTACTGAAGAAATATAAAAGAAAAGAAGAAAAAAAGAAGAGGTGTGATCGATGGACGACCAGTGTGTACAAAGGAGGAGCACCGAGCTTTCTACAAGCAGTATCGACAATTCTCCGAAGTACCACACCAACCATCGTTACCACCACCACAAACACCAACCATCGGAGGTCTGTGAGAATACTTTCTTGATGTCGGGTCGATTCTGAGTCAAACACAGTGCCTGATAACCACTGTGAGGAGTGATCGCGTCACAAGAAGGGAAGCCATTTTCACCAAGCGTTGACTCATATTTTAGGAGATCGTAAAGTTTTTAGCCTTGGCTTCGGGTTGATGCTTGTATGCTGAAGAGGAGATCATCTTGCAATTTTGGACTCATGATTCTATAGGGAGAGGAGACAAGATTGTAAGTGGTTTAATTTTCAGTGGTATAATCGCGTTGCAAGTAGTGTCGGAAGTATTTACTATCAAGTGAGATTACTTTACATTTCACCTTTCGCCCATTTCCATGTTCATATTAAAACAAAAATACCAAAAACAATTTATCTATGTTTGTATGTTGTATTTGAGTGTTGTATTGTTTGTGTTGTATCGTGATTAATGTTATCTTTGTCAGTGTTGTGATTGTTTTATGTTGTTTCAGTTTCACAGTTTACTAAAATTGGTTCATTCAAAAGACTTAAAGATTTTAATGGTTACTGTTTGAATTATCTGAATGTTAGTATTGCTTAATGATAAATCCAATGTTAACTAATATTAAAAAGCTTAATTGATGTTATTTACAATGTATGGAATCGCCTAATGGTTGGCCAAATTCCTTTGTAAATAGTAGTATTAAAAAGAAAAGACAAGCTCGTGGAGTTAACTTAAGTCCACGAGGTTAGTCCGTTGACTTAGCCATAACTCAACGAACTTTGTCCGTTGAGTTAACTGTAATTCAACGGAGAGCTTATTGAATATATAAATTTGATTATTAGCAAATGAACAGTTCTCAAGTTCTTCAGCAATTCCCTATGAGATCGACCTGTACTTGTACACTGATAAAATAGACATTGTGCACTTGTAGTTAAAGTACAAATTAGAATTAATATCTAAATTGTATTAAAGGTTGTTTGTTTACTTCTAAAAGAAAAGAATAGGCATAAAGATAAATTAACTAAGTAAAAACAAAAGTAACAAATCCAAGTTTTTTTGGTACGTTATTGGAGATCTAATCAGATATTCTGGTGTCATGCTGAGAAAACACAAACAAGTTTTATGGTGCCGTTGCCGGGGAATTGAATTGAATTGAATTAATATAAGCAACTGTTAGAGCTGTTTCGTTTTAATAGCTAGAGTTGTGTGTTTTCTTCTGTAATTGAGAATATGGCATATGCTTATGCTCAAAGATTTCTGAAACCTATAATTAGCATATGTGAATTCTGCAATTCTGAAGGACACGACATTTCTGACTGTTTGAAACTGAGATGTTTACAGATGGTTAGATCCCATGAACAACAAATGAATTATCCTTAGTATAATAGATCCGAGTATGAGAATCCTATAGTTTACCCAACTGATGGTCAGTATAGAATGTGTAATATGTTGAGAGACACAGATGTTTGGGATAGGTATGACAGATTGGAGCGTAGTATAGAGCAAAATCTGGACAAACTAGAATACTTTGTGTGTCAGCAAAAGAAGTCAACCAATTAAATTATAAGGAAGCATATTCAGAACCTAAAAAGGATATAATTTACGAAACTGAAAAAACCATAATGAAAATTGATCAAAAATTGAATGCAATGAAATTGGATGATCTGGAAAGAAAATTAAAAGCATTAAAGGAATATACAATGAAAATACAAGTTATGCAACAGGACAATGAAAATTATAATCTTATAAACCTGCATAATTTGCAAAATATATAGCAAATAGAAAATCCTAATGCAAGAGAATTTAAGGAATGCACTTTAAAACTAAAAACAATTGAAGATCATAATTACGAAAATCATATACAAAAACATCATGAAAGTAACAAAAATCTGGAAGATGTATGTGTAACATTAAGATCTGGAATTGATATACCATCAAGAACTCAAAATGAAAATGATATGAAAGTGGATAAGAGTAAAAATCAAAATGATAATGAAAATGTAATAGCTGAAAATCTAGAAATCACTAAAGAACAATCTGAATCTGCTAATGAAGCTAAAAATGATTAAGCAAATCAATTGAAAGAAAAAGAATCTTTGAAATCACAATCTTTAGCACCCTATCCTGAAATATTACAACAAACAATACCTGAAAAATAAGAAAAAATCAGAGAAATTATTGAAAAAGTACAAGTTAATATTCCTTTGTTAGATCTATTGTAGAAAATGCCACCTTGTGCTAAATTTCTAAAGGATTGGTGTACTAAGAAAAGAGAGCGAAAAGTTCTTAGAAAGGTCTTTTTAGCTTAGAAAAGTAGTTCCCTATTTCTTCCACAAATTCCTAAAAAGTTATCTAATCCTGGAATCCCTGTTATATCATGCACCATAGGAAATACCATTCTAGAAAGAACCTTAATAGACTTAGGTGCAAGTATAAATGTTATGCCAAGTGATATATTTGCATCCTTAGGATTAGAAGGCTTAACTCCTACTAGTACGGTTATTCAATTAGCTGAAAGAAGTATAAGATACCCTAGAGGAAAAATAGAGGATGTCTTAATTAAAATCAAAAACTTTATATATACTATTGATATTGTAATTTTGGATTCCCAATAAATTAAACATAAAAATAGTGATACATCTTTAATTTTGGGAAGGCCATTTTTAGCAACATCAAGGGCTGTTATAAATTGTAAGACTGGAGTAATGAAGTTAGCATATGGTAATGAGGATACTCAATTAAATATTTTCAAACCAGAAAGGTTTGAGGAGTTAGAAATGTCCTTACATACCATAGACTTTTTAGAGGATGAAGGAGATATGTTAGATGATGTGATTCAAGAATAATTAAATAGGCAAATCAATTCTGAAATTTTAGAAGAAAGTGAAAGCATAAATATAGGAGATCAGGAAGAAACTCATTTAGAAAATGATGATGTTCAATTAGGAGCTCTAGCTTCTGATGGGCAACATTTAGAATTAAAACATTTACCTCCTGAATTAACCTATATATTTCTGGAAGATAAACGAACCTGTTCAATCATTATTGCTTCAAATTTAAAAGAGGATCAAATAACTAAATTAAAAGATGTAGTAAAAAGTTATAAAGAAGCAATAGGATGGACTATGACTGATATAAAAGGGTTAAGTTCAACTTTACGCTGTCACCACATATATTTAGAAGAAAATGCTAAACCTGTTAGAATTCCTGAGAGGAGATTAAATCCAAACCTTAAAGAAGTAGTTAGGAAGGAAATAGTGAAATGGTTAGATAATGACATAATTTATCTGATTTCTGATAGCTCGTGGGTTAGTCCAATCTATGTAGTTCCCAAGAAATCAGGATTAACAGTTATTAGGAATGAAAGTCAAGACTTGATACCTACTAGAATTCAATCAAGCTGGAGAGTATGTATAGACTATAGAAAACTGAATGCTGTGACTAGGAAAGATCATTTTCCCTTACCTTTTATAAATCAAATGTTGGAAAGATTAGTAGGGCAAGAATATTTTTGTTTCCTAGACGGGTATTCAGGGTATAATCAAATTTCAGTAGCATTAGAGGATCAAGAGAAAACAACTTTCACCTGTCCTAATGGAACTTATGCTTTTAAGAGAATGTCATTTGGATTATGCAATGCACTAGCCAACTTTTAAAGGTGTATGTAGGGCATATTTACTAGAATGACTGAAGATTTTCTAGAAATATTTATGGATGATTTTACTATATATGGCAACTCATATGAAGTCTGTTTAAAAAATTTAGACTTAATATTAAAATGCTGTGTGAAAAAAAATCTAGTTTTAAATTGGGAAAAATGTCACTTCATGGTTAAACAAGGAATAGTTTTAGGGCATGTTGTTTCTAAGAAAGGGTTGGAAGTAGATAAAGCTAAAATAGAAGTAATTTCTAATCTACCAGAACCTAAATCAGTAAAAGATATTAGATCATTTTTAGGACATGCTGGTTTTTATAGAAGATTTATTAAAGACCTTAGCAAGATAGCTAGACCTTTAACTAATCTATTAAAAGATGTTCCATTTAACTTTGATAAAAATTACAAGGAAGCATTTTTCAGACTTAAGACTAACTTAATTTCAACTATTATAATTCAAGCACCAGATTGGAGCCATCCATTTGAATTAATGTGCGATGCTACTGATTTTGCTGTAGGAGCAGTGTTGGGACAGAAGATAGACAAATCTCCTAGAGTGATTCATTATGCAAGCAAAACCTTAAATGATGCTCAAGTTAATTACACAACTATTGAAAAGAAATTATTAGCTGTTGTGTTTGCTTTAGAAAAGTTTAGATCATATCTGATTGGAGCTAAAGTAATAGTATACACGGATCATTCAGCTTTAAAACATCTAATAAAAAAAAAAGAGACTAAGCTTAGATTGATCCGATGGATATTATTATTACAAGAAATTGATCTAGAAATTAAAGATAAAAAAGGTTGTGAGAATGTAGTAGCAGATCATTTATCAAGATTACAAATAAAAAAATCAAATATTGAAATTAAGGATAATTTTCCTAATGAACAATTAATGACCATCAACACAATACCTTGGTATGTAGACATAGTTAATTACTTAGTTACTGGTCTAACACCTAAGGATTGGAATAGACAGGATAAGAAATTGTTTTTCTCAAGAGTAAAATATTACTATTGGGAAGACCCATACTTATTTAAGAAATGTCCTGATCTGGTTTTAAGGAGGTGTGTTCCAGAAACTGAATATCTAAGCATATTATCTTTTTGTCATGACCAAGCTTGTGGAGGGCATTTTGGTTCAGGGAAAACTGCTGCAAAAATTCTACAATGTAGGTTTTATTGGCCAACACTATTCAAAGATGCTTATAAATATTGCTTAAGTTGTTTAAGATGTCAACAAATAGGAAGAATATCAAAGAGGAATATAATGGCTCTTATTCCTATTGTTGAGGTTGAAATCTTTGATGTGTGGGGAATAGATTTTATTGGTCCATTTCCTATGTCTAATCAATTTAATTACATATTGTTGGGGGTGGATTATGTATCTAAATGAATAGAAGCTATTCCTACAAAAACTAATGACAACAAAGTGGTAATACAATTTATAAGAAATATATTTGCCAGATTTGGAATACCTAAAGCTATTATCAGTGATAGAGGAACTCATTTCTGTAATAGAAGTTTTGAAGCTTTAATGAAGAAATATGGAGTAAACCACAAAATTGCAACATCATATCATATGCAAACAAGTGGACAAGTAGAAAGTGCAAACAAACAAATTAAGTTAATCTTAGAAAAAGTAGTAAATCCTACTAGAATAGATTGGGCTAATAGATTGATAGATGCACTTTAGGCTTATAGAACTGCTTATAAAATGAGCTTAGGTATGTCACCTTTTAGGCTAGTATATGGAAAAAAGTTGTCATTTACCTGCTGAAATAGAACATAAAGCTTGTTGGGCATTAAAAACTCTAAACACTAATTTAAATCAAGCTACTGAAAATAGGAAAATGCAATTAATTGAATTAGAAGAATTTAGAAATGAAGTTTATTCGAAGACTGTTAGAGAAAAAGAAAAAATGAAATTCTAGCATGATAGAAAAATTATTCCAAAAAGCTTTGAAATAGGATAAGAAGTATATCTTTATATGGCTAGACTCCATAACCATCTAGGAAAATTAAAATCTAGATGGGCAGGACCTTATATTTATCCTTATGGAGCTATTGAGATTGAAAATCCTAAAAATCAGAATATATTTAAAGTAAATGGACAAAGATTGAAACCTATTCTGAAAACACCAAAAAGCTCGTTTGGAATTATAGAAGAAGTTAGAGTAGAGGACTACTCGAGTTTTACTTAGTAAGAAATTAGTTTTTTATGTTTATATAATAAAAAAAACACAAATAAAAAAAAAAAAACACACATTAAAAAAATATATATAAAATATAAAAATCATTGCAGTTCAACCGACTGGATCCATCGGTATGACCGGAACATAAAAAATATGTATATTAATTATTAGAACAAATGTTGGTTTTACCGAAACATAGTATCGGTTCAACTGGAAAAATATATTTAGGTCTGACCGAAACATAGTATCGGTTAAACCAGTAAAAAAACAGAAAAACTATTATTTGTAGTATTTTTATTATTATATCTCTTTGTACGGGGAGTCCGTTGAGTTATGCTTAACTCAACGAGCTTACTCCATTGAGTCTTGAGTTAGTCAATGAGCTTATTCCGTTGAGTTAACTGTAACTCAAGGGAGTACTGTAGCTAAGACTGCAGATAAAATAGTAATAGTTGGTTCAGGAAATGACCCAATTACCTGCCTAAACTTAGGGCTTATTTAAACTAAAACCTAGGGTTTTGGGGCCACTATCCGGCAAATCATTTAGAATCTAGTACAGTAGAAATCAGAGCGATTCTATGTTGTTGTGTAACTCCACGATGAGGAAGATGACACTTGAATTCTGGGAAGATGCAGTGGACACCGCATTGTTTCTAAAGGAATTTGAAGAATGGCACACGTGGCAAAAGATCTGGAATACAACAAGAGAGAAAGAGCTACAAAAGGTAGAATCAGAACTCTTTAACTTGAGGAAAGTTTTGGTTGAGTTAGAAATACAGATACCACAGATAATGGAGACACGAATTAGAGTGGCAACTGAAATTGCAGTAAGTAAAGAAAGAAAGATCCGGCCAAACAATGAAGTAGCCCTAGAGTTATTTCAACGTAAAACCAGATTGTGGTTTAAGAAACGCATTGCTGGTCATGCAAGATGGGCAATATGGGAGCAGCAACGAGCAAGAGAATAGGAGGAACCGACTGCTAAAAGACTTGTTCCTAAGGAACAATAGTCAGGACCTCCAGTTCAGCCAACAGAGCCATTGCCACGAGTTGCATTTGCTTGGCCGAGAACTGAAGAAGAAGAGAAAGAATTTACTAGCTTGGTCAAGATAGCAAGGGACCAAGGTGATACTCAAGAGATAGCTACGACTAAGGCACATATTTTATATGATGTCATTAAGAAAAAAGGGTCGAAGAAAGGATAAGGGCCCAATACAAAATAAAAGTTGAACAGTATTAGGTAGCAACTAAATCAAGTGCTGTAGGAGAGGTTGGTCCTTCGAGACCAGTAGTTATAAAAAGAGTTAAATAGGAAGAGCCAATAACTATGGCTCGAAGGCCTGTAGAGCCTACTTTTGTAGATTTAATTTCAGAAGATGAAGAGGAAGAATAGGCACAACTAATTAGAAAAAAGAAAGGAAAAGAAAAAGTGCCTGAATATGAAGAAATTAAATCTAAAGTACCAATTTTTATAGGGCCTGTGGAGCAAATTTTTATTAACCTACTATCCGATTCTGAGGAGGAGCAGGAGGAGCTGCAGTAACAGGATCAAAGAAAAGAAGAAAATCAAGCTAAAATTAGTCTACAACTTGTACAAGAAGAAAGAATAGAAATTAGGGTAGAAACTGAATTGCCCGTGACTCCATCCTAATCTATTATAGAATCAGAAAGAACAGTAACAGAACAAATTGGTAGTCAGGAGGAAGAAGAAAGAGCAGAAAATGAAGAGGCTAAAAGAAGCCATTTGGACAAAAATAATTTCACAAATTCCACTGAAGAATAAGAAACTCTTCAGCAATTTATGGAGAGAATTCAAGACAGAGTGGAGAGTTCTATCGGCTCACAACCACAAACAAAATCAGAAATTCAGGAATCTGTAGAAAATGTTCAAATGCAGCCTATGGAAGAGAAAGAGCAAGAGCAAACCCCTCTGGAACAACAAAGTCACCTTCCTGACCCGACTGAAACAACAATTTTGAATGAAGTACATTTTTGTAGTCAGGAAGCTTATACTAAATACCAAGAAATAAGGGGTTACGACATTATTTACAGTAGACCAGTAAATTGGGATGGAATGTAAGAAATCAAAGATTTATTAGAATTCCAAGGTCTACTGCAATTCATTTCTCAAGAAAGAGGACATGCAGTTTATGAGAATTTAGTGCCCTGTTTTTATGCAAATTTAAGAGAAAGAGAAGGAGGATTAATTTCCAACGTGGAGGAAGCTGATGTACAGATAACACCAGAGCTTCTCCACAACATTTTTGGTTTAAAGAATGAAGGACTAAAAATTTTGGAAGATACAACTGTGGTTGAGTGGACAGAACAGCAAATTAAGGATTGTTTAGCTATCAATTCTGGTGTGTCTTTATTAAACAGATTGAAGCATTTAAATGGTAAAGCACACATGGTAGCTAACATTCTAATTAAAAATGTCTACCAACAACAGGGCCATGACATAGAATTAAGTTAATTTGTCAAATGGGCCACATATGCAGTTGTAAATAATATTTAGATAAATTGGTCTGCAATTTTTATCTCCAAGCTGAAAATAGTGAAGAAGAAATTATTTTATGGAGATTTGATTCCACTGTTGATGGTGAACTGTATTGATTTCACGAAATGGGCATCAAAAAGGATCAGATCTAGAACCATTTCAGTAAAAGAATACAGAAATTTTGTAGCTACAGAACTAGCTGTACCTTCTAGAGGAATTACGGGAGCAGTAGAAAGGATTAATCAATTAGAGCTTCAATTAGAAAAACTCCAGAAGGAAGTAGATGAACGTAGGCATAGAGATTAAATTGTATTGTTCGTCTACTTGTGTAAAATTGTATGATGTACTTGTAATGTAATTGATTCATATTAATGAATGTAAATTTTTCAGATGCAATTTTCATACGTGTTTTGGATGTGAAATGAATGGAATGTATTGATTGTTATATATATTTTGTGGAATATTATGAAAGAATCTTTAATAGATTTACAATTTGCTGAATGACAGGATAAATGCTTAAAAATTTCTGCATGTTGCAAGGTAAAATGTAAATTCTGCATAACATAAAATGACTTGCAAGTTAAATCTTTATATAATGTTCAAATTTAAACGAATTTTAATTAGAATGATGCATTAATGACATAGATTTAACTTTATTTCAGTTAGCAGAATGGAAAAGAAAAAAAAGTAGAGAGGAACTTACGAGAGTAAAACTTAGAGGTTGCCAAGTGTTAACTCAACGAAGTAAGTTTGTTGAGTTAAACGTAACTCCACAAGGTCAGTAATATAATATAAGGTCACTCCGTTGAGTTATCTGTAACTCAACGAAGTTAGTCCGTGGAGTTAGCAACAGTAACCAACTTTGTTCCGTTAAGTTATCTGTAACTCAACGAGGTTAATTCGTAGATTAAGTAGAACGGTTATTCTTTTAACCACAAATGAAACTTTGTCAGTTTAGCGGTTACCAAAATTTGAAATTAGTAGTGGTACACATACCCATAAAAATAGGAACCACGATGCACGTTGCAAGACACGTTCTTGCAACGAGATTTATTCACTTTATGGATGTGCAATATATATATAAAATAGAATGTTATTTACGAGTTACCAACACTTTTAAAAGAAAGGAGAATGCGTTGGAGGACCTGGAAGGATAAGCAGCTGATTCTCGTTAAGTTAGTGTTATACACGTGGTGAAATTATAAGTTACGAATGTTGTATTGTATCACGTGAGGTGCACATGTTTAACTCGTTAAGTTAACATAACTAAACGCGTTGAGTTGCTATATTGAACACTAAGGCAACGCGTTAGGTTAGCGTTATAAACTTAAGTTGTTATTTTTGCATGTGGTAAGATTCTTATTATAAAAACATTTATTATTACTGGTTCGTTGAGTTATCATAACACAACGGAGATGGTTCGTTGAGTTAGCATAACACCACGGACTTAATTCGTTGAGTTAGCTACAGTACTTGCCACGTGAAATGGCACATGAGGAACTCATTAAGTTAGAAACGTTAAGTTATATATATACTTGTGTTACTCGTTTAGTTAACATTAAAGTAACGACTTCTTATTACACTAATGAAAAACTTTTGGACGAGAAAGCTTATTTTGCAAGAATTTTTTCATAGATCCAAGACTGATGATTAAAGGAAATTCGAAATATAAACGTGGGTTGGAACGTGTGTGTTTCGATGAAGGAAAAAGAAAAGACGTGGAGAAGTGGAAACTGGTAGTGATTAAACGTGGAGGATATGCATGAAATGAAGATACAGTATTAAAGGCATAGAGTTCTCAGTTATCAAATCATCCTTGCACACAAAACGAAAAATCTTTTCAAGGATCAAACCATCCCTACACACCAAAAGAAAAATCTTTTTTAGGGATCAAAAACACCTCTTCGGGAAAAATCTTTCAAGTGGAAGAAAGTTTAGTGAAGCATAAAAAGGTAAGATTTTCGTCACTGAAGATTTGACGTATCAGAAGAAAGCAAATTCGGTGAAGCATGAAAAAACAAGATATTTGTCACTGAAGAATTGATGAAGAAGAAAAAGAAGAAGAAGAAAGATCTCAAACAAGGAGAAAAGTTTTAAATTCCGCAAATTAGTTTTCTCTATTTGTAGTTATGAAATTGTTTAGATGATACATGGTATTGAAATATAATTTCATCTACAATTTCTGAGGAGAATTGAATTGTATATTGTAATTGAAACCTTGAATAAAAATGATTTTATGAAAATAATGTCTCGACTTGTTTTTGAGTTTTAAAGTTTCAATTATATTTCAGAAAATATTAAAAATACACAATTCACCCCCCTCTTGTGTAGCCATACGATCCTACAAGTGGTATTAGAGCTTTGTGAATAATCTTTGATATAAAATCGATACCAACTTATTTAATATCATTGCTTATTCTACCTTACTTGTTTTTAAATGGAAATTAATATCTGAGCATACGTTTAACTCTATTGATTTAAGGCTCAAGTTGTTTTAAAGTTTTTAGACTGTTTAAAATCAAATAGGTTGAAAAATCTAAGGTAAAATGGCTATTGGAAATGGTAATTTTTCTTTATATGAAGACCAAAATCTTAATCGTCCTCCTTTATTTGATGGAATACATTTTGAATATTGGAAATATAGGATGACTGTTTTTCTTCAAAGTATAGATCATAAATTGTGGTTCATGATTTCTAAACCATATACTCCGTTAACTACTCCTTATAATACTTGGACAATTACTGAAAAAGAAAATGAAACTCTAAATACTAAGGGCTTAAATATTTTATTTTGTGCATTGAGTTATGAACAATTTAGTAAAGTGTCGGCATATAAATTTGCTTATGAGGTGTGGCATGCATTAGAAGTTTCACATGAAGGTATTTCTCAAGTTAAAAAGACAAAAATAAACATGTTGATTCATAAGTATGAACTCTTTAAGATGCATGAAGACGAAAATATTTCTGAGATGTTTTCTAAATTTCTTGATATCATAAACTCTTTAAAATGTTTAGGAAAGAATTTTGAACAAAAGGATTTGGTGAGGAAAATTCTCAGATCCCTAAGTTCTAAATGGTCTCAGAAAGTAACATCAATTGAGGAATCACGAGATTTAAATGTTTATACTATGAATGAACTTATAGGAAATTTAACATCTTATGAAGTTCAATTAAATGAATCACTGAGTCACAACAAACTAAAAATGAAGAAAGAAGTAGTAGCCTTCAAAATTAATTCAGATTCTGATATATCTACT
The DNA here is from genome assembly GCA_036874045.1 of Cymodocea nodosa. Classification (NCBI taxonomy): domain Eukaryota; kingdom Viridiplantae; phylum Streptophyta; class Magnoliopsida; order Alismatales; family Cymodoceaceae; genus Cymodocea; species Cymodocea nodosa. Next base: position 14,468,111 of record JAZBRI010000003.1, on the reverse strand, counting down.
GATTCTGACGAGGATTTGATTTTGCTGACTAGGAAATTCAAGAAAGCATGGAAAGCTAGGAAACAGCAAAGGAACAAAAATAATAAACCCTCAACGTCAAAATCATTGAATGACAAGAATTCTTCATCCAGAAAGTATGTATGTTACAACTGTAAGAAACCTAGACAACTTTCTCTAGATTGTCCTATGAGGAAAAATGAAAAGCAAAGTAGGACAAATCTGAAGAAGACAGCTCAGAAAACTCAGAAAAAGTTTTACAAGAAAAAGGCTTTGAAGGTCACTTGGGATGACATGTCTAAAGAGTCTGAATATGAGGAATTAGCATCAAAATCTTCACATTCAGAAGGAGAACAAGAGTTAGAAGATGTTGCTCATGTGTGCTTCATGGCAGATGAGTCTGAGGTAATATCTGATCTTGAAAGTCATTAAGATTTCAACTTTGATGAATTATTATGTGCTTATCATGCATTATTACAAAAACTTAAAGTATGTAAACTGGAAAATAAGAATATTAGAAAATCTTCATCCATTATGGAAGAAGAAAATTGTTTCCTGTCTACTACTTTAGAAAAGTTTAAATGTGATAATGAAAATCATGCTAGAGATTTGCAAAAATTTAGATTTAATGAATGTATCTTGCATGAACAAATACGGAATATAAATGCTGAAAAATTAAAGATAGAATTTGAAAATGAAATGTTGAAAAACAATATAAATGAACTTGAATTAGAGATAGAAAAATTAAAACTGAGAGAGCAAGATTTAAATTCTACCTTTGAGAAATTGAATTTAAGTCAAACTAAGTTAGACAAACTAACTAGTACCCCTGCGGTGTCTTATAAATTTGGCTTAGGATTTGATTATCCTGAATCTCAAGCCAATAAAGGATTTATTAGTTGCAATTCAAGTAAATCTAAGACTAAAATTCCTTTTATTATGAAACAAGGTAATAAATATGTAGAAGTAGGTACTTCAAGGATGAATCATGCAGTAATAATATAAATCAATGTGATTTGTCAAATTGTACTTCTAACATGACTATAAATGTTTCTAAAAATCTTGTTTCTTGTTCTGGAAATTCAGTTTCTAATGTTTCTAAAATTTAAGACAATTGTAGTAAATTGAAAATTCAGAAACCTGAGCATGTAATTCAATACACTGGTATTAGACCAATTACTCATTCTGCATTTGATAAAACAAAAAATTCTTGTGTAGAAAAAGATTTTGTATGTACGAAAAATGTTAATACAAGTACAAAATCTTGGTATGAACTTACTGAAATGTATAAGCTTAACCAAAATAAATTCACATCTGATAAAAATTTGTTTGATATTGATTATACTACATCTGAAAACAAAAAGAATGATTGTAAAAGCAATAATGCTAAATGTGAGTATGAAGCTAATGATAAATCAATAGTACTTACAACTAATAAGAATATAAATGATAATGTTAAACTATTTTTAAAGAAAAAGAAGAAATATGTGTTTAATGAACTTGGTCCTCGACAACATTGGGTACCAAGAAAAATTTTTCTTAATTTGTGTTGCAGGAGGAAACAACATCAAAATGGATCTTGGACAGTTGAGCGTCAAGTCACATGACCGGACAAAAAAGTCTATTACAAAATTTTACAAATACTATGAAAGGAAGTGTAACATTTGGAAACAAAAGCAAAGATAAAATCATAGGTATGGGCAATGTTCAAATAACTCCTACTTGTGTTATTTCGAATGTACTATTTATAGAAAACCTAGGTTTTAATTTGCTGAGAGTCATAAATGGATAAAGGTATATTTTTAAATCAGGAAAAATATGCAGATGAAATTCTTAAGAAATTTAATTTTAATGATACAAAGATTCGAGGAACTCCTATGAGTACTACTTTAAAGTTAGATATTGATGACAGGAAAATCTATAGATCAAAGAAAATACAGAAGTATGATTGGTTCTTTACTTTATTTGACTACTAGTAGACCTGATATTATGTTTGCTATGTGTGTTTGTGCTAGATTTCAATCTAATCCTAAGGAATCACACTTAATTGCAGTTAAAAGAATATTTAGATATATACAAGGAACTAAAAATTTTGAACTATATTATTCTAAGGATAGTTCAATAGATCTTATAGGATATACTGATGCTAATTATGTAGGATTTAAATCTGATAGAAGGAGTACTAGTGGCACATGTCAATTATTGGGAAATAATTTGGTGTCATGGTTTAGTAAAAAGTAAAACTATGTAGCACTTTCTACTACAGAAGCTGAATATGTTACTATTGCACTGTGTTGCACTCAAATTCTACGGATAAGGAAAACTTTAGAAGATTTTGGATTATCTTATGATACAACTGAGATTTATTGTGACAGTAGTTCTGCAATAAATCTTTCTAAAAATCTTATATTACATTCAAGAGCAAAACATATAGAGGTTAGACATCATTTTCTAAGAGATAACGTAATTAAAAGAAAAATTAAATTAGAATTTATGTCTAGTAAAAATCAATTAGCTGATATATTTACAAAACCTCTAAACGAAAATACATTCTACAACATTAGATTAAATTTAGGTATTTGTAGGCTATGTGATGTGTAAAATGCTTAAACTCCACATAAAAAGATAAATATTATTGATGATGTTGTTCACCTCATAGATATTATATACTTATTATAAAATATCTAAAGTAATATCTAAACTGCTGCTTAAGATACTATGTATTTACTGTAAAATCATAGTAGTATCTTATTGATTTTAAGTAGTTTATCAATTTTAATAGTTTTTACGATTTTAAGTGGAAGTGTAAATGAAAAACATTAAATACTTCTGACATTCTGAAATTTTGATTAAATGTTTTCTTTGAATCAAGGAAAATGCATATGATCATGCATAAATTTGACTTAATTGATTAAACTTGTAGAATAAGTTATATGTAACTCATCTTAAACTGTTAATCAAAAGTATAAGCTTATTGAAACTGATTCATATTCTCAATACAATCATTGAAGTAAAAATTGTATGAGATTTGTGTTTTTATTGCATCTGTATTAATGGAATATATATTACTATGCTTAAAATGAAAAGTGCTTACAAAGTAAAAACATTTGAGAGTTTATTGATCAGTTTGATCACGAGCCTTTTGTACTTGAGCAGATAGGTATGTAAGGATTGTTGTCCTGAAAAAAGGATTCTTTAAATCTGGCAACCTATGGTCCTAATCAGATCTGGGATTGTTGACTGAAAGCTCATTACACGGGTACATTAGAAAGCTCTTGTATGATTCAAGCTTTTCAAACTAACTTTTAAAGAAAATTATCAATATTTACTATTTTGAAAAGAAAAAGTTGTTTCATTAATTACAGATATCTTTGAATCACATATAGTTTATACCAATATGACTACTGATTTATTGAATAAACATTAGTACTTTTGAAAACGTTTATTTGAGATACATTCTTTTATTCTCCTTGAATTAATCGCATTGAGTTTAAAGTTGTGTTTTGATTTATATACAGTAGGAATTGATTCTGGAAATCATTTTTGATGATGTCAGGATAACGAAAGTCTCAGAAAAGAAAATGTAAAAGTATAGTTATACTTAACATCTATTGTCACTACAAGTGTATTTTGTATTTTTATTGAATATATTTGAAGTATATTTGTAGGGGAAGGATTAACAATGTCGAAAATAGATTAATATAATTTAGAATACAAATCTTAGTTAATTTGAATTAATGTCCTCTTAAAATCTTGATGAAATAATTTAAAAAGACAAATAAACTATTTTAGATTCAAAGGACAAAATGTTCAAATAGTTTACAATGTTCTCAAGATAATGTTAAGTTTAGCATGTGTGTTGTTTTCAGAACGTTTCAGTTGGAAGCATCCGAAAATTGTTGTGTACTAACTAGACGTTATGTTAGATAAGATAACGTGTAAAACTGCCTCTAGACAGCGTTTTACTCGTTAGGTTGGTTAACTCAACGAGTTATACTTGAATATTTCAGGTACCTTGATTGAATAAACTTTATTCAATATTTATTTAATTTCTAAACTCGACTTCTCTTCACATTGAGTTATACGCCTAAAAACCCTATTTAAACACTTATTACATGACGACTTAGGTTATTTGTAAACTTTGTCAAGAAAATCTTTCCCGCTTGTTGTTGTTACAACTTGCGACGATGGTCTCCAAGTTCTACAAAGGTCGTGGCAAAGGAAAAGGAAAAAGCAGAAGAGATGCAAAAGGAAAAGAAATAGAGAATGATGAAGTTCCACGTACTTGGTTCAAGAAAATATTTCGAGTGGACAAAAGGTTAGAAGAACTTTATAGAGATTACTTCTTTTCTCAGGATATATTAGATGAAGTTAGACAAGAACTTCAACATACTAATGCAAATATTACATACATGGGTATTCGTAGTAAATTTGGAAGAGAATAGAGAATGAAATGTGCTGAGATTGCATTTTTGGAACAGTATGCAAAATATTTGGAAAAAGGTGTAGGTTCATCAAATAGAACTCCTCAAACTCCTATAAATGGTACAAGACTACATGCATTTGAGGAAGAGCATGAATCAACTATCCCTACTCCTTTATATTCAAAACAAGTAGAATCAGATATTGCTGTAGACAAAACAAAAGTTGATAGTCTTCGAAAGGCCGTTGCAATAGAAAGTGCCTTAGAAGAATTAAAGCAGAAAACTTTTATGGAGCAATTTGAAAAGAAAACAACAATACTTGAAAAGGAGAAATAAAAATGTTATAGAAGAAGGAAAGTCAGAAAAATTATGTCTAAGGAAACAAAGTCTATTGAAAAAGGAAAATCAGATGAAAATTTATTTCCAAAGGACAATGTATGTCTAGACAATGTACCTTATTATGCATCTGATAAACTCATCAGTTCCGAACACACTAAAACTGATGAAGATAATCAGACTCTATTTTCCCTTGCTAAAAAGCTTGAGAAGAAATCCAAGTCAAATCTGAGCTCAAGTTTTTCTATTAGTACAAGTCGTGATGATGCAGAAATTAACAAATCAGAGCATTAGGCACCTGACATTGAACAAGTTATTGTAGATATAATTGACAATGTTGAAGCAGTAACTAGTTCACAGGCTGAATTGTCTGGAGTAGCAAATATTGAAATTTATAAGACTCCAGAAGAACTAAAAGTTAACCAGCCTTCTACGGAATCTATAGAAGCAGAGTCTGAGAATTCACAGCATGAATCAATGGAATTATCTATTGAACAAAATGAACAATTACAAACAGATACACTGACTATAGAATTTGTGGAAAAATTGAACTCTTAGCATTCTATAGAGACTGAACAGATGAATGTTGAGCATATTGACAATGTTCCTAACACTGTTGAAGCTGAAGAATCAAGCTTACCTGAGCAACTTCAAGATAATATTTTGGAAGAGGAACAACATGGCATTCATTTTGAAGAAGAGGTTCCTGAAGATGAATTGAACTCTGAATCACGGCTTCAGGTATCACCTTCTTTGTGTACAATATTAAAAATTCAAGGTAATGCAATTCATTTTAGATTTGAAGAAGCATTGCAGAAATACAATAATCTGATTACATGTCAGATTCTGCATGCTCGTCCAATAAAATTCAGAAATTTGATGGAAATAAGAGATCTGTTTGAGTTTCAAGGCCTCATTAAATTCTTGCCAGTAGGAACGAAGCAATACACAGAGCTTATTGCAGCTTTTTATAGCAATCTAGTCAAGAATGGAAATTTTCTGAAAACTCAAATAAATGAACAGGAGTTTATGTTGTCTCTTGAGTTAATTTTTGAAGTTTTAGGATTAAAGAATGAAGGTGTTGTTGTTACCAATAGATTTGACATAATAAGATAACTAGAATGGAGCATTCGGTCTTTATCAAAAATTCCAGATGTAGATTCTGAAATGAGATTAATGGAAAATCTGAATGCAGAGGCAAGATTTATTGCAAATATATTGCACGCAAATTTATTTCAGAGAGTTGGACATAATTTGGAAGTTAGCAGAAGCTGTTTATATGCAACTTATGGCCTGTTGAATAAAATTCAAATAAATTGGTTTGATGTTTTTATATCTCAACTACAGCGTATGAGTTCAAAGTTATTTTATGGTGATGCTGTATGTAGAATCCTTGCAAGGCAATTGACTTTATCTGATTGGCCCTCTGAAACTAAAGGCATGAGAGCATTTAGTGTCAAAGATTTGCAAAAATTCCAGGCCATGCATAAACCTCAACGACAACAACAACAACAACAACCTGGTACAGACCATATACAACAACAACAACAAAGTTATTCAGTTCAAGCAGAACAGCAAACCCAGTTACCTCTTGACTTAGATGTAGTGCTTAACGACATCAGAAATGATATTAGGCATTTAGGAGATAAAATATGTCATGCTATTAGTGATATACTTAGGAGGGGTCGATAACTATTTTTGTTTGTTTCTGAATACAATATGTAATGTTTGTATTACTTGTTTGATTCATTGAACAATACATTTTTCTGTAAATGTGTTCAATTATTATTCTTGTTTATAAAAAGAGTTGTTGTAATTATATCTCTTATATATGTATATATATTCTCTGTAATTATCTTTTTGATTAATGACAAAAAGGGGGAGAAATATTATAAAAAGATGATTATGATCTTAATTGCATATATATATTATAAAAGGAGATGCTATTTAAATGGTTATTGTAATCTCATAGATGATAATTAGAAAACTGATACTTGTATAATTATTGACATCGGAGAGTTTTAGTTCTGAGAGGTAAAATTTACACAAACAATAGAAATAAGCTTAAGTGAACTTAAGTCAACAAACAAGTTTGTTGAATTAAAAGTTAACCCAACGAAGGTGCTTTGTTGAGTTAAACATATTTCATAATTGATTTAATATTGTTTTGTCATCATCAAAAAGGGGGAGATTGTTGAGTATTTTGTTTTGATGATGTGTGCTGAATGAAAATAAACATATTTGCTCAATTACTATTGCTTGTGAAAAGAAATTAAAATCATCAATTAATATAGAAAAAGCTTACTGATATAAATACTTGTCTGTATTAGATCTGAAGTTAATAACTAGTCGTTTCGTTGCATTAATTTCTCATTTAGCTAAACATTAAGTTAACGTGTGTTTTTATTGAAAAGCATGATATGTTTTAATGTTATATCTTTTGTATCATGAATAGTGCACGTTTAGACAACTCATTAAGTTAGAGTTTTGTTTGTATAGAGGTCATGTGAGAACTCGTTAAGTTAGAGGCTTAAAGGTTAAAATAGGTCACGTGATAACTCGTTAAGTTAGTGAGTAAAAGAAGAGACAAACTCGTTAAGTTAGTGTTATACACGTGGTGAAATTATAAGTTACGAATATTGTATTGTATCACGTGAGGTGCACATGTTTAACTTGTTAAGTTAACATAACTAAACGCGTTGAGTTGCTATATTGAACACTAAGGCAACGCGTTAGGTTAACGTTATAAACATAAGTTGTTATTTTTGCACGTGGTAAGATTATTATTATAAAAACATTTATTATTACTGGTTCATTGAGTTATCATAACACAATGGAGATGGTTCGTTGAGTTAGCATAACACCACAGACTTAGTTTGTTGAGTTAGCTACAGTACTTGTCACGTGAAATGGCACATGAGGAACTCGTTAAGTTAGAAACGTTAAGTTATATATATACTTGTGTTACTCGTTTAGTTAACATTAAAGTAACGACTTCTTATTACACTAATGAAAAACTTTTGGACGAGAAAATTTATTTTGCAAGAAATTTTTCAGAGATCCAAGATTGATGATTAAAGGAAATTCGAAATATAAAAGTGGGTTGGAACGTGTGTGTTTCGATGAAGGAAAAAGAAAAGACGTGAAGAAGTGGAAAACTGGTAGTGATTAAACGTGGAGGATATGCATGAAATGAAGATACAATATAAAAGACATAGAGTTCTCATTGATCAAATCATCCTTGCACACAAACGAAAAATCTTTTCAAGGATCAAACCATCCCTGCACACCAAAAGAAAAATTTTTTTCAGGGATCAAAAACACCTCTTCGGGAAAAATCTCTCAAGTAGAAGAAAGTTCAGTGAAGCATAAAAAGGTAAGATTTTCGTCACTGAAGATTTGAAGTATTAGAAGAAAGCAAATTCGGTGAAGCATGAAAAGACAAGATATTCGTCACTGAAGAATTGCTGAAGAAGAAAAAGAAGAAGAAGAAAGATCTCAAACAGGGAGAAAAGTTTTAAATTCCGCAAATTAGTTTTCTCTGTTTGTAGTTATGAAATTGTTTAGATGATACATGGTATCGAAATATAATTGCATCTACAATTTCTAAGGAGAATTGAATTGTATATTGTAATTGAAACCTTGAATAAAAATGATTTTATGAAAACAATGTCTCGACTTGTTTTTGAGTTTTAAAGTTTCAATTATATTTCAGAAAATATTAAAAATACACAATTCACCCCCCTCTTATGTAGCCATACAATCCTATAGTAATTAATCTTCTACTATTTATTTATGAGCACATGGACCCATTCTCTAAGCACTAAGCGATTAATAAGAACACCTACCTAGGAATTTTAATCGTAGAGGAGTACTAAAAAATTTCCTCAACTGAACTTTAACGAAATTCTTTGGGGTGTAGCTAACCTTTCTTTAAAAGAGAATGCAGAAATGGCTAGTCTAGTAGAAAAACCATTAGGAGAGATTCTGTATCTTGAATTAGTTGATGAACCTTCTTGTATTCGATTGCCAAACTTTGAGGGAGATAGGTTTAAACTGAAATCTAATTATATTAGTCAATTGCCACATTTTCATGGATTAGAAAGAGAGGATGCCTATTATTTCCTTAGAGAATTTAATGAAGTTTGTCAAATGATGAAAATGCCGAACATGAGTATAGATGCTATTAAACTTAGATATATACCTTTTTCTTTAAAAGACACAGCTAAGAGATGGTTATATACTCTGTCGCCTGATTCAATTTCTACATGGACTGAATTTTGCTCTATTTTTCTGGAAAAATATTATCCAACACATCAAACGATTAAAAAGGAAAAAGAAATATTAATGTGTAGCCAAAAACAGGGTGAATCATTCTGGAAATATTTTGAAATATTTAAAGATTTACTGACTCAATGTCTGCATCATGCAATGAGTAAGGCACAATTAATAGGTATAATTTATGAAGGCATAGATGTTTCAACAAAATCTTTATTAGAATTTACTTGTCAAAATGGATTTTTAAAGTTATGTAGTGAAGAAGCATGGGCATATTTAGAAAACTTTGCAAAAAGAACTACACAGTGAGAAAATTCAGTTGAAGCTATTGTAGATAAAAAAATATTGCCAAGAGGAATGCATGAAATAAATTCAAGTACTATGCTTGAGGTGAAATTAACTGAATTAACAAAGAAAATAGAAGAGTTATCATTAAATCAAAAGCTAGCAGAAAAGAATGCAAACATAAATGATTTAGATATTATTTATGCTAGAAACCAGAGAGATAACTTGGGAAATTCTTATAATCCTAATTGGAGAAATCACCCGAATTTATCTTGGAGAAACAACAATTTCTAGGGAGGAGAAAATATAATTGAGAAGAACATAAGTTAGATCCCATGAACAACAAATGAATTATCCTCAGTATAATAGAGCCGAGTATGAGAATCCTATAATTTACCCAACTGATGGTCAGTATAGAATGTGTAATATGTTGAGAGACACTAAAGTTTGGGATAGGTATGACAGATTGGAGCATAGTATAGAGAAAAATCTGAACAAACTGGAATACTTTGTGTGTCAACAATAAGAAGTCAACCAATTAAATTATAAGGAAGCATATTCAGAACCTACAAAGGATATAATTTACGAAACTGAAAAAACCATAACGAAAATTGATCAAAAATTGAATGCAATGGGATTAGATGATCTGGAAAGAAAATTAAAAGCATTAGACGAATATACAATGAAAATACAAGTTATGCAACAGGACAATGAAAATTATAATGTTATAAACCTGCATAGTTTGCAAAATATACAAGAAACAGAAAATACTAATGCAAGAGAATTTAAAGAATGCACTTTAAAACTAAAAACAATTGAAGATCATAATCACAAAAATGATATACAAAAACATCATGAGAGTAACGAAAATTTGGAAGATGTATGTATAACATTACGATTTGGAACTGATATACCACCAAGAACTCAAAATGAAAATGATATGAAGGTGGATATGAGTAAAAATCAAAATGATAATGAAAATGTAATAGCTGAAAATCTAGAAATCACTAAAGAACAATCTGAATCTACGAATGAAGCTAAAAATGATCAGAAAAATCGATTGATAGAAAAAGAGTCTTTGAAATCAAAATCTTTAGCGCCCTATCCTGAAATATTACAACAAACAATTCCTGAAAAACAAGAAAAAATCAGAGAAATTATTGAAAAAGTACAAGTTAACATTCTTTTGTTAGATCTATTGTAGAAAATGCCTCCTTGTGCCAAATTTCTAAAGGATTGGTGCACTAAGAAAAGAGAGCGAAAAGTTCTTAGAAAGGTCTTTTTAGCTTAGCAAAGTAGTTCCCTATTTCTGCCACAAATTCCTAAAAAGTTATCTGATCCTAGAATCCTTGTTATATCATGCACCATAGGAAATACCATTCTAGAAAGAACCTTAATAGACTTAGGTGCAGGTATAAATGTTATGCCAAGTGATATATTTGCATCCTTAGGATTAGAAGGCTTAACTCCTACTAGTACGGTTATTCAATTAGTTGATAGAAGTATAAGATACCCTAGAGGAAAAATAGAGGATGTCTTAATTAAAATTAAAAATTTTATATATCCTATTGATATTGTAATTCTGGATTCCCAACAAATTAAGCATAAAAATAAAGATACATCTTTAATTTTGGGAAGGCCATTTTTAGCAACATCAAGGGTTGTTATAAATTGTAAAACTGGAGTAATGAAATTAGCATATGGTAATGCAGATACTCAATTAAATATTTTCAAACTAGAAAGGTTTGAGGAGTTAGAAATGTCCTTACATACCATAGACTTTTTAGAGGATGAAGGAGATATGTTAGATGATGTGATTCAACAAGAATTAAATAGGCAAATCAATTCTGAAATTTTAGAAGAAAGTGAAAGCATAAATATAGAAGGAGATCGGGAAGAAATTAATTTAGAAAATGATGATGTTCAATTAGGAGCTCTAGCCTCTGATGGGCAGCATTTAGAATTAAAACCTTTACCTCTTGAATTAACCTATATATTTCTGGAAGATAAACGAACCTGTCCAATTATTATTGCTTCAGATTTAAAAGAGGATCAAATAGCTAAATTAAAAGATGTAATAAAAAGTTATAAAGAAGCAATAGGATGGTCTATGACTGATATAAAAGGGTTAAGTTCAACTTTATGTTGTCACCACATATATTTAGAAGAGAATGCTAAACCTGTTAGAATTCCTAAGAGGAGATTAAATCCAAACCTTAAAGAAGTAGTCAGGAAGGAAATAGTTAAATGGTTAGATAATGATATAATTTATTTGATTTCTGATAACTCGTGTGTTAGTCCAATCCATGTAGTTTCCAAGAAATTAGGATTAACAGTTATTAGGAATGAAAGTCAAGACTTGATACCTACTAGAATTCAATCAAGCTGGAGAGTATGTATAGACTATAGAAAGCTGAATGTTGTGACTAGGAAAGATCATTTTCCCTTACCTTTTATAGATCAAATGTTGGAAAGATTAGTAGGGCAAGAATATTTTTGTTTCCTAGATGGGTATTTAGGATATAATCAAATTCTAGTAGCATTAGAGGATCAAGAGAAAACAACTTTCACCTGTCCTAATGGAACTTATGCTTTTAAGAGAATGCCATTCAGATTATGCAATGTGCTAGCTACCTTTCAAAGGTGTATGCAGGGCATATTTACTGGAATGACTGAAGATTTCTTAGAAATATTAATGGATGATTTTACTGTATATGGCAACTCATATGAAGTTTGTTTAAGCAATTTAGACCAAATATTAAAACGCTGTGTGGAAAAAAATCTTGTTTTAAATTGGGAAAAATGTCACTTTATGGTTAAATAAGGAATAGTCTTAGGGCATGTTGTTTCTTAGAAAGGGTTGGAAGTAGTTAAAGTTAAAATAGAAGTAATTTCTAATCTACCAGAACCTAAATCAGTAAAAGATATTACATCATTTCTAGGACATGCTGGTTTTTATAGAAGATTTATTAAAGACTTTAGCAAGATAGCTAGACCTTTAACTATTCCATTAAAAGATGTTCCATTTAACTTTGATAAAAATTGCAAGGAAGTATTTTTCAGACTTAAGACTAACTTAATTTCAACTCCTATAATTCAAGCACCTGATTGGAACCATCCATTTGAATTAATGTGCGATGCTTCTGATTTTGCTGTAGGAGCAGTGTTAGGACAGAAGATAGAACAATCTCCTAGAGTGATTCATTATGCAAGCAAAACCTTAAATGATTCTCTAGTTAATTACACAACTACTGAAAAAGAATTATTAGCTGTTGTGTTTGCTTTAGAAAAGTTTAGATCATATCTGATTAGAGCTAAAGTAATAGTATACACAGATCATTCAGCTCTAAAACATCAAATAAAGAAAAAAGAAACTAAACCTAGATTGATCCGATGGATATTATTATTGCAAGAATTTAATCTAGAAATTAAAGATAAAAAAGGTTGTGAGAATGTAGTAGCAGATCATTTATCAAGATTACAAATAGAAAAATCAAATATTGAAATTAAGGATAATTTTCCTGATACACAATTAATGACCATCAACACAATACCTTAGTATGTAGACATAGTTAATTACTTAGTTACTGGTCTAACACCTAAGGATTGGAGTAGACAAGATAAGAAATTGTTTTTCTCAAGAGTAAAATATTACTATTGGGAAGACTCATACTTATTTAAGAAATGTCCTGATCTGGTTTTAAGGAGGTGTGTTCCAGAAACTAAATATCCGAGCATATTATCTTTCTGTCATGACCAAGCTTGTGGAGGGCATTTTGGTTCAGGGAAAACTACAGCAAAAATTCTGCAATGTGGAAAGCTCCTTTGGTATTATGGAAGAAGTTAGAGTAGAGGACTACTCGAGCTTTACTTAGTAAGAAATCAGCTTTTATGTTTATATAAAAAAATTAAAAAAAAACATTAAAAATATATATAAAACATAAAAATCGTTGCGGTTCAACCGACTGGATCCAACGGTATGACCGGAACATAAAAAATATGTATATTAATTTTCAGAAAAAATGTTGGTTTTACCAAAACATAGTATTGGTTCAATCGAAAGAAATAATAATAATAATAAATAAATAATATTTAGGTCTGACTGAAACATAGTATCGGTTAAATCGGTAAAAAAACAGAAAAACTATTCTCTATAATATTTTTATTATTATATTTGCTTGTATGGGGAGTCCGTTGAGTTACACTTAACTCAACGAGCTTACTCCGTTGAGTCTTGAGTTAGTCAACAAGCTTATTCCGTTGAGTTAACTGTAACTCAACGGAGCACTGTAGTTAAGACCATAGATAAAATTGTAATAGTTGGTTCAGTAAATGACCCGATTACCCGCCTAAACTTAGGGCTTATTTAAACTAAAACCTTGGGTTTTGGGGCATTATCCGGCAAATCATTTAGAATCTAGAACAGTAGAAATCAGAGCGATTCCGTGTTGTTGTGTAACTCCACGATGAGGAAGATGAAGCCTGAATTCTAGGAAGAGGTTGTGGACACTGCATAGTTTCTGAAGGAATCTGAAGAATGGCACATGTGGTAGAAGATCAGAAATACAATAAAAGAGAAAGAGCTACAAAAGGTAGAATCAGAACTCTTTAACTTGAGAAAATTTTTGGTTGAGTTAGAAATACAGATACCACAAATAATGGAGACACGAATTAGAGTGGCAACTAAAATTGCAGTAAATAAAGAAAGAAAGATACAGCCAAACAATGAAGTAGCCCTAGAATTAATCCAACGTAAGTCTCAGCTCTGGTTCAAAAGGCGAATCTGTAGACGAGCTAGATGGGCTATCTAGGAGCAAGAAAGGAAAGTAAATGAAGAAAAGGCAACTGAAGAATAGGAGGAACCAACTACCGAAAGACCTGTTCCTAAGGAACAGCAGTCAGGACCTCTAGTTCAGTCAATAGAACCATTGCCACGAGTTGCATTTGCTTGGCCGAGAACTGAAGAAGAAGAGAAAGAATTTGCTAGCTTGGTCAAGATAGCAAGAGACCAAGGTGATACTCAAGAGATAGCTGCAGCTAAGGCACATATTTTATATGATGCCATTAAGAAAAAAAGGGTCGAAGAAAGGATAAGGGCCCAATATAAAATAAAAGTTGAATAGTATCAGGCAGCGACTAAATCAAGTGATGCAGGAGAGGCTGGTCCTTCGAAACCAATAGTTATAAAAAAAGTTAAACAGGAAGAGCCAGTACCTGTGGCTCGAAGGCCTGCAGAGCCTACTTTTGTAGATTTAATTTCAGAAGATGAAGAGGAAGAATAGGCACAACTAATCAGAAAAAAGAAAGGAAAAGAAAAAGTGCCTGAATATGAGGAAATTAAATCTAAAGTACTAATTTTTACAGGGCTTGTGGAGTAGATTTTTATTAACCTGCTATCCGATTTTGAGGAGCAAGAGGAGCTACAGCAGAAAGAGCAAAGAAAAGAAGAAAATCAGGCTGAAATTAGTCTACAGCCTATACAAGAAGAAACAGAAATTAGGGCAGAAACTGAATTGCCCGTGACTCCATCCCAATTTGTTACAGAATCAGAAAGAACAGTAACAGAACAGATTGGTAGTCAGGAGGAAAAAGAAAGGGCAGAAAATGTAGAGGCTGAAAGAAGCCATTTGGACAAAAATAATTTTACAGATTCCACTGAAGAACAAGAAACTCTTCAGCAATTTATGAAGAGAATTCAAGACAGAGTGGAGAGTTCTGCCGGCTCACCACCACAAATAGTAACAGAAATTCAAGAATCTGTAGAAAATGTTCAAATGCAGCCTATAGAAGAGGAAGAGTAAGAGCAAACCCCTCTGGAGCAACAAAATCACCTTCCTGACCCGACTGAAACAACAATTTTGAATGAAGTACATTTTTGTAGTCAAGAAGCTTATACCAAATACCAAGAAATAAGGGGTTACGACATTATTTACAGTAGACCAGTAAATTGGGATGGAATGCAAGAAATCAAAGATTTATTTGAATTCCAAGGTCTACTGCAATTCATTTCTCAAGAAAGAGGGCATGCAGTATATGAGAATTTAGTGCCCTATTTTTATGCGAATTTAAGAGAAGGAGAAAGAGGATTAATTTCCAACGTGGAGGAAGCTAATGTACAGATAACACTAGAGCTTCTCCACAACTTTTTTGGTTTAAAGAATGAAGGAATAACAATTTTGGAAGATACAACTGCAGTTGAATGGACTAAACAGCAAATTAAGGATTGTTTCGCTATCAATCCTAGTGTACCATTATTAAACAGATTGAAGCATTTAAATGGTAAAGCACACCTAGTAGCTAACATTCTGATTAAGAATGTCTATCAACGACAGGGCTATGACAAAGAATTAAGTCAATTTGTCAAATGGGCCACATATGCAGTTGTAAATAAGTTCCAAATAAATTGGTCTGTAGTTTTTATCTCCAAGCTGAAAACAGTGAAGAAGAAATTATTTTATGGAGATTTGATTCCACTGCTGATGGTGGACTATATTGATTTCACGAAATGGACATCAAAATGGATTAGATCTAGAACCATTTCAGTGAAAGAATAAAGAAATTTTGTAGTTGCAGAACTAACTATACCTTCTGGAGGAATTACGGGAGTAGTAGAGAGGATTAATCAATTAGAGCTTCAATTAGAAAAACTCCAAAAGGAAGTAGATGAACTTAGGCATAGAGATTAAATTGTATTGTGCGTCTACTTGTGTAAAATTGTATGAAATTGTATGATGTACTTGTACTATAATTGATTCATATTAATGAATATAATTTTTTCAGATGCAATTTCCATACGTGTTTTGGATGTGAAATGAATGGAATTTATTGAATATTATGTAATTTGTGGAACTTTTAGAATGAATATGTAACAAATCTACAATTTGCTGAATAATAGGATAACTACTTAAAAATTTCTGCATGTTGTAAGGTAAAATGTAAATTCTGCATAACATAAAATGACCCGCAAGATAAATCTTTATACAATGTTCAGATTTAAATGAATTTTAATCAAAATGATGCATTAATGACATAGACTTAACTTTATTTCAGTTAGTAGAATGAAAAAAAAAAAAAATGATGAAAAAGAAAAAAGAACAAAGAGGAACTTACGAGAGTAAAACTTAGAAGTTGTCAAGTGTTAACTCAATGAAGTAAGTCCATTGAGTTAAACGTAACTCCACAAGGTTAGTAATATAATATAAGATCACTCCGTTGAGTTATTTGTAACTCAACGAAGTTAGTCCATGGAGTTAGCAACAGTAACCGACTGTATTCTGTTGAGTTATCTGTAACTCAACGAGGTTAGTTCGTGGATTAAGCAGAATAGTTATTCTTTTAACCACGAACGAAACTTCGTCGGTTTAGTGTTTACCAAAATTTGAAATTAGTAGTGGTACACGTACCTATAAAAACAGGAACCACAATGCATGTTGCAAGCCATGTTCTTGCAACGAGATTTATTCACTTTATGGATGTGCAGTATATATATAAAACAGAATGTTATTTACGAGTTACCAGCACTTTTAAAAGAAAGGAGAATGTGTTGGAGGAACTAGAAGAAGAAGCAATTAATTCAACTTCATCCAACAACAAATATTTATTGAATGGAAAGCTTCAGACTGGTATGTAATTAATCTTCTACTATTTATTTATGAGCACATGGACTCATTCTCTAAGCACTACATGATTAGTAAGAACACCTACCCAGGAATTTTCATTGCAGAGGAGTACTGAAAAATTTTCTGAACTGAACTTTAACGAAATTCTTTGGGGTGTAGCTAACCTTTCTTTAAAAGAGAACGTAGAGATGACTGCTCTAGTAGAAAAACCATTAGGAGAGATTCTATATCCTGAATTAATTGATGAACCTTCATGTATTCGATTGCCAAATTTTGAGGGAGATAGGTTTGAACTGAAATCTAATTATATTAGTCAATTGCCACATTTTCATGGATTAGAAAGATATTATTTCCTTAGAGAATTTAACGAAGTTTGTCAAATGATGAAAATGTTGAACATGAGTATAGATGCTATTAAACTTAGATATATCCATTTTTCTTTAAAAGACACAGCTAAGAGATGGTTATATACTCTATCCCTTGATTCAATTTCTACATGGATTGAATTTTACTCTGTTTTTCTGGAAAAATATTATCCAACACATCAAATGATTAAAAAGAAGAAAAAAATATTAATGTGTAGCCAAAAATAGGGTGAATCATTCTGGAAATATTTTCAAAGATTTAAAGATTTATTGACTCAATGTCCACATCATGTAATGAGTAAAACACAATTAATAGGTATAATTTATGAAGGCATAGATGTTTCAACAAAATCTTTATTAGAATCTACTTCTCAAAATGGATTTTTAAAGTTATGTAGTGAAGAAGCATGGGCATATTTAGAAAACTTTGCAAAAAGAACTACACAGTGGGAAAATTCAGTTGAAGCTATTGTAGATAAAAAAATATTGCCAAGAGGAATGCATGAAATAGATTCAAACACTATCCTTGAGGTAAAATTAAATGAATTAACAAAGAAAATAGAAGAGTTATTAAATCAAAGGCTAACATAAAAGAATGCAAACATAAATGACTTAGATATTATTTATGCTAGAAACCAGAGAGATAACTTGGGAAATTCTTATCATCCTAATTGGAGAAATCACCCGAATTTATCTTGGGGAAACAACAATTTCCAGGTAGGAGAAAATATAAATGGGAAGAACATAAGTTATGAAGTATTAATTGAACAAGGATCTAGAATAGAGAAATTAGAAAAGATAATCCAATAATTAAACAATCGTCTAGATTTTGTATTTGGAAATGCTACAATTCAAAATCAAAAAAGAAATATACCACTTAGACAAAAGGAACCAATGGAAGTTAGACCTACTAGAGGATTGCAAATACAAGTTATACCTAATCCTGTCAATAGAACTATTAATGAAATTGATATCTCTTTTGGGAGGGTAGCTGAATGAAGCAGCATATCTGAAGCAACTATCTATATGTATATATGTTTTTTTTTTTTTTTTTTTTTTTTTTTTAGTTAATAGTATAGTAGAGTTAATTTTTAACTCAACGAACTTAGTCCGTTGAGTTATGCCTTAAATTCCACGAGGGTGTGCAGTAGTATGTTAATTTTTGTCTCTACTAAATTTTTGTTTGTGTTTTACAGAATCGACAAATGGAATTGATGCAATTACCGTGGAATGCACTAAGGGAAGTACTAAGTAACTTGTCAACTAAAGATCTGTGCAGGCTATGTTGTGTATCAAAGGAAATTGAAAACTATATTGAAGAAAAATATTTTCAGGGACTACAAGCTGCAAAAATGACTAAGATTATAGATGGATTCATATGGAGGTCATTTAATTGTAGTTCAAATACCCATGAATATCTGGCTATGGAAGAAACTACTGGAATTCCACCCAATACATTAGAAGGAATAAATCATATTATGAGGATAGATGAAGGATTAATCATATACAAGATAAGACCAAGGTATGCAAGTTTATTATTACCTAATATTTTGATAAGAAATCCTATAATAGGAGAAGAATGGAATATAGGAAGACCTAATAGATTTGAAGTACCAACTGTAAATTGTAGGTTAGCTTTAATATTTTCTGATAAAAATTCCAAAATTTCTGAAAAGTTATATTATTGGAGACCTACAGGAAATTAGGGTGAAGATTTACACTTAAGTGTGTATAATTTTCTGAACAGATCTTGGAATGAAAATATTATGATATATCTAGGACAGAAATCATTAATTAACCAAACACATGTCATACTTGATGGATATATATATCTTGTCACAGAGATATCAATAGCATATAGATCTGATTTATACATAGTGAGCATAGACAGTTATGATGAATATATAGAAATTTTACATGTACCAAGTGAAATAGCTAAACCACCATTTGCAGAATTTAATAAAATTCAAATAGGAATGTGGTATAATGAAAAAGATGATCCTACTTTATGTCTGATAAGATGGTGGGATGAACTCATGAAATTTCAAATATGGATTATGCAAGACATAAATGAATGGAAGTGGGAAGAGGAGTATATTGAAATAGATGTAAAAATAGAAACTACTACATTACCTTGGAACCAAAAAGGATCCCTTTCTACATTACATACCATTAATGGTAATACACTTGTATTTGGAATTTATAATATATTACATGTTTACAAATTAAGAAGGAACAAGAATTGCATTAAAACAGAATTAATAGCAAGAACTATGGCTAAAAAGTTTGCTTGGACTGATACATTTATTCCATTTGTTTCTACTTTTCAATCATGTTCTTAAGCTGTGACTTTGTGTGTTTAATGTTTTGTGTATTTTGCATTTATTTTTAGAAAAAAAAAAAAGGAATTTTGAAGTTTTCATGTTCATTTTATAAAAAAAAAAAAACAAACAAAACAAAATATCAATCCAATTTGTTGGTATCTGTTCTAGGAAACCAACTGGCTTGCTTGTGAGCCACCAAAGGCATAGGAGCCTAAGTTCCATACAAGACACTGATTTATTAATATCTATTAAACGTTATTTTGTTTTATATTTTGCTTTTATCTATGAATGAAAAGTTTTTCAGAATCAAAAATCGAAATATGCAGAAGGAGATACAAATGAAACAAGATATGTAACTAATTACTCATCTTGAATTTTAAATCAAATAAAACTGTATTCATGCCTGCTACAATTATTGTACTTATTGTCAAATCTTTTACATTGAGGACAATGCAAAATGTAGGTATGGGGGGGAGGTAATTAAAGTAAAAGCCATGTAAGTTTGTTAATTAAAGAAATTAAAATAGTACTGCAAAGTTTTGAGGAAATTGAAAATTTTTATGAACTTGCTGTAACTATCCGATAAATGAGACTATAAAATTTTTATAAACTGCTTGAATGTTATATTTAGAAGGCTATATAAGATGTTATTGAATTTACTATTTATGCAAATCTATATATAGTATCTTATGTTTTTTCTGAATTTCATGAGTTTAACAGATTCACGATTTTAAAATGAAATCAGAATGCTTAATGAAAAAATTAGTAAATTATCTAAAGTCCTGAAAGAGCTGAGATGTGAATTCTAGATTAAATGAAACACATATGATTAAAGATACATTTAATTTGACTGATTGAACTTGTAGAATGATTTATGTGTAGATCTTATTAAACTATAGAAAAAGTATGAGCTTATTGTTATGGATTCATATTTTCAGTAAATGATAGAAGCAGAACTATATGAGATTGGTGTTTTACTACATCTATATTAATGAAATACATACAAGTAAATGATAGTATGTGATTAATGTTTGTTTTATGTTTGTATATATGAAGAAAAAAAAAAGGGGGGAAATTTTGAGAGTTAATTGACTTGTTTGATCACGAGCCTTTTGTACTTGAGCAGATAGGTATGTAAGGATTGTTTACCTGAATAAGGACTCTTGAAATCTAGCAACCTAAGATCCTGATCAGATCTGGGATTGTTGACTGAAAGCTCGTTACATGGGTACATTAGAAAGCTCTTATATGATTCAAGCTTGTCAAATTAACTTTTAAAGTACGAAAAAAAAAAGAGAAGAAAAAATATATATACATATACTATTCTGAAAAGATACAAGTGTTTTGTGAAATACTGATATCTTATGAATCAAGTATATTTTATGTTATCTAGAATTGCTGTAATATGAATCTAGAATTGACTTTTGAAGTTGTTTAATGGACATACAATTTTTTATTCTACTTGTCTTAATCAGATTGAATTGGATTATACTTTGATTCGTATGTTGTTGAAATTTCTTCTAGAAATCTTATTGGAAAATTCAGGATGACAGATGATGAAAAGAAGAACAAACGATAATATAATTAACACTTATGTGATGATGATATACTTTGTACGTAATTTGCATATATTCTAAGTATATTTGCAAGTTGATTACTGAAACATACAGAATATATTTTTATGCTAAACAGAAGAAAAACAAAGGGGAAGAATTATTTCTAGCACTTTTAGAAAGTCCAATTAATTAGATCTTAGTTTGCTAAGGGACTAGCAAAATTTAGGTATGGGGGAAGTGTTTAGAATGAAAAATTGCATATTATTAACGGTTAAATGATGGTTAATTGCATAATATTTAGCTTATCATATGAGAATTAAGCCATTATGTTATAATTGCACTATTATATGCTTTAATTGAAGAATCTGCTTAATTTGGGGGAATTAATGTTAATTTTGGTACATTTCTGAACTGTCGGTAAGTTGTAGGCTGTGAAATTCTTAAGTATCTGAATTTTCTGATATTTCGGATAGTTATGTTTAACATACCGAACATATTCGGACAGTTATGTTTAACAGACCAAACATGTATCGGATAGTTATGTTTAAATTGCCGAACAGTTATGTTTTGAGAGAATATTTTATTATTTCCTGAAGTACACATGTTGAAACCATAATGAATGACTTAAGTGAAGTTTCAGTGAGTTATCTATAATTATCCAAAATTGCAGTTGGGCATCGGATAGTTATCCCTGTAACTCTCCGAAATCTCTTTTTATTTATAAAATAGCTAAGGACACATGTCATGTTCTGGGAAAGTGACATTAGTGGATTTTCAGTGAGTTATCTATAACTATCTTAAATGCATCTGAGCATCGGATAGTTAGCTTTGTAACTCTCCGAAATGTTATTTTATGATTAAACTGCTACTGACATGTGTTGAGATCTGGTAGATTTACTTAAGTTATATATTGGTGAGTTATTTGTAACTATCTGAAATGCATCTGAGCATCAGATAGTTAAATTTATAAGTATCTGAAATGCATCTGAGCATTGAATAGTTAAATTTATGCACGTGTTGAATTTAAATGCTTTAGTATATCACGTGAGATGCATATGTTTAACTCGTTAAGTTAGCATAACTGTATGCGTTGAGTTACATGAATACACACTAAGGCAACATGTTATGTTAGCAGCTTATTTCTTTATATTTTCTAATATGCCACTGTAGCGGTTGCAGGAATAGACAGTTGGAAGAGAAAAAAACCACGTTTGCACGTATCGCGTAGGGAAAGAAATCATCATCGTTGATACGAATGAAGGAAATCCAACCGACCATTCAAGCAGAAGCAGTTACTATTGAAGAAATATAAAAGAAAAGAAGAAAAAAGAAGAAGAGTGTGATCGATGGGCGGACAGTGTGTGTAGAGGAGGATGAGCATCGCAATTCTCTAAAGTTCCACACCAACCATCATCATCGCCATCATAATTACCAACCATCGAAGGTCTGTGAGGATACTTGCCCGATGTCGGGTCGATTTCGAGCCAAACACATTGCCTGACAACCACTGTGAGAAGTGATCGCGTTGCGGGAAGGGAAGCCATTTTCACCTAGCGCCGACTCATATTTCAGGAGATTGTAAAGCTTTTAGCCTTAGCTTCGGGTTGATGCCTGTATGCTGAAGAGGAGATCATCTTGCAATTTTGGACTCATGATTCTATAGGGAGTGGAGACAGAATTGTAAGTGGTTTAATTTTTAGTGGTGTAATCACGTTGCAAGTAGTGTTGGAAGTATTTACTGTCAAGTGAGATTACTTTACATTTCACCTTTCGCCCATTTCCATGTTCATATTAAAACAAAAATACCAAAAACAATTTATCTATGTTTGTATGTTATATTTGAGTATTGTATTGTTTGTGTTGTATCGTGATTAATGTTATCTTTGTTAGTGTTGTGATTGTTTTATGTTTATTTTAGTTTTACAGTTTACTGAAATCAGTTCGTTCAAAAGACTTAAAGATTTTAATGGTTACTATTTGAATTATTTAAATGTTAGTATTGCTTAATGATAAATCCAATGTTAACTAACATTAAAGAGCTTAATTGATGTTATTTACAATCTGTGGAATCGCCCAATGGTTGGCCGAATTCCTCTATAAATAGTAGTATTAAAAAGAAAAGACAGGCTTGTGGAGTTAACTTAAGTCCACGAGGTTAGTCCGTTGAGTTATCCATAACTCAATGAGCTTAGTCCGTTGAGTTAACTGTAATTCAACAGAGAGCTTATTGAATATATAAATTTGATTGTTAACAAACGAATAATTCTCAAGTTCTTCAGCAATTCCCTATGGGATCGACTTGTACTTGCACACTAATACAATAGACACTATGCATTTGCAGTTAAAGTATGAATTGGAATTAAAATCTAAATTGTATTAAAGTTTGTTTGTTTACTTCTAAAAGAAAAAATAGGCATAAAGATAAATTAACTAAGTAAAAACAAAAGTAACAAATCCAAGTTTTTCTAGTGTAGTGCTAGGAAAACGCAAACAGGAGTTAAGCCTTCTAATCCTAAGGATGCAAATATATCACTTGACATAACATTTATACCTGCACCTAAGTCTATTAAGGTTCTTTCTAGAATGGTATTTCCTATGGTGCATGATATAACAAGGATTCCAAGATTAGATAACTTTTTAGGAATTTGTGGCAAAAATAGGGAACTACTTTGCTCAACTAAAAAGACCTTTCTAAGAACCTTTCGCTCTCTTTTCTTAGTACACCAATCCTTTAGAAATTTAGCACAAGGTGGCATTTTCTGTAATAGATCTAACAAAGGAATGTTAACTTGTACTTTTTCAAAAATTTCTCTGATTTTTTCTTGTTTTTCCGGTATTGTTTGTTATAATCTTTCAGGATAGGGTGCTAAAGATTGTGATTTAAAAGATTCTTTTTCTTTTAGTTGATTTGTTTGATCATTTTTAGCCTCATTAGCAGATTCAGATTGTTCTTTAGTGATTTCTAGATTTTCAGCTATTACATTTTCATTGTCATTTTGATTTTTACTCTTATCCACCTTCATATTATTTTCATTTTGAGTTCTTGGTGGTATATCAGTTCCAAATCTTAATGTTATACATATATCTTCCAAATTTTCGTTACTCTCATGATGTTCTTGTATATCATTTTCATGATTATGATCTTCAATTGTTTTTAGTTTTAAAGTGCATTCTTTTAATTCTCTTGCATTAGTATTTTCTTTTGGCTGTGTATTTTGCAAATTATGCAGATCTATAACATTATAATTTTCATCTTGCTATTGCATAACTTGTATTTTCATTGTATATTCATCCAATGCTTTTAGTTTTCTTTCCAAATCATCTAATCTCATTGTATTCAATTTTTGATCAATTTTCATTATGATTTTCTTAGTTTCGTAAATTATATCTATTTTAGGTTCTGAATATGTTTCCTTATAGTTTAATTGGTTGACTTCTTGTTGTTGACACATAAAGTATTGTAGTTTGTCCAAGTTCTGCTCTATACTACGTTCCAATCTGTCATACCTATCCCAAACTTCTGTGTCTCTCAACATATTACACATTCTATACTGACCAATAGTTGGGTAAACTATAGGATTCTCATACTCGGTGTAACGCTTTTATGTGTTGTTAAATTAATGGCAAAAGTGCAAATTTTACATTTATAACCGCAAGCGTACGATGTCCATTGTAATAAGCATGTGCAAGTACGGGTCAAATCCACAAGGAGTTTGTCTTAAATAATTTTTATTAAAATGATTATCCGATTAAATATCCACATTAAACTAACTCATAATTAAACTCTAATTACTTAATATTAATATACAAAATTTGTAGCACAATTAAGGTTTATAAGATTACCCCAAAATCCAATTAGTTATGATAAGATATTTAAGAAATCAATGAGTATTAATCCAGAAATCATAGAATTTATGCTCGACTTTTAACTCTAATAACTTCCAACTTGAACGTTTAAAAATCCAGAATAAATAACGGTTGGAAAGATCCTTGGGGTATCTTTCAAATGGCTATAATTTCGTGGATTAACACAAATTAAAACACTGGCAATATCTTATTTAAGAAAGGAGTGCAGACGGTTATGGAAACTTTCCAAAAATGCTCCTTCGGTTCAAAAATCAAATCTCCGTCAAATCTTCATGAAATGCTACAAAATAAGTGTGCCTTGAAAGTAGATCCGTTACACTAACAAGGAAAATTTATAGAACTGAATTCCACAAAATACACGATGCAAGCACAGCACAGGCGTCGAGCTAAAAACTAGCACTCAACAGAGATTCAAAACCGCTGATACCTTCAAAAAATAAAATCGAAAAGCTTCGAAAAACATTCTAAAAAATTCTAAAACTTTGTAAACTTGTTCTACACTCATTATACTTACAAAAGGAAACAAAAAACAAAATTTAGAGATGACAAACAAGTGCATACAATTCGAAGAAAAGCTACTAACATTCTGGCCATCTAAGAAACGGAAAACTGCCTTCACAATTTACACCATCACCATCATTCACACGAAACATATGATATGAACTCAATTCTTATATCAATTAACATCAAAAAAATATATAATCTTTAATTTAGAACATTTGAAACAAAGATTTATGCATAGAATTTCGTTCTTCCATATACTCAAACTATACTCATACATATAAAATTGTAAAACATGAAAACTAGTATGAGGATCTCTCCTTTCCATCATACCTTTTAATCCTCTACGTTCCTTCAAGCAATGACTCCCCAAAGTCCTTGAAATCGATGCTCCACAGGGCTGTCACCACCTATAGCATGTCCAAGTGAAGCTTCTAAGGTTGCCTTGAAGAAGAGTGGTGCACATCCTCAAGATCTTGCCTCCAAGACCCACAACTTTGGCTTCCACATCTAAGAATGGTGCTTTCGATGACTCAACCCTAAAGATCCTAACCTTTTGCTCCACTCCAAATCAGTCACACGAGCCTCCCAATCCACCAAGATGAATGCCCAAGGAGATCCTAATGTATGGCCATCTGAATTGAAGAGAAGGTGTCTTCTAGGAGGAGTGGAAGACACCAAAGCTCACCATTCTTGAAGGGATTCAAGATCAAGGGGAAGATGGGACTTTCCAGATGAAGATGTTGGGATGGCTGGAACCGCCGGCTGCAATGTGTTGGAAGAGGAGGAGATAGCCTAGAATTGAGTGGTCAAACACTTTAAATACTTTAGGCTTTTGTTGCTTGGGCTCCAATAAGTTGCATCCAATGGCCCACATTTTTTCCTCTTTAATTCACCTTGATTTCATGATTTATTGACCTATAAAACTCAAAACCAAGTTGGATGCACATATACATTGAATATAAATCATATGATGCAAATATAGTATACATACATGCATGAGTTGCCATATATGGAAAGTTGCCAAATTAGGAAGGTTTTGGTCTACAACTTTTTCACATGTACATACATGAATTACTTAAAGTTCTTTAGTTTAACATCATATTTAAGTGATTTGGCAATCATACAATGTATATAAAGTCATACATTGAAGAATTATAAGAATTATGTCTAATACAAGGGCTATTGACTAGGTGTTTAATTGATAAAGGATAAATTTGTACATTATCAACTATTTAATCCCTAATTCATGCATATGTCTAAAAATATGATTTTCATGTAATCCTTTATAAGAACATATATAATGATGACTTATAATCCTTAACATGCATGAATTAACATATATAAAATGCATAAATTGATACTTTACACTCGGCTCTATTATATTGAGGATAATTCATTTGTTGTTCATGGGATCTAGCCATCTGCAAACATCTCAGTTTCAAACAATCAAAAATGTCGTGACCTTCAGAATTGCAGAATTCACATATGCTAACTACAAGTTTCAGAAATCTTTGAGCATAAGTGTATGCCATATTCTCAATTACAGAAGAAAGCACACAACACTCTGGCTATTAAAACAAAACAGCTCTAGCAGTTGCTTATATGAATTCCCCAGCAACGGCGCTAGAAAACTCGTTTGGATCTCTAGCACAGCACCAAAAAACTTGATTGGTTACCCAACAACGCACCAGAAAAACTTGGATTTGTTAACTTCTGTTTTTACTTAGTTACTTTATCTTTATGCCTATTCCTTTTTAGAAGTAAACAAACAACCTTTCACACAAATTAGATATTAATTCCAATTTGTATTTTAACTACAAGTGCACAGTGTCTATTATATTAGTGTGCAAGTACAAGTCGATCCCACAGGGAATTGCTTAAGAATTGTGAACTGTTCCGTTTTTAATAATCAAATTTATATATTCAATAAGTTCTCCGTTGAGTTACAGTTAACTCAACGGACGTCCATTGAGTTATGGCTAACTCAACAGACTAACATCATGGACTTAAGTTAACTCCACAAGCCTGCCTTTCCTATTTAATACTGCTATTTACATAGGAATTCAGCCAACCATTGGGCGATTCCAGAGATTGTAAATAACATCAATTAAGCTCTTTAATGTTAGTAAACACTGAATTTATCATTAGGCAATACTAACATTCAGATAATTCAAACAATAACCATTAAAATCTTTAAGTCTTTTGAACAAACCATTTTCAGTAAACTATAAAACTAAAACAATCACAACGCTGACAAAGATAACATTAATCACAATACAAAACAAACAATACAACACTCAAATACAAAATATAAACATAGATAAGTTGTTTTTGGTATTTTTGTTTTGATATGAGCATGGAAATGGGCAAAAGGTGAAATGTAAAGTAATCTCAGTCGACAGTAAATACTTCTGTCACTACATGCGACGTGATTACACCACTGAAAATTAAACCACTTACAATTCTGTCTCCTCTCCCTATAGAATCGTGAGTCTAGAATTGTAAAATGATCTCCTCTTCAGCATACAGGCATCAACCCGAAGCCAAGGCTAGAAGCTTTCTGATCTCCTGAGATATGAGTCGACGCTTGGTGAAAATGACTTCCCTTCCCACGATGCGATCACTCCTCACAATGGTTGTCAGGCACTGTGTTTGGCTCGAAATTGACCTGACATCAGGAAAGTATCCTCACAGACCTCCGATGGTTGATGATTATGGTTGTGGTGATGATGGTTGGTGTGGTACTTCAGAGAATTGCCGACGCTACTTGTAGAAAGCTCGGTGATCCTCCTCTGCACACACTAGCCACCCCCATCGACCACACACTTTACTTCTTTTTCTTCTTTTCTTTATATTTCTTCAATGGTAACTGCTTCTACTTAAATGGTCGGTTGGATTTCCTTCATTCATATCAACAACGATGATTTCTTCTCCCTTCGACGAGTGAATTCCTACATAATACGTGCGATCATGGTTTTTTTCTTCCAACTGTCCTATTTCTGCAACCACTAAGTAACATATTAGAAATAAATGGTCCGTGGAGTTACAAATAATTCAACGGACTTGCTTCGCTGATTTAACTATAAAACACATGCAATAATTCTATCTTAACAAGTTCAAATATTTTGGACACTTACGAACTTAACTATCCGATGCTCAAATGCATTTCGGATACTTAAGAATTTCACAGCCTGCAATTTACCGACAGTTCAGAAATGTACTAAATTAACATTAATTCCCTGGAATTATGCAGATTCTTTCATTAAAGCATATATTAGTGCAATTATAACATAATGACTTAATTCTCATATGATAAGCTAAATATTATGCAATTAACCATCATTTAACCATTAATATTATGCACTTTTTCATTCTAAACACACCTTGTTCCTATTATAGACTGATTTTCAAGTGGTGGAACTAGATCCCATACCTCATTTCTTATAAATTGATTTAGCTCATCTTGCATAGCTAAATTCCAAAATTCATCTTCTAAGGCATCTTCAATTTTCTTAAGTTCTAATAAAGAAACAAATGAATAAGGTGATTTTTTGTCAAGAGATTTGGAGTTTTTTTCCTTGAGTTTCCATGGCTGATGATCCGCCACCTGCTCCGATGGAGATCTTAGGAGATTCTCCTCCTTTTGTCAACCATAGTGCTTGGCGAAAGGACTCACCTCGTCCTTCTTTCGCAGCTACTATCCGTGAGCATTTTGTTCCTCCCTCATTTCCTGAGATCCCGATGAGATACCCTATCTCGGTGGAAGGCCAACTCAGAATATCTTTCTCTAATGAAGAAGTTTCAAATCTGGCAGCTCCATTTCAACACACGCTGGTTGGGAGATTTGCAGGTCAACGGCCTGATCTCCATGCCATTCTTGAAGGTATCAAGGCTACACTTAACATTTCTAAAGGAGTTTTTCTAGTAGCTTTGGATAACCGGTATGTACTTTTATGTTTTCAAAGTCATAAACATTTTTTACAAGCTCTAGTTAAGGATAACTAGAGCATTAAAGGGAGAAGAATGTCTATTTTTCGTTGGTCTCCTTCTTTTTCACCTGGAATGGAAGCAATTTGGGCTCCTGTATGGGTTCACCTACCTCATCTTCGTGCACATCTCCACACTCCAAGAGCCATAAAATCTATAGCCAAACTTCTTGGTAAATACCTTTGTGCTCATAAAGACGTCTGCAATTTTACGAGGCCAAGGTTGGCAACGATCTGTGTTGAGATGGATTTGTCGAAGCCTCTCCCATGCTCAATCACCATCGACAATGGAGGAGAAATCATCGTACAAAAAATTTTATATCCTTTTGAGCCAAAATTTTGCACTCACTACTGCAAAATCGGGCACACAGCTCAACAATGCAAAAAGAAAGCTACTTCTGACAATGTAGGTCCTTCAACAATTCAGAAAAATACGGACGGTAATAATAGTACGTGGAAGGTGGTTTCACGCAAAAAATCCACGGAGATCAGAAATTCTCAACAAGCCAACATCGAAAAAATCGTATCAATTCAACCAACTGACAACCCTTTGACAGAGAAGGATTTACCGTAGACCGTTCCACAACTTCTCTCTCCAAGACACGCAGCCTTAGCACCTGTAGGGGCTCTAGAGAATGCTAGACACACAACCTCTATTTGCGGTGCTGAAGCATCTAAGAGGCCAGTGGAAAATCTGTCGAAGGTGCTATCAAACATGCAACCGCAGTTGGCAATCGCACCGGAAGCCTCAAACCAAAGACCTGACAACATGCTATAGCAGCTGTCTGCAGTCGCACTAGTGCAACCTGACAACACGCTATAGCAGCGGTCGCACCAGAAGCCTCAAACCGAAGACCAGGCTTTCAACGCAACTTTGAATCAGGTTCAACCGGGTATTTCTACGGTTAAACTAAGACAAGAATCTTTTCAAAATCTTGCTTTACAGATTTTAAAAGAAAAATTAAAAAACAAAGGTATAGAATCAAATTCAGATGAAGAATCTTCATATTCAGAGAAGCTTATGTCAGACTCAGTAGACGAAAAAGTAGAAACTCCAATGCAGAAAATCAATACGAATCGTTTGTCCAAAAGACAGAGTACATGGCTAAGATAGAAAAAATTACAGTTCATTCATGACTTCGAATCCTCATAGAGTGTCAGTCTTACGTCCTTGTAAGATTGAAGTGGCTTTGAATCAGTAAGAATGGATATATTATTTTGGAATTGCCGAGGGTTGGTTAATAAATCAACCCAAAATTTTGTCAAAAGTCTTATAGAGAAGCATAAATTACAAATAATATTCATCCAAGAACACTTTATGTCTGAAGAGGATTCTCAAAAATTTGCAGACAATATAAATTGGAATCATCATTATGGTAACTCAAAGATTTGTGCTTTTTGGTCTGATAATTTGGATATACAGCTTTGGGAGTCACACCCGCAAGCCATTACCTACAAGGTTTTAAATTCTTCTTATCAAGATTTAGTTGTTTCGGTGATTTATGCTTCATGCAATCAGAATATTCATAGAAATATATGGGATTATTTAACTAATTTGAGTACAAAGACTACACACTGCCCGTGGATGATTGGAGGAGATTTCAATGTTTATAGACATAACGATGAAGTACAAAATATTATTCATATCCATTAGTCGACAAGACAGGAATTTAATGATTTCATAAATCAAAACCAACTCATAGAGCTCGTTCATTCTGGAGACTCGTTTTCCTGGTGCAATAATAGAATAGGTAATAACAGAAAATTTGCAAGGTTAGATCACATTTTGATGAATCTCTCTCCGTTTGAACAATTCAAAGATGAGATTACTTATGGTGAACAGATTTGCTCAAACCATGCTTATATCCGAATTCATAATAAAAATATCAGAGGTTGGGGCCCGAGATCATTCAAATTTAAAAACTTTTGGTTAACTTATGATGATCTCAATCATATTGTCAACAATGTTTGGAACAGTGCACAATTCCAAAATCCAATTACAAATTTTAGTGCAAAGCTCAAGTTACTAAAGAAAGCTCTCATAAGTTGGAACAGAAATATTGTGGGAAATATCTTTACTAAGGAACAGAATTTCTTGAATCAAATTCAATTATTACAGGCTTCAGGCGCATTACACAGGCAAAAATTTTCGATCAAAACAGCTTGGAACTTAGTGCGTGTACATCACCATCAGGATAATAAGCTCCAAGGCATGTGGTCTACTCAGATACCCACAAAAATATCAGTTTTCCTGTGGAAATTAAACAGAAATATCATTCCTGTGGATGATATTCGGACTCGGGCTAGATATTATCTTCCATCTATGTGCAGATTCTGCAGCAATTCTTCAGAAACAATCCAACACATTTTTTACGACTATAATTTTGTTAAAGAATTGCTAAATTGGCTCAACAATCTTCTCAATACTGACAGGATTACCAACTAGAAAGAATGGAGCAATTATAAAATCAGTTCTCGGAAAAAATCCTCTCAGGTAAATTTTCTCAAATATTTAACTACAACTACCTTATGGAGCATTTGGAATCACAAGTGTGATATTATTTTATGCAACAATCAACCAAATATTCCCACAGTAATTGGGAGAATAACTCACTTTATTCAACTATTTAAAGTATTAGAAGCAAAATAGTAGATAGCAGTTCATAGATTTCAGAGATTTCAGTTGAGAAAACAAAAATCGAGAAGATCGGCCTCACCAAACCCGAGAATGGCAGTAGTATTTATTTGTCTAACAGACGTATGTCAGACCCTTTGCCGTATAGCGGTCCCTCCGGTAGAGTTGAATCTGACACTTGTCAGAATTATTCGATCGAACCGTTATCTCATCAAGGTTAAACCGAAATTCCTCATCGGTCAAACCAATTCCAGGCCCGGTTTCACCATCAGTTTACAACGTAATTTCTTTTCCTTTGGTTTAACCATTAGGTTTTCAATTAGACTGAGTTCTATCTGGTCAAACCAAACTACAGGCACGGTTGCATTGATATTCCAGCAGAACCCTATTTTTCAATTAAATCGCTAGACTCAATGGTTCAACCATTCTCAACTGTAAGTCAGTTTGACCGTCTAGGGTCTTCAGTTAGACCGCACCCTCTTCGGTTGAACCGAAATTCAGGTTTGATTTTACCGAACTGCCAACAGATTCCAAAAGCCTGTTGATTTGACCGTTTTGAATATTCGGCTAGACTGACACTTTCCTCTGTCAAACCAAAGATTTCTCGGTCAAATCGATTTTGAGGTTATTCTTCTTGCAATTCTCGAGACTTGTATCCTTCTTTCAAACCAAATTTTATTTGGTTTTTCTCTTTTATTTGCAGGACTATCCCCTGATGAATATTAAAGGATAGATGTTTAAAAAAAAAAGAAACAAATGAATAAGCACCACAAATGTTGACTACTGATGACCTAGTCCTAACTCCTTGATTAGGATCACCTATTATCTTATCAATAGGATGAGATGAAGCATAATGCCAATTTCTATATTGTTCCATATTTTTTATAGGTATGACATTATTTTCTTCTAAATCTTCATCATTTAAATTTATATTTCTTATTACGTTAGACAATCTCTCAATTTCTCTATCAACATCATTTGGTACCATTTCTAGGAGAATTTCTGGATCAAAGTTTTCAACATGTCTAAAATCCAAATGAGAATTTTCATGAAATTTCACATGCAGGGTTTCTTCAATGGTTTTTGTTGATTTGTTATATACTCTATATGTCTTACTTCTAATGGAATAACCAACAAAAATACCCTCATCTGATTTGGCTCTAAATTTGTCTCTATGTTCCTTAGTGTTTAAAATAAAACACTTGCAGCCAAAGGGTTTTAAATAACTTATTTTGGGAACCCTATTATACCATATCTCATAAGGAGTTTTATCCAAAATTGGTCTTAGATGTACTCTATTTATAACATAACATGATGTATGAACTGCTTCTGCCTAAAGAGATAGGGGTAACTTATTTTCATTTAACATGATTCTAGACATTTCATGAAGTGGTCTATTTTTACGTTCTACTATTCTATTTTGTGAATGAGCTCTTGGAAATGAGTACCTATGATCTATGCCTAATTCTTCACAAAAGGTGTCCATTTGATTATTATCAAATTCAGTGATCACTCCTAAGTTTTTGAATTTTAACATTTTGCTCATTTTGAACTTTATTACAGAATATCTTAAATATTTCAAAAACTTCAATTTTATTAGCTAGAAAATAAACCCAAGTAAACCTAGAATAGTCACCAACTAGTACAAAAGCATAATGTTTACCTCCTAGACTGGTAGTCCTAGTAGGTCCAAATAAATCCATATGCACTAGTTCTAATACTCTTTTTCTTGTTATTCTATTTAAACTTTTAAATGATGTTTTATGTAATTTACCTAGTTGACATGCATCACACATAAACTCTTTCGAATACTTAATACTAGGTAAACCTCTAACTAAATTCCTTTTAGACAACTTTTGTAATAATTTTAAGTTTGAGTGTCCTAGCCTTCTATGCCATAAAATAACTTCATTTGATTTTGCAATTAAGCAAGCATTGTCTTTAATAATATCAGAAGGCACATTCAGAATACAAACGGATCTTTCTTTTATGTAGTGAATAAAATTTCATTTGTAGACATGTACATAATTTTATAGGAATCTTTTTCAAAAATTATTCTATAAAACTTCATTAAAACAGGAACACTCAATAAATTAAAACCTAACTTTTCCACTAATAAGACATCATTTATAAAACATTTTTCAGTTACCTAAACCTTGCCAGACCTAAGGATATTTG
Organism: Cymodocea nodosa; assembly: GCA_036874045.1. Lineage (NCBI taxonomy): Eukaryota > Viridiplantae > Streptophyta > Magnoliopsida > Alismatales > Cymodoceaceae > Cymodocea > Cymodocea nodosa. Next base: position 14,433,757 of record JAZBRI010000003.1, on the reverse strand, counting down.
TTTTGCTTTTATTTCCAAAGGTAACTTGTCTGTTCTTAGTCTTTGTTACTTATGTAAGTAATCGTATATCTCCAGTCATGTGGGATGCTCCACTGTCCATTATCCATTTTGATTTGTATACCTACAAAACAATTAAGAAGAGATTTTATCTCTTGGAACCCATTTCTGAGTGGGTCCAAGAATTTTAGAAAGTCATATCAAAATAATCAATATTTTTAAACTTCAACTTATCTATTTTCTGATAATTATTCCTAAGTTTATTTCTCTTAGTGTTATAATTATCAGAACATTTATCTCTATGTAAACCAGAGTTGAAATTTTCATTTCTGACATTATTTGATTGCTAATCCCAATATTAGATATTTTTTAAATATGAAGAAAATTGATCAAAAATATTAAAATTTTCAAATGACTTAGCCTGATTTTTCTAAAAATTTCTTTTGAAATTCTTGCATTGTGTGCTATCATTTATATACTACATTTTATCAATTTGCACATATTTATCTCCCTTTTAATCACACATGGAATAGTTTTTCTTTTACTATTCTTAATACTAGAAATAAAGACATTATTTTTAACAGTATTATCATGCAATATATAATTTTCAGAAGATGCATCGTGTAAACCAATACCATGTTTTTCTACATTTAATATTTTACTACTAAGTTCATTTGTTTGGTTTGACTATTATTTCATTTACTTAATGTAGCCTTTTGATCGCAGACCTTAATCTTTAACATATCAATTTCTGAATTTAAATCAATAATAATCAGTTTCAGTTTTTCAATTTCACAAATCATTTTCTTTTTAATAGCAATTAAATTTTCACAATTAGCATGCAATTTTCTTTCTATTGCAGTAAACTTTAAAATTTCCTGTGCATACTTTTGATTTTCTTCTTTAAATTTATTCAACGTAGAGTTCAGAAAATCAATCTTATTTTCAAATTCATCTAGCATTTTCCTAGTGTTCTTTCCTTTTGTTTTTACTTTCTTATATTTTCTAACCAGTTTATTGTATTCAATAAGTAATCCATCAAAACTATCAAAACTAGCATTTTGATCAATGGATACTTGACTAGATTTTTCCATGAAGCATACATTTGCCAAATTTTCTTTTGAATCTGATGTTGATGAGGATTCATTGTCTAATGTTGAATCCTTTGCTTCTTCACTTTGTAAAGTTGAAGAGTCATCCCATGTCACTTTAAGTGCCCTTCTCTTTTTGAATTTCTTATTCCTGAAATTTCTCCTCGAATTCTTCTTATCTTTGTTGAGAGGACAATCAGTTTGAAAGTGACCTAGCCTGTTGTACTTGTAGCATATGATTTTGTCTTTCATGAATGACTTCTTCTCCATATCTCTAGATGTCTTTGCTGATCTGAAGTTTCCGCATTTCTTCAATAGATTTCTAAATTTTCTAGTCAACAATAGTAAATCATCGTCAGAATTACTAGTGACTTTTGGAACTTTATCAGCCTCAAAAGCTAGATCCCTTCTAGGATTCTTCCCTTTTGGATCTAAATGTTGTACTTCATAGGCTATCAGATTGCCTATGAGATCATCGAGAATATATGTATTTAAATCTTTGGACTCTTCAATAGTTGTTGTCTTTTGAGCCCAAATTTTAGTTAAAGATCTAAGGATCTTTCTTACCAAGTCTTTTTCCTCGAATTTCTTGCCTAAAGATTTTAATGAATTTACAATCTCAAGAAAATGGGAAAACATGTTAGAGATACATTCATTTTCATGCATTTTAAAAAGCTCATATTTATGTACTAACATATTGATCTTAGATTCCTTGACCTGATTAGTACCTTCGTTGGCAACTTCTAATGCATGTCATATCTCATATGCAGTTTGATATGCAGAAACTTTGTTAAATTGATCATGAGATAAAGCACAAAACAAGATGTTTAAACCTTTAGCATTCAGTGTCATTCGCTCCTTTTCATCAAAAGTTCAAGTATCATATGGAGTCGTAACTAACACTATAGGATTGCTAATTATATGCCATAGTTTGAAATCAATTGACTGAAAGAATACTTTCATCCTATATTTCCAATAGCTATAATTGCTACCTTCGAACATAGGAGGACGATTAGTGGTCTATCCTTCAGTCATAATTAAGATTTCAGTATTATCCATTTTAAACAGATGATCCTAAGTAAGTAACAAGAAAAATTGATTCCTAAATAGAGAAATGAAAGCTCTTAATTATGCTCTAATACTAGTTGTAGCAGAGCGTAGGTAATCTGACAACAATAAATGCTCTGATACTAGTTATAGGATCATTGTATCACAAGAGGGGGGTGAATTATGTCTTTAGTAATTGAAATTACCAGCAGATAAAATAAGAGCACAAAACACTCGTAAATAAAATTCTATTCTTTATAAACTTTAAAGAAAAAATTTACAATATCTTTTTAGCTCAATTCCCTTCTTGACAGTTTTGATACAGTAATGTTTGATACACAGTTCAAATAGAAAATGAAGTCCTTATTCAAAACTAATTTCAAATTGTATAAAACCTGATCTTTATGCACGTAGCTCATTTCCTTCTTTTTGCTTAGCTTCTATATCTCTTCTTCTCTAGTTGTCGAATTTGTAGACTTCTTGTGTTTGTAGCTCCTTTTTTGAAATTGCTTGGAATTTCGAACTTCTTCTGATGTTGGAGAACTTTTCTAGATATGAATATTCATACTTGATTTTTCAATTTGGGATCTAGATTGAATATTCAAACTTGGTTTTTTTTTGAGATTGGGATCCTCATTGTAATGTAGCTTGTACTCTCTATTAGCAGTCGAACTACGTCTTCACGTTCAGCATGTTCATTCACTTAATCCATAATCCACGTACTAATTTCAAATTCAAATCATCCACGATTTCTACTACCATTTTGAAATTTCCACTTTCTCCACTATCATTTTGAATTTCCACGATTTCCACTCGTAGATTCATCGAAACTTTATCTTCCTGGAGACTTGTAGACTGTCTTCTAAGTCTTCATTTTAGTCGAACACTTATCCTTTAAGTCCTATAAAAACTCGAACACTTATCTATAACTCTTCGAATTTTTACACTTGCAAAACACGTGACTGAACATAGAAAACTTATCTGTTTATTAGTCATTTTATAAAACTCAAACAGTTATCTATCCATGCATATAAAAACTCGAACAATTATCTAACTCTTCGATTTTCATTATCGAATGCACATGGAAAACACGTGACAACTTAAAACATTAAAAACACACGTGCAGATAACTTAACTATACAAGTTTTTAACATAAACTCGAACAGTTATTTGTATAAAATCTTGAACAATTATCTAACTCTTCGATTTTCATTAACGAATGCACATGGAAAACACATGACAACTTAAAACATTAAAAACACACGTGCAAATAACTTAACTATACAAGTTTTTAACATAACTCTTCGACTAAATCGAAACATTAACTATCTGAAAGTTTAACTATTCGAAAATCTAACTATCCGAAAACTTTAACTATCTAGAAGTTAACTATTTGAAATAAAAATGAAACTTTTTGATAACTTGTCAACATTTAATTACGTGACTATTATACTTAGAGAATATTATTTAGACTTATTTTATAAACTTTAATAAAGCATTTATCATCAAAACAAAATTCCTAACATAGATTATGTTTGTCTTGGTGCATATACCACTACAAAGGATCATGAACTATTTCTTGATAGATCTAGTAGTGCATCTTGCAAGTTAAACGAGAAACAAGACATGAGATTTTACAAAGCTTAAAATGAAACATTTGTTTGGCTTTTTTATTGTCGTTTGGCAGGATCTTAACCTTGCATCTAATACATATCCTAATTCTAATTAGAAATAAAAAATTGAAATCGGTAATTTCTTTTGAAATGGTAGTGGATCAATTTGTTGCATGGCCACCTGTGGTGATATTGTGATATGTTTCTAATTTTAATATTAGCTGAAGGTGGAATCCTATCAAATGGACAAGTGCACTATCCTTCAACTTGGTAGTAATACATCAAAAGGAGAGATCTGTTACCTCTAAGACAACTACTGTGTTAACTTCTACATATATATGTTTGCTTTTGTCGTAAATAACATTTGAACTACTTCTAAATGTAATTAAATGTTCCTCTCTTTTTCTAAGATAAGTGTTAGCTATTAAAAAAGCACAAATTATGTTAGTCACAAATTAGGTATGCCCTAATGAATTATCTTTAAAGTTCATGTTCATGAGTTGATAAATTCTTACAATGACTATTTCTTGCTCTTTTACATTTGTGATAATTAGTAAAGATAAAACATCCAAGCTTGTTCATTCCTTTTTTTTCTTATCGCCTACAATGTAAACAGCAAACTCCTTTGGTACATTCTTTTTCATCTCCCATGGTTGCATCTATTGAAGATACATGCATGGCATTCCTTGTAGAGATAATGGACCTTCAAAAATGAGGAAGTGTTAGCTATTAAAAAAGCACAAATTATGTTAGTCACAAATTAGGTATGCCCTAATGAATTATCTTTTAAGTTCATGTTCATGAGGAGTTGATAAATTCTTACAATGGCTATTTCTTGCTCTTTTACATTTGTGATAATTAGTAAAGATAAAACATCCAAGCTTGTTCATTCCTTTTTTTTCTTGTTGCCTACAATGTAAACAACAAACTCCTTTGCTACGTTCTTTTTCATCTCCCATGGTTGCATCTGTTGAAGATACATGCATGGCATTCCTTGTAGAGATAATGGACCTTCAAAAATTAAGTGAACAAGATATTGGACTCTATCCTATCTCCTTTCCTTTGAGTACTACTTTGTTGGTAGTAAAAAAGAGATCGTTTAATATATGATCGAATTTTGACTCTATATTATAATGACTTGTTTTTTTATTATCAATTATTTTCAAAATAAACTTTCAATATAATATCAAAGCATATTTACATATATTTGCTTGTAAGATCATACTCATAAGTTATAAGAGGAAGCTACAAATTAATATAAGAGATCGAATGGTAGAAAGAAAGTCTTACATCATTTAAGATGTAGCCAGACTTATACTTTATATTATAATAGTCTTATTTTATTATTATCAATTAATTTTAAGATGAACTCTTTTCTTATGAAATTATACATGTTATGTAAATTTACTTGTGGATGAGGAGTTGATAAATTCTTACAAAGGCTTGGATTTCACAAATTATCTTTTCTAATATTTGTGCTTGAATGTTACAAAATTTTCCTAGTTCCTTGCTCTTTTACATTTATTTTGCATTGAAAACTACATTCTAGTGCTCTTTAATGTTCAGTTATTTTCTCATCGCTACAATGGCCATTCTAGTGCTTGAATTATCTTTAATGCTTGTTTGAAAATATGTCTCATAATGTTTTGTATAAATTTTGGTACCCTTTTGTATAAATTTTTTCAATTGAATTGTATTGACCTAATTTTACTTGCACATAAATCTTCCATAAATCATAATGTTATTTGTGCATGGCAATAGCAAGATATGATAGTCTTCTATCATTTTTTGTTTTTTGATAACTACAAAATATAATTTCTCATTTGAAAATTTGTCTCATAAAAATTTTATTTCGTAATTTCTAGTTTTGTTAACGAACATATACAGGAATATGACTTTTGAGAGAAACAAATATGTGAACTAAAGCATTAGACAATATAAAATTTTTTAGGTATCTTAACATCAGAAATAAGAGAAGAAAATGCTAAAGCACATGATGGGAAGATCAGAACTAAGACATAGCAAAAAGTGATTGCTAAATATAATGATAAAACTAATGTCAATGTTGAGAAAAAACATGTATAAAGTATAATGACACATAAAGGACAATGTATAAAAATTATACAAAAATTTCCAAACAAAGTAGATGGGGTGAGACTACATCCTTGGATATACTAACATTCCCAAAGAAATTTGGGATGAATTTGTGCAGGTATGTTATTTTATTTGATAGTATTCATTTATTTCTTTGAACTTTCATATATTAAGTAATTTCCTTCATTTATTTCTTATAGCAACATCTAAAATGTAAAGTATGCTAGGGAAAGTCATGTACATATATAATGATCTATATATAGTGTTTGATGGAAATATGGCAATTGGAGTGAATAGTCAAGTTCCCCAAGATTTCACAAAGTCACAACATGTGCAGCCCCAAGAACGTGTGGACACCTTCCTTGTATTTAGTATTCAAGTTCCTCCAATACTTCTTGATAATACAGAGGATGAACATATGTCAAGCCCTTATATAGGTGAAAATGTCAATGGGAACTCAAGGAAAAGAGCCCAACCACATGCTAAATAATCTCGATCAATTGCTATATTAATGAATGAATTAAGTAAAAGCATGCAGAAGATTACAGAAAATGATGAGAAAAAGAAGAAATTAGAACTTACGAAAGAAATAGAAGAAGTTATTCCCTAAATCTTTAATATTGAGGGTCTTATAAATGCAGAGATAATATTGGGCTTGGAGTTACTAAAACACCTTGTGAAAAGAGCTTTTTTTTAAGGGTTACCCTTTAAGGCTATGTGAGTTAAGTGGTTAAGACATCATATTGAAAAAATGTGAACTACTATTTGTCATGTTTTTCTTTGTTTGAACATTTTATTATGATGTTGTAATAATTTGTAGTTGGACTTTGTTGTTGGTTGTTTATTGCATTCAAACATTGTTGTTATTATTGAGTATTTACCTTCTTTGATTTATTGACTTCTTTGATCGATTGTGCACTCTACTTTTATTGTTAGGTACTTTCATTTAGTTGATTTTTGATATATTTCACATATTTGTTCTTTTACATGTAGTTATTCTCTATATGGACAACTACAATGAAAGTTCCCAACGACGATTAGAGAAACAAAGACGAAGGTAGATATGCAACATAATTACTCAAGTGTGTGGAGTAGTTGCACATAATATTACACATATTAGAAATCATTCTACTAAATGAATATATAGTAGAGAGGGAGAATGATATACTAGGACATTATTAGATTCATCAATACCTCACCAATCATATAACTATCGAAAAATATATTGCATGAGTCAAACTATTTTTATGGAATTTTGTGAGTTACTTAAAAGAGAAAGAGTTATACAAGATAGCCTTGGTATAAGTGTAAACTGGCAATTTTTCTTATTATAGTTGGTTAAGTGTTTTGGGAGATTTACTTGGACAATCAGTACATATTTTAAGATTACATGATATACTTATAACAAAACCTTTATCATCAATACTAAATTGAATTTGTAATGATCCAAATGTCTACCCATATTTTAAGGTAAAATGTGAATTATATTATGTTGTTCTTCTGTTTTATTGAATGTATTTTGCATTTATTTTTCTTACAAAGCATTTTTTACATGTTCTCAATATAGGATTGCATTGGCACTATCAATGGTACATATGTCAATGTCATAATTTATGGATAAGAAACTGCTAGATACAAGAATAGAAAAGGAGAATTAATACAAAATGTATTAGCAATTTGTAATTTTAATTTTGACATGAAAATCACGTATGTAATTGCTCGTTGAAAAGGATCAACTGCAGATGTAAGGATATTACAAGATACGACTTCTAGACCACATGAGCTTGAAGTACCAAATGGTATGATATTACTTTTATTCACATTATTTGTTTACATAAATGTAAATAATAGAAAGTGCTAAATGTTATATATATTGTGCAAGTATTATCTGGTAGATCCAATATTCCCAAATCGTTTAGAATTTATTTCTTCATTTCGAAGTATAAGATATCATCTATCAAAATATGATCAAAATCGAGTTCCAAGTAGCATGATAGAGAATTTCAATTACAAATATTCTCAATTGAGAAATGTTATAGAATGTACACTTGGAATGATCAAGCATTAGTTTGCAATTTTACAAGGTTATATGTCATATCCATTTGAAACACAAGTTAAAATTATTTTAGCATGTTTTCTTTTCCATAATTTCATTAGAAGGGTAGATCAAAAAGACTTACTACAAAATCTAACAAATGAATTACATGAAGAAAATGTTGTATTGAATGAGGAATTTATTAACAATGTTGAAGAAGATAATGTACATTATTCAGCTAATCTAAGCATGGAACGAAGGAAAATAGTAGTTGATGTAATGTATGAAAGAATTATATATTTCATGTGGGAGAGAGATAATATGTAAAAAAATGTATTTAATGTAGTTCTGATGAATTTTACTTTTGATGAAAAAGTTATTTCATATGTGTATTTTTTATAGTTATTTGAAGTTAATACATCAAAAATTTAGAAAAATTCTTAATTTATATTTTAATATTTTATAAAAGTAAATTTAAACATTTTAAAAAAATTTCTTATCATTTCATATAATTTCCTAGTTTGCACAAATATCTCAACTTTGTACACAAACAACATTTTATTTCCTATCATTTCTTCTCTTTTCCATCTCCCACTATTTCCTAGATTTTCTGTTATTTCATTTCTCGACAGGAAATATGTACAAATAGGACTTTAGTATACCAAGGAATATACTAATTAAGAGAGAAAAGAATTAATTAATGTAGAAGAAATTTAAAAAAATTAAGTTAAGCTGAAAACTACTTGATTAGGAATTATAATAAAAGATTTAAATTTATATAATTTAATAGAAGATTTGATAATAAATAACATAAAAGAAAAGGATTTATATGGCTGATATCATGTAGTAGGATTATGATTTGGATTATTATTAATGTTGTTCTAGCAACCTATTCCATAAAGCCTATTTTCTATTTAACCTTTTATCTACTTGAACTCATACTTTGTTTCCTTCCTTGTTGATGGTTCTCATACTCTGAACTTGTTTTTAATCAAATCCTTCTACAATTTGCGCAAAAGGAAAACAGAACATCATTTTAAGCACATCTATTTACCACAGATACCAAAATCAAATAAATTGTCTCACAACCTTACGAAGCAGACTGATTATTAAAAAATTAGTTCGATCTCCCAAGAGATTGAACTGAGTACTTGAATTTATTTTATTATTATCGATCTTAGTTATTAGACAGTTTTTCAGATCAATTTTCTATCAGATTCTTAACCATGCGGTATGCATCTGAAAAAGCCACAGCCGATCATCACCAACGCTGCTCCTTACAAGGAAAATGCAGCAGAATAACGTCTTCCATGGCAAGAAATCTAATACAAAAAAGACGTTTCATAGCAAGACATCTCATACAAATAAGACGTTTCATAGCAAGAAATCTCACACAAAAAAGTTCCGAAGTTTGATATGGATTTGATACTGAAAAGGCTTCGTTTAAATGTAATCACTCTCAAATTCAACTTTTGAGTCCTTGATCACACCAGAAACATGCGATGCAAACCCCCAGATACAAGTTTTCCTCGTAGGAAGCCATCTACAAATGTACAGCCATGAAATCTAACATGTAGAGAGAAAAAAGATCTTAAATGTAATCAGCCTGTACGATCTTAGTAGAGATGTACTTTCCCAAAAAATCAAGACCATGGACATAAAGGGCCTCAATCTCCACCTTCATCCCTTTCTCAACCATGGAAGCTAACTCTTCTCTGTAAGTTTCCTTCGACACAAGAAAAATTATTATCAATTTTACAATTTGATATGTTTGAATACGGCAAGAAACTCATTTAAACACAATCTGATGGTAATAGCTATGGTTGCGAATGAAAACTTCAGGCATATCAAACCAAAGGATGTTCAATGCATTTTTCAGAAACCACAATATGTTGAACTTGTGAGTTGACATCATACCGTAATAATATTTGTGGAAGACTTATGATGAGACAGTTAAATTTTATGTAAAATGATATGGCCAATTTGAAACCCTTTAATCAAAAGATCCAACAGCATTAAAAATGCATTTAGTGCCAATGACGATATTTCGAAGTACTCATATTGTTTATATATAATTTGTACTAATGATTGAATTTTGTACTATGTTACCGTTAAAAAATATTTTCCTTGATAATTTTCAGCTATTTTTTGTTTTTGTAGACGTCAAACATTATTTAGTCTTTTTTAATATCACTGATACATTTTTATGTGATTTTAGTGTGTAGAAAATGTTGTATTGTATTTTAGAAAAATATACACAGCTAAATCAAAAATAGACCCTTTTGTATGTTGCATGATCATAAATATTTCAGAATAGCATATTTGAATAAAATGTGCATCATAAACAGGTTCACGTGATTCTTGAGCTATATAAGTGAAAATCAGAACAATACAACAGTGTCAACTGTGTTCTTGTATTTCCTATGCCTTCTTTTAAATAGATTGTCGCCGGTAGCTAAATGTATTGATTAAAATATTGAATTTACCGGTAACATTTTTGATGACATTAAACTTTTGGCCATACGCTGATCTTGTGGCTTCAGTTGAACAAGGGACTCTGAAGGTAAATTATGTAAATCATGCTGACGCAGCCCAATCCATTTGACATTGCATGCTGGAAGAAGAAACAGATTAGAGGGACATATTCTGAAAAGAAAGATTTTAGCAATGTTCAGAACTACCATATTTATATGACTCCAAACCCATTGACACACTTCCAAACTTGTAGATGCAAAGTATCGCCAGGCCTGCTGGATTCCTGTAAAATATTTCCTCATTAAAAATGAAAAGGAAATGATTGTACTCTAAAGACAAGAATATGGAAGTATTATAATGCACCAGTCCACCAGTGACACGATAGGAAGATCTGGAAAGTTTTGGCACAATCGACGTAGAAGAAACCTGTACAGATGATTAAGAAATGTAAGTACAGTTAAAGAAAAGAAAGCAGCTAGTTGTGGATCGTTAAGAATATAATGGCAGAATAGACACTTTAATATCAAACTATTGACACCTCACTCAAAAATTCAAATGATTAATTGATGTTGTTGGACGTCAAGATATGTTTCCATGCTACTTGTATTTATTCTTGCTTTCTAGACTTTATTTCTTATCTTTCCTTTAACGACTTGTTTCCTCTCATCTCTAACCATTTAAATCACCTAATTAAAATATTTAAAACATTTAATTAAATCATCTAATTAAAACACTTAAATCATTTAAATCACCCAATTAAATCATTTAAATCATCTAATTAAATCATTCAAATCATCCAATAAATCACTTAAAATACCTAATTAAACCACTTAAATCACTTGACACACCTAATTAAATCACTTGAATCATTTAATTTAATCACTTAATTAACCCATAAATCACTTAATCCAATTACTTAGTTAATCCTTAACTCAATTTAAATCACCTAATCAAATCTTTAAATCACTTAATTAATACTCAATCATTTAACTAATCTTTAGTCAATTAATTTAATCCTTAATCACTTAATTTTAATTACTAAGGGTGTGTTTGTTTTATGTAGCTCCTAACTCTAACCTATGTTAGATTGAAAAAAAACACATCCGCTCTTAATACCTAAAGTTTAAGCAGTGTGATAGGTTCTAATTCTTAAATAAGTCATTTTGGAAGATCGACTGGAATAAGTCTTTTCTCTACCTCATTTGAAGATCAACTCTTTTTCATTTATTTATTTTTTATTATTTATCATATCATTATTGACAATATTATCTATTATTATTATTTACCATATCATTATTAACAATATTATCTATTATTATTATTTATTGTATCATTATTAAAAATATTATATATTTTAAAAATAATATCTATTTTAATATTATTATACAATATTATCTTTTTTTAATATCTATTCTATTGTTTCATATAATTTATAATATTACAATATCAATAAAAACAATTTATAACATACCAAATATTCATTATAAGACTTATATTAAAAAATTATTAAAGGGTAATTTTTTTTTTTTTTTTGTGATCTTAAAACACTTAAACATCTTGGTGAACACTAAGAGTATCCTTGAAGGTGATAGTAGATGAGCCTTCATGAACACTCCTGGTGGAAGTGATAACATGTGAACCTCAATAGACATTCAAACAGCTTAGTATACACTAAGAATATCCAAGGAGACGAAAATTTGTAAGAAATCTTAATAGACACTTAAACAGCCTAGTATACACCAAGAGTATCTAAAGAGGCGAAAGCTTGTAAGAAACCTTGCTAAGCCCTAATATGGTAAACTTCTCTAAGTACTGTATACTTTATCCCGTAGAGATTCCAACTAGTCGAGGATACCTTAAGTGGTCTCATCCACCAACTCAATTGAAATTACTAAGGCAAGGCCTACAACGCTGGCACGTGGGTTGGGTAAGTGATGCACACACCTATGGCTTACCAACACTTAAGTAGAGCCAATACTACTGCCCATAGACACTATACAAGAACTTCTTAGGTGGTCACCCATCCTGGTGTATACACTAGGAATATCTAAGGAGGCGAAAACTTGTAGGAAGCTTGTAGTAAGTCTCAATGGATATTCAAACAGTCTGGTATACACTAAGAGTATCCAAAGAGGTGAAAGCTTATAGGAAGTCTTACTAGGCCCCAATATGGTAGACTTCTCTAAGTACCATGCACTTTATCTCGTAGTGATTCCAACTAGTCGAAGGTACCCTAAGTGGTGCCATCCACCAACTTAGTTGAGATTACTAAGACAAGGCCTACAACGTTGGCACGTAGGTTGGGTAAGTGGTGCACACACCTATGACTTGTCAACGCTTGAGTAAAGTCAATACTACTGCCCATAGACACTACACAAGAACTTCTCAAGTGGTTACCCATCTTGGTTCTACTCCCACACAAACACAATTAACTCTAGAGTTCTTATAAGAGTGGGTGCTTGGTAGTAGGTGTAAATGCACTCATGATTAAAGGGTAAATTTGAAAATCTACATATACTACTACTTTAACAAACATATATCACTCCTGAACTTCTACTTTTTTTTTTGCTAGAGTTGCTAAAAGTTAGGTACAACTACAATGCTACTCCTAACTAGAATTGTTATACTCTAGAGCTAAAACAAGCATATAACCTAAATCACCTTTATTTTTCTCATCTTCATAATCATTTCATTTTTCATCTTATATTCCATCCTTCACAACCACTTTATTTTTCTCTTCTTATTTTTCTTCCCAATAACCATTTTGTCCAACCCAAGTCCAGCTCAGATTACACCTAGGTTACAACCCTAATTTCCTTGACTCATGTCCAACTGTCAATCACCTTAACCTTTAAATTGAATCATTGCATCCAACCACCATTACATGCAACCCATTTGCACCTAAGCTCACACATCCAACCTACACTAGCCAAATACTTACCACAATTGCCTATGCCAATCTTACACCTGCCTAAGCAAAACCCTAGCATCATCGTCATCCTCACATCTAGTGGCTAGCTCCTTCCATCCAATCATTGTTTTGTCTACCAACACTTGCAAAATCCTCCTATTCTTCATTGTTTTCCTTATGTGGTCCTTCCCTAAGTGTTCACTAGTCTTGTCCTTGTGTGCTTCACTCATTGCAACTTTCTACCAATTGTATGAAGCTCATTGGACATGAACCCCTCTTCTATTTCCAATCAAACAATTAGGCATCTCTCTTGTTTTTAGCCTTTGACTCTATAATGTAGCCTTCAACCAACCATTCCCCTCTTTTCCATGCAAATTTCACCCTTCATAAGGTCACTTGCTAGCTCATTAGATAGGAAAAACTAGCAATTGCTAGACTACTGTAAAACACATTGTATTCAATGCCTAAACCTATTAATATGCTGAAAATTCACACTACAATGAAATGACACTCTAACACACCACTCATCTCACCATAGGTGGATAAAGAAAAGAAATAAGCAATCCCAACAAGACAAAGATTTACATGATTTAACAACTTACGTCTACAACTACACTAAGATCACACTTTTATTTCTTCAAGTGTTACAAGTATTATAGTTCACAATACAACTAACAATGTACCAACACCCTCAAGAACAAAGCCATGCATTTCTATTTATAAGGAACAAATATAGGGTTACAATTCATATGAATTTTGATTAAACAAAAGGCAATAGTTAAAATTGGATTGTTTAACAAAACCATGTGCTATCTTCCGATGACTTAAACCACTATAACATGTCTTCATAAGTCACGCATGCAATTGCCTTCTTTAAACTTTCCATTTCCTATTGGATAGTTTGCATTAAATAGGGCCAACACCTTTACTAACCCACTGAAACTTATCAAACACTTTGGCTAAACTCATTGAACATTTTCAGTGACTTTAAGTAAGCCTATCAAACTTCTTTAGTCACTTTGGTTAAACCTGTTGAACTTCTTCGATCACTCTGGTTGAAGAACTATCTCCACTTCAACATAAACTATCTGTCCTCTTCTTCACTATCTTTCTCTATAAATCTCCCCAAATCCACCATTCTCAACACCCATCAAACCCTTAGACCCCCAACTTTCAATTCCAAGTGTCTCCACCCTCTAAACTCTCAAAAACATCAATTCCCAATAAATTTTGACAAACTTCCTTTGAACTCCTAGCAAACTTCCAACAAATTTGATAGCTGCTTGACAACTCCAGTAACCTCTCAAGCCTCCTCAACCATTTAACCTTCTTTGTAAAAACACCTTTAGAATAGCTTGACACTTTACAATCCATTCCAAGTAAACTAGTGCTTGAAACTTCTTATCCCACGTCACTCTAACAACCTCTAGTGGCTTTTTCGATGACCTTTAGTAGCTTTTTCTAACATTCATCAAGGCTTTTCTCTTGAAATTAGAGTCAACATTTAGACTCTAGTGAGTTCTTTGCATTTTAATCATTTCTTTATTATTATTACTCATTTATTTGTCATATTTCATAAAACCCCAAATTTCATTTATTTGTCATATTTCATAAAACCCCAAATTTCACTACTAGGTTTCGTGAGAAGCTTCACACATTAGTTTTGTTTTTATTATGTTGTCTTTTCTTTTCTTTCTTTTTCGTAATTGACATCCCAGTTCAACCTTCAGAACTTCTATTTCTCTTTAAGTCTGAATCCTAACCTAACTTTCAAAATGTTACTTCATTTGAATTGGTATCCCAATCCAACTTCCAAAATTTCTATACAACATTTACCCATACAATATTTATGTAACTCTCCCATGTTGGACTGAAAATTCCCTCCTCTCTCTTCTTTCATCAATTGTAAGGGAATAAGTCCATCTAAATCATCATCAACGACACTGATTTGAGCTGACTAGTGCTTGCCTTGGCTCTCTTACTTTCATTTCCTCTTTTGCATTTGTTTTGGAGTTTGTAACCCTCCTCTAATAAGTAATCCTTCCTTTTACGATAGTTGTGAAATTGTCTTTTCTCTAGATTTTGATCTAGACTTGCCTTGTTAGTAAACCCTTTCTCCATTGCTTTTCCTCTTGTAAACAAAGCTTCACTTATCTCCTTTTCAGGTTAATTTTTTTCCATCAATTCCTTTGAAAACAAAGATGTCTTGACATCATCAAGAGAAATTGAATCCTTTTCATGAATGTCTTCTAAAAATTCTTGAAGGATGGTGGTAAAGAGTATAAAGTAAAAGTGTTTGAGCCTCATCAACTTTAATATCGATATTTTATAGATCCATAATAATAGAAGTGAACTCATCTACTGGATTTTGATAGATGTATGTACATTTATGTGCAACATGAATAATTTTTGCTACAAATGTAAGTAGCTTGCAAGAGACAAACATATAAGGGGCCTCTAGCTTTCACCAAGCATTCATAATGCTTTTCTCATGGACAACCTCATGCAAAACTTCATTAGACATGAATAGCTGAATCATGTTTAATACCTTCTCATCAGGTTCCTCCCATTGATCATCAATCATATTACTTTGCTTCATCACCTTCCCAAGAATGACTTTCTTCAATCCATTTTGAACAAAAAGCCACATCTTCACTTGCCTAAGACCAAAATTCATATCCCAGTTGAACTTTTCTATCTCAAACTTGTTGAAGACATCTTCATACAAACAACCCAATAATTAAGTTCTGAAACCACTTGTTGGGTTGTAGGATCAAGGATTGAACAAGAAATGTGTAAAGACGAGAAGAAATAATCACCAAAATATCAAAATTTTATGTGATTTAGTTGAAACCTACGTCTATGGGCAGAGGAGAATTCAAATCCAGTAGTTTTTGAAGGTGTACAAGGGTTGGAGAGGTTTAGAAAAGCAGTTGTCTTCCTCTTTGATCACAAACCAAGATGAATTTCTGTTCTTAACTTTAATTCAAACTTTAACATATTTATATTCATCAAAACAGACTTTAGGCTGAACATCTGAAATAACTCTACAGTAGAATAGTCATGATCCAAAGAAAGAAAATGAATATTCAATTGGACATCCACAAAAAGTGTTGTCCACTCCAGAAGAAAGTCTGGAAATCTAAACAGACGTCTGGAAAAAGTACTTTCTATTCCAACAGAAAATTCAGATGTCTAGACAGACATTCAGTGAAAACCTTATTCAATCTAAAGCAAATTAAACATATAAGCAAACATCTAGTGGCAGCCCTGCAAAGAATTCAAGGCACAACCCAACAACCAAAGATTTGAAACTGGTTGACTCATGCCATTGAAAGATTACAAGATTTAAAAAGAGTTCAACAGCAACTTTCAAATGCTCAATAAAATCCAATTTGGATTCAAGTGCTATAATCTAATTGGTAGTAGCCCATACTATCCAACACACTCGACAATAATAATTAGAGACTAAACAATATTAACTTCTTATCTAGGTCTTCTGGTGGAGTATTTCAGCAGAAAGGTCAAGTGGATATCTGATGTGTTAACATCCAAAAACCAATAAATTCTAGTACCAGAAAAAAGGAACCCAAAAAAGATCTCAGAACAAAGAAAATGGCAAGTGTTGTGTACAAACCTTGTGGCTAAGTCTGGATATCCTTTGGCTGTAATTAAGATGCTTGGAATCTGATTGAATATGCCATCCTCAGCTAATCTCTGGAAAATGGCATCCTAGTGTATATCCAGAAATAAGGCGCCTTCAGAAAAATAGAACCTCTATCACTCACCTAGGAATAGTCCAATATGGTACAGAAACTTTTTTTTCTATGGGAAACACAAAATACCTTCTCAACTATCAGTATATACTGAGCATCAGACTGAAAGGTTAACTTGCTTAGAGTACTCAAGTTACCAGTTATAGGATATCCAGCAGGACCAAGGGTAGAGCAATCAACAATCTCTTGTCCTGGGACCTTCACATATTGAGCAATTCCAAACGAGATAAATATTAGTTAAGAAATTTGTTGGAAATCACAGATCATGCATTTTGTCCAACATTTGTCAGGATGTCGTGAAAAATGACATGAATGGTAGAAACAAGCAGGTAAAGGATGATAACAAAATTTTGAAGGTACCGGGAATATGGACGTGCCTGTATAAAAATTCGTCCAATTATTGTTCCTCTAGTAGAAGCCATTATACCCAGATTATGCCGGCTGCAGCGAAGCAATCCAACCACATCTGCCAATTCAAAGTCACTGGTACAAGCTCAATGCTCAGCACAGAAAATAAAAACCAAGCAGACCAGAAACAAAATGTTAATGTATAGAATGTTTTTTAAAAAAATGACGAAACACCTACCTTGCACTGTCCTAGTGACCTGGAGCTGAGTTGAAAAGTAATCGGGTGAATCACAGAGAAGCTTGTAAAACAGCTCTCTCTGAGTCAGCATCTTCCCCTGGCTCACGATCTGAAGGCAAGCATCCATGACTTTCCAAACTACCAAACAAGTCAGTAACCGTACTTTACCAAACAATTCCCCATTGCAAATTGAAAGGACAACAATGTTTTGACCAACATTACCTCTGATAAAGGTCTTGGCGTTTTGGGGCTTCAGGAAGGACCTCATGCAGATAGAACGAGAGAGGAAGATGGAAGACACGTCACTCATCAATCCTTGTCGGAATCGGCAGTTCTCCAACCTTCGACGTACCTAAGTGAAGTAAATCAAGGCTTCGGAAACCAGAAGAAAAAGAAGTATTCGTTCTAAAACATGAACCTCGTAGAGAGAGAGAGAGAGAGAGAGAGAGATGAGCCACCAGTGGGAGGTCAGTGACGGTGGGCGAAGAGGAGCAGAGGTTCTTAAGGAAGCCGAGAACCGCGACCTCGATTCTCGCTCTGACCTGTTCGGTTGAGGCAGCGTTAACGCGGGAATCGAGGAAGACTGCGGAAAGAGACATGATAGGACTGAGGTTTACCTGTGGAGGAGGGAGAGACTCGGCGTAGCACATTTGTTGGTCGGAGAAGAAGAGCGTAGATTCCAAGAAATCTGCCATCATTTACGCTGCAACAAGTATTGCAGCGGCAGCAACCGCTTTGTTCTAGTTCGTATGACGAGTTAATTTGCAATTCTCTCCAACAAACTTGCTGCTCATCGAATCTCCTTATCGTGATCCGCCAGACGAACGCACGACACTAGCCGAGCTTGTATCTCCCTTCTGCATTTCGATTACCACACGGTTGAAAGGGAAAATTATGGTATTCTACTCAAAGAGACAAGAAAAAAAACTAAGGCACGTGAACATGACCTTAGTTTTATATGGCTACGTTTGGTAGAGGAGTTGGAGCGCGCCTTTACATTGGAACGTGTGTCAAGAGCGCGCTTTAAACAAACAGTCTAGTTCTTCATCGACGTTAGAAGCGTTGGAGCTGCAGCGACGGCCAACTAAGCATATTTTTAGGCGTTGTATTTTCCCAGCTCCAGGAAGGCGTCGTCGATTGAAAGTCTAGAATACCCTCGTCATCATCACAGCACCTCCACGACTTTCACCCTAAACAGCGCCTCCGTCGATCTGCAATGGAGTAAACTCCTCTTTCACCTTCGTCGATCTCCATTAATCTAATTTTTTCTTTTGTCAATCTGCAACCATCGTATATTTGAAGCTTCTTTTGTCGATCTTCGACCATCGTTTATTTGAAGTTTCTTTTGTCGATTTGCAACCAAACTATATTTTAAAAGCTTCTTTTGTCGATCTGCGACAAAAGTATATTTTAGCTTTCTCCTATTAAGTGGGTTCATGCAGTTTTATCGTTGTCGTTATTTTTCTATTTTTTCCTGCAATTTTAGTGCATTGTTTTCATATGTTTTCATATGCATATATAGGGGTTAGTAGAGAATTTAATCTACAGTTGATCATGTATGATTACTGTTAATTTTAGTGATTTCTTCAATGCTGACTGTTAATTTTAGTGATTTCTTCAATGCTTTCAACAGCATATTTATTGGCAAATGTAAAGATTCATTTACTATCATAAAAGTATCTAAAAATGGTACATAATCGAATTATAATTTTCAATTTATGAACTTTTCTTGAAAGATCAACCAAATATCTATTAGTAGATGTTGGTTTTGTTGGATTTCACTTAATATTGAGGGAGTTACAAAGATTTCAAGTTAGAGGTGTTTTAATTGGAACAACCATGTTGCCACCCTCTAATATTTGTGCTACCGCTTGTGAATGATTAAGTGATTTACTTAAAAAATATTTTTCCTAGTTAGAGGACTTTCTCCTAATATGATCTACGACCATCGTATATGATTGCTGTTAATTTTAGTGATTTCTTTTGTCTTCTGTGCATCCTTGAGCTTTTTTTTTTTTAGCTTTTTCTCCTTTGCCTGAGAGGAGAAATATTTTAGACAATAAGAAGAAATAGTAGTGGTAGTAGTAGTAGAAAAAAAAGTCTATGGATTAGATAAGAAATCTCTACAACTTGTAAAATTTTGAGTTATGTTGTTTCCTTATTTTTATTAAATGAATATGGAAACTATATTTTTATTGATGGAGTCATATGAATCATGCTTATTTTTATTTGAATGTTTTCAATCACTAGTTTATTTGAAATCATTTTGTGTTTGTTTCATGCAATTATATCTAAACTTACACTATCCTATTTTTGCATTTGTTCAGTACAATGGAGAAATTTTTAGAAACTGGTGATTTGATGGAACTTGAAGTTGAGGAAATTTTTGAGTTACTTCTATTGTTTTATGCATACATAATACAATTGTTGCAAACTTATAATTCAACCAAAAGTCAACGAGTGCATAGCATGCCTTATTCTGGAAAAGATGTTATTGACAACATGTTAGGAGGACATTGGAGGGTTTGTTTTGACATGTGTCGTATGATCCCATTCACTTTTATCACTTTGTGTCAAATATTGAAGGGGAAAAATCTTTTGGAGAATGGAAGGTGAGTTACTGTTGAGGAGCAAGTGAAGATTTTTTTGCAAACAGTTGGGCATGGACATAAAAATAGAGTACTACAAAACTATCAACAACATTCTGGGGAAACAATTAGTAAATATGTTCATAAAGTTTTAGATGCGTTACTATTATGGGCACTTGAGGTTATTCAGCCTAAGGAATTTTTTAATGAAACACCACAATTTCTTAAGGACAACCCTAGATTTATGCCATATTTCGAAGATGAAATAGGAGCGCTTGATGGTACACATGTTCATTGTGTTATTAGGAAAAATAAACAAATCTCATTTAGATGTGGTAGACATGGCAAGCAGACAACTCAAAATGTATTGGGCGTATGTGACTTCAACATGCGATTCATTTTTGCATCAGCCAGGTGGGAGGGCATTGCACATGATTGTCGAGTACTTAAGCATGCAATGTCTGATCCACATCATAAATTTCCTAATCCACCTACAGGTACTATATTTTCAATTTATTAAGAACATTGTAAGTCTACCTTGAACATATTTTTGAACTAATATTGTTGTCAAATTTATAGGTAAGTACTACTTGGTTGACTCTGGCTATCCAAATGCAGTTGGTTTTCTTGCACCATACAGGACCACTAGATATAACATTAGTTAAAAAAAATAAAAATAAGAGTTATGACATTAGTAGTCCCAACCAAACGACTATTGGAAGCTCTTCAAGAGTTGGAGTTAGAGCCAACACGTCTTCCAAAGTTAAGCAGCTCCAACTCCTTAGGAGTTGAAATTGGTGCTACCAAACGCAGCCTTAGAAGTGTACCTATCCTAAAGATAAGAAATAGTTTAGAAGTGTACCTATCCTACTACGATTTTGATAAGGGTAGATTTGACCTCTATATGATGTATTTTAGAGTTGTTAGTGAAATAACATGAGATATTGTCCAAAGTGCACAACGATAAGCGACATGCGTAACTTCTCTCTCAAATCCAACCATACAAGAAAAAAGCTAATAAAACCACAAACTTATGAAAACAATAAATACATGTGTCAATAAAAGTGATGACGCACATGACTTCATACTCAAGTCCAACTATGCATATAAAAATAAAATAATGTGCACTTTAGAATTCTAAAACATGTCATCTTATCTAGATTAAATTATAGATTAATTTAGTTTATATGTTAACTAAAGTAAAACTAAAATGATTACTAAGTTATGTTAAGACCAAATAACTCACTAGTGAGGGTGAACAGTGATCTATATATAATTTGATCTTATTTTTAATTAATTTGATTTATCAAATAATACAAGTATTAAATTGATAAATAAACATCTGTAACGGAAAAGATAAATAAGAATACAAGGAATTTTAGGAGATTTACTAATTTGGTTAGTTCACCTTCAAAGATCATTTAGGTTTCACTAAGTGTTCAAATACTTACATACACTTACTTTCAAGTCAAAATAAGAACCAACTACTTGAGCTTTCTGGTTGTAACTCTAACTAATACTTCTTAGAAGTTTTTAGGTCGAAACTTCAGCAAACCAATCTAGAACTTTCAAATTAAAGCTCAACAACTTATGTGTAACTTTTTAGTTAAAGCCATGAACCAATGATTCTTCTTGGATCAAACTTTCAACACATGGAGAGCTTTGAAAATCTTCTAATATTTCTAGCTTTCAACTTGTTCTCTATTGTATTAAACCTAAAATATGTTTTCTTTTATAATAGTAGATGATCTATAATATGCTTTCTATATCACTCTCTTGATTTTTGTTGAATGATCTAGCTGTATTTGTTAGGATCGTATGACTCACTAGAGGAGGGTGAATGGTGATCTATGTGTAATTTTTGAATTATTTTCTAACTTAGCTAATTTATTTGATTGGTCAATAAGTGTAGGTATTAAATAAGCATGCATAGTAGTAATAAATGAATGACACAAGAGAGTTTTTAAGTGATTTACCAACTTGGCTAGTCCACCCTCAAGATTCACTTGGGCTTTATTAAATTATTATTTACAACATTTACTTTTAGGTAGAAGCAAGAACCAACACTAAAGCTTTTAAGTAAAAGCTTTGAACTAACATTTCCTTTGAGTTTTCTAATGCAAGCTCTGAACGAATAGTAAACTTTCATGTGCAAGTTCACAAACCAACAATCTTTCTATCAAAAGTTGAGCATAGGGAGCTTTTACTATTTTTCTTCTTCAATATTTACTGAAATGTGTGTTGTGGAATTTTGTTTATAGCTCTCAAAAATATGTAATGATCATTATCTTTATCTTCTCTTTATTTATCATATTTATACCAAGAGGTATAATGACCATATTTCTCTTCAATAGATTTATTCTACTGTACTTACCACTTTGACAGTCTTAAATATGGTAAGTTACCGTTTAGAGAGATGCTTTAAGGTAACATTCTGATTCTATTTAATTTTCAGATAAATTACCTATCGTAACCTTTTGAAATCTATATGTAAACTTTCGATAGATAAGGACTTCCTTTTAAGTTTGTTATGTGAAATTTAAGTCATGCATGTGAGGTACCTTAAGTTCAAATACTTGAAAATTGTAACTTACCAAAAAAATTTTAACTTTCATATAATTAACTTCAAAACCTTCCAATTTTCTTGGAGAGTCTTTTTGTCTGTGTCACACATGAGTTTTAAGTCATATACGTGAGTTCTCCTTAAGTTCGGATAGTTAGCTATTAACTTTCTGAAATATCTTGTTTTTCAGATAGTTAGTTTTCCTAACTTTTCGATTTTCCTTTTAAGCTTCTAACTGTTGGTTTCTGATTTCTACACGTGCTAACTTAAATGTTCAGATAGTTAAACCTACAACTTTCTGAAACCTCTTGTTTTTTGGATAGTTAGCTTTCCTAACTTTTTAATTTTGAATAGTTGTTTGACATTGTGAAAGTCTTCTTATTTTTTGAAAAGTTAGTCTTATAATTTTCTGAAAATCTTTCCTACTACATTTAAGTGGTTTTTCGGATACTTAGCTTGTTAATCTTCCGATAGTCTTCTTGTTTTTGAAGAGTTAGCCTTGTAACTTTTCGAAAGTCTTTCCTACTACATTTAAGTGATCTATTGGATACTTAGCTTGTTAACCTTCCGAAAGTCCACTTCTTCTAGATACTTAACTTTGAACCTTCCGAAAATCCACTTCTTCTGGATATTTAAGCTGAGTACTATTTAAACCTTCTGTTTTCATCTATCAGCTTTGAATGAACTGCTTGTGATTTTCTATAATTGTGTATCTATCAACCTGTGAAATACAACTTGTTTCTTCACATGGATTTTTGCATTATCAAAATACAAGGGTTTTAACAATATTTATATCTATAAATCCAACGATCATATTTGTCTTCAATGGTATTAATTCTATTATACTATAATTGTTGACAATTCTATAAATAGAAAATTCGTCATGTGATGTCTCTTTAAGTTTGGATTGCTTAGATCTAAAATCCATCGAAATGACTTATCTTTCAAATAGTTTCATTTGAAACCTTCTGAAAGTATCTGACTTCTTGAACAATTATTTTTTTGCTTGTCACATGAAACTTTAAGTTCTACACATGAGATTTTCTTAGTTTCAGTTAATTATTTGAAACCTTTCGAAAATACTTATCTTTCAGATAGTTTCACCTAAAACCTTCAAAAATAACTATGAAACCTTTCGAAGAGTGAAACCTTTTGAACATATATAAAACTATCTGATAGATTGTGAAACCTTCCAATTTACGTTGAAACCATCTAATTTAATTCTAAAACCTTCCAATATATTTTGAAACTATTTGAATAGTTGTGAATCCTTTTGATTGTCCTACAACTCAATGATTTCTTTTAGATTTCTTGTGCAACAATCGCCTAGTCTGTTTGACTGCTATTTCGATTTTGACTCTTTATTTGTATCATTGAAATACATAAGCTCCTCAAATAGGTTTTTACATTATCAAAATTTAGAAGTCCTTTTTTCAATCTCTCCCTTTTTGATAATGACAAAAACTTTTACATTAAATTACATGTATTTTACTCCCTAGATTGTTTCTATACAATGAATCACACAAAATATAAATAATACAAAGATTTATAGTTTGTATAATATAATAGAGTTAATCTCTCTCCTTGTCTATGTGTTGGGAACTTTTCAATATTGTAATTTCCATATTTTTCTCTCCCTTTTTATCATTAGATAAAAGGAGTTTCATATTTCTCTCTTCCTTTTTGTCATTAGATAAAAGGAATTCCATATTTCTCTCCCCTTAGAATTTTCTTTTTGTTGATACAACTACCATATTTCTCTCATTTTTGTCATTCTCTAAAAAATATAAACTAAGTCATCTAAACTTTTCTCTCTTTCATAAATTCTCAATCCCTTCAAATAACAATTGTTGATTTCGCATTAAATACCAATTTTTTATGTGTTGATGTCAATTGTTGTAATATTTTCCTCTTTCCCATTCAAGCACTACATCATCTATAATCATTGTAATCAATGAAATGTCAATTGTTAATATACCAATTGATAATAATTTAGTTAATATTTGTCATTACTACCACATGCTCTCCTGCTATTTATATGATGGAGATTTTTCTATTTTTGAACTAATTATTTTCTCTCCTTGAACTCGAATTCATAACTTTTTTTTTAACACAGAACTTTTATTTTGAATTTTCTTTAGATTCTAGACAATGAGCTCTCCCCCTATATATATGCTCTTCTTTTCTAATAAATCTAATTTCCTTGCTTTTGTATCTGTCTTTGCAAGTCTTGTTTCCTTTGAAGAACATTATTCAATTTTTGAATCCACTTATGATATCAATTGAATTAGATACCAATTGTTAATTTCAAAATATTATAAGTGAACCTTAATCGTTTAGCTTCTGATTCCTTACTTCAAGAGGTTCTTTCAAACATATACAAAAGATAATTTGAGGATAGTAATCTAGTTGCTACTCTCTTATCTATATGTTTGACATTTTTGATTTCTCCCTCTTTTATTGATAACACTTGTTTCTAACTGATGTAGATTTTGCTTTTTTGAATATCATGATTTTAGGCACATTTGCCACACAATCTGTATGTAGCATTTTATACTAATTAATGGTGCCTTTAGTGATACTAAATATTACTTTCATAACTAATTTCCAAATGTTCAACCTTTTCTACATGATTATTCTATTGATCTTCAGATTATGGTCAAGTGTAGATAGTAATTTGAAACTACAAACTAGTTACTCCCCCTAACTGTTATAATCCTATAATTCAAATAGAAGAAATAGATTTTGGTAACCATACATTCTTGGGTCCAAAAGTGTTAGTCTTGAAAGCATTTAATTTATTACCTTTCGGTAGCCACATAGGTTTAGATCTTCTTTTGATGGCAAACATTGGCTCTATAAGATCGATCACACCACCATAGTAAGGTATTTCCTATAGAGTAACATACCTTAAGTCAAATCTATTTAGATTATATCTTTGACAACCAATGATTTGATTTAATCTATTTTGTCTATTGGCAAATTTATGCATATTATTTTTCAAATAAGTGATTTTAGATTTCAAATTTTTATTTTCACTTATCAATTCATCATTTTTGTAGTTATAGATATCCAAGTTAGTTTTGATATTCTTATTATCAGCATATGATTTTAAGTTCAGTATTAGCATCTTCTAAACATGCAATTAAATGCTTAATTTCCTTTTTATAATTTTTACATTTAACATAAAAACTATCAATAGTAGACAAGAGAATATTTATATTTAAATTATCATTGTCTGCATCAAAATCACATTGAGATGAAGTAGAACGTACCTCTTATACTATATAGCATACGTTTACTAGTACAACTTCATTTGAACTAGATGAGCTACTAGATGAATTGCTCTCATCTTAAGTAACCTTCAATGCTATTTTCTTTTTCTTCATTTCTTACTAATCTTCTTCTAGTTGCAATGGACACTCAGGTTGTATATGTCTCTACTTTTTGCATTTGAAGTATATTGGAACATTGCTTTTTAATGTGTTGACTTTGCTCTTTTTCTTCATCCATTTTTTGAAATTTCTAGCCAATAGCACAACTTCATCTTTATCTAAACTTTGAAGTTCCCGAGTTGATGGGAAGGCTAGCTAGTTCTTTCTTCTTTTCTATTTTCTTTTTAGTACTTCCTTCTTCACCTTTCTATTCTTTCATTTGAATTTCATGGGTTAGTAAATTGCCCATTAGATCTTCTACTGAGTAATTGTTAAGGTCTTTGGAATCTTGTATTAAAGTGAATTTTTGCTTCCATTCCACTATTAAGCTTCTAAAGATTTTCTACACCTATTCATGGACAGAAAATTCCTTTCCTAAACCTCTTAAGCCATTGATAATCTTAGTAAATGTAGAGAACATATCAGTAATAGATTCATTATCAAGCATTTTAAATAATTCAAATTTTTTGAGTAAAATGCTGATTTTTGTATCTTTCACTTGGTTAGTACCTTTAAAGGTTATTTGAAGATTATTCCAAGTCTCGTGAGTAGATTTACAAGCTAAAACTTTATTGTACTATTCAACTATTAATGCACAAGAAATGATATTCAATCCTCAAACATCCATTTGGATGATTCTCTTATCCTCCTTAGTTCAATCATCCTCATGATTGATTGGAAGGGGTGTTCCTTGAACCATCACTTTCTAGAGACTCACATCTAAGCTCCTAAAGAAACATTTCATCATGTTTCTCCAGTAATTATAATTGTTATCATCAAACAAGGGTGGACGATGGATATTCTATCCCTTTGCTGAATGGAAAGTCATGATCTCAGATGGTTAAATCTATAAAGTGAAATCAACTTACTTTGATACTAATTGTTAAGACCAAATGGTTCACTAGAGGCGGGGTGAATGGTGATCTATGTATAAGTTGGTCTTATTTCTAACTAATTTCATTTATTAATGAGCACAAGTATTAAACTAATAAATAAACATGCATAGTGGAAAAGATAAATAAGATCACAAGAAATGTTAGGTTGTTCATTGTTTGGGTTGTTTGTGAGTTGTTAAATTAGAAAACCTATATTATTCAATTAGATATTGTCTATTGTATATATTAATAAATTCTTTTAGGTTAACAAACAACTTTAAACAAATTTTCACACAAATTAGATATTAAATCCAATTTGTGTTTTAATTGCAAGTGCACAGTGTATATTGTATTTGTGTGCAAGTACAGGTCGATCCCATAGAGATTAAGTAAGAATTGTGTACTATTTCGATTTTTATATTGGAGTTTATATGTGTTCAGTTAAGCACTTCGTTGAGTTACGGTTAACTCAACGAACTAACCTCATGGACTTAAGTTAACTCCATGAGCCTATATTTCCAGTTAAATACTGCTATTCATAAAGGAATTTGGCCATCAATTGAGTGGTTCCACAGAATGTAAATAACATCAATTAAGCTTTTTAATGTTAGTCAATATGAGTTTTGTCATTAATCACTACTAACATTCAGATGTTTTGAATAGTAACCATTAAGATTTTTTTAGTATTTTGTATGAATCAAGTTCAATAAATGGTAAAATTATATTCTATTTTCTAAATCAAACAAACATAAAACATTCATAAACACTTATAATGATGACATTAATCACGATATAGACAAACAACATAAAACATAAATACTAAATGTAAACACAGATAATTAGTTTTTATTTTTTGGTATTTTTGGTTTGATATGTTCCTAAAGATGAGCAAAAGGTGAAATATAAAAATCTCTATCGATAGTAAAAACTTCCATCACTACATGCGACGCAATTACACTGCTGAAAACTTAATCACTTATAATCTTACCTCCTCTTCCTATAGAATCGCAAACCAAGACTTGTAAGTTGATCTCCTCTTCAGTATATTGGCATTAACCTGAAACCAAGGTTAGAAGCTTTACGATCTCCTAAGATATAAGTCAGTGCTTAGTGAAAATGGCTTCCCTTCCTACGACGTGATCACTCCTCATAGTGATTGTCAGTCATTGTGTTTGGCTTAGAATCAACTCGACATCTAGAAAGTATCTTTATAGACCTCCAATGGTTGGTGATTTTGGTAGTGTTGTAGAGCTTCAAGGAACTTCCGATGCTTCCTATAGTTAGTGTGGTCCTCCACTTTCACACACACATTTCCTTCATCTTTCTCCTCTTCTTTTATATTTCTTTTAGTGGTAATTGCTTCTGCTTAAATGATTAGTTGGATTTCCTTCATTCATATCAATGATGGTGATTTCTTCTTCATTCTATGAATTAATTCCTACGTGATACGTGCAATCGTGGTTTTCCTACATATTGTAGATTCACCGAAACTTTATCTTCTTGTAACTTTTCTAGTTCTTGCACTTGCAAAACACATGACTGAACAATAAAACTTATCTATTCTTTATCCATCCATGCGTATAAATTCTTGAACAGTTATCTAACTCTTCAATTTTTCATTACTGAACACACATGAAAAATACGTGAAAACTCAAAACATTAAAAATACACATGCAAATAACTTAACTATACAAGTTTTTAACATAACTCTTCGACTAAATCGAAATGTTAACTATCTGAAAGATAACTTAAGTCAAATTTCCAGATCATGACATGTGTCCTTAGTAAGTTTTATGATAAAAATATATTTCAAATAATTACAAACCTAACTATCTCATGCTCAAACACATTTCAGATAGTTAACATCTAACTTATTGAAAATCCACTTAAGTTATGAATTAAGGTTATAACACGTGTCCTTTAGAAAATAATAAAGTATTCTTTAAGCATTTAAAACATAACTATTTGGTACATAAAATGTAACTCTCTAAAATAACAGACAATTGTTTGGGGTTTTGTTAACTTCTGTTTTTATGCTTATATCAATGATTACTTTTAGAAGTAAACAAACAACCTTTCACACAAATTAGATATTAATTTCAATTTGTATTTTAATTGTAAGTGCATAGTGTACATTGTATTTGTGTACAAGTACAGGTCGATCCCACAAAGATTGAGTAAGAATTGTGTACTACTCCGATTTTTATATTGGAGTTTATATGTGTTTAGTAAGCACTCTGTTGAGTTATAGTTAACACAACAGACTTAGTTCGTGGAGTTATGACTAACTCAATAGACTTAGTTCGTGGAGTTATGGCTAACTCAACAGATTGACCTCGTGGACTTAAGTCAACTCCATGAGCTAGTTCTTTTCTAGTTAAATATTGCTATTTATAGAGGAATTTGGCCAACCATTGGGCGGTTCCACAGAATGTAAATAATAAATTAAGCTCTTTAATGTTAGTTAATATTAGATTTATCATTAAGCAACACTAACATTCAGATATTTCAAATAGTAACCATTAAAATCTTTAAGTATTTGGAATGAATCATGTTCAGTAAATAATAAAACTATTTTCTAAATCAAACAAACATAAAACATTCACAATACTGATAATGATAACATTAATCATGATACAAAACAAACAATACAATACTTTAATACTAAATGTAAACACAGATAATTTGTTGTTTTTAGTATTTTTGTTTTGATATGTTCTTGAAGATGAATGAAAGGTGGAATGTAAAAATCTCTATCGACAATAAAAACTTCCGTTACTACATGCGATGTGATTACACCACTGAAAACTTAATCACTTACAATCTTGCCTCCTCTCCCTATAGAATCGCGAATCCAAAATTGTAAGATGATCTCCTTTTCAGCATACTGGTATTAACCCGAAACCAAGGCTAGAAGCTTTATGATCTCTTAAGATATGAGTTGGTGCTTGGTGAAAATGGTTTCCCTTCTCGCGACGCAATCACTCCTCATAGTGGTTGTCAGTCACCGTGTTTAGCTCGAAATTGACCCGACATCAAGAAAGTATCCTCACAGACCTCCGATGGTTGGTGATTTTGGTGGTGGTGTGGAGCTTCAGGGAACTTCTAACGCTTCCTGTAGTTAACGCGATTCTCCACCTCTACACACACACTCTTATTCGTCTTTCTTCTTTTCTTTTATATTTCTTTTAGTAGTAATTGCTTCTGCTTAAATGATCGGTTGGATTTCTTTCATTCATATCAACAATGGTGATTTCTTCTTTATTCCATGAGTGAATTCCTGTGTGATACGTGCAATCGTGGTTTTCCTTTGAATGTCCTATTTCTGCAACTACTACGTGGCATATTAGATAATAAATGGTCTGTGGAGTTACAAATAACTCAACGGACTTACTTTGTTGATTTAATTATAAAACACGTGCAATGAAGAAATAACTAGTTCAGATGTTTCAAATAGTTACAATTATAAGTATCTGAAACTTATATGCATTTCGGATAGTTAGCACCTAACATTCTGAAAGATAACTTAAGTCAAGTTTCCAGATTGTGACACGTGTCCTCAAGTAGTTTTATGATAAAAAGATATTTCGGATACTTAAAAATCTATCTAATGCTCAGATGCATTTCAGATAGTTAGTAGATAACTTACTGAAAATCTACTTAAGTCATGCATTAATATTTTAACACTTGTACTTCAGGAAATAATAAAATATTCTTTAAGCATTTAAAACATAACTATCCGGTACATGCAATATAACTCTTCGAAATAACAGAAAATTTAGATACTTAGGAATTAAAATCCTACAACTTATTGATAGTTCAGAAATATACTTAATTAACATTAATTCCTTGAAATTATGTAGATTCTTTCATTAAAGCATATAACAGTGCAATTATAACATAATGGCTAAATTCTCATATGATAAGCTAAATATTATGCAATTAACCATCATTTAACTGTTAATATTATATACTTTTTCATTCTAAACAATAATTAAGATACTTAAGAACTTCAAAGTCTATAACTCACTAAAAGTGCAAAAATGTACTTAATTAACATTAATTCCCTAAAATTATGTAAATTCTTTCATTAAGGCATAAACAATGTAATTATAACATAATGACTTAATTCTCATATAATAAGCTAAATATTATGCAATTAACCATTATTTAACCATTAATATTATGCACTTTTTTATTATAAACATTCACTAACTCGGCTAGTCCACCTCTAAGGATCACTTGGGCTTCACTAAGTGTTTAAACACTTACATACACTTGCTTTTAGGTCGAAACAAGAACCAACCACTTGAGCTTTTTGGTCGTAGCTTTAGCTAACACTTCTTAGAAGTTTTTAGGTCGAAACTTTAGCAAATCAGCCTAGAGCTTTCAAGTTGAAGCTTAGCAACCAACAACTTGTGTATAGCTTTCTGGTTGAAGCCACAAACCAATGATCTTTCTTGGATCAGACTTTTAGCACATGGAGAGCTTTGAGAATCATCTAGTATTTCTAACTTTCAACTTGTTCTCTACTAATAGTAGATGATCTACAATATTTTCTATCTATCTCTTGATTTTTGTTGAATGATCTAGTTGTATTTATATCTGTAAATCCAATGATCATATTTGTCTTCAACGATAATAATTCTGCTGTACTGCAATTCTTGATAGTCTTATAAATAGAAAGTTACCGTTTAGTATACTGTCTTTATGAAACCTTTTGATTCTATTTGATTTTTGGATAGTTTCATTTGAAACCTTTTGAAAACTCTTTGAAACTATCTAAAGGCTTGAGCGATGCTTTATCACATGAATGTTTAGGTTCACACATGATATAATTTTGATTCAAATTGTTTAATTTGAAACCTTTCGATTTCTTCTGTCTTTCAAAATGTTTTGTTTGAAACCTTTCAATATGTTTTGTTTGAAACCTTTCAAAATTATTCTTGAAACTATTTGAAGGCTCGAGAAGTCTTTCTATACCTATCACGTGAATATTTAAGTTAGGCATGTAAGGTCTCTTTAAGCTCAGATTACTTAGATTTGAAACCTTTCGAAATGACTTATCTTTTAGATAGTTTCATTTGAAACTTTTCGAAAAACCTTCTAAAAGTATCTAACTTCTTGAATAGTTATTTTTCTACTTATCACGTGAAACTTTAAGTTCTACACATGAGATTTTCTTAGTTTCGGTTAACTATTTGAAACTTTCCGAAAATACTTATCTTTCAAATAGTTTCACTTGAAACCTTTCACAACCTTCCAAAAATAACTATGAAACCGTTCAAAGAGTGAAACCTTTTGAACATATCTAAAACTATTTGATTTAATTCTAAAACCTTCCAATATGTTTTGAAACTATTTGAACAACTATGAAACCTTTCGATTTGCTCTAACCAATAGTGAAACCTTCTAATTGTTCTACAACTCAATGATTTCTTCTAGATTTCTTGTGCAACAATTGTTTAGTCTATTTGACTGCTATTTTGGTTTTAACTCTTCATCTGTATCACTAAAATTCATAAGCTCCTCACATAGGTTTTTACATTATCAAAATTTAGAAGTTCTTTCAAGCTACACATTTTCATAAAAGATATAATGCATGCCCTTACTTATACTCATTTGTCTTTAATTTAGATAAGAAATGTAAGTATGTAATGTTCATATGCATGAGTATAATTCAAATATAATAAGAGACACAAGCAAACCTCTTGTTTAGAATGAAAAAGTGTATAATATTAACAATTAAATAATAGTTAATTGCATAATATTTAGCTTATCATATGAGAATTAAGCCATTATGTTATAATTGCACAATTATATGCCTTAATGAAAGAATCTGCATAATTTCAGGGAATTAGTGTTAATTAAGTATACTTTTGAACTGTTGGTGAGTTATAGACTTTTTAATTCCTAAGTATTTGAAATGTCTTTTATTTTGGAGAGTTACATTTCATGTACCGAACAGTTATGTTTTGAACACTTAAAAAAATACTTTATTATTTTATGAAGGACACATGTCGTGATCTAGAAAACTTAACTTAAGTTTTTGTTAGGTGCTAATTATCCAAAATGCATATAAAGCATTGGATACTTATAGTTTGTAAGATCAAACAGCTACACAAGAGGGGGGTAAATTGCATTTTTCAACATTTTCAATTATAATTGAAACTTCAAAATTAAAAACATGTCGAGACACTATTTTAATCAAACCATTTTATTCAAGGTTTCAATTACAATATACAATTCAATTCTCCTCAGAAATTGTAGATGCAATTATATAAGGATACTATTGAGTATTTTTGTTTTGATGATGTGTGTTGAATGAAAACAATCATATTTGCTCAATTACTATTGCTTGTGAAAAGAAATTAAAATCATCAATTAATATAGAAAAAGCTTACTGATATAAATACTTGTCTGTATTAGATCTGAAGTTAATAACTAGTCGTTTCGTTGCATTAATTTCTCATTTAGCTAAACGTTAAGTTAACGTGTGTTTTTATTGAAAAGCATGATATGTTTTAATGTTATATCTTCTGTATCATGAACAGTGCACGTTTAGACAACTCGTTAAGTTAGAGTTTTGTTTGTATAGAGGTCACGTGAGAACTCGTTAAGTTAGAGGCTTAAAGGTTAAAATAGGTCACGTGATAACTCGTTAAGTTAGTGAGTAAAAGAAGAGACGAACTCGTTAAGTTAGTGTTATACACGTGGTGAAATTATAAGTTATGAATGTTGTATTGTATCACGTGAGGTGCACATGTTTAACTCATTAAGTTAACATAACTAAACGCATTGAGTTGCTATATTGAACACTAAGGCAATGCGTTAGGTTAGCATTATAAACTTAAGTTGCTATTTTTACATGTGGTAAAATTCTTATTATAAAAACATTTGTTTATTACTGGTTCGTTGAGTTATCATAACACAATGGAAATGGTTCGTTGAGATAGCATAACACCACAAACTTAGTTCGTTGAGTTAGCTACAGTACTTGTCACGTGAAATGGAACATGAGGAACTCGTTAACTTAGAAACATTAAGTTATATATATACTTGTGTTACTCACTGAAGATTTGAAGTATCAGAAGAAAGCAAATTTGGTGAAGCATGAAAAGACAAGATATTCGTCACTAAAGAATTGCTGAAGAAGAAAAAGAAGAAGAAGAAAGATCTCAAACAAGGAGAAATGTTTTAAATTTCGTAAATTAGTTTTCTCTATTTGTAGTTATGAAATTGTTTAGATGATACATGGTAACGAAATATAATTGCATCTACAATTTCTAAGGAGAATTGAATTGTATATTGTAATTGAAACCTTGAATAAAAATGATTTTATGAAAACAATGTCTCGACTTGTTTTTGAGAATTAAAATTTCAATTATATTTCATAAAATATTAAAAATACACAATTCACCCCCCTCTTGTGTAGTCATACGATCCTACAAGTGGTATCAAAGCTTTGTTAATAATATTTGATATAAAATCGATACCAACTTATTTAATATCATTGCTTATTCTACCTTCCTTATTTTTAAACAAAAATTAATATCTGAGCATACGTTTAACTTTCTTGATTTAAGGCTCAAGTTGTTTTAAAGTTTTTAGACTGTTTAAAATCAAATAGGTTGAAAAGTCTAAGGTAAAATGGCTACTGGAAATGGTAATTTTTCTTTATATGAAGGCCAAAATCTTAATCGTCCTCCTTTATTTGATGGAATACATTTTGAATATTGGAAATATAGGATGACTATTTTTCTTCAAAGTATAGATCATAAATTGTGGTTCATGATTTCTAAACCATATACTCCATTACCTACTCCTTATAATACTTGGACATAAACCATAAATTACTTGGAAAATTCTCAGATCCTTAAGTTCTAAATGGTCTCAGAAAGTAACATCAATTGAGGAATCATGAGATTTAAATGTTTATACTATGAATGAACTTATAAGAAATTTAACAGCTTATGAAGTTTAATTAAATGAATCACTGAGTCACAACAAACTAAAAATGAAGAAAGAAATAGCCTTCGAAATTAATTCAGATTTTGATATATCTACTGATTCTAACGAGGATTTGATTTTGCTGACTAGGAAATTCAAGAAAGCATGGAAAGCTAGGAAACAACAAAGGAACAAAAATGATAAACCCTCAACGTCAAAATCATTGAATGACAAGAATTCTTCATCTAGAAAGTATGTATGTTACAACTATAAGAAACCTAGACATCTTTCTCTAGATTGTCCTATGAGGAAAAATGAAAAGCAAAGTAGGACAAATCAGAAGAAGACGGCTCAGAAAACTCAGAAAAAGTTTTACAAGAAAAAGGCTTTGATGGTCACTTGGGATGACACGTCTGAAGAGTCTGAATCTAAGGAATCAACATCAAAATCTTCACATTTAGAAGGAGAACAAGAGTTAGAAGACGTTGCTCATGTGTGCTTCATGGCAGATGAGTCTAAGGTAATATCTGATCCTGAAAGTCATTCAGATTTCAACTTTGATGAATTATTATGTGCTTATCATGCATTATTACAAAAACTTAAAGTATGTAAACTGGAAAATAAGAATATTAGAAAATCTTCATCCATTATGGAAGAAGAAAATTGTTTCTTGTCTACTACTTTAGAAAAGTTTAAATGTGATAATGAAAATCATGTTAGAGATTTGCAAAAATTTAGATTTAATGAATGTATCTTGCATGAACAAATACAGAATATAAATGCTGAAAAATTAATGATAGAATCTGAAAATGAAATGTTGAGAAACAATATAAATGAACTTGAATTAGAGATAGAAAAATTAAAACTGAGAGAGCAAGATTTAAATTCTACCTTTGAGAAATTGAATTTAAGTCAAACTAAGTTAGACAAACTAACTAGTACCCTTGCGGTGTCTTATAAATTTGGCTTAGGATTTGATTATCCTGAATATCCTGAATCTCAAGCCAATAAAGGATTTATTAGTTGCAGTTCAAGTAAATCTAAGATTAAAATTCCTTTTATTATGAAACAAGGTAATAAATATGTAGAAGTAGATACTTCAAGGGATGAATCATGCAGTAATAATATAAATCAATGTGATTTGTCAAATTATACTTCTAACTTGACTATAAATGTTTCTAAAAATCTTGTTTCTTGTTTTGGAAATTCAGTTTCTAATGTTTCTAAAATTTCAGACAATTGTAGTAAACTGAAAATTCAAAAACTTGAGCATGTAAGTTAATACACTGGTATTAGACCAATTACTCATTCTGCATGTGATAAAACTAAAAATTCTTGTGTAGAAAAAGATTTTGTATATACAGAAAATGTTAATACAAGTACAAAATCTTGGTATGAACTTATAGAAATGTATAAGCATGACTAAAATAAATTAACATCTGATAAAAATATGTTTGGTCTTGATTATACTAACTCTGAAAATAAAAAGAATGATTGCAAAAGCAATAATTCTATATGTGAGTATGAAGTTAATGATAAATCAATAGTACTTACAACTAATAAGAATATAAATGATAATGTTAAACTATTTTTAAACAAAAAGAAAAAATATGCGTTTAATGAACTTGGTCCTCAACAACATTGGGTACCAAGAAAAAGTTTTTCTTAATTTGTGTTGCAGGAGGAAACAACATCAAAATGGATCTTAGACAGTGGAGCGTCAAGTCACATGACCGGACAAAAAAGTCTATTACAAAATTTTACAAATATCATGAAAGGAAGTGTAACATTTGGAAACAAAAGCAAAGATAAAATCATAGGTATGGGCAATGTTCAAATAACTCCTACTTGTGTTATTTCAAATGTACTATATGTAGAAAACCTAGGATTTAATTTGCTGAGTGTCATAAAACTAACTGAAAATGGATATTATGTAGTGTTTGAAGATAATGTATGCAAAATAATTGATAAAAATACAGATGAAATTAAGTTTATTGCTAAAAGAAAAGGTTCTGTATGTATTTTATCTTTACCTTCTGGTGCAGTTGATTTAAATTCATGTTTGCTAGCTGAAACTAGTGATGCATATCTATGGCATAGAAGGATTGGGCATATAAATATGAGACTGTTACATAAACTATCTAGAAAACATTTAGTGAGAGGTTTACCAAAGATTAAATACTCAAAGAACTTTATGTGTGATAACATGTGAGTTAGGTAAACTTCACAAAAACTCTTTTAAATCCAAAATTGATATTTCAAGCAAGAGAGTCTTAGAACTTATACATATGGATCTATTTGGACCAACAAGAATCATGAGTCTTGGTGGTAAACGGTTTGTATTTGTTTTAGTAGATGACTTCTCTAGATACACTTGGGTATATTTTCTAGCATCTAAGACAGAAGTTTTTGAAAAATTTAAAATGTTTTGCAATTTTGTTCAAAATGAGCAAAGTGTCTCTATTCAAAAACTTAGGAGTGATCATGGAATTGAATTTGATAATGATCAAATGGATAACTATTGTAATGAGCATGGCATTAATCACAGATTTTCTTTTACAAGAGCACCGTGTCAAAATGGTGTTGTTGAGAGAAAGAATAGATCACTTCAAGAAATGGCCAGAACTATGTTGAATGAACATAAGTTACCTCAAAATCTTTGGGCTGAAGTAGTAAATACAGCTTGTTATGTTATTAACAGAAGTCATTTAAGACCTCATGTTAATAAA
The DNA here is from genome assembly GCA_036874045.1 of Cymodocea nodosa. Taxonomy (NCBI): domain Eukaryota; kingdom Viridiplantae; phylum Streptophyta; class Magnoliopsida; order Alismatales; family Cymodoceaceae; genus Cymodocea; species Cymodocea nodosa. Next base: position 14,395,993 of record JAZBRI010000003.1, on the reverse strand, counting down.
ACTCCTTTTGAAATTATGTTTAATAGGGTTCCAAAAATTTCCTATATGAAACAATTTGGCTGCAAGTGTTTTATTCTTAATACTAAGGATAAAAGAGATAAATTTCAAGCCAAATCGGATGAAGGAATTTTTGTAGGTTACTCTACTAGAATTAAAGCCTATAGAGTATATAACAAGACTTCTAGGACTATTGAAGAAACCCTCCATGTAAGCTTCAATGAAAATTCTCTTAGAGAATCTCAATCTAAAGATGATAATGATGATATGATCAATTTTCCAAATGAGTTAGAGATCAATAGAGAGATTGATGATTTATCTGAAAAAATCAAAAATATGAACTTAAATGATCAAACTAATGATGAAAGTGATGGACTTTCAGATGTTGATGAGAATATTGAGGAAAATCAGAGAAATTGGCGTTATTCTTCATCACATCCCATTACTCAAGTCATTGGTAATATTAATGAGGGAGTTAAAACTAGAGCTTCAGTAAATTTAAATAGTGTGTATGTTTGTTTCTATGGTGGAACCAAGGAATATACAAGAAGCATTATCTGATGAAAATTGGATAGTGGCAATGCAAGAAGAACTAAATCAATTCATTAGAAATGATGTATGGGAATTAGTCTCTCCACTAGAAAATCAGTCCATAATAGGTACAAAGTGGATCTTTAGAAACAAAACTAACGAAACTAGTCAAATTATAAGGAATAAAGCTAGATTAGTTGCACAAGGGTATACACAGGAAGAAGGATTAGATTATGATGAAACATTTGCTCCTGTGGCTAGGTTAGAAAGTATTAGAATATTATTGGCCTATGCTTGTTATATGGATTTTAAATTATATCAAACAGATGTAAAGAGTGCATTTCTAAATGGTTTAATTAATGAAGAAGTCTATGTAAAACAACCACTTAGATTTGAAGATATTAAAAATCCTGACTTTGTGTATAAATTGAAGAAAGCCTAATATGGTTTGAAGCAAACACCTAGATCATGGTATGAAAGATTGTCTACTTTTTTAATAGAAAAAGGCTATATCATGGGAAAAGTGGATCATACTCTATTTATTAAGAGAGATGGTAAAGATCAGATTGTTGTTCAAATATATGTGGATGATATAATCTTTGGAGCAACCTCCGATAAGTTGATAGAAATATTCTCTAAAGAGATGACTAATCAGTTTGAAATGAGTATGATAGGAGAACTTTCATATATTCTAGGACTTCAAATTAAGAAAATGGATAAAGGTATATTTTTAAATCAGGAAAAATATGCAGATGAAATGCTTAAGAAATTTAATTTTAATGATACAAGGATTCGAGGAACTCCTATGAGTACTACTTTAAAGTTAGATATTGATGACATAGGAAAATCTATAGATCAAAGAAAATACAGAAGTATGATTGATTCTTTACTTTATTTGACTGCTAGTAGACCTGATATTATGTTTGCTGTGTGTGTTTGTGCTAGATTTCAATCTAATCCTAAAGAATCACACTTAATTGTAGTTAAAAGAATATTTAGATATATACAAGGAACTAAAAATTTTGGACTGCATTATTTTAAGGATAGTTCAATAGATCTTATAGGATATACTGATGCTGATTATGCAGGATCTAAATCTGATAGAAAGAGTACCAATGGCACATGTCAATTATTGGGAAATAATTTAGTGTTAGGGTTTAGTGAAAAGCAAAACTGTGTAGCACTTTCTACTACAGAAGCTGAATATGTTGCTGCTGCACTGTGTTGCACTCAGATTCTGTGGATAAGGCAAACTTTAGAAGATTTTGGATTATCTTATGATACAACTGAGATTTATTGTGACAGTTCTGCAATAAATCTTTCTAAAAATCCATTATTACATTCAAGAGCAAAACATATAGAGGTTAGACATCATTTTCTAAGAGATAACGTAATTAAAGGAAAAATTAAATTAGAATTTGTGTCTAGTAAAAATCAATTAGCTGATATATTTACAAAACTTCTAGACAAAAATACATTCTGCAACATTAGATTAAATTTAGGTATTTGTAGGCTATGTGATGTGTAAAATGCTTAAACTCCACATGAAAAGATAAATATTATTGATGATGTTGTTCACCTCATAGATATTATATACTTATTATAAATATCTAAAGTAATATCTAAACTGCTGCTTAAGATACTATGTATTTATTGTAAAATCATAGTAGTATCTTATTGATTTTAAGTAGTTTATCAATTTTAATGGTTTTTACGATTTTAAGTGGAAATGTAAATGAAAAACATTAAATACTTCTGACATTCTAAAATTTTGATTAAATGTTTTCTTTGAATCAAGGAAAATGCATATGATCATGCATAAATTTGGCTTAATTGATTAAACTTGTAGAATAAGTTATATGTAACTTATCTTAAACTGTTAATCGAAAGTATAAGCTTATTGAAACTGATTCATATTCTCAGTACAATCATAGAAGTAAAAATTGTATGAGATTTGTGTTTTATTGCATCTGTATTAATGGAATACATATATACTGTGCTTAAAAAGAAAAGTGCTTACAAAGTAAAAATCTTTGAGAGTTTATTGATCAGTTTGATCACGAGCCTTTTGTACTTGAGCAGGTAGGTATGTAAGGATTGTTGTCCTCAAAAAGGATTCTTTAAATCTGGTAACCTAAGGTCCTGATCAGATCTGGGATTGTTGACTGAAAGCTCATTACACGGGTACATTAGAAAGCTCTTGTATGATTCAAGCTTTTCAAACTAACTTTTAAAGAAAATTATCAATATTTACTGTTTTGAAAAGAAAAAGTTGTTTCATTAATTACAAATATCTTTGAATCGCATATAGTTTATACCAATATGACTACTGATTTATTGAATCAACATTAGTACTTTTGAAAATGTTTATTTGAGATACATTCTTTTATTCTCCTTGAATTAATCGAAGTGAGTTCAAAGTTGTGTTTTGATTCATATACAATAGGAATTGATTCTGGAAATCATTTTTGATGATGTCAGGATAATGGAAGTCTCTGAAAAGAAAATGTAAAAATATAGTTATACTTAACATCTATTGTCACTACAAGTATATTTTGTATTTTGATTGAATATATTTGAAGTATATTTGTAGGGGGAGGATTAACAATGTCGAAAATAGATTAATATAATTTAGAATACAAATCTTAGTTAATTTGAATTAATGTCCTCTTAAAATCTTGATGAAATAAGTTAAAAAGACAAATAAACTATTTTAGATTCAAAGGACAAAATGTTCAAATAGTTTACAATGTTCTCAAGATAATGTTAAGTTTAGCATGTGTGTTGTTTTCGGAATGTTTTAGTTGGAAGCATCCAAAAATTGGTGTACTAACTAGACGTTATGTTAGATAAGGTAACGTGTAAAACTGCCTCTAGACAACATTTTACTTGTTAGGTTGGTTAACTCAATGAGTTATACTTGAATATTTCGGGTACCTTGATTGAATAAACTTTATTCAATATTTATTTAATTTCTAAACCCAACTTCTCTTTACGTTGAGTTATACGCCTAAAAACCCTATTTAAACACTTATTACACGGGGACTTAGGTTATTTGAAAACTTTGTCAAGAAAATCTTTCCCGCTTGTTGCTGTTACAACCTGCATCGATGGTCTCCAAGTTCTACAAAGGTCGTTGCAGAGGAAAAGACAAAAGCAGAAGAGATGCAAAAGGAAAAGAAATAGAGAATGATGAAGTTCCACGTACTTGGTTCAAGAAAATATTTCGAGTGGACAAAAGGTTAGAAGAACTTTATAGAGATTACTTCTTTTCTCAGGATATATTAGATGAAGTTAGACAAGAACTTCAACATACTGATGCAAGTATTACATACATGGGTATTCATAGTAAATTTGATTGAGAATACAGAATGAAATGTGCTGAGATTGCATTTTTGGAACAGTATGCAAAATATTTGGAAAAAGGTATAGGTTCATCAAATAGAACTCCTCAAACTCCTATAAACGATACAAGACTACATGCATTTGAGGAAGAGCATGAATCAGCTATCCCTACTCCTTTATATTCAAAACAAGTAGAATCAGATATTGCTATAGACAAAACAAAAGTTGATAGTCTTCGAAAGGTTGTTGCAATAGAAAGTGCCTTAGAAGAATTAAAGCAGAAAACTTTTATGGAGTAATTTGAAAAGAAAACAGCAATACATGAAAAGGAGAAACAAAAATGTTATAGAAGAAGGAAAGTCAGAAAAATTATGTCTAAGAAAACAAAGTCTTTTGAGAAAGGAAAATCAGATGAAAATTTATTTCCAAAGGACAATGTAAGTCTAGACATTGTACCTTATTGTGCATCTAATAAACTCATCAGTTCCGAACACACTGAAACTGATGAAGATAATGAGACTTTATTTTCCCTTGCTAGAAAACTTGAGAAGAAATCCAAGTCAAATATGAACTCAAGTTTTTCTATTAGTACAAGTCCTGATGATGCAGAAATTGACAAATCAAAGCATCAGGCACTTGACATTGAACAAGTTATTGCAAATATAATTGACAATGTTGAAGCAGTAACTAGTTCAAAGGCTGAATTATTTGGAGTAACAGATATTGAAATTGTTAAGACTCTAGAAGAGCTAAAAGTTAACCAGCCTTCTACGGAATCTATAGAAGTAGAGTTTGAGAATTCACAACATGAATCAATGGAATTATCTATTGAACAAAATGAACAATTACAGATAGATACACCGATTGTAGAATTTGTGGAAAAATTGTACTCTGAACATTCTATAGAGACTGAATAGATGAATGTTGAGCATATTGACAATGTTCCTAACACTGTTGAAGTTGAAGAATCAAGCTTACCTAAGCAGCTTCAAGATAATATTTTGGAAGAGGAACAACATGACATTCATTTTGAAGAAGAGGTTTCTGAAGATGAATTAAACTCTGAATCACGGCTTCAGGTATCACCTTCTTTGTGTACAATATTAAAAATTCAAGGTAATGCAATTCATTTTAGATCTGAAGAAGCATTGCAAAAATACAATAATTTGATTACATGTCAGATTCTGCATGCTCGTCCAATAAAATTTAGAAATTTGATGGAAATAAGAGATCTATTTGAGTTTCAAGGCCTCATTAAATTCTTGCCAGTAGGAACGAAATGGAAGCAATACATAGAGCTTATTGCAGCTTTTTATAGCAATCTGGACAAGAATGGAAATTTTCTGAAAACTTAAATAAATGAACAGGAGTTTATATTGTCTCCTGAGTTAATTTTTGAAGTTTTAGGATTAAAGAAAGAAGGTGTTGTTGTTACCAACAGATTTGACAAAATAAGACAACTAGAATGGAACATTCAGTCTTCATCAAAAATTCCAGATGTATATTCTGAAATGAGATTAATGGAAAATTTGAATGCAGAGGCAAACTTTATTGTAAATATATTGCATGCAAATTTATTTTAGAGAGTTGGACATAATTTGGAAGTCAGTAGAAGCTGTTTATATGCAACTTATGGCCTACTGAATGGAATTCAAATAAATTTGTTTGATGTTTTTATGTCTCAACTACAGCATATGAGTTCAAAATTATTTTATGGTGATGCTGTATGTAGAATCCTTACAAGCCAATTGACTTTATCTAACTGGCCCTCTGAAACTAAAGGCATGAGAACATTTAGTGTCAAAGATTTGCAAAAATTCCAAGCTATGCCTAAACCTCAATGACAACAACAACAACAACCTGATATAGACCATATACAACAACAACAACAAAGTTATTCAGTTCAAGCAGAATAGCAAACCCAACTACCTCTTGACTTAGATGTAGTGCTTAACGACATCAGAAATGATATTAGGCATCTAGGAGATAAAATATGTAATGCTATAAGTGATATACTTAGGGGGGGTCGATAACTGTTTTTGTTTGTTTCTGAATACAAAATGTAATGTTTGTATTACTTGTTTGATTTGATTGAACAATACATTTTTCTGTAAATGTCTTCAATTATTATTCTTGTTTACAGAAAGAGTTATTGTAATTATATCTCTTATATATATATATATTCTCTGTAATTATCTTTTTGATTAATGACAAAAAGGGGGAGAAATATTATAAAAAGATGATTATGATCTTAATTGCATATATATATTATAAAAGGAGATGTTATTTAAATGGTTATTGTAATCTGACAAATGATAATTAGAAAACTAATACTTATATAATTATTGACATCTGAGAGTTTTAGTTCTGAGAGGTAAAATTTACACAAACAATAGAAATAAGCTTAAGTGAACTTAAGTCAACAAATAAGTTTGTTGAATTAAAAGTTAACCCAAGGAAGGTGCTTTGTTGAGTTAAACATATTTCATAATTGATTTAATATGGTTTTGTCATCATCAAAAAGGGGGAGATTGTTGAGTATTTTTGTTTTGATGATGTGTGCTGAATGAAAATAATCATATTTGCTCAATTACTATTGCTTGTGAAAAGAAATTAAAATCATCAATTAATATAGAAAAAGCTTACTGATATAAATACTTGTCTGTATTAGATCTGAAGTTAATAACTAGTCATTTCGTTGCATTAATTTCTCATTTAGCTAAACGTTAAGTTAACGTGTGTTTTTATTGAAAAGCATGATATGTTTTAATGTTATATCTTTTGTATCATGAACAGTGCACGTTTAGACAACTCGTTAAGTTAGAGTTTTGTTTGTATAGAGGTCATGTGAGAACTCATTAAGTTAGAGGCTTAAAGGTTAAAATAGGTCACGTGATAACTCGTTAAGTTAGTGAGTAAAAGAAGAGACGAACTCATTAAGTTAGTATTATACATGTGGTGAAATTATAAGTTACGAATGTTGTGTTGTATCACGTGAGGTGCACATGTTTAACTCGTGAAGTTAACATAACTAAACGCGTTGAGTTGCTATATTGAACACTAAGGCAACGCGTTAGGTTAGTGTTATAAACTTAAGTTGTTATTTTTACACGTGGTAAAATTCTTATTATAAAAACATTTGTTTACTACTGGTTTGTTGAGTTATCATAACACAATGGAGATGGTTCGTTGAGATAGCATAACACCACGGACTTAGTTCGTTGAGTTAGCTATAGTACTTGTCATGTGAAATGGCACATGAGGAACTCGTTAAGTTAGAAACGTTAAGTTATATATATACTTGTGTTACTCGTTTAGTTAACATTAAAGTAACGACTTCTTATTACACTGATGAAAAACTTTTGGACGAGAAAGTTTATTTTGCAGGAAATTTTTCAGAGATCCAAGACTGATGATTAAAGAAAATTCGAAATATAAAAGTGGGTTAGAACATGTGTGTTTCAATGAAGGAAAAAGAAAAGACGTGGAGAAGTGGAAAACTGGTAGTGGTTAAACGTGAAGGATATGCATGAAATGAAGATACAGTATAAAAGGCATAGAATTCTCATTGATCAATTTATCCTTACACACAAAACGAAAAATCTTTTGAAGGATCAAACCATCCCTACACACCAAAAGAAAAATCTTTTTCAAGGATCAAAAACACCTCTTCGGGAAAAATCTCTCAAGTGGAAGAAAGTTCAGTGAAGCATAAAAATGTAAGATTTTCGTCACTGAAGATTTGAAGTATCAGAAGAAAGTAAATTTGGTGAAACATGAAAAGACAAGATATTCGTCACTAAAGAATTGCTGAAGAAGAAAAAGAAGAAGAAGAAAGATCTCAAACAAGGAGAAATGTTTTAAATTCCGTAAATTAGTTTTCTCTGTTTGTAGTTATGAAATTGTTTAGATGATACATGGTATCGAAATATAATTGCATCTACAATTTCTAAGGAGAATTGAATTGTATATTGTAATTGAAACCTTGAATAAAAATGATTTTATGAAAACAATGTCTCGACTTGTTTTTGAGAATTAAAATTTCAATTATATTTCATAAAATATTAAAAATACACAATTCGCCCCCCTGTTGTGTAGCCATACGATCCTACAAATACCATGTTTCATTTAATTAATTTCATAACTACAAATAAAGAAAACTAATTTGTAGAATTTAAAACATTTCTCCCTATTTGAGATTTTTCTTCTTCTTCTTTTGCAAATCTTCAGTGACTAATATTAGACTTTCTCTTCTTCACCAAATTTGCCTTCTTTTGATTATTCTATTCTTTAGTGACATATATTTGACTTTCTCTTCTTTATTGAATTTTTCTTCTATTTGAGAGCTTTTCCCTAGAGAGGTGTTTTGATCCTTGAAAATATATTTCGTTTAGTATGCAGAGATGATTGATCGACGAGAATTCTATGCCTTTTATACTGTATCTTCATTTCATACATATCCTCCACATTTAACCACAATTAGTTTTCCACTCTTCACGTCTTATCTTTTTCCTTCATTGAAATACACACATTCTGAGCCATGTTTTTCTTTTGAATTTTCTTTAATCATCAATCTTGGATCTCTAAAAAATTTCTTACAAAATAAACTTTCTTGTCTAAAAAACTTTTCATCAAATGTAATAATAAGTTGTTGTGTCAATGTTAACTAAATGAGTAAAACAAGTAGATTTATAGTTTAATGTATCTAACGTAACGAGTTCATCATATGCCAATTCACATGACAAGTACTATAGCTAACTCAACAAACTAAGTTTGTGGTGTTATGCTAACTCAATGAACCAATTTAACTTGTCTTTCAGAAGGTTAGTTGCTAACTCACCAAAAAGTTTTTAAGTATCAGATAGTTAAGTTTTCAAAGTATTCGAAATACCTTTTTTACCATAAAACTAGTGAGACATGTGTCGTGACTTGAAAATGTGACTTAAGTTATCTTTCGAAAGGTTAGATGCTAACTATTCGAAATGAGTTTGAGTTTCGGATAGTTACACTTACAAGTATTCGAAAATCCTTCGATAACTTACCAATCCAGTAATAAATAAATGTTTTAAACAATAAAGTATTTACCACATGCAATAATAATAACTTTAAGTTTATAACACTAACCCAACGCATTGCTCTAGTGTTTAATATAGCAACTCAATGCATGCAGTTATGTTATCTTAATGAGTTAAACATGTGCAACTCACATGATACAATATAACATTCGTAAACTTTAATTTCACTACATACATAATACTAACTTAATAAGTTCATCTCTTCACCAATATAACATTCGTAAACTTTAATTTCACTACATGCATAATACTAACTTAACAAGTTCATCTATTCACTTTAACATTTTGTTCACTAACTCAATGAGTTCTCACGTGACCTATTTTAACCTTTAAGCCTATAACTCAATAAGTTATCACATGACCTATTTTAACCTTTAAGCCTATAACTCAACAAGTTATCACGTGACCTTTTTACAAATAAAGTACTAACTCAATGAGTTATCTTAACTTGCACTATACATGATATAGAAAATGTAACTTTAAAATATATCATGCTTTACAATAAAAACACACATTAACTTAACGTTTAGTTAAATGAAAAGTTAGTATAACTTAACGACTAGTTATTTAACTTAGTATAATTTCAGATCCATTATAGATAAGTATTTATATCAGTAAACTTTTTTTGTATTAATTGATATTCTTAATTTACTTTCACAAACAATAGTAATTGAGTAAATATGATTACATTCATTTAGCACATATCATCAAAATAAATACTCAACAATCTCTCCCTTTTTGATGATGACAAAATCATATTAAATTAATTATGAAATATGTTTAACTCAACGAAGCACCTTCGTTAGGTTAAGTTTTAATTCAACAAACAAGTTTGTTGACTTAAGTTCACTTAAGCTTATTTCTATTGTTTATTTAAAAATCATCTCTTAAAAGTAAAACTTTCAAAATAATTTCAACGAACACATAATCATCTCCCCCTTTTTAACATATACATTTAAACTCATAATCATCTCTCCTTTTTGTCATTAATCAAAAAGATGATTACAAAGTATTAAAACGAGAGACAACTATGTACAACTAAAATTTGTAAACTTTAATAAGAAGTGAAACACATTTACAATAAAATGTATTGCTTAAACAGTCAATCAATAAATACAAACATTATATTTTGTATTCAGAAAACAAGTACATAGACAAATGACAGTACATTTATCTATTCTTCCTAATAATATCACCTATAACATTACAAATTTTATCTCCTAGATGCCTAATATAATTTCTGATTTCATTTAGTATTGCATCTAAGTTAGGAGGTAGCTCGGGTTGCTATTATACTTGATCTAAATATTTTTGCTGTTGTTGTTGATGTGAAAGGTTAGGTTGTTATTGTTATTGTTGCTGTTGCTAGTGTTTTTGCAAATCTTTTATACTAAATGCTCTCATACCTTTAACTTCAGAGGTTAGTTAGATAAATCCATTTGGCTTGTAATAATTCAACATACAACATCATCAAAAAATAACTTTGAACTCATATGCTGTAGTTGATATATGAAAACATCAAACCAATTTATTTGTATTTTGTTTAGTATGCCATAAGTTGCATATAAACAACTTCTGCTTACTTCTAGATTATGTTCGACTCTTTGAAATAAATTTGCATGTAGAATATTTGCAATAAACCTAGCTTCTACATTTAGATTTTCCATTAATCTCATTTCTGAATATACATTTGGAATCTATGATAAAGACCGAATGTTCCATTCTAGTTGTCTAACTATGTTAAATCTATTGATAACAACAACACCTTCATTCCGTAATCCCAAAACATCCAAAATTAATTTAGGAGATAAAGTAAGCTCTTGTTAAGTTATTTGAGTTTGCAATAGATTATCATTTTGTACTAGATTGCTGTAAAAAGTTGCAATAAGCTCTTTATATTGTTTCCATTTCATTTCAACTAGTAAGAATTGTATTAAGTCTTGAAACTCAAATAGATCTTTAATTTTCATTAAACTTCTAAACTTTATTGGTCTAGCATGCAGAATTTGACATGTAATCAAACTATTGTATTTCTGCACTGCTTCTTTAGATCTAAAATGAATTGAATTACCTTGAATGTATAGTGTTTTATATTCAAAAGGTGATACCTGAAGCCTTGATTTAGAATTTAATTCTTTTTCAGGAATCTCTTCTTCAAAATGAATGTCATGTTGTTCCTTTGTCAAAGTATTTTCTTGAAGCTACTCAGGTAAGCTTAATTCTTCAACTTCAATAGTGTAAGGAACATTTTCAATATCCTCAACATCCATTAATTTAGTTTCTACAAAATGGTTAGAGTTCAAATTTTTCACAAACTCAATAGCCTATGTATTTGTCTATAATTCTTCATTTTCCTCAACAGATATGTCAATTTCTACATGTTGTGAATTCTCAAACTCTATTTCTATAGATTTTGAAATAAGCTAATCAACCTTAAACTCTTCTAGAGTCTTATCTTTTTCAATAGTTGCTATTCTAGACAATTTAGCCTTTGAACTAGTTACTCTTTCAATATTTTCAAGCATTTATGCAATAACTTGTTCCATGTTGTTTGCCTAATGCTCTAATTGTTCAATTTCCTTATCATCAGGGCTTGATTCTATAGAAAATATTGAACTAATTTTTTGCTTTGATCTCTTTTAAAGTTTTCTAGAAAATGATAATAATGTTTCATTATCATCATCAGTTTCAGTGTGTTTTGAATTGATTACCTTGTCAAATGCAATGTAAGGCATAATGTCTAAACATATATTGTCCTTTGAAATTAAATCCTCATCTGATTTTTCTTTTCCATCCAAATTTATTTCCTTAGAAACAATCTCATTTTGTTTCAATTTTCTAACTCCTTTTCTTTTATAACAAGTCAGTTCCTCTTCTACTTGTAGTATTGCTGTTTTCTTATGAATTTGTTCCAAAAAAGATTTTTGTTTCAGTTCTTCTAAAGTACTTTCTATAGTTATTGACTTTCGAAGACCTTTAACTTTTTCTTGATCTACAATAATATTTGTCTATTTTTCCTTTGCAAATAAAGGTGTAGGAATTGCAAATTCATGTTCTTCCTCAAATGATGTAAGTCATGTTCCATTTATAGGTGTTTAAGGAATTCCATTTGATGAACCTATTCCATTTTCCAAGTATTATGCATACTATTCTAAAAATACTATCTCAACACACTTCATACGATATTCTCTATTAAATTTACTTCTAATTCCCATATATTGTATACTTTCAACAATATGTTTAAGTTCTAACAGAACTTCATTAAGAATTTCTTCTAAAAAGAAATAGTCACTGTATATTTGAGCTAACCTTTTGCCAACTTGAAATATCTTCTTAAACCATGAATGTAGAACTTCATCTTTGTCTATCTGTTTTCTTTTTGCATTTCCTCTTACTCTTTCTTTTCCTTTACCATGCCCTTTGTAGAACTTTGAATACATCGTCGCAAGTGATTATAGGATCAAACAAGTGAGAAAGATTTTTAGAAAGATGTTACGAGATAACCTAAGTTCCCGTGTAATAAGTGTTTAAATAGGGTTTCTGTAGCAATAACTAAACAAGTCTTTTAGTCGTGTTTGAGCTTTAAATTAATATTGAATAAACTTTATTCAATCGAGGTACCTGAAAATTTAAGCGTAACTTGTTGAGTTACCTAACCTAACGAGTAAGACGCTATCTAGAGAGAATTTTCACATTACCTTACATAACATAACGTCTAATTAGTATACTTTAACTAAAAAGCAAGTTTTAGATGCTTTCAACTAAAAGCTTCCGAAAACAACTTACAATCTATAAGTAACTTATATAAAATATTATATTGATAACATTGTAAACTATTCTAATATTCTTTCTATGTACCCAAAATAATTTGTTTGTCTGTTAAATTGTTTCGTCAAGATCTTAAGAGGACTAAACTTAAATTAACTAAGGTTTATATTCTGAATGATATTAATCTGCTTTGGACATTGTAATTCCTCCCTCTACAAATATACTTCAAATATATTCAATAACATACAATATATACTTGTATAAAATAGTTGTTAATTATAACTATACTTTAAATTTTTTTTTTCAAAAATTTTTGTTATCTCGAATTCATCGATTTCTAGAATCAACTCCAGCTGTATATGAATCAAAACATAACTTTAAACTTAATATGATTAACACAAGGAGAATAAAGAAATGTATCTCAAATAAACATTTTCAAAAGTACTAGTTTAGATTTAACAAATTAGTAGTCATATTGGTAGAAACTATATTCGATTCAAAGATATTTGTATTTAATGAAGCAACTTTTATCTTTTCAAAATAGTAAATATTGATAATTTTCTTTAAAAGTTAGTTTGAAAGAATCATATAAGAGCTTTCTAATGTACCTGTGTAATGAGCTTTCAGTCAATAATCCCAAGTCTGATCAGGAGCTTAGGTTGCCAGATTTAAAGAATCCTTTTTCAGGACAACAATCCTTACATACCTATTTACTCAAGTACAAGAGGCTCGTGATCAAACTGATCAATAAACTCTCAAAGATTTTCACTTTGTAAGTACTTTTTATTTTAAGCATAGTATATATGTATTTCATTAATATAGATGCAATAAAGCACAAATCACATACAATTTTTACTTCTATAATTTTACTGAAAATATGAATCAATTTTAATAAGCTCATACTTTTGATCAGTAGCTTAATATAATTTACATATAAATTATTCTACAAGTTTAATCAATCAAGTCAAACTCATTCTTGATCATATGCACTTTCATTGATCCAAAGAAAACACTTAATCAAAATTTTAGGATTTCAAATGAATTTAATATTTTTCATTGACATTTCTACTTAAAATTTTAAAAACCATTAAACTTAGAAAAATAAGCAAAATCAATAAGACACTACTATAATTTTATCATAAATACATAGTATCTTATGCAGCAGTTTAAATATTACTTAGATATTTATAATAAGTATATAATATCTATGAGGTAAACAACATCATCAACAATATTTATCTTTTATGGAGTTTAAGCATTTTACACATTACATAGCCTACAAATACCTAAATTTAATCTTATATTGCAAAATGTATTTTCATCTAGAGATTTTATAAATATATCAGCTAATTAATTTTTACTAGACACAAATCCTAATTTAATTTTTCCTTTAATTACGTTATCTCTTAGAAAATGATGTTTAACCTCTATATACTTTGCTCTAAAATGTAATTCAGGATTTTTGGAAAGATTTATTGTAGAACTACTATCATAATAAATCTTAGTTGTATCATAAGATAATCTAAATTTTTCTAAAGTTTGCCTTATCCATAGAATCTAAGTACAAAACAATGTAGCAACAACATATTTAGCTTCAGTGGTTGAAAGTACTACACAGTTTTCCTTTTTACTAAACCATGATGTCAAATTATTTCCCAATAATTGACATGTGCCATTGGTACTCTTTCTATCAGATTTAGATCCTACATAATCAGCATCAATATATCTTATAAGATCTATTGAACTATCCTTAGAATAATACAGTCTTAAATTTGTAGTTCCTTGTATATATCTAAATATTCTTTTAACAGCAATTGAGTGTGATTCTTTATGATTAGATTGAAATCTAGCACAAGCACACACAACAAACATAATATCAGGTCTACTAGTTGTCAAATAAAGTAAAGAATCAATCATACTTTTATATTTCCTTTGATCTATTGATTTTCCTATATCATCAATATCTAACTTTAAAGAAGTATTCATAAGAGTTCTCAAACAATACATAGTATCCATTATCAATTAGTTTTATAACACTCAATAAATTAAATCCTAGATTTTCTAAATACAGTACATTCGAAATAACACAAGTAGGAGTTATTTGAACATTGCCTATACTTATGATTTTATCTTTGCTTTTGTTTCCAAACATTACACTTCCTTTCTTGGTATTTGTAAAATTTTTCAGTAGGCTTTTTTTTCTAGTCATGTGACTTGATGCTCCACTATCCAAAATTCATTTTGATGTTGTTTTCTCCTACAAAATAAATTAAGAACTGTTTCTTGGTACCCAATGTCTTTGAGGACCAAGTTCATTAAAAGTATATTTCTTCTTTTGTTTAAAAATAGTCTAACATTATCATTTATATTCTTATTAATTGTAAGTACTACTAATTTATCATTAGCTTCATACTTATAGAATTATTACTCTTATTAATATTTTTTTATTTTCGAATGTAGTATAACCAAGACCAAACTGATTTTTATCTGATGTTAATTTGTTTTGGTCATGCTCATACATTTTAGTAAGTTTGTACCAAGATTTTGCATTTGTATTTAAATTTTCAATACATACAAAATCTTTTTTTGCACATAAATTTTCAGATAAAGAACATGTACAACCAATAATTGATCTAATACCAATGTTTTGAATTTCATGCTTAGGTTTTTGAATTTCTAGTTTATTACAATTGTTTGAAATTTTAGAAACATTAGTAACTGAATTTCTAGAACAAGAAACAAGATTTTTAGAAACATTGATAGTCATGTTAGAAGTACATTTAGATAAATCACATTGGTTTATATTATTACTACATGATTCATCTCTTGAAGTACTTACTTCTACATATTGATTACCTTGTTTTATAATAAAAGGAATTTTAGTCTTAGATTTACTTGAACTGCAACTAATAAATCCTTTGTTGGCTTGAGATTCAGGGTATTCAAGATAATCAAATCCTATGCTAAATTTATATGACACTACAGGGGTATTAGTTAGCTTTTTAACTTAGGGGGGGTTAGTGCACACCGGAATTCATGGAAAGGAAAGTAAAGTTTGCACTTTCCTTTTGTAAGTCGTTAGTGTGCATGTCAATTGACGGAAAGGAATTCTACACATTTCCGTCCATATATAAGATTCAATTTCCATTTCCGGCGGAAATTTTCCCACCCTCGCGCACGCGATTTTCACCCAAGGGCACCCGATTTTCACCCTCTCGCGCACGCACTCACCCTCCCTCACGCTCGCCGTTGCCGTCGCACTCGCAGTTGTGCTCGTCGTCACGCTTGCCGCTCGCACTCGCCCTCACAGTTGTCGTCGTACTCGCACTGGCAGTCGCGTTCACTGCTCGCCCTCACTGCTCGCCTTGACGGAAGCCTCCTACGCATAGCACCGTCGAAACCTCCTCACACAGAAACCACCCCTGCCCTCGCTCTCGCCTGAAGCCATCGCTGTCACCTGAAGCCCTCGTTGTCCCCTGAAGCCACCGCTGTCACCTGAAGCCCTCGCTGTCGCCTGAAGCCACCGCTGTCACCTGAAGCCCTCGCTGTCGCCTGAAGCCACCGCTGTCACCTGAAGCCCTCGCTGTCGCCTGAAGCTGCCGCTGTCGCTCGAAGCTGTTGTCACCTGTCGTTGCCCACCCAATAGGTTTGGCCTAAAGATACAAATCTTGCACTAATCAAACATATTTATTATAATAAAAGATGATCAACTCATAAAGCAAGCTTAACAGAGAGCTCTTGTTCAATAACTCCCATTATTCAAAAAGCAGAGCCATTGTGATTATTCTCTTTCTATTTTCTGTTGTTGCAATGTTGATCCTTCAAGATAAATGCAACCTTCCAATTTTAGGGCTTAAGCCAAAGGAAGGATACCAGCTAATGTGATGGGGGAAGCTCTTAGGGCTTATGCCATAAGGTGGTTGCTGATCTACTGATTTATGACAATCATGCCAGATGGAAATTCTAATGTCATCGTTCCAGTTTACAGTGCTTATTCGTGCTTATATTTGTTAAAGAATGTCAGTAGATGTCAAATAATGAACCAAGGATTATTATTTAGAGGATATATAAAAACTTCATGCGTTTCTCTCATTATGCAATTCTTCGATTTGAAATTTCACATAGTTCTTGATTCCTTGAAAGTCAATCATACATCCATGAAGACTTTCTTCGTTTTTCTCATATCACAGTGCATCTTCACTAATTACCGTAGCATGAAGTGGGCCTTTTAACTCCATCGAATATTTTTCTTATTGTTGTTATTCCATATGTTTTATTGTAGTTGTTGAAACTGTGCTTGTGTAGAAAATGAGTACTCCTGATAAGGGAAGGACAGGTGGAGGTAGAAGTTACATTAGTTGGAATGCTGAAGCAGATGCGTATTTCTTAGATATTTTAGCAGAAGTATTGAATGAAGGAAATAAGAAAACTCATGATGGAAAAATCAAAGGTAGCACTTGGGATGAAGTAATTGAAAAATACAATACTAGAAGAAACACAGGTATCACAAGAAAGAATGTAGAAAGTCGCTTAAAAACTTGGCGACTAATGTATCGAAATTACTCCAAAATTGCCAACCAGAGTGGATGGGGTTGGAATTTCATCTAAGGTTACACTGACATTGATGATGAGATTTGGAAAGAGTTCGTTAAGGTTAATTTTTTAATCACTTATGACTTATAAAATATTGTAATCTTTATCTTTTTCCATTTGACTACAATTTTCTTTTTATAGGCACATCCAAAGTGTGAAAACTACAAAGGCAAACCATGCTTGATATTTGAGCAATTGCAACAAATATTTGAAGGTAGTATGGCCACTGGGAATATGGCTAAACAAGGTGATGAGGTAGAGTTTGTACCAAACACGCAGGATGATGTGGAAATGAACACTTTCAATACCACTCAGGAAACAATGGACATGGATTCTGATTTACCTCCTTCATCAGGAGGAAGTTCAAGGGTGGCAATTGAGAAGAAGAAGAGACGAGCAAGACCTCATGCAGTGTCCCATCAAATCATATCAGATTCATTTAAAGATGCATCAAAAGCCATTATGCATATGTGTGAAATAGATCAACAAAATCAAACTACACGGAACGAGCAATTTAAAGAGTTGGTTGATACACAAAAAAAATTAGTTGAAGTACAGGAAAGGTTGGTTGATATTAAAGAAAAGACTAAAAACTATTTAGATCATGCTGTTGCAACGTTACTTCAGATTGAAGGTCTTTCTACAGAAGAACAATATGAAGCTATGGAGTTATTTCAAAAGCCAGAATTTTGTAAAATGTTCTTAAGTTTACCAACAGAAATGCGTTATGGATGGTTGAGGTTTAGGAAGTGAGCATATGGTTACAATGGATGGAATGTTTGTTTTGTGCATGAATTCACTTTCTTTCCAATCTTGAACTTCTTGTGTTTATGAAGTGTTTTCGTGAATGTAATCTTTTATGGATTCATCTTTTTGTGGAAGGTCATATATGGATGAAATGTAAAATGGATATTATATATTGAAATGTGAAATGACTTATCATTATGAAATGTAAAATGCTTTTTATTAGTTGAAACATCGAATGTTTTTTTTTTTGCTTAAAAATGTGAAATGTCTTTTATTTTCTTAAAAATGTGAAATGTCTTTTATATATTGAAATGTGAAATGGTAAATTTGTAATATTCTTGTTATTTTGTAGGTGAGGATGAATCCCAGTGACATGTTTACTACTACAGTTGATAATGCAATTTCATTCATACTGGATGAAGAAGAAGTGGCTAGAAGAAGGCGACTACGTCTATTAATGTCATGGACAATTTTAGCGAAAATGGCAAGTACGTCACTATTACTATACAATAACACAAGTCGTATATATAGTAAAGAAGGTGCAGATTACATTAAGAGATTACTAGATCCTTGTCAACCTCATCAAGCTTACAATTGTTGAAAGATTTACAGAATGAGTCAAAGTGTGTTTAAAAGTTTTTGTTCTTTAATGAGAAATGAAGGAGTTATTGCTGATACCGCCAACATTAGTGTAGAAGAGAAATTTGCCATGTTCCTTGTCACAGTAGGGCAAAATCAAAGGTATGGAGTAACAGTTGAGCGATTTAGTCGTTCAAGTTGGAGTGTTAGCAAATACTTTAATGAAGTATTAAATGCTATAATACGTCTACATCATGTGCTTATAGCAAGACCTTTATCTTCAACACCAAGTCGAATTACAGATGATGTAAATGTTTATCCATATTTTAAGGTATGTATTCACTTTTGTATATATATTGCAGTTTTTATCTTATTTAAGGAATTGAATGATGTTTAATGTGTATAGGATTGCATTGGAGCTATTGATGGTACTCATATCAAAGCAACTATTTTTGGACAAGAAACAGCTAGATTTAGAAATAGGAAAGGTGAATTGTCTCAAAATGTGATGGCAGCATGTAATTTTGATATGAGATTTACATATATTTTAGCTGGTTGGGAAGGATCAGCAGCTGATGCTCGTATCCTTCAAGATGCAATTAGTAGACCTAATGGTTTCAAAGTTCCTCCAGGTAAATGCAATTAGTATATTTTCAAGTAATATGCACATTATCATACTAATTTCTATTCTTCTATAGGTAAGTTTTACTTGGTAGATGTTGGATATCCCAATCGACCAGAGTATATTTGCCCATTTCGAGGTGTACGCTATCATTTATCTGATTATGTTAATGATAGACTTCCTAGTAATGCTGTAGAAAACTTTAACTACAGGCATTCACAACTAAGAACAGTCATTGAGCGTACATTTGGAGTTGTGAAACATCGTTTTTCAATCTTACGAGGTCAGATACCATATCCATATGAAACACAAGTGAAGATTGTGATCGCATGTTTTTTACTTCACAATTTCATTCGATTGGCTGATAAAGAAGATTTACTTGAAGATTTGCAAGATGAGTTAGAAGAATTAAATATTACTGATGATATACAACCAACAGGAGAAGTGCATATGGATGGTCATTCACAGGTTGGAAGGAGTCAAGAACAACGAAAAGAATTAGCTGATAAGATGCGTGAGGATATGATGATGGCAATGTGGGATAGAAGGACTATTTAAGTCCATTTATATTATACCTTTGGATCTTAATAAGTAATAAGTAGAATGCTTTGTATCTTTGGACTATTGTGTAGATTGATGTCGTAAAACTTTAGATGCTTTGTACTTTTAGACTACTTTTTAAATTTATGTTGTAATAATTAGAGCATGTATACTTTTTCAAGTCATTAATATTATTTTCATTTTCAATTCAAAAAATTACAGATTGATGTATTAATTACATAATTTTAGGTAGTGTTTTATAATATATTTTGGTTGAAATCTTAAATCTATTAGTTCAAACCATAGATTATAAATTATTCTTATTATTTTAATCTTTAAATACAATTTAGTTTAAAATACATATACATATATATATATTTATTTATATATATATAAAGTATCGGTTTTCCCGAACAATATATATAAAAAATATATATACATATATATATATATATTTATATATATAAGAAGTATCGATTGAACCGAACATGTTCGGTTCAACCGATACAAATATATATATTTATATATATAAGAAGTATCGGTTGAACCGAACATTATCGGTTCAACCGATACAAATATATATATGTATATACATATATATATATCTTTATATATATAAAAAGTATCGGTTGAACCGAACATTATCGGTTCAACCGATGCTTATATATATGTATATATATAAGAAGTATCGGTTGAACCGAACATTATCGGTTCAACCGATGCTTATATATATGTATATATATATATTTATATATATAAGAAGTATCGGTTGAACCGAACATTATCGGTTCAACCGATGCTTATATATATGTATATATATATATTTATATATATAAAAAGTATCGGTTGAACCGAACATGTTCGGTTCAACCGATACTAATTTATGTTATACATATATATATATCTTTATATATATAAAAAGTATCGGTTGAACCGAACATGTTCGGTTCAACCGATACTAATTTATGTTATACATATATATATATCTTTATATATATAAAAAGTAATAATTAAAATAATATAAAAAATTTATGCTGTTTTTCAATTTTTCATTTTTAGATTCTATCTTTAATTTTTTAGCATTTATATTCTGTATTTGTTCATGTAAGACACATTCATTAAATCTAAAGTTATGCAAATCTATAACATGATTTTCATTATCACAATTAAACTTTTCTAAAGTAGTAGACAGGAAACAATTTTCTTCTTCTATAATGGACAAAGAGTTTTTAATGTTCTTATTTTCTAGTTTACAAACTTTAAGTTTTAATAATAATGCATGATAAGTACATAATAATTCATCAAAGTTAAAATCTGAATGACTTTTAGGATCAGATATTACCTTAGACTCATTTGCCATGAAGCACACATGAGCAACATCTTCTGACTCTTGTTCTTCTTCTGAATGTGAAGATTTTGATGATAATTCCTCAGATTCAAACTCTTTTGACGTGTCATCCTAAGTGACCTTCAAAGCCTTTTTCTTATAAAACTTTTTTTGAGTTTTCTAAGCCTTCTTCTTATTTGTCCTACTTTACTTTTCATTTTTCCTTATAAGACAATCTAGAGAAAGATGTCTAGGTTTCTTGTAGTTGTAACACACATACTTTCTAGATGAAGAATTCTTTTCATTCAGTGACTTTGACGTTAAAGATTTGTCATTTCTGTTCCTTTACTATTTTCTAGCTTTCCATGCTTTCTTGAATTTCCTAGTTAGCAAAATCAAATCCTCATCAGAATTAGTGGATATTTTAGAATCTGAATTAATTTTGAAGGCTATTTCTTTATTTATTTTTAATTTGTTGTGACTTAATGAATCTTTTAATTGAATTTCATAAGTAGTTAAATTTCCTATAAGTTCATTTATAGTATAAACATTTAAGTCTCGTGATTCCTTAATTGATGTCACTTTCTGAGACCATTTAGAACTTAGGGATATAAGAATTTTTTCACCAAATCCCTTTGTTCAAAATTATTTCCTAAGCATTTTAAAGAATTTATGATATCTAGGAATTTGGAAAACATCTCAGAAATACTTTTATCTTCATGCATCTTAAAGAGTTCATACTTATAAATTAACGTAATCTTAGTCTCTTTAACTTGAGAAGTACCTTCATATGAAACTTCTAATGCATGCCACACCTCATAAGCAAATTTATATGTTGACACTTTACTAAATTGTTCATAACTCAATGCACAAAATAAGATATTTAAGCCTTTTGCATTTAGAGTTATATTTTCTTTTTCAGTAACTGTTTAAGTATTATAAGGATTAGTTAATAGATTATATGGTTTAGAAATCATGAACCACAACTTGTGATCTATACTTTGAAGAAAGACTATCATCCTATATTTCCAATATTCAAAATGTATTCCATTAAATAAAGGAGGACGGTTAAGATTCTAACCTTCATACAAAGAAAAATTACCATTTCCAATAGCCATCTTACCTTAGATTTTTCAACATATAAGATTTTAAACAGATTAAAACTTTTGAAAACAACCTAAGCCTAAAATCAATAAAGTTAAACGTATGCTCAGATATTAATTTCTATTTAAAAAAAGGAAGGTAGAACAAGTTCTGATATTAATTAAGTTGGTATCGATTTTATATCAAAGATTATTAAGAGGGTGTTTTTTAACATTTTTAATTATAATTGAAACTTCAAAATTAAAAACAAGTCGAGACACTATTTTAATCAAATCATTTTATTCAAGGTTTCAATTACAATATACAATTCAATTCTCCTTAGAAATTGTAGATGCAATTATATAACGATATCATGTTTCATCTAATCAATTTCACTACATACAGAGAAAACTAATTTACAGAATTTAAAACATTTCTCTCTATTTGTGATTTTTCTTTTTCTTTTTCTGCAAATCTTCAATGACTAATATCTGACTTTCTCTTCTTCATCGAATTTGTCTTCTTTTGATTCTTCAATTTTTCAGTGACATATATCTAACTTTCTCTTCTTCATTGAATTTTTCTTCTATTTGAGAGCTTTTCCTTGGAGAGGTGTTTTGATCTTTGAAAATATATTTCATTTGGTGTGTAGGGATGATTGATCAACAAGAATTCTATGCCTTTTATATTGTATTTTCATTTCATGCATATCCTCCACATTTAACCACAATCAGTTTTTCACTCTTTATGTCTTCTCTTTTTCCTTCATCGAAATACACACGTTCTAACCTACATTTTCCTCTCGAATTTTCTTTAATCATCAATCTTGGATCTCTAAAAAATTTCTTGCAAAATAAACTTTCTTGTCCAAAAAACTTTTCATCAAATGTAATAACAAGTTGTTGTATCAATGTTAACTAAACAAGTAAAATAAGTAGATTTATAGCTTAACATATCTAAATTAACGAGTTCATCATGTGCTAAAATTGATAAACTACTTAAAATCAATAAGATACTACTATGATTTTACAATAAATACATAGTATCTTAAGCAGCAGTTTAGATATTACTTTAGATATTTATAATAAGTATATAATGTCTATGAGGTGAACAACATCATCAATAATATTTATCTTTTTATGTGGAGTTTAAGCATTTTACACATCACATAGCCTACAAATACCTAAATTTATCTAGAGAAGTCATCTACTAAAACAAATACATACCGTTTACCACCAAGACTCATGATTGTTGTTGGTCCAAATAGATCCATATGTTTATTCAGCACACATCATCAAAACAGAAATACTCAATATAAACTTTAGTATAAAAATAAAAATAGTACATAATTTTTACTCAATCTTTGTGAGATCAACCTGTACTTACACACAAATACAATAGACACTGTGTACTTGTAGTTAAAAATACAAATTGGACTTAATATCTAATTTGTGTGAAAAGTTATTTGTTTACCCTAAAAGAATTTATTAATATATACATAAAAACAAATCAAACAAGCTCTCTAAATAGGCAAGTTCTGATTTAACTCTAAACAAACATCGATGCACCTCCCAAATGTTTGCACTTGGGAGAACAAACAAGTCCAATGACAAACTATGTAACCATTGAAATATTAGAAATTTTATATATTTTTACGAGATAGAAAATAAGTAAAAGATATTCATTCATTGCAATTATATCAATCATGACATGCATGTGAAAAAAATGTAAACATGCATGGAAAGTGATGTACATCAATTAAAATGATTGAGAAATAAATAAGTTGTTAGGATTATTAAGCTTAATTTTGATGATGCAAAACCATAATTTAGGACTAATATTCTTAGTCATTTTGATAAGTGATTTTAGATTTAAAAAGTTTTAATTTTATTTATCGCAAATGAAAACACTCACCTCCATCAACAATTGAAGAATTAAAATTCCAAAAGTGAGAAATGAAAGTTTTAATTAAAACAAAAGCTAAAAATATTAGTATAACAAATAATTAACACAATTACACACTGAACTCAACATAAACAATACAATACATGCACACATTCACTAAGATAAAATAGGATACATGAACAAATAACATAAGTGTTCCTTGATATAGAATGGAAATGGAGGTGAAATCTCTTGTTGGAAGTGAAGAATACTAGAATCCCTTTTTGGCACTGTAACCACTTCTTCTAAAGTTGATCCAACATGAGGAATTGGTCTCATTTCCTTTAATCCAAAGGTTAATCTTCAAATTTATTGCATACATTTAGTCTCCTTTCTAGTGTCGTAGCTACTCCTCAAAGATAATCTTTGAGTCAATCTTGGAATCAACCTAACATGAGAGATCAAATTTTTACAACACACTAAAGTGTGGGAGTATGATGGAGGTGAAGGTCAGAACGAACACTCAACCTTCATTGGGAGGTAGAGGAATTAGCAAGGAAGAGGATGAAAAACTAAGCCTCATGCACTACTTAAATAATTGCTGCACACATTTAGTTCCCTAAACTTCAAATCTTGCAATTGAGATTTGATCCATGGTCATCATGTTGTTTTTGACTTAGCAATGCTCCTCTAACTAATTGTAATTGATACATTTCTCAATTACAGATGTTAAAACAACTAGAATGAATTAACAAAACAAATATAGAGGCAGTTATGAATGCAACATAAAAGATCTATAATTGATTTCGATAAACATTTAGGTTCGTTATGTTTACGCATTAATATTAATTTAACTCTTGCCATTAGAACTTCCATAAATGTCCATTGGAACTTTAGTATAGGGATTAGAACTTCCTCTAAGTAGTACACAAGGAACTTCCATCAAAATTTTCTTCCCTAGTATAGGAATTTCCAATAATTGAAACTTTTTCACCATTAAGTTTTGGTTGTGCTTATACCTAGGTAGAGGAATGTTTGGTGATTACCAGACACTTCATTTTAACTATCTAGTTTTCATCAAACAATTTGTCTAAGAACTTCTGATCTTCCAAATCGAAAGGTTTGTATAAACTTCTGGAATTTCCAATCTTCCTAAGTTTTCCATCCATAAAGCCGCAAACATATGTTCGTAACAGTTGTCACCTTATATTAATTCTCTCTTTTTTTATTCATTTTTACATTGTCTTCAAATTCAACAACCCTTGTATCTATCTATAAATCATGTTGTTCAACAGATATTTGCATTTCTTCTTGCTATGAATTCCTTATTTTTGTAGATTCTGTAACAAGCTGATCAACATTAAGCTCTTTTGGAGTTTTTTCTTTTTCAATAACCTCTATTCCAAATAATCCAACCTCTGAACTAGTTATTGTCTTAATATTTTCAAGTACTTCTATAATAACTTGTTCAATATCATCTACCTGATGCTCTGATTGTTTAGTTTCCTTATCATTAGGGCTTAATTCAATAGAAAAACTTGAACTAATTTGTTGCTTTTGTTTTGTTCCAAGTTTTCTAGAAAATGATAATAAAGTTTCATTATCACTATCAATTTCAATATATTCTGAACTGATCAACTTCTTAGATGCATTGTAAGGTACAATGTCTAGACATACATTGTCCTTTAGAATTAAATCCCCATTTGATTTTTCTTTCACAAATAAATTTGTTTTCTTAGAAATAATTTCCTTTTGCTTCATTTTTCTAATTCTTTTTTTTTGTAACAAGTCATTTGTTCTTCTTCTTGTATTATTGCTGTTTTCTTATGTATTTATTCTTAAAATGTTTTCTATTTTAATTCTTCTAAAGTACTCTCTATTGCAATTGCTTTTTGAAGTTCTTCAACTTTTTCTTGATCAACAGTAATATCCATCTATTTTTCCTTTGAAAATAATGGAGTAGGTATAGTAAATTCATGCTCTTTCTCAAATAATTTAAGTCATGTTCCATTTATTGGTGTTTGAGGAATTCTACTCGATGAATCTATTCCTTTTTCCAAATATTGTACATATTATTTTAGAAATGCTATCTTAGCACATTTCATACGATATTCTTTATCAAATTTACTTCTAATGCCAATATATTGTATACTTTTAGTAGTATGTTTCAGCTCTAAATGAATTTTATCAAGTATTTCTTCTGAATAGAAATAATCACTATATATTTTCGCTAACCTTTTATCTACCTAAAGTATCTTTTTAAACCATGAATGTGGAACTTCATCTTCATCTATCTATTTTCCTCTTTTGTTTCCTTTACCTCTTCCTCTACCTCTACCACACTCTTTGTAGAACTTTGAATACATTGTCATAGGTGGTTATAGGAACAAACAAGCGGGAAAGATTTTACGAGATAACCTAAGTTCCTATATAATAAGTGTTTAAATAGGGTTTTTGAAACTATAACTTAATGAGTCTTTTAATCGGGTTTGGGTTTTAAATCCATATTGAATAAACTTTATTCAATCAAGGTACCCAAATATTAAGCATAACTCATTGAGTTACCTAACCTAAGGAGAAAAGCACTGTCTAGAGATAGTTTTACACGTTACCTTACATAACATAATGTTTAGTTAGTATACTTAACGAAAAAGAAAGTTTTGGATGTTTTTAACTGAAACCTTCCAAAAACAAACCACAATTGGTATGTTTCATCTGAAACTTTTCGAAGAACATTTCTAGTGAAATGAAACTATCCAAAATACTATCTTGAAAATATTATAAACTATTTTAATATATTTTCTATATATCTAAAATAGTTTGATTATCTTTAAATGATTTCTTCAAGATTTTAAAAGGGACTAAACTTAGATTATATTTTGAATTATATTAATTTTTTTTAGACGTTGTTATTCTTCCCCCTACAAATATACTTCAAATATATTCAATAACATACAAAATATACTTGTATAAGATAGGTGTTAATTATAACTATACTTTAAATTTTTCAAAAATTTCTGTTAACCTAAATTTATTAAAGTTGATTTCTAGAATTAATTCCAACAGTATATGAATCAAAACACAACTTTAAACTTAATATGATTAAAACAAAGAGAATAAAGAAATGTATCTCAAATAAACACTTTTAAAAGTACTAGTTTAGATTCAAAAATTAGTAATCATATTGGTAGACATTATATTCGATTCAAATATATCTGTATTTTTAATGAAATAACTTTGATCTTTTCAAAATAGTAAATGTAAATAATTTTCCTTTAAAAGTTAGTTTGAAAAGTTTGCAATATACAAGAGTTTTCTAGTGTACCCATGTAATGAGCTTTCAATCAACAATCTCAATTTTGATTAAGACTGTAGGTTGCTAGATTTAAAGAGTCTTTTTTCAGGTCAACAATCCTTACATACCTATTTACTCAAGTATAAAAAGCTCATGATCAAACTGATCAATAAACTCTAAAAGATTTTCACTTTGTAAGCATTTTTTATTGAAAGCACAATATATATGTATTTTATTAATACAGATGCAATAAACCACAAATCTCATACAATTTTCACTTCTATAATTTACTAAGAATATGAATCAATTTCAATAAGCCTATACTCTTTACTAGTAGTTTAATATGATTTACATATAAATCATTCTTCAAGTTTAATCAATCAAGTTAAACTCATTTTTGATCATATGTAATTTCTTTGATCTAAAAACCAATTAATCAAAATTTCAGGATTTCAAAGGTATTTAGAGTTTCTTTTAAGCATAAACATTTCCATTTAAAATTGATAAAGCTGTTTAAACTCATAAAATTAAAAAAACATAAGATACTACTATAATTTTACTATAAATACATGGTATCTTATGCAATAGTTTAGATATTACTTAGATATCTATGATAAGTATATAATATCTATGAGGTAAACAATATCATCAATAATATTTATCTTTTGTGGAGTTTAAGCATTTTAAACATCATATATCCTACAAATACTTAAATTTAATCTTGTTGAGTATTTTTGTTTTGATGATGTGTGCTGAATGAAAATAATCATATTTGCTCAATTATTATTGCTTGTAAAAAGAAATTAAAATCATCAATTAATACAGAAAAAGCTTACTGATATAAAAACTTGTTTGTATTGGATCTGAAGTTAATAACTAGTTGTTTCGTTGCATTAATTTCTCATTTAGCTAAACGTTAAGTTAACGTGTGTTTTTATTGAAAAGCATGATATGTTTTAATGTTATATCTTCTCTATCATGAACAGTACACATTTAGACAATTCGTTAAGTTATAGTTTTGTTTGTATAGAGGTCACGTGAGAACTCGTTAAGTTAGAGGCTTAAAGGTTAAAATAAGTCATGTAATAACTCGTTAAGTTAGTGAGTAAAAGAAGAGACGAACTCGTTAAGTTAGTGTTATACACGTGGTGAAATTATAAGTGACGAATGTTGTATTGTATCACGTGAGGTGCACATGTTTAACTCGTTAAGTTAACATAACTAAACGCATTGAGTTGCTATATTGAACACTAAGGCAACGCGTTAGGTTAGCGTTATAAACTTAAGTTATTATTTTTGCATGTGGTAAAATTCTTATTATAAAAATATTTGTTTATTACTGGTTCGTTGAGTTATCATAACACAACGGAAATGGTTCATTGAGTTATCATAACACAATAGAGATGGTTCGTTGAGATAGCATAACACCACAGACTTAGTTCGTTGAGTTAGCTACAATACTTGTCACGTGAAATGACACATGAGGAACTCGTTAAGTTAGAAACGTTAAGTTATATATATACTTGTGTTACTTGTTTAGTTAACATTAAAGTAACGACTTCTTATTACACTGATGAAAAACTTTTGGACGAGAAAGTTTATTTTGCAGGAAATTTTTCAGAGATCCAAGACTGATGATTAAAGAAAATTCGAAATATAAACATGGGTTAGAACATGTGTGTTTTGATGAAGGAAAAAGAAAAGACGTGGAGAAGTGGAAAACTAGTAGTGGTTAAATGTGAAGGATATGCATGAAATGAAGATACAGTATAAAAGGCATAGAATTCTCGTTGATCAATTTATCCATGCACACAAAACGAAAAAACTTTTCAAGGATCAAACCATCCCTGCACACCAAAAGAAAAATCTTTTTCAGGGATCAAAAACACCTCTTCTCGGGGAAAATCTCTCAAGTGGAAGAAAGTTCAGTGAAGCACAAAAAGGTAAGATTTTCGTCACTGAAGATTTGAAGTATCAGAAGAAAGCAAATTCGGTGAAGCATGAAAAGATAAGATATTCGTCACTGAAGAATTGCTGAAGAAGAAAAAGAAGAAGAAGAAAGATCTCAAACATGGAGAAAAGTTTTAAATTCCGTAAATTAGTTTTCTCTATTTGTAGTTATGAAATTGTTTAGATGATACATGGTATCGAAATATAATTGCATCTACAATTTTTGAGGAGAATTGAATTATATATTGTAATTGAAACCTTGAATAAATATGATTTTATGAAATCAATGTCTCGACTTATTTTTGAGTTTTAAAGTTTCAATTATATTTCAGAAAATATTAAAGATACACAATTCACCCCCCTCTTGTGTAGCCATGTGATCCTACAAGTGGTATCAGAGCTTTGTTAATAATCTTTGATATAAAATCGATACCAACTTATTTAATATCATTGCTTACTCTACCTTCGTTGTTTTTAAACGGAAATTAATATCTGAGCATACGTTTAACTCTATTGATTTAAGGCTCAAGTTGTTTTAAAGTTTTTAGACTGTTTAAAATCAAATAGGTTGAAAAATCTAAGGTAAAATGGCTACTGGAAATGGTAATTTTTCATTATATGAAGGCCAAAATCTTAATCGTCCTCCTTTATTTGATGGAATACATTTTGAATATTGGAAATATAGGATGACTATTTTTCTTCAAAGTATAGATCATAAGTTGTGTTTCATGATTTCTAAACCATGTACTCCGTTAACTACTCCTTATAATACTTGGACAATTACTGAAAAAGAAAATGAAACTCTAAATGCTAAGGGCTTAAATATTTTATTTTGTGCATTGAGTTATGAACAGTTCAGTAAAGTGTCGGCATATAAATCTGCTTATGAGGTGTGGCATGTATTAGAAGTTTCACATGAAGGTACTTCTCAAGTTAAAGAGACTAAAATAAACATGTTGATTCATAAGTATGAACTCTTTAAGATGCATGAAGATGAAAATATTTCTGAGATGTTTTCCAGATTTCTTAATATCATAAACTCTTTAAAATGTTTAGGAAAGAATTTTGAATAGAAGGATTTGGTGAGGAAAATTCTCAGATGCCTAAGTTCTAAATGGTCTTAGAAAGTAACATCAATTGAGGAATCACGAGATTTAAATGTTTATACTATGAATGAACTTATAGGAAATTTAACAGCTTATGAAGTTTAATTAAATGAATCACTGAGTCACAACAAACTGAAAATGAAGAAAGAAATAGCCTTCGAAATTAATTCAGATTCTGATATATCTACTGATTCTGACGAGGATTTGATTTTGCTGACTAGGAAATTCAAGAAAGAATGGAAAGCTAGGAAACAACAAAGGAAGAAAAATGATAAACCCTCAATGTCAAAATCATTGAATGACAAGAATTCTTCATCCACAAAGTATGTATATTACAACTGTAAGAAACCTGGACATCTTTCTCCAGATTGTCCTATGAGGAAAAATGAAAAGCAAAGTAAGACAAATCAGAAGAAGACGGCTTAGAAAACTTAGAAAAAGTTTTACAAGAAAAAGGCTTTGAAGGTCACTTGGGATGACACGTTTGAAGAGTTTGAATCTGAGGAATCAGCATCAAAATGTTCACATTCAAAAGGAGAACAAGAGTTAGAAGACGTTGCTCATGTGTGCTACATGGCAGATGAGTCTGAGGTAATATCTGATCCTAAAGGTCATTCAGATTTCAACTTTGATGAATTATTATGTGCTTATCATACATTATTACAAAAACTTAAAGTATGTAAATTGGAAAATAAGAATATTAGAAAATCTTCATCCATTATGGAAGAAGAAAATTGTTTCCTGTCTATTACTTTAGAAAAGTTTAAATGTGGTAATGAAAATCATGTTAGAGATTTGCAAAAATTTAGATTTAATGAATGTATTTTGCATGAACAAATACAGAATATAAATGCTAAAAAATTAAAGAGAATCTGAAAATGAAATGTTGAGAAACAATATAAATGAACTTGAATTAGAGATAGAAAAATTAAAACTGAGAGAGCAAGATTTAAATTCTACCATTGAGAAATGGAATTTAAGTCAAACTAAGTTAGACAAACTAACTAGTACCCCTACAGTGTCTTATAAATTTGGCTTAGGATTTGATTATCCTGAATCTCAAGCCAATAAAGGATTTATTAGTTGCAGTTCAAGTAAATCTAAGACTAAAATTCCTTTTATTATCAAACAAGGTAATAAATATGTAGAAGTAGGTACTTCAAGGGATGAATCATGCAGTAATAATATAAATCAATGTGATTTGTCAAATTGTACTTCTAACATGACTATAAATGTTTCTAAAAATCTTGTTTCTTGTTCTGGAAATTCAATTTCTAATGTTTCTAAAATTTCAAACAATTGTAGTAAAATGAAAATTCAGAAACCTGAACATGTAATTCAATACACTGGTATTAGACCAATTACTCATTCTGCATGTGATAAAACAAAAAATTCTTGTGTAGAAAAAGATTTTGTATGTACGAAAAGTGTTAATACAAGTACAAAATCTTGGTATGAACTTACTGAAATGTATAAGCATGACCAAAATAAATTAACATCTGATAAAAATATGTTTGGTCTTGATTATACTAACTCTGAAAATAAAAAGAATGATTGCAAAAGCAATAATTCTATATGTGAGTATGAAGTTAATGATAAATCAATAGTACTTACAACTAATAAGAATATAAATGATAATGTTAAACTATTTTTAAACAAAAAGAAGAAATATGCATTTAATGAACTTGGTCCTCAACAACATTGGGTACCAAGAAAAAGTTTTTCTTAATTTGTGTTGCAGGAGGAAACAACATCAAAATGGATCTTGGATAGTGGAGCGTCAAGTCACATGACCGGACAAAAAAGTCTATTACAAAATTTTACAAATACCATGAAAGGAAGTGTAACATTTGGAAACAAAAGCAAAGATAAAATCATAGGTATGGGCAATGTTCAAATAACTCCTACTTATGTTATTTCGAATGTACTATATGTAGAAAACCTAGGATTTAATTTACTGAGTGTCATAAAACTAATTGAAAATGGATATTATGTAGTGTTTGAAGATAATGTATGCAAAATAATTGATAAAAATACAGATGAAATTAAGTTTATTGCTAAAAGAAAAGGTTCTGTATGTATTTTATCTTTACCTTCACGTGTAGTTGATTTAAATTCATGTTTGCTAGTTGAAACTAGTGATGCATATCTATGGCATAGAAGGATTGGGCATATAAATATGAGACTGTTACATAAACTATCTAGAAAACATTTAGTGAGAGATTTACCGAAGATTAAATACTCAAAGAACTTTATGTGTGATGCATGTGAGTTAGGTAAACTTCACAAAATCTCTTTTAAATCCAAAACTGATATTTCAAGTAAGAGAGTCTTAGAACTTATACATATGGATCTATTTGGACCAACAAGAATCATGAGTCTTGGTAGTAAACGTTATGTATTTGTTTTAGTAGATGACTTCTCTAGATATACTTGGGTATATTTTCTAGCATCTAAGACAGAAGTTTTTGAAAAATTTAAAATGTTTTGCAATTTTGTTCAAAATGAGCAAAGTGTCTCTATTCAAAAACTTAGGAGTAATCATGGAACTGAATTTGATAATGATCAAATGGATAACTATTGTAATGAGCATGGCATTGATCACAAATTTTCTTTTCCAAGAGCACCGTGTCAAAATGGTGTTGTTGAGAGAAAGAATAGATCACTTCAAGAAATGGCCAGAACTATGTTGAATGAACATAAGTTACCTCAAAATCTTTGGGCTGAAGCAGAAAATACAGCTTGTTATGTTATTAATAGAAGTCATTTAAGACCTTATGTTAATAAAACTCCTTTTGAAATTATGTTTAATAGGGTTCCAAAAATTTCCTATATGAAACCATTTGGCTGCAAGTGTTTTATTCTTAATACTAAGGATAAAAGAGATAAATTTCAAGTCAAATCGGATGAAGGAATTTTTGTAGGTTCTCTACTAGAAGTAAAGCCTATAGAGTATATAACAAGACTTCTAGCACTATTGAAGAAACCCTCCATGTAAGCTTCATTGAAAATTCTCTTAGAGAATCTTAATCTAAAGCTGATAATGATGATATGATCAATTTTCCAAATGAGTTAGAGATCAATAGAGAGATTGATGATTTATCTGAGAAAATCAAAAATATGAACTTAAATGATCAAACTAATGATGAAAGTGATGGACTTTTAGATGTTGATGAGAATATTAAGAAAAATCAGAGAAATTGGCATTATTCTTCATTACATCCCATTACTCAAGTCATTGGTAATATTAATGAGGGAGTTAAAACTAGAGCTTCAATAAATTTAAATTGTATGTGTATGTTGCTATGGTGGAACCAAGGAATATACAAGAAGCATTATCTGATGAAAATTGGATAGTGGCAATGCAAGGAGAACTAAATCAATTCATCAGAAATGATGTATGGGAATTTGTCTCTCCACCAGAAAATCAGTCCATAATAGGTACAAAGTAGATCTTTAGAAACAAAACTAACGAACTAGTCAAATTATAAGGAATAAAGCTAGATTAGTTGCACAAGGGTATACACAGGAAGAAGGATTAGATTATGATGAAACATTTGCTCCTGTGGCTAGGTTAGAAAGTATTAGAATATTATTAGCCTATGCTTGTTATATGGATTTTAAATTATATCAAATGGATGTAAAAAGTGCATTTCTAAATGGTTTAATTAATGAAGAAGACTATGTAAAACAACCACCTAGATTTGAAGATATTAAAAATCCTGACTTTGTGTATAAATTGAAGAAAGCCTTATATGGTTTGAAGCAAGCACCTAGATCATGGTATGAAAGATTATCTACTTTTTAATAGAAAAAGGCTATATCATGGGAAAAGTGGATCATACTCTATTTATTAAGAGAGATGGTAAAGATCAGATTGTTGTTCAAATATACGTGGATGATATAATCTTTGGAGCAACCTTTGATAAGTTGATAGAAATATTCTTTGAAGAGATGACTAATCAGTTTGAAATGAGTATGATAGGAGAACTTTCATATTTTCTAGGACTTCAAATTAAGAAAATGGATAAAGGTATATTTTTAAATCAGGAAAAATATGCAGATGAAATGCTTAAGAAATTTAATTTTAATGATACAAGGATTCGAGGAACTCCTATGAGTACTACTTTAAAGTTAGATATTGATGACATAGGAAAATCTATAGATCAAAGAAAATACAGAAGTATGATTGGTTCTTTAATTTATTTGATTGCTAGTAGACCTGATATTATGTTTGTTGTGTGTGTTTGTTCTAGATTTCAATCTAATCCTAAAGAATCACACTTAATTGCAGTTAAAAGAATATTTAGATATATATAAGGAACTAAAAATTTCAGACTGTATTATTCTAAGGATAGTTCAATAGATCTTATAGGATATACTGATGCTGATTATGTAGGATCTAAATCTGGTAGAAAGAGTACCAGTGGCACATGTCAATTATTGGGAAATAATTTGGTGTCATGGTTTAGTAAAAAGCAAAACTGTGTAGCACTTTCTACTACAGAAGCTGAATATGTTGCTGCTGCACTATGTTGCACTTAGATTCTGTGGATAAGGCAAACTTTAGAAGATTTTGGATTATCTTATGATACAACTGAGATTTATTGTGACAGTAGTTCTACAATAAATCTTTCCAAAAATCCTGTATTACATTCAAGATCAAAGCATATAGAGGTTAGACATCATTTTTTAAGAGATAACGTAATTAAAGGAAAAATTAAATTAGAATTTGTGTCTAGTAAAAATCAATTAGCTGATATATTTACAAAACCTCTAGACGAAAATACATTATGCAACTTTAGATTAAATTTAGGTATTTGTAGGCTATGTGATGTGTAAAATACTTAAACTCCACATAAAAAGATAAATATTATTGATGATGTTGTTCACCTCATAGATATTATATACTTATTATAAATATCTAAAGTAATATCTAAACTACTACTTAAGATACTATGTATTTATTGTAAAATCATAGTAGTATCTTATTGATTTTAAGTAGTTTATCAATTTTAATAGTTTTTACGATTTTAAGTGGAAATGTAAATGAAAAACATTAAATACTTCTAACATTTTGAAATTTTGATTAAATGTTTTCTTTGAATCAAGGAAAATGCATATGATCATGCATAAATTTGACTTAATTGATTAAACTTGTAGAATAAGTTATATGTAACTCATCTTAAACTGTTAATCAAAAGTATAAGCTTATTGAAACTGATTCATATTCTAAGTACAATCATAGAAGTAAAAATTGTTTGAGATTTGTGTTTTATTGCATCTGTATTAATGGAATACATATATACTGTGCTTAAAATGAAAAGTGCTTACAAAGTAAAAATCTTTGAGAGTTTATTGATCAGTTTGATCACGAGCCTTTTGTACTTGAGCAGATAGGTATGTAAGGATTGTTGTCCTAAAAGAGGATTCTTTAAATCTAGCAACCTAAAGTCCTGATTAGATCTGGGATTGTTGACTGAAAGCTCATTACACGGGTACATTAGAAAGCTCTTGTATGATTCAAGCTTTTCAAACTAACTTTTAAAGAAAATTATCAATATTTACTATTTTTGAAAAGAAAAAGTTGTTTCATTAATTACAGATATCTTTGAATCGCATATAGTTTATACCAATATGACTACTGATTTATTGAATCAACTTTAGTACTTTTGAAAACTTTTATTCGAGATACATTCTTTTATTCTCCTTGAATTAATCGAATTGAGTTCAAAGTTGTGTTTTGATTCATATACAGTAGGAATTGATTCTGGAAATCATTTTTGATGATGTCAGGATAACGGAAGTCTTTGAAAAGAAAATGTAAAAGTATAGTTATACTTAACATCTATTGTCACTACAAGTATATTTTGTATTTTTATTGAATATATTTGAAGTATATTTGTAGGGGGAGGATTAACAATGTCGAAAATAGATTAATATAATTTAGAATACAAATCTTAGTTAATCTGAATTAATGTCCTCTTAAAATCTTGATGAAATAAGTTAAAAAGACAAATAAACTATTTTAGATTCAAAGGACAAAATGTTCAAATAGTTTACAATATTCTCAAGATAATCTTAAGTTTAGCATGTGTTGTTTTCAAAACGTTTCAGTTGGAAGCATCCGAAAATTGGTGTACTAACTAAACGTTATGTTAGATAAGGTAACGTGTAAAACTACCTCTAGACAGCGTTTTACTCGTTAGGTTGGTTAACTCAACGAGTTATACTTGAATATTTCGGGTACCTTGATTGAATAAACTTTATTCAATATTTATTTAATTTCTAAACCCGACTTCTCTTCACGTTGAGTTATATGCCTAAAAACCCTATTTAAACACTTATTACACGGGGACTTAGGTTATTTGTAAACTTTGTCAAGAAAATCTTTCCTGCTTGTTGCTGTTACAACCTACGACGATGGTCTCCAAGTTCTACAAAGGTCATGGTAGAGGAAAAGGCAAAAGCAGAAGAGATGCACAAGGAAAAGAAATAGAGAATGATGAAGTTCCTCGTACTTGGTTCAAGAAAATATTTCGAGTGGACAAAATGTTAGAAGAACTTTATGGAGATTACTTCTTTTCTCAAGATATATTAGATGAAGTTAGACAAGAACTTCAACATACTGATGCAAGTATTACATACATGGGTATTCGAAGTAAATATGATAAAAATACAAAATGAAATGTGCTGAGATTGCATTTTTGGAACAGTATGCAAAATATTTGGAAAAAGGTGTTGGTTCATCAAATAGAACTCTTCAAACTCCTATAAACGGTACAAGACTACATGCATTTGAGGAAGAGCATGAATCAGCTATCTCTACTCCTTTATATTCAAAACAGGTAGAATCAGATATTGCTATAGACAAAACAAAAGTTGATAGTCTTCGAAAGGCTGTTGCAATAGAAAGTGCCTTAGAAGAATTAAAGCAGAAAACTTTTATAGAGCAATTTGAAAAGGAAACAGCAATATTTGAAAAGGAGAAACAAAGATGTTATAGAAGAAGGAAAGTTAGAAAAATTATGTCTAAGGAAACAAAGTCTATTGAAAAAGGAAAATCAGATGAAAATTTATTTCCAAAGGACAATGTATGTCTAGACATTGTACCTTATTATGCATCTCATAAACTCATCAGTTCCAAATACACTGAAACTGATGAAGATAATGAGACTTTATTTTCCCTTGCTAGAAAGCTTGAGAAGAAATCCAAGTCAAATATGAGCTCAAGTTTTTCTATTAGTACAAGTCCTGATGATGTAGAAATTGACAAATCAGAGCATCAGGCACCTGACATTGAACAAGTTATTGCTGATATAATTGACAATGTTGAGGTAGTAACTAGTTCAAAGGCTGAATTGTCTGGAGTAGCAGATATTGAAATTGTTAAGACTCTAGAAGAGCTAAAAGTTAACCAGCCTTCTACGAAATCTATAGAAGCAGAGTTTGAGAATTTATAGCATGAATCAATGGAATTATTTGTTGAACAAAATGAACAATTCTTGACAGATATATCAGTTGTAGAATTTGTGGAAAAATTATACTTTGAACATTCTATAGAGACTGAATAGATGAATGTTGAGCATATTGACAATGTTCCTAACACTGTTGAAGCTGAAGAATCAAGCTTACCTGAGCAGCTTCAAGATAATATTTTGTAAGAGGAACAACATGACATTCATTTTGAAGAAGAGGTTCCTGAAGATGAATTAAACTCTGAATCACGGCTTTAGGTATCACCTTCTTTGTGTACAATATTAAAAATTCAAGGTAATGCAATTCATTTTAGATCTGAAGAAGCATTGTAGAAATACAATAATCTGATTACATGTCAGATTCTGCATGCTCGTCCAATAAAATTTAGAAATTTGATGGAAATAAGAGATCTGTTTGAGTTTCAAGGCCTCATTAAATTCTTGCCAGTAGGAACGAAATGGAAGCAATACATAGAGCTTATTGCAGCTTTTTATAGCAATCTGGTCAAGAATGGAAATTTTATGAAAACTCAAATAAATGAACAGGAGTTTATGTTGTCTCCTGAGTTAATTTTTGAAGTTTTAGGATTAAAGAATGAAGGTGTTGTTGTTACCAACAGATTTGACATGATAAGACAACTGGAATGGAACATTCAGTCTTTATCAAAAATTCCAGATGTATATTCTGAGATGAGATTAATGGAAAATCTGAATGTAGAGGCAAGGTTTATTGCAAATATATTGCATGCAAATTTATTTCAGAGAGTTGGACACAATTTGGAAGTCAGCAGAAGCTGTTTATATGTAACTTATGGCCTGCTGAATAGAATTCAAATAAATTGGTTTGATGTTTTTATGTCTAAACTACAGCATATGAGTTCAAAGTTATTTTATGGTGATGCTGTATGTAGAATCCTTGTAAGCTAATTGACTTTATCTGACTAGTCCTCTAAAACTAAAGGCATGAGAGCATTTAGTGTCAAAGATTTGCAAAAATTCCAGGCCATGCATAAATCTCAACGACAACAACAACAACAACCTGATACAGACTATATACAACAACAACAACAAAGTTATTCAGTTCAAGTAGAACATTAAACCCAGCTACCTCCAGACTTAGATGTAGTGCTTAACGACATCAAAAATGATATTAGGCATCTAGGAGATAAAATATGTAATGCTATAAGTGATATACTTAGGAAGGGTCGATAACTGTTTTTGTTTGTTTCTGAATACAAAATGTAATGTTTGTATTACTTGTTTGATTCATTGAACAATACATTTTTCTGTAAATGTGTTCAATTATTATTCTTGTTTAAGGAAATTGTTGTTGTAATTCTCTTATATATGTATATATATTTTCTGTAATTATCTTTTTGATTAATGACAAAAAGGGGGAGAAATATTATAAAAAGATGATTATGATCTTAATTGCATATATATATATTATAAAAGGAGATGCTATTGAATGGTTATTGTAATCTAACAGATGA
This sequence comes from Cymodocea nodosa, assembly GCA_036874045.1. Classification (NCBI taxonomy): domain Eukaryota; kingdom Viridiplantae; phylum Streptophyta; class Magnoliopsida; order Alismatales; family Cymodoceaceae; genus Cymodocea; species Cymodocea nodosa. The sequence goes on along the minus strand of JAZBRI010000003.1, from coordinate 14,356,580 downwards.
TAATTAGAAAACTGATACTTATATAATTATTGACATTTGAGAGTTTTAGTTCTGAGAGGTAAAATTTACACAAACAATAGAAATAAGCTTAAGTGAACTTAAGTTAACAAAGAAGTTTGTTGAATTAAAAGTTAACCCAACGAAGGTGCTTTGTTGAGTTATACATATTTCATAATTGATTTAATATGGTTTTGTCATCATCAAAAAGGGGGAGATTGTTGAGTATTTTTGTTTTGATGATGTGTGCTGAATGAAAATAATCATATTTGCTCAATTACTATTGCTTGTGAAAAGAAATTAAAATCATCAATTAATACAGAAAAAGCTTACTGATATAAATACTTGTCTGTATTAGATCTGAAGTTAATAACTAGTCGTTTCGTTGCATTAATTTCTCATTTAGCTAAATGTTAAGCTAACGTGTGGTTTTATTGAAAAGCATGATATGTTTTAAAGTTATATCTTTTGTATCATGAACAATGCATGTTTAGACAACTCGTTAAGTTAGAGTTTTGTTTGTATAGAGGTCACGTGAGAACTCGTTAAGTTAGAGGCTTAAAGGTTAAAATAGGTTACGTGATAACTCGTTAAGTTAGTGAGTAAAAGAAGAGACGAACTCGTTAAGTTAGTGTTATACACATGGTGAAATTATAAGTTACGAATGTTGTATTGTATCACATGAGGTGCACATGTTTAACTCGTTAAGTTAACATAACTAAACGCATTGAGTTGCTATATTGAACACTAAGGCAACGCGTTAGGTTAGTGTTATAAACTTAAGTTGTTATTTTTGCACGTGGTAAAATTCTTATTATAAAAACATTTGTTTATTACTGGTTCGTTGAGTTATCATAACACAACGGAAATGGATCGTTGAGTTATCATAACACAACGGAGATGGTTCGTTGAGATAGCATAACACCACAGACTTAGTTCATTGAGTTAGCTACAGTACTTGTCACGTGAAATGACACATGAGGAACTCGTTAAGTTAGAAACGTTAAGTTATATATATACTTGTGTTACTCGTTTAGTTAACATTAAGGTAACGACTTCTTATTACACTAATGAAAAACTTTTGGACAAGAAAGTTTATTTTGCAGGAAATTTTTCAAAGATCCAAGACTGATGATTAAAGAAAATTTGAAATATAAACGTGGGTTAGAACGTGTGTGTTTCGATGAAGGAAAAAGAAAAGACGTGGAGAAGTGGAAAACTGGTGGTGGTTAAACGTGAAGGATATGCATGAAATGAAGATACAGTATAAAAGGCATAGAATTCTTGTTGATCAATTTATCCTTGCACACAAAACGAAAAATCTTTCCAAGGATCAAACCATCCCAACACATCAAAAGAAAAATCATTTTCAGGGATCAAAAACACCTCTTCTCGGGGAAAATCTCTCAAGTGGAAGAAAGTTCAGTGAAGCACAAAAAGGTAAGATTTTCGTCACTGAAGATTTGAAGTATCAGAAGAAAGCAAATTCGGTGAAGCATGAAAAGACAAGATATTCATCACTAAAGAATTGCTAAAGAAGAAAAAGAAGAAGAAGAAAGATCTCAAACAGGGAGAAAAGTTTTAAATTCTGTAAATTAGTTTTTTCTGTTTGTAGTTATGAAATTGTTTAGATGATACATGGTATCGAAATATAATTGCATCTACAATTTCTGAGGAGAATTGAATTGTATATTCTAATTGAAACATTGAATAAAAATGATTTTATGAAAACAATGTCTCGACTTGTTTTTGAGTTTTAAAGTTTCAATTATATTTCAGAAAATATTAAAGATACACAATTCACCCCCTCTTGTGTAGCCATACGATCCTACAAGTGGTATCAGAGCTTTGTTAATAATCTTTGATATAAAATCGATACCAACTTATTTAATATCATTGCTTATTCTACCTTCCTTGTTTTTAAACGGAAATTAATATCTGAGCTTACGTTTAACTCTATTGATTTAAGGCTCAAGTTGTTTTAAAGTTTTTAGACTGTTTAAAATCAAATAGGTTGAAAAATCTAAGGTAAAATGGCTATTGGAAATGGTAATTTTTCTTTATATGAAAGTCAAAATCTTAATCGTCCTCCTTTATTTGATGGAATACATTTTGAATATTGGAAATATAGGATGATTGTTTTCTTCAAAGTATAGATCATAAGTTGTGGTTCATGATTTCTAAACCATATACTCCGTTAACTACTCCTTATAATACTTGGACAATTACTGAAAAAGAAAATGAAACTCTGAATGCTAAGGGCTTAAATATTTTATTTTGTGCATTGAGTTATGAACAATTCAGTAAAGTGTCGGCATATAAATCTGCTTATGAGGTGTGGCATGCATTAGAAGTTTCACATGAAGGTACTTCTCAAGTTAAAGAGACTAAAATAAACATGTTGATTCATAAGTATGAACTCTTTAAGATGCATGAAGACGAAAATATTTCTAAGATTTTTTGCAGATTTCTTGATATCATAAACTCTTTAAAATGTTTCGGAAAGAATTTTGAACAGAAGGATTTGGTGAGGAAAATTCTCAAATCCCTAAGTTCTAAATGGTCTTAGAAAGTAACATCAATTGAGGAATCATGAGATTTAAATGTTTATACTATGAATGAACTTATAGGAAATTTAACAACTTATGAAGTTCAATTAAATGAATCACTGAGTCACAACAAACTGAAAATGAAGAAAGAAATAGCCTTCGAAATTAATTCAGATTCTGATATATCTACTGATTCTGACGAGGATTTGATTTTGCTGACTAGGAAATTCAAGAAAGAATGGAAAGCTAGGAAATAGCAAAGGAAGAAAAATGATAAACCCTCAACGTCAAAATCATTGAATGACAAGAATTCTTCATCCAGAAAGTATGTATGTTACAACTGTAAGAAACCTGGACATCTTTCTCCAGATTGTCTTATGAGGAAAAATGAAAAGCAAAGTAGGACAAATTGAAAGAAGACGGCTTAGAAAACTCAGAAAAAGTTTTACATGAAAAAGGCTTTGAAGGTCACTTGGGATGACACGTCTGAAGAGTTTGAATATGAGGAATCAGCATCGAAATCTTCCCATTCAGAAGGAGGACAAGAGTTAGAAGACGTTGCTCATGTGTGCTTCATGGCAGATGAGTCTGAGGTAATATCTGATCCTGAAAGTCATTCAGATTTCAACTTTGATGAATTATTATGTGCTTATCATGCATTATTACAAAAACTTAAAGTATGTAAACTGGAAAATAAGAATATTAGAAAATCTTCATCCATTATGGAAGAAGAAAATTGTTTCCTGTCTACTACTTTAGAAAAGTTTAAATGTGATAATGAAAATCATGTTAGAGATTTGCAAAAATTTAGATTTAATGAATGTATTTTGCATGAACAAATACGGAATATAAATGCTGAAAAATTAAAGATAGAATCTGAAAATGAAATGTTGAGAAACAATATAAATGAACTTGAATTAGAGATAGAAAAATTAAAACTGAGAGAGCAAGATTTAAATTAGCCATACGATCCTACAAATCTATATTGCCGAATATATTTTCATTTAGAGGTTTTGTAAATATATCAGCTAATTGATTTTTATTAGACACAAATCCTAACTTAAATTTTCCTTTAATTACATTATCCCTTAGAAAATGATGTCTAACCTCTATATGTTTTTCTTTATATTGTAGTATTGGATTTTTAGAAAGATTTATTGTAGAACTACTGCTATAATAAATCTTAGTTGCATTATAAGATAGTCCAAAATTTTTTAAAGTTTGCATTATCTACAGAATTTGAGTATAACACAGTACAATAGCAACATATTCAACCTTAGAAGTTGAAAGTGCTACATAGTTTTGTTTTTTACTAAACCATGACACTAAATTATTTCCCAATAATTGACATGTGCCACTAGTATTCTTTCTATCAAATTTGGATTCTACAAAATCAACTTCAGTATATCCTATAAGATTTATTGAACTATCCTTAGAATAATACAGTCCAAAATTTTTAATTCCTTGTATATATCTAAAAATTCTGTTAATAACAATTAAGTGTGATTCTTTAAGATTAGGTTGAAATCTAGCACAAGTACGTAGCAAACATAACATCACGTCTGCAAGTAAGAGTTATTTGAACATTTCCCATACCTATGATTTTATCCTTGCTTTTATTTCCAAATGTTACACATCCTTTCTTGGGATTTTAAAACTTTTCAATAGGCTTTTCTATCTAGTCATGTGCCTTGATGCATGTTTAGAATGAAAAAGTGCATAATATTAACAGTTAAATGATGGTTAATTGTATAATATTTAGCTTATCATATGAGACTTAAGCCATTATGTTATAATTGCACTGTTATATTCTTTAATTAAAGAATCTACTTAATTTTGGGGAATTAATGTTAATTTAGTACATTTTTAAACTGTCATTAAATTGCAAGCTGTGAAATTCTTAAGTATCCAAATTTTCTGTCATTTCAGACAGTTATGTTTAACATACTAAACATGTATCAGACAATTATGTTTAAATTGCCGAATAGTTATGTTTTAAAAGAATATTTTATTATTTCCTGAAGTACACGTATCGAAACCATAATGCATGACTTAAGTGAACTTTTGGTGAGTTATCTATAACTATCCAAAATTGCAGTTGGGCATCGGATAGTTATATGTGTAACTCTCCGAAATCTCCTTTTATTTATAAAATAGCTGTGTGACACATGTCATGTTCTGAGAGAATGACTTAAGTGGATTTTCGGTGAGTTATCTCTAACTAACCGAAATGCATCTAGGCATTGGATAGTTAGACCAGTAACTCTCTAAAATGTTTCTTTTATTATAAAATTGCTGATGACACGTGTTGTGATCTGGAAGATTGACTTAAGTTATATATCGGTGAGTTATCTGTAACTATCCGAAATGCATGTGAGTATCGGATAGTTAAATTTATGCACGTGTTTTATAGTTAAATCAACGAAGCAAGTCCGTTGAGTTATCTGTAACTCTACGGACTATTTATTTTCTAATATGCCACTATAGTGGTTGCAAAAACAAGACAGTTGGAAGGAAAAAACCATGATCGCACGTATCGTGTAGGGAGAAGAAATCATTGTCATTGATATGAATGAAAGAAATCCAACCAATCATTCAAGCAGAAGCAGTTACCACTAAAGAAATATAAAAGAAAAGAAGAAAAAGGAGTAGGGTGTGATCAATGGGTGTGGCCAGTGTGTATAGAGAAGGAGCACCGAGCTTTCTACAAGCAGCATTGGCAATTCTCTGAAGTACCACACCAACCATCATCACCACCACCATAATCACCAACCATCGAAGGTCTTTGAGGATACTTTGCTGATGTCGAGTAGATTTTGAGCCAAACATAGTGCCTGACAACCACTATGAGGAGTGATCGCGCGTAGGAAGAGAAGCCATTTTCACCAAGTGCCGACTCATATTTCAGGAGATCGTAAAGTTTCTAGCCTTGGCTTCGGGTTGATGCCTGTATGCTAACGAAGAGATCATCTTGCAATTCTGGACTCGCGATTCTATAGGGAGAGGAGACAGAATTGTAAGTGGTTTAATTTTTAGTTGTGTAATCGCGTCGCATGTAGTGACGGAAGTATTTACTATCGACTGAGATTACTTTACATTTCACCTTTCGCCCATTTCCATGCTCATATCAAAACAAAAATACCAAAAATAACATATCTGTGTTTATATTTTGTATTTGAGTGTTGTATTGTTTGTTTTTTATTGTGATTATTGTTATCTTTGTCAGTGTTGTGATTGTTTTATGTTTGTTTTAGTTTTACAGTTTACTGAAATTGGTTCGTTCAAAATACTTGAAGATTTTAATGGTTATTGTTTGAATTATCTAAATGTTAGTATTGCCTAATGATAAATCTAGTATTTACTAACATTAAAGAGCTTAATTGATGTTATTTACAATCTGTGGAACCGCCCAATGGTTGGCCGAATTTCTCTATAAATAGCAGTATTAAATAGGAAAGATAGGCTCGTGGAGTTAACTTAAGTCCACGAGGTTAGTCCGTTGAGTTAGCCACAATTCAATGAACTTTGCCCATTGAGTTAACTGTAACTCAATGGAGAGCTTATTGAATATATAAATTTGATCGTTAAAAATGGAACAGTTCTCAATTCTTAAGCAATTCCCTTTGGGATCGACTTGTACTTGCACACTAATACAATAGACATTGTGCACTTGCAGTTAAAATACAAATTGGAATTAATATCTAATTTGTGTGAAAGGTTGTTTGTTTACTTCTAAAAAAAGGGAATAGGGATAAAGATAAATTAACTAAGTAAAAACAGAAGTTAACAAATCCAAGTTTTTCTGGTGCATTGCTGGAGATCCAAACAAGTTTTCTGGTGTTGTGCTGGGTAACCAAACAAGTTTTATGGTGCCGTTACCGGGGAATTCATATAAGCAACTGTTAGAGCTGTTTTGTTTTAATAGCTAGAGTGTTGTGTGTTTTCTTCTGTAATTAAGAATATGGCATATGCTTATGCTCAAAGATTTCTGAAACCTGTAGTTAGCAAATGTGAATTCTGCAATTCTGAAGGTCACAACATTTCTGACTATTTGAAACTGAGACGTTTGCAGATGGCTAGATCCCATGAACAACAAATGAATTATCTTCAATATAATAGAGCCGAGTATGAGAATCCTATAGTTTACCCAACTGATGGTCAGTATAGAATGTGTAATATGTTGAGAGACACAGAAGTTTGGGATACATATGATAGACTAGAGCGTAGTATAGAGCAAAACCTAGACAAACTAGAATACTTTATGTGTCAGCAACAAGAAATCAACCAATTAAACTATAAGGAAGCATATTTAGAACCTAAAGTGGATATAATTTACGAAACTGAAAAAACCATAATGAAAATTGATCAAAAATTGAATGCAATGAGATTAGATGATCTAGAAAGAAAACTAAAAGCATTAGACGAATATACAATGAAAATACAAGTTATGCAATAGGACAATGAAAATTATAATGTTATAGATCTACATAATTTGCAAAATATATAGCAAAAAGAAAATATTAATGCAAGAGAATTTAAAGAATGCACTTTAAAACTAAAAACAATTGAAGATCATAATCACGAAAATGATATACAAAAACATCAATAGAGTAACGAAAATCTGGAAGATGTATGTGTAACATAAAGATCTGGAACTGATATACCATCAAGAACTCAAAATGAAAATAATATGAAGGTGGATAAGAGTAAAAATCAAAATGATAATGAAAATGTAATAGCTGAAAATCTAGAAATCATTGAAGAACAATCTGAATCTGGTAATGAGGTTAAAAATGATCAAACAAATCAACAGAAAGAAATAGAATCTTTTAAATCACAATCTTTAGCACTCTATCCTGAAAGATTACAACAAACAATACCTGAAAAACAAGAAAAAATCAGAGAAATTTTTGAAAAAGTACAAGTTAACATTCCTTTGTTAGATCTATTGCAGAAAATGCCACATTGTGCTAAATTTCTGAAGGATTAGTGTACTAAGAAAAGAGAGCGAAAGGTTCTTAGAAAGGTCTTTTTAGCTGAGCAAAGTAGTTCCCTATTTCTACCACAAATTCCTAAAAAGTTATATGATCCAAGAATCCCTATTATATCATGCACCATAGGAAATACCATTCTAGAAAGAACCTTAATAGACTTAGGTGCAGGTATAAATGTTATGCCAAGTGATATATTTGCATCCTTAGGATTAGAAGGCTTAACTCCTACTAGTACGGTTATTCAATTAGCTGATAGAAGTATAAGATACCCTAGAGGAAAAATAGAGGATGTCTTAATTAAAATCAAAAACTTTATATATCCTATTGATATTGTAATTTTGGATTCCCAACAAATTAAGCATAAAAATAGTGATACATCTTTAATTTTGAGAAGACCATTTTTAGCAACATCAGAGGCTGTTATAAATTGTAAAACTGGAGTAATTAAGTTAGCATATGGTAATGAGGATACTCAATTAAATATTTTCAAACTAGAAAGGTTTGAGGAGTTAGAAATGTCCTTACATACTATAGACTTTTTAGAGGATGAAGGAGATATGTTAGAGGATGTGATTCAAGAAGAATTAAATAGGTAAATCAATTCTGAAACTTTAGAGGAAAGTGAAAGCATAAATATAGAAGGAGATCTGGAAGAAATTAATTTAGAAAATGATGATGTTCAATTAGGAGCTCTTGCTTCTAATGGGCAACATTTAGAATTAAAACATTTACCTCCTGAATTAACCTATATATTTCTAGAAGAGAAATGAACATGTCCAATCATTATTGCTTCAGATTTAAAAGAGGATCAAATAGCTAAATTAAAAGATGTAGTAAAAAGTTATAAAGAAGCAATAGGATGGACTATGACTGATATAAAAGGGTTAAGTTCAACTTTATGTTGTCACCACATATATTTAGAAGAGAATGCTAAACTTGTTAGAATTTTTGAGAGGAGATTAAATCCAAACCTTAAAGTAGTCAAGAAGGAAATAGTGAAATGGTTAGATAATGACATAATTTATCCGATTTCTGATAGCTCGTGGGTTAGCCCAATCCATGTAGTTCTCAAGAAATCAGGATTAACAGTTATTAGGAATGAAAGTCAAGACTTGATACCTACTAGAATTCAATCAGGTTGGAGAGTATGTATAGACTATAGAAAGTTGAATGCTATGACTAGGAAAGATCATTTTCCCTTACCTTTTATAGATCAAATGTTGGAAAGATTAGCAGGGCAAGAATATTTTTGTTTCCTAGACGGGTATTTAGGTTATAATCAAATTCCAGTAGCATTAGAGGATCAAGAGAAAATAACTTTCACCTATCCTAATGGAACTTATGCTTTTAAGAGAATGCCATTCGGACTATGCAATGCACCAACTACCTTTCAAAGGTGTATGCAAGGCATATTTACTGGAATGACTGAAAATTTTTTTGGAAATATTTATGAATGATTTTACTATATATGGTAACTCATATGAAGTTTGTTTAAAAAATTTAAACCTAATATTAAAACGGTGTGTGGAAAAAAATCTGGTTTTAAATTGGGAAAAATGTCATTTCATGGTTAAACAATGAATAGTCTTAGGGCATGTTGTTTCTAAGAAATGGTTGGAAGTAGATAAAGCTAAAATAGAAGTAATTTCTAATCTACCAAAACCTAAATCAGTAAAAGATATTAGATCATTTCTAGGACATGCTTGTTTTTATAGAAGATTTATTAAAGACTTTAGCAAGATAGCTAGACCTTTAACTAATCTATTAAAAGATGTTCCATTTAACTTTGATAAAAATTGCAAGGAAGCATTTTTCAGACTTAAAACTAACTTAATTTCAACTCCTATAATTTAAGCACCTGATTAGAGCCATCCATTTGAATTAATGTGCAATGCATCTGATTTTACTATAGGAGTGGTGTTGGGACAAAAGATAGAAAAATCTCTTAGAGTAATTCATTATGCAAGCAAAACCTTAAATGATGCTCAAGTTAATTACACAACTACTGAGAAAGAACTATTAGCTGTTGTGTTTGCCTTAGAAAAGTTTAGATCATATCTGATTAGAGCTAAAGTAATAGTATACATGGATCATTCAGCTTTAAAACATCTAATAGCAAAAAAAGAGACTAAGCCTAGATTGATCCGATGAATATTATTATTACAAGAATTTGATCTAGAAATTAAAGATAAAAAAGGATGTGAGAATGTAGTAGAAAATCATTTATCAAGATTACAAATAGAAAATTCAAATATTGAAATTAAGGATAATTTTCCTGATGAACAATTAATGACCATCAACACAATACCTTGGTATGTAGACATAGTTAATTACTTAGTTACTGGTTTAACACTTAAGGATTGGAATAGACAGGATAAGAAATTATTTTTCTCAAGAGTAAAATATTACTTTTGGGAAGACCCATACTTACTTAAGAAATGTCTTGATCTGGTTTTAAGGAGGTGTGTTCCAAAAACTGAATAGCAGAGCATATTGTCTTTCTATCATGACCAAGCTTGTGAAGGGCATTTTGGCTCAGGGAAAACTGCTGCAAAAATTCTGTAATGTTGATTTTATTGGCCAACACTATTCAAAGATGCTCGTAAATATTGCTTAAGTTGCTTAAGATGTCAACAAATAGGAAGAATATCAAAGAGGAATATGATGCCTCTTAATCCTATTATTGAAGTTGAAATCTTTGATGTGTGGGGAATAGATTTTATGGATCCATTTCCTATGTCTAATCAATTTAATTACATATTGTTGAGGGTGGATTATGTATCTAAATGGATAGAAGCTATTCCTACAAAAACTAATGACAACAAAGTGGTAATACAATTTATAAGAACCAATATATTTGCTAGATTTGGAATACCTAAAGCTATTATCAGTGATATAGGAACTCATTTCTATAATAGAAGTTTTGAAGCCTTAATGAAGAAATATGGAGTAAACCACAAAATTGCAATATCATATCATCCGCAAACAAGTGGACAAGTAGAAAGTGCTAACAAACAAATTAAGTTAATCTTAGAAAAAGTAGTAAGTCCTACTAGAACAGATTGGGCTAATAGATTGATAGATGCACTTTGGGCTTATAGAACTACTTATAAGACAAGCTTAGGTATGTCTCCTTTTAGGCTAGTATATGGAAAAAGTTGTCATTTACTAGTTGAAATAGAACATAAAGCTTATTGGGCATTAAAAACTCTAAACACTAATTTAAATCAAGCTGTTGAAAATAGGAAAATGTAATTAATTGAATTAGAAGAATTTAGAAATGAAGCTTATTCGAAGATTGTAAGAGAAAAAGAGAAAATGAAATTCTGGCATGATAGGAAAATTATTCCAAAAAGCTTTGAAATAGGACAAGAAGTATATCTTTACATAGCTAGACTCCATAACCATCTAGGAAAATTAAGATCTAGATGAGCAAGACCTTACGTAGTTCAAAATATTTATCCCTATGGAGCTATTGAGATTGAAAATCCTAAAATCAGAATATATTTAAAGTAAATGGACAAAGACTTAGACCAATTCTGAAAATACTAAAAAGCTCTTTTGGAATTATAGAAGAAGTCAGAGTAGAGGACTATTGGAACTTTACTTAGTAAGAAATCAGTTTTTATTTTTTTTTATATATATAAAAAAAAAAATTAAATATAAAAAATCGTTGTGGTTCAACCGACTAGATCTATTGGTAAGACTGGAACATAAAAAAAATCTATATTAATTTTCAGTAAATTTTTTTTTGGTTTTACTAAAACATAGTATCGGTTCAACTAGGGAAAAAATTCGGTTTGATCGAAATATAGTATCGATTAAATCGATAAAAACCGAAGAAAAAAAACCTATTATCTTAAGTATTTTTTTTATTATTATATCTATCTGTACGGGAGGTCTGTTGAGTTACGCTTAACTCAACGAACTTACTCCGTTGAGTCTTGAGTTAGTCAACAAGCTTATTCCATTGAGTTAACTATAACTCAACGGAGTACTGTAGCTAAGACCACGGATGAGAGAGCAAGAGTTGATTCGGGAAATAACCCGATTACCCGCCTAAACTTAGGGCTTATTTAAACTAAAACATAGGATTTTTGGGGCATTATCCGGTAGATCATTTAGAACTTAGAATAGAAAGATCAGAGCAATTCCGTGCCATTGTGTAACTCCACGATGAGGAAGATGACACCCGAGTTCTAGGAAGATGCAGTTGACACAACACAGTTTTTGAAGAAATTAGAGGAATGACACATGCGATAGAAGATTTGGAACACGATAAGAGAAAAAGATTTGATACCATTTGTAAGTAGTATCGATTTTATATCAAAGATTATTAACTAAGCTTTGATACCACTTGTAGGATCGTATGGCTATACAAGAGTACGTGAATTGTGTTTTTCAACATTTTCAACTATAATTGAAACTTTAAAATAAAAACAAGTCAAGATACTATTTTATTCAAATCATTTTATTCAAGGTTTCAATTACAATATACAATTCAATTCTCCTTAGAAATTGTAGATGCAATGATATATCTATACAATATTTTATCTAATCAATTTCATAATTTTAAATAGAGAAAACTAATTTGTGGAATTTAAAACATTTCTCCCTATTTGAAACCTTTTCTTCTTCTTCTTCTTCTGCAAATCTTTAGTGACAAATATCTAACTTTCTCTTCTTCATCGTAGTTACTTCATTATAAGAGTTTTTCTCTTGAGAGGTGTTAATCTCTTAAAGTATATTTGTTTAAGTGTGTAGGGATACTTTGATCAATGAGAATTCTCTGTCTTTTATAGTTAATTTCCATTCCATGCATAACTTTCACATTCATCCACGATCAATCTCCACTCTTCATGTCTTCTATGTTACTTTCAAATTCAAATTTTGAAATATACATATTCTGGTCTACGTTTTCTTCTTGAATTTTTTTAAATCATCAATCTTGGATCTTTTGAAAAATTTTCTACAAAATAACTTTCTTGTCTAAACTTTTTCATCAAATGTAATAACAAAATGTTGTGTTAATACTAACTAAATGAGTAAAACAAGTAGACTTATAACTCAATGCATCTAACTTAACAAATTTAGCATGTGCCATTCATGTGACATGCTTTGTTATGTAAGTTGCTAACTCAACGAACTAAGTTTATGGTGTTATGCTAACTCAATGAACCAACTCTTAGGATCATATGGACTTACCAAAGGGGGGGTGAATGGTGAGTGTATATATTTTTAAGTCTAATTTGACTTAATTTAATCTTAGTGAACATATAAGCAATATATGAAATAATAATTAAAGCAGGATAGAATCAAAACGGGAAATAAAATTACACAAAGTAATTTTAGGTGCTTCACCACTAATAGTTAGTCCACCCCTAAGACAACTTGGGCTTCACTAAGTGTTTTATCACTTACAACCCTTACTTTCAAGTCAAAGCAAGAACCAACCTCTTGAGCTTTCAAGTAGAAGCTCAGCAACCAACACTTTGAGCTTTTAGGTCTAAGCTCTTAACCAATTGTAAGTTTTCACGTATAACCTCATGAACCAATAGCTTGAGGCTTTCAATTAGAGTTTGTGCGTAGAGAGTTTTTTTAATTGAATGTTCTTGAAAATTCTTCAATATTGCATCTATTGAATCTATATTGTTTTTGTAATTTGTATAACTGTATATGATAATCGTTATCTTTTCTTTCACTTGTTGGTCATACTTATACTAAGAGGTATAATGATCATATTTCTCTCAACGATATTTGTCCTTTTATACTTACTGATCTGCTAGTTCCAAATATAGTAAGTTACCATTCTCTATATTCTCTTTTTGAAACCTTCCAATTCTATTTAATTTTTGATATGTTTCATATTGAAACCTTCTAGAAACTATCTTGAGGCTCTTCGAAGGATCAAATGGTTATTCTCTTGATCCTATCATGTAAGGTTTAAGTCAGGCATGTGGAGTTATTTGTATTTCGAATGTTATACTTGAAACCTTCTAAAACTGTTCAACTTTCAGATAGTTTCATTTGAAACCTTCTGAAAATTACTCAACTTTCAGATAGTTACATTTGAAACCTTCTGAAAATCTCTTTCAAAGTATCTGATGTTTCTCTTGATCTTGTCACGTGAATATTTAAGTTCATCATATGAGGTCTCCTGAAGCTTGGACTCCTTGAATTTGAAACCTTTCTAAATGACTTGACTTTCAGATAGTTACACTTCAAACCTTCCAAAGCTTATTTGTGAAATCTTTCAAATGGGTAAATCCTTTCAAACACATTCTTCTTTTGGATAGTTTCTCCTAGAACTTTCCAATTTACTTGCAACTATTTTTCTTTAACTTTTGGATAGTTTCCCTTGAACCTTCTGAAGCTCTTTTCACCATTTTGTAGTTAATTGAACTATCTTCTGAGTTGTCCTATGAAATACAACTTAATTCCTCACATAGATTTTTGTATTATCAAAATACAAGGGTTCTAATAATCTCCACCTTTTTGATAATGACAAAAAAAATTTTACATTAAATTACATATATTTCACTCCCTAAATTGTTTCTATATAGTGAATCACATAGAACATAAGATTTATAGTTTGCATAGTATAATAGAGTTAATTTCTCCACTTGTTTATGTGTTGGAAACTTTTCAATATTGTAATTACCATATTTTTCTCTCCCTTTTTGTCATTCTTTAAAAAGGGATGACTCGTTGAGAAGGGATTTTGATATATCTTCCCCTTTGAGTTTTCTTATAGATTTTTAAATTTCTCTCCCCCTGAGATGATGCATTGTCTAAATTTCTACAAAAGTACATGTTAGCATAAAATAAGCTCTCATATGGTGAGCTTGAGTTGAGGTGATAATAGGCATGAATAATTGCATCATAAGTCATGTTTGGAACAAATGCCTAGATTTTTTCTAATATGATTAAATGTTGACTCATTTAAGGGTTTAGTGAAAATGTCTACAAGTTGATTTTCTGTTGAGACATACTTAAGTGAGATATGACTTTTTTCCTCATGATCTCTCAAGAAAGTGATGTCTAATTTCAATATGTTTTGCTCTAGAATGAAGTATTGTATTCTTTGACAGATTTACAGCATTACTATTATCACAATATATTTCTGTATTTTGAATTTTCAGTCTATAATCGGCTAATGTTTGCTGCATCTATAAAATTTGAGTACAACACAAACTTGCTGCTATGTATTATGCTTCAATAGTGGATAATACAATACAATTTTGTTTTCTACTAAACCAAGAAATTAAAGAATTTCCAAGTAGTTGACATGTTCCACTTATACTTTTTCTATCTGATTTGCTACCTACATAATCTACATCACTATATCCTATTAACATTAGACTACTATTAGTTGAGTAAGATAATCCAAAGTCTTTAGTGCCTTGTAAATACTTGAATATTCTCTTTACTAATTTCAGATGTGGTTCTTTTGATGATGCTTGAAATCTTGCACATAAGTATACACTAAACATGATATTAGGTCTACTTGCTGATAAATATAGAAGAGATCCAATCATACCTTTGTATTTCTTTTGATCTATTATAGTACTTGAATCATCACTTTCAAGTTAGTATTTGAATGCATTGGTGTGCTTGCAACTTTGATATTTTCAAAACCAAATTTCTTTAGAATTTCCTTGTAGTATTTTTCTTGATTAATGAAGATGCCATTTTTCATCTGATGAAATTTTAGCCCTAAGAAAAACTTCAACTCTCCCATCAAGCTCATTTCAAATTCATTTTTCATCAAATTTTGAAACTCATGACATAGGTTTTCAAATGTAGCACCAAAAACAATATCATCAACATAGATCTGAACAATCAACATACGTAAATCAATTTTTTTGGTAAGCAAAGTGCTGTCCACTTTGCCTATATTGAAATCATTATTAATCAATTTTTTTTTTAATTTAACATACCATGCCCTAGGTGCTTATTTCAGTCCATATAAGGCTTTATTTAACTTGTAGATGTGATCTGATTTTTCTTCATCTTCATATCCTAGTGGTTATTTGATGAAGACTTCTTGTATATCTCTACTTAGAAAAGCACATTTCACGTCCATCTAATATAACTTTATTTTCATGTTACAAGCAAATGCAAGTAACATTCTAATGGCTTCAATTTTGGTTATAGGTGTAAATGTTTCTTTATAGTCGATGCCTTCTTGCTGATTATATCATTGTGCAACTAGTTTAGCTTTATTTCTAACAATGTTTCCTTCATCATCCAGTTTATTCCTAAATACCCATTTAGTTCCAATGATTATTTTTCCAATTGGTTTCTTTACTAATCCCTAAACATTATTTTTTTGAAACTGATTTAATTCTTCCTACATAGCCATGATCTAGTAATTGTCATTGCAAGCTTCATCAATTGATTTTGGTTCAATTTCTAACACGAATGCATAATAATTGCATATATCTTGTGTCTGCACTCCTTAGTTTATGTTTCCAATTATTTGCTCCATTGGATGATTTAATCTAATTTTCCAAGTTTGTTCATTCTAACATGATGCTTGAGGATTGGACTTCTACTTGCATTTATCTTTTTCATATTCTTCATTTTCACTTTTACTATCAATCTTCAGATTCCTCATATTCTTTACTGAATGACAAGAATTCGTCATCTAGAAAGTATGTATGTTACAACTGTAAGAAACCTGGACATCTTTCTCTAGATTGTCCTATAAGGAGAAATGAAAAGCATAGTAGGACAAATCAAAAGAAGACGGCTCAGAAAACTCAGAAAAAGTTTTACAAGAAAAAGGCTTTGAAGGTCACTTGGGATGACACGTCTGAATCTGAGGAATCATCATCAAAATCTTTACATTCAAAAGGAGAACCAGAGTTAGAAGACGTTGCTCATGTGTGCTTCATGGCAAATGAATCTAAGGTAATATCTGATCTTGAAAGTCATTCAGATTTTAATTTTGATGAATTATTTTGTGCTTATCATACATTATTACAAAAACTTAAAGTTTGTAAACTGGAAAATAAGAATATCAGAAACTCTTTATTTATTGTGGAAGAAGAAAATTGTTTCTTGTCTACTACTTTAGAAAAGTTTAAATGTCATAATGAAAATCATGCTAGAGATTTGCATAAATTTAGATTTAATGAATGTGTCTTGCATGAACAAATACAAAATACAAATGTTGAAAAATTAAAGATAGAATCTGAAAATGAAATGTTGAGAAAAAATATAAATGATCTTGAGTTAGAGATTGATAAATTAAAAATGACAGAGCTAGATTTAAATTCTACTACTAAGAAATGGAATTTAAGTCAAACTAAGTTAGACAAACTAACTAGTACCCCTGCGGTGTCATATAAATTTGGCTTAGGATTTGATTATCCTGAATCTCAAGCCAATAAAGGATTTGTTAGTTGTAGTTCAAGTAAATCTAAGACTAAAATTCCTTTTATCATGAAACAAGATAATAAATATGTAGAAGTAGGTACTTCAAGGGATGAATCATGTAGTAATAATATAAATCAATGTGATTTGTCTAAATGTACTTCTAATATGACTATTAATGTTTCTAAAAATCTTGTTTCTTGTTCTGGAAATTTAGTTTCTAATGTTTCTGTGATGCGTGTCTTCCATCAAGTATATATATGTGTCTTTGTATATGGTTGTATTTCTTTGATAATTTGTATAGGGGAAAACTTGTCTTTTGTGTATCACCAACCGTTGCCCCTATATATGTAAGCGGTCATCCACATCTAAGAGATGTCATGCCAAACCATCCCTTGATTTCGTTCTCCCACTTCTTTGTACTAGTAACCATATAGCAAGGAATCACGATAGATTGATCACCCTTAGACGTACCCGTGTTGGGGAACCACGTAAATTTGTTGTTCTTCGAATTCTCTACTCGCAATCCTCTCTTCCACGTAGATCTCTTCTCCACGCCACCCCTAGATGCTCCACGTTTGTTTGATCTTTCCTCACAATAACTGGTATCAGAGCGTGGTTGGACATCTCTGGGTTTGCATTTGAAGTTTCAAAGAGTTTCATCAAGGTTCAAGCCATTTCCGCAAGGGATCTCTCCATTGTTGTAACTGCTGTCGTCGTAGGCGCTAGTTTGCACACTCCGACATCAAGTCGTGCGCCTTCCTCATCTGTGCTCCATTGCGTCTCAAAATTTTGAGGACGTGTAGTAAGCTTCCTAAAATTCTTTCCTTTAAAATTTTGTGGTCAGAAGTTTCGTATTCAAAGAGATACAGCAAGAGGCGTCTGGCTAGGGCACAGTAGTTTTCTGGACGAATGACTCTTTGATTGTCGGATTTTGGGCATTTTGTGATTGTGGTTTTGTGCTTGGTTTGTGCGAGTATTTGCTATTGTTTTGTGATAAGTAGTGTGCTTGTCTTGTGGCTGATTGCATTTCGTTGAAATCAATAGTTTCAGTAGCATATTGTTGTTGAGATATTGCTTGCTATTGTGTACCTTGCCGTAGAATTGTGTTTGTTGAAATCACATTGTATCTCGTGTGTATTGTTGGTTGTTTGTTGTTTTGAAAACATGAATACTTCGGGGTTGAAGATAGAAAAGTTTGATGGTAAGAATAGCTTCAACTTATGGCAAATTAAGATGAAAGCACTTCTAAAGCAACAAGGTATTTGGGCTCCTTTAAATAAGGAAACTACTTTGAACAGAAATTTGCTAGAGTTTGAATTGCAGGAGGAGAAAGCTCACTCCACCATCTTGTTGTGTTTGTCTGATGAAGTTATAATAGAATATTAAGTATTTTTGTTTTGATGATGTGTGCTGAATGAAAATAATCATATTTGCTCAATTACTATTGCTTGTGAAAAGAAATTAAATCATCAATTAATACAGAAAAAGCTTACTGATATAAATACTTGTCTGTATTGGATCTGAAGTTAATAACTAGTCGTTTCGCTGCATTAATTTCTCATTTAACTAAACGTTAAGTTAACGTGTGTTTTTATTGAAAAGCATGATATGTTTTAAAGTTATATCTTCTGTATCATGAACAGTGCACGTTTAGACAACTTGTTAAGTTAATGAAGGCATAGATGTTTCAACGAAATCTTTATTAGAATCTACTTGTCAAAATGGATTTTTAAAATTATGTAGTGAAGAAGCATGGGCATATTTAGAAAATTTTGCAAAAAGAACTGCATAGTGGGAAAATTCGGTTGAAGCTATTGTAGACAAAAGATTATTGCCAAGAGGAATGCATGAAATAGATTCCAATACTATGCTTGAGGTGAAATTAAATGAATTAACAAAGAAAATAGAAGAGTTATCATTAAATCAAAAGCTAGCAGAAAAGAATACAAACATAAATAACTTAGATATTATTTATGCTAGAAACTAGAGAGATAACTTGGGAAATTCTTATAATCCTAATTGGAGAAATCACTTGAATTTATCTTGGAGAAACAACAATTTATAAGGAGGAGAAAATATAAATGAGAAGAACATAAGTTATGAAGTATTAATTGAACAAGGAGCTAGAATAGAGAAATTAGAAAAGATAATCCAACAAGTCAACAATCGTCTAGAATTTATATTTGGAAATGCTGTATATCAAAATCATAATAGAAATATACCACTTAGATAGAAGGAACCAATGGAAGTTAGACCTACTAGAGGATTGCCAATACAAGCTATACCTAATCCAGTCAATAGAACGGTTAATGAAATTGATACCTCTTCTGGGAGGGCAACTGAATGAAGCAGCATATCTGAAGCAACTATCTGTGTGTATATATGTTTTTATTTTTATTTTAAGTTAATAGTATCATAGAGTTAATTTTTAACTCAACGAACTTAGTCCATTGAGTTATGCCTTAACTCCACGAGGGTGTGCAGTAGTTATGTTAATTTTTGTCTCTACTAAATTTTTGTTTCTATTTTACAGAATCGACAAATGAAATTAATGCAATTACCGTTGGATGCACAAAGGGAAATACTAAGTAACTTGTCAACTAAAGATCTGTGCAGGATGTGTTGTGTATCAAAGGAAATTAAAGACTGTATTGAAGAAAAATATTTTCAGGGACTACAAGCTACAAAAATGACTAAGATTAGAGATAGATTCATATGGAGGTCATTTAATCGTAGTTCAAATACCCATGAATATCTAGCTATGGAAGAAACTACTAGAACTCCACTCAATGCATTAGAAGGAATGAGTCATATTATGGGGATAGATGAAGGATTAATCATAGGTATGCAAGTTTATCATTACCTGAGACTTTTATAAGAAATCTTATAACAGGAGAAGAATGTAATATAGGAAGACCTAATATATTTGAAGCACCAACTGAAAATTGTGGGTCAGCTTTAATATTTTCTGATAAAAATTCTGCAATTCCTGAAAAATTATATTATTAGAGACCTACAGGAAATTGGGGTGAAGATTTACGCTTAAGTGTGTATAATTTTCTGAACATATCTTAGAATGAAAACATTATAATATATCTAGGACAGAAATCATTAATTAACCAAACACATGTCATACTTGATGGTTATATTTATTTAGTCACGGAGATATCAATAGCATATAGATCTGATTTATACATAGTGAGCATAGACATTTATGATGATTATACAGAAATTTTACCTGTACCGAGTGAAATAGTTAAACCACCATCTGAAAAATTTAATAAAATTCAAACAGGAATGTGGTATAATGAAAAAGATGATCCTACTTTATGTCTGATAAGATGGTGGGATGAACTGATGAAATTTCATATATGGATTATGGAAGACATGAATGAATGGAAGTGGGAAGAAGAGTATATTGAAATAGATGTAGAAATAGAAACTGCTACATTACCCTGGAACCAGAAAGGATCCCTTTCTGCATTACATATCATTAATGGTAATACACTCGTATTTGGAATTTATAATATATTGCATGTTTACAAATTAAAAAGGACCAAGAATTGCATTAAAACAGAATTAATAGTAAGAAGAACTATGCCTAAAAAGTTTGCTTGGACTGATACATTTATTCCATTTGTTTCTACTTTTCAATCATGTTCTTAAGCTGTGATTTTGTGTGTTTAATGTTGTGTATTCTGCATTTATTTTTATAAAAAAAAAAAAAAAAATATCAATCTAGTTTGTTAGTATCTGTTTTGGGAAACCAACTGGCTTACTTGTGAGCCACCAAAGGCATAGAAGCCTGGGTTCCACACAAGACACTAATTTATTAATACCTGTTAAATGTTATTTTGTTTTATATTCTGTGTTTATCTGGGAATGAAAAGTTTTTCAGAATCAAAAATCGAAATATGCAGAAAGAGATACAAGTGGAACAAGGTATGTAACCAATTACTTATCCTGAATTTTAAATCAAAAAAAACTTTATTCATGCCTGCTACAATTACTGTACTTATTGTCAAATCTTTTACATTGAGGACAATGCAAAATGTAGGTATGGGGGGGAGGTAATTAAAGTAACAGCCATGTAAGTTTGTTAATTAAAGGAATTAAAATGGTACTACAAAGTTTTGAGGAAATTGAAAATTTTTATGAAATTGCTATAACTATCCGATAATTGAGACTGTAAAATTTTTATAAACTACTTGAATGTTATATTTAGAAGGCTATAGAAGATGCTATAGAATTTATTATTTATGTAAATCTAGATATAGTATCTTATGATTTTTCTGAATTTCATGAGTTTAACAATTTCACGATTTTAAAATGAAATCAGAATATTTAATGCTTAATTAGAAAATTATCTGAAGTCCTGAAGGAGCTGAGATGTGAATTCTAGATTAAATGAAACACATATGATGAAAGATACATTTACTTTGACTGATTGAACTTGTAGAATGATTTAAGTGTAGATCTTATTAAACTACAAATAAAGTATGAACTTATCGTTATGGATTCATATCTTTAGTAAATGATAGAAGTAGGATTATATGAGATTGGTGTTTTACTACATCTGTATAAATGAAATACGTGCATATACAGTATGTGATTAATGCTTTGTTTTGTGTGTGCATTTATTTATTTATTTATTTTTATTTTTTTTAAAAAAAAACCTTGAGAGTTTATTGACTTGTTTGATCACGAGCCTTTTGTACTTGAACAGATAGGTATGTATGGATTGTTGACCTGAAAAAAGACTGAAAATCTGGCAACCTAAGATCTTGATCAGATCTGGGATTGTTGACTGAAAGCTCGTTACATGGGTACATTAGAAAACTCTTGCATGATTCAAGCTTGTCAAATTAACTTTTAAAGTACAAAAAAAAATATATATATATATATACTATTCTGAAAAGATACAAATGTTTTGTGAAATACAGATATCTTATGAATGAGTATATTTTCTATTATCTAGAATTGCTGAAATATGAATCTGGAATTGACTTTTGAAGTTGTTTAATGGAAATACAATTCTTTATTCTACTTGTCTTAATTAGATTGAATTGGATTGTACTTTAATTTATATGTTGTTGAAATTTCTTCTAGAAAAACTTATTGGAAAATTCAGGATTACAGATGATGAAAAGAAGAACAAACGATAATATAATTAACACCTATATGAAGATGATATACTTTGTATGTAATTTACATATATTCTAAATATCTTTGCAGGTTGATTACTGAAACATACAAAATATATGTTTATGCTAAACAGAAGAAAAAAAAAACAAAAGGGGGAGAATTAATTCTAGCACTTTTTGAAAGACCAATTAATTAAATCTTAGTTTGCTAAGGGACTAGCAAAATTTAGGTATGGGGGAAGTGTTTAGAATGAAAAAGTGCATATTATTAACGGTTAAATCCACTTTCCCATGATCCACTTTTCCCATGATCCACTTTTCCCATGAAGTGCAGACGATGGTCTCCAAGTTCTACAAAGGTCGTGGCAGAGGAAAAGGCAAAAGCAGAAGAGATGCCAAAGGAAAAGAAATAGAGAATGATGAAGTTCCACGTACTTAGTTTAAGAAAATATTTCGAGTGGACAAAAGGTTAGTAGAACTTTATAGAGATTACTTCTTTCCTCAAAGAATATTAGATGAAGTTAGATAAGAACTTCAACATACTGATGCAAATATTACATACATGGGTATTCAAAGTAATTTTGATAGAGAATACAGAATGAAATGAGCTGAGATTGCATTTTTGGAACTGTATGCAAAATATTTGGAAAAAAGTGTAGGTTCATCAAATAGAACTCCTCAAACTCCTATAAACGGTACAAGACTACATGCATTTGAGGAAGAGCATGAATCAGCTATCCCTACTCCTTTATATTTAAAACAAGTAGAATCAGATATTGCTGTAGACAAAACAAAAGTTGACAGACTTCGAAAGGCTGTTGCAATAGAAAGTGCCTTAGAAGAATTAAAGTAGAAAACTTTTATGGAGCAATTTGAAAAGAAAACAGTAATACTTGAAAAGGAGAAATAGAAATGTTATAGAAGAAGGAAAGTTAGAAAAATTATGTCTATGGAAACAAAGTCTTCTGAAAAAGGAAAATCAGATGAAAATTTATTTCCAAAGGACAATGTATGTCTAGACATTGTACCTTATTGTGCATCTGATAAATTCATCAGTTCCGAACACACTGAAACTGATGAAGATAATGAGACTTTATTTTCCCTTGCTAGAAAACTTGAGAAGAAATCCAAGTCAAATATGAGCTCAAGTTTTTCTATTAGTACAAGTCCTGATGATGCAGAAATTGACAAATCAGAGCATCAAGCACCTGACATTGAACAAGTTATTGCAGATATAATTGACAATGCTGAGGCAGTAACTAGTTCAAAGGCTGAATTGTCTGGAGTAGCAGATATTGAAAATGTTAAGACTCCAGAAGAGCTAAAAGTTAACCAGCCTTCTACAGAATCTATAGAAGTAGAGTCTGAGAATTCACAGCATGAATCAATGGAAATATCTGTTGAACAAAATGAACAATTACAGACAGATACACCGGCTATAGAATTTGTGGAAAAATTGAAATCTGAACATTCTATAGAGATTGAATAGATGAATGTCGAGCATATTGACAATGTTCCTAACACTGTTGAAGCTGAAGAATCAAGCTTACCTGAGCAGCTTCAAGATAATATTTTGGAAGAGGAACAACATGACATTCATTTTGAAGAAGAGGTTCCTGAAGATGAATTAAACTTTGAATCACGGCTTCAGGTATCACCTTCTTTGTGTACAATATTAAAAATTCAAGGTAATGCAATTCATTTTAGATCTGAAGAAGCATTGTAGAAATACAATAATCTGATTACATGTCAGATTCTGCATGCTCGTCCAATAAAATTCAAAAATTTGATGGAAATAAGAGATCTGTTTGAGTTTCAAGGCCTCATTAAATTCTTGCTAGTAGGAACGAAATGGAAGCAATACATAGAGCTTATTGCAGCTTTTTATAGCAATCTAGTTAAGAATGGAAATTTTATGAAAACTTAAATAAATGAACAGGAGTTTATGTTGTCTCCTGAGTTAATTTTTGAAGTTTTAGGATTAAAGAATGAAGGTGTTGTTGTTACCAATAAATTTGACATAATAAGACAACTGGAATGGAACATTCAGTCTTTATCAAAAATTCCAGATGTATATTCTGAAATGAGATTAATGGAAAATCTAAATGCAGAGGCAAGCTTTATTGCAAATATATTGCATGCAAATTTATTTCAGAGAGTTGGACACAATATGGAAGTCAGCAGAAGTTGTTTATATGCCACTTATAGCTTGCTGAATAGAATTCAAATCATGTTTTCACTTCTCAACTACAGCATATGAGTTCAAAGTTATTTTATGATGATGTTGTATGTAGACTCATTGCAAGCTAATTGAATTTATCCGATTGGCCCTCTAAAACTAAAGGCATGAGTGTCAAAGATTTGCAAAAATTCCAGGCCATGCATAAACCTCAATGACAACAACAACCTGATACAGACCATATACAACAACAACAAAGTTATTCAGTTCAAGCAGAACAGCAAACCCAGCTACCTCCTGACTTAGATGCAGTACTTAACGACATCAGAAATGATATTAGGCATCTAGGAGATCAAATATGTAATGCTATAAGTGAGAGGGGTCGATAATTGTTTTTGTTTGTTTCTGAATACAAAATGTAATCTTTGTATTACTTGTTTGATTTGATTGAACAATACATTTTTCTGTAAATGTGTTCAATTATTATTCTTGTTTACAGAAATCGTTGTTGTAATTCTCTTATATACATATATATATTCTCTGTAATTATCTTTTTGATTAATGACAAAAGGGGGAGAAATATTATAAAAAGATGATTATGATCTTAATTGCATATATATATTATAAAAGGAGATGCTATTTAAATGGTTATTGTAATCTGATAAATGATAATTAGAAAACTGATACTTATATAATTATTGACATCTGAGAGTTTTAGTTCTGAGAGGTAAAATTTACACAAACAATAGAAATAAGCTTAAGTGAACTTAAGTCAACAAACAAGTTTGTTGAATTAAAAGTTAACCCAACGAAGGTGCTTTGTTGAGTTAAACATATTTCATAATTGATTTAATATGGTTTTGTCATCATCAAAAAGGGGGAGATTGTTGAGTATTTTTGTTTTGATGATGTGTGCTGAATGAAAATAATCATATTTGCTCAATTACTATTGCTTGTGAAAAGAAATTAAAATCATCAATTAATACAGAAAAAGCTTACTGATATAAATACTTGTCTGTATTGGATCTGAAGTTAATAACTAGTCGTTTCGTTGCATTAATTTCTCATTTAGCTAAACATTAAGTTAACGTGTGTTTTTATTGAAAAGCATGATATGTTTTAATGTTATATCTTCTGTATCATGAACAATGCACGTTTAGACAACTCATTAAGTTAGAGTTTTGTTTGTATAGAGGTCACATGAGAACTCGTTAAGTTAGAGGCTTAAAGGTTAAAATAGGTCACATGATAACTCGTTAAGTTAGTGAGTAAAAGAAGAGACGAACTCGTTATGTTAGTGTTATACATGTGGTGAAATTATAAGTTACGAATGTTGTAATGTATCACGTGAGGTGCACATGTTTAACTCGTTAAGTTAACATAACTAAACGCGTTGAGTTGCTATATTAAACACTAAGGCAACGCATTAGGCTAGCGTTATAAACTTAAGTTGTTATTTTTGCATGTGGTAAAATTCTTATTATAAAAATATTTGTTTATTACTGGTTCGTTGAGTTATCATAACACAATGGAGATGGTTCGTTGAGTTATCATAACACAACGGAGATGGTTCGTTCAGATAGCATAACACCACAGACTTAGTTCGTTGAGTTAGCTACAGTACTTGTCACGTGAAATGGCACATGAGGAACTCGTTAAGTTAGAAACGTTAAGTTATATATATACTTGTGTTACTCGTTTAGTTAACATTAAAGTAAAGACTTCTTATTACACTGATGAAAAACTTTTGGACGAGAAAGTTTATTTTGCAGGAAATTTTTCAGAGATCCAGGACTGATGATTAAAGAAAATTCAAAATATAAACGTGGGTTAGAACGTGTGTGTTTCGATGAAGGAAAAAAAAAAGACGTGGAGAAGTGGAAAACTGGTAGTGGTTAAACGTGAAGGATATGCATGAAATGAAGATACAGTATAAAAGGCATAGAATTCTCATTGATCAATTTATCCTTGCACATAAAACGAAAAATCTTTTCAAGGATCAAACCATCCCTGCACACCAAAAGAAAAATCTTTTTCAAGGATTAAAAACACCTCTTCAGGAAAAATCTCTCAAGTGGAAGAAAGTTTAGTGAAGCATAAAAAGGTAAGATTTTCGTCATTGAAGATTTGAAGTATCAGAAGAAAGCAAATTCGGTGAAGCATGAAAAGACTAGATATTCATCACTGAAGAATTGCTGAAGAAGAAGAAGAAAGATCTCAAATAGGGAAAAAGTTTTAAATTCTGCAAATTAGTTTTCTCTGTTTGTAGTTATGAAATTGTTTAGATGATACATGGTATCGAAATATAATTGCATCTACAATTTCTGAGGAGAATTGAATTGTATATTGTAATTGAAACCTTGAATAAAAATGATTTTATGAAAACAATGTCTCGACTTGTTTTTGAGTTTTAAAGTTTCAATTATATTTCAGAAAATATTAAAAATACACAATTCACCCCCCTCTTGTGTAGCCATACGATCCTATAGTTATAGATATATAGGTGGTGAGGGGAAGATCAGCATACTGAAAGGCTCGTTAGTTGTTATAAAGGGAACCAAATCTGGTCCCTTATACATTTTGCAAGGCACTCCAATTGTTGGTGCAGCTATATTAGCTATATTTGGTCAGTAGGATTTTTCTGTCATGTGGCACTCAAGGATGGGTCATTTGGGGTAGAAAGGAATGCAGAAACTGAATAGTCTGGGCAAGTTTGATGGGCACAAGGTTGCTTGTATTGACATATCCAAGCATTGTGTCTTTGGCAAACAGAAAATAGTGTCATTTGCATGCAGTCAGCATAGCTCCAAGGGAGTTCTTGATTATATTCATGCTGATTGTTGGGGGCCTTCACGCTAGCCTTCTATTGCAGGTTCCAGATATTTTCTTTCTATCATTGACTGTCATTCAAGGATGAACTGGGTTTTCTTTTTGACACACAAAAGTGAAGCTTTTTCTTGCTTCAAGCATTGGAAGAAGTAGGTAGAAAACCAAACAGACAGAAAGGTAAAATATCTTAGCCAAAATATTTCAGAAAATATTAAAAATACACAATTCACCCCCCTCTTGTGTAGCCATACGATCCTATAGTTATAGATATATAGGTGGTGAGGGGAAGATCAACATACTGAAAGGCTCGTTAGTTGTTATGAAGGGAACCAAATCTGGTCCCTTATACATTTTCCAGGGCACTCCAATTGTTGGTGCAGCTACATCAACTATATCTGGTCAGTAGGATTTTTATGTCATGTGGCACTCAAGGATGGGTCATTTGGGGTAGAAAGGAATGCAGAAACTGAGTAGTCTAGGCAAGTTTGATGGGCACAAGGTTGCTTGTATTGACATATCCAAGCATTGTGTCTTTGGCAAACAGAAAAGAGTGTCATTTACACGCAGTCAGCATAGCTCCAAGGGAGTTCTTGATTATATTCATGCTGATTGTTGGGGGCCTTCACGCCAGCCTTCTATTACAGGTTCCAGATATTTTCTTTCTATCATTGACTGTCATTCAAGGATGAACTGGGTTTTCTTTTTGACACACAAAAGTGAAGCTTTTTCTTGCTTCAAGCATTGGAAGAAGTAGGTAGAAAACCAAACAGATAGAAAGGTAAAATATCTTAGAACTTATAATGGTCTTGAGTTTTGTTCTCAAGAATTTGATAACTTTTGTAAAGATGAAGGCATTACACGACATAACACTGTCAAGTATACCCCTCAGCAAAATAGAGTAGCTGAAAGATTAAACAGAACACTCCTAGAAAAGGCACATTGTATGCTGTCTCATGTAGGTTTGAGCAAGAAGTTTTGGGCTGAGGCTGTTAACACAGCTTCCTATCTGGTGAACATGTCCCCTTCTAGTGCCTTAGATGGGAAGATACCTCTTGAGGTATGGTTGAAAAGATCTGCTAGTTATTCAAAGCTCAGAATTTTTAGGTGTCCAGCTTACTATCATGTGAACAATGGTAAGTTGGAACCACATGCCAAGAAAGGCATATTTGTGGGCTATGGTGTTGGTGTAAAGGGATACAAGATATATGATATTGAATCTTACAAAGTAATATAAAGCCATGATGTTACTCTTGATGAGAATTCTCTTTTGTAGGCAATAGATAAACTAGCAGGTGAAACACCAGAAATTGAGCACACCCTTCGTGAACAGATGGAGATAGATGACACACAGCAACTACCTATCACTGATCAAGTTGAAATTAGAGAAATCTCATCTGAAACTCAAGAAAATGAAGTTGAGGAGGAAGAGGTGGAGCAACCACCACTAGGAACCATTGGCAAAGATCGTCCTAGAAGAGATGTTAGACCTCCGATTAGATATGGCTACGACAGTTTGGTTGCTTTTGCCTTACAAGTAGTAGTTTAGGTGGAGGATTCTGTTGATCCACCTACATATGAAGCTGCAATGAAAGACTGCTATGGAGGAGGAACTCCAATCTCTCCATAAGAATAAGACTTGGGAACTGGTGAAACGTCCAAAGAACACAAATATTGTTGGTTGCAAATGGGTCTATAAGAAGAAGATTGGGACTCAAGGCAACGTAGGTGTGCAGCACAAGGCAAGATTAGTTGCCAAAGGTTATTTACAGCGAGAAGGAGTTGACTTCAATGAGGTATTTGCTCTTGTTGTACGTCATATATCTATTAGAATTTTGTTATCCATTGCTGCAGCACAGAATTTAGAATTGGAACAACTAGATGTAAACATGGCCTTCTTGAATGGTGAGTTGGAAGAAAATATTTGGATGGAACAACCAACAAGGTTTGTGGTGAAAGGTAAATCTGATTGGGTGTGCAAATTAAATAAGTCCTTGTATGGACTTAATCAGTCACCACGACAATGGTACAAAAAGTTTGATGCCTTTATAGTTAAAGTTGGTTTTAGACGCAGCAACTATGATTCATGTGTATATGTTAAAACTCTTGATAAGAGTACACATGTTTATTTGTTATTGTATGTTGATGATATTCTTATAACTGCGAAGAATATCAAAGTGCTATAGGAGCTAAAGGACACATTAAAATTAGAATTTGATATGAAGGATCTTGGTCCAGTTGGCAGAATTCTTAGAATGGAGATTAGGTGTGAAAGAAATTCTGGTAAGCTATTTTTGAATCAACAGAAGTTTATTAAGAAGATCCTTAGCAGATTTGGTATGGCTTCATGCAAAGCCATTAGCACGCCTTATGACAGAAATGTCAAATTGTCATCTGCGATGTGTCCACACACTGATTCTGAAAAGCTTGATATGTAGCAGGTTCCTTATGGCAGTTGGAAGTCTTATGTATGCTATGGTATGCACTAGGCTTGATCTAGCATATCCTTTGAGTGTTGTTAGTAGGTTCATGTCCAATCCAGGCAAGGAACATTGGAAAGCAGTTAAAAGGTTATTCAGATATTTGAAAGGAACTCTAGGTGTTGGCTTGATGTATGTAGTAGATTAGGGTTGTACTATGACTGGTTATACAGACTCAGACTATGCAGGTGATGTTGACAGAAGGAGATCATTATCTGGTTATGTCTTTACATTTGCAGGTTCTATTGTGAGTTGGAAATAAACTCTTTAGCCTACGGTATCTCTGTCCACAACTGAGGTTGAATATGTGGCTATGATAGAAGCTACAAAGGAAGGGATTTGGTTGAAAGGCTTACTTGGAGACTTTGGTTGGCGTATTGATAAAACTGATATCTTCTGTGATAGTCTTAGTGCTATTTGTCTCTCCAAAGATAATGTCTTTCATGATAGAATTAAACATATTGATGTTAAGTATCACTTCCTCAGGAATGAAGACAGGATAAAGATTATGAAGGTCAACACAAAGGACAATTCAGCTGATATGCTTACAAAGGGCGTTGTTGAAAGCAAGTTCAAGCATTGCTTGGACTTACTCAACATCTATTGCTGTTGCTGACCCAAGTTGGGTCTTGGTGATCCATCACTTGTTCGTGGTGAAGATTGATGAAATACAAGGTGGAGATTTGTGATGCATGTGTCTTCCATCAAGTATATGTATGCGTCTTTGTATATGGTTGTATTTCTTTGATAATTTGTATAGGGGCAAACTTGTCTTTTGTGTATCACCAACCGTTGCCCTTATATATGTAAGGGGTCATCCACGTCCAAGGGATGCCATGCCAAACCATCCCTTGATTTCGTTCTCCCCCTTCTTTGTACCAGCAACCATACAGCAAGGAATCACGATAGATTGATTACCCTTGGACATACCCGTGTTGGGGAACCACGTAAATTTGTTGTTCTTTGAATTCTCCACTCGCAATCCTCTCTTTCACGCAGATCTCTTCTCCACGCCACCCCTAGATGCTCCACGTTTGTTTGATCTTTCTACACAATAGTTTCTAAAATATCAGACAATTGTAGTAAACTGAAAATTCAAAAACCTGAGCATGTAATTCAAAACATTGATATTAGACCAATTACTGGTTTTGCATGTTCTTTATCTGAAAATTCTTATGTAGAAAATTTTTTTGTATGTATTGAAAATTTAAATACAAGTACAAAATCTTGGTATGAACTTATTGAAATGTATGAGCATGACCAAAATAAATTAACATCTGATAGAAATTGGTTTGGTCTTGGTTATACTACATCTGAAAACAAAAAGAATGATTATAAGAGCAATAATGCTATATGTAAGTATGATACTAATGATGAATCGTTAGTACTTACAACTAATAAGAATGTAAATGATAATGTTAAACTATTTTTAAACAAAAAGAAGAAATATGCGTTTAATGAACTTGGTCCTCAACAACATTGGGTACCAAGAAAAAGTTTTTCTTAATTTGTTTTGTAGGAGGAAACAACATCAAAATGGATCTTGGATAGTGGAGCATCAAGTCACATGACTAGATAGAAAAGTCTACTAAAAAATTTTACAAATACCACGAAAGGAAGTGTAATATTTAGAAACAAAAGCAAGGACAAAATCATAGGTATGGGCAATGTTCAAATAACTTCGACTTATGTTATCTCGAATGTACTATATGTAGAAACCTTAGGATTTAATTTGCTGAGTGTTATAAAACTAATTGAGAATGGATATTATGTAGTGTTTGAAGATAATGTATACAAAATTATTGATAAAAATACACATGAACTTATGTTTATTACTAAAAGAAAAGGTTTTGTATGTATTTTATCTTTACCTTCTGGTGCAGTTGATTTAAATTCATGTTTGCTAGCTGAAACTAGTGATGCATATCTGTGGCATAGAAAGATCGAGCATATAAATATGAAACTATTACAAAAACTGTTTAGAAAACTTTTAGTAAGAGGTTTACCAAAGATTAAATACTCAAAGGACTTTATGTGTGATGCATGTGAGTTAGGTAAACTTCAAAAAAATCTTTTAAATCCAAAACTGATATATCAAGCAAGAGAGTCTTAGAACTTATACATATGGATCTATTTGGACCAACAAGAATCATGAGTCTTGGTGGTAAATGGTATGTATTTGTTTTAGTAGATGACTTCTCTAGATACACTTGGGTATATTTTCTAGCATCTAAGACAGAAGCTTTTGAAAAGTTTAAAATGTTTTGCAATCTTGTTCAAAATGAACAAAGTATCTTTGTTCAAAAACTTAGGAGTGATCATGGTATGGAATTTGATAATGATCAAATGGATAATTATTGTAAAGATCATGTCATTGATCACAGTTTTTCTTTTCCAAGAGCACCGTCTCAAAATGGTGTTGTTGAGAGAAAGAATAGATCACTTTAGGAAATGGCCAGAACTATGTTGAATGAACATAAGTTAGCTCAATCTTTGGGCTGAAGCAGTGAATACAACTTGTTATGTTATTAATAGAAGTCATTTAAGACCTCGTGTTATTAAAACTCCTTTTGAAATTATGTTTAATAAGGTTCCAAAAATTTCCTATATGAAACCATTTGGCTGCAAATGTTTTATTCTTAACACTAAGGATAAATTTCAAGCCAAAGCGGATGAAGGAATTTTTGTAGGTTACTCTATTAGAAGTAAAGGCTATAGAGTATATAACAAGACTTCTAGAACTATTGAAGAAACCCTATATGTAAGCTTTAATGAAAATTCTTTTAGAGAATCTCAATCTAAAGTTGATAATGATGATTTGATCAATTTTCTAAAAGAGTTAGAGATCAATAAAGAGATTGAAGATTTATCTGAGAAAATCAAAAATATGAACTTAAATGATCAAACTAATGATGAAAGTGATGGACCTTTAGATGTTGATGAGAATATTGAGAAAAATTAGAGAAATTGGCGTTATTCTTCACACATCCCATGACTCAAGTCATTGGAAATATTGATGAGGGAGTTAAAACTAGAGCTTCAGTTAACTTAAATAGTATGTGTATGTTTGTTTCTATGGTGGAACCAATGAATATAGAAGAAGCATTATCTGATGAAAATTAGATAGTGGCAATGCAAGAACTAAATCAATTCATTAGAAATGATGTTTGGGAATTAGTCTCTCCACCAGAAAATCAGTCCATAATAGGTCTAAAGTGGATCTTTAGAAACAAAACTAATGAGATTGGTCAAGTTATAAGAAACGAAGTTAGATTAGTTGTACAAGGGTATACACAGGAAGATGGACTAGATTATGATGAAACATTTGCTCTTGTGGCTAGGTTAGAAAGTATTAGAATATTATTACCCTTTGCTTGTTATATGGATTTTAAATTATATCAAATGGATGTAAAGAGTGCATTTCTAAATGGTAAAACAACCACCTGGATTTGAAGATATTAAAAATCCTAACTTTGTGTATAAATTGAAGAAAGCCTTATATGGTTTGAAGCAAGCACCTAGATCATGGTATGAAAGGTTATCTACTTTTTTAATAGAACAAGGTTATATCATGGGAAAAGTAGATCATACTCTATTTATCAAGAGAGATGGTAAAGATCAGATTGTTGTTCAAATATATGTGGATGATATATTCTTTGGAGCAATCTCTAATAAACTGATAAAAATATTTTCTGAAGAGATGACTAGTTAGTTTGAAATGAGTATGATAGGAGAACTTTCATATTTTCTAGGACTTCAAATTAAGCAAATGGATAAAGGTATATTTTTAAATCAGGAAAAATATGTAGATGAAATGCTTAAGAAATTTAATTTTAATGATACAAGAATTCGAGGAACTCCTATGAGTACTTCTTTAAAGTTAGATATTGATGACATAGGAAAATCAATAGATCAAAGAAAGTAGAAAAGTATGATTTGTTCTTTACTTTATTTGACTACTAGTAGACCTAATATTATGTTTACTGTGTGTGCTTGTGCTAGATTTCAATCTAATCCTAAAGAATCACACTCAATTGCAGTTAAAAGAATATTTAGATATATACAAGGAACTAAAAATTTCAGACTATATTATTCTAAGGATATTTCGATAGATCTTATAGGATATACTGATGCTGATTACATAGGATCTAAATCTGATAGAAAGAGTACTACTAATGCTGATTACGTAGGATCTAAATTTGATAGAAAGAGTACTAGCAGCACATGTCAATTATTGGGAAATAATTTGGTGTCATGATTTAGTAAAAAGTAAAACTGTGTAGCACTTTCTACTATAGAAGCTGAATATGTTGCTACTGCACTGTGTTGCACTCAGATTCTATGGATAAGGCAAACTTTAGAAGACTTTGGATTATCTTATGATACAACTGAGATTTATTATGACAGTAGTTCTACAATAAATCTTTCCAAAAATCCTGTATTACATTCTAAAGCAAAGCATATAGAGGTTAGACATTATTTTCTAAGAGATAACGTAATTAAAGGAAAAATTAAATTAGGATTTATGTCTAGTAAAAATCAATTAGCTGATATATTTACAAAACCTCTAGACGAAAATACATTCTACAACATAAGATTAAATTTGGGTATTTGTAGGTTATGTGATGTGTAAAATGCTTAAACTCCACAAAAAGATAAATATTATTGATGATGTTGTTCACCTCATAGATATTATATACTTATCATAAATATTTAAGTAATATCTAAACTACTACATAAGATACTATGTATTTATTGTAAAATCATAGTAGTATCTTATTGATTTTACGTAGTTTATCAATTTTAATGATTTTCACATTTTTAAGTGGAAGTGTAAATGAAAAACATTAAATACTTCTGAAATTTTGATTAAGTGTTTTCTTTTAATCAATGAAAGTGCATATGATCATGCATGAATTTGACTTGATTGATTAAACTTGTAGAATAATTTATATGTAAATCATCTTAAACTATTAATCAAAAGTATGAGCTTATTGAAACTGATTCATATTTTCAGTAAAATCATAGAAGTAAAAATTGTATGAGATTTGTGTTTTATTGCATCTATATTAATGGAATACATATATACTGTACTTAAAATGAAAAATGCTTATAAAGTGAAAATCTTTGAGAGTTTATTGATCAGTTTGATCATGAGCCTTTTGTACTTGAGCAAATAGGTATGTAAGGATTGTTGTCCTGATAAAAGGATTCTTTAAATCTAGCAACCTAAGGTCCTGATCAGATCTGGGATTGTTGACTGAAAGCTCGTTATATGGGTACATTAGAAAGCTCTTGTATGATTCAAGCTTTTCAAACTAACTTTTAAAGAAAATTATCAATATTTACTGTTTTGAAAAGAAAAAGTTGTTTCATTAATTACAGATATCTTTGAATCGAATATAGTTTCTACCAATATGACTGCTGATTTATTAAATCAAAATTAGTACTTTTGAAAATGCTTATTTGAGATACGTTCTTTTATTCTCCTTGAATTAATCCTATTAAGTTCAAAGTTGTGTTTTGATTCATTTACAGTGGAAATTGATTTTGGAAATCATTTTTGATGAATTCAGGGTAACAGAAGTTTTTGAAAAGAAAATTTAAAAGTATAGTTATACTTAACATCTATTGTTATACAAGTATATTTTGTATGTTGTTGAATATATTTGAAGTATATTTGTAGGGGGAGGATTAACAATGTCTAAAACAGATTAATATAATTCAGAATACAAATCTTTGTTAATTTGAGTTTAGTTCCCTTAAGATCTTGATGAAACAATGTAAAAGACAAACAAACTATTTTAGATTTATAAGAAGAGAATGTTAGAATAGTTTACAATGTTCTCAAGATAATGTTAAGTGTAGTATGTGCGTTTTTTCTTCAGAAGGTTTTAGTTGAAAACATCCGAAACTTGGTTTTAGTAAAGTGTACTAATTGAATGTTATGTTATGTAAGGTAACGTGTAAAACTACCTCTAGACAACATTTTACTCGTTAGGTTAGTTAACTCAACAAGTTATACTTGAATATTTCAGGTACCTTGATTGAATAAACTTTATTCAATATTCATTTAAAATCCAAACCCGACTTCTATATACATTTAGTTATTCACCAAAAACCCTACTTAAACACTTATTACATGGGCACTTAGGTTATTCGTAAACTTTGTCTGAAAATCTTTCCTGCTTGTTGCTGTTACAACTTGCGATGATGGTCTCAAAGTTCTACATGGGTCGTGGTAGAGGAAAAGGCAAAAGCAAAGGCGACGCAAAAGGAAAAGAAATAGATACTGATGAAGTTCTACACACTTGGTTTAAGAAAATACTTCAAGTGGACAAAAGGTTAGCAAAAATTTATAGTGAATACTTCTTTCCTAAAGGTATACAAGATGAAGTTAGACAAGAACTTCAAAATATTGATGCAAGTATTACATATATGGGTATTCGAAATAAATATGATAGAGAATACAGAATGAAATGTGCTAAGATTGCATTTCTCGAATAGTATGCAAAATATATGGAAAAAGGTGTAGGCTCATCAAATAGAATTCCTCAAACTACTCCGAGTGGTACACGACTACATGCATTTGAGGAAGAACATGAATATGCTATACCTACTCCTTTGTATTCAAAAGAAGTAGAATCAAATATTGTTGTAGATAAAAGAAAAGTTGAAGAACTTCAAAAGGTCATAGCAATAGAAAGTGCTTTCGAAAAATTAAAGCAGAAAACTTTTATGGAGCAATTTCAAAAGAAAACAACAATACTTGAAGAGGAAAAACAAAAGTGTTATGGAAGAAGAAAAATCAGAAAAAATATGTCTAAGGAAACAAAGTTTGGTAGAAAAGGAAAATCAGATGAGCATTTATTTCCAAAGGACAATGTATGTCTAGACATTGTACCTTATAGTGCATCTGATAATCTCATCAGTTTCGAGCATACTGAAACTAATGAAGATAATGCGACTATATTTTCTCTAGCTAGAAAACTTAAGAAGAAATCCAAGTCAAATATGAGCTAAAGTTTTTCTATTAGTACAAGTCCTGATGATGTAGAAATTGAAAAATTAGAGCATCACGCAACCAACTTTGAATAAGTTATTGCAGATATAATTGATAATGTTGAGACAGTAACTAGTTTATAGGCTGAATTATTTGGAGTAGCGAATATTGAAAAAGTTAAGACTCCAGAAAAGCTAAATGTCAACTACCCTTCTTCAGAATCTATAGAAGTAGAGTTTGAGAATTCACAGCATGTATCAATGGAAATATCTATTGAACAAAATGAACAATTACAAACAAATACACCGGCTGTAGAATTTATGGAAAAATTGAACTCTAAACATTCTATAAAGACTGAATAGATGAATGTTGAGCATAATGAAGATGTTCCTTACAATGTTGAAGCTGAAGAATCAAGCTTACCTAAGCAGCTTCAAGAAAATAATTTCATAGAGGAATAACATGACATTCATTTTGAAGAAGAGGTTCCTAAAGATGAATTAAACTCTGAATCAAGGCTTCAGTTATCACCTTATTTGTATAAAGTATTACAAATTCAAGGTAATTCAATTTATTTTAGATCTGAGGAAGTAGTGCAAAAATACAATAATCTAATTACATGTCAAATTCTACATGCCTGACCAATAAAATTCAGAAATTTGATTGATATGAGAGATTTATTTGAGTATCAAGGCCTCATTCAATTCTTGCTAGTTGGAACGAAATGGAAGCAATACAAAGAGCTTATTGTAGCTTTTTATAGCAATCTAGTCAAGAATGAAAATATACTGAAAACTCAAATAAATAAACAAGAGTCAATATTGTCTCTTGAATTAATTTTTGAATTTTTGGGTTTAAAGAATGAAGGAGTTGTTGTTACAAACAGATTTGACATGATTAGACAACTAGAATAGAACATTCAGTCTTTATCAAAAATTTCAGATATATATATTGAAATGAGACTCATGGAAAATCTAAATGCAGAGGCAAGGTTTATTGCAAATATATTGCATGCCAATTTATTTCAGAGAGTCGGACACAATATGGAAGTTAGCAGAAGTTGTGCATATGCAACTTTTGGTCTGCTGAATAGAATTCAAATCAATTGGTTTGATGTTTTTACTTCTCAACTACAGCATATGAGTTCAAAGTTATATTTTGGTGATGCTGTATGTAGACTCCTTGCAAGCCAATTGAATTTATTCGATTGACCCTCTAAAACTAAAGGCATGAGAGCTTTTAGTGTAAAAGATTTGCAACGTTTCCAAGCCATACATCAACCTCAACAACAACAATAACAACCAACAGATTGTACAGAACAGATTCGACCACAACAGCCAAGTTATCCAGTTCGAGTAGAACAACAACCCTAGATACCCTCTGACCTAGATGATGTGCTTAACGACATCAGAAATGATATTAGGCATATAAGAGATAAAATATGTAATGCTATAAGTGATATATTTAGGAGGAATAGATAACTATTTGTTTGCTTGTATCTGAATACAAAATCTAATGTTTGCATTCATTATTTTATTCATTGAACAATACATTTTATTCTATAAATGTTTACAATTCTTATTATTGTTTACATAAAGCATTGTTATAAATATGTCTCTTGCTTTATATTCTGTGTAATCATCTTTTTGATTATTGACAAAAAGGGGGAGAAATGTTATAAAAGATGATGATTATGATTTTAATTGCATATATTATAAAGGGAGATGATATTTATATGGTTATTGTAATCTGATAGATGATAATGTGATCTGAAAGAAAATTATATGGTTATTAAATTATATAATGAAAGGGGAAGAAATGATACTTATGTAATTATTGACATTTGGAAGTTTTATTTCTGAGAGGTGAAAATTTACACAAACAATAGAAATAAGCTTAAGTGAACTTAAGTCAACAAACTTGTTTGTTGAATTAAAAGTTAACCCAACGAAGGTGCTTTGTCGAGTTAAATATATTTCATAATTTATTTAATATGGTTTTGTCATCATCAAAAAGGGGGAGATTGTTGAGTATTTTGTTTTGATGATGTGTGCTGAATAAAAATAATCATATTTGCTCAATTACTATTGCTTGTGAAAGGAAATTAAGTACATCAATTAATACAGAAAAAAATTTACTGATATAAATACTTGTCTATATTGGATTAACTAGTCATTTCATTGCATTAATTTCTCATTTAACTAAACGTTATGTTAATGTGTGTTTTTATTGAAAAGCATGATATATTTTAAAGTTATATCTTCTACATCATGAATAGTGCACGTTTAGACAACTCGTTAAGTTACAATGTTATTTGTATAGAGATCACATGAGAACTCATTAAGATAGAGGCTTAAAGGTTAAAATAGGTCATGTGAGAACTCGTTAAGTTAGTGAGTAAAAGAAGAGACGAACTTGTTAAGTTAGTGTTGTACACGTGGTGAAATTGTAAGTTACGAATGTTATATTGTATCACGTGAGATGCACATGTTTAACTCGTTAAGTTAACTTAACTAAACACGTTGAGTTGCTATATTGAACACTAAGGCAACACGTTAGGTTAGCCTTATAAAACTTAAGTTGTTATTTTTGCACGTGGCAAAATTCTTATTACAAAAATATTTGTTTATTACTGGTTCATTGAGTTATCTATAACACAATGGAGATGGTTCGTTGAGTTATCATAACACCATGGAGATGGTTCATTGAGTTAGCTATAGTACTTATCATGTGAGTTGGCACATGAGGAACTCGTTAAGTTAGAAACGTTAAGTTACATATCTACTTGTTTACTCATTTAGTTAACATTAAAGTAATGACTTCTTATTACACTTGATGAAAGATTTTGGACGAGAAAGTTTATTTTGTAGGAAATTTTTCAGAGATCCAGGATTGATGATTAAAGAAAATTCGAAATGTAAACGTGGGTCAGAACGTGTGTATTTTAATGAAGGAAAAAGAAAAGACGTGAAGAAGTGGAAGATTGATAGTGATTAAACATGGAGGATATGCATGAAATGAATATACAATATAAAAGGCATAGAATTCTCGTTGATTAGTTATCTTTGCACACCAAATGAAAAATCTTTTTAGAGATCAAAAACACCTCTTCGAGGAAAAACTCTCAAGTGGAAGAAAATTCAATGAAGTAGAAAAAGGTAAGATATATGTCATTAAAGATTTAAAGTATTAGATGGAAGAAAATTCAGTGAAGTAGAAAAGGTCAAATTTATGTCACTGAAGATCTGAAGTATCAATAGAAAGCAAATTCGGTGAAGCAAAGAATGACAAGATATTCATCACTGAAGAATTGTTGAAGAAGAAAAAGAAGAAGAAGAAGAAAGATCTCAAATAGAGAGAAATGTTTTAAAATTCTGCATATTAGTTTTCTCTATTTGTAGTTATGAAATTGTATAAATGAAACATGGTATCGATATATAATTGTATCTACAATTTCTGAAGAGAATTGAATTGTATATTGTAATTGAAACCATGAATAAAAATGATTTTATGAAAATAGTGTCTCGATGTGTTTTTGAGTTTTAAAGTGTCGATTATAATCGAAAATGTTGAAAAACACAATTCACCCCTCTTGTGTAGCCATACGATCCTACAATCTGAAACATCTGAACTCATATAGTTAATGTGATGTGTGTCTTCCATCAAGTATATGTATGTGTCTTCGTATATGGTTGTATTTCTTTGATAATTTGTATAGCGGCAAACTTGTCTTTTGTGTATCACCAACCGTTGCCCCTATATATGTAAGGGGTCATCCACATCTAAGGGATGTCATGCCAAACCATCCCTTGATTTCGTTCTCCCCCTTCTTTGTACCAGCAACCATACAGCAAGGAATCACGATAGATTGATCACTCGTGGACGTACCCATGTTGGGGAACCACGTAAATTTGTTGTTCTTCGAATTCTCCACTTGCAATCCTCTCTTCCATGCAGATCTTTTCTCCACGCCACCCCTAGATGCTTCACGTTTGTTTGATCTTTCCGCACAACAACTGATATCAGAGCGAGGTTGGACATCTCCGAGTTTGCATCTGAAGTTTCGAAGAGATTGATCAAGGTTTAAGCCATTTCCGCAAGGGATCTTTCCATTGTTGTAACTACCGTCATCACCGGCATCAATCTGCACACTCCGACGCCAAGTTTTGCACCTTCCTCTTCCGTGCTCCGTTGCGTCTCAAATTTTGAAGACGTGTAGTAAGCTTCTGAGCTTCCTTCATTTAAAATTTTGAAGAGATTGATCAAGGTTCAAGACATTTCCGCAAGGATATCCCCCATTTCTGTAACTACCGTTGTCACCGGCGTCAGTCTGCACACTCTGACGCAAACTCGTGCGCCTTCCTCGTCCGTGCTCCGTTACGTCTCAAATTTTGAGGACGTGTAGTAAGCTTCCTGAAATTCCTTCCTTTAAAATTTCATGGTCAGAAGTTTCGTATTCAGAGAGATATAACAGGAGGCTTCTGGCTAGGGTATAGCAGTTTTCTGGACGAGTGACTTTTTGATTGTCGGATTTTGGGCATTTTGTGATTGTGGTTTTGTGCTTGGTTTGTACGAGTATTTGCTACTGTTTTGTGCTAAGTAGTATGCTTGGCTTGTGGCTGATTGCATTTCATTGAAATCAGTAGTTTCAGTAGCATATTGTTGTTAAGATATTGCTTGCTATTGTGTACCTTGCCGCAGAATTGTGTTTGTTGAAATCACATTGTATCTCGTGTGTATTGCTGGTTGTTTGTTGTTTTGAAAACATGAATACTTCGGGGTTGAAGATAGAAAAGTTTGATGGTAAGAATAACTTCAGCTTATGGCAAATTAAGATGAAAGCACTTCTAAAGCAACAAGGTATTTGGGCTCTTTTAAATAAGGAAACTACTCTAAAGAGAAATTCGCTAGAGTTTGAATTGCAGGAGGAGAAAGCTCACTCCACCATCTTGTTGTGTTTGTCTAATGAAGTTATAATAGAAGTTGCTGATGAATCTACCTCATTAGGTCTTTGGCAGAAACTTGAGTCATTGTATATGACTAAGTCTTTAACAAACAAATTATTGTTAAAGCAGAGATTGTTCTCTTTAAAGATGATAGAAGATGTACCTCTTAAGCAGCATTTAGATCAGCTAAATGCTATTCTGATGGAACTCAAGAATATTGGAGTAATCATAGAAGATGAAGATGCAGCTCTTATCTTACTTTATTCACTCCCATTGAGTTATGAAAACTTTGTTCAGTCTTGTGTAGTTGGAAGAGATTCAATTACACTAGAAGAAGTGAGATTCAATTTCCCAAGGAGCTCAAGCATATGGTGCATGGTAGAAACAAGGCAAGTGGTGTTGGCCTCTCAGCTCAACAGCAAGAGAACAGGAGAAGAAGCCAGAGACAAGGTGGAGGAAAGAATAGAAGCAGAAGCAAGTTGAAGGGCAAGTACT
This sequence comes from Cymodocea nodosa, assembly GCA_036874045.1. Classification (NCBI taxonomy): domain Eukaryota; kingdom Viridiplantae; phylum Streptophyta; class Magnoliopsida; order Alismatales; family Cymodoceaceae; genus Cymodocea; species Cymodocea nodosa. Next base: position 14,314,583 of record JAZBRI010000003.1, on the reverse strand, counting down.
CTAGGGATACTTACCATTATTGTAAGGAGAAAGGACACTAGAAATCACATTGTCCCAAGCTTATGAACAAAGGAAAGGCTGCTGTGGAAGAAACTAGTTTTGCGTCAGGTGATGACTTTTCTCTTAGAGTTTGTTGCAGTGCCTATTCTGATGATCAATGGATTATGGACTTAGGAGCTTCACATCATATGACTCCTACTAGGGAGTATTTTGACACCTACGAGTAGGTGGAGGGTGGTCAAGTGACTTTGGCCAATGATGATGTGTGTTCTAGAGTTGGTGTGGGCATTATAAAATTTAAACTGCATGATGACACAGTTAGAATTCTGGAGGACGTTTGGCACGTCCCAAAACTTGGAAAAAGTCTGATCTCACTAATGGCCCTTGATGCTAAGGGTTATAGATATACAGGTGGTGAGGGGAAGATCAGCATACTGAAAGACTCGTTAGTTGTTATGAAGGGAACCAAATCTGGTCCCTTATACATTTTGTAGGGCACTCCAATTGTTGGCGCGGCTACATCAGCTATATCTGATCAGTAGGATTTTTCTGTCATGTGGCACTTAAGGATGAGTCATTTGAGGCAGAATGGAATGTAGAAACTGAGTAGTCTGGGCAAGTTTGATGGGCACAAGGTTACTTGTACTGACATGTGCAAGCATTGTGTCTTTGGCAAACATAAAAGAATGTCATTTGCACATAGTCAGCATAGCTCCAAGGGAGTTCTTGATTATATTCATGTTGATTGTTGGGAGCCTTCATGTCAACCTTCTATTGCAGGTTCCAAATATTTTCTTTCTATCATTGACTGTCATTCAAGGATGAACTAGGTTTTCTTTTTGACACACAAAAGTGAAGCTTTTTCTTGCTTCAAGCATTGGAAGAAGCAGGTAGAAAACCAAACAGATAGAAAGGTGAAATATCTTAGAACTAATAATGGTCTTGAGTTTTGTTCTCAAGAATTTGATAACTTTTGTAAAAATGAAGGTATTACACGGCATAACACTATCAGGTATACCCCTCAGCAAAATGGAGTGGTTGAAAGATTGAACAGAACACTCCTAGAAAAGGCACGTTGTATGCTGTCTCATGTAGGTTTGAGCAAGAAGTTTTGGGCAGAGGCTGTTAACACAGTTTCCTATCTAGTGAATAGGTCCCCTTCTAGTGCCTTAGATGGGAAGATACCTCTTGAGGTATGGTTGAAAAGATCTGCTAGTTATTCAAAGCTCAGAATTTTCGAGTGTCCAGCTTACTATCATGTGAACAATGGCAAGTTGGAACCACGTGCCAAGAGAGGCATATTTGTGGGCTATGGTGTTGGTGTAAAGGGATACTGGATATATGATATTGAATCTCACAAAGTAATATATAGCTGTGATCTTACTTTTGATGAGAATTCTCTTTTGCAGGCAACAGATAAACTAGCAGGTGAAACACCAAAAATTGAGCACACCCTTCGTGAATAGATGGAGATAGATGACGCACAGCAGCCGCCTATCACTAATCAAGTTGAAATTAGAGAAATCTCATCTGAAACTCAGGAAAATGAAGTTGAGGAAGAAGAGGTGGAGCAACCACCACCAAGAACCATTGACAAAGATCGTCCTAGAAGAGACGTTAGACCTCCGATTAGATATGGCTACGATAGTTTGGTTGCTTTTGCCTTACAAGTAGTAGTTGAGGTGGAGGATTCTGTTGATCCACCTACATATGAAATTGCAATGAAAGATTCAGAAGCTGGTCTTTGGATGTCTGCTATGGAGGAGGAATTCCAATCTCTCCAAAAGAACAAGACTTGGGAACTAGTGAAAGTTCCAAAGAACACAAATATTGTTGGTTGTAAATGGGTCTATAAGAAGAAGATTGGGACTCAAGGCAGCGCAGGTGTGCAGCACAAGGCAAGATTAGTCACCAAAGGTTATTCATAGCAAGAAGGAGTTGACTTCAATGAGGTATTTGCTCTTATTGTACGCCATACATCTATTAGAATTTTGTTATCCATTGCTGCAGCACAAAATTTAGAATTGGAACAACTAGATGTAAAGACGGCCTTCTTGCATGGTGAGTTGGAAGAAAATATTTGGATGGAACAACTAACAGGGTTTGTGGTGAAAGGTAAATTTGATTAGGTGTGCAAATTAAATAAGTCCTTGTATGGACTTAAACAGTCACCATGACAATGGTACAAAAGGTTTGATGCCTTTATAGTTAAAGTTGGTTTTAGACGCAGCAACTATGATTCATGTGTATATGTTAAAACTCTTGATAAGAGTACACATGTTTATTTGGTTATGTCTTTACAGGTTATGCAGGTGATGTTGACAGAAGGAGATCATTATCTGGTTATGTCTTTACATTTACAGGTTCTATTGTGAGTTGGAAATCAACTCTTCAGCCTACAGTATCTTTGTCCACAACTGAGGCTGAATATGTGGCTATGACAAAAGCTGCAAAGGAAGGGATTTGGTTGAAAGGCTTACTTGGACACTTTGGTTGGCGCATTGATAAAACTGATATCTTTTGTGATAGTCTTAGCGCTATTTGTCTCTCCAAAGATAATGTCTTTCATGATAGAACTAAACATATTGATGTTAAGTATCACTTTCTTAGGATGAAGATAGGATAAAGATAATGAAGGTTAACACAACAGACAATCCGACTAATATGTTTACAAAGGGCGTTGTTGAAAGCAAGTTCAAGCATTGCTTGGACTTACTCAACGTCTATTACTGCTGTTGACCCAAGTTGGGTCTTAGTGATCCATCACCTGTTTGTGGTGAAGATTGATGAAATACAAGGTGGAGATTCGTGATACGTGTGTCTTCCATCAAGTATATGTATGTGTCTTTGTATATGGTTGTATTTCTTTGATAATTTTTATAGGGGCAAACTTGTCTTTTGTGTATCACCAATCGTTGCCCCTATATATGTAAGGGGTCATCCACGTCCAAGGGATGCCATGCCAAACCATCCCTTAATTTCGTTCTCCACTTTCTTTGTACCAGCAACCATACATCAAGGAATCACGATAGATTGATCACCCATGGACGTACCCGTGTTGGGTAACCACGTAAATTTGTTGTTCTTCGAATTCTCCACTCGCAATCCTCTCTTCCACGCAGATCTCTTCTCCACGCCACCCCTAGATGCTCCACGTTTGTTTGATCTTTCCGTACAATAGTTAAGTTATCTACACGTGTGTTTTTAATGTTTTAACTTGTTATGTGTTTTCCATGTGTGTTTGGTAATGAAAATCAAAGAGTTTGACAACTGTTTGAGTTTTTATACGTATAGATAGATAACTATTCAAGTTTTATAAAATGATTAATGAACAAACAAGTTTTCTATATTCAGTCACATGTTTTGTAAGTACAAAAACTTGAAGAGTTATAGATAAGTGCTCGAGTTTTTATAGGACTTAAAGGATAAGAGTTTTACTAAAACGAAGACTAATATGCTAATATAGTAGTTGTAGAAATAGGACATTCGAAGGAAAACCACAATTGCACGTATGACGTAGGAATTCACTCGTGGAATGAAGAAGAAATCACCATCGTTGATATGAATGAAGGAAATTCAACTGATCATTTAAGTAGAAGTAGTTACCATTGAAAGAAATCTAAAGAAAAGAAGAAAGATGAAGAAAGTGTGTGTGTAGAGGTGGAGAACTGCGCTAACTATAGGAAGCGTCGGAAGTTCCCTGAAGCTTCACACCACCACCAAAATCACCAACCATCAGAGGTCTGTGAGGATACTTTCCTAATGTTGGGTCGATTCTGAGCCAAACACGGTGATTGACAACTACTGTGAGGAGTGATCGTGTCACGGGAAGGAAAGTCATTTTCACCAAGCACCGACTCATATCTCAGGAGATCATAAAACTTCTAGCCTTGGTTTCGAGTTGATGCTGCTGAAGAGGAGATCATCTTACAATTTTGGATTCCTGATTCTATAGGGAGAGGAGGCAAGATTGTAAGTGATTAAGTTTTCAGTGGTGTAATCATGTCACATGTAGTGATAGAAGTTTTTTCTGTCGATAGAGATTTTTACATTTCACCTTTTATTCATCTTCAAGAACATATCAAAACAAAAATACCAAAAACAACAATTTATCTATGTTTACATTTAGTATTAAAGTGTTGTAATGTTTGTTTTGTATCGTGATTAATGTTATCATTGTTAGTATTGTGAATGTATGATGTTTGTTTGATTTAGAACATAGAAAATAGTTTTATTATTTACTAAACTTGATTTGTTCCAAATACTTAAAGATTTTAATGGTTACTATTTGAAATATCTAAATGTTAGTATTGCTTAATGATAAATCTAATATTAACTAACATTAAAGAGCTTAATTGATATTATTTACATTTTGTGGAACCGCCCAATGGTTGGCTGAATTCTTCTGTAAATAGTAGTATTTAACTGGAAAAGAACCAGCTCGTGGAGTTAACTTAAGTCCATGAGGTCAGTCCGTTGTGTTAACTGTAACTCAATGGAGTGCTTACTAAACACATATAAATTACAATATAAAAATCGGTATAGTACACAATTCTTTGTGGGATAGACCTGTAGTTGCACACAAATACAATATACACTATGCACTTGCAGTTAAAATATAATTGGAATTAATATCTAATTTGTGTGAAAGGTTGTTTGTTTACTTCTAAAAGTAATTATTGATATAAGCATAAAAATGGAAGTTAAAAAAAACCAATACAAGTTTTCTGGTGTCGTTGCTAGGGTACTAATCAAGTTCTCTAGTGCTGCCTAAAAACCCAATACAGAGGTAGAATTAGATAAGATTCTACATCTGAAGAAGCTGAGTGCTCTTTAGGAGGACTAGGAAGAGGGATGAGTGGAATTTCTTGATTGTTAAAGTATTTTTTTGAGTGACTATTTGCAGGAGGAGAAGCTTCCTTATTCTCAAAATTTCTTTGCCCAAATTTTGGATGAGAGGAGAGAATTTTCTTTCTTCTCTTAGAAGACATTATTCTAGCTTTTGGAGGAGGTTCTATAGAAGACTTAAGAAATACTAAGGAGGATTTGTGATGAGTATGTTGGGACCAAGGGTAGTCTGATATAAAGTGTCAATGGTAATCTCAAGAATTTTAAAATAAGATCTCCTAGCAACATGCCTAAAATCCACTCCTTTCTTTGGCAAAAAGAATTCACTTTCAGCAACAACTTTTCCTTTGCCTTCAATTTCAGTGAAAATGTGATAGTATGAAGGTTCAGATGGTTTTTTGATTTTTATACCAGGTTGCTGACATAATTTGTCTTCTAAAGCCTATTTTCTCCTTTGAAGTAGCTTATCTTGTAACTATAGGGTCATTCTTGAAGCACGTTTCTCAGATGCCCTAATACTGACTGTTTCTCTCAAAAATTGTGTGACATAAGCCTCATAAATAGCTCTAAACTGAGGTTCTAAAGAATTGATTTTAATAGCAAAAATTTCTTCATCATCTAAGTAAGAATCCTTAGAAATCCAGTTTTAATAGAATGTGTATGATGACTCTTTGGAGATTGTCTAGACTTAATTTTTTGTTTCTTATGACTATTTGTATCCTTTTTGGTTTTTCTCTTAAAGGCTTTTGTTTGTGTTTTTCCTAGCACGACACTAGAAAAACTTTGATTTGTTACTTCTATTTTTACTTAGTCAATTTACCTTTATGCCTATTCTTTTTCTTTTAGAAGTAAACAAACAACCTTTAATACAATTTAGATATTAATTCCAATTTGTACTTTAACTGTAAGTGCACAGTGTCTATTGTATTAGTGTGCAAGTACAGGTCGATCCTACAGGAAATTGCTGAAGAACTTGAGAACTGTTCGTTTGTTAACAATCAAACTTATATATTCAATAAGCTCTCCGTTGAATTACAGTTAACTCAACGGACAAAGTTCGTTGAGTTATGGCTAACTCAACGAACTAACCTCGTGGACTTAAGTTAACTCCACGAGCCTGTCTTTTCTTTTTAATACTTCTATTTACAAAGGAATTCGGCCAACCATTGGGCGATTCCACAGATTGTAAATAACATCAATTAAGCTCTTTAATGTTAGTTAACATTGGATTTATCATTAAGCAATACTAACATTCAGATAATTCAAACAGTAACCATTAAAATCTTTAAGTCCTTTGAACGAACCAATTTCAGTAAACTGTAAAACTAAAACAAACATAAAACAATCACAACACTGATAAAGATAACATTAATCACGATACAACACAAACAATACAACATACAGACATAGATAAATTGTTTTTGATATTTTTGTTTTAATATGAACATGGAAATGGGCGAAAGGTGAAATGTAAAGTAATCTCACTTGATAGTAAATACTTCCGTCACTACTTGCAACGCGATTACACCACTAAAAATTAAACCACTTACAATTCTGTCTCCTCTCCCTATAGAATCGTGAGTCCAGAATTGCAAGATGATCTCCTCTTCAGCATACAGGCATCAACCCGAAGCCAAGGCTAAAAGCTTTACGATCTCCTGAAATATGAGTCGGCGCTTGGTGAAAATGACTTCCCTTCCCGCGACGCGATCACTCCTTACAATGTTTGTCAAGCACTATGTTTGGCTCGAAATCGACCCAACATCAAGAAAGTATTCTCACAGACCTCCGATGGTTGGTGATTATGGTGGTGATAACGATGGTTGGTGTGATACTTTGGAGAATTGTCGATACTGCCTACAGAAAGCTTGGTGCTCCTCCTCTGTATACACTAGCCATCCAACTATCACACACCTTTTTTTCTTTTATATTTCTTCAGTAGTAACTGCTTCTACTTGAATGGTCTGTTGGATTTCCTTCATTTGTATCAACGGTGATGATTTCTTCTCCCAACATGCTTCGTGCAAACGTGGTTTTTTTTCTCTTCCAACTGTTTGTTCCTGCAACCGCTACAGTAGCATATTAGAAAATAAATAGTTCGTGGAGTTACAGATAACTCAACGGACCTTCTTCGTTGATTTAACTATAAAACATGTGCATAAATTTAACTATCTGATGCTTAGGTGCATTTCGAATACTTATAAACTTAACTATCTGATGCCCAGATGCATTTCAGATAGTTATAGATAACTCACCGATATATAACTTAAATAAATCTACCAAATCTCGACACGTGTCAGTAGCAGTTTAATAATAAAATACACTTTTCGGAGAGTTACAGGTCTAACTATCCGATGCTCAGATGCATTTTGGATAGTTAGAGATAACTCACCGAAAATCTACTTAAGTCATTTTCCCAGAACATGACACGTGTCCACAGCTATTTTATAAATAAAAAGAGATTTCAAAGAGTTACACATATAACTGTCCGATGTCCAACTGCAATTTTGGATAGTTATAGATAACTCACCGAAAGTTCACTTAAGTCATGCATTATGGTTTCGACACATGCACTTCAGGAAATAATAAACTATTCTTTCAAAACATAACTGTTCGGTAATTTAAACATAACTATCCGATACATGTTCGGTCTGTTAAACATAACTGTCCGAAATATGTTCGGTATGTTAAACATAATTGTCCAAAATATCAGAAAATTCAGATACTTAAGAATTTCACAGACTGCAACTTACCGACAGTTCAGAAATGTACTAAATTAACATTAATTCCCCAAAATTAAGCAGTAATTCTAATTAAAGCATATAACAGTGCAATTATAACATAATGGCTTAATTCTCATATGATAAGCTAAATATTATGCAATTAACCATCATTTAACCGTTAATAATATGCACTTTTTCATTCTAAACACTTCCCCCATACCTAAATTTTGCTAGTCCCTTAGCAAACTAAGATTTAATTAATTGGTCTTTCAAAAAGTGCTAGAATTAATTCCTTTTTCTTTTTTTTTCTTCTATTCAGCATAAAAATATATATAAATATTCTGTATGTTTCAGTAATCAACTTGCAAATATACTTAGAATATATGCAAATTACATACAAAGTATATCATCATCACATAGGTGTTAATTATATTATAGTTTGCTCTTCTTTTCATCATCTATTATCCTGAATTTTCCAATAAGATTTCTAGAAGAAATTTCAACAACATACGAATCAAAGTACAATCCAATTCAATATGATTAAGACAAGTAGAATAAAGAATTGTATCTCCCTTAAACAACTTCAAAAGTCAATTCTAGATTCATATTATAGCAATTCTAGATAACAGAAAATATATTCGATCCATAAGATATCTGTATTTCACAAAACACTTATATCTTTTCAGAACAGTATATGTATATATATATATATTATATTTTAAAAGTTAATTTGACAAGCTTGAATCATACAAGAGCTTTCTAATGTACTCATGTAACGAGCTTTCAGTCAAAAATCCTAGATCTGATCAGGATCTTAGGTTGCCAGATTTCAAGAGTCCTTTTTCAGGTCAACAATCCTTACATACCTATCTGCTCAAGTACAAAAGGCTCATGATCAAACAAGTCAATAAACTCTCAATTTTTATTTTTTTTTTTTCAATCAACATACACACAAAACAAAGCATTAATCACATACTGTATATGTATGTATTTCATTAATACAGATGCAGTAAAACACCAATCTCATATAGTTTTGCTTCTATCATTTACTATAAATAACAATCCATAATAATAAGCTCATACTTTTTATGTAATTTAATAAGATCTACACATAAATCATTCTACAAGTTTAATCATTCAAATTAAATGTATCTTTAATCATGTGTTTCATTTAATCTAGAATTCACATCTCAGCTCTTTCAGGACTTCAGATAATTTACTAATTTTTCATTAAGCATTCTAATTTCATTTCAAAATCGTGAAACTATTAAACTCATGAAATTCAGAAAAAAAACATAAGATACTATATCTAGATTTGCATAAATAGTAAATTCTATAGCATCTTATATAGCCTTCTAAATATAACATTCAATTAGTTACAATTTATATAAATTTTATAGTCTCAATTATCGGATAATTACAGCAAGTTTATAAAAATTTTCAATTTTCACAAAACTTTGCAGTACCATTTTTCAATTTCCTTTAATTAACAAACTTACATGGCTGTTACTTTAATTACCTCCCCCCCATACCTACATTTTGCATTATCCTCAATGTAAAAGATTTGACAATAAGTACAGTAATTGTAGCAAGCATGAATACAATTTTGTTGATTTAAATTCAGGATAAGTAATTGGTTACATACCTTGTTCCGTTTGTATCTCCTTCTGCATATTCCGATTTTTGATTCTGAAAAACTTTTCATTCATAAATAAACGTAGAATATAAAACAAAATAACATTTAATAGATATTAATAAATCAGTGTCTTGTGTGGAACCCGGGCTCCTATGCCTTTGGTGGCTCACAAGCAAGCTAGTTGGTTTCTGAGAACAGATACCAACAAATTGAATTGATATTTTATTTTTATTTTCTTTTATAAAATAAACATGAAAACTTCAATTTTTTTTTTTTAAACATAAACGTAGAATACGCACAACATTAAACACACAAAATCATAGCTTAAGAACATGATTGAAAAGTAGGAACAAATGGAATAAATGTATCATTCCAAGCAAACTTTTTAGGCATAGTTCTTCTTGTTATTAATTTTGTTTTAATGCAGTTTTTGTTCCTTCTTAATTTGTAAACATGTAATATATTATAAATTCCAAATACAAGTGTATTGCCATTAATGATATGAAATGCAAAAAGGGAACCTTTTTGGTTCCAAGGTAATGTAGCAATTTCTATTTCTACATCTATTTTAATATACTCCTCTTCCCACTTCCATTCATTAATGTCTTTCATAATCCATATTTGAAATTTCATCAATTCATCCCACCATCTTATCAGACATAAAGTAGGATCATCTTCTTCATTATACCACATTCCTATTTGAATTTTATTAAATTCTTCAGATGGTGGTTTAGTTATTTCTCTCGATATAGGTAAAATTTCTATATATTCATCATAACTGTCTATGCTCACTATGTATAAATCAGATCCAAATGCTATTGATATATCTGTGACTAGATATATATATCCATCAAGTATGACATGTGTTTGGTTAATTAATGATTTTCGTCCCAGATATATCATAATATTTTCATTCCAAGATCTATTTAGAAAGTTATACACACACTTAAGCGTAAATCTTCATCCCAATTTCCTATAGGTCTCCAATAATATAATTTTTCAGGAATCACAAAATTTTAATCAGAAAAAATCAAAGCCGATCCACAATCTACAGTTGGTACTTCAAATCTATTAGGTCTTCCTATATTCCATTCTTCTTTTGTTATAGGATTTCTTATCAAAATATCAGGTAATAATAAACTTGCATACCTTGCTCTCGTTCTGTACATGATTAATCCTTCATCTATCCCCATAATATGATCTATGCCTTCTAATGTATTGGGTGGAATTCCAGTAGTTTCTTCCATAGCCAGATATTCATGGGTATTTGAACTACGATTAAATGACTTCCATGTAAATCCATCTCTAATCTTAGTCATTTTTGCAGCTTGTAGTCCTTGAAAATATTTTTCTTCAATACAGTCTTTAATTTCCTTTGATACACAACACAGCCTACACAGATATTTAGCTGATAAATTACTTAGTACTTCCTTTAGTGCATCCAACGGTAATTGCATCAATTCCATTTGTTGATTCTGTATAACACAAACAAAAATTTAGTAGAGAAAAAAATTAACATAACTACTGCACACCCTCGTGGAGTTAAGGCATAACTCAACGAACTAAGTTCGTTGAGTTAAGGACTAACTCTACGATACTATTAACTAAAAATAAAAACATATATATATACAGATAGTTACTTCAGTTATACTGCTTCATTCAGCTACCCTCCTAGAAGAGGTATCAATTTCATTAATAGTTCTATTGACAAGGTTAGGTATTGCTTGTATTGGCAATCCTCTAGTAGGTCTACCTTCCATTGGTTCCTTCTATCTAAGTGGTATATTTCTATTCTGATTTTGAATTGCACCATTTCCAAATAAAAAATCTAGACGATTGCTTAATTGTTGGATTATCTTTTCTAATTTCTCTATTCTAGATCCTTGTTCAATTAATGCTTCATAACTTATGTTCTTCTCATTTATATTGTCTCCTCCTTGGAAATTGTTGTTTCTCCAAGATAAATTCGGGTGATTTCTCCAATTAGGATTATAAGAATTTTCCAAGTTATCTCTCTGGTTTCTAGCATAAATAATATCTAAATCATTTATGTTTGCATTCTTTTCTGCTAGCTTTTGATTAAATGATAACTCTTCTATTTTCTTTGTTAATTCATTTAATTTCACCTCAAGCATAGTACTTGAATCTATTTCATGCATTCCTCTTGGTAATATTTTTTTATCTACAATAGCTTCAGCCGAGTTTTCCCACTATGCAGTTCTTTTTGCAAAATTTTTTAAATATGCCTGTTTGGGTTTTCCCAACACTACACTAGAAAAACTTGGATTTGTTACTTCTATTTTTACTTAGTTAATTTATCTTTATGCCTATTCTTTCTTTTAGAAGTAAACAAACAACCTTTAATACAATTTAGATATTAATTCCAATTTGTACTTTAATTGCAAGTGTACAGTGTCTATTGTATCAATGTGCAAGTACAGGTCGATCCCACAGGGAATTGCTAACGAATTTAAGAAATGCTTGATTGTGAACAATTCAAATTTATATTCAATAAGCACTCCATTGAGTTACAGTTAACTCAACGGACTAAGTTCGTTGAGTTATGGCTAACTCAACGGACTATCCTCGTGGACTTAAGTTAACTCCACGAGCCTATCTCTTCTTTATAATACTACTATTTACAGAGGAATTCGGCCAACCATTGGGCAATTCCATAGATTGTAAATAACATCAATTAAGCTTTTTAATGCTAGTTAACATTGGATTTATCATTAAGCAATACTAACATTCAAATGATTCAAATAGTAACCATTAAAATCTTTAAGTTTTTTTGTACGAACCAATTTCAGTAAATTGTAAAATTAAAACTAACATAAAACAATCATAAAACTGATAAAGTTAACATTAATCACGATACAACACAAACAATACAATACTCAAATACAGCATACAAACAAAGATAAATTGTTTTTGATATTTTTGTTTTGATGTGAACATGGAAATGGGTGAAAGGTGAAATGTAAAGTAATCTCACTTGACAGTAAATACTTCCGACACTACTTGCAACGTGATTACACCACTGAAAATTAAACCACTTACAATTCTATCACCTCTCCCTATAGAATCGCGAGTCCAGAATTGCAAGATGATCTCCTCTTCAGCATATAGGCATCAACCCGAAGCCAAGGCTAAAAGCTTTACGATCTCCTGAAATATGAGTCTGCGCTTGGTGAAAATGTCTTCCCTTCCCGTGATGCGATCACTCCTCACAGTGGTTGTCAGGCATTGTGTTTGGCTCGGAATCAACCTGACATCAGGCAAGTATCCTCCCAGACCTCCGATGATTGGTGATTATGGTGGTGATAACGATGGTTGGTATGATACTTTGGAGAATCGCCGATATTGTCTGCAGAAAGCTCGGTGCTCCTCCTTTGTATACATTGGCCGTCCATCGATCACACTTTTTTTTTTTTCTTCTTTTCTTTTATATTTCTTCAGTAGTAACTGCTTCTGCTTGAATGATCGGTTGGATTTCCTTCCTTCAGATCAACAGCGATGATTTCTTTCTCCCTACACGATTGAATTCCTATGTGATACGTGCAAACGTGATTTTTCCATTCAACTGTCTGTTCCTACAACCGCTATAGCGGCATTTTGGAAAATAACTATAAAATACATGCAATAAAGAAATAAGCTGCTAACCTAATGCGTTAACTTAGTGTATATTCATGTAACTCAACGCGTACAGCTATTCTAACTTAACGAGTTATAACTTAAGTAAATCTTCCAGATCTCAACACGTGTCAACAGCAGTTTAAACATAAAATAACATTTCGGAGAGTTATAGGTCTAACTATCCAATGCTCAGATGCATTTTCGGATAGTTACAGCTAACTCACCGAAAGTTCACTTAAGACATTCATTCTGGTTTCGACACGTGTACATCTAGAAATAATAAAATATTCTCTCTAAACATAACTGTTCGGCAATTTAAACATAACTATCCGATACATATTCGGTCTGTTAAACATAACTGTCTAAATTTGTTCGATATGTTAAACATAACTGTCCGAAATATCACAAAAATCGGATACTTAAGAATTTCACAGCCTGCAACTTACCGATAGTTCATAAATGTACTAAATTAACATTAATTCCCCAAAATTAAGCAGATTCTTCAATTAAAGCATATAACAGTGCAATTATAACATAATGGCTTAATTCTCATATGATAAGCTAAATATTATGCAATTAACCATCATTTAACCGTTAATAATATGCACTTTTCATTCTAAACACTTCCCCCCTACCTAAATTTTGGTAGTCCCTTAGCAAACTAAGATCTAATTAATTGGTCTTTCAAAAAGTGCTAGAATTAATTCTTCCCCTTTTGTTTTTTTTCTTCTGTTCAGTATAAACATATATTCTGTTTGTTTTAGTAATCAACCTGCAAAGATATTTAGAATATATGTAAATTACATACAAAGTATATCATCATCATATAGGTGTTAATTATATTATCGTTTGTTCTTCTTTTCATCATCTGTAATCCTGAATTTTCCAATAAGTTTTCTAGAAGAAATTTTAACAACGTACGAATCAAAGTACAATCCAATTCAATCTGATTAAGGCAAGTAGAATAAAGAATTATATTTCCATTAAACAACTTCAAAAGTCAATTCCAGATTCATATTTCAGCAATTCTAGATAACAGAAAATATACTCGATTCATAAGATATCTGTATTTTACAAAACACTTGTATCTTTTCAGAATAGTATATGTTTTTTTTTTTTTTGTGTACTTTAAAAGTTATTTTGACAAGCTTGAATCATACAAGAGCTTTCTAATGTACCCATGTAACGAACTTTCAGTCAACAATCCCAGATCTGATCAGGATCTTAGGTTGCTAGATTTTTAGAGTCCTTTTTCAGGTCAACAATCCTTACATACCTATCTGTTCAAGTACAAAAGGCTCGTGATCAAACAAGTCAATAAACTCTCAAAGTTTTTTTTTTCTAAAAATAAATGCACACACAAAACAAAGCATTAATCACATACTGTATATGCACGTATTTCATTAATACAGATGTAGTAAAACACCAATCTCTTATAATCCTGCTTCTATCATTTACTAAAAATATGAATCCATAACAATAAGCTCATACTTTATCTGTAGTTTAATAAGATCTACACATAAATCATTCTACAAGTTCAATCAGTCAAAGTAAATGTATCTTTCATCATATGTGTTTCATTTAATCTAGAATTCACATCTCAGCTCCTTCAAGACTTCAGATAATTTTCTGATTAAGCATTAAATATTCTGATTTCATTTTAAAATCGTGAAACTATTAAACTCATGAAATTCAGAAAAATCATAAGATACTATATCTAGATTTAATAAATAATAAATTCTATAGCATCTTCTATAGCCTTCTAAATATAACGTTCAAGCAGTTTATAAAAATTTTATAGTCTCAATTATCGGATAGTTATAGCAAGTTCGTAAAAATTTTCAATTTCCTCAAAACTTTTCATTACCATTTTAATTCCTTTAATTAACAAACTTACATAGCTGTTACTTTAATTACCTCCCCCCCATACCTACATTTTGCATTGTCCTCAATGTAAAAGATTTGACAATAAGTACAGTAATTGTAGCAGGCATGAATAAAGTTTTGTTTGATTTAAAATTCAGGATAAGTAATTGGTTACATACCTTGTTCCATTTGTTTCTCTTTCTGCATATTCCGATTTTTGATTCTGAAAAACTTTTCATTCCCAGATAAAAACAGAATATAAAACAAAATAACATTTAACAGATATTAGTAAATCAGTGTCTTGTGTGGAACCCAGACTCCTATGCCTTTGGTGGCTCACAAGCAAGCCAGTTGGTTTCCTAGAATAGATACCAACAAACTGGATTGATATTTTGTTTTGTTTGTTTTTTTTTATTATAAAATGAACATGAAAACTTCAAAATTCTTTTTTTTTTCTTTCTTTCTAAAAATAAATGCAGAATACACAACGTTAAACACACAAAATCATAGCTTAAGAACATGATTGAAAAGTAGAAACAAATGGAATAAATGTATCAGTCCAAGCAAACTTTTTAGGCATAGTTCTTCTTGCTATTGATTCTGTTTTAATGCAGTTCTTGTTCCTTTTTAATTTGTAAACATGCAATATATTATAAATTCCAAATACGAGTGTATTACCATTAATGATATGTAATGCAGAAAGGGATCCTTTTTGGTTCCAAGGTAATGTAGCAGTTTCTATTTCTACATCTATTTCAATATACTCTTCTTCCCACTTCCATTCATTCATGTCTTCCATAATCCATATTTGAAATTTCATCAGTTCATCCCACCATCTTATCAGACATAAAGTAGGATCATCTTCTTCATTATACCACATTCCTATTTGAATTTCATTAAATTTTGCAGATGGTGGTTTAGCTATTTCACTTGGTATTGGTAAAATTTCTATGTAATCATCATAACTGTCTATGCTCACTATGTATAAATCAGATCCATATGCTAATGATATCTCCGGGACTAAATAGATATATCCATCAAGTATGACATGTGTTTGGTTAATTAATGATTTCTGTCCTAGATATATTATAATGTTTTCATTCCAAGATCTGTTCAGAAAATTATACACACTTAAGCGTAAATCTTCACCCCAATTTCCTGTAGGTCTCCAATAATATAATTTTTCAGGAATTGCAGAATTTTTATTAGAAAATATTAAAGCTGACCCACAATTTACAGTTGGTGCTTCAAATCTATTAGGTCTTCCTATATTCCATTCTTCTCCTGTTATAGGATTTCTTATCAAAATATTGGGTAATAATAAACTTGCATACCTTGGTCTCGTCTTGTATATGATTAATCCTTCATCTATCCCCATAATATGACTCATTCCTTCTAATGCATTGGGTGGAATTCTAGTAGTTTCTTCCATAGCCAGATATTCATGGGTATTTGAACTACGATTAAATGACCTCCATATGAATCCATCTCTAATCTTAGTCATTTTTGTAGCTTGTAGTCCCTGAAAATATTTTTCTTCAATATAGTCTTTAATTTCCTTTGATACACAACACAGCCTGCACAGATCTTTAGCTGACAAGTTACTTAGTATTTCCCTTAGTGCATCCAACGGTTGCATTAATTCCATTTGTCGATTCAGTCTGAAGCTTTCCATTCTATAAATATTTGTTGTCGGATGAAGGTTGAATTAGCTGCTTCTCCTTCCAGTTCCTCCAATGCTTTCTCCTTTCTTTTAAAAGTGCTGGTAACTCGTAAATAACATTCTGTTTCATATATATATTGCGCATCCATAAAGTGAATAAATCTCGTTGTAAGAACGTGTCTTGCAACATGCATCGTGGTTCCTGTTTTTATAGGTACGTGTACTACTACTAATTTCAAATTTTGGTAACCGCTAAACTGACGAAGTTTCGTTTGTGGTTAAAAGAATAAACGTTCTGCTTAATCCACGAACTAACCTCGTTGAGTTATAGATTACTCAACAGGACACAGTCGGTTACTGTTACTAACTCCACAAACTAACTTCGTTGAGTTACAGATAACTCAACGGAGTGACCTTATATTATATTACTGACCTCATGAAGTTACGGTTAACTCAACGGACTTACTTCGTTGAGTTAACACTTGGCAACTTCTAAGTTTCACTCTTGTAGGTTTTCTATTCTATTTTTTTTTCTTTGTTTTTCATTCTACTAACTATAATAAAGTTAAATTTATGTCATTAATGCCTCATTTTGATTAAAATATATTTAAATCTGAACATTATATAAAGATTTAACTTGCAGGTCATTTTATGTTATGCAGAATTTACATTTTACCTTATAACATGTAGAAATTTTTAAGCATTTATCTTGTCATTCAGCAAATTATAAATCTGTTACATATTCATAAAGTTCCACAAATTACATAATATTCAATAATTTCCATTCATTTCACATCCAAATACGTATGAAAATTGCATCTAAAAAATTATATTCATTAATATGAATCAATTACATTACAAGTACATCATACAATTTCATACAATTTTACACAAGTAGACGAACAATACAATTTAATCTCTATGCCTAAATTCATCTACTTCTTTCTAGAGTTTTTCTAATTTTAGGTGTTAGCTACAGTACTTCATTGAGTTACAGTTAACTCAACGGAATAAGCTCGTTGACTAACTCAAGACTCAACGGAGTAAGCTTGTTGTGTTAAGTGTAACTCAACGGACTCCTCGTACAAGCAATTATAATAATAAAAATATTACAAAGAATAGTTTTTCTATTTTTTTACCGGTTTAATCGATACTATGCTTTGGTCAAGCCTAAATATTTTTTATTTTTTTATTTTTCTTTCGGTTGAACCAATACTATGTTTCGGTAAAACCAATATTTTTTTCTGAAAATTAATATACAATTTTTTTTCCGATTTAACCGATACTATGCTTCGGTCAAACCTAAATATTTTTTATTTTTTTATTTTTCTTTCGGTTAAACCAATACTATGTTTCGGTAAAAATAATATTTTTTTCTGAAAATTAATATACAATTTTTTTAATGTTCCGGCCATACCGATGGATCCAGTCGGTTGAACCGCAACTATTTTTGTATTATATATATATATTTAATGTTTTTTTTTTATATATATATATATAAACATAAAAATTGATTTCTTACTAAGTAAAGCTCGAGTAGTCCTCTACTTTGACTTCTTCTATAATTCCAAAGGAGCTTTTTGGTGTTTTCAGAAAAGGTTTAAGTCTTTGTCCATTTACTTTAAATATATTCTAATTTTTAGGATTTTCAATTTCAATAGCTCCATAAGGATAAACATTTCGAACTATGTAAGGTCCTACCCATCTAGATCTTAATTTTCCTGGATGGTTATGGAGTCTAGCCATATAAAGATATACTTCTTGTCCTATTTCAAAGCTTTTAGGAATAATTTTTCTATCATGCCAGAATTTAATTTTCTCTTTTTTTCTTATAGTCTTCGAGTAAGCTTCATTTCTAAATTCTTCTAATTCAATTAGTTACATTTTCCTATTTTCAGCAGCTTGATTTAAATTAGTGTTCAGAGTTTTTAATGCCCAATAAGCTTTATGTTCTATTTCAGTAAGTAAATGACAACTTTTTCCATATACTAGCCTAAAAGGTGACATACCTAAGCTCGTTTTATAAGTAGTTCTATAAGCCCAAAGTGCATCTATCAATTTATTAGCTCAATCTGTTCTAGTAGGATTTACTACTTTTTCCAAGATTAATTTAATTTGTTTGTTTGCACTTTCTACTTGTCCACTTGTTTGCAGATGATAAGATGTTGCAATTTTGTGGTTTACTCCATATTTCTTCATTAAGGCTTCAAAACTTCTTTTACAGAAATGAGTTCCTCTATCACTGATAATAGCTTTAGGTATTCCAAATTTGACAAATATATTTGTTCTTATAAATTGTATTACCACTTTGTTATCATTAGTTTTTGTAGGAATAGCTTCTATCCATTTAGATACATAATCCACCCCCAACAATATGTAATTAAATTGATTAGACATAGGAAATGGACCCATAAAATCTATTCCCCACACATCAAAGATTTCAACCTCAACAATAGGATTAAGAGGCATCATATTCCTCTTTGATATTCTTCTTATTTGTTGACATCTTAAACAACTTAAGCAATATTTATGAGCATCTTTGAATAGTGTTGGCAAATAAAACCCACATTGTAGAATTTTTGTAGTAGTTTTCCCTGAACCAAAATGTCCTCCATAAGCTTGGTCATGACAGAAAGACAATATGCATGAATATTCAGTTTCTGGAACACACCTCCTTAAAACCAGATCAGGACATTTCTTAAATAAGTAAGGGTCTTCCCAATAGTAATATTTTACTCTTGACAAAAACAATTTCTTATCCTGTCTATTCCAATCCTTAGGTGTTTAACTAGTAACTAAGTAATTAACTATGTCTGCATACCAAGGCATTGTGTTGATGGTCATTAATTGTTCATTAGGAAAATTATCCTTAATTTCAATATTTGATTTTTCTATTTGTAATCTTGATAAATGATCTGCTACTACATTCTCACAACCTTTTTTATTTTTAATTTCTAGATCAAATTCTTGCAATAATAATATCCATCGGATCAATCTAGGTTTAGTTTCTTTTTTCTTTATTAGATGTTTTAGAGCTGAATGATCCATGTATACGATTACTTTAGCTCCAATCAAATATGATCTAAACTTTTCTAAAGCAAACACAACAACTAATAATTCTTTTTCAGTAGTTGTGTAATTAACTTGAGCATCATTTAAGGTTTTGTTTGCATAATGAATCACTTTAGTAGATTTTTCTATCTTCTGTCCTAACACTGCTCCTATAGCAAAATCAGAAGCATCGCACATTAATTCAAATGGATGGTTCCAATTAGGTGCTTCAATTATAGGAGTTGAAATTAAGCTAGTCTTAAGTCTAAAAAATGCTTCCTTGCAATTTTTATCAAAGTTAAATGGAATATCTTTTAATAGATTAGTTAAAGGTCTAGCTATCTTGCTAAAGTCTTTAATAAATCTTCTATAAAAACCAGCATGTCCTAGAAATGATCTAATATTTTTTACTGATTTAGGTTCTCGTATATTAGAAATTACTTCTATTTTAGCTTTATCTACTTCCAACCCTTTTTTAGAAACAACATGCCCTAAGACTATTCCTTGTTTAACCATGAAGTGACATTTTTCCCAATTTAAAACTATATTTTTTTCCACACAACGTTTTAATATTTGGTCTAAATTGCTTAAACACACTTCATATGAGTTACCATATACAGTAAAATCATCTATAACTATTTCTAAAAATTCTTCAGTCATTCTAGTAAATATGCCCTACACACACCTTTGAAAGGTAGCTGGTGCATTGCATAATCCGAATGACATTCTTTTAAAAGCATAAGTTCCATTAGGACAGGTGAAAGTTGTTTTCTCTTGATCCTCTAATGCTACTGGAATTTGATTATACCTTGAATACTGTCTAGGAAACAAAAATATTCTTGCCCTACTAATCTTTCCAGCATTTGATCTATAAAAGGTAAGGGAAAATGATCTTTCCTAGTCATAGCATTCAGCTTTCTATGGTCTATACATACTCTCCAGCCTGATTGAATTCTAGTAGGTATCAAGTCTTGACTTTCATTCCTAATAACTGTTAATCCTGATTTCTTGGGAACTACATGGATTGGATTAACCCACGAGCTATCAGAAATCCGATAAATTATATCATTATCTAACCATTTAACTATTTCCTTCCAGACTACTTCTTTAAGGTTTGGATTTAATCTCCTCTCAGGAATTCTAACAGGTTTAGCATTCTCTTCTAAATATATGTGGTGACAGCATAAAGTTGAACTTAACCCTTTTATATCAGTCATAGTCCATCCTATTGCTTCTTTATAACTTTTTACTACATCTTTTAATTTAGCTATTTGATCCACTTTTAAATCTGAAGCAAAAATGATTGGATAGGTTCGTTTATCTTCCAGAAATATATAGGTTAATTCAGGAGGTAAAGGTTTTAATTCTAAATGCTGCCCATCAGAAGCTAGAGCTCCTAATTGAACATCATCATTTTTTAAATTAATTTCTTCCTGATCTCTTTCTATATTTATGCTTTCACTTTCTTCAAAAGTTTCAGAATTGATTTGCCTATTTAATTCTTCTTGAATCACATCATCTAACATATCTCCTTCATCCTCTAAAAAGTCTATGGTATGTAAGGACATTTCTAACTCCTCAAACCTTTCTGGTTTGAAAATATTTAATTGAGTATCCTCATTACCATATGCTAACTTCATTACTCAAATTTTACAATTTATAACAACCCCTGATGTTGCTAAAAATGGCCTTCCCAAAATTAAAGATGTATCACTATTTTTATGCTTAATTTGTTGGGAATCCAAAATTACAATATCAATAGGATATATAAAATTCTTGATTTTAATTAAGACATCCTCTATTTTTCCTCTAGGGTATCTTATACTTCTATCAGCTAATTGAATAACTGTACTAGTAGGAATTAAGCCTTCTATTCCTAAGGATGCAAATATATCACTTGGCATAACATTTATACCTGCACCTAAGTCTATTAAGGTTCTTTCTAGAATGGTATTTCCTATGGTACATGATATGACAGGGATTTCAGGATTAGATAACTTTTTAGGAATTTGTGGCAGAAATAGGGAACTACTTTGCTCAGCTAAAAAGACCTTTCTAAGAACTTTTCACTCTCTTTTCTTAGTACACCAATCCTTTAGAAATTTAGCACAAGGTGGCATATTCTGCAATAGATCTAACAAAGGAATGTTAACTTGTACTTTTTCAAAAATTTCTCTGATTTTTTCTTGTTTTTCAGGAATTGTTTGTTGTAATCTTTCAGGATAAGGTGCTAAAGATTTTGATTTCAAAGACTCTCTTTCTTTTAGTTGATTTGTTTGATCATTTTTAGCTTCAATTGCAGATTCAGATTGTTCTTCAGTGATTTCTAGATTTTCAGCTATTACATTTTCATTATCATTTTGATTTTTACTCTTGTCCACCTTCATATCATTTTCATTTTGAGTTCTTGGTGGTATATCAGTTCTAGATTTTAATGTTACACATACATCTTCCAGATTTTCGTTACTTTCATGATGTTTTTGTATATCATTTTCGTGATTATGATCTTCAATTGTTTTTAGTTTTAAAGTGCATTCTATAAATTCTCTTACATTAGTGTTTTCTGTTTGTTGTATATTTTGCAAGTTGTGCAGGTTTATAACATTATAATTTTCATTGTCCTGTTGCAAAACTTATATTTTCATTGCATTTTTGTCTATTGCTTTTAATTTTGTTTCCAGATCATCTAATTTCATTGCATTCAATTTTTGATCAATTTTCTTTATGGCCTTTTCAGTTTCGTAAATTATATCCTATTTAGGTTCTGAATATGCCTCCTTATAGTTTAATTGGTTGACTTCTTGTTGTTGACACAAAAAGTATTCTAGTTTGTC
This sequence comes from Cymodocea nodosa, assembly GCA_036874045.1. Lineage (NCBI taxonomy): Eukaryota > Viridiplantae > Streptophyta > Magnoliopsida > Alismatales > Cymodoceaceae > Cymodocea > Cymodocea nodosa. The sequence goes on along the minus strand of JAZBRI010000003.1, from coordinate 14,292,326 downwards.
CAGATTTTGCATTATACTATACTCCAGTTTGTCATAGCTATCCCAAACTTCAGTGTCTCTCATCATATTACACATTCTATACTGACCATCAGTTGGGTAAACTATAGGATTCTCATACTCGGCTCTATTATATTGAGGATAATTCATTTGTTGTTCATGGGATCTAACAATCTGTAAATGTCTCAATTTCAAACAATCAGAAATGTCATGTCCTTCAAAATTGTAGAATTCACATATGCTAATTAAAGGTTTCAAAAATCTTTGAGCATAAGCATATGCCATATTCTCAATTACAGAAGAAAACACACAACTCTAGCTATTAAAACGAAACAACTCTAACAGTTACTTATATCTATTCAATTCAATTCAATTCACTTCGACTCAATTCAATTCAATTCCCCGACAACGACACCATAAAACTTGTTTGGGTTTTCCCAACACTACACTAGAAAAACTTGGATTTGTTACTTCTATTTTTACTTAGTTAATTTATCTTTATGCCTATTCTTTCTTTTAGAAGTAAACAAACAACCTTTAATACAATTTAGATATTAATTCCAATTTATACTTTAACTGCAAGTGCATAGTGTCTATTGTATCAGTGTGCAAGTATAGGTCGATCCCATAGGGAATTGCTGATGAATTTAAGAAATGTTTGATTGTGAACAATTCAAATTTATATTCAATAAGCACTCCGTTGAGTTACAGTTAACTCAACGGACTAAGTTCGTTGAGTTATGGCTAACTCAACGGACTATTCTCGTGGACTTAAGTTAACTCCACGAGCCTGTCTCTTCTTTATAATACTACTATTTACAAAGGAATTCGGCCAATCATTGGGCGATTCCATAGATTGTAAATAACATCAATTAAGCTTTTTAATGCTAGTTAACATTGGATTTATCATTAAGCAATACTAACATTCAGATGATTCAAATAGTAACCATTAAAATCTTTAAGTTTTTTTATACGAACCAATTTCAGTAAACTGTAAAATTAAAACTAACATAAAACAATCATAAAACTGATAAAGATAATATTAATCACGATACAACACAAACAATACAACACTCAAATACAACATACAAACAAAGATAAATTGTTTTTGGTATTTTTGTTTTGATGTGAACATGGAAATGGGCGAAAGGTGAAATGTAAAGTAATCTCACTTGACAGTAAATACTTCCGACATTACTTGCAACGTGATTACACCATTGAAAATTAAACCACTTACAATTCTATCTCCTCTCCATATAGAATCGCGAGTCCAGAATTGTAAGATGATCTCCACTTTTGTATACAGGCATCAACCCGAAGCCAAGGCTAAAAGCTTTACGATCTCCTGAAATATGAGTCGGCACTTGGTGAAAATGTCTTCCCTTCCCACGACGCGATCACTCCTCATAGTGGTTGTCAGGCACTGTGTTTGGCTCGGAATCGACCCGACATCAGGCAAGTATCCTCACAGACCTTCAATGATTGGTGATTATGGTGGTGATAACAATGGTTGGTGTGATACTTCGAAGAATCGCTGATACTGTCTGCAGAAAGCTCGGTGCTCCTCCTTTGTATACACTGGCCCTCCATCGATCACACTTTTTTTTTTCTTCTTCTTTTCTTTTATATTTCTTCAGTAGTAACTACTTCTGCTTGAATGATCAGTTGGATTTCCTTCGTTCAGATCAACGGCGATGATTTCTTTCTCCCTACGTGATTGAATTCCTACGTGATACATGCAAACGTGGTTTTTCCTTCCAACTGTCTGTTCCTACAATCGCTATAGTGGCATTTTGGAAAATAACTATAAAATACATGCAATAAAGAAATAAGCCTCTAACCTAACGCGTTACCTTAGTGTATATTCATGTAACTCAACGCGTACAATTATACTAACTTAACGAGTTATAACTTAAGTAAATCTACCAGATTTCGACACATGTCAGCAACAGTTTAAACATAAAATAACATTTCAGAGAGTTATAGGTCTAACTATCCGATGCTCAGATGCATTTTTGGATAGTTACAGCTAACTCACCGAAAGTTCACTTAAGACATTCATTCTGGTTTCGATACGTGTACATCTGGAAATAATAAAATATTCTCTCTAAACATAACTGTTCGGCAATTTAAACATAATTATCTGATACATATTCGGTCTGTTAAACATAACTGTCTGAATTTGTTCGGTATGTTAAACATAACTATCCGAAATATCAGAAAATTCAGATACTTAAGAATTTCACAACCTGCAACTTACCGATAGTTCATAAATGTACTAAATTAACATTAATTCCCCAAAATTAAGTAGATTCTTCAATTAAAGCATATAACAGTGCAATTAGAACATAATGGCTTAATTCTCATATGATAAGCTAAATATTATGCAATTAACCATCATTTAACCGTTAATAATATGCACTTTTTCATTCTAAACAATGCCCATGCTTCTTCACTGCATAACTTTAAAAATTCATTTTGACAAGTAGATTCTAATAAAGATTTTGTTGAAACATCTATGCCTTCATAAATTATACCTATTAATTGTGCCTTACTTATTGCATGATGTGGACATTGAGTCAGTAAATCTTTAAATCTTTCAAAATATTTCCAGAATGATTCACCCTATTTTTGGCTACACATTAATATTTCTTTCTTTTTTTTAATCGTTTGATGTGTTGGATAATATTTTTCTAGAAAAATAGAGCAAAATTCAGTCCATATAGAAATTGAATCAGGTGATAGAATATATAACCATCTCTTAGCTGTGTCTTTTAAAGAAAAAGGGATATATCTAAGTTTAATAGCATCTATACTCATGTTCGTCATTTTTATCATTTGACAAACTTCATTAAATTCTCTAAGGAAATAATGGGCATCCTCTCTTTCTAATCTATGAAAATGTGGCAATTGACTAATATAATTAGATTTCAGTTCAAACCTATCTCCCTTAAAGTTTGGTAATCGAATACATGAAGGTTCATCAACTAATTCAGGATACAGAATCTCTCCTAATAGTTTTTCTACTGAAGCAGCCATCTCTACGTTCTCTTTTTAAGAAAGGCTAGCTACACTCCAAAGAATTTCGTTAAAGTTCAGTTCAAAAAAATTTTCTGTACTCCTCTGCAATGAAAATTCCTAGGTAGGTGTTCTTGCTAATCGTTTAGTGCTTAGAGAACGGGTCCATGTGCTCATAAATAAATAGTAGAAGATTAATTACATACTAGTCTAAAGCTTTCCATTCAATAAATATTTGTTGTCGGATGAAGTTGAATCAGCTGCTTCTCCTTCCAGTTCCTCCAATGCATTCTCCTTTCTTTTAAAAGTGCTGGTAACTCGTAAATAACATTTTGTTTTATATATATACTGCACATCCATAAAGTGAATAAATCTTGTTGCAAGAACGTGTCTTGCAACGTGTATCGTGGTTCCTATTTTTATGGGTACGTGTACCACTACTAATTTCAAATTTTGGTAACCGCTAAACCGATGAAGTTTCGTTCGTGGTTAAAAGAATAATTGTTCTACTTAATCCACGAACTAACCTCGTTGAGTTACAGATAACTCAATGGAACAAAGTCGGTTACTATTGCTAACTCCATGGACTAACTTCGTTGAGTTACAGATAACTCAAGGGAGTGACCTTATATTATATTATTGACCTCATGGAGTTACGCTTAACTCAATGGACTTACTTCGTTGAGTTAACACTTGGCAACCTCTAAGTTTTGCTCTCAAAAGTTCCTTTCTATTCTTTTCTTTGTTTTTCATTCTGCTAACTGAAATAAAGTTAAATCTATGTCATTAATGCTTCATTCTAATTAAAATTCGTTTAAATCTGAACATTATATAAAGATTTAACTTGCAGGTCATTTTATGTTATGTAGAATTTACATTTTACCTTGCAACATGTAGAAATTTTTAACCAGTTATCCTGTCATTCAGCAAATTGTAAATCTGTTAAACATTCTTTCATAATATTCCACAAAATATATATAACAATCAATACATTCCATTCATTTCACATCCAAAACACGTATGAAAATTGCATCTGAACAATTTACATTCATTAATATGAGTCAATTACATTACAAGTAAATCATACAATTTCATATAATTTTACACAAGTAGACGAACAATACAATTTAATCTTTATTCCTTAGTTCATCTACTTCCTTCTGGAGTTTTTCTAATTGAAGCTCTAATTGATTAATCCTCTCTACTGCTCCTATAATTCCTCCAGAAGGTACAGCTAGTTTTGCAGCTACAAAATTTCTATATTCTTTCACTAAAATGGTTCTGGATCTGATCCTTTTTTATGCCCATTTTGTAAAATCAATACAATCCACCATCAGCAGTGGAATCAAATCTTCATAAAACAATTTTTTCTTTATTGTTTTCAGTTTGGAGATAAAATTACAGACCAATTTATTTGAATCTTGTTTACAACTACATACATGGCCCATTTGACAAATTGACTTAATTCTATGTCATGGCCTTGTCGTTGGTAGACATTTTTAATCAAAATGTTAGCTACCATGTGTGCTTTACCATTTAAATGCTTCAATCTATTTAATAATGGCACACCAGGATTGATAGCTAAACAATCCTTAATTTGTTGTTCTATCCACTCGACTACAGTTGTGTCTTCCAAAATTTTTAGTCCTTCATTCTTTAAACCAAAAATGTTGTGGAGAAGCTCTGGTGTTATCTGTACAACAATTTCCTCCACGTTGGAAATTAATCTTCCTTCTCCTTCTCTTAAATTTGCATAAAAACAAGGCACTAAATTCTCATAAATTGCATGCCCTCTTTCTTGAGAAATGAATTGCAGTAGACCTTGGATTCAAATAAATCTTTGATTTCTTGCATTTCATCCCAATTTACTGGTCTTCTGTAAATAATGTCGTAACCCCTTATTTCTTGGTATTTGGTATAAGCTTCCTGATTACAAAAATGTACTTCATTCAAAATTATTGTTTCAGTCAGGTCAGGAAGGTGACTTTGTTGTTCCAAAGGGGTTTGTACTTGTTCTTCCTCTAACATAGGCTGCATTTGAACATTCTCTACAGATTCCTGAATTTTTGCTTTTGCTTTTGTCTATGGTGGTGAGCCGGCAGAACTCTCCACTCTATCTTGAATTCTCTCCATAAATTACTGAAGAGTTTCCTGCTCTTCAGTGGAATCTGTAAAGTTATTTTTGTCCAAATGGCTTCTTTCAGCCTCTTCATTTTCTGCTCTTTCTTCTTCCTCCTAACTATCAATCTGTTCTGTTACTGTTCTTTTTGATTCTGTAACAGATTGGGATGGAGTTACGGGCAATTCAGTTTCTGCCCTAATTTTTGTTTCTTCTTGTCTTTGTTCCTATTACTGCAGCTCCTACTCCTCCTCAGAATCGTATAGTAGGTTAATAAAAATTTGCTCTATAGGCCCTGTGAAAATTGGTACTTCAGATTTAATTTCCTTATATTCAGGCACTTTTTCTTTTCCTTTCTTTTTTCTGATTAATTGTGCATGTTCTTCCTCTTCTTCTTCTGAAATTAAATCTACAAAAGTAGGCTCTACAGGCCTTCGAGCCATAGGTACTGGCTCTTCCTATTTAACTCTTTTTATAACTACTGGTCTCGAAGGACCAACCTCTCTTGTAGCACTTGATTTAGTTGCTGCCTTGATACTGTTCAACTTTTATTTTGTATTGGGCTCTTATCCTTTCTTCGACCCTTTTTTTCTTAATGGCATCATATAAAATATGTGCCTTAGCCGTAGCTATCTCTTGAGTATCACCTTGGTCTCTTGCTGTCTTGACCAAGCTGGTAAATTCTTTCTCTTCTTCTTCAGTTCTCAGCCAAGCAAATGCAACTCGTGGCAATGGCTCTGTTGGCTGAACTAGAGGTCCTAACTGCTGTTCCTCAGGAACAGGTCTTTCAGCAGTCGGTTCTTCCTATTTTTTAGTTGCCTCTTCTTCATTTTCTTTCCTTTCTTGCTCCCAGATCGCCCATCTAGCTCATCTACAAATTCGTCATTTGAACTAGAGTCGGGACTTACGTTGGATTAATTCTAGGGCAACTTCATTACTTGGCCTTATTTTTCTTTCCTTGCTTACAGCAATTTCAGTTGCTACTTTGATTCGTGTCTCCATTATTTGTGGTATTTGTATACCTAATTCTACTAAATCTCTTCTGAAATTGAAAAGTTCCAATTCTACCTTTTGTAGCTCTTTCTCTCTTGTTGTATTTCTGATCTTCTACTACATGTGCCATTCTACTGATTCCTTCAGAAATTATGATGTGTCAAATAAGTCTTAAGTTTTGGCGAGTAATCGGGTCATTTCCCGAACTAACTATTACTATTTTATCTGCGGTCTTAGCTACAATACTTCATTGAGTTATAGTTAACTCAACGGAATAAACTCGTTGACTAACTTAAGACTCAACGGAGTAAGCTCGTTGAGTTAAGCATAACTCAACGGATTCCTCGTACAAACAGAAATATAAAAAAAATACTACAGATAATAGTTTTTCTGTTTTTTTTTTACTAGTTTAACCGATACTATGTTTCGGTCAGACCTAATTTTTTTTTTTTCGGTTGAAACGATACTATGTTTCGGTAAAACCAACATTTTTTTCTAAAAATTAATATACATATTTTTTATGTTTCGGTTATACCGATGGATCCAATTGGTTGAACCGCAATGATTTTTATATTTTATATTTTTTTAATATATATTTTTTAATATATATTTTTTAATATAATATATATATATATATTTTATATAAACATAAAAACTGATTTCTTACTAAGTAAAGCTCGAGTAGTTCTCTACTCTGACTTCTTCTATAATTCCAAAGGAGCTTTTTGGTGTTTTCAGAATAGGTTTCAGTCTTTGTCCATTTACTTTAAATATATTCTGATTTTTAGGATTTTCAATTTCAATAGCTCCATAAGGATAAATATTTTGAACTATGTAAGGTCCTACCCATCTAGATCTTAATTTTCCTGGATGGTTATGGAGTCTAGTCATATAAAGATATACTTCTTGTCCTATTGCAAAGCTTTTTGGAATAATTTTTCTATCATGCCAAAATTTAATTTTCTCTTTTTCTCTTACAAACTTCGAATAAGCTTCATTTCTAAATTCTTCTAATTCAATTAATTGCATTTTTCTATTTTCAACAGCTTGATTTGAATTAGTGTTCAGAGTTTTTAATGCCCAATAAGCTTTATGTTCTATTTCAACTCGTAAATGACAACTTTTTCCATAGCCTAAAAGGTGACATACCTAAGCTCGTTTTATAAGCAGTTCTATAAGCCCAAAGTGCATCTATCAATCTATTAGCCCAATCTATTCTAGTAGGATTTACTACTTTTTTTAAGTTTAACTTAATTTGTTTCTTTGTACTTTCTACTTGTCCACTTGTTTGCGGATGATATGATGTTGCAATTTTGTGGTTTACTCCATATTTCTTCATTAAGGCTTCAAAACTTATATTACAAAAATGAGTACCTTTATCATTGATAATAGCTTTAGGTATTCTAAATCTGGCAAATATATTTGTTCCTATAAATTGTATTACCACTTTGTTGTCATTAGTTTTTGTAGGAATAGCTTCTATCTATTTAGATACATAATCCACCCCCAACAATATGTAATTAAATTGATTAGACATAGGAAATGGACCCATAAAATCTATTCCCCACACATCAAAGATTTCAACTTCAACAATAAGATTAAGAGGCATCATATTTTTCTTTGATATTCTTCCTATTTGTTGACATCTTAAACAACTTAAGCAATATTTATGAGCATCTTTGAATAGTGTTGGCCAATAAAATCCACATTGCAGAATTTTTACAGCAATTTTCCTTAAACCAAAATGCCCTCCACAAGCTTGGTCATGACAGAAAGACAATATGCTCGGATATTCAGTTTCTAGAACACACCTCCTTAAAACCAGATCAGGACATTTCTTAAATAAGTAAGGGTCTTCCCAATAGTAATATTTTACTCTTGAGAAAAATAATTTCTTATCCTGTCTATTCCAATCCTTAGGTGTTAGACCAATAACTAAGTAATTAACTATGTCTGCATACCAAGGTATTGTGTTGATGGTCATTAATTGTTCATCAGGAAAATTATCCTTAATTTCAATATTTGATTTTTCTATTTGTAATCTTGATAAATGATCTGCTACTACATTCTCACAACCTTTTTTATCTTTAATTTCTAGATCAAATTCTTGCAATAATAATATCTATCGGATCAATCTAGGTTTAGTTTCTTTTTTCTTTATTAGATGTTTTAGAGTTGAATGATTCGTGTATACTATTACTTTAGCTCCAATCAGATATGATCTAAACTTTTCTAAGGCAAACACAACAGCTAATAATTCTTTTTTAGTAGTTGTGTAATTAACTTGAGCATCATTTAAGGTTTTGCTTGTATAATGAATCACTCTAAGAGATTTTTCTATCTTCTATCCCATCACTGCTCCTACAGCAAAATCAGAAGCATCGCACATTAATTCAAATGGATGGTTCCAATCAGGTGCTTCAATTATAGGAGTTGAAATTAAGCTAGTATTAAGTTTGAAAAATGCTTCATTGCAATTTTTATCAAAGTTAAATGGAACATCTTTTAATAGATTAGTTAAAGGTCTATCTATCTTGCTAAAGTCTTTAATAAATCTTTGATAAAAACCAGCATGTCCTAAAAATGATCTAATATATTTTACTGATTTAGGTTCTCGTATATTAGAAATTACTTATATTTTAGCTTTATCTACTTCCAACCCTTTCTTAAAAACAACATGCCCTAAGACAATTCCTTGTTTAACCATGAAGTGACATTTTTCCCAACTTAAAACCAGATTTTTTTCCACACAACGTTTTAATATTAAGTCTAAATTTTTTAAACAAACTTCATATGAATTGCCATATACAGTAAAATCACCCGTAAATATTTCTAAAAAATCTTCAGTCATTCTAGTAAATATGCCCTTCATACACCTTTGAAAGGTAGCTGGTGCATTGCATAATCTGAATTACATTCTTTTAAAAGCATAAGTTCCATTAGGACAGGTGAAAGTTGTTTTCTGTTGATCCTCTAATGCTATTGGAATTTGATTATACCCTGAATACCCGTCTAGGAAACAAAAATATTCTTGCCCTGCTAATCTTTCCAGCATTTGACCTATAAAAGGTAAGGGAAAATGATCTTTCCTAGTCACAGCATTTAGCTTTCTATAGTCTATACATACTCTCCAGCCTGATTGAATTCTAGTAGGTATCAAGTCTTGACTTTCATTCCTAATAACTATTAATCTTGATTTCTTGGGAACTACATGGATTGGACTAACCCATGAGCTATCAGAAATCGGATAAATTATGTCATTATTTAACCATTTCACTATTTCCTTCCTGACTACTTTTTTAAGGTTTGGATTTAATCTCCTCTTAGGAATTCTAACAGGTTTAGCATTCTCTTCTAAATATATGTGGTAACAACATAAAGTTGAACTTAACCCTTTTATATCAGTTATAGTCCATCCTATTGCTTCTTTATAACTTTTTACTACATCTTTTAATTTAGCTATTTGATCCTCTTTTAAATCTGAAGCAATAATGATTGGACAGGTTCGTTTATCTTCTAGAAATATATAGGTTAATTTAGGAGGTAAAGGCTTTAATTCTAAATGTTGCCCATCAGAAGCTAGAGCTCCTAATTGTACATCATTATTTTCTAAATGAATTTCTTCCTGATCTCCTTCTATATTTATGCTCTCACTTTCCTCTAAAGTTTTAGAATTGATTTGCCTATTTAATTCTTCTTGAATCACATCATCTAACATATCTCCTTCATCTTCTAAAAAGTCTATGGTATGTAAGGACATTTCTAACTTCTCAAACCTTTTTGGTTTGAAAATATTTAATTGAGTATCCTCATTACCATATGCTAACTTCATTACTCTAGTTTTACAATTTATAATAGCCCCTGATGTTACTAAAAATGGTCTTCCCAAAATTAAAGAAGTATCACTATTTTTATGCTTAATTTGTTAAGAATCCAAAATTACAATATCAATAGGATATATAAAGTTTTTGATTTTAATTAAGACATCCTTTATTTTTCCTCTAGGGTATCTTATACTTATATCAGCTAATTGAATAATCGTACTAGTAGGAGTTAAGCCTTCTAATTCTAAGGATGCAAATATATCACTTGGCATAACATTTATACCTGCACCTAAGTTTATTAAGGTTCTTTCTAGAATGGTATTTCCTATGGTGCATGATATAATAGGGATTCTAGGATCAGATAACTTTTTAGGAATTTGTGGCAGAAATAGGGAACTACTTTACTCAGCTAAAAAGACATTTCTAAGAACTTTTCGCTCTCTTTTCTTAGTACACCAATCCTTTAGAAATTTAGCACAAGGTGGCATTTTCTACAATAGATCTAAGAAAAGAATGTTAACTTGTACTTTTTCAAAAATTTCTCTGATTTTTTCTTGTTTTTCAGGTTTTGTTTGTTGTAATCTCTCAGGATAGGGTATTAAAGATTGTGATTTAAAAGATTCTTTTTCCTTCGTTTGATTTGTTTGATCATTTTTAGCTTCATTAGCAGATTCAGATTGTTCTTCAATGATTTCTACATTTTCAACTATTACATTTTCGTTATCATTTTGATTTTTACTCTTATCCACCATCATATTATTTTCATTTTGAGTTCTTGGTGGTATATTAGTTCCAGATTTTAATGTTACACATACATCTTTTAGATTTTCGTTACTCTCATAATGTTTTTGTATATCATTTTCGTGATTATGATCTTCAATTGTTTTTAGTTTTAAAGTGCATTCTTTAAATTCTCTTGCATTAATATTTTCTGTTTGCTGTATATTTTGCAAATTATGTAGGTTTATAACATTATAATTTTCCTTGTCCTGTTGCATAACTTGTATTTTCATTGTATATTCGTTTAATGTTTTTAATTTTCTTTCCAGATCATCTAATCTCATTGCATTCAATTTTTGATCAATTTTCATTATGGTTTTTTCAGTTTCGTAAATTATATCCTTTTTAGGTTCTAAATATGCTTCCTTATAGTTTAATTGGTTGACTTTTTGTTGTTGACACATGAAGTGTTCTAATTTGTCCAAATTTTGCTCTATACTACGCTCCAGTCTGTCATACCTATCCCAAACTTCAGTGTCTCTCAACATATTACACATTCTATACTAACCATTAGTTGGGTAAACTATAGGATTCTGATACTCGGCTCTATCATATTGAGGATAATTCATTTGTTGTTCATGGGATCTAACCATCTCTAAACGTCTCAGTTTCAAACAGTCAGAAATGTTATGTACTTTAGAATTGCAGAATTCACATATGCTAACTACAGGTTTCAGAAATCTTTGAGCATAAGCATATGCCATATTCTCAATTATAGAAGAAAACACACAACTCTGGCTCTTAAAACAAAACAGCTTTAATAGTTGCTTATATTAATTCAATTCAATTCTATTCTATTCTAGTCAATTCAATTCAATTCCTCGGCAACGACGCCATAAAACTTGTTTGTGTTTTTCCTAGCACGACACCAGAAAAACTTTGATTTGTTACTTCTATTTTTATTTAGTCAATTTAGCTTTATGCCTATTCTTTTTCTTTTAGAAGTAAACAAACAACCTTTAATACAATTTAGATATTAATTCCAATTTGTACTTTAACTACAAGTGCATAGTGTCTATTGTATCAGTGTGCAAGTATAGGTCTATCCCATAAGGAATTGCTGAAGAATTTGAGAACTGTTTGTTTGTTAACAATCAAAATTATATATTCAATAAGCTCTCCGTTGAATTATAGTTAACTCAACAGACAAAGTTCATTGAGTTATGACTAACTCAACGGACTAATCTTGTGGACTTAAGTTAACTCCACGAGCCTGCCTTTTCTTTTTAATACTGCTATTTACAAAGGAATTCGGCCAACCATTAGGTGATTCCACAGATTGTAAATAACATCAATTAAGCTCTTTAATGTTAGTTAACATTGGATTTATCATTAAGCAATACTAACATTCAGATAATTCAAATAGTAACCATTAAAATCTTTAAGTCTTTTGAACGAATCAATTTCAGTAAACTGTAAAACTAAAACCAACATAAAACAATCACAACACTGAAAAAGATAACATTAATCACGATACAACACAAATAATACAACACTCAAATACAACATACAAACATAGATAAATTGTTTTTGGTATTTTTGTTTTAATATGAACATGGAAATGGGCGAAAGGTGAAATGTAAAGTAATCTCACTTGACAGTAAATACTTCTATCACTACTTGCAACACGATTACACCACTGAAAATTAAACCACTTATAATTCTGTCTCCTCTCCCTATAGAATTGCAAGTCCAGAATTGCAAGATGATCTCCTCTTCAGCATACAGGCATCAACTCGAAGCCAAGGCTAAAAGCTTTACGATCTCCTGAAATATGAGTCGACGCTTGTTTAGAATGAAAAATGCATATTATTAACAATTAAATGATGGTTAATTGCATAATATTTAGCTTATCATATGAGAATTAAGCCATTATGTTATAATTGCACTATTATATGCTTTAATTGAAGAATCTGCTTAATTTGGGGGAATTAATGTTAATTTAGTACATTTCTAAACTATCGGTAAGTTGCAGGCTATGAAATTCTTAAGTATCCGAATTTTCTGATATTTCGGACAGTTATGTTTAACAGACTGAACGTATCGGATATTTATGTTTAAATTGCCGAACAGTTATGTTTTGAGAGAATATTTTATTATTTCCTGAAGTACACATGTCGAAACCATAATGCATGACTTAAGTGAACTTTCGGTGAGTTATTTATAACTATCCGAAATTGCAGCTGGGCATCGAATAGTTATCCCTGTAACTCTTCGAAATCTCTTATTATTTATAAAATAGCTGAGGACACGTGTCATGTTTTGGGAAAGTGACTTAAGTGGATTATTTAGTGAGTTATCTCTAACTATCCGAAATGCATCTAAGCATCGTATAGTTAGCTCTGTAACTCTCCAAAATGTTATTTTATGATTAAATTGCTGTTGACACGTGTTGAGATCTGGTAGATTTACTTAAGTTATATATCGGTGAGTTATCTATAACTATCCGAAATGCATCTGAGCATCGGATAGTTAAGTTTATAAGTATCCGAAATGCACCTAAGCATCGGATAGTTAAATTTATGCACATGTTTTATAGTTAAATCAACGAAGAAAGTCCGTTGAGTTATCTGTAACTCCACGGACTATATATTTTCTAATATGCCATTGTAGCGGTTGTAGGAACAAACATTTGGAAGAGAAAAACAATGTTTGCACATATCGCGTAGGGAAAGAAATAATCGTCATTGATGCGAATGAAGGAAATTCAACCAACCATTCAAGCAGAAGCAGTTACTACTAAAGAAATATAAAAGAAAAGAAGAAAAAAGAAGAGGTGTGTGATCGATGGGTGGACAGTATGTGTAGAGGAGGATCAACGCCGCAATTCTCTAAAGTACCACACCAACCATCATCATCACCACCATAATCACCAACCATCGGAGGTTTATGAGGATACTTGCCTGATGTCGGGTCGATTTTGAGCCAAACACAGTACCTGACAACCACTGTGAGGAGTGATCACGTCGCGGGAAGGGAAGCCATTTTCACTAGGTGCCGACTCATATTTTAGGAGATCGTAAAGCTTTTAGCCTTGGCTTTGGGTTGATGCCTGTATGCTAAAGAGGAGATCATCTTGCAATTCTGGACTCGCGATTCTATAGGGAGAGGAGATAGAATTGTAAGTGGTTTAATTTTCAATGGTGTAATCGTGTTGCAAGTAGTGTCGGAAGTATTTACTGTCAAGTGAGATTACTTTACATTTTACCTTTCACCCATTTCCATGTTCATATTAAAACAAAAATACCAAAAACAATTTATCTATGTTTGTATGTTGTATTTGAGTGTTGTATCGTGATTAATGTTATCTTTGTCAGTGTTGTGATTGTTTTATGTTGTTTTAGTTTTACAGTTTACTGAAATTGGTTCGTTCAAAAGACTTAAAGATTTTAATAGTTACTGTTTGAATTATCTGAATGTTAGTATTGCTTAATGATAAATCCAATGTTAACTAACATTAAAGAGCTTAATTGATGTTATTTACAATCTGTGGAATTGCCCAATGGTTGGCCTAATTCCTATGTAAATAGTAGTATTAAAAAGAAAAGACAGGCTCATGGAGTTAACTTAAGTCCACGAGGTTAGTCCGTTGAGTTAGCCATAACTCAACAAACTTTGTCTGTTGAGTTAACTGTAATTCAATGGAGAGCTTATTGAATATAAAAATTTGATTATTAACAAACGAACAGTTCTCAAGTTCTTCAGCAATTCCTTGTGGGATCAACCTGTACTTGCACACTGATATAATAGGCACTGTGCACTTGCAGTTAAAGTACAAATTAGAATTAATATCTAAATTGTATTAAAGGTTGTTTGTTTACTTCTAAAAGAAAGAATAGGCATAAAGATAAATTAACTAAGTAAAAATAGAAGTAACAAATCCAAGTTTTTCTGGTGTAGTGTTGGGAAAACACAAACAAGTTTTATAGCGCTGTTGCCAGGGAATTGAATTGAACTGAATTAATATAAGCAACTGTTAGAGCTGTTTTGTTTTAATAGCCAGAGTGTTGTATGTTTTCTTCTATAGTTGAGAATATGGCATATGCTTATGCTCAAAGATTTCTGAAACCTATAATTAGCATATGTGAATTCTGCAATTTTGAAGGACACGACATTTCTGACTACTTGAAACTGAGACGTTTACAGATGGCTAGATCCCATGAACAACAAATGAATTATGCTTAGTATAATAGAGCCGAGTATGAGAATCCTATAGTTTACCCAACTAATGGTCAGTATAGAATGTGTAATATGTTAAGAGACATTGAAGTTTGGGATAGGTATGACAGACTAGAGCGTAGTATAGAGCAAAATCTGAACAAATTGGAATACTTTATGTGTCGGCAACAAGAAGTCAACCAATTAAATTATAAAGAAGCATATTCAAAACCTAAAAAGGATATAATTTACGAAACTGAAAAAACCATAATGAAAATTGATCAAAAATTGAATGAAATGAAATTAGATGATTTGGAAAGAAAATTAAAAGCATTAGACGAATATATAATGAAAATACAAGTTATGCAACAGGACAATGAAAATTATAATGTTATAAACCTGCATAATTTGTAAAATATACAGCAAACAGAAAATACTAATGCAAGGGAATTTAAAGAATGCACTTTAAAACGAAAAACAATTGAAGATCATAATCACGAAAATGATATACAAAAACATCATGAGAGTAATGAAAATCTGGAAGATGTATGTATAACATTAAGATCTAGAACTAATATACCACCAAGAACTAAAAATGAAAATGATATGAAGGTGGATAAGAGTAAAAATAAAAATGATAATGAAAATGTAATAGCTGAAAATCTAGAAATCACTAAAGAACAATCTAAATCTGCGAATGAAGCTAAAAATGATTAAACAAATCAATTGAAAGAAAAAGACTCTTTGAAATCAAAATCTTTAGCATCCTATCCTGAAAGATTACAACAAACAATACCTGAAAAATAAGAAAAAATCAAAGAAATTTTTGAAAAAGTACAAGTTAAGATTCCTTTGTTAGATCTATTGCAGAAAATACCACCTTGTGCTAAATTTCTAAAGGATTGGTGTACTAAGAAAAGAGAGCGAAAAGTTCTTTGAAAGGTCTTTTTAGCTTAGCAAAGTAGTTCCCTATTTCTGCCACAAATTCCTAAAAAGTTATCTGATCTTGGAATCCCAGTTATGTCATGCACCATAGGAAATACCATTCTAAAAAGAACCTTAATAGACTTAGGTGCAGGTATAAATGTTATGCCAAGTGATATATTTGCATCCTTAGGATTAGAAGGCTTAACTCCTACTAGTACGGTTATTCAATTAGCTGATAGAAGTATAAGATACCCTAGAGGAAAAATAGAGGATGTCTTAATTAAAATTAAAAATTTTATATATCCTATTGATATTGTAATTCTAGATTCATAACAAATTACGCATAAAAATAGTGTTACATCTTTAATTTTGGGAAGGCCATTTTTAGCAACATCAGGGGCTGTTATAAATTGTAAAACTGGAGTAATGAAATTAGCATATGGTAATGAGGATACTCAATTAAATATTTTCAAACTAGAAAGGTTTGAAGAGTTAGAAATGTCCTTACATACCATAGACTTTTTAGAGGATGAAGGAGATATGTTAGATGATGTGATTCAAGAAGAATTAAATAGGCAAATCAATTCTGAAACTTTTGAAGAAAGTGAAAGCATAAATATAGAAAGAGATTTGGAAGAAATTAATTTAGAAAATGATGTTGTTCAATTAGGAGCTCTAGTTTCTGATGGGCAGCATTTAGAATTAAAGCATTTACCTCCTGAATTAACCTATATATTTCTGGAAGATAAACGAACCTGTCCAATCATTATTGCTTTAAATTTAAAAGAGGATCAAATAGCTAAATTAAAAGATGTAGCAAAAAGTTATAAAGAAGTAATATGATGGACTATGACTGATATAAAAGGGTTAAGTTCAACTTTATGCTGTCACCACATATATTTAGAAGAGAATGCTAAACCTATTAGAATTCCTAAGAGGAGATTAAATCCAACCCTTAAAGAAGTAGTCAGGAAGGAAATAGTTAAATGGTTAGATAATGACATAATTTATCCGATTTCTGATAGCTCGTGGGTTAGTTCAATCCATGTAGTTCCCATGAAATTAGGATTAACAGTTATTAGGAATGAAAGTAAAGACTTGATACCTACTAGAATTCAATCAGGCTGGAGAGTCTGTATAGATTA
This sequence comes from Cymodocea nodosa, assembly GCA_036874045.1. Classification (NCBI taxonomy): domain Eukaryota; kingdom Viridiplantae; phylum Streptophyta; class Magnoliopsida; order Alismatales; family Cymodoceaceae; genus Cymodocea; species Cymodocea nodosa. The sequence continues at coordinate 14,275,365 of JAZBRI010000003.1, read as the reverse complement.
TAGAAAGCTAAATGCTATGACTAGGAAAGATCATTTTCCCTTACCTTTTATAGATTAAATGTTGGAAAGATTAGCAGGGCAAGAATATTTTTGTTTCCTAGACAGGTATTCAGGGTATAATCAAATTCCAGTAGCATTAGAGGATCAAGAGAAAACAACTTTCACCTGTCCTAATGGAACTTATGCTTTTAAGAGAATGCCATTCGGATTATGCAATGCGCTTGCTACTTTTCAAAGGTGTATGTAGGGCATATTTACTGGAATGACTAAAGATTTTTTAGAAATATTTATGAATGATTTTACTGTATATGGCAACTCATATGAAGTTTGTTTAAAAAATTTAGACTTAATATTAAAACATTGTGTGGAAAAAAATCTGGTTTTAAATTGGGAAAAATGTCACTTCATGGTTAAACAAGGAATAGTCTTAGGGCATGTTGTTTCTAAGAAAGGGTTGGAAGTAGATAAAGCTAAAATAGAGGTAATTTCTAATCTACCAGAACCTAAATCAGTAAAAGATATTAGATCATTTTTAGGACATGCTGGTTTTTATAGAAGATTTATTAAAGACTTTAGCAAGATAGATAGACCTTTAACTAATCTATTAAAAGATGTTCCATTTAACTTTGATAAAATTGTAAAGAAGCATTTTTTAGACTTAAGACTAGCTTAATTTCAACTCCTATAATTCAAGCACCTTATTGGAACTATCCATTTGAATTAATGTGCGATGCTTCTGATTTTGCTGTAGGAGTAGTGTTGGGACAGAAGATAGAAAAATCTCCTAGAGTGATTCATTATGCAAGCAAAACCTTAAATGATGCTCAAGTTAATTACACAACTACTGAAAAAGAATTATTTGCTATTGTGTTTGCTTTAGAAAGTTTAGATCATATCTAATTGGAGCTAAAGTAATAGTATACATAGATCATTCAGCTCTAAAATATCTAATAAAGAAAAAAGAAACTAAACCTAGATTGATCTGATGGATATTATTATTGCAAGAATTTGATCTAGAAATTAAAGATAAAAAAGGTTGTGAGAATGTAGTGGGAGATCATTTATCAAGATTACAAATAGAAAAATCAAATATTGAAATTAAGGATAATTTTCCTGATGAACAATTAATGACCATCAACACAATACCTTGGTATGCAGATATAGTTAATTATTTAGTTGCTGGTCTAACACCTGAGGATTGGAATAGATAAGATAAGAAATTGTTTTTCTCAAGAGTAAAATATTACTATTGGGAAGACCCATACTTATTTAAGAAATGTCTTGATCTGGTTTTAAGGAGGTGTATTCCAAAAATTGAATATCCGAGCATATTATCTTTCTATCATGACCAAGCTTGTGGAGGGTATTTTGGTTCAGGGAAAACTACTACAAAAATTCTGCAATGTGGGTTTTATTGGCCAACACTATTCAAAGATGCTCATAAATATTGCTTAATTTGTTTAAGATGTCAACAAATAGGAAGAATATCAAAGAGGAATATGATGCCTCTTAATCCTATTGTTGAGATTGAAATCTTTGATGTGTGGGGAATAGATTTTATGGGTCCATTTCCTATGTTTAATCAATTTAATTACATATTGTTAGGGGTGGATTATGTATCTAAATGGATAGAAGCTATTCCTACAAAAACTAATGACAACAAAATGGTAATACAATTTATAAGAACAAATATATTTACCAGATTTGGAATACCTAAAGCTATTATCAGTGATAGAGGAACTCATTTCTGTAATAGAAGTTTTGAACCCTTAATGAAGAAATATGGAGTAAACCACAAAATTGCAACATCATATCATCTGCAAACAAGTGGACAAGTAGAAAGTGCAAACAAATAAATTAAATTAATCTTAGAAAAAGTAGTAAATCCTACTAGAATAGATTGGACTAATAGATTGATAGATGCACTTTGGGCTTATAGAACTGCTTATAAAACAAGCTTAGGTATGTTACCTTTTAGGCTAGTATATGGAAAAAGTTGTCATTTACCTACTGAAATAGAACATAAAGCTTATTGGGCATTAAAAACTCTGAACGCTAATTTAAATCAAGTTGCTGAAAATAGAAAAATGCAATTAATTGAATTAGAAGAATTTTGAAATGAAGCTTATTCGAAGACTGTAAGAGAAAAAGAAAAAATTAAATTTTGGCATGATAGAAAATTATTCCAAAAAGCTTTGAAATAGGACAAAAAGTATATCTTTATATGGCTAGACTCCATAACCATCCGGGAAAATTAAAATCTAGATGGGCAGGACCTTACATAGTTCGAAATATTTATCCTTATGGAGCTATTGAAATTGAAAATCCTAAAAATCAGAATATATTTAAAGTAAATGGACAAAGACTTAGACCTATTCTAAAAACACCAAAAAGCTCCTTTGGAATTATGGAAAAAGTTAGAGTAGAGGACTACTCGAGCTTCACTTAGTAGAAAATCTATTTTTATGTTGATATAAAAAAAGAAAAACAGTAAAAAAACATTAAAAAAATATATATAAAATATAAAAATCGTTGCGGTTCAACTGACTGGATCCATCAGTATGACCGGAACATAAAAAATATGTATATTAATTTTCAAAAAAAATGTTGATTTTACCGAAACATAGTATCGGTTCAATCGGAAAAAATATTTAGGTCTAATCGAAAAATAGTATCGGTTAAACTAGTAAAAAAATAGAAAAACTATTATCTATAGTATTTTTATTTTTATTTTTATATCTGTTTGTACGGGGAGTTCGTTGAGTTATGCTTAACTCAACGAGCTTACTCCGTTGAGTCTTGAGTTAGTCAACGAGCTTATTCCGTTGAGTTAATAGTAAGTCAACGGAGTACTATAGCTAAGACCACGGATAAAATAGTAATAGTTGGTTTGGGAAATGACCCGATTACCTGCCTAAACTTAGGGCTTATTTAAAATAAAACTTAGGGTTTTGGAGGCATTATCTAGCAAATCATTTAGAATCTAGAACAGTAGAAATCAGAGTGATTTCATGCTGTTGTGTAACTCCACGATGAGGAAGATGTCGCCTGAATTCTGGGAAGAGGCAGTGGACACCGCACAGTTTCTAAAGGAATCTGAAGAATGGCACACACGGCAAAAGATTCGAAATACAACAAGAGAGAAAGAGCTACAAAAGGTAGAATCAAAACTCTTTACCTTGAGGAAAGTTTTGGTTGAGTTAGAAATACAGATACCACAGATAATGAAGACACGAATTAGAGTGGCAACTGAAATTGCAGTAAGTAAAGAAAGAAAGATACGACCAAACAATGAAGTAGCCCTAGAATTAATCCAACGTAAGTCTCGGCTCTGGTTCAAAAGACGAATTTGTAAACGAGTTAGATGGGCGATCTGGGAGCAAGAAAGGAAAGAAAATGAAGAAGAGGCAACTAAAGAATAGGAGGAACCAACTACTGAAAGACTTGTTCCTAAGGAACAGCAGTCAGGACCTCTAGTTCAGCCAACAGAACCATTACCACGAGTTGCATTTGCTTGGCCGAGAACTGAAGAAGAAGAGAAAGAATTTCCTAGCTTGGTCAAGACAACAAGAGACCAAGGTGATACTCTAGAGATAGCTATGGCTAAGGCACATATTTTATATGATGCCATTAAGAAAAAAGGGTTGAAGAAAGGATAAGGGCCCAATACAAAATAAAAGTTGAACAGTATCAAGCAGCAACTAAATCAAGTGTTGTAGGAGAGGCTGGTCCTTTGAGACCAACAGTTATAAAAAGAGTTAAATAGGAAGAGCCAGTACTTGTGGCTCGAAGGCCTGTAGAGCTCTTACTTTTGTAGATTTAATTTCAGAAGATGAAGAGGAAGAACAGGCACAACTAATCAGAAAAAAGAAAGTAAAAGAAAAAGTGCAGAATATGAAGAAATTAAATTTGAAGTCCAATTTTTACAAGGCCTATGGAGCAAATTTTTATTAACCTGTTATCCGATTTTGAGGAGGAGCAGGAGGAGCTGCAATAGTAGGAGCAAAGAAAAGAAGAAAATCAGGCTGAAATTAGTCTGCAGTCTATACAAGAAGAAAAAACAGAAATTAGGGTAGAAACTGAATTGCCTGTGACTCCATCCCATTCTGTTACAAAATCAGAAAGAACAGTAACAGAATATATTGGTAGTCAGGAGGAAAAAGAAAGAGCAGAAAATGAAGAGGCTGAAAGAAGCCATTTGGACAAAAATAATTTCACAGATTCCATTGAAGAGCAAGAAACTCTTTAGCAATTTATGGAGAGAATTCAAGACAGAGTGGAGAGTTCTGTCAGCTCACCACCATAAACAGAAACAGAAATTCAGGAATCTGTAGAAAATGTTCAATTGCAGCCTATAGAAGAGAAAGAGCAAGAGCAAACCCCTCTAGAACAACAAAGTCAGCTTCCTGACCTGATTGAAACAACAATTTTGAATGAAGTACATTTTTGTAGTCAGGAAGCTTATACTAAATACCAAGAAATAAGGGGTTACGACATTATTTACAATAGACAAGTAAATTGGGATGGAATGTAAGAAATCAAAGATTTATTTGAATTCCAAGGTCTACTGCAATTCATTTATCAAGAAAGATGGCATGCAGTATATGAGAATTTAGTGCCCTGTTTTTATGCAAATTTAAGAGAAGGAGAAGGAGAATTAATTTCAAACGTGGAGGAAGCTGATGTACAGATAACACCAGAGCTTCTCCACAACATTTTTGGTTTAAAGAATGAAGGAATAAAAATTTTGGAAGATACAATTGTAGTTGAGTGGATTGAACAGGAAATTAAGGATTGTTTAGTTATCAATCCTAGTGTGCCATTATTAAACAGATTGAAGCATTTAAATGGTAAAGCACACATGGTAGCTAACATTCTGATTAAGAATGTCTATCAACGACAGGGCCATGACATAGAATTAAGTCAATTTGTTAAATGGGCCACATATGTAGTTGTAAATAAGGTCCAAATAAATTGGTCTGCAATTTTTATCTCCAAGTTGAAAACAGTGAAGAAGAAATTATTTTATGGAGATTTGATTCCACTGCTAATGGTGGACTGTATTGATTTCACGAAATGGGCATCAAAAAGGATTAGATCTAGAACCATTTCAGTGAAAGAATACAGAAATTTTGTAGCTGCAGAACTAGTTGTACCTTCTAGAGGAATTACGGGAGTAGTAGAAATGATTAATCAATTAGAGCTTCAATTAGAAAAACTCCAGAAGGAAGTAGATGAACTTAAGCATAGAGATTAAATTGTATTGTTCGTTTACTTGTGTAAAATTGTATGAAATTGTATGATGTACTTGTAATGTAACTGATTCATATTAATGAATGTAAATTTTTCAGATGCAATTTTCATATGTGTTTTGAATGTGAAAATGAATGGAATGTATTGACTGTTATATATATTTTGTGAAATATTATGAAAGAATGTTTAACAGATTTACAATTTGCTGAATGATAGGTTAAATGCTTAAAAAATTTTGCATGTTGCAAGGTAAAATATAAATTCTGCATAACATAAAATGACCTACAAGTTAAATCTTTATATAATGTTCAGATTTAAACGAATTTTAATCAGAATGATGCATTAATGACATAGATTTAACTTTATTTCAGTTAGCAGAATGAAAAAGAAAAAAAAAGCAGAGAAGAACTTACGAGAGTAAAACTTAGAGGTTGCCAAGTGTTAACACAACGAAGTTAGTCTATGGAGTTAGGAACAGTAACCGACTGTGTTCCGTTGAGTTATCTGTAACTCAATGAGGTTAGTTCATGGATTAAGCAGAATGATTATTCTTTTAACCACGAGCGAAACTTTGTCGGTTTAGCGGTTACCAAAATTTGAAATTAGTAGTGGTACACGTACCCATAAAAATAGGAACCATGATGCACGCTGCAAGACATGTTCTTGCAATGAGATTTATTCACTTTATGAATGTGCAGTATATATATAAAACAGAATGTTATTTATGAGTTACCAGCACTTTTAAAAGAAAAGAGAATGTGTTGGAGGAACTGGAAGGAGAAGCAGTTGATTCAACTTCATCCGACAACAAATATTTACTGAATGGAAAGCTTCAGACTGGTATGTAATTAATCTTCTGCTATTTATTTATGAGCACATGGACTCCTTCTTCTAGCACTAAACGATTAGTAAGAATACCTACCCAGGAATTTTCATTACAGAGGAGTACTGAAAAATTTTCTGAACTGAACTTTAACGAAATTCTTTGGGGTGTAGCTAACATTTCTTTAAAAGAGAACATAGAAATGGCTGCTCTAGTAGAAAAACCATTAGGAGAAATTCTGTATCCTGAATTAGTTGATGAACCTTCATGTATTTGATTGCCAAACTTTGAGGGATATAAGTTTGAACTGAAATCTAATTATATTAGTCAATTGCCACATTTTCATGGATTAGAAAGAGAGGATGCCTATTATTTCCTTAGATAATTTAACGAAGTTTGTCAAATGATGAAAATGCCGAACATGAGTATAGATGCTATTAAACTTAGATATATCCCTTTTTCTTTAAAAGACACAGCTAAGAGATGGTTATATATTCTATCGCTTGATTCAATTTCTACATGGACTGAATTTTGCTCTATTTTTCTGGAAAAATATTATCCAACACATCAAACAATTAAAAAGAAAAAAGAAATATTAATGTGTAGCCAAAAACAGGGTGAATCATTTTGGAAATATTTTGAAAGATTTAAAGATTTATTGACTCAATGTCCGCATCATGCAATGAGTAAAGCATAATTAATAGGTATAATTTATGAAGGCATAGATGTTTTAACAAAATCTTTATTAGAATCTACTTGTCAAAATGGATTTTTAAAGTTATGTAATGAAGAAGCATGGGCATATTTAGAAAACTTTGCAAAAAGAACTGCATAGTGGGAAAACTCAGCTAAAGCTATTGCAGATAAAAAAATATTGCCAAGAGGAATGCATGAAATAGATTCAAATACTATGCTTGAGGAGAAATTAAATGAATTAACAAAGAAAATAGAAGAGTTATCATTAAATCAAAAGCTAGCATAAAAGAATGCAAACATAAATGACTTAGATACTATTTATGCTAGAAACTAGAGAGATAACTTGGGAAATTCTTAACATCCTAATTGGAGAAATCACCCGAATTTGTCTTGGAGAAACAACAGTTTCCAAGGAGGAGAAAATATAAATGAGAAGAACATAAGTTATGAAGCATTAATTGAACAAGGATCTAGAATAGAGAAATTAGAAAAGATAATCCAACAATTAAACAATCGTCTAGATTTTGTATTTGGAAATGCTGCAATTCAAAATCAGAATAGAAATATACCACTTAGACAGAAGGAACCAATGGAAGTTAGACCTATTGGAGGATTGTAAATACAAGCAATATCTAACCTTGTCAATAGATCTATTAATGAAATTGGTACCTCTTCTAGGAGGGTAGCTGAATGAAGTAGTATAACTGAAGTAACTATCTGTATGTATATTTGTTTTTATTTTTAGTTAATAGTATCGTAGAGTTAGTTTTTAACTCAACGAACTTAGTCCGTTGAGTTATGCCTTAACTCCACGAGGGTGTGCAATAGTTATGTTAATTTTTGTCTCTACTAAATTGTTGTTTGTGTTATATAGAATCGACAAATGGAATTGATGCAATTACCGTTGGATGCACTAAGAGAAGTACTAAGTAACTTGTCAGCTAAAGATCTATGCAGGTTGTGTTGTGTATCAAAGGAAATTAAAGACTGTATTGAAGAAAAATATTTTCAAGGACTACAAGCTACAAAAATGACTAAGATTAGAGATGGATTCATATGGAGGTCATTTAATCGTAGTTCAATTAACCATGAATATCTAGCTATGGAAGAAACTACTAGAATTCCACCCAATACATTAGAAGGAATAGATCATATTATGGGGATGGATGAAGGATTAATCATATACAAAACCAGACTAAGGTATGCAAGTCTATTACCTGATATTTTGATAAGAAATCCTATAACAAGAGAAGAATGGAATATAGGAAGACCTAATAGATATGAAGTACCAACTATAAATTGTGGGTCGACTTTAATATTTTCTAATAAAAATTCTATAATTCCTGAAAAATTATATTATTGGAGACCTACAGGAAATTGGGGTGAAGATTTACACTTAAGTGTGTATAATTTTCTGAATAGATCTTGGAATGAAAATATTATGATATATCTAGGACAGAAATCATTAATTAATAGCATGCATGTCATACTTGATGAATATATATATCTAGTCACAGATATATCAATAGCATTTGGATCTAATTTATACATAGTGAGCATAGACAGTTATGATGAATATATAGAAATTTTACCTATACTGAGAGAAATAGCTAAACCACCATCTGTAGAATTTGATAAAATTCAAATGAGAATGTGGTATAATGAATATGATGATCCTACGTTATGTCTGATAAGATGGTGGGATGAATTGATGAAATTTCAAATATGGATTATGAAAGACATAAATGAATGGAAGTGGGAAGAGGAATATATTGAAATAGATGTAGAAATAGAAACTACTACATTACCCTGGAACCGAAAAGGATCCCTTTCTGCATTTCATATCATTAATGGTAATACACTTGTATTTGGAATTTATAATATATTACATGTTTACAAATTAAGAAGGAACAAGAACTACATTAAAACAGAATTAATAGCAAGAAGAACTATGCCTAAAAAGTTTGCTTGAACTAACACGTTTATTCCATTTGTTTCCACTTTTCAATCATGTTCTTAAGCTGTGATTTTGTATGTTTAATGTTGTGTGTATTCTGCATTTATTTTTAGAAAAAAAAAAAAAATTAGTTTTCATTTTTATTTTATAAAAAAAAAAACAAAATATCAATCCAGTTTGTTGGTATCTGTTCTGGGAAACCAACTGGCTTGCTTATGAGCCACCAAAGGCATAGGAGCCTAGGTTCCACACAAGACACTAATTTATTAATATCTGTTAAATGTTATTTTGTTATATATTCTGCATTTATCTGTGAATGAAAGGTTTTTTAGAATAAAAAATCGGAATATGTAGAAGGAGATACAAATGAAACAAGGTATGTAAGTAATTACTCATCCTAAATTTAAATCAACAAACCTGTAGCCATGCCTACTTCAATTACTGTACTTATTGTCAAATCTTTTACATTAAGGGCAATGCAAAATGTAGGTATGGGGGGGAGGTAATTGAAGTAACAACCATGTAAGTTTGTTAATTAAAGGAATTAAAATGGTACTGCAAAGTTTTGAGGAAATTGAAAATTTTTATGAACTTGCTGTAACTATCTGATAATTGAGACTATAAAATTTTTATAAACTGCTTGAATGTTATATTTAGAAGGCTACATAAGATGTTATTGAATTTACTATTTATGCAAATCTAGATATAGTATCTTATGTTTTTTTCTTAATTTCATGAGTTTAATAGTTTCACAATTTTAAAATGAAATCAGAATGCTTAATGAAAAATTAGTAAATTATCTGAAGTCCTAAAAGAGCTGAGATGTGAATTCTAGATTAAATGAAACACATATGATTAAAGATACATTTAATTTGACTGATTGAACTTGTAGAATGATTTATGTGTAGATCTTATTAAACTACACAAAAAGTATGAGCTTATTGTTATGGATTCATATTTATAGTAAATGATAGAAGTAGGACTATATGAGATTGGTGTTTTACTACATCTTTATTAATGAAATACATACATATATAGTATGTGATTAATGTTTTGTTTTGTGTTTGTAGTTTGATTGAAAAAAAAAAAAAAAGGAAAGAAAAAAAAAGGGGAAAAATTTTGAGAGTTTATTGACTTGTTTGATCACGAGCCTTTTGAACTTGAGCAGATAGGTATGTAAGGATTGTTGACCTAAATAATGACTCTTGAAATCTGGCAACCTAAGATCTTGATCAGATCTGGGATTGTCGACTGAAACCTCGTTACATGGGTACATTAGAAAGCTCTTGTATGATTCAAGCTTGTCAAATTAACTTTTAAAGTACAAAAAAAAAAAAAACATATACTGTTCTAAAAAGATACAAGTGTTTTGTGAAATACAGATATCTTATGAATCGAATATATTTTCTATTATCTAGAATTACTGAAATATAAATCTGGAATTGACTTTTGAAGTTGTTTAATGGAGATACAATTCTTTATTCTACATGTCTTAATCAGATTGAATTGGATTGTACTTTGATTCGTATGTTGTTGAAATTTATTCTAGAAATCTTATTGGAAAATTCAAGATGATAGATGATGAAAAGAAGAACAAACGATAATATAATTAACACTTATGTGATGATGATATACTTTGTATGTAATTTGCATATATTTTAAGTATATTTTTATGCTAAATAGAAGAAAAACAAAGGGGAAGAATTAATTCTAGCACTTTTTGAATGACTAATTAATTAGATCTTAGTTTGCTAAGGGACTAGCAAAATTTAGGTATGGGGGAAGTGTTTAGAATGAAAAAGTGCATATTATTAACAGTTAAATGATGGTTAATTGCATAATATTTAGCTTATCATATGAGAATTAAGCTATTATGTTATAATTGCACTGTTATATGCTTTAATTGAAGAATCTACTTAATTTGGGAGAATTAATGTTAATTTAGTACATTTCTGAACTGTCGGTAAGTTGCAGGTTGTGAAATTCTTAAGTATCCAAATTTTTTGATATTTTGGACAGTTATGATTAACATACCGAACATATTTCAGACAATTATGCTTAACAGACCGAACATATTGAATAGTTATGTTTAAATTGTTGAACGGTTATGTTTTGAGAGAATATTTTATTATTTCCTGAAGTACATGTGTCGAAACCATAATGCATGACTTAAGTGAACTTTCGGTGAGTTATCTATAACTATCCGAAATTGCAACTAGGCATCGGATAGTTATCCCTGTAACACTCCGAAATCTCTTTTTATTTATAAAATAGCTGAGGACACGTGTCATGTTCTAGGAAAGTGACTTAAGTGGATTATTCAATGAGTTATCTCTAACTATCCGAAATGCATCTGAGCATTGGATAGTTAGCTCCGTAACTCTTCAAAATGTTATTTTATGATTAAACTACAATAGACATGTGTCGAGATCTGGTAGATTTACTTAAGTTATATATCAGTGAGTTATATGTAACTATCCAAAATGCATCTAAGCATCGGATAGTTAAGTTTATAAGTATCCGAAATGCACCTAAGCATCGGATAGTTAAATTTATGCACATGTTTTATAATTAAATCAACAAAGAAAGTCCGTTGAGTTATTTGTAACTCCACAGACTATATATTTTCTAATATGCCACTGTAGCAGTTGTAGGAACAGACAGTTGGAAGAGAAAAACCACGTTTGCACGTATCGTGCAGGGAAAGAAATCATCGCCTTTGATACGAATGAAGGAAATCCAATCGACCATTCAAGCAGAAGCAGTTACTACTGAAGAAATATAAAAGAAAAGAAGAAAAAAGAAGAGGTGTGTGATCGATGGGCAGACAGTATGTGCAGAGGAGGATCAGCATCGCAATTCTCTGAAGTACCACACCAACCATCATTATCACCACCATAATCACCAACCATCGGAGGTCTGTGAGGATACTTGCCTGATGTCGGGTCGATTCCGAGCCAAACATAGTGCTTGACAACCATTGTGAGGAGTGATCACGTCGTGGGAAGGGAAGCCATTTTCACCAAGCGCCGACTCATATTTCAGGAGATCATAAAGCTTTTAGCCTTGGCTTCGGGTTGATGCCTGTATGCTGAAGAGGAGATCATCTTGCAATTCTAGACTCGCGATTCTATAGGGAGAGGAGACAGAATTGTAAGTGGTTTAATTTTCAATGGTGTAATCACGTTGCAAGTAGTGTCGGAAGTATTTACTATCAAGTGAGATTACTTTACATTTCACCTTTCGCCCATTTCCATGTTCATATTAAAACAAAAATACCAAAAACAATTTATCTATGTTTGTATGTTGTATTTGAGTGTTGTATCGTGATTAATGTTATCTTTGTCAGTGTTGTGATTGTTTTATGTTGTTTTAGTTTTATAGTTTACTAAAATTGGTTCGTTCAAAAGACTTAAAGATTTTAATGGTTACTGTTTGAATTATCTGAATGTTAGTATTGCTTAATGATAAATCCAATGTTAACTAACATTAAAGAGCTTAGTTGATGTTATTTACAATTTGTGGAATCGCCCAATGGTTGGCCGAATTCCTTTGTAAATAGCAGTATTAAAAAGAAAAGACAGGCTCGTGGAGTTAACTTAAGTCCACGAGGTTAGTTCATTGAGTTAGCCATAACTCAATGAACTTTGTCCATTGAGTTAACTGTAATTCATTAGAGAGCTTATTGAATATATAAATTTGATTATTAACAAACGAACAGTTCTCAAGTTCTTCAGTAATTCCCTATGGGATCGACTTGTACTTGCACACTGATACAATAGACACTGTGCACTTGCAATTAAAGTAAAAATTGGAATTAATATCTAAATTGTATTAAAGGTTGTTTGTTTACTTCTAAAAGAAAGAATAGGCATAAAGATAAATTAACTAAGTAAAAATAGAAGTAACAAATCCAAGTTTTTCTGGTGTAGTGCTGGGAAAACACAAACAGCGCTTGGTGAAAATGGCTTCCCTTCCCACGATGCGATCACTCCTCATAGTGGTTGTCAAGCACTGTGTTTGGCTTGGAATCGACCTGACATCATGAAAGTATTCTCATAGACCTCCGATGGTTGGTGATTGTGGTGGTGATAACAATGGTTGGTGTGATACTTTGGAGAATTGTCCATACTGCTTGTAGAAAGCTCGATGCTCCTCCTCTGTATACACTAGCCGTCTATTGATCACACACCTTTTTTTCTTCTTTTCTTTTATATTTCTTCAATAGTAACTGCTTCTACTTTAATGGTCGGTTGGATTTCCTTCATTCGTATCAACGACGATGATTTCTTCTCCCTGCGTGCTACGTGCAAACGTGGTTTTTTTTCTCTTCCAACTGTCTGTTCCTACAACTGCTACAGTAGCATATTAGAAAATAAATAGTCCGTGGAGTTATAGATAACTCAACAGACTTTCTTCATTGATTTAACTATAAAACACGTGCATAAATTTAACTATCTGATGCTCAGGTGCATTTTGGATACTTTGACTTACTACTAACTCAACGGACTTAGTTCGTTGAGTTATAGCTAACACAATGGACTAATCTCATGGACTTAAGTTAACTCCACGAGCCAAACTAGTAACTTCTAATTAAATTTGCTATTTTATAGAGGAATTCAGCTATCCATTGGACAGTTCAACAAAATATAAACAACATCAATTAAGCTTTTAATGTTAGTTTATATGGTGAAATATAAACAAGTTTACTAACGCCATTGCTAGGGATTTAGAAGCTAAGCAATTGTGAGTGCTATTTTGTTTTAATATTAGAAGTAGTGTTTTGTGTTTTATTTTCTAATTAAGAATATGATATATACATATGCTCAAAGATTTCTAAAACTTGTAGTTAACGTATGTGAATTCTGCTATTTGGAAGGTCATGACATCTCTGTTTGTTTGAAACTGAGACGATTGTAGATGGTTAGATCAAAAGAACAACAAATGAATTATATTCAATATAATAGAGCTTAGTATGAGAATTCTATAGTTTACTCAATTACTGGTCCATTTAGAATGTATAATATGTTGAGAGACAAGGAAGTTTGGGATAGGTATGACAAACTAGAGCGTAGCTTAGAGCAAAACATAGACAAACTGGAATAATACATGTATCAGCAATAAGAAATCAACCAATTAAACTATAAGGAAGAATATTTAGAACCAAAAATTGATATCATCTACGAAACTTAAAAAACCATAATGAAAATTGATCAAAAATTGAATGTAATGAGATTAGATGATTTGGAAAGAAAACTAAAAGCATTGGACAAATTTACAATGAAATTATAAGTTATGTGTTGTGCGGAAAGATCAAACAAACGTGGAGCATCTAGGGGTGGCGTGGAGAAGAGATCTGCGCGGAAGAGAGGATTGCGAGTGGAGAATTCAAAGAACAACAAATTTACGTGGTTCCCCAACACGGGTACGTCCACGGGTGATTAATCTATCGTGATTCCTTGCTGTATGGTTGCTGGTACAAAAAAGGGGGAGAATGAAATCAAGGGATGGTTTTGGCATGGCATCCCTTGGATGTGGATGACCCCTTACATATAAAGGGGCAACGGTTGGTGATACCCAAAAGATAAGTTTACTCTTGTACAAATTATCAAAGAAATACAACCATATTCAATGACACATACATATACTTGATGGAAGACACACGCATCACAAATCTCCACCTTGTCTTTCATCAGTCTTCACTGTAGGATCGTATGGCTACACAAGAGGGGGGTGAATTGTGTATCTTTAATATTTTCTGAAATATAATTGAAACTTTAAAACTCAAAAACAAGTTGAGACATTGCTTTCATAAATTCATTTTTATTCAAGGTTTCAATTACAATATACAATTCAATTCTCCTCAGAAATTGTAGATGCAATTATATTTCGATACCATGTATCATCTAAACAATTTCATAACTACAAACAGAGAAAACTAATTTACGGAATTTAAAACATTTCTCCCTGTTTGAGATCTTTCTTCTTCAGCAATTCTTCAGTGATGAATATCTTGTCTTTTCATGCTTCACCGAATTTGCTTTCTTCTGATACTTCAAATCTTCAGTGACGAAAATCTTACCTTTTTATGCTTCACTGAACTTTCTTCCACTTGAGAGATTTTTCCCGAAGAGGTGTTTTTGATCCCTAAAAAGGATTTTTCTTTTGGTGTGCAAGGATGGTTTGACCCTTGAAAAGATTTTTCGTTTTGTGTGCAAGGATGGTTTGATCCTTGAAAAGATTTTTCATTTTGTGTGCAAGGATGGTTTGATCCTTGAAAAGATTTTTCGTTTTGTGTGCAAGGATAAATTGATCAATGAGAATTCTATGCCTTTTATACTGTATCTTCATTTCATGCATATCCTTCACGTTTAACCACTACCAGTTTTCCACTTCTCCACGTCTTTTCTTTTTCCTTCATCGAAACACACGTTCTAACCCACATTTATATTTCAAATTTTCTTTAATCATCAGTCTTGGATCTCTGAAAAATTTCCTGCAAAATAAATTTTCTCGTCCAAAAGTTTTTCATCAGTGTAATAAGAAGTCGTTACTTTAATGTTAACTAAACGAGTAACACAAGTATATATATAACTTAATGTTTCTAACTTAACGAGTTCCTCATGTGCCATTTCACGTGACAAGTACTGTAGCTAACTCAACAAACTAAGTCCGTGGTATTATGCTATCTCAACGAACCATCTCTGTTGTGTTATGATAACTCAACGAACTAGTAATAAACAAATGTTTTTATAATAAGAATTTTACCACGTGCAAAAATAACAACTTAAGTTTATAACGCTAACCTAACGTGTTGCCTTAGTGTTCAATATAGCAAGTCAACGCGTTTAGTTATGTTAACTTAACAAGTTAAACATGTGCACCTCACGTGATACAATACAACATTCGTAACTTATAATTTCACCACGTGTATAACACTAACTTAACGAGTTCGTCTCTTCTTTTACTTACTAACTTAATGAGTTATCACGTGACCTATTTTAACCTTTAAGCCTCTAACTTAACAAGTTCTCATGTGACCTCTATACAAACAAAACTCTAACTTAATGAGTTGTCTAAACGTGCACTGTTCATGATACAGAAGTTATAACACTAAAACATATCATGCTTTTCAATAAAAACACACGTTAACTTAACGTTTAGCTAAATGAGAAATTAACGCAACGAAACGACTAGTTATTAACTTCAGATCCAATACAGACAAGTATTTATATCAGTATGCTTTTTCTGTATTAATTGATGATTTTAATTTCTCTTCACAAGCAATAGTAATTGAGCAAATATGATTATTTTCATTCAACACACATCATCAAAACAAAAATACTCAACAATCTCCCCCTTTTTGATGATGACAAAATCATATTAAATCAATTATGAAATATGTTTAACTCAACAAAGCACCTTCGTTGGGTTAACTTTTAATTCAATAAACTTGTTTGTTGACTTAAGTTCACTTAAGCTTATTTTTATTGTTTGTGTAAATTTTACCTCTCAGAACTAAAACTCTCAGATGTCAATAATTATATAAGTATCAGTTTTCTAATTATCATCTATCAGATTACAATAACCATTTAAATAGCATCTCCTTTTATAATATATATATGCAATTAAGATCATAATCATCTTTTTATAATATTTCTCCCCCTTTTTGTCATTAATCAAAAAGATAATTACAGAGAATATATATATATATAAGAGATATAATTACAACAACTCTTTCTGTAAACAAGAATAATAATTGAAGACATTTACAGAAAAATGTATTATTCAATCAAATCAAACAAGTAATACAAACATTACATTTTGTATTCAGAAACAAACAAAAACAGTTATCAACCCTCCTAAGTATATTACTTATAGCATTACATATTTTATCTCCTAGATGCCTAATATCATTTCTGATGTCGTTAAGCACTACATCTAAGTCAAGAGGTAGCTGGGTTTGCTGTTCTACTTGAACTGAATAACTTTGTTGTTGTTGTATATGGTCTATATCAGGTTGTTGTTGTTGTTGTTGTCGTTGAGGTTTATGCATGGCCTGGAATTTTTGCAAATCTTTGACACTAAATGCTCTCATGCCTTTAGTTTCAGAGGGCCAATCAGATAAAGTCAATTGGCTTGTAAGGATTCTACATACATCATCACCATAAAATAACTTTGAACTCATATGCTGTAGTTGAGACATAAAAACATCAAACCAATTTATTTGAATTCTATTCAGCAGGCCATAAGTTGCATATAAACAGCTTCTGCTGACTTCCAAATTGTGTCCAACTCTCTGAAATAAATTTGCATGCAATATATTTGCAATAAATCTTGCCTCTGCATTTAGATTTTCCATTAATCTCATTTCAGAATATACATCTGGAATTTTTGATAAAGACTGAATGTTCCATTCCAGTTGTCTTATTTTGTCAAATCTGTTGGACAACAATACCTTCATTCTTTAATCCTAAAACTTCAAAAATTAACTCAAGAGACAATATAAACTCCTGTTCATTTATTTGAGTTTTCAGAAAATTTCCATTCTTGTCTAGATTGCTATAAAAAGCTACAATAAGCTCTATGTATTGCTTCCATTTTGTTCCTTCTGGTAAGAATTTAATGAGGCCTTGAAACTCAAACAGATCTCTTATTTCCATCAAATTTCTGAATTTTATTGGACGAGCATGCAGAATCTGACATGTAATCAAATTATTGTATTTCTGCAATGCTTCTTCAGATCTAAAATGAATTGCATTACCTTGAATTTTTAATATTGTACACAAAGAAGGTGATACCTGAAGTCGTGATTCAGAGTTTAATTCATCTTCAGGAACCTCTTCTTCAAAATGAATGTCATGTTGTTCCTCTTCCAAAATATTATCTTGAAGCTGCTCAGGTAAGCTTGATTCTTTAGCTTCAACAGTGTTAGGAACATTGTCAATATGCTCAACATTCATATGTTCAGTCTCTATAGAATGTTCAAAGTACAATTTTTCCACAAATTCTACAACTGGTGTATCTGTCTGTAATTGTTCATTTTGTTCAATAGATAATTCCATTGATTCATGCTGTGAATTCTTAGACTCTGCTTCTATAGATTTCGTAGAAGGTTGGTTAACTTTTAGCTCTTCTGGAGTTTTAACAATTTCAATATCTGCTACTCTAGACAATTCAGTCTTTGAATTAGTTACTGCCTCAACATTGTCAATTATATTTGCAATAACTTGTTCAATGTTAGGTGCCTGATGCTCTGATTTGTCAATTTCTACATCATCAAGACTTGTACTAATAGAAAAACTTGAGCTCATATTTGACTTGGATTTCTTCTCAAGTTTTCTAGCAAGGAAAAATAAAGTCTCATTATCTTCATCAGTTTCAGTGTGTTCGGAACTAATGAGTTTATCAGATGCACAATAAGATACAATGTCTAGACATACATTGTCCTTTGGAAATAAATTTTCATCTGATTTTCCTTTTTCAAAAGACTTTGTTTTCTTAGACATAATTTTTCTGACTTTCATTCTTCTATAACATTTTGTTTCTCCTTTTCAAGTATTGCTGTTTTCTTTTCAAATTGCTCCATAAAAGTTTTCTGCTTTAATTCTTCTAAGGCACTTTCTATTGCAACAGCCTTTCGAAGACTATCAACTTTTGTTTTGTCTACAACAATATCTAATTCTACTTGTTTTGAATATAAAGGAGTAGGGATAGCTAATTCATGCTCTTCCTCAAATGCATGTAGTCTTGTACCGTTTATAGGAGTTTGAGGAGTTCTATTTGATGAACCTACACCTTTTTCCAAATATTTTGCATACTGTTCCAAAAATGCAATCTTAGCACATTTCATTCTGTATTCTCTATCAAATTTACTACGAATACCCATGTATGTAATACTTGCATCAGTATGTTAAAGTTCTTGTCTAACTTCATCTAATATATCCTGAGAAAAGAAGTAATCTCTATAAAGTTCTTCTAACCTTTTGTCCACTCGAAATATTTTCTTGAACCAAGTACGTGGAACTTCATCATTCTCTATTTCTTTTCTTTTTGCATCTCTTCTGCTTTTGCCTTTTCCTCTACCACGACCTTTGTAGAACTTGGAGACCATCGTCGCAAGTTGTAACAGCAACAAGCGGGAAAGATTTTCTTGACAAAGTTTACAAATAACCTAAGTCCCCATGTAATAAGTGTTTAAATAGGGTTTTTAGGCGTATAACTCAACGTGAAGAGAAGTCAGGTTTAGAAATTAAATAAATATTGAATAAAGTTTATTCAATCAAGGTACCCGAAATATTCAAGTATAACTCGTTGAGTTAACCAACCTAACGAGTAAAACGCTGTCTAGAGGCAGTTTTACACGTTACCTTATTTAACAAAACATCTAGTTAGTACACTTAAACAAGTTTCAGATGCTTCCAACTGAAACGTTCCGAAAACAACACACATGCTAAACTTAACATTATCTTGAGAACATTGTAAACTATTTGAACATTTTGTCCTTTGAATCTAAAATAGTTTATTTGTCTTTTTAAATTATTTCATCAAGATTTTAAGAGGACATTAATTCAGATTAACTAAGATTTGTATTCTAAATTATATTAATTTGTTTTCAACATTGTTATTCCTCCCCCTACAAATATACTTCAAATATATTCAATCAAAATACAAAATATACTTGTAGTGACAATAGATGTTAAGTATAACTATACTTTTACATTTTCTTTTCAGAGACTTCCGTTATCCTGACATCATCAAAAATGATTTCCAGAATCAATTCCTACTGTATATGAATCAAAACACAACTTTGAACTCAATTCGATTAATTCAAGGAGAATAAAAGAATGTATCTCAAATAAACATTTTCAAAAGTACTAATGTTGATTTAATAAATCAGTAGTCATATTGGTATAAACTATATGCGATTCAAAGATATCTGTAATTAATGAAACAACTTTTTCTTTCCAAAACAGTAAATATTGATAATTTTCTTTAAAAGTTAGTTTGAAAAGCTTGAATCATACAAGAGCTTTCTAATGTACCCGTGTAATGAGCTTTCAGTCAACAATCCCAGATCTAATCAGGACCTTAGGTTGCCAGATTTAAAGAATCCTTTTTGAGGACAACAATCCTTACATACCTATCTGCTCAAGTAAAAAAAGTTCGTAATCAAATTGATCAATAAACTTTCAAAGATTTTTACTTTGTAAGCACTTTTCATTTTAAGCATAGTGTATATGTATTCCATTAATACAGATGCAATAAAACACAAATCTCATACAATTTTTACTTCTATGATTGTACTGAGAATATGAATCAGTTTCAATAAGCTTATACTTTTTTTAACAGTTTAAGATGAGTTACATATAACTTATTCTACAAGTTTAATCAATTAAGTCAAATTTATGCATGATCATATGCATTTTCCTTGATTCAAAGAAAACATTTAATCAAAATTTCAGAATGTCAGAAGTATTTAATGTTTTTCATTTACATTTCCACTTAAAATCGTAAAAACCATTAAAATTGATAAACTACTTAAAATCAATAAGATACTACTATGATTTTACAATAAATACATAGTATCTTAAGCAGTAGTTTAGATATTACTTTAGATATTTATAATAAGTATATAATATCTATGAGGTGAACAACATCATCAATAATATTTATCTTTTTATGTGGAGTGTAAGCATTTTACACATCACATAGCCTACAAATACCTAAATTTAATCTAATGTTGCATAATGTATTTTCGTCTAGAGGTTTTGTAAATATATCGGCTAATTGATTTTTACTAGACACAAATTCTAATTTAATTTTTCCTTTAATTACGTTATCTCTTAGAAAATGATGTTTAACCTCTATATGCTTTGCTCTTGAATGTAATACAGGATTTTTGGAAAGATTTATTATAGAACTACTGTCACAATAAATCTTAGTTGTATCATAAGATAATCCAAAATCTTCTAAAGTTTTCCTTATCCACAAAATCTGAGTGCAACACAGTGCAGCACCAACATATTCAGCTTCTGTAGTAGAAAGTGCTACACAGTTTTGCTTTTTACTAAACCATGACACCAAACTATTTCCCAATAATTGACATGTGCCATTGGTACTCTTTCTATCAGATTTAGATCCTGCATAATCAGCATCAGTATATCCTATAAGATCTATTGAACTATCCTTAGAATAATACAGTCCAAAATTTTTAGTTCCTTGTATATATCTAAATATTCTTTTAACTGCAATTAAGTGTGATTCTTTAGGATTAGATTGAAATCTAACACAAACACACACAGCAAACATAATATCAGGTGTACTAGTAGTCAAATAAAGTAAAGAACCAATCATGCTTCTATATTTTCTTTGATCTATAGATTTTCCTATGTCATCAATATCTAACTTTAAAGTAGTACTCATAGGAGTTCCTCGAATCCTTATATCATTAAAATTAAATTTCTTAAGCATTTCATCTACATATTTTTCCTGATTTAAAAATATACCTTTATCCATTTATGACACTCAGCAAATTAAAACCTAGGTTTTCTACAAATAGTACATTCAAAATAACACAAGTAGAAGTTATTTGAACATTGCCCATACCTATGATTTTATCTTTGCTTTTATTTCCAAATGTTACACTTCCTTTCATGGTATTTGTAAAATTTTGTAATAGACTTTTTTATCCGATCATATGACTTGACGCTCCACAATCCAAGATCCATTTTGATGTTGTTTCCTCCTATAACACAAATTAAGAAAAACTTTTTCTTGACACCCGATGTTGTTGAGGACCAAGTTCATTAAATGCATATTTCTTCTTTTTGTTTAAAAATAGTTTAACATTATCATTTATAATCTTATTAGTTGTAAGTACTATTGATTTATCATTAGCTTCATACTCACATATAGCATTATTGCTTTTGCAATCATTCTTTTTGTTTTCAGATGTAGTATAATCAAGACCAAACAGATTTTTATCAGATGTTAATTTATTTTGGTCATACTTATACATTTCAGTAAGTCCATACCAAGATTTTGTACTTGTATTAACACTTTCTATACATACAAAATCTTTTTTTGCACAAGAATTTTTTGTTTTATCACATGCAGAATGAGTAATTGGTCTAATACCAGTGTATTGAATTACATGCTCAGGTTTTTGAATTTTCAGTTTACTACAATTGTCTGAAATTTTAGAAACATTAGAAACTGAATTTCCAGAACAAGAAACAAGATTTTTAGAAACATTTATAGTCATGTTAGAAGTACAATTTGACAAATCACATTGATTTATATTATTACTGCATGATTCATCCCTTGAAGTACCTACTTCTACATATTTATTACCTTGTTTCATAATAAAAGGAATTTTAGTCTTAGATTTACTTGAACTGCAACTAATAAATCCTTTATTGGCTTGAGATTCAGGATAATCAAATCCTAAGCAAAATTTATAAGACACCGCAGGGGTACTAGTTAGTTTATCTAACTTAGTTTGACTTAAATTCCATTTCTCAAAGGTAGAATTTAAATCTTGCTCTCTCAGTTTTAATTTTTCTATCTTTAATTCAAGTTCATTTATATTGTTTCTCAACATTTCATTTTCAGATTCTATCTTTAATTTTTCAGCATTTATATTCTGTATTTGTTCATGCAAGATACATTCATTAAATCTAAATTTTTGCAAATCTCTAGCATGATTTTCATTATCACATTTAAACTTTTCTAAAGTAGTAGACAGGAAACAATTTTCTTCTTCCATAATGGATGAAGATTTTCTAATATTCTTATTTTCCAGTTTACATACTTTAAGTTTTATAATAATGCATGATAAGCACATAATAATTCATCAAAGTTGAAATCTGAATGACTTTCAAGATCAGATATTACCTCAGACTCATCTTCCATGAAGCACACATGAGCAATGTCTTCTAACTCTTGTTCTCCTTCTGAATGTGAAGATTTTGATGCTGATTCCTCAGATTCAGACTCTTCAGACGTGTCATCCCAAGTGACCTCCAAAGCCTTTTTCTTGTAAAACATTTTCTGAGTTTTCTGAGCTGTCTTCTTCTGATTTGTCCTACTTTGCTTTTCATTTTTCCTCATAGGACAATCTGGAGAAAGATGTCTAGGTTTCTTACAGTTGTAACATACATACTTTCTGGATGAAGAATTCTTGTCATTCAATGATTTTGACGTTGAGGGTTTATCATTTTTGTTCCTTTGCTGTTTCCTAGCTTTCCATGCTTTCTTGAATTTCCTAGTCAGCAAAATCAAATCTTCGTCAGATTCAGTAGATATATCAGAATCTGAATTAATTTTGAAGGCTATTTCTTTCTTCATTTTTAGTTTGTTGTGACTTAGTGATTCATTTAATTGAACTTCATAAGTTGTTAAATTTCCTATAAGCTCATTCATAGTATAAACATTTAAATCTCGTGATTCCTCAATTGATGTTACTTTCTGAGACCATTTAGAACTTAGGGATTTGAGAATTTTCCTCACCAAATCCTTCTGTTAAAAATTCTTTCCTAAACATTTTAAAGAGTTTATGATATCAAGAAATCTGGAAAACATCTCAAAAATATTTTCGTCTTCATGCATCTTAAAGAGTTCATACTTATGAATCAACATGTTTATTTTTGTCTCTTTAACTTGAGAAGTACCTTCATGTGAAACTTCTAATGCATGCCACACCTCATAAGCAGATTTATATGCCGGCACTTTACTGAACTGTTCATAACTCAATGCACAAAATAAAATATTTAAGCCCTTAGCATTCAGAGTTTCATTTTCTTTTTTAGTAATTGTCTAAGTATTATAAGGAGTAGTTAATGGAGTATATGGTTTAGAAATCATGAACCACAATTTATGATCTATACTTTGAAGAAAAACAATCATCCTATATTTCCAATATTCAAAATGTATTCCATCAAATAAAGGAGGACCATTAAGATTTTGGCCTTCATATAAAGAAAAATTACCATTTCCAGTAGCCATTTTACCTTAGATTTTTCAACCTATCTGATTTTAAATAGTCTAAAAACTTTAAAACAACTTAAGACTTAAATCAAGAAAGTTAAACGTATGCTCAGACATTAATTTCTGTTTAAAAACAAGGAAGGTAGAATAAGCAATGATATTAAATAAGTTGGTATTGATTTTATATTAAAGATTATTAACAAAGCTTTGATACCACTTGTAGGATCGTATGGCTACATAAGAGGGGGGTGAATTGTGTATCTTTAATATTTTTTGAATTATAATTGAACCTTTAAAACTCAAAAAACAAGTTGAGACATTGTTTTCATAAAATCATTTTTATTTAAGGTTTCAATTACAATATACAATTCAATTCTCCTCAGAAATTGTAGATGCAATTATATTTCGATACCATGTATCATCTAAACAATTTCATAACTACAAACAGAGAAAACTAATTTGCGGAATTTAAAACATTTCTCCCTGTTTGAGATCTTTCTTCTTCTTCTTTTTCTTCTTCAGCAATTCTTCAGTGACAAATATCTTGTCTTTTCATGCTTCAGCGAATTTGCTTTCTTCTGATACTTCAAATCTTCAGTGACGAAAATCTTACCTTTTTATACTTCACTGAACTTTCTTCCACTTGAGAGATTTTTCCCAAAGAGGTGTTTTTGATCCCTGAAAAAGATTTTTCTTTTGGTGTGCAAGGATGGTTTGATCCTTGAAAAGATTTTTCATTTTGTGTGCAAGGATGGTTTGATCCTTAAAAAGATTTTTCGTTTTGTGTGCAAGGATGGTTTGATCCTTGAAAAGATTTTTCGTTTTGTGTGCAAGGATAAATTGATCAACGAGAATTCTATGCCTTTTATACTGTATCTTCATTTCATACATATCCTTCACGTTTAACCACTACTAGTTTTCCACTTCTCCACGTCTTTTCTTTTTCCTTCATTGAAACACACACGTTCTAACCCACATTTATATTTCAAATTTTCTTTAATCATCAGTCTTAGATCTCTGAAAAATTTCCTGCAAAATAAACTTTCTCGTCCAAAAGTTTTTCATCAGTGTAATAAGAAGTCGTTATTTTAATGTTAACTAAACGAGTAATACAAGTATATATATAACTTAACGTTTCTAACTTAACGAGTTCCTCATGTGCCATTTCACATGACAAGTACTGTAGCTAACTCAACGAACTAAGTCCATGGTATTATGCTATCTCAACGAACCATCTCTGTTATGTTATGATAACTCAACGAACCAGTAATAAACAAATGTTTTTATAATAAGAATTTTACCACGTGTAAAAATAACAACTTAAGTTTATAACACTAACCTAATGCGTTGCCTTAGTGTTCAATATAGTAACTCAACGCGTTTAGTTATGTTAACTTAACGAGTTAAACATGTGCACCTCACGTGATGCAATACAACATTCGTAACTTATAATTTCACCATGTGTATAACACTAACTTAACGAGTTATCACGTGACCTATTTTAACCTTTAAGCCTCTAACTTAACGAGTTCTCACGTGACCTCTATACAAACAAAGCTTTAACTTAACGAGTTGTCTAAACGTGCACTGTTCATGATACAGAAGATATAACATTAAAACATATCATGCTTTTCAATAAAAACACATGTTAACTTAACGTTTAGCTAAATGAGAAATTAATGCAACGAAACGACTAGTTATTAACTTCAAATCCAATACAGACAAGTATTTATATTAGTAAGCTTTTTCTGTATTAATTGATGATTTTAATTTCTTTTCACAAGCAATAGTAATTGAGCAAATACGATTATTTTCATTCAACACACATCATCAAAACTAAAATACTCAACATTCACCACGAACAAGTGATGGATCACCAAGACCCAACTTGGGTCAACAGCAGCAATAGACGTTGAGTATGTCCAAGCAATGCTTGAACTTGCTTTCAACAACGCCCTTTGTAAACATATCAGCCGGATTGTCCTTTGTGTTGACCTTCATAATCTTTATCCTGTCTTCATTCCTAAGGAAGTGATACTTAACATCAATATGTTTAGTTCTATCATGAAAGACATTATCTTTGGAGAGACAAATAGCGCTAAGACTATCACAAAAGATATCAACTTTATCAATGCGCCAAGCAAAGTCTCCAAGTAAGCCTTTCAACCAAATCCCTTCCTTTGGTCATAGCCACATATTTAGCCTCAGTTGTGGACAGAGATACCATAGGCTGAAGAGTGATTTCCTACTCACAATAGAACCTGCAAATGTAAAGACATAACTAGATAATGATCTCCTCTTGTCAACATCACCTGCATAGTCTGAGTCTATATAACCAACCATAGTACAACCTTGATCTGCTGCATACATCAAGCCAACACTTGGAGTTCCTTTCAAATATCTGAATATCCTTTTAATTGCTTTCCAATGTTCCCTACCCGGATTGGACATGAACCTACTAACAACACTCAAAGGATATGCTAGATCAAGCCTAGTGCATACCATAGCATACATAAGACTTCGAACTGCCTGTGCATAAGGAACTCGTTGCATATCAAGCTTTTTAGAATCAGTTTGTGGACACATCGCAGATGACAATTTGACATTTCTGTCATAAGGCGTGCTAATGGCTTTGCATGAAGCCATACCAAATCTGCTAAGGATCTTCTCAATATACTTCTATTGATTCAAAAACAGCTTACCAGAATTTCTTTCACGCCTAATCTCCATTCCAAGAATTCTGCTAGCTGGACCAAGATCCTTCATATTAAATTCTGATTTTAATGTGTCCTTTAGCTCCTATATCACTTTGATATTCTTTGCAGCTATAAGAATATCATCAACATATAATAACAAATAAACATGTGTACTCTTATCAAGAGTTTTAACATATACACGTGAATCATAGTTGCTGCATCTAAAATCAACTTTAACTATAAAGGCAACAAACCTTTTGTACCATTGTCGTGGTGATTGTTTAAGTCTATACAAGGACATATTTAATTTGCACACCCAATCAAATTTACCTTTCACCACAAACCCTGTTGGTTGTTCCATCCAAATATTTTCTTCCAACTCACCATGCAAGAAGGCCGTCTTTACATCTAGTTGTTCTAATTCTAAATTCTGTGCTGCAGCAATGGATAACAAAATTCTAATAGATGTATGACGTACAACAGGAGCAAATACCTCATTGAAGTCAACTCCTTCTCGTTGTGAATAACCATTGGCGACTAATCTTGCCTTGTGCTACACACCTGCGTTGCCTTGAGTCCCAATCTTCTTATAAACCCATTTGCAACCAACAATATTTGTGTTCTTTGGACGTTTCACCAGTTCCCACGTCTTATTCTTATGGAGAGATTGGAGTTCCTCCTCCATAGCAAACATCCAAAGACCAGCTTCTGAATCTTTCATTGCAGCTTCTTATGTAGGTGGATCAATAGAATCCTCCACTTCAACTGCTACTTGTAAGGCAAAAGCAACCAAACTGTCGTTGCCATATCTAATCGAGGTTTAACATCTCTTCTAGGACGATCTTTGCCAATGGTTCTTGGTGGTGGTTGCTCCACCTCTTCCTCCTCAACTTCATTTTCCTGAGTTTCAGATGAGATTTCTCTAATTTCAACTTGATCAGTGATAGGCGGCTGCTGTGCATCATCTATCTCCATTTGTTCAGGAAGGGTGTGCTCAATTTCTGGTTTTTCACCTACTAGTTTATCTGTTGCCTGCAAAAGAGAATTCTCATCAAAAGTAACATCATGGCTATATATTACTTTATGAGATTCAATATCATATATCCTGTATCCCTTTACACCAACACCATAGCCCACAAATATGCCTTTCTTGGCACGTGGTTCCAGCTTGCCATTGTTCACATGATAGTAAGCTGGACACCCGAAAATTCTGAGCTTTGAATAACTAGCAGATCTTTTCAACCATACCTCAAGAGGTATCTTCCCATATAAGGCACTAGAAGGGGACCTATTCACTAGATAGGAAGCTATGTTAGCAGCCTCTGCCCAAAACTTCTTGCTCAAACCTACATGAGACAGCATACAACGTGCCTTTTCTAGGAGTGTTCTATTCAATCTTTTAGCCACTCCATTTTGCTGAGGGGTATACTTGATAGTGTTATGCCATGTAATGCCTTCATCTTTACAAAAGTTATTAAATTCTTGAGAATAAAACTCAAGACCATTATCAGTTCTAAGATATTTTACCTTTCTGTCTGTTTGGTTTTCTACCTACTTCTTCCAATGCTTGAAGCAAGAAAAAGCTTCACTTTTGTGTGTCAAAAAGAAAACCCAGTTCATCCTTGAATGACAGTCAATGATAGAAAGAAAATATCTGGAACCTGCAATAGAAGCTGACGTGAAGGCCCCCAACAATCAACATGAATATAATCAAGAACTCCCTTGGAGCTATGCTGATTGCATGCAAATGACACTCTTTTATGTTTGCTAAAGACACAATGCTTGCACATGTCAATACAAGCAACCTTGTGCCCATCAAACTTGCCCAGACTACTCAGTTTTTGCATTCCTTTCTTCCCCAAATGACCCATCCTTGTGTGCCACATGACAGAAAAATCCTGCTGATCAAATATAGCTGATGTAGCTATGCCAACAATTGGAGTACCTTGCAAAATGTATAAGGGACCAGATTTGGTTCCCTGCATAACAACTAATGAGCCTTTCAGTATGCTGATCTTCCCCTCACCACCTGTATATCTATAACCCTTAGATCAAGGGCCATCAGTGAGATCAGACTTTTTCCAAGCTTTGGGACGTGCTAAACGTCCTCCAGAATTCTAACTGTGCCATCATGCAGTTTAAATTTTATAGTGCCCACACCAACTCTAGAACACACATCATCATTGGCCAAAGTCACTTGACCACCCTCCACTTACTCGTAGGTGTCAAAAATCCCTAGTAGGAGTCATATGATGTGAAGCTCCTAAGTCCATAATCCACTGATCATCAGAATAGGCATTGCAACAAACTGTAAGAGAAAAGTCATCACCTGACGCAAAACTGGTTTCTGCCACAGCAGCCTTTCCTTTGTTCATAAGCTTGGGACAATGTGATTTCCAGTGTCCTTTCTCCTTACAGTAATGGCAAGTATCCCTAGAATACTTGCCCTTCAACTTGCTTCTGCTTCTATTCTTCCCTCTACCTTGTCTCTAGCTTCTTCCCCTGTTCTCTTGCTGCTGAGCTGAGAGGCCAACACCACTTGCCTCATTTCTACCATGCACCATGTGCCTGAACTCCCTGGAATGAAGGCTGGACCTCACTTCTTCTAGTGTAATTAAATCTCTTCCAACTACACAAGACTGAACAAAGTTTTCATAACTCAATGGGAGTGAACAAAGCAAGATAAGAGCTGCATCTCAATCTTCTATGATTACTCCAATATTCTTGAGTTCCATTAGAATAGCATTTAGCTGATCTAAATGCTGCTTAAGAGGTACACCTTCTATCATCTTTAAAGAGAACAATCTCTACTTTAACAACAATTTGTTTGTTAAAGACTTAGTCATATACAATGACTCAAGTTTCTACCAAAGACCTAACGAGGTAGATTCATCAGCAACTTCTATTATAACTTCATCAGACAAACACAACAAGATGGTGGAGTGAGCTTTCTCCTCCTGCAATTCAAACTCTGGCGAATTTCTGTTCAGAGTAGTTTCCTTATTTAAAGGAGCCCAAATACCTTGTTGCTTTAGAAGTGCTTTCATCTTAATTTGCCATAAGCTAAAGCTATTCTTACCATCAAACTTTTCTATCTTCAACCCCGAAGTATTCATGTTTTCAAAACAACAAACAACCAACAATACACACGACATACAATGTGATTTCAACAAACACAATTCTACGGCAAGGTACACAATAGCAAGCAATATCTCAACAACAATATGTTACTGAAACTACTGATTTCAACAAAATGCAATCAACCACAAGCCAAGCACACTACTTATCACAAAATAGTAGCAAATACTCACACAAACCAAGCACAAAACCACAATCACAAAATGCCCAAAATCAGACAATCAAAGAGTCACTCGTCTAGAAAACTGTTGTGCCCTAGCCAAATGCCTCCTACTGTATCTCTCTGAATACAAAACTTATGACCACGAAATTTTAAAGGAAGAAATTTTAGGAAGATTAATACACGTCCTCAAAATTTGAGATGTAACGGAGCACGGACGAGGAAGGCGCATGACTTGGCGTCGGAGTGTGCAGACTAGCGCCAGTGACGATGGCAATTACGATAATGGGGGATATCCTTGCGGAAATGGCTTGAATCTTGATAAATCTCTTCAAAATTTTAAAGGAAGAAAGTTAAGGAAGCACGTCCTCAAAATTTGAGACGCAACGAAGTACGGACGAGGAAGGTGCACGACTTGGCGTTTGAGTGTGCAGACTGGCGCCAACGACGACGGCAGTTACAACAATGGAGAGATCCCTTGCGGAAATGGCTTGAACCCTGATCAATCTCTTCAAAACTTTAGATGCAAACCCGGAGATGTCCAACCTGGCTCTGATACCAGTTGTTGTGCGGAAAGATCAAACAAACGTGGAGCATCTAGGGGTGGCGTGGAGAAGAGATCTACGTGGAAGAGAGGATTACGAGTGGAGAATTTGAAGAACAACAAATTTACGTGGTTCCCCAACATGGGTACGTCCACGAGTGATCAATCTATCATGATTCCTTGCTATATGGTTGTTGGTACAAAGAAGGGGGAGAATGAAATCAAGGGATGGTTTTGGCATGGCATCCCTTGGACGTGGATGACCCCTTACATATATAAGGGCAATAGTTGGTGATACTCAAAAGACAAGTTTGCCTCTGTACAAATTATCAAAGAAATACAACCATATTCAATAACACATACATATACTTGATGGAAGACACACACATCACATTATGCAATAGGAAAACACAAATGAAAACTTTAATGTTACAAAAGTACATAATTTGCAAGATATACAGACAAAAGAAAATACCAATGCAATAGAATTTAAAGAATGTAAGTTAAAACTGAAAATAGTTGAAGATCATAATCATGAAAATGAAATACAAGAACATCATGAAAGTAATGAAAATCTGGAAGATGTATGTATAACATTAAGATCTAGAACTGATATATCACCAAAAATTCAAAAAGAAAGTAACATGAAGGTGGATAAGAACAAAATTCAAAATGATAATAAAAATGTAATATCTGAAAACTTAGAAATCAATGAAGAAAAATCTGAATCTGAAAATGAGATTAAAAATGATCAACTGAATCAAATGAAAGAAAAAGAATCTTGTAAATCACAGTCATTAGCACCCTATCTTGAAAGATTACAACAAACATTTCTTGAAAAATAAGAAAAAATTAGAGAAATTTTTGAAAAAGTATAAGTTAACATTCCTTTGTTAGATTTATTACAGAAAATTCCACCTTGTGTTAAATTTCTTAAGGATTGGTGTACTAAGAAAAGAGTGCGAAAGGTTGTAAGAAAAGTCTTTGTAGCTGAGCAAAGTAGTTCCCTATTTCTGCCACAAATTCCTAAAAAGTTATCTAATCTTGGAATTCCTGTTATATCATGCATCATAGGAAATACCATCCTAGAAAAAACCTTAATAGACCTAGGTGCAGGTATAAATTTGATGCCTAGTGATATATTTGCATCCTTAGGATTAGAAGGCTTAATCCTTACTAGGACTATTTTTCAATTAGTTGATAGAAGTATAAGATACCCTAGAGGAAAAATAGAAGATGTCTTAATTAAAATAAAAAACTTCATATATCCTATTGATATTGTGATTTTGGATTCCCAACAAATTAAGCATAAAAATCATGATACATCTTTAATTTTATGAAGACCATTCTTAGCAATAGCAGAGGTTGTTATAAATTATAAAACTGGAGTGATGAAGTTAGCATATGGTAATGAGGATATTCAATTAAACATTTTCAAACTAGAAAAGTTTGAGGAGTTAGAAATGTCCCTACATACTATAGACTTTTTAGAGGATAAAGGAGATATGCTAGATGATGTGATTCAAGAAGAATTAAATACACAACTAAATTCTGAAACTTTAAAAGTAAGTGAAAGCATAAATGTAGAAGGAGATCAAGAAGAAATTCCTTCTTGATGGTTTTGATACAGTAATGTCCGATATACAATTCAAATAGAAAATGAAGTCCTCATTCAAAACTAATTTCGAATTGTATAAAACCTGATCTTTATGCACGTAGCTCCTTTCCATCTTTTTTGCTTAGCTTCTATATCTCTTCTTCTCTAGTTGTCGAATTTCCAAACTTCTTGCGTTTGCAGCTCCTTTTCTAAAATTGCTTGGAATTTCGAACTTCTTCTGATGTTGGAGAATTTTTCTAGATATGAATATTCATACTTGATTTTTTAGTTTGGGATCCAGATTGAATATTCAGACTTGGTTTTTGAGATTAGGATCCTAATTGTAATGTAGTTCGTACTCTCTATTAGTAGTTGAACTATGACTTCACATTCAGTATGT
Source organism: Cymodocea nodosa (assembly GCA_036874045.1). Classification (NCBI taxonomy): domain Eukaryota; kingdom Viridiplantae; phylum Streptophyta; class Magnoliopsida; order Alismatales; family Cymodoceaceae; genus Cymodocea; species Cymodocea nodosa. The sequence goes on along the minus strand of JAZBRI010000003.1, from coordinate 14,243,110 downwards.
TCATCCACTTAATCCAGAATCCATAATCCATAATCCACATACTAATTTTTTCTTTAATCCAAATTACTATCTTTTTGAATTTCCACTTTCTTCATTATCATTTTGAATTTCCACGATCTCCACTCGTAGATTCACCGAAACTTTATCTTTCTAGAGACTTGTAGAATATCTTCTAAGTCTTCGTTTTAGTCGAACACTTATCCTTTAAGTCATGTAAAAACTCGAACACTTATTTGTAACTCTTTTAGATTTTGCACCTACAAAACACATGACTGAACATAGAAAACTTATCTGTTCGTTAGTCATTTTATAAAACTCGAACAGTTATCTATCCATGCGTATAAAGACTCGAATAGTTATCTAACTCTTCAATTTTCATTATTGAACGCACATGGAAATCACGTGAAAACTTAAAACATTAAAAACACATGTGCAGATAGCTTAACTATACGAGTTTTTAACATAACTCTTTGACTAAATCGGAACGTTAACTATTCGAAAGTTTAATTGTTTGAAATGCTAACTATCCAAAAACTTTAACTATTCGAAAATTTTAACTATTTGAAAGTTAACTATCCGAAATTTTAAATGAAACTTTTCAATAACTTGTCAACATTTAATTACGTGACTATTATACTTAGAAAATATTATTTAGACTTATTTAAAGACTAAAAAGCATTCATCATCAAAATAAAATTCCTAACACACTTACAATCACACCTCCTCTCCTTATAAAATCGCAAACTAAGACTTGTAAGTTGATCTCCTCTTCAATATATTGGCATCAACCCAAAACCAAGGTTATAGAAGCTTTACGATCTCTTAAGAGATGAGTTAGTGTTTTGTGAAAATGGCTTCCCTTCTTACGACGTGATCACTCATCATAGTGATTGTTAGTCATTGTATTTGGCTTGGAATCAACCCAACATTTGAAAAGTATCCTCACAAACCTTCAATAGTTGTGATTGTAGTGGTGTTGTGGAGCTTTAGAGAACTTTCCTATAGTTAGTGCGGTTCTCCACACGTTTCTTCATTCTTCTCCTCTTCTTTTTATATTTCTTTTAGTAGTAACTATCTTTGCCTAAATGATCGGTTGGATTTCCTTCATTCATATCAACGATGGTAATTCCTTTTCATCCTACGTGATATGTGCAATCGTGGTTTTCCTTTGCATTTCTTGTTTCTACAACTACTTCATATTAAATATTAGAAAATAGCTGGTTCGTGGAGTTAATGTAACTCAGCAGACTTACTTCGTTGATTTAATTATTAACTCAATAGACTTCCCTTGTTGAGTAAAGCTTAACTCAACGGAGATATATATATATATATAAATAATATTTGTGCCATGTGTCGTAAAGAAATAACTTATAATATTAAAACAACTGACCGATTGAAAGGGTATTTTAGATACTTGCAAACATAACTATTCGATGCTTAGACACATGTTTAGAATGAAAAAGTGCATAATATTAATGGTTTAATAATGGTTAATTGCATAATATTTAACTTATCATATGAGAATTAAGTAATTATATTACAATTGCATGATTACAGACTTTAATGAAAGAATTTGCATAATTTCAGAGAATTAGCATTAATTAAGTATATTTTTAAACTATCGGTGAGATTTAGGCTTTTTTATTTCTGAAGTATCCAAAATGTTTGTTGTTTTGGAAAGTTTTATTTTGCGTATTGGACAATTTCATTTTAAATGCTTAAAGAGTATTTTATTATTGTTTTAAGGACACGTGTTGTAACATTAATACAAGACTTAAGTTGTTTTATAGAAAGTTTAAATGGTAACTATCTGAAATGCGTCTAAGCATCATATAGTTATGTTTGCAAGTATTCGAAATACCTTTTTTCCATCAGTTAGTTGTTTTAATATTATAAGTTATTTCTTTATAGCACGTGGCACATATATTATTTATATATAAATATATCTCCGTTGAGTTAAGCTTTACTTAACAAGGGAAGTCTGTTGAGTTAACAGTTAAGTCAATGGAGTAAGTCCATTGAGTTACACTAACTCCAAAGACTAGTTATTTTCTAATATTTAAATGTGTAGTTACAAAAATAGAAAATTCAAAGGAAAACTATGATTGCACATATCATGTAGGATTTAACTCATGGAATGAAGAAGAAATCACCATCATTGATATGAATGAAGTAGATCCAACTAATCATTTCATCAGAGGCAGTTACTACTAAAAGAAATATAAAAAGAATAGAAGAAAAACAAAGAAGGGGTGGAGAACCACGCTAACTGCAAGAAGCATCGGTAGTTCTCTGAAGCTCCACAACACCACCATAATCACCAACCATCAAAGGTCTATGAGGATACTTTTCGAATGTTGGGTCAATTCCAAGCCAAACATAGTAATTGACAACCACTATGAGGAGTGATCGCATCATAGAAAGGGAAGCCAATTTCACCAAGCACTAAATCATATCTTAGGAGATCGTAAAGCTTCTAGCCTTGGTTTCAGGTTGATGCCAATATACTGAAGAGGAGATCAACTTACAAGTCTCAATTCACGATTCTATAGGGAGAGAAGGCATGATTGTAAGTGACTAAGTTTTCAGTGGTGTAATTGTGTCACAAGTAGTAACATAAGTTTTTACTATCAATAGAGAATTTTTACATTTCACCTTTCATTCATCTTCAAGAACATATTAAAACAAAAACAAAACTCATTATCTATGTTTATAGTTAGCATTTATGTGTAATATTGTTTGTTTTGTATCATGATTAATGTCATCACTGTTAGTATTATGAATGTTTTGTGTTTATTTGATTTAGAACATAGAAAATAGTTTTATTTGATTATTGAAAGTGATTCGTACAAAAGTCCAAAATCTTAATGGTTACTATTGGAAATATCTAAATGTTAGTGTTGATTAATGATAAATACTAGATGAACTAACATTAAAAAACTTAATTGATGTTATTTACATTCTATGGAACCACCTAGTGGATGGTCGAATTCCTCTATGAATAGTAAAATTTAATTGAAAATTACTAGTTAGGCTCATGGAGTTAACTTAAGTCCATGAGGATAATCTGTTGAGTTAACTGTAACTCTACGAACTAAGTCCGTTGAGTTAACAGTAAGTCAATGGAGTATGTAATTTAATGTTAAAACCCTTGTGTTTTAATAATGCAAAAATCTATGTGAGGAAACAAGTTGTATTTATAGGGCAGTTACAATAGAAAGCCAGCTTAAAGCAGCATGAAATCCTTCAAAAATTTAGGAAGCTAACTATCCGAAAGTCAAGTCTCTTTGGAAAGTTACAAGCTTAAGTATCCGAAAGAAGTAGATTTTCGAAAGGTTAACAACTTAAGTATCCAAAAGATCACTTAAAGGCAACAAGAGAGCTCTTCGGAAAGTTACAAGCTTAAGTATCCAAAAGAAGTGGATTTTCAGAGGGTTAACTACATAAGTATCCAAAAGACCACTTAAAGGCAACAAGAGAGCTCTTCAGAAAGTTACAAGCTTAAGTATTTAAAAGAAGTAGATTTTCGAAAGGTTAACAACGTAAGTATTTGAATGACCACTTAAAGGCAGCAAAAGAGCTCTACGGAAAGTTACAAGGCTAACTATCTGAAAATAAGAAGGCTTTCAGAAAGTTATATAAAGGCTTGAATTCTTTGAAAAGTTAGGGGAGCTAACTATCCAAAAATTCAAGAAATTCAAAGAGTTAGAAAAGCTAACTATCCAAATAGTTAAGTTAGTTAAATATGCATGTGATAGAAAGATAGAAGTAGTAAAAGACAACTATTTGAGTTTTCAAAAAGTTAATAGAGCTAACTTTCCGAAAATGCAAGAGAATCAGAAAGTTAACTAGATAACTATCCAAACAATTAAGTTATTCAAATATGCACGTGTAGAAAAAAAAAAACTAGCAATCAAAAGCTTAAAAGGATTTTTAGAAAGTTAGGAAAGTTAACTATCTAAAAAATAAGAAGGTTTGGAAGGTTGTAGATTTAATTATCTGAACTTAAGTCCAAGCACATGCTTAACTTAAGAACTCACGTGATGCAAATAGAAAGACTCTTTTTGATATTCAGAGAGTTACAAGAATATTTTTGAAGAGTTACGAAGCTAACTATCTGAAATTTCAGAATTCTCGGAAGGTTACAACATTACTATTCACTCAACGATAACTTACCATATTTAGGACTAGCAAAATGGTAAGTACAACAAAATAAATTTGTTGAAGAGAAATATAATCATTACACACCTTGGTATAAGTATAATCAGAACAGAAAGAAAAGGATAATGATTATCACATACTATTGAGAGCTACACAAATTATTCCATAATACACATTTCAGCAAATATTGAAGAAGAAGAATAGCAAAAGCTCCCTACGCATAAAAGCTCTGTTTGACAAAGTTCAAAAGTGTTGGTTTGTGAGTTTAATACCTTAAAGCTCACTATTGGTTAAAGAGCTTATACCTGAAAACTCATGAAAGGTTGGTTGTTGAGCTTCTACTTGAAAGTTCAAGTGTTGGTTCTTGCTTTGACTTGAAAGCAAGTGTTGTACGTATAAGTATACTTAGTGAAACACAAGCTATGTCCTAGGGGTGGACTAGCTATTAGTGATGAACCACATAAAATCCCTTGGTATGATTTACTTTTTGTCCTATGTTTTAGTCATAATTGTTCATTAATTATCACATACATAATTTGCTTGGTTATTAAAATCAATTAGAAACCAAAAGGAATGAAAATTTTATACACACTTACCATTCACTCCTCCTCTGATAAGCCATACAATTCTCAAAGCAAGGTTAATTCGTGCAAAGATTTAACCATCTAGATTTATGGCTCAATTTGTTGAGGGTTAAAACATTCATAGACCTCTTCTATTCGATGGATCCAATTATAATTATTGGAAGAATAGAATGAAATGCTTCTTTAGGAGTTTAGATGTCAAACTATGGAAAATAGTTGTTCTAGGAACATCTCTTCCTATTAGTAATGTAATTGACTAGATTGAGGAGGATGAGAGACTCATCCAACTAGATGTTCAAGGGTTGAATGCAATATACTGTGCACTTACAACTAAACAATATAAGAAAGTATTTGCATGTAGGTCTTCTCATGAAGTTTAGAAAATCCTTCAAGTCACACATGAAGGTACAAATCAAGTGAAGGACACAAAAATCAGCATTCTATTAAGAAAATTATAATGATTTAAGATGAATGAGAATGAATCTATTACTAAAATGTTTTCAAGATTTACTAAAATCATTAACAGCCTTAGAGGCTTGAGAAAGGAATTTTCTATGCATGAACAAGTACAAAAAATTCTTAAAAGCTTAACTACAAAGTGGAAACAAAAGTCCACTTTAATCCAAAACTCCAAAGATCTTAACAGCTATATTGTTGAAGAGTTGCTGGGCAATCTACTGGCCCACAAAGTTCAGATGAAAGATTGGAAGGAACAAGAAGGAACTATTGAGAAGAAGACTAAAAAGAAAAGAAAATTGCATTTCCTTCAATTGAAGAAGCACAAAGTTCAAATGATGAAATAATGCTATTAGCAAGAAACTTCAGGAAGTTTATGAAGAAAAATAGCAAGACAAGCACTTCCAAGAGCATGGTTCCTACATGCTTCAAATGTAAAAGGCAAAGACACATATAAGCCTTTTGCCCACTACAATCTAAAGAGGATCATCATGAAAAGAAGAAAAGATGGAAAAGCAAGAGAAAAATGGCCTTGAAAGCTACTTGGGATGATAACAATTCATCAAGTAGTTCCTTAGATTTTGAAGAAGAGGCAATAGCAAACATGTACTTTACAACACAAGAGGTATGCTCCACTTTGTTAGGATCGATAGGCTCACTAGAGGGGGAATGAATGGTGAAAGTGTGTAGTTTTAAAATTCTTTTTATGTTGAATCGAATGATTCAAAAAAAATGTAATGAGATGAAACTAATATAATGCAAATCAACAGAGATAAGAAACACACAGCAAAATTTTTTAGGTGGTTCACCAATTTGGCTAGTCCACCCTCAAGATTTACTTGGGCTTCACTAAGTATTTCAACACTTACACACTTGCCTTCAGGTCAAAGCAAGAACCAACTACACAGAAGTTTTCAGGTCAAAACTTCAGTAAACCAACCTCTAGAGTTTCCAAGTCGAAACTCAAACCAACACTATATGTAGCTTTCAGGTTAAAGCCATGAACCAACAACTTTAAACCTTCAATCAGAGTTTTGGCACAAGAGCTTTTTTTGTAGTAGATCTTTTGAATATTCTTCACTATTTGTAGACTTGAATGTGATTGGAATTTTTAGTGTAGCTCACTATGTATCTCTATTGTATATCCATTGTCTATATTTTGAATATATACTTGATATGTACAACGATCATATTTTCCTCCAACAGATGTATTCTACTGTACTTGATTAGGATCAAGTCCCAATACGGCAATTGACCGTTCAGAAAATCGTTATGCAACTCTCCAAAGAGTATCTGTAACTCACCGAAAGATCACTTAACCTTTACTGCTAGGTAGGATTCCAAAATATTTAAATGTGAGCTGTCATTTAATCGGATACTTATAACTGTAACTCACCAAACAGTTATATACTTGTCGGATAGTTTGACTCTATCAACTTTCCGATTGCTTTAATTTAGTACGTGCATAAAGAGCTGACTTAAGTTTCGGAAGGTTATCCCTGTAACTCACCGAAATTCTTCAGGATTTCGGATAGTTATTTTTCTAACTCTCCGAAAAGTTATTTGAGCCACTCTCTAGAATTCTGCACGTGGGAAATTCAATGACTTAAGTTTCAGATGGTTAAACTATAACTCATCAAAACTCTTTTGAAATTTCGGATAGTTATCTTTCTAACTCTCTGAAAACCCATTTGAGCATCTATGTGGATTTCTACACGTGAGAAATTCACTAACTTAAGTTTCAGATAGTTAAACTGTAACTTATCGAAACTCTCTTTGAAATTTCGGATAGTTATCTAACTCTCCGATTTTTCCTTTTAAGCTTTCAACTACCAGCTTCTCCATTTTGCACGTGCATAATAAAATGACTTAAGTTCCAGAGAGTTATGCCTGTAACTTACCGAAAAACTCGAATAGTTATTTAACTCTTCGAAAAGAAAACTCGGATAGTTATCTACTCTCCGACAAGTCCTTTAAGCTTCCGTTCTGTATTTCTGCACGTGGTTTATTGAATTACTTAACTTTCGGATAGTTATACCTGTAACTCTCCGAAAAGTCCTTTAAGCTTCCGAATAGTTAACTCTTTAACTATCTGATCATTCAATCCCCTTAACTATCTGATTAAATAACTCTTCGAAGGCTTTGTAAAATTCGAATAGTTATCCTTCTAACCGTCTGATAGTCTTGCTGCTGTTTTACTCTTCGGATACTTGAACCTGTAATTGTCTAATTTTGCTGTATCTTGAAAGTATTATCATCTGGAACCTTCTCGATCTGTTCATCTGCATGGAATTTGTTCTAACAGCCTTCTAATCTAATGCAGTACAGACTTAACTATGAAATACAATATGTTTCCTCACATAGGTTTTGCATTATCAAAATACTCGGGTTCTAACAATCTCCCCCTTTTTGATAATGACAAAAACCTTTACATGTATTTCACTCCCTAGTGTATTTCTATACATTTAGTCACACAGAGAAACATAAAATAGGAATTTATCAAAACTATACTAACGAAGAGGGATTCTTCCCCCTGACTTCGAGTAGACTTCTCCCCCTATCTATGTGCTGAGTTTTTCTCTTTCAATTCTTGCTGGAAATACTGTAAGTGACCATATACTTGACAAATTTCCAAATTCTTCTCCCCCTTTTTGTCATTATATAAAAAGGTGAGGACTGTAAAACTGATTTTCTGTAAAACTGATATTGACTGTATCCTACACGAGTAGGTTAGCAGAAAACAAGCTCCCATATGGTGAGCTTGATGAAAGAAAAATATTTAAAGATCTTGTAAAGAACATATTCCTAGATTTCGTCTAATATGATTAAAAGTTGATTCATTTAAAGGTTTGGTGAAAATATCTGCAAGTTGATTTTCTGTTGACACAAACTTAAGTGAAATGTTCCCTTTCTCCACATGATCTCTTAGAAAATGATATCTGATCTCGATATGTTTGGCTCTGGAATGAAGTATTATCTATATTCTTAGATAAACTAATTGCACTACTGTTATCACAAAATATGATTGAATTCTGAATTTTCAATCTGTAATCTGCTAGAGTTTGCTGCATCGAAAAGATTTGTGCATAGCACAATCCAGCTGTAATATACTCGGCTTCAGTAGTAGATAAAGCTATACAATTTTATTTCCTACTGAACCATGAGATTAAAGAACATCCAAGTACTTGATAAGTACCACTGGTGCTTTTTCTATCAGATCTGCTGCCTGCATAATGTGCATCACTATAGCTTGTTAAAATCAAACTACTGTCAGCTGAGTAGAATAATCCGAAATCTTTTGTTCCTTGTAGATATCTGAAAATCCTTTTGACTGATTTCAAATGTGATTCCTTTGGTGATGCTTGAAATCTAGCACACAAGCATACACTAAACATAATATCTAGCCTACTAGCTGAAAGGTATAACAGGGATCCAATCATACCTCTATATTGCCTTTGATCCATTGCAACACTTGAATCATTCATTTCCATTTTAATGCTTGAACTCATTGGAGTATTTGTGGATTTGATGTTTTCATAACCAAATTTCTTCAACATTTCTTTGCAATATTTTTCTTGGTTGACAAAGATACCATTATGCACTTGATGAATCTGTAATCCCAAGAAAAACTTCAATTCTCCCATTATGCTCATTTCAAATTTATTTTTCATCAAATTCTGAAATTCATGACAAAGATCTTCTGAAGTGGCTACAAAGACTATATCATCAACATATATCTGTACAATCAACATATGCACATCAAAAGTTTTGATAAACAAAGTGTTGTCCACTTTGCCCATAGAAAAATTGTTTCTAGTTAAAAACTTTTTCAATTTCTCATACCATGCTCTAGGTGCCTGTTTCAGACCATAAAGAGCCTTTCTTAGTATGAAAACATGATTCAGCTTGAATTCATCTTCAAATCCAGGAGGTTGTTTGACAAACACTTCTTCCTGAATTTCTCCATTTAAGAAGGCACTTTTCACATCCATTTGAAATAATCTTATCTTCATACTACTTGCAAAAGCAAGCAACATTCTGATAGCTTCAATTCTGGCTACAGGAGCAAAAGTTTCTTCATATTCAATACCTTCCTACTAATTGTAGCCTTGAGCAACTAATCGAGCTTTATTTTTGAGAATATTACCTTCTTCATCTAATTTGTTTTTGAAAATCCATTTAGTTCCAATGATGGATTTTCCTGCAGGTTTTTCTACTAGTTCCCAAACATTGTTTTTCTGAAACTGATTTAATTCTTCCTACATAGCCATAGTCCAGTAGGTATCCTTACATGCTTCATCTACTGATTTTGGCTCTATTTCTGACACAAATGCACAAAAATTGCAGATATCTTGTGCTTTGCTCCTAGTTTGTACCCCTTTAGATATATTTCCAATAATTTGTTTCTTGGGATGATCAGATCTAAACTTCCAACTGTCAAGATTCTGAAATCTATTGTGGAGATTCTGGTTTGACACTTGTGATTTGAGTTTCTACTTGTAGTTATCATCTTCAAAGTATTCATTTTCACTATCATATTTAATCTTCAACTTTTTGAAATTCTACATCAGATCTTCATCAAACTGAACATTTATACTTTCCTCCACTCTTCTATCTCTAGAAAAATATACTTTGTAAGCTTTGCTTCTCGAGGAGTAACCAACAAGTATGGCAGGTTCAGACTTAGCATCAAACTTGTCTTTAGCATTTCCTGTATTTAAGACAAAACATTTGCATCCAAATGTCTTAAAATAGCCAACATTTGGAGTTTTATCGAACCAAATTTCAAAATGTGTCTTATTCAATGTGGATCTAATGTGAGTTCTGTTGGAAATGTGACAAGCTGTTCCTACAGCTTCTGCCCAGAGAAATTTAGGTAGATCCGTGGCATTTAAGATAGTTCTAATCATTTCTTGTAATGTCCTATTTTTCCTTTCCACAACTCCATTTTGAGTAGGAGTTCTAGGACAAGAGAATTCATGCAGAATTCCAAATGAATTGCAAAGGTTTTCAAATTCATAGTTTTCAAATTCACCTCCATGATCACTTCTAATTGTCTTCACTGTTAGTTCCTTCTGATTCTGAACTCTTATGCAGAAATTCCTGAACTCATTGCAAGTTTCATTTTTATATGTCAAAAATATCACCCAAGTTAATCTAGTGAAATCATCAACAATAACAAAGGTATATTTTCGACCCCCTAGACTTGATACTTGAGAAGGACCAAACAAATCTAGATGTAGCAGTTCTAATGGTCTTTTGGTGGAAACAACCCTTTTGTTGTGAAGAGCAGTTCTCTTCTGCTTCCCTAGCATACACTCACTACACACTCTATCCTTCTTAAACGTGAACTTAGGCAGACCCCTAACAAGATCACCCGTGGATAACTTTATGATATTCTTCATACTGATGTGACCAAGTCTTCTATGCCACACCCAATCGTCTTCACCAGTTGCTACCAAATAGGAATTGCTTGTAGAATTTTCACATGGAAAGTTTAATGTATATATTGAGCAATTTCAAATACCAATAAATTTTGTTTCATTTGTGGCAGGATCAATAATGTAGTAGTTTTTAGCATTAAAAGAAATAGTATAGCCTTTATCACATAATTGTCCTACACTTAACAAATTTTGTTTTAATCCATTTACATGCAAGACATTCTCAATTATAACATTTTCAGATGTAATATTTCCTATTGCAGTTATTTTACACTTTTCATTATTTCCAAACTTAACAGATCCTGAACTTAAGTTTTTAACTGAGTCAAGAAAGCTTTTCTTACCTGTCATGTGCTTTGAGCATCCACTGTCCACAATCCATTTAGTTGAACGTGCTTGAAACTCCTTGTCACCTTGCAAATCATACTAAAATTAAAGCTTTTGGTACCCAAATCTTCTTGGGTCTAGTGGAGTTAGTCCTTAAAACATTAAATCTATTGCCTCTTGGCAGTCACATATGACCTGATCTTCGTTTGATGGCAAACACAGTGGTGCCATCTCTATAAGATCGAATCACTCCACCACAATAAGGTATTTCCTGTGGTGTAGCATACCCTAGGCCAAATTTATTCCCATTTGATTGTTGAGATCGTATTATTTTATTTAATATTTTTTGTCCTTGAGTGAATTTACATATAATATCTTTCAAATCTGATATAGTAGTTAATAGATTTTTATTTTCATCTTTTAATCCACAGTTATCACAACTATACTTATCTAAATTTGATTTTAGATTTCTATTTTCAACTATAGTTGATTCTAATTCAGCAAATGAATTTTCTAAGTAATGATTTAATCTTTTAATTTCTTTCTTAAAATCTCTACATTTTACATATAAATTATCTACAGTAGATAGAAGACTGTTTATGTTTAACTCATCATGCTCATTTTCTGAACTAGAGGAAGTAGAGCATACCTCTTGTGCTGCAAAACAAACATTGGCTGCTGCTTCTTCTTCAGAATCTGATGAACAACTTGAAGAGCTACTATCATCCCACGTAGCTTTGAGAGCCATCTTCTTTTTGTCCTTCAATCTCTTCTTCTTATCTCCTTGATCCTCTTCTGTTTGAAATGGACAGAAGGTCTGTATGTGCCCTTGCCTTTTACATTTGAAACATGTGGGGACCATTGTTTTAGAAGAGCTGAACTTATTCTGTAGATGGAAATGCCATTTCCTTTTTCTTTTCAGCTTTCTTTTCAACAGCTCCTTCTTGCTCTTTCCAGTCCTTCATCTGAGCTTCGTGGGCCATAAGATTGCCCAACAGTTCTTCAACTGTGTAATTGTTGAGATCTTTGGAATCTTGAATAGGATGGTAAGGAGCTACAAGCACAAACAACAAAATGGATTGTAGACAGTGGATATTCAAAGGATATGACAAGTAAGAAAAGACAGCTTGATTTAGTTAAAGATTTAAATTCTAGATCTGTTAAGTTTGGAAATAATGAAAAATGTAGAATTATTGCTGTAGGAAATTTTGCTTCTGAAAATGGTCAAATTGAAAATGTTTTGCATGTTAATGGCCTAAAATAGAATTTATTAAGTATAGGACAACTGTGTGATAGAGGATATAATGTCTTATTTACTGTTGAAAGATGTTATATTACTAATCAAGTTACAAATGAAATAAAATTTACTGGTTTTAGAAATAGTTCAATATATATACTAAACTTTCCATGTGAAAATTCTACAAATAATTCTTGTTTGGTAGCATCTAATGAAGATGATTGGTTATAGCATAAGAGGCTTAGACATGTGAATTTGAAAACTATTAGAAAGTTGTCAAAAAATGATCTTGTAAGTGGAATCCCTAAGTTAAAGTTTAGAAAAGACAAGATCTATGGTGATTGCATGCTAGGAAAACAAAAGAGAAGTTCACTACATGGAAAATCTGATTTAGATACTAGGAAGCCTTTAGAACTACTACATATGGATCTTTTTGGTCCCACACAAACCCTAAGTCTAGGGGGACGAAAATATACTCTTGTTATTGTTAATGATTATTCTAGACACACTTGGGTTATTTTTTTGACTCATAAAAGTGAAGCATGCACTAAGTTTAGAAACTTCTGCTTAAAAGTTTAGAATCAAAAGGACTTAACCATAAAAGGAATTACAAGTGATCATGGAGGAGAATTCAGAATTTGAAAATTTGTGTGATAACCTTGGAATTCTACATGAATTCTCATGTCCTAGGACTCTATCATAAAATGGAGTGATAGAAAGGAAAAATAGAACTTTATAAGAAATGGCTAGAACAATGCTAAATGCTGCAAATCTACCAAAACTCCTTTGGGCTGAAGCTATTGGTATGGCATGTTATATCTCAAAAAGAGCTCATATTAGGTCTATCCTAAACAAAACAACATTTGAGTTATGGCATGACAAAACACCAAATGTTGGATATTTTAAGACATTTAGATGCAAATGTTATGTCTTAAATACTAGAGATGCTAAAGACAAGTTTGATTCAAAATCTGAACTTGCAATATTAGTTGGATATTCTTCTAGAAGCAAAGCCTACAAGGTATATTTTGATAAAGAAAGAAGGGTAGAGGAAATAATAAATGTTCAGTTTGATGAAGATTTGATTCAAAGCATGAAAAATCTAAAAATTAAAAGTGAAAGTGAGAATGAAAACTATGAAAACAAGAGGAAGTAGAAATCCAAATCTTAAGCATTAGATCAGAATGAACATACTTGGAAAACTAGATAAGATCATCCATTAGATCAAGTTATTGGAAATATAAACAAGGGAGTGCAAACAAGAAGCAAGACACAAGATATTTGCAATTATTGTGCATTTGTGTCAAAGATTGAGCCAAAATCAGTTGATGAAGCTTGTAAGGATAATTACTAGATCATGGCTATGTAGAAAGAATTAAATCAAATCTAGAAAAATAATGTTTAGGAATTAGTGAAGAAAACTAATAGGAAAAACCATCATTAAAACTAAATGGGTTTTTAGAAATAAATTGGATGATGAAGGAAATATAATTAAAAATAAAGCTTGACTTGCTGCACAAGGATACAATTAGCAAGAAGAGATAGATTATGAAGAAACTTTTGCACTTGTTACTAGAATTAAAGTTATTAGAATGTTGCTTGCTTTTGCAAGTAGTATGAAAATAAAACTATTTTAAATGGATGTAAAGAGTACTTTTCTAAATGGAGAAATATAAGAAGAGGTATTTGTCAAGCAACCTCTTGGATTTGAAAATGAAGAAAGATCAGATCATGTTTACATACTAAATAAAGCTTTATATGGTTTGAAACATACATCAAGGTATAGTATGAGAAATTGAAAAAGTTTTTGACTGATAATGGTTTCAGCATAGGTAAAGTGAATAGTACTTTGTTTATTAAAACTATTGATTTGCAAATATTGATTATTCAAATCTATGTTGATGATATTGTTTTTAGGGCAACATTTGAAAAGCTATGTCATGAATTTCAAAATCTAATGAAGAATCAGTTTGAAATGAGGCTAATGGGAGAATTAAAATTTTTCTTAGGGCTATAGATTCATCAAGTGAGAGATGGTATCTTTATTAATCAAGAAAAATACTACAAGGAAACTCTAAAAAAATTTGGTTTTGAAAATATCAAATCTACAAATACACTAAGGAGTTCAAATACTAAACTTGAAAATAATGATTTAAGTGTTGCAGTAGTTTAAAAGAAATACAGAGGTATGATTGGATCTCTTTTGTATTTATCAGCAAGTAGGTTAGACATCATGTTTAGTGTATGCTTGTGTGCTAGATTTCAAGCATCACCTAAAGAATCACATGTGAAATCTGTAAAGAGAATTTTTAAATACTTACAAGGCACTAAAGATTTCAAACTGTATTACTCAAGTGATAGCAATCTCATGTTAACAAGATACAGTGATGTAGATTATGTAGATAGTAGTTCAAACAGAAAAAGTACAAGTGGCACATGTCAACTACTTGGAAATTCCTTGATTTCCTAGTTCAGTAGAAAACAAAATTGCATTGCATTATCTTCTACTGAAGCAGAATACATTGTAGTAGGTCTGTATTGTGCTAGAATATTGTGGATGCAACAAACATTGAATGATTACAAATTAAAATTTCAGAATATAGAAATATACTATGATAATAGTAGTGTAATAAATTTATTAAAGAACACAATACTTCATTCTAGAGCCAAGCATATCGAGATCAAACATCATTTCTTAAGAGACCATGTGGAAAAAAGGCATATCTCACTTAAGTTTGTTCCAATAGAAAATCAACTTGTAGACATTTCACAAAACCATTAAATGAATAAACATTTAATCATATTAGGAGAAATCTAGGCATATGCTCTAAATATGACTTATAATGCATTTATATTGGCTTTATCATAATCACCACTCAAGCTCACCATATGGGAGCTTGTTTCTGCTAACTTGTATTCATGTAGGAACTTATCTCACAGAAAGCAACAAAAGTAGCTAGAAAATCCACCTACTGTAGGAAAATAGATAATGAAAAACATTACAGTCTAAAATAATAGCAAATGCAAACTTCACCAACAATACATGGCACTTACATGGAAAAACTCTTTTCTCTAATGACAAAAAGAGGGAGAAGAATAGGAAAATACATGGCAATTATAGTATTGAAGTTCCCAACACAAAGATAGGGGGAGAAATTACATTTAGAGAAGAACAGAAAAATACATGGCAATTACAGTATTGAAGTTCATAGCACAGAGATAGGGGAGAAATTACATTCATTGTAGAATAGGGAAATCATACATGGAAAATACAGTATTGTAGTCCCCAACATACAAATAGAGGGAGAAATTAAATTTACTATGATGTACACATTGCAATCCTTATTTTATTTGTTTTCTGTGTGACTTAGTGTATAGAAATAACCTAGGGAGTGAAATACGTGTAATTTAATGTAAAGGATTTTGTCATTATCAAAAAGGGGGAGATTGTTAAAACCCTTGTGTTTTGATAATGGAAAAATCCATGTGAGGAAACAAGTTGTATTTCATAGGGTAGTTACAATAGAAAGCCAACTTAAATCAATAGGAAATCCTTCAGAAAGTTAGGAGGCTAACTATTCAAAAGTTAAGTCTCTTCAGAAAGTTACAAGCTTAAGTATTTGGAAGAAGTGGATTTTCAAAAGGGTAACAACTTAAGTATCTGAAAGACCATTTAAAGGCAGCAAGAGAACTCTTCGAAAAGTTACAAGCTTAAGTATCTAGAAGGAGTGGATTTTCGGAAGGTTAACAACATAAGTATCCGGAAGACCACTTAAAGGCAACAAGAGAGCTCTTTGAAAAGTTACAAGCTTAAGTATCTAAAAGAAGTGAATTTTCAGAAGGTTAACAATGTAAGTATTTAAAAGACTACTTAAAGGCAGCAAGAGAGCTCTTCAAAAAGTTACAAGGCTAACTATCTGAAAATAAGAAGGCTTTCGAAAAGTTAGGGGAGCTAACCATTCAAAAATCTAAGAAATTTAGAGAGTTAGAAAAGCTAACTATCCAAACAATTAAGTTAGTTAAATATGCACATAAGTTAGTTAAATACGCACATGACAAAAAGATAGAAGGAGTAAAAGACAACTATTTGAGTTTTCGAAAAGTTAACAGAGTTAACTATCTAAAAATGTAAGAGAATCAAAAAGTTAATTAGCTAACTATTTAAATAGTTAAGTTATTCAAATATGCATGTGCAGAAATAAAAAAACTAACAGTCAGAAGCTTAAAAGAATTTTCGAAAAGTCAAGAAGGCTAACTATCTGAAAAACAAGAAGGTTCAGAAGGTTATAGATTTAACTATCCAAATTTGAGTCCAAGCACATGCTTAACTTAAGAACTCATGTGATGTTGATAGAAAGACCCTTTTTGGTATTTGGAGAGTTACAAGAATATTTTCAAAGAGTTACAAAGCTAACTATTCGAAATTTTAGAATTATCGGAGGGTTATAGCATTGCTGTTCACTCAACGGTAACTTACCTTATTTAGGAATAGCAAAATGGTAAGTATAGTAGAATAAATCCCTTGAAGAGAAATATGATCGTTACATACCTTGGTATTGTTAGGGCGAGTAGTACAGGTGTGGAGTATGCCACAAGAAGTCTAGGTTCAATCAGAAGACTTTGAGCTAACTATCCGAAAGTTAGAAGATTTCGGAGGGTTACTGACTGTAACCATTCAGAATGACATAAAGGACACTTAAGTAGATGATTGGATAGTTATGGAGCTAAGTATCCGAAAGTTAGACACTTAAGTGGATGTTCGGATAGTTAAGAAGCCAAGTATCTATAAAGCAATGACTTAAGTGAATCTTTGGATAGTTAGACAGTAACTATCTGAAAATCATAAGTTTTTCGAAAGGTTACAATTACAACCTTCTAAAGTGACTAAAGAGATACTTAAGTGAGTTTTCAGATAGTTAAGATAGTAACTATTCGAAAGGCATGCAATTTTTGGAAACTTAATGGCAGAATCTTCCAAATGGACTTAGAGAGACATAAGTGGATTTTCGGACAGTTAAGTCTGTAACTATCTGAAAGATTGAATCTCTCTAGATAGTTAGTCTGCTATAGTACAACCCATTACAACAAATGAAGAAAGAAGATTCTTTCAGATAGTTAAGCTTTGTAACTATCTGAAGTGTTACAGTTTTCGGAAAGATAGGAAGATAAGGCTCTGAAATTGAGAGTTCCTTCTTCGAAGCATTATTTCTCTATTGTAATGGCTCAAATGTAATTAAAGGTTTATTAACCCTAAGTTGGGTAGTATATAATCCTTTATGATGTTGTAAAACTATGCATTGATTGTGCCAAAGCTTATAGAAGAACCCTCAACTCTCCGTAGACGTAAGTTGTTGCTTAACCACGTAAATCCTATGTCTTCATTGTTCCTTCTTCCTCCTTTCTCCTCATTTCTAGTTTTAGTGAGTTTAGAAGAGAGTTTTCAAAATCGTGTCATAGTGAGTTAACTAAACGATCGGATTTATTCATAACAAGTATAAGTATAATCAGAATAGAAAGAAAAGGATAACGATTATTACATACTATTGAGAGCTACACAAATTATTCCATGATACACATTTCAGCAAATATTGAAGAAGAACAATAGCAAAAGCTCCCTATGCATAAAAGCTCTGTTTGACAAAGTTTAAAAGTATTGGTTCATGAGTTTAATACCTTAAAGCTCATTATTGGTTAAAAAGCTTATACTTGAAAGCTCATGAAAGGTTGGTTGTTGAGCTTCTACCAAAAAGCTCAAGTGTTAGTTCTTGTTTTGACCTAAAAGCAAGCGTTGTAAGTATAAGTATGCATAGTGAACCCAAGCTATGTCTTGGGGGTGGACTTAGCCATTAGTGGTGAACCACCTAAAATCACTTGGTGTGATTTACTTTTTCTGTCTTGTGTTTTAGTCATAATTGTTCATTAATTGTCACATACCTAATTTGCTTGGTTATTAAAATCAATTAAAAACCACAAGGAATGAAAATTTTATACACACTCACCATTCACCCCCCTCTCTAGTAAGCCATATGATCCTAACATTTAGCACATATGAAACTCTAGTTATAAAAATCAAAATAGTAAGCAATTTTTACTCTAGGATCAATCTATACTTGCACACAAATACAATAGACACTTTGCACTTATAGTTAAAAACAAATTAGATTTAATATCTAATTTGTGAAAATTATTTGTTTACTTCTAAAAGAAATTATTAATATACAATTAGAGTAAACAAAAATCACCCAAACAAAGTTTTTAAGTAAATATACATATATAAGTAAACAAAACAAACCATACCAAGTTTTCTGACGCCATTGCTGGGGATTAAAAAGCTAAGCAACTGTAGTATTGTTTTGTTTTAATAGCATGAGTGTTGTGTGTGTATTTTTTTTTATATAATTGAGAATATGACATATGCTTATGCTTAAGGATTTTTGAAATTGCTTAATTGATTATGAACTTCTGTTTGTTAGGCAGTGCTAGAAAACTTTGTATTTGTTTTGCTTATATTAATAAATTTTTTTAGAAGTAAGCAAACAACCTTTCACACAAATTAGATACTGAATCTAATTTGTATTTTAACTGCAAGTGCACATTGTATATTGTATTTGTGTGCAAGTATAGGTCAATCCTACAAAGATTGAGTAAGAATTGTCTACTGTCCTGATTTTTATATTAGAGTTTATATGTATTCAGTTAAGCACTCCGTTGAGTTACAGTTAACATAACGGACTTAGTTCGTAGAGTTATAGTTAACTCAACGGACTAACCTCGTGGACTTAAGTTAACTCCATGAGCCTACCTTTCCAATTAAATATTACTATTTACAGAGTAATTCGACCAACCATTGGGTGGTTCCATAGAATGCAAATAACATCAATTAAGATCTTTAATGTTAGTTAATATTAGATTTGTCATTAAGCAACACTAACATTTAGGTATTTCAAACAGTAACCATTAAAATCTTTAAGTATTTGGAACGAATCAATTTCAGTAAACAATAAACTATTTTCTATTTTCTGAATCAAATAAACATAAAACATTCATAATACTGACAATGCTAACATTAATCATGATGCAAAACACACAATACAGCACTTCAATACTAAATGTAAACAAAGATAATTTGTTATTTTTGGTATTTTTTGTTTTGATATGTTCTTGAAGATGAGCAAAAGATGAAATGTAAAAATTCTCTATTGATAATAAAAACTTCTGTCACTACATGCAATGCGATTACACCATTGAAAAATTAATCACTTACAATCTTGCCTCCTCTTCCTATAGAATCGCGAATCAACAATTGTAAGATGATCTCTTCTTCAACATATTGGTATCAACCCGAAACCAAGGCTAGAAGCTTTACGATCTCCTGAGATATGAGTCGGTGCTTGGTGAAAATGGCTTCTCTTCCTACGACACGATCACTCCTCATAGTGGTTGTTAATCACCATGTTTGGGTTGGAATCGACCCGACATCTAGAAAGTATCCTCGTAGACCTCCAATGGTTGGTGATTTTGGTGGTGTTGGTGTAAAGCTTTAGGGAACTTTTGACGCTTCCTGTAGTTAGCGCAGTTCTCCACCACCCTTTACACAGTCTTTTTCTTCGTCTTTTATGTTTCTTTCAATAGTAACTGCTTTTGCTTAAATGATCGGTTGGATTTCCTTCATTCATATCAACGATGGCGATTTCTTTTTCATTCCACGAGTGAATTCCTATGTGATATGTGCAATCATGGTTTTCCTTCGAATTTCTTATTTTTACAACTACTATAGTGGCATGTTAGAAAATAAATGGTCCGTGGAGTTAGTGTAACTCAACGGACCTACTTTGTTGATTTAACTATAAAACACATGCATAATTCTAACTTAACAAGTTTAGATATTTTGGATACTTACAAACCTAACTATCCAATACTTAGATGCATTTCGGATTGTTAGCAAATAACTTATTGAAAATCCACTAAAGTCGCATATTAAGGTTTCAACACATGTATGTACTCTAGGAAATAATAAAAAATTCTTTAAATGTTTAAAACATAACTGTCTAATACATTAAATATAACTCTCTGAAATAACAGAAAATTCGAATACTTAGGAATTAAAAAGCCTATAATTCATCGACAGTTTAGAAATATACTTAATTAATATTAATTCCCTAAAATTACATAGATTCTTTCATTAAAGCATACTACAATGCAATTATAACATAATGGCTTATTTCTCGTATGATAAGCTACATATTTTGCAATTAACCATCATTTAACCATTAATATTATGCACTTTTTCATTTTGAACACTTCCCCATACTTAACTTTTGCTAGTCCCTTAGCAAACTATTAAGATCTAACTAGTTGGTCTTTCTAAAGTGCTAGAATTAATTCTTTATTTTTTCTTCAGAATACATAGATTAGATTAATGTAAAGATACTCTATATTTTTTAGTAATCTATGTTACATTGTTTTCTCCTCTTCAACCAGCAAATATATTTAAACATATGTAAATTACATACAATATATATTAGCATCACATAGGTGGTAATTATATTATCATTTTTTTCTTCTCAACATTTGTTATCTTAAATTTTCTAATATGATTTCCAGAATAAATTTCAACTATATACAAATCAAAACACAATTCAACTTAATATGATTAAAACAAGAAGAATAATGAATTGTATCTTAGATAAACAACTTCAAAAGTCTAATCAAATTCATACTTCAGTAATCTTAGATAAAAGAAACTATACTCGATTCAAAAGACTTCTATATTTTCACAAAACACTTTTATCTTTTCAGAACAATATATGCATATTTGTACTTTAAAAGTTAATTTGAAAGACTTGAATCATACAAGAGCTTTCTAGTATACCCATGTATCGAGCTTTCAGTCAATAATCCCAGATCTGATTAGGATCTTAGGTTGCTAGATTTAAAGAATCCTTTTTTAGGTCAACAATCCTTACATATCTATCTGCTCAAGTACAAAAGGTTTGTGATCAAACAAATCAATAAACTCTCAAAGTTTTTTTCTCTTTTTCTTTTCAATATAATATATATATGTATTTCATTAATACAAATGTAATAAAACACAAATCTCATATAATTTTACTTCTATAATTTATTGAAAACATGAATCTATATCAATAAGCTCATACTTTTTTTGTAGTTTAATAAGATTTACACATAAATCATTCTACAAGTTTAATCAGTCAAATTAAATGTATCCTTGATCATATGTATTTCATTTAATCTAAAAATCAGTAATTCAGCTCTTTCAAGATTTCAGATTATTTCCTAAGTTTTAGTTAAGCATTCTGATTTCTTTTAAAATTGTGAAAGTGTTAAACTTATAAAATTCAGCAAAAACATAAGATACTATATCTTGATTTATATTAATAGTAAAATTTGTAGTATCTTATATAAGATTCTAAATATAACCTTCAAGTAGTTACAACTCTTAAAAATTTTATAGTTTCAATTATCAAATAGTTATAGGAATTTTCATTTAGTTACAGCAAATTCATACAAGATTTTTAATTTCCATAGAATTTTGCAACATAATTCTAGTTCCTCTAATTAACAAGATTACTTGGATTTAATCTAATTACCTCCCCCCCATACCTACATTTTGCATAGTCTTTAATATAAAAGATTTTATAGTAAATACAGTAAATGTTAGTAGGCATGAATATTGTTCCGTTGACTTAGCACCTAACTCAATGAACTTAATTTGTTGAGTTACTGAATAACTCCATGAACTGAGTTTGAATGTAAATTCAGGATAAGTAATCAATTACATACCTTGTTCTTTTGTATCTCCTTCAATATCTTCCGACTTTTAATTTTGAAAAACTTGTCATTCACACATAAAAGCAGAATATATAACAAAATAACAACTTAACAACAAAACATAAATTATTAAATCAGTGTCTTATGTGGAACCTAGGCTCTTATGCCTTTGGTGGCTCACAAGCAAGCTAGTTGGTTTCCCAAAATAGATACCAACAAACTAGATTTCTATTTTTTTTTTTCTTTCTTTTTCTTATAAAATAAAACTAAGACTAAAAATTTTTCTTTCTTTTTTTTCTAAAAATAAATGTAGAGTACACACAACATTAAAAGCACAAAATCACAATTTAAGAACATCATTGAAAAGTTGTAATAACTAGAATAAACGTGTTAGTCCAAGCAAACTTTTTAGGCATAATTCTTCTTACTATTAATTCTTTTTTAATGCAGTCTGCTTTCTTTTTTAACTTGTAAAATTGTAGTATGTTATCAATACTAAATATAAGTGTATTACCATTAATAAATTGAAATGCAGAAAGGGATCCTTTTTTGTTCGAAGATAATATAGTTGTTTCTATGTCTACAGATATTTCAATATATTCCTCTTCCCATTTCCATTCATTTAGGTCTTTCATAATCCATATTGGAAATTTCATCAATTCATCCTACCATCTTATCAGACATAAAGTAGGATGATCATAATCATTATACCACATTCCTAATTGAATTTTATTATGTTCTGCAGACGGTGGTTCAGCTATATCATTAGGTATAGGCAATATTTCTATAAAGTCATCATTGTAACTATCTATGCTTACTATGTATAAATCAAATCTAAATGCAACTGATATATCTATGACTAGATATATATATCCATTAAGTATGACATGTATGTTGTTAATTAACATTTTCTGTCTTAGATATATCATAGTATTTTTAGTCCAAGAACTATTCAAAAAATTATACACACTTAAACATAAATCTTCATCTCAATTTCCAATTGGTCTCCAATAATACAATTTTTCAGGAATGGTCAAATTTTTATCAAAAAATGTTAAAGCTAACCCATAATTTTCATTGGTACTTCAAATCTATTAGGACTTCCTATATTCCATTATTCTCTAGTGATAGGAGTTCTAATCAAAATATCAGGTAACAGAATTGCATATCTTGATTTGGTTCTGTAAATAATTAATCATTCATCTATCCTCATAATATGATCTATTCCTTCTAATGTATTGGGTGGAATTCCAACATTTTCTTCCATATTCAGATATTCATAGCTGATTGAACTACGATTAAATGACTTCCATAAAAATCCATCTCTAATTTTAGTCATTTTTGCAACTTGTAGTCCATGAAAATATTTTTCTCTAACATATTCTTTAATTTTCTTTGACATACAACACAATCTACAAAGATCTTTAGCTAATAAGTTACTCAATACTTCCCTTAGTGCATCCAGTGGCAATTTCATCAATTTCATCTATTGTGATTCTATATAACATAAAGAAAATTAACAGAGATAAAATTAACATAGCTACCTACATACCCTCGTGGAGTTAGGTCATAACTCAATAGACTAAGTTCGTTGAGTTAAGTAAAACTCTATGATACTACTAACTATAATTAAACTTATTTTTTTTTCTTTTTATATTTTTCTACTTACTATATTATACATAGTTACTTCAGTTATACTGCTTCATTCAATTTCCCTCCAAAAGGAGGTATCAATTTCATTAACAGTTCTATTGATAGGGTTAGGCACTACTTGCATTGGCAATCCTCTAGTAGGTCTAACTTCTATTGATTCCTTCTATCTAGGGGGTATATTCTATTCATATTATGATTCTGAATGGCAGCACTTTCAAATACAAGATTTAGATGATTGTTTAATTGTTGAATTATCTTTTCTAATTTCTCTATTCTAGATCATTGTTCAATTAATGCTTCATAACTTATATTTTTGTCATTTATATTTTCTCTTCCCTGGAAATTGTTATTTCTTTAAGATAGAGTCGGGTGATTTCTCCAATTACGGTTATAAGAATTCCCAAAGTTATTTTTCTGGTTTCTAGCATAAATAATATCTAAGTCATTAATATGTGTATTCTTTTCCGCTAGCTTTTAATTTAATGATAACTCTTCTATTTTCTTTGTTAATTCAATTAATTTAACTTCAAGCATAGTGCTTGAATCTATTTCATGCATTCCCCTTGTTAATATTCTTTTATCTGTAATAGCTTCAGCCGAGTTTTTCTACTATGTAGTTCTTTTTACAAAGTTTTCTATGTATGCCCATGCTTCTTCACTACATAGTTTTAAAAATCCATTTTGACATGTAGATTCTAATAAAGATTTTGTTGAAACATCTATGCCTTTATAAATTATACCTATTAACTATGCTTTACACATTGTATGAAGTGGACATTGAGTTAGTAAATCTTTAAATCTTTCAAAATATTTTCAGAATGATTCTCCCTATTTTTGGCTACACATTAATATTTCCTTTTTCTTTTTAATCATTTGGTGTATTGGATAATACTTTTTTAGAAAAATAGAGTAAAATTCAGTCATGCAGAAATTGAATCATGTGATAGAGTATACAACCTTCTCTTAGATGTCTTTTAAAGCAAAAGGAATATATCTAAATTTAATAGCATCAATCTCATGTTCGGCATTTTTATCATTTGACAAACTTCGTTAAATTCTCTAAGAAAATAATAGGCATCTTCTCTTTCTAATCCATGAAAGCTTGGCAATTGACTAATATAATTAGATTTCAATTCAAACCTATCTCCCTCAAAGTTTGGCAATCGAATACATGAAGGTTCATTAACTAATTTACGATACAAAATTTTCACAAATGATTTTGCTATTGGAGCAGTATATCTTCGTTCTCTTTTAAAGAAATGTTAGCTACACCCCTAAGGATTTCGTTAAAGTCTAATTTAGAAAATATTTCAATACACCTCTGTGTTGAATAATCTTGTGTAGGTGTTCTTACTAATCGTTTAGTGCTAGGAGAACGAATCCATGTGCTCATAAACTCTTAACATAAAGTAAAATAGCAGAAGATTAATTACATACCAGTCTAATACTTTGTTCTCAGTAAATAGTTGTTGATGGATGAAGTTGAATCAACTGCTTCTCCTTCTAGTTCTCCAACAAATTTTCTTTTCTTTCCTCAAGTGCTGGTAACTCGTAAATAGCATTCTGTTCTATATTTATAATGCACGTTGTTCGTGTTTTCCCAGCACTACACTAGAAAAACTTGGATTTGTTACTTCTATTTTTACTTAGTTAATTTATCTTTATGCCTATTCTTTCTTTTAGAAGTAAACAAACAACTTTTAATACAATTTAGATATTAATTCCAATTTGTACTTTAATTGCAAGTGCACAGTGTCTATTATATTAGTGTACAAGTATAGGTCGATCCCATAGGGAATTGTTGACGAATTTAAGAAATGTTTGATTGTGAACAATTCAAATTTATATTCAATAAGCACTCCGTTGAGTTACAGTTAACTCAACGGACTAAGTTTGTTGAGTTATGGATAACTCAACGGACTATCCTCGTGGACTTAAGTTAACTCCACGAGCCTCTCTTCTTTATAATACTACTAATTATAGAGGAATTCGGCCAACCATTGGGCGATTCCACAGATTGTAAATAACATCAATTAAGCCTTTTTTAATGCTAGTTAACATTGGATTTATCATTATGCAATACTAACATTCAGATGATTCAAATAGTAACCATTAAAATCTTTAAGTTGTTTTGTACAAACCAATTTCAGTAAACTGTAAAATTAAAACTAACATAAAACAATCATAAAATTGATACAGATAACATTAATGACGATACAACACCAACAATACAACACTCAAATACAACATACAAACAAAGATAAATTGTTTTTGGTATTTTTGTTTTGATGTGATGGGCGAAAGGTGAAATGTAAAGTAATTTCACTTGACAGTAAATACTTCCGACACTACTTGCAACACGATTACACCACTGAAAATTGAACCACTTACAATTCTGTCTCCTCTCCCTATAGAATCGCGAGTCCAGAATTGCAAGATGATATCTTCTTCAGCATATAGGCATCAACTTGAAGCCAAGGCTAAAAGCTTTACGATCTCCTGAAATATGAGTCGGTGCTTGGTGAAAATGTCTTCTCTTACCGCGACGCGATCACTCCTCACAATGGTTGTTAAGCACTGTGTTTGGCTCGGAATCGACCCGACATCAGGCAAGTATCCTCACAGACCTCCTATGATTGGTGATTATGGTGGTGATACGATGGTTGGTGTGATACTTTAGAGAATCGCCGATACTGTCTGCAGAAAGCTTGGTGCTCCTCCTCTGTATACACTAGCCGTCCATCGATCACACTTTCTTTTTTTTCTTCTTTTCTTTTATATTTCTTCAGTGGTAACTACTTCTGCTTGAATGGTCGGTTGGATTTCCTTCCTTCAGATCAACGACGATGATTTCTTTCTCCTTGCGCGATTGAATTCCTGTGTGATACGTGCAAACGTGGTTTTTCCTTCCAACTGTCTGTTCCTACAACCACTACAGTGGCATATTAGAAAATATATAGTCCGCGGAGTTACAAATAACTCAACGGACTTCCTTCGTTGATTTAACTATAAAACACGTGCAAAAATAACAACTTAAGCTTATAACGCTAACCTAATGCGTTGCCTTAGTGTAGTTTCATGTAACTCAACGCGTGCAGTTATACTAACTTAACGAGTTATAACGTAAGTAAATCTACCAGCTCTCAACACGTGTCAGCAGTAGTTTAAACATAAAATAACATTCCGGAGAGTTACAGGTATAACTATCCGATGCTTAGATGCATTTTCGGATACTTAAGAATTTCACAGCCTACAATTTACCAGCAGTTCATAAATGTACTAAATTAACAGTAATTCCCCAAAATTAAGCAGATTCTTCAATTAAAGCATATAACAGTGCAATTATAACATAATGGCTTAATTCTCATATGATAAGCTAAATATTATGCAATTAACCATCATTTAACCGTTAATAATATGCACTTTTTCATTCTAAACACACGTCCATAAGGCAAATGAATCTCATTTTAATAATGTGTCTTGTAATGTGTAGTATGGTTCCTATTTTTATGGATACGTGTTCCACTTTTAATTTCAAATTTCAGTAACTACTAAACCCACGAAGTTTCGTTCGTGGCTGAAAGAATAACTGTTCAGCTTAATCCACAAACTAACCTCGTTGAGTTACAGTTAACTCAACCAACTAGCCTTGGTTACTGTTTCTAACTCAACGAACTAATTTTGTTGAGTTATAGCTAATTCAACGGACTAGCTTTGTCACCTATTTGCTAACTCCACGGACTAACTTTGTTGAGTTACAAATAACTCAACGGAGTGACCTTATATTTTATTATTGACCTCATGGAGTTAAGTTAACTCAACGGACTTACTTCGTTAACACTTAACAAATTTCTAAAACTTACTCTTTGTATTAACTTCTATATTTTTCTCCTACATTTTGTTAACTTATATAAAGTTAAATATATGTCATTAATGTAGTGTTTTAATTTAAACTCATTTAAATTTGAACATTATATGCATATTTACTTACAGTTCATTTCCTGTTATGCAGAATTTACATTTTACTTTTCAACATGCAGATATATTCAGACATTATTCAAGCATCGTGCATTTAAACATGTCATTAATAAAATTGTAAAAAGTTTTTAACAATCTGCAAATCTTTAAACAGTTATATAATATTCAATTCAACTTTAAATCATTCATTCACAATTACACAAATTCAGAAACATTAGAAATTCAAACATTCATTTATATAAATAGTTTACATTTACATATAGTCAAATATTCTTTTCAATACAATACAAGTAGATGAACAATACATTTATTCTTTCTTCTTAAGTTCATCTACTTCCTTGTAGAGCTTTTCTAATTATTGTTCTAATTGATTTATATGTTCAAACACTCCTATAATGTCTTCAAAAGGTCCAGATATTTTAGTAGCTGCAACATTATAATTTTTATACTCCACTAAAATGGCTCTAGATCTTATCCTCTTGGATGTCCATTTCGTGAAGACAATACTGTTCACCATTAGTAGTGGAATCAAATCTCCATAAAATAATTTTTTCTATGCTGCTCTCAACTTGGAGATAAAAACTAAAGACCAGTTTACTTTAATCTTGTTCACAACTGCACATGTGGCCCATTTAACAAATTGACTTAATTCTATATCATGGCCTTGTCGTTGGTAGACATTTTTAATCAAAATGTTAGCTACCATGTGTGCTTTACCATTTAAGTACTTCAATCTGTTTAATAGTGGCACATTAGGATTGATAGCTAAATAGTCTTTAATTTCCTGTTTTGTCCACTCGACTACAATTATATTTTCCAAGATTTCTATTCCTTCATTTTTCAATCCAAAAATGTTGTGGAGAAGCTCTAGTGTTATCTATACATTAGCTTGCTCTATGTTAGAAATTAAATTTCCTTCTTCCTCTCTCGAATTGGCATAAAAGTAGGGTATTAAATTTTCATACATTGCATGCCCTCTCTCCTAAGAAATAAATTGCAGTAGACCCTAGAACTCAAATAATTCTTTAATGTCATTCATGTTGTCCAACCATTGGGTGGTTCCATAGAATGTAAATAACATCAATTAAGCTCTTTAATATTAGTTAATATTAGATTTGTCATTAAACAACACTAACATTCAGATATTTCAAGCAGTAACCATTAAAATCTTTAAGTATTTGGGATGAAATAATTTCAGTAAACTGTAAAACTATTTTCTATTTTCTAAATCAAACAAATATAAAACATTTACAATATTGACAATGATAACATTAATCACGATACAAAACAAACAATACAACATTTTAATATTAAATGTAAACATAGATAATTTATTATTTTTGGTATTTTTGTTTTGATATGTTCTTGAAGATGAGTGAAAGGTGAAATGTAAAAATATATATCGATAGTAAAAACTTCCGTCACTACATGTAATGTGATTACACCACTGAAAACTTAATCACTTACAATCTTGCCTCCTCTCCTTATAGAATCGCAAATCAAGAATTGTAAGATGATCTCCTTTTCAGCATACTAGCATCAACCCAAAACTAAGGCTAGAAGCTTTACGATCTCTTGATGAAAATGGCTTCCCTTCCTACGACGCGATCACTCCTTACAATAGTTGTCAGTTACTGTATTTGGCTCAAAATCAACCCGACATTAGGAAAATATCCTTACATACCTTTGATGGTTGGTAATTTTGGTGGTGGTGTAGAGCTTTAGGGAACTTCCGACGCTTCCTACAGTTAGTGTGGTTCTCTACCTACGCCCACACTTCTTTGTCTTTCTCCTCTTCTTTTATATTTCTTTTAGTAATAACTACTACTTAAATGATCGATTGGATTTCCTTCATTCATATCAACGATGGTGATTTCCTCTTCATTCCACGAGTGAATTCCTATGTGATACATGTAATCATGGTTTTCCTTCAAATTTCCTATTTTTGCAACTACTATAGTGGCATATTAGAAAATAAATGGTCCGTGGAGTTAATGTAACTCAACGGACTTACTTCATTGATTTAACTATAAAACACGTGCAATAAAGAAATAACTTATAAACTTATAACACTAACACAAACCATTACCTTAGTGTCTATTCAAGTAACTTAATGCATATAGTTATGCTAACTCGTTTAACTCAACGGACTTACTTCATTGATTTAACTATAAAACACGTGCAATAAAGAAATAACTTATAAACTTATAACACTAACACAAACCATTACCTTAGTGTTTATTCAAGTAACTCAATGCATATAGTTATGTTAAATTAACGAGTTATATATGTGCAATTCACGTGACATAATAAAGCATTTAAATTCAACACGTGCATAAATCTAACTTAACGAGTTTAGATATTTCGAATACTTACGAACCTAACTATTCGATGCTCAGATGCATTTCAAATAGTTAACAAATAAGTTACCAAACATTCACTTAAGTCATGCATTAAGGTTACAACATGTGTACTTCAGGAAATAATAAAATATTCTTTAAGCATTTAAAACATAACTATCCAGTACATGAAATGCAACTCTCTGAAATAACAGACAATTCAGAGACTTAGGAATTAAAAAGCCTGTAACTCACCGACAGTTCAGAAATGTACTTAATTAACATTAATTCCCTAAAATTATGTAGATTCTTTCATTAAAGCATATAACAATGCAATTATAATATAATGGTGTAATTCTCATATGATAAGCTAAATATTATGCAAATAACCACCATTTAACCATTAATATTATGCACCTTTTCATTCTGAACACTTCCCCCATACTTAACTTTTGCTAGTCCCTTAGTAAACTACTAAGATCTAACTAGTTGGTCTTTCTAAAGTGCTAGAACTAATTCTTCATTTTGTATCTTTAGAATACATAAATTAGATTAATGTAAAGATATTCTGTATTAATTCAGTAATCTATTTTAATATTATTTTCTCCTCTTCAACTTGCAAATATATTTAAACATATGTAAATTACATACAAAAAATATTAGCATCATATAGGTGGTAATTATATTATCATTTTTTTCTTAAACATCTATTATCCTAAATTTTCCAATATGATTTCCAAAATAAATTTCAACTATATACGAATCAAAACACAATCCAACTCAATATGATTAAAACAAGAAAAATAATGAATTGTATCTTAGAAGAACAACTTCAAAAGTCTAATCTAGATACATACTTTAGTAATCTTAAATAACAGAAAATATATTCTGTATTTTACAAAACACTTTTATCTTTTCAAAATAGTATATGCAATTTGTACTTTAAAAGTTAATTTGAAAAGCTTGAATCATACAAGAGCTTTCTAGTGTACCCATGTATCGAGCTTTCAGTCAACAATCCCAAATCTGATCAGAATCTTAGGTTGCCAGATTTAAAGAGTCTTTTTTCAAGTCAACAATCCTTACATACCTATCTACTCAAGTACAAAAGGCTCGTGATCAAATAAGTCAATAAACTCTCAAAGTTTTTTTCTTTTTTTTTTTCTTTTTCTTTTCAATACAATATATATACATATTTTATTAATACAAATGCAATAAAACACAAATCTCATATAATCCTGCTTTTATAATTTACTGAAAACATGAATCCATATCAATAAGCTCATACTTTTTCTATAGTTTAATAAGATTTACACATAAATCATTCTACAAGTTTAATCAATCAAATTAAATGTATCCTTGATCATATGCATCTCATTTAATCCAAAAATCAACATTTTAGCTCTTTTAGGATTTCAGATCATTTAGTGAGTTTCAATTAAGCATTTTGATTTCTTTTAAAATTGTGAAACTGTTAAACTCATAAAATTCAGAAAAAAAGCATAAAATACTATATCTAGATTTGTATAATAGAAAAATTTTGTAGCATCTTATATAAGATTCTAAATGTAACATTCAAGCAATTACAATATTTTTTTTACAGTTTCAATTATCGGATAGTTATAGGAAATTTCAGTTAGTTACAGTAAATTCATAAAAAATTTTCAATTTCCACAGAAATTTTGCAGCACCATCCTAGTTCCTCTAATTAACAAAATTACTTGGATTTAATCAAATTACCTTGCCCCCATACCTACAGTTTGCATTATCCTCAATGTAAAAGATTTTACATTAAATACAGTAAATGTAGTAGGCATGACTATTGTTTCGTGAACTAAATTTTTGAATGTAAATTTAGGATAAGTAATCAATTATATACCTTGTTTTTTTGTATCTCCTTCAATATCTTCTGACTTTTGGTTTTGAAAAACTTTTCACTCACAAATAAAAGCAGAATATATAACAAAATAACAACTTAACAATAAAACATAAATTGTTAAATCAGTGCCTTTTGTGGAACCTAGGCTCCTATGCCTTTGGTGGCTCACAAGCAAGCTAGTTGGTTTCCATAAACAGATACCAACAAACTGGATTGATATTTTGTTTTTTTTTTTTCATTTTTATAAAAATAAATGTAGAATACACACAACATTAGAAGTACAAAATCATAATTTAAGAACATGATTGAAAAGTAGTGACAAATGGAATAAACATGCTAGTCCAAGCAAACTTTTTAGGCATAATTCTTCTTGCTATTAATTCTATTTTAATATAGTCTGTTCTCTTTTTTAACTTGTAAACTTGCAATATGTTATCAATACTAAATATAAGTGTATTACCATTAATAAATTGAAATGTAGAAAGGGATCCTTTTCTATTCTAAGATAATGTAGTCATTTCTATTTCTACATATATTTCAATATATTCCTCTTCCCATTTCCTTTCATTTAGGTCTTCATAATCCATATTTGAAATTTCATCAGTTCATCCTACTATCTTATCAGACATAAAGTAGGATCATCATATTCATTATACCACATTCCTAATTGAATTTTACCATGTTCCGTAGATGGAGGTTCAGCTATATCACTAGGTACAAGCAATATTTCTATAAAGTCATCATCATAACTGTCTATGCTTACTATGTATAAATCAGATCTAAATGCAATTGATATATCTATTACTAGATATATATCCATTAAGTATGACATGTATATTGTTAATTAATGCTTTTTGTCTTAGATATATCATAGTTTTTTCAGTCTAAGATCTATTCAGAAAATTATACACACTTAAACATAAATTTTCATCCCAATTTTCAATTGGTCTCCAATAATACAATTTTTCAGGAATGGTCGAATTTTTATCAGAAAATGTTAATGTTGACCCACAATTTTTAGTTGGTACTTCAAATCTATTAGACCTTCCTATATTCCATTATTCTCTAGTGATAGGATTTCTAATCAAAATATCAGGTAATAAAATTGCATACATTGGTTTGGTTCTGTAAATAATTAATCCTTCATCTATCCCCATAATATGATCTATTCCTTCTAATGTATTAGGTGGAATTCTAATAGTTTCTTCCATGTTTAGATATTCATAACTGATTGAACTACGATTAAATGACTTCCATAAAAATCCATCTCTAATATTAGTCATTTTTGCAGCCTATAGTCCATGAAAATATTTTTCTCTAACGCATTCTTTAATTTCCTTTGACACACAACACAATCTACATAGATCTTTAGCTAATAAGTTACTTAGTACTTCCCTCAATGCATCCAATGGTAATTTCATCAATTCCATTTGTTGTGATTCTATATAACCTAAATAAAATTTAGTAGAGATAAAATTAACATAGCTACTTACTTATCCTTATGGAGTTAGGTCATAACTCAACGAACTAAGTTCTTTGAGTTAAGTAATAACTCTACGATACTACTAACTACAATTAAACTTCTTTTTTTTTTTCCTTTTATATTTTTCTACTTACTATATTATACATGATTGCTTTAGTTATACTACTTCATTCAACTTTCCTCCTAAAGGAGATATCAATTTCATTAATAGTTCTATTAACAAGGTTAGGCATTATTGAGTATTTTATTTTGATGATGTATGCTAAATGAATATAATCATATTCACTCAATTACTATTGTTTGTGAAAGTAAATTAAGAACATCAATTAATACAGAAAAAGTTTATTGATATAAATACTTGTTTGTAATGGATCTGAAATTATGCTAAGTTAAATAACTAGTTGTTATGTTATACTAACTTTTCATTTAACCAAAATGGTAAGTTAACATGTTTTTTATTGCAAAACATGATATGTTGTAAAGTTATATTTTCTGTATCATGAATAATGCACGCTTACACAACTCGTTAAGTTAGTGAGTTATTTGTATAAAGGTCACGTGAGAACTCATTGAGTTATAGGTTTAAAGGTTAAAATAGGTCACGTGAGAACTTGTTAAGTTAGTGAGTAAAAGAGTAAATGAAGAGATGAACTTGTTAAGTTAGTATTGTACACATGGTGAAATTAAGGTTTACAAATGTTATAGTGTATCACGTGAGTTGTACATGTTTAACTCGTTAAGTTAACATAACTGCACACATTGAGTTGCTATAATGAACACTAAGGCAACACATTAGGTTAGCGTTATAAACTTAAAGTTATTATTCTTACACGTGGTAAATACTTTATTGTAAAAACATTTGTTTATTATTAGTTCGTTGAGTTAACTGTAACACTACAAAGTTGGTTCGTTGTGTTAACTATAACACAACGAGATTGGTTCGTTGAGTTAGCATAACACCATAGACTTAGTTCGTTGAGTTAACTAGAGTACTTGTCACGTGATTTGGCACATGATGAATTCCTTGAGTTAGATATGTTAAGTTATAAATCTACTTATATTACTCATTTAGTTAACATTAACACAACAACTTCTTATTACATTTGATGAAAAATTTTGAGCGAGAAAGTTTATTTTGCAGAAAATTTTTCAAAGATCCAGGATTGATGATTAAAGAAAATTCGAAAAGAAAATGTGGGTCAGAACATGTGTATTTCGATGAAGGAAAAACAAAAGACATGAAGAGTGGAAAACTGATAGTGATTAAACGTAAAGGATATGCATGAAGTAAATATACAGTATAAAAGACATAGAATTCTCGTTGATCAATTATCCCTACACACCAAACGAATTATCTTTTTAGGGATCAAAAACACCTCTCCAAGGAAAAGCTCTTAGATGGAAGAAAATTCAATGAAGTAGAAAAAGTCAGATTTATGTTATTGAGGATCTGAAGTATCAAACGAAAGTAAATTCGGTGAAGCAGAGAAAGTCAGATATTTGTCACTGAAGAATTGCAGAAGAAGAAGAAGAAGAAAAATCTCGAACAGGGAGAAATGTTTTAAATTTTGCAAATTAGTTTTCTCTGTTTGTAATTATAAAATTGATTGGATGAAACATGGTATCATTGTATAATTGCATCTACAATTTCAAAGGAGAATTGAATTGTATATTGTAATTGAAACCTTGAATAAAATGATTAGATTAAAATAGTATATCGACTTGTTTTTATTTTTGAAGTTTTAATTATAATTGAAAATGTTGAAAAACACAATTCACCCCTCTCTTGTGTAGCCATTCGATCCTACAAGTAGTATCAAAGTTGGTTTATAATCTTTGATATAAAATTGATACCTACTTAATTAATATCATTGCTTATTCTGTCTTGTTTATTTTTTTTGAACAGAAATTAATATTTGAGCATACGTTTAACTTTCTTGATTTTAGGCTCAAGTTGTTTTAAAGTTTTGAATTGTTTAAAATCAAATAGGTTGAAAAATATAAGGTAAAATAGCTACTGGAAATGGTAATTTTTCTTTGTATGAAGGTCAAAATCTTAACCGTCCTCCTTTATTTGGTGAAATACATTTTGAATATTGAAAATGTAGGATGACAGTCTTTCTTCAAAGTATAGATCACAAGTTATGGTTCATGATCTCTAAACCATATATTCTGTTAACTACTCCTTATAATACTTGGATAATTACTGAAAAAGAAAATGAAACTCTGAATGCTAAGGGCTTAAATATCTTATTTTGTGCATTGAGTTATGAACAATTCAGTAAAGTGTCGGCATATAAATCTGCTTATGAGGTGTGGCATGCATTAGAAGTTTCATATGAAGGTACTTCTCAAGTTAAAGAGACTAAGATTAACATGTTAATTCATAAGTATGAATTCTTTAAGATGCATGAAGACGAAAGTATCTCTAAGATGTTTTCTTGATTCCTAGATATAATAAACTCTTTAAAGTGCTTAGGAAAGAACTTTGAACAAAAGGATTTAGTGAGAAAAATTCTCAAATCCTTAAGTTCCAAGTGGTCTCAGAAAGTAACATCTATTGAGGAATCACGAGATTTAAATATTTATACTATAAATGAGCTTATGGGAAATTTAATTGCTTATGAAGTTCAATTAAATGATTCATTGAGTCAACAAACTAAAAATGAAGAAAGAAATAGCCTTCGAAATTAATTCAAGTTCTAAAATATCAACTAATTCTGATGAGGATTTGATTTTGTTGACCAGGAAATTCAAGAAAGCATAGAAAGCTAGGAAACAGCAAAGGAACAAAAATGACAAACCCTCAACGTCAAAGTCACTAAATAAAAAGAATTCTTCATCTAGAAAGTATGTATGCTACAACTGTAAGAAACTTAGACATCTTTCTTTAGATTGTCCTATAAGGAAAAATGAAAAGCAAAGTAGGACAAATCAAAAGAAGACGGATCAAAAATCTCAGAAAAGGTTTTACAAGAAAAAGGCTTTGAAGGTCACTTGGGATGACACATCAGAAGAGTTTGAATCTAAGAAATTATCATCAAAATCTTTATATTCAGAAGAAGAACAAGAGTTAGAAGACGTTGCTCATGCATGCTTCATGGCAGATAAGCTTGAGGTAATATATGATCTTGAAAGTCATTCAAATTTTAACCTTCATGAATTATTATGTGCTTATCATGCATTATTACAAAAACATAAAGTCTATAAACTGGAAAATAAGGATATTAGAAACTCTTTGTCCATTTTGGAAGAAGAAATTTGTTTCTGTCTACTACTTTAGAGAAGTTTAAATGTGATAATGAAAATCATACTAGAGATTTGCATAAATTTAGATTTAAAAATGGGAGAGCTAGATTTAAATTCCACCATTAAGAAATGGAATTTAAGTCAAACTAAGTTAGACAAGCTAACTAGTATCCCTACAGTGTCATATAAATTTAGCTTAGGATTTGATTATCTTGAATACCCTGAATCTCAAGCCAACAAAGGATTTATTAGTTGCAGTTCAAGTAAATTTAAAACTAAAATTCCTTTTATCATGAAACAAGGTAATAAATATGTAGAAGTAGGTACTTCAAGGGATGAATCATGCAGTAATAATATAAATCAATGTGTTTGTCTAAATGTACTTCTAACATGACTATTAATGTTTCTAAAAATCTTGTTTCTTGTTCTGGAAATTCAATTACTAATGTTTCTGAAATTTCAGACAATCGTAGTAAACTGAAAATTCAAAAACCTGAGCATGAAATTCAAAATACTAGTACTAGACCAATTACTGGTTTTGCATGTTCTTTATCTGAAAATTCATGTGCAGAAAAAGATTTTGTATGTACCGAAAATTTAAATATAAGTACAAAATCTTGGTATGAACTTGCTAAAAAGTATGAGCATGACCAAAATAAATTAACATCTAAGAAAAATCAGTTTGGTCTTGGTTATACTATATTTGAACATAAATAGAATGTTTATAAGAGCAATAATTCTATACGTGAGTATGAAGCTAATGATGAATCTATAGTACCTACAACTAATAAGAATGTAAATAATAATGTTAAGTTGTTTTTAAACAAAAAGAAGAAATATGCTTTTAATGAACTTGGTCCTCAAAGACATTGGGTACCAAGAAATAGTTCTTTGTAATTTATTTTGTAGGGGGGAAACAACATTGAAATGGATTTTAGATAGTGGAGCATCAAGTCACATGATCGGACAGAAAAGTTTACTAAAAAATTTTACAAATACCAAGAAAGAAAGTGTAATATTTGGAAACAAAAGCAAGGA
Source organism: Cymodocea nodosa (assembly GCA_036874045.1). Taxonomy (NCBI): domain Eukaryota; kingdom Viridiplantae; phylum Streptophyta; class Magnoliopsida; order Alismatales; family Cymodoceaceae; genus Cymodocea; species Cymodocea nodosa. The sequence continues at coordinate 14,205,493 of JAZBRI010000003.1, read as the reverse complement.
TAAAATCATAGGTATGGGCAATGTTCAAATAACTCCTACTTGTGTTATTTTGAATGTATTGTATGTAGAAAACCTAGGATTTAATTTGCAGAGTGTTATAAAACTAATTGATAATGGATACTATGTATTGTTTGAAGATAATATATGCAAGATTTTTGATAAAATTACATATGAACTTAAGTTTATTGCTAAAAGAAAAGGTTCTGTGTATATTTTATCTTTACCTTCTAGTGTAGTTGATTTAAATTCATGTTTACTAGCTGAAACTAGTGATGCATATCTTTGGCATAGAAGGATCAGGCATATACATATGAAGCTATTACATAAACTGTCTAGAAAAAATTTAGTGAGAGATTTACCAAAAATTAAATACTCAAAGAATTTCATAAGTGATGCATGTGAGTTAGGTAAACTTCATAAAAACTCTTTTAAATCCAAAACTGATATATCAAGCAAGAGAGTCTTAGAACTTATACATATGGACTTATTTGGACCAACAAGAATCATGAGTTTTGGTGGTAAACGGTATGTGTTTGTTTTAGTAGATGACATCTCTAGATACAATTGGGTATATTTTCTAGCAACTAAGATAGAAGTTTTTGAAACATTTAAAATGTATTGCAATCTTGTTCAAAATGAACAAAGTGTCTTTGTTAAAAAACTTAGGAGTGATCGTGGTACTGAATTTGAAAATGATCAAATAGATAATTACTGTAAAGATCATGACATTGATCACAAATATTCTTTTCCAAGAGCACCGTCTCAAAATGGTGTTGTTGAGAGAAAGAATCGATCACTTCAGGAAATGACCAGAACTATGTTAAATGAACATAATTTATCTCAAAATTTTTGGGTTGAAGTAGTAAATACAGCTTGTTATATTATTAATAGAAGTCACTTAAGACCTCTTGTTAATAAAATTCCTTTTGAAATTATGTTTGATAGGGTTTCAAAAATTTCTTATATGAAATTGTTTGGCTATAAGTGTTTTATTCTTAACACTAAGGATAAAATGGATAAATTTCAAGCCAAAGCAGATGAGGGGATTTTTGTAGGTTACTCTACAAGAAGTAAAACCTATAGAGTTTATAATAAGACTTCTAGAACCATTGAAGAAACCCTTCATGTAAGCTTCAATGAAAATTCTTTTATAAAATCTCAATCTAGAGCTGATAACGATGATATGATCAATTTCCCAAAAGAATTAGAGATCAATAGAGAGATTGAAGATTTATTTGAGAAAATTAAAAATATGAACTTAATTGATCAAACTAATGATCAAAGTGATGTATCTTTAGATGTTGGTGAGAATATTGAGGAGAATCATAGAAATTAGCGCTATTCTTCATCACATCCCATCACTCAAGTCATTGGTAATATTAATGAGGGAGTTAAAACTAGAGCTTCAATAAATTTAAATAGTATGTGTGTGTTTGTTTCTAGGGTGGAACCAAAGAATTTAGAAGAAGCATTATCTGATGAAAATTGGATAGTGGCAATGCAAGAAGAACTAAATCAATTCATCAGAAATGATGTTTGGGAATTAGTCTCTCCACTAGAACATCAATCCATAATAGGTACAAAGTGGATCTTTAGAAACAAAACTAATGGGATTGGTCAAGTTATAAGAAACAAAGCTAGATTAGTTGCGTAAGGGTATACACAGGAAGGACTTGATTATGATGAAACATTTACTTTTGTGGCTAGGTTAGAAAGTATTAGAATATTATTGGCCTATGCTTGCTATATGGATTTTAAACTATATCAAATGGATGTTAAGAGTGCATTTCTAAATGGTTTAATTAATGAAGAAGTTTATGTGAAACAACCACTGGGATTTGAAGATATTAAAAATCCTAACTATATGTATAAATTGAAGAAAGCCTTATATGGTTTGAAGCAAGCACCTAGATCATGGTATGAAAGATTATCTACTTTTCTAATAGAACAAGGTTATATCATGGGAAAAGTAGACCATACTCTTTTTATCAAGAAAGATGATAAAGATCAAATTGTTGTTCAAATATATGTGGTTGATATAATCTTTGGAGCAACTTCAGATAAATTGATAAAAATATTTTCTAAAGAGATGACTAGTTAGTTTGAGATGAGTATGATAGGAGAATTTTCACATTTTCTAGGACTTAAAAATTAAGCAAATGGATAAAGGTATATTTTTAAATCAGGAAAAATATGTAGTTGAAATGCTTAAGAAATTTAATTTTAATGATACAAGGATTCGAGGAACTCCTATGAGTACTTCTATAAAGTTAGATATTGATGACATAGGAAAACCAATAAATCAAAGAAAATATAGAAGTATGATTGGTTCTTTACTTTATTTGACAACTAGTAGACCTGATATTATGTTTGCTGTGTGTGCTTGTGCTAGATTTCAATCAATCCTAAAGAATCACACTCAATTGCTGTTAAAAGAATATTTAGATATATACAAGAAACTAAAAATTTTGGTCTTTATTATTCTAAGGATAGTTCAATAGATCTTATAAGATATACTGATGTTGATTACGTAAGATCTAAATTTGATAGAAAAAGTACTAGTGGCACATGTCAATTATTGGGAAATAATTTGGTGTCATGGTTTAGTAAAAGGTAAAATTGTGTAGCACTTTCAACCAATGAAGCTGAATATGTTACTGTTACATTGTGTTGCACTTAGATTCTGTGGATAAGGCAAACTTTAGAAGACTTTGGATTATCTTATGATAAAACTGAGATTTATTGTGACAGCACTTCTACAATAAATCTTTCCAAAAATCCTGTATTACATTCTAAAGCAAAACATATAGAGGTTAGACATCATTTTCTAAGAGATAATGTAATTAAAGGAAAAATTAAATTAAGATTTATGTCTAGTAAAAATCAATTAGTTGATATATTTACAAAACCTCTAGATGAAAATACATTCTACAACATAAGATTAAATTTAGGTATTTGTAGGCTATGTGATGTGTAAAATGCTTGAACTCTACAAAAGATAAATATTGTTGGTGATGTTGTTTACCTCAAAGATATTATATACTTATCATAAATATCTAAATAATATCTAAACTACTACATGAGATACTATGTATTTATGATAAAATTATTGTAGTATCTTATTGATTTTACTTATCTTTCCAAGTTTAATGTTTTTTTATTTTTAAATGGAAATGTCAATGAAAAACATTAAATTCCTCTGAAATCCTAAAATTTTGATTAAATGTTTTCTGTGGATCAATGAGAGTGCATATGATCATGCATGAGTTTGACTTGATTGATTAAACTTGTAGAATAATTTATATGTAAATCCTATTAAACTACTATTGTATAAGCTTATTGAAATTGATTCATATTTTTAGTAAAATCATAGACGTAAAAATTGTATGAGATTTGTGTTTTATCGCATCTGTATTAATGAAATACATATATATACTATGCTTAAAATAAAAGGTGCTTACAAAGTGAAAATCTTTGAGAGTTTATTAATCAGTTTAATCACGAGCCTCTTGTACTTAAGCAGATAGGTATGTAAGGATTGTTGTCCTGAAAAAGGATTCTTTAAATCTGGCAACCTAAGGTCCTAATGAGACTTGAGATTGTTAATTGAAAGCTCATTACATGGGTACATTAGAAAGCTCTTGTATGATTCAAGCTTTTCAAACTAACTTTTAAAGAAAATTATCAATATTTATTGTTTTAAAAAGATAAAAGTTATTTCATTAATTACGGATATCTTTGAATTGAATATAATTTCTACCAATATGATTGCTGATTTGTTGAATCAAAATTAATATTTTCAAAAGTGTTTATTTGAGATATATTCCTTTATTCTGCTTGAGTTAATCAAATTTAGTTCAAAGTTATGTTTTGATTCATATATGGTTGGAGTTGATTTTGGAAATCATTCTTGATGAATTCAAGATAATGGAAGTTTTTGAAAGGAAAATTTAAAGTATAGTTATAAGTAACACCTACTTTATACAAGTATATTTTGTATGTTATTGAATATATTTGAAGTATATTTATAGGGGGAGTAATTACAATGTCAAAAACAAATTAATATCATTCAAAATATAGATCTTAGTTAATCTGAGTTTAGTCCTCTTAAGATCTTGATGAAACAATTTAATAGATAAACAAACTATTTTAGGTTCATAAAAAGAATATTAGAATAGTTTACAATATTCTCAAGATAGTGGTTAGTTAAGTTACTTTTAGCTTGTGTGTTATTTTCGAAAGCTTTCAATTGTAAACATCCGAATTTTTGTTAAGTATACTAATTAGATGTTATGTTATGTAAGGTAACGTGTAAAACTACCTCTAGACAATGTTTTACTCATTAGGTTAGGTAACTCAACGAGTTATGCTTAAATGTTTCAAGTATCTCGATTAAATAAACTTTATTCAATATTCATTTAAAAACACAAACCTGACTAATAGACTCGTTAAGTTATTCTACAAAAACCCTATTTAGACACTTTTTACATGGGAACTTAGGTTATCTCGTAAACATCTTTCTAAAAATCTTTCCCACTTGTTCCTATTACATCCTACGATGATGTTTTCCAAGTTCGTCAAAGGTCATGGAAGAGGCAAAGGAAGAGGTAGAGGAAGTGCCAAAGGCAAAGAAATAGATGTAGATGATGTTCCATGAGCATGGTTTAAGAAAATTTTGCAAGTTGACAAAAAGTTAGCTCAAATATATTGTGACTATTTCTTTTCTAAAGAAATACTAGATGAAGTTAGACAAGAACTTTAGAATACAACTAATAGTATATAATATATGAGAATACGAAGTAAATATGACAGAGAATATCGTATGAAATGTGCTGAAATAGCATTTTTAGAACAATATACAAAATATCTGGAAAAAAGAGTAGGTTCATCTAATAGAATTCCTCAAACACCTATCAATGGTACACAACTACAACCATTTGAGGAAGAACATGACTCTGTAATAACTATACCATTATTTTCAAAGGACAAACAAACAAATATTGTTGTTGATAAAGAAAAAGTTGAAAGTCTTCGAAGGGCAATAGCTATAGAAAGTGCCTTTGAAGAATTAAAATAGAAAAGTTTTTTGGATCAATTTCAGAAGAAAACAACAACAATAGGAGAAGAACAATTGACTTGCTACAAGAGAAAGAGAGTTAGGAAAATGAAGCAAAAAGAGTTTGTTTCTATGGAAACAAATATTGTTGAAAAAGAATAATCAAATGAGGTTTTATTTCCTGAAGGCAATGCATGTCTAGACATTGTACCTTTTAGTGCATCTAATAAGCTCATCAATTCATAACACACTGAAATTGAAGATAATGATGAGGCTTTATTTTCTTTGTCTAGAAAACTTGAAAAGAAATTAAAGAAACAAATGAGTTCAAGTTTTTCTATTGTCTCAAGCCCTGATGATAAGGAAATTGAACAATCAAAGCATTAGGCGATTGATATTGAACAAGTTATTGCAGATGTACTTGAAAATATTGAGGTAGTAACTAGTTCAGAGGCTGGATTGTCTAGAGTAGCAACTATTGAAAAAGATAAGACTCTAGAAGAGCTTCATGTAGATCAGCCTACTTCAGAATCTATAGAACCAAAGTTTGAGAATTCACAACAAGTATTAATGGAAATATCTATTACAGAAACTGAAGAATTATATACAGATACATAGGCTGTTGAATTTGTGGAAAATTTGAACTTTGAATTTTCTATAGAAACTAAACAAATGGATGTAACAGATATTGCAAATGTTCCTCACTCTGTTGAAGTTGAAGAATCAAGCTTACTTTAGTAGCTTCAAGAAAATATTTTGACAAAGAAACACAATGACATTCATTTTGAAGAAGAGATTCTTGAAGATGCATTAAATTCTGAAACACGGCTTCATGTATCAACTTCTTTGTATAGAACAATACACATTTAAGGAAATTCAATTTACTTTAAATTTGAGGAAGCATTGCAGAAATACAATAATTTGATTTCATGTCAGATTCTGCATGCTCGCCTAATAAAGTTTTGAAATTTAATGGAAATAAGAGATTTATTTGAGTTTCAAGGCTTAATGCAATTCTTGCTAATTGGAACAAAATGGAAGCAATACAAAGAGCTTATTGCACCTTTTTATAGCAACCTGGTCAAGAATGACAATATATTGACAACTCAAATAACTCAACAAGAGTTCACCTTATCTCTTGAATTGATTTTTGAAGTTTTGGGAATGAAGAATGAAGGTGTTGTTATTAACAAATTTGACATGGTTAAATAGCTAGAATAGGATATACAGTCTTTATCAAAGATTCCAGATGTATATTTAGAAATGAGATTAATGGAAAATCTTAATGTAGAAGCAAGGTTTACTACAAATATTCTACATGCCAATTTATTTCAGAGAGTCGGACATAATTTGGAAGTTAACAGAAGTTTTTTATATGCAACTTATGGCCTCTTGAATATAATTCAAATCAATTGGTTTGATGTTTTCATTTCTCAACTTACAACATATGAGTTCAAAGTTATTTTTTGGTGATGCTATATGTAGAATTCTTACAAACTAATTAACTTTATTCGACTGGCCCTTTGGAACTAAAGGCATGAGAGCCTTTAGTATTAAAGATTTGAAAAAAAAAAAGTCTATGCATCAACAACAGCAACTACAATAGCTTGACTTATTAGAACAACAACCACAATAGCAAAACATTTCAGATCAAGTACAACAGCAACCAGATCTACCTCCTACCTTAGATGCCATGCTAAATGGTATCAAAAATGATTTTAGGCATCTAGGAGATAAAATTTGTTCTGCTATTACTGATATAATTAGGAGGAATAGATAAATGTATTTTCATTTGTCTATTTGCTTGTGTTTGAATACAAAATGTAATGTTTGTATTTCTTGGTTGATTATTTGAACAATACAATTTACTATAAATGATTTCATTCTTATTAATGTTTACAAAAAGTTAAGCTGTATATACTTGTCTCTCGAATTTTTATGCTACTTAATCATCTTTTTGATTAATGACAAAAAGGGGGAGATGATTATGTGTTTAAATTGCATATATATTAAAAAATAGGGAGATGATTATGTTGGAATATTTTGTCAGAGAAATTTTATTCTTGAGAGATGTTTTTCACTCAAACAATAGATATAATCTTAAGTGAACTTAAGTCAACAAAATTGTTTGTTGAATTAAAACTTAATCCAACGGAGGTGCTACGTTGAGTTAAACATATTTCATAATTGATTTAATATGATTTTTGTCATCATGAAAAAGGGAGAGATTGTTGAGTATTTTATTTTGATGATGTATGCATTGTTAGGATCGGTAGACTCACCAAAGAGGGGGTGAATGGTGAAAGTGTGTAATTCTTAAGTTCTTTTGATTGTTGAAACAAATGATTCAGATAGAAGTGAAATGAGATGAATTTAAACGAATGCAAAGCAGTAAAGAAAGATAGCATACAACAAGTTTTAGGTGGTTCACCAACATAGCTAGTCCACCCCCAAGATTCACTTGGGCTTCACTAAGTGTTTCAACACTTACACACTTGCTTTCAGGTCAAAGCAAGAATCAACAACACAGAAGTTTTCAGGTAAAAACTTCAGTAAACCAACCTCTAGAGTTTTCAGGTCAAAACTCAAACCAACAACTGAATGTAGCTTTCAAGTCGAAGCCATGAACCAATAGCTTGAATCTTTCAATCAAAGTTTGGCGCACAAAGCTTTTTTTGCAGTAAGTCTTTAGAGTATGCTTCACTGTTTGCAGACTTGAGTGTATTTGAAATTGGGGTGTAGCTCACTGTATAAATTATATCTATTGTGTGTTTCTTCTCTCTTAAACTCCTCATATATATGCTAAAGGCATAACGATCATATTTTTCTTTCAATGGATGTATTCTGCTGTACTTGGTAAATAATCAGACCTAAATATGGTAAGTTACCATTCTATCTGATATTCAGTAAATAACCTTCCAAAAATCTCAGGCTTTCAGATGGTTATAAAAATAACTTACCGAAAAGCATCCATAACTTACCAATTCGTCACTCATGTTTTGTTCTCTAAGTCACATGAAGATTTTAAGTTGCTCACGTGTAAAGTAAGTGTTCGGAGTCTTGTATTTAACTTACCGAAACTTACCTTCTAAAGTTCGGTAAGTTACAGTAGTTAACTATCCGAAAAATAAAATAGGAATTTATCAATACTATACTGACGAGAAGGGATTCCTCCCCCTGACTTTGAGCTAACTTCTCCCCCTATCTGTGTGCTGAGTGTTTCTTCTCTTTTAATGATTCTCTTTCAGTGCTTGCTGGAAATACTGTAAGTGACCAAATTTCCAAATTCTTCTCCCCCTTTTTGTCATTATATGAAAAGGTGAGGACTGTAAAACTAAGTTTCTGTAAAAATTGATATTGACTGTATCCTACACGAGTAGGTTAGTAGAAAAACAAGCTCCCATATGGTGAGCTTGATGAAAAAAATATTTAAAGATATTCTAAAGAACATATTCCTAGATTTCGTCTAATATGATTAAAAGTTGATTCATTTAAAGGTTTGGTGAAAATATCTGCAAGTTGATTTTCTATTGGCACAAACTTAAGTAAAATGTTCCCTTTCTCCACATGATCTCTCAAAAAATGATGTCTGATCTCGATATGCTTGGCTCTGGAATGAAGTACTGTATTCTTAGATAGACTGATTGCACTACTGCTATCACAAAATATGATTGAATTTTGAATTTTCAGTCTGTAATCTGCTAGAGTTTGCTACATCCAAAGGATTTGTGCACAACACAATCCAGTTGCAATATACTCGGCTTCAGTAGTAGATAAAGCTATACAATTTTGTTTCCTACTGAACCATGAGATTAAAAAACATCCAAGTAGTTGACAAGTACCACTAGTGCTTTTTCTATCAGATCTGTTGCCTGCATAATCTGCATCACTATAGCCTATTAAAATCAAACTACTGTTAGTTGAATAGAATAATCTGAAATCTTTTGTTCCTTGTAGATATCTGAAAATCCTTTTGATTGATTTCAAATGTGATTCCTTTGGTGATTCTTGAAATCTAGCACACAAGCATACATTGAACATAATATCAAGCCTGCTAGCTGAAAGGTATAACAGGGATCCAATCATACCTCTATATTGCCTTTGATCCATTGCAACACTTGAATCATCCATTTCTATTTTAATGCTTGAACACATTGGAGTATTTGGGGATTTGATGTTTTCATAACCAAATTTTTTCAACATCTCTTTGTAGTATTTTTCTTGGTTGACAAAGATACCATTATGCATTTGATGAATTTGTAATCCCAAGAAAAACTTCAATTCTCCCATCATGCTCATTTCGAATTTATTTTTCATCAAATTCTGAAATTCATGACAGAGATCTTCTGAAGTGGCTCCAAAGACTATATCATCAACATATATCTGAACAATCAACATGTGTACATCAAAAGTTTTGATAAACAAGGTGTTGTCTACTTTCCCTATAGAAAAATAGTTTTCAGTTAAAATGTTTTTTGATTTCTCATACCAAGCTCTAGGTGCCTGTTTCAAACCATATAGAGCATTTCTCAGTTTGTAGACATGATCCGGCTTGAGTTCATCTTCAAATCCAGGAGGTTGTTTAACAAACACTTCTTCTTGAATTTCTCCATTTAAGAAGGCACTTTTCACATCCATTTGAAACAATCTTATCTTCATACTGCTTACAAAGGCAAGCAACATTCTGATAGCTTCAATCCTGGCTAGAGGAGCAAAAGTTTCTTCATAGTCAATACCTTCCTGCTGATAATCAAGCTTTATTTCTGAGAATGTTACCTTCTTCATCTAATTTGTTTTTGAAAATCCATTTAGTTCCAATGATGGATTTTCTTGCAGGTTTTTCTATTAGTTCCCACACATTATTTTTCTGGAACTAATTTAATTCTTCCTGCATAGCCATTGTCCAGTAGGTATCCTTATAAGCTTCATCTACTGATTTTGGCTCTATTTCTGACACAAATGCACAAAAATTGCAGATATCTTGTGCTTCGCTTTTGGTTTGTACTCCTTTAGATATATTTCTAATAATTTGTTCCTTGGGATGATCAGATCTAAACTTCCAACTGTTATGATTCTGATATCTATGGTTGAGATTCTGGTCTAACCCTTGTGAATTGGTATTCTGCTTGCTTTTATCATCTTCAAAGTATTCATTTTCACTATCATCATTAATCTTCAGCTTTTTGAAATTCTGGAACAGATCTTCATCAAACTGAACATTTATACTTTCCTCCACTCTTCTATCTTCAGCAAAATATACTTTGTAAGCTTTGCTTCTCGAGGAGTAACCAACAAGTATGGCAGGTTTAGACTTAGCATCAAACTTGTCTTTAGCATTTCCTGTATTTAAGACAAAACATTTGCATCCAAATGTCTTAAAATAGCCAACATTTGGAGTTTTATCGAACCAAATTTCAAAGGGTGTCTTATTCAATATGGATCTAATGTGAGTTCTGTTGGAAATGTGACAAGTTGTTCCTACATCTTCTGCCTAGAGAAATTTAGGTAGATCCGTGGCATTTAATATAGTTCTAATCATTTCTTGTAATGCCCTATTTTTCCTTTCCACAACTCCATTTTGAGCAGGAGTTCTAGGACAAGAGAATTCATGCAAAATTCCAAATGAATTGCAAAGGTTTTCAAATTCATAGTTTTCAAATTCACCTCCATGATCACTTCTAATTTTCTTCACTGTTAGTTCCTTCTGATTCTGAACTCTTATGCAGAAATTCCTAAACTCATTGCAAGTTTTATTTTTATGTGTCAAAAATATCACCCAAGTTAATCTAGAGAAATCATCAACAATAACAAAGGTATATTTTTGACCCCCAAGACTTGATACTTGAGAAGGACCAAATAAATCTAGATGTAGCAGTTCTAATGGCCTTTTGGTGGAAACAACACTTTTGCTGTGAAGAGCAGTTCTCTTCTGCTTCCCTAGAATACACTCACTACACACTCTATCCTTCTTAAAAGTGAGTTTAGGCAGACCCCTAACAAGATCACCCATGGATAGCTTTCTGATATTCTTCATACTGATGTGACCAAGTCTTCTATGCCACATCCAATCGTCTTCACCAATTGCTACCAAACAGGAATTGCTTGCAGAATTTTCACATGGAAAGTTTAATGTATATAATGAGCAATTTCTAATACTAGTAAATTTTGTTTCATTTGAGGCAGGATCAATAATGTAGCAGCTTTTAGCATTAAAAGAAATAGTATAGCCTTTATCACATAATTGTCCTACACTTAACAAATTTTGTTTTAATCCATTTACATGCAAGACATTCTCAATTATACTATTTTCAGATGTAATATTTCCTATTGCAATTATTTTACACTTTTCATTATTTCCAAACTTAACAGATCCTGAACTTAAGTTTTTAACTGAGTCAAGAAAGCTTTTCTTACCTGTCATATGCTTTGAGCATCCACTGTCCACAATCCATTTAGTTGAACGTGCTTGAAACTCTTTGTCACCCTACAAATTATACTGAAATTAAAGCTTTTGGTACCCACATCTTCTTGGGTCTAGTAGAGTTAGTCCTTAAAACATTAAATCTATTACCTATTGGTAGCCACATATGACCTAATCTTCATTTGATGACAAACACAGTGGTGCCATCTCTATAAGATCAAATCACTCCACCACAATAAGGTATTTCCTGTGGTGTAGCATACCCTAGGCCATATTTATTCCCATTTGATCGTTGAGATCCTATTATTTTATTTAATCCTTTTTGTCCTTGAGTAAATTTACATATAGTATTTTTCAAATATGATGTAGTAGTTGATAGATTTTTATTTTCATCTTTTAATTCACAGTTATTACAACTATACTTATCTAAATTTGATTTTAGATTCCTATTTTCAACTATAGTTGATTCTAATTCAGCAAATGAATTTTCTAAGCAATGATTTAATCTTTTAATTTCTTTCTTAAAATCTCTACACTTCACATATAAATTATCTACAGTAGATAAAAGACTGTTTATGTCTAGATCATCATGCTCATTTTCTGAACTAGAAGAAGTAGAGCATATCTATTGTGCTGCAAAACAAACATTTGCTGTAGCTTCTTCTTTAGAATCTGATGAACAGCTTGAAGAGCTACTATCATCCCACGTAGCTTTGAGAGCCATCTTCTTTTTGTCCTTCAATCTCTTCTTCTTATCTCCTTGATCCTCTTCTGTCTGAAATGGACAGAAGGTTTGTATGTGCCCTTGCCTTTTACATTTGAAACATGTAGGAACAGTTCTTTTAGAGTAGTTGGGCTTATTCTTTTTCTTCATGAATTTTCTGAAGTTTCTTGCCAGCAACATGATCTCATCATCATCTGAGCTTGGAACTTCTTCTGTAGATGGAAATGTTATTTCCTTTTTCTTTTCAACTTTCTTTTCAACAGTTCCTTCTTGCTCTTTCCAATCCTTCATCTGAACTTCGTGGGCCAGAAGATTGCCCAACAATTCTTCAATTGTATAGTTGTTAAGATCCTTGGAATCTTGAATAGATGTGGACTTTTGTTTCCACTCAACAGTAAGCTCCTAAGGATCTTCTATACCTGTTCACGTGAAGAGAACTCCTTTCCCAAGCCTTTCAGACTGTTAGTGATTTCAGTAAATCTAGAAAACATTTCAGTTATGTTTTCATTATCATTCATTTTAAACAGTTCAAATTTTCTTAAAAGAATACTGATTTTTGTATCCTTAACCTGGCTTGTACCTTCATGAGTAACTTGAAGGATTTTCCACGCCTCATGAGCAGATTTGCATGCAAATACTTTATTATATTGATCAGCAGTTAGTGCACAATAAATGGCATTCAACCCTCTAGCATCCAACTAGATGATTTTCTCATCCTCCTCAGACCAGTCCATAACATTACTAGTTGGAAGTGTAGTTCCAAGAACAACAATCTTCTAGAGTTTAACATCAGAACTCCTAAGAAAACAATCCATTCTATTCTTCCAATAGTTATAATTTGAGTCATCGAATAGGGGAGGTCTGTAGATGTTTTGTCCCTCAGCAAATTGAGCCATAAATCCAGATGGTTAAATCTTATGAAGGATTAACCTTGCTCTAATACCAATTGTTAGGATTGGTAGACTCACTAAAGGGGGGGTGAATGGTGAAAGTGTGTAATTTTTAAGTTCTTTTGATTGTTCAAACAAATGATTCAAATAGAAGTGAAATGAGATGAATTTAAACGAATGCAAAGCAATAAAGAAAGATAACACACAACAAGTTTTAGGTGGTTCACCAACTTAGCTAGTCCACCCCCAAGATTCACTTGGGCTTCACTAAGTGTTTCAACACTTACACACTTGCTTTCAGGTCAAAGCAAGAACCAACAACACAGAAGTTTTCAGGTCAAAACTCAAACCAACAACTGAATGTAGCTTTCAGGTCGAAGCCACGAACCAATAGCTTGAATCTTTCAATCAGAGTTTGGCGCATAGAGCTTTTTCTACAGTAAGTCTTTAGAGTATGCTTCACTGTTTGCAGACTTGAGTGTATTTGAAATTGGGGTGTAGCTCACTGTATAAATTATATCTGTTGTGTGTTTCTTCTTCTCTTAAACTCCTCATATATATGCTAAAGGCATAACGATCATATTTTTCTTTCAACAGATATATTCTGTTGTACTTGGTAAATAATCAGACCTAAATATGGTAAGTTACCGTTCTGTCTGATATTCAGTAAATAACCTTCCAAAAATCTTAGGCTTTCGGATGGTTATAAAAATAACTTACCCAAAAGCATCCATAACTTGCCGATTCATCACTCATGTTCTATTCTCTAAGTCATGTGAGGATTTTAAGTTGCTCACGTGTAAAGTTAAGTGTTCAGAGTCTTGTATTTAACTTACCGAAAGAGCTCCTGATTTTCCGATAGTTAACTACTGCAACTTACCGAACTTTTATTTAAGCCTCTGACAGCTGTTCCTTCAAAACTAGACGTGCATAAAAACATAACTTAAGTTTCAGATAGTTAAGCCATAACTCATCGAAATTCTCTTGAGATTTTAGATAGTTATCTTTCTAACTCTTCGAAAAACCCATCTGAACATCTGTTTGGAATTCTGCACGTGGGAAAATCACTAACTTAAGTTTCGGATAGTTAAACCATAACTCACCGAAATTCTCTTAAGATTTCGGATAGTTATCTTTCTAACTCTCTGATTTTTCTCTTTTAATCTTTCAATTGCCGACATCTTCATTTTGCACGTGCGTAATAAAATGACTTAAGTTCCGGAAAGTTATGCTTGTAACTTACCGAAAATCTCGAATAGTTATCTTGCTCTTCGAAAAGAAAACTCGGATAGTTATCTAACTCTCCGATAAGTCCTTTAAGCTTCCGTTCTATATTTCTGCACGTGATTTATTGAATGACTTAAGTTTCGGATAGTTAGCCTTTCTAACTTTCCGATTTTCCTTTTTCTTTCAGATAGTTAACTCCATAACTCTCCGATCATTCAACCAACTTAACTGTTTGATATAATAACTCTCCGAAGGCTTTGTAAAATTCGGATAGTTATCCTTCTAACTGTTCGATAGTCTTGCTGTTGTTTTATTCTTCAGATGCTTGAACCTGTAACTGTCTGATTTTACTGTAACTTGAAAGTATTATCATCTGGAACCTTCTCAAATTGTTCGTCTGCTTGGAAATTGTTCTAACAGCCTTCTGAACTAAAGCAGTACAGACTTAACTGTGAAATACAATATGTTTCCTCACATAGGTTTTGCATTATCAAAATACTCGGGTTCTAACAGTATGCTAAATGAATATAATCATATTCACTCAATTACTATTGTTTGTGAAAGTAAATTAAGAACATCAATTAATACAGAAAAAGTTTACTGATATAAATACATGTCTGTAATAGATCTAAAATTATGCTAAGTTAAATAACTAGTCGTTATGTTATACTAACTTTTCATTTAACTAAACAGTTAGTTAATGTGTGTTTTTATTGCAAAGCATGATATGTTGTAAAGTTATATTTTCTATATCATGAACAGTGCACATTTAGACAACTCGTTAAGCTAGTGAGTTATTTGTATAAAGGTCATGTGAGAACTTGTTGAGTTATAGACTTAAAGGTTAAAATAGGTCACGTGAGAACTCATTAACTTAGTGAGTAAAAGAGTAAATGAAGAGACAAACTTAGTTCGTTGAGTTAACTATAGTACTTGTCACGTGATTTGGTACATGATGAACTCGTTGAGCTAGATACGTTAAGTTATAAATCTACTTGTATTACTCGTTAAGTTAACATTAACACAATGACTTCTTATTGCATTTGATGAAAAATTCTGGATGAGAAAGTTTTTTTTTTAAGAAATTTTTCAAAGATCCAAGATTGATGATTAAAGAAAATTCAAAAAGAAAATGTGGGTCAAAATGTGTGTATTTCGATGAATGAAAAACAAAATACGTGAAGAGTGGAAAACTGATAATGATTAAACATGGAGGATATGCATGAAGTAAATATATAGTATAAAAGGCATAGAATTCTCATTGATCAATTATCCTTGCACACCAAACGAAGTATCTTTTCAGGGATCAGAAACACCTCTTCGGGGAAAAGCTCTCAAATGGAAGAAAATTCAGTGAAGCAAAAAAAGTTAGATTTATGTCACTAAAGATTTGAAGTATCAGAAGAAAGTAAATTCAGTGAAGCAGAGAAAGTTAAATATTTGTCACTAAAGAATTGCAGAAGAAGAAGAAAAATCTCAAATAGGGAGAAATGTTTTAAATTCTACAAATTACTTTTCTCTATTTGTAATTATGAAATTGATTAGATGAAATACGGTATCGTTATCTAATTGCATCTACAATTTCAGAGGAGAATTGAATTGTATATTGTAATTGAAACCTTAAATAAAATGATTTGATTAAAATAGTGTTCCGACTTGTTTTTATTTTTGAAGTTTCAATTATAATCGAAAATTTTGGAAAACATAATTCACCCCCCTCTTGTGTAGCCTTATGATCCTACAAGTATTGCTTGCATTGGCAATCCTCTAGTAGGTCTAACTTCTATTGATTCCTTTTGTCTAGGGGGTATATTTCTATTCATATTATGATTTTGAATGGCAACATTTCCAAATACATGATCTAAACGATAGTTTAATTGTTGAATTATCTTTTCTAATTTCTCTATTCTAAATCCTTGTTCAATTAATACTTCATAACTTATATTTTTATCATTTATATTTTCTCCTCCTTGGAAATTGTTATTTCTCCAAGATAGGTTCGGGTGATTTCTCCAATTAGGGTTATAAGAATTTCCAAAGTTATCTTTCTAGTTTCTAGCATAAATAATATCTAGGTCATTAATGTTTACATTCTTTCTTACTAGCTTTTAATTTAATGATAACTCTTCTATTTTCATTAACTCAATTAATTTAACTTTAAGCATAGTACTTGAATCTATTTCGTGTATTCCCCTTGGCAATATTCTTTTATCTGTAATAGCTTCAGCTAAGTTTTCCCACTATGCAGTTCTTTTTGCAAAGTTTTCTAAGTATGCCCATACTTCTTCACTACACAGTTTTAAAAATCCATTCTGACACGTAGATTCTAATAAAGATTTAGTTAAAACATTTATGCCTTCATAAATTATACCTATTAATTGTACTTTACTCATTACATGATGTGGACATTGAGTCAATAAATCTTTAAATCTTTCAAAATATTTCTAGAATGATTCTCCCTGTTTTTGGCTACACATTAATATTTCCTTTTTTTTTAATCATATGATGTGTTGGATAATATTTTTCTAGAAAAACAAAGCAAAATTCAGTCCATGTAGAAATTAAATCAGGTGATAGAGTATATAACCATTTCTTAGTTGTGTCTTTTAAAGCAAAAGGAATATATTTAAGTTTAGTAGCATCAATACTCATGTTCAGCATTTTCATCATTTGACAAACTTCGTTAAGTTCTCTAAGGAAATAATAAGCATCTTCTTTTTCTAATCCATGAAAGTGTGACAATTGACTAATATAATTAGATTTCAATTCAAACCTATCTCCCTCAAAATTTGGCAATTGAATACATAAGGGTTCATCAACTAATTCAGGATACAGAATTTCCCCTAATGGTTTTTCTACTTGTGCAGTCATATCTTCATTCTCTTTTAAAGAAAGGTTAGCTACACCCATAAGGATTTCGTTAAGGTCCAATTCAGAAAATATTTCAATATACTTCTATGTTGAGTAATCCTGTGTAAGTGTTCTTACTAATCATTTAGTGCTAGGAGAATGAATCCATGTGCTCATAATCTCTTAACATAAAGTAAAATAGCAAAAATTAATTACATACTAGACTAATGCTTTGTTTTTAGTAAATAGTTGTTGATAGATGAAGTTGAATAGCTGCTTCTCCTTCCAATTCCCCAACAAATTTTCTTTTCTTTCCTTAAGTGCTGGTAACTTGTAAATAACATTCTGTTCTATATTTATAATAAGGCAAATGAATCTTGTTGCAAGAACATGTCTTGTAACGTGTAGTATGGTTCCTAATTTTATGGATACGTGTTCCACTTTCTAATTTCAAATTTCAGTAACCACTAAACCTATGAAGTTTCGTTCATGACTAAAAGAATAACCGTTCAACTTAATCCACGAACTAACCTCGTTGAGTTACAGTTAACTCAACAGACTAGCTTTGGTTATTATTTCTAACTCAACGAACTAATCTCGTTGAGTTATAGCTAACTCAATAGACTAACTTCATTGCTTATTTGCTAACTCCATGGACTAACCTCGTTGAGTTACAGATAACTCAACAGAGTGACCTTATATTTTATTATTGACCTCATGGAGTTAAGTTAACTCAACACATTTACTTCGTTGAGTTAACACCTAGCAAATTTTTCTAAAATTTACTCCTCATATTAACTTCTATATATTCTTTTCTTCTTTCTTTTTTTTCTTTTTTTCTCTCCTGCATTTTGTTAACTTAAATAAAGTTAAATATATATCATTAATGCAGTGTTCTAATTTAAACTCATTTAAATCCAAACATTATGTGCATATTTAACTTATAGTTCATTTCCTACTATGCAGAATTTACATTTTACTTTTCAGCATGCAGATATATTCAGACATTATCCAAGCATTGTGCATTTAACCATGTCATTAATAAAATTGTAAAACTTTTAAACAGTCTACAAATCTTTAAATAGTTATATAATATTCAATTCAACTTTAAATCATTCGTTCACACTTACATAAATTCAAAAACATCTAAAATTCAAGCATTCATTTATATAAATAGTTTACATTTACATATAGTCAGAAATATATATATATATATATATATTTAACAATACAAGTGGACAAATAATACATTCAGTCCTTCTTCCTAAGTTCATCTACTTCCTTCTGGAGCTTTTCTAATTGTTATTTTAATTGCTTTATACGTTCAATAGCTCCTACAATGTCTCTAGATGGTCCACCTATCGTAACAGCTACAACATTATAATTTTTATACTCTTTTACTAAAATGGCTCTAGATCTTATCTTCTTGGATGTCCATTTTGTGAAGTCAATACTATCCACCATCAGTAGTGGAATTAGATCTCCATAAAATAATTTTTTCTATGTTGCTCTCAACTTGGAGATAAAAAGTAAAGCCCAATTTACTTTAATCTTGTTCACAATTGCATATGTGGCCCATTTAACAAACTGACTTAATTCTATATCATGGCCTTGTTGGTATACATTTTTAATCAAAATGATAGCTACCATGTGTACTTTACCATTTAAGTACTTCAATCTGTTCAATAGTGGTACACTAGGATTGATAGCTAAACAATCTTTAATTTCCTGTTTTATTTAAAATAAGTTTTTTTTTTTTTACTTAATAAAGCTCGAGTAGTCCTCTACTTGTATTTCTTCTATAATTGCAAAGGAATTTTTTGGAATTTTCAGAATAGGTCTAAGTCTTTGTCCATTTACTTGAAATATACTCTAATTTTTAGGATTTTCAATTTCATAGGGATAAATATTTCAAATTATGTAAGGTCTTGCCCATCTAGATCTCAATTTTCCTAGATGGTTTTGAAGTCTAGTCATGTAAAGATATACTTCTTGGCCTATTTTAAAAGTTTTTGGAATACTTTTCTTATCATGCCAAAACTTCATTTTCTCTTTTTCTTTTATAGTTTTCGAATAAGCTTCATTCCTAAATACTTCTAATTTAATCAATTGCATTTTTCTGTTTTCAGCAGTTTGATTTAAATTAGTGTTTAGTGTTTTTAATGCCCAATAAGCTTTATGTTCAATTTCAACTGGTAAATGGTAACTTTTCCCATATACTAGTCTAAAAAGTGACATAGCTTATCTTATAAGCAGTTTTATAAGCCTAAAGTGTATCTATTAATTTATTAGCCCAATCTGTTCTAGTAGGATTTAATACTTTTTCTAATATTAACTTAATTTGTTTGTTTGTACTTTCTACTTGTCCACTTGTTTGCGGATGATATGATGTTGCAATTTTGTGATTTACTCCATATTTATTCATTAAGGTTTCAAAACTTCTATTACAGAAATGAGTTCCTCTATCATTAATAATAACTTTAGATATTCCAAATCTAGCAATTATATTAGTTCTTATAAAATATATTACCACTTTGTTGTCATTAGTTTTTGTAGGAATAGCTTCTATCCATTTAGATACATAATCCACTCCTAACAATATATAATTAAATTGATTAGACATAAGAAATGGACCCATAAAATCTATTCCCTATACATCAAAGATTTCAACCTTAACAATAGGGTTTAGAGGCATCAAATTCCTCTTTGATATTCTTTCTATTTGTTGACATCTTAAACAACTTAAGCAATATTTATGAGCATCTTTGAATAGTGTTGGCCAATAAAATCCACATTGCAGAATTTTAGCAGCAGTTTTTCCTAAACCAAAATGTCCTCCGCATGCTTGGTCATGACAAAAAAACAATATGCTTTGATATTTAGTTTCTAGAACACACCTCCTTAAAACTAGATCAGGACATTTTTTAAATAAGTATGGGTCTTCCCAATAGTAATATTTTACTCTTGAAAAAATAATTTCTTATCTTGTCTATTCCAATCTTTAGGTGTTAAACTAGTAGCTAAGTAATTAATTGTCTACATACCAAGGCATTGTATTGATGGCCATTAATTGTTCACCAGGAAAATTATCCTTAATTTCAATGTTTGATTTTTCTATTTGTAATCTTGATAAATAATCTACTACTGCATTCTCACAACCTTTTTTATATTTAATTTCTAGATCAAATTCTTGTAATAATAATATCCAATGGATCAATCTAGGTTTAGTCTCTTTCTTTGCTATTAGGTGTTTTAAAATTGAATGATCCATGTATACTATCACTTTAGCTCCAATCAGATATGATCTAAACTTTTCTAAGGCAAATACAACAGGTAACAGTTCTTTTTCAGTAGTTGTATAATTAATTTGAGCATCATTTAAAGTTTTGTTTGCATAATGAATCACTCTAGGAGATTTTTCTATCTTCTATCCCAACACTACTCTTACAGCAAAATTAGATGCATCGCACATTAATTCAAATTTATGTCTCTAATCAGGTGCTTGTATTATAGGAGTTGAGATTAAGCTAGTTTTAAGCTTGAAAAATGCTTATTTGCAATTTTTATCAAAGTTAAATGAGACATCTTTTAATAGATTAGTTAAAGGTCTAGCTATTTTGCTAAAATATTTAATGAATCTTCTAAAGAATCCTGCATGTCCTAGAAATGATCTAATATCTTTTACTAATTTAGGTTCTGGTAGATTAGAATTACTTCTATTTTAGCTTTATCTACTTCCAGCCCTTTCTTTGAAACAACATGTCCCAAGACTATTCCTTGTTTAACCATGAAGTGACATTTTTCCCAATTTAGAACCAGATTTTTTTCCACACAACATTTTAATACTTGGTCTAAATTATTTAAACACACTTCATATGAAGTTCCATACATAGTAAAATTATCCATAAATATTTCTAAAAAATCTTTAGTCATTCTAGTGAATATGTCTTGCATACACCTATGAGATTGTAAATTCATTAAAATTTTTAGGCAAGAAATTCAAGGAAAAAGACTTGGTAAGAAAGATCCTTAGATCTTTAACTAAAATTTAGGCTTAAAAGACAACATCTATTGCAAAGTCCAAAGATTTAAATACATATACTCTTGATGATCTCATAGGCAATCTGACAGCCTATGAAGTACAACATTTAGATCCAAAAGGGAAGAATCCTAGAAGGAATCTAGGTTTTGAGGCTGATAAAGTCTCAAAAGTCACTAGTGATTCTGACAATGATTTACTGTTGTTGACCAAAAAATTTAGAAATTTGTTGAAGAAACGCAAGAACTTCAGGTTAGCAATGAAATTTAAAGATATGGAGAAGAAGTCATTCATGAAAGATAAAATCATATGCTACAAGTGCAACAGGTCGAGTCACTTTCAAACTAATTGTCCTCTTAACAAAGATAAGAAGAATTTGAGGAGGAATTTTAGAAATAAAAAATTTAGAAAGAGAATGGCACTTAAAGTGACATGGGATGACTCTTCAGCTTCACAAAGTGAAGAAGCAAAGGATTCAACATTAGACAATGAAATAGTAAAAGGCTACATTAAGTAAATAAAATAATAGTCAAACTATAACAAATGAACTTAGTAGTAAAATATCAAATGTAGAAAAACATGGTATTGGTTTATACGATGCATCTTCTGAAAATTATATATTACATGATGGTACTACTAAAATAATGTCTTTATTTCTAGTACTAAGAATAGTAGAAGAAAAACTATTCCGTGTGTGATTAAAAAGGGAGATAAATATGTGCAAATTAATAAAATGTAGTACATAAATGATAGCACATGATGCAAGAATTTCAAAAGAAATTTTCAGAAAAATCAAGCTAAGTCATTTGAAAATTTTAATATTTTTGATTAGTTTTCTTCATATTTAAAAATATTGGATATTGGGATTAGCAATCAAATAATGTCAGAAATGAAAATTTCAACTCTAGTTTATATAGAGATAAATGTTCTAATAATTATAATACTAAGAGAAATAAACTCAAGAATAATTATCAAAAGATAGATAAGTTGAAGTCTAAAAATATTGATTATTATGATATGACTCTCTCTAAAATTCTTGGATCCACTCAGAAATGGGTTCCAAGAGATAAAATTTCTTCTTAACTATTTTGTAAGTACACAAATCAAAATGGATAATAGATAGTGGAGCATCTAGCCACATGATTGGAGCAGAAGTAACAAAAACCAAGAATAGACAAGTTACCTTTGGAAATAAAAGTAAAACAAATATCCTTGGGTCTAGCAAGGTTCAGGTAACTGAAAAATGTTTTATAAATGATGTCTTATTAGTAGAAAACTTAGGTTTTAATTTATTGAGTATTCCTATTTTAATGAAGTTTTACAAAGTAATTTTTGAAAAAGATTCTTGTAAAATTATGGACATGTCTACAAACGAAATTTTATTCACTACATATAGGAAAGGATCCATTTGTATTCCGAATTTGCCTTTTGATATTATTAAAGACAATGCTTGCTTAATTGCAAAATCGGATGAAGTTATTTTATGGCATAGAAGACTAAGACACTCAAACTTAAAATTATTACAAAAGTTGTTTAAAAAGAATTTAGTTAGAGCTTTACCTAATATTAAGTACTTGAAAGAGTTTATGTGTGATGCATGTCAACTAGGTAAATTATATAAAATATCCTTTAAAAGTTTAAATGAAATAATAGGCAAAAGAGTATTAGAACTAGTGCATATAGATTTATTTGGACCTACTAAGACTACCTAGTCTAGGAGGTAAATATTATGCTTTTGTACTAGTTGATGACTATTTTAGGTTTACTTGGGTTTATTTTCTAGCTAATAAAACTGAAGTTTTTGAAATATTTAAGATATTTTGTAATAAAGTTCAAAATGAACAAAATGTTAAAATTCAAAAACTTAGGAGTGATCATGGTACAAAATTTGATAATGATCAAATGGACACCTTTTGTGAAGAATTAGGCATAGATCATAAGTACTCATTTTCAAGAGCTTCTTCACAAAATGGTATAGTAGAACGTAAAAATAAATCACTTCAAGAAATATCTAGAACCATGTTAAATGAAAATAAGTTACCCCTATCTCTCTAGGCAAAAGTAGTTCATACAGTATGTTATGTTATAAATAGAGTACATCTAAGACCAATTTTGGATAAAACTTCTTATAAGATATGGTATAATAGGGTTCCCAAAATAAGTTATTTAAAACCCTTTGGCTGCAAGTGTTTTATTCTAAACACTAAGGAATATAGAGACAAATTTAGAACCAAATCAGATGAGGGTATTTTTGTTGGTTATTCTATTAGAAGTAAGACATATAGAGTATATAACAAATCAACAAAAACAATTGAGGAAACCCTGCATGTGAAATTTCATGAAAATTCTCATTTGGATTTTAGACATGTTGAAAACTTTGATTCAGAAATTCTCCTAGAAATGGTATCAAATGATGTTGACCAAGAAATTGAGAGAATCTCTGATGGAATAAGAAATATAAACTTAAATGATGAAGATTTAGAAGAAAATAATGTCATACCTATAGAAAATGTGGAACAACATAGAAATTGGCGTTATGCTTCATCTCATCCTATTGATTAGATAATAAGCGATCCTAATCAAGGAGTTAGGACTAAGTCATTAGTAGTCAACATTTGTGGTGCTTATTCATTTGTTTCCTTACTAGAACCTAAGAAAGTTGAAGATGCCTTAGAAGATGAATTTTGGTATTTAGCTATGTAAGATGAGCTAAATCAATTTATAAGAAATGAGGTATGGGATCTAGTTCCACCACCTGAAAATCAATCTATAATAGGAACAAGGTGGGCATTTAGAAACAAAATAGATCAGGATTGACATATAGTTAAAAATAAAGCTAGGTTAGTTGCTCAAAGTTATAAGCAAGAGGAAGGAATTGACTATGATGAAACATTTGCTTCTGTTGCTAGACTAGAATCAATACAAATTTTGTTAGCATATGCTTGTTACATGGATTTCAAATTATATCAAATAGATGTTAAGGCTACTTTTTTAAATGAATATATAAAAAAAGAAGTTTATGTAAAACAACCTCTAGATTTTAAAGATTCAAAACATCTTGAGTATGTTTACAAGCTTAAAAAGGCACTATATGGCCTTAAACAAGCCCCTAGGTCTTGGTATAAGAGATTATCTAATTTTCTTATGGAAAAAGGGTACTCTATGGGAAAGGTAGATCACACTCTTTTTATCAAGAAGGTCAAAAAAGATATATTAGTAGTTCAAATTTATGTAGATGACATCATATTTGAAGCAACAAATGATAAATTAGTTGAGTCTTTTTCGAAAGACATGACTAATCAATTTGAAATGAGTATGATGGGTGAACTATCATTTTTCCTAGGCTTACAAATTAAGCAGTTAAATCAGGGTACTTTTATTTTACAAGAAAAATGTACTCAAGATTTATTAAAGAGGTTTGGATTAGACAACACCAAAACAAAGAATACATGTAGAGTCATAATTTATGCATATTTTATATAGTTAAGTGATGCATTTTATGTGTTTAAAGTCATATACTCTTAAGTGTTTAATGAAGATTTAAGTTATAATGCATTCTGGGCAAATAATGTAGTTATGGGCTTAAATGAAGAAAGTAATGCATAAATGAGACTCTATTTGTTATTTAGCATTTCATGAAAACACATTTACATCTTGGTGGAAACATAATTTCATTTTATTAAGTAGATTAAATTTACTTTAGTACTTAGGATTAAGTATTTAAATAAGTACATGGGTATTTCTGGAATTCAATGAAAAATGTGATTTTTGGCCCTTTTGAAGTATCCATGTTTAGGAATATATCTTATCTTATTTCTTGAGTGATTTAATGTATTTGTTTGAGTTTTATAGGTTGAAGAATAAGAAAAATGAAGCAAATCAAGATAGGAGGAATTTTGGCCCTTGGATTGAAGATCAAAGGTGGAGATCAAGTTCCACCACTTGAAGCCTCTATAAAAGGAGAGGCAAGGCTACCAATTCCCCTCTCTTGGACGAGCTTTCCCCTATTCCAGCCCTTGAAAGTCATCAGCCCCTCTCCCTCCCTCAAGAATTTGTGAAAGGTGGTGTTCCTCCACCCTCTCGTAGAGCTCCAAGGTAGAAGACAAGGTTCAGCCAACCTCTTCTCTTCTCCTCTTGGTGGTTGCTAGTAGGAGGACGGCTAGGGCATCTTTTCCAGACCTTGTGGGTGCTGTTTGGAGCACATCTGAAGCTGTGCAACAGTCTCCCCTCTTACGTGGATCATTCCTAGTAGAAGAAAGGCAAGGGTTGTGGACTTTAGGTGGATGACTACTTGTTTCTTGGTGTTTGGTGGTGTTTGAAGACCTCCCACTTCTGGAAGAGGATTCGTGTGGTGACAACCACAAATTTCAAATATAAAGTTATATATATATACTTGTGTTACTCGTTTAGTTAACATTAAAGTAACGACTTCTTATTACACTGATGAAAAATTTTTGGACGAGAAAGTTTATTTTGCAGGAAATTTTTCAGAGATCCAAGACTAGTGATTAAAGAAAATTTAAAATATAAACGTGGGTTAGAACGTGTGTGTTTCGATGATAGAAAAAGAAAAGACGTGGAGAAGTGGAAAACTAGTAGTAGTTAAACGTAAAGGATATGCATGAAATGAATATACAGTATAAAAGGTATAGAATTCTCATTGATCAAACCATCCTTGCACACCAAATGAAAAATCTTTTCAAAGATCAAACCATTCCTGCACACTGAAAGAAAATCTTTTTTAGGGATCAAAAACACCTCTTTGGGAAAAATCTCTCAAGTGGAAGAAAATTCAGTGAAGTAGAAAAGGTTAAATTTATGTTGCTGAAAATTTGAAGTATCAAGGGAAAGCAAATTCGGTGAAGTAGAGAAAGACAAGATATTCGTCACTGAAGAATTGCTGAAGAAGAAAAAGAAAGATCTCAAATAGAGAGAAAAGTTTTAAATTCCGCATATTAGTTTTCTCTATTTGTAGTTATGAAATTGTTTAGATGATACATGTTATCGAGTTATAATTGCATCTACAATTTCTGAGGAGAATTTAATTGTATATTGTAATTGTAACCTTGAATAAAAATGATTTTATGAAAATAATGTCTCGACTTGTTTTTGAATTTTAAAGTTTCAATTATATTTGAGAAAATATTAAAAATACACAATTCACCCCTCTCTTTTGTAGCCATACGATCCTACAAAAAAGGTTATGAGAATGTAATCGAAGATCATTTTCAAGATTACAAATAGAAAAATCAAACATTGAAATTAAGGATAATTTTCCTGATGAACAATTAATGACCATAAACACAATGCTTTGGTATGCAGACATAGTTAATTACTTAGTTACTAGTTTAACACCTAAGAATTGGAATATATAGGATATGAAATTATTCTTTTCAAGAGTAAAATATTACAATTGGGAAAACCCATACTTATTTAATAAATGTCCTGAACTAGTTTTAAGGAGGTGTATTCCAGAAACTGAATATTAGAGCATATTGTCTTTCTGCAATGACCAAGCATGTGGAGGACATTTTGGTTCAAGGAAAATTGCTGCTAAAATTCTAGAATATCGATTTTATTGGCCAACACAATTCAAAGATGCTCATAAATACTACTTAAGTTGTTTAAGATGTCAACAAATTGGAAGAATATCAAAGAGGAATATGATGCCTCTGAACCCTATTGTTGAAGTTGAAATCTTTGATGTGTGGAGAATAGATTTTATGGGTCCATTTCCTATGTCTAATAAATTTAATTAGATGTTGGGGGTGGATTATGTATCTAAATAGATAGAAATTATTCCTACAAAAACTAATGACAACAAAGTGATAATGCATTTTATAAGAACTAATATAATTGCTAGATTTGGAATACCTAAAGCTATTATTAGTGATAGAATAACTCATTTTTGTAATAGAAGTTTTGAAGCCTTAATGAAGAAATATGGAGGAAATCACAAAATTGCAACATCATATCATCTACAAACAAGTGGACAAGTAGAAAGTGCAAACAAACAAATTAAGTTAATCTTAGAAAAAGTAGTAAATCCTACTAGAAAAGATTGGGTTAATAGATTAATAGATGCACTTTAGGCTTATAGTGTTAAAACCTGAGTATTTTGATAATACAAAACCTATGTGAGGAAACATATTGTATTTCATAGTTAAGTCTGTACAACATTAGATCAGAAGGCTGTTAGAACAAATTCCAAGCAAATGAACAGATCGAGAAGGTTCTAGATGATAATACTTTCAAGATACAGCAAAATCGGACAGTTACAAGTTCAAGTATCCGAAGAGTAAAAAGCAGCAAGACTATCAGACAGTTAGAAGGATAACTATCTGAATTTTACAAAGCCTTCGGAGAGTTATTTAATCAGATAGTTAAGGAGATTGAATGATCGGATAGTTAAGGAGTTAACCATCTGGAAGCTTAAAAGACTTTTCGGAGAGTTACAAGTATAACTATTCGAAAGTTAAGTCATTCAATAAACCGCGTGCAGAAATACAGAACGGAAGCTTAAAAGACTTGTTGGAGAGTTAGATAACTATCTGAGTTTTCTTTTCGAAGAGTTAGATAACTATTTGAGTTTTTCGGTAAGTTACAAGCATAACTTTCAGGAACTTAAGTCATTTTATTATGCATGTGCAAAATGGAGAAGCCGATAGTTGAAAGCTTAAATGGGAAAATCGGAGAGTTAGATAACTATCTAAAATTTCAAAGAAAGTTTTGGTATTACAGTTTAACTATCCGAAACTTTAGTCAGTGAATTTCCCATGTGTAGAAATCTAGACAGATGCTCAAATGGGTTTTCGGAGAGTTAGAAAGATAACTATCCGAAATTTCAAAAGAGTTTTGGTGAGTTACAGTTTAACCATCCAAAACTTAAGTCAGTGAATTTTCCATGTGCAGAAATCTAGACAGATGCTCAAATGGGTTTTCGGAGAGTTAGAAAGATAACTATCCGAAATTTCAAAAGAGTTTCGATGAGTTACAGTTTAACCATCCGAAACTTAAGTCATTGAATTTCCCACATGTAGAATTCTAGAGAGTGTCTCAAATAAGTTTTCGGAGAGTTAGAAAAATAACTATCCGAAATCCTGAAGAATTTCAATGAGTTACAAGGATAACCTTCTGAAACTTAAGTCAACCCTTTATGCACGTGCTAAATTAAAGCAATCGGAAAGTTGATAAAGTCAAACTATTCGACAAGTATATAACTGTTCGGTGAGTTATAGTTATAAGTATCCGATTGAATGACAGCTCACATTTAAATATTTTGGAATCCTACCTGGCATTAAAGGTTAAGTGATCTTTCAGTGAGTTACAGTTACTCTTCGAAGAGTTGCATAGCTAACCATCCGAAAGAATAGGAAAATCAGTAAGATATCTTGAAACGATTTTTCTGAACGGTCACTTGCTGTATTGGGACTTGATCCTAATCAAGTACAGTAGAATACATCTGTTGGAGGAAAATATGATTGTTGTACATATCAAGTATATATTCAAAATACAGACAATGGATATACGGGAGAGATACATAGTGAGCTACACTAAAAATTCCAATCACATTCAAGTCTGCAAACAATGAAGAATATTCAGAAGATCTACTACAGAAAAAGCTCTTGCGCCAAAACTCTGATTGAAGGTTTAAAGTTGTTGGTTCGTGGCTTCAACTTGAAAGCTACATATAGTGTTGGTTTGAGTTTCGACCTGAAAACTCTAGAGGTTGGTTTACTGAAGTTTTGACCTGAAAACTTCTATGTAGTTGATTCTTGCTTTGACTTGAAAGCAAGTGTGTAAGTGTTGAAGCACTTAGTGAAGCCCAAGTAAATCTTAGGGGTGGACTAGCCAAATTGGTGAACCACCTAAACAATTTTGCTGTGTGTTTCTTATCTATGTTTATTTGCATTATATTGATTTCATCTCATTACATTTCTGTTGAATCATTCGATTCAACATTAAAAGAATTTTAAAACTACACACTTTCACCATTCACCCTCCCTTTGGTGAGCCTATCGATCCTAACATATAGAACTGCTTATAAGACAAGCTTAGGTATGTCACCTTTTAGACTAGTGTATGGAAAAAGTTGTCATTTAACAACTGAAATTGAACATAAAGCTTATTGGGCATTAAAAACTCTGAACACTAATTTAAATCAAGCTGCTGAAAATAGAAAAATGCAATTAATTGAATTGGAAGAATTTAGGAATAAAGCTTATTCGAAAACTATAAAAGAAAAAGAGAAAATGAAGTTCTAGCATGATAAGAAAATTATTCCAAAAACTTTTAAAATTGGACAAGAAGTATATCTTTACATGACTAGACTTCATAACCATCTAGGAAAATTAAGATCTAGATGGGCAAGACCTTACATAATTTGAAATATTTACTCCTACGGAGCTATTGAAATTGAAAATCCTAAAAATCAAAATACATTTAAAGTAAATGGACAAAGACTTAGACCTATTCTAAAAATTCTAGAAAGTTTCTTTGGAATTATAGAAGAAGTAAGAGTAGAGGACTACTCGAGCTTTACTTAATAAGAAATAGAATTTTTTTTGTATAAAAAAAACTTATTTTAAATATCACGGTTCAAACGAAAGAAATTATCGATTTTACCAAAACATATATTAAAAGAAAAAATATTGTTACGGTCGCACTGAAAGGATCCATCGGTTTGATCTAAACATAAAAACATATATATATATTATATTAAGTAAAAATGTTAGTTTTACCGAAGCATGGTATTGGTTCAACCGGTAGGAAAAAAAAAAGTATTTAATTTCAGTTCAACCGAGGAAATATAATGGTCTGACCGAAATTTTAAAATGTTAAAAACTTAAGAGTTGATCAGACCAAAAATTCTTCGGTCTTGACCGAAGTAAAACTTAGTATTAGAAGTATTTTTTTTATTAGTTATAACTTTATAGGAGGTCCGTTGAGTTACGCTTAACTCAACGAGCTTACTCCATTGAGTTTAGGATAAGTCAACGAACTTATTCTGTTGAATTAACTGTAACACAATAGAATATTGGTAGATCCTATCTTAATAATTTGTACACAGATTATCATTACTCCATTAAGCTACTTGTCACTAAATTATATACTTGAATTAAACATGTAACAAGTAATTCAGATAACAAAGAATTGAACACATAGAACAGCCAATCCATGTATCCATTTCCTTGCAAACAAAGAAAGAAAAACAATAACTCAATAAGAAAACAAACAAAACTAGAACAATATAAAGGATATTAAATCTTGCAAATCATCTAATAAATCATTTTAGCACTAAAACTCCCCAGCAACGGTGGCAAAAACTTGTAACGCTTTTATGTGTTAAATTAATGGCAAAAGCGCAAATTTTACATTTATAACTGCAAGTGCACGGTGCCCATTGTAATAAGCATGTGCAAGTACGAGTCGAATTCATAAGGAGTTTGTCTTAAATAAATTTTATTAAAATGATTATCTGATTAAATATCCACATTAAACTAACTCATAATTAAACTCTAATTACTTAATATTAATATACAAAATTTGTAGCACAATTAAGGTTTATAAAATTACCCCAAAATGCAATTAATTCTTAAGTTATCATAAGATATTTAAGAAATAAATGAGTATTAATCCTGAAATCACAGAATTTAAGCTCGACTTTTAACTCTAATAACTTTCAACTTGAATGTTTAAAATCTAGAATAAATAACGGTTGAAAGATCCTCGAAATATCTTTCAAATGACAGTGATTTCGTGGATTAACTCAAATTAAAACATTGGCAATATCTTATTTGAGAAAGTGGCGCAGATGGTTATGGAAACTTTCTAAAAACGCACCTTCGGTGAAAAAATCAAATCTTCGTCAAATCTTCATGAAATGCTACGAAATAAGCGCGCCTTGAAAGTAGATTTGTTACACTAACAAGGAAAATTTACAAAATTGAATTCCACAAAATACACGATGCAAGCACAACACAGGCATCGAGCTCAAAACTAGCACTTGACAGAGACTCAAAACCGCTAATACCTTTACAAAATAAAATTGAAAATCTTCAGAAAACATTCTAAAAAATTCTAAAACTTTGTAAACTTGTTCTACACTCATTATACTTACAAAAGGAAACAAAAAATAGAATTTAGAGATGACGAACAAGTGGATACAATTCGAACAAAAACTACTAACAATTTGGCCATCTAAGAAATGGAAAACTACCTTCACAATTCACATCATCACATTCGTTCACACTATACATATGATATGAACTCAATTCTTATATCAATTAACATCAAAACAATATATGATCTTTAATTTAGAACATTTGAAACATAGATTTATGCATAGAATTTCGTTCTTACACATACTCAAACTATACTCATACATATAAAATTGTAAAACATGAAAACTAGTATGAGGATCTCTCCTTTCCATCATACCTTTTAATCTTCCATGTTTCTTCAAGCAATGACTCCCCGAAGTCCTTGAAATCGATGCTCCACAGGGTTGTCACCACCTGTAGCATGTCCAAGTGAAGCTTCTAGGGTTGCCTTGAAGAACAATGGTGCACGTCCTCAAGATCTTGCCTCCAAAACCCACAACTTTGGCTTCCACATTTAAGAATGGTGCTTTCGCTGACTCAACCCTGAAGATCCAAACCTTTTGCTCCACTCCAAATCAGTCACACGAGCCTCCCATCCACCAAGATCAACACCCAAGGAGATCCTAACGTATGGCCGTCTGAATTGAAGAGAAGGTGTCTTCTAGGAAGAGGGGAAGACGCCAAGGCTCACCATTCTTGAAGGGAGCTTGTTCAAGATCAAGGGGAAGATGGGACTTTCCGGATGGAGATGTTGGAATGGTTGGAACTGCCGGCTGCAATTTGTTGGAAGAGGAGGAGATAGCCTACGATTGAGTGGTCAAACACTTTAAATACTCTAGGTTATTGTTGCTTGATCTCCAATAAGTTGAACCTTATGTTTTGGTCAGACCGATGGATCCTGTCGATTGAATCGCAACGATCTTTTTCTTTTAAAATATGTTTCAGTAAAATTGATAATTCCTTTCGATTGAACTGTGACTATGTTTTAAATAAATTTTTTTTTATATATATATATACTTAGAAATTTTCTTACTAAGTAAAGCTCGAGTAGTCCTCTACTCTTACTTCTTCTATAATTCCAAAAGAACTTTTTGGTATCTTCAAATAGGTCTAAGTCTTTGTCCATTTACTTTAAATATATTCTGATTTTTAGGATTTTATCTATGTTTGTATGTTGTATTGTTTGTGTTGTATTGTGATTAATGTTATCTTTATCAGTGTTGTGATTATTTTATGTTTGTTTTAGTTTTACAGTTTACTGAAATTGGTTCGTTCAAAAGACTTAAAGATTTTAATGGTTACTATTTGAATTATTTGAATGTTAGTATTGCTTAATGATAAATCCAATGTTAACTAACATTAAAGAGTTTAATTGATGTTATTTACAATTTGCGGAATCACCCAATAGTTGGCCAAATTCCTCTATAAATAGCAGTATTAAAAAGAAAATGCAGGCTCGTGGAGTTAAATTAAGTCTACGAGGTTAGTCCGTTTAGTTAGCCATAACTCAACAAACTTTGTCCGTTGAGTAAACTGTAACTCAACGGAGAGCTTATTGAATATATAAATTTGATTGTTAACAAACGAACAGTTCTCAAATTCTTCAGTAATTCCCTATAGGATCGACCTGTACTTGCACACTAATACAATAGACACTGTGCACTTGCAGTTAAAGTACAAATTGGAATTAATATCTAAATTGTATTAAAGGTTGTTTGTTTACTTCTAAAAGAAAGAATAGGCATAAAGATAAATTAACTAAGTAAAAATAGAAGTAACAAATCCAAGTTTTTCTAGTGTTGTGCTGGGCAAACAAACAAGTTTTATGGCGCCGTTGCTGGGGAATTGAATTGAACTAAATTGAATAGAATTGAATTAATATAAGCAACTGTTAGAGCTGTTTCGTTTTAATAGCCAGAGTCATGTGTTTTCTTCTGTAATTGATAATATGGCATATGCTTATGCTCAAAGATTTCTAAAACATGTAATTAGCATATGTGAATTCTACAATTCTAAAGGACACGATATTAGAGTTTTGTTTGTATAGAGGTCACGTGAGAACTCATTAAGTTAGAGGCTTAAAGGTTAAAATAGGTCACGTGATAACTCATTAAGTTAGTGAGTAAAAGAAGAGACGAACTCGTTAAGTTAGTGTTATACACGTGGTGAAATTATAAGTTACGAATATTGTATTGTATCACGTGAGGTGCACATGTTTAACTCGTTAAGTTAACATAACTAAACGTGTTGAGTTGCTATATTGAACACTAAGGCAACGCGTTAGGTTAGTGTTATAAACTTAAGTTGTTATTTTTGCTCGTGGTAAAATTCTTATTATAAAAACATTTGTTTATTACTGAATCGGTGAGTTAAAGTTTTTCTGGAGACTTACAGTCGTAACTATCCGAAAGGTAACTTAAGTCATGTTTTCAGGTCTTGACACGTGTCTCACTAGTTTTATAATATAAAGAGTTTTTCGGTGACTTACATCTATAACTATCCGAAACTTAAACTATTTTCGGTGAGTTATCATTTAACCTTCCGAAAGAAAGGTTAAGCTGGTTCGTTGAGTTAGCATAACACCACGGACTTAGTTCGTTGAGTTAGCTACAGTACTTGTCACGTGAAATGGCACATGAGGAACTCGTTAAGTTAGAAACGTTAAGTTATATATATATATACTTGTGTTACTCGTTTAGTTAACATTAAAGTAACAACTTCTTATTACACTGATGAAAAAATTTTTGGACGAGAAAGTTTATTTTGTGGGAAATTTTTCAAAGATCCAGGACTGATGATTAAAGAAAATTTGAAATATAAACATGGGTTAGAACATGTGTGTTTCGATGAAGGAAAAAGAAAAGACTTTGAGAAGTGGAAAACTAGTAGTAATTAAACGTGGAGGATATGCATGAAATGAAGATACAGTATAAAAGGCATAGAGTTCTCATTGATCAAACCATCCTTGCACACAAAACGAAAAATCTTTTCAAGGATCAAACCATTCTTGCACACCAAAAGAAAAATCTTTTTCAGGGATCAAAAACACCTCTTTAGGAAAAATCTCTCAAGTAGAAGAAAATTCAATGAAGCAAAAAAAAGGTATTATATACGTCACTGAAGATTTGAAGTATCAGAAGAAAGCAAATTCGATGAAGCATAAAAAGACAAGATATTCGTCACTGAAGAATTACTGAAGAAGAAAGAATAAGAAGAAGAAGAAAGATCTCAAATAGGGAGAAAAAATGTTTTAAATTCCGCAAATTAGTTTTCTCTATTTGTAGTTATGAAATTGTTTAGATGATACATGGTATCGAGATATAATTGCATCTACAATTTTTGAGGAGAATTGAATTGTATATTGTAATTGAAACCATGAATAAAAATGATTTTATGAAAATAATGTCTCGACTTGTTTTTGAGTTTTAAAGTTTCAATTATATTTCAGAAGAAATTAAAAATACACAATTCACCCCCCTCTTGTGTAGCCATACGATCCTACACATATACTATGAGCCACTTAAAAATTCTCAGATATACTCTCAAGTTTGCAAAATATAGAATACTATCAAAGTTCACTGTAGCATACAAAGCTCCCTACGTTCAAACTCTCTTTCAAAGCTCAAGTGTTGGTTCGTGAGTTTCAACCTGAAAACTCTTTGTTGGTTAAGAGCTTGAACTTGAAAGCTCGAAGAAAGGTTGGTTGCTAAGCTTCAACCTGAAAGCTCAAGTGTTGGTTCTTACTTTAACCTAAAAGCAAGTGATTGTAAGTATTTGCATACTTAGTGAAGCTCAAGTGAATCTTGGAGGTGGATTAGCCGAATTGGTGAACCACCTAAAAATTGCCTTGTGTTACTTTCTATTTACTGTTTTGCATCTAGTTAAATTTATTCAACTCACTATTAAGTTGAATTAGTCGATTAACACAAAAAGAAGTAAAATTTATACACTTACACCATTCACCCCCCCTTTGGTGAGCCTATCGATCCTAACAAAGTTAACATAACTACATGCGTTGAGTTGCTATATTGAACACTAAGGTAATGCATTAGGTTAGCATTATAAACTTAAAGTTATTATTCTTTCACGTGGTAAATTCTTATTATAAAAGCATTTGTTTATTACTGGTTTGTTGAGTTATCAATAATACAACGAAATTGGTTCGTTGAGTTAGCATAACACCATGGACTTAGTTCGTTGAGTTAGCTATAATACTTGTCACGTGATTTGGCACATGATGAACTCGTTGAGTTAGATACGTTAAGTTATAAATCTACTTGTATTACTCATTTAGTTAACATTAACACAACAACTTCTTATTACATTTGATGAAAAATTTTGGACGAGAAAGTTTATTTTGCAAGAAAATTTTCAGAGATCCAGGATTGATGATTAAAGAAAATTTGAAAAGAACGTGAGTCAGAACGTGTGTATTTCAATGAAGGAAAAACAAAATACGTGAAGAGTGGAAAACTAATAGTGATTAAACATGGAGGATATGCATGAAGTGAATATACAGTATAAAAGGCATAGAATTCTCGTTGATCAATTATCCCTACACACCAAACGAAATATCTTTTTAGGGATCAAAAACACCTCTTTGGGGAAAAGCTCTTAGTTAGAAGAAAATTCAATGAAGTAGAGAAAGTCAGATATATGTCACTAAAGATTTGAAGAAGAAGAAAGCAAATTCGGTGAAGCAAAGAAAGTTAGATATTTGTCATTGAAGAATTACAAAAAAAAAAGAAAAATCTTGAACAAGGAGAAATGTTTTAAATTCCGCAAATTAGTTTTCTTTATTTGTAGTTATAAAATTGATTAGATGAAACATGGTATCGTTATATAATTACATCTACAATTTGAAAGGAGAATTGAATTGTATATTGTAATTGAAACCTTGAATAAAATGATTTGATTAAAACAATGTCTCGACTTGTTTTTATTTTTGAAGTTTTAATTATAATCGAAAATGTTGAAAAACACAATTCACCCCCCTCTTATGTCGCCATTCGATCCTACAAGTGGTATCAGAGCTAGTTTATAATCTTTGATATAAAATTAATACCAACTTAATTAATATCATTGTTTATTCTACCTTGTTTATTTTTTTAAACAAAAATTAATATCTAAGCATACATTTAAGTTTCTTGAATTTAGGCTCAAGTTGTTTTAAACTGTTTAAAATCAAATAGGTTGAAAAATCTAAGGTAAGATGGTTACTGGAAATGGTAATTTTTCTTTGTATGAAGGCCAAAATCTTAACCGTCTTCCTTTATTTGATGGAATACATTTTGAATATTGGAAATATAGGATGACAATCTTTCTTCAAAGTATAGATCACAAGTTGTGGTTCATGATATCTAAACCATATACTCCATTAACTACTCCTTATAATACTTGGACAATTACTGAAAAAGAAAATGAAGCTCTGAATGCTAAGGGCTTAAATATCTTATTTTGTGCATTGAGTTATGAACAGTTCAGTAAAGTGTTGGCATATAAATCTGCTTATGAGGTGTGGCATACATTAGAAGTTTCATATGAAGGTACTTCTCAAGTTAAAGAGACTAAGATTAACATATTAATTCATAAATATGAACTCTTTAAGATGCATAAAGACAAAAGTATTTCTAAGATGTTTTCTAGATTCCTAAATATTATAAACTCTTTAAAATTTTTAAGAAAGAACTTTGAATAGAAGGATTTAGTGAGAAAATTCTTAGATCCCTAAGTTCTAAGTGGTCTCAAAAGTAATATCTATTGAGGAATCACGAGATTTAAATGTTTATACTATAAATGAGCATATAGGAAATTTAACTACTTATGAAATTCAATTAAATGATTCACTGAGTCACAACAAACTAAAAATGAAGAAAGAAATAGCCTTCGAAATTAATTCAGATTCTAAAATATCTACTAATTCTGATGAGGATTTGATTTTGCTAACTAGGAAATTCAAGAAAGCATAGAAAGCTAGGAAATAGCAAGGGAAAAGAAATGACAAACCCTCAATGTCAAAGTCACTGAATGAAAAGAATTCTTCATCTAGAAAGTATGTATGTTACAACTACAAGAAACCTAGACATCTTTCTCCAAATTGTCCTTTAAGAAAAAATGAAAAGCGAAGTAGGACAAATCAGAAGAAGACAGCTTAGAAATCTCAAAAAAAGTTTTACAAGAAAAAGACTTTGAAGGTCACTTGGGATGACACGTCAGAAGAGTCTGAATCTGAGGAATTATCATCAAAATCTTTATATTCAGAAGAAGAACAAGAGTTAGAAGTCATTGCTCATGTGTACTTCATGGCAAATGAGTCTAAGGTAATAACTAATCTTGGAAGTCATTCAGATTTTAACTTTGATGAATTATTTATGCTTATCATGCATTATTACAAAAACTTAAAGTCTGTAAACTAGAAAATAAAAATATTAGAAACTCTTTGTCCATTTTGGAAGAAGAAAATTATTTCCTGTCTACTACTTTAGAGAAGTTTAAATGTGATAATGAAAATCATGCTAGAGATTTGCATATATTTAGATTTAATGAATGTGTCTTGCATGAACAAATACTGAATATAAATGCTAAAAAATTAAAGATAGAATCTGAAAATGAAAAATTGATAAACAATATAAATGATCTTGAGTTAGAGATTGACAGATTAAAAATGAGAGAGTTAGATTTAAATTCCACCATTGAGAAATGGAATTTAAGTCAAACTAAGTTAGACAAACTAACTAGTACCCTTGCGGTGTCATATAAATTTGGCTTAGGATTTGATTATCCTGAATACCTTGAATCTCAAGTCAACAAAGGATTTATTAGTTGTAGTTCAAGTAAATCTAAGACTAAAATTCCTTTTATCATGAAACAAGGTAATAAATATGTAGAATTAGGTACTTCAAGGGATGAATCATGCAGTAATAATATAAATCAATGTGATTTATCTAAATGTACTTCTAACATGACTGTTAATGTTTCTAAAAATCTTGTTTCTTGTTTTGGAAATTTAGTTACTGATGTTTCTAAAATTTCAAACAATTGTAGTAAACTGAAAATTCAGAAACCTGAGCATGAAATTCAAAATACTAGTACTAGGTCAATTACTGGTTCTACATGTTCTTTATCTGAAAATTCATGTGTAGAAAATGATTTTGTATGTACTGAAAATTTAAATACAAGTACAAAATCTTGGTATGAACTTGTTGAAAAGTATGAGCATGACCAAAATAAATTAACGTCTAAGAAAAATCGATTTGGTCTTGGTTATACTACATTTGGTCTTGTAAGACCTCTTGTTAATAAAACTACTTTTGAAATTATGTTTGATAGGGTTCCAAAAATTTCCTATATGAAACCATTTGGTTGTAAGTGTTTTACTCTTAACACTAAGGATAAAATGGATAAATTTCAAGTCAAAGCGAATGAAGGATTTTTTGTAGGTTACTCTACTAGAAGTAAAGCCTATAGAGTTTATAATAAGACTTCTAGAACTATTGAAGAAACCCTTCATGTAAGCTTCAATGAAAATTCTTTTAGAAAATCTCAATCTAGAGTGATAATGATGATATGATCAATTTCCCAAAAGAATTAGAGATCAATAGAGAGATTGAAGATTTATCTGAGAAAATTAAAAATATGAACTTAAATGATCAAACTAATGATGAAAGTGGTGTATCTTCAAATATTGGTGAGAATATTGAGGAGAATCATAGAAATTGGCGTTATTCTTCATCACATCCCATCACTCAAGTCATTGGTAATATTAATGAGAGAGTTAAAACTAGAGCTTCAGTAAATTTAAATAATATGTGTATGTTTGTTTCTAGGGTGGAGCCAAAGAATATAGAAGAAGCATTATTTGATGAAAATTGAATAGTGGTAATGCAAGAAGAACTAAATCAATTCATCAAAAATGATGTTTGGGAATTAGTCTCTCCACTAGAACATCAGTCCATAATAGGTATAAAGTGGATCTTTAGAAACAAAACTAATGAGACTGGTCAAGTTATAAGAAACAAAGCTAGATTAGTTGCATAAGGGTATACACAGGAAGAAGGACTTGATTATGATGAAACATTTGCTCCTGTGGCTAGGTTAGAAAATATTAGAATATTATTAGCCTATGCTTGCTATATGGATTTTAAACTATATCAAATGGATGTTAAGAGTGCATTTCTAAATGGTTTAATTAATGAAGAAGTTTATGTGAAACAACCACCTAGATTTGAAAATATTAAAAATCTTGACTATATGTATAAATTGAAGAAAGCCTTATATGGTTTGAAGCAAGCACCTAGATCATGGTATGAAAGATTATCTACTTTTCTAATAGAACAAGGTTATATTATGGGAAAAGTAGATGATACTCTTTTATCAAGAAAGATGATAAAAATCAAATTGTTGTTCAAATATATGTTGATGATATAATCTTTGGAGAAACTTCAGATAAACTAATAAAAATATTTTCTGAAGAGATGACTAGTCAGTTTGAGATGAGTATGATAGGAGAACTTTTATATTTTCTAGGACTTCAAATTAAGCAAATGGATAAAGGTATATTTTTAAATTAGGAAAAATATGCAGTTGAAATGCTTAAGAAATTTAATTTTAATGATATAATGATTTGAGGAACTCCTATGAGTACTTCTTTAAAGTTAGATATTGATGACGTAGGAAAACCAATAGATCAAAGGAAATACATAAGTATGATTGGTTCTTTACTTTATTTAACAGCTAGTAGACCTAATATTATGTTTGCTATGTGTGCTTGTGCTAGATTTCAATCTAATCTTAAAGAATCACACTCAATTGTTGTTAAAAGAATATTTAGATATATACAAAGAACTAAAAATCTTGGTCTATATTATTCTAAGGATAGTTCAATAGATCTTATAGGATATACTGATGCTGATTACGTAGGATCTAAATCTGATAGAAAAAGTACTAGTGGCACATGTCAATTATTGGGAAATAATTTGGTGTCATGGTTTAGTAAAAAGCAAAACTGTGTAGCATTTTCAACCACTGAAGTTGAATATGTTGCTGCTACATTGTGTTGCACTCAGATTCTATGGATAAGGCAAACTTTAGAAGACTTTGGATTATCTTATGATAAAACTGAGATTTATTGTGATAGTAGTTCTGCAATAAATCTTTCCAAAAATCCTGTATTATATTCTAGAACAAAACATATAGAGGTTAGACATCATTTTCTAAGAGATAACATAATTAAAGGAAAAATTAAATTAAGATTTGTGTCTAGTAAAAATCAATTAGCTGATATATTTACAAAACCTCTAGATGAAAATACATTCTGCAATGTAAGATTAAATTTAGGTATTTGTAGGCTATGTGATGTGTAAAATGCTTAAACTCTTCAAAAGATAAATAATGTTGATGATGTTGTTTATCTCATAGATATTATATACTTATCATAAATATCTAAGTAATATCTAAACTACTACATGAGATACTATATATTTACGATAAAATTATTGTAGTATCTTATTAATTTTACTTATCTTTCCAAGTTTAACAAACAAACTATTTTAGATTCATAAAAGGAATATGAGAATAGTTTACAATGATCTCAAGATAATGTTTTATATATGTTAATTGTAGCATGTGTGTTGTCTTCGAAAGGTTTCAGTTGAAAACATCGAAAACTTGGTTTTAGTAAAGTGTACTAACTGAACGTTATGTTATGTAAGGTAATGTGTAAAACTACATCTAGACAGCATTTTACTCGTTAGGTTAGTTAACTCAACGAGTTATACTTAACTATTTTGGTTACCTTGATTGAATAAACTTTATTCAATATTCATTTAAAATCCAAACTCAACTTCTATACACATTGTGTTATTTGCCTAAAACCCTATTTAAACACTTATTACACGAGCACTTAGGTTATTTGTAAACCTTTGTCTGAAAATCTTTCCCGCTTGTTCCTATTACATCTTATGACGATGGTCACAAAGTTCTACAAAGGTCGTAACAGAGGAAAAGGCAAAAGTAGAGGAGATGGAAAAGGAAAAGAAATAGATACTGATGAAGTTCCATGAGCTTGGTTTAAGAAAATACTTCAAGTAGACAAAAGGTTAGCAAAAATTTACAGTGAATACTTCTTTTCTGAAGAAATACTAGATGAAGTTAGATAAGAAC
This sequence comes from Cymodocea nodosa, assembly GCA_036874045.1. NCBI lineage: Eukaryota > Viridiplantae > Streptophyta > Magnoliopsida > Alismatales > Cymodoceaceae > Cymodocea > Cymodocea nodosa. The sequence continues at coordinate 14,164,022 of JAZBRI010000003.1, read as the reverse complement.
TTCAAAATACAGATGCCAGTATTAAGTACATGGGGATTCGAAGTAAATATGATAGAGAATATAGAATGAAGTGTGCTGAAATTGCATTTCTAGAACAGTATGCAAAATATATGGAAAAAGGTGTAGGTACATCAACTAGAATTCCTCAAACCCCTCTTAGTGGTACACGACTACATGCATTTGAGGAAGAACATGAATCTGCTATTCCTACTCCTTTGTATTCAAAAGAAAGACAAACAAATATTGCTATGGATAAAAGAAAAGTTGAAGGTCTTCGAAAGGTAGTAGCAATAGAAAGTGCCTTAGAATAATTAAACCAGAAAACTTTTATGGAGAATTTGAAAAGAAAATAGCAATACTTGAAGAGGAGAAACAAAAGTGTTATAGAAGAAGAAAAATCTGAAAAATTATGTCTAAGTAAACAAAGTTCGTTGGAAAAGAAAAATCAAATGAGCATATATTTCCAAAGGACAATGTATGTCTAGACATTGTACCTTTTAGTGCATCTGATAAACTCATTAGTTCCAAGCATATTGAAACTAATGAAGATAATGAGACTTTATCTTCCCTTGCTAGAAAACTTGAGAAGAAATCCAAGTCAAATATGAGCTCAAGTTTTTCTATTAGTTTAAGTCCTAATGATGCAGAAATTGAAAAATCAGAGCATCAGGAAACTAACATAGAACAAGTTATTACTGACATAATTGACAATGTTAAGGTAGTAACTAGTTCAAAGGCTAAATTGTCTAGAGTAGTAGATATTGAAAAAGTTAAGACTCCAAAAGAGCTAAATGTCAACTAGTCTTCTTCAAAATCTATAGAAGCAGAGTCTAAGAATTCACATGTATCAATGGAAATATTTGTTGAACAAAATGAACAATTACAGACAAATACATCAGTTGTAGAATTTGTTGAAAAATTGAAATTTGTACATTCTATAAAGACTGAATAAATGAATGTAGAGCATAATGAAGATATTCCTTATATTGTTGAAGCTGAAGACTCAAGCTTATATATGTAGCTTCAAAAAAATAATTTTTTAGAGGAACAACATGACATTCATTTTGAAGAAGAGGTTCTTGAAGATGAATTAAACTCTGAATCAAGGCTTTAGGTATCACCTTCTTTGTGTAAAGTATTACAAATTCAAGGAAATTCAATTTATTTTAGATATGAGGAAGTAATGCAGAAATACAATAATCTGATTACATGTCAGATTCTACAAGCTCGACCAATAAAATTCAGAAATTTGATGGAAATAAGAGATCTATTTGAGTTTCAATGCCTCATTCAATTCTTGCCAATTGGAACAAAATGGAAACAATATAAAGAGTTTATTGCAACCTTCTATTGTAATTTGGTCAAGAATGACAATATATTGAGAACTCAAATAAATCAACAAGAGTTCATATTGTCTCCTAAATTAATTTTTGAAGTTTTAGGATTGAAGAATGAATGTGTTGTAACTAATAGATTTGACATGATTAGACAACTGGAATGGAACATTCACTCGCTATCAAAAATTCCAGAAGTATATACTAAAATGAGATTAATTAACGCTTTTATGTGTTGTTAAATTAACGGCAAAAGCACAAATTTTACATTTATAACCACAAGCGTACGGTGCCCATTGTAATAAGCATGTGCAAGTATGGGTCGAATCCACAAGGAGTTTGTCTTAAATAATTTTATTAAAATGATTGTTTGATAAAACATCCACTCTATTAAATCCACAATTAAAACTCTAATTATGTGTAATCAAGTTACAATTTACAAAAATACAATAAATATTTCAAAAGTAGCATAAAACTTGTTAACTCCTAGAGTTAATAGCTAGAAAACTCAAGAAAATCTTAAGTTCACATTTATGGAATCACAGAAATTAGTCTGAATTCTAACTCTTCTTCCTTCCAACCTAGACATTGAAAAATCCAGAAAAAATATTGGTTGGAAAGGTCATCGAGTTATCTTTAAAATGTCAGTGATTTCCAGGACTAATTGACTCTAGGTTGCTACCAAAGTCGGATATAAAAATAGTGCGCCAAATGATTCTAAAAACTTTCCAAAAATGCGTCGTTGGTGTAAAACTCATAACTCAATCAAATTTTCATTAAACACCACGAAATCACTGCGCCTTGAAAGATAACTCATTTCTCTAATCAGGAAAATTATAGGAAAACATTTCGGAATGCACAAAAGCTAGGCAACACGAAGGCGTCGAGCATAATTTATGTCACTCGACCAGTAAAACAGAGCAGATGCTACCTTTGAAAGAATAATCGAAAAATTAAAGAAATGCATTCTAAAAAATTCCAAAAACTCTACATACGTATTGTACACTTGAAGTACTTACAAAACAAGCTATAACACAACATATAACTCAGAGAAATGAAGTCGTACAACATACAACAAAATGGAACATGCACTGGAATTTACAGCAAATAAGATATACACGCATTCACAAGGGTTAAGAGTTAGTTTTATGCACAACATTCACATATTCACATGAAGAAACTATATTCCATGAGATCTAATCTAAAATAACTATTTAAATTAAAGAAATAAAGATTTAACAAAGATCCTAAACGTGCATACATTTATAAATTAAAAATACCTAAATACTCATACACATTTGATATGAAAATATGTTTACAAGTATGAGGATCTCTCCCTTCTCTTTTACCTTTAATTCATCCACTTCTCTTCAAGCATTTGATCCCTATTTGATGATGAACCACTTTGTCCGCTCCTCTACAAGGCTGTCACCACTTGCAAATCACATCCAAAGGGGAACCGCCTATGTTTACTTTGGAGAAAATGGGTTGCACATCCTCAATCCACTTCCAAGATATACGGATTTGTTGGCTTTCCTCTCAATTTTGATGCTTCCTATTACCTCATCTTGAAGATCACGTCCCAAGCTCTTCCAATACTACACATGTGCCTCCAATACCACCGATTTCACCTGTGGAGGTCCTTCCGTATGTCGACTTGGAGTAGAGAGAATGAGGTCTTCTAGTATGAGGGGAAAGGCGCCTAAGCTCACCAATCTTGGAGGAAAACTCTTCCAAAATCTTGGGTGGAAGAGGATGGACGAAAATTGGAGTTGGAGTTCTTGCCCTTGCGTGGAGGAGAAAGAGGAGATGAGATGTTTCCTTGGTCGGCCATGTACTTTTCTCTTCCCTTGTCATTCATCTATGGAAAGAATTCAAACACCTTCCAATTTGTGGCCTCCTAAATTAAGCAAGTCTTAATGGTTGATTGATTGATATCTTCAAGAATTTGAAGTGTGTGATGGACGACCATGGGTTGTTGATTTTCCATGATTTAATCCAAGGGTCTACGTCCTCACCTATTATCAACAACTCAAACATAACATTAAATGCATATGCACATTACACATAAATTGCTACTCAATTATAAAGCAAAAATGAAATGTGCATAATATATTGCTTGCTCAATTGAGGATTATTTGATTTCATATCTTAATGATAATTCTTTTAAGATATGCATGAAATCAATATATAAATTACTTATATCTACACATGGGCTAATTGACCAGGTGTTAATTTAATAAAGGATAAATTTGTGTATTATTGACTATTTAACCAATAAAACATGCATAGTTCTAAAATATGATTTTCATGTAATCTTTCATAAGAACATATATAATGATGACTTATAATCCTTAATATGCATGAATTAACATATATAAAATGCACAAATTGATACTTTACACAGCCTTCTATAGTAATCTGGTCAAGAATGACAATATATTGAGAACTCAAATAAATCAACAAGAGTTCATATTGTCTCCTGAATTAATTTTTGAAGTTTTAGGATTAAAGAATGAAGGTGTTGTTGTAACTAATAGATTTGACATGATTAGACAATTGGAATGGAACATTCACTCGCTATCAAAAATTCCAGATGTATATACTAAAATGAGATTAATGGAAAATCTAAATGTAGAGGTAAGGTTTATTGCAAATATATTGCATGCAATTTATTTCAAAGAGTCGGACACAATATGGGAGTCAGTAGAAGCTGTTTATATGCAACTTATGGTTTGCTGAATAGAATTCAAATCAATTGGTTTGATGTTTTCATTTATCAACTACAGCATATGAGTTCAAAGTTATTTTTTAGTGATGCTATATGTAGACTCCTTGCAAGCCAATTGAATTTATCCAACTAACCCTCTGAAACTAAAGGCATGAGAGCTTTTAGTGTAAAAGATTTGCAAAAATTCTAAGCCATGCATCAACCTCAATGATAACAACAACCTAACTGTATAGAACATATACAACCACAACAGCCAAGTTATTCAGTACAAGCAGAGCAACCCCAACTACCTCCTGGCCTAAATGATGTACTTAATGACATCAGAAATGATATTAGGCATCTAAGAGATAAAATATGTAATGCAATAAGTGATATACTTAGGAGGGATAGATAAATGTTTGTTTGCTTGTATCTGAATACAAAATGTAATGTTTGTATTTATTGTTTGATTCATTGAACAATACATTTTTCTGTAAATGGTTTAATTCTTATTTATGTTTATAGAAAGTTTAGCTGTAAATATATCTCTTGGTTTATATACTATGTAATCATCTTTTTGATTAATGACAAAAAGGGAGAGAAATGTTAAATGTTAAAAAATTCAAATGTAGAAGATGATTATGATTTTAATTGCATATATTATAAAGGAAGATAATACTTAAGTGGTTATGACAAATGATAATGTAATCTAAAAGATAATTATGTTGTTATTAAAATCTAAAAGATACTTATGTAATTATTGACATCTGAAAGTTTTATCTTTGAGAGGTGAATTTGACACAAACAATAGAAATAAGCTTAAGTGAACTTAAGTCAACAAACTTATTTGTTGAATTAAAAGTTAACCCAACAAGGTGCTTTGTTGGGTTAAATATATTTCATAATTGATTTAATATGGTTTTGTCATCATCAAAAAGGGGGAGATTGTTGAGTATTTTGTTTTGATGATGTGTGCTGAATGAAAATAATCATATTTACTCAATTACTATTGATTGTGAAAAGAAATTAAAAATCATCAATTAATACAGAAAAAGTTTACTGATATAAATACTTGTCTATATTGGATCTGAAATTATAATAAATTAATAATTAGTCATTTTGTTGCATTAATTTCTCATTTAACTAAACGTTAAGTTAACGTGTGTGTTTTTATTGAAAAGCATGATATGTTTTAAAGTTATATTTTCTATATCATGAACAGTACATGTTTAGATAACTCATTAAGTTAGAGTGTTATTTTATATAAAGATCACGTGAGAACTCATTAAGTTAGAGGCTTAAAGGTTAAAATAGGTCACGTAAGAACTCGTTAAGTTAGTGAATAAAAGAAGAGACGAACTTGTTAAGTTAGTGTTGTACACGTAGTGAATTAAAAGTTACGAATGTTATATTGTATCACGTGAGGTACATATGTTTAACTCATTAAGTTAACATAACTAAACGTGTTGAGTTGCTATATTGAACACTAAGGCAATGCATTAGGTTAGTGTTATAAACTTAAGTTGTTATTTTTGCACGTGGTAAAATTCCTATTATAAAAACATTTGTTTATTACTGGTTCGTTGAGTTATCTGTAACACAACAGAGATGGTTCATTGAGTTATCGTAACACCATGAAGTTGGTTCGTTGAGTTAGCGTAACACCACAGACTTAGTTCATTGAGTTAGTTATAGTACTTGTCACATGAGTTGATACATGAGGAGCTCGTTAAGTTAGAAACGTTAAGTTATATATGTACTTGTGTTACTGGTTTAGTTAACATTAAAGTAACGACTTCTTATTATACTTGATGAAAAATTTTGGACGAGAAAGTTTATTTTACAGGAAATCTTTTAGAAATCCAAGATTGATGATTAAAGAAAATTCGAAATGTAAACGTGGGTCAGAACATGTGTATTTCGATGAAGGAAAAAGAGAAGACGTGAAGAAGTGGAAAAGTGATAGTGATTAAACGTGGAGGATATGCATGAAATGAAGATATAGTATAAAAGTCATAGAATTCTCGTTGATCATTTATCCCTGCACAACAAAAAAAAAATCTTTTTAAGGATCAAAAACACTTTTTAAGGAAAAGCTCTCAAGTGGAAGAAAATTCAGTGAAACAGAAAAAGGTAAGATCTATGTCACTGAAGATCTGAAGTATCAAAAGAAAACAAATTCGGTGAAGCAGAGAAAGACAAGATATTTGTCACTGAAGAATTGTTGAAGAAGAAAAAGCAGAAGAAGAAGAAGAAGAAGAAGAAGAAGAAAGATCTCAAATAGGGATAAATGTTTTAAATTCTGCAAATTAGTTTTATCTATTTGTAGTTATGAAATTGTATAGATGAAACATGGTATCGATATATAATTGCATCTACAATTTCTAAGGAGAATTGAATTGTATATTGTAATTGAAACCTTGAATAAAAATGATTTTAAGAAAATAGTGTCTCAACTTGTTTTTGAGTTTTGAAGTTTTAATTATAATAAAAAATATTGAAATACACAATTCACCCCCCTCTTGTATAGCCATACAATCCTACACTCCTGAATTGATTTTTGAAGTTTTGGGATTACAGAATAAAGGTATTGTTGTTACTAACAGATTTGACATGGTTAGACAACTAGAATGGGACATTCAATTGTTATTACAGATTCCATATGTATATTCAAAAATGCGATTAATGGAAAATCTAAATACAGAGGCAAGGTTTATTGCAAATATTCTACATGCTAATTTATTTCATAGAGTTAGACATAATATGGAAGTCAACAGAAGTTATTTATATGCAACTTATGGCCTCCTACACAGAATTCAAATCAATTGGTTTGATGTTTTCATTTTTCAACTACAACATATGAGTTTAAAGTTATTTTTTGGTGATGTTGTATGTAAAATTCTTGCAAACCAATTAACTTTATCCGACTGACACTTTGAAACTAAAGGCATGAGAGCCTTCAGTATTAAATATTTGCAAAAATACCAGTCTATGCATCCCAAACAGCAACAACAATAGCCTGAATTATTAGAACAACAACCACAACAACACTTTTCAGATCAAGTACAACAGCAACCAGATCTACCTCCTACCTTAGATGTAGTGCTGAATGATATCAGAAATGATTTTAGGCATCTAAGAGATAAAATTTGTTCTACTATTACTAATATAGTTAGGAGGAATAGATAAATGTATTTTCATTTGTATGTTTGCTTGTGTCTAAATACAAAATGTAATGTTTGTATTTCTTGGTTGATTATTTGAACAATACATTTTATTGTAAATGATTTCATTCTTATTAATGTTTATATAAAGTTGAGTTGTATATACTTGTCTCTCGGATTTTTATGCTATCATCTTTTTGATTAATGACAAAAAAGGGGAGATGATTATGTGTTTAAATTGCATATATATTAAAAAAACAAGGAGATGATTATGCTAAAATATTTTGTTTGAGAAGTTTTATTCCTAAGAGATATTTTTCACTCAAACAATAGATATAATCTTAAGTGAACTTAAATCAACAAAATTATTTGTTGAATTAAAACTTAATCCAACGGAGGTGCTTCGTTGAGTTAAACATATTTCATAATTGATTTAATATGATTTTTGTCATCACCAAAAAGGGGGAGATTGTTGAGTATTTTGTTTTGATGATGTATGCTAAATGAATATAATCATATTCACTCAATTACTATTGTTTGTGAAAGTAAATTAAGAACATCAATTAATATAGAAAAAGTTTACTGATATAAATACTTGTTTGTAATGGATCTGAAATTATGCTACGTTAAATAACTAGTTGTTATGTTGTACTAACTTTTCATTTAACTAAATGATAAGTTAATGTGTGTTTTTATTGCAAAGCATAATATGTTTTAAAATTATATTTTTTGTATCATGAACAGTGCACATTTAGATAACTCGTTGAGTTAGTGAGTTATTTGTATAAAGGTCACGTGAGAACTCATTGAGTTATAGGCTTAAAGGTTAAAATAGGTCACATGAGAACTCGTTAAGTTAGTGAGTAAAAGAAGAGACAAACTCATTAAGTTAGTATTGTACACATGGTGAAATTAAGGTTTACGAATGTTACAGTGTATCATGTGAGTTGCACATGTTTAACCCATTAAGTTAACATAACTACACGTGTTGAGTTGCTATATTGAACACTAAGGCAATGCATTAGGTTAGCGTTATAAACTTAAAGTTATTATTCTTGCACATGGTAAATTCTTATTATAAAAGCATTTATTTATTACTGGTTCGTTGAGTTATCAGTAACACAATGAAGTTGATTCGTTGAGTTAACTATAACACAACAAAATTGGTTTGTTGAGTTAGCGTAACACTACAGACTTAGTTCGTTGAGTTAACTACAATACTTGTCACATGATTTGGCACATGATGAACTTGTTGAGTTAGATACATTAAGTTATAAATCTACTTGTATTACGCGTTTAGTTAACATTAACACAACGACTTCTTATTATATTTGATGAAAAATTTTGGATGAGAAAGTTTATTTTGCAGAAAATTTTTCAAAGATCCAAGATTGATGATTGAAGAAAATTTGAAAAAAAAACATGGGTTAGAACGTGTGTCAAACGAAGGATCAAAAACACCTCTTCAGGGAAAAGCTCTCAGTTAGAAGAAAAATCAGTGAAGCAGAGAAAGTCAGATATGTCATTGAAGATTTGAAGAAGAAAGCAAATTCAGTGAAACAAAGAAATTCAGATATTTGTCATTGAAGAATTGTAGAAGAAAAAGAAGAAGAAGAAGAAGAAGAAAAATCTCAAACAGGGAGAAATGTTTTAAATTCCGTAAATTAGTTCTCTCTGTTTGTAATTATGAAATTGATTAAATGAAACATGGTATCGTTATATAATTGCATCTACAATTTTAGAAGAGAATTGAATTGTATATTGTAATTGAAACCTTGAATAAAATGATTTTATTAAAATAGTGTCTCGACTTGTTTTTATTTTTGAAGTTTCAATTATAATCGAAAATGTTGAAAAATACAATTCACCCCCCTCTTGTGTAGTCATTCGATCCTACATTAAGAATTAAAAAGCCTATAACTTACTGACAATTCAAAAATGTACTTAATTAATATTAATTCCCTAATATTATGTAGATTCTTTCATTAAAGCATATAACAATGCAATTATAACATAATGGCTTAATTCTCATATGATAAGCTAAATAGTATGCAATTAACCATCATTTAACCATTAATATTATATACTTTTTCATTCTAAACAAATTTCAAAATCTAATGAAGATTCAATTTGAAATGAGCATGATGGGAGAACTAAAGTTTTTCTTAAGGCTACAAATTCATCAAGTAAGAAATGACATCTTTGTTAATCAAGAAAAATATTGCAAGGAAACACTCAAGAAATTTGGTTTTGAAAACATCAAACCTACAAGTACACCTATGAGTTCAAATACCAAACTTAAGAATGATGAATTAAGCAATGTAGTAGATCAAAAGGAATATAAAAGTATGATTGGATCTCTTTTATATTTATTAGCAAGTAGGCCTGACATTATGTTCAGTGTATATCTATGTGTCAAATTTCAAGCATCACCTAAAGAATCACATTTGAAATCTATAAAGAGAATTTTTAAATACTTATAGGGCACTAAAGATTTTGTATTTTATTACTCAAGTGATAGCAATCTCATATTAATAGGATACAGTGATGTAGATTATGTAGGCAGTAGATCAGACCGGAAAAGCACAAGTGGAACATGCCAATTGCTTGAAAATTCTTTGATCTCATGGTTCAGTAGAAAACAAAACTGTATTGCATTGTCTACTACTAAGGTAGAATACATTGTAGTAGGTCTATATTGTGCTCAGATATTATGGATGCAGCAAACATTCACTAATTATAGATTAAAATTTCAGAATACAGAAATATATTGTGATAATAACAATGCAATTAATTTATCAAATAACACAGTACTTCATTCCAAAGTCAAGCATATTGAGATCAGACATCATTTTTTAAGAGACCATGCGAAAAAATGGCATATCTCACTTAAGTTTGTTCCAATAGAAAATCAACTTGTAGACATTTTCACAAAATAATTAAATGAATCAACATTTAATTATATTAGGAGAAATCTAGGCATATGTTCTAAATATAACTTATAATGCATTTATATTGGTCTTTATCATTATCACTACTTAAGCTCACCATATGGGAGCTTGTTTTTTGCTAACCTATATTTATGTAGGAACTTAAATAGTGCATTATCTTAGGGGGAGAGCAGAAGAAATAGCTAAATAGTCTACCCAGTATAGGAGAACAAACAATGGAAACAAGGAATGAAAAAAAGGGAGAAGAAGCATTACAGTCTGAAATTACAGCAAATGGAAACTACTTGAAAGAAACATGGAAACTCTTTTCTCTAATGACAAAAATGGGGAGAAGAATAGGAAAATACATGGAAATTATAGTGTTGAAGTTCCCATCACATAGACAAGGGGAGAAATTAAATTTATTATGATATACACATTGTAATCCTTATTTTATTTATTTTCTATGTGACTTAATGTATAGAAATAATCTAAGGAGTGAAATACATGTAATTTAATGTGAATGATTTTGTCATTATCAAAAAGGAGGAGATTATTAAAACCCTTGTGTTTTGATAATGCAAAAATCTATGTGAGGAAACAATTTGTATTTCATAGGACAATTACATATACAGATAAACAAGAGGAACTGATATAGAGAAAGATATAGAGAAGCAAACAGATAGTAGATAAACAAATACAAGTACTTTAGAAAATACTACTAGAGAAAAACAGGAACTTCGAATAGTTAAAACATAGTTTAAAGCTTAAGTATCCGAAAGAAGAGGAATTTCGAAAAGTTACCAAGCTAAGTATTCGAAAGTCAACTTAAAGTAACAAGGAAAAATTTTTGAAAGGTTACAAGGCTAACTATCTAAAATAAGAGGTCTTTCAAAAAGTTAGGGGAGCTAACTATCTAAAAATCCAAGAAAATCAAAAATTTAACTAAGACAACTATCCAAACAGTTAAGTCGCTAAAATACACACGTGGTGAAAGTCAAAAATGTTAAAAGATAGTAGTTAGAGTTTTTCGGATATTTACAAGATAATTGTTCAAGTTTTTCAAATAGTTACAAGATAACTATTTGAGTTTTTCGAAAACACGTAAGGAACTTAAAGAAACACGTGACAAGCAATCAAAAGTCTTGAAGGATAACTGTTCGAGTTTTTTGAATAGTTACAAGATAACTATTCAAGTTTTTTGGATAGTTATAGGATAGCTATTCGAGTTTTCAGAGGGTTGCAAGCTAACTATACGAAATTAAGAAGACTCACGTGTAGAACTTAAAGAATCACGTGACAAGTATAACTATTCAAGTTTTTTGGAGAGTTACAAAACAACTATTTAAGTTTTCGGAAGATTAAAATAGGCAACTATCCAAAAATCAAATAAAATCAAAAGGCTACATAAAAGATAGTATACAAAATGGTAACTTACCATTTTTAGGATTGACTACACAGTAAGTATAATAGGACAAATACCGTTAGAAGAAATATGATCGTTATACCTCTTGGTATAAATATGATCGGTAAAGGGAAGATAAATAACAACAATTATCATATTGAGAGCTACATAGAAATTCCAAGTGATACATACATTCTACAAATATAAAAGAGAATAATTTTCAAGCATACTAAAGTATAGAAAGCTCCTTGCACGTAAACTCTGCTTGAAAGATCAAAAGTGTTGGTTTGTGAGTTTATACCTGAAAACTCACTATTGGTTAAGAGCTTGGACCTAAAAACTTAAGAAAGGTTGGTTGTTGAGCTTCTACCTGAAAGATCAAGTGTTGGTTCTTGCTTTGACCTGAAAGCAAGTGTTGTAAGTAGTAAAATACTTAGTGAAGCCTAAGTGAATCTTGGGGGTGGCCTAGCCAAGTTGGTGAACCACCTAAAAATTCCCTTATGTCAATTATTTATTACTATTGTGCATGTTTATTTAATATCTGTGCTTACTAACTAATCAAGTCAATTAGCTAAGTTAGAAAAGAATTAAAATTTACACATAGATCACCATTCACCCCCCCTCTGGTGAGCCATGCAATCCTAATACTTCCTTCTTGTGATGCGATCACTCCTCATAGTAGTTGTTAGTCACTATGTTTGGCTCAGAATTGACCCAACATCTAGAAAGTATCCTCACACACCTCAAATAGATGATAAATGGGTGAATTGGTGAGAGCTCAAGGAACATCCAACACTTTCTATAGTGAGCACGGTTCTCCCCCTCCCACCCCCCTTTTTCTTTGTTCTTTTCCTTTTATATTTCCTTTAATATTTAACTACTTCCGCCAAAATCATTGGTTAGATTTCCTTCTTTTACATCAATGATGGTGATTACTTCTTCATTCCACATTTTAGATCATAGCTAGATTCATGCAACGTGGTTTTCTTCAAATTTTCTACAACTACTCACAATTAAATATTAGAAAATAACTAGTCCATGGAGTTGTGTAACTCAACAAATTTACTCCATTGACTTAATTGTAACTCAATAGACCGACCTCATTGAGTTAAGCTTAACTCAACGAACTCATTTAGTTCTACAGTTTAGTAAAACAAATATTTATATCACATTTAACACTTAATATGTAAAAGAAGTAATTTCTAGTTCATTTATAAATCATAATTAACCACTAATTTCTTGAAATTATGCATATTCTTTAATTAAGGCTTATAATTGTATAATTATAACATAATGGCTTAATTCTCATATGATAAGCTAAATACCATGTAATTAATTATTCATTAACCACTAATATTATGCACAATTTCATTCTAAACAAGTCTCTATATACTGAAAAATCATCCATAAAAACTTCTAAAAATTCATCTATAAAATCTATAAATATTCCAATCATACACCTTTGAAATGTAGTTGGTGCATTACACAACCTAAAGGGCATACAACTGAAAGAAAAAGTTCCAAAAGGAAATGTGAAAGTTGTTTTCTCTTAGTCGTCAAGTGCAATAGGGATTTGATTATATCCTAAATATCCATCTAGAAAGCAATAATACTCATGCCCTGCTAATTTTTCTAACATTTGATCTATAAAAAGCAATGGAAAATGATCTTTTCTAGTGGTTGCATTAAGTCTCTTATAATCAATACAAACTCTCCATCCTATTTGGACTCTAATTAGTATTAATTCATTATTATCATTTTTAATAACTATTATACTAGATTTCTTAGGAATCACTTGTATTATTGTGAAAAGTTAAATTAAAAACTTGTTTAATTTGTTTTTATGCTTATATAAATAAATTCTTTTAGAAGTAAACAAAAAACATTTCACACAAATTAGATATTAAGTCCAATTTGTATTTTTAACTACAAGTACACAGTATATATTGTATTTGTATACAAGTACAGGTCGATCTCACAAAGATTGAGTAAGAATTGTGCTCTATTTTGATTTTTATATTGGAGTTTATGTGTGTTCAATTAAGTACTCCGTTGAGTTATAGTTAACTCAACGAATTTAGTTCGTAGAGTTATGGCTAACTCAACGAACTAACCTCGTGGACTTAAGGTTAACTCCACGAGCCTATCTTTCCAATTAAATACTACTATTTACAAAAGAATTCGACCAACCATTGGGTGGTTCCACAAAATGTAAATAACATCAATTAAGCTCTTTAATGTTAGTTAATCTGAGATTTTTCATTAAGCAACACTAACATTTAGATATTTCAAATAGTAACTATTAAAATCTTTAAGTATCTAGGACGATTCAATTTAAATAAACTGTAAAAATATTTTCTATTTTCTAAATCAAACAAACATAAAACATTCACAATACTAACAATGATAACATTAATCATGATACTAAACAAACAATACAACACTTTAATACTAAATGTAAACACAGATAGTGAGTTATTTTTAGTATTTTTGTTTTGATATGTTCCTGAAGATGAGCAAAAGGTGAAATGTAAAAATCTCTATCGACAATAAAAACTTCCCAATGCGACGCGATTACACCATTGAAAACTTAATCACTTACATTCTTGCCTCCTCTCCCTATAAAATCGTGAACCAAGAATGGTAAGATGATCTCCTCTTCGGCATATTGGCATCAACCCAAAACCAAGGCTAAAAGCTTTATGATATCTTGAGATATTGTAAGATCGAATGGCTACACGAGAGGGGGGATGAATTGTGTTTTTCAATATTTTCAACAAATAATTGAAACTTCAATATTAAAAATAAGTTAAGACACTGTTTTAATCAAATCATTTTATTCAAGGTTTCAATTACAATATACAATTCAATTCTACTCAAAAATTATAGATGCAATTATATAACAATACCATATTTCATCTAACCAATTTCATAACTACAAATAGAGAAAACTAATTTGCAAAATTTAGAACATTTCTCCCTGTTTGATATTTTTCTTCTTTTTCTTCTGCAATTCTTCAGTGACAAATATTTGACTTTCTTTGCTTTACCGAATTTGCTTTCTTCTTCTTCAAATCTTCAATGACATATATCTGACTTTCTCTACTTCACTGAATTTTCTTCTATTTGAGAACTTTTCCCCGAAGAGGTGTTTTGATCCTTGAAAATATATTTCGTTTGGTGTGCAAGGATAATTGATCAACGAGAATTCTATGCCTTTTATACTATATATTCACTTCATGCATATCCTCCATGTTTAATCACTATTAGTTTTCCACTCTTCGCGTCTTTTGTTTTTCCTTCATCGAAATACACACGTTCTGACCTATGTTTTTTCTTTCGAATTTTCTTTAATCATCAATCCTGAATCTCCAAAAAATTTCCTATAAAATAAACTTTCTTGTCCAAAATTTTCATCAAATATAATAGCAAGTTATTGTGTTAATGTTAACTAAATGAGTAAAACAAGTATATTTATAACTTAACGTATCTAACTCAATGAGTTCATCATGTGCTAAATCACGTGACAAGTATTGTAACTAACTCAATGAACTAAGTTTGTGGTGTTACACTAACTCAACGAACCAACTTCGTAGTATTATAGTTAACTCAATGAACCAACTCCGTTGTGTTACTGATAACTCAATGAACCAGTAATAAACAAATGTTTTAAACAATAAAATATTTACCACATGCAAGAATAATAACTTTAAGTTTATAACGCTAACCTAATGCATTGCCTTGGTGTTCAATATAGCAACTCAATGCGTGCAGTTATGATAACTTAACAAGTTAAATATGTGCAACTCACATGATACAATATAACATTCGTAAACCTTAATTTTACCACATGCACAATACTAACTTAACAAGTTTGTCTGCTCTTTTACTCACTAACTTAATGAGTTCTCACGTAACCAATTTTAACATCTAAGCCTATAACTCAACGAGTTCTCATGTGACCTTTATACAAATAACGCACTAACTTAACAAGTTGTCTTTAACATGCATTGTACATGATACAGGAAATATAACTTTAAAACATATCATGCTTTACAATAAAAACACACGTTAACTTAACGTTTTGTTAAATGAAAAGTTAGTATAACATAACGACTAGTTATTTAACTCAATATAATCTTAGATCCATTACAAACAAGTATTTATATCAGTAAAATTTTTCTGTATTAATTCATATTCTTAATTTACTTTCACAAACGATAGTAATTGAGTAAATATGATTATATTCATTTAGCACACATCATCAAAACAAAATACTCAACAATCTCCCCCTTTTTGATGATGACAAAAATCTTATTAAATCAATTATGAAATATGTTTAATTCAACAAAACACCTCCGTTGGGTTAAGTTTTAATTCAACAAACAAGTTTATTTGTTGACTTAAGTTCACTTAAGCTTATTTCTGTTGTTTTTAAGAAAAACATCTCTTAGGAATAAAACTTCTCAGACAAAATATTTCAACATAATCATCTCCCCCTTTTTAATACATATGCAATTTAAACACATAATCATCTCCTTTTTGTCATTAATCAAAAAGATAATTACATAGTATAAAAATCCGAGAGACACATTTACAGCTAAACTTTCTGTAAACATTAATAAGAATGAAATCATTTATAGTAAAATGTATTGTTCAAATAATCAAACAATAAATACAAACATTACATTTTGTATTTAGAAACAAGTAAACAGACAAATGATAATACATTTATCTATTCCTCTTAATCATATCAGTAATAGCATTACAAATTTTATCTCCTAGATGCCTAAAATCATTTCTGATGTCATTCAGCACTACATCTAAGGTAGGTGGTAGATCTGGTTACTGTTGTACTTGATCTGAAAAGTTTTGCTGTTGTGGTTGGTTTTGGTTGGTTTTCGGAAATGTTAGGTTTTTGTTGTTGTTGTTGTTGCATAGACTGGTATTTTTGCAAATCTTTTATACTAAATGCTCTCATGCCTTTAGATTCAGAGGGTTAGTCGGATAAAGTTAATTGATTTGCAAGAATTCAACATATAGCATCACCAAAAAATAACTTTAAACTCATATGTTGTAGTAGAGAAATAAAAACATCAAACCAATTGATTTGATTTTTGTTCAAGAGGCCATAAGTTGCATATAAACAACTTCTACTAACTTCCAGATTATCTCTGACTCTTTGAAATAAATTGGCATGCAAAATATTTGCAATAAACATTGCCTCTACATTCAGATTTTCCATTAATCTCATTTCTGTATATACACCTAGAATCTGTGATAACAACTGAATGTCCCATTTTAGTTGTCTAACAATGTCAAATTTGTTAGTAACAACAACACATTCATTCTGTAACCCTAAAACTTCAAAAATCAATTCAAGAAATAAAGGAAACTCCTATTGATGTATTTGAATTGTCAACATATTGTTATTCTTGATCAGATTGTTGTAAAAAGCTACAATAAGCTCTTTGTATTGCTTCCATTTTGTTCCAATTAGCAAGAATTGCATTAAGCCTTAAAACTTAAATAGATCTCTTATTTCCAATAAACCTTTAAATTTTATTGGTCGAGCATGTACAATTTGACAAGTAATCAAATTATTATATTTCTGCAATGCTTCCTTAGACCGAAAATAAATTGAAATTCCTTGAATGTTTATTGTTCTATACAAAGAAGTTGATACCTGAAGCCTTGATTCAGAATGTAATTCATCTTCAGGAATCTCTTCTTCAAAATAAATGCCATTTTTTTCCTCTATTAAAAGATTTTCTTGAAGCTGTTTAGGTAAGCTTGATTCTTCAACTTCAACAGAGTGAGGAACATTTGCAATATCTGCCACATTTATAAGTTTAGTTTCTATAGAAAATATAGAGTTCAAATTTTCCACAAATTCATCAGCTTGTGTATCTATTTGTAATTCTACATGTTCTTCAATAGATATGTCCATTTGTACATGCTATGAATTCTTAGACTCTAGTTCTATAGATTCTGAAATAGGTTGATCAACATGAAGCTCTTCTAGAGTCTTATCTTGTTCAATAGTTATCACCCTAAACAATCTAGTCACTGAACTAGTTACTACCTCAATATTTTCAAGCGCATCTGCAATAACTTGTTCAATATCAGTAGCCTGATGCTTTGATTGTTCAATTTCCTTATCATCAAGGCTTAAAACAATAGAAAAACTTGAACAAATTTGTTTCTTTGATTTCTTTTCAAGCTTTCTAGAAAAAGAGAATAGAGTCTTATCATCATCATTAGTTTCAATGTGTTCTAAACTGATGAGCTTATCAAATGTACTATAAGGTACAATGTCTAGACATACATTGTCCTTTGGAATTAACTCATCATCTGATTTTTCTTTGTCAGCAACATTTGTTTCTTTAGAAACAATTTTTTTAACTTTTCGTCTCTTATAACATGTCAACTTTTCTTTAGTTATTGTTGTTTTCTTCTGAATCTGTTCCAAAAAAGTTTTCTATTTTAATTCTTCAAAGGCACTTTCTATTGTCTTTCGAAGGCTTTCAACTTTTTCCCGATCAATAGTAATATTTGTTTGTTTTTCCTTTGAAAATAAAGGTGTAAGTATTGCAAATTCATATTCTTCCTCAAATGATTGTAGTCGTGTTCCACTGATAGGTGTTTGAGGAATTCTATTAGATGAACCTACTCTTTTTTCTAAATATATAGCATATTATTCCAAAAATGCTATCTCCGCACATTTCATGCAATATTCTCTATCATATTTACTTCTTATTCCCATATATTGTATACTAGCAATTGTATTGTGAAGTTCTTGTCTAACTTCATCTAGTATTTCTTTAGAAAAAAAATAGTCACGATATATTTGAGCTAACCTTTTGTCAACTTGAAAAATTTTCTTAAACCATGCTCATGGAACGACATCTATATCTATTTCTTTGCCTTTTGCACTTTCTCTGCCTCTTCCTTTTCCTCTGCCACGCCCTTTGTTGAACTTGGAAAATATTGTAGTAGGTTGTAACAAGAACAAATGGGAAAGATTTTCAGAAAGATGTTTACAAGATAACCTAAGTTCCTATGTAATAAGTGTTTAAATAGGGTTTCTTTAAAATAATTTAACGAGTCTATTAGTCGAGTTTGGGTTTTAAATAAATACCTAAAAAATTTAAGCATAACTCATTGAGTTACCTAACCTAACGAGTAAAACGCTATCTAGAGGTAGTTTTACACGTTACCTTATATAACATAACATCTAATTAGTATACTTGACAAAAAATTTGGATGTTTTCAATTGAAAGCTTCCAAAAGCAACAGACAAGCTATAAGTAACTTAAATAATCATTATCTTGAGAACGTTGTAAACTATTCTAATATTCCTTTTATAAATCTAAAATAGTTTGTTTGACTATTAACTTATTTCATCAAGATCTTAAGAGGACTAAACTCAGATTAACTAAGATCTATACTTTGAATGATATTAATTTATTTTTGACATTGTAATTCCTCTCCCTACAAATATACTTCAAATATATTCAATAACATACAAAATATACTTGTATAAAGTAGGTGTTACTTATAACTATACTTTAACTTTTCTTTTTAGAAATTTTCGTTATCTTGAATTTATCAAGAATGATTTCAAGAATCAACTCCAACTGTATATGAATCAAAACATAACTTTAAACTTAATATGATTAACACAAGGAGAATAAAGGAATGTATCTCAAATAAACATTTTCAAAAGTACTAATTTTGATTCAACAAATCAACAATCATATTGGTAGAAATCATATTCAATTCAAAAATATCTATAATTAATGAAACAACTCTTATCTTTTCAACACAGTAAATATTTATAATTTTCTTTAAAAGTTAATTTGAAAAGCTTAAATCATACAAGAGTTTTCTAATGAACCCCTGTAATGAGCTTTCAGTCAACAATCCCAAGTCTGATCAGGACCTTAGGTTGCCAAATTTAAAGAATCCTTCTTCAAGACAACAATCCTTACATACCTATTTGCTCAAGTACAAGAGGCTCGTCATCAAACTGATCGATAAACTCTCAAAGATTTTCACTTTGTAAGCACTTTTTATCTTAAGCATAGTATATATGTATTTCATTAATATAGATGAAATAAAGCACAAATCTCATACAATTTTTACTTCTATGATTTTACTGAAACTATGAATTAATTTCAATAAGCTCATACTTTTCATTAGTAGCTCAATATGATTTACATATAAATTATTCTACAAGTTTAATCAATCAAGTCAAACTCATGCATGATCATATGCACTCTCATTGATCCAAAGAAAATATTTAATCAAAATTTTAGGATTTCAAAGGAATTTAATGTTTTTCATTGACATTTCCACTTAAAATTTTAAAAACAATAAACTTGGAAAGATAAGTAAAATCAATAAGATACTACAATAATTTTATCGTAAATACATAGTATCTTATGCAGCAATTTAGATATTACTCAAATATATATGATAAGTATATAATATCTATGAGGTAAACAACATCATCAACAATGTTTAGCTTTTGTGGAGTTTAAGCATTTATACATCACATAGCCTACAAATACCTAAATTTAACCTTATGTTGCAGAATGTATTTTCATCTAGAGGTTTTGTAAATATATCAGTTTATTGATTTTTACTAGACACAAATCCTAATTTAATTTTACCTTTAATTACGTTATCTCTTAGAAAATGATGTCTAACCTCTATATGCTTTGCTCTAGAATGTAATACAGGATTTTTGGAAAGATTTATTGCAAAACTATGGTCACAATAAATCTCAGTTATATCATAAGATAATCCAAAGTCTTCTAAAGTTTGCCTTATCCACAGAATTTAAGTGCAACACAATGTAGTAGCAACATATTCAACTTCAGTGGTTGACAGTGCTACACAATTTTACTTTTTACTAAACCATGACACCAAATTATTTCCCAATAATTGACATGTGCCACTAGTACTTTTTCTATCAAATTTAGATCTTATGTAATCAACATCAGTATATCCTATAAGATCTATTGAACTATCCTCAGAATAATACAGACCAAAAATTTTTGTTCCTTGTATATATCTAAATATTCTTTTAACAACCATTAAATGTGATTCTTTAGGATTAGATTGAAATCTAGCACAAGCACACATAGCAAACATAATATTAGGTCTACTAGCTATCAAATAAAGTAAAAAACCAATCATACTTCTGTATTTTCTTTAATCTATTGATTTTCCTATGTCATCAATATCTAACTTTAAAGAAGTACTCATAGGAGTTCCTCGAATCCTTGTATCATTAAAATTAAATTTCTTAAGCATTTCAACTATATATTTTTCCTGATTTAAAAATATACCTTTATCCATTTGCTTAATTTGAAGTCCTAGAAAATATGAAAGTTCTCCTATCATACTCATCTCAAACTAACTAGCCATCTCTTCAGAAAATATTTTTATCAGTTTTTAAGAAGTTGCTCCAAAGATTATATCATCCACATATATTTGAACAACAATCTGATCTTTATCATCTTTTTTGATAAAAAGAGTATGGTCTACTTTTCCCATGATATAACCTTGTTCTATTAAAAAAGTAGATAATCTTTCATACTATGATCTAGGCGCTTGCTTCAAACCATATAAGGCTTTTTTCAATTTATACACATAGTCAGGATTATTAATATCTTCAAATCTAGGTGGTTGTTTTACATAAACTTCTTCATTAATTAAACCATTTAGAAATGCACTCTTTACATCTATTTGATATAGTTTAAAATCCATATAGCAAGCATAGGCCAATAATATTCTAATACTTTCTAACCTAGCCATAGGAGCAAATGTTTCATCATAATCAAGTCCTTCCTCCTATGTATATCATTGTGCAACTAATCTAGCTTTGTTTCTTATAATTTGACTAGTCTCATTAGTTTTGTTTCTATAGATCCACTTTGTACTTATTATGGATTGATTTTCTAGTAGAGAAACTAATTCCCAAACATCATTTTTAATGAATTGATTTAGTTCATCTTACATTGCCACTATCCAATTTTCATTAGATAATGCTTCTTCTATATTCTTTGGTTCCACCATAGAAACAAACGTACACATACTATTTAAATTTACTAAAGCTCTAGTTTTAACTCCCTCATTTATATCAACAATGACTTGAGTGATGGGATGTGATGAAGAATAACACCAATTTCTATGATTCTCCTCAATATTCTCATCAACATCTGAAGGTACATGTTTAGAATGAAAAAGTGCATAATATTAACGGTTAATTGCATAATATTTAGCTTATCATATGAGAATTAAGCCATTATGTTATAATTGCATTATTATATGCTTTAATGAAAGAATCTACATAATTTCAGGGAATTAGCATTAATTTAGTACATTTCTAAACTATCGGTAAGTTGCTAGTTTTTTATAATTCTTTAGTATCTGAATTTTCTGTTATTTCGGAGAGTTATATTGCATGTACCAAACAGTTATGTTTTAAATGCTAAAAGAATATTTAAGTGAACAGTAACAACTCGTTGAGTTAGTGTTCTTTTTGTTAAAAGATCGTGTGCCAACTTATTGAGTTACAAGTTTAAAGGTATAAAAATATCACATGAAAACTCATTGAGTTAGTAAGTGAAAACCGTAAGTTATATATTTGAACTCGTTAAGTTAGAATGATGCACGTGTTGAATTTAAATGCTTTAGTATATCACGTGAGATGCACATGTTTAATTCATTAAGTTAGCATAACTGTATGCGTTGAGTTACATGAATGCACACTAAGGTAACGCGTTATGTTAGCAGCTTATTTCTTTATTACACATGTTTTATAGTTAAATCAATGAAGTAAGTCCGTTGAGTTATCTGTAACTTCATGGACCATTTAATTTCTAATATGCCACTATAGTGGTTACAGAAACAAGATATTCGAAGGAAAACCACAATTGCACGTAGCACGTAGGAATTCACTTGTGGAAGGGAGAAGAAATCACCATCCTTGATCAAAATGAAGGAAATCCAACCGATCATCTAAAGTAGAAGTAGTTACTACTGAAGAAATATAAAAGAAGAGGAGAAAAAATGAAGAAGGTGTGGTTAACGGTGTGTGGTAGTGTGTGTAAAGGTGGAGGACCACGCTAATTGCAGGTAGCGTCGGAAGTTCACTAAAGCATCCACACCATCACCAAAAATTCACCAACATTACCATAATCACCAACCATCGGAGGTCTGTGAGGATACTTTCCTGATGTCGAGTCGATTTCGAGCCAAACACAGTGCTTGACAACCACTGTGAGGAGTAATCGCATCGTGGGAAGGGAAGCCATTTTCACCAAGCACCGACTCATATCTTAGGAGATCGTAAAGCTTCTAACCTTGGTTTCGGGTTGATGCCAGTATGCTGAAGAGGAGATCATCTTGCAATTCTAGACTCGCGATTCTATAAGGAGAAGAGGCAGAATTGTAAGTGATTAAGTTTTTAGTGGTGTAATCGCGTAGCATGTAGTGATAGAAGTATTTACTATCGATAGAGATTTTTACATTTCACCTTTCGCCCATTTTCATGAGCATCTCAAAACAAAAATACCAAAAATAACAACTTATCTGTGTTTATATTTAGTATTTAAGTGTTGTTGTGCAGAAAGATCAAACAAACGTGGAGCATCTAGGGGTGGTGTGGAGAAGAGATCTGCATGGAAGAGAGGATTGCGAGTGGAGAATTTGAAGAACAACAAATTTACGTGGTTCTCCAACATGGGTACATCCACGGGTGATCAATCTATCATGATTCCTTGCTGTATGATTGGTGGTACAAAGAATGGGGAGAACAAAATCAAGGAATGGTTTGGCATGGCATCCCTAGGACATGGATGACCCCTTACATATATAGGGGCAATGGTTGGTGATACACAAAAAACAAGTTTTCCCCTGTACAAATTATCAAAGAAGTACAATCATATTCAATGACACATACATATACTTGATGGAAGACACACACATCACAAATCTCCACCTTATCTTTCATCAATCTTCACCACGAATAGGTGATGGATCACCAAGACCCAACTTGGGTCAACAGCAGCAATAGACGTTGAGTAAGTCCAAGCAATGCTTGAACTTACTTTTAACAACGCTCTTTGTAAACATATCAGTCGGATTGTCCTTTGTGTTGACCTTCATAATCTTTATCTTGTCTTCATTCCTGAGGAAGTGATACTTAACATCAATATGTTTAGTTCTATCATGAAAGACATTATCTTTGGAGAGACAAATAGCGCTAAGACTATCATAGAAGATATGAGTTTTATCAATGTGCCAACCAAAGTCTCCAAGTAAGCCTTTCAACCAAATCCCTTCCTTTGCAGCTTCTATCCCTTTATCAATAAAGTAAAGGGATAGACAAAAATCCATCAAACTTGCCTAGACTACTCAGTTTTTGCATTCCTTTCTTCCCCAAATGACCCATCCTTGAGTGCTACATGACAGAAAAATCTTGTTGATCAGATATAGCTGATGTAGCTGCACCAACAATTGGAGTGCCCTGCAAAATGTATAAGGGACCAGATTTGGTTCCCTTCATAACAACTAATGAGTCTTTCAGTATGTTGATCTTCCCCTCACCACCTGTATATCTATAATCCTTAGCATCAAGGGCCATTAGTGAGATTAGACTTTTTCCAAGTTTTGGGACGTGCCAAACGTCATCCAGAATTCTAACTGTGCCATCATGTAGTTTAAATTTTATAGTGCCCACACCAACTCTAGAACACACATCGTCATTGGCCAAAGTCACTTGACCACCCTCCACCTGCTCGTAGGTGTCAAAATACTCCCTAGTAGGAGTCATATGATGTGAAGCTCCTGAGTCCATAATCCACTGATCATCAGAATAGGCACTACAACAAACTATAAGAGAAAAGTCATCACTTGACGTAGAACTGGTTTCTACCACAACAACCTTTCCTTTGTTCATAAGCTTAGGACAATGTGATTTTCAGTGTCCTTTCTCCTTATAGTAATGGCAAGTATCCCTAGAGTACTTGCCCTTCGACTTGCTTCTGCTTCTATTCTTCCCTCCACCTTGTCTCTAGCTTCTTCCCTTATTCTCTTGCTGATGAGCTGAGAGGCCAACACCACTTGCCTCGTTCCTACCATGCACAATGTGCCTGAGCTCCTTGGAATGAAGGCTAGACCCTTCTTCCAATGTAATTGAATCTCTTCCAACTACACAAGACTAAACAAAGTTTTCATAACTTAATGGGAGTGAACAAAGCAAGATAAAAGCTACATCTTCATCTTCTATGATTACTCTAATATTCTTGAGTTCCATCAGAATATCATTTAGCTGATCTAAATGCTGCTTAAGAGGTACACCTTCTATCATCTTTAAAGAGAACAATCTCTGCTTTAACAACAATTTGTTTGTTAAAGACTTAGTCATATACAATGACTCAAGTTTCTACTAAAGACCTAACGAGGTAGATTCATTAGCAACTTCTATTATAACTTCATCAGACAAACACAACAAGATGGTGGAGTGAGCTTTCTCCTCCTGCAATTCAAACTCTAGCGAATTTCTATTCAGAGTAGTTTCCTTATTTAAAGGAGCCCAAATACCTTGTTGCTTTAGAAGTGATTTCATCTTAATTTGCCATAAGCTGAAGTTATTCTTACCATCAAACTTTTCTACCTTCAACCCCGAAGTATTCATATTTTCAAAACAACAAACAACCAGTAATACACACGAGATACAATGTGATTTCAACAAACACAATTCTGTAGCAAGGTACACAATAGCAAGCAATATCTCAACAACAATATGCTACTGAAACTACTGATTTCAACGAAATGCAATCAGCCACAAGCCAAGCACACTACTTATCACAAAACAGTAGCAAATACTCTCACAAACCAAACACAAAACCACAATCACAAAATGCCCAAAATCCGACAATCAAAGAGTCACTTGTCTAGAAAACTACTATGCCCTAGCCAGATGCCTCCTGCTGTATCTCTCTGAATACGAAACTTCTGACCACGAAATTTTAAAGGAAGGAATTTCAGGAAGCTTACTACACGTCCTCAAAATTTGAGACGCAACGGAGTACAGACGAGGAAGGTGCACGACTTGGCGTCGGAGTGTGCAAATTGGTGCCTGCGACGACGATAGTTACAACAATGGAGAGATCCCTTGTGGAAATGGCTTGAATCTTGATGAAACTCTTTGAAACTTCAAATGCAAACCCGGAGATGTCCAACCTCGCTCTGATACCAGTTGTTGTGCGGAAAGATCAAACAAACGTGGAGCATCTAGGGGTGGCGTGGAGAAGAGATCTACGTGGAAGAGAGGATTGTGAGTGGAGAATTCAAAGAACAACAAATTTACGTGGTTCCCCAACACGGGTATGTCCACGGGTGATCAATCTATCGTGATTCTTTGCTGTATGGTTGCTAGTACAAAGAAGGGGGAGAACAAAATCAAGGGATGGTTTGGCATGGCATCCCTTGGACATGGATGACCCCTTACATATATAGGGGCAACGGTTGGTGATACATAAAAAACAAGTTTGCCCCTGTACAAATTATCAAAGAAGTACAACCATATTCAATGACACATACATATACTTGATGGAAGACACATGCATCACAGTTGTATTATTTGTTTTGTATCGTGATTAAAGCTATCATTGTTAGTATTGTGAATGTTTTATGTTTGTTTGATTCAGAAAATAGTATTATAGTTTACTGAAATTAATTTGTTCTAGATACTTAATGATTTTAATGGTTACTATTTGAAATATTTGAATGTTAGTGTTGCTTAATATTAACTAGCATTAAAGAGCTTAATTGATATTATTTACAATTTGTGGAACCGCCCAATGGTTGGCCGAATTCTTTTGTAAATAGCAGTATTAAACTGGAAAGATAAGCTCGTGGAGTTAACTTAAGTCTACGTGATTAATCCGTTGAGTTAGCCATAACTCCACGAACTTAGTCCATTGTGTTAACTATAAATCAATGGAGTGATTATTGAACACATTAAGTATAATATAAAAAATGGAACAGTACACAATTCTTACTCAATTCTCTGTGGGATCGACCTATACTTGCACACAAATATAATATACACTGTGCACTTGCAGTTAAAATACAAATTGGATTTAATATCTAATTTGTGTTAAAGGTTGCTTATTTACTTCTAAAAAGAAATTATTGATATAAGCATAAAGACAAATTAACCAAGTTAAAAATAGAAGTTAACAAATACAAGTTTTCTAGCGATGTTGCTTGGGAACCAAACAAGTTCTTTGGTGCTGCCTAAAACACCATCCAGTACATCACTTTGATCATTAGTTTGATCATTTAAGTTCATATTTTTAATCTTCTCAAATAAATCTTCAATTTCTCTATTGATCTCTAATTCTCTTGGAAAGTTGATCATATCATCATTATCAGCTTTAGATTGAGATTCTCTAAAAGAATTTTCATTGAAGCTTACATGAAAGGTTTCTTCAATGGTTCTAGAAGTCTTATTATAAACTCTATAGGCTTTACTTCTAGTAGAGTAATTTACAAAAATTCCTTCATCTACTTTGACTTGAAATTTATCCCTCTTATCCTTAGTGTTAAGAATAAAACACTTACAGCCAAATGGTTTCGTATAGGAGATTTTTGGAATCCTATCAAACAAAATCTCAAAAGGAGTTTTATTAACAAGAGGTCTTAGGTAACTTCTGTTAATAATATAACAAGCTGTATTCACTGCTTTAGCCCAAAGATTTTGAGGTAAATTGTGTTCATTTAACATAGTTCTGGCCATTTCCTGAAGTGATCGATTCTTTCTCTCAACAACACCATTTTGAGAAGGTGCTCTTGGAAAAGAATATATGTGCTCAATGCCATGATCTTTATAGTAATTATCCATTTAATCATTTTCAAATTCAGTACCATGATCACTCCTAAGTTTTTGAACAGAGACATTTTGTTCATTTTGAATAAGATTACAATACATTTTAAACATTTCAAAAACCTCTGTTTTAGTTGCTAGAAAATATACCTAAGTGTATCTAGAGAAGTCATCTACTAAAACAAATACATACTATTTACCACCAAGACTCATGATTCTTGTTGGTCCAAAAAGATCCATATGTATAAGTTCTAAGACTTTCTTGCTTGATATATCAATTTTGGATTTAAAAGAGTTTTTATGAAGTTTACCTAACTCACATGCATCACACATGAAATCCTTTAAGTATTTAATTTTTGGTAAACCTCTCACTAAATTTTGTTTAGATAATTTCTACAATAATTTCATATTTATATGTCCAATCCTTCTATGTCAAAGATATGCAACACTAGTTTCAACTAGCAAACATGAATTTAAATAAACTACACCATAAGGTAAAGATAAAATACATACAGAACCTTTTCTTTTAGCAATAAACTTAAGTTCGTCTGTAATTTTATCAAGAATTTTGCAAACATTATCTTCAAACAATACATAGTATCCATTATCAATTAGTTTTATAACACTCAGCAAATTAAATCCTAGGTTTTCTACATACAGTACATTCAAAATAATACAAGTAAGAGTTATTTGAACATTGCCCATATCTATGATTTTATTCTTACTTTTGTTTCCAAATATTACACTTCATTTCTTAGTATTTGTAAAATTTTTCAGTAGGCTTTTCTGTTTGGTCATGTGACTTGATACTCCACTATCTAAAATCCATTTTGATGTTGTTTTCTCTCGCAAAACAAATTAAAAAGAACTATTTCTTGGTACCCAATGTCTTTGAGGACCAAGTTCATTAAAAGCTTATTTCTTTTTTTTGGTTAAAAACAACTTAACATTATCATTTATATTCTTATTAGTTGTAAGTACTATTGATTTATCATTAGCTTCATAGTTACTTATGGAATTATTGCTCTTATTGATATTCTTTTTATTTTTAGATGTAGTATAGCCAAGACCAAACCAATTTTTATCAAATGTTAATTTATTTTGATCATGCTCATACATTTCAGTAAGTTTGTACCAAGATTTTGTATTAGTATTTAAATTTTTAGTACATACAAAATCTTTGTCTGTACATGAATTTTCAAATAAAGAACATGTAGATGCAGTAATTGGTCTAATACTAGTGTTTTGAATTTCATGTTCAGGTTCTTGAATTTTCAGTTTACTACAATTGTCTGAAATTTTAGAAACATTAGTAACTGAATTTCCAAAACAAGAAACAAGATTTTTAGAAACATTGAAAGTCATGTTAGAAGTACATTTAGATAAATCACATTGGTTTATATTATTACTACATGATTCATCCCTTGAAATACCTACTTCTACATATTTATTACCTTGTTTCCTAATAAAAAGAATTTTAGTCTTAGATTTACTTGAACTGAAACTAATAAATTCTTTGTTGGCTTGAGATTTAGTGTATTTAGGATAATCAAATCCTAAGCCAAATTTATATGACATCGTAAGGGTACTAGTTAGTTTGTCTAACTTAGTTTAACTTAAATTCTATTTTTCAATGATAGAATTTAAATCTAGCTCTCTCATTTTTAATCTTTCAATCTCTAACTCAAGATCATTTATGTTGTTTCTCAATTTTTCATTTTTAGATTCTATCTTTAATTTTTCAACATTTATATTCTGTAACTGTTCATGCAAGACACATTCATTAAATCTAAATTTATGCAAATCTCTAGCATGATTTTCATTATCACATTTAAAATTTTCTAAAGTACTAGACAAGAAACAATTTTCTTCTTCCATAATGGACAAAGAGTTTCTAATATTCTTATTTTCCAATTTACACACTTTAAGTTTTTGTAATAATGCATGATAAGCACATAATAATTCATCAAAGTTAAAATCTGAATGACTTTCAGGATCAGATATTACCTCAGACTCATCTACCATGAAGCACACATGACCAACGTCTTCTAATTCTTGTTCTTCTGAATGTGAAGATTTTGATGATAATTC
The DNA here is from genome assembly GCA_036874045.1 of Cymodocea nodosa. Lineage (NCBI taxonomy): Eukaryota > Viridiplantae > Streptophyta > Magnoliopsida > Alismatales > Cymodoceaceae > Cymodocea > Cymodocea nodosa. Next base: position 14,134,478 of record JAZBRI010000003.1, on the reverse strand, counting down.
CTTAGATTCAAACTATTCTGACGTGTCATCTCAAGTGACCTTCAAAGTCTTTTTCTTGTAAAACTTTTTCTAAGATTTCTAAGCCTTCTTCTTCTAATTTGTCCTACTTTGCTTTTCATTTTCCCTTAGAGGACAATTTAGAGAAAGATGTCTAGGTTTCTTGCAATTGTAACATACATACTTTCTGGATGAAGAATTCTTTCCATTTAGCGACTTTGACATTGAGGGTTTGTCATTTCTGTTCCTTTGCTGTTTTCTAGCTTTCCATGCTTTCTTGAATTTCCTAGTCAGTAAAATCAAATCCTCGTCAAAATTAGTTGATATTTCAGAATCTGAATTAATTTTGAAGGCTATTTCTTTCTTCATTTTTAATTTATTGTGACTTAGTGAATCATTTAATTGAACTATAAGCTCATTTATAGTATAAACATTTAAGTCTCATGATTCCTCAATTGATGTCACTTTCTAAGACCACTTAAAACTTAGGGATCTAAGAATTTTTCTCACCAAATTCTTATGTTCAAAGTTCTTTCCTAAGCATTTTAAAGAATTTATGATATCAAGGAATCTAGAAAACTTCTTAGAAATACTTTTGTCTTCATTCATCTTAAAGAGTTCATACTTATGAATTAACATATTAATCTTAGTCTCTTTAACTTAAAAAGTACCTTCATATGAAACTTCTAATGTATGCCACACCTCATAAGCAGATTTATGTGCCGACACTTTACTAAAAAGTTCATAACTCAATGCACAAAATAAGATATTTAAGCCCTTAACATTCAGAGTTTCATTTTCTTTTATAGTAATTATCCAAGTATTATAAGGAGTAGTTAATGGAGTATATGGTTTTGAAATCATGAATCATAACTTGTGATCTATACTTTGAAGAAAGACTGTCATCTTATATTTCCAATATTCAAAATGTATTCCATCAAATAAAGGAAGACGGTTAAGATTTTGGCCTTCATACAAAGAAAAATTACCATTTTCAGTAGTCATCTTACCTTAGATTTTTCAACTTATTTGATTTTAAACAAATTAAAATTTTAAAAACAACTTGAGCCTACAATTAATAAAGTTAAATGAATGCTCAGATATTAATTTCTATTTAAAAACAAGGAAGGCAGAATAAGCATCGATATTAATTAAGTTGGTATCGATTTTATATCAAAAATTATCAATGTAGCTCTTATACCACTTGAAGGATCGAATGACTACACAAGAGAGGGGGTGAATTATGTTTTTCAATATTTTCAACAAATAATTGAAACTTCAATATTAAAAATAAGTCGAGACATTGTTTTAATCAAATCATTTTATTCAAGGTTTCAATTACAATATACAATTCAATTCTCCTCAAAAATTGTAGATGCAATTATATAACGATATCATATTTCATATGACTAATTTTATAAATACAAACAGAGAAAACTAATTTGTGAAATTTAGAACATTTCTCCCTATTTGAGATTTTTTTTTCTTCTTCTTCTTCTTCTACAATTATTCAATGACAAATATTTGACTTTCTTTACTTCACCGAATTTGCTTTCTTCTTCTTCAAATCTTCAGTGACATATATCTGACTTTCTTTGCTTCACTGAATTTTCTTCTATTTGAGAGCTTTTCTCTGAAGAGGTGTTTTGACCCTTGAAAATATATTTCGTTTCGTGTGTAGGGATAATTGATCAACGAAAATTCTGTCTTTTATACTATATATTCACTTCATACATATCCTCCACGTTTAATCACTATTAGTTTCCCACTCTTCACGTCTTTTATTTTTCCTTCATCGAAATACATACGTTCTGACCCACGTTTTTTCTTTCAAATTTTCTTTAATCATCAATCGTTGATCTCTGAAAAATTTCTTGCAAAATAAACTTTCTCGTCCAAAATTTTCATCGTGTAATAGCAAGTCGTTGTGTTAATGTTAACTAAACGAATAAAACAAGTATATTTATAACTTAACGTATCTAACTCAACGAGTTTATCATGTGCCAAATCACGTGACAAGTACTATAACTAACTCAACAAACTAAGTCTGTGGTGTTACGCTAACTCAACGAACTAGCTTTGTGGTGTTACAGTTAACTCAACGAACCAACTCCGTTGTGTTACTAATAACTCAACGAACCAGTAATAAACAAATGTTTTAAACAATAAAGTATTTACCACGTGCAAGAATAATAACTTTAAGTTTATAAAGCTAACCTAATGCATTACCTTAGTGTTCAATATAGCAACTCAACATGTGTAGTTATGTTAACTTAACGAGTTAAACATGTGCAACTCACGTGATACAATATAACATTCATAAACCTTAATTTCACCACGTACACAATACTAACTTAACAAGTTCGTCTGCTCTTTTACTCACTAACTTAACAAGTTCGTCTGCTCTTTTACTCACTAACTTAACGAGTTCTCATGTGACCAATTTTAACATCTAAGCCTATAACTCAGCGAGTTCTCATGTGACCTTTATACAAATAACACACTAACTTAACAAGTTGTCTTTAACATGCACTATACATGATACAAGAAATATAACTTTAAAACATATCATACTTTACAATAAAAACACACGTTAACTTAACGTTTTATTAAATGAAAAGTTAGTATAACATAACGACTAGTTATTTAACTTAGTATAATCTTAGATCCATTACAGATAAGTATTTATATCAGTAAACTTTTTCTATATTAATTGATGTTCTTAATTTACTTTCACAAATAATAGTAATTGAGTAAATATGATTATATTCATTTAACACACATCATCAAAACAAAATACTCAATAATAATGTTAAACAATTTTATTGACATCTAAATTAAGTGAAGATGTTTATGAAGTAAATGAAAATTTTAAAAAAGAACCTATAAAGGTTAATATAATGTTGAGATCACGTACAAACTACAAAGGTTATGAGAAAGAAAATAATCAAGAATATGAAAACTTAATCAAGGATTCAAAGGAAATTAATGATGAAGTTACTTAAAATTTCAATTTGAAGGATAATGTGTATGGAAGATAATGAAAAAGATAAGACAAATGATTCTACAGATGGGAATGAAATTAAAAATCATAAACAATTTAGGAATAATTAATGATCTCAACATTATATTAACCTCTATAGGTGAAAGTTCCTTTTTAAAATTTTCATTTACTTCATAAATGTCTTCAATTAATTATCATCAGTAAAATTGTTTAATTGTTTAACATTATTATTGAGTATTATATTTTGATGATGTGTACTAAACGAATGTAATAATATTTAATCAATTACTATTATTTGTGAAAGTAAATTAAGAACATCAATTAATATAAAAAAATTTTATTGATATAAATACTTATTTGTAATGAATTTGAAATTATGCTAAGTTAAATAACTAGTGTTAAGTTATACTAACTTTTCATTTAACTAAACGTTAAGTTAATGTGTGTTTTTATTATAAAACATGATATGTTTTAAAAGTTATATTTCTGTATCATGTATAGTGCATATTAAGATAACTCGTTGAGTTAGTGTTTCATTTGTAAAAAGGTCACATAAGAACTCATTGAGTTATAAGCTTAAAGGTTAAAATAGGTCATGTGAGAACTCATTGAGTTAGTAAACAAAATGTTAAGGTGAAGAGACAAACTCATTAAATTAGTATTATGCACATGGTGAATTTAGAGTTTACAAATGTTATATTGTATCATGTAAGTTGCATAGGTTTAACTCGTTAAGTTAACATAACTACATGCGTTGAGTTGCTATATTGAATACTAAAGTAGCGTGTTAAATTAACATTATAAACTTAAAGTTATTATTCTTACACATGGTAAATACTTTATTGTTTAATACATTTATTTATTAATAGTTCGTTGAGTTATTAGTAACATAATAGAGTTAGTTCGTTGAGTTATCGTAATACCACGAAGCTAGTTCGTTGAATTAGCATAACACCACGAACTTAGTTCGTTGAGTTAGCTACAATACATATCACGTGAATTGGCACATGATAAACTCGTTACGTTAGATACGTTAAGTTATAAATCTATTTATTTTACTCATTTAATTAACATTAATACAACTTGTTATTACTTTTAATGAAAATTTTGGACAAGAAAGTTTATTTTACAATAAATTTTTTAAAGATCTAGGATTGATGATTAAAAAAAATTCAAGAGGAAAACATAAATCAGAATGTGTGCATTTCAATAAAAGAAAAGAGAATACGTGAATAGTAGAAGACTAATTGTGAATAAACGTGAAAGATATGCATAAAATGAAAATTAACTATAAAAGACATAGAATTCTCATTGATCAATCATCCCTGCACACTAAATGAAATATATTTTTAGGGATCAAACACCTCTCTAGGGAAAAGCTCTCAAATAGAAGAAAATTCAGTGAAGAAGAGAAAATCAAATATATGTTACTAAAGATTTAAAGAATCAGAAAAAAGCAAATTCAGTGAAACAGAAAAAGTTAAATATTTGTCACTAAAGATTTGTAGAAGAAGAAGAAGAAGAAAAATCTTAAATAGGGAGAAATGTTAATAACTCTTTTAACACAAAAATGCAACTAAGTAAAATTTGTAAATAAAGAAAATTACAAATAAATAATAATAATAATAATTTAAATATAAATGTAGAAATATTCTACTAAAATCCTATTAACTATGAATTAAAATTCAACAATAATTTAGCACTAATACCCAACAACAACGCCAAAAACTTATTCATCATGTTTTATATTTTACTACAAGTGCACGGTATCTAAGTATTGGCATGCAAGTAAGGATTTGTCCTTAAGAAAAGGGTAAATTATTTATTGAATTCTATTCTAATCACTTAATTTTAATTGAAGTTTCATGAGGTTTTTAGTAAATTTTTGGATTATTCCTAAAAACCAAGGAAAAATGATTTGTAAATTCTAATTCTAATAAAGAAATTACTTACCTTAACTTAATTAATTAGGAACTCCTATTAAAATTCTGAAAAATTTATAAAACTAAAGAAAAGTTAGTTATCTATGTTAGTTTTACTTAGTTAACTTTTAAAAAGCATCATTAAAAATTAGAATTTGATGATTTAAAGTATTCTAAAGTTTATTAATTTAATTGGAAGTTGTGCTAATTTTTATAGACAAAATGCATGTAACACTATTACACACAATCGACACATAAACAAGCATTAACATGCATCTCTTTAATTTTTAATGGAAAACATATAACATATACAAACATAGAAACATTCATACAAACATTCACAACATATACATTACAAATAAATCAAAGGAAAATGGAATGAACATCTATTTTCTCCATGTAAAGTCCTTTCAAGACTTGCTTAGAATAGTTACTTCCATGTGAATTCCTTCTTTCAAGACTTGCTTAGAATAGTTACTTCGCATATTTACTCTAAGTATACCACTTCTTAGATGATATACTCCTTCAATTGAATAGGACTTCTGAAAAACATCACTTCTACAACTCTTCCACCAAAGTGAAGAAGACAAAATAGTCAATTTCTAAATTTTCACCCTTTAAGAATATGCTCGAGCAAAAAAGTTTCTATAGACAGACTTAATCGAAAGAGAAAAGGAATCAAACAAGAATAGAGGAGAAATCGTAAGAAAAGAGGAGGAATCGTTGATATTTGATGATTTGATCGTATTTGTAGCCATTGATTTTTAATTCAGAAAAAACTTTGTAAGCATCAATATATTCACTTTTGTCATATATATATATATATATATCCATTAACAAAAGTATATAATTTAAAAGCAAAAAAATTACATTTTCACATGCACAATGACTATTCGATTAAAGCAAAAATAAAAAGTTGTGATATTCTTTGATTTACCTTTGACCACATTTTCATTTTTTTAATTTCCTTAACACATTTAAAATCTAAATATAATAGGTGATACAAATATTCACAAAGAATTGAAAGAATAACTTTCAACCATTTCAGATTATATATTACAATAACATTCCGTAAGCATTTAATACTGCCGATTTATTCCCCTGAATAATTAACACATAGATTATCCGCACATATACCTTTGTATTGAAGTGGAGTGGCAAATCAGTTGGCTTTCCTTTCATTGTAGAGAGACAGCAGGCATTCTCAGAATGACGGATGTGTCATCAAACAGAAAAAAATAACATTTTGTGCTTTAAAATGTAACGAGTTATTCATTTTTTGCAGGGGTAAATCTGCAATACTAAATGGTTAAAAGAATGATAAATTGCTAGCACTTTGGGTTAAATGAATGTAGAATAATGTTACCAGCCGATAAAAAGTGCCCTCCAGCAGCCGAAATTATGAAAACGAGGATCTGCAATTCATACACGTAAACCGTCAACAATTTTGTTAAAATACAAAATGAACAGAAGATGTTAACCCAAGTTTTTCTGTTAAGAATGGGACACACTTCCTCATTATTGTTTGCATCGATAAGCAGTAAAAAAATGGCGAGTTATTATTCAACCATTTTTAATGTCTTCCACACAATTTTTTTGAAAATCAATGACAATAAAATTTCATTGCTAAAAAATGACAATAAATTGACCACAAATCGGGCAGAAGGCATCCTCTGCTATATCCTACCCACCTAATTTCTTTTGTACTTTTTGACCAATTATTTCTCTTTTTGAAAATGATAAGGTTGAATCTTATAGATAAGATCAATTAACGTACAAAAGGATGAGGAGGAAGCTCACCCAAAAATGAAAAACAAAATACAGCTAGGAAAAAAAGAAATGAAATCAGGCCTCTACGGCTCTACAGAACACTAACCCAGATGTCATAAAACCCCACAGCCCATTCTAGAATAGAATTAAGATCGGCCGTAGCATTTCTAAACACAACAACATTATGAGCGAACCATGTACTCCAACAAAATGCATGAGGAGAACTGATGTTTGGCCTTCTTGAGCTTTCCCTTTAGCATATTGTCTGTGGCAAGCAGATCTGATATAGACTGTATGTGATCACCATCTTGTGAAACCCTCCGTAGGATGGCTCTCCAAACATGCTTACTTATAGGACACCAAAAAATTAGGTCGGTCTTGATATGCACAACATAAGGGGCAACTAAGATCAGCCATATGGGTCCTTTAGTAGCATTTGGTAACTTATTGACCAAACATCAACAATCACATGAAAAATTGAACTTAAGGTGATCTATATTCCCACACTGATAAGGTGAACATTTTGATTCCATTCCTTTTTCCAAGTGTAAATAACAATTTTTCACTGAAAAGACACTCGAGTTGTCTGGCCTCCTCATTGGAAGATCATATTCACCTTGAACCAGATGCATACCGGTGGGGAGAACTAGAAGTTCACAAACTTGTTCAATTTCATCCTCTTTCAGGTTTCTTCTTAGCATGAAGTCCCAGCAAAATTCCTGATCATTTGCAGACATCACATCAGCAATAACAGCTCCTTGCAGATATACCACATACATCTTTCGAAACAGATTCAACAACCTTTCATTCTGCAGCCACCTGTCCCCTCAAAAGAGAATTCTATCCCCTGATCTAACTGTGAAACAAAAATGCTGTTTCATCACCTTCATGAATTCTTGTAGCTTTAGTAGGGTATGCCAAACTTGGAAGTCCCATCCTTTAGGTTGTTGTTGCCTACAGCAGCAGCACAACCATACCTGTTGTTGAGGCCCTTTTGAGGATTTCCACCAGGCCTTTCTCCATGGAAAGCCATCACTACCACCATTTGCAAAAAATGGCCTTGTTCATTGCAACTAGGCCCGTGAAGCATAAGCCCTTATTTTGGAATGTTTTACAAATCTCCCCCCAAGTCACAAGATGCATACCTGCTTCATTGGAGCCTTACTAAAACCGATGTCTACACTCTTTCAAGTGCTTGCACAACATCAGTTGGCAAATTTAAAGACTAACATGAAAACATAGGAAGACTCCCTAAAATTGATCTTAGTAGAATCAAGTGACCTCATGGCTAAGACTTATTTTTCCAACCTGTAAGTTTTTTGTCCATGATATCTAATAGAAATCTCCAATCCCTAACCTTTAGTTTTTTGATTGACAGTGTAAAACTCAAGTATTTTAATAAAAATTGTTCATTAAACAAAAGTAGAAGTACTTCAGATTATGTATTTTATATAGAGTATTACAATAAATTAGAGGTCTAAGTTACAAAACATTGTTGCATTCTCAACCATAGAAGTTAAATATATTGCAGTTATAAAGACAACTAAGGAGAGAATTTAGTTAGAGAATATTCTAATTGAATTAGAGCATAGACAAAAGTGCAGTATTTTATACTATGACAGTTAGAGTGCTATCTACCTAGCAAAAAATCTTAAATTTCATTCAAAGTCCAAGCATATGAAAATGAGATTTCATTTCATAAGAGAAGAAATAGAGTAGAATAGGTTAAATTTGCAGAAGATCACTGATACTGAAAATGTTGCAAATATGTTAACTAAAGTTTTGAATTTACAAAAATTAAAGCTATGTATGACCTTAGTTGGTCTCTTAGGTGATTGACAATGGAGACTTGGTGTAGTTGTTTGAGTTGTAGTTATAGAACTAACAATGCAAGCTAGATGTACAAGATATCAATTGAATCTATGTGACAAACTTTAAGTGGGAGATTGTTGGATTTAATAGAACAGGTGTGAAGTATATCACAAGAAGTGTTATCCTTGATCAAAGGGTTTTAGCCGAAACGTTTCAACTTATAAGTTCTTTTAAAGGGTTTCACTTGAAACATTCTAAAATGTAGTCAAAGGGTTTAGAGCATTTTCGAAGGATTTCACTTGAAAGTATTTGAATTCCTTGGGTTTTTTGCAAGGCTCCAAAATATAAGTTCTTTCAAAGGGTTTCACTTGAAATGTTTCAAAATGTAGTCAGAGGGTTTAGAGCATTTTCAGAGGGTTTCACTGATAGTCACCACTATAATAACTAACAAGTCTGAAAGCTACTGAAGGTTTTTAGAGAGTTTAGACTGAAAGCCACTGAAGTCACTACATTTTCGATAGGTTCTACTAAATGGTTTCGAAAACAAGGAGTTGTTTTTTAGATAGTTCCATTTAGTTTCTTTTGTATTCTTCAAATGAACGATTGTGATAACCCTGTATTGACTTAATGGTTCTGATGCATTAAGGATCTATGATCTTACATTAGGTAGTATATAAAGGCCCTTATGTAACTATAAAACTAAGCCATGATGAAAAATTGATTGTGTCGAGACTCAAGAAACCACCAGATACTTGTGAACGTAGGTTGTTTATTGAACCACATAAATTCCTGTGTTGTTTTACTTCCTTCTCTTCTTCTTCTTCCAATTACGGTAAGGTTAGAGTGATTGAGTATTCTAGAATCATGCTCGTTAGTCACCTAGAAAGGTCTATTGTAAAAGCAACATGTTTACCTATAAATGAATATACGACTTTCATCCATTTCCTATGTTTTAACATTATATTATAGCTTAAGTTTTGAATGTCCAAAAAGTTTAAAAAAATTTAACAAGAGACAAGTCTTAATCGTCACTCTTCTCCCTTCCAACCACTATTATCGTCTTTACCATTAATGAAACTTGCCCTTTCACCGACCATGATAGTCCTACATCAACCGCTTCTATCCTAACTCCTCTCATTACATGACTCATCTCTTCCAACACTTCCCTCCCATCTACTACTTTTAAGCTGCCTTCTAGAAATTGTTATTGTCCTCACCTACACTTGCTAATGCAACTATTATCGACGTCTCTACTACTAGGCAAATACATTGTCTATGCCCTAGACTACTAGGCAAATATTGCTACTACTTGTTATGACTATCTATTATGTATCTCCTTATTTATTTTATTCTAGTTTACTTATGTGTGAATCCATTGTAAGCTAGATGTTGCAGTTTGAGGAGTGCCAAAGTAAATAATATATTAAGGTTTTCTGTTATAAGTGGGTTTAGTCTTATGTTGTTAGAGTTTAATTTGTCTCTTTTATGTAGTTTATATATAGAGGTCTTGTTTACTTAGGAATGAATATGCAACTTCCACATATTTCTTATATTCCAACAACCTTAACTCTCACTAGTTAGCCAAGCAATCTATAATTGAAACTGGCTTCAAATTCTCAGTTTCAGTATACTTGATAGGGAAGTGATCTGAACAAAATCTGAGACCTTTTGTCTAAGCCATTGGGAACTGCAAGGACCAAGTAGAATCTGCCATGACTCTGTCTAGCCTAGATGTATCATTTGTGAATAAAGGGTAGAAGATGTGAATCTATGCCCTTCAATAGGAACATCCATAAGATTCGTATCCTCAATCCAATTAAAGAATTGACTGATCTCTGCAGAAAAAACACCTCCATTGGAACTTTCCTTCAGCACCTTGATCATCTTGAAGTCCCCTAGCACCGGCCAATGCTGATTTCCATCTCCTTTGATTAACCAAAAGTTCACCAAGAAAATCATCCTTCTCTTGCTGGTTCATCAGGTCATAAACTGCCATTAAGGCCCAGAGACAACCACCATGGGGATTACACAAAAAGATAGAGATAGAAAAGTTCTCTCAGTATTCTGTTGGAAAATGAAGCTCCTCCACAAAATGACCAGGCAAGCTGAACATCTCACTACTGCTTTGAAGAGATGCACATCCCTCCACCTGCTGCCCTAGAGAATCTCGAAGAGGGAGCCTAAATTTTCATCTCTTGCAAGCTAATAATACCCAAATCATTCTTCCCAACCATTTCCCTTGGAAGCTCTACTTCCTCTTATCAACATCGCTACTTTGTATTCTAGGTCAAAATCATCATGAGCAATCACTTATGGGTGTAAATAGATCTTCAAAATCCAATTTGGGTCTTAATTCATTTAGCATAAAATTATCCAAATCTAAAATTCGATGGACCTTAATTGGATTTTGAATTTCATATCCAAAAGATATTCAGATCAAATTTGAATATATATGATATCCACTAATCAAAATTGATTCAAATTCATTCACTTATTTATTTGAATATCTGACATATTTTATTAATAAACTAAACATTTTATAATAATAATTGTATTTATATTTATATTCATAAGTTTGTAATATAGAATAATTATATTTATAGGATGTCTTGATTTAGATAATTAGATTAAGCTTTTTTAGATAAAATACATCATATCAATGTGAAATAGTTCCATTCAAATTCATATTTTCAGATATGGATTCACGGATTCAAATTTTCAAAATGAGCTTTTATGGGATTCAGATATCATTCAAATTTAGATTCGGACGTCAGATTTAGATATTATCCAAATTTAAGTAAATCTATCAAATGCAGACTCAGGTATTTAAATAGTCATCCAAATATCAATCAGATGGATATAAATGATTCAAATGTTAGATGCATACAAATTTGATTATTGCTATATCCACTTCAAATCCTTTGTTCATACTCCTACAATCACCAAACCCATAAAACCATCCATATCTAGTCTCCCACTCCTAAATTTCATCATACATGCAGATAACCTGCAAAGTCACCACCCATTAATTAAGCCATAGGTTACTTTGGTGAACCATTAGGAATTGACCAAGGCCATATTAAAGTGTTTTGGACCCCTAAAGATTGGTTACATGCCTTCACCCCTCACCTTGAGGGATGGTAAAGTTCCTCTCGTGCCTAAGCCCTAGGTTGTCATCCTCAAATCTATGGGCTACAATGAATCTTGGCCAATGGCACCTCTCCATGATGCTCTTCCCTTATTACCCTTGTTCCTAAATCCATAACAGGCCAAGTCAACTATGAATGAAGGTGCCACAAGTTCTCAACTAAGACCTCCATACCAATTCAAGTTTGAGAACCTCATCTTAGGTACATATCAAGTTCTTACACCTGAGGTCCACCACTTTGAAGATCTCTTAAAGCATCACATCCTCTCATTAGTTTCCTATCAAGCTCCAAGCTAGACTCTTGACATCTAACATACGAATTGGAAACTTAGAGCCCCAATTATAAGTAGAATCATTTACATGGGAGAGAGTGTCTAGAGAACCCATATTCACTAGAGAGATGAGCCTAGCGGTACAATTTCCTTCCCCAACCTATCAACATATTCCACCCTTAAACAGGACTTATTTTTCAGCTTGTTTGGATGGCCACCTGCCTTCAAATTGGGAACAGGCCAAGTGAATCTTAAAAATCAGAAAATTAGCCACCAATCTTCTATCCACTTCTAAATCTTCTTAATTTCTTTTTGGGAGAAATCCTCCATTGAATATCCTTCCTTAACAACTACTTCCTCTCCAATAATTGTAAAGGTGATCAACCTTCAACCCAGAATAAACACATTGAGTAGTTTTTGATAACTCCAAAAGCAACAATTCCTTCACTTAGTTGCCAACATCTCTTAATTGTCTTCTCTAGCACCACTATGAATTTTGATGGCCACCTCTATGTGAAAAGTCCTTTTTACCCTCTCTCATCTACTAAATTATCTCCTCTCCTTCCACCTCCCTCTTATGCTTAGTTGCTTCACCACTGCTACCACCAGATTTTCCTGTCCACCACCTCCTCCTCAATCTTCCATTGTCTACCACCATCATCATCTTCATCCATTTCACTAGTGTACCATTAGTGGTTTCACTCTTCTCTCTCCACCATTTACCTTCACCTCCACCAACATCCCTACCCACCATCTTCTCCTACCATGGTTCCCTCACCCTCTTCCTCTCTTCTATGACAAACACCATAGTGATTGCCTCCTTCAATCAGCTACTCCTCTTACCTGCTTCCCTCTCTCCTTTTCCTCCCAATGCATACTATCACCTTAACCACCTCATCTTCCTACTCAATGTTAACTCCTCTTCTTACTCCTATCTCTCTATCTCCTTTTCCACTACCATCATTACTACCATATTTCCTTCATACCCATCCACTACCACCTCCTCAGCATCATCCTTAACCTTCATTCATTCTTAATCCTCATTCAGCTCTTCATACATCACATCCACAAAATAGGTAAAAGACAGTCCAATAAGCTATCTTGTCACCAAATGAAGTCAACAATGATGCTTCACCAAGTCTATCAACAAGTTGACCTTGTACATCTCCATTGGCAGTGAGGAAACAAAGCAAAAGTAAGGAAGCACCATGTTTTCTTCAGAAAAAATTAAAAATAAAAATCTCAATGAAGAACCCAATTTCCTACTTACCGTAAAGGACATCACCTCTACACTCAATCATTGACAATGCAATGCCTCAATGGCTCTCCACCATGGCCTTGTCCATCTCATTTGCTTTCATTTTCTCAATTTCTGCCACCCATCAACAACAAGCAATGGCCCATGACAAGCTTATGCCAAAGGTGGCAAAGCAAAGCACCTATGTCCACTACAGAGACATGCATTGAAAGATGGTAACTAAAGTTGGGTTAAAGGAAGAAAAATAGTGATAATTTAATCATTTTATGTGTAGGGTAAAAGGGTAGCCTAGGTTAGGTTAGAAATTATAACAGAAATGACATTTTAATATAGCATTGAGTTTTGAAAAGGTGCACCAATAAATAAGTATTTTATAGTAGCATATGTGATAATAATAAAATGCATGGTAGCATAACAAACAAAAAACTATTTTAAATGACAGCAATTTTTAATTTGAAGTTCACAGAGTAAAATACTTTGTAAAATATTGAAAATTACCATTTCCATGACGTATTCATGTTTCTTATAATGAAAGAAACTGTTAGCTTGGCAGAAAAATATACTCTTTGTAAGGCATGATGTGTAGTATTTGAGTTGCTTTTATAAAGAGAAACTGCAAACTATGCAGCACAGTCAAAACTGTACTCTTTATAAAGCATTTGGCATGATAGGATTGTGACATAATCACATGATACATAGTTGTGATCAACTGATTATATTGTTCTTGCATCAACATGAAGTTGATTGGAAAAGGTTGGAGATCAGTAATCTGGCAACATTTCTGTTAGAGACTAAATACATGGATCCTTATATAGATCCTAAGTAGTATTGTATTTTAAGTAAATTTAATCCCTCATTGTTTAAGTGGCATTTGTCTTCCTTGTGTAGCCTTTACAAATATAAGCAATATGTTTGCCTTTGAATACAACTTCACTTCCATTCATTTCTTGTGTTTTAAAATAATATCAGAGCTTCCTAGTCGTCACCCTCTTTCCAAAAAACCACCACCACTATCTCAGGTTGCTGCCACCCTCCTCCTTCTCCCTAACATCGCCACATGTTGTTAATGGTTCCAACCTTCACTAATTTAGTTGCCACCACCACCTACATTCATTAGGGTTACAAAGGGGAGACAGGTAGTCAAAGAAGAAGAAAAATATGAAGAAAAGAAAATGAAAAAATAATGTCTGTCTCCAAATTTTTTTTCATTTCCCTCTCTCTTGTGTCTAGTCTCTCTCCTCTCATTTCCTGTCACATAGCCTCCTTTCTTTTCACTCCACTATGATTCCAATGCCACATTTGTCAATGGATCAACTAAGGGTGACCAAGTGGTAACTAGTTGTCCATTAAGGAGAATAACTAGTGGTTAGTCGGTGTTCAAGTTTGATAGCACCAAGTATTTCTACTTCATCAACAAAAAGTGAGGACATTGTGACAAAGGATAGAAACTAGAGGTTGAGGTCATGGCTACTCCTCCCACCACCTCCTCATCCTGGTCTCCTAGTGGCACCATTCTTGCACCAACACTTCTATTTGTTGAATCTAGTGCTCACTCTAACATCACCACACATTGCTGATGATTTCAACCTTCACTAATGTAGCAGTTGAAGAAGAAGAAGAAGAATGTTATAAGCATGCAAAGAAAAGAAAAAAATGAAAAAAAATGGTGGAAGTTCAAAAAAAGGAAAAAAAAGACAAAAAAAGTGTTTAGTACTTCATTATCAATCTCCAATTAAATCAGTTATATTTTTCCTGTGTAAGTATCGACATTGTAACAATGTTACTCCATCAAATTTGTATGTTCTCTATGAAATTTGTTTGTGGAATACCCTAAGTATCAATCCACATTAGTTTGTATTATCTTTATTAGATGGTTACCAATGATTGTATTACTATTGTAAGAGCATGTGTGCAAGTATTTTAGTATAAGTATTCATATGTTGATTGAACCAAATGATATCAACAACAAAATAGTGCGTACATTTTCTAAAGTGTGGTCAACCAAAGCTTGACCATTTTTTCCTACTTGCACAACATTGCAACTATTTTTAGTTAATCTCTACCTATTATGTGTCTCTATATTTATTTTGTTATAATTTGCTTATGTATGAGTTTGTTGTAAGCTAGATGTTATAAGTTGAAGAGCAGTGTAAGAGTCTAAATAAATGGATCCTTATATAGATCCTAAGTAGTGTTGTATTGTAAGTGGATTTAGTCTCACATTATTTGAATGACATTTATCTTTCTTGTATAGTCTCCATAAATAGAGGCCTTATGTTTGCCTTTGAAGACAATTTTACTTTCACCCATTTATTGTGTTTCAACAATTTCATAACAATCTAATGGTGAAATAAATGTCAGCCTTTTAAGATTATTATCTCAACCTTCAAGGATTAATGTTATATTCAAGGCCAGATGACCAAACAAAAGTGTAAGGCTGGAAACTATTAATAACTATAGCATATGATATGCTACCAAGCAACAATTGAAGTTATTTCAACATAACATACAATGATCAAATTAAGATTCTTGTTCGTGGAATTTTGAGTACCCTTTTTTTTGTTTATTAATGCTGATTATGGATCATCTTAATTGATATTTCTATAATTATTGATCAATCATATTTTAGTGGTTTTGTTGCTAAGAGCTTTAATGGAATCAAATTTATGAAGTTCCATGATTAGATTATGTGTAAATGCTTAATTGAGATTGATTATTGAAGTTGTCATAATTGAATTTCTCCCACATGAGTGCTTAATGTTGGAAACGTGTAATATGTGTTGTTTTGTGTTTAGTTTTCTATGTTTTGTAGGTAACTGGAAAGGACATGGAGGGGCAGCTGCAATTTACCTAAATCTAGATCTAAAAGACCAATTTAGGCTTGATGAGGTTGGTGTGAAGCTTCTAATTCAGTAGCATTGAAGGAAGTTGTTGATGCTCAACTCGAGTTCACATTCCATGAGTTGAGTATTAAAGATTTCTCAACAATTGTAGTTGAGAAAAGGCTTAATTCCAAGTTTTCCCTGCTTGACGTTGCCTAGAGAGAATCACCATTTCCAGTTAGTATTTTATCTTATATTAGATTTGCACTTAGGATAGGTTTTTGGCTAATTTCAGTAGTTAATTTTCTTCTTCTATTGTTATATCAATCTGGAATCTCATGTTTGTAACGAATTTAGTTAGATTTAGTTAATTAGAATGTTAGTTAATCATCTACATTTAGATAATCACTTTCGGCATTCATTACATAATTGTTTGATATTATTAATTGAACATTGATTGTCAATGATTGAAATCAATAAAAAAATTAATTTCAGATGATATGTGCATCTATGTGTATGAATATGTTGAATTTCTAAGTGAATATAATGTCAATTTATTGTTAGATTTATGATTGTATCTTGTGTGCAATTGAACTTTGTTGTATTTTCACTGACAAGCGCCTAGTTTTGTTGCTCATGCATTTTATTATGAATTTGCATATAAGACAGTGTGACTAACAACACACGATATTGTGTTCTATTTGACTTGTAAGAGCATGAGTGATCTAGTTATTTTGAGTTACGATTGTAGATTTTGTGCTTAGTGCATGCATTGAGTGCATTGTCTTATTTTGCAATTGACATAAGTGATCTTTATTTAGTGTATGTTGAAGTCTTAGCAAGAATTTTATGTTATTGTAAATTGCATGTATATGATTGATTTTAGAATAGTTGTACTTGAATGATTAGTGATTTGAAGTATTTTAATGAAATACTTCTTGAGATTTTATTGTTGATGGCAATAGAAAATACTTGCATAGATTTGGGCATATCTGACTTATATTTACAAGTCTAAGTTTGGTGATTTGATTTAATGCTTTTCTAAGTCTTATTTAAGGTGTTTGGATTGAAGTATATGAAGTATATGAAGTGTTACAACTATCCATTCCTTGTGGAATCAACTTATATTTCCCGACTAGCTACAACACGTTGTGTACTTGCGATTTTTATAACAAGGACATAAAAATCCTAATCAAGTTTTTAATACTGTTGCTGGAGATGTGTAAATTTGATGAACACCTTGAATACATTTTTTGATTGCTTGGATTAGTCTTTCTTGTTTGCAATTTTGCTTTTTATTTTTGGTTTGTTGTGTTTTCTTTGTTGTAAAGAGTTTTTGCTTGTCTTTAGTTTTTATCTTGTCTTTGTTTGTTTCATCTTCTTTTTATTGGAGTGATTGTACTTAATCCCTCTTAATTCTTGTTGAACATCATTGCAAATCAATTTTTTTTCTTGCCTAGAATTAATCCTGAAAATTACTTTCATCTTGTGCCTCATTACTATATTATTGTTGCATATACTCTTATGGATTCTAGAGAGTTTAATGATATTTGTGGGAATTTTCAGAACTATTTGTCAGCCCCTAAGTGTAATGGATGTAACCAAGTAGGGCATGCTAGAGAAGAGTGTCCATTTATATGACTTAGGGAGCACGTTAGTAATGCATCTTCTTCATCTAGTTTCCCTATGCATTTTACTAGTATAGATTGAGAGAACTTAGTTGATACACAACAAGATCCTTATCATAGTTATCAAAATAGTTATGAACCAAGTCATGTAGGTCATTGTCATTACCAATCTAGCTCTAGTAGCCGTTTAGAAAATGAAAGTCCTTTGAGTCGTTTAAAAACAACTATAAAATTGTCCAAGTCTTGCATGGCTTAGTTTAGAGAGAATAATGCAAGGATAGAAAAGGAAAAATTTGAAAATGCAAAAATTATAAAGGAAACACATCTAGAGAGTAAGGTGAATAATAGTGATGTGTTTGTTATGTTAAGATCAGGGAGAGAACTTAATTTAGATGCTAATTTTAGCTTGAATCAAACTTTGTGTAAGGGTGAGGACATAGAAGAGAAGTTAGAACCTAATATAGTTGATTGTCCAAACTCATCCCAACCTCATGTAGAGTCTAGAGTAAAAGACCAAAATCCTTTTGAGGTTGTGGACAAGGAACAACAAGTTACTCCTTTTCCCTAAAGATTTGGAGCACAAGAGAAGGAGACTCAATCAGAGAAAAATAGGAAAGTGTTTCAACAAGTTAAAATCAATATCCTTTTATTAAATACCTTGCAACAACTCTCAACTTATATTAAATTTCTTAAAGATTGTTGTACCATGAAGATGAGTCGTAGAATTCCTAAACAAGTGTTCTTAGCTACAGCATCTAGTTTCTTATTGTCAAAAGCACTTCCAGAAAAATATAGTGATCAAGGTACTTCATTCATTTCAGACATCATAGGGGAAACAAGTATAGGAAATGCATTAATTGATTTAGGAACTAAAGTGAATGTGATGCCCAAGTATTTGTATAATGAGTTAGGGTTAAAAAGGATTACACCCACTAGAATTATTATCTAATTAGCTGACCGTTCATCTAGAACTCCCATAAGAATTATAGAGGATGTTTTAGTTAAGGTAGGTGAGTTTATTTACCTCATAGACTTCATTGTTTTAAATACTAACCCTAGTGTCAATTTTAAAAAAGAAACAACATTAATTTTAGGTAAGCTATTCCTCACTACCGTTAGAATGGAAAAATAGTCATAAGTTATGATGATGAGGATGTAACATTAAATATTTTTAATTATATGAAGAAATAAGACAAGAGGTAGTAGGCACTTTTAGTGTAAACTTGCTAGAAGTGTTTAAGGAAAGTGAGCAATAGGAGGAAACCTTAGATAATTGGGAGAAAGGGTTTTCACTTAAAAATTTAGAAGTATAATTAATAGAGGAGGTAGAAAATGTAGCTTCTATTGAGGTTAGAACTCCTTTGGAACCTATTCAAGTACTAAGCAAAGACCAAAGCCCTCTATTGAAGAACCTCCCAAATTAGAGTTAAAGCTTCTTCCCATTAACTTGAAATACATATTTTTAAGAGAAGATCAGACCTTGCCAATGATAGTTGGAGTAGGACTAAAGGCCCAACAAGAGGAAAAATTATTACAAATTCTTAAGGAAAATAAAGAGGTCATACAATGAACTATGATAGATATTAAAAGAATTAGTCCTACTATTGTCTAGCATGAGATTAACTTAGAGGATGAGTCTTATTCTTCTAAAGAACCTTAAAGAAGACTTAATCCTAATATAAAAGAGGTTGTTAAGAAAGAAATCTTAAAATAGTTAAATCAAGATGACTATGTCTTTTGTCAATTTTTGCAACCAAGGCAGAGACATCTTGTATGGTGGTGGCAAGTGTACTCATTTTAGAGATACAAAGTACATAGGCAAAAGTCATGCAGAGATTTGGAGTGGTTTCTCCCCTAAGTAGCTGTCCTTGAAGTTGTGAAGCTAAATCAATTGGAAGTCTAGATAAGAAAGCTATCACTTGTAGATCATTCCGATACTAATGTAAAGTGATAATATTTGTGGTAGTAGGTTGATAAAGTTCAAGTTCCTCAAATAGGAAGTGCAATTGACCATAGTACTCTTAGATGAGTTGATTTGCCATCCTAAAGGTGAAGATTTATTTGTAGATTTCATATACTCACAGAATATTCTTCTCCTCCGCATACATTAACTTCAAGGTGTCTCAAATTACTTTAGTGGAACGTAGCATCATAACCCCTTTTGCAATATTGGTATTCATACTATTTTCTAACCAAATTACGACAAAGTCGTCAACAAACCAATCATCATAATTTTGATCTTTGGTATCCAAAGGAGGCTATGTAAGTGTTTACTTCGCCGTTGTGTAGCAACAAATGTAAAAAACCTTTTTGACAACAACAAATAATTTTGACCAATTAATCTGATGGTGGTTCTAGCCAACTATAGGATGCTAGAATCTCGTGGAGGGTGATTAAAGGCTGAATCTATGGCTTCAATGGTTTCGTATACAACTTAATCACTAAAACACAAGGCACTATTTCCATCTATTCTTCACAGACAAATAGAGCAAAGGCAACACATGAGCTATGCGACGACTAATAAAGACGGTAATATAGTACCTAAAGACGCATAGTAGTAAAGATAGTGACAAACCATGCGACGACCTAAACTCATAGGCAATGTAATCACTGGCGAATGAACCTTGGAGCTCGAACACAACAACAAGAAGGATGCCAGCTCACTGTGTGACAACCTCAACTCATAGACAGAGTTTGTCAATCATCTTCTACAAAGGAGGAACCCACCCTATACGTGTCAATGGAGGACACCCACACATCTAGTTCATCAACAGATCGACATAGAGATTGTGCACTAACACTGTCAATAGAGATCGCAAGTGAAGGACACACCTGAAGGAACTTAGTAGCATGTAGTTTTGATCAATGAAGGACTCAATGGACTCATAGACACCCTATCTCACTACTTTGATACCATGTAAGATTAGAGCTAATCTTTTTGAAAAGAAGAAGATTCATTCATCAATTATGAGAAGTACATAATTATATCTTAACAGGGATATATGGATCCATTTATGGATCCAACCTGATAGCCTAACATTACAATGATAAAAAGGGTTGTAAGAATATGGTAGCTCACCATCTCTCTAGGGTAAGAAGTGTCATTGAGCTTAAGGATCCAATTAATGACACTTTCCTTGATAAGCAACCTTTTAATGTTCATTCTCTCCCTTGATATGTACATATAGCAAATTATTTAGCCATCAGTCAAATTCCTTCTTCTTGGACAAAAGTTGAAAAGAAAAAATTTAAGTTTCAAGTTAGCCATTATTTCTGAGATGATCTCTATCTTTTTAAGTATTGTGCTGACCAATTAGTTAAGATGTGTGTTCCAAATCATGAGATTGATAGTGTATTATCATTTTATCATGATTAGACTTGTGGAAGCATTTTAAGTCTAGAAAGATGGTAGCTAAGGTGTTGCAATGTAAATTCTTTTAGCCTACACTCTTTAAAGATGTCCATAGTTATTGTAAAAAATGTATCAAGTGTCAATATATATATATATATATCTAAAAGAAATATAATGCCTCGAATCTTGTAGTTTAGAGTTTACCTTGATTTGGTATCGCTCTCGCGGACCGCACCGTCTCACTGGCCAACCTTGACCCCTATTTTAAGTCATATCTAGTATTCAAAGTTTGCCTCGATTTGGTACTGCTCTCACGGCCCACACCGAAACAATGTTTTACCCTTAGATGTCCAGTCAACTATTGCACCTTAATGCATTTCGGGGAGAACCAGCTAGCTCTAGGTTTGAGTGGCATTTCACCCTTAACCACAACTCATCCGCTGATTCTTCATCATCAGTCAGTTCGGACCTCCACTTAGTTTCACCCAAGCTTCATCCTAGTGATGGATAAATCACCCAGGTTCGGGTCCATAAGCAGTGACAACCGCCCTATGAAGACTTGCTTTCGCTACGGCTCCAATGAGTTCCTTTAACCAAGCCACTACTTATGAGTCACCAGCTCATTCTTCAACAGGCACGTAGTTAGAGATAACACTCTCCTCCCACTGCTTGGGAGCTCACAGTTTCATGTTCTATTTCACTCCCCGATGGGGGTTCTTTTCACCTTTCCCTCATGGTACTACTTTGCTATCGGTCACCCAAGAGTATTTAGCCTTGCAAGGTGGTCCTTGTTGATTCACACGGGATTCCACATGCCCCATGCTACTCAGGTTAGAGCGTAAGCTAGTGATGCTTTCGGCTACTGGACTCTCACCATCTAGGGTGCAGCACTCCACTGCTTCGCCTAGCAACACGACACTTGTATTGCTCTTCCACAACCCCGTTTTCACGATTTAGGTTGCTCCCATTTCACTCGTTGCTACTACAGGAATCGCTTTTGCTTCCTTTTTAATACACATCTTAACCCCCACCATCTCAAACAATCGAAAGATGGTCGAACGAAAAAATCTCTATTTGATAGGGCCTCTTCCAATACCTATGAATTCCATTGGACCTAGAAATGAGACATCGGAAGAATCCTTTTGGTCTTCCAATATCAATAGGTTGATTGTTTCGCTCTTGTATCTTCTAAAAGGGAAAAAGATTTTTAAGAGTTATTTCATGGATCCACAAGAGAGTACTTGGGTTCTCCCAATAAATAAAATAAATAAAAAGTGTATCAAGCCTGAATATAATTGGGGTTCACGATGGTGGAGGAACCCGATCAAAAAAAATAGGGATTCTAGTTGTAAAATATCCAATGAAATCGTAGCTGGAATTGGGATTTCATTCAAAGAGAAAGATAGCAAATATATGGAGTTTCTTTTTTTATCCTATATGAAATGAGAATAAGATAGTAGTTGATTTCATTAAATCAAACATCTTTTCTAAATTTGAAGTGTCAAAAGCCATAATTAGTGATAGAAGTATACATTTTTGCAATAGATCTTTTGAAGCTTTAATGAGAAAATATTGTATAACTCATAAATTAGCAATTCTCTACCATCCTCAAAATAGTAGACAAGTAGATGTATCAAATAGGCAAATCAAATAAGTCTTTGAGAAAATGGTGAACATAAGAAGAAAGGATTGGTTGAAGAGACTTGATGATACATTGTGGGCATATAGGATGGTATATAAGATCATCTTAGATATGTCCCCATATAGAGTTGTTTTTAGGAAAACATGTCACTTACCCATTGAGTTAGAGCATAAGAAAATATGAGCACTTAAGCAACTCAATTTAGATGAAAATGTAGTTGGAGAAACAAGAAATTTGTAACTAGTAGAATTAGAAGAACTAGAAGAATTAAAGAATGAAGCATATGAAAATGCTAAGTGAGCAAATGAGAAATTAAAAATTTTCCATAATAAGAAAATCACAAGACATTTACTCCAATGCAAGAAGTTCTCCTTTATAATTCTAGGATGCATTTATTTCTTAGGAAACTAAAATCTAGGTGAGGGTACCTTACATTGTTAGAATAGTTTATCTTTATGGTGCAATAGAGATTGAAAATCCCAAGAATGAAACAAGATTCATGGTAAATGGGCAAAGGTTGAAAGAATTTCTTGGGCTTGCAACTAAAAGAGAGGTGGACTACTGTTAGGACACCTCCTCGTGTTGTCGTGCACAACAAAGTTGATCTTTAGACAAGGATGAGAGGAAGAAGAAGAGAAAAATGATCAAGGAAGAATCACACGTACAAAAAAACACTGAAGTTTACGTAATTCGACAAAGTCTACATCTACGTCTATGGACACAAGGGAAATTGTGTTATATTATGACATTGTCACATTTTGTGTTATAGTTTTTGCACTCATACATTGATTACAACCACCAACCACTATTTATAGTATTAGCATTAGGGCAAACACACCATTGAACGAAATATAGAGCAACTCCCTGAATCTACACACTTTTGGATAGGTATTCGCTAGCTATCCAAAGTCTCTAGGCATTTCAGATACTTAGGCAATTAGGTTTCCACCTGTTTGTCTATCTCACTATCATAGGCTAAATTCTGTGCCACATTTCTAAAGAGGTTTTATCCATTGCACAAGACAATACAAAAGTGTGATGAGATCAATGAATGTATACAACAACAAGGAGAAAGTTTCTATAACTACTTTAAGAGGTTCAAGGAGCTTCTTGCACAATGCCCACATCATAACATTCCCCTTTGTAATAGGTGTCAAATTGTTTATAAGGGTGTAGATGTGGCAAGTATAACAATAATAGAGTCTATGTGCAATGGAAACTTGGCAAATATGCATGATAGAGAAGGATGGAAGTTCTTTGAAAACTTAATTGCAAAAACCATGAGCTGGAAACACACTTCAACATAAAGGAGAAAATCACACCTACAAGAGGAGTACTTCCTATGGCTCCTCCTCTTGCATTAGAAGCTAAGGCCAATGCATTATCAAGGAAGATTGAGCTTATAGAAGAAAAAGGGAAGAAACAAGAAATTTCCATGCCTAAGTGTTATGTATGCCATTCTATGGGACATGGTTGAAAAGTATTAATTTGTACAAGGACAATATGTTGTAGTACATGATGTATAAGCCATAACGCCAAGAAGGAGAAATGATCCATTCTCCAACACCTAAAATCTTGGATGGCACAACCATCCTAACTTTTCATGGAGAGCTTCACAATATCAAGGCAACGAGCAAGTAGCATCTAGTGGTGGAAATCATTACATTACTCTCTCATTTTCTCCATCACAACAACAAGGAGAGTTTTCATTTAGATCTCAAAATGTTGCACACAATAATCAAAATGAGGAAAGGGATAAGAAGCTTGATATGCCATGCAAGGCATGAAAGTTCTTATGTCTAGTAACAATCAATTGCAACCTGTTGAAAATGCCAACTCTCAGGATATTGCAAGGTTAGAATCCTAAATTACTCAACTAACTACTAGTTTTATGGAAAAGGAATGTGGTGCATTACCTAGTTAGTCCACTCCCAATCCAAGAGGATAAAATTTACAAGCATCTAATGCACCATCAACTTCACATAGAGGTGACAACAATCCTACAACTTTGTTGTGGTAAATGCATAAGCAGTCTTCAAAAATGTAGATGGTGAAAGGACCTTTAGATTTTGATAATGCAAAAATCAATATGAAAAATCATCTTTTGTATTTCACAGGTTGACAGATAAACAGTTACAGACAGTCAAAAATAGTTCATTCAAGTTGATAGATGAAAATAGAAGAATCGAACAGTTCTCAACTTAAGTTTTCAGAAGAAGTAAATTTTCAAAAGGTTAACAAGTATCCAAAAGATCACTTAAATACAACAAGAAAGCTCTTTAGAAAATTAAAAGGGTAACTATCTAAAAATAAGAAGTATTTTGGACAGTTAAAAAAAGACTTAAGTTCTTTGAAAAGTTAGAGAAGTTAACTATCTAAAAGTCTAAGAAAATCGGAGAGTTAAAAAAACTATCTAAATAGTTAAGTTAGATAATTATGCACGTGCAGAAATTAAGCATACAGCAGTCAGAAGCTTAAAAGGATTTTCGAAAAATTAGAAAAGGTAACTATCTAAAGAATGAGAAGTTTCAAAAAATTACAAATTTCACTATCCGAAACTTAAATTACTCAAATAAACACATGTAGAAATCAGAAAATAACAGTCAGAAGCTTAGAGGGAAAATTAGAAAGTTACTGTAGCTAACTATTCGAAAGTTAAAATACTTTAGTAAGTTAACAGTTACAACTATCCGAAACTTAAATTACTCAAATAAACATGTGTAGAATTCAAAAACTTAATCAAAAGCTTAAAAGAATTTTTTGGTAAGTTGGAAAAGCTAACTATCTGAAAAAATAAGGATCGAAAGGTTGTAAAAATAACAATCCGAACTTAAGTCCTAACACATGCTTAACTTAAGTCTCATGTGATGTAGGCAGAAAGACTCTAGTGGATTTTAGGAGAGTTACGTTAATCTTTCGAAGAGTTATGTAGCTAACTATCTGAAATTTCAAAATTATCAAAAAGTTACAATGTTATTGATCATTCAATGGTAACTTACCAAAATTAGGTCTACCAAAACAATAAGTATAGCAGGAGAAAGCTATTAGAAAGGAAAATGATCATTATGCTTCTTAATATAAATGAAAACAACAATCAAGAGAGAAATACAAAATAGAACATACACATTTATACACTGAGCTCCATAAAAACAGCAAAATACATTCAAGATCAATTTTTCAGCAAAGTACAAACTTAAGTCAAGAGCACTCTATGTAAACAAACTCTGATCTCTTCAAGCTAATGGTTTGCTGAAGTTTTCAACTAAAAACTTTAAAGATAGATTGGTTGGAGCTACGATCAGAAAACTCAGTTCGATTGATCGGTTCTTGCTTGACCATAAAACAAGTGTTTTGTAAGTTTAGAAAAGTTAGTGAAGCCCAATTAATCCTTGAGGGTGGACTAGCCATTAGTAGTGAACCACCTAAAATCCCTGTATACATTATCTTTATTTACTTTGTGTTTACACTAGAAATATCATTTTATGCTTGTTGAAATAAACAGATAATCAACCATTTATTGTTAAGTTTTGAAATCGACTAAAAATCATTAAATCTTATCATTCACCTCCCCTTTGATAAGCCATTAAGTCTTAACAATTAGTATCAAAGTAAGGTCAATCTCATTAATAGATTTAATCATCTAATATCATAGTTTTCTATATTACAAAAGATTAAAATATCCATCAACCTCCCCTCTTTGATGGTAGCAATTATAACTACTGGAAAAATAAGATGGAGTGTTTCCTCAAGAACATTGATGTGAAATTTTGGAGAATGGTTGTATATGATACACCACTTCCAATCAATCATGAAATAGACTAGATTGAGGAGGATAAAAGAATCATCTAGATGGATGCTTGTAGATTAAATTCAATTTACTGTGTACTTACTAATGAATAGTATAATAAAATATCTGCATGTAAGTCTTTCCATGAGACTTGGAAAATCTTTTAAATTACATATGAAAGAACCAGCCAAGTGAAAAACACTAAGATTAACATTTTGTTACGAAAATATGAATTATTCAAAATGTTTGAGAAAGAAAATGTTATTGATATGTTTTCAAGGTTTACAGAAATTGTAAATAAACTAAAAGGCCTTAGAAAGGAATTTTAAAATCGTAAGTAGATACAAAAAGTCTTAAGGAGCTTGACAGTTGAATGGAAACAAAAGTCTACATTTATACAAAACTCAAAGGATCTGAACAATTACTTAATGAAAGATCTTTTAGGAAATCTACTTGCTTATGAAGTCTAAATGAAGGAATGGAAGGAAGAAGAGGAAGTCACTGAAAGAAAAGTTAAGAAGAAGAAAAAACTAACATTTCCCTCAATAGAAGAGTAACCAAGTTCGGATAAAAGTAAAGTTTTACTGCTAACTAGGAATTTCAGAAAAATGATGAGAGAAGGAGACAAAGCTAGCTCCTCAAGATTAAAAGTTTTCATATACTATAAGTGCAAAAAATTAAAACACATCCAACTCTACTATCCCTTTCAGTAGAAAGAGGACAAACAAAAATGGAAGAAAAAGAACAAGAAAAAAATGGCTTTGAAAGCCACATGGGATGACAAAAACTCATCTAGCAGTTCATCAAATTCAGAGGAAAATATTTTTGCAAACGTGTGTTTTGCTGCACAAGAGGTATACTCTACATCTTCTTATTGTTTAAAAAATGAAAATAATGATTTAGATGTAGATAGTCTTCTTTGTACAGTAGATAATTTATATGTAAAATGTAAAAACTATAAGAAAGAAATTAAGAGTTTAAATTCTTGTTTAAAGGATGCATTTGTTGAATTAGAAAAAGTCCTAGTTAATAATAGGGAATTGAAAACAAAATTTGATATCTGTAGTTGTAAAAACTTTGATTTGAAAGAAGAAAATAAAAATTTGCTATCTTAAATTACTGACTTAAAAAATACTATATATAAATTCACAAAAAGAGAAAGTAGTCTAAATAAAATCATTGGATCTTAAAGAATAAAAATGAATAAATTTGACTTAGGATATGTTGTACCATAGGAGATTACCTACTATGGTGAAAAAATTAGATCTTACAGAGATGACACAACTATTTTTGCCATTAAAAGAAGATCTACTCATATATGGCTGTCAAGAGGCAACAAATTTAATATGCTAAAGACTAACACTAGTGAACCCAAGAAAATATGAGTATCAAAAGCTTTAATTTCAACTTAATTTGTAGAACTACAAAGACAAGGAAACTTAAATGTCAAAGTGGATCATTGATAGTGAATACTCAAAGTACATAATAGGTATGAAAAAATTTCTAGAATCTATTAAGTCTATAAATTCAAGATTAGTGAAGTTTGGTAATAATAAAAAATGTAAAATTACTGTCGTAAAAAATGTTGCATCTAAAAATGGAAAAATTGAAAATGTCTTGCATGTAAATGGATTAAAACAAAATTTATTAAATGTAAATCAATTATGTAACAAAGGTTATAATCTACTATTTACTACTAAAAACTGTTTTATGTTACAACAAGATACACTTGAAATTAAATTTACTAGATATAAAGATAATTCAATTTATGTCTTAGAATTTCTATCAGATAATATGATTAGTGATGCATGCTTAATTGCTTCTAATAAAGATGAATGACTATGACATAAGAGATTAAACCATATAAATATGAGAACCTTAAGAAAATTGATCAAACATGATCTTGTTAGAGGTATGCCCAAGCTCAAATTCAAAAAGGATAAATCATGTAATGACTATATTGTTAGAAAATAGAAGAAATCAATGCACAAAAGTATAGAAGACATTACCACAAATCAGCCACTTGAATTATTGCATTTAGACTTCTTTGGTCCTACTCAGATAGTTAGTTTAAGAGAAAGAAAATACACCTTAGTTGTAGTTGATGATTATACAAAATTTACTTTGATTATTTTCTTAGCATATAAGAATAATGCTTGTAATGAATTCAAACATCTCTACATTAGAATTCAAAATGAAAAAGAATTAATTATGAAGAAGATTAGAAGTAATCATAGAAGAGAATTTGAAAATACTGATTTTAAAGACTTATGCAATTCTTTTGATATACTACATGAGTATTCCTATCTAAGAACTCCTGCTCAAAATAGAATAGTAGAAAAGAAGAATAAATCAGTACCAGAAATATATATAACACATTGTAAAATTTTTGCCATCATCAAAAAAGAGGAAATTGAAATGACCTCTAGATCTTGGTAATGCAAGAATCAATGTGAGGAATCATCTTTTGTATTTCACAGGTTGACAGATAAACAGTTACAAATAGTCAAAAGCAGTTCATTCAAGTTGACAGATGAAAATAAAAGAATGGAACAGTTCTCACCTTAAGTTTCTGGAAAAAGTAGATTTTCGAAAGGTTAACAAGTTAAGTATCCAAAAGATCACTTAAATACAATAAGAAAGTTCTTCGAAAAGTTACAAAGCTAACTATCCAAAAATAAGAAATCTTTCGGAAAGTTAGAAAAAGACTTGAGTTCTTCGAAAAGTTAGGGAAGCTAACTATCTAAAAGTCCAAGAAAATCAGAGAGTTAGAAAAGCTAACTATCCAAACAGTTAAGTCAAATATTTATGCACGTGTAGAAATCAAAAAACAGTAGTCAAAAGCTTAGAGGGAAATTTGGAAAGTTACTATAACTAACTATCCAAAAGTTGAAACACTTCAGTAAGTTAACAATTACAATTATCTAAAACTTAAGTTACTCAAATAAACACATGTAGAATTTAGAAACTTAGTTAGAAATTTAAAAGGATTTTTCAATAAGTTAAAAAAGCTAACTATCTAAAAAAATAAGAAAGATCGAAAGGTTGCAAAAATAACTATCCGAACTTGAGTCCTAGCACGTGCTTAACTTAAGTATTATGTAATGCAGGCAGAAAAACTCTAGTAGATTTTAGAATAGTTACGTAACTAACTATCCAAAATTTTAGAATTATCGGAAGGTTACAGTGTTACTAATCACCCAACAATAACTTACCAAAATTAGGCCTACCAGAACAGTAAGTACAACAAGAGAAAGCTATTAGAAAGGAATATGATCATTATGCTTCTTAATATAAATGAAAATAGCAATCAAGAGAGAAATACAGAATAGAACATACACATCTATACACTGAGCTCCACAAAAACAACAGAATACATTCAAAATCAATTCTTCAACAAAGTACAAATGCAAGTCAAGAACTCTCTACGTGAACAAACTCTGATCTCTTCAAGCTAGTGGTTTGCTGAAGTTTCCAACTGAAAACTTCAGAGATAGGTTGATTGGAGTTATGACTAGAAAACTCAGTTCAATTGGTTGGCTCTTACTTTGACCATAAAGCAAGTGTTTTGTAAGTTCAGAAAAGTTAGTAGAACTCAAGTAATCCTTGAGAGTGAACTAGCTGTTAATGGTGAACCACTTAAAATTCCTATGTGCATTATCTACATTTACTTTGTGTTTACACTAGAAATATCATTTTATGCTTGCTGAAATAAACTAATAATCAACCATTTATTGTTAAGTCTTGAAATCGACTGAAAATCATTAAATCTTATCATTCACTCTAGTAAGCTATTAGGTCCTAACAAATAGCAGGCAACACGAGGTTAATAGTTAGTCGAAGGACGAAGTCGATTCTTAGGAAGTAGTAGGTCAGTGTCCAACAATTAGGACACTCAACTCGTCAGTTAGAAGTATGGAGTCTATTCACCAATTGGTGTGCAGTGCAATCGAGGGTCTTTAAGAGTGTCTACTTGGAACTCAACTGTGGTGGCTGGCAAAAGGTGAGGGTCAATCTTGCAAAGTTATAATTAGGGGTTTGTGTCTTACCCTATAAATAGGGTTGTATGCATGAGTGTTCAAAACCATCAAAAAAGAAGAAGAAGCTCCAACACCTTGTGGACATAAGTTGTGTTGAACCACATAAATCCTAGTGTTTGCCTCTTCTCCTTTCTTCCACTTCTTTCAAACACCACGTTAGCTAAGAGAGAGTTCTTCAAAGTGTGAGGTCATCATTCTACGATCAACAGGTGCACAACGACAAGTAAGGATGTCGCAACTTCCCTAACATTGGTAATAGAGCATTGGTTCGAGGTGGACACACGTCAAAGAGTCCTAATGATAGAAAATTGCAGAGCAAGAGGAGATAGAAGTGTTCCAACTTTCAAGTGAACCTCTGTAGTAGTTGATGAACAAGGTCACAAGAGTAGAAAGAGTTATCTAGGTCTAACACATAGAATCCAAGATGATGGCATAAGATAGGAAGTTCAACATTAAGAAGTTTAATAGTAAATATTTCAATTTCTAGCAAATACAAATAGAGGATTGTTTATACCAAAAAGATCTTCACCAATCCTTGATGGGTAAAAAACTAGAGAAGATGGACTAGGAAAAGTAAGAGCTCTTAGACCGAAAAGTGTTAGGTTTGATATAGTTGTTGCTAACAAGGAATATATTGTTCAACATTACTAAAGAGGTGACAACGATCAGAGTCATGCGGGCCATGTTCAATATATAAGAGAAGTCTATGACATCCAATAAGGTATTCCTAATGTACAGACTCTTCAACCTAAAGATGCGAGAGGGTGTAGCAGCAATCAATCACATAAACGAGCTGAATATACTACTAACTCAGTTGGACTAAGTAATGATCGTGTTTGACAATGAGGTTAAGGCAATGATTTTGTTGTCGTCCCTTCCCTCAAGTTGGTCCATTGTAGTAACATCAATAAGCAACTCGTTAATTCACCGAAACTTGGACATAAGTAGGATCACAGACCTGGTGTTGAGCAAGGATATCTATCGGAAGAGCAATGGAGAAGTCCAGACATCAACACTTAGTGTGGAGGGTTAAGGCAGAAACTACTCCAAAGGAAGGAAATCTGAGAAAGATAGATTGAAGTCCTATTATAAGAGTAAGATGCGATCAGATGTCAAGTACTAGAACTATGAGAAGTTTGAATATTTCTAATCGAACTACCTGGAACCTAGGAAAAATAAGGCAGAAAAGAAGCAAGGGTGAACACTCTTATGGATGGGTTAGTCAAAGTCTTGATTTGTTGCATCGATAATTCCATCGACACTTGGGTGATGGACTCAAAAGCGTCTTTCTATACCATCTATAGGAAGGAGTTGCTTCACAATTACCGTAAGACTCCAGTAAAAATGGTGTACCTCACAAGCAACTCCAGTTTAGACGTATTAAGACAAGAAGAGATTCGGATCAAAACCAAGTAGGGGCTTTGAAGATTACAGAAAGTAAGGTAAGTTCTTGGTTTAACTAAGAATCTAATCTTCATAAGCTAGTTGGAAAATGGAAGGTGACAAAGGGCATTTGGGTAATTGCATTTGGGGAAAAAATCGATGCACTGTACCTCACCACAAACGATGCGAAAGAGATGTAGTCGTCGATAGTTGTTGCTGCCATAGACGAGCCTAAATTGTAATGTTGCAAAATAAGACACATCAGCTAGAAGGAGTTGAAGATATCAACAATTGACGAAAAGCTTCTAAAGTTGAAGAATGTCAGTTTGAAGAGTTGTGAGATCTGCATCTTAAGAAAGCAGAAAATGGTGAGATTCTCAAAAATGGTACCCAAACCTAAGCTGGGTAAGTTGGACCTGGTTCACACGGATATGTGAGAGTCAACTCCTATCAGCTTAATTGGCGGATCTCAATACTGTCACGTTTATTTATGACTGCACCCAAAATATATGAGTGTACTTTCTCAAGCACAAGTCAAACATTTTCCAAATCTTCAAGAAATGGAAGACAAAAGTGGAGAACCAGACAAAGAGTAAACTGAAGTGCATCAAATGAGACAATTGTGGAGAATATGATAGTATGAAGTTTATTGATTTCTGTGAAAAAGAAAGGATCAGAAGACTAAAAACAATACTCGGAACCTCATAGTAGAACAGAGTTGTTGAGAGGATGAACCAAACCCTTAATGAGAGAGTCCCCAATGCATGAGGTTGCATGTTAAGTTTCCGAAGTCATTCTAAACAGAGGCCATCAGCACTGTCACATACCTGATCAACTATGGACCTTCAGTTCTAGTAGGGTTCCAAGTTCTGAAACAACTATAGACAAAAAAAGAGGTTGACTATTCCCATCTTAAAATTTTTAGGTCTCTATCATGTCCATTTAAATAATGACAAGAAAGACAAATTAGATCCAAAGTCACGATAATGTTACTTCACTAGGTACAGGCAAGATTACCTTGACTAAAGGTTTTGGGATGTCGAAACCAATAAGGTAATCTACCCAAGAGACGTTGTGTTTGACAAAAAGAGTTTATACAAGCATAGAAGCAATGCAAAGCTAGAGCAACAAGATCCGAGTAGTTACACTAGAGTTTTGGTACAAACTTAGTGGAATTTAGATAGTCAGAGCTGAGACCTAGCAAAGGCAGAACAGAGCTCAGGTAGGCACTCTCAGGTTTAGAATGAATGAGCAAGACTGAAATCTAGATGAACGTAATTAGACTTCCTCTGACCAATAACTAGACGTCAGTGGGGGTGTTGAGATCACCAGAGATGTCCATACTAAATTAGAGGTAGATAAGCCGACTCATGAAGAGGAGAAACCAGAGAAGCTTGTGGTCAACCTCAAGGATTTCCAAACCTCTAGATAGATATGTGTCATCATTCAACTACCTACTATTGATAGATGATGGCAAACTAGGGTCATACTAGGAGGTTATATATAGAAAGAATGCAAACTAGTGGAAGTTAGTTACGAGGGAAGAGATGAAGTCCTTGAAGAAGAACCAGACATAGAAGCTAACTCCACTACTAGAAGACACTTAATAATAAATGAGTATTTAGGCTAAAAGAACAACCAATTGGCACTAAGAGATACAAGATTAAACTTGTTGTCAATGGTTACCAACAGGTTAAAGATATTGACTACATGAAAATATTTTCTCTAGTAATCAAGATGACCACAGTGAAGACTGTCCTAAGTATAGCGATTGTCAAGAATTTATTTCTAGAACAAATGAATGTAAAGATGACTTTTCTTCATGGTGATCTAAAAGAGAAGGTTTACATGCGGCAATCAAAAGGTTTTGCAAAAATTGGTAAGAAGGAAAATCTAGTTTGCAGGTTATAAAGAAGTCTGTACAAACTGAAGTAGGTGCCTAGATAATGATATAATAAATTTGACAACTTCATTTGTACTGTGGGCTTCAAGAGATACAATACAGACTACTACTACTACATTAAGCAAGTACTCCTAGGTACTTCCTAGGCATTGAATTCGCCTACTTTAAGGGACAACTCACTTTGTCTCAAAAGAAGTATGCACTTGACCTCTTGAAAGAAACTAGGCTTGAAAGGTGTAAACCTGAGAGCACCTCAATTGAGCTCAATCATGCCTTATGGGATGATACAACTCCATTATATGGGCAACTAGAATAGTACAGGAGATTTGTTGGGAAGCTTATATATCTAACAGTCACTAGACCAGATATATTATATGTTGTCCACCTTCTGAGTCAATTTATACATGCTCCTCGTGATGCTCATTGGAAATGGGTCATCAGGATATTTTCTTATATCAAAGGAAAACCTAGACGTGGACTACTTTATCAAAAACATGGACATCTACAGATTCAAGGTTTTTCTGATGTAGGATATACTGGTGATAAGCATGACAGAAAATCAACATCAGGCTATCTATCCTTCATTGGAGGAAACCTAGTTACTTGGCATAGTAAAAAACAAAATGTAATCTCTAAGTCAAGTGCAAAGGTTGAGTATCGTGCCATGTCCAATGCCACCTCTGAACTCATATGGTTGAAGGCATTGGCTCAAGAACTACAAATTGAGTCAACTGGACCTATGCCGCTTTACTGTGATAATCAAGTTACCATTCATATTGCCAACAATCCCACCTTCCATAAGAAAACAAAGCATGTCAAGGTTAATTGTCATTTCATTAAGGACAATGTTCAAAAAAAGGTCATCACTACGCCGTTCATTCACTCCAAAGATCAGTTGGCGGATGTCCTAACAAAGGCTCTTAGCAATGGAACTCTAGAACAATTTTGCAACAAACTGAACCTTATCGATATTTATGTCGTTCAGCTTGAGGGGGAGTGTTAGAAGTTAGAAGTTATGTTATATGGATCTTTGTGTATATGGGTCTTTAAAGATCCATTTACTAGGTGTACATATACCCCCCTCCTATCCTAATAACAAGGATTCAATTTTATTCTTCTCTATCTTTCTCTCTCTCTCTCTCTCTCTCTCTAGTCTCTAGATCTCTCGCTCCAACTTCACTATTACCATGTTATCCTACTAATCTACGTAGATGACATGCTCATTGCTAGTTCGAGCATGGATGAATCTGGAAGCTAAAGGATCAGCTTCACCAAAAATTTAACATGAAGGATATAGGTGAGGCTAGATAGATTCTCGAAATGTGAATTATTCGAGACAAGGAAGCTAGTATACTAAGGTTGAGTCAAAAGTACTTGGACACTTCAACATCACAAACGAGCGAAAGATGGAACTACCACTCGACATCCACTTCAAGTTGTTGAAGAACCAATCGCTAGAGACGAAGGTGGAATGAAAAGAGATGTCTCAGGTTTCCTATGCAATTGTCGTAGGAAGTCGATGTATGTCATGACTTACACCCAACCAAACATAACACATGTAGTAAAAGTTGTAAGCAAGTTCATGGCAAATCTAAGTGTCGAGCACTGGCATACCATGAAGTTCTTCAAAGTGTGAGGTTGTTATTCCATGATCAACTAGTACGCAATGACAAGTGAAGACGCCACGACTTCCCTAACACAACTTAGTGGACAAGTGTGATGTCTTTATGTATATAGCTTCAACCATGTTTTTCCCTTGACTTTTGTATTTTTTAGTAATCATTTCCAAAAGTTACCAAGTTGAATAAGTGCTGGAATTATTTGATTTGAAGAATGTTACTTACAAATGGATGTTTTAGTGTAGGTTGCATTCTTTTGTGATGATATAGGTACACTTTGAGATATAGAACAAAAAAAAAGAGAATTAAGTTGATTGGCTTATTGTATCGAGTAGTCAGGTGACTTTCCCTTAAGTAAGGGATTATGATCATGTTAAAAGATGTGTTAATTTAAGCAATCATGAAGGTAGAGGGTTAGGTGCGAGAGAATAAAAAAGTAAAGTAAAAAAATATTGAAAATTTAATTTCAGATTAAAAAAAATATAATATAAAAAAGAGAGCTAAAATAAAGGAACAATGGACTTGAGGATAGAATCTTAAAGATTGCCTTAGTAACTTGGATAGAGTTAGGTGGGAACCTATGTGACTCTTTAGTTTTGGCTAATTATTCACCTACACATATTATGTATAATAGTATATTTTCTTAGGTTGGAACTTAAATAAAGTATTCAAATTCAAACTAAGATGTGAAGAGGGGAATTGAATAGAGGTGAAGCCAAAGAAGTAAGACTAGAAATCTTTAAAGTAACTCTACTATTGTTTAGGACACCATGATATGCCTCCATTGTGTTTTATGTGTTTAATGTTCTTGTGAGTTGTGTTTTCTTATGATTATTCTTCTCTCTTCTTTCTTTTGTTATTGAGATTTTGTAAGTATATCCAATAAAATTTTTTTAGAGATCACTCCATCACTAAGGTAACCTAGGGATTTAAAAGCTTATTGCATATGCTAAATGCAATTGTGATTCCTATGAAAATATATTAAGATTTTCATTATATTTTGTTATTTGTTTTCAATAAATATTTTTCATATATTTTTATTCTAAGTTTTACTCAAAATTAGCAAAGTTTAAGTATGGGAGAATTATTTGTGAAATTTTTAGTACCTTTTTTTTTATTAATGCTGATTATGGATCCTATTAATTGATATTTCTACAGTTATTAATCAATCATACTTTAGTGGTTTTCTTGTTAAGAGCTTTAATGGAATCAATTTGATCAAGTTCCATGATTAGATTATGTGTAAATGCTTAATTGAGATTGATTACTGAAGTTGTAATAATCGAATTTCTCCCACATGTGCACTTAATGTTAGAAATGTGTAATACATGTTTTGTGTTTAGTTTTCTATGTTTTGTAGGTAAATGGAGAGGACATAGAAGGGTAGTTGTAATTTACCCAAGTCTAGATCTAGATCTAAAACACCAACAACCTCTCTCTCTTCCCCTTTGAATCCCATTCTGCACTGTTTTCTCCTCCAAGTTGCAGCTCTCATCCTGAAGGTGCTCTTCTTTCTTCAATCATCTTCCCAAGGGGTGGTGACAACTCTTGGTGGAGGCATGGAGTTGGGGGAATCGTCAATGTGGTCTGCTAGGTAGGTAGTAGTGAAGCAAGAAACGTGTGTAAGACATTTATGCCAAGGCAAAAGGTTCTCTTTTATAATTCTAGGATTTATTTATTTCCTAGGAAGCTAAAATCTAAGTGGAGAGACCTTACATTGTTAGAATAGTTTATCTTTATGGTGTAGTAGAGGTTAAAAATCCCAAAAATGAAGCAAGATTCACGGTAAATGGGCAAAAGTTGAAAGAATTTCTTGGACTTACAATTGAAAGAAAGAGAGAGCACAGGCATCTTTTTACTCCAAGTTATAGTCGACCTTGTGTTCTCTCAACCTTGGTTGAAGTGTTGTAGATAGTTTGTAGAGTCTTTCTCTGTATTCCCTTTGATTATGTAATAGTGTTATCTTTTTATTATTGTTTCTTTGTTCTTTTTGCATGCAATGATTAAGGAAGCATCTGATTTATTATTGACATTAAGGTGAATTTTACTTACATACATTACATTTTGTTGTCATTGTCATATGATGGAATGCATGAAGAAATAATGAAATACTTGCATAGTTCATCCACACGCCTTTACTAATCTATAAATATAAGTCAGATACACCTACATCTATGCAAGTATTTCTTCTTGGTGTTGATAATAAAATCTCAACAAGTACTCCATTAAAATACTTTAAATCACTAATCATTCAAGTTCAACCATTTTGAAATCAATCATACATATTTAATTCATGATAACATAAAATTTCTGTTAAGTCTTCAACATATACTAAATAAAGATCACTTGTGTCTGCTGCAAAACAAGACAATGCACTCAATGCATGCACCAAGCATAAAATCTACAATCACAACTCAAAATAACTAGATCACTCACACTCTTGCAAGTCAAATAGAACACAATATCATGTGTTGTAAGTCACTATGTCCCTCATGCAAATTCATAATAAAATGCACAAGCAACGAAACTAAGCGTGGCGTACATTAGCGAAAATACAACAAAGTTCAATTGCACATAAAATATAATCATAAATCCAACAATAAATTGACATTATATTCACTTAGAAATTCAACATATTCACACACATAGATGCACATATCATTTGAAATTAATTTTTGTATTGATTTCAATCATTGACAATCAATATTCAATTAATAATATCAAACAACTATGTAATGAATGTCGAAAGTGACTATACTAAATGCAAATGATTAGCTAACATTCTAACTAACTAAATTTAATTAAATTTATTACAAACATGAAATTTTAAATTGATACAGCAATAGAAGAAGAAAATTAACTATTAGAATTAACCAAAATCCTATCCTAGGTGCAAATCTAACAAGATAAAATACCAAGTACAATGATTCCCTTTAAGTAATGCCAAATAGAACAAACCTAAAATTAAGTCATTCTTTAGCTACAATTGTTGAGAAATCTCTAGCACTCAACTCATAGAACATGAACTCAAATTAAGCACTAACAGCTTCCTTCAATGCCACTGAATTAGAAACTTCACACCAACCTAGCAAACTACGCCGATGACTCCATCAGCTTATGCCTCTACCAAGAGTTGTCACCACCCCTTGAAAAGATAACTGGAGAAAGAAGAGCACCTTAAGGACAAGAGCTACAACTTAGAGGAGAAAACAAGGTAGAATGGGAATCATGGGGGAAGAGAGAAGTCATTGGTGTTTTAAATCTAGATCTAGACTTAGGTAAATTGCAACACCCTTCCATGTCCTCTACAATTACCTACAAAACATAGAAAACTAAATACAAAACAACATTAAGCACACATGTGGGAGAAATTCGATTATGGAAACTTCAATAATCAATTCTCATTGCATAAATTTCTCCATGTATTGTAAAATAATATTTAATTGCAAAATAAGCAATGCATCTTTTCTTTATGTGCTAACTTGACAATGTCCTATCATATCAAAAATCATTTTTGGGAAGTGGGAAACCATCTAAATGCACTTACAGGAGTAGCCTTTTATGATCAAACCAAAAAGATAAGAAAAAAACCTTTTGAAGTTAATATAACTTGAACAAAATCACAGTTAGCAATTAAGAACAATAATTAATAAGAACAACCACTGTGAGCACGAAAGGCATGCAAGGACCAGATAAAAATGGAACTAGTCTCATTATGTTATTTTCATACTTGAAAAGAAGTGTGTATGTGCAATAAAGCCCTCAGATGGAATATAAACATCAAGAAAGTTTATGACCAAGCTTCTTGCCAGACTGCAAAAAGAGAAATGGACAAAACATTTAGAAAATGATGATATACTTACCATTATCTGGCATCTTCATATTCTTCTTTTTCATCAACATGGCCATTGAGATCACTTGAGGGAGAGGACAGCACATTTTGATGACCTGGACTAAGAATTTGTCCAAATGATTTCCATAGTCTCTCAGAGAATGATGGATGTAAATTCTCTGAGCTTTCCTCAGGCAGAAACTCATAGAGACCTGCAGAAGTTTGATTGAGTTCCGAGAATCTCACAGCTCCAAGAATTCTCTCTGGGAGTTCTAACTCAGTCTGGCTCTCAATAAGAAATGCGAGATCTACTGTTAATGTTGTAATATATCCAAAAGCCAAGTGAACAATTGCATTGGCAACCATTGAAGCTCCTATGTCAATATCAACTTCTATGAAGTTTTCCCCAATAATATAATTGCAAGAAACAGCTCGACCAAGGATGCAAATTGCCTGCTCACCAACTGCCGTTCTTACAATCCATGGTCCTTTGACAATATTTGCTATCAATTTGAGCCTTGAATTTCTGAATGCATCATTGCCTTTCAGAAACTGGTCCATAAGAGATCCTTCTTCTATTGGGTTGAGTGCAACATAATATGCAATGGCACTATAGTTATCCCTAGATGGAACCTGCAGGTTAAAGGCCCAAACAAAGGGGCTATTGCCTTTTGCACATTCTTCATCAAGAGCCTTCCTTACTCGACCATTTGGATTATTCAAAACATCACAAATTTTGAAAGTACCCTTTATCCAGTCAAAACCAAGGGGCTTCAAAAGATAT
This sequence comes from Cymodocea nodosa, assembly GCA_036874045.1. Classification (NCBI taxonomy): domain Eukaryota; kingdom Viridiplantae; phylum Streptophyta; class Magnoliopsida; order Alismatales; family Cymodoceaceae; genus Cymodocea; species Cymodocea nodosa. The sequence goes on along the minus strand of JAZBRI010000003.1, from coordinate 14,094,503 downwards.
TCACCACCAGGTATTTTTACCTTTGTTGAAAGATAATCAGGACCTCTAACATTAAAAATATTCCCTGGTGGAGTGGCCCAACCATTTGGACAATTATCTGGATCCAGATGAGGAATGGATCCTTCTAATTTTACTTTCTCAATCCAGACAGATGAATTTTCCCTAGTGTTACCAGCCATAGTTTAAAAAAACCTAGAAAGAAAAGTCCCGTCCCAAGTGACATGGAAAAAGAAAAAATTTGATTAGGATATGACTTTGCAATATGTTTGTTTAAATGAATACTGATGAATGTACTAACATGAGGAAGAATAAAAATTGAAGCTTACTATTCAATGGAACCATATTAGTAAAATACTCTAAATGTTTTAAATCAAGCTTGTGATGAATGGTATGTGAATTTAGCTGCAATAAGTGAGTGAAAATGCACATGCATTATAGAATATAAGAATCTGGCAAGCCAAAACAACAAAATGATCACCATCTTGGTGAACGAGTGGAAACTAATTTGCAGAATCAACCCTATGAAAGATTGTAAACGTAAAACACATTATGAATAGATAAAATGAAACTGAAGCATTTTGTTGTTAGATGAGAGAAACAAAGTGATTTGTATTCTTTTGGACCTCACAGTCTACAAATATGTGATCAGAGGATTATAATGATTCAACTGAAATATTTTGAACAAGTCATCTACATAAAAATTTAAGGTCCACATTCATTTTGTAAATGTGAATGTCAGGATTAATCTCTAACATATTGGACAGCATACACACATTCTTAATGGGTATCATGGACAGAAAGGTTGTCCCACACCTAACTTAATGTGGTTTGGCTCCAGTAAGTGGTATGCAACATTTCCATTTGCATTAGTCAATCCATTTACCTATTACCCACCTTATCTTTTAAGAAAGAGGCAAGGTTCCAGTCATTAAAAATTATCCATTAGAAAAAACTTATGATAGAGTGTCTATAAACCTACTGTGGTGGGTACTGAAAAGAAGAGTACATTTAGAATATTATGATAACATAAGTATAAGTGGAAACGTAATCCATTGTTGCAACATAAGGCCTCTAATGAGTAGAGGTTACAAAGAGTGGACACATACACAAAAACCAATGTCGAATTAAACCCACAAGACAATACTAAACTCTATTAGGATACACAACACTAAACTCTATTAAGATCCATTTATTCATACATTCTAGCACTCTTGATTGTTGCAATGCATGTCCATAGGAGTCTCAACATCAACCCAAGCTGCATCAGAAAGGACCTTATCCACGTCATCTCACAAGCCATTTGGGCCATAGTCCTACATTTCACTTCAACACTAGATTTGGATGTCACATTTTGCTTCTTGTTTCATTAAGTTTCCCTCAACATAAGTATAATACATCAATGTGGACTTTCTGTTACCTCTATCTCCTACATAACTAAAGTCAGAAAAGGCCTTAATGTTGAGATGATTGTGTTGCCCATAGACTAGACCTTTGTCGAGAGCCCCTTTGATGCAGGCAGGCATGCAAATTACCCATTCCTAATGAACTACGTTGAGCTCATGCATGAACTAGGAAAGTAGACCAACTACAAAAGTGATATCAGATTGAGTGACTTTCAAATAAATGAGTTTTTTAATCAATCTCCTATGCTATTCTGGGTTGTCTAAATACCTTGAAGTATCATCCCAAACATTTAGATTCAGCCTTACAAGGGTAATCTCAGGTTTGCAATCTAAAAGTACTATCTATTGTAGCAAATTCAAAGCATATTTTTTTTGAGATAATAACATAAATAAGCAAACTCAATACTAAACAAATATCATAGCTTGCTCATATCCTTAGTGACAAAGTGCATTTTAAAGTACTTTTTTATCTTTACTATTTTTGTAGAATCAATACTTGTCATCAATACATCATCTACATAAATTACAAGAATGATACATCTAGTTGAAGACTTCTTATAGAACATTGAATAATCAACAACACATCTCTTGAAACCTCATTGCTCAATCACTCTATTTTTCAAACCATGCACATGAACTATTTTAGGTTATAAATAGTTGCCCATGTAACATATTCTATCCTCCCTTTGAGCAATAACATATCCTGAGGGTTGTTCCATCAACACCTACCCTATGAGGTCATCATAGAGAAACATGTTCTTCACATCTAATTGATGTAGCTCTTATGTCTGGTTAGTAGCCACTAATGAAGCACTTGAATGGAATTCAATCAAGCAACTAAAGAAAGTTTCTACATAATTTACCTCATAAGTCTAGTTGAAATAATGAGCAACAAGCTTCACCTTCTACCAATCTATTGTACCATTGAGTTTATGCTTAATAGTGAATACCCATCAACAAATAACTATGCTACATATATAGGTTGTGTTATAGCTAAATCCGATCGTTCAGTCAACTCACTATAGTACGATTCTAAAAAGCTCACCTTTAAACTCATTGAAATTGTAAGTGAAGAGAAAGAAGAAGAAAAAACACTAAAAACACAAGATTTACGTGGTTCAGCAATAGCCTACGTTCACGGAGAATTGAATGTTCTACTATGAGCTTCGGCACAATCAACTGCACGATATTTTACAACATCATAAAGATTTATATACTACCCAACTTAAGGTTAATAAACCTTTAATTACACTTAAGCCATTACAGTAGAGAAAAAATGCTTCGGAGAAGGAACTCTTAATTTCAGAACCTTATCTTCCTATCTTTCCAAAAACTGCAACACTTTGGATAGTTACAGAACTTAATTATCCGAAGAAAATTCTTCTTTTTTCATTTATTGTAACGAGCAGTACTGTAGCAAGCTAATTATCTAGAGAGATTCAGTCTTTCGGATAGTTACAGACTTAACTGTCTGAAAACCCACTTACATTTCTCTCAGTCCATTTGAAAGGTTCTACCGTTAACTTTCTGAAAACTGCATGTCTTTCGGATAGTTACAGTTTTAACTATCTAAAAACTCACTTAAGTGTCTCTTTAGTCACTTCAAAAGGTTGTAGCTGTAACCTTCCGAAAAATTTATAACTTTTGAATAGTTACTGCTTAACTAACTGAAGATCCACTTAAGTCACTGTCTTTCAGATACTTGGCTTCTTAACTATTCGAACATCTATTTAAGTATCTAACTTTCAAATATTTAGCTTTATAACTATCCGAACATCCACTTAAGTATTCTTTAAGTCATTCCAGATGATTACAGCCAATAACCCTCCAAAATCTCTTAACTTTCGGACAATTAACTCAAAGTCTTTCGACTAAAACGTTATTTTCGAATACTTTGACCTAGTAACCTTCCAAAATCATAAATCTGCCAAAAACTTACTGCTAACAAGCTTCCGACTGAACCTGAACTTCTTATGACATACTTCACACCTGTACTACTCACCTTAACAGGTTGAAGCATTAATTCTCATATACCATAGGACATAAGAGTTGATATCTCTTCATTCATTGATGCCTTTCAATACAACATTAGTAAAGTCTATTAGTAGTTCTTGGAAATAGAATCAAATAGAACAGTAGTTGAGTGAAAAATGGGATTATATTAAATAATCACAATGAGTTACAAGATAACCATGAAACACTCTTGGGCAACTAAAGTCAAAGCCTTGGATATTTAGAGTCATATGTCAGGTTGCCAAAGATCAACCACAGATGTTTAGAATCATATGTTGGTCTATTAAAGATCAACGACGCATGTCTAGAGTCATATTCCAAATCACTGAAACCCTAACTCTTGAATCTTTGAGGCTAAGAATGCCCCATTTATCTAACCATAGCTACCCCCATGCTTCTGATGGCAAGTCACTAATATTATAAAATCTACAACAACATTGTGTTCTCAAGCTTTCCTTGGCTAAGCAGTTAGCTAGGTTGTTTCCTTCCCTAAAGATAAGATAAAGTGTAGCAACCTATTTCATCAATACTCTAAAATGCAACCAAAATCCAAGGGCATGTGTCATCAGGCATCTATCTTCCTTGAGTGAATTGAAAAGGATATGAAAATTCATCTCCACTATTATTGACTACAATAGCAAACTTAGTCTCACATAAGCAAAACCCATCATAAAGTGCTCAAGTTTCTACCAAAAGACTACAAACATCATCATAATATGCATAAAAGGCCATCACAAGACTTCCCTCACTAGATCTGATTATTCCTCCTATAAATTTATTCATAGCTAAGGTAGCACCATCTGTATTTAACTTCATGATCCCCCCTATTGACATAACCCAACGAATCCATCTCCCTAACATAGCAAGATTATCTCTTCCATTCAATGACTCCTTAAGAATATCCTCCTTAGGTGCATTTACACCTACTACCAAGCACTGACTCCTATAATAACTCTGGAGTTAACTGTGTTTGGGCAGGAGCAGAACTAGGATGGGTGACCACTTGGAAAGTTCTCGTGCAATGCCTATGGATAGTAGTGTTGGCTCTGCTCAAACATTGGCAAGCTGTAGTTGTGTGCACCACTTACCAAAGTGGGCCTAACAAGGCCCCCTACAAGCTTTCGTCTCATTGGATACTTCTGGTGTATACCAGGCCATTTGAGTGCCCATTGAGACTCACATGTTATCACCTCCATAGATACTCCTGGTCTATACCAGGCTGTTTGAGTATCCATGAAGGTTCACCTTCTATCACCTCTAAGGATACTCTTGGTGTTCATCAGGCTGTTTGAGTGTCTAAAGAGGACCTTTAAAAAAAAAAAAAAAAAAAAAAGAATATCCTCCTTGAAAATCATTTTGAATGAATTAAAACTATTAAGAACATGAATCTTAATGTCTTCAAAAGATACAATCTCCTATCATATAAGGTATTGCATCTCTCCTTCCAACATTCCCATAGCATTATAGCTATGTAAAATTTTCTCATTATATCTTGTTTCTTTCTCCCTAACCCTTGTAACATCCCAAACAAAATATCCTACTATTCCTTTGGATTCACCATATTTGTGTTGAATTTTCTATTATATCAAATCCTACAAAGGATCGCCCATTTGCCATTAAAGCACAAGTGTTCAATGAAGTCTACATTTATTGAAATTTTGCGATGCAAACATATAGATGCCAGCTACACATCCCTTCATTGTAAAGCAATCTCAACAGGAAGTCCTTGATGATGCATTCTCCATAGAAAGAAAGATAATCTGGTGGGGATGAATTTATTCTAGACATTCCAATTGGCTCTATTCATTCTTTTTCTCATCAACTCCCAAGTAGATTTAATTGTTACAACCCCATTTTTTGTCCACATCTATTGGAACTCATCATCTCTACTTGAAACTTGCTATTCTAATCAACCATTAATCTCCCTAGTTAGATGTTGTGACAAACCCAAATGTTGCAACAATGTCCTGTCAATGAAAATAACCTTAACAAATAAGCATTTCTTAGTATCCAATTCTCCTAGTTGATAAACTATTCTCCCACTTTCAAGCCACCAATCCTTCTAGAAATTAATTTCACCCTTGCCCTCTATCCATTTAAAAGAACTAAGTTCTCCCAATGCAGCCTTCAAAGCTTTCAACAATTAGGTATATCTCTCCTTCCATAATCTAGTGTCAACTTGCCATATATCTCATTCAAGGCTTCTAACCTTTTTTTTTTTTCATGTACAAGTCTTCATGTCATCTTCATACAAAGTGTAGTCATCATCTTTTTAGATCTCTAATTCCCAAGCCTCCTTCCTAAATTGGTTTAGAAACCTTCTCCCATCTGATATAGTGGTACTTTTGTTTATCCAAACTATCAACCCACAGGAAATTAGAGCACATCTACTTAATTTTGTCTAGAATGCCTATCAGAATATTCTAAACACCCAAGGGATGGATAGGCATACTTGAAAGAACATGCTTTAGTAGTGTCATTTGACCTCTAAGAGACAATATTAAAATATGACTTGAAATATATTAAACTGTAACTTAAATTTTATTAAAATGTAACTTAATAATAATTTTAAATCTCAATCCAAAGACATTCAATAACAAGCATTCATATAACCCTTGTTAATGTGCTTTAGTCTTATATGGATTCTATTCTTATATGGATCATAGGATCCATTTAACCTTGTATATATTTGGGTGTTTAACCCAAATTAGAGTTAATGAAATTTCTTCCTCCTTTCCAAGTCCTAATTCTCAATTAACTTGGTATCAGAGTCAGGTTCTCTCTTCTTTCTCTCTCTCTCTCTCATCTGTAACCAAAGACTGACAACCCCTAACCACTATTCGAGCTCTTCTGCATGCATACACATCCACATTTGTGGTCATATGATGTATTCTTCAATTGTGTAGTCACAAGTTACGACTTTGTCTATACAGGGGTTGTCGTCTGTCCATGACCAAGAGTTGCATGGGTCCTTGACGATGTGCCAATGGCATACCACGTGTTGCATGAAACTTTCATACTTAGGTGCTACTCTTGTCCATCCAACCACATGAGTACTTCACAAGTTACTAGCAAATCTATTCTACAATGACTCGATCGTAGTTGTTCCTCCTTTATTATTGTCTGCCTTGTTGAATATTGTTATTACTATTTTGGACAGTGTTTGCTATTAGTTTGGATAGTATTTGTTGTTCTAGTTGGAGTCATACTACTAGTTTTGTTTGTTTGTCCAACAGTAGTTTTCTAGTCTTCCAACAGTTGTATCACATTATGGCCTCTTTATCGAAGAGGCATAGCAGTGACCTATTGATTCACAACTTTCCTAGAATTTTAGAAAAATTAAATGACTCCAACTATTTGCTTTGGACACAAACTTTTGAGAGGATTGTTGCTGCTCACCGTTAAGAGTCTCACCTTAGTCTCCCTTTACTTGACATTAAAAGTGATCAATATAAGAATTAATATGCAAATGATGTTGCTATCAGCTCATGGATGTTCACTAGTATGAAGCCTCATATCATATCACCTATGGTGTATCCATGATGAAAACTGTGAAAGAGACGTGAGACAATTTGCATTAGACGTACGGGCATGATAAAAATATTTCTAAGATTCTTCAGGTGTATGAAGACTTGTTTCAAACAAAGCAAGGAGATAGAAGTCTTCAAGAGCACTACAACATAATTAGTTGATTGATCAATGAACTAAACTTATACCAACCTCCCACCTCTGACATTGTCACTTTCTAGAGATATCATGAAGAAGTTGTAGTCATTGTTTATTTAGCTAGTCTTAACATAGTCATTACATCACAGATTCGAGAACAAGTCTTAAGAGATGATAGCATGTTAGACCTAACCGAAACCTTTGCCAAAGTGATGTGCATCTCAACTTTACCTTCTAATGTGTCAATTCCATCAACTATAGATCAGTCAGCTTTAGTTGCTTCTAGTGGACAAGGTCATGGTCGCAATATAGGACTCAATGATCGCCAAAGACCAAAGTGTTAATGGTGTGGTAAGGTGGGACATAGATTTGAAAAGCATTGGGATAAATTCTCCCATTTATGCCCCTCTCAACATGCCAATGTTAATTTGAAAATTAGATCTACTATCTCTATTTTATAAGTTGATTATGAGCATTTCCTACAATTACAAGGACAGAGTTCCAAGGCCATGAGTACTCAAGAGCCTTCTACACTTCCAAGTACAAGTACCACCTTGATTGCATCTAACAGTAAGTCTTGGATCATAGATTCTAGGGCATCCTCTCACATTTTAAGTAACTCCATTTTGTTTGATTGCCTATTCACTATACAAGAGACCTTTGTAACCATAATTGATGGTCATTCCTACTCTGTATTTGGAAAGAGAAACATCCAAGCCTTCTCTCAGATAAAGTTGAACAATGTTCTTTATGTCCATGATTTCTCCTTTAACCTTCTTTCTATTAGTGTCATTACTGTGCAACTACAATGCTTAGCTATCTTCTTTCCTTTCCATATTATCTTTCAGAACTTGAAAACGGAGTAGAAGATTAGTTTAGAATGTAGACCACAATCTTCGAGAGCATACCTATTGGTTCGTAATTTTGTTCCTTATGATTTAATTGTGTGTATGTCTAACACAGAACCTTCTATCCTATAGCACTATCATCTTGGTCATCCTTCATGGTAAAAATTCCATTAGGTTTTACCTTAGGTTCCAATTTCTTCCTTTACTTGTGAGTCTTGTCAAGTTAGAAAGCATACCCATGCCTCTTTCAAATAGTTGTGTCTCATGTCATCTAATCATATGTTTGATCTTGTTTACTATGACATTTAAGGTCCTAATAGAGTTGTGTCTATTTCAGGTCATAAATATTACGTAGTGTTCATTGATGATTATTCCTGTGTAACCTAGGTTTATTTGTTAAAAGATCATCATAGTGTTCTTAAATGTTTTCAAAGATTTCCTTATTGAAATAAAAAAATTAATTTTCTATGTGTCCAAAAATCTTGTACCCTAATAATGTCTTAGACTTTATGCAAAAAGATTTTCAAGTTGTTTGTTCTTCTCTTGATATTATTCATCAGACCATATGTCATCATACATCACTATAGAATAGTATTACTAAATGCAAACATCGTCATATTTTTGATGTTGCATGCACTATTATGCTGTAGATGCATATTCCCAAGTTTCTATGATCTAACATTGTTCTCACTTCTGATTACTTGATCAATCAGATGTCCTCCACTCCCTTGAGGGGAGTCATTCCCTTTCATCATCTTGATCCTAATAAAGAATCCTTCCCTATTCCACCTAAGGTATTCAGATATACTGCATTTATTCAAGATCTCACTACTAATCTTGACAAATTATCTACTCGTGCACTTAAATACCTCTTTGTTGGTTATTCTCGTACTCAAAAATGGTATCGTCTCTATTATCATCGCACTCGCCGATACATTACTTCTAAGGATGTTATCTTTTTTGAGTCTCAACTTTATTATAGTAGTAGAGCTACCCTTTCTCCTCCTACTGAGGTTTCTCCTTCGCTAACTATTAGTGTCCTTAGTGATCAGACTCCTTGTGCCACACCTTTTGAAGAATCTTCTATGTAGGATCATGCTAACTCACCATCTTTATAGGCATATAGTCGCTGACCACAGGCTCTAGCTTCTACCACACCATCCTCTGCTCTCGATAGTAAGTCTGCCATCACCTAAGATGATCTTCCTATTGTTTTAAAGAAAGACACCTACTCTTGTACCCAACATCTCTTATCCAACATTATTTTCTATACTAACATTCACCTTACTTTTCGCCATTATATTTTAACCATCTCTATAGAGTCTTTACCTTTAGGACCTCAAGATACTCTCACTACTCATTGGAAGGTCACTATAGATGATGAAATGCAAGCTTTTCTCTCTCATTATACTTGGGATATTATCTCTCACCTTGAAGGAACAAATGTTGTCACCTATAAATGAATTTACACTATCAAACGCAAGTTTGATGGCAGTGTTGACAAATACAAAGCATGTTTGCTGGCTAGAGGTCTTTTTCAAGAATATGGAGTGGATTACTCGAAAACTTTTTCTCATATGGCTCACATTAATTCCATTCGAGTGCTACTATCCATGACAATCAATCAGTCCTAGTCACTTGTTCAACTTGATGTTAAAAATGTCTTCCTCTACAATGATTTAGATGAAATTGTCTACACAAAGCAACCTCAAGATTATGTTACTCAGGGAGAGACACAATAAGTCTGTTTGCTTCACAAGGTCATATACAAGCTTAAACAAAGTCCAAAAGCCTAGTTTGAAAAATTTTCCATTGTGATGCGAAGTGATGGTTTTGACAACTATCATGTTGATCACTCTATCTTTATTAAGATAACTTCAAGAAAAATTATCTTATTTACAATCTATGTAGATAATATGCTTCTTACAGGTAGTGATATACAGGACATTAATGAAACAAAGTGTTTCTCAAAAGACATGAGTAAGCCAAGATATTTCTGGGGATTGCAATAGCCTATTTAAAGAGAAGACTCTCCTTATCTCAATGGAAGTACACTCTAGACTTACTAAAAGAAATTGGTCTTGAAGGTTGTCAACCAAAGAATATCCTCATAGAACAAAATCACTCCTTTTACAATGAAAACTCTCCATTATTTGAAAATCCAAGCAAATATAGACAACTAGTTGGCAAACTTATCTACTTGACAGTTACCTGACCAGACATCACATTTACAGTAAACTTGCTAAGTCAATTCATGCATGCCTCAAGACAAGTTCACTAGCAATGTGTTGTCTGTGTACCATCATACATCAAAAAGGCTCTAGGAAAAGAACTTTTTTATGAAAAACATGGACATCTACAAGTTACCAGATACTTAGATGCTAGATATGTCGATGATAAGATTACTAGGAAGTCTACATCTGGTTTTTTGACATATCTTGGTGGTAATCTTGTCATATGGCAAAGTAAAAAGTAGAATGTAGTCTCTAAAACTAGTGTTAAACTTAAATACAAAAGTATGTCTCAAGCTACATCTAAAATGGTGTGGTTGAAAGCTTTATTGCAAAAACTTAGAATTGATGTTTGTGAGCCTAAGCTAATGTTTTGTGACAATCAAATTGCTATCTATAGTACAAATAATTCTACCTTTCATGAACAAACCAAACACATTAAAGTTGATTGTCACTTCATCCAAGATAATGTCTTGAAGAAAATCATATCCACATCGTTCACACGATCTGAAGATCAATTAACCGACATCCTTACTAAAGGACTTGGAATGAAAACCTTTGAAAATTTATATAACAAGTTGAAACTTTTTGATATATATTGTTCAGCTTAAGGGGGAGTGTTAACGTGCTTTAGTCTTATATGGATCTTATTCTTATATGGATCTTAGGATCCATTTAACCTTGTATATATTTAGGTGTTTAACCCAAATTAGAGTTAATGAAATTTCTTCCTCCTTTCCAAGTCCTAATTCTTCCCTAATTGTTGATTAACTACCCCCAAGACATTCAATATGGAATTAATTTTTGTATAATTCCATTGTTTATTAATTCATTCGTTTTTATAACATTTTTCAATTATTTATACATGATTTCAAAGTTCTCATAAAACTCATGAATACTATATCTCTACATAATTAGCATTTTATTAAGGTTTCATTGGTATAAATATTAAGGTTTTTCAAATTTTTCCTCACTTCTACTTCAGAAAGTTCAAAAAGTAATATAATTTTTAATAAATAAAGAGAAATTTAACATTAATATTTTTTGCACTTATATTTAATTTATGCATTTTTATTAATATTTAATATTTGTATTTGATGTTAATATTAAATTTTATTGATATTAATATTTTATATTTTATTTTAATAATAAAATTTATGATTCATTTTTATTTTAAATTTTTGACTTTCCATGATGTGCACAAATAATCTTTTTTTCTTAATTTTTTGTACTTTCTATTTCTTAATTTTTTTGACTTTCTTTTCTTTATTTTTTCAACTTTCTATCATACATAAACAAACCTTAAATGGTATCATGTAGTGTGAGACTAATCACTTAAATTTGAACCATATACTCCTTATTATGATAAATATAACTATAGGTTCAAAAGTTTGATCGTCTTAAACATGCAACACATTATAATAGATTTATATAATGAGAATTAGATAAAGAAAAGTAGTACCCTAAACATTTACTTTAAGTGCACCTAGTTACGAAGTGTCAAGCTATGACATAAAAAGGAATTTAGTATACCAAGGAAGACAAATCATCACTCTATGTAACTCCCTAACTTTTTTTGCCATTAAAAACATATAATAGACTTTAATCATTTTCTTTTTATAATGATAGTTTAGTATTAACCAATTACATGGAATAAATGATAGAATTTAAGCAAATAATACTACATTGGAATAAACAAAATAGAATTTAAATAAGTACTAACTAATTCAGTAAATAAGAAAGACTTACTAGATCCTCAAGTGTGAACTTGTAAGCCCACTATCTCTAGACAAGAATTTAAGAATGTTGATGTGACATCTAAGAAAATCTTAAATAGCCTAGCATGAGTGACACAATCATCCAATATGTCACTACTAAAGGAAAACAAATTCAATTAAATTAGAAAGCAAAGCATTCATTTGCTTATGACTTATAACACTCACGGGTTCAAATATCCAAACCAATCACCATTCCCATGACAAGTACCACTTGACTAACCTTGGGCCCAATCGACCTAGACATGAGAACTTGCTTCAATCCACTAGCAATGAGGGCATAGAGACCAATCACAACCTAACAAGCACTGAACTGCATGACTATAAATCATATTCCAGCCATAGACTCCCTGCCAAGTTAATACTTGAGGCATCACTATACACCAAAAGCTGCCAATTACTAATGGAAAAGTAAGCACTAGGGCTATCACCAATTAAGTCGTCAATTCATTGAAGCTCTCCTGACAATCCCAAAACCATTCAAACGAGATTTTCTTCTAAGTCAACCTCACTAAAGGCACTATAATTTTAGAAATATTCTTGAACCTACAATGATAGCCTACCAATATAAAAAAACTCTAGATCTCTATCATGGACCTTGGCCACACCCAACTATTGACAACATTGACCATATCTGAGTCTGCTCTGATACCCTCACCAAAAATGACATACCTAACAAACATTACTCAAACATTAATTCTTTGAGCCAAAAATCACACTTACTCAACATAAAGATGATGTTCCCTAATAACTTGTAAGGCTACCCATAGATGATACTCATGTGCCTTAGCATTAGGCAAATACACCAAAACATCATCTACAAATACTAACACAATTTTATCAAGGAATAGGTAAAATATTCTATTTAGCTCAAAAGACATGACATTGAACTCAAAGGTGCCTGTACTAGGTTCAAAAAGCTTAGTCATGGGATGCTCCTTCAAGCTTGTCAAGAATATGAAATTCCTTGATAAGGCCTTTGAAATGATATCAAGCCTTAAAATCAACTTTCAAATAAGCTCATTGTTGAGCATCAACCTAGCTCGTAACATGGTATCTAGTATTACTAAGGTACTCCATTGCAAGGTTGAAAACCTATTGCTGAGATATCTTCAACTCCCACTACCTATCAAATAACCAAAGGTAGAGGAATAGAGACTTGTGCTGAACAAGTTATATAGAAAGCTAGCAAGATAGATGGAAAAATGTCTTAGCTTGGGAGGGCATATCACTCTACTCAGATCTTTCTTGGCAGCTTACATCTTTTCCATGTCTGTTCGTAAAATATCACTTGGTGTAGTAGATGTGTTGGAGAAAAATGTCATCACTAACTTTAGAAGGGGTTGAATGATGTTGGTCTCATCTCATCAATTGGAAAGAAGTCTACAAATCAATTATAGCTAGGGCTTTTGGCACCTAAAAGAGATAAGCAAAGCTTTCCTATACAGACATTGGTGGTCCTAGATGGCAAACCAAAAGGCCTATTGGGTGGATGTAATTAATGGTGAATATGGTCCAATTAAATTCCTTGGGTGGAAGGACCAGCACAATGGATCAATGGACAAGTATCTTGCTTCTAAAGATCCTTGCTAAATCTTCAAAGCTTCATGGACATTCATTCTAGATTCATGGTGATCTCAAGCCAGCAAATTCTATTCTAGAAGGATAATCAATTGCAAAATACTGAGATTCATAGTGATTCCCAGAAATGTTCCAAATTTCATCTCAAAAGGACCTGGCATTGGTAGAGGCAGCTATAACCAACAATCATGGCATCACATGGAATTTACACTAGAGGAGGAATGATAAAGAGATTTCTATGTTCATTGACCTTTGTTAGGATCGTAAGGCAATACCAAAGAGGGGTGAATAGTGTTTCAATGTGGTTCATTGATTTTTAATTCAATTTGAACAATATTTCAATTAAGCATACAATTTCACAAACTATTCAAAGTCATGCATGAAGGAAAATAAAATAATGATAGGAGTACATAGAAAGGTTTTAGGTGATTCACTACTAATAACTATTCCACTCTCAAGCTCAGTTTACACTTCACTATTCTTGTTTACTTACAGAATGTTTGCTTTTAAGTCGAAACCAGAATCAACAACTTACATCGAATTTTTAAGTGGTAGCTCTAACCAACTATGTATAATCGAGGCTTTAAGGTGGAAGTCATGAACCAATAGTCTTTTCGATCAGAGTTGTAGTGCAATGAGAGTTTTGTTTATGCTTGATTTTGAACTTTTGTACTTCATCAATCGTTGTTGAAGCTCTAACAATTTTCACTGTTTTGTATTAAGAATTTTTGCTTGTGTAGTTCTAACTTTTCTATACTTACTCTATCTTATTTTTTATGAGTGATCTTGTGGCTTTTACATTTGTATGTTCAATGATCAACTCTTCTCCAAAAATATTATCTTGTCATCCTTATTGAAACTACTAGTCTCAAAAATGATAAGGATCTGTTACTCTAATGATCAACCGAATCTCTAGAAATAATCTTTGACTGATTGAGACATAGCATATCTATAGAGTCCGTTCAAACATGACAAACTTACTCTATAGCATTTAGACTTCTTTTTAGTCAATGACTTCTCAAAGTAAATACAATGAACTTATTTCGTTGAATTTACATAAATAGTACGAATTTTTTGTTGTATTTGTGTAAATCTTACAAACTTATTCTATTGGGTTTACACTTCTTAGTTTTACATATATTTTCAGTCTGTTGTATTTGACTAAACTTCACAAACTTACTTTGTTATGTTTATACACTATATACTCTAAGTTTATTGAATTTAAGTAAACTCCACGAACTTACTTTATTGTGTTTCTACACTTAATTCTCTTAAGTTCGTTGAGTTTAAGTAAACTTTATGAACTTATTCTGTTGTGTTTGTATACTTAATTCTCTTAAGTTCGTTGAATTTAAGTAAACTCGATGAACTTACTCTGCTATATTTGTGCACTTAATTCTCTTAAATTTGTGAATTTGAGTAAACTATATGAACTTACTTCATTATGTTTGTACACAGGTCTTCCGAACTATATGAAATTCCTTCTACTCTACTACAAGTTTTGTCTTAATGACTCTTCATCTATACCTATGAAATAGATAATTTTTCTCACATAAATTTTTACATTATCAAAACATAGAAGTTCTTTCAACCTTATGAAGCTTCTTCCCTCAATCTTAAATCTTCACCTTCAAGGAGTTGTTCTAAAATGGACAGCTGGTATCACAAGGTTTTTTTTGCCAAAAGTTGTTTTAAGCAACTTGTTGGAAATGCTAGACAGAGATGGTCTCCATGTAAACTAGTGTAGAAATGGCATTCAACTCTCAATGTCAAATATTTAAATGACTTTTACGCAAGACTGATTGGTTACCAAAAGCTACAGAAGGAAGCAACCCCATGTGGAAGACATCCTCTATGTATACAGCTCATCTATTTTTAAACTACATAATTAGCAAAAAAGGTTTAGCTTCCAATCATGCCTCTATCAGTTTAGGATGGCATTGCAATAGATAGCCCTATGGAGTTATTGAATAATGTCAATCAAGCAATCTCTAGAAAGATAGGTGAGGGAAAACGCAAAGCTCTATTGGGGGTCCACACAATATGTTAGAGTATTTGGCATGTTTGCTATGATAACATATTTATTGGTGAAATGGGGAAGTTTTGAGCCTATTCACAATAGGGCAACGAGTTTCCTTAACTCTTGAGTTCAGGATTGTTTGTAACCATTACTTGTGTTCATTTTTCTGTCTTGCTTGCTCTTCTTTTCTCATTTTTTTCTCCTCTTTAAAACTTTGGTTGATCTTATTTAATAAGATTCCTACTTACTCTCTTTTTTAAAAAAATAGTGGTGTAATTCATTGGTTCTTTGAAGGAAAATTAAGTTGTGTATGATGTGGTAGTAAGAATATAGCATTTTGAGGAGTTACAACTGCTAGTGTCAATATATTTAAAACAGAAGAGCAAATGATAAAGGATAAAAGCAAGGACGGAGTAAGAAAAACAATACAAAGGAAGTTATGTTCACAAAATACAGGAATTATATGGCTCAAACATTCAAGTGGATCTGTATATATTAATGTGGAAAACACCACATGTATTTCTGCCAAAATGAATTTTACTCCAGAGATTTGTTCTCCTCTCCCAAAATTTCACCTTGAATGCTGTAAGGCAGAAATCCTAGAACAAGAAATTGGGATTCCCTCTTAAGTTCACAGGACATCATAACGATAGAAAAATTGTGAGAAAGAACAATTCGTAAGCATTCCAAGCATCCAAAACCATCGTGAGCATCACTAAATAAAAAATGCCGTATTCAAATCTTTAGTTATGAGGTCGAGTAATGCAAATTCCTAGTAGAACTACTCTGGCGAACTACATCATCGGTCGTCGAGAGTAATGCACTCCATTGTGCCATTAATTAGTACACGCTCCTTGTGTAAGAACATACAAACCTACTATAACTAAACAAAAATCCAAAGAATATACCAAATATGCATTTTTCACGTTTTTTTTCCACCACGATATGCGAACTCCAAAAAGCATCTTTAGAGAGAGCAATACACCTTGAAAAGGATGCAAGACGGAGGACGGTTTCAAAGTCAATGTACGCAAACTAAATATTAACACATCGATGGAACAATCCCCGGAATCAACATACGGAAAAGGAGCACGCACCAGGAGGAATCAGAGATGCCCCACCTTCGACGTCCTCGATCTGATCACGGACGGAAGGTCCCGACTCCAGATCGAAGCGGGACGACGAACAGAGCGGATCGAGGCTTCCCCAGCCGGGAGTATTCGGGAGAAGAAGGGAAGGAAGAAACGAAGATCGAATCGAAAACTCGAGGAGATGTGGAAGGAAGGGATCTTCGAGATTAATTAGCCTCTTGATGGAGTGTACGTCTTGATTTTCTGAAAACTGACAAGTTTTTCATCTTCGTTTAATTTTCTCTTTTTCTGCAAAATAATTGACTTGTCGCCACCAACGTGTGCGCGTTCGCTTATTTCAGAACCACCGCAAACGTACGCAACTCGTGGACCTACAATATTAATTATTGCAGGGGTGTGCCCGGTCCGGTACAATAATTGGCTATGATGACACGAAAAGTTCTCCGTTGGGCATCTCAACAGATCATAGAAAGAGTTGATGACGCATATCTTTCTTTCCTTTCATGACTGTTAAATGACACATTTCCAACCAAAAATTACATATGGTTATAGCAAACACTGAGGCACAACGAAGATTTTTTACATTTTCCAACATACTTCTACAAACAACGTTCAATCTTTTTATTCACGAAGACGGTATTCATTCCGCTGCTCCGTCCATCATTATTCGTATCGTTGCTATCCAGTAGGTCTGTTTTCACCGTCTGTATACTCTTTGTGTCATATCAAACTGTGTTTAAGTATCAATCAGTGTAGCCTTAGGTATAATCCATTTGCATGAGCCTAACTGTCTTAAGACTAATTAACGATATAATTTAATTGTGTCAAACTTAATCAATATGATTAAGCCCAGTCTATTTACGCATTTAACTTAAGGTATATATGTCAATGGATTGTGCTACACTAAACTTATTTTTCTCCAACCTAAACACTAGTCGTATTGGAATGAGTCATGCCAAACATTGGTTAGAACAATCTAACTACAAACTATTAGCATAGACCCAACTATGTCAACCTGACTCAACACATTAACACGTCTAGATCAACGGTTAAATTATAAAAGTAAAAATTTATTTTTGTGTAAAATATGTTATAAAGTACTAAAATAATAAAAATAAAATTTTATTTTATTTTATTTTTTCAAATTAAACTAATAAAACATTGAACTTTTACTTACTATTGACATCCTACTTTTGAGTTTTTTCGCTTAAAGGAAATATTAACACCTTATTCGCACCCTTAGGCCAATTCTAGGTCGAATGGGCGCTTGGTCATGCTTGAAAAATACCTTGGGATCTTTTGGGAGTATCGAAGGAACCATCCTAAATAGACTAGCACACGAAACTCATATGACAACACCTTTGACAACCTCTTTGACAACATTCATGATGGTTTTTAGTGATAGACAATGTTTTCTAGTAAAGTTTCCAATAGAATCTACAACACTACCCCTTTTGACAACCTTTTCTATCCAATTTGCAATGGAATCAATCTCATAATGTCTACTTTGTCACTCGCCGCTACTCCTTTAGCAATCTTATGTGGATAGATTTGAGTCATTCAATTTAAGATCTACAATGAAACCAAATACTGTTTCACATTATAATTTGAACTATCAATTTTAATCTATGAGATCTGATAAGTATGATTCATTTAACTTAAGTTAGAGTGATCTTGACCCTAAGATTTTCATCCAACAATCTAGATCATACCACTAGCCTATGACTTTCATCTCTTTGACTTTAATTAAACAACTTTGGTTCAATTGGACTTACCCATTTTAATCAATGACACAAATCAAATCCTATCTAATCCAATAGTCTAGATTTCAACTCACCCCTCTAAGAACCTGAGCTAGGGTCTGTGCAAAAAATCATCAAGTGTACCAAGGGTGGTCGAGCTAAGCATTCGACAAACGATTGAATCGAGAGGGTGCCCAATTACACTAAATATTGAGAGCGGTCAAACTGAAGCCATGTGACAAGCAATCAGATCGAATGAGAGAATAATTAGACTATGCCCCACTACGGTTCCATTGAAATGGAAAATGATTAGACTGAAGAGAAAGAAAGATAAAAAAAATAGTGCGAAGGCAACCAAGCTAGACCTAGAGTCAACTACGTGAAGTTGGTGAGCGAGCTAGGGTGAAGGGAAGAAAAAAACAGAAACTCTATCAAAGGACCTTGGGCCGTGAAACCCTCTCTAGAAACTACCCAACTCTTCAAAACTTGTGTAGTTGTTACTCCTAATGGGAGCTACTATAGAAGATTTGCACTTCCAAAGTTGTGCCTACCAATGCTCCATTAATGCTATTGTTGCTACAATTTGCCCAACGACTTGTCACCTCCACACAAAAAAAACTACTTTATTAGTACTACAATCTCGAGATGAAGCAAAACACCAACTACAAGCTACCACCCACATCGTTTGCCATTAATGCAACTCCTCAATCACTACTCACCATTAGTGAAGGTGACCATTCATTCCCCAACCTTAAGCCTAGAAAAGGACTACCCCATTCTCTAATTTGGGAGCATTTAGAAAAAACAATCAAGAGACTAATGAGTGGGTTCCCCTTTGATTGATTCTTCCTTTAAGCTTCTATCAGTCGAGTTCCCACTTTGCTGAAGCTTTTAACTCCATCGCTCAAATTTTCAATCTCCTAAAGCTTCCAATTCTATCACTGAAGCTCTACCACTAGAGTTCTTGCTTTATCGAAGCTTCCAACTCCATCACTTGAGTTCTCACCTAGTCAAAGCTCCCTTCAATGGAATTGGCTTCCACCATTGTTTGAGCTCCACTATGTACAACTAATTCCTTTGTCTATTAAATGTTTAGGGTACTACATGCCTTGTCAATAAGTCAACTAAATTCAACTACCATCTCTATCGCCTCCACCATTGGAATTGTCATCTCCAACTAATCGAATAAGTTGTTAAACCATAGCCTATGTCACCACACAAACCATTGAACTACTACCTTCAACCTATTAGGATCAAATGACAAAACTAGAGGAGGGCAAATGGTGATATAATATGTGTAGTTATTTTAATTTGATTTAAACAATTTTTAAATTAAATATACAATTCATTAGTGTTAGGAATTTTTGTTTTGGTGATGAGTATTTTACTTAATTTGAAAATAGGTCAAAATAAGTCTAAGTCTTTACCTTAATTGTATAGCTAAACATGTTGGGTTAAGTGGTATAGGTGTGGAGTATGCCACAAGAAATACCATTATCAATTAAAGGGTTTCGACCAAAACGTTCCAACTTATAGGTGCGTTCGAAGGGTTTCACTTGAAAGTATCTAAAATGCAGTTAGAGCATTTTTGGAAGGTTTCACTTGAAAGTATCCAAATTGTAAGTTCTTTTGGAGGGTATTGAATATTTTATTTTAATGATGTATGCTAAACAAATGTAATTATATTTACTCAATTACTATTGTTTATGAAAGTAAGTTAAGAACATCAATTAATACAGAAAAAGTGTATTGATATAAATAATTGTCTATAATAGATCTGAGATTATACTAAGTTAAATAGCTAGTCGTTGTGTTATATTAACTTTTCATTTAACTAAACGTTAAGTTAATGTGTGTTTTTATTGTAAAGCATGATATGTTTTAAAGTTATATTTTCTATATCATGTACAATGCATGTTAAAGATAACTTGTTAAGTTAGTATGTTATTTGTAAAAAGGTTACGTGAGAACTCGTTGAGTTATAGGCTTAAAGGTTAAAATAGGTCACATGAGAACTCGTTAAGTTAGTGAGTAAAAGAGCAAAAGGAAGAGACGAACTTGTTAAGTTAGTATTATGCACGTGGTGAAATTAAAATTTATGAATGTTATATTGTATCACATGAGTTGCACATGTTTAACTCGTTAAGTTAATATTACTACACTAACTGCACATGTTGAGTTGCTATATTAAACACTAAGGTAACATGTTAGGTTAACGTTATAAACTTAAAGTTATTTTTATTGCACGTGGTAAATACCTTATTCTAAAAATATTTGTTTATTACTGGTTCGTTGAGTTATCAGTAACAAATAGAGTTAGTTCGTTGAGTTAGCATAACACTATGTACTTAGTTCGTTGACTTAGCTACAGTTATTATCATGTGATTTAGCACATGATGAACTCGTTGAGTTAGATAAGTTAAGTTATAAATATACTTGTTTTACTCGTATAGTTAACATTAACAAAATGACTTGTTATTATACTTGATGAAAAATTTTAGACGAGAAAGTTTATTTTGTAGGAAATTTTTCAAAGATCTAGGATTGATGATTAAAGAAAATTAGAAAGGAAAACGTGGGTCAAAACGTGTGTATTTCAATGAAGGAAAATGAGAAGATGTGAAGAGTGGAAAACTGATAGTGATTGAATGTGGAGGATATGCATGAAGTGAATATATAGTATAAAAGGTATAGAATTCTCGTTGATCAATTATCTCTGCACACCAAACGAAATATATTTTTAGGGATCAAAAACACCTCTTTGGGGAAAAGCTCTCAGATGGAAGAAAATTCAGTGAAGAAAAAAAAGTTAGATTTATGTCATTGAAGATTTGAAGTATCAGAAGAAAGCAAATTCGATGAAGTAGAGAAAGTTAGATATTTGTCACTAAAGAATTGCAGAAGAAGAAGAAGAAGAAAAATCTTAAACAAGGAGAAATGTTTTAAATTCCGTAAATTAGTTTTCTCTGTTTGTAGTTATGAAATTGATTAGATGAAACATGGTATCGTTATATAATTACATCTACAATTTCTGAGGAGAATTGAATTGTATATTGTAATTGAAACTTTGAATAAAATGATTTGATTAGAATAGTGTCTCGACTTGTTTTTATTTTTTTTTGAAGTTTCAATTATAGTCAAATATGTTAAAGAACACAATTCACCCCCCTCTTGTGTAGCCATTCGATCTTACAAGTGGTATCAAAGAAGGTTCATAATCTTTGATATAAGGTCGATATCAACTTAATTAATATCAAAGCTTATTCTACATTCCTTGTTTTTAAACAGAAATTAATATCTGAGCATACATTTAACTTTCTTGATTTTAGGCTCAAGTTGTTTTAAAGTTTTAAACTGTTTAAAATCAAATAGGTTGAAAAATCTTAGGTAAGATGGTTGCTGGAAATGGTAATTTTTCTTTATATGAAGGTCAAAATCTTAATCGTCCTCCTTTATTTGATAGAATACATTTTGAATATTGGAAATATAACATGACAATCTTTCTTCAAAGTATAGATCATAAGTTGTGGTTCATGATTTCTAAACCATATACTTTGTTAACTACTCTTTATAATACTTGGACAATTACTAAAAAAGAAAATGAAACTCTGAATGCTAAAGGCTTAAATATCTTATTTTATGCATTGAGTTATGAACAGTTCAGTAAAGTATCAACATATAAATCTACTTATGAGGTGTGGCATGCGTTAAAAGTTTCTTATGAAGGTACTTCTCAAGTTAAAGAGATTATGATTAATATGTTAATTCATAGGTATGAACTCTTTAAGATGTATGAAGACGAAAGTATTTCTGAGATGTTTTCCAGATTCTTAGATATCATAAACTCTTTAAAATGCTTAGGAAAGAACTTTGAACAGAAGGATTGGTGAGAAAAATTCTCAGGTCCCTAAGTTCCAAGTGGTCTTAGAAAGTGACATCAATTAAGGAATCACAAGACTTAAATGTTTATACTATAAATGAACTTATAGGAAATTTAACTGCTTATGAAGTTCAATTAAATGATTCACTAAGTCACAACAAACTAAAAATGAAGAAAGAAATAGCCTTCGAAATTAATTCAGATTCTGAAATATCTACTGATTCTGATGAGGATTTGATTTTACTAACTAGGAAATTCAAAAAAGCATGAAAAGCTAGGAAACAGCAAAGGAACAAAAATGACAAACCCTCAATGTCAAAGTCACTAAATGAAAAAAATTCTTTATCTAGAAAGTATGTATGTTATAACTGCAAGAAACCTAGACATCTTTCTCCAAATTGTCCTATAAGGAAAAATGAAAAGTAAAGTAGGACAAATCAGAAGAAGATGGCTCAAAAAACTCAGAAAAATTTTTACAAGAAAAAGGTTTTGAAGGTCACTTGGGATGATATGTCAAAAGAGTTTGAATCTAAGGAACAATCATCAAAATCTTCACATTCAAAAGATGCACAAGAGTTAGAAGACATTGCTCATGTGTGCTTCATGGCAGATGAGTCTGAGGTAATTTCTGATCTTGAAAGTCATTTAGATTTTAACTTTGATGAATTATTATGTGCTTATCATGCATTATTACAAAAACTTAAAGTTTATAAACTAGAAAATAAGAATATTAGGAACTCTTTGTCCATTTTGGAAGAAGAAATGTGTTTCATGTCTACTACTTTAGAGAAGTTTAAATGTGATAATGAAAATCATGCTAGAGATTTGCATAAATTTAGATTTAATGAATGTGTCTTGCATGAACAAATATAGAATATAAATGCTAAAAAATTAAAGATAGAATCTCAAAATGAAAACTTGAGAAATAATATAAATGATCTTGAGTTAGATATTGATAGATTAAAAATGAGAGAGCTAGATTTGAATTCCACCATTGAGAAATGGAATTTATGTCAAACTAAGTTAGACAAACTAACTAGTACCCTTGCAATGTCATATAAATTTGGCTTAGGATTTAATTATCTTGAATACCTTAAATCTTAAGCCAACAAAGGATTTATTAGTTGCAGTTCAAGTAAATCTAAGACTAAAATTCATTTTATCATGAAACAAGGTAATAAATATGTAGAAGTAGGTACTTCAAGGGATGAATCATATAACAAAAATATAAACCAATGTGATTTATCTAAATATACTTCTAACATGACTATCAATGTTTCTAAAAATCTTGTTTCTTGTTTTGGAAATTTAGTTACTAATGTTTCTAAAATTTTTGACAATCGTAGTAAATTGAAAATTCAGAAACCTGAGCATGAAATTCAAAAACTGGTATTAGACCAATTACTGGTTCTACATGTTCTTTATCTGAAAATTCATGTGTAGAAAAAGATTTTGTATGTATTGAAAATTTAAATACTAGTACAAAATCCTAGTATGAACTTACTGAAATGCATGAGCTTGACCAAAATGAAATGGTATTTTTGTTTTGATATGTTCTTGAAGATGAGCAAAAGGTGAAATATAAGAATCTTTATCGATAGTAAAAACTTCTGTCACTACATGCGAGGCAATTACACCACTGAAAACTTAATTACTTACAATCTTGCCTCATCTCCCTATAGAATCGTGAACCAAGAATTGTAAGATGATCTCCTCTTCAATATATTGGCATCAACCTGAAACTAAGGCTTTACGATCTCCTGAGATATGAGTTAGTGCTTGGTGAAAATGACTTCCCTTCCTGCGACGTGATCACTCCTCATAGTGGTTGTTAGTCACCGTGTTTGGCTCAGAATCGACCCGGCATCCAAAAAGTATCCTCACAAACCTCCGATGGTTGGTGATTTTGGTGGTGTGGTGTGGAACTTCAGAGAACTTTCGACGCTTCCTACCATTAGCGTGGTTCTCCACCTCTCTCCCACACACTTTTTCTTTGTCTTTTATATTTCTTTTAGTAATAACTGCTTCTGCTTAAATGATTGATTAGATTTCCTTCATTCATATCAACGATGGTGTTTTCTTCTTCATTCTACAAGTGAATTCCTACATTATACATGTAATCGTGGTTTTCCTTTGAATTTCCTATTTCTACAATTGCTACAGTGGCATGTTAGAAAATAAATGGTACATGGAATTAGTGTAACTCAATAGACTTACTTCGTTGACTTAACTATAAAACACATGCAAACATTAACACAATGCATTACCTTAATGTATATTCAAGAAACTCAACACATATAGTTATGCTAACTTAACGAATTAAACATGTGCAACTCATGATTAATAAAACATTTAAATTCAACACGTGCATAATTCTAACTTAACAGACGCAACAATTATATGCTTTGATTAAACAGGGAACTGTTTAGAATGAAAAAGTGCATAATGTTAATGGTTAAATGATGGTTAATTGCATAATATTTAGCTTATCATATGAGAATTAAGCCATTATGTTATAATTGCACTGTTATATGCTTTAATGAAGGAATCTACATAATTTCAGAAAATTAACGTTAATTAAGTATATTTCTGAATTGTCAATGAATTACAGGCTTTTTAATTCTTAAATATCCAAATTTTCTATTATTTCGAAGAGTTATATTTAAAGTACCAAACAGTTATGTTTTAAATGCTAAAAGAATATTCAAGTAGACAATTCTGAACTCATTAAGTTAGAATTATGCACGTGTTGAATTTAAATGCTTTATTATATCACGTGAGATGCACATGTTTAACTCGTTAAGTTAGCATAACTATATGCGTTGAGTTACTTGAAAATACACTAAGATAATGCGTTGTGTTAGTAACTTATAAGTTATTTCCTTATTGCATATGTTTTATAGTTAAATCAACGAAGTAAGTTCGTTGAGTTTTCTGTAACTCCACGGACTATTTATTTTCTAATATGCCATTATAGCAATTGCAAAAACAAGACATTCGAAGGAAAACCACGATTGCATGTATCACGTAAGAATTCACTCGTGGAAGGAAGAAGAAATCACCATCGTTGATATAAATGAAGGAAATCCAATCGATCATCTAAGCAGAAGCAGTTACTACTGAAAGAAATATAAAAGAAGAGGAGAAATACAAAGAAAGTGTGTGTGTAGAGGTGGAGGACCGTGCTAACTGCAGATAGCGTCGGAAGTTCCCTAAAGCTCCACACCACTACCAAAATCACCAACCATTGGAGGTTTATGAAGATACTTTCCTGATGTCGGGTCAATTCCGAGCTAAACACGGTAACTGATAACCACTATGAGGAGTGATTGCGCCATGGGAATGAAAGCCATTTTTACCAAGCATCGACTCATATCTCAGGAGATCGTAAAACTTCTAACTTTGGTTTCGGGTTGATGCTAATATGCTAAAGAGGAGATCATCTTACAATTTTGGATTCGTGATTCTATAAGGAGAGGAGGCAAGATTGTAAGTGATTAAGTTTTTAGTGGTATAATCGCGTCGCATGTAGTGATAGAAGTTTTTACTGTCAATAGAGATTTTTACATTTCACCTTTCATTCATCTTCAAGAACATATCAAAACAAAAATACCAAAAACAACAAATTATCTGTGTTTACATTTAGTATTAAAGTGTTGTATTATTTGTTTTGTATCATGATTAATGTTATCATTGTCAGTATTGTGAATGTTTTATATTTGTTTGATTCAAAAAATAGTGTTATTATTTTCTAAAATTGATTCATTCCAGATACTTAAAGATTTTAATGGTTACTATTTGAAATATCTGAATGTTAGTGTTGCTTAATGATAAATCTAATATTAACCAACATTAAAGAGCTTAATTGATGTTATTTACAATTTGTGGAACCGCCCAATGGTTGGCCGAATTCCTTTGTAAATAGCAGTATTTAATTGGAAAGATAGGCTCGTGGAGTTAACTTAAGTCTACAAGACCAGTTTGTTGAGTTAGCCATAACTCAACGAACTAAGTTTGTTGTGTTAATTGTAACTCAACGGAGTGCTTACTGAACACATATAAACTCCAATATAAAAATCAGAATACTACACAATTCTTACTCAATCTTTATAGGATCGACCTATACTTGCACACAAATACAATGTACATTGTACACTTGCAGTTAAAATACAAATTGGAATTAATCTCTAATTTGTGTGAAAGGTTGTTAGTTTACTTCTAAAAGTAATTATTGATATAAGCATAAAGACAAATTAAACAAGTTTAAAAACAGAAGTTAACTGTTTAGAATGAAAAAGTGCATAATATTAACGGTTAAATGATGGTTAATTGTATAATATTTAGCTTATCATATGAGAATTAAGCCATTATGTTATCATAAAGGTTGTTAGTTTACTTCATATCATATGTTGAAGAGGAGATCATCTTACAATTCTGGACTCGCGATTCTATAGGGAGAGGAGACAAAATTGTAAGTGGTTTAATTTTCAATGGTGTAATCGTGTCACATGTAGTGACGGAAGTATTTACTGTCGACTGAGATTACTTTACATTTCACCTTTCGCCCATTTCCATGTTCATATTAAAACAAAAATACCAAAAATAATTTATCTGTGTTTGTATTTTGTATTTAAGTGTTGTATTGTTTGTGTTGTATCGTGATTAATGATTTCTTTGTTAGTGTTGTGATTGTTTTATGTTTGTTTTAGTTTTACAGTTTACTGAAATTAGTTTGTTCAAAAGACTTAAAGATTTTAATGGTTACTGTTTGAATTATCTGAATGTTAGTATTGCCTAATGATAAATCTAGTGTTTACTAACATTAAAGAGCTTAATTGATGTTATTTACAATCTATGGAACCGCCCAATGGTTGGCCGAATTCCTCTATAAATAGTAATATTAAATAGGAAAGACAGGCTCGTAGAGTTAACTTAAGTCCACGAGGTTAGTCCGTTGAGTTAGCCATAACTCAACAAGCTTAGTCCGTTGAGTTACAGTTAACTCAATGGAGAGCTTATTGAATATATAAATTTGATTGTTAAAAATAGAACAGTTCACAATTCTTAAGCAATTCCCTATGGGATCGACCTGTACTTGCACGCTAATACAATAGACACTGTGCACTTGCAGTTAAAATACAAATTGGAATTAATATCTAATTTGTGTGAAAGGTTGTTTGTTTACTTCTAAAAAGGAATTCAGTGATATAGGTATAAAGATAAATTAATTAAGTAAAAACAGAAGTTAACAAATCCAAGTTTTTCTAGTGCGTTGCTGGAGATCTAAACAAGTTTTTTGGTGCCATGCTGGAGATCCATACAAGCACCTCCTAAAGAATTGATAGGAGTAGGCCCCTACATATCCGTGTGAACTAGCTCCAATTTCTGTGACTTATGATCATGAGGATTCCTAGCAAAGCTGACTTTCTTCTACTTTCCCTCAATGCAGTCCTCACATATCCCTAAATTGACATTCTTCAGCTTAGGGATTTTCCCTTCTGCCACTAAAACTTTCAATCCATTCTCACTAAGGTGTCCCAATCTTTTATGCCATAAGTCAGTGTCTTCAGTATCACTAACTACTGCAATGGAGTCATCTTGATCCGATGTTAAATATAAGGTGTCTATCATCTGTCCTGAAACAATAATCCTTGCACCTTTAGTTACCTTCCATTTGTCTACACCAAAGGCAATCTAGTAACCATCATTGTCCAAGGAACTTATGGAAATTAATTGCTTTGCAAGATCTGGAACATATCTGACTTCTTGCAATTTCCATATCCCTTGCTTTGTTTTAATGTGTACCTCTCCAATTCCCAACACATCCAGACTTGTGTTGTTAGCTAGGTACACCTTTTTCACAGGAGTTGCACGATAACTGTGCAACAAATCCTTCCTGTAGGTAGTGTGGAAACAAGCTCCTAAGTCCAGTACCCATGAGTCAATTGAACTGTCAGCATAGCATACTAGGGCATCATTGCCTAGTAATGAGGATAATAAAATCAAGGCCCTAACTTCATCATCAAATACTATATCTACTGAGTGTAGTTGATTCAGAATAGTATTTAGCTCATTAACGTGGTTAGTTACATTTCCACATTCATGCATTTTCAGATTAAATAATCTACGCATGAGAAATACCTTGTTGGCGGCTGAAGGCTTCTCATACATATTAGACAAAGCTTTCATCAAGTCAGCTGTTGTTTTCTCCTTGGCGACGTTTGAATGAACGTTTCTTGCCAGTGACAACCTAACGAGACCTAAAGCTTTTCTATCCAATAACTCCCACTCTTCCTGATCCATCTTCTCTAGTTCTCTTTCGAACAACGGTTGATGAAGATCCTTCTGATACAAACAGTCTTCGATCTGAGACCTCTAGTATCCAAAATCATTTCCATCAAACTTCTTGATCCTGAGCTTTCTATCGTCTGCCATTCTATTAAACTGAAGAACCTTTGGCTCTGATATCAATTGTTGATTTCTTAACGAATCGTTTAGTTAACCTTCTATGACATGATACTGAAACATTCAGCTCTAAACTCACCAATGCTAGGAGTGAAGAGTAAGAGAAGAAATAATATAGAGAAGAAACAGGATTTACGTGGTTCACCAATAGTCTACGTCCACGGAGAGTTGAGGGTTCCTTATGGCTTCGACACAATCAACC
Source organism: Cymodocea nodosa (assembly GCA_036874045.1). NCBI lineage: Eukaryota > Viridiplantae > Streptophyta > Magnoliopsida > Alismatales > Cymodoceaceae > Cymodocea > Cymodocea nodosa. Next base: position 14,065,586 of record JAZBRI010000003.1, on the reverse strand, counting down.
GCAATGTTTTATAACATCATAAAGGTTTATATACTACCCAACTTAGGGTTTATAAACATTTAATTACATACAAGCCATTACAGTAGAGAAACAATGCTTCGGAGAAGAGGCTATTAATTTTGGAGCCTTATCTTCTTAACTCTCCAAAATCTACAACAATTCGGATAGTTACAGACTTAACTATTCAAAGAGAATATTCTTTCTGAACAGGCGGTACAGTACTAGGTTAACTATCCGAGAGATTCTATATTTCGAACAGTTAAGTTTAGCTATCCGAAAACTCACTTACTTTTCTCTCTCTATTCTTTTAGAAGGTTATGTTGATAACTCACCGAAAACTGCATGTCTTTCAGATAGTTAAACCTTAACTATCTGAAAACTCACTTAAGTGTCTTTTCAGGCATTTCGGAAGGTTCTGCCAATAACCCTTCGAAAAACTCATGAACTTCGAATAGTTACTGCCTAACTATCCGAAGATCCACTTAAGTCACTACTTTCCGAATACTTGGCTTCTTAATTATCCGAAGATCCACTTAAGTGTCCTTTAAGTCATTTCGGATAGTTACAACTTAACTCTCCGAAATCTTCTGACTTTCGGATAGTTAACTCAAAGCCTCCGACTTAACTTTTATTTCCAGATACTTAGGTTTGTAAGCTACCAAAAATATATAACTACCGAATACTTACTACTAACAAGCTTCCGATTGAACCTGGACTACTTGTGGCATACTCCACACCTATAATACTTGCCCTAACAGGTTTTTGATCTTATCCTTTTGGATGTCCATTTCGTGAAATCAATATAGTCTACCATCAATATAGGTATCAAATCTCCATAAAATAATTTCTTCTTTGCAGACTTCATTTTGGAAAGGAAGACTTGACACCAATTAACTTGAATTCTATTCAAAACTGCATAAGTGGCCCACTTGACAAATTGACTCAGTTCAATGTCATGGCCTTGTCGTTGGTAGACATTTTTAATCAAAATGTTAGCTATCATGTGTGCTTTACCATTTAAATGTTTCAATCTATTTAATAATGGCACACTAAGATTGATAGCCAAACTATTCTTGATTTCCTGCTTTGTCCATTCAACGTCAGTTGTGCTTTCCAAAATTCTTTTCCTTCATTCTTCAATCCAAGAATGTTGTGGAGAAGTTCTGGTGTTATCTGTACATCAGCTTCCTCTACGTTGGAAATTAATTGTCCTTCCTTTTCTCTTAAATTAGCATAAAAGTAGGGCACAAGATTTTCATATATTGCATGCCCTTTCTATTGAGAAATAAATTGCAGTAGACCTTGGAACTCAAATAATTCCTTAATTTCTTACATTCCGTCCCAATTTATTGGTCTACTGTATATGATATCATAACCCCTAATCTCTTGGTATTTATTATAAGCTTCCTGACTCCAAAAGTATACTTCATTCAGAACTGTTGCTTTGTTGTTCTAGAGGGGTTTGTTCTTGATCTTCCTCTTCCATAAGCTGAACTTGAGCTTACTGAAAATGTTCTGCAGATTCCTGAACATTTGCTTCTGCTTTTGTCTATGGTAGTGAGCTGGCAGAACTCTCCACTCTGTCTTGAATTGTTTCATTAAATTCAGTTGAATCTACAAAGTCATTTTTTTCCATATGGCTTTGTTCAGCTTCTCGTTCAGTTTCTATTCTTTTTTCTTCCTCCTGACTACCAATCTACATTGTCACTATTCTTTCTGATTTTGTGGCAGATTGAGATGGAGTCATGGGCAAATCAGCTTCTACCCTAATTTCTGTTTCTTCTTCTTTTATAGGCTGCAAACTAATTTCATCCTGTTTTTCTTCTTCTCTTTGCTTTTGCTGCAGCTCCTACTCCTCCTCAGAATCGGATAGTAGGTTTACAAAAATTGGCTCTACAAGCCTTGTTGATATTGGTACTTCAGATTTAATCTCCTCTTGATATTCAAGCACTATCTCTTTTCCTTTCCTTCTTCTGATTAATTGTGTCTGGTCTTCCTCTTCTTCTTTTGAGATTAAATCTATAAACATAGGCTCCACACGCCTTTTAGCCACAAGTACTGGCTCTTCTTATTTAATTTTTTTAATATTTGCTGGTCTCGAAGGACCAGCTTCAGCTTCTCCTCTTGCAGCAAATCTGATAGTGGTTCTTTGATGCTGTTCAACTTTAATTTTGTATTGGGCTTTCAATTTTTCTACAGCCCTCCTCTTGCAAAGTGCATCAAATACTAGGTGTGCTTTATTACTAAATCTTCTGGTTCTCCTTGATTTTTCCCAACTTGAACCAGTACTTGGAATTCTCTTAATTCCTCTTTAGTTGAAGGCCCTAACATTTCTACTCGTGCCAACGGCCTGAATGGTGGAACTAAAGGTCCTGGCTGCTGTTCCTTAGGAATAGGTCTTTCAGCAGTCGGCTCCTCTTGTTCTTCCTCTACTTATTCCTACCGCCTTATTACACCCCTTGCACGACCAGTAATGCGCTTTTTGAACCATAATTTGGCCTTGCGTTGGATTAGCTCTAGGGCTACTTCGTTGTTTGGCCTGATTTTTCTCTCTTTACTTACAACAATTTCTGTTGCTACTTTGATTCTTGTTTCCACTATTTAGGGTATTTGTATACCCAAATTTACTAAAAATCTTCTCAAGTTGAAAAGTTGGGATTCTACCTTCTATAACTCTTTTTCTCTTGTCGTATTCCTGATTTTCTATCGCGTGTGCCATTCCTCTGACTCTTTTAGAAATTGTGATGTGTCAACCACATCTTCCTAGAACTCAGGTGTCATCTTTCTCATTGTTTGCGTTTTCCCAACATGACACTAGAATATCTGATTAGATCTCCAATAACGTACCAGAAAAACTTGGATTTGTTACTTCTGTTTTTACTTAGTTAATTTATCTTTATGCCTATTCTTTTCTTTAAGAAGTATACAAACAACCTTTAATACAATTTAGATATTAATTCCAATTTGTACTTTAACTACAAGTGCACAGTATCTATTGTATTAGTGTGCAAGTATAGGTCGATCCCATAGGGAATTGCTTAAGAGTTTAAAACTGTCCGTTTGTTAACAATCAAATTTATATCTTCAATAAGCCCTCCGTTGAATTACAGTTAACGTAACAGACAAAGTTCATTGAGTTATGGCTAACTCAATGGACTAACCTCGTGGACTTAAGTTAACTCCACGAGCCTACCTTTCTTTTTAATACTGCTATTTATAGAGGAATTCGGCCAACCATTGGGTGATTCCATAGATTGTAAATAACATCAATTAAGCTTTTTAATGTTAATAAACACTAGATTTATCATTAAGCATACTAACATTCAGATAATTCACATAGTAACCATTAAAATCTTTAAGTCTTTTGAACGAACCAATTTCAGTAAACTGTAAAACTAAAACAAACATAAAACAATCACAACACTAATAAATATAACATTAATCATGATATAATACAAACAATACAACACTCAAATACAACATACAAACATAGATAAATTGTTTTTGGTATTTTTGGTTTAATATGAACATGAAAATGGGCGAAAGGTGAAATGTAAAGTAATCTCAATCGATAGTAAATACTTTCGTCACTACTTGCAACACGATTACACCATTGAAAATTAAATCACTTACAATTCTGTCTCTTCTCCTTATAGAATCACGAGTCGAGAATTACAAGATGATCTCCTCTTCAGCATACAGGCATCAACTCGAAGCCAAGGCTATAAGCTTTACAATCTCTTGAGATATGAGTCGGCACTTGGTGAAAATGGCTTCCCTTCCCGCGATGTGAACACTCCTCATAGTGGTTGTCAGGCACCGTGTTTGGCTCAGAATCGACTCGACATCAAGAAAGTATTCTCACAGACCTCCGATGGTTGGTAATTGTGGTGGTTATGGTGGTGGTAACGATGGTTGGTGTGGTACTTTGGAGAATTGCTGATACTGCCTAGAGAAAGCTCGGTGCTCCTCTATACACACTAGTCATCCATCGATCACACATGCACACTACTTTTTTTTCTTTTCTTTTATATTTCTTTAGTAGTAACTGCTTCTGCTTGAATGATCGGTTGGATTTCCTTCATTCATATCAACGACGATGCTTTCTTCTCCTTGCACGATACGTGCAATCGTGGTTTTTCTTCCAACTATCCTGTTTCTACAATCGCTACAGTGGCATATTAGAAAATAAATAGTCCGTGGAGTTGCAGATAACTCAACGAACTTTCTTTGTTGATTTAATTATAAAACACGTGCATAAATTTAACTATCTGATGCTCAGGTGCATTTCAGATACTTACAAACTTAACTATCTGATGCATAGATGCATTTCGGATAGTTACAGATAACTCATCGATATATAACTTAAGTAAATCTATAAGATCTCGACACGTGTCAGCAGTAGTTTAATAATAAAATAAACATTTTGGTGAGTTACATGGCTAACTATCCAATGCTCAGATGCATTTCAGATAGTTACAGATAACTCATTGAAAATCTACTTAAGTCACTTTACTAGAACATGACACGTGTCCACAGCTATTTTATAAATAAAAAGAGATTTCGGAGAGTTACACATATAACTATCCGATGCCCAGCTGCAATTTCAGATAGTTAGAGATAACTCACCGAAAGTTTACTTAAGTCATGCATTATGGTTTCGACATGTGTACTTCAGGAAATGATAAAATATTCTTTTAAAACATAACTGTTTGGTAGTTTAAACATAACTATCTGATACATGTTTGGTCTGTTAAACATAACTGTCCGAAATATGTTCGGTATGTTAAACATAACTGTCCGAAATATCAGAAAATTCGGATACTTAAGAATTTCACAACCTGCAACTTACCGACAGTTCAGAAATGTACTAAATTAACATTAATTCCCTAAAATTAAGCAGTAATTCTAATTAAAGCATATAACAGTGCAATTATAACATAATGACTTAATTCTCATATGATAAGCTAAATATTATGTAATTAACCATCATTTAACCGTTAATAATATGCACTTTTTCATTCTAAACACTTCCCCAATATCTAAATTTTGCTAGTCCCTTAGCAAACTAAGTTCTAATTAATTGGTCTTTCTAAAAGTGCTAGAATTAATTCTTCTTCTTTCTTTTTTCTTCTGTTCAGCATAAGAATATATATTCTGTATGTTTCAGTAATCAACCTGCAAATATACTTAGAATATATGTAAATTACATACAAAGTATATCATCATCACATAGGTGTTAATTATATTATCGTTTGTTCTTCTTTTCATCATCTGTCATCCTGAATTTTCCAATAAGATTTCTAGAAGAAATTTCAACAACATACGAATCAAAGTACAATCCAATTTAATATGATTAAGACAAGTAGAATAAAGAATTGTATCTCCATTAAACAACTTCAAAAGTCAATTTTAGATTCATATTACAGCAATTCTAGATAACAGAAAATATACTCGATTCATAAGATATCTGTATTTCACAAAACACTTGTATCTTTTCAGAACAGTATATGTATATTTTTTTCTTCTTCCTTTTTTTTTCTTTTTTTTGTACTTTAAAAGTTAATTTGACAAGCTTGAATCATACAAAAGCTTTCTAATGTACCTATGTAACGAGCTTTTAGTCAACAATCCCAGATCTGATCAGGATCTTAGGTTGCTAGATTTCAAGAGTCTTTTTTCAAGTCAACAATCCTTACATACCTATCTGCTCAAGTACAAAACGCTCATGATCAAACAAGTCAATAAACTCTCAAATTTTTTCTTTTTTCTTTTCTTTTTTTTTTCAATCAAAATACACACAAAACAAAACATTAATCACATATTGTATATGTACATATTTCATTAATACAAATGCAGTAATCACCAATCTAATATAGTCCTACTTCTATCATTTACTGTAAATATGAATCCATAACAATGAGCTCATACTTTTCTGTAGTTTAATAAGATCTACACATAAATCATTCTACAAGTTTAATCAATCAAATTAAATGTATCTTTAATCATATGTGTTTCATTTAATCTAGAATTCACATCTCAACTCTTTTAGGACTTTAGATAATTTACTGATTTTTCATTAAGCATTCTGATTTCATTTTAAAATCGTGAAACTATTAAACTCATGAAATTCAGAAAAAACATAAGATACTATATCAAGATTTGCATAAATAGTAAATTCTATAGTATCTTATATAGCCTTCTAAATATAACATTCAAGCAGTTACAGTTTGAAAAGATTTTATAGTCTCAATTATCAGATAGTTACAGCAAGTTCATAAAAATTTTCAATTTTCACAAAACTTTGCAGTACCATTCTAATTCCTTTAATTAACAAACTTACATAGCTGTTACTTTATTTACCTCCCCCCCATACCTACATTTTGCATTGTCCTCAATGTAAAAGATTTGACAATAAATACAGTAATTGTAGCAGGCATGAATACAATTTCATTGATTTAGCACCTAACTCAACAAATGAGTTTAAATCTGAATTCAAGATAAGTAATCAGTTACATACCTTGTTTTGTTTGTATCTCCTTCTATATATTCCAATTTTTGATTCTGAAAAACTTTTCATTCACAGATAAAAGTAGAATATATAACAAAATAACATTTAATAGATATTAATAAATCAGTGTCTTGTGTGGAACCTAGGCTCCTATGCCTTTGGTGGCTCACAAGCAAGCTAGTTGGTTTCCCAGAACAGATACCAACAAACTGGATTGATATTTTATTTTTGTTATAAAATAAAATTAAAACTAATTTTTTTTCTAAAAGTAAATGCAGAAAACACACAACATTAAAAGCACAAAATCACAACTTAAGAACATGATTGAAAAGTAGAAACAAATGGAATAAACATGTCAGTCCAAGCAAACTTTTTAGGCATAATTCTTCTTGCTATTAATTCTGTTTTAATGCAGTTCTTGTTCCTTCTTAATTTGTAAACTTGCAATATATTATCAATGCTAAATACAAGTGTATTACCATTAATGAAATGAAATGCAGAAAGAGATCCTTTTCAGTTCCAAGGTAATGTAGCAGTTTCTATTTCTACATCTATTTCAATATATTCCTCTTCCCACTTCCATTCATTTATGTCTTTCATAATCCATATTTGAAATTTCATCAATTCATCCCACCATCTTATCAGACATAAAGTAGGATCATCTTCTTCATTATACTACATCCCTATTTGAATTTTATCAAATTCTGCAGATGGTGGTTTAGCTATTTCTCTCGGTATAGGCAAAATTTCTATATATTCATCATAACTATCTATGTTTACTATGTATAAATCAGATCTAAATGCAACTGATATATCTATGACTAGATATATATATCCATCAAGTATGACATGCATGCTGTTAATTAATGATTTCTGTCCTAGATATATCATAGTATTTTTAGTCCAAGATCTATTCAGAAAATTATACACACTTAAGCATAAATCTTCATCCCAATTTCCTATAGGTCTCCAATAATATAATTTTTCAGGAATGGTAGAATTTTTATCAAAAAATATTAAGGCCGACCCACAATTTACAGTTGGTACTTCATATCTATTAGGTCTTCCTATATTCCATTCTTCTCTTGTGATAGGATTTCTTATCAAAATATCAGGTAATAAACTTGCATACCTTAGTCTGGTCCTATATATGATTAATCCTTCATCCATCCCCATAATATGATCTATTCCTTCTAATGTATTGGGTGGAATTCCAGTAGTTTCTTCCATATTCAGATATTCATCGCTAATTGAACTACGATTAAATGACTTCCATATGAATCCATCTCTAATCTTAGTCATTTTTGCAGCTTGTAGTCCCTAAAAATATTTTTCTTCAATACAGTCTTTAATTTCCTTCGATACACAACACAGCCTGCACAGATCTTTAGATGACAAGTTACTCAGTACTTCCCTTAGTGTATCCAACGGTAATTGCATCAATTCCATTTGTTGATTCTGTATAACACAAACAAAAATTTTAGCAAAGACAAAAATTAACATAACTACTGCACACCCTCGTGGAGTTAGGGCATAACTCAACGGACAAAGTTTCTTAAGTTAAGGACTAACTCTACGATACTATTAACTATAAATAAACTTATATATATATATAGTTACTTCAGTTATACTGCTTCATTCAGCTATCCTCCTAGAAGAGGTATCAATTTCATTAACAGTTCTATTGACAAGGTTAAGTATTGCTTGTATTGGCAATCCTCCAGTAGGTCTAACTTCCATTGATTCCTTCTATTTAAGTGGTATGCTTCTATTTTGATTTTGAATTGCAACATTTCCAAATACAAGATCTAGACGATTGTTTAATTGTTGGATTATCTTTTCTAATTTCTCTATTCTAGATCCTTGTTCAAGTAATGCTTCATAACTTATATTCTTCTCATTTATATTTTCTCCTCCCTGGAAATTGTTGTTTCTCCAAGATAAATTTGGGTGATTTCTCCAATTAGGATTATAAGAATTTCCAAAATTATCTTTCTAGTTTCTAGCATAAATAATATCTAGATCATTAATGTTTGCATTCTTTTCTGCTAGCTTTTGATTTAATGATAACTCTTCTATTTTCTTTGTTAATTCAGTTAATTTCACTTCAAGCATAGTACTTGAATCTATTTCATGCATTCCTCTTAGCAATATTCTTTTATATGCAATATCTTCAGCCGAGTTTTCCCACTATGCAGTTCTTTTGCAAAGTTTTCTAAATATGCTCATGCTTCTTCACTACATAGTTTTAGAAATCCATTTTGACAAGTAGATTCTAATAAAGATTTTGTTGAAACATCTATGCCTTCATAAATTATACCTATTAATTGTGCTTTACTCATTGCATGATGTGGACATTTAGTCAGTAAATTTTTAAATCTTTCAAAATATTTCTAGAATGATTTACCTTGTTTTTGACTACACATTAATATTTCTTTTTTCTTTTTAATCGTTTGATGTGATGGATAATATTTTTCCAGAAAAATAGAGCAAAATTCAGTCTATGCAGAAATTGAATCAGGCGAAAGAGTATATAACCATTTCTTAGCTGTGTCTTTTAAAGCAAAAAGGATATATCTAAGTTTAATAGCATCTATACTCATGTTCGGCATTTTCATCATTTGACAAACTTCGTTAAATTCTCTAAGGAAATAATAGGCATTCTCTCTTTCTAATCCATGAATATGTGGCAATTGACTAATATAATTAGATTTCAGTTCAAATCTATCTCCCTCAAAGTTTGGCAATCGAATACATGAAGGCTCATCAACTAATTCAGGCTACAGAATTTCTCCTAATGGTTTTTCTACTGGAGTAGCCATATTTACGTTCTCTTTTAAAGAAAGGTTAGCTACACCCCTAAGGATTTCGTTAAAGTCCAATTCAGAAAATGTTTTAATACGCCTCTATGTTGAATATTCTTGGGTAGGTGTTCTTACTAATCATTTAGTGCTAGGAGAACGAGTCCATGTACTCATAAATAAAATAGTAGACGATTAATTACATACCAGTCTGAAGCTTTCCATTCAGTAAATATTTATTGACAGATGAAGTCGAATCAGCTACTTCTCCTTCTAGTTCCCCCAACGCTTTTCTCATTACTTTTAAAAGTGCTGGTAACTCGTAAATAACATTCTATTTTATATAAATAATGCACATCCATAAAGTGAATAAATCTCGTTGCAAGAACGTGTCTTGCAACGTGCATCATGGTTCCTATTTTTATGGGTACGTATACCACTACTAATTTCAAATTTTGGCAACTGCTAAACCGACGAAGTTTCGTTCGTGGTTAAAAGAATAACCTTTTTACTTAATCCACGAACTAACCTCGTTGAGTTACAGATAACTCAATGGAACAATGTTAGTTACTATTGCTAACTCCATAGACTAACTTCGTTGAGTTACAGATAACTCAATGGAGTGGCCTTATATTATATTACTGACCTCGTAGAGTTAAGTTTAACTCAATGAACTTACTTCATTGAGTTAACACTTAGTAACCTCTAAGTTTACTCCTCATAAGTACCTCTATGTTTTTTTCTTTTTTCTCCTGCACTTTGCTAACTGAAATAAAGTTAAATATATGTCATTAATGCAGCATTCTAATCAAAATTCATTTAAATCTAAACATTATATAAATATTTAACTTGTAGTTCATTTTATGTTATGTAGAATTTATATTTTACCTTGCAGCATGCAGATATTTTCAAGCATCTATTATTTAATCTTGTCATTCAGCAAATTGTAAATCTATTTATACATTCATGCATAATGTTCCACAAATTATATAACATTCAATATAGTTCATCCCTTTCATCATTCTAAACACACATGAAAATATATTTAAAAAATATATTCATTAATATGAATTAATTTACATTACAACTCAATTCAGATATTTTTCATACAATTTGTAGGATCGTATGGCTACACAAGAGGGGGGTGAATTGTGTATTTTTAATATTTTCTGAAATATAATTGAAACTTTAAAACTCAAAAACAAGTCGAGACATTGTTTTCATAAAATCATTTTTATTCAAGGTTTCAATTACAATATACAATTCAATTCTCCTCAGAAATTGTAGATGCAATTATATCTTGATACCATGTATCATCTAAACAATTTCATAACTACAAACAAAGAAAACTAATTTGCGGAATTTAAAACTTTTCTCCTTGTTTGAGATCTTTCTTCTTCTTTTTTTTCTTCTTCAGCAATTCTTCAGTGAGGAAAATCTTGTCTTTTCATGCTTCACTGAATTTGCTTTCTTCTGATACTTCAAATCTTTAGTGACAAAAATCTTACCTTTTATGCTTCACTGAACTTTCTTCCACTTGAGAGATTTTTCCCAAAGAGGTGTTTTTGATCCTTAAAAAAGATTTTTCTTTTGATGTGTAGGGATGGTTTGATCCTTGAAAAGATTTTTCTTTTTGTGTGCAAGGATAAATTGATCAACGAGAATTCTATGCCTTTTATATTGTATCTTCATTTCATACATATCCTTTACGTTTAACCACTACTAGTTTTCCACTTCTCCACGTCTTTTCTTTTTCCTTCATCGAAACACACACGTTCTAATCGACGTTTATATTTTGAATTTTTCTTTAATCATCAGTCTTGGATCTCTGAAAAATTTCCTGCAAAATAAACTTTCTCGTCCAAAAGTTTTTCATTAGTGTAATAAGAAGTCGTTACTTTAATGTTAACTAAACGAGTAACACAAGTATATATATAACTTAACGTTTCTAACTTAACGAGTTCCTCATGTGCTATTTCACGTGACAAGTACTGTAGCTAACTCAATGAACTAAGTCCGTGGTGTTATGCTATCTCAACGAACCATCTCCGTTGTGTTATGATAACTCCACGAACCAATAATAAACAAATATTTTTATAATAAGAATTTTACCATGTGCAAAAATAACAACTTAAGTTTATAACGCTAACCTAACGCATTGTCTTAGTGTTCAATATAACAACTCAACGCGTTTAGTTATGTTAACTTAACGAGTTAAACATGTGCACCTCACGTGATACAATACAACATTCGTAACTTATAATTTCACTACGTGTATAACACTAACTTAACGAGTTCGTCTCTTCTTTTACTAACTAACTTAATGAGTTATCACGTGACCTATTTTAACCTTTAAGCCTCTAAATTAATGAGTTCTCACGTGACTTCTATACAAACAAAACTCTAACTTAACGAGTTGTCTAAACGTGCACTATTTATGATACAGAAGATATAACATTAAAACATATCATGCTTTTCAATAAAAACACACGTTAACTTAACGTTTAGCTAAATGAGAAATTAGTGCAACGAAACGACTAGTTATTAACTTCAGATCCAATACAGACAAGTATTTATATCAGTAAGCTTTTTCTGTATTAATTAATGATTTTAATTTCTTTTCACAAGCAATAGTAATTGAGCAAATATGATTATTTTCATTCAGCACACATCATCAAAACAAAAATACTCAACACAATTTTATACTAGTAAACGAACAATACAATTAGCCTCTATTCCTAAGTTCATCTACTTCCTTTTGGAGTTTTTCTAATTATTGCTCTAATTGGTTAATTCTCTCTACAACTCCTGTAATGCCTCTAGAAGGTGCAGCAATCTCTGCAGCTATAAAATTTCTATACTCTTTCACTGAAATGGTTCTTGATCTGATCCTTTTTTATGCCCATTTAGTGAAATCGATACAATCCACCATCAACAGTGGAATTAAATCTTCATAAAACAATTTCTTCTTCACTATTCTCAGCTTGGAGATAAAAACTGCAGACAAATTTATTTGAATTCTATTTACAACTGCATATGTGGTCCATTTGACAAATTGACTCAGTTCTATGTCATGGCCTTGTCGTTGATAGACATTCTTAATCAAAATGTTAGCTATCATGTGTGCTTTACCATTTAAATGCTTCAGTCTATTTAATAATGGCACACCAGGATTGATAGCTAAACTGTCCTTAATTTCCTGTTCTATCCATTCAATTGCAGTTGTGCTCTACAGGCCCTTTTGATATTGGTACTTTAGATTTAATCTCCTTTTGATATTCAGGCACTATCTCTTTTCCTTTCCTTCGTCTAATTAATTGTGTCTGGTCTTCTTTTTCTTCTTCTTCTGAGATTAAATATATAAGCAAAGGCTCTACACGCCTTTGAGCCACAGGTACTAGCTCTTCCTATTTAATTTTTTCAATATTTGCTGGTCTTGAAGGACCAGCTTCAACTTTTCTTGCAGTAGATCTAACAGTAGTTCTTTGATGTTGTTCCACTTTGATTTTATATTGGGCTTGCAATTTTTCTGCAGCCCTCCTCTTGCGAAGTGCATCAAACACCAAATGTGCTTTAGCTACTACTAAATCTTCTAGTTCTCCTTGGTTTTTCCCAACTTGAACCAGTCCTTGAAATTCTTTTAATTCTTCTTCATTCGAAGGCCCCAACATTTTTGCTCGTGCCAATGACTTAAATGGTGGAACTAAAGGTCCTGGCTGTTGTTCCTCAAGAACAGTCTTTCAGCAGTCAGCTCCTCTTGTTCTTCCTCTAATTGTTGCTGCCACCATATTGCACCCCTTGCACGACCAGCAATGCACTTTTTGAACCATAATTTGGCCTTGCACTGGAGCTTCATTGTTTGGCCTGATTTTTCTTTCTTTGCTTAAAGTAATTTCTATTACTACTTTGATTTTTGTTTCTACTATTTGGGGTATTTGTATACCCAAATCAACCAAAAATTTTCTTAAGTTGAAGAGTTCTGATTCTACCTTCTGTAGCTCTTTTTCTCTTGTCATGTTCCGAATCTTCTATCGCGTGTGCCATTCCTCTAACTCTTTCAGAAACTGTGTTGTGTCAACTGCATCTTCTCAGAATTCGGGCATCATCTTCCTCATCGTGGAGTTACACAACGGCAATGTAGGATCCTCTGTATCACAAGAGGGGGGGTGAATTGTGTCTTTAGTAATTAAACTAGAGGATAAAACAAGAGCACAAAACACTTGTAAATGAAATTCTATTCTTTTATTTCAAAACAAAATTTACAATATCTTTTTAGCTCAATTCCCTTCTTGATGATTTTGATACAGTAATTTTTGATATACAATTCAAATAGGAAAACAAAGCTCTTTTTCAAAACTAATTTTGAATTGTATAAAACCTGATCTTTATGCACACAGCTCTTTTCTTTCTCTTTGCTTAGCTTCTGTATCTCTTCTTCTCTAGTTGTCGAATTTCCAGTCTTCTTGTGTTTGCAGCTCCTTTTCTAAAATTGCTTGGAATTTCGAACTTCTTCTGATGTTGGAGAACTTTTCAAAATATGAATATTCAAACTTAACTTTTTAGTTAGGGATCCAGATTGAATATTCAGACTTGGTTTTTGAGATTGGGATCCTCTGTTGTAATGTAGCTTGTACTCTCTATTAGTAGTCGAACTCTGTTGTCTTTCACGTTCAGCATGTTCATCCACTTGATCCATAATCCATAATCCATAATCCATAATCCACGTACTAATTTTCTCTTTAATCTAAATTACTTTCTATTTAAATTTCCACTTTCTTCAGTAACATTTTGAGTTTCCACGATCTCCACTCATAGATACAACGAAACTTTATCTTCCTGGAGTCTTGTAGAATATCTTCTAAGTCTTTGATTTAGTCGAACAGTTATCCTTTAACTCTTGTAATAAACGTAGAATACACACAACATTAAACACACAAAATCACAGCTTAAGAACATGATTGAAAAGTAGGAGCAAATGGAATAAATGTATTAGTCCAAGCAAACTTTTTAGGCATAGTTCTTCTTGCTATTAATTCTATTTTAATGCAGTTCTTGTTCCTTCTTAATTTGTAAACATGTAATATATTATAAATTCCAAATACAAGTGTATTACCATTAATGAAATGAAATGCAGAAAGGGATCCTTTTTGGTTCCAAGGTAATGTAGCAGTTTCTATTTCTACATATATTTCAATATACTCCTCTTCCCACTTCCATTCATTTATGTCTTTCATAATCCATATTTGAAATTTCATCAGTTCATCCCACCATCTTATTAGACAAAAAGTAGGATCATCTTCTTCATTATACCACATTCCTATTTGAATTTTATTAAATTCTGCAAATGGTGGTTTAGATATTTCTCTTGGTATAGGTAAAATTTCTATATATTCATCATAACTCTCTATGCTCACTATGTATAAATCAGATCCAAATGCTATTAATATATTTGTGACTAGATATACATATCCATCAAGTATGACATGTGTTTGGTTAATTAATGATTTCTGGCCTAGATATATTATAATATTTTCATTCCAAGATCTATTCAGAAAATTATACACACTTAAGCATAAATTTTCACCCCAATTTCCTGTAGGTCTCCAATAATATAATTTTTCAGGAATTGCAGAATTTTTATCCGAAAATATTAAAGCCGATCCACAATTTATAGTTGGTACTTCAAATCTATTAGGTCTTCCTATATTCCATTCTTCTCCTGTTATAGGATTTCTTATCAAAATATCAGGTAATAATAAACTTGCATACCTTGGTCTCGTCTTGTATATGATTAATCCTTCATCTATCCCCAAAATATGATCTATTCCTTCTAATGTATTGGGTGGAATTCCAGTAGTTTTTTCCATAGTTAGATATTCATGGTTAATTGAACTACGATTAAATGACCTCCATATGAATCCATCTCTAATCTTAGTCATTTTTGTAGCTTGTAGTCCTTGAAAATATTTTTCTTCAATATAGTCTTTAATTTCCTTTGATACACAACACAGCCTGTACAGATCTTTAGTTGATAAATTACCTAGTACTTCCCTTAGTGCATCTAACGGTAATTGCATCAATTCCATTTGTCGATTTTGTATAACACAAACAAAAATTTAGCAGAGACAAAAATTAACATAACTACTGCACACCCTTGTGGAGTTAAGGCATAACTCAATGGACTAAGTTCGTTGAGTTAAGGACTAACTCTACGATACTATTAACTATAAATAAAAACAAATATATACAAATAGTTGCTTAAGATATGTTGCTTCATTCAGCTACCCTCCTAGAAGAGGTATCAATTTCATTAATAGTTCTATTGATAGGGTTAGGTATTGCTTGTATTAGCAATCCTCTAGTAGGTCTAACTTCCATTGGTTCCTTTTGTCTAAGTGGTATATTTCTATTCTGATTTTGAATTGCAGCATTTCCAAATACAAAATCTAGACAATTGTTTAATTGTTGGATTATCTTTTCTAATTTCTCTATTCTAGATCTTTGTTCAATTAATGCTTCATAACTTATATTCTTCTCATTTACATTTTCTCCTCCCTGGAAATTGTTGTCTCCAAGATAAATTCGGGTGATTTCTCCAATTAAGATTATAAGAATTTCCTAAGTTATCTCTCTAGTTTCTAGCATAAATAATATCTAAATCATTTAAGTTTGCATTCTTTTCAGCTAGCTTTTGATTTAATGATAACTCTTCTATTTTCTTTGTTAATTCAGTTAGTTTCACCTCAAGCATAGTACTTGAATCTATTTCATGCATTCCTCTTGGTAATATTTTTTTATCTACAATAGCTTCAGCCGAGTTTTCCCACTGTGTAGTTCTTTTTTCAAAGTTTTCTAAATATGCCTATGCTTCTTCACTACATAACTTTAAAAATCCATTTTGACAAGTAGATTCTAATAAAAATTTTGTTGAAACATCTATGCCTTCATAAATTATACCTATTAATTGTGCTTTACTCATTGCATGATGTGGACATTGAGTCAGTAAATCTTTAAATCTTTCAAAATATTTCTAGAATAATTCACCCTATTTTTGGCTACACATTAATATTTCTTTTTTCTTTTTAATCGTTTGATGTGTTGGATAATATTTTTCCAGAAAAATAGAGTAAAATTCAGTCCATGTAGAAATTGAATCAGGCGACAGAGTATATAACCATCTCTTAGCTGTGTCTTTTAAAGAAAAAGGGATATATCTAAGTTTAATAGCATCTATACTCATGTTCGGCATTTTCATCATTTGACAAACTTCGTTAAATTCTCTAAGGAAATAATAGGCATCCTATCTTTCTAATCCGTGAAAATGTGGCAATTGACTTATATAATTAGATTTCAGTTCAAACCTATCTCCCTCAAAGTTTGGCAATCGAATACATGAAGGTTCATCAACTAATTCAGGATACAAAATCTCTCCTAATGGTTTTTCTACTGGAACATCCATTTCTACGTTCTCTTTTAAAAAAAAGTTAGCTACACCCCAAAGAATTTCGTTAAAGTCCAATTCAGAAAATGTTTCAGTACTCCTCTACGATGAAAATTCCTAGGTAGTGTTCTTACTAATCGTTTAGTGCTTAGAGAATGGGTCCATGTGCTCATAAATAAATAGCAGAAGATTAATTACATACCAGTCTGAAGCTTTCCATTCAATAAATATTTGTTGTCAGATGAAGTTGAATCAGTTGCTTCTCCTTCCAATTCCTCCAACGCATTCTCCTTTCTTTTAAAAGTGCTGGTAACTCGAAAATAACATTCTGTTTATATTTATAATGCACATCTATAAAATGAATAAATCTCGTTGCAAGAACGTGTCTTGCAGCATGCATTGTGGTTCCTATTTTTATGGGTACGTGTACCACTACTAATTTCAAATTTTGGTAACCGCTAAACTAACGAAGTTTCGTTCGTGGTTAAAAGAATAACTGTTTTGCTTAATCCACGAACTAACCTCGTTGAGTTACAGATAACTCAACGGAACACAGTCAGTTACTATTTCTAACTCCACGGACTAACTTCGTTGAGTTACAGATAACTCAACGGAGTGACCTTATATTATATTACTGACCTCGTGGAGTTACGTTTAACTCAACGAACTTACTTCATTGAGTTAACACTTAGCAACCTCTAAGTTTTACTCTCGTAAGTTCCTCTCTGCTTTTTTTTTTTTCATTCTGCTAACTGAAATAAAGTTAAATCTATGTCATTAATACATCATTCTAATCAAAATTCGTTTAAATCTGAACATTATATAAAGATTTAACTTGCAAGTCATTTTATGTTATGTAGAATTTACATTTTACCTTGCAACATGCAGAAATTTTTAAGCATTTATCCTATCATTCAGCAAATTGTAAATCTGTTAAACATTCATTCATAATCTTCCACAAAATTATATAATATTCAATACATTCCATACATTTCACATTCAAAACACGTAGGAAAAGTACATCTAAAAAATTTACATTCATTAATATGAATCAATTTATATTACAAGTACATCATACAATTTCATACAATTATACAAGTAGACAAACAATACAATTTCATCTCTATTCCTAAGTTCATCTACTTCCTTCTGGAGTTTTTCTAATTGAAGCTCTAATTGATTAATTCTTTCTACAACTCTTCAAATTCCTCCAAACGGTACAGCTATCTCTACAGCTACAAAATTTCTATATTCTTTCACTGAAATGGTTCTTGATTTGATCATTTTTTATGTCCATTTCGTGAAATCAATACAATCCACCATCAGTAGTGGAATCAAATCTCCATAAAACAATTTCTTCTTTACTATTTTCAGCTTGGAGATAAAAATTGCAGACCAATTTATTTGAATTCTGCTTACAACTGCAAATGTGGCCCATTTGACAAATTGACTTAATTCTATGTCATGGCCTTGTTGTTGATAAATATTCTTAATGAAAATGTTAGCTACCATGTGTGCTTTACCATTTAAATGCTTCAATCTATTTAATAAAGGCACACAAGGATTGATAACTAAACAATCTTTGATTTCCTGTTTTGTCCACTCAACTACAGTTGTGTCTTCCAAAATTTTTAGTCCTTCATTCTTTAATCTAAAAATGTTGTGGAGAAGCTCTGGTGTTATCTGTACATCATCTTCCTCCACGTTGGAAATTAATCCTCCTTCTCCTTCTCTTAAATTTGCATAAAAACAGGGTGCTAAATTCTCATATACTACATGCCCTCTTTCTTGAGAAATAAATTTCAGTAGACCTTGGAATTCAAATAAATCTTTGATTTCTTGCATTTTATCCCAATTTACTGGTCTACTGTAAATAATATCATAATCCTTAATCTCTTGATATTTGGTATAAGCTTCCTGACTCCAAAAATGTACCTCATTCAGAACTATTGTTTCAGTCGAGTCAGGAATGTGACTTTGTTGTTCCAGAGGGGTTTGTTCTTGATATTCCTCTTCTATAGGCTGCATTTGAACATTCTCTACAGATTCCTGAATTTTTGTTTCTGTTTCTGTCTATGGTAGTGAGCCGGCAGAACTCTCCACTTTGTCTTGAATTCTCTCCATAAATTGCTGAAGAGTTTCTTGCTCTTCAATGGAATCTGTAAAGTTATTTTTGTCCAAATGGCTTCTTTCAGCCTCTTCATTTTCTGCTCTTTCTTCTTCCTCCTGACTACCAATTTATTCTGTTACTATTCTTTCTAATTCTGTAACAGATAGGGATGGAGTCACGGGCAATTCAATTTCTACCCTAATTTTTGTTCTTTCTTCTTGTACAGACTGCAGACTAATTTCAACCTGTTTTTCTTCTTGTCTTTGCTTCTACTCCTCCTCAGAATCGGATAGCAGGTTTATAAATATTGGCTCCACAGGCTATGTTGAAATTGGTATTTCATATTTAATTTCCACTCTATAATCAGGCACTTTCTCTTTGTTAGTACCCGAGCATTTTGATAATGCAAAACCTATGCGAGGAAACATATTGTATTTCACAGTTAAGTCTTACTGCATTAGATCAGAAGGCTGTTAGAACTATTTCCAAGCAGATGAACAGATCAAGAAGATTTAGCAAAATTGGACAGTTATAGGTCCAAGTATCCAAAGAGCAAGTTTAAAGCAGCAGCAATGCTATCGGATAATTAAAAGAATAACTATCCGATTTTACAAAGCCTTCGAAGAGTTATTTAATCAGACAGTTAAAGGGATTAAATGATCGGATAGTTAAGGAGATAACTATCCGGAAGCTTAGAGGACTTTTCGGAGAGTTACAGGTATAACTATCCGAAAGTTAAGTCATTCAATAAACCACATGCAGAAATACTGAACAGAAGCTTAAAAGACTTGTCGGAAAGTTAGAAAACTATCCGAGTTTTCTTTTCGGAGAGTTAGATAACTATTCGAGTTTTTCGGTAAGTTACAGGCATAACTTTCCGGAACTTAAGTCATTTTATTACACACGTGCAAAATGGAGAAAGCCGGCAGTTGAAAGTTTAAATGGGAAAATCGAAAAGTTAGGATAACTATTCGAAATTTAAAAGAGAGTTTCAGTAAGTTACAGTTTAACTATCTGAAACTTAAGTCAGTGAATTTCCTACGTGTAGAAATCCAGACAGATGCTCAAAGAGGTTTTCGGAGAGTTAGAAGGATAACTATCCGAAATTTCAAAAGAGTTTCGGTGAATTACAGTTTAACCATCCGAAACTTAAGTCATCGAATTTCCCATGTGCAAAATTCCAAACAGTGGCTCAAATAAGTTTTCAGAGAGTTAGAAAAATAACTATCCAAAATCCTGAAGAATTTCGGTGAGTTACAGGATAACCTTTCGAAATTTAAGTCAGTCTTTTATGCACGTGCTAAATTAAATCGAAAAGTTGACAGAGTCAAGTATATAACTTTTCGGTGAGTTACAGTTATAGGTATCCGATTGGATGACAGCTCACATTTAAATATTCTGGAATAGTACTTGGCAGTAAAGGATAAGTGATCTTTCGGTGAGTTACAGTTACTCCTCGGAGAGTTACATAACTAACTATCCGAAAGAACAGGAAAATTGGTAAGTTGACTTGAAACGTTTTTCTGAATGGTCACTTGTCGTATTGGGACTTGATCCTAATCAAGTACAGTAGACTACATCCGTTGGAGGAAAATATGATCGTTGTACATATCAAGTATATATTCAAAATACAGACAACGAATATACGATAGAGATATATAATGAGCTACACTCGAA
The DNA here is from genome assembly GCA_036874045.1 of Cymodocea nodosa. Lineage (NCBI taxonomy): Eukaryota > Viridiplantae > Streptophyta > Magnoliopsida > Alismatales > Cymodoceaceae > Cymodocea > Cymodocea nodosa. Next base: position 14,045,046 of record JAZBRI010000003.1, on the reverse strand, counting down.
TTCTATTCATACTCAAGTCTACAAATAGTGAAGAACATTCAGAAGATCCATTGCAGAAAAAGCTCTTGCACCAAAACTCTCATTGAAGGTTTAAAGCTGTTGGTTTGTGGCTTCAACCTGAAAGCTACATATAGTGTTGGTTTGAGTTTCGACCTGAAAACTCTAAAGGTTGGTTTACTGAAGTTTTTACCTGAAAACTTCTGTGTAGTTCGTTCTTGCTTTGACCTGAAAGCAAGTGTGTAAGTGTTGATACACTTAGTGAAGCCCAAGTGAACCTTGGGGGTGGACTAGCCAATTTGGTGAACCACCTAAAAATTTACTGTGTGTTTCTTATCTCTGTTAATTTGCATTATATCAGTTTCATCTCATTTCATTTTTGTTGAATCATTCGATTCAACATTAAAAGAATTTTAAAAATACACACTTTCACCATTCACCCCCCCTCTAGTAAGCCTATTGATCCTAACAATTGGTATCAGAGCAAGGTTAATTCTTTATAAGATTTAACCATCTGGATTTATGGCTCAATTTGCTAAGGGACAAAACATCCACAGACCTCCTCTATTCGATGGTTTCAATTATAACTATTGGAAGAATAGAATGGAGTGCTTCCTTAGGAGTTCAAATGTTAAACTCTGAAAGACTATTGTTCTTGGAACTATACTTCCAACCAGTGATATTTCGAACTGGTTTGAGGAAGATGAGAAGATCATCTAGCTGGATGCTAGAGGGCTAAATGCCATTTATTGTGCACTAACTGCTGATCAATATAATAAGATATCTGCATGTAAATCTGCTCATGAGGCTTGGAAAATCCTTCAAGTTACTCATGAAAGTACAAGCCAAGTTAAGGATACAAAAATCAGTATTCTTTTGAGAAAACTAGAACTGTTTAGAATGAATGATAATGAAAACATAACTGAAATGTTTTCTAGATTTACTAAAATCATTAACAGTCTGAAAGGCTTGGGAAAGGAGTTCTCTTCACGTGAACAGGTACAGAAGATCCTGAGGAGTTTAACTGTTGAGTGGAGACAGAAGTCCACGTCTATTCAAGATTCCAAGGATCTCAACAATTACACAGTTGAAGAACTGTTGGGCAATCTTCTGGCCCATGAAGCTTAGATGAAGGACTGGAAAGAGTAAGAAGGAACTATTGAAAAGAAAGCTGAAAAGAAAAAGGAAATAACATTTCCATCTACAGAAGAAGTTCCTAGCTCAAATGATGATGAGATCATGTTGCTGGCAAGAAATTTTAGAAAATTCATGAAGAAAAAGAACAAGTCCAGCTACTCTAAAAGAACTGTTCCTACATGTTTCAAATGTAAAAGGCAAAGGCACATATAGACCTTCTGTCCATTTCAAACAGAAGAGGATCAAGGAGATAAGAAGAAGAGATTGAAAGACAAAAAGAAAATGGCTCTCAAAGCTACGTGGGATGACAATAGCTCTTCAAGCTGTTCATCAGAGTCTGAAGAAGAAGTTGCAGCAAATGTTTGTTTTGCAGCACAAGAGGTATGCTCTACTTCCTCTAGTTCAGAAAATGAGCATGATGATCTAGACATAAGTAGTCTTTTATCTACTGTAGATAATTTATATGTGAAGTGTAGAGATTTTAAGAAAAAAATTAAAAGATTAAATCAGTGCTTAGAAAATTCATTTGCTGAATTAGAATCAACTATAGTTGAAAATAGGAATCTAAAATCAAATTTAGATAAGTATAGTTGTGATAATTGTAAATTAAAAGATGAAAATAAAATTCTATCAACTACTATATCAGATTTGAAAAATACTGTATGTAAATTTACTCAAGGACGAAAAGGATTAAATAGAATAATAAGATCTCAACGATCAAATGGGAATAACTATGGCCTAGGGTATGCTACACCACAAAAAATACCTTATTGTGGTGGAGTGATTTGATCTTATAGAGAAGGCACCACTGTGTTTGCCATCAAACGAAGATCAGGTCATATGTGGTTGCCAAGAGGCAATAGATTTAATGTTTTAAGGACTAACTCCTCTGGACCCAAGAAGATTTGGGTACCAAAAGCTTTAATTTCAATATGATTTGCAGGATGACAAGGAGTTTCAAGCATGTTCAACTAAATGGATTGTGGACAGTGGATGCTTAAAGCACATGACAGGTAAGAAAAGCTTTCTTGACTTAGTTAAAAACTTAAGTTTAGGATCTGTTAAGTTTGGAAATAATGAAAAATGTAAAATAACTGCAATAGGGAATATTACATCTGAAAATGGTATAATTGAGAATGTCTTGCATGTAAATGGATTAAAACAAAATTTGTTAAGTGTAGGACAATTATGTGATAAAGGCTATACTGTTTCTTTTAATGCTAAAAACTGTTACATTATTGATCCTACCACAAATGAAACAAAATTTACTGGTATTAGAAATTGCTCAATATATACATTAAACTTTCCATGTGAAAATTCTGCAAGCAATTCTTGTTTGGTAGCAACTAGTGAAGACGATTGGGTGTGGCATAGAAGACTTGGTCACATTAGCATGAAAAATATCAGAAATCTATCCACGGCTAATCTTGTTAGGGGTTTGCCTAAACTCACATTTAAGAAGGATAGAGTGTGTAGTGAGTGTATGCTAGGGAAGCAGAAGAGAACTGCTCATCACAGCAAAAGTGTTGTTTCCACCAAAAGGCTATTAGAACTGCTACATCTAGATTTGTTTGGTCCTTCTCAAGTATCAAGTCTAGGGGGTCGAAAATATACCTTTGTTATTGTTGATGACTTCTCTAGATTAACTTGAGTAATATTTTTGACACATAAAAATGAAACTTGCAATGAGTTCAGGAATTTCTGCATAAGAGTTTAGAATCAGAAGGAACTAACAGTGAAGAAAATTAGAAGTGATCATGGAGGTGAATTTGAAAACTATGATTTTGAAAACCTCTGCAATTCATTTAGAATTTTGCATGAATTCTCTTATTCTAGAACTCCTGCTCAAAATGGAGTTGTGGAAAGAAAAAATAGGACATTACAAGAAATGGCTAGAACTATGTTAAGTGCCATGAATCTACCTAAATTTCTCTAGGCAGAAGCTGTAGGAACAGCTTGTCACATTTCCAATAGAACTCACATTAGATACATATTAAATAAGACACCCTTTGAAATTTGGTTCGATAAAACTCTAAATGTGGGCTATTTTAAGACATTTGGATGCAAATGTTATGTCTTAAATACAGGAAATGCTAAAGACAAGTTTGATGCTAAGTCTGAACCTGCCATACTTGTTAGTTACTCCTCAAGAAGTAAAGCTTACAGAGTATATTTTGCTGAAGATAGAAGAGTAGAGGAAAGTATAGATGTTCAGTTTGATGAAGATCTGTTCCAGAATTTTAAAAAGCTGAAGATTAATGATGATAGTGAAAATGAAGACTTTGAAGATGATAAAAGTAAGCAGAATACCAATTCACAAGTGTTAGACCAGAATCTCAACCTTAGATATCAAAATCATAACAGTTGGAAGTTTAGATCTGATCATCCCAAAGAACAAATTATTGGAAATATATCTAAAGGGGTACAAACCAGAAGCAAAGCACAAGATATCTGTAATTTTTGTGCATTTGTGTCAGAAATAGAGCCAAAATCAGTAGATGAAGCCTGTAAGGATACCTACTAGATAATGGCCATGCAGGAAGAATTAAATCAATTCCAAAAAAACAATGTGTGGGAACTAATAGAAAAACCTGCAGGAAAATCCATCATTGGAACTAAATGGATTTTCAAAAATAAATTAGATAAAGATGGTAACATTCTCAGAAATAAAGCTCGATTAGTTGCATAAGGCTACAATCAGCAGGAAGGTATTGACTATGAAGAAACTTTTACTCCTGTAGCCAGGATTGAAGCTATCAGAATATTGCTTGCCTTTGCAAGTAGTATGAAGATAAGATTGTTTCAAATGAATGCAAAAAGTGCCTTCTTAAATGGAGAAATTCAAGGAGAAGTGTTTGTTAAACAACCTCCTGAATTTGAAGATGAACTCAAGCCAGATCATGTTTACAAACTGAGAAAGGCTCTATATGGTTTGAAATAGGCACCTAGAGCTTCGTATGAGAAATTGAAAAGATTTTTAATTGAAAACAATTTTTCTATAGGCAAAGTGGACAGCACTTTGTTTATCAAAACTTTTGATGTGCACATGTTGATTGTACAGATATATGTTGATAATATAGTTTTTGGAGCCACTTCAGAAGATCTCTGTCATTAATTTCAGAATTTGATGAAAAATAAATTTGAAATGAGCATGATGGGAGAATTGAAGTTTTTCTTGGGATTACAGATTCATCAAATGCATAATGGTATCTTTGTCAACCAAGAAAAATATTGCAAAGAGTTGTTGAAGAAATTTGGTTATGAAAACATCAAATCCGCAAATACTCCAATGAGCTCAAGCATTAAAATAGAAATGGATGATTCAAGTGTTGTAGTGGATCAAAGACAATATAGAGGTATGATTGGATCCCTATTATACCTTTCAGCTAGCAGGCTAGATATTATGTTTAGCGTATGCTTGTGTGCTAGATTTTAAGCATCACCAAAGGAATCACATTTGAAATCAGTCAAAAGAATTTTCAAATATCTACAAGGAACAAAAGATTTTAGATTATTCTACTCAACTGATAGTAGTTTAATTTTAACAGGCTATAGTGATGCAGATTATGCAGGGAGCAAATCTGATAGAAAAAGCACTAGTAGTACTTGTCAATTACTTGGATGTTCTTTAATCTCATGGTTCAGTAGGAAATAAAATTGCATTGCTTTATCAACTACTGAAGCCGAGTATATTGCAGCTGGATTGTGCTGTGCACAAATCCTTTGGATGTAGCAAACTCTAGCAGATTATAGACTGAAAATTCAGAATTCAATCATATTTTGTGATAATAGCAGTGCAATCAGTTTATCTAAGAATACAGTACTTCATTCCAGAGCCAAGCATATTGAAATCAGACATCATTTTCTGAGAGATCATGTGGAGAAAGGGAACATTTCACTTAAGTTTGTGCCAACATAAAATCAACTTGCAGATATTTTCACCAAACCTTTAAATGAATCAACTTTTAATCATATTAGACGAAATCTAGGAATATGTTCTTTACAAGATCTTTAAATATTTTATTCATCAAGTTCACAATATGGGAGCTTGTTTTTCTGCTAACCTTCTCGTTTAGGTTATATCAGTTTTATGGAGAATCAGTTTTTTAGTCCTCACCTTTTTATATAATGACAAAAAGGGGGAGAAGGATTTGGAAATTTGTCAAGTATATGGTCACTCACAGTTTTTCCAGCAAGAATTAAAAGAGAAAAACTCAACACACAGATAGGGGGAGAAGTCTGCTCAAAGTCAAGGGGAGGAATCCCTCATTGTCAGTATAGTTTTGTTAATTTCCTGTTTTATGTTTCTCTGTGTGACTAAATGTATAGAAATACACTAGGAGTGAAATACATGTAAATAATTGTAAAGGTTTTTGTCATTATCAAAAAGGGGGAGATTGTTAGTACCCGAGTATTTTGATAATGCAAAACCTATGTGAGGAAACATATTGTATTTCATAGTTAAGTCTTACTACATTAGATCAGAAGGCTGTTAGAACTATTTCCAAGCAGATGAAAAGATGAAGAAGGTTTCAGATGAATAGATCAAGAAGATTAAGCAAAATCGGACAATTACAAGTCTAAGTATCCGAAGAGTAAGTTTAAAGCAGCAGCAATGCTATCAGATAGTTAAAAGAATAACTATCCGATTTTACAAAGCCTTCAGAGAGTTATTTAATCAGACAGTTAAAGGGATTGAATGATCGAATAGTTAAGGAGATAACTATCCGGAAGTTTAAAGGACTTTTCGAAGAGTTACAGGTATAACTATCCGAAAGTTAAGTCATTCAATAAACCACGTGCAGAAATACAGAACGGAAGCTTAAAAGACTTGTCGGAGAGTTAGATAACTATCCGAGTTTTCTTTTCGAAGAGTTAGATAACTATTCAAGTTTTTCGGTAAGTTACAGGCATAACTTTCTAAAACTTAAGTCATTTTATTACGCATGTGCAAAATGGAGAAAGCCGGTAGTTGAAAGTTTAAATGGGAAAATCGGAGAGTTAGGATAACTATCCAAAATTTAAAAGAGAGTTTTGGTATGTTACAGTTTAACTATCCGAAACATAAGTCAATGAATTTCCCACGTGTAGAAATCCAGACAGATGCTCAAAGAGGTTTTCGGAAAGTTAGAAGGATAACTATCTAAAATTTCAAAAGAGTTTCGGTGAGTTACAGTTTAACCATCTGAAACTTAAGTCATCGAATTTCCCATGTAGAATTCCAGACAGTGGCTCAAATAAGTTTTCGGAGAGTTAGAAATATAACTATTCGAAATCCTAAAGAATTTCGGTGAGTTACAGGATAACCTTCCAAAATTTAAGTCAGTCTTTTATGCACGTGCTAAATTAAATCGAAAAGTTGATAGAGTCAAGTATATAACTGTTCGGTGAGTTACAGTTATAGGTATTCGATTGGATGACAGCTCACATTTAAATATTCTGGAATAGTACCTGGCAGTAAAGGATAAGTGATCTTTCGGTGAGTTACAGTTACTCCTCGGAGAGTTACATAGCTAACTATCCGAAAGAACAGGAAAATTGGTAAGTTGACTTGAAACGTTTTTCTGAACGGTCACTTGTCGTATTGGGACTTGATCCTAATCAAGTACAGTAGAATACATCCGTTGGAGGAAAATATGATCATTGTACATATCAAGTATATATTCAAAATACAGACAACGAATATACGGCAGAGATATATAGTGAGCTACACTCGAATTCTATTCATACTCAGGTTTGCAAACAGTGAAGAACATTCAGAAGATCCATTGCAAAAAAAGCTTTTGCACCAAAACTCTCATTGAAGGTTTAAAGCTGTTGGTTCGTGGCTTCAACCTGAAAGCTACATACAGTGTTGGTTTGAGTTTCGACCTAAAAACTCTAGAGGTTGGTTTACTGAAGTTTTTACCTGAAAACTTCTATGTCGTTGGTTTTTGCTTTGACCTAAAAGCAAGTGTGTAAGTGTTGATACACTTAGTGAAGCCCAAGTGAACCTTGGGGTGGACTAGCCAATTTGGTGAGCCACCTAAAAATTTGCTGTGTGTTTCTTATCTCTGTTAATTTGCATTATATGAGTTTCATCTCATTTCATTTTTGTTGAATCATTCGATTCAACATTAAAAGAATTTTAAAAATACACACTTTCACCATTCACCCCCCCTTTAGTGAGCATATCGATCCTAACACTCTTTTCCTTTCCTTTTTCTGATTAATTGTGCATGTTCTTCCTCTTCTTCTTCTGAAATTAAATCTACAAATGTAGGCTCTACAGGCGTTCGAGCCACAGGTACTAGCTCTTCCTGTTTAATTCTCTCTATAATTACTTGTCTCGAAGGACCAGCCTCAACTTCTCTTGCAGCACTTGATTTAGCTACTACCTGATGCTATTCAACTTTTATTTTGTACTGGGCCCTTATCTTTTCTTCGACCCTTTTTTTCTTAATGGCATCATATAAAATATGTGCCTTAGCCGTAGCTATTTCTTGAGTATCACCTTGGTCTCTTGCTGTTTTGACCAAGCTAGTAAATTCTTTCTCTTCTTCTTCAGTTCTCGGCCAAGCAAATGCTACTCATGGAAATGGCTTTGTTGGCTGAACTAGAGGTCCTGACTGTTGTTCCTTAGGAATAGGTCTTTCAACAGTCGGTTCCTCTTGTTCTTTAGTTGCCTCTTCTTCATTTTCTTTCCTTTCTTGCACCCAGATCGCTCATCTAGCTCGTCTACAGATTCGTCTTTTAAACCAGAGCCGGGACTTACGTTGGATTAATTCTAGGGCAACTTCATTACTTGGCCTAATTTTTCTTTCTTTGCTTACAGCAATTTCTGTAGCAACCTTTATTCTTGTTTCCATTATTTGAGGTATTTGTATACCCAAATCTACTAAATCTCTTCTGAAATTGAAAAGTTCTGATTCTACCTTCTGTAGCTCTTTCTCTCTTGTCGTATTTCTGATCTTCTACCACGTGTGCCATTCTTCTGATTCCTTTAGAAATTCTGATGTGTCAACAGCCTCTTCCCAGAATTCAAGTGTCATCTTCCTCATCGTAGAGTTACACAACAACACGGAATCGCTCTGATCTTACTATTCTAATTTCTAAATGATTTGTCGGATAATGCCCCCAAAACCCTAGGTTTTAGTTTAAATAAGCCCTAAGTTTAGGCGGGTAATCAGGTCATTTCCCGAACCAACTATTACTATCTCATCCGCGGTCTTAGCTACAGTACTCCGTTGAGTTACAGTTAACTCAACGGAATAAGCTCGTTGACTAACTCAGGACTCAACGGAGTAAGCTCGTTGAGTTAAGCGTAACTCAACGGACTTCCCGTACAAGCAGATATAGTAATAAAAATACTTAAGATAATACTTTTTCTGTTTTTTACCGGTTTAACTGATACTATGTTTCGGTCAGACCTAAATTTTTTCTGAAAATTAATATACATATTTTTATGTTTCGGTCATACCGATGGATCCAATCGGTTGAATCGTAATAATTTTTATATTTTATATTTTTTTAATGTTTTTTTTATATATATATATAAACATAAAAATTGATTTCTTACTAAGTAAAGCCTGAGTAGTCCTCTACTCTGACTTCTTCTATAATTCCAAAGGAGCTTTTTGGTGTTTTTAGAAAAGTTCTAAGTCTTTGTCCATTTACTTTAAATATATTCTGATTTTTAGGATTTTCAATTTCAATAGCTCCCTCCATAAGGATAAATATTTCGAACTATGTAAGGTCCTGCCCATCTAGATCTTAATTTTCCTAGATGGTTATAGAGTCTAGCTATATAAAGATATACTTCTTGTCCTATTTCAAAGCTTTTTGGAATAATTTTCCTATCATGTCAGAATTTTATTTTCTCTTTTTTTTTTACAGTCTTCGAATAAGCTTCATTTTTAAATTCTTCTAATTCAATTAATTGCATTTTTCTATTTTCAGGAGTTTGATTTAAATTAGTATTCAGAGTTTTTAATGCCCAATAAGCTTTATGTTCTATTTCAGCTAGTAAATGACAACTTTTTCCATATACTTGCCTAAAAGGTGACATACCTAAGCTCGTTTTATAAGTAGTTCTATAAGCCCAAAGTGCATCTATCAATCTATTAACCCAATCTATTCTAGTAGGATTTCCTACTTTTTCTAAGATTAACTTAATTTGTTTGTTTGCACTTTCTACTTGTTCACTTGTTTGCGGATAACATGATGTTGCAATTTTGTGGTTTACTCCATATTTCTTCATTAAGTCTTCAAAACTTCTATTACAGAAATGAGTTCCTCTATCACTGATAATAGCTTTAGGTATTCCAAATCTAGCAAATATATTTGTTCTTATAAATTGTATTACCACTTTGTTGTCATTAGTTTTTGTAGGAATACCTTCTATCCATTTAGATACATAATCCACCCCCAACAATATGTAATTAAATTGATTAGACATAGGAAATGGACCCATAAAATCTATTCCCCACACATCAAAGATTTCAACCTCAACAATAGGTTTAAGAGGCATCATATTCCTCTTTGATATTCTTCTAATTTGTTGACATCTTAAACAACTTAAGCAATATTTATGAGCATCTTTGAATAGTGTTGGCCAATAAAACCCACATTGCAGAATTTTTGCAGTAGTTTTCCCTGAACCAAAATGCCCTCCACAAGCTTGGTCATGACAGAAAGACAATATACTCGGATATTCAGTTTCTGGAACACACCTCCTTAAAACCAGATCAGGACATTTCTTAAATAAGTATGGGTCTTCCCAATAGTAATATTTTACTCTTGAGAAAAACAATTTCTTATCATATCTATTCCAATCCTTAGGTGTTAAACTAGTAACTAAATAATTAACTTTGTTTGCATACCAAGGTATTGTGTTAATGGTCATTAATTATTCATCAGGAAAATTATCCTTAATTTCAATATTTGATTTTTTTATTTGTAATCTTGATAAATGATCTGCTACTACATTCTCACAACCTTTTTTATCTTTAATTTCTAGATCAAATTCTTGTAATAATAATATCCATCGGATCAATCTAGGCTTAGTCTCTTTTTTCTTTATTAGATGTTTTAGAGCTGAATGATCCGTGTATACTATTACTTTAGCTCCAATCAGATATGATCTAAACTTTTTTAAAGTAAGCACAACAACTAATAATTCTTTTTTAGTAGTTGGGTAATTAACTTGAGCATCATTTAAGGTTTTGCTTGCATAATGAATCACTCTAGGAGATTTTTCTATCTTCTATCCCAACACTACTACAGCAAAATCAGATACATCACACATTAATTCAAATGGATGGCTCCAATCAGGTGCTTGAATTATAGGAGTTGAAATTAAGCTAGTCTTAAGTTTGAAAAATGCTTCCTTGCAATTTTTATCAAAGTTAAATGGAACATCTTTTAATAGATTAGTTAAAGGTCTAGCTATCTTGCTAAAGTCTTTAATAAATCTTCGATAAAAACCAACATGTCCTAGAAATGATCTAATATCTTTTACTGATTTAGGTTCTAGTAGATTAGAAATTACTTCTATTTTAGCTTTATCTACTTCCAACCCTTTCTTAGAAACAACATGCCCTAAGACTATTCATTGTTTAACCATGAAGTGACATTTTTCCCAATTTAAAACCAGATTTTTTTTCCACACAACGTTTTAATATTAAGTCTAAATTTTTTAAATAGACTTCATATGAGTTGCCATATACAGTAAAATCATCCATAAATATTTTTAAGAAATCTTCAGTCATTCTAGTAAATATGCCTTGCATACACCTTTGAAAGGTAGCTAATGCATTTCATAATCTGAATGACATTGTCTTAAAAGCATAAGTTCCATTAGAATAGGTGAAAGTTGTTTTCTCTTGATCCTCTAATACTATTGGAATTTGATTCTACCCTAAATACCCGTCTAGGAAACAAAAATATTCTTGCCATGCTAATCTTTCCAGCATTTGATCTATAAAAGGTAAGGGAAAATGATCTTTCCTAGTCACAACATTCAGCTTTCTATAGTCTATACATACTCTCCAACCTGATTGAATTCTAGTAGGTATCAAGTCTTGACTTTCATTCCTAATAACTGTTAATCCTGATTTCTTGGGAACTATATGGATTGGACTAGCCCACGAGCTATCAGAAATCAGATAAATTATGTCATTATCTAACCATTTCACTATTTCCTTCCTAACTACTTCTTTAAGGTTTGGATTTAATCTCCTCTCAGGAATTCTAACAGGTTTAACATTCTCTTCTAAATATATGTGGTGACATCATAAAGTTGAACTTAACCATTTTATATTAGTCATAGTCCATCCTATTGCTTCTTTATAACTGTTTGGGTTTTCCCAACACTACACTAGAAAAACTTGGATTTGTTACTTCTATTTTTACTTAGTTAATTTATCTTTATGCCTATTCTCTCTTTTTGAAGTAAACAAACAACCTTTAATACAATTTAGATATTAATTCCAATTTGTACTTTAACTGCAAGTGCATAGTGTCTATTGTATTAGTGTGCAAGTACAGGTCGATCCCACAGAGAATTGTTGACGAACTTGAGAACTATTCGTTTGTTAAAAATCAAATTTATATATCCAATAAGCTCTCCGTTGAATTACAGCTAACTCAACGGACTACGTTCATTGAGTTATGGCTAACTCAATGGACTAACCTCGTGGACTTATGTTAACTCCACGAGCCTAACTTTTCTTTTTAATACTACTATTTACAAAGGAATTCGGCCAACCATTGGGCGATTCCATAGATTGTAAATAATATCAATTAAGCTCTTTAATGTTAGTTAACATTAGATTTATCATTGAGTAATACTAATATTCAGATAATTCAAACAGTAACCATTAAATTCTTTACGTCTTTTGAACTAACCAATTTCAGTAAACTATAAAACTAAAATAAACATAAAACAATCACAACACTAACAAAGATAACATTAATCACGATACAACACAAACAATACAACACTCAAATACAACATAAAAACATAGATAAATTGTTTTTGGTATTTTTGTTTTAATATGAACATGGAAATGGGCGACAGGTGAAATGTAAAGTAATCTCATTTGATAGTAAATACTTCCGACACTACTTGCAATACGATTACACCACTGAAAATTCAACCACTTACAATCCTGTCTCCTCTCCCTATAGAATCACAAGTCCAGAATTGCATGATGATCTCCTCTTCAGCATACAAGCATCAACCCGAAGCCAAGGCTAAAAGCTTTACGATCTCTTGAAATATGAGTCAGCGCTTGGTGAAAATGGCTTCCCTTCCCGCGACGCGATCACTCCTCACAGTGGTTGTCAGGCACTGTGTTTGGCTTGGAATCGACCCGACATCAGGCAAGTATCCTCACAGACCTCCGATGGTTGGTGATTATGGTGGTGATGATGGTGATGATGGTTGGTGTGGTACTTCAGAGAATTGCGTCGTCGATCCTCCTCTGCACACGTTGTACGCCCATCGATCACGCTCTTTTTTTTTTTCTTCTTTTCTTTTATATTTCTTCAGTAGTAACTGCTTTTGCTTGAATGGTCGGTTGGATATCCTTCATTCGTATCAATGGTGATGATTTCTTTCCCTACGCGATTGAATTCCTACGTGATACGTGCAAACGTGATTTTTCTCTTCGAACTGTTTGTTTCTACAACCGCTACAGTGGCATATTAGAAAATATAAAGAAATAAGCTGCTAACATAACACGTTACCTTAGTGTAATATTCATGTAACTCAACGTGTACAGTTATGCTAACTTAACGAGTTAAACATGTGCATCTCACATGATATTCTAAAGCATTTAAATTCAACACGTGCATAAATTTAACTATCCGATGCTTAGGTGCATTTCAAATAATTATAAACTTAACTATCCGATGCTCAGATGCATTTCGGATAGTTACTAATAACTCACCGATATATAACTTAAGTAAATCTACCAAATCTTGACACGTGTCAGCAGTAGTTTAATCATAAAATAACATTTCGGAGAGTTACAAGTCTAACTATCCGATACTCAGATGCATTTCGGATAGTTACAACTAACTCACCGAAAATCCACTTAAGTCTATTCATTATGGTTTCGACACGTGTACTTTAGGAAATAATAAAATATTCTCTCAAAACATAACTGTTCGGCAATTTAAACATAACTATCTGATACATGTTCGGTCTGTTAAACATAATTGTCTGAATATGTTCGGTATGTTAAACATAACTGTCCGAAATATCAGAAAATCAGATCTTAAGAATTTCACAGCTTGCAACTTACCGACAGTTCATAAATGTACTAAATTAACATTAATTCCCCCAAATTAAGCAGATTCTTCAATTAAAGCATATAACAGTGCAATTATAACTTAATGGCTTAATTCTTATATGATAAGTTAAATATTATGCAATTAACCATCATTTAACCGTTAATAATATGCACTTTTTCATTCTAAACAATAACTTTTTACTACATCTTTTAATTTAGCTATTTGATCCTCTTTTAAATCTGAAGCAATAATGATTGGACAAGTTCGTTTATCTTCTAGAAATATATAGGTTAATTTAGGAGGTAAAGGTTTTAATTCTAAATGTTGCCCATTAGAAGCTAGAGCTCCTAATTGAACATCATCATTTTCTAAATTAATTTCTTCCAGATCTCCTTCTATGTTTATGCTTTCACTTTCCTCTAAAGTTTCAGAATTGATTTGCCTATTTAATTCTTCTTGAATCACATCATCTAACATATCTCCTTCATCCTATAAAAAGTCTATGGTTTGTAAGGACATTTCTAACTCCTGAAACCTTTCTGGTTTGAAAATATTTAATTGAGTATCCTCATTACCATATGCTAAATTCATTACTCCAGTCTTACAATTTATAACATCCCCTGATGTTGCTAAAAATGGCCTTCCCAAAATTAAAGATGTATCACTATTTTTATGCTTAATTTGTTAGGAATCCAAAATTACAATATCAATAGGATATATAAAGTTTGTGATTTTAATTAAGACATCCTCTATTTTTCCTCTAGGGTATCTTATACTTCTATCAGCTAATTGAATAACCATATTAGTAGGAGTTACCTTCTAATCCTAAGGATGCAAATATATCACTTGGCATAACATTTATACCTGCACCTAAGTCTATTAAGGTTCTTTCTAGAATGGTATTTCCTATGGTGCATGATATAACATGGATTCCAGGATCAAATAACTTTTTAGGAATTTGTGGCAGAAATAGGGAACTACTTTGCTCAACTAAAAAGACCTTTCTAAGAACTTTTCGTTCTCTTTTCTTAGTACACCAATCCTTCAGAAATTTAGCACAAGGTGGCATATTCTACAATAGATCTAACAAAGGAATGTTAACTTGTACTTTTTCAAAAATTTCTCTGATTTTTTCTTATTTTTTAGGTATTGTTTATTGTAATCTTTCAAGATAAGGTGCTAAAGATTGTGATTTAAAAAATTCTTTTTCTTTCGTTTGATTTGTTTGATCATTTTTAGCTTCATTAGCAAATTCAGATTGTTCTTCAGTGATGTCTAGATTTTCAGCTATTACATTTTCGTTATCATTTTGATTTTCACTCTTATCCACCTTCATATTATTTTCATTTTGAGTTCTTGGCGGTATATCAGTTCCAAATCTTAGTGTTACACATACATCTTCCAGATTTTTGTTACTCTCATGATGTTTTTGTATATCATTTTCGTGATTATGATCTTCAATTGTTTTTAGTTTTAAAGTGCATTCTTTAAATTCTCTTGCATTAGTATTTTCTGTTTGCTGTATATTTTGCAAATTATGCAGATCTATAACATTATAATTTTCATTGTCCTATTGCATAACTTGTATTTTCATTGTATATTCGTCCAACGCTTTTAATTTTCTTTCCAGATCATCTAATCTCATTGCATTCAATTTTTGATTAATTTTCATTATGGTTTTTTTAGTTTCGTAAATTATATCCTTTTTAGGTTCTGAATATGCTTCCTTATAGTTTAATTGGTTGACTTCTTATTGTTGACACATAAAGTATTCTAGTTTGTCCATGTTTTGCTCTATACTACGCTCCAATCTATCATACCTATCCCAAACTTCAGTGTCTCTCAACATATTACACATTCTGTACTGACCATCAGTTGGGTAAATAATAGGATTCTCATACTCAACTATACTGAGGATAATTCATTTGTTGTTCATGGGATCTAACCATCTGTAAACGTCTCAGTTTCAAACAATCAAAAATGTTGTGTCCTTCAGAATTGTAGAATTTACATATGCTAATTACAGGTTTCAGAAATCTTTAAGCATAATCATATGCCATATTCTCAATTACAGAAGAAAACACACAACTCTCTAGCTATTAAAATGAAACAGCTCTAACAGTTGCTTATATTAATTCAATTTCAATTCTATTCAATTCAATTCTATTCAACTCAATTCTATTCAATTCAATTCTATTTAATTCAATTCCCTGACAACAGCACCATAAAACTTGTTTGGGTTTTCCCAGCACAACACTAGAATATCTGATTAGATCTCCAATAACGTACTAGAAAAACTTGGATTTGTTACTTCTATTTTTACTTAGTTAATTTATCTTTATGCCTATTCTTTTCTTTAAGAAGTAAGCAAACAACCTTTAATACAATTTAGATATTAATTCCAATTTGTACTTTAACTGCAAGTGCACAGTGTTTATTGTATCAGTGTGCAAGTACAGGTCGATCCCATAGGGAATTACTTAAGAGTTTAGAACTGTCCGTTTGTTAATAATCAAATTTATATCTTCAATAAGCCCTCCATTGAATTACAGTTAACTCAACGGATAAAGTTCGTTGAGCTATGGCTAACTCAACGGACTAACGTTGTGGACTTAAGTTAACTCCACGAGCCTACCTTTCTTTTTAATACTGCTATTTACAAAGGAATTCGGCCAACCATTGGGCGATTCCATAGATTGTAAGTAACATTAATTAAGCTCTTTAATGTTAGTAAACACTAGATTTATCATTAAGCATACTAACATTCAGATAATTCACACAGTAACCATTAAAATCTTTAAGTCTTTTGAACAAACCAATTTCAGTAAACTGTAAAACTAAATTACAGGTTCAAACTAAAACTAATTTCAGATAAACACTATTTATTACAGGTGTGGAGTATGCCACAAGTAGTCCAGGTTTAATCAGAAGCTTGTTAGCAGTAAGTATCTGGTAGTTATATATTTTTGGTAGGTTACAGACCTAAGTATCTGAAAATAAAAGTTAAGTTGGAGGCTTTGAGTTAACCTTCCAAAAGTTAGAAGATTTTGGAGAGTTAAGTTGTAACTATCCGAAATGACTTAAAGGACACTTAAGTGGATCTTCGGATAGTTAAGAAGCCAAGTATCTAGAAAGTAGTGACTTAAGTAGATCTTCGGATAGTTAGGCAGTAACTATCCGAAGTTCATGAGTTTTTTCGGAGGGTTATCGGTAGAACCTTCCGAAATGCCTAAAAAGACACTTAAGTGAGTTTTCGGATAGTTAAGGTTTAACTATCTGAAAGACATGCAATTTTCGGTGAGTTATCAGCATAACCTTCCGAAAGGATAGAGAGAGAAAAGTAAGTGACTTTTTAGATAGTTAAGTTTGTAACTGTTCGAAATACAGAATCTCTCGGATAGTTAACCTGGTACTATACCTCCCGTTCATAAAGAATATTCTCTTCGGATAGTTAAGTCTATAACTATCCGAAATGTTGCAGATTTCGGAGAGTTAAGAAGATAAGGCTCTGAAATTAAAAGCCTCTTCTCCAAAGCATTGTTTCTCTACTCTAATGGCTTGTATGTAATTAAAGGTTTATAAACCCTAAGTTGGGTAGTATATAAACCTTTATGATGTTGTAAAACATTGCAGTTGATTGTGCCGAAGCTCATAAGGAACCCTCAACTCTCTATGGACGTAGGTTGTTGTTGAACCACATAAATCTTGTTTCTTCTCTGTATTATTTCTTCTCTTACTCTTCACTCCTAGCATCGGTGAGTTTAGAGTTGAGTGTTTCAGTATCATGTCATAGAAGGTTAATTGAATGATTCGTTAAGAAATCAACAGAACCATTGCAGTGAAAGAATACAAAAATTATGTTGTAGCTGTTGAAGTATCTGTACCTTCTAGAGGCATTATTGGAGTTGTAGAAAGGATAGAACAATTAGAGCAGTAATTAGAAAAACTCCAAAAGGAAATAGATGAACTTAGGAATAAAGGCTAATTGTATAGTTTGTCTACTTGTACTTCTATATATTTGTATGAAAAATATCTGATTTGATTGTACTGTAATTGATTCATATGAATGAATATATGTTTTTTAGATATATTTTTCATGCGTGTTTAGAATGATGAAATGGATGAACTATATTGAATGTTATACAATTTGTGGAACATTATGCATGAATGTTTAAAAAGATTTACAGTTTGTTGAATGACAGGATTAAATAGTAGATGCTTGAAAATATTTGCATGCTGCAAGGTAAAATGTAAATTCTGCATAACATAAAATGAACTGCAAGTTAAATATTTATATAATGTTCAAATTTAAATGAATTTTGATTAGAATGCTGCATTAATGACATATATTTAACTTTATTTCAGTTAGTAGAATGCAGGAGAAAAAAAAACATAGAGATACTTACGAGGAGTAAACATAGAGGTTGCTAAGTGTTAACTCAACGAAGTAAGTTTGTTGAGTTAAACTTAACTCCACGAGGTTAGTAATATAATATAAGGTCACTCTGTTGAGTTATCTATAACTCAACGAAGTTAGTCCGTGAAGTTAGCAATAGTAACTGACATTGTTCCGTTGAGTTTTCTGTAACTCAACAAGGTTAGTTCGTGGATTAAGTAGAACGATTATTCTTTTAACCACGAGCAAAACTCCGTCGGCTTAGCAATTACCAAAATTTGAAATTAATAGTGGTACACGTACCCATAAAAACAGGAACCACGCTTCACGTTGCAAGACATGTTCTTGCAACGAGATTTATTTACTTTATGCATGTGCATTATATATATAAAAAAGAATGTTATTTATGAGTTACCAGCACTTTTAAAAGAAAGGAGAATGCGTTGGGGGAATTGGAAGGAGAAGCAGCTGATTCGACTTCATCCGTCAACAAATATTTACTAAATGGAAAGCTTCAGACTGGTATGTAATTAATCGACTGCTATTTTATTTATGAGCACATGGACTCATTCTCCTAGCACTAAACGATTAGTAAGAATACCTACCCAGGAATACTCAACACATAGGCGTACTGAAACATATTCTAAACTAGACTTTAACGAAATCCTTTGGGGTGTAGCTAACCTTTCTTTAAAAGAGAACATAAAGATGGGTACTCTAGTAGAAAAACCATTAGGAGAAATTCTGTATCCTAAATTAGTTGATGAACATTCATGTATTCGATTGCCAAACTTTGAGGAAAATAGGTTTGAGCTGAAAACTAATTATATTAGTCAATTGCCACATTTTCATGGATTAGAAAGAGAGGATGCCTATTATTTCCTTAGAGAATTTAACGAAGTTTGTCAAATGATGAAAATGCCGAACATGAGTATAGATGCTATTAAACTTAGATATATCCCTTTTGCTTTAAAAGACACAGCTAAGAGATGGTTATATACTTTGTCACCTGATTCAATTTCTACATGGACTGAATTTTGCTCTATTTTTCTGGAAAAATATTATCTAACACATCAAATGATTAAAAAGAAAAAAGAAATATTAATGTGTAGCCAAAAACAAGGTGAATCATTCTAGAAATATTTTGAAAGATTTAAAGATTTACTGACTCAATGTCCACATCATGGAATGAGTGAAGCACAATTAATAGGTATAATTTATGAAGGCATAGATGTTTCAACGAAATCTTTATTAGAATCTACTTGTCAAAATGGATTTCTGAAACTATGTAGTGAAGAAGTATGGGCATATTTAGAAACTTTGCAAAAAGAACTACATAGTGGGAAAATTCGGTTGAAGCTATTGCAGATAAAAGAATATTGCCAAGAGGAATGTATGAAATAGATTCAAGTACTATGCTTGAAGTGAAATTAACTGAATTAACAAAGAAAATAGAAGAGTTATCATTAAATCAAAAGCTAGCAAAAAAGAATGCAAACATTAATGATCTAGATATTATTTATGCTAGAAACTAGAAAGATAACTTTGGAAATTCTTATAATCCTAATTGGAGAAATCACTCGAATTTATCTTAGAGAAACAACAATTTCCAGGGAGGAGAAAATATAAATGAGAAGAATATAAGTTATGAAGCATTACTTGAACAAGGATCTAGAATATAGAAATTAGAAAAGATAATCCAACAATTAAACAATCGTCTAGATTTTGTATTTGGAAATGCTATAGTTCAAAGTCAAAATAGAAACATACCACTTAAACAGAAGGAATCAATGGAAGTTAGACCCACTGGAGGATTGCCATTACAAGCAATACCTAACTCTGTCAATAGAACTATTAATGAAATTGATATCTCTTCTAGGAGGATAGCTGAATGAAGTAGTATAACTGAAGTAACTATATATATATATAAGTTTATTTATAGTTAAAAGTATCGTAGAGTTAGTCTTTAACTCAACGAACTTAGTCCGTTGAGTTATGCCTTAACTCCACGAGGGTGTGCAGTAGTTATGTTAATTTTTGTCTCTACTAAAATTTTTGTTTGTGTTATATAGAATCAACAAATGGAATTGATGCAATTACTGCTGGATGCACTAAGGGAAGTATTGAGTAACTTGTTAGCTAAAGATCTATGCAGGTTGTGTTGTGTATCAAAGGAAATTAAAGACTGTGTTGGAGAAAAATATTTTCAGGGACTACAAGCTGCAAAAATGACTAAGATTAGAGATGGATTCATATGGAAGTCATTTAATCGTAGTTCAATTAGTGATGAATATCTGAATATGGAAGAAACTACTGGAATTCCACCCAATACATTAAAAGGAATAGATCATATTATGGGGATGGATGAAGGATTAATTATATACAAGACCAAACCAAGGTATGCAATTCTATTACTTGATATTTTGATCAGAAATCCTATCACAAGAGAAGAATGGAATATAGGAAGACCTAATAGATATGAAGTACCAACTTAAAATTGTGGGTCAGCTTTAATATTTTCTGATAAAAATTTGACCATTCCTGAAAAATTATATTATTGGAGACCTATAGGAAATTGGGATGAAGATTTATGCTTGAGTGTGTATAACTTTCTAAATAGATCTTGGACTAAAAACACTATGATATATCTAGGACAGAAATCATTAATTAACAGCATGCATGTCATACTTGATGGATATATATATCTAGTCACAAATATATCAGTTGCATTTAGATCTGATTTATACATAGTAAGCATAGATAGTTATGATGAATATATAGAAATTTTTCCTATACCAAGAAAAATAGCTAAACCACCATTTGCAGAATTTGATAAAATTCAAATAGGGATGTGGTATAATGAATATGATTATCCTACTTTATGTCTGATAAGATGGTGGGATGAATTAATGAAATTTCAAATATGGATTATGAAAGACATAAATGAATGGAAGTGGGAAGAGGAATATATTGAAATAGATGTAGAAATAGAAACTGCTACATTATCCTAGAACTAAAAAGGATCTCTTTCTGCATTTCATTTCATTAATGGTAATACACTTGTATTTAGCATTGATAATATACTACAAGTTTACAAATTAAGAAGGAACACGAACTGCATTAAAATAGAATTAATAGCAAGAAGAATTATGCCTAAAAAGTTTGCTTGGACTGACACATTTATTCCATTTGTTTCTACTTTTCAATCATGTTCTTAAGCTGTGATTTTGTGCTTGTAATGTTGTGTGTTTTCTGCATTTACTTTTAGAAAAATTTTATTTTCAGTTTATTTTATAAAACAAAAAAATAAAAACAAAATATCAATTCAGTTTGTTGGTATCTATGCTGGGAAACCAACTAGCTTGCTTGTGAGCCACCAAAGGCATAGGAGCCTGGGTTCCACACAAGACACTGATTTATCAATATCTATTAAATGTTATTTTGTTATATATTCTGCTTTTATCTGTGTATAAAAAGTTTTTCAGAATCAAAAATCAGAATATGCAGAAGGAGATACAAACGAAACAAGGTATGTAACTGATTACTTATCCTGAATTTAGATTTAAACTCATTCATTGAGTTAGGTGCTAAATCAACGAAACTATATTCATGCCTACTACAATTACTGTATTTATTGTCAAATCTTTTACATTGAGGACAATGCAAAATGTAGGTATGGGTGGGAGGTAATTAAAGTAATAGCCATGTAAGTTTGTTAATTAAAGGAATTAGAATGGTATTGCAAAGTTTTGTGGAAATTGAAAATTTTTTTTGAACTTGTTGTAATTATTCGATAATTGAGACTGTAAAATTTTTATAAATTGAAACTGCTTGAATGTTATATTTAGAAGGCTATATAAGATGTTATAGAATTTACTATTTATGCAAATCTAGATATAGTATCTTATGTTTTTTTTGAATTTCATGAGTTTAAGAGTTTCACGATTTTAAAATGAAATCAGAGTGCTTAATCAAAAATCAGTAAATTATTTGAAGTCCTGAAAGAGCTGAGATGTGAATTCTAGATTAAATGAAACGCATATGATTAAAGATACATTTAATTTGACTGATTGAACTTGTAGAATGATTTATGTGTAGATCTTATTAAACTATAGAAAAAGTATGAGCTTATTGTTATGGATTCATATTTTCAGTAAATGATAGAAGTAGGACTATATGAGATTGGTGTTTTATTGCATCTGCATTAATGAAATACGTACATATACAGTATGTGATTAATGTTTTTTGTTTTGAAAAAAAAAAGAGATAAAGAAAAAAAAAAGGAAAAAAAAAAACTTTAGGAGTTTATTGACTTATTTGATCACGAGCTTTTTGTACTTGAGCATATAGGTATGTAAGGATTATTGACTTGAAAAATGACTCTTGAAATCTGGCAACCTAAGATCTTGATCAGATATGAGATTGTTGACTGAGAGCTCATTACATGGGTACATTAGAAAGCTCTTGTATGATTCAAGCTTGTCAAATTAACTTTTAAAGTACAAAAATACATATACTGTTCTGAAAAGATACAAGTGTTTTGTGAAATACAGATATCTTATGAATCGAGTATATTTTCTATTATCTAGAATTGCTGAAATTTGAATCTAGAATTGACTTTTGAAGTTGTTTTATGGAGATACAATTCTTTATTCTACTTGTCTTAATCAGATTGAATTGGATTGTACTTTGATTCATATGTTGATGAAATTTCTTCTAGAAATCTTATTGGAAAATTCAAGATGACAGATGATGAAAAGAAGAACAAACGATAATATAATTAACACCTATGTGATGATGATGATATACTTTGTATGTAATTTGCTTATATTCTAAGTATATTTGCAAGTTAAAGAGGATAAAACAATATTACTGCAACATATAGAATATCTATATAATAATACAAGTTCTTATGCTGAACATAAGAAAAAGAAGAGTTAATTCTAGCACTTTTAGAAAGACCAATTAATTAGATCTTAGTTTGCTAAGGGACTAGCAAAATTTAGGTATGGGGGGAGTGTTTAAAATGAAAAAGTACATAATATTAACGGTTAAATGATGGTTAATTGTATAATATTTAGCTTATCATATGAAAATTAAGTCATTATGTTATAATTGCACTGTTATATGCTTTAATGAAAGAATCTGCATAATTCCAGGGAATTAATGTTAATTTAGTACATTTCTGAACTATCGGTAAATTGCAAGCTGTAAAATTCTTAAGTATCCGAATTTTCTATTATTTCAGACAGTTATGTTTTAAAAGAATATTTTATTATTTCCTGAAGTACACGTGTCGAAACCATAATGCATGACTTAATTGAATTTTTGAAATGTTATTTGTAACTATCTGAAATGCATTTGAGCATTAGATAACTAAGTTCGTAAGTAGCAGTTGCAGAAACAAGACATTTGGAAGAAAAAAACCACGATCGCACGTATCACGTAGGAATTCACTCGTCGAAGGAAGAAAAAATCATCGTCGTTGATATGAATGAAGGAAATCCAACCGACCATTCAAGTAGAAGCAGTTACCACTGAAGAAATATAAAAGAAAAGAAGAAAAAGAAGTAAAGGGTGTGATCGATGGGTGTGGCTAGTGTGTGTAGAGGAGGATCACCGAGCTTTCTACAGGCATCGTCGACAATTCTCTGAAGTACCACACCAACCATCATCACCACCACCATAATTACCAACCATCGGAGGCCTTTGAGGATACTTTCCTGATGTCGGGTTGATTCCGAGCCAAACACAGTGCCTGACAACCATTGTGAGGAGTGATCGCGTCGCGGGAAGGGAAACCATTTTCACCAAGCGCCAACTCATATCTCAAGAGAACGTAAAGCTTTTAGCCTTGGCTTCGGGTTGATGCCTATATGCTGAAGAGGTGATCATTTTACAATTCTTGACTCGCGATTCTATAGGGAGAGGAGATAGAATTGTAAGTGGTTTAATTTTTAGTGGTGTAATCGCGTCGCATGTAGTGATGGAGGTATACTATCAACTGAGATTACTTTACATTTCACCTTTCACCTATTTCCATGCTCATATCAAAACAAAAATACCAAAAACAACTTATCTGTGTTTATATTTTGTATTTAAGTGTTGTATTGTTTGTTTTGTATCGTGATTAATGTTATCTTTGTTAGTGTTGTGATTGTTTTATGTTTGTTTTAGTTTTACAATTTACTGAAATTGGTTTGTTCAAAAGACTTAAAGATTTTAATGGTTATTGTTTGAATTATCTAAACGCTAGTATTGCCTAATGATAAATCCAGTGTTTACTACCATTAAAGAGCTTAATTGATGTTATTTACAATTTGTGGAACTGCTCAATGGTTGGCCGAATTCCTCTATAAATAGCAGTATTAAATAGGAAAGGCAGAATCGTGGAGTTAACTTAAGTCCAAAAGGTTAGTCCGTTGAGTTAGCCATAACTCAACGAACTTTGTCCGTTGAGTTAACTGTAACTCAATGGAGAGCTTATTGAATATATAAATTTGATTGTTAAAAATGGAACAGTTCGCAATTCTTAAGCAATTCCTTATGGGATCGACCTGTACTTGCACACTAATACAATAGACACTGTGCACTTGCAGTTAAAATACAAATTGGAATTAATATCTAATTTGTGTGAAAGGTTGTTTGTTTACTTCTAAAAAGGAATAGGCATAAAGATAAATTAACTAAGTAAAAACAAAAGCTAACAAATCCAAGTTTTTCTAGCACGTTGCTGGGTAACCAATCAAGTTTTCTGGTACCATGCTGGAGATCCAAACAAAGAGCAAAGAGAAGAAGAAAAACAAGCTGAAACTAATATGCAGCCTGCACAAATAGAAGAAACAGAAATTAGGGCAAAAGTTGATTTGCCCGTGACTCCATCCCAATCTGCTACAAAATCAGAAAGAACAATGACAATGTCGATTGGCAATCAGGAGGAAGAAGAAAGAGAAGAAACTGAACAAGAAGTTGAACAAGAGCATATGGAACAAAAAGGAAATATCTCGATAGATTCCATTGAAGAGCAATAGACTCTTCAGCAAATTTTGGAAGGAATTCAAGAAAGAAGAGTGGAGAGTTCTGTTGGCTCTCCACCATAGATAGAAGCAAAAGCAAAAATGCAAGAATCTATTGAACATTTCTAACAAAGTCAAGTTCAGCACAAGGAAGAGGAAATTTAGGAACAAACCCTTCTAGAGCAATAAATTCAAATTCCTAACCCGACTAAATCAATAGTTTTGAATGAAGTACACTTTTGGAGTCAGAAAGCATATAATAAATATCAATAGATTAGGGGTTATGATATTATTTACAGTAGACCAGTAAATTGAGAAGGTATGTAGGAAATTAAAGAATTATTTAAGTTCCAAGGTCTACTACAATTTATTTCTCAACAGAAAGGGCATGTAGTATACGAAAATCTAGTGCCCTATTTCTATGCAAACTTAGAGAGGAAGAAGGAAAATTAATTTCCAAGGTGGAGAAAGCTGATGTACAAATAACACCAAAACTTCTCCACAACATTTTAGGATTGAAAAATGAAGGGAAAGAAATTTTGGAAAGCACAACTATTGTTGAGTGAACAGAATAGGAACAGCTTAACTATCAATCTTGGTGTGCCATTATTAAATAGACTAAAGCACTTAAATGATAAAGCACACATGGTAGCTAACATTTTGATTAAAAATGTCTACCAACAACAAGGCCATGATATTGAACTAAGTCAATTTGTCAAATGGGCCACATATGCAGTTGTGAACAGAATCCAAATTAACTAGTGTCAAGTCTTCCTATCCAAGATAAAATCTACAAAGAAAAAATTATTTGAGAGAGATTTGATACCTATATTGATGGTGGATTGTATTAACTTCACGAAATAGACATCAAAAAGGATAAGATCAAGAATCATTTCAATGAAATAATACAGAAACTACAATGCTGCAACTATTGAAATATCTGTACTTTTTGGAGACATTATTGGAGCTGTTGAACAGATAAATCAATTAGAGTAACAACTAGAAAAACTCTAGAAGGAAGTAGATGAACTTAGGAAGAAAGATTAAAATGTATTATTCATCTACTTGTATTAAAAATATCTGATTAATTGTACTGTAATACAATATATATAAATGAATGTTTGAATTTCAGATGTTTTTTAATTCGTGTTTGAGAATGAATGATATAATTGATGAACTATATTGAATATTATATAACTGTTTGAACAATGTGCAAGATTGTTTAAAAGATTTACAAATTTTTTGAATGACAGGATTAAATGCATGACAATTGGTTAATGCTTGAATATATTTGCATGCTGAAAAGTAAAATGTAAATTCTACACAATAGGAAATGAACTGTAAGTTAAATATGCATATAATGTTCAAATTTAATGAGTTAAATTAGAACACTACATTAATGACATGTATTTAACTTTATTTAAGTTGACAAAATGTTGGAGAGAGAAAAAAAATATAGAAGCTAATACGAGGAGTAAGTTTTAGAAAAATTTGCAAGTGTTAACTCAACGGAGTAAGTTTGTTATGTTAACGTTAACTCCATGAGGTCAATAATAAAATATAATGTCACTCCGTTGAGTTATCTATAACTCAATGAGGTTAGTCTGTGGAGTTAGCAAATAGTAACCGAAGCTAGTTCGTTGAGTTAACTATAACTCAAGTAGATTAAGTTGAATGGTTTTTCTTTTAGCCATGAACGAAACTTCGTGGATTTAGCGATTACTAAAATTTGAAATTAGAAGTGGAACATGTATCCATAAAAGTAGGAACCATATTGCACTTTACAAGACACGTTCTTGCAACAAGATTCATTTTCCTTATGGACGTGCATTATAAATATAGAATAGAAAGTTATTTACAAGCTACCAGCACTTGAGGAAGGAGAGAAAATTCATTGGGGAACCGGAAGGAGAAGCAGTTGATTCAACTTCATCCGTCAACAACTATTTACTGAGAACAAAGCATCAGACTAGTATGTAATTAATCTTCTACTATTTTACTTTATGTTAAGAGTTTATGAGCACATGGATTCATTCTCCTAGCACTAAACGATTAGTAAGAACACCTACATAGGATTATTCAACACAGAGGCGTACTAAAATATTTTCTGAATTGGACTTTAACGAAATCCTTAAGGGTGTAGCTAACCTTTCTTTAAAAGAGAATGAAGATATGACTGCTCTAGTAGAAAAACCATTAGGGAAAATTCTGTATCCTAAATTAGTTGATGAACCTTCATATATTCAATTGCCAAACTTTGAGGGAGATATGTTTGAATTGAAATCTAATTATATTAGTCAATTGCCACACTTTCATGGATTAGAAAGAGAAGATGCCTATTATTTCCCTACAGAATTTAACGAAGTCTATCAAATGATGAAAATGTCAAACATGAGTATTGATGCTATTAAACTTAGATATATCCCTTTTGCTTTAAAAGACATAGTTAAGAGATTGTTATATACTCTGTCACCTTATTCAATTTCTGCATGGACTGAATTTTGCTCTATTTTTCTAGAAAAATATTATCCAACACATCAAACAATTAAAAAGAAAAAAGAAATATTAATGTGTAGCCAAAAACAAAGAGAATCATTCTAGAAATATTTTGAAAGATTTACTAACTCAATGTCCACATGATGCAATGAGTAAAGCACAATTAATAGGTATAATTAATGAAGGCATAGATGTTTCAACGAAATCTTTATTAGAATCTACTTGTCAGAATGGATTTTTAAAACTACGTAGTGAACAAGTACGGGGGAAGTGTTTAGAATGGAAAAGTGCATAATATTAATGGTTAAAGGATGGTTAATTGCATAACATTTAGCTTATCATATGAGAATTAAGCCATTATGTTATAATTGCACTATTATATGCTTTAATGAAAATTCTTATTAAAAAAACATTTGTTTATTACTGAATCGGTGAGTTAAAGTTTTTTTAGAGACTTATAGTTGTAACTATCCGAAAGGTAACATAAGTCATGTTTTCAGTAATAAACAAATGTTTTTATAATAAGAATTTTACCACGTGCAAAAATAACAACTTAAGTTTATAACGCTAACCTAACGCATTGCCTTAGTGTTCAATATAGCAACTCAACACGTTTAGTTATGTTAACTTAACAAGTTAAACATGTGCACCTCACGTGATACAATACAACATTCGTAACTTATAATTTCATCACGTGTATACCACTAACATAACGAGTTTGTCTCTTCTTTTACTCACTAACTTAACAAGTTATCACGTGACCTATTTTAACCTTTAAGCCTCTAACTTAACGAGTTCTCATGTGACCTCTATACAAACAAAACTCTAACTTAACGAGTTGTCTAAACGTACACTGTTCATGATATAGAAGATATAACTTTAAAACATATCATGCTATTCAATAAAAACACACGTTAACTTAACGTTTAGTTAAATGAGAAATTAATGCAATGAAATGACTAGTTATTAACTTCAGATTCAATACAGACAAGTATTTATATCAGTAAGCTTTTTCTGTATTAATTGATGATTTTAATTTCTTTTCACAAGCAATAGTAATTGAGAAAATATGATTATTTTCATTCAGCACACATCATCAAAACAAAAATACTCAACAATCTCCCCCTTTTTGATGATGACAAAATCATATTAAATCAATTATGAAATATGTTTAACTCAACAAAGCACCTTCGTTGGGTTAACTTTTAATTCAACAAACTTGTTTGCTGACTTAAGTTCACTTAAGCTTATTTCTATTGTTTGTGTAAATTTTACCTCTCAGAACTAAAACTCTCAGATGTCAAAAATTATATAAGTATCAGTTTTCTAATTATCATCTGTCAATAACCATTTAAATAGCATCTCCTTTTATAATATATATATGCAATTAAGATCATAATCATCTTTTTATAATATTTCACCCCCTTTTTGTCATTAATCAAAAAGATAGTTACAGAGAATATATATATATATAAGAGAATTACAACAACGATTTTTGTAAACAAGAATAATAATTGAACACATTTATAGAAAAATGTATTGTTCAATGAATCAAACAAGTAATACAAACATTACATTTTGTATTCAGAAACAAACAAAAATAGTTATCGACCCCTCCTAAGTATATCACTTATAGCATTACATATTTTATCTCCTAAATGCTTAATATCATTTCTGATGTCGTTAAGCACTGCATCTAAGTCAGGAGGTAGCTGGGTTTGCTGTTCTGCTTGAACTGAATAACTCTGTTGTTGTTGTTGTATATGATCTATATCAGGATGTTGTTGTTGTTCTCGTTGAGGTTTATGCATGGCCTGGAATTTTTGCAAATCTTTTACACTAAATGCTCTCATGCCTTTAGTTTCAGAGGGCTAGTCGGATAAAGTCAATTGGCTTGCAAGGATTCTACATACAGCATCACCATAAAATAACTTTGAACTCATATGTTGTAGTTGAGACATAAAAACATCAAATCAATTTATTTGAATTCTATTCAGTAGGCCATAAGTTGCATATAAACAACTTCTGCTGACTTCCAAATTGTGTTCAACTCTTTGAAATAAATTTGCATGCAATATATTTGCAATAAACATTGCCTCTGCATTCAAATTTTCCATTAATCACATTTCAGAATATACATCTGGAATTTTTGATAAAGATTGAATGTTCCATTCTAGTTGTCTAATCATGTCAAATCTGTTAGTAACAACAACACCTTCATTCTTTAATCCTAAAACTTCAAAAATTAACTCAGGAGACAATATAAACTCCTATTCATTTATTTGAGTTTTTCAGAAAATTTCCATTCTTGACCAGATTGCTATAAAAAGCTGCAATAAGCTCTGTGTATTGCTTCCATTTCGTTCCTACTGGCAAGAATTTAATGAGGCCTTGAAACTCAAACAGATCTCTTATTTCCATCAAATTTCTGAATTTTATTAGACGAGCATGCAGAATCTAACATGTAATCAGATTATTGTTTTTCAATATTTTCGAATATAATTGAAACTTTAAAACTCAAAAACAAGTCGAGACACTGTTTTCATAAAATCATTTTTATTCAAGGTTTCAACTACAATATACAATTCAATTCTCCTTAGAAATTGTAGATGCAATTATATATCGATATCATATTTCATCTATACAATTTCATAACTACAAATAGAGAAAACTAATTTACGAAATTTAAAACATTTCTCCCTGTTTGAGATCTTTCTTCTTCTTCTTCTCTTTCTTCTTCAGCAATTCTTCAGTGACGAATATCTTGTCTTTTTATGCTTCATCGAATTTGCTTTCTTTTGATACTTTAAATCTTTAGTGACATATATCTTACCTTTTTATGCTTCACTGAACTTTCTTCCACCTAATACTTCAAATCTTTAGTGACATATATCCTACCTTTTTATGCTTCATTGAACATTCTTCCACCTAAGAGCTTTTCCCTAAAGAGGTGTTTTTGATCCCTGAAAAGATTTTACTTTTGGTGTGCAAGGATAGTTTGATCCCTCAAAAGATTTTCATTTAATGTGCAGGGATAACTGATCAACGAGAATTCTATGCCTTTTATACTATATCTTCATTTCATGCATATCCTCCATGTTTAATCACTACCAGTTTTCCACTTCTTCACGTCTTTTCTTTTTCCTTCATCGAAATACACATGTTCTGACCCACGTTTACATTTCGAATTTTCTTTAATTATCAATCCTGGATCTCTAAAAATTTCCTACAAAATAAACTTTCTCTTCCAAAATTTTTCATCAAGTATAATAAGAAATCGTTACTTCAATGTTAACTAAACGAGTAACACAAGTATATATATAACTTAACGAGTTCCTCATGTGCCAACTCACGTGACAAGTACTGTAGGTAACTCAACGAACTATCTCCATGGTGTTATGGATAACTCAACGAACTATCTCCGTTGTGTTACGATAACTCAACGAACCAGTAATAAACAAATGTTTTTATAATAAGAATTTTACCACGTGCAAAAATAACAACTTAAGTTTATAACGCTAACCTAATACGTTGCCTTAGTGTTCAATATTGCAACTCAACGCATTTAGTTATGTTAACTTAATGAGTTAAACATGTGCACCTCACATGATACAATATAACATTCGTAACTTATAATTTCACCACATATACAGCACTAACTTAACGAGTTCGTCTCTTCTTTTATTCACTAACTCAACAAGTTCTCATGTGACCTTTTTTAACCTTTAAGCCTCTAACTTAACGAGTTCTCACATGATCTCTATACAAATAAAACTCTAACTTAATGAGTTGTCTAAACGTGCACTGTTCATGATACAAAAAATATAACTTTAAAACATATCATGCTTTTCAAGAGAAACACACGTTAACTTAACGTTTAGTTAAATGAGAAATTAATGCAATGAAACGACTAATTATTAACTTAATATAATTTCAGATCCAATACAGACAAGTATTTATATCAGTAAGTTTTTTCTGTATTATTTGATATACTTTAATTTCCTTTCACAAGCAATAGTAATTGAGCAAATATGATTATTTTTCATTCAACACACATCATCCAAACAAAATACTCAACAACCACATATATTTAGAAGAGAATGCTAAACCTGTTTGAATTCCTAAGAGAAGATTAAATCCAAACCTAAAAGAAGTAGTTAGGAAGGAAATAATTAAATGGTTAGATAATGACATAATTTATTTGATTTCTGATAGCTCATGGGTTAGCCTAATACATGTAGTTCACAAGAAATCCAGATTAACAGTTGTTAGGAATGAAAGTCAAGACTTGATACCTACTAGAATTCAATTAGGCTGGAGAGTGTGTATAGATTATAGAAAGTTGAATGCAGTGACTAGGAAAGATCATTTTCCTTTACCTTTTATAAGTCAAATGCTAGAAAAATTAGCAGGGCAAGAATATTTTTGTTTCCTAGACAGGTATTCAAGATATAATCAAGTCCTAGTAGCATTAGAGGATCAAGAGAAAACAACTTTCACATGTCCTAATAGAACTTATGCTTTTAAGAGAATGCCATTCGGACTATACAATGCACCAGCCACCTTTCAAAGGTGTATGCAAGGCATATTGACTAGAATGACTGAAGATTTTTTAGAAATATTCATGGATGATTTTACTCTTTATGGAGCTTCATATGAAGTGTGTTTAAACAATTTAGACCAAGTATTAAAACGCTGTGTGCAAAAAAATTTGATTCTGAATTGGGAAAAATGTCACTTCATGGTTAAACAAGAAATAGTCTTAGGACATGTTGTTTCAAAGAAAGGGCTGGAAGTAGATAAAGTTAAAATAGAAGTAATTTCTAATCTGCCAGAACCTAAATCAGTAAAAGATATTAGATCATTTCTAGGACATGCTGGATTTTATAGAAGATTTATTAAAGATTTTAGCAAAATAGCTTGAACTTTAACCAATCTATTAAAAGATGTCCCATTCAATTTTGATAAAAATTGCAAAGAAGCATTTTTCAAGCTTAAAATTAGCTTAATTTCAACTCCTATAATTCAAGCACCTGATTGGAGCCATCCATTTGAATTAATGTGATGCAT
Organism: Cymodocea nodosa; assembly: GCA_036874045.1. Lineage (NCBI taxonomy): Eukaryota > Viridiplantae > Streptophyta > Magnoliopsida > Alismatales > Cymodoceaceae > Cymodocea > Cymodocea nodosa. The sequence goes on along the minus strand of JAZBRI010000003.1, from coordinate 14,012,655 downwards.
CTGATTTTACTGTAAGAATAGTGCTGGGACAGAAGATAGAAAAATCTCTTAGAGTGTTTCATTATGCAAGCAAAACCTTAAATGATGCTCAAGTTAATTATACAACTACTGAAAAAGAACTATTAGCTATTGTGTTTGCCTTAGAAAAGTTTAGGTCTTACCTAATTGGAGTGAAAGCGACAGTATACACGGATCATTCAACTTTAACACTTAATAGCAAAAAAAAAGACCAAACCGAGATTGATCCGATGGATATTATTATTACAAGAATTTGATCTAGAAATTAAAGATAAAAAAGGTTGTGAGAATGTAGTAGCAGATCATTTATCAAGATTACAAATAGAAAAATCAAATATTGAAATTAAGGATAATTTTCCTGATGAGCAATTAATGACCATCAACACAATGCCTTAGTATGCAGACATAGTTAATGTAGGATTGTATGGCTACACAAGAGGGGGGTGAATTATGTTTTTCAATATTTTAGAATATAATTGAAACTTTAAAACTCAAAAACAAGTCGAGACACTATTTTCATATAATCATTTTTATTTAAGGTTTCAATTACAATATACAATTCAATTCTCCTCAGAAATTGTAGATGCAATTATATCTCAATACCATGTATCATCTAAACAATTTCATAACTACAAACAGAGAAAACTAATTTACGGAATTTAAAACATTTCTCCCTATTTGAGATCTTTCTTCTTCTTCTTCTCTTTCTTCTTTAGCAATTCTTCAGTGACAAATATCTTGTCCTTTTATGCTTCACCGAATTTGATTTCTTCTGATACTTTAAATCTTTAGTGACATAAATCTGACCTTTTTATGCTTCACTGACCTTTCTTCCACCTAAGAGCTTTTCCTCGAAGAGGTGTTTTTGATCCTTGAAAAGATTTTCCTTTTGGTGTGTAGGATAGTTTGATCCCTGAAAAGATTTTTCGTTTGATGTGCAAGGATAGTTTAATCAATGAGAATTCTATGCCTTTATACTGTATCTTCATTTCATGCATATCCTCCACATTTAATCACTACCAGTTTTCCACTTCTTCACGTCTTTTCTTTTTCCTTCATTGAAATACACATGTTCTAACCCACATTTACATTTCAAATTTTCTTTAATCATTAATCTTGGATCTCTAAAAAATTTCCTATAAAATAAACTTTCTTGTCTAAAATTTTCATCAGGTATAATAAGAAGTCGTTACTTTAATGTTAACTAAATGAGTAACACAAGTATATATATAGCTTAACGTTTCTAACTTAACGAGTTCCTCATGTGCCAACTCACGTGACAAGTACTGTAACTAACTCAACGAACTAACTCCGTGGTGTTATGGATAACTCAATGAACTATCTTCATTGTGTTACGATAACTCAACGAACCAGTACAGAATCACAACAGGTGGAATTGATGAAATTACCACTAAATGCATTGAGGGAAGTACTAAGTAACCTATCAACTAAAGATCTGTGCAGATTGTGTTGTGTATCAAAGGAAATCAAAGACTGTGTCAAAGAAAAATATTTTCATGGACTACAAGCTACAAAAATGACTAAGATTAGAGATGGATTTTTATGGAAGTCATTTAATTGTAGTTCAATCAGCTATGAATATCTGAATATGGAAGAAAATCCTAAAATTCCACCCAATACATTAGAAGAAATAGATCATATTCATAGCTAAAAAGGAATAGATCATATTCATTAATGGTAATACACTCATATTTAGTATTGATAACATATTGCAAGTTTACAAGTTAAGAAGGAAAATGGACTACATTAAAATAGAATTAATAGCAAGAAGAAATATGCCTAAAAAGTTTACCTGGACTAACACCTTTTATTCCATTTGTTACTACTTTTCAATCATGTTCTTAAACTATGATTCTGTGCTGTTAATGTTGTGTATTTTGCATTTATTTTAAAAAAAAGAAAGAAAAATTTTAGTTTTAGTTTTATTTTATAAAAAAAAAGAAAAGAAAAACAAAATATCAATCTAGTTTGTTGGTATCTGTTCTAGGAAACCAACTGGCTTGCTTGTGAGCCACCAAAGGCATAAGAGTCTGGGTTCCACACAAGACACTGAATTAACAATTTATGTTTTGTTATTTTGTTGTATATTCTGCTTTTATTTGTGAATGAAAAGTTTTTTAGAATAAAAAATCAAATGATATAGAAGGAGATACAAAAGAAGAATGTATGTAATTGATTACTTATCCTGAATTTAGATTTAAACTCAGTTCGTGGAGTTATTCATTAACTCAACAAATTAAGTTCGTTGAGTTAGGTGCGTCAATGAAACAATATTGACTTGTTTGATCACGAGCCTTTTGTACTTGAGTAGATAGGTATGTAAGGATTGTTGACCTGAAAAAGGATTCTTTAAATCTGGCAACCTAAGATCCTAATTTGATCTGAGTTTGTTGACTAAAAGCTTGATACATGGGTACACTAGAAAGCTCTTGTCTGATTCAAGCTTTTCAAATTAACTTTTAAAGTACAAATATGCATATACCATTTTGAAAAGATAAAAGTGTTTTGTGAAATACAGAAATCTTTTGAATCAAGTATATTTTCTGTCATCTAAGATTGCTGAAGTATGAATCTAGATTAGACTTTGAAGTTGTTTATTTGAGATACAATTCATTATTCTACTTGTTTTAATCATATTGAGTTGGATTGTGTTTTGATTTGTATGTAGTTGAAATTTATTCTGGAAATCATATTGGAAAATTAGAGATAACAGATGTTTGAAAAGAGGAAAAAATGATAATATCATTACCACCTATATGATGCTAGTATATTTTGTATGTAATTTACATATGTTTTAAATATATTTACAAGTTGAAGAGGAGAAAACAATGTTAAAATAGATTACTAAAAAATACAGAATATCTATCTAGTAATCTAATTTATGTATTCTGAAGAAGAACAAAATGAAGAATTAATTCTAGAACTTTAGAAAGACCAACTAGTTACATCTTAGTTTGCTAAGGGACTAGCAAAATTTAAGTATGGGGGAAGTGTAGGATCTTATGGCTACACAAGAGAGGATGAATTGTGTTTTTCACCATTTTCGTTTATAATTGAAACTTCAATAATTAAATACAAGTTGAGACACTGTTTTCATAAAATCATTTTTATTCAAGGTTTCAATTACAATATACAATTCAATTCTCCTCAGAAATTGTAGATGCAATTATATATCGATACCATGTTTCATCTATACAATTTCATAACTACAAACAGAGAAAACTAATTTGCGGAATTTAAAACATTTCTCCCTATTTGAGATCTTTCTTCTTCTTTTTCTTTTTCTTCTTCACCAATTCTTTAGTGACAAATATCTAGTCTTTCTCTACTTCACTGAATTTACTTTCTCCTGATACTTCAAATCTTTAGTGAAATAAATCTAACCTTTTCTACTTCATTGAATTTTCTTCCACCTGAGAGCTTTTCCCCAAAGAGGTGTTTTTGATGATCCTTGAAAAGATTTTTCTTTTGGTGTGCAAGGATAACTGATCAACGAGAATTCTATGCCTTTTATACTGTATCTTCACTTCATACATATCCTCCACGTTTAATCACTATCTAAATTTCAAGAAAGGACCAGTTGAATTGATTGGCTACTGTGATGCTGATTTAGGAAGAGAGTTGGACAGAAGCAGAAGTACTTCAAGTTATGTTTTCTGCATAGGAAGTACTGCTATTAGCTAGAGATCCAAGCTGCAAAGTATTGTTGCACTCTCTACCACAGAAGCTAAATATGTTGTAGTAGTAAAGGCAGCTAAAGAAAGAATCTGGCTAGAGAATGTACTAGTCGAATTAGAGCACAAACAGAACAAAAGTATTCTATTATGTGACAATTAAAGTGCAATTTATTTAGCTGAGAATCCGAAGTTCCATTCAAGGTCCAAGCATATGAGAATGAGATTTCATTTCATAAGGGAAGAGATAGAGAAGAACAGGTTAGATCTTCAGAAGATTGCTGGATCTGAAAATGCAGCAGATATGCTAACCAAAGTTCTAAATCTACAGAAATTAAGGCTCTATATTGCCTTAATTGGTCTCCTAAAAAACTGAAAAGTAGAAGGAGATGAAGAGTTGATGATTATTTGAGTAGCAGTTGCAATAATCTATAAGCTGAGTGTAAAGATTGATTTTTCTTTCGATCATTGTGACAAACTCCAAGTGGGAGATTGTTAGGGCAAGTATTACAGGTGTGGAGTATGCCACAAGTAGTCCAGGTTCAATCGGAAGCTTGTTAATAGTAAATATTCGGCAGTTATACATCTTCGGTAGGTTACAGACCTAAATATCTGGAAATAAAAGTTCAGTCGGAGGCTTTGAGTTAACTATCCGAAAGTTAGGAGATTTCGGAGAGTTACTGGTTGTAATTATCTGAAATGACTTAAAGGACGTTTAAGTAGATCTTCGGATAGTTAAGAAGTCAAGTATCTAGAAAGTAGTGACTTAAGTGGATCTTCAGATAGTTAAGCAGTAACTATCCGAAGTTCATAAGTTTTTCGGAGGGTTATTGGCAAAACCTTCCGAAATGCCTAAAAAGACACTTAAGTGAGTTTTCGGATAGTTAAGGTGTAACTATCCGAAAGACATGCAGTTTTCGGAAAGTTACCAGCGTAACCTTCCAAAAGGATAGAGAGAGAGAAGTGACTTTTCGGACAGTTAAGTCAGTAACTGTCCGAAATACCGAATCTCTCCGGACAGTTAGCCTGGTATAGTACCGCCCGTTCAGAATAAATATTCTTTTCAGATAGTTAAGTCTGTAACTATCCGAAATGTTGTCGGAAAGTTAAGAAAATAAGGCTTTGAAATTAAGAGTCTCTTCTCCGAAGCATTGTTTCTCTACTATAATGGATTGTATGTAATTAAAGGTTTATAAACCCTAAGTTGGGTAGTATATAAACCTTTCTGATGTTTTAAAACATTACGGTCGATTGTGCCGAAGCTCATAAGGAACCCTCAACTCTCCGTGGACGTAGGCTGTTGTTGAACCACGTAAATCTTGTTTCTTCTCTGTATTATTTCTTCTCTTACTCTTCACTCCTAGCATCGATGAGTTTAGAGCTCAGTGTTTCAGTATTGTGTCATAGAAGGTTAACTGAACGATCCAAGGAGAAAACAACACTATGTTGAATAATCCTGTGTAGGTGTTCTTACTAATCGTTTAGTGCTAGGAGAACGAATCCTTGTGCTCATAAACTCTTAACATAAAGTAAAATAGTAGAAGATTAATTGCATACTAGTCTGATGCTTTGTTCTCAGTAAATAGCTATTGATGGATGAAGTTGAATCAGCTACTTCTCCTTCTAGTTCCCCAATGAATTTTCTCTCCTTCCTCAAGTGCTGGTAGCTCGTAAATAATATTCTGTTCTATATTTATAATGCACGTCCATAAGGCAAATGAATCTCATTGCAAGAACGTGTCTTGTAAAGTGCAATACGGTTCCTATTTTTATGGATACGTGTTCCACTTCTAATTTCAAATTTCAGTAATCGCTAAACCCACGAAGTTTCATTCGTGGCTAAAAGAACAACCGTTCAGCTTAATCAACGAACTAACCTCATTGAGTTATACTAGCTTTGTTGCTAATTTTCTAACTTCATGGACTAACTTCGTTGAGTTACAGATAACTCAACGGAGTGACCTTATATTTTATTCTTGACCTTGTGGATTTAAGGTTAACTCAACAGACTTACTTCATTAAGTTAACACTTAGCAATTTTTTCTAAAACTTATTCCTCGTATTAACTTCTATATATATATATTTTCTTTCTCTACATTTTGTCAACTTAATTAAAGTTAAATACATATCATTAATGTAGTGTTCTAATGTGACTCATTTAAATTTGAACATTATATGCATATTTAACTTATAGTTCATTTCCTATTATGCAGAATTTACATTTTACTTTTTAGCATGCAGATATATTCAAGCATTAACCAATTATCGTGCATTTAACCATGTCATTCATAAAATTTGTAAAACTTGTAAACAATCTTGCACATCTTTAAACAATTGTATTATATCATTCATTCTCAAACACGAATTCAAAAACATTTGAAATTCAAACATTCATTTATATGAATAGTTTACGTTTACATAGAGTCAGATATTTTTAAATACAAATATAAGTAGACGAACAATACATTTAGTCTTTTTTCCTAAGTTTATCTACATCCTTCTAGATCTTTTCTAGTTGTTGTTCTAATTGATTTATCTGTTCAACAGCTCCTATAATGTCTCTAGAAGGTCTAGATACCTTAGTAGCTGCAACATTGTAATTTTTGTATTCCTTCACTAAAATGGCTTTAGATCTTATCCTTTTGGATATCCATTTCGTGAAGTCAATACTATCCACCATCAGTAGTGGAATCAAATCTCCGTAAAATAATTTCTTCTTTGCTAATCTCAACTTGGAGATAAAAACTTTGTACCAATTAATTTGAATTCTATTCACAACTGTATATGTGGCCCATTTAACAAACTGACTTAATTCAATATCATGGCCTTGTCGTTGGTAGACATTTTTAATCAAAATGTTAGCTACCATGTGTGCTTTACCATTTAAGTGCTTCAATCTGTTTAATAATGGCACACTAAGATTGATAGCTAAACAGTCCTTTATTTCCTATTCTGTCTACTCGACTGTAGTTATGTTCTCTAGAATTTCTATCCCTTCATTTTTCAATTCAAAAATGTTGTGGAGAAGCTCTAGTGTAATTTGTACATCAGCTTGCTCCACGTTAGAAATTAACTTTCCTTCTTCCTCTCTCAAGTTTGCATAAAAGTAGGGCACTAGATTTTCGTATACTACATGCCCTTTCTATTGAGAAATAAATTGTAGTAGACCCTAGAACTCGAATAATTCTTTAATTTCCTACATACTGTCCTAGTTTACTGGTCTACTATATATAATATCATAACCCCTAATCTCTTGATATTTATTATATGCTTCTTGACTCCAAAAGTTTACTTCATTTAGAACTATTGCTTTAGTCGGGTCAGAAATTTGAATTTCTTGCTCTAGAGGGGTTTTGTTCTTGAATTTCTTCTTCAATATGCTAAACTTGAATTTGTTGGAAATGATCTGGAGATTCCTGCATTCTTATTTCTACTTCTATCTATGGTGGAGAGCTGGCAGAACTCTCCACTCTTCTTTCTTGAACCCTCTCAAAAATTTGCTAAAGAGTCTCTCCCTCTTCAATGGAATTTGTTAAGATATTTCCTTCTTGTTCTATATACTTTTTTTCAGCTTCTTGTTCAGTTTCTTCTCTTTCTTCTTCCTCTTGACTACCAATCTGCATTGTCACTGTTCTTTCTGATTCTATGGCAGATTGAGATGGAGTCACAAGTAAATCAGCTTCTACCCTAATTTCAATTTCTTCTATTTGTACAAGCTGTAAAATAATTTCAACTTATTTTTCTTCTTCTCTTTGCTCTTACTACTGCTGCTCTTGCTCCTCCTCAGATTCAGATAGCAGGTCTACAAAAATGAGCTCTGCAGACCCTTTTGATATTTTAAGCTCTGGTTTAATCTCTACAGGAGCTTTAGGCACTATCTCTTTTCCTTTCCTTCTTTTAAATAGCTGTCTGGTCTTCCTCTTCCTCCTCTAAGATTAAATCTACAAAAATAGGCTCTATAGGCCCTCGAACCACATGTATTGGCTCTTCCTGTTTTACTCTTTCTATAATTACTAGTCTCGAAGGACCAACTTCATTTTCTCTTGTAACCATTGATTTAGTTACTTCCTAATGCTGCTCTACTTTAATTTTATAATAGGCCTTCAACTTATTTGCGGTCTTTTTCTTACAGAGTGCATCATATAGCAAATGCATTTTTGCCACAGCCATATCCTTAGAATTTCCTTGGCTCTTGGTAACTTTGACAAGCTCTACAAATTCTCTCCATTGTCAATGGTCTTGGTAGTGGAATGGATGGTCCTAGCTACTGTTTCTCAGTAACTAGTTTTTCAGCAACCGGCTCTGTAGCTGCAGGCTCTTTCGCTGCTTTCCTCTATTGCTCCTAGATTGCCCACTAGGCATGTCCACCAATATGTTGTACGAACCATAATCTAGACTTGCGTCAGATTAACTCTAGGGCAACCTCGTTGTTTGGTCTTATTTTCCTTTCTCGATTCACAGCAACTTCTGTTGCTACTTTTATCCTTATTTCCACAATTTGAGGTATGGTAATATCTAAATCTACTAAGACCTTCCTCTAGTAGAAAATGTCAGATTCTACATTTTTGAGTTCTTTTTCCCATGTCGTGTTCCTGATCTTTTGTCTTGTATGCCATTCTTTTGATTCTCTAAGAAATCTCATGGTGTTAACTTCCTCCTAGAACTCTGGCATCATCTTGTCTTTGTGGTGTGATGGAACGGAATGGAATCACTCTGATCTCTACTATTCTAAGTTCTAAATGATTCTACGAATAATGCCCCCAAATCCTAAGTTTTAGTATAAATAAACCCTAAGTTTTAGGCGAGTAATTGGGTCATTTTCCCGCGTAAACTATCACTCTCTCACTTTCCTCTCCATGGAGTTATGATTAACTCTACGTGTTATGATTAAAACTGATCATTCAATCAACTTTCTATGGCACGATTCAGAAACACTCACCTCTTAACTCACTGAAACTGGAAGTGAAGAGTAAGAGGAAGAAATAACACAATGAGGACACAAGATTTGCGTGGTTCAGTAATAGCCTACGTCCACGGAGAGTTGAAGGTTCTTCTATGAGCTTCGGCGTAATCAACCACAATGTTTTACAATATCATAAAGGTTTATATACTACTCAACTTAGGGTTAATAAACCTTTAATTACATTCAAGCCATTATAGTAGAGAAATAATGCTTTGAAGAAGGGACTCTCAATTTCAAAGCCTTATCTTCCTAACTTTCAGAAATCTACAACATTTCAGATAGTTACAGACTTAACTATCTGAAGAAATTCTTCTTTCTTCATTTATTATAATGGGCGGTACTGTAGCAAGCTAACTGTTTGAAGAGATTCGATCTTTCGAATAGTTATAGACTTAACTGTCCGAAAACCCACTTACTCCTCTCTCTGTCCTTTCGGAAGGTTCTACTGTTAACTCTCCGAAAACTACATGTTTTTCGGATAGTTACTATCTTAACTATCCAAAAACTCACTTAAGTGTCTCTTTAGTCATTTTGGAAGATTGTAGGTGTAACTATCCGAAGATCCACTTAAGTCACCGCTTTTTGGATACTTGGCTTCTTAACTATCCGAACATCCACATAAGTGTCTAACTTTCAGCTATTTAACTTCATAACTATCCAAACGTCTACTTAAGTGTCCTTTAAGTCATTCCAAATGGTTACAACCAGTAACCCTCCGAAATCTTCTGACTTTCGGATAGTTAGCTCAAAGCCCCCAACTGGAACTTTATTTTCAGATACTTAGGCTTGATAACCTACCGAAAATATAAATCTACCGGATACTTACTGTTTAGAATGAAAAAGTGCATATTATTAATAGTTAAATGATGATTAATTGCATAATATTTAGCTTATCATATAAGAATTAAGCCATTATGTTCTAATTGCACTGTTATATGCTTTAATTGAAGAATATGCTTAATTTTGGGAATTAATGTTAATTTAGTACATTTCTGAACTGTCGGTAAATTGCAGGCTGTGAAATTCTTAAGTATCTGAATTTTCTGATAATTCGGACAGTTATGTTTAACAGACCGAACATGTCGGATAATTATGTTTAAATTGTCAAGCAATTATGTTTTGAAAGTTTCCTTAAGTGAATAACTAATCGTTTCGTTGCATTAATTTCTCATTTAGCTAAACGTTAAGTTAACATGTGTTTTTATTGAAAAGCATGATATGTTTTAAAGTTATATCTTCTGTATCATGAACAATGCACGTTTTGATAACTCGTTAAGTTAGTGAGTAAAAGAAGAGACGAACTCATTAAGTTAACATAACTAAATGCATTGAGTTACTATATTGAACACTAAGGCAATGCGTTAGGTTAGCGTTATAAACTTAAGTTGTTATTTTTGCACGTGGTAAAATTCTTATTATAAAAACATTTGTTTATTACTAAATCGGTGAGTTATCTATAACTATCCAAAATTGCAGTTGGACATCAGACAGTTATATGTATAACTCTTCGAAATATCTTTTTATTTATAAAATAACTGAGGACACGTGTTATGTTCTGATAAAGTGACTTAAGTGGATTTTCAGTGAGTTAGCTGTAACTATCCGAAATGCATCTAAGAATCGGATAGTTAGACCTGTAACTCTCCGAAATGTTATTTTATGATTAAACTGCTGCCGACACGTGTCGATATCTAGTAGATTTACTTGAGTTATATATCGGTGAGTTATTTGTAACTATCCGAAATGCATCTGAGCATCGGATAGTTAAGTTTATAAGTATCCGAAATGCATCTGAGCATCAGATAGTTAAGTTTATAAGTATCCGAAATGCACTTGAGCATCGAATAGTTAAGTTTATGCACGTGTTTTATAGTTAAATCAACAAAGAAAGTCCGTTGAGTTATCTGTAACTCCATGGACTATTTATTTTCTAATATGCCACTATAGCGGTTGCAGAAATAGGACAGTTGGAAGAAAAACCACAATTGCATGTATTGTGAAGGGAAAAGAAATCATCGCCGTTGATATGAATGAAGGAAATCCAACCAACCATTTAAGCAGAAGCAGTTACTACTGAAGAAATATAAAAGAAAAGAAGAAAAAAAAGTAAAATGTGCATGTGTAATCGATGGATAGCCAATGTATACAGAGGAGGAGCACTGAGCTTTCTGCAGACAGTATCGGCGATTCTCCGAAGTATCACACCAACCATCGTTACCACCACCATAATCACCAACCATCGGAGGTCTGTGAGAATACTTTCTTGATGTCGGGTCGATTCCGAGCCAAACACAGTGCCTAACAACCACTGTGAGGAGTGATCGCGTCACGGGAAGGGAAGCCATTTTCACCAAGCACCGACTCATATTTCAAGAGATCGTAAAGCTTTTAGCCTTGGCTTCGGGTTGATGCCTGTATGCTGAAGAGAAGATTATCTTGCAATTCTGGACTCGCGATTCTATAGGGAGAGGAGATAGAATTGTAAGTGGTTTAATTTTCAGTGGTGTAATCGCGTTGCAAGTAGTGTCGGAAGTATTTACTATCGAGTGAGATTACTTTACATTTCACCTTTCGCCCATTTTCATGTTCATATTAAAACAAAAATACCAAAAACAATTTATCTATGTTTGTATGTTGTATTTGAGTGTTGTATTGTTTGTGTTGTATCGTGATTAATGTTATCTTTGTCAATGTTGTGATTGTTTTATGTTAGCCATAACTCAACGAACTTTGTCCGTTGAGTTAACTGTAATTCAACGGAGAGCTTATTGAATATATAAATTTGATTGTTAACAAACGAACAGTTCTCAAATTCTTTAGTAATTCCCTATAGAATCGACCTGTACTTGCATACTGATACAATAGACACTGTGAAAGCTTCCCACCTATCACGCGAGCGACCCAGGTTCGATCCCCGACAACGGCGCCATAAAACTTGTTTGTGTTTTCCCAACACGACACTTACTGTTAACAAGCTTCCAATTGAACCTAGACTTCTTTTGGCATACTCCACACTTGTACTACCTACCCTAACAATCTCCCACTTGAAGTTTGACACAATGATCGAAGGAAAAATCAATCTCTACACTTGGCTTACAGATTATTACAATAGCGCTCAAGTAATCATCAACTCTTCATCTCCTTCTTCTTTTCAATTATTCAGGAGACCAATTAAGGCCATACAGAGCCTTAATTTCTATAGATTCAGAACTTTGGTTAGCATATCTGCAACTTTTTCAGCTCTTGCAATCTTTTATAGATCTAACCTATTTTGCTCTATCTCTTCCCTTATGAAATGAAATCTCATTCTTATATGCTTGGACCTTGAATGGAACTTCGAATTTTCAGCTAAATAAATGGCACTTTGATTGTCACAAAATAGAATACTTTTTTTCTATTTGTGCCCTAATTCGACTAGTACATTCTCTAGCTAGATTCTTTCTTTAGCTGCCTCTACTACTGCAACATATTCAGCTTCTGTGGTCGAGAGTGCAACAATACTTTGAACTTGGATCTCTAGCTAATTGCAATACTTCCTATGCAGAAAACATAGCCTGAAGTACTTCTGCTTTTATCTAACTCTCTTCCCAAATCAACATCATAGTAGCCAATCAATTCAACTAGTCCTTTCTTGAAATTTAGATCTATATCTAGGGAATATCTGAGATATCTGAGTATCCACAGTACAGTGAACCAATGCTCAGCTCCTGGATCTGCCATATATCTACTGACCACTCCCACTACAAGAGATATATCAGGTCTTGTGCATATCATAACATACATTAAACTTCCCATTGCTGAAGCATATGGTATTTTGGATATTTTTGTCCTTTCTTCTTCAATCTTAGCTGACTGATCTTTAGACAACTTGAAGTAGGGTCCGAGAGGTAGTTCAGTTTTCCTCTCATTTGAGATATTAAATCTCCTTAGTACCTTTTCTAGGTACTTCTTCTAATTTAATCTCAAAGTGTCTGCCACTCTATCTCAAATAATTCTCATACCCAAGATTTGCTTAGCTTCTCTCATATCTTTCATGTCAAATTCTTTTGACAGTTGTCTCTTTAATTGCTTAATCTGTTCTATACTAAAACAAGCAATTAACATATCATCTACATAAATCAGTAAAATAATGAAGCAATCATTAAACAGTTTTATGTAGCAGCAATAGTCTGTATCACATCTTTTGAAGCCTAGGGTACAGATAAAGGTATCAAATCTCTTGTACCATTTTCGTGGTGCTTGCTTCAAACCATACAGACTTTTCAACAATCTACATACTATCTTTCTTTTCTTGCCAGTTACTGCAAATCCTTTTGACTGCATCATGTAGAGTTCTTCCTACAAGTCACCATGTAGGAATGCTGTCTTTACATCCATTTGCTCCAAGAGCAAATTTTTTGCAACAACAATGCTTAAGACTATTCTTATAGTATTCATCTTCACAACAGGAGAGAATACTTCTATATAGTCTATGTCTTGAATTTGGTGAAAACCGTTGACAACAAGTCTGGCTTTATATTTCTTGCTTCCATCTGGTTGTTCTTTCATGTTGAACACCCACTTATTTCCTAGGATTTTCTTTTCTTCTAGCAATGAAGTTAGCTCCCAAGTATTATTCTTCTCTAGGGACTTCATTTCTTCTTTCATTGCTAACTCTCATTTGTGTGCATCACTTGCATAGATTGCTTCCTTATATGTTTCAGGTTCACTATCATCTATTAGTAATAGATAATTGAATGATGGTACATACCTTTCAGGTTGTCTGGAAACCCTTCCATATCTTCTAAGTTGTCTAGTGACAACTTCATCTTCTTGATCATCTAGATGTTCTTGATCTTCAGCCTCTAGAAGCTAAATTTCTTCTATAGGTTCCTTCTGAGGTTGTTCAACATCATTATCTAGACTGATCTCAGTAGTACTTTCAGATTGAAGCTCTAACTACTATTTATCTACACTTTCTCTATGCTTGTACATCTTGGATTCAATAAATGTGACATCTTTTGCATGGATTATTTTCTTGGTTTCTTCTACCCAGAATCTGTAACCAAAATAATCCTTACCATAACCAATGAAATAACATTTATGTGATTTTGAATCCAACTTGTCTCTTTTGTCACTATTCAAGTGGAAAAATGACTTGGATCTAAAGACTTTTAAGTGAGCATAGTTGACCTCTTTCTCTATCCACAATTATTCAAGGTTTTTGAGCCTCATTGGGATAGATGGTCCTCTATTTATTAGATAGGTAGTTGTATTGACAACTTCTGCCCAGAATGACCTGGGAAAACCTACATGTAATCTCATGCATCTTGCCCATTCATTCAAGGTCCTGTTCATCCTTTCAGCAACTTCATTTTGTTGTAGAGTTCTAGCTACAATCCTTTGCCTTCTAATCCCTTGCTTCTCATAGTAAACTTTAAATTCATGGCTATGATATTCTCCTCCATTATCTAACTTGATGGATTTGATTTTTCTTCCACTCTGATTTTCCACTTCTGCCTTCCATTTCTTGAAGACTTGGAAAACATCAGACTTCTGTTTCAGAAAATAAACCCATACCTTCCTTGTACTGTCATCAATGAAGGTGACATAATAGAGAGCACCTCCTAAAGAACTGATAGGGGCAGACCCCTATTTGGGTTTTCCCAACACAACACTAGAAAAACTTGGATTTGTTACTTCTGTTTTTACTTAGTTAATTTATCTTCATGCCTATTCTTTCTTTTAGAAGTAAACAAACAACCTTTAATACAATTTAGATATTAATTCCAATTTGTACTTTAACTGCAAGTTCACAGTATCTATTGTATCAGTGTGCAAGTACAGGTCGATCCCATAGGGAATTGCTAACGAACTTGAGAACTGTTTGCTTGTTAAAAATCAAATTTATATATTCAATAAGCTCTCCATTGAATTACAGCTAACTCAACGGACTAAGTTCGTTGAGTTATGGATAACTCAACGGACTAACCTCGTGAACTTAAGTTAACTCCACGAGCCTGACTTTTCTTTCTGATACTGCCATTTACAGAGGAATTCGACCAGCCATTGGGCGATTCCACATATTGTAAATAACATCAATTAAGCTCTTTAATGCTAGTTAACATTGGATTTATCATTGAGCAATACTAACATTCAAATAATTATAACAGTAACCATTAAAATATTTAAGTCTTTTGAACGAACCAATTTCAGTAAATTGTAAAACTAAAATAAACATAAAACAATCATAACACTGACAAAGATAACATTAATCATGATACAACACAAACAATACAACACTCAAATACAACATACAAACATAGATAAATTGTTTTTGGTATTTTTGTTTTAATATGAACATGGAAATGGGCTACAAGTGAAATGTAAAGTAATCTCACTTGACAATAAATACTTCCAACACTACTTGCAACGCGATTACACCATTGAAAATTAAACCACTTACAATTTTGTCTCCTCTCCCTATAGAATCGCGAGTCCAAAATTGCAAGATGATCTCCTCTTCAGCATATAGGCATCAACCCGAAGCCAAGGCTAAAAGCTTACCGATCTCTTGAAATATGAGTCGGCGCTTGGTGAAAATGGTTTCCCTTCCCACGACGTGATCACTCCTCACAGTGGTTGTTAAGCACTGTGTTTGGCTCGCAATCGACCCGACATCAGGCAAGTATCCTCACAGACCTCCGATGGTTGGTGATTATGGTGTGGTGATGGTGATGATGATGGTTGGTGTGGTACTTTAGAAATTGCGATGCCGATCCTCCTCTGCACACACTGTCCGCCCATCGATCACACACTCTCTTCTTTTTTTCTTCTTTTCTTCAATATTTCTTCAATAGTAACTGCTTCTACTTGAATGGTCGGTTGGATTTCCTTCATTCATATCAACGGCGATGCTTTCTTCTCCCTACGCAATTGAATTCCTACGTGATACATGCAAACGTGGTTTTTCTCTTCCAACTGTCTGTTTCTGCAACCACTACAGTGGCATATTAGAAAATTTAAAGAAATAAGCTACTAACATAACGCATTACCTTAGTGTAATATTAATGTAACTTAACACGTACAGTTATGCTAACTTAACGAGTTAAACATGTGCATCTCACGTGATATTCTAAAGCATTTAAATTCAACACGTGCATAAATTTAACTATCTGATGCTCAGGTGCATTTCGGATACTTAAGAATTTCACAACTTGCAACTTACCGACAGTTCATAAATTTACTAAATTAACATTAATTCCCCCACATTAAGCAAATTCTTGAATTAAAGCATATAATAGTGCAATTATAACATAATGGCTTAATTCTTATATGATAAGCTAAATATTATGCAATTAACCATCATTTAACCGTTAATAATATGCACTTTTTCATTCTAAACATTTACCCCATACCTAAATTTTGCTAGTCCCTTAGCAAACTAAGATCTAATTAATTGGTCTTTAAAAGTGCTAGAATTAATTCTTCCCCTTTTGTTTTTCTTCTATATAGCATAAAAATATATTCTGTATGTTTCAGTAATCAACCTGCAAATATACTTAGAATATATGTAAATTACATACCAAGTATATCATCATCATATAGGTGTTAATTATATTATCGTTTGTTCTTCTTTTCATCATCTGTCATCCTGAATTTTTCAATAAGATTTCTAGAAGAAATTTCAACAACATATGAATCAGAGTACAATCCAATTCAATCTGATTAAGTCAAGTAGAATAAAGAATTGTATCTCCATTAAACAACTTCAAAAGTCAATTCCAAATTCATATTTCAGCAATTCTAGATACCAGAAAATATACTCGATTCATAAGATATCTGTATTTCACAAAACACTTATATCTTTTCAGAACATTATATGTACATTTTTTTTTCTTTTTTTTTTCTTTTTTTTCGTACTTTAAAAGTTAATTTGACAAGCTTGAATTATACAAGAGCTTTCTAATGTACCCATGTAACGAGCTTTTAGTCAACAATCCCAGATCTGATCAGGATCTTAGGTTGCCAGATTTTAAGAGTCTTTTTTCAGGTCAACAATCCTTATATACCTATCTGCTCAAGTACAAAAAGCTCGTGATCAAACAAGTCAATAACTCTCAAATTTTCCCTTTTTTTTTTTCTTTTTTTTTTTCCAATCAAAACTACAAATACAAAACAAAACATTAATCACATACTATATATGTATGTATTTCATTAATACGTAAAACACCAATCTCATATAGTCCTACTTCTATCAATTACTGAAAATATGAATCCATAACAATAAGCTCATACTTTTTCTGTACTTTAATAAGATCTACACATAAATCATTCTACAAGTTCAATCAGTCAAATTAAATGTATCTTTAATCATAAGTGTTTCATTTAATCTAGAATTCACATCTCAGCTCTTTCAGGACTTCAGATAATTTACTGATTTTTTTCATTAAGCATTCTGATTTCATTTTAAAATCGTGAAACTGTTAAACTCATGAAATTCAGAAAAACATAAGATACTATATCTAGATTTGCATAAATAGTAAATTCAATAGCATCTCATATAGCCTTCTAAATATAACAGTCAAGCAGTTTATAAAAATTTTACAGTCTCATTTATCAGATAGTTACAGCAAGTTCATAAAAATTTTCAATTTCCTCAAAACTTTGTAGTACCATTTTAATTTCTTTAATTAACAAACTTACATGGTTGTTACTTCAATTACCTCCCCCCCATACCAACATTTTGCATTGTCCTCAATGTAAAAGATTTGATAATAAGTACAGTAATTGTAGCAGGCATAAATACAGTTTTGCTTGATTTAAAATTGAGGATGTGTAATTAGTTACATACCTTGTTTCATTTGTATCTCCTTCTTCATATTCCAATTTTTGATTCTGAAAAACTTTTCATTCATAGATAAAAGCAAAATATAAAACAAAATAACATTTAACAGATATTAATAAATCAGTGTCTTATATGGAACCCAGGCTCCTATGCCTTTAGTGGCTCACAAGCAAGCCAGTTGATTTCCCAGAACAGATACCAACAAACTGGATTGATATTTTGTTTTTTTTTTCTTTTATAAAATAAAAATGAAAACTATAAAAAAAAAATTTCTCTTTTTTTTTTAACAATAAATGCAGAATACACACAACATTAAACACACAAAATCACAGCTTAAGAACATGATTGAAAAGTAGAAACAAATGGAATAAATGTATCAATCCAAGCAAACTTTTTAGGTATAGTTCTTCTCGCTATTAATTCTGTTTTAATGTAGTTCTTGTTCCTTCTTAATTTGTAAACATGTAATATATTATAAATTCCAAATACGAGTGTATTACCATTAATGATATGTAATGTAGAAAGGGATCATTTTTGGTTCCAAGGTAATGTAGCAATTTCTATTTCTACATCTATTTCAATATACTCCTCTTCCCACTTACATTCATTTATGTCTTCCACAATCTATATTTGAAATTTCATCAGTTCATCCCACCATCTTATCAGACATAAAGTAGGATCATCTTCTTCATTATACCACATTCCTATTTGAATTTCATTAAATTCTGTAGATGGTGGTTTATCTATTTCACTCGATACAGGTAAAATTTCTATATATTCATCATAACTGTCTATGCTCACTATGTATAAATCAGATCCATATGCTAATGATATCTCCATGACTAGATATATATATCCATCAAGTATGACATGTGTTTAGTTAATTAATGATTTCTGTCCTAGATATATCATAATATTTTTATTCCAAGATCTGTTCAGAAAATTATATATATTTAAGCGTAAATCTTCACCCCAATTTCATGTAGGTCTCCAATAATATAATTTTTCAGGAATTGCAGAATTTTTATCAGAAAATATTAAAGTTGACCCACAATTTACAGTTGGTGCTTCAAATCTATTAGGTCTTCCTATATTCCATTCTTCTCTTGTTATAGGATTTCTTATCAAAATATCAGGTAATAATAAACTTGCATACCTTGGTCTCGTCTTGTATATGATTAATCCTTCATCTATCCCCATAATATGATTTATTCCTTCTAATGCATTGGGTGGAATTCCAGTAGTTTCTTCCATAGCCAGATATTCATGGGTATTTGAACTACGATTAAATGATATCCATATGAATCTATCTCTAATCTTAGTCATTTTTGCAGCTTGTAGTCTCTGAAAATATTTTTCTTCAATACAGTCTTTAATTTCCTTTGATACACAACACAGCCTACACAGATCTTTAGCTGACAAGTTACTTAGTACTTCCCTTAGTGCATCCAACGATAATTGCATCAATTCCATTTGTCGATTCTGTAAAACACAAACAAAAATTTAGTAGAGACAAAAATTAACATGATACTGCACACCCGCGTGGAGTTAAGACATAACTCAATGGACTAAGTTCGTTGAGTTAAGAATTAACTCTACGATACTATAAAAAAAAATAAAATAAACATATATACATACAGATAGTTTCTTCAAGTATGCTGCTTCATTCAGCTGCCTTCCCAGAAGAGGTATCAATTTCATTGACCGTTCTATTGGCAGGATTAGGTATAGCTTGTATTGGCAATCCTCTAGTTGGTCTAACTTCCATTGGTTCCTTCTGTCTAAGTGATATATTTCTATTCTGATTTTGAATTGCAGCATTTTCAAATATAAATTCTAGACGATTGTTTACTTATTGGATTATCTTTTCTAATTTCTCTATTCTAGCTCCTTGTTCAACTAATACTTCATAACTTATGTTCTTCTCATTTATATTTTCTCCTCCCTAGAAATTGTTGTTTCTCCAAGATAAATTCGGGTGATTTCTCCAATTAGGATGATAAGAATTTCCCAAGTTATCTCTCTGGTTTCTAACATAAATAATATCTAAGTCATTTATGTTTGCATTCTTTTCTGCTAGCTTTTGATTTAATGATAACTCTTCTATTTTCTTTGTTAATTCATTTAATTTCGCCTCAAGCATAGTATTGGAATCTATTTCATACATTCCTCTTGGCAATATTCTTTTATCTGTAATAGCTTCAGCCGAATTTTCCCACTATGCAGTTCTTTTTGCAAAATTCTCTAAATATGCCCATGCTTCTTCACTACATAATTTTAAAAATCCATTTGACAAGTAGATTCTAATAAAGATTTCGTTGAAACATCTATGCCTTCATAAATTATACCTATTAGTTGTGCTTTACTCATTACATGATGTGGACATTGAGTCAGTAAATCTTTAAATCTTTCAAAATATTTCCAAAATGATTCACCTTGTTTTTGGCTACACATTAATATTTCTTTCTTCTTTTTAATCGTTTGATGTGTTGGATAATATTTTTCCAGTAAAACAGAGCAAAATTCAGTCCATGTGGAAATTGAATCAGGCAATAGAGTATATAACCATCTCTTAGCTGTGTGTTTTAAAGGAAAAGGGATATATCTAAGTTTAATAGCATCTATACTCATGTTCGGCATTTTCATCATTTAACAAACTTCGTTAAATTCTCTAAGGAAATAATAGGCATCCTCTCTTTCTAATCCATGAAAATGTGGTAATTAACTAATATAATTAGATTTCTAATCCTCTCTTTTTAATCATAATGTTAGCTACCATGTGTGCTTTACCATTTAAATGCTACAATCTGTTTAATAATGGCAAACCAAGATTGATAGCTATACAATCCTTAATTTGCTTTTCAGTCCATTCAACTACAGTTGTATCTTTCAAAATTTTTGTTCCTTCATTCTTTAAACCAAAAATGTTGTGGAGAAGCTCTAATGTTATCTGTACATCAGCTTCCTCCACGTTTGAAATTAATCCTCCTTCTCTTTCTCTCAAATTTGCATAGAAACAGGGTACTAAATTCTCATATACTACATGCCCTCTTTCTTGAGATATAAATTGCAGTAGACCTTGGAATTCAAATAATTCTTTGATTTCTTACATTCCATCCCAATTTACTAGTTTACTGTAAATAATGTCGTAACCCCTTATTTCTTGATATTTGGTATAAGCTTCCTGACTACAAAAAAGTACTTCATTCAAAATTGTCGTTTCAGTCTAGTCAGGAAGGTGACTTTGTTGCTCTAGAGGGGTTTACTCTTGCTCTTCCTCTTCTATAGGTTGCATTTGAATATTTTCTATAGATTCCTGAATTTCTGTTTCTGTTTGTGGTGGTGAGCCGGTAGAACTCACCACTCTGTCTTGAATTCTCTCCATAAATTGCTGAAGAGTTTCTTGTTCTTCAGTGGAATCTGTAAAATTATTTTTGTCCAAATGGCTTCTTTCAACCTCTTCATTTTCTGCTCTTTCTTTTTCCTCCTGACTACCAATCTGTTCTGTTACTGTTCTTTCTGATTCTGTAACAGATTGGGATGGAGTCACGGGCAATTCAATTTCTACCCTAATTTCTGTTTCTTCTAGTACAGGCTGTAGACTAATTTCAGCCTGATTTTCTTCTTTTCTTTGCTCCTCCTGCTCCTCCTTAGAATCGGAAAGCAGGTTAACAAAAATCTACTCCACAGGACTTGTAAAAATTGGTACTTTAGATTTAATTTCCTCATCTTCAAGCACTTTTTCTTTTCCTTTCTTTTTTCTGATTAGTTGTGCCTATTCTTCCTCTTCATCTTCTGAAATTAAATCTACAAAAATAGGCTCTGCAGGCCTTCGAGCCACAGGTACTAGCTCTTCCTGTTTAACTTTTTTATAACTACTGGTCTCGAAGGACCAACTTCATCTCCTTTTGCAACAGGTTTGGCAGTAGTTCTGGCAGTAGCTTCGTGATGCTGTTCCAATTTGATTTTATATTGGGCTTTCAACTTTTCTACAGCCCTCTTTTTGTAAAGTGCATCAAACACTAGGTGTGCTTTGGCCATTGCCAAATCTTCTGATTCTCCTTGGTTCTTCCCAACTAGAACTAGTTTTGCAAATTCTCTTATCTCTTCTTCAATCGAAGGCCCCATCATTTCTGCTCATGCCAATGGCTTAAATGGTGGAACTGAAGGTCTAGGCTACTACTCCTCAAGAACAGGTCTTTCAGCAGTCGGCTCCTCTTGTCCTTTAGTTGCCTCTTGTTGTTCCTATCGCCATATTTCCCAACTTCCTTGACCAGCAATGCGTTTCTTAAACCACAATCTGGCTTTACATTGAATTACCTCTAGGGCTACTTCATTGTTTGGCCGGATTTTTCTTTCTTTACTAACTGCAATTTCAGTTGCTACTTTGATTCGTGTTTCCATTATATGGGGTATTTGTATACCACAATCTATTAATATTTTTCTTAATCTAAAAAGTTCAGATTCTACCTTCTGTAACTCTTTTTCTCTCGTTGTATTTCTGATCTTCTACCTCGTGTGCCATTCTTCAGATTCCTTCAGAAAATGTGCGGTGTCAACTGCCTCTTCCCAGAATTCAAGTGTCATCTTCCTCATCATGGAGTTACACAACAGCACGGAATCGCTCTGATTTCTACTGTTCTAGATTCTAAATGATTTGTCGGATAATGCCCCTAAAACCTTAGGTTTTAGTTTAAATAAATAAGCCCTAAGTTTAGGCAGGTAATCAGGTCATTTCCCAAACCAATTATTACTATTATATCCAAGGTCTTAGCTACAGTACTTCGTTGAGTTACAATTAACTCAACGGAATAAGCTCGTTGACTAACTCAAGACTCAATAGAGTAAGCTCGTTGAGTTAAGCGTAACTCAACAGACTCCTTGTACAAGCAAATATAATAATAAAAATATTACAGAGAATAGTTTTTCTATTTCTTTTTACCAGTTTAACCGATACTATGTTTTGATTAGACCTAAATATTTTTTATTATTTTTCTTTCAGTAAAACCAATATTTTTTTTGAAAATTAATATACATTTTTTATGTTCCAGTCATACCGATGGATCTAGTCGTTTGAACCGCAACGATTTTTATGTTTTATATATATTTTTAATGTTTTCTTTTTATATATATATAAACATAAAAATTGATTTCTCACTAAGTAAAGCTCGAGTAGTCCTCTACTCTGACTTCTTCTATAATTCCAAAGGAGCTTTTTGGTGCTTTCAAAATAGGTTTAAGTCTTTGTCCATTTACTTTAAATATATTCTGATTTTTAGGATTTTCAATTTCATTAGCTCCATAAGGATAAACATTTCGAACTATGTAAGGTCCTACCCATCTAGATTTCAATTTTCCTAGATGGTTATGGAATCTAGCCATAGAAAGATATACTTCTTGTCCTATTTCAAAGCTTTTTGGAATAATTTTTCTATCATGCCAAAATTTAATTTTTTCTTTTTCACTTACAGTCTTCGAATAAGCTTCATTTCTAAATTCTTCTAATTCAATTAATTGCATTTTTCTATTTTCAACAGCTTGATTTAAATTAGTGTTCAAAGTTTTTAATGCCCAATAAGCTTTATGTTTTATTTCAATAGGTAAATGACAACTTTTTCCATATACTAGCCTAAAAGATAACATACCTAAGCTTGTTTTATAAGTAGTTCTATAAGCCCAAAGTGCATCTATCAATCTATTAGCCCAATCTGTTCTAGTAGGATCTACTACTTTTTCCATGATTAATTTAATTTGTTTGTTTGCACTTTCTACTTGTCCACTTGTTTGCGGATGATATGATGTTGCAATTTTGTGGTTTACTCCATATTTCTTCATTAAGGCTTCAAAACTTCTATTACAGAAATGAGTTCCTCTATCACTGATAATAGCTTTAGGTATTCCAAATCTAGCAAATATATTTGTTCTTATAAATTGAATTACCACTTTGTTGTCATTAGTTTTTGTAGGAATAGCTTCTATCCATTTTGATACATAATCCACCCCCATCAATATGTAATTAAATTGATTAGACATAGGAAATGGACCCATAAAATCTATTCCCCACACATCAAAGATTTCAACCTCAATAATAGGATTAAGAGGCATCATATTCATCTTTGATATTCTTCCTATTTGTTGACATCTTAAACAACTTAAGCAATATTTATGAGCATCTTTGAATAATGTTGGCCAATAAAACCTACATTGCAGAATTTTTGCAGCAGTTTTTCCAAAACCAAAATGCCCTCCACAAGCTTGGTTATGACAGAAAGACAATATGCTCGAATATTCAGTTTCTGGAACACACATCCTTAAAACCAGATCAGGACATTTCTTAAATAAGTATGGGTCTTCCCAATATTTTACTCTTGAGAAAAACAATTTCTTATCCTGTCTATTCCAATCCTTAGGTGTTAAACCAGTAACTAAGTAATTAACTATGTCTACATACCAAGGCATTGTGTTGATGGTCATTAATTGTTCATCAGGAAAATTATCCTTAATTTCAATATTTGATTTTTCTATTTGTAATCTTGATAAATGATTTGCTACTACATTCTCACAACCTTTTTTATCTTTAATTTCTAGATCAAATTCTTGCAATAATAAGATCCATAGAATCAATCTAGGTTTAGTTTCTTTTTTCTTTATTAGATGTTTTAGAGCTGAGTGATCCGTGTATACTATTACTTTAGCTCCAATCAGATATGATCTAAACTTTTCTAAAGCAAACACAACAGGTAATAATTCTTTTTTAGTAGTTGTGTAATTAACTTGAGCGTCATTTAAGGTTTTGCTTGCATAATGAATCACTCTAGGAGATTTTTCTATCTTCTGTCCTAACACTACCCGTACAACAAAATCAGAAGCATCGCACATTAACTCAAATGGATGGTTCCAATCGGGTGCTTGAATTATAGGAGTTGAAATTAAGCTAGTCTTAAGTTTGAAAAATGCTTCCTTGCAATTTTTATCAAAGTTAAATGGAACATCTTTTAATAGATTAGTTAAAGGTCTAGCTATCTTGCTAAAGTCTTTAATAAATCTTCTATAAAAACCAGCATGTCCTATAAATGATCTAATATCTTTTACTAATTTAGGTTCTGGTAGATTAGAAATTACTTCTATTTTAGCTTTATCTACTTCCAACCCTTTTTTAGAAACAACATGCCCTAAGATTATTCCTTCTTTAACCATGAAGTGACATTTTTCCCAATTTAAAACCAGATTTTTTTCCACACAGCGTTTTAATATTTGGTCTAAATTGCTTAAACACACTTCATATGAGTTGTTATATATTAGAATCATCCATAAATATTTCTAAAAAAACTTCAGTCATTCCAGTAAATATGCCCTGCACACACCTTTGAAAGGTAGCTGGCGCATTGCATAATCCGAATAGCATTCTTTTAAAAGCATAAGTTCCATTAGGACAGGTGAAAGTTGTTTTCTCTTGATCCTCTAATGCTACTAGAATTTGATTATACCCTGAATACCTGTCTAGGAAACAAAAATATTCTTGCCCTGCTAATCTTTCCAGCATTTGATCTATAAAAGGTAAGAGAAAATGATCTTTCCTAGTCACAGCATTCAGCTTCCTATAGTCTATACATACTCTCTAGCCTGATTGAATTCTAGTAGGTATCAAGTCTTGACTTTCATTCCTAATAACTGTTAATCTTGATTTCTTTCCAGCATTTGATCTATAAAAGGTAAGGGAAAATGATCTTTCCCAGTCACAGCATTCAGCTTCCTATAGTTTATACATACTCTCCAGCCTGATTGAATTCTAGTAGGTATCAAGTCTTGACTTTCATTCCTAATAACTGTTAATCTTGATTTCTTGGGAACTACATGGATTGGACTAACCCACGAGCTATCAGAAATCGGATAAATTATATCATTATCTAACCATTTAACTATTTCCTTCCTAACTACTTCTTTAAGGTTTGGATTTAATCTCCTCTTAGGAATTCTAACAGATTTAGCATTCTCTTCTAAATATATGTAGTGACAGCATAAAGTTGAACTTAACCCTTTTATATCAGTCATAGTCCATCCTATTGCTTCTTTATAACTTTTTACTACATCTTTTAATTTAGCTATTTGATCCTCTTTTAAATCTAAAGCAATAATGATTGGACAGGTTCGTTTATCTTCCAGAAATATATAGGTTAATTCAGGAGGTAAAGGTTTTAAGTCTAAATGCTGCCCATCAGAAGCTAGAGCTCCTAATTGAACATCATCATTTTTTAAATTAATTTCTTCTCGATCTCTTTCTATATTTATGCTTTCACTTTCTTTTAAAATTTTAGAATTGATTTGCCTATTTAATTCTTCTTGAATCACATCATCTAACATATCTCCTTCATCCTCTAAAAAGTCTATGGTATGTAAGGACATTTCTAACTCCTCAAACCTTTCTGGTTTGAAAATATTTAATTGAGTATCCTCATTACCATAAGCTAACTTCATTACTCTAGTTTTACAATTTATAACAGCCCCTGATGTTGCTAAAAATGGCCTTCCCAAAATTAAAGATGTATCACTATTTTTATGCTTAATTTGTTGGGAATCCAAAATTACAATATCAATAGGATATATAAAATTTTTGATTTTAATTATGACATCCTCTATTTTTCCTCTAAGGTATCTTATACTTCTATCAACTAATTGAATAACCGTACTAGTAGGAATTAAGCCTTCTAATCCTAAGGATGCAAATATATCACTTGGCATAACATTTATACCTGCACCTAAGTCTATTAAGGTTCTTTTTAGAATGGTATTTCCTATGGCGCATGATATAATAGGAATTCCAGGATCAGATAACTTTTTAGGAATTTGTGGCAGAAATAGGGAACTACTTTGCTCAGCTAAAAAGACATTTCTAAGAACTTTTCGCTCTCTTTTCTTAGTACACCAATCCTTCAAAAATTTAGCACAAGGTGGCATATTCTGCAATAGATCTAACAAAGGAATGTTAACTTGTACTTTTTCAAAAATTTCTCTGATTTTTTCTTATTTTTCAGGAATTGTTTGTTGTAATCTTTTAGGATAGGGTACTAAAGATTTTGATTTCAAATACTCTTTTTCTTTCAGTTGATTTGTTTGATCATTTTTAGCTTCATTCGCAGATTCAAATTGTTCTTTAGTGATTTCTAGATTTTCAGCTATTACATTTTCATTATCATTTTGATTTTTACTCTTATCCACCTTCATATCATTTTCATTTTGAGTTCTTGGTGGTATATCATTTCCAGATCTTAATGTTACACATACATCTTTCAAATTTTCGTTACTTTCATGATGTTTTTGTATATCATTTTTGTGATTATGATCTTCAATTGTTTTTAGTTTTAAAGTGCATTCTTTAAATTCTCTTGCATTAGTATTTTTTGTTTGCTGTATATTTTACAAATTATGCAGGTTTATTACATTATAATTTTCATTGTCCTATTGCATAACTTGTATTTTCATTGCATTTTCGTCTAATACTTTTAATTTTTTTTCCAGATCATATAATTTCATTGCATTCAATTTTTGATCAATTTTCTTTATGTTTTTTTCAGTTTCGTAAATTATATCCTGTTTTGGTTCTGAATATGCTTCCTTATAGTTTAATTGGTTGACTTCTTGTTGTTGACACACAAAGTATTCCAATTTGTCCAGATTTTGCTCTATACTATGCTCCAGTCTATCATAGCTATCCCAAACTTCAGTGTCTCTCGTCACATTACACATTCTATACTTACCATCAGTTGGGTAAACTATAGGATTCTCATACTCGGCTCTATTATATTGAGGATAATTCATTTGTTGTTCATGGGATCTAACCATCTGTAAACGTCTCAGTTTCAAACAATCAGAAATGTCGTGACCTTCAGAATTACAGAATACCCATATGCTAATTACAAGTTTCAGAAATCTTTGAGCATTAGCATATGTCATATTCTCAACTACAAAAGAAAACACACAACTTTGGCTATTAAAACGAAACAGCTCTAACAGTTGCTTATATCTATTCAATGCAATTCAATTTAGTTCAATTCACTTCAATTCCCCGGCAACAGCGCCATAAAACTTGTTTAGGTTTTCCCAGCACTACACTAGAAAAACTTGGATTTGTTACTTCTGTTTTTACTTAGTTAATTTATCTTCATGCCTATTCTTTCTTTTAGAAGTAAACAAACAACCTTTAATACAATTTAGATATTAATTCCAATTTGTATTTTAACTGCAAGTGCACAATGTCTATTGTATCAATGTGCAAGTACAGGTCGATCCCACAGGGAATTGCTAAAGAACTTGAGAACTGTTTGCTTGTTAAAAATCAAATTTATATATTCAATAAGCTTTCTGTTGAATTATAGCTAACTCAACAGACTAAGTTCGTTGAGTTATGGATAACTAAACGGACTAACCTCGTGGACTTAAGTTAACTCCATGAGCTTGACTTTTCTTTCTGATATTGCTATTTATAGAGGAATTCGGCCAACCATTGGGCGATTCCACAGATTGTAAATAACATCAATAAAGCTCTTTAATGCTAGTTAACATTGGATTTATCATTGAGCAATACAAACATTCAGATAATTCAAACAGTAACCATTAAAATCTTTAAGTCTTTTGAACGAACCAATTTCAGTAAACTGTAAAACTAAAATAAACATAAAACAATCACAACACTGACAAAGATAACATTAATCACGATACAACACTCAAATACAACATACAAACATAGATAAATTGTTTTTGGTATTTTTGTTTTAATATGAACATGGAAATGGGCGACATGTGAAATGTAAAGTAATCTTACTTGATAGTAAATACTTCCGACACTACTTGCAACCAGATTAGACCCCTGAAAATTAAACCACTTACAATTCTATCTCCTCTCCCTATAGAATCACGAGTCCAAAATTGTAAGATGATCTCCTCTTCAGCATACACGCATCAACCCGAAGCCAAGGCTAAAAGCTTTACGATCTCCTGAAATATGAGTCGGCGCTTGGTGAAAATGGCTTCCCTTCCCGCGACGCGATCACTCCTCACAGTGGTTGTCAGGCACTGTATTTGGCTTGGAATCGACCCGACATCAGGCAAGTATCCTCACAGACCTTCGAAGGTTGGTGATTATGGTGTGGTGATGGTGATGATGATGGTTGGTGTGGTACTTCAGAGAATTGCGACGCCAATCCTCCTCTACACACACTGTCCCCCCATCAATCACACACTCTCTTCTTTTTTTCTTCTTTTCTTTTATATTTCTTCAATAGTAACTGCTTCTGCTTGAATGGTCGGTTGGATTTCCTTCATTCATATCAACGGTGATGCTTTCTTCTCCCTACGCGATTGAATTCCTGTGTGATACGTTCAAATGTGGTTTTTCTATTCCAACTGTCTGTTTCTACAATCGCTACAATGGCATATTAGAAAATATAAAGAAATAAGCTGCTAACATAACGCGTTACCTTAGTGTAATATTCATGTAACTCAACGCGTATAGTTATGCTAACTTAACGAGTTAAACATGTGCATCTCACGTGATATTCTAAAGCATTTAAATTCAACACGAGCATAAATTTAACTATCCGATACTCAGGTGCATTTTGGATACTTAAGAATTTCACAGCTTGCAACTTACCGACAGTTCATAAATGTACTAAATTAACATTAATTCCCCCACATTAAGCAAATTCTTCAATTAAAGCATATAACAGTGTAATTATAACATAATGGCTTAATTCTTATATGATAAGCTAAATATTATGCAATTAACCATCATTTAACCGTTAATAATATGCACTTTTTCATTCTAAACAGCCCCCACACATCTATGTGTACCAGCTCCAATTTCTGTGACTTAGGATCATGAGGAGTCCTAGCAAAGCTGATTTTCTTCTGCTTTCCCTCAATGCAGTCCTCACATATCCCTAAATTGACATTCTTCAGCTTAGGGATTTTCCCTTCTGCCACTAAAACTTTCAATTTATTCTCATTGAGGTGTCCTTGTCTTTTATGCCATAAGTCAATGTCTTTAGTATCTATGACTGCTGCAATAGTGTCATCTTGATCTGATGTTAGATATAAGGTGTTAGTCCTTTGTCCTAAGGCAATAATTCTTGCACCTTTAGTTACCTTCCATTTGCCTGCACCAAAGGCAATCTGATAACCATCATTATCTAGGGAACTTATGGAAATTAATTGCTTCGCAAGATCAAGAACATATCTGACTTCTTGCAATTTTCATATCCCTTGTTTTGTTTTAATGTGTACCTCTCCTATTCCCAATACATCCAAACTTGTGTTGTTAGCTAGGTACACCTTTTTCACAAGAGTTGCACGATAATTGTGCAACAAATCCTTCCTATAGGTAGTGTGGAATGAAGCTCCTGAGTCTAGTACCCATAAGTCAATTGAACTATTTACATAGCATACTAGGGCATCATCTGAATCGTAAGTGACAACATTTGCACCTACTCCTTTTGATTCCTTCCCTTTGCTGTCTTTCTTGGGAGCCTTGCACTATGACTTGAAGTGCCCCCATTGATTGTAGTTCTAGCATTTGATACCTGATCTCACTTTACTAGTACCTTTGGACTTTAACCTTCCTTTGGATTTAAATTATTTTGATTTACTTCTCCCTCTACTTGGGCAGAAGTTGAAGCTGACAATTCACTTTTCCTATGAATGTCCTCACTCAAAATTAAATCCCGGATGTCACTCATTTTGAGCTTCTCATGACCTAGTGAACTAATTACACTAGTTACGATAGGAGATCAACTTTCTGGTAATGAGGATAATAAAATCAAGGCCCTGATTTCATCATCAAATACTATATCTACTGAATGCAACTGATTCAAAATAGTATTTAACTCATTAATGTGGTCTGTAACATTTCCACTTTCATGCATTTTCAGATTAAATAATCTATGCATGAGAAATACCTTATTGGCGGCTGATGGCTTCTCATACATGTTGGACAAAGTTTTCATCAAGTTAGTCGTTGTTTTCTCCTTGGCAACATTTGAATGATCATTCCTTGCTAGTGACAACCTGATGAGACCTAGAGCTTTGTTAGGAATTTTGTTTTGATGATATATGCTTTATTAAAGTTTTTAAATAAGTCTAAATAATATTCTCTAAGTATAATTGTCACGTAATTAAATGTTAACAGATTATCAGAAAGTTTCATTTTTATGACGGATAAGTTAAAGTTTTCCGAAGAGTTAGATTTTCGATAATTAAACTTTCAAATAGTTAAGGTTTCGTTTTTGTCGAATAGTTTATTTTAAAAACTCGTATAGTTAAGTTATCTACACGTGTGTTTTTAATGTTTCAATTTGTCACATGTTTTCCATGTGCGTTCGGTAATGAAAATCGAATAGTTAGATAACTGTTCGAGTTTTTATACGCATGGATAGATAAGTCTTCGAGTTTTATAAAATGATTAACGAATAGATAAGTTTGCTATGTTTAGTCACGTGTTTTGCAGGTGCAAAAACTCGAAGAGTTACAAATATGTATTTGAGTTTTTACAAGACTTAGAAGATAAGTGTTCGACTAAATCAAAGACTTAGAAGATATTCTACAAGACTCCAGGAAGATAAAGTTTCTATGAATCTACGAGTGAAGATCATGGAAATTCAAAATGATAGTGGAAAAAGTGGAAACTCAAAAAGAAAGTAATTTGGATTAAAGAAAAAATTAGTACGTAGATTATGGATTAAGTGGATGAACATGCTGAACGTAAAGACATTGTTCGACTACTAATAGAGAGTACGAGCTACATTACAAACAAGGATCACAATCTCAAAAACCAAGTTTGAATATTCAATCTAGATCCCTAACTGAAAAGTTAAGTTTGAATATTCATATCTTGAAAAATTCTCCAACATCAAAAGAAGTTAGAAATTTCAAGCAATGTCAGAAAAGGAGTAGTAAATGTAAGAAGTCTGGAAATTCGACAATTAGAGAAGAAAAGATACAGAAGCTAAGCAAAGAGAAGGAAAGAAGTGTTAGGACCCGAGTATTTTGATAATGCAAAAGCCTATGTGAGGAAACATATTGTATTTCACAGATAAGTCAGTGCAACAAAAGATTAGAAGGCAGACAAACAAGTTGTAATTAATTTCAAAATGTGCTGCTATAATGCTACAGAAAATCGGACAGTTCTAGGCTTATGTATCCGAAAGAAAGTTAATCTTCGGTGAGTTACAAAATTAAGTATACGAAGAGTTAATTTAAAGTAGTAGCAACACTGTTAGACAATTAGAAGAATAACTATCCGAAATCATAAAGCCTTGGGAGAGTTGTGAAAGGAAGTAGGTTGAATGATCGGAAAGTCAATGAGTTAACTATCTGAAAGCTTAAGGAAAATTGGAAAGTTAGAAAGGTTAACTATGAAACTTATGTCATTCAATTAACCACGTGCAGAAATCCAGTACAAAAGCTTAAAAGACCTTTCGGAGAGTTAGAAAGATAACTATCCGAAATTTGAAGGATTTTGGTGAGTTACAAGTATAACCATCTGGAACTTAAGTTATCCTATTACGCACGTGCAGAATTAAAGAGACAGCAGTCAGAAGCTTAAAACAAAAATGGAAGAGTTACTGTAGTTAACTATCTGGAAGTCAAGAGTTTTTCGGTAAGTTAAAACTACAAGTCTCCAATCACTTGACACCTCACATGAGCAACTTAAAATCCTCACGTGACACATACAACAGGATGTAAGTGAAGGTTCGGTAAGTTATAGATGCTCTTCGGAGAGTTATTCATATAATCATCCAAAATTCAAAAGAAATCAAAAGGTTATTTACTAAACATCAGACAAAACGGTAACTTACCATATTTAGGTCTGATTATTTAGCAAGTACTATAGAATACATCTGTTGAAAGAAAAATATGATCATTATACCTTTTGGTATAAATATGAGAAGGTTAAGAGAAGAACAAAAATAAAGAAAATGATCATACATTTTATAATGAGCTACACAAAATTCCATATGCACTCTTAACTCTGCAACTGTCAAGTTTACTCTTAAAGATACACTGTTGAAAAGCTCCGTGTGCCAAAACTCTAATAGAAAAGTTTAAACCTGTTGGTTCGTTAGTTTCAACCTGAAAATTCATTGTTGGTTGAGAGCTTCAACCTGAAAGCTCGAGAAAGAAAGGTTGGTTATTGAGCTTATACCTGAAAGCACTAAGTGTTGGTTCTTGCTTCAACCTAAAAGCAAGTATTGTAAGTATTTGAATACTTAGTGAAGCCCAAGTGTATCTTGAGGGTGGACTAGCCAAGTTGGTGAACCACCTAAAATTTGTTGTGTGTTATTTTCTTAATGGTTTGTTTACATTTAATTCATTTAATCTCACTGTTTTGTTGAATCATTCGATTCTAAGTGAAAAGAATTAAAACTTACACACCTTCACCATTCACCCTCCCTTTAGTGAGTCTATTGATCCTAACAAGAAGTTGTGTGCATAAAGATCGGGTTTTATACAATTCAAAATTAGTTTTGAATAAGAACTTCATTTTTCTATTTGAATTGTATATCAAACATTACTGTATCAAAACCTTCAAGAAGGGAATTGAGCTGAAAAGATATTGTAAATTCTGTCTTTAAAGTTTATAAAAAATAGAATTTCATTTACGAGTGTTTTGTGCTCTTGTTTTATCTGCTGGTATTTTAATTACTAAAGACACAATTCATCCTTTCTCTTGTGATATAGACGATCCTACAACTGGTATCAGAGCTTTTGTTATTGTCCGATTGTCTACACTTTGCTACATCTATTTAAATGGATAATACTGAAATCCATTTTTTTCTGTCTAGCAACTCCCACTCTTCCTGATCCATCTTCTCTGGTTTTCTTCCAAACAGAGGTTGATGAAGATCCTTCTAATACAAATAGTCTTCTATCTGAAACCTCCAGTATCTGAAATCTTTTCCATCAAACTTCTCGATCTTGAGCTTTCTATCAACTGTCATTCTGTTAAACTGAAAAACCTTCGACTTTGATACCATTTGTTATGATTAAAACCGATCATTTAGTCAACTTTCTATGGCACAATTCAAAAACACTCACCTCTTAACTCACCAAAACTGGAAGTAAAGAGTAAGAGGAAGAAATAACACAATGAAGACATAGGATTTACGTGGTTCAGCAACAGCCTACATCTACGAAGAGTTGAAGGTTCTTCTATGAGCTTCAGCACAATCAACCGCAATGTTTTACAACATCATAAAGGTTTATATACTACCCAACTTAGGGTTAATAAACCTTTAATTACATTCAAACCATTATAGTAGAGAAATAATACTTTGGAGAAGGGACTCTCAATTTTAGAGCATTATCTTCATAACTTTCTAAAATCTACAACATTTTGGATAATTACAGACTTAACTATCTGAAGAAATTCTTCTTTCTTCATTTATTGTAACGGGCGGTACTATAGCAGGCTAACTGTCCGGAGAGATTCAATCTTTTAGATAGTTACAAACTTAACTGTCCGAAAACCCACTTACTCCTCTCTTTGTCCTTTCTAAAGGTTCTGCTGTTAACTCTTCAAAAACTGCATGTCTTTCGGATAGTTACTATCTTAACTATCTGAAAACTCACTTAAGTGTCTCTTTAGTCATTTCGGAAGGTTGTAGCTGTAACCTTCTGAAAACTTATGATTTTTAGATAATTATTGCCTAACTATCCAAAGATCCACTTAAGTCACTGCTTTTCAAATACTTGGCTTCTTAACTATCCGAACATCCACTTAAGTGTCTGACTTTTGGATACTTAGCTTCATAATTGTTCGAACATCCACTTAAGTGTCCTTTAAGTCATTCCGGATGGTTACAACTAGTAACCCTCTAAAATCTTCTAACTTTCGAATAGTTAGCTCAAAGCCTTCGACTGAAACTTTATTTTCAGATACTTAGGCCTAATAACCTACCGAAAATATAAATATATCAGATACTTACTGTTAACAAGCTTCCGACTAAACCTAAACTTCTTATGGCATACTCCACACCTATACTACCTACCCTAACACTACGAACTAATTTTGTGGACTTAACTACAGTACTCTATTGAGTTAAAGCTAACTCAATGGGGTAAGTTCATTAACTTATCCTAGACTCAATGGAGCAAGTTCGTTGAGTTAAGTGTAACTCAACGGACTTCCCGTAAAGTTATAACTAATAAAAATACTTATAATAATAATTTTTTTACCTTGGTCAAGATTGAAGAATTTCTGGTCTAATCGACTCTTAATTTTTCAACATTTTGGAATTTTGGTCAAACCATAATATTCCTTGGTCGAATCGAAATTAAATACCTTTTTTTTACCAATTGAACTGATACTATGCTTCAGTAAAATCGACATTTTACTCAATATAATATATAAAATTTTTTTGTTTTTATGTTTCAATCAGACCAATGGATCCTATCGATTGAACTACAAAAAAAAAATTCTTTTACTATATGTTTCAGTAAAATTGATAATTTCTTCCGGTTGAATCGTGACTATGTTTAAATAAGGTTTTTTTTTTTTTTACTAACTTAGATAATTTCTTACTAAGTAAAGCTTGAGTAGTCATCTACTCTTCTTCTATAATTCTAAAGGAACTTTTTGGAATCTTCAGAATAGGTCTAAGTCTTTGTTCATTTACTTTAAATATGTAGGATCATATAGCTACACAAGAGGGGGGTGAATTGTGTATCTTTAATATTTTCTGAAATATAATTGAAACTTTAAAACTCAAAAACAAGTCGAGACATTGTTTTCATAAAATCATTTTTATTCAAGGTTTAAATTACAATATACAATTCAATTCTCCTTAGAAATTGTAGATGCAATTATATTTCAATACCATGTTTCATCTATACAATTTCATAACTACAAATAGAGAAAACTAATTTGCGGAATTTAAAAGATTTCTCCCTGTTTGAGATCTTTCTTCTTCTTCTTTTTTTTCTTCAGCAATTCTTCAGTGACGAATATCTTATCTTTCTCTGCTTCACCGAATTTGCTTTCACTTGATACTTCAAAATCTTCAACGACATAAATTTAACCATTTCTACTTCACTGAATTTTCTTCCACTTGAGAGATTTTCCCCGAATAGGTGTTTTTGATCCCTGAAAAAGATTTTTCTTTTGGTGTGCAGGGATAGTTTGATCCTTGAAAAGATTTTCATTTAGTGTGCAAGGATAATTTGATCAACGAAAATTCTACACCTTTTATACTGTATCTTCATTTCATGCATATCCTTCACGTTTAACCACTACCAGTTTTCCACTTCTCCACGTCTTTTCTTTTTCCTTCATTGAAACACACATGTTCTAACCCACGTTTATATTTCGAATTTTCTTTAATCATCAGTCCTGGATATCTGAAAAATTTCTTGCAAAATAAACTTTCTCGTCCAAAGAATTTTCCATCAAGTGTAATAAGAAGTCATTACTTTAATGTTAACTAAACGAGTAACACAAGTATATATATAACTTAACGGTTCTAACTTAACGAGTTCCTCATGTGCCATTTCACGCGATAAGTACTATAGCTAACTCAACGAACTAAGTCTATGGTGTTATGCTAACTCAACGAACCAGCTTAACGTTTCTTTCAGAAGGTTAAACAATAACTCACCGAAAACAGTTTAAGTTTCGGATAGTTACAATTGTAAGTCACCGAAAAACTCTTTATACCATAAAACTAGTGAGACACGTGTCAAGACCTGAAAACATGACTTAAATTACCTTTCGGATAGTTACGACTATAAGACTCTGAAAAAACTTTAACTCACCGATTCAGTAATAAACAAATGTTTTTGTAATAAGAATTTTACCACGTGCAAAAATAACAACT
Source organism: Cymodocea nodosa (assembly GCA_036874045.1). Classification (NCBI taxonomy): domain Eukaryota; kingdom Viridiplantae; phylum Streptophyta; class Magnoliopsida; order Alismatales; family Cymodoceaceae; genus Cymodocea; species Cymodocea nodosa. The sequence goes on along the minus strand of JAZBRI010000003.1, from coordinate 13,976,286 downwards.
TAAGTTTACAACCCTAACCTAACACGTTGCCTTAGTGTTCAATATAGCAACTCAATGCGTTTAGTTATGTTAACTTAACGAGTTAAACATGTGCACCTCACGTGATACAATATAACATTCGTAACTTATAATTTCACCACGTGTATAATACTAACTTAACGAGTTTGTCTCTTCTTTTACTCACTAAATTAACGAGTTATCACGTAACCTATTTTAACCTTTAAGCCTCTAACTTAACGAGTTTTCACATGACCTCTATACAAACAAAACTCTAACTTAACGAGTTGTCTAAACGTGCACTATTCATGATATAGAAGATATAACTTTAAAACATATCATACTTTTCAATAAAAACACACGTTAACTTAACGTTTAGTTAAATGAGAAATTAATGCAATGAAACGACTAGTTATTAACTTCAGATCCAATACAGACAAGTATTTATATCAGTAAGTTTTTTCTGTATTAATTGATGATTTTAATTTCTTTTCACAAGCAATAATAATTGAGCAAATATGATTATTTTCATTCAGCATACATCATCAAAACAAAATACTCAACAATCACCCCATTTTTGATGATAACAAAATCATATTAAATCAATTATGAAATATGTTTAACTCAACAAAGCACCTTTGTTGGGTTAACTTTTAATTCAACAAACTTGTTTGTTGACTTAAGTTCACTGAAGCTTATTTCTATTGTTTATGTAAATTTTACCTCTCAGAACTAAAACTCTCAAATGTCAATAATTATATAAGTATCAGTTTTCTAATTATCATCTGTCAAATTACAATAACCATTTAAATAGCATCTCCTTTTATAATATATATATGCAATTAAGATCATAATCATCTTTTTATAATATTTCTCCCCCTTTTTGTCATTAATCAAAAAGATAATTACAGAGAATATATATATGTATATAAGAGATATAATTACAATAACTCTTTCTGTAAACAAGAATAATAATTGAAGACATTTACAGAAAAATGTATTGTTCAATCAAATCAAACAAGCAATACAAACATTACATTTTGTATTCAGAAACAAACAAAAATAGTTATCGACCCCTCCTAAGTATATCACTTATAGCATTACATATTTTATCTCTTAGATGCCTAATATCATTTCTGATGTCGTTAAGCACTGCATCTAAGTCAGGAGATAGCTGGGTTTGCTGTTCTACTTGAACTGAATAACTTTGTTGTTGTTGTTGTTGTCATTGAGGTTTATGCATGGCCTGGAATTTTTGCAAATCTTTGACACTAAATGCTCTCATGCCTTTAGTTTCAGAGGGCCAGTCGGATAAATTCAATTGGCTTGCAATGAGTTTACATACAACATCACCATAAAATAACTTTGAACTCATATGCTGTATTTGAGACATAAAAACATCAAACCAATTTATTTGAATTCTATTCAATAGGCCATAAGTTGCATATAAACAGCTTCTGCTGACTTCCAAATTGTGTCTAACTCTCTGAAATAAATTTGCATGCAGTATATTCGCAATAAACCTTGCCTTTGCATTTAGATTTTCCATTAATCTCATTTCAGAATATACATCTGGAATTTTTGATAAAGACTGAATGTTCCATTCCAATTGTCTTATCATGTCAAATCTATTTGTAACAACAACACCTTTATTCTTTAATCCTAACACTTCAAAAATTAACTCAGGAGACAATATAAACTCTTGTTCATTTATTTAAGTTTTTAGAAAATTTCCATTCTTGACCAGATTGCTATAAAAAGCTGCAATAAGCTCTATGTATTGCTTCCATTTCGTTCCTACTGGCAAGAATTTAATGAGGCCTTGAAACTCAAACAGATCTCTTATTTCCATCAAATTTCTGAATTTTAATGGACAAGCATGCAGAATCTGACATGTAATCAGATTATTGTATTTCTGTAATGCTTCTTCAGATCTAAAATGAATTGTATTACCTTGAATTTGTAATATTGTACACAAAGAAGGTGATACCTGAAGCCATGATTCAGAGTTTAATTCATCTTCAAGAACTTCTTCTTCAAAATGAATGTCATGTTGTTCCTCTTCCAAAATATTATCTTGAAACTGCTCAGGTAAGTTTGATTCTTCAGCTTCAACAGTGTTAGGAACATCTTCAATATGCTCAACATTCATCTGGTCAATCTCCATAGAATATTCAAAGTTCAATTGTTCCACAAATTCTACAGCCATTGTATCTGTCTGTAATTGTTCATTTTGTTCAACAGATATTTCCATTGAGTCAAGTTATGAATTCTCAGACTCTGCTTCTATAGATTCTGTAGAAGGCTGGTTAACTTTTAGCTCTTATGGAGTCTTAACATTTTCAATATCTACTACTCTAGACAATTCAGCCTGTGAACTAGTTACTGCCTCAACATTGTCAATTATATTTGCAATAACTTGTTCAATGTCAGGTGTCTGATGCTCTGATTTATCAATTTCTACATCATTAGGACTCGTACTAATAGAAAAACTTAAGCTCATATTTGACTTGTATTTCTTCTCAAGCTTTCTACAAGGGAAAATAAAGTCTCATTATCTTCATCAGTTTCAGTGTGTTCGGAACTAATGAGTTTATCAAATGCACAATAAGGTACAATGTCTAGACATACACTGTCCTTTGGAAATAAATTTTCATCTGATTGTCCTTTTCCAATAGACTTTGTTTCCTTAAACATAATTTTTCTGATTTTTCTTCTTCTATAACATTTTTGTTTCTCCTCTTCAAGTATTGTTGTTTTCTTTTCAAATTTCTCCATAAAAGTTTTCTGCTTTAATTCTTCTAAGGCACTTTCAATTGCTACAGCCTTTCAAAGACTATCAACTTTTGCTTTATCTACAACAATATTTGATTCTACTTGTTTTGAATATAAAGGAGTAGGGATAGCTGATTCATGTTCTTCCACAAATGCATGTAGTCTTGTACCGTTTATAGGAGTTTGAGGAGTTCTATTTGATGAACCTACACATTTTTCCAAATATTTTGCATATTGTTCCAAAAATGCAATCTCAACACATTTCATTCTGTATTCTCTATCAAATTTACTTCGAATCCCCATGTATGTAATACTAGCATCAGTATTTTGGAGTTCTTGTCTAACTTCATTTAATATACCTTCAGGAAAGAAATATTCACTATAAATTTCTGCTAACCTTTTGTCCACTCGAAATATTTTCTTGAACCAAGTACGTGGAACTTCATCATTCTCTATTTCTTTTCCTTTTGCATCTCCTCTACTTTTGCCTTTTCCTCTGCCACGACCTTTGTAGAACTTGGAGACCATCATCGCAGGTTGTAATAGCAACAAGCGAGAAATATTTTCTTGACAAAGTTTACAAATAACCTAAGTGCCCGTGTAATAAGTGTTTAAATAGGGTTTTTAGGCGTATAACTCAACGTGAAGAGAAGTCAGGTTTAGAAATTAAATAAATATTGAATAAAGTTTATTCAATCAAGGTACCCAAAATATTCAAGTATAACTCGTTGAGTTAACTAACTTAACGAGTAAAACGCTGTCCAGAGGCAGTTTTACACGTTACCTTATTTAACATAACGTCTAGTTAGTACACTTAAAACAATTTTCAGATGCTTCCAACTGAAACGTTCCGAAAACAACACACATGCTAAACTTAACATTATCTTGAGAACATTGTAAACTATTTGAACATTTTTTCCTTTGAATCTAAAATAGTTTATTTGTCTTTTTAAATTATTTCATCAAGATTTTAAGAGGACATTAATTCAGATTAACTAAGATTTGTATTCTAAATTATATTAATCTATTTTCGACATTGTTAATCCTCCCCTTACAAATATACTTCAAATATATTTAATCAAAATACAAAATATACTTGTAGTGACAATAGATGTTAAGTATAACTATACTTTTAAATTTTCTTTTCAGAGACTTCTGTTATTCTGACTTCATTAAAAATGATTTCCAGAATCAATTCCTACTATATATAAATCAAAACACAACTTTGAACTCAATCTGATTAATTCAAGGAGAATAAAAGAATGTATCTCAAATAAACGTTTTTAAAAGTACTAATGTTGATGCAATAACTCAGTAGTCATATTGGAAGAAACTATATTTGATTCAAAGATATCTGTAATTAATAAAAAACCTTTTCTTTCTTTTCTTTTTTTAAAAGTTAGTTTGAAAAGCTTGAATCATATAAGAGCTTTCTAATGTACCCGTGTAATGAGCTTTCAGTCAACAATCCCAGATCTGATCAGGACCTTAGGTTGCCATATTTAAAGAATCCTTTTTCAGGACAACAATCCTTACATACCTATCTACTCAAGTACAAAAGGCTCGTGATCAAACCGATCAATAAACTCTCAAAGATTTTCACTTTGTAAGCACTTTTCAGTTTAAGCACAGTATATATTTATTCCATTAATACAGATGCAATAAAATACAAATCTCATACAATTTTTACTTCTATGATTGTACTGAGAATATGAATCAGTTTCAATAAGCTTATACTTTTGATTAATAGTTTAAGATGAGTTACATATAACTTATTCTACAAGTTTAATCAATTAGACAAATTTATGCATGATCATATGCATTTTCCTTGATTCAAAGAAAACATTTAATCAAAATTTCAGAATGTCAGAAGTATTTAATGTTTTTCATTTACACTTCCACTTAAAATCGTAAAAACCATTAAAATTGATAAACTACTTAAAATCAATAAGATACTACTATGATTTTACAATAAAAACATAGTGTCTTAAGCAGTAGTTTAGATATTACTTTAGATATTTATAATAAGTATACAATATCTATGAGGTGAACAACATCTTCAATAATATTTATCTTTTTATATGAAGTTTAAGCATTTTACACATCACATAGCCTACAAATACCTAAATTTAATCTAATGCTATAGAATGTATCATCTAGAGGTTTTGTAAATATATCAGCTAATTGATTTTTACTAGATACAAATTCTAATTTAATTTTTCCTTTAATTACGTTATCTCTTAGAAAATGATGTCTAACCTCTATATACTTTGCTCTTGAATGTAATACAGGATTTTTGGAAAGATTTATTGCAGAACTACTGTCATAATAAATCTCAGTTGTATCATAGATAATCCAAAATCTTCTAAAGTTTGCCTTATCCATAGAATCTGAGTGCAACACAGTGCAGCAACAACATATTCAGCTTTTGTAGTAGAAAGTGCTACACAGTTTTGCTTTTTACTAAACCATGACACCAAATTATTTCCCAATAATTGACATGTGCCACTAGTACTCTTTCTATCAGATTTAGATCCTACATAATCAGCATCAGTATATCCTATAAGATCTATTGAACAATCCTTAGAATAATACAGTTCAAAATTTTTAGTTCCTTGTATATATCTAAATATTCTTTTAACTGCAATTAAGTGTCATTCTTTAGGATTAGATTGAAATGTAGTACAAACACACACAGCAAACATAATATCAGGTCTACTAGCAGTCAAATAAAGTAAAAAATCAATCATACTTCTGTATTTTCTTTGATCTATAGATTTTCCTATGTCATCAATATCTAACTTTGAAGAAGTACTCATAGGAGTTCCTTGAATCCTTGTATCATTAAAATTAAATTTCTTAAGCATTTCATCTACATATTTTTCCTGATTTAAAAATATACCTTTATCCATTTGCTTAATTTGAAGTCCTTGAAAATATGAAAGTTCTCCTATCACACTCATTTCAAATTGATTAGTCATCTCTTCAGAGAATATTTCTATCAACTTATCAAAGGTTACTCCAAAGATTATATCATCCACGTATATTTGAACAACAATCTGATCTTTACCATCTCTCTTAATAAATAGAGTATGATCCACTTTTCCCATGATATAGTCTTTCTCTATTAAAAAAGTAGATAATCTTTCATACCATAATCTAGGTGCTTGCTTCAAACCATATAAGGCTTTCTTCAATTTATACACAAAGTCAGGATTTTTAATATCTTCAAATCCAGGTGGTTGTTTTACATAGACTTCTTCATTAATTAAACCATTTAGAAATGCACTCTTTACATCCATTTGATATAATTTAAATTCCATACAACAAGCATAGGCCAATAATATTCTAATACTTTCTAGCCTAGCCATAGGAGCAAATGTTTCATCATAATCTAGTCCTTGTTCCTGTGTATACCTTTGTGCAACTAATCTAGCTTTATTCCTAATAACTTGACTAGTTTCGTTAGTTTTGTTTCTGAAGATCCACTTTGTACCTATTATGGACTAATTTTCTGGTGGAGAGACTAATTCTCATACATCATTTCTGATGAATTGATTTAGTTCTTCTTGCATTGCCACTATCCAATTTTCATCAGATAATGCTTCTTGTATATTCCTTGGTTCCACCATAGAAACAAACATACAAATACTATTTAAATTTACTGAAGCTCTAGTTTTAACTCCCTCATTAATATTACCAATGACTTGAGTAATGGGATGTGATGAAGAATAACGCCAATTTCTCTGATTTTCCTCAATATTCTCATCAACATTTGAAGGTACATCACTTTCATCATTAGTTTGATCATCTAAGTTCATATTTTTGATTTTCACAGATAAATCATTAATCTCTCTATTGTTCTTTAACTCTTTTGGAAGATTGATCAAATCATCATTATCAGCTTTAGATTGAGATTCTCTAAAAGAATTTTCATTGAAGCTTACATGGGGGGTTTCTTCAATAGTCCTAGAAGTCTTGTTATATACTCTATAGGCTTTACTTCTAGTAGAGTAACCTACAAAAATTCCTTCATCCGATTTGGCTTGAAATTTATCCCTTTTGTCTTTAGTATTTAGAATAAAACACTTGCAGCCAAATGGTTTCATATAGGAAATTTTTGGAACCCTATTAAACATAATTTCAAAAGGAGGTTTATTAACATGAGGTCTTAAATGACTTCTATTAATAACATAACAAGTTGTATTTATTGCTTCAGCCTAAAGATTTTGAGGTAACTTATGTTCTTTCAACATAGTTCTGGCCATTTCTTGAAGTGATCTATTCTTTCTCTCAACAACACCATTTTGACACGGTGCTCTTGGAAAAGAAAATTTGTGATCAATGTCATGCTCATTACAATAATTATCCATTTGATCATTATCAAATTCAATTCCATGATCACTCCTAAGTTTTTGAATAGAAACACTCTACTCATTTTGAACAAAATTGCAAAACATTTTAAATTTTTCAAAAACTTCTATCTTAGATGCTAGAAAATATACCCAAGTGTATCTAAAAAAGTCATCTACTAAAATAAATACATACCGTTTACCGCCAAGACTTATGATTCTTGTTGGTCCAAATAGATCCATATGTATAAGTTCTAAGACTCTCTTGCTTGAAATATCAGTTTTGGATTTAAAAGAGTTTTTATGAAGTTTACCTAACTCGCATGCATCAAATATAAAGTCCTTTGAGTATTTAATCTTTGGTAAACCTCTCACTAAATGTCTTTTTGATAGATTATATAACAGTTTCATATTTATATGCTCAATCCTTCTATGCCACAAATATGCATCACTAGTTTCAACTAGCAAACATGAATTTAAATCAACTACAGTAGAAGGTAAAGATAAAATACATACAAAACCTTTTCTTTTAGCAATAAAGTTAATTTCATCTGTATTTTTATCAATTATTTTGCATACATTATCTTCAAACACTACATAATATCCATTTTCAGTTAGTTTTATGATACTCAGCAAATTAAATCCTAGGTTTTCTACATATAGTACATTCGAAATAACACAAGTAGGAGTTATTTGAACATTGCCCATACCTATGATTTTATCTTTGCTTTTGTTTCCAAATGTTACACTTCCTTTCATGGTATTTGTAAAATTTTGTAATAGACTTTTCTGTCCGATCATGTGACTTGATGCTCCACTGTCCAAGATCCATTTTGATGTTGTTTCCTCCTGCAACACAAATTAAGAAAAACTTTTTCTTGGTACCCAATGTTGTTAAGGACCAAGTTCATTAAAAGCATATTTCTTCTTTTTGTTTAAAAATAGTTTAACATTATCATTTATATTCTTATTAATTGTAAGTACTACTGATTTATCATTAGCTTCATACTCACATATAGCATTATTGCTTTTACAATCATTCTCTTTGTTTTCAGATGTAGTATAATCAAGACCAAACAGATTTTTATCAGATTTTAATTTATTTTGGTCATACTCATACATTTCAGTAAGTTCATATCAAGATTTTGTACTTGTATTAACATTTTCCGTATATACAAAATCTTTTTCTATACAAGAATTTTTAGTTTTATCACATGCAGAATGAGTAATTGGTCTAATACCAGTGTATTGAATTACATGCTCAGGTTTCTGAATTTTCAGTTTACTACAATTGTCTGAAATTTTAGAAACATTAGAAACTGAATTTCCAAAACAAGAAACAAGATTTTTAGAAACATTAATAGTCATGTTAGAAGTAAAATTTGACAAATTACATTGATTTATATTATTACTACATGATTCATCCCTTGAAGTATCTACTTCTACATATTTATTACCTTGTTTCATAATAAAAGGAATTTTAGTCTTAGATTTACTTGAACTGCAACTAATAAATCCTTTATTGGCTTGAGATTTAGGATATTTAGGATAATCAAATCCTAAGCCAAATTTATAAGACACCGTAGGGATACTAGTTAGTTTGTCTAACTTAGTTTGACTTAAATTCCATTTCTCAATGGTACAATTTAAATCGAGCTCTCTTAGTTTTGATTTATCTATCTCTAATTCAAGTTCATTTATATTGTTTCTCAACATTTCATTTTCAGATTCTATCTTTAATTTTTCAACATTTATATTCTATATTTGTTCATGCAAGATACATTCATTAAATCTAAATATTTTCAAATCTCTAGCATGATTTTCATTACCACATTTAAACATTTCTAAAGTAGTAGAGAGGAAACAATTTTCTTCTTCCATAATGGATGAAGATTTTATAATATTCTTATTTTTCTGTTTACATACTTTAAGTTTTTGTAATAATGCATGATAAGCACATAATAATTCATCAAAGTTAAAATCTGAATGACTTTCAGGATCAAATATTACCTCAGACTCATCTGCCATGAAGCACACATGAGTAGCGTCTTCTAACTCTTGTTCTCCTTCTGAATGTGAAGATTTTGATGCTGATTCCTCAGATTCAGACTCTTCAGACGTGTCATCCCAAGTGACCTTTAAAGCCTTTTTCTTGTAAAACTTTTTCTAAGTTTTCTGAGCCATCTTCTTCTGATTTGTCCTACTTTGCTTTTCATTTTTCCTCATAGGACAATCTGGAGAAAGATGTCCAGGTTTCTTACAGTTGTAACATACATACTTTCTGGATGAAGAATTCTTGTCATTCAGTGATTTTGACGTTAAGGGTTTATCATTTTTGTTCCTTTGCTGTTTCCTAGCTTTCCATGCTTTCTTGAATTTCCTAGTCAGCAAAATCAAATCCTCGTCAGAATCAGTAGATATATTAGAATCTGAATTAATTTCGAAGGCTATTTCTTTCTTCATTTTTAGTTTGTTGTGACTCAGTGATTCATTTAATTGAACTTCATAAGCTGTTAAGTTACCTATAAGTTCATTCATAGTATAAACATTTAAATCTTCTGATTCCTCAATTGATGTTACTTTCTGAGACCATTTAGAACTTAGGGATCTGAGAATTTTCCTCACCAAATCCTTCTGTTCAAAGTTCTTTCCTAAACATTTTAAAGAGTTTATGATATCAAGAAATCTGGAAAACATCTCAGAAATATTTTCGTCTTCATGCATCTTAAAGAGTTCATACTTACGAATCAACATGTTTATTTTATTCTCTTTAACTTGAGAAGTACCTTCATGTGAAACTTCTAATGCATGCCACACCTCATAAGCAGATTTATATGCTGACACTTTATTGAACTATTCATAACTCAATACACAAAATAAAATATTTAAGCCCTTAGCATTCAGAGTTTCATTTTCTTTTTCAATAATTGTCCAAGTATTATAAGGAGTAGTTAACGGAGTATATGGTTTAGAAATCATGAACCACAACTTATGATCTATACTTTGAATAAAAACAGTCATCCTATATTTCCAATATTCAAAATGTATTCCATCAAATAAAGGAGGACGATTAAGATTTTAGCCTTCATATAAAGAAAAATTACCATTTCCAGTAAGATGGCTACTTTAAAATCAAATAGGTTGAAAAATCAAATAGATTGTTTAAAATCAAATAGGTTGAAAAATCATATAAAGAAAAATTACCAATCTAAAAACTTTAAAACAACTTGAGCCTTAAATCAAGAGAGTTAAACATATGTTCAGATATTAATTTCTGTTTAAAAACAAGGAAGGTAGAATAAGCAATGATATTAAATAAGTTGGTATCGATTTTATATCAAAGATTATTAACAAAGCTCTAATACCACTTGTAGGATCGTATGGCTACACAAGAGGGGGGGTGAATTGTGTATCTTTAATATTTTCTGAAATATAATTGAAACTTTAAAAATCAAAAACAAGTCGAGACATTGTTTTCATAAAATCATTTTTATTCAAGGTTTCAATTACAATATACAATTCAATTCTCCTCAGAAATTGTAGATGCAATTATATTTCGATACCATGTTTCATCTATACAATTTCATAACTACAAACAGAGAAAACTAATTTACAGAATTTAAAACATTTCTCCCTATTTGAGATATTTCTTCTTTTTCTTTTTCTTCTTCAGCAATTCTTCAGTGACGAATATCTTGTCTTTCTCTACTTCACCGAATTTGCTTTCACTTGATACTTCAAATCTTCAGCGACATAAATTTAACATTTTCTGCTTCACTGAATTTTCTTCCACTTGAGAGATTTTCCTCGAAGAGGTGTTTTTGATCTCTGAAAAAGATTTCTCTTTTGGTGTGTAGGGATAGTTTGATCCTTGAAAAGATTTTCGTTTAGTGTGCAAGGATAATTTGATCAACAAGAATTCTATGCCTTTTATACTGTATCTTCATTTCATGCATATCCTTCACGTTTAACCACTACCAGTTTTCCACTTCTCCACATCTTTTCTTTTTCCTTCATTGAAACACACACGTTCTAACCCACGTTTATATTTCGAATTTTCTTTAATCATCAGTCCTGGATCTCTAAAAAATTTTCTGCAAAATAAACTTTCTCGTCCAAAGAATTTTCCATCAAGTGTAATAAGAAGTCGTTACTTTAATGTTAACTAAATGAGTAACACAAGTATATATATAACTTAACGTTTCTAACTTAACGAGTTCCTCATGTGTCATTTCACGTGACAAGTACTGTAGCTAACTCAACAAACTAAGTCTGTGGTGTTATGCTAACTCAACGAACTAGCTTAACCTTTCTTTCGGATGGTTAAACGATAACTCTCTGAAAACAATTTAAGTTTCGAATAGTTATAGTTGTAAGTCATTGAAAAACTCTTTATACCATAAAACTAGTGAGACACGTGTCAAGACCTGAAAACATGACTTAAGTTACCTTTCAGATAGTTACAACTGTAAGTCTCCGAAAAAACTTTAACTCACTGATTCAGTAATAAACAAATGTTTTTGTAATAAGAATTTTATCACGTGCAAAAATAACAACTTATGTTTATAACGCTAACCTAACGCGTTGCCTTAGTGTTCAATATAGCAACTCAACGCGTTTAGTTATGTTAACTTAACGAGTTAAACATGTGCACCTCACGTGATACAATATAACATTGTAACTTATAATTTCACTACGTCTATAACACTAACTTAACGAGTTCGTCACTTCTTTTACTCACTAACTTAACGAGTTATCATGTGACCTATTTTAACCTTTAAGCCTCTAACTTAATGAGTTCTCACGTGACCTCTATACAAACAAAACTCTAACTTAACGAGTTGTCTAAACATACACTATTCATGATACAAAAGATATAACTTTATAACATATCATGCTTTTCAATAAAAACACACGTTAACTTAACGTTTAGTTAAATGAGAAATTAATGTAACAAAATGACTAGTTATTAACTTCAGATCCAATACAGGCAAGTATTTATGCTAGTAAGCTTTTTCTGTATTAATTGATGATTTTAATTTCTTTTCACAAGCAATAGTAATTGAGCATATATGATTATTTTCATTCAGCACACATCATCAAAACAAAATACTCAACAAAATATATTCTGATTTTTAGGATTTTCAATTTCAATAGCTCCGTAGGAATAAATATTTCGAATTATGTAAGGTCCTGCCCATCTAGATCTTAATTTTCCTGGATGGTTATGGAGTCTAGTCATGTAAAGATATACTTCTTATCCTATTTCAAAAGTTTTTGGAATAATTTTCTTATCATGCTAGAATTTCATTTTCTTTTTTTCTTTCACAATTTTCGAATAAGCTTCATTCCTATATTCTTCTAATTCAATCAATTGCATTTACCTATTTTCAGGAACTTGATTTAAATTAGTGTTCAGAGTTTTTAATGCCCAATAAGCTTTATGTTCAATTTCAACTGGTAAATGGCAACTTTTTCCATATACTAGTCTAAAAGGTGGCATACCTAAGCTTGTCTTATAAGTAATTCTATAAGCCCAAAGTGCATCTATTAATCTATTAGCCCAATCTTTTCTTGTAGGATTTACTACTTTTTCTAAGATTAACTTAATTTGTTTGTTTGCACTTTCTACTTGTCCACTTGTTTGTAGATGATATGATGTTGCAATTTTTTGATTTACTCCATATTTCTTCACTAAGGGTTCAAAACTTCTATTACAGAAATGAGTTCCTCTATCACTGATAATAGCTTTAGGTATTCCAAATCTAGCAATTATATTAGTTCTTATAAAGTGTATTACCACTTTGTCTTATAGGACCGTATGGCTACACAAGAGGGGGGGTGAATTGTGTTTCTCAATATTTTTGAATATAATTGAAACTTTAAAACTCAAAAACAAGTCGAGACACTGTTTTCATAAAATCATTTTTATTCAAGGTTTCAATTACAATATACAATTCAATTCTCCTCAGAAATTGTAGATGCAATTATATCTCGATACCATGTATCATCTAAACAATTTCATAACTACAAATAGAGAAAACTAATTTGCGGAATTTAAAACATTTCTCCCTGTTTGAGATCTTTCTTCTTCTTCTTCTCTTTCTTCTTCAGCAATTCTTTAGTGACAAATATCTTGTCTTTTTATGCTTCACCGAATTTGCTTTCTTCTGATACTTTAAATCTTCAGTGACGTAAATTTGACCTTTTCTGCTTCACTGAATTTGCTTCCACCTGATACTTCAAATCTTTAGTGACATATATCTTACCTTTTTATGCTTCACTAAACTTTCTTCCACCTAAGAGATTTTCCCTGAAGAGGTGTTTTTGATCCCTAAAAAGATTTTTCTTTTGGTGTGCAGGAATAATTTGATCAACGAGAATTCTATGCCTTTTATACTGTATCTTCATTTCATGCATATCATCCACGTTTAATCACTACCAATTTTCCACTTCTTCACGTCTTTTCTTTTTCCTTCATCGAAATACACACATTCTAACCCACGTTTACATTTCGAATTTTCTTTAATCATCAATCCTGGATCTCTAAAAAATTTCCTACAAAATAAACTTTCTCGTCCAAAATTTTTCATCAAGTATAATAAGAAGTTGTTACTTTAATGTTAACTAAACGAGTAACACAAGTATATATATAACTTAACGTTTTCAACTTAACGAGTTTCTGATGTGCTAATTCACGTGACAAGTATTGTAGCTAACTCAACGAACTAACTCCGTTATGTTATGGATAACTCAACGAACTATCTACGTTGTGTTACAATAACTTAACAAACCACTAATATACAAATGTTTTTATAATAAGAAGTTTACCACGTGCAAAAAATAACAACTTAAGTTTATAACGCTAACCTAACGTGTTGCCTTAGTGTTCAATATAGCAACTCAATGTGTTTAGTTATGTTAACTTAATGAGTTAAACATGTACACCTCACATGATACAATATAACATTCGTAACTTATAATTTCACCACATGTATAACACTAACTTAACAAGTTGTCTAAACTTTTACTCACTAACTTAACGAGTTCTCACATAACATATTTTAACCTTTAAACCTCTAACTTAACGAGTTCTCATGTGATCTCTATACGACTAAAACTCTAACTTAACAAGTTTTCCAAACGTGCACTGTATATGATACAGAAAATATAACTTTAAAACATATCATGCTTTTCAATGAAAACACACATTAACTTAACGTTTAGTTAAATGAGAAATTAATGCAATGAAACGACTAGTTATTAACTTAGTATAATTTCAGATTCAATACAGACAAGTATTTATATCAGTAAGTTTTTCCTGTATTAATTAATGATTTTAATTTCCTTTCACAAGCAATAGTAATTGAGCAAATATGATTAATTTCATTCAACACACATCATCAAAACAAAATACTCAACATTGTCATTAGTTTTTGTAGGAATAGCTTCTATCCATTTAGATACATAATTCACCACCAATAATATATAATTAAATTGATTCGACATAGGAAATGGACCTATAAAATCTATTCCCCACATATCAAAGATTTCAACCTCAATAATAGGATTCAGAGGCATCATATTCCTCTTTGATATTCTTCCTATTTGTTGACATCTTAAATAACTTAAACAGTATTTATGAGCATCTTTAAATAGTGTTGGCCTATAAAATCCACATTGTAGAATTTTGGCAGCAGTTTTCCTTAAACCAAAATGCCCTCTACATGCTTGGTCATGGCAGAAAAATAATATGCTCTGATATTCAATTTCTAGAACACACCTCCTTAAAACTAAATCAAGACATTTCTTAAATAAGTATGGGTCTTCTCAATAATAATATTTTACTTTTGAAAAAAATAATTTCTTATCCTATCTATTCCAATCCTTAGGTGTTAAATCAGTAACTAAGTAATTAACTATGTCTACATACCAAGGCATTATGTTGATGGTCATTAATTGTTCATCAAGAAAATTATCCTTAATTTCAATATTTGATTTTTCTATTTGTAATCTTGATAAATGATTTGCTACTACATTCTCACAACCTTTTTTATCTTTAATTTCTAGATCAAATTCTTGTAATAATAATATCCATCGGATCAATCTAGTTTAGTCTCTTTCTTTGCTATTAAGTGTTTTAAAGCTGAATAATCCATGTATACTATCACTTTAGATCCAATCAGATATGATCTAAACTTTTCTAAGGCAAACACAATAGCTAACAACTCTTTTTAGTAGTTGTATAATTAAATTGAGCATCATTTAAAGTTTTTCTTGCATAATGAATCACTCTAGAAGATTTTTCTATTTTCTATCCCAACACTGCTCCTACAGCAAAATCAGATGCATCACACATTAATTCAAATGGATGGCTCCAATTAGGTGCTTGTATTATAGGAGTTGAAATTAAGCTAGTCTTAAGCTTGAAAAATGCTTTGTTGTAATTTTTATCAAAGTTAAATGGGACATCTTTTAATAGATTAGTTAAAAGTCTAGCTATTTTGCCAAAATCTTTAATAAATCTTATATAAAATCCAGCATGTCCTAGAAATGATCAAATATGTTTTATTAATTTAGGTTCTAGTAGATTAGAAATTATTTCTATTTTAGCTTTATCTACTTCCAACCCTTTCTTTGAAACAACATGTCCCAAGACTATTCCTTGATTAACCATGAAGTGACATTTTTCCCAATTTAGAACCAGATTTTTTTCCACACAGCATTTTAATACTTGGTCTAAATTGTCTAAACACACTTCATATGAAGTTCCATAAATAGTAAAATCATCCATAAATATTTCTAAAAAATCTTTAGTCATGCTAGTGAATATGCCCTACATATACCTTTGAAAGGTGGCTGGTGCATTGCATAATCCGAATGGCATTCTCTTAAAAGCATAAGTACCATTAGGACAAGTGAAAGTTGTTTTCTCTTGATCCTCTAATGCTACTAGAACTTGGTTATATCTTGAATACCCATCTAGAAAACAAAAATATTCCTGCCCTACTAATTTCTCTAGCATTTGATCTATAAAAGGTAAGGGAAAATGATCTTTCCTACTTACAGCATTCAGCTTTCTATAGTCTATACACACTCTCCAACCTGATTGAATTCTAGTAGGTATCAAGTCCTGACTTTCATTCCTAATAACTGTTAATCCTGATTTCTTGGGAACCACATGGATTGGACTAACCCATAAGCTATCAGAAATTAGATAAATTATGTCATTATCTAACCATTTCACTATTTCCTTCCTGACTACTTCTTTAAGGTTTGGATTTAATCTCCTCTCAGGAATTCTAACCGGTTTAGCATTCTCTTCTAAATATATGTGGTGACAGCATATAGTTGCACTTAACACTTTTATATTAGTCATAGTCCATCCTATTGCCTATTTATAAGTTTTTACTACATCGTTTAATTTAGAAATTTGATCCTCTTTTAAATCTGAAGCAATAATGATTGGACATGTTCATTTTTCTTCTAGAAATATATAAGTTAATTTAGGAGGTAAAGGTTTTAAATCTAAATATTCACCATCAGAAGTTAGAGTTCCTAATTGAATATTTTCATCTTCTATATAAATCTCTTCTTGATCTCCTTTTACATTTATGCTTTCACTTACTTCTAAAGTTTTAGAATTTAGTTGCCTATTTAATTCTTTTTGAATCACATCATCTAGCGTATCTCCTTCATCCTCTAAAAAGTCTATAGTATGCAAGGACATTTCTAACTCCTCAAACTTTTCTGGTTTGAAAATGTTTAATTAAGTATCCTCATTATTATATGCTAACTTCATCACTCCAGTTTTACAATTTATAACTGCATCTAATGTTGCTAAGAATGGTCCTCCCAAAATTAAAGATGTATCATGATTTTGATGCTTAATTTGTTGGGAATCCAAAATCACAATATCAATAGGATATATGAAGTTTTTGATTTTAATTAAGACATCCTCTATTTTACCTCTAGGGTATCTTATATTTTTATCAGCTAATTGAATAACAGTCCTAGTAGGGATTAAGCCTTCTGATCCTAAGGATGCAAATATATCACTCAACATAACATTTATACCTGCACCTAGGTCTATTAAGGTTATTTCTACAATGGTATTTCCTATGGTGCATGATATAACAAGGATTCCAAGATCAGATAACTTTTTAGGAATTTGTGGTAAAAATAGGGAACTACTTGAAAGGTCCTATGGTTTTTGATAATGCAAAAATCAATGTGAAATATCAAATTGTATTTCTTAGGTATAACAAGTTCAGCAAAAGAGCAGAAGTTGATACAGATGGTTTAGAAATTGATGCTATAAAGCCACAGGAAAATCGGACAGTTACAAGTTTAAGTAACTGAAAAATCAGTTCAAAGCAGCCAAAGCACTATCGGATAGTTAGAAGAGTAACTATCTGGATATAAAAGGTCTTCGGAGAGTTTTAAAGGAAGTTGACTAAATGATCGGAGAGTTAAGGCACTAACTATTTGAAAGGTCAAGAATTTTGGAAGGTTAAGGAAGCTAACTATCTGAAACTTAAGTTAGTGAATTTCCCACATGTAGAAATCCAAAATAGAAGTTTAAAAGGCTTTTCGAAAAGGTAGAAAGTTAACTATCCGAAAAACAAGAAGTTTCGGTAGGTTACAGATTTAAGTATCTAAAACTTAAGTTATCCTTTTAACTACGTGTCGAAATATGAAAGTAGTTGGAAACTTAAAGAAGGAAATCAAAGGGTTACTGTAGCTAACTATCCGATAGTCAAAGGACATTTCGGTGAGTTACAATTACAAGTATCCTATCTTATGACACCTCATGTGTACAACTTGAAATCCTACGTGGCAAAGAAACTTAAGTAACTTTTCAATAAGTTACAAGTATTCTTCGAAGACTTACATTGTTAAATCTCCGAAAAACCTAGAAAATTAGAAGGGTATCTTGAAATACCTTCCTAAATGGTAACTTACCATATTTGGGATTGAAATCTTACCAAGTAGAATACATCTGTTGGAGGAAAATATGATCGTTACACATAATAGTATATATACAAGCAATAGACAACAAAATCAGCTAGCTTTTTGCTTATACAAATCTATATACCAAGCTCAACAAAAGAAAGTCTTCGAGATCAAATCATCATCAGCATACACAGACTCAAATTTAGAAGCTCTCCATGCACTCAACTCTAATACATTCAAGCAAGTGTTTTACTGAAGTACACGAATTAAAAACTTCAATGAAAGGTTGGTTGGAGCTACGACCAGAAAGCTCAATCAGAATTGGTTGGTTCTTGCTTTGACCTTAAAGCAAGTGTTTGTAAGTCTATGAAAGTTTAGTGAAGCCCAAGTATCCCTTGGGGGTGGACTAGCCGTTAGTGGTGAACCACCTAAAAATCTTGTGTGCATTCCTTTTTATTTTGTGCTTACAATTTTGCTTTGTTATTTAATCATTCATTTTCAAGGAAACAAATTTTATTACCATTCACCCCCCTCTAGTAAGCCATCAGGTCCTAACAATTGGTATCAGAGCAAGGTTGATCTCGTTAGTAGATTTAACCATCTGAGATCATGACTTTCCACACTATAGAGGGTCAGAATATCCATCGACCTCCTCTCTTTAATGATAGCAATTATAGGTACTAGAAAAATAGGATGGAGTGTTTTCTCAGGAGTACAGATGTGAAACTTTGGAGAATGGTTGTACATGGCACACCAATTCCAATCAGTCATGAAAGTGATTAGATTGAAGAGGATGAAAGAATCATCCAGATGGATGCTTGTGGGCTTAATTCCATTTAGTGTGCACTAACTAGTGAATAGTATAATAAAATATCTGCTTGTAAATCCTCTCATGAAGCTTGGAAGACGCTTCAAATTACATATGAAGGAACAAGCCAAGTAAAAGATACTAAAATCAGCATTTTGTTAAGAAAATATGAATTATTCAAAATGCTTGAAAAAGAGAGTATTACCGAAATGTTTTCTAGATTCATTGAAATTATAAATGAACTGAGGCCTTGGAAGAGACTTCTCAAATCGTGAATAGGTACAGAAGATTTTAAGAAGCTTGATAGTTGAATGGAAGCAAATATATTTGAGCTTCTTAATGGAATTCTACATGTGGGAAATTCAATGACTTAAGTTTCGGATAGTTAAACTATAACTTACCGAAACTCTCATTGAGATTTCGGATAGTTATCTAACTCTCCGATTTTTCCTTTAAGCTTTTGACTACCGACTTCTCTATTCTGCACGTGCGTAATAGGATGACTTACGTTCTGAAAAGTTATACCTGTAACTTACCGAAAAACTTGAATAGTTATCTAACTCTCCGAAAAGAAAACTCGGATAGTTATCTAACTCTCCAACAAGTCCTTTAAGCTTCCATTCTGTATTTCTGCACGTGATTTATTGAATGACTTAACTTTCGAATAGTTATACATGTAACTCTCTGAAAAGTCCTTTAAGCTTCTGCATAGTTAACTCCTTAACTAACCGATCATTCAATCCTCCTTATCCTGAGAAATACAATTCTTAACTGTCTGATTTTCTACAGCAACATATTCTGAGATTTACTGCAACCTGTTTGCTGCTTTGATTTGTCTGTCTTCTGATCTTTTTGCTGTATAGACTAATCTTGATAAATACAATTCAAAACCTTATATTGATTTTTTGCATTATCAAAATCTAGAGGTCCTTTCAATCTCCCCCTTTTTGATAATGGCAAAAACCTTACAATGTATTACTTGTATTTCTCTCCCTATATATCTATACAGAAAAGCACACGTGGAATATAGAATAATGTAAATTTAAAGACTCCTCCTAATTTTCTGAAATCACTCCCCTTGAATTTCTCCCCCTACTTTATTGCAACTTTGCTTAACAAAATATGATATTTCTCCCCCTTTTTTGCCAATTGTCAAAAAGAAGTGAGAAGACAAATACTAAGTTGGTGGAGCAATTATAGCTAAGTATCAAAATGTCTAAGTTGCTGCAAAACATAGATGTTAGTAGAACAAGCTCCTAGTTGTGAGCTTGGAGAGTAGATATGAAATTATAAATCATATAAAGAACAAATCCCTAAATTTCGTCTAATATGATTAAATGCAGCTTCAGATAATGGTTTGGTGAAGATATCTGCAAGTTATTCTTTAGTAGAGACATATTCTAAGGAAATATAACCTTTTTCAACATGGTCTCTTAAAAAGTGGTGCCTAATCTCGATATATTTTACTCTAGAGTGTAGGACTGTATTCTTGGAGAGACTAATCGCACTGCTGCTATCGTAGTAAATGATGGTATTCTGAAAATTCAGCTTATAATCTGCTAGAGTTTGTTGCATCCATAAGATTTGTGCACAACATAGGCCTGCTACCATATATTCAGCTTCAATGGTGGATAAAGCTATAGAGTTTTGTTTCCTACTGAACCAAGAAACAAGTGAATGACCAAGCAACTGACATGTCCCACTGGTGCTTTTTCAATCTGATTTACATCCTACATAATCTGCATCACTATATCCTGCTAAAGTCAATTGAATCTGTGAAGAATAAAATAAGCCAAACTCTTTGGTACCCTGTACATATTTAAATATACGTTTAACTGATTTTAAGTGTGATGCTTTTGGAGAGGCTTGATATCTTGCACATGTACAAACACTAAACATTATATCTGGTCTACTAGCTGTTAGATACAGAAGTGATCCAATCATACCTTTGTATTTCTTTTAATCTACTGGAATGCTAGAAATATCCTTATCAAGTTTTTCATTTGAGTTCATAGGAGTACCTGCTGCTTTGGATTTATCCATACCAAATTTTAAGAGAATCTCTTTGCAAAAATTTTCTTGATTCAGGAAAATACCATGCTGAAGTTGATGAATCTGTAATCCTAGAAAGAATTTTAATTCTCCCATAAGACTCATCTCAAATTCATTCTTCATTAAGATTTGAAAATCATGACATAGTTTCTCATGTGTGGCACCAAAAATGATATCATCCATGTAAATTTGAATAATCAACATATGAGAACTTTCAAATTTGATGAATAAGGTGTTGTCTGTAGTTCCTATGTTAAACTGATTCTCAAGAAGGAAACTCTTCAGTTTATCATATCATGCACATGGTGCTTGCTTCAAACCATAGAGAGCTTTATTCAGTTTGTATACATGGTTTGGATTTTCTTCATCTTGAAAACCTGGTGGCTATTCTACATATACTTCTTTTTGTAGAATGTCATTAAGAAATGCACTTTTAACATCCATCTGATAAAGCTTGATTTTCATACTGCTTGCAAAGGCAAGTAACATTCTAATTACTTCAAGTCTTGCAACAGGTGCAAAAGTTTCCTTATAGTCAATTCCTTCCTGTTGGTTGTATCCCTGAGCAACAAGTCTAGCTTTATTTCTGATAATACTACCATTATTGTCAAGTTTGTTCTTAAACACCCATTTAGTACCAATAATTGATTTTTCGATGGGCCTTTCAATCAAGTTCCAAACTTTATTTCTCTTGAACTGATTTAATTCCTCTTGTATGGCCATGATCCAGTATTCATCATTGCACGCATCTTCAACTGTTGAAGGTTCAAGTTCAGACACAAAAGCACAATAATTACAAATATTTTGAATTTTGCTTCTTGTTTGAACACCTTGATTTATATTCCCAATAATTTGCCCAATGGGATGTTCATACTTTGTCTTCCATGCTTTTTCTGTCTTAGTAGATGTAGGCAGTGTTGAACTATCCTTTTTTTGAGGAATTTTCTGATTATTACTTCACTTTCACTATCTATTGTTAGCCTCTTCAATTTTCCTACCATGTCTTCATCAAAGAATACGTTTATTGACTCTTCTACTCTTCTTTCATGTTCAAAATAGACCATGTAGGCCTTGCTTCTTGAAGAGTATCCAACAAGTAGAGTAGGATCAGATTTTGCATCAAATTTGTCCTTTTTATCATTTGTATTAAGCACAAAACATCTTGATCCGAAGACCTTAAAATATCCAACATTTGGTATTTTACCATACTATAGTTCAAAAGGTGTCTTATGTAGGATAGGTCTAAGATGAGTTCTGTTTATTGAATAACATGCAGTATTTACAACTTCAGCCCATAGAGACTTTGGTAAATCAGATGCATTAAGAATTGTCATTGTCATTTCTTGTACTAATCTATTCTTCCTCTCTACAACTTCATTCTGAGCAGGAGTTCTTGGACATGAGAATTCGTGCAATATGCCAAAAGAATTGCATAATTCTTCAAATTCTGAATTTTCAAATTCACCTCCATGATCACTTCTGATCTTCTTCACGGTTGATTCTTTTTCATTTTGAATTCTAATATAGAGATGTTTGAATTCATCACAGGCTTCATTCTCGTGTGTTAAGAAAATAACCCAAGTGAATCTTGTATAATCATCAACTACCACTAAGGTATATTTTCTTCCTCCTAAACTAGTTGTCTGTGTAGGACCAAACAGGTCCATATGCAATAGATCCAATGGTTGACGTGTGGTAATGTCTTTAATACTCTTGTGTGTTGATTTCTTTTGTTTTCCAATTATATAGTTACTACACAATTTATCTCTCTTGAATTTGAGCTTAGGCACACCTCTAACAAGATCATGTTTGGTCAATTTTCTTATAACTCTCATGTTTGCATGATTTAATCTCTTATGCCATAACCATTCATCTTCATTAGAAGTAACTAAACATGCATCACTAGATATAATATCACATGAAAATTCCAAAGTATAAATTGAATTATTTCTATATCCAGTAAATTTGATTTCATGTGTATCCTATGGTAATATAAAACAGTTTTATGCAGTAAAAAGTATATTGTAACATTTGTCACATAATTGACCTACACTTAACAGATTTTGTTTTAAATCATTTACATGTAAGACATTTTCTATTTTTCCATTTTCAGATGTAGCATTTCCTATGGTAGTAATTCTACATTTTTCATTGTTACCAAACTTAACAGATCCTAAATTTATTGATTTAACAGATTCCAGAAGTCTTTTCTTACCTGTCATATGCTTTGAGCAACCACTATCAATGATCCACTTGGACGTTTGAGCTTTCTTGTCCATGCAGTCCTACAAGTCATGTTGAAATTAAGACTTTTGGTACCCATATCTTCTTGGGTCCATCACTATTAGTCCTCTATATACTAAACCTGTTGCCTTTTGGTAGCCATATAGACATAGATCTCTTCTTAATGACAAACACAGTTGTGTCATCTTTATAAGATCTAATTTTTACACCACAGTAAGGGGTTTCCTATGGTACAGCATACCCTAGGCCAAATTTACTTCTTCCTATTCTTTGAGATCCTATTATTTTGTTTAAGCTATTTTCACCTTTAGTAAATTTACATATAGTTTTCTTCAAATCAGTAACTTCAGATAACAGATTTTTATTTTCTTCTTTCAGATCAAAATTTTACAATTATAGTTATCCATTTTAGTTTTTAATTCCCTATTATCAACTAAGGCTTTTTCTAGTTCAGCAAAAACATCTTCTAAATAGGAATTTAAACTCTTTAATTCTTTCTTGTACTTCTTACATTTTATATATAAGTTATCTACTGTATAGAGAAGACTATCTATATCTACATCATCATTTTCCTTTTCTGAGCAATAGGGAGATGTAGAGCATACCTCTTGTGCAGCAAAGCACACGTTTGCAGATGCCTCCTCATCTGAGTTTGATGAGCTACTATCATCCCAAGTGGCTTTCAAGGCCATCTTCTTCTTATTCTTCTTTTTCCATTTCTGTTTGTCCTCCTCCTGTTGAAAAGGACAGTAAAGTTGAATGTGTCCCAGTTTCTTGCACTTGTAGCATGTAGGGACTTTTGGTTTTGAGGAGTTGGCTTTGCCTCCTTGTCTCATTATCCTTCTAAAGTTCCTAGCCAGCAGTAACACTTCATCCTCATCCGAGCTTAGTTGATCTTCTGTTGAGGGAAAAGCTAGTTCTTTCTTTTTCTCTGCTTTTCTTTCAGTGACTCCTTCTTCTTTCCATTCCTTCATTTGAACTTCATGGGCTAGAAGGTTTCCCAACAGATCTTCAACTAAATAGTTATTCAGATCCTTTGAATCCTGTATGGAAGTAGACTTCTGCTTCCATTCAACTATTAGGCTCCTTAGGATCTTTTGTACATATTCACGATTAGAAAAACTCCTCCCAAGGCCTCTTAGTTCATTCACAATTTCTATGAATCTAGAAAACATTTCAGTGATACTTTCTTTTTCAAGCATTTTGAATAATTCATATTTTCTTAACAAAATGCTGATTTTAGTATCTTTTACTTGGCTGGTTCCTTCATATGTAATTTGAAGGATCTTCCAAGCTTCATGAGAGAATTTACAAGTAGATATTTTATTATACTGTTCATCAGTTAGTGCACAGTAAATGGAATTAAACCCACGAGCATCCATCTGGATGATTTTTTCATCCTCCTCAGTCTAGTCACTTTCATGACTGATTGGAGTTGGTGTACCATGTACAACCATTCTCCAAAGTTTCACATCTGTACTCCTAAGAAAGCACTCCATCCTATTTTTCCAGTAGCTATAATTGCTACCATCAAAGAGGGGAGGTCGATGGATATTCTGACCCTCTACAGTGTGGAAAGCCATGATCTCAGATGGTTAAATCTATTAACGAGATCAACCTAGCTCTGATACCAATTGTTAAGACCTTAAGGCTTACCAAAGGGGGGGTGAATGGTAAAAATTCATTTATTAACCTTTTAGAGGTAGTTTAATGTAAAGTGATAGCAAACATACAATAAAGGAAATCACACAGAGATTTTTAGGTGGTTCACCACGAACGGCTAGTCCGCCCCCAAGGGATACTTGGGCTTCACTAAACTCTTGCAAACTTACAATTTGCTTTAAGGTTTAAGCAAGAACCAACTAACCATTCACTTGAGCTTCCTTGTTGAAGCTTCAATCAATCCTTTCTCTGAAGTTTTAATCCGTGTACTTCAGTAAATACTATCTTGTGAACAACAAAGTTGAATGTGTGATGAACTTCTGAAATTTGGTCTGTAAGTGTTGAAGGTGATTTGATCTCTAAAGCTTTTCTTCTGTTGAGCTTGGTGTAAGTATATGTATGAGCAACGCGCTACTTAAATCCGTTGTCTGTATCTTGTATATATACTTGACATGTGTAACGATCATATTTTCTCCAACGGATGTATTCTATTGTACTTAATTAGACTCCAATCCCAAATACGGTAAGTTACCGTTCAGAAAGTTATTTCAAGATGTCTTACCAATTTTCCTAACCTTTTGGATAGTTAGCTATGTAACTCTCCGAAGAATATCTGTAACTCACCGAAAGATCACTTAAACCTTTCTACCATGTAGGATTCCAGAATATATACTGCAAGCTATCATTCAATCGAATACTTATAACTATAACTCACCGAACAGTTATTTAACTGTCGAATAGTTGACTACAGTAACTCTACGTTAACTTTTCGATTGCTTCAATTCAGCACGTGCATAAAAGATTGACTTAAGTTTCGGATGGTTATCCCTATAACTCACCGAAACGCTTCAAGATTTCGGATAGTTATCTTTCTAACTCTCCAAAAACTTATTTGAGCTTCTCTTTGGAATTCTGCACGTGGGAAATTCAATGACTTAAGTTTCAGATGGTTATCCCTATAACTCACCGAAATGCTTCAGGATTTCGGATAGTTATCTTTCTAACTCTTCGAAAATATATTTGAGCTTCTTTCTAGAATTCTACACGTGGGAAATTCAATGACTTAAGTTTCGAATAGTTAAATTGTAACTTACCGAAACTCTCTTTAAGATTTCGGATAGTTATCTAACTCTCTGATTTTTCCTTTAAGCTTTTGACAACCGACTTCTCTATTCTACACGTGCGTAATAGGATGACTTAAGTTCCAGAAAGTTATACCTGTAACTTACCGAAAAACTCGAATAGTTATCTAACTCTCCGAAAAGAAAACTCGAATAGTTATCTAACTCTCCAACAAGTCCTTTAAGCTTCCGTTTTGTATTTCTACACGTGATTTATTGAATGACTTAACTTTCAAATAGTTATACCTATAACTCTCCGAAAAGTCCTTTAAGCTTTCGCATAGTTACCTTAACTATCCAATCATTCAATCCTCCTTATCCTGAGAAATACAATTCTTAACTGTCCGATTTTCTACAGCGGCATATTCTAAGATTTACTACAACCTGTTTGTTGCTTCGATTTGTTTGTCTTTTGATCTTTTTGCTGTGTAGACTAATCTTGATAAATACAATTCAAAACCTTACATTGATTTTTGCATTATCAAAATCTAGAGGTCCTTTCAGTTACTACTAAAAAATATAAAAGAAAAGGAAAAAAAACGAAGAAGTGCATGGCCAATGTGTGTGTAGAGGAGGACCGTGCTAACTGCAGGCAGCGTTGGAAGTTCCCTAAAGTTCCACACTACCATCACCACCGTCACCATAATCACCAACCATCAGAGGTCTATGAGGATACTTTCCTGATGTCGGGTCGATTCTAAGCCAAACATAGTGCCTGACAACCACTGTGAGGAGTGATCGCATCACGGGAAGGGAAGCCATTTTCACAAAGCACCGACTCATATCTTAGAAGATTGTAAAGCTTCTAGCCTTGGTTTCAGGTTGATGCTAGTATGCTGAAGAGGAGATCAACTTGCAATTCTGAACTCGCGATTCTATAGGGAGAGGAGACAGAATTGTAAGTGGTTAAATTTTCAGTGGTGTAATCACGTCGCATGTAGTGACGGAAGTTTTTACTATCGATAGAGATTACTTTTACATTTCACCTTTCGCCCATTTTCATTACCATATCAAAACAAAAATAACAAAAACAACTTATCTATGTTTATAGTTAGTATTTGAGTGTTGTATTGTTTGTTTTGTATCATGATTAATGTTATCATTGTTAGTATTGTGAATGTTTCATGTTTGTTTGATTTAGAAAATAGAAAATAGTTTTACAGTTTACTGAAATTGAATCGTTCCTGATACTTAAAGATTTTAATGGTTACTATTTGAAATATCTGAATGTTAGTATTGCTGAATGATAAATCTAATATTAACTAGCATTAAAAAGCTTAATTGATGTTATTTACAATTTGTGGAACCACCCAATGGTTGGCTGAATTCCTCTGTAAATAGCAATATTAAACTGGATAGAAAGCTCCGTTGAGTTAATTCAATTCCACGAGGTTAGTTCGTTGAGTTAGCTATAACTCAACAGAGTGCTTACTGAATATATAAATTCTATTATTAAAAACAGAACAGTACACAATTCTTACTCAATTCTCTATGGGATCGACCTGTACTTGCACACAAATACAATATACACTATGCACTTGTAGTTAAAATACAAATTGGAATTAATATCTAATTTGTGTAAAAGATTGTTTGTTTACTTCTAAAAAGGAATTACTGATAAGCATAAAGACAAATTAACTAAGTTACAAATAAAAGTTAAGAAGCCAAAACAAGTTTTTTGGCGCCGTTGCTGGGGAATTGAGTAGCTAAGCAACTGTAAGTACTATTTTGTTTTAATAACAAGAGGGGTATTGTGTGTTTTCTTCTATAATCGAGAATATGGCAAACGCTTATGCTTAAATATTTTTAAAACATGTAGTTAGCATATGTGAATTCTGCAGATTGGAAGGTCACGACATCTTTGATTGTTTGAAACTAAGACGATTGTAGATGGTTAGAGCACATGAACAACAGATGAATTATATTCAATATAATAGAGCTAAGTATAAGAATTCTATAGTTTACCCAACTGATGGTCAGCTTAGAATGTGTAATATGTTGAGAGACAATGAAGTCTAGGATAGGTATGACAGACTAGAGTATAGTTTAGAACAAAACACGGACAAACTAGAACAATATATGTGTCAACAACAAGAAGTCAACCAATTAAACTATAATGATGCATATTTAGAACCTAAAATTGATATTATATACGAAACTTAAAAATCTATAATGAAAATCAATCAAAATTTGAATGTAATGAGATTAGATGATCTGGAAAGAAAACTAAAAGCATTGGACGAGTTTACAATGAAGTAGTCAGGAAGGAAATAGTAAAATGGTTAGATAATGACATAATTTATCCAATTTTTGATAGCTTATGGGTTAGTCCAATCCATGTAGTTCCCAAGAAATCAGGATTAATAGTTATTAGGAATGAAAGTCAGGACTTGATACCTACTATAATTCAATCAGGCTGGAGAGTGTGTATAGACTATAGAAAGCTGAATGCTGTAACTAGGAAAGATCATTTTCTCTTACCTTTTATAGATCAAATGCTAGAGAAATTAGTAGGGCAAGAATATTTTTGTTTTCTAGACGGGTATTCAGGATATAACCAAGTTCTAGTAGGATCAAGAGAAAACAACTTTCACTTGTCCTAATGGAACTTATGCTTTTAAGAGAATGTCATTCGGATTATGCAATGCACCAACCACCTTTCAAAGGTGTATGCAGGGTATATTCACTAGCATGACTAAAGATTTTTTAGAAATATTTATGGATGATTTTAATGTTTATGGAACTTCATATGAAGTGTGTTTAGACAATTTAGACCAAGTATTAAAATGCTGTGTGGAAAAAAATCTGGTTCTAAATTAGGAAAAATGTCACTTCATGGTTAATCAAGGAATCGTCTTGGGTCATATTGTTTCAAAGAAGGGGTTGGAAGTAGATAAAGCTAAAATAAAAGTAATTTCTAATCTACCAAAACCTAAATCAGTAAAAGATATTAGATCATTTCTAGGACATGTTGGATTTTATAGAAGATTTATTAAAGATTATAGCAAAATAGCTAGACTTTTAACTAATCTATTAAAAGATGTCCCATTTAACTTTGATAAAAATTGCAATGAAGCATTTTTCAAGCTTAAAACTACCTTAATTTCAACTCCTATAATTCAAGCACCTGATTGGAGCCATCCATTTGAATTAATGTGTGATGCATCTGATTTTACTGTAGGAGCAGTGTTGGGACAAAAGATAGAAAAATCTCCTAGAGTGATTCATTATGCAAGAAAAACCTTAAATGATGCTCAAGTTAATTACACAACTATTGAAAAAGAGCTGTTAGCTGTTGTGTTTGCCTTAGAAAAGTTTAGATCATATCTGATTGGAGCTAAAGTGATAGTATACACAGATCATTCAACCTTAAAACACCTAATAGCAAAGAAAGAGACTAAACCTAGATAGATCCAACAGATATTATTATTACAAGAATTTGATCTAGAAATTAAAGATAAAAAAGGTTGTGAGAATGTAGTAGCAGATCATTTATCAAGATTACAAATATAAAAATCAAATATTGAAATTAAGGATAATTTTCCTGATAAATAGTTAATGACCATCAACACAATGCCTTGGTATGCAGACATAGTTAATTACTTAGTTACTAGTTTAACACCTAAAGATTGGAATAGACAAGATAAGAAATTGTTCTTTTCAAGAGTGAGATATTATTATTGGGAAGACCCATACTGATTTAAGAAATATCCTGATCTAGTTTTAAGGAGGGTTATTCCAGAAACTAAATATCAGAGCATATTGTCTTTCTACCATGACCAAGCATGTGGAGGGCATTTTGGTTTAGGGAAAACTACTGCAAAAATTTTGCAATGTGAATTTTATTAGCCAACACTATTCAAGGATGCTCATAAATAATATTTAAGTTGTTTAAAATGTCAACAAATAGGAAGAATATCAAAGAGGAATTGTTGTCTCTTAATCCTATTATTGAGGTTGAAATCTTTGATGTGCGGGGAATAGATTTTATTGGTCAATTTCCTATATCTAAGTAATTTAATTATATATTGTTGGGGGTGGATTATGTAACTAAATGGATAGAAGCTATTCCTACAAAAACTAATGACAACAAAGTGGTAATACATTTTATAAGAACCAATATAATTGCCAGATTTGGAATAGCTAAAGTTATTATCAGTGATAGAGGAACTCATTTCTGTAATAGAAGTTTTGAAGCCTTAATGAAGAAATATGGAGTAAACCACAAAATTGCAATATCATATCATCCGCAAACAAGTGGACAAGTAGAAAGTGCAAACAAACAAATTAAGGTAATCTTAGAAAAAGTAGTAAATCCTACTAGAACAGATTGGGCTAATAGATTGATAGATGCACTTTGGGCTTATAGAACTGCTTACAAGACAAGCTTAGGTATGTCACCTTTTAGGCTAGTATATGGAAAAAGTTGTCATTTACCAGCAGAAATTGAACATAAAGCTTATTGGGCATTAAAAACTCTAAACACTAATTTAAATCAAGTTGCTGAAAATAGGAAAATACAATTGATTGAATTAAAAGAATTTAGGAATGAAGCTTATTCGAGAACTGTAAGAGAAAAAGAGAAAATGAAGTTCTGGCATGATAAGAAAATTATTCCAAAAACCTTTGAAATAGGACAAGAAGTATATCTTTATATGACTAGACTCCATAACCATCTAGGAAAATTAAGATCTAGATGGGCAGGACCTTACATAGTTCGAAATATTTATCCCTATGGAGCTATTGAAATTGAAAATCCTAAAAATCAGAACATATTTAAAGTAAATGGACAAAGACTTTTTAAAGATACCATCTAGGAAAATTAAGATCTAGGTGGGCAGGACCTTACATAATTCGAAATATTTATTCCTATGGAGCTATTGAAATTGAAAATCCTAAAAATCAAAATATATTTAAAGTAAATGGACAAAGACTTAGACCTATTTTAAAAATACCAAAAAGTTCTTTTGGAATTGTAGAAGTAAGAGTAGAAGACTACTTGAGCTTTACTTAGTAAGAAAGTTTCTAAGCATATATAGTTTAAAAAAAAAAAACTTATTTAAAACATAGTCACAGATCAACCGAAAGTAATTGTCGGTTTTACCAAAACATGTTTTAAAAAGAAAAAAAATCGTTGCGGTTCAATCGATAGGATCCATCGATCTGACCGAAATGTAAAAACATAATATATATATATTATAGTTAGTTAAGTGTTGGTGTTACCGAAGTATAGTATAAGTTCAACCGATAGAAAAAAAAAGAAAATATGTAATTTCGGTTTAACCAAGGAATGTAACAGTTTGATCGAAAACTTTTAAAGTGTTAAAAAAATTAAGAATCGGTTAGACCAGAAATTCTTTGGTCCTTACCAAAGAAGAAAAAAAATATTATTATATGTATTTTTATTAGATATAACTTTATGGAAAATCCGTTGAGTTACACTTAACTAACCGAACTTACTATGTTAAGTCTAGGATAAGTTAACGAACTTACCCCATTAAGTTAACTATAACTCAACGGAGTACTGCAGTTAAGTCCACGGACTTAGTCCATGGAGTTAACTGTAATTCCACGAATGAGAGAGCTAGAGATGTGTGGGAAATGATCCAATTACCCGCCTAAACTTAGGGCTTATTTATATTAAACTTAGGGTTTGGGGGAATTATCCACATAATCATTTAGAACTTAGAATAGTAAAGATCAGAGCGACTCCATTCCGTTGCGTAACTCCACAATGAGGAAGATGACACTTGAGTTCTAGGAAAAGGCAGTAGACACGTCAGAATTTCTTAAAGACTTAGAGGAATGACACACAAGGTAGAAAATCATAAATACGATGAGGAAAAAAGAGCTACAAAAGGTAGAATCTGACCTTTTCTATTGGAGGAAAGAGTTAGTAGATTTAGGTATACAAATCCCTTAGATAATGGAAACTAGAATCAAAGTTGCTACGAAAATTGCTGTAAGTAAAGAAAGAAAAATCAAGCCAAATAATGAAGTTGCCCTAGAACTAATCCAATGTAAGTCCCGACTATGGTTCAGAAGGCGCATTGCTGGTTGTGCAAGGGGAGAAATTAGACAGGTGCAACAAAGGAAGGCAATTGAAGAACAAGAGGAACCGACTGCTGAAAGACCTATTCCTAAGGAACAGCAGCTAGGACCTTTAGTTCCACCACCAAGGCTGTTGGAACGAGCAACAATTTTGGGGCCTTCTACTGAAGAAGAAAGAAGAGAATTTCAAGGACTGGTTCAAATAAGAAAAGACCAAGGAGAACTAGAAGAATTGGTAATAGCTATAGCACATCTGGTGCTTGATGCACGATGCAAAAAGAGGGCTACAGAAAAGCTAAAAGCCCAACATAAAATCAAAGTGGGACAACATCGTCAAGCTACTACCAGACTTGCTGCAAAAGGAGATGAAGCTGGTCCTTCGAGACTAGTAATTATGGAAAGAGTTAAATAGGAAGAGCCAGTACCCGTGGCTCAAATGCCTGTAGAGCCTACTTTTGTGAATTTAATCTCAAACGACAAAGAGGAAGACCAGCCACAATTAATTAGAAAAAGGAAAGGAAAAGAGATAGTGCCTAAATATCAAGAGGAGATTAAATCTGAAAGATAAATGTCAATAGGGCCTACAGAGCCAAATTTTGTAAACCTGCTATCCGATTCTGAAGAGGAGCAGGAGCAACAGCAATAAGAGTAAAGAGAAGAAGAAAAACAGGCTGAAACTAGTCTACAACCTGTACAAATAGAAGAAACAGAAATTAGGGTAGAAGCTGATTTGCCTAGAACTCCATCCCAATCTACCACAGAATCAGAAAGAATAGTAACAATGTAGATTGGTAGTCAGGAAGAAGAAAAAGAAAAAAATGAACAAGAAGTTGAACAAGTATATATGGAAAGAGATGACTTGATAGATTCCACTAAAGAGCAAAGAACTCTTTAGCAAATTTCGTACAGTATTCAAGATAGAGTGGACAGTTATGTTGGCTCACCACCACAAACAAAAGCAGAAGCAAAAATGTCAAAATCTGTGGAGCATTTTCAGCAAGTACAAGTTCAACATTTGGAAGAGGAAGTTCAAGAACAAACCCCTCAAGAGCAACAAAGAATTGAATACATAGAATGGCCAATCTATGTATCCATTTTCTTGCAAACAAACAAAGAAAAATAATTACTCAACAAGAAAACAAACAAAACTAGAACAATATAAAGGATATTAAATCTTGCAAATCATCTAATAAATCATTTTAGCACCAAAACTCCTCGGCAACGGCACCAAAAACTTGTTACGCTTTTATGTGTTGTTAAATTAATGGCAAAAGCGTAAATTTTACATTTATAACCGCAAGTGCATGATGTCCATTGTAATAAGTATGTGCAAGTACAGGTTGAATCCACAAGGAGTTTCTCTTAAATAAATTTTATTAAAATGATTATCTGATTAAATATCCACATTAAAATAATTCATAATTAAATTCTAATTACTTAATATTAATATAAAAAATTCTTAGCATAATTAAGGTTTATAAGATTACCCCAAAATCTAATTAATTATGATAAGATATTTAAGAAATCAATGAGTATTAATCCGGAAATCACAGAATTTATGCTTGACTTTTAACTCTAATAATTTCCAACTTGGATGTTTAAAAATCTAGAATAAATAACAGTTGGAAAGATCCTTAGAATATCTTTAAAATGGTAGTGATTTCGTGGATTAACTCAAATTAAAATGTTGGCAATATCTTATTTAAGAAAGGAGCGCAAATAGTTATGGAAACTTTCCAAAAACACACCTTCGGTTCAAAAATCAAATCTCTATCAAATCTTCATGAAATGCTACGAAATAAGCACGCCTTGAAAATAGATCTGTTACACTAACAAGGAAAATTTACAGAATTGAATTCCACAAAATACACGATGCAAACACAACACAGGCGTCGAGCTCAAAATTAGCACTCGATAGAGACTCAAAACTGCTGATACCTTTACAAAATAAAATCGATAATCTTCGAAAAACATTCTAAAAAATTCTAAAACTTTGGAAACTTGTTCTACACTCATTATACTTACAAATTTAGAGATGATGAACAAGTGCATACAATTCAAAGAAAAACTACTAACAATCTGACCATCTAAGAAACAGAAAACTACCTTCACATCATCACATTCATTCACACTATACATATGATATGAACTCAATTCTTATATCAATTAATATCAAAACAATATATGATCTTTAATTTAGAACATTTGAAACAAAGATTTATGCATAGAATTTCGTTCTTCCACATACTCAAACTATACTCATACATATAGAATTGTAAAACATGAAAACTAGTATGAGGATCTCTCCTTTCCATCATACCTTTTAGTCCTCCACATTTCTTCAAGCAATGACTCCCTAAAGTCCTTGAAATCGATGCTCCACAAGGCTGTCACCACCTGTAGCACGTCCAAGTAAAGCTTCTAGGGTTGCCTTGAAGAAGAATGGTGCACGTCCTCAAGATCTTGCCTCCAAGACCCACAACTTTGGCTTCCACATCCATGAATGGTGCTTCCGATGACTCAACCCTGAAGATCCTAACATTTTGCTCCACTCCAAATCAGTCACACGAGCCTCCCATCCACCAAAATCAACGCCCAAGGAGATCCTAGTGTAAGGCCATCTGAATTGAAGAGAATGTGTCTTCTAGGAAGAGGGAAAGACGCCAAGGCTCACCACTCTTAAAGGGAGCTTGTTCAAGATCAAGGGGAAGATGGGACTTTCCTGATGGAGATGCTGGAATGGTTGGAACCACCGGCTACAATTTGTTAGAAGAGGAGGAGATAGCCTAGAATTGAGTGGTCAAACACTTTAAATACTCTAGGCTATTGTTGCTTAATCTCCAATAAGTTGCATCCAATGGCCCATTTTTTTTTCTCTTTAATTCATCTTGATTTCATGATATTATTCAGATATATTTTTCATTCGTGTTTGAGAATGATAAAATGGATGAACTATATTGAATATTCTATAATTTGTGGAACATTATGCAAGATTGTTTAAAAGATTTACAATTTGCTGAATGACAAGATTAAATGAAAGATAATTGATTAATGCTTGAAAATATCTGCATGCTGCAAAGTAAAATATAAATTCTACATAACATGCAATGAACTGCAAGTTAAAAATTTATATAATATTCAGATTAAATGAGCTTTAATTAGAATGCTGCATTACTAACATGTATTTAACTTTATTTAAGTTGGAAAAATGCAGGAGAGCAAAAAAGTATTTACGAGGAGTAAACTTAGAGAGAGCTAAGTGTTAACTCAACGAAGTAAGTCTGTTGAGTTAACATTAACTCCACGAGGTCAGTAATATAATATAAGGTCACTCCGTTGAGTTATCTATAACTCAATGAAGTTAGTCCGTGGAGTTGTGTTTGGGTTTTCCCAGCACTACACTAGAAAAACTTGGATTTGTTACTTCTGTTTTTACTTAGTTAATTTATCTTTATGCCTATTCCTTCTTTTAGAAGTAAACAAACAACATTTAATACAATTTAGATATTAATTCCAATTTGTACTTTAACTGCAAGTGCATAGTGTCTATTGTATCAGTGTGCAAGTATAGGTCGATCCCACAGGGAATTGCTAAAAAGTTCAGAACTGTTCGTTTGTTAACAATCAAATTTATATATTCAATAAGCTCTCTGTTGAATTATAGTTAACTCAACGGATAAAGTTCGTTGAGTTATGGCTAACTCGACGGACTAACCTCGTGGACTTAAATTAACTCCACGAGCTTGTCTTTTGTTTTTAATACTGCTATTTACAGATGAATTCGGCCATCCATTAGGCGATTTCACAGATTGTAAATAACATCAATTAAGCTCTTTAATGTTAGTAAACACTGGATTTATCATTAAGCAATACTAACATTCAGATAATTCAAACAGTAACCATTAAAATCTTTAAGTCTTTTGAACGAACCAATTTCAATAAACTGTAAAACTAAAACAAACATAAAACAATCACAACACTAATGAAGATAACATTAATCACCATACAACACAAACAATACAACACTCAAATACAACCTACAAACATAGATAAATTATTTTTGGTATTTTTGTTTTAATATGAACATGGAATGGGGCGAAAGGTGAAATGTAAAGTAATCTCACTCGATAGTAAATACTTCTGACACTACTTGCAACGCGATTACACTACTAAAAATTAAACCACTTACAATTTTGTCTCCTCTCCCTATAGAATCACGAGTCCAGAATTGCAAGATAATCTTCTCGTCAGCATACAGGCATCAACCCGAAGCCAAGGCTAAAAGCTTTACGATCTCTTGAAATATGAGTCAATGCTTGGTGAAAATGGCTTCCCTTCCCGCGACGCGATCACTTCTCACAGTGGTTGTCAGGCATTGTGTTTGGCTCGGAATCGACCCAACATCAAGAAAGTATTCTCATAGACCTCTGATGGTTGGTGATTATGGTGGATATGGTGGTGGTAACGATGGCTGGTGTGATACTTCGGAGAATCGCCGATACTGTCTGTAGAAAGCTCGGTGCTCCTCCTTTGTATACACTGGTCGTCCATCGATCACACTCACACTTCTTTTTCTTCTTTTCTTTTATATTTCTTCAATAATAACTGCTTCTGCTTGAATGATCGGTTGGATTTCTTTCATTCATATCAACAACGATGATTTCTTCTCTCTACGCAATACATGCAATCGTGGTCTTTCTTCCAACTATCCTGTTTCTACAACCGCTACAATGGCATATTAGAAAATAAATAGTCCGTGGAGTTATAGATAACTCAACGGACTTTCTTAGTTGATTTAACTATAAAACACGAGCATAAATTTAACTAGCCGATGCTCAGGTGCATTTCGGATACTTATAAACTTAACTATCTAATGCTCAGATGCATTTCGGATAGTTACAACTAACTCACCGATAGATAACTTAAGAAATGTACCAGATGTCGACACATGTCAGAAGCAGTTTAATAATAAAATACCCATTTCGGAGAGTTACAGGTCTAACTATCCGATGCTCAGCTGTAATTTCGGATAGTTAGAGATAACTCACCGAAAGTTCACTTAAGTCATGCATTATGGTTTCGACACGTGTACTTTTGGAAATAATAAAATATTCTTTCAAAACATAACTATTCGGCAATATAAACATAACTATCCGACATATTCGATTTGTTAAACATAACTGTCCGACATATTCGGTCTGTTAAACATAACTGTCCAAAATATCAGAAAATTCGGAAACTTAAGAATTTCACATCCTGCAACTTACCGACAGTTCAGAAATGTACTAAATTGACATTAATTCCTCAAAATTAAGCAGATTCTTCAATTAAAGCATATAATAGTGCAATTATAACATAATGGCTTAATTCTCATATGATAAGCTAAATATTATGCAATTAACCATTATTTAACCATTAATAATATGCACTTTTTCATTCTAAACACTTCCCCCATACCTAAATTTTGCTAGTCCCTTAGCAAACTAAGATCTAATTAATTGGTCTTTCAAAAAGTGCTAGAATTAATTCCTCTTTTTTTTTTCTGTTCAGCTTAAAAATATATATTTTGTAAGTTTCAATAATCAACCTGCAAATATACTTAGAATATATGTCAATTACATACAAAGTATATCATCTTCACATAGGTGTTAATTATATTATCGTTTGTTCTTCTTTTCATCATCTGCTATCCTGAATTTTTCAATAAGATTTCTAGAAGAATTTTCAACAACATACGAATCAAAGTACAATCCAATTCAATATGATTAAGACAAGTAGAATAAAGAATTGTATCTCTATTAAAACAACTTCAAAAGTCAATTCTAGATTCATATTACAACAATTCTAGATAACAGAAAATATACTCGATTCATAAGATATCTGTATTTCATAAAACACTTGTATCTTTTCAGAACAGTATATGTTTTTTTCTTTTCTTTTTTTTTTCAATCTTTAAAAGTTAATTTAACAAGCTTGAATCATACAGGAGCTTTCTAATGTACCCATGTAACGAGCTTTTAGTCAACAATCCCAGATCTGATCAGGATCTTAGGTTGCCAGATTTCAAGAGTCCTTTTTTAGGTCAACAATCCTTACATACCTATCTGCTCAAGTACAAAAGGCTCGTGATCAAACAAGTCAATAAACTCTCTCTTTTTTTTCTTTCTTTTTTTCAATCAAAATACACACAAAATAAAGCATTAATCACATACTGTATATGTACGTATTTCATTAATACAGATGAAGTAAAACACCAATCTCATATAGTCATGTTTCTATCATTTACTGAAAATATGAATCCATAACAATAAGCTCATACTTTTTCTGTAGTTTAATAAGATCTACACATAAATCATTCTACAAGTTCAATCAGTCAAATTAAATGTATCTTTAATCATATGTGTTTCATTTAATCTAGAATTCACATCTCAGCTCCTTCAGGACTTTAGATAATTTACGGATTTTTCATTAAGCATTCTGATTTCATTTTAGAATCGTGAAACTGTTAAACTCATGAAATTCAGAAAAATCATAAGATACTATATCTAGATTTGCATAAATAATAAATTCTATAGCATCATATCTAGCCTTCTAAATATAACATTCAAGCAGTTACAATTTATAAATTTTATAGTCTCAATTATCGGATAGTTACAGCAAGTTCATAAAAATTTTCAATTTCCACAACTTTGCAGTACCATTTTAATTAACAAACTTACATGGCTGTTACTTTAATTACCTCCCCCCCATACCTACATTTTGCATTGTCCTCAATGTAAAAGATTTGACAATAAGTACAGTAATTGTAGCAGGCATGAATACAGTTTCGTTTGATTTAAAATTCAGGGTAAGTAATTGGTTACATACCTTGTTCCATTTATATCTCCTTCTACATATTCCGATTTTTGATTCTGAAAATTTTTCATTCACAGATAAAAACAAAATATAAAACGAAATAACACTTAACAGATATTAATAAATCAGTGTCTTGTGTGGAACCTAGGCTCATATGCCTATGGTGGCTCACAAGTAAGCTAGTTGGTTTCCCAAAACAAATACCAACAAACTGGATTGATATTTTGTTGTTTTCTTTTTATACTTAAACGTAGAATAGATACAACATTAAACACACAAAATTACAGCTTAAGAACATGATTGAAAAGTAGGAACAAATGGAATAAATGTATCTGTCCAAGCAAACCTTTTAAGCATCGTTCTTCTTACTATTAATTCTATTTTCATGTAGTTCTTGTTTCTTCTTAATTTGTAAACGTGTAATTTATTATAAATTCCAAATACAAGTGTATTACCATTAATGATATGAAATGCAGAAAGGGATCCTTTTTGGTTCTAGGGTAATGTAGCAGTTTCTATTTCTACATCTATTTCAATATACTTCTCTTCCCACTTCCATTCATTAATGTCTTCCATAATCCATATTTGAAATTTCATCAATTCATCCCACCATCATATCAGACATAAAGTAGGATCATCTTTTTCATTATACCACATTCCTATTTTACTTTTATTAAATTCTGCAGATGGTGGTTTAGCTATATCACTCGGTAGAGGTAAAATTTCTATATATTCAACATAACTGTCTATGCTCATTATGTATAAATCAGATCCAAATGCAATTGAAATATCTGTGACAAGATATATATATCCATCAACTATGACATGTGTTTGGTTAATTAATGATTTCTATCCTAGATATATCACAATATTTTCATTCCAAGATCTATTTAAAAAATTATACACACTTAAGCGTAAATCTTCACCCCAATTTCCTGTAGGTCTCCAATAATATAATTTTTTAGGAATTGCAGAATTTTTGTCAGAAAATATTAAAACTGATCCACAATTTACAGTTGGTACTTCAAATCTATTAGGTCTTCCTATATTCCATTCTTCTCCTGTTATAGGATTTCTAATCAAAATATTAGGTAATAATAAACTTGCATACCTTGGTCTCGTCTTGTATATGATTAATCATTCATCTATCCCCATAATATGATTTATTCCTTCTAATGCATTGGGTGGAATTCCAGTAGTTTCTTCTATAGCCAGATATTCATGATTAATTGAACTACGATTAAATGACCTCCATATGAATCTATCTTTAAACTTAGTCATTTTTGCAGCTTGTAGCCCCTGAAAATATTTTTCTTCAATACAGTTTTTAATTTCCTTTGATACACAACACAGCTTGCATAGATCTTTGGCTGACAAGTTACTCAGTACTTCCCTTAGTGCATCCAATGGTAATTGCATCAATTCCATTTGTTGATTCTGTATAACACAAACAAAAATTTACCAAAGACAAAAAATTAACATAACTACTGCACACCCTCGTGGAGTTAAGGAATAACTTAACAGACTAAGTTTGTTGAGTTAAGGACTAACTCTACGATATTATTAACTAAAAATAAAACATATATACATACAAATAGTTGCTTCAGATATGCTATTTCATTCAGCTATCCTCCTAGAAGATGTATCAATTTCATTGACCATTCTATTGACAGGATTAGGTATAGTTTGTATTGGCAATCCTCCAGTAGGTCTAACTTCCATTGGTTCCTTCTATTTAAGTGATATATTTCTATTTTGATTTTGAATTGTAGTACTTCCAAATACAAAATCTAGACGATTGTTTAATTGTTGGATTATCTTTTCTAATTTCTCTATTCTAGATCCTTGTTCCAGTAATGCTTCATAACTTATATTCTTCTCATTTATATTTTCTCCTCCCTAGAAATTGTTGTTTCTCCAAGATAAATTCGGGTGATTTCTCCAATTAGGATTATAAGAATTTCCCAAGTTATCTCTCTAGTTTCTAGCATAAATAATATCTAAATCATTTATGTTTGCATTCTTTTCTGCTAGCTTTTGATTTAATGATAACTCTTCTATTTTCTTTGTTAATTCATTTAATTTCACCTCAAGCATAATATTTGAATCTATTTCATGCATTCCTCTTGGCAATATTTTTTTATCTGCAATAGCTTCAGTTGAATTTTCCCACTATGTAGTTCTTTTTGCAAAGTTTTCTAAATATGCCCATGCTTCTTCACTACATAACTTTAAAAATCCATTTTGACAAGTAGATTCTAATAAAGATTTCATTGAAACATCTATGCCTTCATAAATTATACCTATTAATTGTCCTTTACTCATTGCATGATGTGGACATTGAGTTAATAAATCTTTAAATCTTTCAAAATATTTCCAGAATGATTCACCCTATTTTTGGCTACACATTAAGATTTCTTTCTTCTTTTTAATCGTTTGATGTGTTGGATAATATTTTTTCAAAAATATAGAGCAAAATTTAGTCCATGTAGAAATTGAATTAGGCGACAAAGTATATAACCATCTCTTAGCTGTGTCTTTTAAAGAAAAAGGGATATATCTAAGTTTAATAGCATCTACACTCATGTTCGGCATTTTCATCATTTGACAAACTTCATTAAATTCTCTAAGGAAATAATAGGCATCCTCTCTTTCTAATCCATGAAAATGTGGCAATTGACTAATATAATTAGATTTCAATTCAAACCTATCTCCCTCAAAGTTTGGCAATCGAATACATGAAGGTTCATCAATTAATTCTGGATATAGAATCTCTCCTAATGGTTTTTCTACTAGAACAGTCATCTCTACGTTCTCCTTGAAAGAAAGGTGAGCTACACCCCAAAGAATTTCGTTAAAGTTCAGTTCAAAAAATTTTTCAATACTCCTCTGCAATGAAAATTCTTGGATAGGTGTTCTTACTAATCGCTTAGTGCTTAGAGAACAAGTCTATGTGC
This sequence comes from Cymodocea nodosa, assembly GCA_036874045.1. NCBI lineage: Eukaryota > Viridiplantae > Streptophyta > Magnoliopsida > Alismatales > Cymodoceaceae > Cymodocea > Cymodocea nodosa. The sequence continues at coordinate 13,934,456 of JAZBRI010000003.1, read as the reverse complement.
TCATAAAGAAATAGTAGAAGATTAATTACATACCAGTCTGAAGCTTTCCATTCAGTAAATATTCGTTGTCGGATGAAGTTGAATCAGCTGCTTCTCCTTTTAGTTCCTCCAACGCATTCTCCTTTCTTTTAAAAGTGCTAGTAACTCGTAAATAACATTCTGGTTTATATATATAATGTACATCCATAAAGTGAATAAATCTCGTTGCAAGAACGTGTCTTGCAACGTGCATCGTGGTTCCTATTTTTATGGGTACGTGTACCACTATTAATTTTAAATTTTGGTAACCGCTAAACCGATGAAGTTTCGTTCGTGGTTAAAAGAATAGTTGTTCTGCTTAATCCACGAACTAACCTCGTTGAGTTACAGATAACTCAACGAAACACAATCGATTACTGTTGCTAACTCCATGGACTAACTTCATTGAGTTACAGATGACTCAACGGAGTGACCTTATATTATATTATTGACTTCGTGGAGTTATGGTTAACTCAATGGACTTACTTCATTGAGTTAACACTTGGCAACTTCTAAGTTTACTCGTATTAACTTCTTTGCCTTTTCTTTTTCTTTTCATTTTGCTAACTGAAATAAAGTTAAATCTATGTCATTAATGCATCATTCTCATCAAAATTCATTTAAATCTAAACATTATATAAAGATTTAACTTGCAGGTCATTTTATGTTATGCAGAATTTACATTTTACCTTGCAACATGTAGAAATTTTTAAGCATTTATCCTATCATTCAGTAAATTGTAAATTTGTTACATATTCATTCATAAAGTTCCACAAATTATATAATATTCAATAAATTCCATTCATTTCATATTCACAACACGTATGAAAATTGCATTTGAAAAATTATATTCATTAATATGAATCAATTACAATACAAATACATCATACAATTTTACACAAGTAGACGAACAATACAATTTAATCTCTATTCCTAAGTTCATCTACTTCCTTCTAGAGTTTTTCTAATTGAAGTTCTAATTGATTAATTCTTTCTATAGCTCCTGTAAAGCCTCTAGAAGGTACGCTATCTCTACAGCTACAAAATTTTTGTATTCTTTCACTAAAATGGTCCTTGATTTGATCCTTTTTGATGTCCATTTAGTGAAATTGATACAGTCCACCATCAGTAGTGGAATCAAATCTCCATAAAACAATTTTTTCTTGACTGCTTTCAGCTTGGAGATAAAAATTGTAGACCAATTTATTTGAATTCTATTTACAACTACATACATGGCTCATTTGATAAATTGACTCAGTTCTATGTCATGGCCCTATCTTTGATAGACATTCTTAATTAAAATGTTAGCTACCATGTGTGCTTTACCATTTAAATGCTTCAATCTATTTAATAAAGGCACACCAGGATTGATAGCCAAACTGTACTTGATTTCTTGTTCTGTCCACTCGACGGTAGTTGTACTTTCCAAAATTTCCTGTCCTTCATTCTTTAATCCAAAAATGTTGTGGAGAAGCTCTAGTGTTATTTGTACATCAGCTTCCTCCACGTTGGAAATTAATTTTCCTTTTTCCTCTCTCAAATTTGCATAAAAATAGGGCACTAGATTCTCATATACTACATACCCTCTTTCTTGAGAAATAAACTGCAATAGACCTTGGAATTCAAATAGATCTTTTATTTCTTGCATTCCATCCCAATTTACTGGTCTATTGTAAATAATATTGTAACCTCTTATTTCTTGATATTTGGTATAGGCTTCCTAACTACAAAAATTTACTTCATTCAAAATTGTTGTTTCAGTCGGGTCAGGAAGGTGACTTTGTTGTTCTAGAGGGGTTTGTTCTTGCTCTTCCTCTTCTATAGGCTGCATTTGAACATTCTCTACAGATTCCTGAATTTTTGCTTTTGCTTCTATCTGTGGTGGTGAGCCAGCAGAACTCTCCACTTTGTCTTGAATTCTTTCCATATATTGCTGAAGAGTTTCTTGCTCTTCAGTGGAATCTGTGAAATTATTTTTGTCCAAATGACTTCTTTCATTCTCTTCATTTTCTACTCTAATTCATGTCTTCATTATCTAGGGTATTTGTATACCACAATCTACTAAGATTCTTCTTAATCTAAAAAGTTCAGATTCTACCTTCTGTAACTTTTTTTCTCTCGTTGTATTTCTGATCTTCTACCGCGTGTGCCAATCTTCAGATTCCTTCAGGAACTGTGCGGTGTCCACTACATCTTCCCAGAATTTAGGCGTCATTTTCCTCATCATGGAGTTACACAACAGCACGGAATCGCTCTGATTTCTACTGTTCTAGATTCTAAATGATTTGCCGGATAATGCCCCCAAAACCCTAGGTTTTAGATAAATAAGCCCTAAGTTTAGGTGGGTAATCGAATCATTTCCCGAACCAACTATTACTATTTTATCCGCGGTCTTAGCTATAGTACTCCATTGAGTTATAGCTAACTCAACGGAATAAGCTCGTTGACTAAATCAAGACTCAACGAAGTAAGCTCGTTGAGTTAAGCGTAACTCAACGGACTCCCCGTACAAACAAATATAATAATAAAAATACTACAGATAATAGTTTTTTTTTTCTCTCGATTTAACCGATACTATGTTTCGGTCAGACCTAATTTTTCCAAAAATTAATATACATATTTTTTTATGTTTCGGTCATACCGATGGATCCGGTCGGTTGAACCGTAACGATTTTTATATTATATATATATATATATATATATATTTAATGTATATTTTTTAAAAAAAAATTAAACATAAAAACTGATTTCTTACTAAGTAAAGCTCGAGTAATCCTCTACTCTAACTTCTTCTATAATTCCAAAGGAGCTTTTTGGTGTTTTCAAAATAGGTCTAAGTTTTTGTCCATTTACTTTAAATATATTCTGATTTTTAGGATTTTAAATTTCAATAATTCCATAAGGATTAATATTTCGAACTATGTAAGGTCCTCCCCATCTAGATCTTAATTTTCCTAGATAGTTATGGAGTCTAGCCATATAAAGATATACTTCTTGTCCAATTTCAAAGCTTTTTGGAATAATTTTTCTATCATGTCAAAATTTAATTTTCTCTTTTTCTCTTATAGTCTTTGAATAAGCTTCATTTCTAAATTCTTCTAATTCAATTAGTTGCATTTTTCTATTTTCAGCAGCTTGATTTAAATTAGTGTTCAGAGTTTTTAATGCCTAATAAGCTTTATGTTCAATTTCAGTAGGTAAATGACAACTTTTTCCATATACTAGCTTAAAAGGTGACATACCTAAGCTTGTTTTATAAGCAGTTCTATAAGCCCAAAGTGCATCTATCAATCTATTAGCCCAATCTGTTTTAGTAGGATTTACTACTTTTTTTAAGATTAACTTAATTTGTTTGTTTGCACTTTCTACTTGTCCACTTGTTTGCGGATGATATGATGTTGCAATTTTGTGGTTTACTCCATATTTCTTCATTAAAGCTTCAAAACTTCTATTACAGAAATGAGTTCCTCTATCACTGATAATAGCTTTAGGTATTCCAAATCTGGCAAATATATTTGTTCTTATAAATTGTATTACTACTTTGTTGTCATTAGTTTTTGTAGGAATAGCTTCTATCCATTTAGATACATAATCCACCCCCAACAATATCTAATTAAATTGATTAGACATAAGAAATGGACCCATAAAATCTATTCCCCACACATCAAAGATTTCAACCTCAACAATAGTATTAAGAGGCATCATATTCCTCTTTGATATTCTTCCTATTTGTTGACATCTTAAACAACTTAAGCACATCTAAAAGATAATCCTCTAATGACATAATCTGAATGACATTCTCTTAAAAGCATAAGTTCCATTAGGACATGTGAACGTTGTTTTCTCTTAATCCTCTAATGCTACTGGAATTTGATTATAACCTGAATACCCGTCTAGGAAACAAAAATATTCTTGCCCTACTAATCTTTTCAGCATTTGATCTATAAAAGGTAAGGGAAAATGATCTTTCCTAGTCACAGCATTCAGCTTTCTATAGTCTATACATACTCTCCAACCTGATTGAATTCTAGTAGGTATCAAGTCTTGACTTTCATTCCTAATAACTATTAATCCTAATTTCTTGGGAACTACATAGATTGGGCTAACCCACGAGCTATCAAAAATCGGATAAATTATGTCATTATCTAACCATTTCACCATCTCCTTCTTGACTACTTCTTTAAGGTTTGGATTTAATCTCCTCTCAGGAATTCTAACAGGTTTAGCATTCTCTTCTAAATATATGTGGTGACAGCATAAAGTTGAGCTTAACCCTTTTATATTAGTCATAGTCCATCTTATTGCTTCTTTATAACTTTTTACTACATTTTTTAATTTAGCTATTTGATCCTCTTTTAAATCTGAAGCAATAATGATTGGACAGGTTCGTTTATCTTCCAAAAATAATAGGTTAATTCAGGAGGTAAATGTTTTAATTCTAAATGCTGCCCATCGAAAGCTAGAGCTCCTAATTGAACATCATCATTTTCTAAATTACTTTCTTCCAGATCTCCTTCTATATTTATGCTTTCACTTTCCTCTAAAGTTTCAGAATTGATTTGCCTATTTAATTCTTCTTGAATCACATCATCTAACATATCTCCTTTGTCCTCTAAAAAGTCTTTGGTATGTAAAGACATTTCTAATTCCTCAAACCTTTCTGGTTTGAAAATATTTAATTGAGTATCCTCATTACCATATGCTAGCTTCATTACTCCAGTTTTACAATTTATAACAGCCCCTGATGTTACTAAAAATGGCCTTCCCAAAATTAAAGATGTATCACTATTTTTATGCTTAATTTGTTGGGAATCCAAAATTACAATATCAATAGGATATATAAAGTTTTTGATTTTAATTAAGACATCCTCTATTTTTCCTCTAGGGTATCTTATACTTCTATCAGCTAATTGAATAATCGTACTAGTAGGAGTTAAGCCTTCTAATCCTAAGGATGCAAATATGTAACTTGACATAACATTTATACCTGCACCTAAGTCTATTAAGATTCTTTTTAGAATGGTATTTCCTATGGTGCATGATATAACAGGGATTCCAGGATCAGATAACTTTTTAGGAATTTGTGGCAGAAATAGGGAACTACTTTGCTCAGCTAAAAAGACATTTCTAAGAACTTTTCGCTCTCTTTTCTTAGTACACCAATCCTTCAAAAATTTAGCACAAGGTGGCATTTTCTGCAATAGATCTAACAAAGGAATGTTAACTTGTACTTTTTCAAAAATTTCTCTGATTTTTTCTTATTTTTCAGGTATTGTTTGTTGTAATCTTTCAAGATAGGGTGCTAAAGATTTTGATTTCAAAGATTCTTTTTCTTTCATTTGATTAGTTTGATCCTTTTTAGCTTCATTAGTAGATTCAAATTGTTCTTTAGTGATTTCTAGATTTTCAGCTATTACATTTTTATTATTATTTTGATTTTTACTCTTATCCACCTTCATATCATTTTCATTTTGAGTTCTTGGTGGTATATCAGTTCTAGATCTTAATGTTACACATACATCTTCCAGATTTTCATTACTCTTATGATGTTTTTGTATATCATTTTCGTAATTATGATCTTCAATTGTTTTAAGTTTTAAAGTGCATTCTTTAAATTCTCTTGCATTAATATTTTCTTTTGGCTGTGTATTTTGCAAATTATGTAGGTTTATAACATTATAATTTTCATTGTCCTGTTGCATAACTTGTATTTTCATTATATATTCATCTAATGCTTTTAATTTTCTTTCCAGATCATCTAATTTCATTGCACTCAATTTTTGATCAATTTTCATTATGGTTTTTTCAGTTTCGTAAATTATATCCTTTTAGGTTATGAATATGCTTCCTTATAGTTTAATTAGTTGACTTCTTGTTGCTGACACATAAAGTATTCCAGTTTGTTAAGGTTTTGCTCTATACTACGCTCTAGTCTGTCATACCTATCCCAAACTTCTGTGTCTCTCAACATATTACACATTCTATACTGACCATCGATTGGGTAAACTATAGGATTCTCATACTCGACTCTATTATATTGAGGATAATTCATTTGTTGTTCATGGGATCTAACCATCTGTAAACGTCTCAGTTTCAAATAGTTAGAAATGTCATGTCCTTCAGAATTGTAGAATTCACATATGCTAATTACAGGTTTCAGAAATCTTTGAGCATAAGCATATGTCATATTCTCAATTACAGAAGAAAACACATAACCCTAGCTATTAAAACAAAATAGCTCTAGTAGTTGCTTATATTAATTCAATTCAATTCAAGTCAATTCAATTCAATTCCCCGGCAACGGTGCCATAAAACTTGTTTGGGTTTTCCCAGTACTACACCAGAAAAACTTGGATTTGTTACTTCTGTTTTTACTTAGTTAATTTATCTTTATGCCTATTCCTTCTTTTAGAAGTAAACAAACAACCTTTAATACAATTTAGATATTAATTCCAATTTGTACTTTAACTGCAAGTGCATAGTGTCTATTGTATTAGTGTGCAAGTACAAGTCGATCCCACAGGGAATTGCTAAAAAGTTCAGAACTGTTCGTTTGTTAACAATCAAATTTATATATTCAATAAGCTCTCCGTTGAATTACAGTTAACTAACGGATAAAGTTCGTTGAGTTATGGCTAACTCGACAGACTAACCTCGTGGACTTAAGTTAACTCCATGAGCCTGTCTTTTCTTTTTAATACTGCTATTTACAAATGAATTTGGCCATCCATTGGGCGATTCCACAGATTGTAAATAACATCAATTAAGCTCTTTAATGTTAGTAAACACTGGATTTATCATTAAGCAATACTAACATTCAGATAATTCAAATAGTAACCATTAAAATCTTTAAGTCTTTTGAACGAATCAATTTCAGTAAACTGTAAAACTAAAACAAACATAAAACAATCACAACACTAATGAAAATAACATTAATCACCATACAACACTCAAATACAACCTACAAACATAGATAAATTATTTTTGGTATTTTTATTTTAATATGAACATGGAATGGGGCGAAAGGTGAAATGTAAAGTAATCTCACTCGATAGTAAATACTTCTGACACTACTTGCAACGCGATTACACCACTGAAAATTAAACCACTTACAATTCTGTCTCCTCTCCTTATAGAATCGCGAGTCCAGAATTGCAAGATAATCTTCTCTTCAGCATACAGGCATCAACCCGAAGCCAAGGCTAAAAGCGTTACGATCTCCTAAAATATGAGTCGGCGCTTGGTGAAAATGGCTTCCCTTCCCGCAACGCGATCACTCCTCACAGTAGTTGTCAGGCATTGTGTTTGGCTCGGAATCGACCCGATATCAAGAAAGTATTCTCATAGACCTCTGATGGTTGGTGATTATGGTGGATATGGTGGTGGTAACGATGGTTGGTGTGATACTTCGGAGAATCGCCGATACTTTCTGTAGAAAGCTCGGTACTCTTCCTTTGTATACACTGGCCGTCCATCGATCACACCCGCACTTCTTTTTCTTCTTTTCTTTTATATTTCTTTAGTAGTAACTGCTTCTGCTTGAATGATCGGTTGGATTTCCTTCATTCATATCAACGGCGATGATTTCTTCTCCCTGCGCAATACATGCAATCGTGGTCTTTTGGAAATAATAAAATATTCTTTCAAAACATAACTATTCGGCAATATAAACATAACTATCCGACATATTCGATTTGTTAAACATAACTGTCCGACATATTCGGTCTGTTAAACATAACTGTCCAAAATATCAGAAAATTCGGAAACTTAAGAATTTCACATCTTGCAACTTACCGACAGTTCAGAAATGTACTAAATTGACATTAATTCCTCAAAATTAAGCAGATTCTTCAATTAAAGCATATAATAGTGCAATTATAACATAATGGCTTTAATTCTCATATGATAAGCTAAATATTATGCAATTAACCATCATTTAACCGTTAATAATATGCACTTTTTCATTCTAAACAAGTTGGCAATTGTAACCGAAGCTATTTCGTTGAGTTATCTGTAACTCAACGAGGTTAGTTCGTGGTTTAAGCTAAACGGTTATTCTTTTAGCCATGAACGAAACTTTGTGAGTTTAGCGATTACTGAAATTTGAAATTAGAAGTGGCACACGTACCCAGAAAAATAGGAACCACACTACACGTCACAAGACACATTCTTGCAACTAGATTTATTTGCTTTATGGACATGCATTATAAATATAGGACAAAATGTTATTTACTAGTTACCAACACTTGTGAGAGAAAAGAAAATTCGTTGGGGAACTGGAAGGAGAAGCAGCTGATTCAACTTCATCCGTCAACAATTATTTACTGAGTAGAAAGCTTCAGACTGGTATGTAATTAATCTTCTGCTATTTTACTATATGTTAAGAGTTTATGAGCACATGGACTCGTTCTCCTAGCACTAAATGATTAGTAAGAACATCTACCCAGGAGTATTCAATATAGAAGCGTATTGAAACATTTTCTGAATTGGACTTTAATGAAATCCTTAGGAGTATAGCAAACTGTTTAGAATGAAAAAGTGCATAATATTAACGGTTAAATGATGGTTAATTGTATAATATTTAGCTTATCATATGAGAATTAAACCATTATGTTATAATTGCACTGTTATATGTTTTAATTAAAGAATCTGCTTAATTTCAGGGAATTAATGTTAATTTAGTACATTTCTGAACTATCGATAAATTGTAGGCTATGAAATTCTTAAGTATCCGAATTTTCTGTTATTTCGGACAGTTATGTTTAATGTACTGAACATGTATCGGACAGTTATGTTTAAATTGTCAAACAGTTATGTTTTAAAAGAATATTTTATTATTTCCTAAAGTACATGTGTCAAAACCATAATGCATGACTGAAGTGAACTTTCGGTGAGTTATCTATAACTATCCGAAATTATAGTTGGGCATCAGATAGTTATATGTGTAACTCTCCAGAATCTCCTTTTATTTATAAAATAGTTGTGTGACACATGTCATGTTCTAGAAGAATGACTTAAGTAGATTTTTGGTGAGTTATCTCTAACTATCCAAAATGCATCTGGGCATCAGATAGTTAGACTTGTAACTCTCTGAAATGTTTCTTTTATTATAAAACTGTTATTGACACGTGTCGTGATTTGGAAGATTGACTTAAGTTATATATCGGTGAGTTATCTGTAACTATCTGAAATGCATCTAAGCATCAAATAGTTAAGTCTGTAACTATCCGAAATGCATCTAGGCATCGGATAGTTAAGTTTGTAAGTATCCGAAATGCACCTGAGCATTGGATAGTTAAATTTATGCACATGTTTTATAGTTAAATCAACGAAGCAAGTCCGTTGAGTTATCTGTAACTCCATAGACTATTTATTTTCTAATATGCCATTGTAGCGGTTGCAAAAATAGGATAGTTGGAAGGAAAAAACCACGATCGTACATATCGTGTAGGGAGAAGAAATCATCGTTGTTGATATGAATGAAGGAAATTCAACCGACCATTCAAGCAGAAGCAGTTACCACTAAAGAAATATAAAAGAAAAGAAGAAAAAGAAGTAGTGTGTGATCGATGGGTGTGACTAGTGTGTGTAGAGGAGGATCACTAAGCTTTTTGCAGGCAGTGTCAGCAATTCTCTAAAGTACCACACCAACCATCATCACAACCACCATAAGCACCAACCATCAAAGGTCTGTGAAGATACTTTCCTGATGTCGGGTCGATTCCGAGTCAAACACAGTGTCTAACAATCACTGTGAGGAGTGATCGCGTCGTAGGAAGGGAAGCCATTTTCACCAAGCATCGACTCATATCTCAAGAGATTGTAAAGCTTCTAGCCTTGGTTTTGGGTTGATGCAAGTATGCTGAAGAGGAAATCAACTTGCAATTCTGGACTCATGATTCTATAGGGAGAGGAGACAGAATTGTAAGTGGTTAAATTTTCAGTGTTGTAATCGTGTCGCATGTAGTGATAGAAGTTTTTACCATCAATAGAGATTACTTTTATATTTCACCTTTCGCCCATTTTCATGATCATATAAAAACAAAAACACCAAAAACAACTTATCTGTGTTTATAATTAGTATTTGAGTGTTGTATTGTTTGTTTTGTATCGTGATTATTGTTATCATTGTCAATGTGTGGAATGTTTCATGTTTGTTTAAATTTAGAAAATAGAAAATAGTTTTACAGTTTACTGAAATCAAATTGTTTCTGATACTTAAAGATTTTAATGGTTACTATTTGAAATATCTGAATGTTAATGTTGCTGAATGATAAATTTAATATTAACTAGCATTAAAGAGCTTAATTGATGTTATTTACAATCTGTGGAGCCGCTCAATGGTTGACCAAATTTCTTTGTAAATAGCAGTATTAATCTGGATAGACAACTTCGTTGAGTTACTTCAATTTCACGAGGTTAGTTTGTTGAGTTAGCTATAACTCAACGAAGTGATTACTGAAGATATAAATTTCATTATTAAAAATAGAACAGTACACAATTCTTCCTCAATTTTTTATGGGATCGACCTGTACTTGCACACAAATACAATATACACTGTGCACTTGTAGTTAAAATACAAATTGAAATTAATATCTAATTTGTGTGAAAGATGGTTTGTTGACTTCTCAAAAGGAATTAATGATAAGCATAAAGATAAATTAACTAAGTTACAAACAGAAGTTAACAAGTTTTCTAGCACCATTGCTAGGGAACTAAATAAGTTCTCTAGTGCCGCTTAAAAATCCAAATAATCACCCATCATGATCTTTTAGTTTTGACCTGCAAGAATAGTCATAATCACATCCTTTGATACCCATATTTTCTTGGGTCAATTTTTATTAGTGGAGAAGATTTGAAATCTATTTTGTTTTGAAATCCATGTGTTATTTTGATTAACAGAATTTCTTTTTAACATATAGATAAATTTTTCTTTATTAATTGTTTTCAAATAGCCATTTCCATAGTCCATTTTATAGCTGTTTGAAAAATTAACAGAAGCATATGTTTTTGGTGGTTCATAATTAAAACCTATACTAGTTCTATCACCAAAAACTTTATAACTATTAATAATATTGGTCAGTTTCTTATCTCCTTTAGTAAAAGTTCCTAGTTTAAATTTTAGTCTACCAATTTCTTGTTTTAATTTTTCTATATCAGAATTAGAACTAGATTTTTCTACACATTGATTTTTAAGTTTTTCATTCAATTTTTTAGTTTCATCTTGTAGCTTTTTGTTTTCTAAAAATTTATCTTTCAATTCTTTAATAAGTTCTGAGTTGTATTTTTTAAGTTTTGAAATTTTATCATGCATATCAGAAATATCAGCAACAAATTTATTTTTCTTTAATGCAAAATTTTCAATTTTTAATGTAGTAATTTCCTTTTCTAACTTAGCAGCAGTTTTATTACTATTAGATAATTTCCTTTTTAAAATAGAATTTTCTAGACTAATATTTTTCAGTTCTTCCAATAATTCATTATAATCATCTTGATTTATATCAAATACATCAGAATCATTATCAGAAATTATTTCATTAGCTATATTAGAATCAGAATGTACCTCATTAGTGTTAGCCATAAAATAGACATTGGCTAATTCTTCAGATTTAGACTCAATCTGTGTACCATCAGTATTAGTACCTTCAAATACTTTAGATTCTGTAAAGTCATCCCAAGTAACTTGGAATCTTTCTTCTTTCCTTGATTAAATTTTCTCTAATGAAACTTCTATTTCCCATGAGATTTCTTCTTATCAACATTCTTTCTTTCATCATTCTTTTGATATGTGCATTGGCTTTGAAAATGCCCATATCTATTGCAGTTGAAGCATTTTGTAGCAGATTACTTCCCTTTGTCATGGTTTTTTCCTTTCTTCCAGAATTTTCTATATTTTCTGATAATACAGGCTAATTCTTCTAGAAACTCATTAACAGGCTCCTTAGATAGTTGTTGAGCCTTCAGTGCTAGTTCATTCTTCTTTTTAACCTTCCTTGAGGTTTCTCCTTCCTCTTCTTTCCAGTCTTTTAATTGGGTCTTATAGGCTAACAGATTACTAGTGAGATCTTCCAATGTAAAGTCCTCATATCCTTTGAATCTTGAAGTGATGTAGCCTTAGCTTTCCAATTTTTATTTAGGCTCCTCAAGACTTTGATAACCTATTCTTTCATGGGAAATTCTTTCCCAAGATTCTTCAATCCATTTATGATCTCAATGAAACGAGATATGAGTTTAGTGATACTCTCATTCTCTTTCATTTTGAACATCTCATATTTTCTTAGTAGTATACTTATTTTTGTATCCTTCACCTCATTTATTCCCTCATATGTAATTTCTAATGCACGCCAAGCTTCATGTGTAGTAGAACATGCATAAATCTTGTTGTATATATCAATAGTGATTGCACAAGTTAGTGCATTCATTCCTTTTGCATCCATTTGTATTTTCTTCTCATCTTCATCATTCCACATATCTTCAAGAACATTTGGAAGTTGTATTCCATGAACCATTGCTCTCCATACCTTCACATCCATAGATTTTAAAAAGTTAGTCATTTTGTTTTTCCAAAAACCATAATTATTACCATTAAAGAGTGGAGGTTGGTGTACATGCTGACCCTCTACCATTGATCTCAAATTGATTAAATCTATTATAGAGATAACCAGCTCTAATACCACTTGAAAGGATCGAATGGCACATTAGAGGGGGGTGAATAGTGTCCTAATAAAATTTATTTTGCTTTTAAATTTTTTGGAAGCTATTGACACTAATGAACCCTAATTAATTGATTTTGTAATTATAAAAATGCAGTGCAGAAAGTAAATGACATAAAAGATTTATAGTGGTTCCTAAAACTAGGTAGTCCACTCCTCAAGGCCACAACCTTGAGAATTCCACTAAGTACTTTTAAGGCTAAGCACAAACCTTAAACAAGTTACTTTTGTAGGCTAAGGAACAACCTTATAGATGTTTTTATAGGCTAAACAAAAACCTCACATAAAGCATCAACTTTGTGTACTCAAGACCCCAATCTTGAGCAAGTGAAGAATCACACTTCACTCTCTTCACCAAGGCCCTAACCTTGTGAAGGTATACTCACAATACCCTTGTGAGTTAGGGTTTTGAAGCAAACGAGAAAACAATTTAAAACCAAGAGTCACTGACTCAAAAATGAAAAGACACAAAACACAAGGTCAACTCCTATGAAGAGTTAATTTATGAAGCTCTAAGGAGAAGTCCTGATTGATCTGCAGCCTTTTAATCTTTTGAACTTTGTTGTAGATGAATCTCTAGAGTGTTTGCAGAAGTGTTGAAATTTCTCCTTTCGTGTGTTGGAAAATCTGTGTGTGTCTGTTTCAGTTTTCTACAAATCCTTTTTATTCTTCTTTTGAGATTTGCATAGATGAAAAGAATTCTGAAATGGTCAGATGCCTTATGCAATAATTCATTTCCAACAACATTTAATCATAATAAAGTCGAGATCTGCAATCAAAAGATATCTTGCCAAAATAGTTAGTCAATCAATAATAATTGTAGATTCTGTAAAAATAAAATCTTTGGAGGCCTTTAGACAATCAGAGACTTAGAAGGCTAACCATCCGAAACTCAAGAACATTTTGGATAGTTAAAGTTAACAATTCGAAATATCACTTAAGTTATGCATTTAAATAAAGACACGTGTCCTTCCAAAATAGTCGCATAAAATATTAAGAATAAACTATCTGATTAAGAAAATGCGTTTCGGATACTTACAAAAATAACTCTATGAATCTTAAGGCATTTCGGATAGTTACACATGTAACCTTCCGAAAAGTCACTTAAGTAACTGAAGGTAAAACAAATATTAGATACTTATAAAAGGTAACTCTCTAATTCTTAAGAGTTTTCAAATAGTTACATTGTAACCTGTCGAAAAGCCACTTAAGTCAAGCGACAGAGCATGACACATGTTCTTTAGAAGAAAGTAATCAAAAATACATTAAATTAGAAAAAACAGCTAACTATCTGGAATGTAAACCCTTAACTATCTGAAATTGAAGGGATTTCGGATACTTATCATAAAAAATATATACGGACATAAAAAGACTTAACTCACCGAAGATAAATACTTTCAAATAGTTACCGATATAACTATCTAAAAAGCTAGGAGAAAAGATTAACCATCCGATTTGTCTTGTTTTGTTTGATGACTTATATATTAACTCTCTAATCAATCACTATAGAAATAACAACCTACTAAAATCTAATTTAAAAAGTTCTAAGTGCATGGTAGTTAGACAATTTTCATTATAGTAAAATGATTGCTAAAATTATTGCAAAAATAATTAAACCACATGTTTTTCATCATCAAAATTAATTGATAAAAATAATTAAACTAATAGTTGTTTGTTTACTTCTAAAAGAATTTATTATTATAAGTATAAAAACAAATCAATCTAATTTAACTTTTCACAACCCAAACATATATCTAGGAGAGAAAGCATTAGTTAACAATATACATGTCATACTTGATAGATATATATATTTAGTCACAAATATATCAATTGCATTTAGATCTGATTTATACATAATAAGCATAAATAGTTACGATGATGACTTTATAGAAATATTACTTATACCTAGTGATATAGTTGAACCACCATCTACAAAATATGATAAAATTCAATTACGAATGTGGTATAATGAATATGATGATCCTACTTTATGTCTAGTAGGATGGTGGGATGAATTGATGAAATTTCAAATATGGATTATGAAAGACCTAAATGAATGGAAGTGGGAAGAGGAATAAATTGAAATATATGTAGAAATAGAAACAACTACATTATATTAGAATAGAAAAGGATCTATTTCTGCATTTCAATTCATTAATGGTAATACACTTATATTTAGTATTAATAACATACTGCAAGTTTACAAGTTAAAAAGGAAAGCAAACTGCATTAAAACAAAATTAATAGTAAGAAGAATTATGCTTAAAAGTTTTGCTTAGACTAACACGTTTATTCTATTTGTCACTACTTTTCAATCATGTTCTTAAATTGTGATTTTGTATTTTTAATGTTGAGTGTACTTTGCATTTATTTTTAGAAAAGAAAGAAAAAAAAACTTTTAGTTTTTGTTTTATTTATCTTACAAGAAAAAGAAAAAAAATATATATATATCAATCTAGTTTGTTGGTATTTATTATTGCATGTGAGCCACCAAAGGTATAGGAGCCTAGGTTCCACACAAGGCACTGATTTAACAATTTATGTTATATTGTTAGTGGTTATTTTGTTATATATTTTACTTTTATTTATGAATGAAAAGTTTTTTAAATCAAAAGTTGGAAGATATTGAAGGAGATATAAAAAAAAAGGTATGTAATTAATTACTTATCTTGAACTTACATTCAAAAATAGTTTGTAGAGTTATTCAGTAACTCAATAAATTTAGTTCATTAAGTTAGGTGCTAAGTCAATAAAATAATATTCATGCTTACTAACATTTACTGTATTTACTGTAAAATCTTTTACATCAAGGACAATACAAAATGTAGATATGTGGGGGAGGTAATTAGATTAAAATCTATGTATTATTGTTAGACGAATTAGGATTGTGTTGCAAATTTCTATGGAAATTGACAATTTTTTTATGAATTTGTTGTAACTAATCGAAATTTCCTATAATGATTCGAAATATTACTGATAACTATCCAATAGTTGAAGTTGTAAAATTTTTTAACTGTAACTACTTGAATGTTATATTTAGAATCTTATATAAGATGCTACAAAATTTTATTATTAATACAAATTTAGATATAGTATTTTATGTTTTTATTGAATTTTATGAGTTTAATAGTTTTACGATTTTAAAAAGAAATCAAAACGTTTAACTCAAGAAATTATCTGAAATCCTAAAAGAGCTAAAATGTTGATTTTTGGATTAAATGAAATATATATAATTAAGGATATATTTAATTTGATTGATTAAACTTGTAGAATAATTTATGTGTAAAGTATAGAAAAAGTATGAGCTTATTGATATGGATTCATATTTTTTAGTAGATTGTAGAAGCAGAATTATATAAGGTTTGTGTTTTATTGCATCTGTATTAATGAAATACATATATATACTATGTTAAAAGAAAAAAAAAAAGAGGAAAAAAAGAGAGAAAATTTTTGAGAGTTTATTGATTTGTTTGATCACAAACTTTTTGTATTTGAACAAATAGTTATGTAAAGATTGTTGACCTAAAAAAAGACTTTTTAAATTTAGCAACCTAAGATCCTGAATAGATCTAGGATTGTTGACTGAAAGCTTGATATATGGATACACTAGAAAACTCTTGTATGATTCAAGCTTTTAAACTTAACTTTTAAAGTAAAAATATGCATATACTGTTCTTAAAAGATAAAAGTATTTTGTGAAAATATATATATCTTTTGAATTGAGTATATTCTCTATTATTTATAATTACTGAAGTATAAATCTAGATTAAACTTTTGAAATTGTTTAATTAAAATACAATTCATTATTTTTCTTATTTTAATCATATTAAGTTGAATTATATTTTGATTTGTATGTAGTTGAAATTTATTTTAAAAATTATATTAAAAAATTTAAGATAACAAATATTTGAAAAAAAAAAATTAATAATAAAGAATTTAAGTTGAGAAACATATTTAACTAATAAAATCGCACAAAGATGTTTTTAAAATTTTTTTGTAATGACAACTTGAAAAATTCTTTTTTGAATGAATTGTCCATTTTTAAATGTTTATTTATTTAAGATTTAGAAAAAAAATGGCGGAGAAGACTTGGTGGCCGTAGACGTGCGACTTCATTGTTTTTCCGTGGGCGTCGTCTTGGCTGCCACAGCGACATGGCGCTCGTCTCATCCTCTTCACGCCAAATCCAAAACCCACCGCGCCAACTTCCCCATCGTTTCCAGCGCATCGTCATACACCCTCTTCCACCTTCTCCTGCGTCTTGTCGCATCTTTGCCCCGGGCTTGCGATGCGCGGCTCGCCGCTCCACTTCTCCGCTGGTGATGGTGTCCGAGGACGGGAGCTCCGGGAAGAAGGAGGTCATCAGCCTCACCCCGCAGCTCTATCACTACGTCCTCTCCAACATCCGAGAACCGGAGGTTACCAACCGTACACGGACACTTCACGCTCGCCTTGCATCTTCTTTTAGTAATATTCCTCTCGTACTAATGCATATTGATGTTTGTGATTGTTTACTAGATTCTCAAGGAGCTTCGGATGGAGACCGCGTGCATGCCGCGGAGCAGGATGCAGGTTGAGTTGCACTATTTTTGTTTTGTTTCTAGTTTTCGTCCGTCAATTTTATTATTGTTCTTTCGCTGCCACAAACTTTTGTTGGTTTTTCTGTTTTTTGCTCTCAAAAAATGTGTTCTTGTTCTGGGTTAGACATCTCCCGATCAGGCACAATTGATGGCAATGCTGGTTCAGATACTTGGGGCACAGAGATGTATTGAAGTTGGTGTATACACCGTATGTGTTTTTGAATTTCAAAGCATGTGTTATCTAGAGTTCTTGTTATCTTTATAATGTCATGCTCTTTTGAATTTTTGGTTGGTTAATTGATTATGATAAGTTGTATGAAATTCATCCCAATGAGCATGTCATTCTTCCTAAATGGATAAAATCTCCACTGTATTTTTATAATTCTGCTCTTGTTTATCTATTGAGTCTCGATTATTAAGTCATGGTAACTTAAATACAACTTAGGTTCTGTCATGAAAAATAACTCCTGGTTAGTTGTTTCTTTAACATACACAGATATTTTCTAGAAAACATTCAGAATCTATTTTTTCTACTACATTATTATTGATTTATTGTAAAGGCCGTATAGGACTACAACATAACCTCTTTATTGTATGAAGCATTTCTTTTTCAATATATACATGCTTTAATCTGTGTGGGGGGTCCATCAAATTTACTGATTGAATATCATGCCTGTTCAAAATATTAGTTTAAGCAATAGTAACGGACCAACTAAGATCAAGGTGATGGGAAAAATATACCTTTGGTTAATTCTAATCAAGAAATTAAATGGACATATGGAAGCATGATATCTATCTTGATGCAACACTTTGGCTTGCAATTTTACTTTAAAACAAACCAAACTGAACTGTGCATTTGTGCCCCCCCCTCCTTGGTTTTTTGTGATAAGAGAGTGATGTGAGAGGCAAGCATATGCAGGAGGAAAGTGAGTGTCCACTGTTTTCTTAGTGAAGCTAAAATAGGGAGAATTTTTGTTTGATCTAACCAACATGAAAATACAGGTTAAAATTGGTGATAAAGTGGAGCAATTTCATAAGGACTTCATCCAAGTACTTCAAGACTCTCTGATTGAGTCATGATTTGTATGTGTGGTAGGGTTTGAGAGGTTGGTCATCAACAATGAAGATTATATTTTGGAATGTTAGAGTCTTGGCTTAGACATGCAAATGCAGAATGGTCAGATTAGTGATAGTAAAAGTTTGCAATTATTTGTCTTCAAGAAACTAAGCTCAACAATATTGGGTCACAAAATGCCAATGCATTTGTTGGCACGAAATTTAACACCTTTATGAGAAGGATGCTATTTAGGTTGAAGGATGCATTGTCACATTATAGGATTTGCCCCTAACCTTGATTCATCAAAATATTTTGACCTTTCGTGTCTTTGTGAAGATGCAAGAACAAAACTTGGATGTTGAATGTATATGGATCATGTAAGTACTGTTGGTAACAAACATTTTGGAATGAGCTTTGCAGTATGGGTTAGATCCGTACTCAATGTCTTATCATGAGAGTAGATTTCAAAATCATTGATTCTCTTACAGTAGACTCTAGAATCCTAAAATGACCACTAGCATGTGTGAGTTTAATAAGATTATCTATGAATTGGAATGGGTAGATTTGTTAATTGGTGGATAATCTACATCATTTGGTGTCTTTGTGAAGATGCAAGAATAAAACTTGGATATTGAATGCATATGGATCATGTGAATACTGTTGGCAACAAACATTTTGGATTGAGCTTTGTAGTATGGGTTAGATCCATAATCAATGTCTTATTATGGGAGTAGATTTCAAAATCATTGATTCTCTTACAACAGACTCTAGAATCCTAAAATGACCATTGGCATGTGTGAGTTTAATAAGATTATCTATTGAAAATTATGTTTTGATGATGTATGTAAAACGTTAAGTAATCGTATTTAATCAATTAATTTTATTATTTAAGAAGTTAAATTAAAGACATCGATTTATATAGAAAATAATTTAAAGTTATATATTTGTCTATATTAGATCTGAAAATATGCTAAGCTATATAACAAGTCATTGAGTTATACTAACTTTTTAAACAACTTCTCATTAAGTTAACATGTGTTTTTAATGTTTAGCATGATATGTGTTTTAATTCATATATGTGTATTATGTATTGTACACAAAAATAACTTGTTGAGTTAATATAACTTTATGTTATAAGTCACGTGAGGAACTTGTTGAGTTAATAATTTTTTTGTTAAAAAGTCACGTGAATAACTTGTTGAGTTAGCAATAAAACATTGAGTTGTATAAAATAACTCGTTAAGTTAACATTTTGCATGTATTAAATTTTAAGTTTACGAATGTTATACTGTATCACGTGAGTTGCACATGTTTAACTTGTTAAGTTAACATAACTGTACGCATTGAGTGATATATTTGAATACTAAAGTAATGTGTTAAGTTAGCATTATAAACTTAAAAAATTAAATTTTACTCGTGATAAATTATTATTATTTAAACATTCGACTCATGCCACGTGTATATTATATGCTGAACTCATTGAGTTAGTTGTGTTGAGTTACAAATTCATATTCTATTTATGTGTTTAATTAGTATTAACATAAGATCTTGTTATTACATTTAATGAAAAATTTAGACAAGAATATTTATTTTGTAGGAATTTTTCAAAGGATCTAGAATCGATGATTCAAGATGATTTGAGAGGAAAATGTAAAAGAGAACGTATGTATTTAAAATTTTGAATTTGAAATTAAAACAGAAGATGCGAAGAGTAGATGTTGATTAAGTCATAAACATGGTTGATATGTATACGATGAAAATTGGTTATATAAGACATAATTTTTGTTGATCAAACACACTCACAACACTAACATAAACACACACCTCTTAGAATACAATTCTCAATAAGGAAGAGAAAATTCAGTAACTTTGGTGAAGATTAGAAATTCAAGAAGCCAATCACTGAAGATTTGTATAAGAAGATAAGAAAAGGAAATTCATAAATAGGGAGAAAAGTTTTTCAATTTTGTATTTTAGTTTTTCTTTGTTTATTAGAATGAATTGAATTAAGTGTAGTTTAAATCGTGATATCTTTGCACTTAGAATTCTAGAGAAGTATTAAATTGTAAGTTGTAATTGAAACTTTGTAGATACAAGTTTTTGAATAAATGATTATTACTAATTGCTTACATTGAAGTTTTGATTATTGTTAAAATTTTTGAAAAACACAATTTACCTTTCTCTTGTGTAGCCTTTGATCCTCTTCAATTTGATATGTTTAAAATCAATTTAGGTTGAAAAATCTAAGATTTGATGATTACTAAAAATTCGAATTTTACTCTATATAAAGGTCAAAATTTAAATCGTCCTTTATTCAAGAGACTCGTGGAATGGGGGTTGGGCTTGCAGACGAAGCGATCAAACGTTGGACAGAGGCCCATGGGAGGTGGAGGCCCATGGAAGGAAAGTTGTGTGCAGTAGATGTCGAACGTGGGAGGCAGAGATGCACACATGCAGACGGTACGCCCACTTGCAGGGAGCATGTATGCACACCTGCAGGGAGCATGCCTGCTCGCCCACTTGCAGGGAGCACACATGGGTAGACATCAGTGGGGATTGGAGCAGGAGCAGGGGTTGGGCTTGCTTTGATACCAAGTTGAAATTATAGAAGAAGAAAGAGAAAAAAATAGGAGGGTTTGATTGTGAAAAATCTTGTAATCCAAGTACAACCCACAATTACATATATAAGGGAAAGAGAGAGATAGATGGATCCTTAAATGGATCTTTAAATGGGTCTTTGTTAAGCATAAGACCCTTAACAGTCCATTCATTGGAAGGTCGACACTAACCCGTTAGGGTGGCTAGTCCCATGGGAATGGGTGTTTGTGTGGTTGCTAATCTCCTTCTCCAAGGCTTGTGAAACCCTCTCAATGTCAACTTTGAAATTTCGCTTCATTAGCTCCATCTATGCAGTGATGTTGGCTTGTAGCTCTTTCACTAATTCTATGAGCATTGTCTTGGCCACCTCTAGCTTTTTAGGTCTCATGGTCAAATCCTTATAACCTATCTCTGATACCTAGTTGGGGTGCTCTAGTTGTGGTCACCCTTACGATCGTGTGTGAATAAGTGCCGTCTTCTTGGAGGTGATGCTGTAGATTGCATAGAGGTGGTTAAAATTGGAGTAGAAGAAGACATTTTGGTGATGGAAGCGGGAAAAAGAACTTTTATTAAGAGATGATATGGACCAACCTAAGTTATAGAAGTCCTTGATAATCCACACTAATTACACACCCACCCTTGGGTTTAAATAAGACTATAATAGAGCACCCAAAAATAACTAGTTACTAGGTTACTATTTTAGTGGAGCCATAATTGGTCAATTGCTAGGTTACCATTCTAGTGAGACTTAAATGGGTTGATGAGTAGACATTCCATTCCCTAAGCAAGGGAGGTCACGTTAATTTGGGGTGTGACATCTTTTAATGCCAAATCATCATGAAGAAGATAGTGCACCTATGTCCATGTTAAAAACTTCACTTTATCACACTAGGGTAAAGGCATGTCATCCAAGCATCAATACTTTTTTACCTCTTCATTCCAAGATGAGGTGAGAGAATGAGAGAAAAATATGGGTTGGAGACAATGACCCCATATTTACAGTAAACCTATAAAATTCCTTATTTCCTCTTTAGCTCATCAACAAATAGAAATAAAATGTAGTGACCATAAAACTCACATGGGGTTGTCAGGACCTAATTAGACTGCTTGGTTGGATGGGGAACTGATAGGCTTGTTGACTTAACAGACCTTGGTTTAACCATTCTAGGAGTTGAACTGGCTAACCTGCTTGAGAATGTTACTTGAACCTCATAGGTAGTGTGTGCCATGTTGTTGGGCTGTGGATTAGTGTCAATGTATGGAGATTTTCCTTTATACTATAAACTCTAGTGTACTTGTAAACAAGTTAGTAGTAGGAGGGAGAGTCGAATTCAAGGATTAATAGATATGCCCCTAACTTGATGGAGTGGCCTTCATACCCATTTTTTAGTAATGTCATAAAGGCAAGTGTCAATATTGTACACAAAAATTCTGCATTTTCATAGATGTGCTAGATGTAATAAATAATGTAGTATTAGAAGAAATTAGATTAGTTGGATAGGTGCTGAAAAACATTGTTTTGATACATTTTTCTTTATCTTAATTTTTTAAAAAAAAAAACCTAAATACCACCCATTATCAATATTCATTAGACCAACCATTGACTTACCCAAATTAGGAAAGCTTATTTCAAAAATATAAAATATGTTTTTTACTGTTTTAAAATCTATTTTTTGGAATATTTCACTTTTTTACATATAATTTCAAAATCAATTTCAATGGAACATGTTATTTTGAAAGTTTTGTAAAAATCAAATGAAAAGGAAGAACATGCTATTTTACATTGAATGGCTCTATTTTGTCCAATTCAAATTTTAGCTTGCTTGTTTGTAACAAATAAATAACTGGAACAAATGATTAAATGGTTTTGTTGCAATTATCCTTGATTCTTGATTTTTCTATATATAGAATATTAAATGATATATTACTAATTGTGACATCATGTTGATGTTACTAATTTGACCGATTCAATTGATCCCATGATCCAACCACCCGTTCATTTAAGGTCAATATATAATTTGGTTCTGAAAACATTGCTCACACCACTTACGATGTACAATAGACTGGCCTTGATCATCCACATGGACTGCTTTGATTATCAATAATAGCTTACAATACTTAATTGATTTTATGTTAGTTCATTGATTCTTTTCAATAGGGATATTCTTCTTTAGCCATTGCTTTAGCACTTCCAGAATCAGGTCAGCTGGTTGCATGCGAAAGAGATGCAAAATACATTGAAATTGCACAGCAATACTACAAGAGAGCTGGTGTTTCTGACAAGGTATCAGTGTAAATATAACCGCAAAGAACAATTCCTTTTTTTGTCTTGTCTCATGGTCTGGATATTATTAAAGTTTAGAACAATTGAGCACAAACGTTGGAAATAAAATACATAGAGATCCTAGAATTGGTTGGCAGAATCTAAAGGTGAAAAACAGTGATATTTAAAGATAAGTTGCTAAAAGAATAAATATGAAAACTAGATGAAGTAAATAAATTTTTGAATGAAATAATTACTTGTATAAAAAAGTTTTGTAAGAAAATTTTAGGAACCTAAAAGCATAGTCTCACATGGTAAAAAAGTGGTAGAATGAAGATGTAGAAAACAATATATGTAAAGAAGCGATGCTATAAACCTATTATAAATATACAAACAATGAGAATTTTGAAAAGGATAAGTTAACTAAAAAGAAGGTCGAGAAAATAGTCAATGAATGCTAATAATCAACTTATAATGAATTATATGATAGTTTGAACACAAAATATGAAAAAAAATCATTTGTATAAGAAAGGAGAAATAGATATCTGAGTCAAGTGAAGTATATTAAGGGTGAATGTGATAGTGTTTTAATAAAAGATAATGTAATTAAAGATAAATGATGTACGTACATTAACAAAGTTTTTACTGAAACTAACGTAGTAAGTCTTATGTATAAAATTTTAGTAGCCATACTAGTAACAAAACTATAGTAGTATTGTTGCTTTAGAAGAATTAGTAATTTCACAGTAAAGGAATCTATTAAGAAAATAAAATGTGAAAAAATTATTAGAGTATATGGTATTTCTATTGGTGTTTGGAAACCATTAAGGAAGCAAGGATTAGTGGCTAATTAAACTTTTTAATATAATTGTAAATACTAGAAATATGCCAAATGAGTGGAGAAATGATACTTTAATACTTAAATTTAAGAATAAGAGAAAAATATAAATTTTTAATTATTTTCATGGTATTAAGTTAATGAGCCATATGATGAAATTTTAAGAAATAACAATTGAACAAAGACTAAGAAACGTAACTATAACTATGGAAAACCAATTTGGATTTATGCTAGATTAACAATGAAAATTATTTATCTACTTCAAAAGCTAATTTAAAATTTATTATGGTGGTAATAAAAAGGAGTACCTATTGATTATATTATTATTATTAAGGATATGCATGATAATGTATTAACTAGTGTTAAAATTATAGGACAGGAGGTAAAAGAAGTTTCAATTAATATAAGTTTATATTGGGAATCATTTCTAGGTTCTTATCTATTCATTTTGATTATGGATAAAATAACTAATGAAATTCAGTAAGAAATACATTGATATATGTTATGCTAATTGTAGTCAGCGTTGTCAAAATCAGATATGATTGATCTGTAGAACCAACACCTTTATTGAGTTTTAGTGATTGAATTAGTTGACTCGGTGACTTGGCAGTTCAGCTGATTGGTCCTAGTTGAATTGGTTCTGTTTCTCTAGATTGGATCCATTTACCCAGATCCAAATTTGTTTACTAACCCCAAAATAAAACACCTTCCTCCTCTCCAACAAAACCCTCGATGACCATTCTTCCTCTCTAACAACCACTAGTGTTGCCCATACCATATGTTGGCTTTACTATCACCTCTACCATTACACGTCACTACTAATATTGCTGGCATGGTTGTACATGGTTGCCACTATTGCTGAGGTCTAGAGGAGGACAACAAGCACCTAGAAGCCTTGGGCATTTGCTGCACACCTAGCAAGTGCCTTTGCTGCCACCAACATGTATGGTGTTGGATGATAAAGCTTTGATTTATAAATGATTAAATCTATTAATTAAATTAAACTAAGCTTTGATACTAATTGTTAAGATTGTTTGGCTTCATCAGATAGGATGAATAGTGAAGAATGGATTAATTTTAACTTCAAATAAGAAATATGTCAAATTTATGTAATGAGTATAATGTAATGAAGACAAGAAATTAAATAAAATCAAAAGTCCACACCATAAATCGTAAGTAACTTTATAGTGGTTCACTTGCATTAAATAGAATCAAAAGTCCAAGTTATGTCTGTTTCTCAAACCCTATGTTTAAGTATCTACACTAATTTTAATGTCATGGGCCAACACCCCATTGTTTACAAGGACCTTGGTGTACAACTAAGCTCTTCCTCCTCACAATCTAAAAGGGGCTCTCATCATAATCCAATAAGATATGTTAATATTTTATTTACTCTCCACTTGATTGATGCTAATGAAACTTCATTGAGTGTTGATAATGCAAATGCCTTGTAGGAGAATGGGGAAATGAATTTTGTTCTTGAAGAGTGTGAATGCAGCATGAGTGATTGTAGTTATTGTATGATCTATCACCAGTGAAGGTGTATATGTAATGGCTAGTGAATTGGTACATTGTTTAGTCTAATAGTCAAATAGATTGGTATATTGTTAAGGGAAATGGTACACCACTTCTAGATAACTTTGTAGCAAAATCAATATGTTGATTGATAAAATGAAGATAAATAATTCACATGGTTAACCCATATAGTGGGTTTAGATTATTGTTGTTGTACAAATGGTTATCAAGATGATCCTTCCTCAAGATAGTATAGTTAATTTTCTATTATTGTTGTTAACACATTAACAATCTATTTAGCAAAAGAAAAAAAGTTTAGTGATCAATATAACATTGATTATTTAAATATTCACAAGGAGTCAACAAATCATGATAATTATCACAAATTAGCAAACACCACATTGTACAAGGTCCAAATGAATAGTTATTTGTGCTTAATTTTCCTACAACCAAGGATTAAAAAATCAAATCTGAATTGGTGGTTTTTCGCCAATCCAAATTAGTTCTTCAAATGGTTAATACCAAAATAGCAAGTATTTTCTGTATTAGAAGGTATTGAGCAATCCATCTAGTAGGATCGTCATTAATTCACAAAATCATTAGAGCTAAAGAACTAATTGAATGGTGGAAGGTTAGATCAGCTAATCCATGTATTAGATTGATTGATTTGATGAAGGCTTCTCTATTGACGTGTTGCATTTTTGCATACTACAAACACTATTGAAGTTTTCACCAAAGGGTTTTTCGCCAACCATTGATCGTTGAAGCCTTTGCCAATTATTGGTGAAACCTTTGCCACTTTGTAGACCATCAAAATCCATTAGGGTTTTTAAGTGAGAGGGACAATTGAAGAGGAAGAAAGGTGGGAGAGAGTGAGTCACACACATGAGAAGAAAAGGAAAGAAAAGAGAAGAGGAAGAACAAGAGAAAGAGAAAGCAGAAAAACAGAAAAAAAATAAAGGGAAGAGAGTAAAATATTACATAAAAATTATATTGAAAAATAGTGGAAGTAATAAAAAATACATAGAATTTTGATTTTTTTTTAAAAATTATTTTTGCTTATGAATAATAATTTTCTTTTATCTATCCCTTGCATTCTTGCAAATTTTATTTTCTATTTCTTTTAATTAATTATTGTAAGATATTTTAAAAAGATATTAACTACATTATAGGAATAAAAATTTATAATTTACTTGAAGAGGGACAATCAAAGAGGAAGAAAGGAGAGAGAGGGTGAGTCACACACATGAGAAGAAAAGGAAAAAATGAAAAGGGGAAGAACATGACAAAGAGAAAGAAGAAAAAAAGAAAAAGAAAAAAAAGGGTAGAGAGTAAAATATTATATTAAAAAATAGTGGAAGTATTAAAAAATACAAATTGTTTTGATATTTTTTATTTTTTTAAAAAAAATTATGTTGGCTTATGAATAATAATTTTCTTTTACCTATCTATTGTATTCTCACAAATTTTATTTCTATTTCTTTTAATTAATTCTTGTAAGATATTTTAAAAAGATATTAACTACATTATAGGAATAAAAATTTATAATTTACTCTAAAATCTTATAATTGATAAAATTTTTAATTATGGAGATTATAGAGAAGGAAAAGAAAAAAAGAAAAAAGAAGAGAAGGGAAGAGAGAAGAAAAAAATGAAATCATTACATAAATGGAAGTATTAAAAAAATCAAAAAATCTTGATATATTTTTTAATTTTTTTTTTATGAATAGAATTCCTCTACTACCTATCTATTATATTCTTACAAGTTTATTTAAATTAATTCATGTGAAGTTTTTTAAAAAGATATTAACTACATAGGAATAAAAATTTATAATTTACTTTTAAAATCTTATAGTTGATAAAATTTTTAATTATGAAGATTATGAAAGTTCTCTAGTATCATGGATAATCTTATTAATTTGTGTTTCATGTATGAAGTATAGCCTAAATTCTATTTAAATGTAAATAAATATTGAACTATAATCTAGTTTCTATTGAAATCTAACCCGTTGTATATTGAAACGTAACCTAGTTTCAACTATAGTTGAATTTATTGAATATAATCTAAAGTATATTGTATTATAACTTAGATTATATTTAACAGTACCTTGGATTTTATTGAAATATAACTTGAATTTTAAATCATTTGTCATTGTAAGTTTTTTTCAATTATTTGTATATGATTTAAAACTTTTCTCATACATGCAACTACTATATCTTTATTTATTGATATTTTATGCATGATAACTACCTAAAAAATTTATCAAGGTGTTTTTATATGCTTATCATAACTTCTTTTATGTTATTCTTGACTTTCAAGTTGAAATTTGGAGTTTTTTTTGGCTGTTTTTACAAAAGTATTGTGTTTCCACTAATGCAATCTTCAATCCTTGATATGTTTTCTTTTTTCAGAAGAACAATCCTCAATATGATATCAATATTTGAATTCTTGCCTACAAGAATAATCAATGTGTGATAATCTCACTATTTGGGTTGGCTACATAAATCCTTTTCCTTCATTTATTTCCTAAATATTCTATTAAATTATATAATTTTAAATTTTTTTCACTATTTCTAACCAAATAATTTTTGATCTTCCTCTATCTCTTTTAATTTAACCTACATTGTTAATCAATTATCTTTTCCTTATAGATGCATCTATATGCCTTCTATGGAAAAAAACTTTTTAATTTGTAAGGCTTTTCCTATCATTATTTTCCAAAAAAAAAAACTCTTCATCTATTGTTTCATTAGTTTGTTTATATTAGCATAATCTGATTTTCTCTGTTCACTTATTTTGTTAAATAGTTAGTTTTTTAATTTCCTAATTTACAAATGTTAATTATCCATTGGTCCTTAGGTGCTGAAATAGCTGAAATAGCCATTTAACATTCTAGCTTCCCTCGTCAGATAATGAATACAACTCTATCTTGGATTGTTATTCTGAGCCATCATATATTTCTTCTGTTACAAGATGCAGAAAAACAGAAAGATCTGTCAATGTATGAAAGGCTTCATATTTTTTCTACCGTATTCAATCCATAAGTTATTCATTATATGAATTTTATGAATCTTAAACATCTTAGATTCATATAAAAATTATTTAGATTTATCTTTCAACTCACAGCTGGTCTTTCTGTTGTTTAGCTACATCCTTTCTGTTGTTTATCATTGATGACCGTACCAATCTTAAATAGGGATAAAATAGTTGATAAGGCCTGTCTTTTACTACTGCAAGTCAATCTTTAACATAGAGTGCAGTAACACATACAATCAAGTACAAGCCAAAAGGGCACTAGCCACCTAATATCCATGATACAAGTATACTACAGAGTAAGCAGAGCAGATTTGAATCAGATGGATTTGTATCAAAATTTGTATCCATCCTTAATATCTAAATAATCAAAATCCATCTGATTAATATGTAGGTAACTATTTAAACATCTGAATCTGTATTTGATGGATTATCCCAATTTTGATAATATCTGAATCCGTGAAAACACAATACAAATGTTGGAATTCAAAAATCTGAATTCAGATAATATGTGGATACAAAAAATTCAATCTGAATATTTGAAACCAAAAATCTGAATTTGAATATGACTATTTCACATTGATATAGTATATTTCATTTGTATAAAGTTTAATTCAAATATTTGAATTGAAACATCTGAATTGAATATGATTATTTTATAGTAAAAATTATAATTATAAATATAAATAAAGTTATGATGATAAAATAATAAATTTATAAATAAGATAATATATACACTGTCAGATATCCAATTAGATAAGTAAATGAATATGAATTGGATTTAAGTTAGTAGATATCATATATATATAAATTCAAGTCCAATATTTTTCAGCTATGAATTTCAAAATCTGATTAAGTTCTATCAGATTTTAAATTCAAATAATCTTAATGTATAATACAGATTATTAATACCTTAAGAGGTCAACCTCATGTCAATCGAAATTCATCAGTCTTTCTGTAGTGTCAATCTTTGTTTCATTTTATCCCCTCTCTTCTAATGTTTTCTTCCCTTATTGGGGATATACAAAAAGGGTGTATGATGGTAGAAACAAGAGGGTTGACTTGCTCTAGGGCTCTGTGCTCTGTCAACTCTCTCTTGGCAGTTGGCACTACATTAAAGTTGATAAAATGATCAATAAGGAGTGGATTTGGGGTTTGGCATTGGAAATTGACAGTAAACTACCAATCTTAAAAAAGTATAAATAAGGAGGACTAGACTAAAGCCTCAAAAAAGGAACAATATAACAAGGAAACAACTTCCACAAAAATAACACCAGAACCTGCCAAAGAGATAACAATACAACCCGGGCAAAACTGCAAATTTTTTTTTTTTTCATTATAACTTGTTTCTCCTCATCCTCCTTGAAAGAATTATTAGTATTGTTGTTTTTCCATAGCCTCCTTCCATTGATGTAATGCATTTTCATGTATGCTGTTAATGAACTTTTATCTATAGCATTATCCTTTTTTTGCAAAAAAAGACTAAAAATTCCTCAAGTTAATTGGTCTAATAATAATATTTTCTTTTCTTGTAGTTCTATCCTTCCATTTTGACAACTATCTTGGGTGTGTTCTTAATCTATACCTATCATTTTAGGTGATAGTGAAACATGGACTGGCAGTGGATGCTTTAAATTCTATGATTCTAAATGGTGAAGCTGGCAGGTAAGTGGCAGTTTATTTCTAAAAGTTGCTACCATTCATGAGGGAATTTCTCTCTGTATCCACCATCCATGCTGTCAGAATTATACTATTACATTCTGAATTATATTTGTATGTAGTTTCTTTAATTTTGGAAGCTTTTCTTATTGTTAAAATACCTATACAAGGACTCAAATGGAACAATATGAGAAAGTGGAAATAATGAGCAGGAATAGGAAATTGTTTTGCATTCTTTCCTTGTTTCAGTCTTTCTCTTGTCTCTTTTGCTTTTCTGTTCACTTCCAGTTTCCACTTCCTTAAATTTTGTAGTTTGTAGGTGTCTATTATACTTCTATTAAATGCTTTTCCCACATTTCTCTTTCCTCGTTCTCTAATTTTTATTCTGTCTTGTCATTTTCTAGTTTGTTTCTCTTCTCTATTTTACTGTTACCCTAGTTTATTTGCCTCCCACCTACTCTCTAACTGATTCGCTCCTAGTTACCATTCAAGCATTCAGCTCATTGCATACTACCTTTGAATTCTGATGGCAAGGTTTTCTTTTCCTTGCCACATGTATTTATTTATTACTAATCCTTTTCTATGGATAGTTTTCATATCAATAATATACTTTGTACATATTGTATGTCATACTATTTTGTGTCACTGTTTTTTTGTTTGTTTATTTACAAATATTAAATGTATATGTATACGCAAGTTGATAATGTTCCTACAAATTGTTATGCTTTCTCTTCCCATCAATGTTGAACATGAGTGTTTTCTCCTTTAATCAAAGATCCAGAACTCTTATTGCCCGATCTTGGTGTTTCATTTCTTACAGTTATGATTTTGCATTCGTTGATGCTGACAAGAAAATGTACGATGAATACTTTGAATTGCTATTACAACTGGTAGTATTCTATCTCATTTATTGTATTTGATTCTTGGAAATAATTTACCAAATCATGTAGCTTTTTCATTAATAGTAGTATTTGATTTTCTTAGGACACAACACATTGAATATACTAGCAAAATGCATATAGAATATTTTATGTAAATAGTACATTTCCTCAAATTCTTTCAAGTTTTTTTCTTTTTCTATCTTTTTTTTCTTCTCTCTCCAATGTACTTCACTTTTTTTCTCAATGATTAATAATGTATTAGGATTATATGAATGTTGTGGGTTTAGTTCCATGTTGTTTTGTTTAAGATATGTTTGTCCTTTCTACGTGACCTCCTTTATAGAGAGGTGTTTATGTTTGCTAATAAGATATTCCACTTCTACCTCTTGTATTTTTCTAAGGATAGACCATATTCGTCTATCTATTTTGTTGTCTTAGATTGTATTATCTGATAGTTAATCTATTGTTGTCTAAAATATAGTTATAGACTTATTTTAGATTATTCCTATTATTGCTACTTCTACTACAACAATTATTTCTACTTTATTGCTACTACTACTATAGCAACCATTATTGCCTTTTTTTTGTTATTTCTAGTACAGAAATTGGTTATTTATTATTGTGGAAACACAAGATATAGGGTGAATGTAGATTTTATTCATTTAATAACATAATGTTTCTATTTATAGAGGTTATACAAGAAACACCAATATAACATAAACAATGTGGGACTAAACTCACATACACACCTAATATAATAATACCATACTAATTTAAATACTTCAACACTTCTCCTTAAATTAGAGCATCCAACTTGCAATAAACTCATACGTCAGTAGAATTGGAATAAAATAAATAAGGAAATACATAGAAGACAAATAGAAGTAATATTGTACAAGTAAAAGAAGTAGTCAAATCCTAGTTAACCACATAAGGAAAACTTGCACACATACAAATATTATCAATCATCCAACAAAGATATGAATTGTTAACTTGAAGTATCCACAAAATCCTAAATCTCATGAAGAACACAAACTTTGATGGAACATTGCCATAATGACAAAATTCACATGAGAAGAATATAACTAATTTAATTGGATATTGATAATGAAGTATTAAAGACCTTTTTTGTCTTTTTTTGATTTAATTTTTATTTATTTATTTCTATCACATATATATATATATATTCATCATTGTCCTTTTCTCCTATATATTTTTTTCTTTTCCTCTCTCTCCTTATTTATTTATTTCTTTCCTCCCTTGTTTTTCTTTCTCCCCTTCTTTTCTTTTCTTCCTCCTTATCCTTCTCCCCCTCGTAATTTCTTTAGTCTATAACCCTTATAGGTTTAGATGATGGTGGCAAAACATTAGGGCAATGACAAGTGGTAGAGCCATAATCAACAATGAAGAACACCTATTGGAGACAACATGTTAGGAATGAATGGATCATTAGAAGGGGGGTGAATGGAAATTTAAGTTTAATTAAAAATATTTCTAACTTATTTGATTTAACAATAAGCACAAGTATTAAGCTAATGAATAAAACATGCATAGTGGAAAATAAAGATAAGAACATTCAATGTTTTTTTAAGTGGTTTACCAATTCGGCTAGTCTACCTTTAAGGATTATTTGAACTTTACTAAGTGTTTAAATACTTACATATACTTGCTTTTAGGTTAAAATAAGAATTAACCATTCACTTGAACTTTTAGGTTGAAGTTTTGTAACTTACACATTGAGTTTTTAGGTTGAAGTTCAGCAATCAACCTTTTGAGTTTCCAACACAGTGTGTAGCTTTTTGGTTGAAGTCATGAATTAATGATCCTTTTTGGATCAGACTTTTAGTATATGGAGAGTTTTGAAAATCTTCTTGTATTTTTAGTTTTCAATTTATTCTTTGCTGTATGAAATCTGAATTATGCTTTCTTTTGTAATGGTAGATGATTTGCAATTTTTTCTATATCTCTCAATCTTTTTCATTGAATGATTTGATTGTATTTATATCTGTAAATCCAATAATCATATTTCCCTTAAATGGTATTAATCTACTGTACTATGATTCTTGATAGTCTTGTAAATAGTAAGTTACCATTTGATATACTGTCTTTTTATAACCTTTCGATTCTATTTATTTTTTGGACTATTTCATTTGAAACCTTCCGAAAACTCTTTGAAACTATTTGAAGGCTTGAATGATACTTTATCATGTGAATGTTTAAGTTCTGCAGGTGATATAATTTTGATTCAGATTGTTTAATTTGAAACCTTTCGAAATCTTCTATTTTTTGGAATGTTTCTTTTGAAACATTCCAAAATCTTTCCTAAAACCATTTGAAGGCTCGAGACTCCCTTCTCTTATTCTTGTTATGTGAGATTTTAAGTTAGGCACGTGAGGTCTTTAAAATGTGAACTGTTTAGCTTGAAGTCTTCCAAGATTTTCTATTTTTCAGACTGTTTCATTTGAAATATTTCGAAAACCCTTTGAAACTATTCGAAAGCTTGAAAGTCTTTCTTTTATGTTCGTCACGTGAATTTTTAAGTGTGGCATGTGAGGTAATTTAGATTTGAATTGTTAATCTTGAAACCTTCCAAAATTCTCTATCTTTCAGAATGTTTCATTTGAAACCGTTCGATCAACTTGTAAAACTACCTAATAACTTGTGAAACCATCTGAACATATCTGAAACTATTTGATAAACTGTGAAACTATTTGAACATATCTGGAACTATTTGATAGACTGTAAAACCATTTGAACATGTTTGAAACTATCCGATAGACTATGAAACCATCCAAACATATCTGAAACTATCCGGTAGACTGTGAAACCATCTGAACATGTTTGAAACTATCCGATAGACTGCACTGAATGATTTCTTCTAGAGTTCTTTTGATTGTCTTGTGTAGTAATCATCTAACCTGTTTGACTGCTATTTTGGCTTTGACTCTTTATTTGTATAACTGAAATACATAAGCTCCTTACATAGATTTTTACATTATCAAAATTCAGAGGTCCTTTCAATCTCTTCCTTTTTGATAATGACAAAAACTTTTACATTAAATTACATGTATTACATTGCTTAGATTGTTTCTATATAATGAATCATATAGAATATAAGTAATACAAAGATTTACAATTTGTATAATATAATATAGTGTAATCTCTCTCCCTGTTTGTGTACTGATCAATTGTAAATACTGTAATATTCATATTTCTCTTCCTTTTTATCATTCTTGAAAAAGGGATATATACTAAGTCATTTGGTTACTTCTTACCCTTCGATGAATTCTCAATCCCTTCAAATACTAATTGTTGATTTCGCATCAAATACCAATTGTCTTTGTGTTGATGTCAATTTGGGATATTATTCATAACTACAATTTGAACAATAAGATTTTATAATATCTCATTCCTCTTTCTTATTGGAGTACTACATCTATAAATATTGCAATCAATGAAATGTCAATTGTTAAAATACCAATTGATAATAATTCAGTTAATATTTGTAGTTGTTGCCATATGCTCTCCCTCTATTTATATGATGGAAATTTTTTTGTAATTTTCTCTCCTTGTATTTGAATTCATAAATTTCTTTTTGAAACAAAATTTTATTTTGAAACAAAATTTTATTTTGAATTTCCTTTAGATTCTAGACGGCAAGTTCTCTCCCTATTTATATGCTCTTCCTTTGTGATAAATCTGATGTCTTTACTTTTGTATTTGTCTTTGTAAGTCTTGTTTCCTTTGAAGAATATTATTCAATTTGTTGAATCTACTTATGATATCAATTGAACTAGATACCAATTGTTAATTTCAAAACATCATAAATGATCCTTAATCATTTAGCTTTTGATTCCCAATTGTTTAACTTCTCTTAAATTTTTACTTCAAGAGGTTCTTTCAATTTTATGCAGAAGATAATTTGAGACTATAATCTAACTACTACTTTCTTTTCTGTATACTTGATTTCTTCGATTTCTCTCACTTTTTTTGATAATACTTGTTTCAAAAATTTATCATCTCTATACCAATTGATGGTGCCACTTGTGATACCAAGTGTTGCTATCATAACTGATTTCCAAATGTTCAACCTTTCTATATGTGTATTTCATTAATCTTCAAATTTTGGTTTAAGTGTAGATAGTAATTTGAAACTGTAAACTAGTTGATAAGGCCTTTTGGATAGCAAAGAGTATTACTTTCATTTCCTTTTCATAAGTTGGTAAGCCCTTTAGTTTTACCTTGAAAGCCTTGCTTATGTAGGCTATTGGTTGATCCTCTTGTAAAAGAACAACTCCTATTCCCCAATCTGAGGCATCACTTTCTATAACAAAGATTTTCTAAAAATTTGGCAATGTTAATATTGTTGTCGTCACAAGGCTTGTTTGAATTGATTAAAGGCTTGTTGAGCTTCCTTTGACCATTGCCATTTCTTGTTTGCAAATAACCAAGTAAGAGGTGTTGCCATGCCTCCAAACCCTTGAACAAACCTATGGTAGTATTTGATAAGGCATATGAATGACCTTAGTGCCTTTACTGACGTAGGAATCAGCCAACTTGCTATGCTTTCTATTTTTGATCCTTGTGGCCACACTTGTTCTCCTCCAACCACATGCCCCAAGTACTCAATCTCTGAAGTGCCAAATTGACATTTGCTCTTTTTTGCATAATATTGATGTTCTTGTAATATTTGCAAAACTTGTTCGAAATGTTGCCAATGCTCTTCCTTGCTTGGGTTGAAAACCAAGATGTCATTGAAAAATACCAAGATTGACTTGCAAATATGGAGCAAAAATCTTGTTCATGGTTGCTTGGAATGTCAAGGGTACGATCGTTAAGTCAAAAGACATCATGAGGAACTCAGTGTCCCATGTGCATTCAAAAAGCGGTCTTGGCAATATCCACCTCATTCACCCACATCTGGTGGTATCCTGCATGGAGGTCAAGTTTAGAAAATACCTTGGCATCCATGAGTTTGTCCAAGAGTTCCTCCACCATCAGAATTGGGAAGCAATCATGAATGGTATTTTGATTCAATGCTCGGTAGTCCACACAAAAATGCCATCCTCCATCCTTCTTGCACACAAGTAATGCAAATGTTGAATGTGGACTATTGCTTGGGTGAATTACCCTCATTTTTAAGACATATTACCAATGTTTTATTAACTTTGAATTGTCTTTCAACCTCATTTACCAATTCAACATTATCACTTTTTTATTCTGTAATTTTATCTTCTAGTTTTTCATTGTTATCTATTTTAGTTAATTTTTCAATTTCTACTTTCAGTTTAGTTATTCTCTTATTATATTTTATATGAAGTTCAGAATTATTTACAGAAGTTGATTCTCTTAACTTTTTAATTTCGTTTGCTAATTTTTCATTTTCTTTTTTTAGTTTCTTAGCATGTTTATTACTTCTTTTAAGTTTTTCATGTAATGTTTTATTTTCTAAGTCTAAGTTATTTAATTCTTTTAACAATTCTTTATAATATTTTTCACTTATCTCAGAAATATTAGAATCATTATCAGAATCTGAAATAGAATTTGTAATAGGAATTACCTTATTTGTGTGTCATGAAATATACATTAGCAATCTCCTCTTTATTAGTTGAGTCGAAGTTGGAATCTTTAGGACTTGAATCTGAATCAGATGTATCTTGTGAATTGGTGTCATTCTATGTTACTTGGAAGACTTTCTTCTTTTTGAATTTGTCATTCTTCTTGTAAAACTTTTTTTGCTTTTCTTTCTTCTTGCTTCCATCCTCCAGCAATGGACAATTTTTCTAATAGTGTCTACATTTATTGTAGTTGAAGCAAGTAGTTGTAGAAGTTTTTCCATCCTTTGAAGTATTGCTACCTTTTTTTCAGAATTTCCTATATTTTTTTGATGATATAGGCTAGCTCTTCAAGGAGATCTTCAACTAATTTTTTAGAATGTGCTTCTAAAGATATTTCTTTTGGATTTCTTTGAAGATTCATCTTTCATCTATACTTCATGAGTTAGTAAGTTTCCACATAGATCATCTAAAGCATATGTTCTTAGACCTTTAGAATCTTAAATGGAAGTAGTCTTCTGTTTCATTCAATAGTGAGACTCAGCTCCTTGGTGACCTATTCACGCATGGTAAAATATTTTTCAAGATTTTTCAAACAATTAGTAATCTCAATGAATCTAGACATCATATCAGTAATATATTCATTTTTTTTCATTTTAAATAACTCATATTTTCTGAGTAGGATATTTATTTTAGTTTCTTTGACTTCATTTATTCCTTTATATGTTATCTCTAGTGTATGTCACACTTCATCAACATTTTTACAAGCAGAAATTTTATTGTATATATCAACAATAAATACATAGGTTAAAACATTCATACCTCTTGCATCAAATTGAACCTTTTTCTCATCTTCATTGTTCTACTCATCTTTAGGTATGATGGATAGTGAGATTCCTCTTACTACTACCTTCTATAGATATATTAGAAAGTTTGGTTAAGAACAAGAATTCTAAAAAAATTATTTGAATAATATATTGTACATAAATTTAATAAATTTTTGAGATTATAACTCTTGATCCATACTTATTGAATCTTAACATCAAATTAGAATCAAAGTAGTTATCATTTAAAATTATAAATTTTCAAATTAGAGTTATAGAGTATTAGTACAAAAAATATATAAAGTTTGGTGTTGAAAAAGAAAATTTTATGTTAAAGAAAAATTTTAATTATTTTTATTTTATTCTATTTTGTTACTTTTAAATTTTATTACTTTTTTGAAATTACCAGATAGTTATAAGGTATAAGTGTAGGGAGAGAAAACATGTATGTAGGGAGTGTAGAGATTTAAAGGTATAAGTTAAATTGTAAAGACCGGACAATTCGTATAATTTACTTAAACACAATGGAAGGTTTGTTCTGTTTAGGAAAACATAATGAAGAAATCTGTATTATTTACTTAAATATAATGAGAGGTTCATAGTATTTAGCTAAACCTAATGAACTAACTTTGTGTTGTTTAGAAACAACAGCATGTTCACCCTGTGGTATTTAAACAAATATATATAAGGAGATATTCATGGTCTTTAGAGTTAATTAGAAATTAGAGGGAAAATCTGGTTTACGTGATTATCGATTAGGATTCTATGTAAAGTTGAAAGTAAACATTAAGAAAAAATTTACTCTTATTTATGCTCAATAAACCTTAGTTTCACCTCATGCCTAACATCCAAACCTAACAAAGTAATGATGTCTTTTGCTCTATGGTGGACCAACCTTGACTTTAAACAGTTCTATAGGGTTTGCAAGTTAGTGGCACAAATCCAAAATGATTTGGAAAAAAATGCGGGAAGCAGAAATAGAGAAGATTTTAGGTGATCCTTTTGTTTTAAATAGAAAAATAGTTGAGAAAAATGTAGTCATTCTTGATGATATTTTGAGGAAGATTAAGTTTGCCATAGTAAGGGAAGAACAAAACATTAAACTTAAGAATGAAATAGCACATTAAAAGGAAAAGTGAACCCTTGTTTCAAAGAAAAATTTTGTTTTTATAAATAAATGAGAAATACAGTCGTGTTGACCTATTTTCTCAAGTTGAAGAAGTATGGGAAGAGGCATCTTGGTTTTATGAACTTGAGGGTATTGAAGAAAGAAATGAGTTAGAAGATATATATAAGTTGTTAATTGTTGTTGGAGAAAATGGTAGTCGTGTTAAAATTCAAGCCAAACTTTTGTTTCACGGGATGGAGTAGAAAAAGTTAGAAGAAGTAAAATAGAAGAGTTTGGCAGAAAAGAAGAAAGACAAAGTTGTTACCTTAATCCTCAAAATTGAACCTCAAGAATTTTCTACCTTTATGAATGTATTAGATGAATCTAAGGAATTTTCTCCTCAATTGATTAAGAGGAAAAAATAAAAAGACAAGGGAGATGAAGAAACTATGCTTCAATTTATAAGAAGACAGAAGAGAGTAAAGAAAATTGTATAGTCTAGCTCTTCTAAAAAGCTAGGAGAAAATGTAAATGAAGTTCAACAAGAAGTTCATTCGAGAGCCCTTATTATTTATGAAAGACCACAATTTTGGAGAAACTTTTAAATGCTAGAAGAAGAAAAAAACTTGGTTGAAGGGAATAAAGAAATTTTTGAACAAGAAAATAGAGAAGAAGATATTCTTGTGGAAATAGATGCACAAGAACACATAAGTGGAAATAAAGAAGAAAAATAGAGCAATAATGATATAAGTGAAGATATAAATCCTAAAGAAGGTGAAAATCTTCAACTAGAAGATTTTCAAATAACTATAGAAGAGCTTCTTCAACAAGAAGAAGAAATAAATGCTAGCCGATTGAGACTAAATAGTCTGAGCAATTTATTTCAGATGAATAGGAAGAAATTGTATAGCAATAGGAAGAGAAATTATACAAGAAGAAAATGTCTAGAAATCACATGAAGATAGAATAAATATTCAAGTAAAATCTCAAGAAGTACAACAAGATTCAATAAAAGAACCAATTAGTACACTAGCTAAAGAAAATCCAAAAAGTAAGTTTCCTAATCTTGAAAATATAAATGCTGAAAATCAAACATATTTCAGGAATCAATTAACTTATAATAAATTTAGGGAATGTAGAAATTATGAAATTCTATATAATAGGTTAGTAATTTTTGATCAAATGGAAGAGATTCATGAATTATTTGAATTTTAAGGTTTACTACAGATAATCCCTAAAATAGTTGGACATGCAAATATGTTAGAAATAATATCTATGTTTTATGCAAATTTGGCTTTTGAAGAAAATGATGTTATTATAAATATTGAAGAAGTAGAAATTAGAATAACATTGGAATTGATTTATGACAATTACGTATGGATAGTCAGAAATGAAGATTAAAAATTGCCTATCTATCTATTGATCCACATATTGTTTTATTGAATTAAATGAAAATGTTAAAAGGTAAACTAAGAATAGTTTATCAGAGATATGGACATGATCTTGAGTTAAGTGTCTTTGTCAAATTAGCATTTATGTAGTGTTGAATAAAATTCAAGTGGACTGGTATAAAGTGTTTATTTCCAAGACTAAGAATATAGACAAAAAGTTATTATTTGGAGATGCACTTTATACTATGCTTTCTAGGATAATTGATTTTAATAGTTAGAATATTACAAGACTGAAATCAAAGTATATTACTATCAAAGATTACAAACATTTTAGTTAGAATGATCCTAGACCTACCTTTACACTAGTTGTAGCTGTTGGCAATCCAAGTTCTTCAAGTACAAAACAAGTTGATATAAGTACTATACTTGAATTTCTACAACCAATACAAGGAAAATTAGATAAGTTACAAGCTGATATAGACAAATTGAAGTAGTAGCAATCTGTATCAAAAAGAATCTTGTATTATGTTCTAAATTTGTACTTAAATTTTTTATCTTGAAAATTAATCTTGTATAATGACTTTAAATGTTTTGATAATGATTGTATCTTCCTTATTTTTTGTATAATGACAAAAAGGGGGAGATATATTTGTGAAAAATTTTATCTATACATTCTATGCTAAATTTGAAAAGTTATAAATTAGTTTCAAGAATGTTTTAAAAGTTTTAAAATTTTATTGTATTTTGTCATCATCAAAAAGTGAGATTGTTAAGGATTTTATATTTTGATGATGATTATTTTAATCTTTATATAACTTGAAATTAAAGTTAAAGAAATTTTAATATAATTGCATGAAAATTTTCATAAGTACAAATCCAACAGAATAAATTCGTAAGATTTAAGTAAATTCCACGAAGATTCATAATGTTTACATAAACGTGATAGAACTAGTTATTTGTGTTTAAGCGTATGTGAATTTCATAGAGGTTCGTAATGTTTGTGTAAATTTAACAGAATTAGTTCATTGTGTTTAGACATGTAACTTATAAGGAGTCTGTGGTGTTCATATAAACTTAGCAAGATTAGTTGTGTTTAGACTTGTAAACTTTATGAGGTGCTTGTGGTGTTTGTTTATGTAAATTTAATAAAGTTAGTTTGTTGTATTTAACCTTTACGTATATAGACGTGTTCATGAACTTTACGTAAATTTAATGAAGTTAGTTCATTGTGTTTAACTTTTATATATATAAATGTTATTTGATTAAAATGACAAGTCTAAATGTAACACATTAAGTTTGTTATATTTGAATAAACTCCACAGATGTAATGTTATATTTCTTGTAAAACTTTATTATTATAATTTTATGATTATTGTTTCAGGTTATCTAATGAATTTTATAGAAGTTAGTTTGCAGGAAAAATTCATTTTATACTTTATTGTAGAAACAATATAACAAGAAATGTCATGAGAGTTGATGTTAACTAAATCAAAAGTCACAACAAATAAAAAGAACGTACAATTTTAAAATCAAAATTCAAATCAAACTAGAATTTCAGAGATAGTGGAAGAGTGACAATCAATTCACATTTTTACAGTCAGTTAAAGAATTGGAGATTGTGGAGTGAATGTGCATTTAGTCATGTACGTGCGTACATGATTATAAATGTACAAGTGCTGAGGTGAATGTAGTGTACGACACAACATCGAAGCATTTATATAAGAGTTCTTGATTGAGAGAGCATTATTGTTGAATCCTTGGAAAAGTGT
Organism: Cymodocea nodosa; assembly: GCA_036874045.1. Lineage (NCBI taxonomy): Eukaryota > Viridiplantae > Streptophyta > Magnoliopsida > Alismatales > Cymodoceaceae > Cymodocea > Cymodocea nodosa. Next base: position 13,892,653 of record JAZBRI010000003.1, on the reverse strand, counting down.
GAAGATTTAAGTCATTTAGATTGTCTTTTCCAACTCGATGAGCTTTTAATCATTTTGAGAAAAACAAGAATTTTTTTATATGCATTGATTTGTTGAAGTTTTTCTCTTGATTTTAAAGTTTTCAAAAATTTGTTCTACTTGAGGTGTAAGTAGAGGACAAACCTAATGGAAATGTGTTTTCATTAGTTTGTGGTGTTTAAACATTGAATGAGGGTTCTTTCATAGTGTTTACAAGAATATAACAAATATTGTGCCTTGTTGATTTATGGTGTTAAGGTGAATTGAACGAAGTAGGTGTTCTGTTAGATTGTGGTATGATGTTTGTTTTTAAGCTATCATTGATATTGAGTTAAGGAAAACAAAAGTTGTAACATCAGATTATGGAGTTAACTATAAACTTTAAGTGTATAGTGGATACTTGAGTGAAACTTAAAGAGTCAATGTACTCGGTTTGGGAAATCACTATAAAACTGTGTTCTTTATTGTTTAACTATTTTATAATTATTGAAAGAATTTTTAAAAATAGTTTTCATTCTCTACAAATTGTAACTAGTTTAAAAAGTTGATATAAGACTTAATTCACCTTCTTTCTTAAGTAGTCTCAATCCAACAGCCTATATGAGTGGTGAGTGATGCCTTTTAGGCTTTGCAATACTCTAACCACATTCATGAGGCTGTTGGATGACATTGATAATAGGTTTATGCTTGTTGCCCAGACGACATTCTTATGTAAAGTATATCTTTAAAGAAGCATCTTAGCAATGTTTGCAACGTTTTTGATCTTATATGCCACCATGAATTGAGATTGAATGCCAAAAAGTGTGAATTCAGGTTGGCAACACTGGTCTACCTCAAATTTGTAGTAGGCAATAGAGAATTGTGGAAATACCCTAGGAAGATCAAAGAGTGGCTGCAGCCAAAGAAAGCTTGAAGTTTTTTAGGAGTTTGCCAATATTTACGGAAGTTCATCAAGAATTTGTTGATGATTGTTGTACCTTTGCATGGCCTAACCAAGGTTCATGGCAAGTTTGTTTGGACAGAAAAGAGTGAAGAAGCTTTTAACACTCTTAAGCACAACATCTATACAGCCCCAATATTGGCATTACCAAATCTTTAACATCCCTTTGAGTTGGAGGTCGATGCCTCTAGCTATGCCATTTGTGCAGTCTTACTTTAAGAAGGCTGTCTTGTAGGCTATTACTTCGAGATGTTTCAAAGAGCCTTGCTGAATTATCCTACATACAGTGAACTACTTGCCTTTAGACTAAACCATCAAACATTGGAAGTGCTACCTACTTGGCAAGGAGATGGTAGTGCACATCGACCATTGCCCACTACAATTTCTCTAGACTCAAAGCTACAACAGACATGACATCTCAGGTGAATGTCCTGCCTTCAGTAATTCATTCTCTTCATCAAGTATAAGCAAGGAGCGTAGAATAAGGTGTGTTGATCTTATGTTGAGAAAAGAGCCAAGTTCCCTTTTTGGTGGAATCATCTTTGAAGGAAGAGAGGCCTACAGATCGTTTGATGAATTCTATCCTCTCAACATAATCCCACCTTGGAGTGGGGTACAATGCTACTTGGTATTCTTTTCCCCATTCTTCTCTTGGAAAGAACTATTTTCTTTCTCTTCATGAATGTTTTTCTCAAAAACTAGGTTTTTAGGTCTATGGTGGGTTACCATTTATTTTAGTTCTGAGCAGTTGTCCAATTCATCTTCTTATGACAATCATTTGGCATTGCAGTACTGTTATCTCCTGGTTAAATTAAGGAATTTTTCTTCCTCTTTTGCAGGTTAGGGTTGGTGGAGTGATCGTTGTTGATAATGTTCTATGGTATGGGAGAGTCATTAATCCGCTGGTAAGTTTAACCTGCATTACGTCCTCTACATGTAAGAGTCGCATCATACGCATATGCTTCATGCTGACACTTTTCGTTCATCGTAGGTAAATGATAGAAATACCATTTGTATAAGAAATTTCAATAGAAAAATTCTTGAGGATCAGCGTGTTAACATCAGTATGGTGTGTATATTTGCCTCATTTTTATAACCTTCTTGCTTCCTATTTGCTCATATTAAATAACATGTTGGGTTCCAGGTGCCAATTGGGGATGGCATAACCATATGCCGCAAAATTTAACTGGTTGGCAAAAGGCTGACACCTGTTACCGACATAATATTTTGTATGCAGTTTTCACCAGTGTTGCTTTTACTTCCAACTGATTTAATGAACTTATTTTTGCATTTGGCTTTGTTTTGGTTGTAAATTAGTTGCAATTGCAACAAGTGAGAAGTTCCACCGACCAACCCCTCCAAGCATCCAAAATCTTCTCTAAAGTAGGATATCAACGGTGCTGGTTACATTTTTTTGTCAATAATAGTAATATTTTTGTCTAAACTTGAATTTGTTACTTTATAGACTTTATAAGATGGAAGATCAACTAGGTCATGATAACCACTTTATTTATATTTTTTTTTGTAATAGTAAGGTTTCTACTTGGACTAAAACCCATGTCTATGCTTTTTACATGAAAGACTAATTATGCTACATATTGATAACCACTATTTTAAAATTGACCTTGACTTTCTAGTTAATCAGATTTAATTAGAATCAGTTAGAAAATTAGGGTTTTCATATTAAGAATCAAATTATGTTATGCGTAGGTGCACATTGAAAAAACCAGATGAATCAAAACAATTCAATTCATTGGCTTAAATCATTATTTTGCTTGATGTATATTTTTTAAAAAAGATTTTTAATAATTTTTTTTGAAAATATCCCCAAATAAATTATTAAAAATTAAAGGTTTGAAACTTATAAGTTAAAAGCTACAACTTTAACCTTAAAAATTAAAATTAAAAGCTCCATGGTGGAAGATAAAGTATTGGATTTGAATTTAGGTAACAAAAATACCATTATAATGAGAAGCTTACGTAACTTGAAGTAGTTATTTGATTTTTTTTGTGATGTTAATATTTTTGTGTGGTGTGACTCAACTTGGAAGATCATTGAATGGAAAGTGGAGGTTAGAGATAATTTTGTTGGCAAATGTAACCCTAGAAACATGAAGAGATGAGAGACTCTCTTCAACCCTTTTTGAGCTTTTCTACCATTGTGTGAAAAGAAGAGAGTAATTATCTAGTTTAATTCTAAGGATAAATAATAAAAATCCTATATGTAATGTAAATGAAGTGAAATGACCCTTAAGGGTGTAAGGTTGTGATCTATGAATCAAAAGTTCAAATAAGTATTTCAAGTAAGTGTAAGAAAAGTATTAGGTATTGTTAAAGTATATTAAATGTTGTCTAAAATTTTATTTCTAAAACAAAAACTCAATATTCTATTACTCTAAAATGTTTGTCCACTAATAATACTTAAAAATTTATTAGCAATGTTTTTTAGAACTTTTGTACTTCTCTTGGTATTATTCACCATACTCCTTGCCCTCACACATTTTAATAAAATAAGATTGCAAAGTCCAAGTATGATCATCTTTTAGATGTGGTTAGGACTTTACTTTTTCAAATGAAAGTTCCAAAGTCTCTTCGATTTATACTTACATAATTTATATCATTTACACTTGTATATAGATTTTTCCTAATTTACCCTTAAAATTAAATTAGGTGACAATTCTATCCATTTTCTCTTTTCCTCTAGATGTAGTGGAGCTAGGAAAGAGAGGGTCTTTCCTCCCTCATTGCTTGTTTCTAGGGTTACACACCCTTCTTTGTGAAATAAGTCCATATTATTGATGTTACACAATCCTATTTCCTACTCTAGAATGAGACATATTGACATTGACAACTACTTTTTTTATGAACTATTGTATGATGTAATTTGAGTTCATTACATTTAAACTTCTCACAAACTTGCCAACTTCTTCACAACCCCTCATTAAAGAGGTTAGTTCTAGCAAGCATGTAGTTAATTTTTTGTGTTGTAATATTGTATTAATCCATGTGTTGAAATTCATTATGCATTATTTGAGAAATTTAAATTAAATTGTAAATACATAACATTAGTTGTAATAACACTAATGAATACGACTCACATCCATAGAGAGTAAAATTACATTAATGAATTTTAAGGTTGATTACAGTAAGTATGACACTTCTAAATTATTTACCAAAATTAAAGCATAAATACTATGATTATGAAGATAACTAAAACTACAACTAGAGGAACACCAAATAACCCTATACTAATGATTGAATAAGGACTAAGTCACTAACTCTAAATCAATGATGAAAATCCATTTTAGCAAATTAAGTTATACTTATATTAATGCACTTATAGCAAGATTCTCAAAGCCTTAGTTTTGGATTAACCACAGATTCACTTTACTTCAAAAATTCATAACTTTCATTATATAATTCTAAAAATCATGATTAAGTAGTCATTGAAAAGATAGGAATACTAAAATTCAAAATTAATAGCATCCCTTTTTGAAGTTGGAGATTACAACAAAAAGCCCTACAATAAGGTGGTGTAAAAGTAATTTCTAGTTGTAGATGACATTTACTTCCCATTTTGAAAATTCATAAATCAAAATTTGATGCTCTAAAATTTACAAAGTTGGAAAGAGAAAGCATTGACTAGGAAAAATATTCTAGTTGGAAAAATAAATAGTAGAAAATTCCAAAGATAATGGTATCAAATTCTACTATTTAGAAATTAAAATCACCATCTATTTGCAAAAATTTATCATTTCTATTTCACAACACCAAATTCTATGAAATTGGTATCAATGGAAAGCTTGTGAAGTGTATTTTCAAGTAAAAATAGTAAATGGTAACTTTACAAAGTTATTAAGTTGTAGAAAATTGAGAAACACTTGAATTGTAGAACTTGTATAATCTACATTGAATCATGTCATAAACACCCTTTGAAATGCTTTTAAAAGCCAATCCAAAATGTGAATATTCTCTCTTAATTAAGTCTAACCTAGACCTATAATAAAATCACAACAAAACTTAGTAATAAATTCTCAAAATTAGCACCAAATACTAAAAAAAACTCTTGTAGAGGATCAAAAAGCTATATAAGAGGGAGGTGAATTGTGTTTTTCAATAATTTTAACTATAATTGAAACTTCAAAATTAAAATAATTTGAAACACTATTTTATTCAATACTTTATATTCTAAGTTTCAATTACAATATACAATTCAACTCTCATTAGAAATTTTAGATGTAATGATATAACGATACAATACTTCATCTAATAAATTTCATAATTACAAATAGATAAAATTAAATTATGGAATTAAAAATATTTTTCCTTGTTTGATATCACCCTTTTCTTTTTTTGCAAATATTCAGTGACAAATATTTAACTTTCTACTCTTCACCAAAGTTGTTGAATTTTCTTCCTCCTAAGAATTTATTTATTTTTCTCTTGAGAGGTGTATCTTTGTGGGGTGTGTTAGAGATATATTGATCAACGAGAATTCTGTGTAGGATCGAATGACTACACAAAAGAGGGCTGAATTGTGTTTTTCAATATTTTCAACAAATAATTGAAACTTCAATATTAAAAATAAGTAGAGACATTGTTTTAATTAAATCATTTTATTCAAGGTTTCAATTACAATATACAATTCAATTCTCTTTAGAAATTGTAGATGCAATTATATAACGATACTATGTTTCATCTAATCAATTTCACAACTACAAATAGAAAAAACTAATTTGCAGAATTTAAAACATTTCTCCCTATTTGAGATTCTTCTTCTTCTTTTTTTGTAATTCTTCAGCGACAAATATCTAACTTTCTCACTTCACTGAATTTGCTTCTATCTAAGAGCTTTTCCTTGTAGAGGTGTTTTGATCCCTGAAAATATATTTCGTTTGGTGTGCAGCGATAATTGATCAACGAGAATTCTATATCTTTTATATTATATTTTCATTTCATGCATATCCTCCACGTTTAATCATTATTAGTTTTTCACTCTTCACGTATTCTCTTTTTCCTTCATCGAAATACACACATTCTGACCTACATTTTTCTTTCGAATTTTCTTTAATCATCAATCCTGGATCTTTGAAAAATTTCCTGTAAAATAAACTTTCTCATTTGAAATTTTCCATCAAGTGTAATAACAAGTCGTGTTAATGTTAACTAAATGAGTAAAACAAGTAGATTTATAACTTAACGTATCTAATTTAATGAGTTCATCATGTGCTAAATCACGTGACAAATACTGTAGCTAACTTAACGAACTAAGTCTGTGGTGTTATAGATAATTCAACGAACCAGCTTCGTGGTGTCACTGATAACTCAACGAACCAGTAATAAAATAAATGTTTTTAAATAAGGTATTTACCACGTGCAATAATAACAACTTTAAGTTTATAATGCTAATTTAACACGTTGCCTTAGTGTTCAATATAGCAACTCAACGTGTGTAGTTAGTGTAGTTATGTTAACTTAACGAGTTAAACATGTGCAACTCATGTGATACAATATAACATTTGTAAACTTTAATTTCACCACATGCACAATACTAACTTAACGAGCTTGTCTTTTCATTCTAACCTTTTATTCACTAACTCAACGAGTTCTCACGTGATCTATTTTATCATTTAAGCCTATAACTTAACGAGTTCTCATGTGACCTTTATACAAATAACGTACTAACTTAATGAGTTATCTTAATGTGCACTGTACATGATATAGAAAATATAACTTTAAAACATATCATGCTTTGTAATAAAAAACATGTTAACTTAACGTTTAGTTAAATGAAAAATTAGTATAACGTAACGACTAGTTATTTAACTTAGTATAATCTTAGATCCATTACAAACAAGTATTTATATCAGTAAACTTTTTTTGTAAAAATTGATGTTCTTAATTTACTTTCACAAACAATAGTAATTGAGTAAATATGATTATATTCGTTTAGCACACATCATTAAAACAAAATACTCAACAATCTCCCCCTTTTTATGATGACAAAAATCATATTACATCAATTATGAAATATGTTTAACTCAACAAAGTACCTTTGTTGGGTTAAGTTTTAATTCAACAAACAAATTTGTTGACTTAAGTTCACTTAAGATTATATTTGTTGTTTGTGTGAAAAACATCTCTTAGAAAAGAAAAAAAAATTTCAATAACTACAGAATCATCTCCCCCTTTTTGTCATTAATAAAAAAGATGATTACACAGTATAAAAATCCGAGAGACAAGTATGTACAACTCAACTTTATGTAAACATTAATAAGAATGAAAACACATTTACACTAAAATGTATTGTTCAAATATTCAAACAATAAATACAAACATTACATTTTGTATTTAGAAACAAGTAAACAAATAAATGTCAGTACATTTATCTATTCATCCTAATGATATCAGTAATAGCATTACAAATTTTATCTCCTAGATGCCTAAAATCATTTTTGATGTCATTCAGCACTACTCTAAGGTAGGAGTAGCTCTGGTTGCTGTTGTACTTGATCTGAATAGTTTTGCTATTGTGGTTGTTCTATAAGGTCAGGTGATTGTTGTTATTGCATTGACTGGTATTTTTGCAAATCTTGATACTGAATGCTCTCATGCCTTTAGTCTTAGAAGGCGAGTCGGATAAATTTAATTGGTTTGCAAGAATTCGACATACAACATTACTAAAAAATAATTTTGAACTCATATGCTGTAGTTTAGATATGAAAACATCAAACCAATTGATTTAAACTCTATTTAAGAGACCATAAGTTGCATATAAACAACTTCTATTGACTTCCAGATTATGTCCCTTTGAAATAAATTGGCATGTAGAATATTTACAATAAATCAAGCTTTTGCATTTAGATTTTTCATTAATCTCATTTCAATATATACACTTGGAATCTATGATAACGATTGAATGTTTCATTTCAGTTGTTTAACAATGTCAAATCTGTTAGTAACAACAATACTTACATTCCTTAATCCTAAAACTTCAAAAATCAATTTAGGAGATAAAGTAAACTCCTGTTGGTTTATTTAAGTTGTCAATATATTGTCATTCTTTATTAGATTGTTGTAAAAAGTTGCAATAAGCTCTTTATATTGCTTCCATTTTGTTTTAACCGGTAAGAATTGCATTAAGACTTGAAACTCAAATAAAGCTTTTATTTCTAATAAATTTTTAAATTTTATTGGTTGAGCATGTAGAATTTGACAAAAAATCAAACTATTGTATTTCTGCAATGCTTCCTTAGACCTAAAATATATTGAATTTCCTTGAATAGGTAGTATTCTATACATAGAAGGTGATACTTGAAGCCTTGATTCAGAATTTAAGTCTCCTTTAGGAATCTCTTCTTCAAAATGAATGTCATTGTGTTCCTTTGTCAAAATAGTTTCTAGAAGTTGCTCAAGTAAGCTTGGTTCTTCAGCTTCAACAGTGTGAGGAACATTTTTAATATCTACTACATCCATAAGTTTAGTTTCTATAGAATAGTTAGAGTACAATTTTTCTACAAATTCAACAGCTAGTGTATCTATCTGTAATTCTTCATTTTCCTCAATAGATTTTGCCATTTTAACATGTGAATTCTAAAACTCTGGTTCTATAGATTTTGAAAAAGGCTGATCAACATTAAGCTCTTTTGGAGTCTTATCTTTTTCAATAGCTACTACTTCAGATAATCCAGCCTCTGAACTAGTTACTGCATCAATATTTTCAAGCACATTAGTAATAACTTGTTCAATGTCATTTGCCTAATGCTTTGATTATTCAATTACCTTATCATCAGTGCTTGATATTATAGAAAAACCTGAACTAATTTGTGACTTTGAGCGCTTTTCAAGTTTTCTAGAAAAAGATAAAAAGTTTCATCATCATCAGTTTTAGTGTGTTCGAAACTGATGAACTTATCAAATGCACTGAAAGACACAATGTCTAGATATACATTGCCCTATGGAATTAAATCCTCATCTGATTTTCCTTTTTCAACTAAATGTGTTTCCTTAGAAACAATTTTTCTGACTCATTGTCTCTTGTAACAAGTCAGATGTTCTTCCTATTGAATTATTGTTGTTTTCTTCTACATTTGTTTTAAAAAAGTTTGTTGTTTTAATTCTCTTCGAAAGCACTCTCAATAGCTATTGCTTTATGAAGACTCAACTTTTTCTTGATCGACAACAATATTTGTTTGTTTTTCCTTTGAAAATAAAGGTGTAGGTATTGTAGAGTCATGTTCTTCTTCAAATGGTTGTAGTTGTGTTTCATTGATAGGTGTTTAAGGAATTTTATTTGAAGAACCTACTCATTTTTCTAGGTATTTAGCATATTGTTCCAAAAATGTTATTTCAGCACATTTCATACGATATTCTTTGTCAAATTTACTTCTTATACCCATATATTGTATACTGTTAGCTGTATTTTGAAGTTCTTGTCTAACTTCATCAAGTATCTTTTCAGAAAAGAAATAGTCACGATATATTTGAGCTAACCTTTTGTCTATTTGAAAAGTCTTTTTAAATCATGTATGAGGAACGCCATCTACATCTATTTCTTTGCCTTTGACATTTCTTCTACCTCTTCTTTTGCCTCTACCACGCCTTTTGTAGAACTTTGAAAATATCATCGTAGGTTGTTACAGGAACAAGCAGGAAAGATTTTTAGAAACATGTTATGAGATAACCTAAGTTCCTGTGTAATAAGTGTTTAAATAAGATTTCAGTTGCATAACTTAACGAGTATATTAGTCGGGTTTGAGTTTTAAATGAATATTGAATAAAGTTTATTTAATCGAGGTACCTCAAAAATTTAAGCATAACTTGTTGAATTACCTAACCTAACGAGTAAAACGTTATCTAAAGCTAGTTTTACACGTTACCTTATATAACATAACGTCTAATTAATATACTTGGACTAAAAAAGCAAATTTCAGATGTTTTCAACTGAAAGCTTTCAAAAACAACATACAAGCTAAAAGTAACAGATATAAACATTATCTTGAGAACATTGTAAATTATTCTAAAATTCTTTTTATGAACCTAAAATAGTTTGTTTGTTTGTGAAATTGTTTCATCAAGATTTTAAGAGGACTAAACTCATATTAACTAAGGTTTATATTTTGAATGATATTAATCTGTTTTGGACATTGTAAATCCTCTCCCTACAAATATACTTCAAATATATTCAATAACATACAAAATATACTTGTATAAAGTAGGTGTTACTTATAACTATACTTTAAATTTTCTTTTTAGAAATTTTCGTTATCCTGAATTCATTAAGAATGATTTTCAGAATCAACTCCAACTGTATATGAATCAAAACATAATTTTAAACTTAAGATGATTAACACAAGAAGAATAAAGAAATATATCTCAAATAAACATTTTCAAAAGTACTTAATTAGATTCAACACGTTCAACAATATGAATCATATTAGTAGAAACTATATTTGATTCAAAGATATTTATATTTAATGAAACAACTTTTATCTTTTCAAAACAATAAATATTGATAATTTCTTTAAAAGTTAGTTTGAAAAGCTTGAATCATACAAGAGCTTTCTAATGTACCTGTGTAATGAGCTTTCAATCAACAATCCTAGGTTTGATCAAGACCTTAGGTTGTCATATTTAAAGAATCTTTTTTCAGGATAACAATCCTTACATACCTATCTACTCAAGTACAAGAGACTCGTGATTAAATTGATCAATAAACTCTCAAAGATTTTCACTTTGTAAGTACTTTTTATTTTAAGCATAGTATATATGTATTTCATTCATATAGATGCAATAACACACAAATCTCATACAATTTTTACTTCTATGATTTTACTAAAAATATGAATCAATTTCAATAAGCTCATACTTTTGATCAATAGCTTAATATGATTTACATATAAATTATTCTACAAGTTTAATCAATCAAGTCAAACTCAATTTTGATCATATGCACTTTCATTGATCCAAAGAAAACACTTGATCAAAATTTCAGGATTTCAGAGGAATTTAATGTTTTTCATTTACATATCCACTTAAAATTTTGAAAAACTATTAAACTTGGAAAAATAAGTAAAATCAATAAGATACTACAATAATTTTATCGTAAATATATAGTATCTTATGTAGTAGTTTAAATATTACTTAGATATTTATGATAAATATATAATATCTATGAGGTAAACAACATCATCAACAATATTTATCTTTTATGGAGTTTAAGCATTTTACACATCACATAGCCTACAAATACCTAAATTTAACCTTATGATGGAGAATGTATTTTTGTCTGAAGGTTTTGTAAATATATTAGCTAATTGATTTTTACTAGTCACAAATCTTAATTTAATTTTTCCTTTAATTACATTATCTCTTAGAAAATGATGTCTAACCTCTATATGCTTTGCTTTAGAATGTAATACAGGATTTTTGGAAAGATTTATTGCAGAACTACTATCACAATAAATCTCAGTTGTATCATAAGATAATCCAAAATCTTCTAAAGTTTGCCTTATCCACAGAATCTGAATATAACACAATGTAGCAGCAACATATTCAGCCTTAGTGGTTGAAAGTGCTACACAGTTTTGCTTTTTACTAAATCATGACACCAAATTATTTCCCAATAATTGACATGTGCCACTAGTACTCTTTCTATTAGATTTAGATCATACGTAATCAGCATTAGTATATCCTATAAGATCTATTGAACTATCCTTAGAATAATATAGTCTGAAATTTTTAATTCCTTGTATATATCTAAATATTCTTTGGATACATAAAAAGAATTTCACAATTTCACATTGCTATTAAAAGATTTATATTATCATTAAAAGCATATTTCTTCTTTTTGTTTAAAAACAATCTAACATTATCATTTATATTCTTATTAGTTGTAAGTACTATTGATTTATCATTCGCTTTATACTTATAGAATTATTATTCTTATTGATATTCTTTTTATTTTTAGATGTAGAATAGTCAAGACCAAATCGATTTTTATTAGATGTTAATTTATTTTGGTCATGTTTATATATTTCAGTAAGTTCGTATTAAGATTTTGTACTTGTATTTAAATTTTCAGTACATACAAAATCTTTTTATGTACATGAATTTTCAGATAAAGAACATGCAGAATTAGTAGTTGGTCTAATACTAGGTGTTTTGAATTTCATGCTCAGGTTTCTGAATTTCTAGTTTACTACAATTGTTTAAAATTTTAGACACATTAGTAATTGAATTTCTAGAACAAGAAACAAGATTTTTAGAAATATTGATAGTCATATTAGAAGTACATTTAGATAAATCACATTGGTTTATATTATTACTGGATGATTTATCTCTTGAATTACCTACTTCTACATATTTATTACCTTGTTTCATAATAAAAGGAATTTTAGTCTTAGATTTTCTTGAACTGCAACTAATAAATTCTTTGTTGGCTTGAGATTCAAGATATTCAGGATAATCAAATCCTAAGCCAAATTTATATGACACCGTAAAGGTACTAGTTAGCTTGTCTAACTTAGTTTGACTTAAATTTCATTTCTCAATAGTGGAATTTAAATCTAGCTCTCTCATTTTTAATTTATCAATCTTTAACTTAAGATCATTTATGTTGTTTCTCAACTTTTCATTTTCAGATTCTATATTTAATTTTTCAGCATTTATATTATGTATTTGTTCATCCAAGACATTCATTAAATCTAAATTTATGCAAATCTCTAACATGATTTTCATTATCACATTTAAACTTTTTTAAGTAGTAGATATGAAACAATTTTCTTCTTTCGTAATGGACAGAGTTTATAATATTCTTATTTTCCAATTTACAAACTTTAAGTTTTTGTAACAATATATGATAAGCACGTAATAATTTATCAAAGTTAAAATCTGAATGACTTTCAGGATCAAATATTATCTTAAACTCATTTGGCATGAAGCACACATGAATAATGTTTTCTGACTCTTGTTCTTCTTCTGAATGTAAAGATTTTAATGATAATTCCTTAGATTCAGACTCTTCTGATATGTTATCTCAAGTGACCTTCAAAGTCTTTTTCTTGTAAAATTTTTTTTTGAGATTTCTGAGTATTTTCCTTTTGATTTGTCCTACTTTACTTTTTATTTTTCCTTATAGGACAATCTAGAGAAAGATGTTCAGGTTTCTTGCAATTGTAACATACATACTTTCTAGACGAAGAATTCTTTTCATTTAGTGACTTTGACATTAAGGATTTGTCATTTCTGTTCCTTTGTTGTTTCCTAGCTTTTCATGTTTTCTTGAATTTCTTAGTTATTAAAATCAAATCCTCGTCAGAATTAGTTGATATTTCAGAATTTAAATTAATTTCGAAGGTTATTTCTTTCTTCATTTTTAATTTGTTGTGACTCAGTAAATCATTTAATTGAACTTCATAAGCAGTTAAATTTCCTATAAGCTCGTTTATGGTATAAACATTTAAGTTTCATGATTTCTTAGTTGATGTCACTTTTTGAGATCACTTAGAACTTAGGGATCTGAGAATTTTTATTACTAAATCCTTCTGTTCAAAGTTCTTTTCTAAATATTTTAAAAAATTTATGATATCTAGGAATCTAGAAAACATCTCAGAAATACTTTCATCTTCATGCATATTAAAGAGTTCATACTTATGAATTAACATATTAATCTTAGTCTCTTTAACTTGAGAAGTACCTTCATATGAAACTTCTAATGTATGCCACACTTCATAAGTAGATTTATGTGTTGACACTTTACTGAACTATTCATAATTTAATGTATAAAATAAGATATTTAAGCCTTTTGCATTTAGAGTTTCATTTTCTTTTTTAGTAACTGTCCAAGTATTATAAGGAGTAGTTAATGGAGTATATGGTTTTGAAATCATGAACCACAACTTGTGATCTATATTTTGAAGAAAGACTGTCATCTTATATTTCTAATATTCAAAATGTATTTCATCAAATAAAGGAGTACGATTAAGATTTTAGCCTTCATACAAAGAAAAATTACCATTTTCAGTAGCCATCTTACCTTAGATTTGACAACCTATTAAATTTTAAACAGTTTAAAACTTTTAAAACAACTTGAGCTTAAAATCAACAAAGTTAAAGTATGCTCAGATATTAATTTCTGTTTAAAAATAAGGAAGGTAGAAGAAACTTTGATATTAATTAAATTGGTATCAATTTTATATCAAAGATTATCAACCAATTCTGATACTACTTGTAGGATCGAATGAATACATAAGAGGGGGGTGAATTGTATTTTTCAATATTTTCAACAAATAATTGAAACTTCAATATTAAAAACAAGTCAAGACACTATTTTAATCAAATCATTTTATTCAAGGTTTCAATTACAATATACAATTCAATTCTCCTTAGAAATTATAGATGTAATTAATTATATATGCAATTATATAACGATATCATGTTTCATCTAATCAATTTCACAACTACAAATAAAGAAAACTAATTTACGAAATTTAAAATATTTCTCCCTATTTGATATTTTTCTTCTTTTTTTGCAATTCTTCAACGACAAATATCTGACTTTCTCTACTTCACCAAATTTGTTTCTATCTGAGAGCTTTTCCCTAGAGAGGTGTTTTGATCCTTGAAAATATATTTTGTTTAGTATGTAAGGATAACTGATCAACGAGAATTCTATACATTTTATATTGTATCTTCATTTCATGTATATCCTTTACGTTTAATTAATATTAGTTTTCCACTTTTCACGTCTTTTATTTTTCTTTTATCAAAATATACACGTTCTGACCAACATTTTTCTTTCGAATTTTCTTTAATCATCAATCTTAGATTTTGAAAAATTTCATACAAAATAAACTTTCTCGTCTAAAATTTTCCATCAAGTGTAATAACAAGTTGTGTTAATGTTAACTAAATGAGTAAAATAAGTAGATTTATAACTTAACAAGTTCATCATGTGCTAAATCACGTGACAAGTATTGTAGTTAACTCAACGAACTAAGTCCGTGGTATTATGTTAACTCAACGAACTAAGTCCGTGATGTTATGCTAACTCAATGAACTAGCTTCGTAGTGGTATTACTAATAACTCAACGAACCAATAATAAAATAAATGTTTTTACAATAAGGTATTTACCACGTGCAATAATAACTTTAAGTTTGTAATGCTAACCTAATGTGTTGCCTTAGTGTTCAATATAGCAACTCAACGCGTGTAGTTAGTGTAGTTATGTTAACGAGTTAAACATGTGTAACTTACGTGATATAATATAATATTCGTAAATTTTAATTTCACCACATGCACAATACTAACTTAACGAGTTCGTATCTTCATTTTAATCTTTTGTTCACTAACTCAACGAGTTCTTACGTGACCTATTTTAACATTTAAGTTTATAACTCAACGAGTTCTCACGTGACCTTTATACAAATAATGTACTAACTCAATGAGTTGTCTTAACGTGCACTGTACATGATACAGAAAATATAACTTTAAAACATATCATGCTTTGCAATAAAAACACACGTTAACTTGACGCTTAGTTAAATGAAAAATTAGTATAACATAATGACTAGTTATTTAACTTAGTATAATCTTAGATCTATTACAGACAAATATTTATATTAGTAAAATTTTTTGTAAAAATTGATGTTCTTAATTTACTTTCACAAATAATAGTAATTAAGTAAATATGATTACATTCGTTTAACACACATCATTAAAACAAAATACTCAACACTATGCCTTATATAATCAATTTCCATTATGTGTATATCTTCATGTTCATCTATGATCAACATCTACTCTTCGTGTCTTTTGTTTTAATTTCAAATGCAAAATTTGAAATACACGTTTTGTTCTATATTTTCCTCTCAAATTTTCTTGAATCATTAATTTTAGATCTTTTGAAAAAATCTTGCAAAATAAACTTTTTTATCTAAATTTTTTTATCAAGTGTAATAATAAGATGTGTTAATGCTAAATGTATAAAATAGAATAGACTTATAACTCAATGAGTTTAGCATGTGACATATGCGTGACATGTATTGATTGTTTAAATAGTAAATAATTTATCATGAGTAAAAATATTAACTTTTTAAGTTTATAATATTAACTCAACGCATTGACTTAGTACTCATTTGAGCAACTCAACGCATTGACTTAGTACTCATTTGAGCAACTCAACACACGCAATTATGTTAATTTAATGAGTTAATTATGTGTAATTTATGTGAATCAATATAACATTCTTAAACTATAAATTCAATATGTGTATAATGCTAACTTAATGAGTTCATTCATAAAACTAACGTTTTGTGCGCTTAACAAGTTTTCATGTGACATTTTTAACCTTTAAGCTTATAACTCAATGAGTTCTCACATGATTTTTTTAACAAAAAGAATGTTAACTCGAGTTGCTTCATGTGCATTATACATGATACATAAATATGCAATAAAAAATATATCAAACTTTATAATAAAAACACATGTTAACTTAATGTTTAGTTATATGAAAAATTAGTATAACTTAATGACTAGTTATGTAATTTACATAATTTCAGATTCATTATAGACGAGTATATAACTTTAGACTTTTTCTATATAAATCGATGTCTTTTATTTTATTTCTTGTAAAACAAAATTAATTGATTAAATATGATTACTTAATGTTTTACACACATTATCAAAATATAATTTTCAATAATCTCTCCCTTTTTTAAGATGAAAAAACATATTAAATCAAATAACATTTGTTTTTCTTTCAACAGACAACTTAACTTTCATATCTCCCTTGAAATTTTATTCATTATACTTTAAGTTCATAATCATCTCTCCCTTTTTGTCATTAATCAAAAAGATGATTACATTGTATAAATGTGAGATAAAATTTATAGCAAAATCTTTGTAAACTTTGATTAAAACATGACAAAACATTTTATAGCAAAGTAAATGTTCAGAATTTTTCAATTACATACAAACATTACATTTGTATTCAGATTTCAAGTATGACAAACAATTTACAATATAATTATTTACCCCTTTTGATAATTTCTCCAGTAGCATTAGAGATTTTATCTCTTAGATGCCTAATATCATTTTTGATGTCATTAAGTACTACATCTAAGTTAGGAGGTAGCTCAGGTTGTTGCACTTGATTTGAATTAATTTGTTGTTGTAGTTGTTGCTCTTTGGATTGTAGTTAAGATGCAGTTGATATATAAAAATATCAAACTAATTTATCTATAATTTGTTGAGTATGGTATAAGTTGCATATAGAAAACTCCTGCTTATTTCTAAATTATGCCCAACTCTTTTAAATAAATTAGCATGCAAAATATTTACAATAAACCTAGTTTCTAGTTTTAGATTTTCTATTAATCTCATTTCAAAATATACATCTAGAATCTTTGATAAAGATTGAATGTTTCATTCTAGTTGTTTAACAATGTCAAATTTGTTTGTAATAACACTTTCATTCTTTAAACCTAAAACTTTATAAATCAATTCTAGATATAAAGTAAACTCCTATTGATCAATTTGAGTTTTTAAAACATTTTCATTCTTTACCAGATTACTGTAAAAAGCTACAATAAGCTATTTGTATTGTTTTCATCAAGCTCTAACTAGTAAGAATTGTGTTAAACCTTAAATTCAAATAGATTTTTGATGTTCAATAAATTCTTAAATTTAATTGGTGTAGCATATAGAATTTGATATGAAATCAAACTTTTATATTTTTGCAATGCTTCATTAGATCTAAAGAATAACAAATTACTTTGAATATTTAGTGTGTGATATTTCAAAGGCAACACCTGAAGCCTTGTTTTTGAATTTAAGTTTTTTTCAGAAATGTCTTTTTCAATATGGATGTTATTTTGTTCCTCAGCCATTATTGTATCTTGAAGTTGTTTAGGTAAGTTTGTATCTTCAGCTTTAACACTATAAGAAACATTTTCAATATCCTCAACATCCATCATTTCAATTTTTATAGAAGATTCAAAATTTTCAATTTTCTAAGATTCAACGGCCATTGTATTTGTATATACATTTTCATTTTCTTCAATAGATATTTCAACATCTTCATGCTATGAATCCCTTTTGTCTGAATTTATAGATTCTGAAGTTGTTAGTCAATTAACATTAAGCTTTTTAGAGTTTTTTTTTTTAATAGTCTCTACTCTAGACAATTCGACCTCTAAATCAATTATTGCATCTATATTTTGAAGAACTTCAACAATAATCTGTTCAATATTATTTGTTTGATGTTTTGATTTTTTAGTTTCTTATCATTAGGACTTATTTCTAGAGAAAAACTTAAATTATCTTATTACTTTTTCCTCTTTTTAAGTTTTCTAGTAAATAATAATAAAGTTTCATTATCACTTTCAGGTTCAATATCTTTGAATGTAAAGAAACTTTTAAATTATCTATTCAGATGCAATGTAAGGTATAATGTTCAAACATGCATTGTCCTTAGAAATTATCTTTTGTAATGCTTTTATGTGTTGTTAAATTAAATGATTAAAGCATAAATTTTACATTTATAATCGCAAGTACATGGTATCTATTGTATTAAGTTGTGCAAGTATGGGTCAAATCTACAAGGAGTTTGTCTAAAATAAATTTATTGAAAGCATTATCCAATAAAATATCCTCACAGTTAAATTCATAATAAAACTCTGATTACGTGTAATTAAGTTACAATTTATATAAAGACACTAGGAATTCAAAGATAGCACAAAATCTATTAAATTCTAGAGTTAATAACTAGAAAACTTAAGAAAATCATTGTCACATCCCTGGAATCATAGAAATTAATCTTGACTTCTAACTTTTCTTCCTTACAACCTAGACATTCACAAATCTAGAGAAAATGTTGATTGGAAAGGTCATTGAGTTATCTTTAAAATGATAGTGATTTCTAGGACTAACTTGCTCTAAGGTGTTGCCAAAGTTGGATTTACAAACAATGTGCAAAATAGTCTTGAAAACTTTTCAAAAATGCACTTTCAGTGTAAAAATCATATCTCAATCAAATCTCCATAAAACACCATGAAATCAACTTATCTTGAAAGATGACTCGTTCTAATAAGGAAAATTTATTAGAAAGTATTTCAAAACACATAGAGTTGAAGCAACATGAAGACGTTTGAGCACAATTTTTGATGCTCAACTAGTAAAACCACACAAATGCTATCTTCAAAAGATAAATAAATAACCTTATGAAATACATTCTTAGAAAGTTTAAAATTGTTACAGACATATTGTACATTTGAAATACTTGCAAAGTAAGCTATAACACGAAATAAAACTCAAAGGAATCAAGCTACAAAATGAGTACAAACATAATGCAACACGTTGAGTTACATTAGACAAAAATAACCCAATGCATTGAGTTACACTATTAAATGCATAACTCAACGCATTGAGTTAATGAGTGTAGAAACAACTCAATGCGTTGAGTTACACTTCAAGTGCACAACTCAATGCATTGAGTTACACTATTAAGAATGCAACTCAATGTGGCTAAGCTAAAGGCTATTTCTCTTTTTTTTTCAAAACAATATCTTCTTCATTAGCTTCATTTGATTGTGTGTATGCCTAAGGATATTAACATGTATAAAATAGATCATCTTGCTAAATCATAGGAAGATAAATTAAATAATAATATTAAATTAGTTGTTAATGAGTTGTTAGTAAAACAAGGTAGAAATAAAAATTATCAGCAAATAAAGTTAGTAAGAGGATCTGTTAGTAGTTAATAAATTAGGATTAGAAGTTAATGAAAATTTGTTAGTTTACACAAAAATCAAATTAGAAGTTACAAAATCGATGAATGAAAACATACATGGAAAGGAGGTATCTTTGGAAAGCATAGTTCGCTCGTAAAATAAAATCAAAGACCAACCAAAACTAAATTACAAAGTATGCTCAAAATTTACAAATGCACAGAAATTCAACCATTCATTCATATACAATATCCAAATCACAATAGATGTTAAAAATTTAAGTGATATATAGATAAATGCAAATGCAAGACTCTTTTTTTTATCTTTTAGGAGTATCTATGGAGGTGATAACATGTGAGTCTCAATAAATACTCAAAGGTATACACCAAAAGTATCCAAGGAGACGAAAGCTTGTAGGAGGCCTTGTTAGGCCCCAACATGGTAGATTTCTCCAAGTATCGCATACCTTGTCCTACAAAGATTCTCAACTAGTTGGGGGTACCTTAAGTGGCCCCATCCACCAACTCAGTTGAGATTACTAACTGAGGCAAAACTCGCAATGTTGGCATGTGAATTGGATACGTGGTGTACACACCTACAACTTGACAACATTTGAGTAAAGTCAACACTACTGCCCATAGGCACTACACAAGAACTTCCTAGATGGTCACTCATCCTGATTCTACTCCCGCCCACCATTAGATCTACATCCAACATTCTCTAACTAAGCTACATCATTCACCTATTTTTCCACTAACAAAACTTATACAAAATCGTGTCACATGAAATAGTTGTATAAATAATTTACAATTGCAACATTAAAATAAGTGCATTTGTGACAAGATGAAATTCAAATAATAGAAATAAAATGTAAATAATTATAACTAAGATTTCCTATATAACATGTGATTTATTTAATTTTGCAATATAAGTAAATGGGGTTTTCTTAATTTTGTGCAATTGATGCTAATAAAGCCCAAATTACATGCATGTTCTATAAATAGGATTAACATGTAATTTCACATAAGAACATATAAAATATATCAATTAAGACCATAGTATGCACAAATATATATATGTAAAAGTGCACATTTAGCCCTTTTACACACCCTTGTACCTAACCTTTGTTAGTCCCTAGCAAAAATCTAGATAGAAAATGATAAAACTAGATAATCTGCATGCAAAATTTTATTTTATTATTATTTTTTTGAACTAAAAAGCAACTAACAAAATAACTACCTTAGGCTACTTTCGTAGGGATCGTGACTACACTTAGTACGTGTAGTAAACTTTTAAATCTTTAGGTTATCCTAGTGGCAAAGTTGTATCTTTAGAGGGTTTTCAATGGATATAGCCATAACATCCAAAATAAAACATAAAACATAAAACAACAGAAGTAAAAGACAAAAACAACAAAATTAAGTTTTAGACTAATTATGGATCTCTAAGTGATTTTTACCCTAACTTTTTGTCTGTAACTTCGTGCCCTAGCTTCATTAGGTTTTGAGAGGAGGTTATTGAAAATGAATACCTATGATTTATGCCTAAGTTCTCATAAAATTTATCTATTTCAGAGTTTTCAAATTTTGTTCCATGATCACTTCTAATTTTCTTAATATGTAAGTCTTTTTCGTTTTGAACTTTATTGCAAAAGGCTTTAAACATCTTAAACACATCAAATTTATGTGCTAGAAATAAACCTATGTTAATCGAGAATAATCATCAACTAAGACAAGTGCATATCTCTTTTTCCACCTAAGCTTTGAGTTCTAGTTAGTCTAAATAAGTTCATATGTACTAATTCTAGGACTCTTTTACTAGATACTTGATTAATTGATTTAAAAGAATTTTTATGTTGTTTACCCAACTCACATGCATCACACACATGATCTTTTTAAAAATTCAATTTAGTTAAACCCTTAACAAGTTCATGCCTAGCTAATTTACATAATAATTTCATATTAGCATGTTCTAACCTTCTATGCCATAACCATGCATCTTCAGATTTAACAATTAAACATGACTTTTTATCTAGAGCATCAGAAGACAATTTCAGAATAGTTACAGATCCTTTTCTTTTTGCCTTAAATTTAATATAATTAGAATAATTTTCAACAATAAGACATTTGTTATTTTCAAATATAACTTTATATTCTTTATCTTGTAATTGATTTACATTGATAAGATTAAAACCTAAGTTATCAACTAACAGAACATTAGATATAATTATAGAGTTAGTAACTCTTACCTTGCCAACACCAAGTATTTTACTTTTCTCTAAATTTCCAAATGTTATAGTTCCTTGGTTGCACTCTTGAATATCTTCAATCAATTCTTTTCTACCTATCATATGACTTGAAGTTCCATTATCCATCACGTATTTAGACTTTATCACCTACAAAAAAGGTAAAATTACATTTCTTGGAACCCAGATTTGTTTGGATCCAAAAATGTCAGAAGAACTACATATTGAAATGCTACACCTATCATTAGGAATCTATTTTTGAACAATTTTAATCCTTTTCTTCCAAATTAATTTTGTTTTTGGATTACTAAAGTTATTTTTCTTTTTATACTAAGTCTTAAACATATGATTCAAAATATTTGGATTGTTTAACTGTTTCTTATAATTTTTATAGTAACCATAGTAATTAGACCTTCTATTTTTAGACTTATCATAAGCACTAAACTTTATGAAATTATAAGATTTCTTTTTAGATTTATAATTTATCATTTTCATATTATTAGATCTAATAGATTTTATTTTTAGATATTCAACAGTACTATCATGATAATCAAAACCTAATCTAGTTTTATTTTTAACAGAAAACTAGGTTCTTTTTAGTTTATCTAGTGTTGTCTTACCAGTTACCTATTTTATCAGATTTTTATCAGCCTTAATTAATTTTTCTTTAAGATTTTTGTTTTTCTGATTTCAGATTGACAATTTCAGACGTGGTTTCCTTGTGTAATTCAGAAATTGAATCTAACTCAGAAGTAAACTTTTCAACACTTGTAGATAATTCACAAACAAAAGCATTTTGATTTTTATTTTCAGCAACTTGTTTCTAAAATTCTAGATTTAACTCATTTGATTGATTATGTAGAGATTTATTTAATTGTTCCAAGTTAGAAATCTGAGATTTATAAGATATTTCTTTCAATTTTAACTTCTAAAATTTTGAAGTTAATCTATTGTATTCATGAAGAGGTTTAGTATCTATGTTATCATCAGAAACATTTTTTTCATGATTAGAAAATTTTACCTCAAACGTGGATGCCATGAAGGTTACATTAGTAAAATTTGCTAATTCTTTGTCTGTGTCTGAACTTGAGCTTGAGTTGGAAGAATCTGATATTTCATCATCATTTGAAGAGCTTTCATTATCAAATGTTGCTTACAAAGTTTTCTTCTTAAATCCTTTCTTTGCAGATTTAAATTTAGACTTGGATTACTCTTTCTTTCCTTAAACTTCTTATTAGATTTCTTTTCCTCCTTTGACCTTATGAAACAATTAAAACTAAAGTGTCCATTTTTGTTACATTTATAATAAATAGGAATATTTGTCTTTACTTTTCCATTTCTTGAAGATTTAGTTCTCTTTACGTCTTTTCTTTTTCTTCAATCTTTTTTGAATTTCCTAACTAAAAGAGCAATGTCTAAATCAAAATTAGAATTACTTTCTGTATTAGAATATATCTAAAATGCAATTTCCTTCTTCTAATTCTTTTCTTCAGGGATAAGTTCAGCTTTAAGTTTAACTTCATATGTAGAGAGATTTCCAATTAATTCATCTATGGTATAAGTTGACAAATCCTTGGCTTCTTTAATTGTCATTGCTTTCTATTTCCATTCTGAAGTCAAAGATCTCAAAATTTTCCTTACAAGATCTTCTCCTGAACATTCTCGACCAAGTGCTTTTAAACTATTTACTCTAGTAAGAAATCTAGTAAACATATTAGAAATAATTTCATTTTCATGCATCATAAACAATTCATACTGACGTATAAGTAAATTTATTTTAGATTCCTTAACTTGGTTTGTTCCTTTATTTGTAATTTCTAATGTATGTCCTATTTCAAATGCAGATATATATGATGAGACTTTATTAAACTACTCATATGATAATGCACAAAATAGAATATTCATGCCTTTAACATTTAATTGTTATAGTTTTTTTTCTTCATCTGTTCACAGATTATGTGACCTCTTTAATTCAAAAACTTTTTCAATAAATACATTCCATAGTTCAAAGTTTATTGACTGAATGAAAATAGTTATTTTTTGTTTCTAATAGGTATACTTTGTTCCATCGAATAGAGGTGGCTTGTGAAAACTGTCTTTTACTTCTAAAACTTGTCATTTTAATCATAGAAATCTAGATTTAAAAATGTCTTTCCTAGTAAAAAAATGATCTATCAAAACTCTGATATCACTTGTTAAGAAATGTTTATACTTAAGAAGGGGGTGAATTAAGTATATTGCAAATTTCGTAGTATTTTTTGTCCTTTTTTAAATCTAGATAATGCGGAAATAAAATAGAGATTAAAACACAGACAATTTATAGTGGTTCCTCTCAACCTAGGTACATTCACTCCTTGAGTTACTTCTTAAGAATTCATTATCCTCAGAAGTTTGATTCACTCAAAACCTAGTGTCTTTAACTTTACGTAAAGCTAAATCAACTAGACAAGACATCAATCCTTCATCTACTTTTCCTTTTAACTATACGAACCCTTGTACAGTTACCATGCTAACTATATCAGCCTTTGTATAGTTATCTGCATAACTTTACGTGCTCTTATAAAGTTCTCTTGAAACTCTTTTGAAAGAATACCTTTTAAAGTTTTTTCCGCAACATCCCTTGTAGATAGGTTCTCTTTTTTAATTAAACGATATAATGTAAAAAAGAATTTATCATGAAAGTATAAACATAATAAAACTTTCCTTTTGTATATATGATAATACTTAAATCTTTAGGTAATAGCTTTGTTACTGTGGAGTTTCTTCTGATGACTTTCAACTTTCATTTTTCATGTATCTTTAAGTCTTTTCAGAATTTTCTTTTTGGAGTTTTTGTCGAAAGTAAACTCATGTCCAAATATCGATTTTACTTAATTTATATTGCATTTAGAAAATATAACTATTTATACATGATCCTACAACATGTTCTTTTTCGTTCAGATTTTCTGCAACCACTTGTTACATGATTGTTGAGAAATAATTGGTTCATGAAGTTAGTGAGACTTAACGTACTTATTCCATGAATTTAACTGTAACTTAATAGACCTATCTTGTGAACTTAACTATAACTTAATGGACTTATTTTATTAAGTTAAATTTTACTTAACGGACTTGTTCAGTTTAAGATTTTTTTTGAATCATGATCTTTAATCTTGATTTTGTCAAATCGATCTTTGATTACCATCTGTAAATATTTAACTAAGTCTTTAGTAATATAGTGGAATGTATATAAGTATGTGTGTAACATGTGTCATCTGTAAAATAAATAAATAATCTTATATTAAAATTTTGATTAAATATAAAAATATAAAAATTAAATAAATTCATCAAATTACTAACATTTAAAACATTCAAAACATCACTAACAATAGAAACAGCCATTGATAATAAACTGTAATACAACAGTCCTAATAAAATACAAAATGACAGGAAAAGAAAAATAAAGGGAAGAAGAACCCTTCTCCGCCAGTTGAATTCTGTGCACTTCACGGGAATCTCCGCGTGATCCAGCTACGCCTGCTCCAATTCTTCAGCAGACTTAAGTCGCCCACAGGTCAGTACTCGCCTCTCTATTGCAGCACCACAAGAAACCCCTCTGAAGTTCACGGACAGATCTCCTCAGCTCGGGCGTTCCTTGCGGAGACCGCGCCAACAGGCCTGCCTTGCGTCTGCCCTTCACCACTTGAGAACAGGAGCCTTCTAGCTGTAGAAAGATCGAGGAGAATGCTCTCAAGTTGCCCAAAAACCAACGTTTGCATGAGAAGGCCGAGAGTGGAAGAGGAAGGAGAGCTCGGACGTCCGCCCTTTTTTAAGAACGAAAAGGCCGGACGTGGATGGTTATCGGCGGTTTCCTATCTTGAACCTTTTCTTTATTCTTGCACGTATGGGAGTGGAAGATATTTTTCACCCATGTTCCCAAAGTTCAATATATTTGCATGGCCACACGATAAATAATTATCATAAAATGAAAACCCTAATTAACTCTTAACATTATAATAAAAAAACCTTATACACCTGATTAAGTATTCCCTTCAACAACTAATATTAACCAACTCTTGGTTAATGATATATTAATGATACGATTTAGTGGTTAAAATGTTATCAAATGATATACATTTGTAATTAAGCCCCTTAAATTCTAAGAAATCAATAATTCCATTTAATCAAGCTAAAAAACCTCATAATATGATATAATTCACGTGAAATGCTCCATAAAACTCACACAACTCAATGTCAAACGTGTACTCTTTCTATAAATATGTATCATTAGTAACAATGAAAGGCATAACATTACTGAGTCGTCTACTACATTTATCCTTATCCTCTCCTTACATGGGCCACAAGTGCGCGAAAGCTACTGCAAGGGTGAAACAGCGGTGGTGGAGGCATGGCTTGAAGCTATAGTGACGAGTCATGGGTGGCATGGCCATGGGGGTGGGGGCCATACGGGAGCTTCAATCAACATAGAGGAGGGGGAGGGATTTAAATGAACGTGCATTGCGCCACATTCCTTTTTTGAAAATCTACGTTTAAATGATTACTGCCCACTAGCTAGCCAAGTATACAAGGCGCTGATGGAGAGGACCAAGGGAGAAAGTAGAGAACAACAAATTCTGTCTATTCAATTCCACTACATGTAGTGTTGGATTGTTCCATTAATTCCACGTCCGTGTTCATGGTACCCAAAGAAATGTCTCACCCAAGTAAGAAAGGTTAACCCTCCACAAACCATCTTTGATTAGTAATGGTCTCTCTTACTAATATTCTTGCTGGGTAAATATAAAAGATTACGTTAATTAAATTTGGGTGTTGATTGGCATCCATGTCTTTCTCTCCACCACCTGCACATGTTCATGCAGATGTTGGAGGCCTGTCCAACCATCAAGTGGGAAAGGCAAGAAGGCCTTGGAATTCTTGTTGGAATGACTAGGTAAGTACATAATCCAACTCATTAGTTAATTTTTTATATACATAAGCACATAATTAATAGAATGTATTGGATCTGAGATGATTCCCCAAAAGATAAGCTTTAGGCTAATTTTAATACACGTTAAAGGGTGTGATGAACAAACCCATTTGGAAAACATTCCTAATGGTGGTGGTATTTTTTGTGGGGTTCGCTGATTGCATATCGAGACACGTACTTGATTCAAAAATTATAGTTATTGACAATTGGATGTCATTTCATTAACACGAATACTGCGCAACATTAGCAACATCTTGATGCTGGATTGGCCGAAATTACAAGCCCAAGAATAAATTCGACCGACAGAGACAAGCGTTTCTATTGGTGCAAAGCGCAAGTTCCAACTGTGAGATTGTATGTGTGCGTTTGTTAATTAGTATGCATAATCTAGCATTATTGTATAAGTTCTTATACAATTACACTTTTAATTTGTAATACTACTAATCTTTTAAATTGTTCCAAAGTAATAATTCAATTTCAAATATTTACAATCTTGAAGCGGTTTTGTCATGATATTGTTAAATTTTAATAAATTTTGATTTCATTAACTCAAATTCCTTTGGTGATATCATTAACCATCATTTGATGACATCCATGCAATGTTATTGTTGGCAATAACCATGGTAGTTGTCCATATTGTTACTAATAATGGCAAAACGAATCTCTTGTCATTAAGTTCAATTAATTCTGCCAGCGAAACATTACCATTATCAAAAAAGGATGAGAGCCAAGTTGGTTTGTCAAGGAACATGCTTTGCTTGGATTTGGCGGTGGTGATCTCTAATGTTTTTAAGCAATATGCAGTTAATTAAAGTTGTTACCTTCTTTTGATGATGTAGAAAAATATATGGCATGGCACTTGCACACCACACTCAAACACTTCACTAGCCGAACAATCCTGTCTGTTTTTCATATGATATCTGTACAAAAGATCGAGAAATTTCTCATGGAATCAACATTTTTATCTATATTAATTTCCTTAATCGCTGACCGGGCTCTAGTTGAAGTATTTCTAGATTCCTTCTTAAAAGTATCTGTTCGTACGTGTTTAAAACACCATATGATCTGGACAAATCAAACCTGGAAAATATAAAATATGTAAGGATTTAAGGGAGGTGAGGATCGGATCCTGTATCAAGGACCGATCACTGGAAGTTGACGTCGGCCTCGTACGTGAGACCCATGTTCCAGTCATCCGGCGTGACATCGTTGCATACCAGCGTCTTATTGGTGGAGTAGGACGTCACCTTGAACGACAGCGGCTGTCCTCCCAGCGACTCGAATGCCTGGTACGACGTTCCCCAGTTGTGGCTCATGGGAATCCAGCCTGTCTTGGAGCCCTTCACCGCCAAGCTTGACACGTCCCCGTCGGCTCCCACATTCATCACGTACACCAGCAGCCAGTAGTCGTTCCCCTGGAACATGAACCTCACGCCTCCCTTCTTCTCGCATGGCACTCTGCATCACCGAGAATTAATTGGCGTACACTTTCTTTCACATTAATTAGTACGTACGTGTTCTTGTCTAAGAGTGTGCGACATATATAGATCGATCGAGAAGTATATATGGAATATATATATGTATGTACCTTTTGTAGGTGATGGGGACTATGCCGGCGTGCCAATCGGCGATCTTCATGAAGGCCGGCTTGGCCATGTCGAAGTGGTCCCTTGGGGGATTGCACCAGCCGCCGTCGTTGGGGTCCTGCGCAAAGTTGGGTGGGCAGATGTTGGTGGCAGTGATGGTCACGGATGGATTGCCGGCGAGGCAGTGAGGGGATTCCGTGCACTTGATCTCGTAACAACTACCACACAGAAACCCGTTCCTGAATAGCGACGTGCTTAGCGCAGCTGTATTGCTTCCGTATCCCGCGTCGAACAGGTTTCCAAATCCACAAGCTCCACCTGACATACACACACACACACACATCAAATCCAACAAACTTTACAAAAGGAATTAATTAGACCTCATTTTCTAATTATTAGTTAATTAACACTGGTAATTAATCATAGGCATCTTGATCATTCGCTGTTGTGTTGGCTTGGTGGGTTATATATATATTTAATGATTAATGCTCACTTACCCATGGTCTGCGACGCCGTCTCGTCACCGTAGAAGGTGGCGTGTGCCGGCAACCAACCACTAGTGGGACGCCCCCCACTGCCCTTCGCCTGACTCTCCGACGCATTCTTCGTCTCCTTCTTCTTCTTCTCTGCCGGAGTCGCCTGCTCTTCCGCAGACGCCTTGCCTCTTGGAGAACCCGTGAGAACGACGGAAAATATTGCAAGTCCTAGAAA
Organism: Cymodocea nodosa; assembly: GCA_036874045.1. Classification (NCBI taxonomy): domain Eukaryota; kingdom Viridiplantae; phylum Streptophyta; class Magnoliopsida; order Alismatales; family Cymodoceaceae; genus Cymodocea; species Cymodocea nodosa. The sequence goes on along the minus strand of JAZBRI010000003.1, from coordinate 13,863,458 downwards.
GAAGAGGAGAAGACCGGGTGGCGCCCGGCGCGGCGACGACATTCTTAATTAAGTTGCTCCGGTCGATCGGTTTCGTCAATAGCTAGCTGGCTAGGACTGGAATTACAACTTTTAAATGGAAACGCGAGTGGGTGCCATCGCATTATATAGAAGTGGCGACGCTCTTCGTCGCTTTCTCGTCCTCGAGGACAGGCGTTGCCGCGAAGAAAAGAAGCGTCAAAGGAGAAGAAGAAATCAATGGATATCGCCGGGCAAAGGGTCCAACGTGGTTGCACGTTCGCCTTAATTTCCAGGCCTCGATAATTAATTATAAGATCGTGCGAGGATATAATTCCATACGGCAACCATCCGATCGAGTTGATGAAGTTCACCAGCCGAGTCGAACATTTTCAACGGTTTGATTCGAATTTCATAAGTTGATGCTCAATCGATAGGTACATCCATGGTTCGCTAAATGATTTTAAGGACGTCAGTTAAGTTAAACAAAGTCTAATCATATTAAATTATTATATAATTAATAAATATTATATAATATAATTTATACATACATACATACATACATGTAACTCATAATTAAGTGGTAATATTTATGTGATATAATTAAATTTAGATAACGTTAAAATTTATAATAATAAAACTAGATATGTATATAAATGGTTAAAACATAGCAGCATATGTTGGACATTTAAAGTGATTTTTAAATTATTTTAATTTATTTATAGTCATTAATTTATTGTTTTAATAATTAAAAGACCTAACCGTTAAACAAATCCATTTTCAATAATTTGATTTGATTCATCTAAAAAAATATAAAATATAATGGTTTAGTTTAGCTTAGATAATATCTAAGCTGATAGGTATAATTTGATCAATCGATTCAAAGTAATTTGTTTCAAATTTCATCATAGCTTTTGAACGTGAAAACCCAAGAAGCAAGCCTATTATTACAATCTCATGATATGTATCACATGCATAACTAAATGTTTCTTTTATTATTTAGTAATTTACAGTGATATTACTATTGCTATTTTATTTTCTTATTATGCCATTATTTTATTGATTATATTTACTCGACTTTAACTCGGCATCTTTCCTATGGTTGTTTTAGATCTAGGCGCCAAGGCACTACTTAGCTGGAGGGCACGTATAGGCGAGGACTGCATCGCTAGCCTGCTGAGGCAGTGTCCATGGATATTTCATTGTTTCGGCGGAATTGGTTTTGCATCGTTAAACATATGTATAAGATATGTCAGATTTTTTAAAACTAGAAGAAAAAATTTTCGCGTTCTATTTTTTTAAAAGATGTAAGTCTTCTTATCTGATTTATTCCGGGACGCGGCACACCCCTAGCACTACAATTGAACGAAGAATATTTTAATTCCTAGAGGAGAAGAAACGATGTGGCTGCCACTACCGTTTTGTTTCCTTCGGCTTTAGTCGATTTACCACGTGGTTTGAATTAGACTCCAAATTAAATGTTTGCCGTCGTCAACATTTATAATAATTTGAGTTTAAGTTTTTGATAATGGTAATATTTTTCTTTTTTGTAATATAATAGTAACATTTTTCAGAGTAAATTTCTTGAAATTAAGTACGTACTTGCATGAAACATTTTCTGTAGGTATAAACTTTTTTATTATAAATACATGCAAAGGTAGAAATAATTGTGCAAATATTATAATTACATGACTATAAATACATATATATTAGATATTTTTTCATTTAAACAAGCATTGATCCAACGATGTACTATCGCAAGTAGGAGAAGGAAACGACTTTGTAGTGATGTGTCTATTTAATTTATGGTAGAAATTAGGGTTTGAATGGTTCAATATGATTTGATTTTTATAAAAAACCAAGAAACTTAGATGTAAAAACTATGGATTTGCAATTCGAGTGCAGTGGAGCGTTTAAATATCGTTTGATATGTATGTTAAAAAATATGGAAAGAATTAAATAAGAGATTTATCGTAATAAATAGGAAAAAATTAAATAATTTTAATCATAGCTATTTAATAAGAGATAATCCTGATTTTCTAAATTTTGATGTAATAAATTGAAGGAAAACATAAAAATGTACATTTCTTATTTTATCATTAATATAATTTTGATGTAATAAATGTTTAAATATAATTATGTACATTGTGTTAAGACCTAATGACTTACTAGAGAGGGGGATGAATCAGTTTCTTAAAATCAATTTCAGGAGTTTAACAATGAATGACTAAATTATAGTTTAAATCAACAAGCACACAATAAAAGAATATAATGCATACAGAGATTTTTTAGGTGGTTCACTATTAATGGCTACTCCATTCCCAAGGGATACTTGGGTTTCACTAAACTTTCAATACTTACAAATAATTGCTTTAAGGTTAAAGCAAGAACCAACCAATCAAACTAAGTTTTCTGGTCGTAGCTCCAACCAACCTATCTCTAAAGTTTTTAGTTGGTGTACTTTAGTAAACCACTAGCTTGAAGAATTAGAGTTTATTGCGTAGAGAGCTTCTAGACTTGAGTTTGCCTTTGCTGAAGATTTGATCATGAAGATGTTCTACTATATACGTGAAGCTTGGTGTATGGATTTGTATATTAAAGAAGCTATCTAACTCTGTTGTTTGTTGTATGTATTTATAACATTAAGCATAACATCATATTTACTTTTAACAAATGTATTCTATTGTACTTACTTGTTAGGAATTTTGTTTTGATGATAAATGTTTTATTAAAGTTTATAAATAAGTCTAAATAATATTTTCTAAGTATAATAGCCATGTAATTAAATGTTGATAAGTTATTGAAAAGTTTCATTTAAAATTTCAGATAGTTAGATTTGTTGAGATTAAAATCGATCATTCAGTCAACTTACTATGGCACGATTCTGAAACACTCACCTCTAAACTCATTGAAACTAGGAAGTAAAGAGAAAGAGGAAGAAATAACACTTTTGAAGACAATGATTTATGTGGTTCAGCAACAACCTATGTCCATGGAGAGTTGAGAGTTCTACTATGAGCTTTGGCACAATCAATCGCAATATTTTAAAGGTTTATATACTACCCAACTTAGGGTTAATAAACCTTAAATTACATTTGAGACATTACAGTAGAGAAATAATGCTTCGGAGAAGGAACTCTCAATTTCGAAGCCTTATATTTCTATCTTTCCGAAATCTGCAATACTTTGGATAGTTACAGAACTTAACTATCCGAAGAAAATTCTTCTTTCTTCATTTGATGTACTGGATGGTATTGTAGCAAGCTAACTATCTAGAGAGATTCGGACTTTCAGATAGTTATAGACTTAACTATTCGAAAACTCACTTATGTCTTTCTCTATCCAATCGAAAGGTTCTACCGTTAACTCTCCGAAAACTGCATGCCTTTCGGATAGTTATTGACTTAACTATCTGAAAACTCACTTAAGTGTCTCTTCAGTCACTTCGGAAGGTTGTAGTTGTAACATTCTGAAAAACTTATGATTTTCAGATAGTTATTGCCTAACTATCCGAAGATCCACTTAAGTCACTGCTTTTCGGATACTTGGCTTCTTAACTATCCAAACATCCACTTAAGTGTCTGACTTTCGGATACTTAGCTTCATAACTGTCTGAATGTCTACTTAAGTATCATTTAAGTCATTCCAGATGGTTATAGCCAATAACCCTTCGAAATCTCCTAACTTTCGAATAGTTAGCTCAAAGCCTTTTGACTGAAACATTATTTTAGATACTTTGACCTTGTAACCTTCCAAAATCATAAATCTACCGAAGACTTACTGCTAACACGCTTCCGATTGAACCTGGACTTCTTGTGGCATACTCCACACCTGTACTACTCACCCAAACAAGATTTTTGAATAGTTAAAGTTTTTGGATAGTTAACGTTTCGATTTAATCGAATAGTTATGTTAAAAACTCGTATAGTTAAGTTATCTACATATGTTTTTAATGTTTTAAGTTGTCACGTGTTTTCCATGTGCATTCGGTAATGAAAATCGAAGAGTTAAATAACTATTTGAGTTTTTATATGCATGGATAGATAACTATTCGAGTTTTATAAAATGACTAATGAACAGATAAATTTTCCTTGTTTAGTCACATGTTTTGCAAGTGCAAAAACTCGAAGAGTTATAGATAAGTGTTTGAGTTTTTACAAGACTTAAAGGATAAGTGTTCGATTAAAATGAAGACTTAGAAGATATTCTACAAGTCTCTCGGAAGATAAAGTTTCAGTAAATCTACAAGTGGAAATCATGAAAATTTCAAAATGATGGACATAGTGGAAATTCAAAAAGATAGTGGAAATCGTGGATAATTTGAATTTGAAATTAGTATGTGGATTATGGATTAAGTGGATGAACATGCTGAATGTGAAGTTAGAGTTTGATTATTAATAGAGAGTACGAGCTACATTACAATGAGGATCCCAATCTCAAAAACTAAGTCTGAATATTCAATCCGGATCCCAAACTGAAAAATCAAGTCTGAATATTTATATCTAGAAAAATTCTCCAACATCAGAAGAAGTTCAAAATTCCAAGCAGTTTCAGAAAAGGAGTTGTAAACGCAAGAAGTCTGGAAATTTGACAATTGGAGAAAAAGAGATATAGAAGCTAAGCAAAAAGAAGGAAAGGAGCTACGTGCATAAAGATCAAGTTTTATACAATTCGAAATTAGTTTTGAATAAGGACTTCATTTTCTTTTTGAATTGTATATCAGACATTATTGCATCAAAACCGTCAAGAAGGGAATTGACGAGTGTTTTGTAAGTTCCTTCTCTAAAGTTTATAAAGAATAAAATTTTATTTACGAGTGTTTTGTGCTCTTGTTTTATCTGCTGGTAATTTTAATTACTAAAGACACAATTCACCCACCCTCTTGTGATACAACGATCCTACAACTGATATCAAAGCATAATTAAGAGCTTTCACTTCTCTATTTAGGAATCAGTTTTTCTTGTCATTTACTTAGGATCATATGGTTAAAATGGATAATACTAAAATCTTAGTTATGAATAAAGGATAGACTACTAATTATCCTCCTATGTTCGAAGGTAGAAATTATGGTTACTAGAAATATAGGATGAAAGTATTCTTTTAGTCAATTGATTTCAACTATGGCATATAATTAACAATCTTATAGTGTTAGTTATGACTCCATATGATACTTGGACTTTTGATGAAAAGGAGTGAATGACACTAAATGCTAAAGGTTTAAACATCTTGTTTTGTGCTTTATCTCATGATCAATTTAACAAAGTTTCTACATATCAAACTGCATATGAAATATGACATGCATTAGAAGTTGCTAACGAAGGTACTAATTAGGTCAAGGAATCTAAGATTAATATGTTAGTACATAAATATGAGCTTTTTAAAATGCACGAAAATGAATGTATCTTTGATATGTTTTCCCGTTTTCTTGAGATTGTAAATTCATTAAAATCTTTAGGCAAGAAATTTGAGGAAAAAGATTTGGTAAGAAAGATCCTTAGATCTTTAACTAAAATTTGGGCTCAAAAGACAACATCAATTGAAGAGTCCAAAGATTTAAATATATTTACTCTCGATGATCTCATAAGCAATCTGACAACCTATGAAGTACAACATTTAGATCCAAAAAGGAAGAATCTTAGAAGGGATTTGGCTTTTGAGGCTGATAAAGTCTTAGAAGTCACTAGTGATTCTGATGATGATTTATTGTTGTTGACTAGAAAATTTAGAAATCTATTGAAGAAATGTAGAAACTTCAAGTTAGCAAAGACATCTAGAGATATGGAGAAGAAGTCATTCATGAAAGACAAAGTCATATGCTACAAGTGCAATAGGTAGGGTCACTTTCAAATTGATTGTCCTCTCAACAAAGATAAGAAGAATTCGAGGAGGAATTTTAAGAATAAAAAATTCAGAAAGATAAGGGCACTTAAAGTGACATGAGATGACTCTTTAGCTTCACAAAGTGAAGAAGCAAAGGATTCAACATCAAACAATGAATCCTCATCAACATCAGATTTAGAAGAAAATCTGGCAAAAAAATATATTGCATGATGGTACTACTAAAAATAATGTCTTTATTTCTAGTACTAAGAATAGTAGAAGAAAAACTATTCCGTGTGTGATTAAAAAGAGAGATAAATATATGCAAATTGATAAAATGTAGTATATAAATGATAGCACACGATGCAAGAATTTTAAAAGAAATTTTTAGAAAAATCAAGCTAAGTCATTTAAAAATTTTAATATTTTTGATCAGTTTTCTTCATATTTAAAAAATATCGGATATTGAGATCAGTAATCAAATAATGTCAGAAATGAAAATTTCAACTCTGGTTTATATAGAGATAAATGTTCTGATAATTATAATACTAAGAGAAATAAACTCAAGAATAATTATCAGAAAATAGATAAGTTGAAGTCTAAAAATATTGATTATTTTGATATGACTCTCTAAAATTCTTGGACCCACTCAGAAATGGGTTCCAAGAGATAAAATCTCTTTTTAACTGTTTTTTAGGTACACAAATTAAAATGGATAATGGATAGTGGAGCATCCAACCACATGATTTGAGATATATGATTACTTACAGAAGTAACAAAGACCAAGAACGAACAAGTTACCTTTGGAAATAAAAGCAAAACAAATATCCTTAGTTCTAGCAAAGTTCAGGTAACTAAAAAATGTTTTATAAATGATGTCTTATTAGTGGAAAACTTAGGTTTTAATTTATTGAGTGTTCCTGTTTTAATGAAGTTTTATAGAGTAATTTTTGAAAAAGATTCTTGTAAAATTATGGACATGTCTACAAATGAAATTTTATTCACTGCATACAAGAAATGATCCATTTGTATTCTAAATTTGCCTTCTGATATTATTAAAGACAATGCTTGCTTAATTGCAAAATTGGATGAAGTTATTTTATGGCATAGAAGGTTAGGACACTCAAACTTAAAATTATTACAAAAGCTGTCTAAAAAGAATCTAGTTAGAGGTTTACTTAGTATTAAGTACTCGAAAGAGTTTATGTGTGATGTATGTCAACTAGATAAATTACATAAAACATCATTTAAAAGTTTAAATGAAATAACAAGCAAAAGAGTATTAGAACTAGTGCATATGGATTTATTTGGATCTACTAGGACAACTAGACTAGGAGGTAAACATTATGCTTTTGTACTAACTGATGACTATTCTAGGTTTACTTGGGTTTATTTTATAGTTAATAAAATTAAAGTTTTTGAAATATTTAAGATATTCTGTAATAAAGTTCAGAATGAGCAAAATGTTAAAATTTAAAAACTTAGGAGTGATCATGGAACAGAATTTGATAATGATCAAATGGACACCTTTTGTGAAGAATTAGACATAGATCATAGGTACTCATTTCCAAGAACTCCTTCACAAAATGGTATAGTAGAATATAAAAATAGATCACTTTAGGAAATGTCCATAACCATGTTAAATGAAAATAAGTTACCCCTATCTCTCTAGGTAGAAGCAATTCATATAGCATGTTATGTTATAAATAGAATACATCTAAGACCAATTTTGGATAAAACTCCTTATGAGATATTGTTGAGTATTTTGTTTTGATGATGTGTGCTGAATGGAAGTAATCATATTTGTTCAATTACTATTGCTTGTGAAAGGAAATTAAGAACATCAATTAATCCAGAAAAAGTTTATTGATATAAATACTTGTCTGTATTAGATATGAAATTATACAAAGTTAAATAACTAGTCGTTTCATTGCATTAATTTCTCATTTAACTAAATGTTAAGATAACGTGTGTTTTTATCACAAAGCATGATATGTTTTATAGTTATATCTTCTACATCATGAACAATGCACATTTAGACAACTTGATAAGTTAGAGTGTTATTTGTATAGAGGTCACATGAGAGCTTGTTAAGTTAGAGGCTTAAAGGTTAAAATAGGTCACGTGAGAATTCGTTAAGTCAGTGAGTAAAAGAAGAGATGAATTCGTTAAGTAGTGTTGTGCGTGTGGTGAAATTAAAGGTTACGAATGTTATATTGTATCATGTGAGGTGCACATGTTTAACTTGTTAAGTTAACATAATTGCACACATTGAGTTGTTATATCGAACACTAAGGCAACGTGTTAGGTTAACGTTAGAAACTTAAGTTGTTATTTTTGCATGTGGTAAAATTCTTATTATAAAAATATTTGTTTGTTACTGGTTCATTAAGTTATCTATAACACAATGGAGTTGGTTCATTGAGTTATCGTAACACCATGAAGCTGGTTTGTTGAGTTAGCGTAACACCACAGACTTAGTTCGTTGAGTTAGCTATAGTACTTGTTACGTGAGTTGTCACATGAGGAACTCGTTAAGTTAGAAATGTTAAGTTATTTATCTACTTGTTGTACTCGTTTAGTTAACATTAACACAATGACTTCTTATTACACTTGATGAAAAATTTTAGACGAGAAAGTTTATTTTGTAGGAAATTTTTCAGAGATCCAAGATTGATGATTAAAGAAAATTCGAAATGTAAATGTAGGTCAGAACATGTGTATTTCGATGAAGGAAAAAGAGAAGACGTGAAGAAGTGGAAAACTGGTAGTGATTAAATGTGGAGGATATGCTTGAAATGAAGATATAATATAAAAGGCATAGAATTTTCGTTGATCAGTTATCCTTGCACACCAAACGAAAAATCTTTTCAAGGATCAAAAATACTTTTTCGGGGAAAAGCTCTCAGATGGAAGAAAATTCAATGAAGCAGAAAAGGTGAGATTTATGTCATTGAAGATTTAAAGTATCAAAAGAAAGCAAATTCGGTGAAGCAGAGAAAGACAAGATATTCGTCATCGAAGAATTGCTGAAGAAGGAAAAGAAGAAGAAGAAAAATCTCAAACAGGGAGAAATGCTTTAAATTCTGCACATTAGTTTTCTCTATTTGTAGTTATGAAATTGTATAGATGAAACATGATATTGATATATAATTGCATCTACAATTTCTAAGGAGAATTGAATTGTATGTTGTAATTGAAACATTGAATAAAAATGATTTTATGAAAACAGTGTCTTGACTTATTTTTGAGTTTTGAAGTTTAAATTATAAACGAAAATGTTGAAAAACATAATTTACCCCCCTCTTGTGTAGCCATACTATTAGGAATTTTGTTTTGATGATATATATTTTATTAAAGTTTTTAAATAAGTCTAAATAATATTCTCTAAGTATAATTGTCACGTAATTAAATGTTAACAGGTTATCAAAAAGTTTCATTTTTATTTTGGATAGTTAACTTCCAGATAATTAAAGTTTCTAGATAGTTAAAGTTTTTGGATGGTTAGATTTTTGAATAGTTAAACTTTCGGATAGTTAACGTTTCGTTTTTGTCGAATAGTTATGTTAAAAACTCATATAGTTAAGTTATCTGTACATGTGTTTTTAATGTTTTAAGTTGTCATGTGTTTTCCATGTGCATTCAGTAATGAAAATCGAAGAGTTAGATTAACTGTTTGAGTTTTTATACGCATGGATAGATAACTGTTCAAGTTTTATAAAATGACTAATGAACAAATAAGTTTTACTTGTTTAGTCACGTGTTTTGTAAGTGCAAAAACTCGAAGAGTTACAGATAAGTGTTCGAGTTTTTACAGGACTTAAATGATAAGTGTTCGACTAAAACGAAGAGTTAGAAGATATTCTACAAAACTCTAGGAAGATAAAATTTCAGTGAATCTACGAGTGGAGATCGTGGAAATTCAAAATGATAGTGGAGAAAGTGGAAATTCAAAAAGATAGTAATTTGGATTAAAGAAAAAATTAATGCGTAGATTATGGATTAAGTGGATGAACATGTTGAATGTGAAGACATAGTTCGACTACAAATAGAGAGTACGAGCTACATTACAATCAAGGATCCCAATCTTAAAAATCAAGTCTGAATATTCAATCTAGATCCCTAATTGAAAAGTTAAGTTTGAATATTCATATCTAGAAAAATTCTCCAACATCAGAAAAAGTTTGAAATTCCAAGCAATTTCAGAAAAGGAGCAGCAAACGCAAGAAGTCTAGAAATTCGACAATTGGAGAAGAAGAGATACAGAAGTTGAGCAAAAAGAAGAAAAGGAGCTATGTGCATAAAAATCAGGTTTTATACAATTCGAAATTAGTTTTGAATAAGGACTTCATTTTCCTATTTGAATTGTATATCGGACATTACTGTATCAAAACCATCAAGAAGGGAATTGAGCTAAAAAGATATTGTAAATTCTGTCTTTAAAGTTTATAAAAATAGAATTTTATTTACGAGTGTTTTGTGCTCTTGTTTTATTTGCTAGTAATTTTAATTACTAAAGACACAATTCACCCCTCTCTTGTAATACAACGATCCTACAACTAGTATTAGAGCTACTAAATTCTTGTCAGATTATTTACACTCTGCTACAATTGGTATCAGAGCTACTAAATTCTTGTTAGATTGTCTACACTCTGCTACAACTGGTATTAGAGCTACTAAATTCTTGTCAGATTGTCTACACTCTGCTACAACTGGTATTAGAGTTACTAAATTCTTATCAGATTGTCTACACTCTGCTACATCTAGTATCAAAGCATCTGAAAAGCTTTTATTTCTCTATTTAGGAATCGGTTTTTCCTGTCATTTACTTAGGATCATCTGTTTAAAATGGATAATACTGAAATCTTAGTTATGACTAAAGGACAAACCACTAATCGTCCTCCTATGTTTGAAGGTAGCAATTATGGCTATTGGAAATAAGTATATTGAGATTGTAAATTCATTAAAATCTTTAGGCAAGAAATTTGAGGAAAAAGACTTGGTAAGAAAGATTCTTAGATCTTTAACTAAAATTTAGGCTCAAAAGACAACATCTATTGAAGAGTCCAAAGATTTAAATACATATACTCTCGATGATCTCATAGGAAATCTGACAGCCTATGAAGTACAATATTTAGATCCAAAAGGGAAGAATCCTAGAAGGGATCTGGCTTTTGAGGTTGATAAAGTCTCAAAAGTTACTAGTGATTCTAATGATGATTTACTGTTGTTGACCAAAAAATTTAAAAATCTATTAAAGAAACGTAGGAACTTTAGGTCAGCAAAGACATTTGGAGATATGGAGAAGTCATTCATGAAAGACAAAATTATATGCTCAAGTGCAACAGATTGGGTCACTTTTAAACTGATTGTCCTCTCAACAAAGATAAGAAGAATTCGAGGAGAAATTTTAGGAGTAAGAAATTCAGAAAGAGAAGGGCACTTAAAGTGACATGGGATGACTCTTCAGCTTCACAAAGTGAAGAAATAAAGGATTCAACATCAGACACTAAATCCTCATCAACATCAGATTTAGAAGAAAATCTGGAAAATGTATGCTTCATGGCGAAATCCAGTAAGGTATCCTTTGATCAAAATGCTAGTTTTGATAGTTTTGATGGATTACTTATTGAATACAATAAACTGGCTAGAAAATATAAGAAAGTAAAAACAAAAGGAAAGAACACTTGGAAAATGCTAGATGAATCTGAAAATAAGATTGATTTTCTGAACTATACGTTGAATAAATTTAAAGAATAAAATCAAAAGCATGCATAGGAAATTTTAAAGTTTACTGCAATAGAAAGAAAATTGCATGCTAATTGTGAAAATTTAATTGCTGATAAAAAGAAAATGATCTGTGAAATTGAAAAATTGAAACTGACTATTACTGATTTAAATTTAGAAATTGATATGTTAAAGATTAAGGTCTATGATCAAAAGGCTATATTAAGTAAATGGAATAATAGTCAAACTATAACAAATGAACTTAGTAGTAAAATATCAAATGTAGAAAAACATGGTATTGGTTTACATGATGCATCTTCTGAAAATTATATATTGCATAATGGTACTGCTAAAAACAATGTCTTTATTTCTAGTATTAAAAATAATAAGAGAAAAACTATTCAGTGTGTGATTAAAAAGGGAGATAAATATGTGCAAATTGATAAAATGCAGAATATAAATGATAGCACACGATGCAAGAATTTCAAAAGAAATTTTCAGAAAAATCATGCTAAGTCATTTGAGAATTTTAATATTTTTGATCAGTTTTCTTTATATTTAAAAAATATCGGATATTGAAATCAGCAATCAAATAATGTCAGAAATGAAAATTTCAACTTTGGTTTATATAGAGATAAATGTTCTGATAATTATAACACTAAGAGAAATAAATGCAAGAATAATTATTAGAAAATAGATAAGTTAAAGTTTAAAAATATTGATTATTTTGATATGACTCTGTTTAAAATTCTTGGACCCACTTAGAAATGGGTTCCAAGAGATAAAATCTCTTCTTAACTGTTTTGTAGGTACACAAATCAAAATGGATAATGGACAATGGAGCATCCAACTATATGACTGGAGATATACAATTACTTACAAAAGTAACAAAGACCAAGAATAGACAAGTTACCTTTAGAAATAAAAGCAAAACAAATATCCTTGGGTCTAGCAAGGTTTAGGTAACTGAAAAATGTTTTATAAATGATGTCTTATTAGTGGAAAACTTAGGTTTTAATTTATTGAGAGTTCCTATTTTAATGAACTTTTACAAAGTAATTTTTGAAAAAGATTCCTGTAAAATTATGGACATGTCTACAAATGAAATTTTATTCATTGCATACAAGAAATGATCTGTTTGTATTCTAAATTTTCCTTTTGATATTATTAAAGACAATGCTTGCTTAATTGCAAAATCGAATGAAGTTATTTTATGGCATAGAAGGCTAGGGTACTCAAACTTAAAATTATTACAAAAGTTGTCTAAAAAGAATCTAGTTAGAGGTTTACCTAGTATTAAGTACTCGAAAGAGTTTATGTGTGATGCATGTCAACTAGGTAAATTACATAAAACATCCTTTAAAAGTTTAAATGAAATAACAAGCAAAAGAGTATTAGAACTAGTGCATATGGATGTATTTGGATCTACTAGGACAACCAGACTGGGAGGTAAACATTATGCTTTTGTACTAGTTGATGACTATTCTAGGTTTACTTGGGTTTATTTTCTAGCTAACAAAATTGAAGTTTTTGAAATATTTAAGATATTCTGTAATAAAGTTCAAAATGAGCAAAATGTTAAAATTTAAAAACTTAGGAGTTATCATGGTACAAAATTTGATAATGATTAAATGGACACCTTTTATGAAGAATTAGGCATAGATTATATGTACTCATTTTCAAGAGCTCCTTCACAAAATGGAATAGTAGAACGTAAAAATAGATCACTTTAGGAAATGTCCAGAACCATATTAAATGAAAATAAGTTACCCTTATCTCTTTGGGCAGAAGTAGTTCATACAGCATGTTATGTTATAAATAGAGTACATCTAAGACCAATTTTAGATAAAACTCCCTATGAGATATGATATAATAGGGTTCTCAAAATAAGTTATTTAAAACCCTTTGGTTGTAAGTGTTTTATTTTAAACACTAAGGAACGAAGAGACAAATTTAGAACCAAATCAGATGAGGGTTTTTTTGTTGGTTATTCCATTAAAAGTAAGGTATATAGAGTATATAACAAATCAACAAAAACCATTGAGAAAACCCTACATGTGAAATTTCATGAAAACTCTCATTTAGATTTTAGACATGTTGAAAACTTTGATTCAGAAATTCTCCTAGAAATGGTATCAAATGATGTTGATAGAGAAATTGAGAGATTATTTGATAGAATAAGAAATATAAACTTAAATGATGAAGATTTAGAAGAAAATAATGTCATATCTATAGAAAATGTGGAACAATATAGAAATTGGTGTTATGCTTCATCTGATCCTATTGATCAGATAATAGGTGATCCTAATCAAGGAGTTAGGACTTGGTCATCAGTAGTCAACATTTGTGGTGCTTACTCATCTGCTTATTTACTAGAACCTAAGAAAATTGAAGATGCCTTAGAAGATGAATTTTGGTATTTAGCTATGCAAGATGAGCTAAATCAATTTATAAGAAATGAGGTATGAGATCTAGTTCCACCACCTGAAAATCAGTCTATAATAGGAACAAGGTGGGTATTTAGAAACAAAGTAGATCAGGATGGACACATAGTTAAAAATAAAGTTAGATTAGTTGCTCAAGGTTACAAGCAAGAGGAAGGAATTGACTATGATGAAACATTTGCTCTTGTTGCTAGACTAGAATTAATATGAATTTTGTTAGCATATGCTTGTTATATGGATTTCAAATTATATCAAATGGATGTTAAGATTGCTTTTTTAAATGGATATATAAAAGAAGAAGTTTATGTAAAACAACCTCAAGGTTTTGAAGATTCAAAACATCTTGAGTATGTTTACAAGCTTAAGAAGACACTATATGGCCTTAAACAAGCCCCTAGGTCTTGGTATGAGAGATTATCTAAATTTCTTATGGAAAAAAGGTATTCTATGGGAAAGGCAGATCACACTCTTTTCATCAAGAAGGTTGAAAAAGATATATTGGTAGTTCAAATCTATGTAGATGACATTATATTTGGAGCAACAAATGATAAATTAGTTGAGTCTTTTTCGAAAGACATGACCAATCAATTTGAAATGAGTATGATGGGTGAACTATCATTTTTCCTAGGCTTACAAATTAAGTAATTAGATTAGGGTACTTTTATTTCACAAGAAAAATATACTCAAGTTTTATTAAAGAGGTTTGGTTTAGACAACACTAAAACAAAGAATACACCAATGAGTACTATCACTAAGTTGGATAAACATAACTCTGGAAAAACTGTAGATATAAAACAATATAGAAGTATGATTGGTTCATTACTTTATTTAACAGTTAGTCGACTAGATATAATGTTTAGTGTGTGTACTTGTGCTAGATATCAATATAATCCTAAAGAATCACACCTACTTATTGTTAAACGAATTTTTAAATATCTATTAGGAACCATCAATTTTAGATTGTTTTACTTTAAACACAGTTCTTTAAATTTAATAGGTTATAGTGATGCTAATTTTGCAACATGTAAGTCTAAAAGAAAAAGTATTAGTGGCACTTGTCAATTATTAGGAAATTCTTTAGTGTCATGGTTTAGTAAAAAGTAAAATTGTGTAGCATTATTTACAATTGAAGCTGAATATATAGCTATTGCACTTTGTTGTGCTCAAATCCTGTGGATCAAACAAACTTTAAAAGATTTTAATTTAGCCTATAAACCAACTAAGATTTTCTATGATAGTAGTTCTGCAATAAGTTTGTCTAAAATTCCTGTCTTACATTCACGAGCTAAACATATAGAAGTTCGACATCATTTTCTAGGGGATAATGTTATAAAAGGAAAAATAATATTAAATATTGTTCCTACCATAGAATAATTAGCAGATCTATTTAGAAAACTCTTAAATGAGAATATCTTTTCAAAATTACGATTAGAACTTGGTATCTATAGGTTATCTGATGTTTAATTTGTCATGTTCATTGCATAACATTTTGGTTTTTTATAAAGTAGCTTTAGAATTTAATTTCTTTATTAAAAACAAAAACAAAATATCTATTTTAGAATTACTATTTACTAGTAGTTAAGAATTTATGAAATTCTGATTTTTATTGAAGTCAATTTATTTAAGAAAAAAATTCAGAAAAGATTACTTAAGGAAAGTGTATTGATGTGAAAAGTTAGATCAAACAACTGGTCCCCAGCAACGACGTTAGAAAACTTGTATTGATGTTTGTTAACTTCTGTTTTTAAACTTGTTTAATTTGTCTTTATGCCTATGTCAATAATTACTTTTAAAAGTAAACAAACAACCTTTCACACAAATTAGATATTAATTCCAATTTATATTTTAACTGCAAGTGTACAGTATTTATTGTATTTGTGTGCAAGTACAGGTCGATCCCACAGATATTGAGTAAGAATTGTGTACTGTTCTGATTTTTATATTAGAATTTGTGTTCAGTAAGCACTCCGTTGAGTTATAGTTAATACAATGGACTAAGTTCATGGAGTTATGGCTAACTCAATGGATTAACCTCATGGACTTAAGTTAACTCTATGAGCCTATCTTTTTAGTGAAATACTGCTATTTACAAAGGAATTCAGCCAACCATTGGGTGGTTCCACGTATTGTAAATAACATCAATTAAGCTCTTTAATGTTAGTTAAGATTAGATTTATCATTAAGCAACACTAACATTTAGATATTTCAAACAGTAACCATTAAAATCTTTAAGTATTTGGAACAAATCAATTTTAGTAAACTGTGAAACTATTTTCTATTTTTTGAATCAAACAAACATAAAACATTCACAATAGTAACAATGATAACATTAATCATGATACAAAACAAACAATACAACACTTAAATACTAAATGTAAACACAGATAAGTTGTTGTTTTTGGTATTTTTGTTTTGATATGTTCATGAAGATGAATGAAAGGTGAAATGTAAAAATCTCTACCGACATCAAATACTTCCGTCACTACATGCGACACAATTACACCACTGAAAACTTAATCACTTATAATCTTGTCTCCTCTCCCTATAAAATTGCGAGTCTAGAATTGCAAGATGATCTCCTCTTCAACATATTGGCATCAACCCGAAACCAAGGCTAGAAGCTTTACGATCTTCTGAGATATGAGGCGGTGCTTGGTGAAAATGACTTCCCTTCCTGGGACGCGATCACTCATCACAGTAGTTGTTAGACACCATGTTTGGCTTGGAATCGACCCGACATCAAGAAAGTATCCTCACAAACCTCCGATGGTTGGTAATTTTGGTGGTGGTTATGGTGATTTTGGTGATGGTGTAGAGTTTTAGTGGACTTTTGACGCTGCCTGCAGTTAGTGTGGTCATCCACCTCTACACACACTACCCATAACACTTTCTTCGTTTTTCTCCTCTTCTTTTATATTTCTTCAATAGTAACTACTTCTACTTAGATGATCAGTTGGATTTCCTTCATTCATATCAACGATGGTGATTTCTTCTTCCTTCTACGAGTGAATTCCTACGTGATACGCGTAATCGTGGTTTTCCTTCGAATGTTCTATTTTTGTAACTACTACAGTGGCATATTAGTCTTCGTTTTAGTCGAACACTTATCCTCTAAGTTCTATAAAAACTCGAACACTTATCTATAACTAT
The DNA here is from genome assembly GCA_036874045.1 of Cymodocea nodosa. Classification (NCBI taxonomy): domain Eukaryota; kingdom Viridiplantae; phylum Streptophyta; class Magnoliopsida; order Alismatales; family Cymodoceaceae; genus Cymodocea; species Cymodocea nodosa. Next base: position 13,846,320 of record JAZBRI010000003.1, on the reverse strand, counting down.
TTGAGTTTTTGCACTTGCAAAACACACGACTCAACATAGAAAACTTATCTATTCGTTAGTCATTTTATAAAACTCGAACAGTTATCTATCCATGTATATAAAAACTCGAACAGTTACCTAACTCTTTGATTTTGTTACTGAACGCACATGGAAAACACGTGACAACTTAAAACATTAAAAACACACGTGCAAATAACTTAACTATACGAGTTTTTAACATAACTCTTTAACAAAAAGAAAACATTAACTATTCAATGCCCAAATGCATTTTGGATAGTTAATAGACAACTTACCGAAAATCCACTTAAGTCATGCATTAAGGTTTCAACACGTATATTTCAGGAAATAATAAAATATTCTTCTATCGTTTAAAAACATAACTGTTCAGTACATGCAATATAACTCTCCGAAATAACAGAAAATTCAGATACTTAATAATTTCACAACTTGCAATTCATCGACAATTTAGAAATGTACTAAATTAGCATTAATTCCCTAAAATTATGTAGATTCTTTCATTAAAGCATATAATAGTGCAATTATAACATAATGACTTAATTCTTATATGATAAGCTAAATATTATTCAATTAACCATCATTTAACCCTTAATATTATGTACTTTTTCATTTTAAACACTTCCCCCAAACTTAAATTTTTCTAATCCCTTAGCAAACTAAGATCTAACTAGTTGGTCTTTCTAAAGTGCTAGATTTAATTCTTCATTTTGTTCTTTAGAATACATAAATTAGATTACTATATAGATATTCTTTATTTTTTAGCAATCTGTTTTAACTTTGTTTTCTCCTCTTCAACCTGCAAATATATTTAAAACATATGTAAATTACATACAAAATATATCAGCATCATATAGGTGTTAATTATATTATCATTTTTTCTTCTTTTCAACATCCGTTATCCTGAATTTTCCAAAATAATTTTCAGAATAAATTTGAACTACATATGAATCAAAACACAATCCAATTCAATATGATTAAAACAAGTAGAATAAAGAATTGTATCTCAGATAAACAACTTCAAAAGTCTATTCTAGATTCATACTTCAACAATCTTAGATAACAGAAAATATATTTGATTCAAAAGATATATGTATTTCACAAAACACTTTTATCTTTTCAAAATAGTATATGCATAGTTGTACTTTAAAAGTTAATTTGAAAAGCTTGAATCATACAAGAGCTTTCTAGTGTACCAATGTATCGAGCTTTTAGTCAACAATCCCAGATCTGATCAGGATCTTAGGTTGCTAGATTTAAAGAGTCCTTTTTTAGGTCAACAATCATTACATACCTATCTACTTAAGTACAAAATGCTCATGATTAAACAAGTCAATCAACTCTTAAAGTTTTTCTCTTTTTTTTCTTTTTTTTCTCTTTTTTCTCTCTTTTTTTTCTTTTCAAACACAATATATATATGTATTTCATTAATACAGATGCAATAAAACACAAATCTTGTATAGTTCTACTTCTATTATTTACTGAAAATATGAATCCATATCAATAAGCTCATACTTTTTCTGTAGTTTAATAAGATTTACACATAAATCATTCTACAAGTTTAATCAATTAAATTAAATGTATCCTTGATCATATGTATTTCATTTAATCCAAAAATCAACATTTCAGCTCTTTCAGGATTTCAGATAATTTACTGAGTTTCAGTTAAGCATTCTAATTTCTTTTTAAAATTGTGAAATTGTTAAACTCATAAAATTTAGCAAAAACATAAGATACTATATCTAGATTTGTATGAATAGTAAAATTTTGTAGTATCTTATATAAGCTTCTAAATATAACATTCAAGCAGTTACAGTTCTTAAAAATTTTATAATTTCAATTATTAGATAGTTATAACAAATTCATAAAAAAGTTTCAATTTTCATAGAACTTTTGCAGTACCATTCTACTTCCTCTAATTAACAAAATTACTTGGCTGTTAATCTAATTACCTCCCCCCCATACCTACAATTTGCATTGTCTTCAATGTAAAAGATTTTACAGTAAATACATTAATTGTAGCAGGTATGAATATTGTTTCGTTGACTTAGCAACTAACTCAACGAACTTAATTCATTGAGTTAATGAATAACTCCATGAATTGAGTTTAAATATAAATTTAGGATAAGTAATCAATTACACACATTGTCCTTTTGTATCTCCTTCAATATCTTTCGACTTTTCATTCATTAACTATTCGATAATTAGTTTCAATTATCGGATATCCTACATTTGTTGTAAATGTAGGATAAGTAATCAACAGCATACCTTGACCTTATTCTGAAAAACTTTTCATTCACACATAAAAGCAGAATATATAACAAAATAACAAAACATAAATTGTTAAATCAGTGTCTTGTGTGGAACCTAGACTCCTATGCCTTTGGTGGCTCATAAGCAAGCTAGTTGGTTTCCCAGAACAGATACCAACAAACTGGATTGATATTTTGTTTGTTTGTTTTTTTTTTCTTATAAAATAAAACTAAAACTAAATTTTTTTCTTTTTTTTTTCTTTTTCCTAAAAATAAATGCAAAATACACACAACATTAAAATTACAAAATCACAATTTAAGAACATAATTGAAAAGTAGTAACAAATGGAATAAACATGTCAGTCCATGCAAACTTTTTAAGCATAATTCTTCTTGCTATTAATTCTATTTTAATGCAATCCATTTTCCTTTTTAGCTTGTAAACTTGTAGTATGTTATCAATACTAAATATAAGTGTATTTTCATTAATGAAATGAAATGCAGAAAGGGATCCTCTTTTGTTCCAAGATAATGTAGCTATTTCTATTTCTACATCTATTTCAATATATTCCTCTTCCCACTTCCATTCATTTAGGTCTTTCATAATCCATATTTGAAATTTCCTCAATTCATCTCACCATCTTATTAGACATAAAGTAGGATCATCATATTCATTATACCACATTCCTAATTGAATTTTATCATATTCTATAGACGGTGGTTTAGCTATATCACTTGGTATAGGTAATATTTCTATAAAATCATCGTAACTATCTATGCTTACTATGTATAAATCAGATCTAAATGCAACTGATATATCTGTGACTAGATATATATATCCATCAAGTATAACATGCATGCTGTTAATTAATGCTTTGTCCTAGATATATCATAGTATTTTCAGTTAAAGATCTATTTAGAAAATCATACACACTTAAGCATAAATCTTCATCCCAATTTCTAGTTGGTCTCCAATAATATAATTTTTCAAGAAAGGTCGAATTTTTATCAGAAAAGATTAAAGCTGACCCACAATTTTCAGTTGGTACTTCAAATCTATTAGGCCTTCCTATATTCCATTCTTCTCTTGTGATGGGATTTCTAGTCAAAATATCGGGTAATAGAATTGCATACCTTGGTTTGGTTCTGTAAATAATTAATCCTTCATCCATCCCCATAATATGATCTATTACTTCTAATGTATTGGGTGGAATTCTAGCAATTTCTTCCATATTCAGATATTCATAGCAGATTGAACTACGATTAAATGACTTCCATAAAAATCCATCTCTAATCTTAGTCATTTTTGCAGCTTATAGTCCATGAAAATATTTTTCTTTAACACAGTCTTTGATTTCCTTCGATACACAACACAATTTGCATAGATCTTTAGTTGACAGGTTACTCAGTACTTCCCTCTGTTCATTTAGTGGTAATTTCATCAATTCCATTAGTTGTGATTCTTTATAACATAAACAAAAATTTAATAGAGATAAAATTAACATAGCTACTTACACACCCTTGTGGAGTTAGGTCATAACTCAACGGACTAAGTTCGTTAAGTAATAACTGTACGATATTACTAACTATAATTAAACTTACATTTTTTTCTTTTTATATATATTTTTTACTTACTATATTATACATAGTTACTTTAGTTATACTACTTCATTTAGCTTCCCTCCCATAGGAGGTATCAATTTCATTAACAGTTTTGTTGACAAGGTTAGGTACTACTTGGATTGGCAATCCTTCCGTAGGTTTAACTTCTATTGATTCCTTCTGTCTAAGGGGTATATTTCTATTCATATTTTGATTTTGAATGGCAACATTTCCAAATAAAAGATCTAGAAAATTGTTTAATTATTGGATTATCTTTTCTAATTTCTCTATTCTAGATCCTTGTTCAATTAATGCTTCATAACTTATATTTTTATCATTTATATTTTCTCTTCCTTGGAAATTGTTGTTTCTCCAAGATAGATTTGGGTGATTTCTCCAGTTAGGGTTATAAGAATTTCCAAAGTTATCTTTCTGGTTTCTAGCATAAATAATATCTAAATCATTAATGTTTGCATTCTTTTATGTTAGCTTTTGATTTAATGATAACTCTTTTATTTTCTTTGTTAATTCAGTTAGTTTAACTTCAAGAATAGTCCTTGAATCTATTTCATGCATTCCCATTGGCAATTTCTTTTATCTGTAATAGCTTCAGCCAAGTTTTCCCACTATATAGTTCTTTTTGCAAAGTTTTCTAAATATGCTCATGCTTCTTCACTACATAGTTTTAAAAATCCATTCTGACAAGTAGATTCTAATAAAGATTTCGTTGAAACATCTATGCCTTCATAAATTATATCTATTAATTGTGCTTTACTCATTGCATGATGTGGACATTGAGTTAGTAGTTAGGATCAGTAGGCTCACCAGAAGGGGGGGGGTGAATGGTGAATGTGTGTAAGTTTTAAATCTTTTAAGTTTGAATTGAATGATTCAACAATTATGAAATGAGATGAATCTAAAAGAATGCAAAGCAGTAGAAGAAAAATAACATACAACAAATTTTAGGTGGTTCACCAACTTGGCTAGTTCACCCCTAAAATTCACTTGGGCTTCATTAAGTATTTAGATACTTACAACACTTGCTTTCAGGTTGAAGCAAGAACCAACACTTAGAGCTTTCAGGTATAAGCTCTAAAACAAACCTTTCTTTCTTAAGCTTTTAGGTGGAAGCTCTCAACCAACAATGAGTTTTCAGGTAGAAACTCACGAACCAACACTTGAATCTTTCAATTAGAGTTTTGGCACACGGAGCTTTTTCTGTACTAGATCTTTTGAGTATGCTTAACTGTTTGCAGACTTGAGTGTAACTGAAATTTTTGTGTAGCTCACTGTATATTGTATATTCGTTATCTCTATCTCATCTTCTCTTAAACTCCTCATATTTATACCAAAAGGTATAACGATCACATTTTTTTCTTTCAACGGATGTATTCTGCTGTACTTGCCAAATAATCAGACCTAAATATGGTAAGTTACCGTTCTATCTGATGTTTAGTAAGTAACCTTCCAATAATCCTTGGCTTTTGGATGGTTATATAAATGACTTACTGAAATGCATCCATAACTTACCGATTCTTTACTCATATCTTGTTATCTGTGTCACGTGAGGATTTTAAGTTGCTCACATGAAATGTCAAGTGTTCGGAGACTTGTATTTTAACTCATCGAAAAGAGCTCCTGACTTTCGGATAGTTAACTACTATAACTCTCCAAAATTTCTTTTTAGTCTCCAACTATTGTCTCTTCAATTCTACACGTGCATAAAAGAATAACTTAAGTTTTGGATAGTTAAGAATGTAACTCACCGAAACTTCCCATTTTTCGGATAGTTATCTTTCTAACTCTTCGAAAACCCATTTGAGCTTCTGTTTGGAATTGTGCACGTGAGAAATTCAATAACTTAAGTTCCAGATAGTTAAACTGTAACTCATCGAAACTCTCTTGAAATTTCGGATAGTTATCTAACTCTCCGATTTTTCCTTTTAAGCTTTTAACCGCCGACTTCTCCATTCTGCACATGCGTAATAAAATAACTTAAGTTTTGGAAAGTTATACTTGTAACTCACCGAAAAACTTGAATAGTTATTTAACTCTTCAAAAAGAAAACTCGGATAGTTATCTAACTCTCCGAAAAGTCCTTTAAGCTTTCGTTCTGTATTTCTGCACGTGGTTAATTGAATGACTTAACTTTCAGATAGTTATAACTGTAACTCTCCGAAAAAGTCCTTTAAGCTTCCGGATAGTTAACTCCTTAACTATTCGATCATTCAATCCTTCTTAACTGTCCGATTATTTAACTCTCCGAAGGCTTTGTAAATTTGGATAGTTATCCTTGTAACTGTTCGATAGTCTTGCTCTTTGGATACTTTGATCTGTAACTATCTGATTTTCTATAGCAGCAAATTCTAGGATTAACTACAATCTGTTTGCTGCTTGGAATTTATACCATCTGCCTTTTGATCTTATGTTGTACTGACATATCTGTGAAATACAATATGTTTCCTCATATAGGTTTTGCATTATCAAAATACTCGGGTTCTAACAATCTCCCCCTTTTTGATAGTGACAAAATCCTTTACATTTATTTACATGTATTTCACTCCCTAGATTATTTCTATACATTCAGTCACAAAGAAACTAAATAAAATAAGAATTTACAATGAATTAACTGAAGTGGTGAGATTCCTCCCCCTGACTTTGTGTTGTTTTCTCCCCCTATCTGTGCATTGAGTTTTTCTTCCTCTTTTAATAGTTCTCTTTCTGTTCTTGCTGGAAATACTGTAAGTGACCATATACTTCTCTAATTTCCAAATTCTTCTCCCCCTTTTTGTCATTATATAAAAAGGTGATATGGAATATATCCTACACAAATATAAGTTAGCAAAAAACAAGCTCCCATATGGTAAGCTTGATGAAGAATAAAATTTTTTAAATATCTTGTAAAGAACATATGCCTAGATTTCTTCTAATATGATTAAAAGTTGATTCATTTAAAGGTTTGGTGAAAATATCTACAAGTTGATTTTTTGTTGGCACAAACTTAAGTGAGATGTTCCCTTTTTCCACATGATCTCTCAGAAAATAATGTCTGATCTCGATATGCTTGGCTCTGGAATGAAGTACTATATTCTTAGATAGACTGATTGCACTGCTATTATCACAAAATATGATTGTATTCTGAATCTTCAGTTTGTAGTCTGCTAGAGTTTGCTGCATCCAAAGAATTTGAGCACACCATAGTCTTGCTACAATATACTCGGCTTCAGCAGTAGATAATGCAATACAATTTTGTTTCCTACTGAACCAGGAGATTAAAGAATTTCCAAGAAGTTGGCATGTACCACTAGTACTTTTTCTGTCAGATCTGTTGCCTGCATAATTTGCATCATTATAGCCTGTTAATATCAGATTACTGTCAGCTAAGTAGAATAGTCTTAAATCTTTGGTTCCTTGTAGATATTTGAAAATCCTTTTGACAGATTTCAAATGCGATTCCTTAGGTGATGTTTGAAATCTAGCACACAAGCATACACTGAACATAATATCTGGCCTACTAGCTGAAAGGTACAACAGGGATCCAATCATGCCTCTATATTGCTTTGGATCCACTACAACACTTAAAACATCTATTTCAAGTTTAATGCTTGAACTCATTGGAGTATTTGCAGGTTTGATGTTTTCATAACCAAATTTCTTCAACATCTCTTTGTAGTATTTTTCTTGATTGACAAAGATGCCATTATGAACTTGATGAATTTGTAATCCCAAGAAAAACTTCAATTCTCCCATCATGTTCATTTCAAATTTATTTTCATCAAATTTTGAAATCCATGACAGAGTTCTTTTGAAGTGGCTCCAAAAACTATATCATCAACATATATCTGTACAATCAAAATATGCACATCAAAAGTTTTGATAAACAAAGTGTTGTCCACTTTGCCTATAGAGAAATTGTTTTCAGTTAAAAACTTTTTCAATTTCTCATACCAAGTTCTAGGTACCGGTTTTAGACTATATAAAGCCTTTCTTAGTTTGAAGACATGATCCAGCTTGACTTCATCTTCAAATCTAGGAGGTTGTTTAACAAACACTTCTTCCTGAATTTCTCCATTTAAGAAGGCACTTTTCACATCCATTTGAAATAATCTTATTTTCATACTACTTGCAAAAGCAAGCAACATTATGATAGCTTCAATCTTGGCTACAAGAGCAAAAGTTTCTTCATAGTCAATACCTTCCTGTTGATTGTAGCCTTGTGCAACTAGTCGAGCTTTATTTCTGAGAGTGTTACATTCTTCATCTAATTTGTTTTTGAAAATCCATTTAGTTCCAATGATGGATTTTCCTGTAGGTTTTTCTACTAGTTCCCAAATATTATTTTTCTAGAATTGATTTAATTCTTCCTACATAACCATTGTCTAATAGGTATCCTTACATGCTTTATCAACTGATTTTGACTCTATTTCTGACACAAATGCACAAAAATTGCAGATATCTTGTGCTTTGCTTCTAGTTTGTACCCCTTTAGATATATTTCCAATAATTTGTTCCTCGGGATAATCAGATCTTCCAACTGTTATGATTCTGATACCTATGGTTGTGATTCTGGTCTGAAGCTTGTGATTTGAGTTTCTGCTTGCAGTTATCATCTTCAAAGTATTCATTTTCACTATAATTTTTAATCTTCAACTTTTTGAAATTCTAGATCAGATCTTCATCAAACTGAACATTTATACTTTCCTCTACTCTTCTATCTTTAGCAAAATATACCTTGTAAGCTTTGCTTCTAGAGGAGTAACCAACAAGTATGGTAGGCTCAAACTTTGCATCAAACTTGTCTTTAGCATTTCCTGTATTTAAGACAAAGCATTTGCATCCAAATGTCTTAAAGTAGCCAACATTTGGAGTCTTATCAAATCAAATTTCAAATGGTGTCTTATTCAACATAGATCTAATGTGAGTTCTGTTGGAAATGTGACAAGTTGTTTCTACAACTTCTACCTAGAGAAATTTAGGTAGATCCGTGGCATTTAACATAGTTCTAGCCATTTCTTGCAATGTCCTATTTTTCCTTTCCACAACTCCATTTTGAGCAGGAGTTCTAGGATAAGAGAATTCATGCAGAATTCTGAATGAATTGCAAAGGTTTTCAAATTCATAGTTTTCAAATTCTCCTCCATGATCACTTCTAATTTTCTTCATTGTTAATTCCTTCTGATTCTGAACTCTTATGTAGAAATTCCTAAACTCATTGCAAGTTTCATTTTTATGTGTCAAAAATATTACCCAAGTTAATCTAGAGAAATCATCAACAATAACAAAGGTATATTTTTGACCCCCAAGACTTGATACTTGAGAAGGACTAAATAAATCTAGATGTAGCAGTTCCAATGGCCTTTTGGTGGTAAAAACATTTTTGCTGTGAAGAGTAGTTCTCTTTTGCTTCCCTAGCATACACTCACTGCACACTTTATCTTTCTTAAAAGTGAGTTTAGGCAGACCCCTAACAAGATCACCCTTGGATAACTTTCTGATATTCTTCATAATGATGTGGTCAAGTCTTCTATGCCATACCCAATCATTTTCACCAATTGCTACCAAATAGGAATTGCTTGTAGAATTTTTACATGGAAAGTTTAATGTATAAATTGAGCAATTTCTTATACTAGTAAATTTTATTCATTCGTAGTTGGATCAATAATGTAACAATTTTTAGGATTAAAAGAAATAGTATAACCTCTATCACATAATTGTCCTACACTTAATAAATTCTGTTTTAATCCATTGACATGCAAGACATTCTCAATTATACTATTTTCAGATGTAATATTTCCTATTGCAGTTATCTTACACTTTTCATTATTTCCAAACTTAACAGATCCTGAACTTAAGCTTTTAACAAAATCAAGAAAACTTTTCTTACCTGTCATGTGCTTTAAGCACCCACTGCCCATAATCCATTTTGTTGTACATGCTTGGAACTCCTTGTCATCCTACAAATCATACTAAAATTAAGGCTTTTGGTACCCAAATCTTCTTGGGTTCAGTAGAGTTAGTCCTTAAACATTAAATTTATTGCCTCTTGACAGCCACATATGACCTGATCTTCGTTTGATGGCAAACACAGTGGTGCCATCCTGTTTGGATTTTCCCAGCACGACACCAGAAAAAATTTGATTTGTTACTTCTATTTTTACTTAGTTAATTTATCTTTATGCTTATTCTTTCTTTTAGAAGTAAACAAACAACCTTTAATACAATTTAGATATTAATTCCAATTTGTACTTTAACTGCAAGTGCACAGTGTCTATTGTATCAGTGTGCAAGTGCAGGTCGATCCCACAGGGAATTGCTGAAGAACTTGAGAACTGTTCGTTTGTTAATAATCAAATTTATATATCCAATAAGCTCTCCGTTGAATTACAGTTAACTCAATAGACAAAGTTCCTTGAGTTATGGCTAACTCAACGGACTAACCTCGTGGACTTAAGTTAACTCCACGAGCCTGTCTTTTCTTTTTAATACTACTATTTACAGAGGAATTCAGCCAACCATTGGGCGATTCCATAGATTGTAAATAACATCAATTAAGCTCTTTAATGTTAGTTAACATTGGATTTATCATTAAGTAATACTAACATTCAGATAATTCAAACAGTAACCATTAAAATCTTTAAGTCTTTTGAACGAACCAATTTCAGTAAACTGTAAAACTAAAACAAACATAAAACAATTACAACACTAACAAAGATAACATTAATCATGATACAACACAAACAATACACAAATACAACATACAAACACAGATAAATTATTTTTGGTATTTTTGTTTTCATATAAACATGGAAATGGGCGAAAGGTGAAATGTAAAGTAATCTCACTCGATAGTAAATACTTCCGTCACTACTTGCAACGCGATTACACCACTGAAAATTAAACCACTTACAATTCTGTCTCCTCTCCCCATAGAATCACGAGTCTAGAATTGCAAGATGATCTCCTCTTCAGCATATAAGCATCAACCCGAAGCCAAGGCTAAAAGCTTTACGATCTCCTGAAATATGAGTCAGCGCTTGGTGAAAATAGCTTCCCTTCCCGCAATGCGATCACTCCTCACAGTGGTTGTCAGACACTGTGTTTGGCTAGGAATCGACCTGACATCAAGAAAGTATTCTCATAGACCTTCGATGGTTGATGATTGTGGTGGTGGTAACGATGGTTGCTGTGGTACTTTGGAGAATTGCCGATACTACCTGTAGAAAGCTTAGTGCTCCTCCTCTATATACACTGGCCATCCATCGATCACACACTTTTCTTCTTTTTCTTCTTTTCTTTTATATTTATTTAGTAGTAACTGCTTCTACTTGAATGGTCGGTTGGATTTCCTTCATTCATATCAATGGCGATGCTTTCTTCTCCTTGCGCGATACGTGCAAATGTGGTTTTTCTTCCAACTGTCTTGTTTCTGCAACCGCTATAGTGGCATATTAGAAAATAAATAGTCTGTGGAGTTACAGATAACTTAACAGACTTTCTTTATTGATTTAACTATAAAACACGTGCATAAATTTAACTATCTGATGCTCAGGTGCATTTCGAATACTTATAAACTTAACTATCCGATGCCTAGATGCATTTCGGATAGTTACAGATAACTCACCGATATATAACTTAAGTAAATCTACCAGATCTCGACACATGTTAGTAGCAGTTTAATAATAAAATAAACATTTTGGAGAGTTACAAGGCTAACTATCCGATGCTTAGATGCATTTCGGATAGTTAGAGATAACTCACTGAAAATCCACTTAAGTCACTTTCCTAGAACATGACATGTCTCCACAGCTATTTTATAAATAAAAAGATATTTCGGAGAGTTACACATATAACTATTCGATGCCTAGCTGCAATTTTGGATAGTTAGAGATAACTCACCGAAAGTTCACTTAAGTCATGCATTATGGTTTTGACACGTGTACTTCAGGAAATAATAAAATATTCTTTCAAAACATAACTGTTCAGCAATTTAAATATAACTATCTGACATGTTCGGTATGTTAAACATAACTATCCAAAATATGTTTGGTATGTTAAACATAACTATCTGAAATATCAGAAAATTCGTATACTTAAGAATTTTACACCCTGCAACTTAGGGCGTGTTAATGCATGACGGAAAATTCTGATGGAAAGGAAAAGGAAAATTCTGATGGAAAGTAAATGGAAAATTTGTAACGGAAAGGAAAAGGAAAATTCCAAGAGGGGTTTAGTGCAAGACGGAAAATTCTGATGGAAATTCTAACAAAAGTTTATTACAACTAATATTCGAAAAATACAAATACATCTTAATTGAAATATTACAATACGAAATAATATCATCTAGTTCTTCCATCCCACATTGCCATCATCATATCTTCTCGCATCTTATCTGCCATTTCTTTTCTTTGTTCTTAAGTCATTCGAACCTGGGCATTGCTTTCTATATGTATCTCTCCCATTGGTTGTATGTCATCAATAATATTTAACTCTTCCAACTCATCTAGCAGGTCCTCAAGTAAATCTTCCTTATCAGTCTTACGAATAAAATTATGAAGCAAAAAACATGCGATGACAATCTTTACTTGTGTTTCATATGGATATGGCATTTGACCACGTAATATTGAAAATCGATGTTTCACAACTCCAAATGTACGCTTAATGACTGTTCTCAATTGTGAATGTCTGTAGTTGAAATTTTCTACAGCATTACGAGGAACTCTATCATTAACATAATCAGATAGATGGTATCTTACACCTCGATATGGACAAATATATTCTAGTCGATTTGGATATCCAGCATCAACTAAGTAAAACTTACCTGTATAAAAAAAATATTAGTATGGTGATGTCTTCATAACTTGTAGAAGTGGAAAACACATTTACCTGGTGGAACTTGAAAACCATTAGGTCTAGTAACTGCATCTTGGAGAATACGAGCATCAGCAGCTGATCCTTCCCAACCAGCTAAAATATATGTAAATTCGATATCAAAATTACATGCTGCCATTACATTTTGAGATAATTCACCTTTCCTGTTCCTAAATCTTGTTGTTTCTTGTCCATAAATAGTTGCTTTGATATGTGTACCATCAATAGCTCCAATACAATCCTATAAACATGCACTTTTATTTTGATATTGACTAAAATAACATTAAAGATAAGGAAACACCAAAGGTGTGAAAATGTACCTTAAAATATGGGTACACATTTGAGTCTTGCCGAATTCGACTTGGTGTTTCAGATGAAGGTCTTGCTAGAAGAACATGATTTAGTCGTAATACAGCATTCAACACTTCATTAAAGTATTTACTAACTGTCCAACTTGATCGACTAAATCATTTTGTAGTTACTCCATACCTTTGATTTTGCCCAACTGTCACAAGGAACATGGCAAACTTCTCTTCTACACTGATATTGTTGGTATCTTTCAGCACTTCTTCCCTCCTCATTAATTCACAAAAACACTTGAAAACACTTTGACTCATTCTATAAATCTTTCGGCAATTGTAAACTTGATGTGGTAAAGAAGGATCTAGTAATCTTCTTATATAATCTGCACCTTCTTTACTATAAATACGACTTATACTTGAAAACAAAGTTGAGGTACTTGCAATCCCTGCTAAAATATTCCAAAAAGTAAGTAAACGTCTTCGCCTTCTTCTAGCATGTTCTTCCTCTTCTTCAAATAACATCAATGTGTTATTTACTAGTTCGTCAAAATCCTCTTCAAAATCCTCTTCAAAATTCATCATCACCTACAAAATTTCATGTCCAAACATATTACAAGGTTGTAATACAAATAAACATATTACATGAAATCATTCTACAATTAATAGAACATAATAAAATATGATAAACAAACATCAATAATAATATCATTCCACATTTCCTTGTCCAAACAAAAAATAGTTACATCATACATCTAATACAAAAAAAAAAACATGTAAATCATCTTTAGTCTTCCATCTTTTCTAAGTGAAACTTCAACCATCCTTGTCGCATTTCTTTTGGAATTGATAGAAATATTTTACTGATTTCTTGCTTTTGGAATAATTGAGTAGCTTTATATCGATCAGTCATAGATAGATCTTCAATCTCAAATATTGAAGCAATAGCTTCATCTAAAAAAGACTTAGACTTCTTTTGCCATGCAAACATTTCCTTCTTCCATGCAAACATTTCCTTCTTACATACAAACATCTCCTTTTGTATGTGAACCATCTCTCTCATTTGTTCATTACGTACCTCACCATTAACAGTATCTTGTTCACACAAAGTAAGAAAAGCTCGTGACGTATCTTTCAAACTTTCTGCTATCATTTGTTGAGATTCTGCATGAGGGCGTGCTCGCTTCCCCTTTTTCCTCTGCTCCAATGGAACATGTGCACTTCCTCCTGAACTAGGAGGTATGTCAGAATCGAGGTCCATTCCATCTTGTGTAATGTCTGGAGTAAATGTATTTGGAACTTGAGTGTTTGGTACAATGTCTACTTCTTCTGCCTGTCTAGACATATTTCCACTAGCCATAGTACCTTCAAAAATGAGTTGTAATTGTTCATAAATCAAACATGGTTTTCCCTTGTAGCTTTCACACTCTGGATGTGCCTACATAAAATTACAATATATATTAAGAAAAATTCAATACAATTGGGATAATCTTAAAGTATGTAAATAAAAATCTTACCTTAATAAACTCCTTCCATATCTCTTCATCTATATCAGTATACCCTTGTATGAAATTCCATCCCCATCCACTCTGATTTGCAATTTTTGAGTAGTTACGATAAATTTGTCTCCATGTCTTTAAGCGACTTTCCACATTCTTCTTTGTAATACATGCATTTCTTCTATTATTGTATTTTTCAACTACTTCATCCCAAGTGCTCCCTTTTATCTTTCCATCTTAGGTTTTTTTGTTTCCCTCATTTAATACTTTTGATAAAATATCTAAAAAGAATGCATCTGCATCAGCATTCCAAGTCATATAAGTTCGTCCTCCATTACGCCGTCCTCTATCAGAAGTACTCATTTACTACATAAGATCAAATATTAATTAACTGCTCTGACAGAAGATTATGAGATTTGCAAAAACATAATATATTTTGTCAATCTACTCAATATTTGAAAATGAAAGCAAAATAATAACCTTTGGAGCATTTGATGCAATGATCCTATAGTTTTAAAAGAGGATGACTTGCTCAACCATATTGCAAAGAAGAATATGATATCAATAAAATGTAATACATAAACAAGTGTTAGTTAATCAACAATAACGGATCCTATAGTAATATGATAAATGACAAAATAAGACAATCATAGATTGGGCAATGAATAGATAATTCTCTTCTTAACTAACACTAGACCATGATAGGATAGCAATATCACGTATTTATAGGAATAAGGAGGATTTATGGGTAGGCTATAGGCTATGAAAATAAATAGTATCCTATTTTTGAGGAAAATCTGAATCATGTGATGACTTTCCAAAGGTAAACAATTATTTGCAGATACCTTCAATTAAGTCATTACCCTCACTTTATTTTCACGTGTATTATGTGAAAGGTGTACATCTCAGCACTAATACAAAGAAATACAAATTATTGCCATATAAATTGCAGCTACCCTATGATAAACACATCCTACAAATTATGATCCTGAAGAGGTTGGTGTTATTTACATCACCCTCACTTCAAATCTTAGTTGTTGCACGCATGGCCGGTGTTAGAAGCCAGATTTCATTCCAATACCTTAAAATATTAACTTCTCTATTTGGTGCATGGAAGTTATAACAAAATGCTAATATAAAAGTCTGCATCAGATAATCAAACTATCATTAACAAGAAACACTATTGTACTGCATCAAAAGTTAGTTAAAGATGTAGCGTTAGCATTTGGCATGTGAATTACAATGAATTACAAGGGTAGATTTTTGTTTTGCCTTTTTGATAGATCATAGGTAATCTCAATTCCTTTTACATTGCTGTCAAATTTCTGCACCTAAAATGTAGTCAGTCCTACTCCAGAGTGATTTCCAATAGTCTGCATTAGCTCATCTAAGGATGCAAAATTTACAGTAACACACTTGTGAAACATACTTGTAAATATCATATTGCAAAATCTGTTGAGTCCTAAAAATTCACAAATGGTAACATTGAATGCCATCCATTTCATATCATGCAAAACATTAACCACTATACTCACCAGTAAGAGGAAATGCACACGGGGAAGACAACAGGGGATCGACACGGAGAAGAAGGCGCTAGGGGGTTGCACGAGCCAATCGCAGGCCAGAGGGAGTGGGGACTAGCACGGAGAGGAGTCCAGAGCGTTTGTCAGGCACGAGACCGGGCCACTAGCAGTGCAGGCTGAGAGAAGCTTTACGAGGGTTCGATCGCGAGGACGACGTTTCAGGGGAAATGCACACGGCGAATCCGTGGGCAAACGTCGCAAAGTAAGAAAAGCTTCACCCCCTATCGAAAAATTTTTCTGCCAGAAAAGGCGAAACCACGAAATCGAAAAACTCATTTACTGGAATAGATTGGGCAATGCATCGAACCTGGTAAGAACGGACCGACGATGTAGAGGATGTGATGGGCGGCAGTCGGGGTCCAATGCGAGCGAGGAAGACGACAGGGGATCGACATGGAGAAGAAGGCACTAGGGGGCTGCACGAGACGATCGCATGCTAGAGGGAGCAGGGACCAGCGCGGAGAGGAGTCCAGAGCAGACGCGAGACCGGGCCACTATCGGCGCAGGCGCGAGAAGGAGAGAAGCTTTCGCAAGTGAATCCGCAGGCGAACGTTGTGAGAGAAGCGAGGGTCGAGGGTTTCGCGAGAGAGGGAGGAGAAAATTTCTGACGATAAAGGAAATTTTTGGATTTTATACAACGGTAAAATCCGACTTTCCTTTCCGTCAAGTGTAATGCACACTAACAGCATTCTGACGGAATTCAATAATTTTCCTTTCCGTCAGCTGAATTCCGTCAGGCACTAACCCCCCCTTACCGACAGTTCAGAAATGTACTAAATTGACATTAATTCCCCAAAATTAAGCAGATTCTTCAATTAAAGCATATAACATAATGGCTTAATTCTCATATGATAAGCTAAATATTATGTAATTAACCATCATTTAATCGTTAATAATATGCACTTTTTCATTCTAAACACATCTCTATAAGATCAAATCACTCCACCACAATAAGGTATTTCTTGTGGTGTAGCATACCTTAGGCCATATTTATTTCCATTTGATCATTGAGATCCTATTATTTTATTTAATCCTTTTTGACCTTGAGTAAATTTACATATGGTGTCTTTCAAATTAGATATTGTAGTTAATAAATTTTTATTTTCTTCTTTTAATTTACAGTTAACACAGCTATACTTATCCAAGTTTGATTTTAGATTTCTATTTTCAACTATAGTTGATTCTAATTCAGCAAATGAATTTTCGACGTAATGATTTAACCTTTTAATTTCTTTCTTAAATTCTCTACACTTCACATATAAATTATCTACAGTAGACAGAAGACTGTTAATGTCTAAATCATCATGCTCATTTTCTAAACCAAAGGAAGAAGAGCATACCTCCTGTGCTGCAAAACACACGTTGGCTGTAGCTTCATCTTCAGAATCTGATGAACTGTTTGAAGAGCTACTGTCATCCCACGTAGCTTTGAGAGCCATCTTCTTTTTGTCCTTCCATCTCTTCTTCTTATCTCCTTGATCCTCTTCTGTCTGAAATGGACAAAAGGTCTATATGTGCCCTTGCCTTTTACATTTGAAATATGTAAGAATAGTTCTTTTAGAGGAGCTGGGCTTATTCTTTTTCTTCATGAACTTTCTGAAATTCCTTGCCAGCAACATGATCTCATCATCATCTGAGCTTAGAGCTTCCTCTGTAGATGGAAATGCTATTTCCTTTTTCTTCTCAACTTTCTTTTCAACAGCTCCTTCTTGCTCTTTCCAGTCCTTCATTTGAACTTCATGGGCCAGAAAATTGCCCAACAGTTCTTCAACTATGTAATTGTTGAGATCCTTGGAATTTTGAATAGATGTGGACTTCTATTTCTACTCAATAGTTAAGCTCCTCAAGATCTTCTGTACCTATTCATGTGAAGAAAATTCCTTTCCCAAACCTTTCAAACTGTTAATGATTTCAGTAAATCTTGAAAACATTTCAGTTATGTTTTCGTTTTCATTTATTTTAAACAGTTCTAGTTTTCTCAACAAGATACCGATTTTTGTATCCTTGACTTTGCTTGTACCTTCATGAGTGACTTGAAGGATTTTCCAAGCCTCATGAGCAGACTTACATGCAGATACTTTATTATATTGTTCAGTAGTTAGTGCACAATATATGGCATTCAGCCCTCTAGCATCTAACTAGATGATTTTCTCATCCTGCTCAGACCAGTTCATAACATCACTGGTTGGAAGTGTAGTTCCAAGAACAACAATCTTCCAGAGTTTGACATCAAAACTCCTAAGGAAGCACTCTATTCTATTCTTCCAATAGTTATAATTGGAACCATTGAATAG
Organism: Cymodocea nodosa; assembly: GCA_036874045.1. NCBI lineage: Eukaryota > Viridiplantae > Streptophyta > Magnoliopsida > Alismatales > Cymodoceaceae > Cymodocea > Cymodocea nodosa. The sequence continues at coordinate 13,827,908 of JAZBRI010000003.1, read as the reverse complement.
AGGAGGTCTGTGGATGTTTTGTCTCTCAGCAAATTGAGCCATAAATCCAGATGGTTAAATCTTATGACGGATTAACCTTGCTCTGATACCAATTGTTAGGATCGGTAGGCTCACCAGAGGAGGGGTGAATGGTGAATGTGTGTAAGTTTTAAATCTTTTAAGTTTGAATTGAATGATTCAATAATTGTGAAATGAGATGAATCTAAAAGAATGCAAAGCAGTAGGAGAAAAATAACACAGCAAATTTTAGGTGGTTCACCAACTTGGCTAGTCCACCCCTAAGATTCATTTGGGTTTCACTAAGTATTCAGATACTTACAACACTTGCTTTTAGGTTGAAGCAAGAACCAACACTTAGAGCTTCCAAGTATAAGCTCTAAAACCAACCTTTCTTTCTTAAGCTTTCAGGTGGAAGCTCTCAGCCAACAATGAGTTTTCAGGTAGAAACTCATGAACTAACACTTGAATCTTTCAATTAGAGTTTTGGCACACGGAGCTTTTTCTACAGTAGATCTTTTGAGTATGCTTGACTGTTTGCAGACTTGAGTGTAACTGAAATTTTTGTGTAGCTCACTGTATATTGTATATTCGTTATCTCTATCTCATCTTCTCTTAAACTCCTCATATTTATACCAAAAGGTATAACGATCACATTTTTTTCTTTCAATGGATGTATTCTGCTGTACTTGCTAAATAATCAGACCTAAATATGGTAAGTTACCATTCTATCTGATGTTCAGTAAGTAACCTTCCGATAATCCTTGGCTTTTGTATGGTTATATAAATAACTTACCGAAATGCATCCATAACTTACCGATTCTTTACTCATATCCTGTTATCTATGTCACGTGAGGATTTTAAGTTGCTAACGTGAAATGTCAAGTGTTCGGAGACTTGTATTTTAACTCATCGAAAAGAGCTCTTGACTTTTGGATAGTTAACTACTGTAACTCTTTGAAATTTTTTTTAGTCTCCAACTACTGTCTCTTCAATTCTGCACATGCATAAAAGAATAACTTAAGTTTCGGATAGTTAAGAATGTAACTCACCGAAACTTCCCATTTTTCGGATAGTTATCTTTCTAACTCTTCGAAAACCCATTTGAGCTTCTGTTTGGAATTCTGCACGTGGGAAATTCAATAACTTAAGTTCCGGATAGTTAAACTGTAACTCACCGAAACTCTCTTGAAATTTCAAATAGTTATCTAAGTCTTTGATTTTTCCTTTTAAGCTTTTAACTGCCGACTTCTGACTTAAGTTCCAGAAAGTTATACCTGTAACTCACCGAAAAACTCGAATAGTTATCTAACTCTTCGAAAAGAAAACTCGGATAGTTATCTAACTCTCCGAAAAGTCCTTTAAGCTTCCGTTCTGTATTTCTACATGTGGTTAATTGAATGATTTAACTTTTGGATAGTTATACCTATAACTCTCTGAAAAAGTCCTTTAAGCTTCTGGATAGTTAACTCCTTAACTATTCAATCATTCAATCCTTCTTAATTGTTCGATTATTTAACTCTCCGAAGGCTTTGTAAATTCAGATAGTTATCCTTCTAACTGTTCGATAGTCTTGCTCTTCGGATACTTTAATCTATAACTGTCTGATTTTCTGTAGCAATAAATTATGGGATTAACTGCAATCTGTTTGCTGCTTGGAACTTATACCATCTGCCTTCTGATCTTATGTTGTACTGACATATCTGTGAAATACAATATGTTTCCTCACATAGGTTTTGCATTATCAAAATACTCGGGTTCTAACAAGTAGATCTTTAAATTTTTCAAAATATTTCTAAAATGATTCTCCCTATTTTTGGGTACACATTAATATTTCCTTTTTCTTTTTAATCGTTTGATGTGTTGGATAATATTTTTCTAGAAAAACAGAACAAAATTCAGTCCATGTAGAAATTGAATCAAGCGATAGAGTATATAACCATCTCTTAGTTGTGTCTTTTAAAGCAAAAGGGATATATTTAAGTTTAATAGCATCAATACTCATGTTCGGCATTTTCATCATTTGACAAACTTTGTTAAATTCTCTAAGGAAATAATAAGCATCCTCTTTTTCTAATCTATGAAAATGTGGCAATTGACTAATATAATTAGATTTCAGTTAAAACCTATCTCTCTCAAAGTTTGGCAATCGAATACATGAAGGTTCATCAACTAATTCAGGATACAGAATTTCCCTTAATGGTTTTTCTACTAGAGCAACCATATCTTCATTTTCTTTTAAAGAAAGGTTAGCTACACCTCTAAGGATTTCGTTAAAGTCTAATTCAAAAAATATTTCAGTACGCCTCTGTGTTGAATAATCCTGTGTAGGTGTTCTTACTAATCGTTTAGTGTTAGGAGAACAAATCCATGTGCTCATAAACTCTTAACATAAAGTAAAATAGAAGAAGATTAATTACATACCAGTCTGAAGCTTTATATTCAGTAAATAATTATTGATGGATGAAGTTGAATCAACTGCTTCTCCTTCTAGTTCCCCAACAAATTTCCTTTTCTTTCAAAAGTGCTAGTAACTCGCAAATAACATTCTGTTCTATATTTATAATGCACGTCCATAAAGCAAATGAATCTCATTGCAAGAATGTGTCTTGTAATATGCAGTGTGGTTCCTGTTTTTATGGGTACGTGTTCCACTTCTAATTTCAAATTTTAGTAACCGCTAACCCATGAAGTTCTGTTTGTGGCTAAAAGAATAACTGTTTAGCTTAATCCACAAACTAACCTTGTTGAGTTACAGTTAACTCAATGGACTAGCTTCGATTACTATTTCTAACTCCACGGACTAACTTCGTTGAGTTACAGATAACTCAACGGAGTGACCTTATATTATATTATTGACCTCATGAAGTTAAGGTTAACTTAACGAACTTACTTCGTTGAGTTAACACTTAGCAAATTTCTAAAACTTACTCCTCGTTTTAACTTCTATATTTTTTTCGCTTCTGCATTTTGTCAACTTAAATAAAGTTAAATACATGTAATTAATGCAGTGTTCTAAATAAAACTCATTTAAATCTAAACATTTTATGCATATTTAACTTGCAGTTCGTTTCATGTTATGCAGAATTTACATTTTACTTTGTAGCATGCAGATATTTTCAGCATTAACCCATTATCTTGCATTTAATCCTATCATTCATAAAATTTATAAATCTTTTAAACAGTCTTGCATCTTGTACAAATAATTATATAATATTCAAGATAATTCATCCATTACATCATTCTAAAACACTAATGCAAAAACATCTGAAAAACATATATTCATTTATATGAATATTTTACATTACAATCAATCAGATATTTTTCATACAAATATAAGTACAAGTAGATGAACAATACAATTTAATCTTTCTTCCTAAGTTCACCTACTTCCTTTTGGAGTTTTTCTAATTGTTGCTCTAATTGGTTTATCCTCTCCACAACTCCTATAATGCCTCTAGAAGGTTCAGCAATCTTAGCTGCAGCATAATTTTTATATTCTTTCACTGAAATGGTTCTTGATCTTATCCTTTTGGATGCCCATTTCGTGAAATCAATACTATCCACCATCAGTAGTGGAATTAGATCTCCACAAAAAAGTTTTTTCTTTATTGCTCTTAGCTTGGAGATAAACACAACAAACCAATTAATCTAAATTTTGTTCACAATTGCATATGTGGCCCACTTGACAAATTAACTCAGTTTAATATCATGGCCTTATCGTTGGTAGACATTCTTAATCAAAATGTTAGCTATGATGTGTGCTTTACTATTTAAGTGCTTCAGTCTGTTTAATAATGGCACACCAGGATTGATAGCTAAACAATCCTTTATTATCTGTTTTGTCTACTCGACTGCAGTTGTGATTTCTAGAATTTCTATTCCTTCATTCTTTAGTTCTACAATGTTGTGGAGAAGCTCTAGTGTTATTTGTACATCATCTTGCTCCACGTTGGAAATTAATCCACTTTCTCGTTCTCTTAAATTTGCATAGAAGTAGGGCACTAGATTCTCATATACTACATGCTCTCTCTGTTGAGAAATAAATTACAGTAGACCTTGGAACTCAAATAAATCCTTAATTTCTTGTATACCGTCTCAGTTGATTGGTCTACTGTAAATAATGTCATAACCCCTAATCTCTTGATATTTATTATATGCTTCCTGACTCCAAAAGTGTACTTCATTCAAAACTGTTGCTTTAGTTGGGTCAGGAATTTGAATTTGTTGCTCTAGAGGGGATTATTCTTGAATTTCCTATTCCATATGTTGAACTTGAATTGGTTGAAAATGCTTTAGAGATTCCTGCATTTTTGCTTCTGCTTTTGTCCGTGGTGGTGAGCCAGCAGAACTCTCCACTTTGTCTTGAATTCTTCCCAAAATTTGCTAAAGAGTTTCTTGCTCTTCAGTGGAATCTATTGAGTCATTTCTTTCTTGTTCTATATGTACTTGTTCAACTTCTTATTCAATTTCTTCTTTTTTTCTTCCTCCTAACTATCAATCCGCATTGTCACTATTCTTTCTAATTCTGTGGCAGATTGGGATGGAGTTACGAGCAAATCAGCTTCTACCCTAATTTCTGTTTCTTTTGTTTGTATAGGCTGTAGATTGTTTCAACCTGTTTTTCTTCTTCTCTTTGCTCTTGTTGTTGCTACTTCTGCTCATCCTCAGAATCGTATAGTAGGTTTACAAAAATTGGCTCTACAGGCCCTACTGATATTTGCATCTCAAATTTAATCTCTTCTTGATGTTCAAACACTATCTCTTTTCCTTTCCTTCTTCTGATTAATTGTGTTTGGTCTTCCTCTTCTTCTTTTGAGATTAAATCTACAAAAATAGGCTCTGTAGGCCTTTGAGCTAGAAGTACTAGCTCTTCCTATTTAACTTTTTCTGTAATTGCTGGTCTCGAAGGACCAGCTTTAGCTCCTCTTGTAGTAGGTATGGCAGTGGCTACTTTTTCTGTTCCACTTTAATTTTGTATTGGGCTTTCAACTTTTCTGCAGCCCTCTTTTTGCAACATGCATCAAACACCAGATGTGCTATAGCTACTGTCAAGTCTTCTAGTTCTCCTTGGTCTTTTCCAATTTGAACTAGTTCTTAAAATTCTCTTAATTCTTCCTCGATAGAAGGCCCCAAAAATGTTGCTCTTTCTAACGACCTTGGTGGTGGAATTGAAGGTTCGGGCTACTGTTCCTTAGGGATAGGTCTTTCAGCAGTTAGTTTCTCTTGTACTATAGTTGCATGTTCTTCATTTTATTTCCTTTGTTGCTCCTAGATTTCCCGCTGAGCCCGTCTACCTATGCATGTTTTGAACCAGAGTCGGGACTTATGTTAGATCAATTCTAGGGTAACTTCATTATTTGGCCTAATTTTTCTTTCTCTATTTACAGCAACTTCTGTAGCTACTCTGATTCTTGTTTCCATAGTCTAAGGTATTTGCATGCCTAAATCCACTAACACTTTCCTGTAGTAGAAAAGGTCAGATTCTACCTTTTGTAGCTCCTTTTCTTGTGTTGTATTTCTGATCTTTTGCCTCATGTGCCATTCTTCCGAATCTTTAAGAAATTCTAACGTGTCAACTGCGTCCTCTTAGAACTTGGGTGTCATCTTTCTCATCGTGGAGTTACGAAATGGAACAGAATCGCTCTAATCTTTACTGTTCTAAGTTCTAAATGATTCTATGGATAATGCCCCCAAACCCTAAGTTTAGTATAAATAAGCCCTAGGTTTAAGTGGGTAATCGGGTCAATTTCCCACGCAAAAACTCACTCTCTCATTTAGCTCTCCATGGAGTTACGGTTAACTCCATGGACTTAGTCTATGGACTTAACTATAGTACTCTATTGAGTTATAGTTAACTCAACGGGGTAAGTTCGTTAACTTATCGTAGACTTAACGGAGTAAGTTTGTTGAGTTAAGCATAACTTAACGGACTCCTGTAAAGTTATATCTAATAAAAATACTTACAATAATAATTTTTACTTCGGTCAAGACCAAAGAATTTTTGGTCTAACCGACTCTTAATTTTTTTTAACATTTTAGAATTTCGGTCAAACCGTTATATTACTTGGTTGAACTAAAATTAAATATATTTTTTTTCATTTTTACTAGTTGAATCGATACTATGCTTCGATAAAACTGACATTTTTACTTAATATAATATATAGATTTTTTTATGTTTTTATGTTTCGGTCAGACCGATGGATCCTGTCGGTGAACCGCAATGATTTTTTTCTTTTAATATAGGTTTTGGTAAAACTGATAATTTCTTTCGGTTGAACCGTGACTATATTTAAATAAGGGTTTTTTTTTTGTTCAAAACAAACACACTTAGAAAATTTCTTACTAAGTAAAGCTTGAGTAGTCCTCTACTCTTACTTCTTCTATAATTCCAAAAGAACTTTTTGGTATCTTAAAAATAGGTTTAAGTCTTTGTCCATTTACTTTAAATATATTTTGATTTTTAGGATTTTCAATTTCAATAGCTTCATACAGATAAATATTTCGAATTATGTAAGGTCCTACCCACCTAGATCTTAATTTTCCTAGATGGTTATAGAGTCTAGTCATGTAAAGATAAACTTCTTGTCCTATTTCAAAGGTTTTTGGAATAATTTTCTTGTCATGCCAGAACTTCATTTTTTCTTTTTCTCTTACAGTTTTCAAATAAGCTTCATTCCTAAATTCTTCTAATTCAATCAATTATATTTTTCTATTTTAAGCAGCTTGATATAAATTAGTGTTCACACTTTTTAATGCCCAATAAGCTTTATGTTCAATTTCAACTAGTAAATGACAATTTTTTCCATATACTAGCATAAAAGGTGACATACCTAAGCTTGTCTTATAAGCAGTTTTATAAGCCCAAAGTGCATCTATTAATCTATTAGCCCAATATTTTCTAGTGGGATTTACTACTTTTTCTAAGATCAACTTAATTTGTTTGTTTGCACTTTCTTCTTGTCCACTTGTTTGCAGATGATATGATATTGCAATTTTGTGATTTACTCCATATTTCTTCATTAAGGCTTCAAAAATTATATTACAGAAACGAGTTACTCTATTACTGATAATAGCTTTAGGTATTCTAAATCTGGCAATTATATTGGTTCTTATAAAATGTATTACCACTTTGTTGTCATTAGTTTTTGTAGGAATAGCTTTTATCCATTTAGATACATAATCCACCCCCAAAAATATATAATTAAATTGATTAGACATAGGAAATGGACCCATAAAATCTATTCTCCACACATCAAAGATTTCATCCTCAACAATAGGATTAAGAGGCGTCATATTCCTCTTTGATATTCTTCCTATTTGTTGACATTTTAAACAACTTAAGCAATATTTATGAGCATCTTTGAATAGTGTTGGCCAATAAAAACCACATTGTAGAATTTTAGCAGTAGTTTTTCCTAAACCAAAATGCCCTTTACATGCTTGTTCATGGCAGAAAGACAATATGCTCTAATATTCAGTTTCTGGAACATACCTTAAAACTACATCAAGACATTTCTTAAATAAGTATGGGTCTTCCCAATAGTAATATTTTACTCTTGAAAAGAACAATTTCTTATATTGTCTATTCTAATTCTTAGGTGTTAAACTAATAACTAAGTAATTAACTATGTCTGCATACCAAGGGATTGTGTTGGTGGTCATTAATTGTTTATCAGGAAAATTATCCTTAATTTCAATATTTGATTTTTCTATTTGTAATCTTAATAAATGATTTGCTACTACATTCTCACAACCTTTTTTATCTTTAATTTCTAGATTAAATTCTTGTAATAATAATATCCATCGGAACAATCTAGGTTTAGTCTCTTTCTTTGCTATTAAGTGTTTTAAAACTGAATGATCCATGTATACTATCACATATGATCTAAACTTTTCTAAGGCAAACACAACAGCTAACAGCTCTTTTTCAGTAGTTGTATAATTAACTTGAGCATCATTTAAGGTTTTGCTTGCATAATAAATCACTCTAGGAGATTTTTCTATCTTCTGTCCCAACACTGCTCCTACAACAAAATCAGATGCATTTCACATTAATTCAAATGGATGACTCCAATCAGGTGCTTGTATTATAGGAGTTGAAATTAAGCTAGTTTTAAGCTTGAAAAATGCTTCTTTGCAATTTTTATCAAAGTTGAATGAGACATCTTTGAATAGATTAGTTAAAGGTTTAGCTATTTTGCTAAAATATTTAATAAATCTTCTATAAAATCCAACATGTCCTAGAAATGATGTAATATCTTTTACTAATTTAGGTTCTGATAGATTAGAAATTACTTCTATTTTAGCTCTATCTACTTCCAACCCTTTCTTTGAAACAACATGTCCCAAGACTATTCCTTGTTTAACCATGAAGTGACATTTTTCCCAATTTAGAACTAGACTTTTTTCCACATAGTGTTTTAAAATTTGGTCTAAATGGTTTAAACACACTTCATATGAAGTTCCATAAACAGTAAAATCATCCATAAATATTTCTAAAAAATCTTTAGTCATTCCAGTGAATTTGTCCTACATACACCTTTGAAGGGTAGCTAGTGCATTGCATAATCCAAATAACATTCTCTTAAAAGCATAAGTTCCATTAGGATAGGTGAAAGTTGTTTTCTCTTGATCCTCTAATGCTAATAGGACCTGATTATATCCTGAATACCCATCTAGGAAATAAAATATTCTTGTCCTACTAATTTCTCTAGCATTTGATCTATAAAAGGTAAGAGAAAATGATCTTTCCTAGTCACAACATTCAACTTTCTATAGTCTATACACACTCTCTAGCCTGATTGAATTCTAGTAGGTATCAAGTCTTGACTTTCATTTCTAATAACTATTAATCCTGATTTCTTGGGAACTACATGGATTGGACTAACCCATGAGCTATCAGAAATCGGATAAATTATGTCATTATCTAACTATTTCACTATTTCCTTCCTAAATACTTCTTTTGAAAGGACCTCTAGATTTTGATAATGCAAAAATCAATGTTAGGATTTAAATTGTATTTCCTAGGCTTAATAGTCAGTAAGAGAGCAGAAGTTGATACAGACAGTTCAAAGTGTACTGCAAGTGATAAAAAGGATTTCGGAAGGTTACCAGGCTTAACTATCTGGAAGAGAAATATTTTCGGTGAGTTAACAATCTAAGTATCTGAAATGCAATATAAAGTAATAGCAACACTATCGAACAGTTAGAAGATTAAGTATCCGAAAGTAGAAGGCTTTCGGAGAGTTAGAAAGATGGATGTATGAAGAATCAAAAAGTTACTATAGCTAACTATCCGAAACTTAAGTCATTGAATTTCCCACGTGCAAAAATCCAAACAGAAGCTTAAAAGAAGAATCGGAAAGTTACTGGAGCTAACTATTTGAAATTTGAAGAGTTTCGATGAGTTACAGGTATAACCATCCAGAACTTAAGTCAGTCTATTATGCATGTGTTGAATTAAATAAAGCAGTTGGAAACTTAATGAAGGATTTCGGAGGGTTACTGTAGCTAACTATCCAACAATTAAATAACAGTTCGGTAAGTTACAACTACAAGTATCTGATTGAATGATAGCTCTTTTGTACGATCTGAAATCCTACATGGCAAAAAGACTTAAGTGACTTTTCGGTAAGTTAAAAGTATTTTTCGGAAAGTTAGATGGCTAAGCCTTCGAAAGACCCAAGAAATCAGAAGGTTATCTTGAAATACCTCCCTGAACGGTAACTTACCATATTTGGGACTGAAATCTTACCAAGTACAGCCGAATACTTCCGTTGGAAGAAAAATATGATCATTACACATGTTTAGTATATATACAAGCCACAGATAATAGAATTAAATAGCTTTTTGCTCATACACATATTTACACCAAGCTCAACAGAAGAAAGCCTTAGAGATCAAATCATCTTCAGCATATATAGACTCAATTTTAGAAGCTCATCACATACTCAACTCTGATACTTTCAAGTAAGTGTTTTACTGAAGTACATAGATCAAAAACTTCAGAGAAAGATTGGTTGGAGCTACGACCTGAAAGCTCAATCAATTTGATTGGTTCTTACTTTAACCTTAAAGCAAGTGATTGTAAGTTTGTGAAAGTTTAGTGAAGCTCAAGTATCCCTTGGGGGTGGACTAACTGTTAGTGGTGAACCACCTAAAATTCCTATGTGTATTATTTTTTATCATGTGCTTGCTAATTCTCTATATCAATCAGCCATTAAATAGCTAAAAAACAAATTATTACCATTCACCCTCCCCTTTAGTAAGCCATAAGGTCCTAACATCTTTAAGGTTTGGATTTAATCTCCTCTCTAGAATTCTAATAGGTTTAGCATTCTCTTCTAAATATATGTGGTGACAATATAAAGTTGCACTTAACCCTTTTATATCAGTCATGGTCCATCCTATTGCTTCTTTATACGTTTTTACATCTTTTAATTTAGTAATTTGATCCTCTTTTAAATCTAAAGCAATAATGATTAGACATGTTCGTTTTTCTTCTAGAAATATATAGGTTAATTCAAGAGGTAAATGTTTTAATTCTAAATGTTGCCCATCAGAAGCTAGAGCTCCTAATTGAACATCATCGTTTTCTTTATTAATTTCTTCTTGATCTCTTTCTATATTTATACTTTCACTTTCTTCTAAATTTTCAGAATTGAATTGCCTATTTAATTCTTCTTGAATCACATCATCTAGCATATCTCCTTCATCCTCTAAAAAGTCTATAGTATGTAAGTACATTTCTAACTCTTCTAAATTTTCTGGTTTGAAAATTTTTATTTGAGTATCCTCATTACCATATGCTAACTTCATTACTCTGGTTTTACAATTTATAACAGCCCCTGATGTTGCTAAGAATGGTCTTCTCAAGATTAAAGATGTATCACGATTTTTATGCTTAATTTGTTGGGAATCCAAAATTACATTATCAATGAGATATATGAAGTTTTTGATTTTAATTAAGACATCCTCTATTTTTCCTCTAGGGTATCTTGTACTTCTATCAACTAATTGAATAACAGTCCTAGTCCTAGTAGGGATTATGCCTTCTAATCCTAAGGATGAAAATATATCACTTGTCATAACATTTATACCTGCACTTAGGTCTATTAAGGTTCTTTCTAAAATGGTATTTCCTATGGTGCATGATATAACAGGAATTCTAAGATCAGATAACTTTTTAGGAATTTATGGCAGAAATAGGGAACTACTTTGCTCAGCTAAAAAGACTTTCCTTAAAACTTTTCGCTCTCTTTTCTTAGTACACTAATCCTTAAGAAATTTAGCATAAGGTGGCATTTTCTGTAATAAGTCTAACAAAGGAATGTTAACTTGTACTTTTTCAAAAATTTCTCAAATTTTTTCTTATTTTTCATGAAATGTTTGTCGTAATCTTTCAAGATAGGGTGTTAATGATTGTTATTTAAAAGATTCTTTTTCTTTGATTTCATTTGTTTGATCATTTTTAGTCTCATTTTCAGATTCAGATTTTTCTTCATTGATTTCTATGTTTTTAGATATTACATTTTCATTATCATTTTGATTTTTGCTCTTATCCACCTTCATATTATTTTCTTTTTGAATTCTTGGTGGTAAATTAGTTCCAGATCTTAATGTTATACATACATCTTCTAGATTTCGTTACTTTCATGATGTTCTTGTATATCATTTTCGTGCTTATGATCTTCAACTATTTTTAGTTTTAAATTGCATTCTTTAAATTCTATTGCATTGGTATTTTCTTTTGTTTGTATGTCTTGCAAATTATGCAAATCTGTAACATTAAAGTTTTCATTTGTGTTTTCCTGTTGCATAACTTGTAATTTCATTGTAAATTTGTCTAATTATTTTAGTTTTCTTTCTAGATCATCTAATCTCATTGCATTCAAATTTTGATCAATTTCATTATGGCTTTTTCAGTTTCATATATGACATCAATTTTAGGTTTTGAATATGCTTCCTTATAGTTTAATTAGTTGACTTCTTGCTGCTGACACATATATTATTCCAGTTTGTTCATGTTTTGCTCTAAGCTACGCTCTAGTCTGTCATACCTATCCTAAACTTTGTCTCTCAACATATTACACATTCTAAGCTGACCGTTAGTTGGGTAAACTATAGGATTCTCATACTTAGATCTATTATAGTGAAGATAATTCATTTATTGTTCATGCTCTCTAACCATCTGCAACCATCTCAGTTTCAAACAATCAGAGATGTTGTGACCTTCCAAATTGCAGAATTCACATATGCTAACTAAAAGTTTTAGAAATCTTTGAACATAAGCATATGTCATATTCTCAATTATAGAATAAAACACACAACACTCCTCTTGCTATTAAAACAAAACAGCACTCACAGTTGCTTAGCTTCTTAATCTCCCCAACAACGGTGCTAGAAAACTTGTATTGATGTGAAAGGTTAGATCAAACAACTGGTGGCACTAGAAAACTTGTATTAATGTTTGTTAACTTCAGTTTTTAAACTTGTTTAATTTGTCTTTATGCCTATGTCAATAATTACTTTTAAAAGTAAACAAACAACCTTTCACACAAATTAAATATTAATTCCAATTTGTATTTTAACTACAAGTGCATAGTATATATTGTATTTGTGTGCGAGTACAGGTTGATCCCACAAAGATTGAGTAAGAATTGTGTATTGTTCTGATTTTTATATTGAAATTTATGTGTTCAGTAAGTACTCCATTGAGTTACAGTTAACACAACAGACTAAGTTCGTACAGTTATGGTTAACTCAACGAACTAACCTCATGGACTTAAGTTAACTCCACGAGCCTATCTTGTCAGTGAAATACTGCTATTTATAGAGGAATTCGGCCAAACATTGGGTGATTACACAAATTGTAAATAACATCAATTAAGCTCTTTAATGTTAGTTAATATTAGATTTATCATTAAGCAACACTAACATTCAGATATTTCAAACAGTAACCATTAAAATCTTTAAGTATCTAGAACGAATCAATTTCAATAAACTGTGAAACTATTTTCTATTTTTTGTATCAAATAAACATAAAACATTCATAATACTAACAATGATAACATTAATCACGATACAAAACAAATAATACAACACTTAAATACTAAATGTAAACATAGATAAGTTGTTTTTGGTATTTTTGTTTTGATATGTTCATGAAGATGAATGAAAGGTGAAATGTAAAAATCTCTATCGATAGTAAATACTTCCATCACTACATTTGATGCGATTACACCACTGAAAACTTAATCACTTACAATCTTGTCTCCTCTCCCTATAGAATCGTGAGTCCAGAATTGCGAGATGATCTCCTCTTTAGCATATTAGCATCAACCAAAACTAAGGCTAGAAGCTTTATGATCTCTTGAGATATGAGTCGGTGCTTGGTGAAAATGACTTCCCTTCCCGTGACGCGATCACTCCTCACAGTGGTTGTTAGGCACCGTGTTTGGCTTGAAATCGACCCGACATCAGGAAAGTATCCTCACAAACCTCCGATGGTTGGTGATTTTGGTGGTGGTTTTGGTGATTTTGGTGATGGTGTGGAGTTTCAGTGAACTTTCGATGTTGCCTGCAGTTAGCGCAGTCCTCCACCTCTACACACACTACCCATCACATTTTCTTTGTTTTTCTCCTCTTCTTTTATATTTCTTTAGTACTAATTGCTTCTGCTTAGATGATCGGTTGGATTTACTTCATTCATATCAATGATGGTGATTTCTTCCTTCCACGAGTGAATTTCTGCGTGATACGTGCAATCGTGGTTTTCCTTCGAATGTCCTATTTCTGTAACTACTACAGTGGCATATTAGTCTTCGTTTTAGTCGAACACTTATCATTTAAGTTCTATAAAAACTCGAACACTTATCTGTAACTCTTTGAATTTTTGCACCTGCGAAACACATGACTGAACATAGAAAACTTATCTTTTCGTTAGTCATTTTATAAAACTCGAACAGTTATCTATCCATACGTATAAAAACTCGAACAGTTATCTAACTCTTCAATTTTCATTACCGAACGCATATGGAAAACACGTGACAACTTAAAACATTAAAAACACACGTGCAAATAACTTAACTATACGAGTTTTTAACATAACTCTTCGACAAAAAGGAAACATTAACTATCTGATGCCTAGATGCATTTTGGATAGTTAATAGATAACTTACCGAAAATTCACTTAAGTCATGCATTAAGGTTTCAACATGTGTATTCCAGGAAATAATAAAATATTCTTCTATCGATTAAAAACATAATTGTCTGGTACATGCAATATAACTCTCTGAAATAATAGAAAATTTGGATACTTAAGAATTTCATAGCCTACAATTCATCGACAGTTCAGAAATGTACTAAATTAACATTAATTCCTTGAAATTATGTAGATTCCTTCATTAAAGCATATAATAGTGCAATTATAACATAATGGCTTAATTCTTATATGGTAAGCTAAATATTATGCAATTAACCATCATTTAATCCTTAATATTATGCACTTTTTCATTCTAAATAGAAAGTTAATTTGATTCAATGTGAGTGCTAATTGTATTTTTGTTACTTATGTATATGCTATTATAGTGATTTTAATTAGAAAATACATAGAAAATATGTATCGTTTATTAAAGAAAAGTTATTAACATACTGTTAGAAAAATTAAGTCTTGCAGTTGCCTCTTATTCAATTTACTATCTTGTGTTATTTCTTTTTGTCTGCAATTACTTGAGTAATTAAGTTCGTTCGGGGATCCTAAACCTTAGTCACTTGAACCAACTAGTTTGGGATGTACTAACTGAAAACTCATTTTACAAGTAATTCAGATTCTATTTAAACAAAAAAAAAAAATTACCTGTTCTCACTTGTCATTGAGTAATTGGTTATCTTTCCCCTAAGCAAGGGATTGTGATCACGTAAAAAGATGATATTATGGGAGGTAATACATAAAGTATATATATATATGAATATTAAAAAAAAAGGGGGGCAATGTACTCAAGCTTAATTTATTTTATAGGTGTTATAACAATTCTGCCATAATCTATGCATATAATCTTTGTTATTTTTCTTTGTTATTATCTATTCTTTACACATAATGTACTACATTTATTTTCTTAAATTCGTGTACTCATTATTGAATTCTTTTAAGTTACCTAAAGGTATATCTCTATGAATTTTCTTTTGTAAACTAAATAAGATAAAAGCCAGAAAGTCTAAATTGTTAAATCTACTACTTATTTTTGTATTTAAATTAAAAAAAAATAGAGAGACTCAAATCTATTTAAGGCTTAATTCAACTATTTGACATTTCAATGCCAAATCTATTGGTGCTTGGCTACCTAGTTTAAGTACGCCATAGATTCTTTAGACTACATTTATGTAGGGGGAGCAATTTCTCATATAATAATTCAATCATTATGAACTATTATATGCTTTAATGAAAGAATTTGCATAATTTCAGGAAATTAACATTAATTAACTACATTTCTGAACTGTCGGTGAAATACAGGCTTTTTAGTTCTTAAGTATCCAAATTTTTATGTAATTTCAGAAGGTTATATTGTATATATCAGATAGTTATGTTTTAAATGATTAAAAGAATATTTTATTATTTCCTAAAATACATGTGTTGAAGCCTAAATGCATACCTTAAGTGAATGTTCGGTAAGTTATTTGGTAACTGTCTAAAATGCATCTGAGCATCAGATAGTTAGGTTTATAAGTATTTAAAAATATTTGAACTCCTTAAATTTAAATTATGCACGTGTTGAATTTCATTCCTTTATTATGTCTCATGTTGAAACTCAAACAGTTATGCTTAAGTCTTCGACTTTTACGCATATCCTTCCAAGAAACTTGAACAATTAACTTAATATTATTATATTTTTTTGAAAGACTTAAACTATGATAATAACTATTCTAGTTTATCATATAGTTATGTGCTTTACTGCTCTCAAAACTCGAATAGTTATCATAAGTCTTCGAGTTTTCTCACTTTTCACTTAGCCCATAGTTATTTTCTTTACATGAACAGTTATGCTAAGTATTTTGCTTTTGTCGGTTGTAAAACTCGTACAGTTATTGTAAGCATTCAAGCTATTTATCAGTAACGAATCTTATATTTATCATTTCAATGATTGAATCCGTTTATCCATTTATAAACTTGAAGAGTTATAAATGTTTTACTGACAAC
Organism: Cymodocea nodosa; assembly: GCA_036874045.1. NCBI lineage: Eukaryota > Viridiplantae > Streptophyta > Magnoliopsida > Alismatales > Cymodoceaceae > Cymodocea > Cymodocea nodosa. The sequence continues at coordinate 13,811,713 of JAZBRI010000003.1, read as the reverse complement.
CTTTCGTGTTTCTACCTTGGTAAAACCCTAGTTTCACAATCTTTACTTCCATTAAGTTCTACAGTGAACAGCGAAGATTAATCGACAATGTTAGGACGTGGAAGAGGACATGGTAGAATGACAAAAGTACAGAAAAGAGAGATGAAACTTCAGAAGATAGAAAATGAAATCAATGACATCTACTCAAGGTATACTTTTTCTAATGAAGTACTACATGAAATTAGAAAAGTTGTTCAAGATGAGAAAAATTTCTATTGGAAATTTATTCAAAATTATGCTGAGACACAGTTTAGACTAAAATAGACCGAACTTTCTACGTTACAAATGTGGAAACGAACTTTACAACCAAACCTTGCGGTTGTTACAAGTTCTGGACAAGTACTTGAAAAATCAGTATAGTCTATTACTTATTATGGAAAGAAATGGGGACTAATGATAGAAAATGCCAACAGGGAATTAGAATCTTTGTATTCCCAACATTATTTTCCCCTAGCTGTTTTAGATGATATCCAACAATTTATTGATGAACAGAAAACTGTCATTTGGAAAATGAGCCTTTGAAGTGAAGGACAAAAAGTTTATCAACTAAAAATGGTAGAGGTTGAGAGCTTAAAACTTTATATTCCATTATTACAACCTAGGCATCATGGTGAAGGACCATCAAGACCACAAGTGCCTTTAACAAGAGAAATTAAGAAAACTTTAGAACCTCCTAAACAACCAGAAACACTGTAGACATATAGTCGAAAAAAGAAGAAGACATTAGAATATTTTGGACTGACTACAGGTGTACAAGGCATATTGCAGCAAAGAGAAGAATCGTTGAAAAATGGAAAATTATGTTCCATTGCAGAAGCTAGACAGACTTTTGTGTCAAGAATCCCACTAGATGTGACAAATATTGGATTACAAGCATACACTCTAAGGTATTGTGTCACATTAGTGCATAATGCTTCTTTTAATACAATTGACAGTTTTTCACATCATGTTGCAAGCCAACATTCTTTTCGTACAAAAAGAGAACATATAAGAAATTATAATGATATATATACAAATGATATCAATTTTAATGGTATTTTTGATGACATAGACACTAAGTCTATGAATTTTGAAGATATTTCATCTAAAGAGGAATGTACAGATATTCTTCCTCTTACTATATCTCGGATAGAGACTTTTGATTTTTGGTATAGTTGCTTATACTATAGTTTATACATGTGGTTATGTCTATTACAATATACAATATACAATATATTTGTTGATAAATGTATATTATCAACAAACTACAAAGTTACTTCCACAACAGCAAGGCCATCTTATTATACTAGAACTTATAAGTTGTTTTTACTCAAACTTAACAGTGGAAGTAGGTATTCCTATTTCCAATATACAAGACTACGACATATATTTAACTCCAGAATTACTTTATCAAGTACTTGGTTTGAAAAATAGAGTTAAATTATCCAAAAGAAAATAGGTTTATTAGTTGGGATGGAACATTAAAAGTTTAGCCAAAGATCCGACTGCCAACAATCCAATGAGATTACTAAATGATTTAAATGACCAAGCACATTTTATTGCAAAAATACTGCATGCTTCACTCTTTCAGAGGTTTGGTCATGGTGCAAAAGTTGGCAGATGTTGTCTTTAATTACATATGCATTAATTAACCATATACAGGTGAACTAGTATGATATTTTTGTTTCTTATATCTTAAATTTGCAAAGTAAATTATTTTATGGTGATATAATTTTGAGAATTGTGGCAAGTCAAACAAATATTACACTTTGCCCATAGAAAAGATTAAAGTCAAAATCTTTCTCTGCAAAGGAACTATGAAAGTACCAAGAAGTAGATGCACCTGTAATTCAACAACAGCAACAACAGGATCATCAAAAGCTTGTTAAAAGCACAAGTTAAAAGACTAGGATCCTAGAATTCTAACTACAAGAATCTTGCAAGCTAGCACTTTCCAAATATAGATTAGACTACAAAAAAAGGTAAGTCCATGGATTTTTAATTTATCGACCAATCAAGAGATTAGACTGAAAATTTAATCTAAATCAGATCTGTTAATGTGGACTTCAGATAAAAAGTTTCACACTTAAAAACGCACGAATGTTATGACTGAAAATTCGGATATTGAAAATGATGCAGAAAATTGGAAAATTCTGTGCGTTAACAACAGTATTTAAAAATCTTATAAATCCAGAATTACTCAACCAAAAATTCCAAAATCAAATGCATTGCAAAATAGACAGGATGAAAATATTAATGAAATATTTATTAGAATTTTTATTGTCGATAAAGATTTTTTACATTTCACCTTTCACTCATCTTTAGGAACATATCAAAACAAAAATACCAAAAATAAGAACTTATCTGTGTTTACATTTAGTACTTAAGTGTTGTATTGTTTGTTTTGTATCGTGATTAATGTTATCGTTGTCAGTATTGTGAATGTTTTATGTTTGTTTGATTCAGAAAATAGAAAATAGTTTTACAGTTTACTAAAATTAATTCGTTCCAGATGCTTAAAGATTTTACTAGTTACTGTTTGAAATATCTAAATGTTAGTGTTGCTTAATGACAAATCTCATATTAACTAACATTAAAGAGCTTAATTGATGTTATTTAAAATCTATGGAACTGCCTAATGGTTGGCTGAATTCCTCTGTAATTAGCAGTATTTAATTGGGAAGATAGGCTCATGGAGTTAACATAAGTCCACAAGGTTAGTCAGTTGAGTTAGCCATAACTCCATGAACTAAGTCTGTTGTGTTAACTGTAACTCAACGGAGTGCTTATTGAACACATATACTCCAATATAAAAATCAAAATAGTACACAATTCTTACTCAATCTCTGTGGATCGACCTGTACTTGCATACAAATACAATAAACATTGTGCACTTGCAGTTAAAATACAAATTAGAATTAATATCTAATTTGTGTAAAAGGCTGTTTGTTTATTTCTAAAAGTAATTATTGATATAGGCATAAAGACAAATTAAAACAAGTAAAAATAGAAATAATAAACCCCAAACAAACAATTTTTGGCACTATTGCTAGGGATTGAGAAGCTAAGCAACTGTGAGTGCTATTTTATTTTAATAGCAAAAGGAGTGTTATGTGTTTTATTCTATAATTGAGAATATGACATATGCTTATGCTCAAAGATTTCTAAAGCCTATAGTTAGCATGTGTGAATTCTACAATTTGGAAGGTCATGATTTCTTTGATTGTTTGAAAATAAGACGATTGCAGATGGTTAGAGAACATGAACAACAAATGAATTATCTTCACTATAATAGATCTAAGTATGGGAATCCTATGGTTTACCCAACTGATGCTCAGTTTAAAATGTATAAGATGTTGAGAGACAAGGAAGTATGAGATAGGTATGACAGACTAGAGCGTAGCTTAGAGCAAAACATAAACAAACTGGAACAATATATGCGACAACAACAAGAAGTCAACCAATTAAACTATAAGGAAGAATATTTAGAACCTAAAATTAATGTCATATATGAAACTGAAAAAACCATAATGAAAATTGATCAAAAATTGAATGTAATGAGATTAGATGATTTGGAAAGAAAATTAAAAGGATTGGATGAATATACAATGAAATTACAAGTTATGTAATAAGAAAACACAAATGAAAACTTCAATGTTATAGATTTGCATAATTTGCAAGACATACAAACAAAAGAAAATACCAATGCAATAGAATTTAAAGAATGCAATTTAAGACGAAAAACAGTTGAAGATCATAATTACGAAAATGATATACAAGAACATCATGGAAGTAATGAAAATCTGGAAGATGTATGTATAACATTAAGATCTGGAACTGATTTACTACCAAGAATTCAAAAAGAAAATAATATGAAGGTGGATAAGAGCAAAAATCAAAATGATAATGAAAATGTAACATTTGAAAATATAGAAATTAATGAAGAAAAATTTGAATCTGAAAATGAGACTAAAAATGATCAAACAAATCAAACAAAAGAAAAAGAATCTTGTAAATCACAATCATTAGCACCATATCCTGAAAGATTATACCAAACATTTCTTGAAAAATAGTAAAAAATTAGAGAAATTTTTGAAAAAGTACAAGTTAACATTCCTTTGTTTGACTTATTGCAAAAAATGCCATCTTGCGCTAAATTTCTTAAGGATTGGTGTACTAAGAAAAGAGAGCGAAAAGTTTTAAGGAAAGTGTTTTTAGCTGAGCAAAGTAGTTCTCTATTTCTACCACAAATTCCTAAAAAGTTATCTGATCTTGGAATTCCTATTATATCATGCAGCATAGGAAATACCATTCTAGAAAGAACCTTACTAGACCTAGGTGTAGGTATAAATGTTATGCCAAGTGATATATTTGCATCCTTAGGATTAGAAAACTTAATCCCTACTAAGACTAGGACTGTTATTCAATTAGCTGATAGAAGTATAAGATACCCTAGAGGAAAAATAGAGGATGTCTTAATTAAAATCAAAAACTTTATATATCCTATTGATATTGTAATTTTGGATTCCCAACAAATTAAGCATAAAAATCGTGATACATCTTTAATCTTAAGAAGACCATTCTTAGCAACATTAAGGGCTATTATAAATTGTTATACTAGAGTAATGAAGTTAGCATATGTTAATGAGGATACTCAATTAAACATTTTTAGGCCAGAAAAGTTTAAGGAGTTAGAAATGTCCTTACATACTATAGACTTTTTAGAAGATAAAGGAGATATGCTAGATGATGTGATTCAAGAAGAATTAAATAGGCAACTCAATTCTGAAACTTTAGAAGTAAGTGAAAGCATAGATGTAGATGGAGATCAAGAAGAGTTTAATATCGAAGATGAAAATGTTAAATTAGGAGCTCTAACTTCTAATGGTTAACATTTAGATTTAAAACCTTTACCTCCTAAATTAACCTATATATTTCTGGAAGAAAAATGAACATGTTCAATCATTATTACATCAGATTTAAATGAGGATCAAATTTCTAAATTAAAAGATGTAGTAAAAACTTATAAAGAAGCAATAGGATGGACTATGGTTGATATAAAAGGGTTAAGTACAACTTTATGCTGTCACCATATATATTTAGAAGAGAATGCTAAACTAGTTAGAATTCCTAAGACGATATTAAATCCAAACCTTAAAGAAGTAGTCAGGAAGGAAATAGTGAAATGGTTAGATAATGACATAATTTATTTGATTTCTAAGAGGTCATGGGTTAGTCCAATTTATGTAGTTCTTAAGAAATCAAGATTAACAGTTATTAGGAATGAAAGTCAAGACTTAATACCTACTAGAATTCAATCAAGCTAGAGAGTGTGTATAGATTATAGAAAGTTGAATGTTGTGACTAGGAAAGATCATTTTCCCTTACCTTTTATAGATCAAATGTTAGAGAAATTAGTAGGATAAGAATATTTTTGTTCCCTAAATGGGTATTCAGGATATAACCAAGTTCTAATAGCATTACAAGATCAAGAGAAAACAACTTTCACATATCCTAATAGAACTTATGCTTTAAAGAGGATGTCATTCTAATTATGCAATGCACTAGCTACCTTTCAAAGGTATATGTAGGGCGTATTCACTAGAATGACTAAAGATTTTTTAGAAATATTTATGGATGATTTTATTGTTTATAGAACTTCATATGAAGTGTGTTTAAATAATTTAGACCAAATATTAAAACACTGTGTGGAAAAAAGTTTAGTTCTAAATTAGGAAAAATGTCACTTCATGGTTAAACAAGGAATAGTCTTGAGACATGTTGTTTCAAAGAAAGGGTTAGAAGTAGATAAAGCTAAAATAGAAGTAATTTCTAATCTACTAGAATCTAAATCAGTAAAAGATATTAGATCATTTCTAGGACATGTTGGATTTTATAGAAGATTTATTAAAGACTTTAGCAAAATAGCTAGACCTTTAACTAATCTATTAAAAGATGTCCCATTCAACTTTGATAAAAATTGCAAAGAAGCATTTTTCAAGCTTAAAACTAACTTAATTTCAACTCCTATAATACAAGCACCTGATTGGAGCCATCTATTTGAATTAATGTGTGATGCATCTGATTTTACTATAGGAGCAGTGCTAGGACAAAAGATAGACAAATCTCCTAGAGTGATTCATTATGCAAGCAAAACTTTAAATGATGCTCAAGTTAATTACACAACTACTGAAAAAGAGCTGTTAGCTGTTGTGTTTGCCTTAGAAAAGTTTAGATCATATCTGATTGAAGCTAAAGTGATAGTATACATGGATTATTCAACTTTAAAATACTTAATAGCAAAGAAAGAGACTAAACCTATATTGATCCGTTGGATATTATTATTACAAGAATTTGATCAAGAAATTAAAGATAAAAAATGTTGTGAGAATGTAGTAGTAGATCATTTATCAAGATTACAAATAGAAAAATCAAATATTGAAATTAAAGATAATTTTCCTGATGAACAATTAATGACCATCAAAACCATGCCTTGGTTTGTAGACATAGTTAATTATTTAGTTATTGGTTTAACACCTAAGGATTGGAATAGATAGGATAAGAAATTGTTCTTTTCAAGAATAAAACATTACTATTGGGAAGACTCATACTTATTTAAGAAATGTTTTAATATGGTTTTAAGGAGGTGTGTTCCAGAAATTGAGTATCAAAGCATATTGTCTTTCTACCATGACCAAGCTTGTGGAGGGCATTTTGGTTTAGGGAAAATTGCTGCTAAAATTTTGCGATGTGGTTTTTATTAGTCAACATTATTCAAAGATGTTCATAAATACTACTTAAGTTGTTTAAAATGTCAACAAATAGGAAGAATATCAAAGAGGAATATGATGCCTCGCAATCCTATTGTTGAGGTTGAAATCTTTGATGTGTGGGTAATAGATTTTATGGGTTCATTTCCTATGTCTAATCAATTTAATTATATATTGTTGGGGGTGGATTATGTATCTAAATGGATAGAAGTTATTCCTACAAAAACTAATGACAACAAAGTGGTAATACATTTTATAAGAATTAATATAATTGCCAAATTTGGAATACCTAAAGCTATTATCAGTGATAGAGGAACTCATTTCTGTAATAGAAGTTTTGAAGCTTTAATGAAGAAATATGGAGTAAATCACAAAATTGCAAGATCATATCATTCGCAAACAAGTGGATAAGTAGAAAGTGCAAATAAACAAATTAAGTTAATCTTAGAAAAAGTAGTAAATCCTACTAGAAAAGATTGGGCTAATAGATTAATAGATGCACTTTGGGCTTATAGAATTGCTTATAAGACAAGCTTAGGTATGTCACTTTTTAGGTTAGTATATGGAAAAAGTTGTCATTTACTAGTTAAAGTTGAGCATAAAGCTTATTGGACATTAAAAACTCTAAATACTAATTTAAATCAAGCTGTTGAAAATAGAAAAATACAATTGATTGAATTAGAAGAATTTAGGAATGATGATTATTCGAAAATTGTAAGAGAAAAAGAGAAAATGAAGTTCTGGTACGACAAGAGAATTATTCCAAAAACCTTTGAAATATGATAAGAAGTATATCTTTACATGACTAGACTCCATAACCATTTAGGAAAATTAAGATCTAGATGGGCAGGACCTTACATAATTTGAAATATTTATTCCTATGGAGCTATTGAAATTGAAAATCCTAAAAATCAGAATATATTTAAAGTAAATGGACAAAGACTTAGACCTATTTTGAAAATACCAAAAAATTCTTTTGGAATTATAGAAGAAGTAAGGATAGAGGACTACTCGAGCTTTACTTAGTAAGAAATTTTCTAAGTATATATGTAAAAAAAAAAAACCTTATTTAAACATAGTCACGGTTCAACCGAAAGGAATTATCAATTTTACCGAAACATATATTAAAAGAAAAAAAATCGTTGTGGTTCAACCGACAGGATCCATCAGTTTGATCGAAACATAAAAACATAAAAAAATCTATATATTATATTCAGTATAATGTCAGTGTTACCGAATGTAGGATCGTCTGTATCACAAGATGGGGGTGAATTGTGTCTTTAGTAATTAAATACTAGCGGATAAAACAATCGCACAAAACACTCAAAAGAAATTCTATTCTTTATTTAAAAATAGAATTTACAATATCTTTTCAGCTCAATTCCCTTCTTGAAGGTTTTGATACAGTAATGTTCGATATACAATTCAAATAAAAAAATAAAGTTCTTATTCAAAACTAATTTTGAATTGTATAAAACCTGATCTTTATGCACACAGCTTCTTTCTTTCTCCTTGCTCAGCTTCTCTATCTCTTCTTCTCTAGTTGTCGAATTTCCAGACTTCTTGCATTTGCAGCTCCTTTTCTAAAATTGCTTGGAATTTTGAACTTCTTCTAGTGTTGGAGAATTTTTCAGAATATGAATATTCAAACTTAACTTTTCAGTTAGGGATCCAGACTGAATATTTAGACTTGGTTTTTGAGATTGGGATCCTCTGCTATAATGTAGCTCATACTCTTTATTTGTAGTCGAACTCTGTTGTCTTTCACATTTAGCATGTTCATCCACTTAATCCATAATCCACGTACTAATTTTCTCTTTAATCCAAATTACTTTCTATTTAAATTTCCACTTTCTCCACTAACATTTTGAATTTCCACGATCTCCACTTCGTAGATTCACTAAAACTTTATCTTCCTAGAGTCTTGTAGAATATCTTCTAAGTCTTCGATTTAGTCAAACACTTATCCTTTAAGTCCTGTAAAACTCGAACACTTATCCTTTAACTCTTCGAGTTTTTGCACCTACAAAACATGTGACTAAACAAAAAAACTTATCTAGTCAATAGTCCTTTTATAAAACTCGAACAGTTATCTATCCATGCGTATAAAAACTCGAACAGTTATCTAACTATTCAATTTTTCATTATCGAACGCACATGGAAAACACGTGATAACTTAAAACATTAAAAACACACGTGCAGATAACTTAACTATACGAGTTTTTAACATAAAATATTCGATAAGAACGAGACGTTAACTATCCAAAAGTTTAACTATTGCAAATCTAACTCTTTGGAAATCTTTAATTTATCCGACATGAAAATGAAACTTTCCGATAATCTGTTAACTATTATACTTAGAGAAATATACTTAGAGAATATTATGTAGACTTATTTAAAAATGTTAATAAAGCATATATCATCAAAATTAAATACCTAACAATCTCCCCCTTTTTGATGATGTCAAAACCTAATAAGTCACATAATTTATATCTCCCCCTTTTTGGCATTATAAAAAAGTAAACAAACTATTTTCTCTCCCTTTAGGAAGTTAAGTAAGTTAAATGTAAGGAAGGAAATCTTACTAAGTATATATTAATCAAAATAATAGTTTCAAACATACATAAAATTTATGGATTAAGCATAAACTGTTTAAACATAAACTGTGAAAAATAATCACGTAACATTAAAATCAGTAAACAGTTGACATAATAGTTTTGGTTACAAATTACTAAAAATAAATCATGTAATACATAATTTATATAATCACAAGCCTCTTTGTCTTCGAAAAATATCAATCAGAGTATCTGAAATTTTCTTTGCAATTTCTGTACTAACTCTATTTATCTAATCAAGTAATGCTTGATCTAAATCATTTTGAGAAACTTGTGATGTTTGCTATAAAAATTCAGTATGTATGTTTGTATCTATACCTGTATGTATTTCTGTATGTATACCTTGTTGTATATCTGTATGTATATCTTGTTGTATATCTGTATGTTGTTGTTGTTCTGTAAATTGTGTTGATTGGTGCTGTTGCTGTTGTGATTGTGTTTGTCGATCTTGTTGTTATCTAAGGACAAGTGTATCTACTTCCTGGTATTTTTGGAATTCCTTTGCAGAGAAAGATCTTGACTTTAATCTTTTCTATGGCCAAGGTGTAATATCTGTTTGACTTGCCACAATTCTTAAAATCGTATCACCATAAAATAATTTACTCTACAAATGTAAGATATGAGAAACAAAAATATCATACCAGTTCACCTATATATGGTTTATTAATGCATATGTAGCATAAAGACAATATCTACCAACTTCTGCCCCATGACCAAACCTCTGAAACAATGTAGCATGCAATATTTTTGCAATAAAACATGCTTGGCCATTTAAGTCATTTAGTAATGTCAATGGTTTGTTGGCAATTGGATCTTGGGCTAAACTTGTAATGTCCCATCCCAATCGATAAACCTTTTTTCTTTCTGATAATTTAACTCTTTCATTTTTCAGACCAAGTACCTAATGAAGTAAATCTGGAGTTAAATATATGTCATTGTCTTGTATATTAGAAACAAGAATACCTTCTTCCACTGTTACGTTTGAGTAAAAACAACTGATAAGTTCGGGTATAGCAAGATGGCCTGGCAGTTGTGGAAGTAGAGTCAACAAGCCTTGAAATTCAAACAATTCTCGTATGTGTGCCATCCTTTCAAACTTAACTAGCCTTGAAGTTTTATATGTCTGAAATTTGTCATAACAGGAATTATTTCTGAACCATAATAGTGTATTTTCATCTAAGCTCTATTCAAGATTAGGTATTTTCTTATCATGATGGTCTAAAATGGGACTTGTTTCAAAATTATCAACATCATCTAAATTTGTAGATCTTTCAGAATTGGTGTAATTGCCATCAAAACTATTATAAATGTTTGAAGTATCTAGTATTGTTGTATCAATAATCTGCTGAAATTCTTGTATGTGTTCTTCTGGAAACATTTCATTAGCAACAGTCTCTGTAATAATCTATATATTAGCAACATGTATATCTATATTTGATCTATACAACTGTCTCTGTATGAAAGAATGTTCTATATCTGTCTGTGGAATTGAATCATTATGTATTTCTGAAATTTGTATATGTGAGACATTGGTAGTATCATATTCTATTTGTAACTATGTATGTTGTTGATTATATACATTTATCAATAAGTATACTATATACTATAACAGACATAACCATATATATAAAGTGTAGTATAAGCAACTGTACCAAAATTCAAGTCTCTGTTCGAGATACAGTAAGAGGAAGAATATCTGTACATTCCTCTTCAGATGAAATATCTTTAAAATTCATAGACTCAGTGTCTATGTCATCAAAAATATCATCAAATTGGATATCATATGTATATGTATCATCAAAATTTCCTACATGTTCTCTTTCCGTAGGAAAAGAATGTGTGCTTGCAGCATGATGTGAAAAACTGTCCATTGTATTAAAAGATATATTATGCACTAATGTGACACAATACCTTAGAGTATATGCTTGCAATCCAATATTGGTCACATCTGTTGGGATTCCTGACACAAATGTTTGTCCAGCCTTCGCAATGGAACATAGTTTTCCATTTTTCAATGATTCTTCTTTTTGGTGCATTATTCCTTCTACACCTGTAGTTAGTCCAAAATATTCTAATGTATTTTTCTTTTTCCGACTATATGTTTGTAGTGTTTCTTGTTGTTTAGGAGGTTCTAAAATTGTCTTAATTTCTCTTGTTAAAGGCACCTAGGATCTTGATGGTCCTTCACCATGATGCCTAGGTTGTAATAATGGAATATAGAGTTTTAAGCTCTCAACCTCTGCCATTTTGAGTTGATAAACTCTCTGTCCTTCACTTCGAAGGCCCATTTTGCTAATGTCAATTTTCTGTTCATTTATGTACTGTTGAATGCCATCTAAAACAGTTGGGAGAAAATAATGTTAGGAATACAATGTTTCTAATTCCCTATTTGCATTTTCTATCATTGGTCCCCATTTCTTTCCATAATAAGTGATAGATTGTACCAATTTTTTAGGTATCTGTCCAGAACTTGTAACAACCACAAGGTTAGGTTGTAAAGTTCGTATCCATAGTTGTAATACGGAAAGTTCAATTTGTTTTAGTCTAGACTATATTTCAACATAATTGCGAATAAACTTCCAACAAAAATTTTTCTCATCTTGAACATCTTTTCTAATTTCATGCAGTATTTCATTTGTAAAAGTGTACCTTGAATAGATGTCATTGATTTCATTCTGCATTTGCTGAAGTTCCAGCTCTCTTTTATGCACTTTTGTCATTCTACCACGTCCTCTTCCACGTCCTGACATTGTCGATTAAGCTTCGTTGTGCACTATAGAACTTAGTGTAAGTGAAGATTACGAAACTAGGGTTTTACTAAAGTAGAAACACGAAAGGTTGTTAGTAAAACATTTATAACTCTTCGAGTTTATAAACGGATAAATAGATTCAATCATTGAAATCATAAATATAAGATCCGTTACTGATAAATAACTCGAGTGCTTACAATAACTATACGAGTTTTACAATCAACAAAAGTTGAATACTTAGCGTAACTGTTCGTGCAAGAAAATAACTTCTGGCTAAGTGAAAAGTGAGAAAACTCGAAGAATTATGATAACTATTCGAGTTTTGTGAGTAGTAAAGCACATAACTATACGACAAATATGAATAGTTATTGTCAGAGATTAAGTCTTTCAAAAAAATAATAATATTAAGTTAACTGTTCGAGTTTCTCGAATGGATAGGTGTGAAAGTCGAAGAGTTAAGCATAACTGTTCGAGTTTTAACTGAGACATTATAAAGTAATGAAATTCAACATGTGTATAATTCTAACTTAAGGTGTTCAGATATTTTCAGAGACTTATAAACCTAACTATCCAATGCTTAGGTGCATTTCGGAGAGTTACAGATAACCTTCTGAAAGATAACTTAAGTCAATCTTCCAGATCACGACACATGTACTTAAGTAGTTTTATAATAAAGAGATGTTTCGGACAGTTACAAATCTAACTTTTTGATGCCCAGACGCATTTCTGAGAGTTATAGATAACTTACCGAAAATCTACTTAAGTCATGCATTATGGTTTCGACACGTGTACTTCAGGAAATAATAAAATATTCTATTGATCATTTAAAATATAACTGTCTGATATATATTTAATAGTCTTCCGAAATCACAAAAAATTCAGACACTTAAGAATTAAAAAGCATGTATTTTACCGACATTTCAGAAATGTACTGAATTAATGTTAATTTCTAGAAATTATGTAGATTCTTTCATGAAAACATATAATAGTTCATAAGAGTTGAATTATTATATGAGAAATTGCTCCCCCTACATAAATGTAGCCTAAAGAATCTATGACGTACTTAATCTGGGTTGCCAAGCTCTAAATAGATTTGGCTGTAAAAGGTCAAATAGCTTACTTAAAGAGGATGCTAAGCCTTAAATAGCTATTTGAATTTCCACTTTCTCCACTAACATTTTGAATTTCCACAATCTCCACTTCGTAGATTCACCGAAACTTTATCTTCTTGGAGTCTTGTAGAATATCTTCTAAGTTTTCGATTTAGTCGAATACTTATCCTTTAAGTCTTGTAAAACTCGAATAGTTATCCTTTAACTCTTCGAGTTTTTGCACCTGCAAAATACGTGACTAAACAAAGAAACTTATCTGGTCATTAGTCCTTTTATAAAACTCAAACAGTTATCTATCCATGCGTATAAAAACTCAAACAGTTATCTAACTATTCGATTTTTCATTACCGAACGCACATGGAAAACACGTGACAACTTAAAACATTAAAAACACATGTGCAGATAACTTAACTATATGAGTTTTTAATATAAAGTATTTGAGAAAAACGAAATGTTAACTATCTGAAAGTTTAACTATACGAAACGTTAACTATCCGAAAGTTTAACTATTGCAAATCTAACTCTTCGGAAATCTTTAATTTATCTCACATAAAAATGAAACTTTCCGATAATCTATTAACTATTATACTTGGAGAATATTATGTAGACTTATTTAAAAACATTAATAAAGAATATATCATCAAAATTAAATACCTAACACCGAAGTATAGTATCGGTTCAACCGATAGAAAAAAATATATATTTAATTTTGTTTCAACTGAAGAATATAATGGTTTGACCGAAATTTTAAAAGGTTGAAAAAATTAAGAGTCAGTTAGACCGAAGTAAAAATTATTATTATAAATATTTTTATTAGATATAACTTTACAGAAAGTTCGTTGAGTTACACTTAATTCAACAAACTTACTCCATTGAGTCTAGAATAAGTTAACGAATTTACCTCATTGAGTTAACTATAATTCAACGGAGTACTGTAGTTAAGTGCACGGACTAAGTCCGTGGAGTTAACCGTAATTCCATAGAGAGGTAAATGAGAGAGTGAGAGTTTTGCGTGGGAAATGACCTGATTACGCACTTAAACCTAGGGCTTATTTATACTAAACTTAGGGTTTGAGGGCATTATCCGTAGAATCATTTAGAACTTAGAACAGTAGAGATCAAAGTGATTCCATTCCGTTTTGTAACTCTAAGATGAGAAAGATGGCACCCGAGTTCGAGGAGGAAGTAGTTGACATGTCAGAATTTCTTAAAGAATCGGAAGAATGGCACACGAGGTAGAAGATCAGAAATACAACACGAGAAAAAGAGCTACAAAAGGTAGAATTTGACCTTTTGCTATTGGAGGAAAGTGTTAGTGGATTTAGGTATACAAATACCTTAGATTATGAAAATGAGAATCAAAGTAGCTACAGAAGTTGCATTAAACAAAGAGAAAAATCAGGCCAAATAATGAAGTTGTCCTAGAATTGATCCAACATAAGTCTCGACTCTAGTTCAAAAGACACATAGGTAGACAGACTTAGTGGGCAATCTGGGAGCAACAAAGGAAAGGAAATGAAGAACAGGCAACTAAAGAATAAGAGGAACAAACTGTTGAAAGACCTGTCCTTGAGGAACAGCAGCCTAGACCTTCAGTTCCACCACCAAGGCCGTTAGAAAGAGTAGCATTTTTGGGGCCTTCTACTGAGGAAGAATTAAGAGAATTTGAAGAACTGGTTCAAGTTGGAAAAAACCAAGGAGAACTAGAAGATTTGGTAGTAGCTATAGCACATTTGATGTTTGATGCACGTTGCAAAAAGAGGGTTGTAGAAAAGTTGAAGGCCTAACACAAAATTAAAGTTGAACAGCATCAAGAAGCCACTTCAATACCTACTACAAGAGGAGCTAAAGTTGGTCCTTTGAGACTAGCAATTATAGAAAAAGTTAAACAGGAAGAGCTAGTACCTGTGGCTCAAAGGCCAACTATATTGATGTGAAAGGTTAGATCAAACAACTGGTCCCTGGCAACGGCGCCAGAAATTGCTTGTATTAGGGTTTGTTAACTTCTATTTTTAAACTTGTTTAATTTGTCTTTATGCCTATATCAATAATTACTTTTAAAAGTAAACAAACAACCTTTCACATAAATTAGATATTAATTCCAATTTGTATTTTAACTACAAGTGCACAGTGTATATTGTATCTGTGTGCAAATACAGGTCGATCCCACAGAGATTGACTAAGAATTGTGTACTGCTCTGATTTTTATATTAGAGTTTATGTGTTCAGTAAGAACTTTGTTGAGTTACAGTTAACACAACAGACTAAGTTCGTGGAGTTATGGCTAACTCAACGGACCAACCTCATGGACCTAAGTTAACTCCACAAGCCTATCTTTCTAGTGAAATACTGTTATTTACAAAGGAATTCGGCCAACCATTGAGCGGTTCCACAGATTGTAAATAACATCAATTAAGCTCTTTAATGTTAGTTAATATTAGATTTATCATTAAGCAATACTTACATTCAGATATTTCAAACAATAACCATTAAAATCTTGAAGTATCTGGAACGAATCAATTTCAATAAATTGTAAAACTATTTTCTATTTTCTGAATCAAACAAACATAAAACATTTACAATATTGACAATGATAACTTTAATCACGATACAAAACAAACAATATAACACTTAAATACTAAATATAAACACAAATAAGTTGTTATTTTTGGTATTTTTGTTTTAAGTTGTTCATGAAAATGGGCAAAAGGTGAAATATAAAAATCTCTATCGACAGTAAATACTTCCGTCACTACATGCTACGCGATTATACCACTGAGAACTTAATCACTTACAATTTTGCCTCCTCTCTTTATAGAATCGCGAGTCTAGAATTGCAAGATGATCTCCTCTTCAGCATACTAGCATCAACCCGAAACTAAGGCTAGAAGTTTTACGATCTCCTAAGATATGAGTCGATGCTTGGTGAAAATGGATTCTCTTCCTATGACGCGATCACTCCTTACAATGGTTGTCAGGCACCGTGTTTGGCTCGGAATCGACCTAACATCAGGAAAGTATCCTCACAGACCTCCAATGGTTGGTGATTTTGGTGGTGGTTTTGGTGATTTTGGTGATGGTGTGGAGTTTCAGTGAACTTCTGACGTTGCCTGCAGTTAGCGTGGTCCTCCACCTTTACACACACTGCCCATTACACTTTCTTTGTTTTTCTCCTC
This sequence comes from Cymodocea nodosa, assembly GCA_036874045.1. Classification (NCBI taxonomy): domain Eukaryota; kingdom Viridiplantae; phylum Streptophyta; class Magnoliopsida; order Alismatales; family Cymodoceaceae; genus Cymodocea; species Cymodocea nodosa. The sequence continues at coordinate 13,795,272 of JAZBRI010000003.1, read as the reverse complement.
TTCTTTTATATTTCTTCAATAGTAATTGCTTCTGCTTAGATGATCCGTTGGATTTCCTTCGTTCATATCAACGATGGTGATTTCTTCTTTCTTCCATGAGTAAATTCGTACATGATACGTGCAATCGTGGTTTTCCTTTGAATGTCCTATTTCTGTAACTACTACAGTGGTATATTAGTCTTCATTTTAGTCAAACATTTATCCTTTAAGTCCTGTAAAAACTTGAACAATTATCTGTAACTTTTTGAGTTTTTGCACCTGCAAAACACATGACTGAACATAGAAAACTTATTTGTTCGTTAGTCATTTTATAAAACTCGAACAGTTATCTATCCATGCGTATAAAAACTCGAGCAGTTATCTATCCATGCGTATAAAAACTTGAACAGTTATCTAACTCTTCAATTTTCATTTCCGAACGCACATGGAAAGCACGTGACAACTTAAAACATTAAAAACACATGTGCAAATAACTTAAGTATACGAGTTTTTAACATAACTCTTCGACAAAAAGAAAATGTTAACTATCCAATGTCCAAATGCATTTCGGATAGTTAGCAGATAACTTATTGAAAATCTACTTAAGTCATGCATTGAAGTTTCAACACGTGTAATCCAGGAAATAATAAAATATTCTTCAATTGTTTAAAAACATAATTGTCTAGTACATGTAATATAACTCTTCGAAATAACAGAAAATTCAGATACTTAAGAATTTCATAGCCTGCAATTCACAATAGTTCAGAAATGTACTAAATTAACATTAATTCCCTAAAATTATGCAGATTCCTTCATTAAAGCATATAACAATGCAATTATAACATAATGGCTTAATTCTTATATGATAAGCTAAATATTATGCAATTAACCATCATTTAACTGTTAATATTATGCACTTTTTCATTCTAAACACTTCCCCCATACTTAAATTTACTAGTCCCTTAGCAAACTAAGATCTAACTAGTTGGTCTTTCTGAAATTGCTAGAATTAATTCTTCATTTTGTTCTTCTTCAAAATACATAAATTTAGATTACTATATAGATATTCTATATTTTTCAGTAATCTATTTTAACATTGTTTTCTCCTCTTCAACCTACAAATATATTTAAAACATATGTAAATTACATACAAAATATATTAGTATCATATAGGTATTAATTATATTATCATTTTTTCTTCTTTTCAACATCTGTTATCTTGAATTTTCCAAAATGATTTCCAGAATAAATTTGAACTACATACGAATCAAAACACAATCCAATTCAATATGATTAAAACAAGTAGAATAAAGAATTGTATCTCAGATAAACAACTTCAAAAGCCTATTCTAGATTCATACTTCAGCAATCTTAGATAATAGAAAATATACTCCGTTCAAAAGATATCTGTATTTCACAAAACACTTTTATCTTTTCAGAACAGTATATGCATATTTGTACTTTAAAAGTTAATTTGAAAAGCTTGAATCATACAAGAGCTTTCTAGTGTACCCATGTATCGAGTTTTCAGTTAACAATCCCAGATCTGATCAGGATCTTAGGTTGCCAGATTTAAAGAGTCCTTTTTCAGGTCAACAATTCTTAGATACCTATCTACTCAAATACAAAAGGCTTGTGATCAAACAAGTCAATAAACTCTCAAAGTTTTTCTCTTTTTTTTTTTTTTTTTCTTTTCAACATAGTATATATACATATTTCATTAATACAAATGCAATAAAACACAAATCTCATATAATCCTGCTTCTATTATTTACTGAAAATATGAATCTATATCAATAAGCTCATACTTTTTTTGTAGTTTAATAAGATTTACACATAAATCATTCTACAAGTTTAATCAACTAAATTAAATGTATCCTTGATCATATGTATTTCATTTAATCTAAAAATCAAGATTTAAGCTCTTTCAAGATTTCAGATAATTTACTGAGTCTCAATTAAGCATTCTAATTTCTTTTTAAAATTGTGAAATTGTTAAACTCATAAAATTCAGCAAAAACATAAGATACTATATCTAGATTTGTATGAATAGTAAAATTTTGTAGCATCTTATATAAGATTCTCAATATAACATTCAAGCAGTTATAGTTTTTAAAAATTTTACAGTCTCAATTATCAGATAGTTATAGCAAATTCATAAAAAAATTTCAATTTTAATAGAACTTTTGCAGTACCATTCTAATTCCTCTAATTAACAAAATTACATGGTTGTTACTTTAATTACCTCCCCCCTATACCTACATTTTGCATTATCCTTAATGTAAAAGATTTTACAGTAAATACAGTAAATGTAGCAGGCATGAATATTATTTCCTTGACTTAGCACTAAACTCAACGAACTTAGTTCGTTGAGTTAATGAATAACTCTACGAATTGAGTTTAAATGTAAATTGAGGATAACTAATCAATTACATACCTTGTCCTTTTGTATCTCCTTCAATATCTTCCGACTTTTGATTCTGAAAAACTTTTCATTCACACATAAAAGTAGAATATATAACAAAATAACAAAACATAAATTGTTACATTAGTATATTGTGTGGAACCCAAGCTCCTATGCCTTTGGTGGCTCACAAGCAAGCTAGTTGGTTTTCCAGAATAGATACCAACAAACTGGATTGATATTTTGTTTGTTTGTATTTTTCTTTCTTATAAAATAAAACTAAAACTAAAATTTTTTCTTTTCTTTTTCTTTTTTCTAAAAATAAATGCAAAATTCACACAACATTAAAATTACAAAATCATAGTTTCAGAACATGATTGAAAAGTAGTAACAAATAGAATAAATGTGTTAGTACATGTAAACTTTTTAGGCATAATTCTTCTTACTATTAATTATGTTTTAATGCAATCCATTTTCCTTTTTAGCTTGTAAACTTGTAGTATGTTATCAATACTAAATATAAGTGTATTTCCATTAATGAAATGAAATGCAAAAAGGGATCCTCTTTTGTTCCAAGATAATGTAGCTATTTCTATTTCTACATCTATTTCAATATATTCCTCTTCCCACTTCCATTCATTTAGGTCTTTCATAATCCATATTTGAAATTTCCTCAATTCATCCCACCATTTTATCAAACATAAAGTAGGATTATCATATTCATTATACCACATTCCTAATTGAATTTTATCATATTTTGTAGATAGTGGTTTAGCTATATCACTCGGTATAGGTAATATTTATATAAAATCATCATCATAACTATCTATGCTTACTATTATATAAATTAGATCTAAATGCAACTAATATATCTATGACTAAATATATATATCCATCAAGTATAACATACATGCTATTAATTAATGTTTTTTGTCCTAGATATATCACAGTATTTTCAATCTGAGATCTATTCAGAAAATCATACACACTTTAGCATGAATCTTCATCTCAATTTCCAATTGGTCTACAATAATATAATTTTTCAAGAATGGTCGAATTTTTATCAGAAAAGATTGAAGCTGACCCACAATTTTCAGTTGGAACTTCAAATCTATTAGGCCTCCATATATTCCATTCTTCTCTTGTGATGAGAGTTTTAATCAAAATATCGAATAATAGAATTGCATACCTTGGTTTGGTTCTGTAAATAATTAATCCTTCATCCATCCCCATAATATGATCTATTCCTTCTAATGTATTGGGTGGAATTTTAGCAGTTTCTTCCATATTCAGATATTCATAGTAGATTGAACTATGATTAAATGACTTCCACAAAAATCCATCTCTAATCTTGGTCATTTTTGTAGCTTGTAGTCCATGAAAATATTTTTCTCTAACACAGTCTTTGATTTCCTTCGAGACACAACACAATCTACATAGATCTTTAGCTGATAGGTTACTCAGTACTTCCCTTAGTGCATCTAGTGGTAATTTCATCAATTCCATCAGTTGTGATTCTGTATAACATAAACAAAAATTTAACAGAGATAAAATTAACATAGCTACTTACACACCCTCATGGAGTTAGGTCATAACTCAACGGACTAAGTTCATGGAGTTAAGTAATAACTCTATGATATTACTAACTATAATTAAACTTACATTTTTTTCTTTATATATATATATATATATTTACTTACTATAATATACATAGTTACTTTAGTTATACTACTTCATTCAGCTTCCCTCCCATAGGAGGTATCAATTTCATTAATAGTTCTGTTGATAGGGTTAGGTACTGCTTGCATTGGCAATCCTCCCGTAGGTCTAACTTCTATTGATTCCTTTTGTCTAGAGGATATATTTCTATTAATATTTTGATTTTGAATTGCAACATTTCCAAATACAAGATCTAGACGATTGTTTAATTGTTGGATTATCTTTTCTAGTTTCTCTATTCTAGATCATTGTTCAATTAATGCTTCATAACTTATATTTTTATCATTTATATTTTCTCCTCCTTGGAAATTGTTGTTTCTCCAAGACAGATTCGGGTGATTTCTCCAATTAGGGTTATAAGAATTTCCAAAGTTATCTTTCTGGTTTCTAGCATAAATAATATCTAAATCATTAATGTTTGCATTTTTTTCTGCTAGCTTTTGATTTAATGATAACTCTTCTATTTTCTTTGTTAATTTAGTTAATTTAACTTCAAGTATAGTGCTTGAATCTATTTCATGCATTCCCTTTGGCAATATTCTTTTATCTATAATAGCTTCAATCGAGTTTTCCCACTATGTAGTTCTTTTTGCAAAGTTTTCTAAATATGCCCATGCTTCTTCACTACACAGTTTTAAAAATTCATTTTGACAAGTAGATTCTAATAAAGATTTCGTTGAAACATCTATGCCTTCATAAATTATACCTATTAATTATGCTTTACTCATTGCATGATGTGGACATTGAGTTAGTAAATCTTTAAATCTTTCAAAATATTTCCAGAATGATTCTCCCTATTTTGGGCTACACATTAATATTTCCTTTTTCTTTTTAATTGTTTAATGTGTTGGATAATATTTTTCTAGAAAAATAGAGCAAAATTCAGTCCATGTAGAAATTGAATCAGGTGATAGAGTATATAACCATCTCTTGGCTGTGTTTTAAAGCAAAAGGGATATATCTAAGTTTAATAACATCAATACTCATGTTCGGCATTTTTATCATTTGACAAACTTCGTTAAATTCTCCAAGGAAATAATAGGCATCCTCTCTTTCTAATCCATGAAAATGTGGCAATTGACTAATATAATTAGATTTCAGTTCAAACCTATCTCCCTCAAAGTTTGGTAATCGAATACATGAAGGTTCATCAACTAATTCAGGATACAAAATTTCTCCTAATAGTTTTTCTACTTGAGAAGTCATATCTTCATTCTCTTTTAAAGAAAGGTTAGCTACACCCCTAAGGATTTTGTTAAAGTCTAATTCAGAAAATATTTCAGTATGCCTCTATGTTGAATAATCCTGTGTAGGTGTTCTTACTAATTGTTTAGTGCTAGGAGAACGAATCCATGTGCTCATAAACTCTTAACATAAAGTACAATAGCAGAAGATTAATTACATACCAATCTAAAGCTTTATATTCAGTAAATAGTTGTTTACGGATGAAGTTGAATCAGCTACTTCTCCTTCCAGTTCCCCAACGAATTTCCTTTTCTTTCAAAAGTACTGGTAACTCGTAAATAACATTCTATTCTATATTTATAATGCACGTCCATAAAGCAAATGAATCTCGTTGCATGAACGTGTCTTATAACGTGCAATGTAGTTCCTATTTTTATGGGTACGAGTTCTACTTCTAATTTCAAATTTCAGTAACCGCTAACCCACGAGCTTATGTTCGTGGCTAAAAGAATAACCATTTAGCTTAATCCATGAACTAATCTCATTGAGTTATAGTTAACTCAACAAACTAGCTTCAGTTACTGTTGCTAACTCCATGGACTAAATTCGTTGTTAGGATCGATAGGCTCACCAGAGGGGGGTGAATGGTGAAGATGTGTAAATTTTACTTCTTTTAATTTAGAATCAACTAATTCTATTAATCAGTGAGTTGAAATAATTTAACTGGATGTAAAGTAGTAAATAGAAAGTAACACAATAATTTTTAGGTGGTTCACCAACTCGGCTAGTCCACCCCCAAGATACACTTGGGCTTCACTAAGTATACAAGTACTTACAACACTTGCTTTCAGGTTGAAGCAAGAACCAACACTTAGAGCTTTCAGGTATAAGCTCAACAGCCAACCTTTCTTTGAGCTTTCAAGTTGAAGCTCTCAACCAATAGAGAGTTTTCAAGTTCAAACTCATGAACCAACACTTTGAGTTTGTAACATAGAGTTTGAGTGCAGGGAGCTTTTGTGCTGTAGAAGACTTGAGAGTGTTTCTGAATGATGCAGACTTGAGTGTATATCTGAAAGTGTTTGTAGCTTACAGTATAATAATCAATTTTCATTCTATTGATCTTCTCTTCACTTCTCATATTTATATCAAGAGGTATAACGATCATATTCTCTTCCAACGGATGTATTCTACTATACTTGCTAAGAAATCAGACCTAAATATGGTAAGTCACCATTTAGGGAGGTATTTCAAGATACCCTTCCAATTTCTTGGGTTTTTCGAAGGCTTTGCCATGTAACTCTCCTAAAATCAATAGTAACCTACTAAAAAGTCACTTAGGTCTTTCTATTATGTAGGATTTTAGATTGTACATATGAGTTGTCATTCGATCGGATACTTACAACTGTAACTTACCGAACTGTCCTTTGACTATCGGATAGTTAGCTATAGTAACCTTCTGAAATCCTTCTTTAAGTTTCCAATTGATTTCTTATTTTAGCACGTGCACCTCGTGCTTCTTCCTCTCCTCCTCCTCCTCACTCCTTAGTGCCAACGAGGAAGACCATATTCGTCACAGGTCTGTTCTCGTGGGTGGTTGTTCGATCTTCTTCTGCTATTCCATGGATGGAACCATCTGCCGACGTCTATCGAAAGCGTCGCCCTCTCATTCCCAGGCTACCCCGTCCGACAAAAAGATGCTTCTGGCAAGGAACCCAGACCTCTCCACCCATCCATGCACATCACCGGTACCATCATCGGATTACTCGTGGAGATGGGCACGACCGGTTCCAGTGCTTGTGAGCCCCAGTCTAGCTCCGGCCATTAACGGCGGTAGTGTGAGATCGACCCTCAGTACGGCGTGGAGAAGAGGTTGGTGCCACCGGTCCAAACCCATTGCACCATTGAGCTGATCAACCGATTGAGAACTACTGTTCAGATTCTTACTGGCTTGATGCTAACGACACCCTTACCCCCTTTTCCCATATCTATCTATGTGTGATGTTGATCAACATCCTAGTGCAACGAGCCAAGAGCCAGAGAAACACGCACGTTGGTGAGTCGTCTGACCAGAAGAAATCTATCAAACGCCATTAATTCTTTTCTTACTTCCATATTCTTCACGGTGCAACCACCCCCATCGCTCAATAATCTCCGTACCCACGAGTGTAATCCTTGTCTTGGTATTCACGACGCACATTACCGCTGCCGCTTCTTCTTTAGTTATTATTCTTCTTCGATCATGCATTGTGTGAGTCGGCAGTGAGTGATATATTGACAAGGCATGGCGTTGCATAATAATCGAAATTATTATATACATTTGGGTTAAGACTAGCAGATAGAAGCATAATAGAATAACTTAAGTTTCGAATGGCTATAACTATAACTCACCAAAACTCTTCAAATTTTGGATAGTTAGCTTTCTACCTTTCTGAAAAACTCTTTAAACTTCTCTTTTGAATTTTTGCACGTGGGAAATTGAATGACTTAAGTTTCGGATGGTTAGTCTTTCTAACTTTCTGATTTTCCTTGAGCTTTCGGATAGTTAACTCCTTAACTCTCCGATCATTCAATCAACTATCTTTCACAACTCTCCAAAGGCCTTGTAATTTCGAATAGTTATTCTTCTAACTGTCCAACGGTATTTCTGCTACTTTAAATTGACTCTTCGTATACTTAAGCTTGTAACTTACTGAATATTATCTTTCTTCCAGATATTGAGACTTGGTAACTATCCAATTTTCTTGTAGCTTTATAGCAGTAATTTGTAAACTACCTGTATTTGTTTATCTGCCTTCCGATCTTTTACTGCATTATCTTATCTGTGAAATACAATTTATTTCCTCACAGGTTTTTGCATTATCAAAATACTAAGGTCCTAATAGTTGAGTTACAGATAACTCAACAGAGTGACATATTATATTATTGACCTTGTGGAGTTAAAGTTAACTCAACGAACTTACTCCGTTGAGTTAACACTTAGCAAATTTCTAAAACTTACTCCTCATATTAACTTCTATATTTTTTTTCTCCTGCATTTTTGTCAACTTAAATAAAGTTAAATACATGTCATTAATGCAGTATTCTAAGTAAAAGTCATTTAAATCTAAACATTATATGCATATTTAACTTGTAGTTTGTTTCATGTTATGCAGAATTTAAATTTTACTTTGCAGTATGTAGATATTTTCAACATTAACCCATTATCTTGCATTTAATCTTGTCATTCATAAAATTTATAAATCCTTTAAATAGTCTTGCATCTTGTTCAAACAATTATATAATATTCAAGATAGTTCATCAATTATAGCATTCATTCTCAAACGTGAATGCAAAAACATCTGAAAAACATACATTCATTTATATGAATATTTTACATTACAATCAATTAGATATTTTTCATACAAATATAAGTACAAGTAGATGAACAATACAATTTAATCTTTCTTCCTAAGTTCATTTACTTTCTTCTTGAGTTTTTCTAATTGTTGCTCTAATTGGTTTATCCTCTCTACAACTCCTATAATGCCTCCACAAGGTTCAGCAATCTCAGCAGCAGCATAATTTCTGTATTCTTTCATTGAAATGATTCTTGATCTTATCATTTTGGATGTCCATTTCGTGAAATCAATACTATCCACCATCAGTAGTGGAATCAGATCTCCATAAAAAAGTTTCTTCTTTACTACTCTCAGTTTGGAGATAAACACTACAAACCAATTAATCTGAATTGTATTCACAACTACATATGTGGCCCACTTGACAAATTGACTCAGTTCAATATCATGGCCTTGTCGTTGGTGGACATTCTTAATCAAAATGTTAGCTATCATGTGTGCTTGAGCATTTAAGTGCTTCAGTCTATTCAATAATGGCACACTAGGATTGATAGCTAAACAATCCTTTATTATCTATTCTGTCCACTCGACTATAGTTGTGCTTTCCAGAATTTCTATTCCTTCATTCTTCAGTCTTACAATATTGTGAAGAAGCTTTGGTGTTATTTGTACATCAGCTTGCTCCACGTTGGAAATTAATCCACTTTCTTCTTCTCTTAAATTTACATAGAAGCAGGGCACTAGATTCTCTTATACTGCATGCCCTCTGTTGAGAAATAAATTACAGTAGACCTTGGAACTCAAATAAATCCTTAATTTCTTGCGTCCCGTCTCAATTTACTAGTCTACTGTCAATAATGTCATAACCCCTAATCTCTTGATATTTATTATATACTTCTTGACTCCAAAAGTATACTTCATTCAAAACTGTTAGTTCAGTTGGGTCAGGAATTTGAATTTGTTGCTCTAGAGGGGTTTGTTCTTGAATTTCCTCTTCCATATGCTGAACTTGAATTGGTCGAAAATGCTCTAGAGATTCTTGCATTTTTGCTTCTACTTCTGTCCGTGGTGGTGAGCTGGTAGAACACTCCACTCTATCTTGAATTCTTCCCAAAATTTGTTGAAGAGTTTCTTGCTCTTCAATGGAATCTGTCAAGTCATTTCTTTCTTGTTCCATATGTATTTGTTCAGCTTTTTGTTTAGTTTCTTCTTTTTCTTCTTTCTCTTGACTACCAATCTGCATTGTTACTGTTCTTTCTGATTCTATGGTAGATTGGGATGGAGTTACGGGCAAATCAACTTCTACCCTAATTTCTATTTCTTCTATTTGTACAAGCTGCAAATTAGTTTCAGCCTGTTTTTCTTCTTCTCTTTGCTCTTGCTGCTGCTGCTCCTACTCCTCCTTAGAATCGGATAGTAGGTTTACAAAAATTGGCTCTACAGGCCCTACTGATATTTGCATCTCAGATTTAATTTCTTCTTGATGTTCAGGCACTATCTGTTTTCCTTTCCTTCTTCTAATTAATTGTGCCTAGTTTTCCTCTTCTTCTTCTAAGATTAAATCTACAAAAATAGGCTTTGCAGGTCTTCGAGCCATAGGTACTAGCTCTTCCTATTTAACATTTTCTGTAATTGCTGGTCTTGAAGGACCAACTTTAGCTCCTCTTGTAGTAGGTATGGCAGTGGCTTTTTAATGTTATTCCACTTTAATTTTGTATTAGACCTTCAACTTTTATGTAGTCCTCTTTGTGCAATGTGCATCAAATACTAGATGTGCTATAGCTACTATCAAATCTTCTAGTTCTCCTTGGTATTTTCTAATTTGAACTAGTTCTTGAAATTCTCTTAATTCTTCCTCAGTAGAAGGCCCCAAAAATGCTGCTCTTTCTAACGGCCTTGGTGGTGGAACTGAAGGTCTAGGTTGTTGTTCCTTAGGGACAGGTCTTTCAGCAGTCGATTCCTCTTGTTCTTCAGTTTCCTATTCTTCATTTCATTTCCTCTATTGCTCCCAGATTGCCCACTGAGCCTATCTACCTATGCGTGTTTTGAACTAGAGTTAGGACTTATGTTGGATCAATTCTAGGGCAACTTCATTATTTGGCCTAATTTTTCTTTCTCTATTTATAGCAACTTCCGTAGCTACTTTGATTCTTATTTTCAAAATCTGAGGTATTTGTATGCCTAAATCCACTAACACTTTCCTCTAGTAGAAAAGGTCAGATTCTACTTTTTGTAACTCCTTTTCTCGTGTTGTATTTCTGATCTTCTACCTCATGTGCCATTCTTCCAAATCTTTAAGAAATTCTGACATGTCAACTACGTCCTCCCAGAACTCGGGTGTCATCTTTCTCATCATGGAGTTACAAAACAGAACAAAATCGCTCTGATCTCTACTGTTCTAAGTTCTACATGATTCTGCAGGTAATGCCCCCAAACCCTAAGTTTAGTATAAATAAGCCCTAGGTTTAAGCGGGTAATCGGGTCAATTTCCCACGCAAAAACTCTCACTCTCTCATTTAGCTCTCCTTAGAGTTACGGTTAACTCCATGGACTTAGTCCGTGGACTTAACTACAATACTCCGTTGAGTTATAGTTAACTCAACAGGGTAAATTTGTTAACTTATCGTAGACTTAACAGAGTAAGTTCGTTGAGTTAAGCGTAACTCAACAGACTTCCTATAAAGTTATATCTAATAAAAATACTTATAATAATAATTTTTACTACGATCAAGACCGAAGAATTTCCAATCTAACTAACTCTTAATTTTTTTAATATTTTAGAATTTTGGTCAAACTATTATATTCCTCAGTTGAACCAAAATTAAATATATATTTTTTCTTGTTTACTAGTTGAACCGATACTATGTTTCGATAAAATTGACATTTTTACTTAATATAATATATAGATTTTTTTATATTTTTATGTTTCAGTCAGACCGATAGATCCTATCGATTGAACCGCAATGATTTTTTTCTTTTAATATAGGTTTCGGTAAAACTGAAAATTTCTTTTGGTTGAACCGTGACTATGTTGAAATAAGGTTTTTTTTACAAAACAAACACACTTAGAAAATTTCTTACTAAGTAAAGCTCGAGTAGTCCTCTACTCTTACTTCTTCTATAATTTGAATAGAACTTTTTGGTATCTTCAAAATAGGTCTAAGTCTTTGTCCATTTACTTTAAATATATTTTGATTTTTAGGATTTTCAATTTCAATACCTCCATAGGGATAAATATTTCAAATTATGTAAGGTCCTACCCACCTAGATCTTAATTTTCCTAGATGGTTATGAAGTCTAGTTGTATAAAGATAAACTTCTTGTTCTATTTCAAAGGTTTTTGGAATAATTTTCTTGTCATGCCAGAATTTCATTTTCTCTTTTTCTCTTATAGTTTTTGAATAAGCTTCATTCCTAAATTCTTCTAATTCAATCAATTGTATTTTTCTATTTTCAACAGCTTGATTTAAATTAGTGTTCAGAGTTTTTAATGCCCAATAAGCTTTATGTTCAATTTCAACTAGTAAATGACAACTTTTTCCATATATTAGCCTAAAAGGTGACAAACCTAAGCTTGTTTTATAAGCAGTTCTATAAGCCCAAAGTGCATCTATCAATCTATTAGCGCAATCTTTTCTAGTAGGATTTACTAGTTTTTCTAAGATTAACTTAATTTGTTTGTTTACACTTTCTACTTGTCCACTTGTTTGTAGATGATATGATGTTGCAATTTTGTGATTTACTCCATATTTCTTCATTAAGGCTTCAAAACTTCTATTACAGAAATGAGTTCCTCTATCACTGATAATAGCTTTAGGTATTCCAAATCTAGCAATTATATTAGTTCTTATAAAATGTATTACCACTTTGTTGTCATTAGTTTTTGTAGGAATAGCTTCTATCCATTTAGATACAAAATCCACCCCCAACAATATATAATTAAATTGATTAGACATGGGAAATGGACCCATAAAATCTATTCCCCACACATCAAAGATTTCAACCTCAACAATAGGATTAAGAGTCATCATATTCCTCTTTGATATTCTTCCTATTTGTTGACATCTTAAACAACTTAAGCAGTATTTATGAGCATCTTTGAATAGTGTTGGCTAATAAAATCTATATTGTAGAATTTCAGCAGTAGTTTTCCTTGAACCAAAATGCCCTCCACATGCTTGGTCATGATAGAAAGACAATATGCTTTGATATTCAATTTCTGGAACACACCTCCTTAAAACTAGATTAGGACATTTCTTAAATAAGTATGGGTCTTCCTAATAGTAATATTTTACTCTTGGAAAGAACAATTTCTTATCCTGTTTATTCCAATCATTAGGTGTTGGATAGTGTTTTAGGCAGCACTAGAGAACTTGTTTGGTTCCCAAGCAACACCGCCAGAAAACTTGTATTTGTTAACTTCTATTTTTAACTTGGTTAATTTGTCTTTATGCTTATATCAATAATTTCTTTTTAGAAGTAAACAAGCAACCTTTCACACAAATTAGATATTAATTCCAATTTGTATTTTAGCTGCAAGTGCATAGTGTATATTGTATTTGTGTGCAAGTACAGGTCGATCTTATAGAGAATTGAGTAAGAATTGTGTACTGTTCCATTTTTTATATTATACTTAATGTGTTTAGAAATCACTTCGTTGAGTTATAGTCAACACAACAGACTAAGTTTCGTGGAGTTATGGCTAACTCAACGGACGACTAATCTCGTGGACTTAAGTTAACTCAACAAGCCTATCTTTCCAGTTTAATCTGCTATTTACAGAGGAATTCAGCCAACCATTAGGCTGATCCACAGATTGTAAATAACATCAATTAAGCTCTTTAATGCTAGTTAATATTAGATTTATCATTAAGCAACACTAACATTCAAATATTTCAAATAGTAACCATTAAAATTTTTAAGTATTTGGAACAAATAGATTTCAGTAAACTATAATGCTATTTTCTATTTTCTGAATCAAACAAACATAAAACATTCACAATACTAACAATGATAACTTTAATCACGATACAAAACAAATAATACAACACTTAAATACTAAATATAAACACAGATAAGTTGTTATTTTTGGTATTTTGTTTTGAGTTGTTCATAAAAATAGGCGAAAGGTGAAATGTAAAAATCTCTATCGATAGTAAATACTTCCGTCACTACATGCTACACGATTACACCATTGAAAACTTAATCACTTACAATTCTGCCTCCTCTCCTTATAGAATCGCGAGTCTAGAATTGCAAGATGATCTCCTCTTTAGCATATTGGCATCAACCCGAAACCAAGGCTAGAAGTTTTACGATCTCCTGAGATATGAGTCGGTGCTTGGTGAAAATGACTTTCCTTCCCGCGACGCGATCACTCCTCATAGTGGTTGTCAAGCACTGTGTTTGGCTCGGAATCGACTCGACACCAGGAAAGTATCCTCATAGACCTTCGATGGTTGGTGATTATGGTAATGTTGGTGATGTTGGTGAATTGTTGGTGATGGTGTGGATGATTCAGTGAACTTTCGATGCTGCTTGTAGTTAGCACGATCCTCCACCTTTACACACACTACCACACACCACCAACCACACCTTCATTTTTTCTCCTCTTCTTTTATATTTCTTCAGTAGTAACTGCTTCTGCTTTAGATGATCGGTTGGATTTCCTTCATTCAGATCAATGATGGTGATTTTTTCTCCCTTCTATGAGTGAATTCCTACGTGATACGTGCAATCGTAGTTTTTCTTCGAATGTCTTGTTTCAGATTAAAAATAGTTTGTGGAGTTACAGATAACTCAATGGACTTACTTTGTTGATTTAACTATAAAACATGTGCAATAAAGAAATAAGCTGCTAACATAACGCGTTACCTTAGTGTGTATTCATGTAACTCAACGCATATAGTTATGTTAACTTAACGAGTTAAACATGTGCATCTCACGTGATATACTAAAGCATTTAAATTCAACACGTTCATCATTCTAACTTAATGAGTTTAGACATATAACTTACGATTTTCACTTACTAACTCAATGAATTCTCACGTAATCTTTTTATACCTTTAAACCTGTAACTCAACGAGTTGGCACATGATCTTTTAACAAAAGGAATACTAACTCAACGAGTTGTTACTGTTCACTTCAATATTCTTTTAGCGTTTAAAACATAACCGTCCGGTACATGCAATATAACTCTCTGGAATAACAGAAAATTTAGATACTAAAGAATTAAAAAACCAGCAACTTTTCGATAGTTCAGAAATGTACTAAATTAATGCTAATTCCTTGAAATTATGTAGATTCTTTCATTAAAGCATATAACAATGCAATTATAACATAATAGCTTAATTCTCATATGATAAGCTAAATATTATGTAATTAACCATCATTTAATCGTTAATATTATGCACTTTTTCATTGTAAACACTTCCCCCATACTTAAATTTTGCTAGTCTCTTAGTAAACTAAGATCTAATACTTGGTCTTTCTAAAGTGTTAGAATTAATTCTTCACCTAGTTCTTCTTCTAAATAATAATTTAGATTATTATATAGATTTTCTGTATGTTTTAGTAATTTGTTTTAACATTATTTTCTCCTCTTCAACCTGCAAATATATTTCGAATATATATAAATTACATACAAAATATATCAGCATCACATAGGTGTTAATTATATTATCATTTGTTCTTCTTTTCAACATCTGTCATCTTGAATTTTCTAATAGGATTTCTAGAATAAATTTTAAGTACATACGAATCGAAACACAATCCAATTCAATATGATTAAGACAAGTAGAATAAAGAATTGTATCTCAAATAAACAACTTCAAAAGTCTATTCTAGATTCATACTTCAGTAATTTAGATAACAGAGCATATACTCGATTCAAAAGATATTTGTATTTCACAAAACACTTATATCTTTTGAAAGTACTATATGCATATTTATACTTCAAAAGTTAATTTGACAAGCTTGAATCATACAAGAGCTTTCTAGTGTACCCATATATCGAGCTTTCAAACAACAATCCTAGATATGATTAGGATTTTAGGTTGCTAGATTTAAAGAGTCTTTTTTTAAGTCAACAATCCTTACATACCTATCTGCTCAAATACAAAAGGCACGTGATTAAACAAGTCAATAAACTCTCAAAGTTTTTTTTTTTTTTTTCTTTTTTCAGTACAGTATATGTATGTATTTCATTAATACAGATGCAATAAAACACAAATCTCATATAGTCTTGCTTCTATTATTTACTAAAAATATGAATCCATGTCAATAAGCTCATACTTTTTCTATAGTTTAATAAGCTCTACACATAAATCATTCTACAAGTTTAATCAATCAAATTAAATGTATCCTTGATCATATGTATTTCATTAAATCCAAAAATCAACATTTCAGCTCTTTCAGGATTTCAGATAATTTACTGAGTTTCAGTTAAGCATTCTGATTTCATTTTAAAATCGTGAAATTGTTAAACTCATAAAATTCAGCAACAACATAAGATACTATATCTAGATTTGTAAGAATAATAAAATTTGTAGCATCTTATATAAGATTATAAATATAACATTCAAGCAGTTACAGTTCTTAAAAATTTTACAGCTTTAATTATCAGATAGTTACAGCAAATTCTTGTTCAAAAATTTTCAATTTCCATAGACAAAACTTTTGTAGTACCATTCTAATTCCTCTAATTAACAAAATTACATGGTTGTTACTTTAATTACCTCCCCCCCATACCTACATTTTGCATTGTCCTCAATGTAAAAGATTTTACAATAAATACAGTAATTGTAGTAGACATAAATATTGTTTCGTTGACTTAGCATCTAACTCAATGAACTTAGTTGAAATGTAAATTCAGGATAAGTAATTAATTACATACATTGTCCTTTTGTATCTCCTTCAATAACTTCTGATTTTTTATTCTGAAAAACTTTTTATTCACACATAAAAGCAAAGTATATAACAAAATAACAAATTAACTTGTTAAATCAGTGTCTTGTGTGGAACCCAAGCTCTTATGCCTTTGGTGGTTCACAAGCAAGCTAGTTGATTTCCTAGAATAGATACCAACAAACTAGATTGATATTTTGTTTTTTTTGTTTTTATAGAATAAAACTAAAACTAAAATTTTTCTTTTCAAAAAAAAAAAAATTACAGAATACACACAACATTAAAATTACAAAATCATAGTTTAAAAATATGATTGAAAAGTAGTAGCAAATGGAATAAACGTGTTAGTCCATGCAAACTTTTTAACCATAACTCTTTTTGCTATTAATTCTATTTTAATGCAATTTGCTTTCATTTTTAGCTTGTAAACTTGTAGTATGTTATCAATACTAAATATAAGTGTATTACCATTAATGAAATGAAATGTAGAAAGAGATCCTCTTGTGTTCCAAGATAATGTAGTTGTTTCTATTTCTACATATATTTCAATATATTTTTCTTCTCGCTTCCATTCATTTAGGTCTTTCATAATCCATATTGGAAATTTCTTCAGTTCATCCTACCATCTTATCAGACATACAATAGGATCATCATATTCATTATACCACATTCCCAATTGAATTTGATCATATTCTGAAGTCGGTGGTTTAGCTATATCACTCGGTATAGGTAATATTTCTATAAAATCATCAAAACTGTCTATGCTCACTATGTATAAATCAGATCTAAATGCAACTGATATATCTATGACTAGATATATATATCCATTAAGTATGACATACATGCTGTTAATTAATGATTTCTGTCCTAGATATATCATGGTATTTTCAATCCAAGATCTATTTAGAAAATTATACACACTTAAGCATAAATCTTCATCCCAATTTCCAGTTAGTCTCTAATAATATAATTTTTCAGGAATGGTCAAATTTTTATCAGAAAATATTAAAGCTGACCCATAATTTTTAGTTGGTACTTCATATCTATTAAGCCTTCCTATATTCCATTCTTCTCTTATGATAGGATTTCTAATAAAAATGTTGAGTAACAGAATTGCATACCTTGGCTTGGTTCTATATATAATTAATCCTTCATCCATCCCCATAATATGATCTATTCCTTTTAATGTATTGGGTGGAATTCCAGCAGTTTCTTCTATATTCAGATATTCATAGCAGATTGAACTATGATTAAATGACTTCTATAAAAAACCATCTCTAATCTTAGTCATCTTTGTAGGTTGTGTAGTCTATGAAAATATTTTTCTCTGACATAGTCTTTGATTTCCTTTGATACACAACACAATCTACACAGATCATTAGCTAACAGGTTACTCAGTACATCCCTTAGTGCATCTAGTGGTAATTTCATCAATTCCATCTGTTGTGATTCTATATAAGATAAATAAAAATTAACAGAGACAAAATTAGCATAGCTACTTCACACCCTCGTGGAGTTAGGTCATAACTCAACGGACTAAGTTCATTGAGTTAAGTAATAACTCTACGATACTACTAACTATAATTAAACTTACATTTTTTTTTTATATATTTTTCTACTTACTATATTATACATAGTTACTTCAGTTATACTGTTTCATTTAGCTACCCTCCTAGAGGAAGTCTCAATTTCATTAACAGTTCTGTTGATAGGATTAGGTATTGCTTGCATTGGCAATCCTTTAGTAGGTCTAACTTCTATTGATTCCTTTTGTCCAGGGGGTATATTTCTATTTATATTTTGATTTTGAATTGCAGCATTTCCAAATACAAGATCTAGATGATTGTTTAATTGTTGGATTATCTTTTCTAGTTTCTCTATTCTAGATCATTGTTCAATTAATGCTTCATAACTTATATTTTGTCATTTATATTTTCTCCTCCCTGGAAATTATTGTTTCTCCAAGATAGATTTGGGTGATTTCTCCAATTAAGGTTATAAGAATTTCCAAAGTTATCTTTCTGGTTTATAGCATAAATAATATCTAAATCATTAATGTTTGCATTCTTTTCTGCTAGCTTTTGATTTAATGATAACTCTTCTATTTTCTTTGTTAATTCAGTTAATTTAACTTCAAGCATAGTGCTTGAATCTATTTCATACATTCCCCTTGGCAATATTCTTTTATCTGTAATAGCTTCAACCAAGTTTTCCCACTATGTAGTTCTTTTTGCAAAGTTTTCTAAATATGCCCATGCTTCTTCAATATAGAGTTTTAAAAATCCATTCTAACAAGTAGATTCTAATAAACATTTCATTGAAACATCTATGCCTTCATAAATTATACCTATTAACTGTGCTTTACTCATTGCATGATGTAGACATTGAGTCAGTAAATCTTTAAATCTTTCAAAATATTTCTAGAATGATTCTCCTTGTTTTTGGCTACACATTAATATTTCCTTTTTCTTTTTAATCGTTTGATGTGTTGGATAATATTTTTCTAGAAAAACAAAGCAAAATTCTGTCTATGTAGAAATTGAATCAGGCGATAAAGTATATAACCATCTCTTAGCTATGTCTTTTAAAGCAAAATGGATATATCTAAGTTTAATAGCATCAATACTCATGTTCGGCATTTTCATCAGTTGACAAACTTCATTAAATTCTAAGGAAATAATAGGCATACTCTCTTTCTAATCCATGAAAATGTGGCAATTGACTAATATAATTAGATTTCAGTTCAAACCTATCTCCCTCAAAGTTTAGCAATCGAATACATGAAGGTTCATCAACTAATTCAGGATACAGAATTTCCCCTAATGGTTTCTCCACTGGAGCAGCTATATCTTCGTTCTCTTTTAAAGAAAGGTTAGCTACACCCTTAAGGATTTCGTTAAAGTCTAATTTAGAAAATTTTTCAGTACGTCTCTGTGTTGAATAATCCTGTGTTAGTGTTCTTACTAGGAGAACGAATCCATGTGCTGATAAACTCTTAACATAAAGTAAAATAATAGAAGATTAATTACATACTAGTTTGAAGCTTTATATCTAGTAAATAGTTGTTGACGGATGAAGTTGAATCAGCTGCTTCTCCTTCCAGTTCCCCAACGAAGTTCCTTTTCTTTCAAAAGTGCTGGTTGTTAGGACCTTAAGGCTAACTAGAAAGGGGGTGAATGGTAAAAATTTGTTTCTTAACCTTTTAGAAGTAGATTAGTGTAAAGTGATAGCAAGCATACAATAAAAGAAATCACACATAGATTTTTAGGTGGTTCATCACTAACGGCTAGTCCTCAAGGGATACTTGGGCGTCACTAAATTCTTGCAAACTTACAATCACTTGCTTTAAGGTTTAAGTAAGAACCAACTAACCATTCACTTGAGCTTCCTTGTCGAAGCTTCAATCAATCCTTTCTTTGAAGTTTCAATCCGTCTACTTCAGTAAACACTATCTTGTGAACAAAGTTGAATGCGTGATAAGCTTCTGAAATTTGGTCTGTAAGTGTTGAAGATGATTTGATCTCTAAAGCTTTTCTTTTGTTGAGCTTGGTGTAAGTATATGTATGAGTAAAGCGTTACTTAAATCCATTGTCTGTATCTTGTATATATACCTGACATGTGTAACGATCATATTTTCTTCCAACGGATGTATTCTACTGTGCTTGATTAGACTCCAGTCCCAAATACGGTAAGTTACCGTTCAGAAAGTTATTTCAAGATGTCTTGCCGATTTTCCTAACCTTTCGGATAATTAGCTATGTAACTCTTCGAAGAATTTCTATAACTCACCGAAAGATCACTTAAACCTTTCTGCCAAGTAGGATTCCAGAATATTTACTACAAGCTGACATTCAATCGAATGATTATAACTGTAACTTACCGAACAGTTATATAACGTCGGATAGTTGGCTACAGTAACCCACTGTTAACTTTTCGATTGCTTCAATTCAGCACGTGCATAAAAGGCTGACTTAAGTTTTGGATGGTTATCCCTGTAACTCACCGAAACGCTTCAAGATTTTGGATAGTTATCTTTCTAACTCTTCGAAAACATATTTGAGCTTCTTTTTGGAATTCTGCATGTAGGAAATTCAATGACTTAAGTTTCAGATAGTTATCCCTGTAACTTACCGAAATGCTTCAGGATTTTGGATAGTTATCTTTCTAACTCTCCAAAAACATATTTGAGCTTCTTTCTGGAATTCTGCATGTGGGAAATTCAATGACTTAAGTTTCGGATAGTTAAACTATAACTTACCGAAATTCTCTTTGAGATTTTAGATAGTTATCTAACTCTCCGATTTTTCCTTTAAGCTTTTGACTGCCAACTTCTCTATTCTGCACGTGCATAATAGGATGACTTAAGTTCTAGAAAGTTATACCTGTAACTTACCAAAAAACTTGAATAGTTATCTAACTCTACGAAAAGAAAACTCAGATAGTTATCTAACTCTCTAACAAGTGCTTTATGCTTCCATTCTGTATTTCTGCACGTGATTTATTGAATGACTTAACTTTCGGATAGTTATACCTGTAACTCTTCGAAAAGTCCTTTAAGCTTCCAGATAGTTAACTCCTTAACTATCCAATCATTCAATCCTCCATATCTTGAGAAATACAATTCTTAATTGTCTGATTTTCTACAGCAACATATTCTGAGATTTACTGCAACCTGTTTGCTACTTCGATTTGTCTATCTTCTGATCTTTTTGCTGTACAGACTAATCCTGATAAATACAATTAAAAACCTTACATTGATTTTTGCATTATCAAAATCTAGAGGTCCTTTTAATCTCTCCCTTTTTGATAATGGCAAAAACCTTACAATGTATTACATGTATTTCTCTCCCTATATATCTATACAGAAAAGCACATGAGGAATACAGAATAATGTAAATTTAAAGACTCCCGCTGAAATTCTCCCCCTACTTTACTGCAGCTTTGCTTACCAAAATATGATATTTCTCCCCCTTTTTTGCCAATTGTCAAAAAGAAGTGAGAAGATAGATACTGAGTTGGTGGAGCAATTATAGCTGAGTATCAAAAAGTCTAAGTTGCTGCAAAAATAGAGATGTTAGTAGAACAAGCTCCTAGTTGTGAGCTTGGAGAGTAGATATGAAATTATAAATCATATAAAGAACAAATCCCTAAATTTCGTCTAATATGATTAAATGCAGCTTCAGATAATGGTTTGGTGAAGATATCTACAAGTTGTTCTTTAGTAGAGACATATTCTAAGGAAATATGACCTTTTTCAACATGGTCTCTTAAAAAGTGGTGCCTAATCTCGATATGTTTTGCTCTAAAGTGTAGAATTGTATTTTTGGAGAGATTGATGGCACTACTGCTATCACAGTAAATAATGGTATTCTGAAAATTTAGCTTATAATCTTCTAGAGTTTGCTGCATCCATAAGATCTGTGCACAACATAGGCCTGCTGCCATATATTCAGCTTCAGTGGTGGATAGAGCTATAGAGTTTTGTTTCTTGCTGAACCAAGAAACAAGTGAATGACCAAGCAACTAACATGTCCCACTAGTGCTTTTTCGATCTAATTTGCATCCTACATAATCTGCATCACTGTATCCTACTAAAATCAATTGATTCTGTGAAGAATAAAATAAGCAAAACTCCTTCGTACCCTGTAGATATTTAAATATACGTTTAACTGATTTTAAGTGTGATGCTCTTGGAGAGGCTTGATATCTTGCACAAGAACAAACACTAAACATTATATCTGGTCTACTGGCTGTTAGATACAGAAGTGATCCAATCATACCTCTGTATTTCTTTTGATCTACTGGAATGCCAGAAATGTCCTTATCAAGTTTTTCATTTGAGTTCATTGGAGTACCTACTGCTTTGGATTTATCCATACCAAATTTCAAGAGAATCTCTTTGCAAAATTTTTCTTGATTCAAGAAAATGCCATGCTTAAGTTGATGAATTTGAAATCCTAGAAAGAATTTTAATTCTCCCATAAGACTCATCTCAAATTCATTCTTCATTAAGATTTGAAAATCATGACATAGATTCTCATGTGTGGCACCAAAAATGATATCATCCACGTAGATCTGAATAATTAACATATGAGAACCTTCAGATTTGATGAATAAGGTGTTTGCAGTTCCTATGTTAAACTAATTCTCAAGAAGGAAACTCTTCAGTTTATCATACCATGCATGTGGTGCTTGCTTCAAACCATAGAGAGAGCTCTATTCAGTTTGTATACATGGTTTGGGTTTTCTTCATCTTCAAAACCTGGTGGCTGTTCTACATATACTTCTTCTTGTAGAATACCATTAAGAAATGCACTTTTAACATCCATCTGATAAAGCTTGATTTTCATACTACTTGCAAAGGCAAGTAACATTCTAATTGCTTCAAGTCTTGCAACAAGTGTAAAAGTTTCTTCATAGTCGATTCCTTCTTGTTCGTTGTATCCTTAAGCAACAAGTCTAGCTTTATTTCTGATAATACTACCATTATTGTCAAGTTTGTTCTTAAACACCTATTTAGTACCAATAATTGATTTTTCGATGGGCCTTTCAATCAAGTTCCAGACTTCATTTTTCTTGAACTGATTTAGTTTCTCTTGCATGGCCATGATCCAATATTCATCATTGCAGGCATCTTCAACTGTTGAAGGTTCAAGTTCAGACACAAAAGCACAATAATTGCAAATATTTTGAATTTTACTTCTTGTTTGAACACCTTGATTTATATTCCCAATAATTTGTCCAATGGGATGTTAAGACTTTGTCTTCCATGCTTTTTCTGTCTTAGTAGGTGTAGGGAGTGTTGAACTATCCTTTTTCTGAGGAATTTTCTGATTTATTATTTCACTTTCACTTTCATTGTCTATTGTTAGCCTCTTCAATTTTCCTACCATGTCTTCATCAAAGAATATGTTTATTGACTCTTCTACTCTTCTTTCATGTTCAAAATAGACCCTATAGGCCTTGCTTCTTGAAGAGTATCCAACAAATAGAGTAGGATCAGATTTTGCATCAAATTTGTCCTTTTGATCCTTTGTATTAAGCACAAAACATCTTGATCCGAAGACCTTAAAATATCCAACATTTGGTATTTTACTATACCATAGTTCAAAAGGTGTCTTATGTAGGATAGGTCTAAGGTGAGTTCTGTTTATCGAATAACATGTAATATTTACAGCTTCAGCCTATAGAGACTTTGGTAGATCAGATGCATTAAGAATTGTCCTTGTTATTTCTTGTACTAATCTATTCTTCCTCTCTACAACTCCATTATGAGTAGGAGTTCTTGGACATGAGAATTCATGCAGTATGCCAAAAGAATTGCATAATTCTTCAAATTCACCTCCATGATCACTTCTGATCTTCTTCATAGTTGAATCTTTTCCATTTTGAATTCTAATACAGAGATGTTTGAATTCATCACAAACTTCATTCTTATGTGTTAAGAAAATAACCCAAGTGAATCTTGTATAATCATCAACTACCACTAAGGTATATTTTCTTCCTCCTAAACTGGCTGTCTATGTAGGACCAAATAGGTCCATATGCAATAGATCCAATGGTTGACGTATGGCAATGTCTTCAATACTCTTGTATGCTGATTTCTTTTGTTTTCCAATTGTACAGTCACTACACAATTTATCTCTCTTGAATTTGAGCTTAGGCACACCTCTAACAAGATCATGTTTGGTCAATTTTCTTATAAGTCTCATGTTTGCATGATTTAATCTTTTATGTCATAACCATTCATCTTCATTAGAAGCAACTAAACATGCATCACTAGATATAATATCACATGGAAATTCCAAAGTATAAATTGAATTATTTCTATATCCAGTAAATTTGATTTCATGTGTATCAGGTTGTAATATAAAACAATTTTCTACAGTAAAAAGTATATTGTAACCTTTGTCACATAATTGACCTACACTTAGCAGATTCTATTTTAAACCATTTACATGTAAGACATTTTCTATTTTTCCATTTTTAGATGCAACATTTCCTATGGTAGTAATTCTACATTTTTCATTGTTACCAAACTTAACAGATCTTGAATATATTGATTTAACAGATTCAAGAAGTCTTTTCTTACTTGTCATATGTTTTGAGCAACCACTATCAATGATCCACTTAGACGTTTGAGCTTTCTTGTCTATGCAGTCTTGAAGTCATGTTGAAATTAAGACTTTTGGTTCCCATATCTTCTTGGGTCCATCACTATTAGTCCTCTGTATACTAAACCTGTTGCCTTTTGGTAGCCATATAGACGTAGATCTCTTCTTAATGACAAACATAGTGGTGCCATCTTTGTAAGATCTAATTTTTCCACCACAATAGGGGGTTTCTTGTGGTACAGCATACCCTAGGCGAAATTTACTTTTTCCTATTCTTTGAGATCCTATGATTTTGTTTAAACTATTTTCACCCTTAGTAAATTTACATACAGTTTTCTTTAAATCAGTAACTTCAGATAATAGATTTTTATTTTCTTCTTTCAGATCAAAATTTTTACAACTATAGCTATCCGTTTTAGTTTTCAATTCCTTATTATCAACTAGGGCTTTTTCTAGTTCAGCAAAAACATCTTCTAGATAGGAATTTAAATTCTTTAATTCTTTCTTGTACTTCTTACATTTTACATATAAGTTATCTACTATATAGACAAGACTATCTATATCTACATCATAATTTTCTTTTTTTGAGCAATAGGGAGATGTAGAGCATATCTCTTGTGCAGCAAAGCACACGTTTGCAGATGCATCCTCATCTAAGTCTGATGAGCTGCTGAATGAACTATTGTCATCCCAAGTGGCTTTCAATGCCATTTTCTTCTTATTCTTCCTTTTCCATTTCTGTTTGTCCTCCTACTGTTGAAAAGGACAGTAAAGTTGAATGTGTCACAGTTTCTTGCACTTGTAGCATGTAAGGACTTTTGATTTTGAGGAGCTGGCTTTGCCTCCTTGTCTCATCATCCTTCTGAAGTTCCTAGCCAGCAGTAACACTTCATCCTCATCCGAGCTTAGTTGATCTTCTATTGAGGGAAAAGCTAGTTCTTTCTTTTTCTCTGCTTTTCTTTCAGTGACTCCTTCTTTCCATTCCTTCATTTGGACTTCATGGGCTAGAAGGTTTCCCAAAAGATCTTCAACTGAATAGTTATTCAAATCCTTTGAATCCTGTATGGAAGTAGACTTCTGCTTTCATTCGACTGTCAGGCTCCTTAGGATCATTTGTACCTGTTCATGATTAGAAAAACTCCTCCTAAGGCCTCTTAGTTCATTCACAATTTCTGTGAATCTAGAAAACATTTCAGTGATACTTTCTTTTTCAAGCATTTTGAATAATTCATATTTTCTTAACAAAATGATGATTTTAATATCTTTAACTTGGCTGGTTCCTTCATATGTAATTTGAAGGATCTTCTAAGCTTCATGGGAGAATTTACAAGCAGATATTTTATTATACTGTTCACTAGTTAGTGCACAGTAAATGGAATTAAGCCCACAAGCATCCATCTGGATGATTCTTTTATCCTCCTCTATCCAGTCACTTTCATGACTGATTGGAGTTGGTGTACCATGTACAACCATTCTCCAAAGTTTCACATCTGTACTCCTGAGAAAGCACTCCATCCTATTTTTCTAGTAACTATAATTGCTACCATCAAAGAGGGAAGGTCGATGGATATTCTGACCCTCTGTAGTGTGGAAAGCCATGATCTCAGATGGTTAAATCTATTAACGAGATCAACCTTGCTTTGATACCAATTGTTAGGACCTTAAGGCTTACCAGAGGGGGGGGTGATTGGTAAAAATTCATTTCTTAACCTTTTAGAAGTAGATTAATGTAAAGTGATAGCAAGCATACAATAAAAGAAATCACACAGAGATTTTTAGGTGGTTACCACTAACGGCTAGTCCACCCTCAAGGGATACTTGGGCTTCACTAAACTCTTGCAAACTTACAATCACTTGCTTTAAGGTTTAAGCAAGAACCAACTAACCATTAACTTGAGCTTCCTTGTCGAAGCTTCAATCAATCCTTTCTCTGAAGTTTTAATCCGTGTACTTCAGTAAACACTATCTTATGAACAAAGTTGAATGCGCGATGAGCTTCTGAAATTTGATCTGTAAGTGTTGATGATGATTTGATCTCTAAAGCTTTTTTTCTGTTGAGCTTGGTGTAAGTATATGTACGAGTAAAGTGCTACTTAAATCCATTGTCTGTATCTTGTATATATACCTGAAATGTGTAACGATCATATTTTCTTCAAACGGATGTATTCTACTATACTTAATTAGACTCCAGTCACAAATACAGTAATTTATCATTTAGAAAATTATTTCAAGATGTCTTACCAATTTTCCTAACATTTCAGATAGTTAGCTATGTAACTCTCCGAAGAATATCTGTAACTCACTGAAAGATCACTTAAACCTTTCTGCCAGGTAGGATTCCAAAATATTTACTGCGAGCTGGCATTCAATCAGATGATTATAACTGTAACTTACCGAACAGTTATATAACTATTGGATAGTTGGCTACAGTAACCCTCTGTTAACTTTCCGATTGCTTCAATTCAGCACGTGCATAAAAGGCTGACTTAAGTTTCGGATGGTTATCCCTATAACTCACCGAAACGCTTCAGGATTTCGGATAGTTATCTTTGTAACTCTCCGAAAACATATTTGAGCTTCTTTCTAGAATTCTGCACGTGGGAAATTCAATGACTTAAGTTTCAAATAGTTATCCTTGTAACTCACCGAAGCGCTTCAAGATTTCAGATAGTTATCTTTCTAACTCTTCGAAAACATATTTGAGCTTCTTTCTGGAATTCTGCACATGGGAAATTCAATGACTTAAGTTTCAGATAGTTAAACTGTAACTTACCGAAACTCTCTTTGAGATTTTGGATAGTTATCTAACTCTCCGAATTTTCCTTTAAGCTTTTGACTGCCGACTTCTCTATTCTGCATGTGCGTAATAGGATGACTTAACTTTCGGAAAGTTATACCTGTAACTTACCAAAAAACTTGAATAGTTATCTAACTCTCCGAAAAGAAAACTCAGATAGTTATCTAACTCTCCGACAAGTCCTTTAAGCTTTCGTTCTATATTTCTACATGTGATTTATTGAATGACTTAACTTTCGGATAGTTAGTTATACCTATAACTCTTCGAAAAGTCCTTTAAGCTTCCGGATAGTTAACTCCTTAACTATCCGATCATTCAATCCTTCTTATCTTGAGAAATACAATTCTTAACTGTCCGATTTTCTATAGCACCATATTCCAAGATTTACTGCAACAGCATATTCTGAGATTCACTGCAACTTGTTTGCTACTTCGATTTGTCTGTCTTCTGATCTTTTTGCTGTACAAACTAATCCTGATAAATATAATTCAAAACCTTACATTGATTTTTGCATTATCAAAATCTAAAGGTCATTTCACTAGTAACTCGTAAATAACATTCTGTTCTATATTTATAATGCACGTCTATAAAGGAAATGAATCTCGTTGCAAGAACGTGTCTTGTAATGTGTAGTGCGGTTCCTATTTTTATGGGTACGTGTGTCACTTCTAATTTCAAATTTTAGTAACTGTTAAACCTTCGAAGTTTCATTTGTGGTTAAAAGAAGAACCGTTTAGCTTAATCCATGAACTAACCTCGTTGAGTTACATTTAACTCAATAGACAAGTTTCAGTTACTATTGCTAACTCCACGGATTAACTTCGTTGAGTTATAGTTAAGTCAATAGAGTGACCTTATATTATATTATTGACCTCGTGGAGTTAAGGTTAACTCAACGAACTTACTTTGTTGAGTTAACACTTAGCAACTTCTAAGCTTACTCCTCATATTAACTCTATGTATATATATTTTTTCTGCATTATGTTAACTTAAATAAAGTTAAATACATGTCATTAATGAAGTGTTCTAATTAAACTCATTTAAATCTGAACATTATATAAATATTTAACTTACAGTTCATTTCATATTATGCAGAATTTATATTTTACTTTGCAGCATATAGATATTTTTAGGCATTAACTCGTTATCTGGCATTCAATCCTGTCATTCATAAAATTTACGAATCTTTTAAAAAATTTTGCACGTTGTTCAAATAGTTATATAATATTCAAGATAATTCATCCATTACATTATTCTCCAACATAAATGCAAACACATCTGAAAAACATATATTCATTTATATGAATAGTTTACATTACAATCAATCAGATATTTTTCATACAAGTACATAAAAGTACAAGTAGACGAACAATACTATTTAATATTTTCTCCTAAGTTCATCTACTTTCTTTTGGAGTCTTTCTACTTGTTGCTCTAATTGGTTAATCCTTTCTATAGCTCTTGTTATTCCTCCAGAAGGTTCAACAATCTCTACAACAGCATAAATTCTGTACTTTTTCACTGAAATGGTTCTAGATCTTATCCTTTTGGATGCCTATTTCATGAAATCAATACAGTCCACCATCAGTAGTGAAATCAGATCTCCGTAAAATAATTTCTTCTTCACTATTCTCAGCTTGGAGATGAAAACTGTAGACCAATTTATCTGAATTCTATTCACAACTGCATATGTGGCCCATTTGACAATTTGACTCAGTTCTATATCATGGCCTTGTCGTTGGTAGACATTCTTAATCAAAATGTTAGCTATCATGTATGCTTTACCATTTAATTGCTTTAGTCTATTTAATAATGGCACACTAGGATTGATAGCTAAATAATCCTTTATGGTTTGTTCTGTCCACTCAACTATAGTTGTGCTTTCTAGAATTTCTAGTCCTTCGTTCTTCAATCCTAGAATGTTGTGGAGAAGCTCTAGTGTTTTCTATACATCAACTTCCTCCACGTTGGAAATTAATTCTCTTTCTCCTTCTCTTAAGTTTGCATAAAAGCAGGGCACTAGATTTTCATATACTACATGCCCTCTTTCTTGAGAAATTAATTGTAGTAGACCTTGGAACTCAAATAAATCTTTGATTTCTTGCATTCTGTCTCAATTTACTGGTCTACTATAAATGATATCACAACCCCTTATCTCTTGGTATTTATTATAAGCTTCTTGACTCCAAAAGTGTACTTCATTTAGAATTGTTGTTTCAGATGGGTCAGGAATGTGAATTTGTTGCTCTAGAGGGGTTTGTTCTTGAACTTCCTCTTCCATAAGCTGAACTTGAACTACATTTTTGCTTTTGCTTGTGTCTATGGTGGTGAGCCGGCAGAACTCTCCACTCTGTCTTGAATACTGTATAGAATTTACTAAAGAGTTTTTTCCTCTTCAGTGGAATCTATTGAGTCATCTCTTTCCATATGTAATTGTTCAGCTTCTTGTTCATTTTCTTCTTTTTCTTCTTCCTCTTGACTACCAATCTGCAATGTCACGGTTCTTTCTGATTCTATGGTAGATTGGGATGGAGTTACGAGTGTTTGGATTAAAATGTTGCATATTTTTATAGGATATTATTGGTTAAATAGATTTACATGAGATTTATTAAAGTCATATTATACATTTATTTCATTATTTAACCAATAAGAACCAATCCCCATTTTATACAGTTAAAAGTAGGAAATTATTTCAAACATGCATCATTTATGAATTTTATGGATGACTTGATACTTTGATGTATTTATTGTTATGAAAAGTTTATAATTCAATAGAAGATCATGGAGATTGAAGATTGGAGGAAGAAAATCAAGTGGGATTTAATCCCAATCATTGAATCAAAGATGGATCTCCAAACTTGGAAACTCTCTATATAAAAGAGAGTGATGCACGTCTAGGGCTCTTCTCTCTTGGAGTTTTTGTTTTCCACCTCCAACACCACCAGTCGTCACCGCCTCTTGGAGCTCCACATCTTGAAGCAAGGAAGGAGAATGCTGGTCATTCCACCACATCTCTTCAACTCAGATCTCATCATCTTCATTCCACAAATCATCTCCAACGTGAAAGCCTTCATTCCACATCTTGGAGGAGGGACATCCACCACTATAAGGGTTCTCTTCTTCATTTGTGAGATTCCACAAATCATTTCTCCACTTTCCCCTCTTCTTTAGCTTCAGATGTATCACTTTTATCATGTTTCATGTAGGTAGTTATTTATGTTCTTAGTTTTCATTGTAATAGGGTATAAGTAGAAAACAGATTCGTTTTTATTTGTATGTTCCTTTTTGAATCCGTGAATCTTTGTTATTTTCATCTGAAAATCATAAAAACAGGTGCTGTTATTGATATATATTCATATATTGTTGTTTGTTGATGTTGAAATCCGGATATTACATTCTGTTATGCATGAAACAACATAGAATTCGTTGAAGGTTGTGCATGTTGTTTGCAGATTTGCAGTTTTGTTGATCTGTTTTTATTCCAAGAATTAATATGTGTTCTTGAGCGTTTCTGTTTAATCGACAATTCTGAAAAAATTCATAATCGTGCTATGATAAGTCTTCTATGATTCTCTAAAATTTCATAGCAATCTGAAAATATTTGATGCCATTTTGAAGCTATAACTGTATCAAGCACAGAATTTAGTCTGAGACTCTTTTGTCGTGATTGTAACGCTTTTTTCTCATAACTCAGATCTTGTAAAAATTTGAATAAATATTTTATTAATATTTACATCCTGTATATTTTGCAACACATTTGATTTTGGAATCTTTGGTTGAGTAATTCTGGAGTTATAAGGTTTTTAATATACTATTGTCAACGCGTAGAAGTTTCCAATTTTATGCATCATTTTCAATGTCCGAATTTTCATTCATAACATTTGTGCGTTTTTAAGTGTGAAATTTTTTATTTGAAGTCTACATTAACAGGTCTGATTGAGATTAAATTTTCAATCTAATCTATTGATTGGTCGATAATTAAAAATCTGTGGACTTACCATTTTTGTAGTCTAATCTATATTTGGAAAGTATTTGCTTGCCATATTCTTGTAATTAGAATCCTAGATTATCCCCATTTCCCTATGGTTTGACCCGTACTTGCCAATGTACTTCATTGGACACTGTGCACTTGCGGTTTAAAAATTTAAAACTTTCAAAAAATCCAAACAACAGGTAAATCATCTTTTGCCCTAATTTCTATTTCTTTTGCTTGTACAGGCTATAGACTAGTTTCAACCTGATTTTCTTCTTCTCTTTGCTCTTACTACTGCTGCTCCTGCTCCTCTTTAGAATCAGATAGTAGGTTTACAAAAATTGACTCTACAGGCCTTACTGATCTTGGTATTTCAGATTTAATCTCCTCTTGATATTCAAACACTATTTATTTTCCTTTACTTCTTTTAATTAATTGTGTCTGACCTTCCTCTTCTTCTTCTGAGATTAAATCTACAAAAATGGGCTCTATAGGTGTTTAGAATGAAAAAGTGCATATTATTAACGGTTAAATGATGGTTAATTGCATAATATTTAGCTTATCATATAAGAATTAAGCCATTATGTTATAATTGCACTGTTATATGCTTTAATTGAAGAATCTACTTAAATTGGGGGAATTAATGTTAATTTAGTACATTTATGAACTGTCGGTAAGTTGCAGGCTATGAAATTCTTAAGTATCCGAATTTTCTGATATTTTAGACAGTTATGTTTAACATATCGAACAAATTCGGACAGTTATGTTTAATAGACCGAATATGTATCGGATAGTTATGTTTAAATTGCCGAACAGTTATGTTTTGAGAGAATATTTTATTATTTCCTGAAGTACACGTGTCGAAATCATAATGAATGACTTAAGTGAACTTTCGGTGAGTTATCTATAACTATCCGAAATTGCAGTTGGGTATCAGATAGTTATCCCTGTAACTCTCCGAAATCTCTTTTTATTTATAAAATAGATGTGGACACGTGTCATGTTCTAGGAACGTGCCTTAAGTGGATTTTCGGTGAGTTAGCTGTAACTATCCGAAATGCATTTGAGCATCGGATAGTTAGACCTGTAACTCTCTGAAATGTTATTTTATGATTAAACTGCTGCTGACACGTGTCGAGATCTGGTAGATTTACTTAAGTTATATATCGGTGAGTTATTTGTAAGTATCCGAAATGCATCTGAGCATCGGATAGTTAAGTTTATAAGTATTCGAAATGCACCAGAACATCCGATAGTTAGATTTATGCACGTGTTGAATTTAAATGCTTTAGAATATCACGTGAGATGCACATGTTTAACTCGTTAAGTTAGCATAACTATACGCGTTGAGTTACATGAATATTACACTAAGGTAACGCGTTATGTTAGCAGCTTATTTCTTTATATTTTCTAATATGCCACTGTAGCGGTTGCAGGAACAGAGAGTTGGAAGAGAAAAACCACGTTTGCATGTATCATGTAGGAATTCAATTGTGTAGGGAGAAGAAAGCATCGCCGTTGATATGAATGAAGGAAATCCAACCGACCATTCAAGCATAAGCAGTTACTACTAAAGAAATATAAAAGAAAAGAAGAAAAAAGAAAGCGGGTGGGATCGATGGAAGGTCAATGTGTGCAGAGGAGGATCGGCGTCGCAATTCTCTGAAGTACCACACCAACCATCATCATCACCACCATAATCACCAACCATCAGAGGTCTGTGAGGATACTTGCCTGATGTCGGGTCGATTTCGAGCCAAACACAGTGCTTGACAACCACTGTGAGCAGTGATCGTGTCGCGGGAAGGGAAGCCATTTTCACCAAGCGCTGACTCATATTTCAGGAGATCGTAAAGCTTTTAGCCTTGGCTTCGGGTTGATGCCTGTATGCTGAAGAGGAGATTATCTTGCAATTCTGGACTCGCGATCCTATAGGGAGAGGAGACAGAATTGTAAGTGGTTTAATTTTCAGTGGTGTAATCGCGTTGCAAGTAGTGTCAGAAGTATTTACTGTCAAGTGAAATTACTTTACATTTCACCTATCGCCCATTTCCATGTTCATATCAAAACAAAAATACCAAAAACAATTTATCTATGTTTGTATGTTGTATGTTTTGTTGTATTGTTTGTGTTGTATCGTGATTAATGTTATCTGTATCAGTTTTGTGATTGTTTTATGTTTATTTTAGTTTTATAGTTTACTGAAATTGGTTCGTTCAAAAGATTTAAAGATTTTAATGGTTACTGTTTGAATTATCTGAATGTTAGTATTGCTTAATGATAAATCCAATGTTAACTAGCATTAAAGAGCTTAATTGATGTTATTTACAATCTATGGAATCGCCCAATGGTTGGCCAAATTCCTCTGTAAATAGCAGTATTAAAAAGAAAAGTTAGGCTCGTGGAGTGCACTGTTCATGATACAGAAGATATAACTTTAAAACATATCATTCTTTTCAATAAAAACACACATTAACTTAACATTTAGTTAAATGAGAAATTAATGCAATGAAATGACTAGTTATTAAATTAGTATAATTTCAGATCCAATACAGACAAGTATTTATATTAGTAAGTTTTTTATGTATTAATTGATGATTTTCATTTCATTTCACAAGCAATAGTAATTGAGCAAATATGATTATTTTCATTCAGCATACATTATCAAAACAAAATACTCAACAATCTCCCCCATTTTAATGATGACAAAACTATATTAAATCAATTATGAAATATATTTAACTCAACAAAGCACCTTTGTTAGGTTAACTTTTAATTCAACAAACAAGTTTGTTGACTTAAGTTCACTTAAGCTTATTTCTATTGTTTGTGTAAATTTCACCTCTCAAAAATAAAACTTTCAGATGTCAATAATTACATAAGTATCATTTCTCTTCCTTTCATTATATAATTTAATAACCATGCAATTTTCTTTGAGATTACATTATCATCTATCAGATTACAATAACCACTTAAATATCATCTCCCTTTATAATATATGCAATTAAAATCATAATCATCTTCTTTTATAACATTTCTCCCCCTTTTTGTCATTAATCAAAAAGATATTTACACAGAATATATATATTAAGAGATATATTTACAACAACGCTTTATGTAAACAATAATAAGAATTATGTATATTTACAGAAAAATGTATTTTCAATGAATCAAATAATGAATACAAACATTACATTTTATATTCAGATACAAGCAAATAGACAGTTACGTATTCCTCCTAAGTATATCACTTATAGCATTACATATTTTATCTCCTAGATGCCTAATATCATTTTAGATGTCATTAAGCACATCATCTAGGTTAGGAGGTAGCTAAGTTTGCTATTCTGCTTGAACTGAATAACTTGATTGTTGTTGTTGTATATGGTCTGTACAATCAGGTTGTTGTCGTTGAGGTTTATGCATGGCCTAGAATTTTTCAAATTGTTTACACTAAAAGCTCTCATGCCTTTAGTTTCAGAGGGCTAGTCGGATAAATTCAATTGACTTGCAAGGAGTTTACATACAACATCACCATAAAATAACTTTGAACTCATATACTGTAGTTGAGAAGTAAAAACATCAAACCAATTGATTTGAATTCTATTCAGCGGACCATAAGTTGCATATAAACAAATTCTGCTAACTTCCATATTGTGTCCAACTCTCTAAAATAAATTGGCATGCAATATATTTGCAATGAACCTTGCCTCTGCATTCAAATTTTTCATTAATTTCATTTCCGTATATACATCTGGAATTTTTAATAAAGATTGAATGTTCCATTCTAGTTGTCTAATCATGTCAAATCTGTTTGTAACAACAACACCTTCATTCTTTAATCCCAAAACTTCAAAAATTAATTCAAGAGACAATATTAACTCTTGTCTATTTATTTGAGTTTTCAGTATATTTTCATTTTTGACCAGATTGCTATAAAAAGCTGCAATAAGCTTTGTGTATTGCTTCCATTTCGTTCCAACTAGCAAGAATTGATGAGGCCTTAATACTCAAATAGATATTTTATTTCCATCAAATTTTTGAATTTTATTGGACGAGCATGCAAAATCTGACATGTAATCAGATTACTGTATTTCTACACTACTTCCTCAGATCTAAAATGAATTGAATTACCTTGAATTTTTAATACTATACATAAAGAAGGTGATACCTAAAGCCGTGATTCAGAGTTTAATTCATCTTCAGGAACTTTTTCAAAATGAATGTCATGTTGTT
Organism: Cymodocea nodosa; assembly: GCA_036874045.1. Lineage (NCBI taxonomy): Eukaryota > Viridiplantae > Streptophyta > Magnoliopsida > Alismatales > Cymodoceaceae > Cymodocea > Cymodocea nodosa. Next base: position 13,759,625 of record JAZBRI010000003.1, on the reverse strand, counting down.
CTTCTATGAAAATATTTTCTTGAAGTTGCTCAGGTAAGCTTGATTCTTTAGCTTCAACAGTGTAAGGAACATTTTCAATATGCTTAACATTCATCTGTTTAGTCTCTATAGAATGATCAGAGTTCAATTTTTTCACAAATTCTACAGCTAGTGTATCTGTCTGTAATTGTTCATTTTGTTCAATAGATATTTCCATTAATACATACTGTGAATTCTTAGACTCTGGTTCTATAGATTTTGAATAAAGCTGGTTGACTTTTAAATCTTCTAGAGTCTTAACGTTTTTAATATCTGCTACTCTATACAATTCAACCTGTGAACTAGTTACTGCCTCAACATTGTCAATTATATCTACAATAACTTGTTCAATGTTAGTTGCCTGATGCTCTGATTTTTCAATTTCTGCATCATCAGGACTTGTACTAATAGAAAAACTTTAGCTCATATTTGACTTGCATTTCTTCTCAAGTTTTCTAGCAAGGGAAAATAAAGTCTCATTATCATCATTAGTTTTAGTATGCTCAGAACTAATGAGTTTATCAGATGCACTAAAAGGTACAATGTCTAGACATACATTGTCCTTTGGAAATAAATGCTCATCCGATTTTCCTTTTTCAACAAACTTTGTTTCCTTAGTCATAATTTTTTTGATTTTCCATCTATAAAATTTCTGTTTCTCCTCTTTAAGTATTACTGTTTTCTTTTCAAATTGCTCCATAAAAGTTTTCTACTTTAATTCTTCAAAAGCACTTTCTATTGCTATAGTCTTTCGAAGACTATCAACTTTTCTTTTATCTACAGCAATATTTGATTCTACTTATTTTGAATACAAAGGAGTAGAGATAGATGATTCATGTTCTTCCTCAAATGCATGTAACTTTGTACCATTTATAGGTATTTGAGGAATTCTAGTTGATATACCTATACCTTTTTCCAAATATTTTGCATATTATTCTAAAAATGAAATTTCAATACATTTCATTCTGTATTTTCTATCATATTTACTTCGAATACCCATATATGTAATATTTTCATCCATATTTTGAAGCTCTTGTCTAACCTCATCTAGTATACCTTGAGGAAAGAAATAATCCCTATAAATTTTAGCTAACCTTTTGTCTACTCGAAGTATCTTCTTGAACCAAGTGCATGGAACTTCATCAGTATCGATTTCTTTTCCTCTTGCATCTCCTCTACTTTTGCCTTTTCCTCTACCACGACTTTTGTAGAACTTGGAGACCATTGTCGCAGGTTGTAACAGCAATAAGCAGGAAAGATTTTCTTGACAAATTTTACAAATAAACTAAGTGCCCATGTAATAAGTGTTTAAATAAGGTTTTTAGGTGAATAACTCAACGTGTATAAGTCAGGTTTGGACTTTAAATGAGTATTGAATATAGTTTATTCAATTAAGGTACCCGAAATATTCAAGTAGAACTCGTTGAGTTAACTAAGCTAACGAGTAAAACGTTGTCTAGAGACAGTTTTACATGTTACCTTATATAACATAATGTTCAGTTAGTACACTTAAACAAACAAGTTTCAGATGCATCTTTCCAAAGACAACACACATGCTACACTTAACATTATCTTGAGAACATTGTAAACTATTTTAACATTCTCTTCTTATGAATCTAAAATAGTTTGTTTGTCTTTTTAAATTGTTTCATCAAGATCTTAAGAGGACTTTAATTCAAATTAACCAAGATTTGTATTCTGAATTATATTAATCTGTTTTAGACATTGTTAATCCTCCCCCTACAAATATACTTCTCATATATTCAATAACATACAAAATATACTTGTATAACAATAGATGTTAAGTATAACTAGACTTTTAAATTTTCTTTTCAGAAACTTCCGTTATCCTGAATTCATCAAAAATGATTTCCAAAATCAATTCCTACTGTATATGAATCAAAACACAACTTTGAAGTCAATTTGATTAATTCAAGGAGAATAAAAGAATGTATCTCAAATAAACGTTTTCAAAAGTACTAATGTTGATTCAATAAATCAGTATTCATATTGGTAGAAACTATATTCAATTCAAAGATATTTGTAATTAATGAAAAACCTTTTTCTTTTCAAAACAGTAAATATTGATAATTTTCTTTAAAAGTTAGTTTGAAAAGCTTGAATCATGTTAGAGCTTTCTAATGTACTCGTGTAATGAGCTTTCAGTCAACAATCCCAAATCTGATCAGGACCTTAGGTTGCCAAATTTAAAGAATCCTTTTTGAGGATAACAATCCTTACATACCTATCTACTCAAGTACAAAAGGCTCGTGATCAAACTGATCAATAAACTCTCAAAGATTTTTACTTTGCAAGCACCTTTCATTTTAAGTACAGTATATATGTATTCCATTAATACAAATGCAATAAAACACAAATCTCATACAATTTTTACTTCTATGATTTTACTGAAAATATGAATCAGTTTCAATAAGTTCATACATTTGATTAACAGTTTAAGATGATTTACATATAAATTATTCTACAAGTTTAATCAATGAAGTTAAATTTATGCATGATCATATGCACTTTCCTTGATTCAAAGAAAACACTTAATCAAAATTTTAGAATTTCAGAAGTATTTAATGTTTTCATTTACACTTCCACTTAAAATCGTGAAAACCATTAAAATTGATAAACTACTTAAAATCAATAAGATACTACTATGATTTTACAATAAATACATAGTATCTTAAGTAGCAATTTAGATATTATTTAGATATTTATGATAAGTATATAATATCTATGAGGTGAACAACATCATCAATAATATTTATCTTTTTGTGGAGTCTAAGCCTTTTACACATCACATAGCCTACAAATACCCAAATTTAATCTTATGTTGCAGAATGTATTTTCGTCTAGAGGTTTTGTAAATATATCAGCTAATTGATTTTTACTAGACACAAATTCTAATTTAATTTTTCCTTTAATTACGTTATCTCTTAGAAAATGATGCCTAACCTCTATATGCTTTGCTCTAGAATGTAATACAGGATTTTTGGAAAGATTTATTGTAGAACTACTATCACAATAAATCTCAATTGTATCATAAGATAATCCAAAATCTTCTAAAGTTTGCCTTATCCATAGAATCTGAGTGCAACACAGTGCAGCAGCAACATATTCAACTTCTGTAGTAGAAAGTGCTACATAGTTTTGCTTTTTACTAAACCATGACACCAAATTATTTCCCAATAATTGACATGTGCCACTGGTACTCTTTCTATCAGGTTTAGATCCTACATAATCAGTATCAGTATATTTTATAAGATCTATTGAACTATCCTTAGAATAATACAGTCCAAAATTTTTAATTCCTTGTATATATCTAAAAATTCTTTTAACTGCAATTGAGTGTGATTCTTTAGGATTAGATTGAAATCTAGCACAAGCACACACATCAAAGATAATATCAGGTCTACTAGCAGTTAAATAAAGTAAAGAATCAATCATACTTCTGTATTTTCTTTAATCTATTGATTTTCCTATGTCATCAATATCTAAGTTTAAAGAAGTACTCATAGGAGTTTCTCGAATCCTTGTATCATTAAAATTAAATTTCTTAAGCATTTCATTTATATATTTTTCTTGATTTAAAAATATACCTTTATCCATTTGCTTAATTTGAAGTCCTAGAAAATATGAAAGTTCTATCATACTCATTTCAAACTGACTAGTCATCTCTTTAGAAAATAGTTTTATCAGTTTATCAGAGGTTGATCCAAAGATTATATCATCCACATATATTTGAACAACAATCTGATCTTTACCATCTCTTTTGATAAATAGAGTATGATATACTTTTCCCATGATATAACATTGTTCTATTAAAAAAGTAGATAATCTTTCATACCATGATCTAGGTGTCTGCTTCAAACCATATAAGGTTTTCTTCAACTTATACACAAAATCAGGATTTTTAATATCTTCAAATCCAGGTGGTTGTTTTACATAGACTTCTTCATTAATTAAACCATTTAGAAATGCACTCTTTACATCCATTTGATATAATTTAAAATCCATATAACAAGCATAGGCCAATAATATTCTAATACTTTCTAACCTAGCCACAGGAGCAAATATTTCATCATAATCTAGTCCTTCTTGTGTATACCCTTGTGCAACTAATCTAGCTTTGTTCCTTATAACTTGACCAGTTTCATTAGTTTTGTTTCTAAATATCCATTTTGTATTTAGTATGGACTGACGTTCTGGTGGAGAGACTAATTCCCAAACATCATTTCTGATGAATTGATTTAGTTCTTCTTGCATTGTCACTATCCAATTTTCATCAGATAATGCTTCTTCTATATTCCTTGGTTCCACCATAGAAACAAACATACACATACTATTTAAATTTACTGAAGCTTTAGTTTTAACTCCCTCATTAATATTACCAATGACTTGAGTAATGGGATGTGATGAAGAATAACGCCAATTTCTCTGATTTCCCTCAATATTCTCATCAACATCTGAAAGTCCATCACTTTCATCATTAGTTTGATCATCTAAGTCCATATTTTTGATTTTCTTAGATAATCTTCAATCTCTCTATTGATCTCTAACTCTTTTGGGAAATTGATCATATCATCATTATCAGCTTTAGATTGAGATTCTCTAAAAGAATTTTCATTGAAGCTTACATGGAGGGTTTCTTCAATAGTTCTAGAAGTCCTTGTTATATACATTATAGGCTTTACTTCTAGTAGAGTAACCTACAAAAATTTCTTCATCCGCTTTGGCTTGAAATTTGTCCCTTTTATCCTTAGTATTAAGAATAAAACACTTACAGCCAAATGATTTCATATAGGAAATTTTTGGAACCCTATTAAACATAATTTCAAAAGGAGTTTTATTAACACGAGGTCTTAAGTGACTTATGTTAATAACATAATAAGTTGTATTCATTGCTTCAACCCAAAGATTTTGAGGTAACTTATGTTCATTCTGTTAGGACCTTAAGGCTTACCAGAGGGGGGGTGAATGGTACAAATTCGTTTCTTAACCTTTTAGAAGTAGATTAATGTAAAGTGATAGCAAACATACAATAAAAGAAATCACACAAAGATTTTTAGGTGGTTCACCACTAACGGCTAGTTCACCCTCAAGGGATACTTGGACTTCACTAAACTCTTGCAAACTTACAATCATTTGCTTTAAGGTTTAAGCAAGAACTAACTAACCATTCACTTGAGCTTCCTTGTCGAAGCTTCAATCAATCCTTTCTCTGAAGTTTTAATTCATGTACTTCAGTAAACACTATCTTGTAAACAATAGAGTTAAATGTGTGATGAGCTTCTGAAATTTGGTCTGTAAGTGTTGAAGATGATTTGATCTCTAAAGCTTTTCTTCTATTGAGCTTGGTGTAAGTATATGTATGAGTAAAGCGCTACTTAAATCTGTTGTCTGTATCTTGTATATATACCTGACATGTGTAACGATCATATTTTCTTCCAACGGATGTATTCTACTGTACTTGATTAGACTCCAGTCCCAAATACGGTAAGTTACCATTCAGAAAGTTATTTCAAGATGTCTTACCGATTTTCCTAACCTTTCGGATAGTTAGCTGTGTAACTCTCCAAAGAATATCTGTAACTCACCAAAAGATCACTTAAACCTTTCTACCAGGTAGGATTCCAAAATATTTACTGTGAGCTGACATTCAATCGGATGATTATAATTGTAACTTACCGAACAGTTATATAACTGTTGGATAGTTGGCTACAGTAACCTTCTGTTAACTTTCCGATTGCTTCAATTCAGCACGTACATAAAAGGCTAACTTAAGTTTCGAATGGTTATCCCTATAACTCACCGAAACGCTTCAGGATTTCGAATAGTTATCTTTCTAACTCTCCGAAAACATATTTGAGCTTCTTTCTGGAATTTTGCACGTGGGAAATTCAATGACTTAAGTTTTAGATAGTTATCCCTGTAACTCACCGAAATGCTTTAGGATCTCGGATAGTTATCTTTCTAACTCTCCGAAAACATATTTGAGCTTCTTTCTAGAATTCTGCACGTGGGAAATTCAATGACTTAAGTTTTGGATAGTTAAACTATAACTTACCAAAACTCTTTTTGAGATTTCGAATAGTTATCTAACTCTTCGATTTTTCCTTTGAGCTTTTTTGACTGCCGACTTCTCTATTCTGCATGTACGTAATAGAATGACTTAAGTTCTGAAAAGTTATACCTGTAACTTACCAAAAAACTCGAATAGTTATCTAACTCTCTGAAAAGAAAACTCGGATAGTTATCTAACTCTCCGATAAGTTCCTTTAAGCTTCCATTCTGTATTTCTACACGTGATTTATTGAATGACTTAACTTTCGGATAGTTATACTTGTAACTCTCCGAAAAGTCCTTTAAGCTTTAGGATAGTTAACTCCTTAACTATTCGATCATTCAATCCTCCTTATCTTGAGAAATACAATTCTTAACTGTTTGATTTTCTGCAATAGCATATTTTGATATTTACTACAACCTATTTGCTGCTTCGATTTGTCTATTTTCTGATCTTTTTACTGTACAAACTAATCCTGATAAATACAATTCAAAACCTTACATTGATTTTTGCATTATCAAAATCTAGAGGTTCTTTCACATTCAACATAGTTCTGGCCATTTCCTAAAATGATCTATTCTTTCTCTCAACAACACCATTTTGAGACGGTGCTCTTGGAAAAGAAAATCTGTGATCAATGCCATGATCTATACAATAATTATTCATTTGATCATTATCAAATTCCGTACCATGATCACTCCTAAGTTTTTGAATAGAGACACTTTGTTCATTTTGAACAAAATTGCAAAACATTTTAAATTTTTCAAAAACTTCTGTCTTAGATGCTAGAAAATATACCCAAGTGTATCTAGAGAAGTCATCTACTAAAACAAATACGTACCGTTTACCACCAAGACTCATGATTCTTGTTGGTCTAAATAGATCCATATGTATAAGTTCTAAAACTCTCTTGCTTGAAATATCAGTTTTGGATTTAAAAGAGTTTTTGTGAAGTTTACCTAACTCACATGCATCACACATAAAGTCCTTTGAGTATTTAATCTTTAGTAAACCTCTCACTAAATGTTTTCTAGATAGTTTATATAATAGTTTCATATTTATATGCCCAATCCTTCTATGTCACAGATATGCATCATTAGTTTCAACTAGCAAACATGAATTTAAATCAACTGCACTAGAAGGTAAAGATAAAATACATACAGAACCTTTCTTTTAGCAATAAACTTAATTTCATTTGTATTTTTATCAATAATTTTGCATACATTATCTTCAAACACTACATAGTATCCATTCTCAGTTAGTTTTATAACACTCAACAAATTAAATCCTAGGTTTTCTACATATAGTACATTTGAAATAACACAAGTTAGAGTTATTTGAACATTACCCATACCTATGATTTTATCCTTGCTTTTGTTTCCAAATGTTACACTTCCTTTCATTGTATTTGTAAAATTTTGTAGTAGACTTTTCTGTCTAGTCATATGACTTGATGCTCCACTATCTAGGATCCATTTTGATGTTGTTTCCTCCTACAAAACAAATTAAGAAAAACTTTTTCTTGGTACCCAATGTTATTGAGGACCAAGTTCATTAAATGCATATTTCTTCTTTTTGTTTAAAAACAATTTAACATTATCATTTACATTCTTATTAGTCGTAAGTACAATAGACTTGTCATTGGTATCATACTTAGCATTATTGCTGTTATAATCATTCTTTTTATTTTCAGATGTAGTATAACCAAGACCAAACTGATTTTTATCAAATGTTAATTTATTTTGGTCATGCTCATACATTTTAGTAAGTTCATACCAAGATTTTGTACTTGTATTTGAATTTTCAGTACATACAAAATCTTTTTCTACACAAGAATTTTCAGATTTATCACATGTAGAATGAGTAATTGGTCTAACACTAGTGTTTTGAATTACATGCTCAGGTTTCTGAATTCTCAGTTTACTACAATTATCTGAAATTTTAGAAACATTAGAAACTGAATTTCCAGAATAAGAAACAAGATTTTTAGAAACATTAATAGTCATGTTAGAAGTACATTTAGACAAATCACATGGATTTATATTATTACTGCTTGATTCATCCCTTAAATTACCTACTTCTACGTATTTATTACCTTGTTTCATGATAAAAGGAATTTTAGTCTTAGATTTACTTGAACTGCAACTAATAAATCCTTTATTGGCTTGAGATTTAGGATATTCAGGATAATCAAATCCTAAGCCAAATTTATATGGGACCGTAGGGGTACTAGTTAGTTTCTCTAACTTAGTTTGACTTAAATTCCATTTCTCAATGGTAGTATTTAAATCTAGCTCTCTCATTTTTAAGTTATCTATCTCTAATTCAAGATCATTTATATTTTTTCTAAACTCTTCATTTTTAGATTCTATCTTTAATTTTTCAGCATTTATATTCTGTATTTGTTCATGCAAGACACATTCATTAAATCTAAATTTATGCAATTCTCTAGCATGATTTTCATTATCACATTTAAACTTTTCTAAAGTAGTAGACAGGAAACAATTTTCTTCTTCTACAATGGATAAAGAGTTTCTGATATTCTTATTTTCCAGTTTACAAACTTTAAGTTTTTGTAATAATGCATGATAAGCACATAATAATTCATCAAAGTTAAAATCTGAATAACTTTCAAGATCAGATATTACCTCAAACTCATCTGCCATAAAGCACACATGAGCAACGTCTGCTAACTCTGGTTCTCCTTCTGAATATGAATATTTTGATGATGATTCCTCAAATTCAGACTCTTCAAACGTGTCATCCCAAGTGACCTTCAAAGCCTTTTTCTTGTAAAACTTTTTCTAAGGTTTCTAAGCTATCTTCCTTTGATTTGTCCTACTATGCTTTTTATTTTTCCTTATATGACAATCTGGAGAAAGTTGTCCAAGTTTCTTACAATTGTAACATACATACTTTTTGGATGAAGAATTCTTGTTATTCAGTGATTTTGATGTTGAGGGTTTATCATCTTTGTTCCTTTGCTGTTTCCTAGCTTTCCATGCTTTCTTGAATTTCTTAGTTAGCAAGATCAAATTCTCATTAGAATTAGTAGATATATTTGAATCTGAATTAATTTCAAATACTATTTCTTTCTTCATTTTAGTTTGTTTTGACTTAGTGATTCATTTAATTGAACTTCATAAGCAGTTAAGTTTCCTATAAATTCATTCATGGTATAAACATTTAAATCTCGTGATTCCTCAATTGATGTTACTTTCTGAGACCATTTAGAACTTAGGGATCTGAGAATTTTCTTCACCAAATCCTTCTGTTCAAAATTCTTTCCTAAGCATTTTAAAGAGTTTATGATATCAAGAAATTTGGAAAACATCTCAGAAATACTTTCGTTTTCATGCATCTTAAAGAGTTCATACTTATGAATTAACATGTTTATCTTAGTCTCTTTAACTTGAGAAATACCTTCATGTGAAACTTCTAATGCATGCCACACCTCATAAGCAGATTTATATGCCGATACTTTACTGAACTATTCATAACTCAATGCACAAAATAAAATATTTAAGCCCTTAGCATTTAGAGTTTCATTTTCTTTTTCAATAATTGTCCAAGTATTATAAGGGGTAGATAATAGAGTATATGGTTTAGAAATTATGAACCACAACTTATGATCTATACTTTGAAGAAAAACTGTCATCCTATATTTTCAATATTCAAAATGTATTCCATCAAATAAAGGAGGACGATTAAGATTTTGGCCTTCATACAAAGAAAAATTACCATTTCCAGTAGCCATCTTACCTTAGATTTTTCAGCCTATTTGATTTTAAACAGTCTAAAATGATAAAACAATTTGAGCCTTATATCAAGAAAGTTAAACGTATGCTTAGATATTAATTTCTATTTAAAAACATGGAAGTCAGAATAAGCAATGATATTAAATAAGTTGGTATCGATTTTATATCAAAGATTATTAACAAAGCTCTGATACCACTTGTAGGATCATATGGCTACACAAGAGGGGGGTGAATTGTGTTTGTCAACATTTTAGAATATAATTGAAACTTTAAAATTCAAAAACAAGTCGAGACACTCTTTTTATAAACTTATTTTTATTCAAGGTTTCAATTACAATATACAATTCAATTCTCCTCAAAAATTGTAGATGTAATTATATATCAATATCATGTTTCATCTATACAATTTCATAACTATAAACAAAGAAAAATAATTTACAAAATTTAAAACATTTCTCCCTGTTTGAGATCTTTCTTTTTCTTCTCTTTCTTCTTCAACAATTCTTCAGTGATGAATATCTTGTCTTTCTTTGCTTCACCGAATTTGCTTTCTTCTGGTACTTTAAATCTTCAGTGACGTAAATCTTACCTTTTTATGCTTCACTGGATTTTCTTCCATCTGATACTTCAGATCTTTAGTCACATAAATCTTACCTTTTTCTACTTCATTGAATTTTCTTTTCCTAAGAGCTTTTCCCTGAAGAGGTGTTTTTGATCCTTGAAAAGATTTTTCTTTTGGTGTGTAGGGATAACTGATCAACGAGAATTCTATGCCTTTTATACTATATCTTCATTTCATGCATATATCCTCCACGTTTTATCACTATCAGTCTTCCACTTCTTCACGTCTTTTCTTTTTCTTTCATCGAAATACACTCGTTTTGACCCATGTTTACATTTTGAATTTTCTTTAATCATCCATCCTAGATCTCTGAAAAATTTCCTGCAAAATAAACTTTCTCTTCCAAAATTTTTCATTAGTGTAATAAGAAGTCGTTACTTTAATGTTAATTAAACAAGTAACACAAGTATATATTTAACTTAACGTTTCTAACTTAACGAGTTCCTCATGTGACTCACGTGACAAGTACTATAGCTAACTCAACAAACTATCTCCGTGATGTTACGATAACTCAATGAACCATCTTCGTTGTGTTACAGATAACTCAACGAACCAGTAATAAACAAATGTTTTTATAATAAGAATTTTACCACATGCAAAAATAACAACTTAAGTTTATAACGCTAACCTAATGCATTGCCTTAGTGTTCAATATAGCAACTCAACGCGTTCAGTTATGTTAACTTAACGAGTTAAACATGTGCACCTTATGTGATACAATATAACATTCGTAACTTATAATTTCACCATGTGTACAACACTAACTTAACGAGTTCGTCTCTTCTTTTACTTACTAACTTAACGAGTTCTCACGTGACCTATTTTAACCTTTAAGCCTTTAACTTAACGAGTTCTCATGTGATCTCTATACAAACAAAACTCTAACTTAATGAGTTGTCTAAACGTGCATTGTTCATGAACAGAAGATATAACTTTAAAATATATCATGTTTTTCAATAAAAATACACGTTAACTTAACGTTTAGTTAAATGAGAAATTAATGCAACAAAATGACTAGTTATTAACTTAATATAATTTTATATCCAATACAGACAAGTATTTATATCAATAAACTTTTTCTGTATTAATTGATGATTTTAATTTCATTTCACAAGTAATAGTAATTGAGGAAATATGATTATTTTCATTTAGCACACATCATCAAAACAAAATACTCAACATCAACAAACTAACTTCATTGAGTTAACACTAAGGTAACTTTTTCACTAAGACTTACTTCTCACATTAACTTTCTATAGTTCTTTTCTATATATTATCAACATGAATATAGTTAAATACATAGTTATTCATGTAATTAATTCATGTTGATAAAGAAAAATCAATATCATTTCACATAGTATTATAAGTTTCAAACAAATATATATATGTATGGGATTTCAATACAACTTTGCATTAAATCATTTCTTTCACAATGAGAAGATTTTAAGAACAGATTAAATGACAAATGTGCATATATATATATATATTGTTTGATTTACAAATTTTTTTTAACTACTACAATTACAAATTTCTATAAATTAGTCTTTTCTTTTTAGCTCTTCTATCTTCTTCTAGAGCTTTTCTAATTGTAATTCTAATTGATTTATATGATTCATTGCTATTGAAGATTCTCCAATAGGTTCAATAGTAGAAATATTAGTAGCACCAATAACCTAATTTTTGTATTCTTTCATAGAGATGACCCTAGATTTGATCTTCTTTGATGTCCATCTTGTGACATCGATTCCTTCCATCATTAATACTAGTATCAAGTCTCTAAAGAATATTTTCTTCTTTGCAGATCTAATTTTTGATAAGAATACTTGGCACTAGTTCACTTGAATTTTATTTACAACCATATATGTGGCCAACTTTACAATTGACTTAGTTCAATGTCATGGTCATGTCTCTAATAGACAATTTTAATTAAATTCTTGGCCACCATATGTGCTTTTCCTTTCAAGTATTTCATTCTATTTAGTAGCGGCACATGAGGGTCGATGGCTAGACATTGTTTTATCTCTGGTTTTGTCCATTCAAGAGTAGTTGTCTCTTCCAAAATTTCTTCTCCTTCATTTCTCAATCCAAATAAGTTGTGAAGCATCTCAAGTGTGATCTAAATATCTACCTCTTCCGCAATTGAAATTAAACTTCCATTTTCTTCCCTCAAGTTTGCATAAAAGTTGGGTACTAAATTCTCATATATTGCATGCCCATTTGTCTTCGGAATTAATTCAAATAGGCCTTGGAATTCAAATAGTTCTTTCTTCCTATTTGTTAGCATCTTAAACAACTTAAGTAGTATTTATGAGCATCTTTGAATAGTGTTGGCCAATAAAATCCACATTGTAGAATTTTGGCAGTAGTTTTCCCTGAACCAAAATGCCCTCCACATGCTTGGTCATGGCAGAAAGACAATATGTTTTGATATTCAGTTTCTGGAACACACATCCTTAAAATCAGATCAGGACATTTCTTAAATAAGTATGGGTCTTCCCAATAGTAATATTTTACTCTTGAAAAGAACAATTTCTTATCCTATCTATTCCAATCCTTAGATGTTAAACCAGTAACTAAGTAATTAACTATGCCTACATACGAAGGCATTGTATTGATGGTCATTAATTGTTCATCAAGAAAATTATCCTTAATTTCAATATTAGATTTTTCTATTTGTAGTCTTGATAAATGATTTGCTACTACATTTTCACAACCTTTTTTATCTTCAATTTCTAGATCAAATTCTTGTAATAATAATATCCATCGGATCAATCTAGGTTTAGTCTGTTTCTTTGCTATTTGGTGTTTTAAAGCTAAATGATCCATGTATACTATTACTTTAGCTCCAATCAGATATGATCTAAACTTTTTTAAGGCAACACAACAGCTAATAGTTCTTTTTCAGTAGTTGCATAATTAACTTGAGCATCATTTAAAGTTTTGCTTGCATAATGAATTACTCTAGAAGATTTTTCTATCTTCTGTCCCAACACTGCTCCTACAGCAAAATTAGATGCATTGCACATTAATTCAAATGGATGGCTCCAATCAGGTGCTTATATTATAGGAGTTGAAATTAAGCTAGTTTTAAGATTGAAAAATTCTTCTTTGCAATTTTTATTAATGTTAAATGGGACATCTTTTAATAGATTAGTTAAAGGTCTAGCTATTTTACAAAAGTCTTTAATAAATCTTCTATAAAATCCTACATGTCCTAGAAATGATATAATATCTTTTACTAATTTAGGTTCTGGTAGATTAGAAATTACTTCTATTTTAGCTTTATCTACTTTCAACCTTTTCTTTGAAACATGTCTCAAGACTATTCCTTATTTAACCATGAAGTGACATTTTTCCTAATTTAGAACCAGACTTTTTTCCACACAGTGTTTTAATACTTGGTCTAAATTGTTTAAATACACTTCATACAAAGTTCCATAAATAGTAAAATCATCCATAAATATTTCTAAAAAGTCTTTAGTCATTCTAGTGAATATGCCTTACATCACCTTTGAAAGGTGGTTGGTGCATTGCATAATCCTAATGGCATTCTCTTAAAAGCATAAGTTCTATTAGGACATGTGAAAGTTGTTTTCTCTTAATCCTCTAATGCTACTAGCACTTGGTTATATCTTGAATACCCATATAGGAAACAAAAATATTCTGGCCCTGCTAATTTCTTTAACATTTGATCTATAAAAGGTAAGGGAAAATGATCTTTTTTAGTCATAGCATTCAACTTTCTATAGTCTATACACACTCTCCAGTCTGATTGAATTCTAGTAGGTATCAAGTACTAACTTTCATTCCTAATAATTGTTAATCCTGATTTCTTGGGAACTACATGGATTGGACTAACCCATGAGCTATCAGAAATAGGATAAATTATGTCATTATTTAACCATTTCACTATTTCTTTCCTAACTACTTCTTTAAGGTTTGGATTTAATCTCCTCTCAGGAATTCTAATAGGTTTAGCATTCTCTTCTAAATATATATGGTGACAACATAAAGTTGCACTTAACCCTTTTATATCAGTCATAGTCCATCTATAGCCTCTTTATAAGTTTTTACTACTTTTAATTTAGAAATTTGATCCTCTTTTAAATCTAAAGCAATAATGATTGGACATGCTCATTTTTCTTCTAGAAATATATAGGTTAATTTAGGAGGTAAAGGTTTTAAATCTAAATGTTGACCATCAAAAGCGAGAGCTTCTAATTGAACATTTTCATCTTCTATATAAATCTCTTCTTGATCTCCTTCTACATTTATGCTTTCACTTCTAAATTATTAGTATTTAGTTTCCTATTTAATTCTTCTTGAATCATATCATTTAGCATATCTCCTTCATCCTCTAAAAGTCTATAGTATGTAAGGACATTTCTAACTCCTCAAACTTTTCTAGTTTGAAAATGTTTAATTGAGTATCCTCATTACCATATGCTAACTTCATTACTCTAGTTTACAATTTATAACAGTCATTGATGTTGCTAAGAATGGTCTTCTCAAAATTAAAGATGTATCATGATTTTGATGCATAATTTGTTGGGAATCCAAAATCACAATATCAATAGGATATATGAAGTTTTTGATTTTAATTAAGACATCCTCTATTTTTTCCCTAGGGTATCTTATACTTCTATCAACTAATTGAATAATAGTCCTAGTAGAAATTAAGTCTTCTAATCCTAAGGATGCAAATATATCACTCGGTATAACATTTATACCTGCACCTAGGTCTATTAAGGTTCTTTCAAGAATAGTATTTCCTATGGTGCGTGATATAACAAAGATTCCAAGATCAGATAACTTTTTAGGAATTTGTAGCAGAAATAGGGAACTACCTTGCTTAGCTAGAAAGATTTTCTTTAAAACTTTTCACTCTCTTTTCTTAGTACACCAATCCTTAAGAAATTTAGCACAATGTGGCATTTTATGCAATAAGTCTAACAAAGGAATGTTAACTTGTACTTTTTCAAAAATTTCTCTAATTTTTTCTAGTTTTTTAGGAAATGTTTGTTGTAATATTTCAAGATAAGGTGCTAATGATTGTGATTTACAAGATTCTTTTTCTTTCATTTCATTTGGTTGATAATTTTTAATCTCATTTTCAGATTCAGATTTTTCTTCATTGATTTGGATGTTTTCAGATATTACATTTTCATTATCATTTTGATTTTTGTTCTTATCCACCTTCATATTACTTTCTTTTTGAATTCTTGGTAGTATATCAATTCCAGATCTTAATGTTTTACATACATCTTCTAATTTTCATTACTTTCATGATATTCTTGTATTTCATTTTCGTGATTATGATCTTCAACTATTTTTAGTTTTAAATTGCATTCTTTAAATTCTATTGCATTGGTATTTTCTTTTTTCTGTATATCTTGCAAATTATGTAAAATCTGTAACATTAAAGTTTTCATTTGTGTTTTCTTGTTGCATAACTTGTAATTTCATTGTAAATTCGTCCAATGCTTTTAGTTTTCTTTCCAAATCATCTAATATTATTGTATTCAATTTTTGATCGATTTTCATTATAGTTTTTTCGGTTTTGTAAATGATATCAATTTTAGGTTCTATATATTCTTCCTTATAGTTTAATTGGTTGACTTCTTGTTGCTGACACTGTTTCAATTTGTCCATGTTTTGCTCTAAGCTATGCTCTAGTCTGTGATACCTATCTCAAACTTCTTGTCTCTCAACATATTACACATTCTAAACTGACCATCAGTTAGGTAAACTATAGGATTCTTATACTCAACTCTATTATATTGAATATAATTTATTTGTTGTTCATGGGATCTAACCATTTGCAATCGTCTCAGTTTCAAACAATCAAAGATATCGTGACCTTTCAAATTGCAGAATTCACATATGCTAACTACAGGTTTCAGAAATCTTTGGGCATAAGCATATGCCATATTCTCAACTATAAAATAAAACACACAACACTTCTCTACTATTAAAACAAAACAACACTCATAGTTGCTTAGCTTCTCAAGCCCCAGCAATGACACTAGAAAACTTGTATTGATTTGTTAACTTCTGTTTTTATGCTTATATAACTAATTACTTTTAGAAGTAAACAAACAACCTTTCACACAAATTAGAGATTAATTCCAATTTGTATTTTAACTGCAAGTGCATAGTGTATATTGTATTTGTGTGCAAGTACAGGTTGATCCCACAAAGATTGAGTAAGAATTGTGTACTATTCTGATTTTTATGTTGGAGTTTATATGTGTTTAGTTAAGCACTCTATAGAGTTAAGGTTAACACAACAGACTTAGTTCGTGGAGTTATGGCTAACTCAACAGACTAACCTCATGGACTTAAGTTAACTCCATGAGCCTATCTTTCCAGTTAAATACTACTATTTATAGAGGAATTCAGCCAACCATTAGGTAGTTCCATAGATTGTAAATAACATCAATTAAGCTATTTAATGTTACTTAATATTAAATTTATCATTAAGCAACACTAACATTCAAATATTTCAAATAGTAACTATTTGTGATTGTTAACTTCTGTTTTTAAACTTGTTTAATTTGTCTTTATGCCTATATCAATAATTACTTTTAGAAGTAAACAAACAACCTTTCACATAAATTAGATATTAATTCCAATTTGTATTTTAACTGCAAGTGCACAGTGTATATTGTATTTGTATGCAAGTACAGGTCAATCCCACAGAGATTGAGTAAGAATTGTGTAATGTTCTGATTTTTATATTGGAATTTATGTGTTCAATAAGATCTTCATTGAGTTATAGTTAACACAATGGACTAAGTTCGAGGAGTTATGGCTAACTCAATGGACTAACCTCATGGACTTAAGTTAACTCCACGAGTCTATTTTTTGTTGTTGAATGTTATTAATTATAGAGGAATTCAGCCAACCATTGGGCAGTTCCACAAATTGTAAATAACATCAATTAAGCTCTTCAATGTTAATTAAGATTAGATTTATCATTAAGCAACACTAACATTTAGATATTTCAAATAGTAACCATTAAAATCTTTAAGTATCTAGAACGAATCAATTTCAGTAAACTATAAAATTATTTTCTATTTTTTGAATCAAACAAACATAAAAAATTCACAATACTAACAATGATAAGATTAATCACGATACAAAAAAAATAATACAACACTTAAATACTAAATGTAAACACAGATAAGTTATTTTTGGTATTTTTGTTTTGATATGTTCCTGAAGATGGATGAAAGGTGAAATGTAAAAATCTTTATCGATAGTAAATACTTTCGTCACTACATGCGACGCGATTACACCATTGAAAAGTTAATCACTTACAATCCTGCCTCCTCTCCCTATAGAATCGCAAGTCCAGAATTGTAAGATGATCTCCTCTTCAACATATTGGTATCAACTCGAAACCAAGGCTAGAAGCTTTATGATCTCTTGAGATATGAGTTAGTGCTTGGTGAAAATGGCTTCCCTTCCTGCGACACGATCATTCTTCACAGTGGTTGTCAGGCACCATGTTTGGCTCGAAATCGACCCAACATCAGGAAAGTATCTTCACATACCTTTGATGGTTGGTGATTGTGGTGGTGGTGTGGAGCTTTAGGGAACTTCCGACACTACCTACAGTTAGTGCGATCCTCCACCTCTGCATACACACTTTCTTCGTCTTTCTCCTCTTCTTTTATATTTCTTCCTATAGTAACTGCTTCTGCTTAGATGATCGGTTGAATTTCCTTCATTCATATCAATGATGGTATTTTTTTTTCCTTCTACGAGTGAATTCCTACATGATATGTGCAATCGTGGTTTTCCTTCGAATGTCTTGTTTCTGTAACTACTACAGTGGTATATTAGTCTTCGTTTTAGTCGAACACTTATCCTTTAAATCTTGTAAAAACTCAAACACTTATCTATAACTTTTCGAGTTTTTGCACCTACAAAACACGCGATTAAACATAGAAAACTTATCTGTTCATTAGTCATTTTATAAAACTCGAACAGTTATCTATCCATGTGTATAAAAACTCGAACAGTTATCTATCCATGTGTATAAAAACTTGAATAGTTATCTACTAAAAACTCAAACAGTTATCTAACTCTTCAATTTTCATTACCGAATGTACATGGAAACCACGTGACAACTTAAAACATTAAAAACACACGTGTCGATAACTTAACTATATCAGTTCAGATGTTTCAGATACTTGCAAACCTAACTATCCGATGCTCAGATGCATTTCAGATAGTTAGGAGATAACTTACTGAACATTCACTTAAGTCATGTGATTGAGGTCTCAACACGTGTATCCAAGAAATAATAAAATATTCTTCTATCGTTTAAAACATAACTGTTCAGTATATTCAATATAATTTTGCGAAATAACATAAAATTCAGACACTTAGGAATTTTCCAACCTGCAATTCACCGATAGTTCAAAAATATACTAAATTAACGTTAATTCCCTGAAATTATGCAGATTCTTTCATTAAAGCATATAATAGTGCAATTATAACATAATGGCTTAATTCTCATATGATAAGCTAAATATTATGCAATTAACCATCATTTAACCCTTAATATTATGCACTTTTTCATTCTAAACACTTCCCCCGTACTTAAATTTTGCTAGTCCCTTAGCAAACTAAGATCTAACTAGTTGGTCTTTCTAAAGTTGCTAGAATTAATTCTTCATTTTGTTCTTCTTCAGAATACATAAATTTAGATTACCATATAGATATTTTGTATTTTTTACTAATCTGTTTTAACATTGTTTTCTCCTCTTCAACCTGCAAATATATTTAAACATATGTAAATTACATACAAAATATATTAGCATCACTCAGGTGTTAATTATATTATCATTTTTTCTTCTTTTCAGCATCTATATCCTGAATTTTCAAATATAATTTCTAGAATAAATTTAAACTACATACGAATCAAAACACAATCTAATTCAATATGATTAAAACAAGTAGAATAAAGAATTATATCTCAAATAAACAACTTCAAAAGTCTATTTTAGATTCATACTTCAATAATCTTAGATAATAGAAAATATACTCGATTTAAAAGATATCTGTATTTCACAAAACACTTTTATCTTTTTAGAATAGTATATGCATATTTGTACTTTAAAAGTTAATTTGAAAAGCTTGAATGATACAAGAGCTTTCTAGTGTACCCATGTATCGAGCTTTCAGTCAACAATCCCAGATCTGATCAAGATCTTAAGTTGCCAGATTTAAAGAGTCATTTTTTAGGTCAACAATCCTTACATACCTATTTGCTCAAGTACAAAAGGCTTGTGATCAAACAAGTCAATAAACTTTCAAAGTTTTTCTCTCTTTTTTTTCTTTTCAACATAGTATATATATGTATTTCATTAATACAGATGCAATAAAATACAAATCTCATATAGTCCTACTTCTATTATTTACTGAAAATATGAATCCATATCAATAAGCTCATACTTTTTCTATAGTTTAATAAGATCTACACATAAATCATTCTACAAGTTTAATCAATCAAATTAAATGTATCCTTGATCATATGCATTTCATTTAATCCAAAAATCAACATTTCAACTCTTTTAGGATTTCAAATAATTTACTGAGTTTCAGTTAAGCATTCTAATTTCTTTTTAAAATCGTGAAATTGTTAAACTCATAAAATTCAACAAAAACATAAGATACTATATCTAGATTTGTATTAATAGTAAAATTTTGTAGCATCTTATATAAGATTCTAAATATAACATTCAAGTAGTTATAGTTCTAAAAAAATTTATAGTCTCAATTATTGGATATTTACAACAAATTCATAAAAAAATTTCAATTTCTACATAACTTTTCAGCACCATTCTAATTTCTCTAATTAACAAAATTACATGGTTTTTAATCTAATTACCTCCTCCCCATACCTACATTTTGCATTGTCCTCAATGTAAAAGATTTTACAATAAATACAGTAAATGTAGCAAGCATGAATATTGTTTTATTGACCTAACTCAATGAACTTAATTTGTTGAGTTAATGAATAACTCCACGAACTGAGTTTAAATGTAAATTCAAGGTAAGTAATCAATTACATACTTTGTTCTTTTGTATCTCTTTCAATATCTTCCGACTTTTAATTCTGAAAAACATTTCATTCACAAATAAAAATAGAATATATAACAAAATAACAAAACATAATTTGTTAAATCAATATCTTGTGTGGAACCCAAGCTCCTATGCCTTTGGTGGCTCACAAGCAAGCAAGTTAGTTTCCTAGAACAGATACCAACAAATTGGATTGATATATATTTTTTTTTTTATAAAATAAAACTAAAACTAGAATTTTTCTTTTCTTTTTCTTTTTTCTAAAAATAAATGCAAAATACACACAACATTAAATTACAAAATCATAGTTTAAGAACATGATTGAAAAGTAGTAAAAAATGGAATAAACGTGTAAGTCCATGCAAACATTTTAGGCATAATTTTTCTTGCTATTAATTATGTTTCAATGCAATCTCTTTTCCTTTTTAGCTTGTAAACTTGCATTATGTTATCAATACTAAATATAAGTGTATTTCCATTAATGAAATGAAATGCAGAAAGGGATCCTCTTTTGTTCTAAGATAATGTACCTGTTTCTATTTCTACATCTATTTCAATATATTCCTCTTTCCACTTGCATTCATAATCCATATTTGAAATTTCCTCAATTCATCCCACCATCTTATCAGACATAAAGTGGGATCATCATATTCATTATACCACATTCCTAATTGAATTTTATCATATTCTACAGATGGTGGTTTAGCTATATCACTAGGTATAGGTAATATTTCTATAAAATCATCATTATAACTGTCTATGCTTACTATGTATAAATCAGATCTAAATGCAACTGATATATCTGAGACTAGATATATATATCCATCAAGTATCACATGTATGCTATTAACTAATGCTTTCTGTCTTAGATATATCATAGTATTTTTAGTCCAAGATCTATTCAGAAAATCATACACACTTAAGCATAAATCTTCATCCCAATTTCCAGTTGGTCTTTAGTAATACAATTTTTCAGGAATGGTCAAATTTTTATCAGAAAAGATTAAAGCTAATACACAATTTTCAATTGGTACTTCAAATCTATTAGGCCTTCTTATATTCCATTCTTCTCTTGTGATAGGATTCTTAATCAAAATGTCGGGTAACAAAATTGTATACCTTGGTTTGGTTCTGTAAATAATTAATCCTTCATCCATCCCTATAATATGATCTATTCCTTCTAATGTATTAGGTGGAATTCCAACAATTTCTTCCATATTCAGACATTCATAACTGATTGAACTACAATTAAATGATTTCCATAAAAATCCATCTCTAATCTTAGTCATTTTTGCAGCTTGAAATCCATGAAAATATTTTTCTCTGACATAATCTTTGATTTCCTTTGATACACAACATAATCTGCACAGATCTTTAGCTGACAGGTTACTCATTACTTCCCTCAATGCATCTAGTGGTAATTTCATCAATTCCATTAGTTGGGATTCTGTATAACATTAACAAAAATTTAATAGAGACAAAATTAACATAGCTACTTACATACTCTCATGGAGTTAGGTCATAACTCAACGGACTAAGTTCGTTGAGTTAAGTAATAACTCTACAATATTACTACTACAATTAAACTTACTCATTTTTTTCTTTTCTTGTATATATATATTTTTTACTTACTATATTATACATAGTTACTTTAGTTATACTACTTCATTCAGCTTCCCTCCCATAGGAAGTATCAATTTCATTAACAGTTTTGTTGATAGGGTTAGATACTGCTTGTATTGGAAATCCTCTAGTAGGTCTAACTTCTATTGTTTCTTTCTGCCTAAGAGGTATATTTCTATTCATATTTTGATTTTGAATTGTAGCATTTCCAAATACAAGATCTAGACGATTGTTTAATTGTTGAATTATCTTTTCTAATTTCTCTATTTTAGATCCTTGTTCAATTAATGCTTCATAACTTATATTTTTGTCATTTATATTTTCTCCTCCCTAGAAATTGTTGTTTCTCTAAGATAGATTTGAGTGATTTCTCCAATTAGGGTTATAGGAATTTCCAAAATTATCTTTCTGGTTTCTAGCATAAACAATATCTAAGTCATTAACGTTTGCATTCTTTTCTGCTAGCTTTTGATTTAATGATAACTCTTCTATTTTCTTTGTTAATTCAGTTAATTTAACTTCAAGCATAGTGCTTGAATCTATTTCATGCATTCCCCTTGGTAATATTCTTTTATCTGTAATAACTTCAATCAAGTTTTCCCACTGTGTAATTCTTTTTGCAAAGTTTTCTAAATATGCCCCTGCTTCTTCACTACATAGTTTTAAAAATCCATTTTGATAAGTAGATTCTAATAAAGATTTCGTTGAAACATCTATGCCTTCATAAATTATACCTATTAATTGTGCTTTACTCATTGCATGATGTGGACATTGAGTCAGTAAATCTTTAAATCTTTCAAAATATTTCCAGAATGATTCTCCCTATTTTTAGCTACACATTAATATTTCCTTTTTCTTTGTAATCGTTTGATGTGTTGGATAATATTTTTCTAGAAAAACAGAGCAAAATTCAGTCCATGTAGAAATTGAATCAAGCGACAGAGTATATAACCATCTCTTAGCTGTGTCTTTTAAAGCAAAAGGGATATATCTAAGTTTAATAGCATCAATACTCATGTTCGGCATTTTCATCATTTGACAAACTTCGTTAAATTCTCTAAGGAAATAATAAGCATCCTCTCTTTCTAATCTATGAAAATGTGGCAATTGACTAATATAATTAGATTTCAATTCAAACCTATCTCCCTCAAAGTTTGGCAATCAAATACATGAAGGTTCATCAACTAATCCAGGATACAGAATTTTCCCTAATGGTTTTTCCATTTGAGTAGCCATATCTTCGTTCTCTTTTAAAGAAAGGTTAGCTACACCCCTAAGGATTTCGTTAAAGTCTAATTCAGAAAATTTTTCATTACGTCTTTGTGTTGAATAATCTCGTGTAGGTGTTCTTACTAATCGTTTAGTGCTAGGAGAACAAATTTGTGTGCTTATAAACTCTTATCATAAAGTAAAATAACAAAAGTTTAATTACATACCAGTCTGAAGCTTTATATTCAATAAATAGTTATTGACAGATGAAGTTGAATCAGCTGCTTCTCCTCCTAGTTCCCCAATGAATTTCCTTTTCTTTCAAAAGTGTTGATATACACCAGAAGTATCCATGGAGGTGATAACATGTGAGTCTCAATGGACACTCAAACGACCTGGTATACATCAGGAGTATCCAAGGAGACGAAAGCTTGTAGGGGGCCTTGCTAAGTCCACTTTGGTAAGTGGTGGACACAGCTACAGCTTGCCAATGCTTGAGCAGAGCCAACACAACTGCCTATAGGCACTACACGAGAACTTCCCAAGTGATCACCCATCCTGGTTCTGCTCCCGCCCAAACATAGTTAACTCCAGAGTTCTTATAGGAGTCAGTGCTTGGTAGTAGGTGTAAATGCACCTATATTTTATTATTGACCTCGTGGAGTTAAGGTTAACTCAACGAACTTACTCCATTGAGTTAACACTTGGCAAATTTCTAAAACTTACTCTCCTTGTATTAACTTCTATATTTTTCTCTCCTACATTTTTTTCAACTTAAATAAAGTTAAATACATGTCATTAATGCAGTGTTCTAAATAAAACTCATTAAATTTGAACATTTTATGCATATTTAACTTATAGTTCATTTTCTATTGTGCATAATTTACATTTTACTTTTAAGCATGTAGATATATCCAAGGATTAACCAATTATTATGCATTTAATCTTGTCATTCAGAAAATTTATAAATCTTTTAAATAGTTTTGCATCTTGTTCAAATAGTTTTAAAATATTCAATATAGTTCATCAATTATATCATTCTCAAACATGAATGCAAAAACATCTAAAAAGCATATGTTCATTTATATGAATATTTTACATTACAATCAATTAGATATTTTTCATACAAATATAAGTACAAGTAGATGAACAAGATAATTTAATCTTTCTTCCTAAGTTCATTTACTTCCTTCTAGAGTTTTTCTAACTGTTACTCTAATTGATTTATCCTCTTTACAACTCTTGTAATGCCTCTAGAAGGTTTAGCAATCTCAGCAAGAACATAATTTCTGTATTCTTTCACTGAAATGGTTCTTGATCTTATCCTTTTGGATGCCCATTTCATGAAATCAATACTATCCACCATTAGTAGTGCAATCAGATTTCCATAAAATAGTTTTTTCTTTATTGCTCTCAGCTTGGAGGTAAACACTACAAACCAATTAATCTGAATTATGTTCACAACTACATATGTGGCCCACTTGACAAATTGACTTAATTCAATATCATAGCCTTGTCGTTGGTAGACATTCTTAATCAAAATGTTAGCTATCATGTGCTTTACCATTTAAGTGCTTCAGTCTATTTAATAGTGGCACACTAGGATTGATAGCTAAATAATCCTTTATTATTTGTTCTATCTACTCGACTGCAGTTGCGCTTTCAGAATTTCTATTCCTTCATTCTTCAGTCCTAAAATGTTGTAGAGAAGCTCTGGTGTTATCTATACATCAGCTTGCTCCACGTTGGAAATTAATCTACTTTCTCCTTCTCTTAAATTTGCATAGAAGTAGGGCACTAGATTCTCATATATTGCATGCCCTCTCTATTGAGAAATAAATTGCAGTAGACCTTGAAACTTAAATAAATCCTTAATTTCTTGCATACTATCCTAGTTTATTGGTCTATTGTAAATAATATCATAACCCCTAATCTCTTGATATTTATTATATACTTCCTAACTCCAAAAGTGTAATTCATTCAAAACTATTGTTTTAGTTAGGTCAAGAATTTGAATTTGTTGCTCTAAAGGGGTTTGTTATTGAATTTCCTCTTCCATGTGCTAAACTTGAATTGGCTGGAAATGCTCGACATATTCCCTCATTTTTACTTCTACTTCTTTCTATGGTGGTGAGCCGACAGAACTCTCCACTCTATCTTGAATTCTTTCCAAAATTTGCTGAAGAGTTTCTTGCTCTTCAATGGAATCTGTCGAGTCATTTCTTTCTTATTCTATATGTACTTGTTCAGCTTCCTATTCAGTTTGTTCTTTTTATTCTTCCTCCTAACTACCAATCTACATTGTCATTGTTCTTTCTGATTCTATGATAGATTGGGATGGAGTGACGGGCAAATCAGTTTCTGCCCTAATTTCTATTTCTTTTGTTTGTATAGGCTGCAAATTATTTTCAGCTTGTTTTTCTTTTTCTCTTTGCTCTTGTTGCTACTTCTCTTTCTCCTCCTTAGATTTGGATAATAGGTTTACAAAAATTGGCTTTGTAGGCCCTACTAATATTGCAAGCTCTAGTTTAATCTCTTTTTGATGTTCATACACTATCTCTTTTCCTTTCCTTCTTCTAATTAATTATGACTGGTCTTCCTCTTCTTCTTCTAAGATTAAATCTACAAAAATAGGCTTTGCAGGCCTTCGAGCCATAGGTACTAGCTCTTTTGTTTAACTTTTTCTATAATTGCTAGTCTTGAAGGACCAACTTCAGCTCCTCTTGTAGTAGGTATGGCAGTGGCTTCTTGATGCTGTTCAACTTTAATTTTATATTGGGCCTTGAACTTTTCTACAACCCTCCTTTGCAAAGTGCATCAAACACCAGATGTGCTTTAGCTACTACCAAATCTTCTAGTTCTCCTTGGTTTTTTCAAACTTGTACCAGTTCTTGAAATTCTCTTAATTCTTCTTCAGTAGAAGGCCCCAAAAATGCTACTTTTTTTAACAACCTTAGTGGTGGAACTAAAGGTCCAGGCTGTTGTTCCTCAAGGACAGGTATTTTAGTAGTCGGTTTCTCTTGTACTTCAGTTGCATGTTTTTTAGTTCCTTTCCTTTGTTGCTCCTAGATTGCCCACCATTTGTGTCCACCTATGCTTCTTTTGAACCATAGTCGAGACCTACATTAGATCAATTCTAGGGCAATTTCGTTATTTGGTCTGATTTTTCTCTCTGTTTAATGCAACTTCTGTAGCTACTTTGATTCTCATTTTCATAATCTGAGGTATTTGTATGCCTAAATCCACTAAAACTTTCCTCTAGTAGAAAAGGTCAAATTCTACCTTTTGTAGCTCTTTTCCCTCATCGTGTTTCTGATCCTCTGCCTTGTGTGCCATTCTTCTGATTTTTTAAGAAATCTTGTTGTGTCAACTGCTTCCTCCCAGAATTCGAGTGTCATCTTTCTCATCGTGGAGTTACGAAACGGAATGGAATCACTCTAATCTCTACTATTCTAAGTTCTAAATGAGTCTGCAGATAATGCCCCCAAATCCTAAGTTTAGTATAAATAAGCCCTGAGTTTAAGTGGGTAATCGGGTCATTTCCCGCACAAAACTCTCACTCTCTCATTTGCCTCTCTGTGGAATTACAGTTAACTCCACGGACTAAGTCCGTGGACTCAACTACAGTACTCCATTAAGTTATAGTTAACCCAACATCATAAATTCGTTAACTTATCCTAGACTCAACAGAGTAAGTTTGTTGAGTTGAGTGTAACTGAACGGAATTCTCGTAAAGTTATATCTAATAAAAATACTTATAATAATAATTTTTACTTCGGTCAAGACCGAAGAATTTTTGGTCTAACCAACTCTTAATTTTTTCAGCATTTTTAAAATTTCAGTCAAACCATTATATTTCTCGGTTGCACCGAAATGAAATTTTTTTTTTGTAACATACTTAGAAAATTTCTTACTAAATAAAGCTTGAGTAGTCCTCTACTCTTACTTCCTCTATAATTCCAAAAGAACTTTTTGGTATTTTCAAAATAAGTCTAAGTCTTTGTCTATTTACTTTAAATATATACTGATTTTTAGGATTTTCAGTTTCAATAGCTCCATAGGGATAAATATTTTAAATTATGTAAGGTCTTCCCATCTAGATCTTAATTTTCTTGGATGGTTATGGAATCTAGTCATGTAAAGATAAACTTCTTATCTTATTTCAAAGGTTTTTGGAATAATTTTCTTGTCATGCTAGAACTTCATTTTCTCTTTTTTTCTTAAAGTTTTCGGATAAGCTTCCTTCCTAAATTCTTCTAATTCAATCAATTGTATTTTTCTATTCTCAACAGCTTGATTTAAATTAGTGTTTAGAGTTTTTAATGCCCAATGAGCTTTATGTTCAATTTCAGCTAGAAAATAACAACTTTTCCATATACTAGCCTAAAAGGTGACATACCTAAGCTTGTCTTATAAGTAGTTCTATAAGCCCAAAGTGTATCTATCAATCTATTAGCCCAATCTGTTCTAGTAGGATTTACTACTTTTTCTAAGATTAACTTAATTTGTTTGTTTGCACTTTCTACTTGTTCACTTGTTTACGCATAATATGATGTTGCAATTTTATGATTTACTCCATATTTTTTCATCAAGGCTTCAAAACTTCTATTACAAAAATGAGTTCCTCTATCACTGATAATAGTTTTAGGTATTCCAAATCTAGCAATTATATTAGTTCTTATAAAATGTATTACCACTTTGTTGTTGTTTGAATCTCCAACACGGCACTAGAAAACTTGTTTGGTTACCCAACAACGCGCTAGAAAAACTTGGATTTGTTAACTTTTATTTTTACTTAGTTATCTTTATGCTCATTCCTTTTTAGAAGTAAACAAACAACCTTTCACACAAATTAGATATTAATTCCAATTTGTATTTTAACTACAAATGCATAGTGTCTATTGTATTAGTGTGCAAGTACAGGTCAATCCCACAGGGATTACTTAAGAATTGTGAACTGTTCCATTTTTAACAATCAAATTTATATATTCAATAAGCTCTCCGTTGAGTTATAGTTAACTCAACAAACTTATACGAACTAAGTTTGTTGAGTTATGGCTAACTCAATGGACTAACCTCGTGGACTTAAGTTAATTCCATGAGTCTGCCTTTCCTATTTAATACTGCTATTTACAGAAGAATTTGGCCAACCATTGGGCGGTTCCACAGGTTGTAAATAACATCAATTAAGCTCTTTAATGTTAGTAAACACTAGATTTATCATTAGGTAATAGTAACATTTAGATAATTCAAATAGTAACCATTAAAATCTTTAAGTCTTTTGAACGAATCAATTTCAGTAAACTGTAAAACTAAAATAAACATAAAACAATCACAACACTGATAAAGATAACATTAATCACGATACAAAACAAATAATACAATACCCAAATACAAAATATAAACACAGATAAGTTGTTTTTGGTATTTTTGTTTTGATATGAGCATGAAAATGGGTGAAAGGTGAAATGTAAAGTAATCTCAGTCGATAGTAAATACTTCTGTCACTACATGCGATGTGATTACACCATTGAAAATTAAACCACTTACAATTCTATCTCCTCTCCCTATAGAATCGCGAGTCCAGAATTGCAAGATGATCTCCTCTTCAGCATAGAGGCATCAATCTAAAGCCAAGGCTAGAAGCTTTATGATCTCTTGATATATGAGTCGATGCTTAGTGAAAATGGCCTCCCTTCTTACGACGCGATCACTCCTCACAATGGTTGTCAAGCACTACGTTGGGCTCGGAATCGACCCGACATCAAGAAAGTAACCTTACAGAGCTCCGATGGTTGGTGATTATGGTGGTGGTGGTGATGGTTAGTGTGGTACTTTAGAGAATTGCCGACACTACTTGTAGAAAGCTCGGTGATCCTCCTCTACATACACTGGCCACACCCATCAGCCACACACCGCTGCTTTTCTTCTTCTTTACTTTTATATTTCTTCAGTGGTAACTACTTCTGTTTGAATGATTGGTTGAATTTCCTTCATTCATATCAACGACGATGATTTCTTCTCCCTTCAATGAGTGAATTCCTGCGTGATACGTGCGATCGTGGTTTTTTCTTCCAACTGTCTTGTTCCTGCAATTGCTATAGTGGCATATTAGAAAATAAATGGTCCGTGGAGTTACAGATAACTCAACGGACTTACTTCGTTGATTTAACTATAAAATACGTTCATAAATTTAACTATCCGATGCTCAGGTGCATTACGGATACTTACAAACTTAACTATCTAATGCCTAGATGCATTTCGGATAGTTATAGACTTAATTATCCGATGCTCAGATGCATTTTGAATAGTTACAGACTTAACTATCCGATGCTCAGATGCATTTCGGATAGTTACAGATAACTCACCGATATATAACTTAAGTCAATCTTCTAGATCACGACATGTGTCATCAGCAGTTTTATAATAAAACTAGATTTCGGAGAGTTACACATATAACTATCCGATGCCCAGCTGCAATTTCGGATAGTTAGAGATAACTCACTGAAAGTCCACTTAAGTCATGCATTATGGTTTCGACACTTGTAATCTAGGAAATAATAAAATATTCTTTTAAAATATAATTGTTCGGTAATTTAAACATAACTCTTCGATACATTAAGCATAACTGTTTGGTATGTTAAACATAACTATCCGAAATAATAGAAAATTTAGATACTTAAGAATTTCACAGCCTGCAATTTACCAACAGTTTAGAAAGTACTAAATTAACATTAATTCCCCAAAATTAAGCAGATTCTTTCATAAACGCATATAACAATGTAATTATAACAAAATAATTTAATTCTCATATGATAAGCTAAATATTATGCAATTAACCATCATTTAACTGTTAATATTATGCACTTTTTCATTCTAAACACTCCCCCCATACCTAAATTTTGCTAGTCCCTTAGCAAACTAAGATCTAATTAATTGGTCATTCTAAAAGTGCTAGAATTAATTCTTCCTTTTTTCTTTTGTTTAGCATAAGAACTTGTATTATTATATAGATATTCTGTATGTTTCAGTAATCTATTTTAACATTGTTTTCTCCTCTTCAACCTACAAATATACTTAGAATATATGCAAATTACATACAAAGTATATCATCATCACATAGGTGTTAATTATATTATCATTTGTTCTTCTTTTCGTCATCTATCATCTTGAATTTTCCAATAAGATTTCTAAAAGAAATTTCAACAACATACGAATCAAAGTACAATCCAATTCAATATGATTAAGACAAGTAGAATAAAGAATTGTATCTCCATAAAACAACTTCAAAAGTTAATTTTAGATTCATATTTAAGCAATTCTAGATAACATAAAATATACTAGATTCATATGATATCTGTATTTCACAAAACACTTGTATCTTTTTAGAACAGTATATGTATTTTTGTATTTTAAAAGTTAATTTGACAAGCTTGAATCATACAAGAGCTTTCTAATGTACCCATGTAACGAGCTTTTAATCAACAATCCTAGATCTAATCAGGATCTTAGGTTGTCAGATTTCAAGAGTCATTTTTCAGGTCAATAATTCTTACATACCTATATGCTCAAGTACAAAAGGCTCGTGATCAAACAAGTCAATAAACTCTCAAAGTTTTTTTTTTTTCTTTCTCTTTTTCTTTTTTTTTTCAAAACAAAAAAACATTAATCACATATTGTATATATACGTATTTCATTAATACAGATGCAATAAAACACCAATCTCATATTGTCCTGCTTCTATCATTTACTGAAAATATGAATCCATAACAATAAGCTCATACTTTTTCTGTAGTTTAATAAGATCTACACATAAATCATTCTACAAGTTCAATCATTCAAATTAAATGTATCTTTAATCATATGTATTTCATTTAATCTAGAATTCACATCTCAACTCTTTCAGGATTTCAGATAATTTACTGATTTTTCATTAAGCACTCTAATTTCATTTTAAAATTGTGAAACTATTAAACTCATGAAATTCAGAAAAAACATAAGATATTATATTTAGATTTGCATAAATAGTAATTCTATAACATCTTTATAGCCTTCTAAATATAACATTCAAGTAGTTACAGTTTATAAAAATTTTACAGTCTCAATTATCAGATAGTTACAGCAAGTTCATCAAAAAAAATTTT
This sequence comes from Cymodocea nodosa, assembly GCA_036874045.1. NCBI lineage: Eukaryota > Viridiplantae > Streptophyta > Magnoliopsida > Alismatales > Cymodoceaceae > Cymodocea > Cymodocea nodosa. Next base: position 13,728,080 of record JAZBRI010000003.1, on the reverse strand, counting down.
CAATTTCCAAAAAACTTTGCAGTACCATTCTAATTCCTTTAATTAACAAACTTGCACAGCTGTTACTTTAATTACCTCCCCCCCATACCTACATTTTGCATTGTCCTCAATGTAAAAGATTTGACAATAAATATAGTAATTGTAGCAGACATGAATATTGTTTCGTTGACTTATTATCACCTAACTCAACGAATAAGTTTAAATCGAAATTCAGGATAAGTAATCGATTACATACCTTGTTTCGTTTGTATCTCCTTCTGCATATTCTGATTTTTTGATTCTGAAAAACTTTTCATTCATAGACAAAAGCAGAATATATAACAAAATAACAGTTATAGATATTTATAAATCATTGTCTTGTGTCGAACCCAGGCTCCTATGCCTTTGGTGGCTCACAAGCAAGCTAGTTGGTTTCCCAGCATAGATACCAACAAACTGGATTGATATTTTGTTTTTTTATAAAATAAACTAAAACTAAAATTTTTCTAAAAGTAAATGCAGAAAACACACAACATTAGAAGCACAAAATCACAGCTTAATAACATGATTGAAAAGTAGAAAGAAATGGAATAAATGTGTCAGTCTAAGCAAACTTTTTAGGCATAATTCTTCTTGCTATTAATTTTGTTTTAATGCAGTTCGTGTTCCTTCTTAATTTGTAAACATGTAGTATATTATCAATGCTAAATACAAGTGTATTACCATTAATGAAATGAAATGCAGAAAGGGATCTATTTCTACATATATTTCAATATACTCCTCTTCCCACTTCCATTCATTTATGTCTTTCGTAATCTATATTTGAAATTTCATCAATTTATCCCACCATCTTATCGGACATAAAGTAAGATCATTATATTCATTATACCACATCCCTTTTTGAATTTTATCAAATTCTGTAGATGGTGGTTTAGCTATTTCTCTTGGTATAGGCAAAATTTCTATATATTCATCATAACTATCTATACTTACTATGTATAAATTAGATCTAAATGCAACTGATATATCTATGACTAGATATATATATCCATCAAGTATGACATGCATGCTGTTAATTAATGATTTCTGTCCTAGATATATCATAGTATTTTCAGTCCAAGATCTATTCAGAAAATTATACACACTAAAGAATAAATTTTCATCCCAATATAATTTTTTAGGAATGGTCGAATTTTTATCAGAAAATATTAAAGCTAACCCACAATTTTCAATTGGTACTTCATATCTATTAGGTCTTCCTATATTCTATTCTTCTCTTGTGATAGGATTTCTGATCAAAATATCAGGTAATAGAATTGCATACCTTGGTTTGGTCCTGTATATAATTAATCCTTCATCCATTCCCATAATATGATCTATTCCTTCTAATGTATTGGGTGAAATTCTAGTAGTTTCTTCCATATTCAGATATTCATGGCTAATTGAACTACGATTAAATGACTTCCATATGAATCCATCTCTAATCTTAGTCATTTTTGCAGCTTGTAGTCTTTGAAAATATTTTTCTCCAACACAGTCTTTAATTTCCTTCGATACACAACACAACCGGCATAGATCTCTAGCTGACAAGTTACTTAGTACTTCCCTTAGTACGTCTAGTGGTAATTCCATCAATTCCATTTGTTGATTCTGTATAACATAAACACAAAAATTAGCAGAGACAAAAATTAACATAACTACTGCACACCCTCGTGGAGTTAGGGCATAACTCAACGGACTAAGTTTGTTGAGTTAAGGACTAACTCTATGATACTATTAACTATAAATAAACTTATATATATATATAGTTACTTCAGTTATACCACTTCATTCAGCTATCCTCCCAGAAGAGGTATCAATTTCATTAACAGTTCTATTGACAGGGTTAGGTACAACTTGTATTGGCAATCCTTCAGTAGGTCTAACCTCCATTGATTCCTTCTGTCTAAGTGGTATGTTTCTATTCTAATTTTGAATTGCAACATTTCCAAATACAAAATCTAAATGATTGTTTAATTGTTGGATTATCTTTTCTAATTTCTCTATTCTAGATCCTTGTTCAATTAATGCTTCATAACTTATATTCTTCTCATTCATATTTTCTTCTCCTTGGAAATTGTTATTTCTCCAAGATAAATTCGAGTGATTTCTCCAATTAGGATTATAAGAATTTCCCAAGTTATCTTTCTGGTTTCTAGCATAAATAATATCTAGATCATTAATGTTTGCATTCTTTTCTGCTAGCTTTTGATTTAATGATAACTCTTCTATTTTCTTTGTTAATTCAATTAATTTCACTTCAAGTATAGTACTTGAATCTATTTCATGCATTCCTCTTAGCAATATTCTTTTATCTATAATAGCTTCAGCCAAGTTTTCCCACTATGCAGTTCTTTTTACAAAGTTTTCTAAATATGCCTATGCTTCTTCACTACATAGTTTCAAAAATCCATTTTGACAAGTAGATTCTAATAAAGATTTCGTTGAAACATCTATGCCTTCATAAATTATGCCTATTAATTGTGCTTTACTCATTGCATGATGTGGATATTGAGTCAGTAAATCTTTAAATCTTTCAAAATATTTCCAGAATGATTCACCCTGTTTCTGGCTACACATTAATATTTCTTTTTTCTTTTTAATCGTTTGATGTGTTGGATAATATTTTTCTAGAAAAACAGAGTAAAATTCAGTTCATGCAGAAATTGAATCAAGCGACAGAGTATATAACCATCTCTTAGCTGTCTTTTAAAGCAAAATGGATATATCTAAGTTTAATAGCATCTATACTCATGTTCGGCATTTTCATCATTTGACAAACTTTGTTAAATTCTCTACGGAAATAATAGGCATCCTCTCTTTCTAATCCATGAAAATGTGGCAATTGACTAATATAATTAGATTTCAGTTCAAACCTATCTCCCTCAAAGTTTGGCAATCGAATACATGAAGGCTCATCAACTAATTCAGGATATAGAATTTCTCCTAATGGTTTTTCTACTAGAGTAGCCATCTCTTCGTTCTCTCTTAAAGAAAGGTTAGCTACACTCCTAAGGATTTTGTTAAAGTCCAATTCAGAAAATATTTCAGAATGCCTCTATGTTAAATACTCCTGAGTAGGTGTTCTTACTAATTGTTTAGTGCTAGGAGAACGAGTCCATGTGCTCATAAATAAAATAGCAGAAGATTAATTACATACTAGTCTGAAGCTTTCCATTCAGTAAATATTTGTTGACGGATGAAGTCGAATCAGCTACTTCTCCTTCTAGTTCCCCCAACGCATTCTCCTTTCTTTTAAAAGTACTGGTAACTCGTAAATAACATTCTCTTTTATATATATAATGCACATCCATAAAGTAAATAAATCTTGTTGCAAGAATGTGTCTTGCAACGTGCAGCGTGGTTCCTATTTTTATAGGTATGTGTACTACTACTAATTTCAAATTTTGGTAACTGCAAAGCCGACGAAGTTTCGTTCGTAGTTAAAAGAATAACCATTCTGCTAAATCCACGAACTAACCTCGTTGAGTTACAGATAACTCAATGGAACAACGTCGGTTACTGTTGCTAACTCCACGGACTAACTTCGTTGAGTTACAGATAATTCAACAGAGTGACTTTATATTATATTACAGACCTCATGGAGTTAAGTTTAACTCAACAAACTTACTTCGTTGAGTTGACACTTAGCAACCTCTAAGTTTACTCCTCATAAGTACCTCTATGTTTTTTTTCTCTCTCCTACATTCTGCTAACTGAAATAAAGTTAAATGCATGTCATTAATGCAGCATTCTAATCAAAATTCGTTTAAATCTGAACATTATATAATATTTAACTTGCAGTTCATTTCATGTTATGTAGAATTTACATTTTACCTTATAGCATGCAAATATTTTCAAGCATTTATTATTTAATCCTGTCATTCAACAAACTATAAATCTTTTTAAACATTCATGCATAATGTTCCACAAATTATATAACATTCAATATAGTTCATCCATTTCATCATTCTAAACACGCATGAAAAATATATTTGAAAAACATATATTCATTCATATGAATCAATTACAGTATAATCAAATTAGATATTTTTCATACAAATATATACAAGTACAAATAGACAAATTATACAATTAGCCTCTATTCCTAAGTTCATCTACTTCATTCTAGAGTTTTTCTAATTGTTGCTCTAATTGTTCTATTCTTTCTACAGCTCCAATAATGCCTCCAGATGGTACAGATACTTCAATTACAACATAATTTCTGTATTCTTTCACTGAAATGATTCTTGATCTTATCCTTTTAGATGTCTATTTTGTGAAATCAATACAGCCTACCATCAATATGTATCAAATCTTCATAAAATAATTTCTTCTTTGCAGAGTTCATTTTGGATAGGAAGACTTGACACCAATTAACTTGAATTCTGTTCACAACTGCATAGGTGGCCCACTTGACAAATTGACTCAGTTCAATGTCATGGCCTTGTCGTTGGTAGACATTTTTAATCATAATGTTAGCTATCATGTGTGCTTTACCATTTAAATGCTTCAATCTATTTAATAATGGTACACCAAGATTGATAGCCAAACTGTCCTTGATTTCCTGCTCTGTCCATTTAATAGCAGTTGTGCTTTTCAAAATTTCTTTTCCTACATTCTTCAATCTAAAAATGTTGTGGAGAAGCTTTGGTGTTATCTATACATCAACTTCCTCCACATTGGAAATTAATTGTCCTTCTTCTTCTCTTAAATTAGCATAAAGCAAGGCACTAGATTTTCATATATTGCATGCCCTTTCTGTTGAGAAATAAATTGTAGTAGACCCTAGAACTCAAATAATTCCTTAATTTCTTGCATTTCGTCCCAATTTACTGGTCTACTGTATATGATATCATAACCCCTAGTCTCTTGGTATTTATTATAAGCTTCTTGACTCCAAAAGTGTACTTCATTCAGAACTGTTGCTTTAGTCAGGTCAGGAATGTGACTTTGTTGTTCTAGAGGGGTTTGTTCTTGGCTTTCTTCTTCCATAGGCTGAACTTGAACTTACTAAAAATGTTCTATAGATTCCTGAACATTTACTTCTGCTTTTGTCTATGGTGGTGAGCCGGTAGAACTGTCTACTTCGTCTTGAATTGTTTCATTAAATTCAATCAAATCTGCAAAGTCATTTTTGTCCATATGGCTTTGTTCAGCTTCTCGTTTAGTTTCTGTTCTTTCTTCTTCCTTCTGACTACCAATCTGCACTGTCACTGTTCTTTCTGATTCTGTGGCAGATTGGGATGGAGTCATGGGCAAATCAGCTTCTGCCCTAATTTCTGTTTCTTCTTCTTGTACAGGATGTACACTAATTTCAGCCTATTTTTCTTCTTCTCTTTGCTTTTGTTGTTGCTCCTGCTCCTCAGAATTGGATAGCAGGTTTACAAAAATTGACTCTACAGGCCCTATTATTGTTGGTACTTTAGATTTAATCTCCTTTTGACATTCAAGCACTATCTCTTTTTCTTTCCTTCTTCTGATTAATTGTGTCTGGTCTTCCTCTTCTTCTTTTAAGATTAAATCTATAAACATAGGCTCTGCATGCCTTTGAGCCATAGGTACTAGCTCTTCCTGTTTAATTTTTTCAATATTTGCTGGTCTCGAAGGACCAGCTTCAGCTTCTCCTCTTACAGTAAATTTGATAGTGGTTTTTTGATGATGTTCAACTTTAATTTTGTATTGGGCTTTCAATTTTTTTGTAGCCCTCCTCTTACAAAGTGCATCAAATACCAGGTGTGCTTTAGCTACTACTAAATCTTCTAGTTCTCCTTGGTTTTTCCCAACTTGAACCAGTCTTTGGAATTCTATTAATTCCTCTTCAATTGAAGGCCCCAACATTTCTGCTCGTGCCAACGGCCTAAATGGTGGAACTGAAGGTCCTGACTGCTGTTCCTCAGGAACAGTCTTTTAGTAGTCGGCTCCTCTTGTTCTTCTTCTTCTTGTTGTTGTCGCCTTATTACACCCCTTGCACGACCAGCAATGTGCTTTTTGAACCATAATCTAGCCTTGCACTGGATTAGCTCTAGAGCAACCTTGTTGTTTGGCCTGATTTTTATTTCTTCACTGACAGCAATTTCTGTTGCTACTCTGATTCTTGTTTCCACTATCTGGGGTATTTGTATACCCAAATGTACTAAAAATCTTCTCAAGTTGAAAAGTTTGAATTCTACCTTCTATAGCTCTTTTTCTCTTGTTGTATTCCTGATTTTCTATCGCGTGTGCCATTCCTCTGACTCTTTCAGAAATTGTGATGTGTCAACTGCATCTTCCCAAAACTTGGGTGTCATCTTTCTCATCGTGAAATTACACAACGGCACGGAATCACTTTGATCTTTCTGTTCTAAGTTCTAACTGATCTGCCAGATAATGCCCCCAAAACTCTAAGTTTTAGTCTAAATAAGCCCTAAGTTTAGGCGGGAAATCGGGTCGTTTCCCAAACAACTCTCACTCTCTCATCCATGGAATTACGGATAACTACAGTACTTTGTTGAGTTATAGTTAACTCAATGGAATAAGCTTGTTGACTAACTCAAGACTCAATGAAGTAAGCTTGTTGAGTTAAACGTAACTCAACGGACCTCCCGTATAGATAGATATAATAATAAAAATACTTGAGATAATAGTTTTTTTTTCTTCAGTTTTTACCGATTTAACAAATACTATGTTTCAGGCAAACAGACTTTTTTTCTAGTTGAACTGATATTATGTTATGGTAAAACCAAAAGTTTTTTTTTTTACTAAAAGTTAGTATAGATTTTTTATGTTCCGGTCATACTGATGGATCTAGTCAATTGAATCGCAATGATTTTTTTATATTTTATAATTTTTTTTTTAACATTAAAATGAAAATAAAATAAAAACTGATTTCTTACTAAGTAAAGCTCGAGTAGTCCTCTACTCTAACTTCTTCTATAATTCTAAAGGAACTTTTTGGTATTTTTAGAATAGGTCTAAGTCTTTGTCTATTTACTTTAAAGATATTCTGATTTTTAGGATTTTCAATCTCAATAGCTCCATAGGGATAAATATTTCGAACTATGTAAGGTTCTGCCCATCTAGATCTTAATTTTCTTAGATGGTTATGGAGTCTAGATATGTAAAGATATACTTCTTGTCCTATTTCAAAGCTTTTTGGAATAATTTTCCTATCATGCCAGAATTTCATTTTCTCTTTTTCTCTTACAGTCTTCGAATATGCTTCATTTCTAAATTCTTCTAATTCAATTAATTGCATTTTCTTATTTTCAACAGCTTGATTTAAATTAGTATTCATAGTTTTTAATGCCCAATAAGCTTTATGTTCTATTTCAGCTGGTAAATGACAACTTTTTCCATATACTAGCCTAAAAGGTGACATACCTATGCTTGTCTTATAAGCAGTTTTATAAGCCCAAAGTGCATCTATCAATCTATTAGCTCAATCTGTTCTAGTAGGATTTACTACTTTTTATAAGATTAACTTAATTTATTTGTTAGCACTTTCTGCTTGTCCACTTGTTTGCAGATGATATGATGTTGCAATTTTGTGGTTTACTCCATATTTCTTCATTAAGACTTCAAAACTTCTATTACAGAAATGAGTTCCTCTATCACTGATAATAGCTTTAGGTACTTCAAATCTGGCAAATATATTGGTTCTTATAAATTGTATTACCACTTTGTTGTCATTAGTTTTTGTAGGAATAACTTCTATCCATTTAGATACATAATCCACCCCCAACAATATATAATTAAATTGATTAGACATAGGAAATGGACCCAAAAAATCTATTCCCACACATCGAAGATCTCAACCTCAACAATAGGATTAAGAGGCATCATATTCCTCTTTGATATTCTTCCTATTTGTTGACATCTTCAACAACTTAAGCAATATTTATGAGCATCTTTGAATAGTGTTGGCCAAGAAAACCCACATTGTAGAATTTTTGCAGCAATTTTTCTTGAGCCAAAATGCCCTCCACAAGCTTGGTCATGACAGAAAGACAATATGCTCTGATATTCAGTTTTTGGAACACACCTCCTTAAAACCAGATCAGGGCATTTCTTAAATAAGTATGAGTCTTCCCAATAGTAATATTTTACTCTTAAGAAAAACAATTTCTTATCCTATCTATTCCAATCCTTAGGTGTTAAACCAGTAATTAAGTAATTAACTATGTTTGCATACCAAGGTATTGTGTTGATGGTCATTAATTGTTCATTAGGAAATTTATCCTTAATTTCAATATTTGATTTTTCTATTTGTAATCTTGATAAATGATCTACTACTACATTCTCACAACCTTTTTTATATTTAATTTAGATCAAATTCTTGTAATAATAATATCCATCAGATCAATCTAGGCTTAGTTTCTTTTTTTGCTATTAGGTGTTTTAAAGCTGCATGATCCGTGTATACTATTATTTTAGCTCTAATCAGATATGATCTAAACTTTTCCAAGGCAAACACAACAACTAATAGTTCTTTTTCAATAGTTGTGTAATTAACATGAGTATCATTTAAGGTTTTGCTTGCATAATGAATCACTCTAGGAGATTTTTCTATCTTCTGTCCCAACACTGCTCCTATAGCAAAATCAGATGCATCGCACATTAATTCAAATGGATGGCTCCAATCAGGTGCATGAACTATAGGAGTTGAAATTAAGCTAGTTTTAAGTCTGAAAAATGCTTCCTTGCAATTTTTATCAAAGTTGAATGAGACATCTTTTAATAGATTAGTTAAAGGTCTAGCTATTTTGCTAAAGTCTTTAATAAATCTTCTATAAAAACTAGCATGTCCTAGAATCTTTTACTGATTTAGGTTCTGGTAGATTAGAAATTACTTCTATTTTAGCTTTATCTACTTCCAACCCTTTCTTAGAAACAACGTGCCTTAAGACTTGTTTAACCATGAAGTGACATTTTTCCCAATTTAGAACTAGATTTTTTTTAATATTTGGTCTAAATTTTTTAAACAAACTTCATATGAGTTGCCATAAACAGTAAAATCATCCATAAATATTTCTAAAAAATCTTCAGTCATTTCAGTAAATATGCCCTACCTTTGAAAGATGGCTAGTACATTACATAATCCGAATGGCATTCTCTTAAAAACATAAGTTCCATTAGGACAGGTGAAAGTTGTTTTCTCTTGATCCTCTAATGCTATTGGAATTTGATTATAACCTGAATACCCATCTAGGAAACAAAAATATTTTTGCCCTGCTAATTTTTCCAACATTTGATCAATAAAAGGTAAGGGAAAATGATCTTTCCTAGTCACAGCATTTAACTTTCTGTAGTCTATACACACTCTCCAGCTCGATTGAATTCTAATTTGTATAGACTTTCATTCCAAATAACTGTTAATCCTGATTTCTTGGGAACTACATAGATTAGGCTAACCCATGAGCTATCAGAAATCGGATAAATTATGTCATTATCTAACCATTTTACCATTTCCTTCCTGACTACTTCTTTAAGGTTTGGATTCAATCTCCTCTCAGGAATTCTAACAGGTTTAGCATTCTCTTCTAAATATATGTGGTGACACCATAAAATTGAACTTAACTCTTTTATATTAGTCATAGTCCATCCTATTGCTTCTTTATAACTTTTTACTATATCTTTTAATTTAGCTATTTAATCCTTTTTTAAATCTGAAGCAATAATGATTGGATAGGTTTGTTTCTCTTCTAGAAATATATAGGTTAATTCAAGAGGTAAATGTTTTAATTCTAGATGTTGCCCATCAGAAGCTAGAGCTCCTAATTGAACATCATCATTTTTAAAATTAATTTCTTCCAAATCTCCTTTTATATTTATGCTTTCACTTTCCTCTAAAATTTCTGAATTGATTTGCCTATTTAATTCTTCTTGAATCACGTCATCTAACATATCTCCTTCATCCTCTAAAAAGTCTGTGGTATGTAAGGATATTTCTAACTCCTCAAACCTTTCTAGTTTGAAAATGTTTAATTGAGTATCCTCATTGCCATATGATAACTTCATTACTCCACTTTTACAATTTATAACATCCCCTAATGGACTTGCATTTTGGATAATTACAGACTTAACTATCCGATGCTCAAATGCATTTCGGATAATTACTGACTTAACTATTCGATGCTCAAATGCATTTCGGATAGTTACAGACTTAACTATTCGATGCTTAGATGCATTTCGAATAATTACTAACTTAACTATCCGATGCTCAGATGCATTTCGGATAGTTACAGATAACTCACTAATATATAACTTAAGTCAATCTTCCAGATCACAACACATGTTATCAGCAGTTTTATAATAAAAGGAGATTTCGGAGAGTTACACATAACTATCTGATGCCTAGCTACAATTTCAGATAGTTAGAGATAACTCACCGAAAGTCCACTTAAGTCATGCATTATGGTTTCGACACGTGTGATCCAGGAAATAATAAAATATTCTTTTAAAACATAACAGTTTGGTAATTTAAACATAACTCTTCGGTACATTAAGCATAACTATTTGGTACGTTAAACATAACTGTCTGAAATAATAGAAAATTCGGATACTTAAGAATTTCATAGCCTGCAATTTAGCGACAGTTCAGAAATGTACTAAATTAACATTAATTCCCCAAAATTAAGCAGATTCTTTCATAAACGCATATAACAGTGCAATTATAACAAAATAGCTTAATTCTCATATGATAAGCTAAATATTATGTAATTAACCATCATTTAACCGTTAATATTATGCACTTTTTCATTCTAAACAGTTGTCATTAGTTTTTATAGGAATAGTTTCTATACATTTAGATACATAATCCACCCCCAACAATATATAATTAAATTGATTAGACATAGGAAATGGACCCATAAAATCTATTCCCCACACATCAAAGATTTCAACCTCAACAATAGGATTAAGAGGCATCATATTCCTCTATGATATTCTTCCTATTTGTTGACATCTTAAACAACTTAAGTAATATTTATGAGCATCTTTGAATAGTGTTGGCCAATAAAATCCACATTGCAAAATTTTGGAAGCAGTTTTCCCTGAACCAAAATACCCTCCATATGCTTAGTCATGGTAGAACGACAATATGCTCTGATATTCAGTTTCTGGAACACACCTCTTTAAAACCAGATCAAGACATTTCTTAAATAAGTATGGGTCTTCCCAATAGTAATATTTTACTCTTGAAAAGAACAATTTCTTATCCTATCTATTTCAATCCTTAGGTGTTAAACTAATAACTAAGTAATTAACTATGTCTACATACCAAGGCAATGTGTTGATAGTCATTAATTGTTCATCAGGAAAATTATCCTTAATTTCAATATTTGATTTATAGGAGCTAACAGCTAATAGCTCTTTTTCATTAGTTGTATAATTAACTTGAGCTTCATTTAAGGTTTCGCTTGCATAATGAATCACTCTAGTAGATTTTTCTATCTTCTATCTCAGCACTACTCCTACAGCAAAATCAGATGCGTTGCACATTAATTCAAATGGATGGCTCCAATCAGGTGCTTGTATTATAGGAGTTGAAATTGAGCTAGTTTTAAGCTTGAAAAATGCTTCTTCACAATTTTTGTCAAAGTTGAATGGGACATCTTTTAATAGATTAGTTAAAGGTCTAGCTATTTTGCTAAAGTCTTTAATAAATCTTCTATAAAATCCAGCATGTCCTAGAAATGATATAATATCTTTTACTGATTTAGGTTCTGGTAGATTAGAAATTACTTCTATTTTAGCTTTATCTACTTCTAACCCTTTCTTTGAAAAGACATATCCTAAGACTATTCCTTGTTTAACCATGTAGTGACATTTTTCCCAATTTAGAACCAAACTTTTTTCCATACAGTGTTTTAATACTTGGTCTAAATTGTTTAAACACACTTCATATGAAGTTCCATAAATAGTAAAATCATCCATAAATATTTTAAGAAATCTTCAGTCATTCTAGTAAATATGCCCTACATACACCTTTGAAATGTGGCTAGTGTATTGCATAATCTAAATGACATTCTCTTAAAAGCATAAGTTCCATTAGGATAGGTGAAAGTTGTTTTCTTTGGATCCTTTAATGCTACTAGAACTTGATTATACCCTGAATACTCATCTAGGAAACAAAAATATTTTTGCCCTACTAATTTCTCTAGCATTTGATCTATAAAAGGTAAGGGAAAATAATCTTTGCTAGTCACAGCATTCAACTTTCTATAGTCTATACAAACTCTCTAGTCTGATTGTATTCTAGTAGGTATCAAGTCATGACTTTCATTCCTAATAACTGTTAATCCTGATTTCTTGGGAACTACATGGATTGGACTAACCCATGAGCTATCAGAAATCGAATAAATTATATCATTATCTAACTATTTCACTATTTCCTTCCTGACTACTTCTTTAATGTTTGGATTTAATCTCCTCAGAAATTCTAACACGTTTAGCATTCTCTTCTAAATATATGTGGTAAGAAGATAACTATTCAAGTTTTTTGGATAGTTACAAGATAACTGTTTGCGTTTTTTAGATAGTTATAAGATAACTATTTGAGTTTTTCGAAAACATGTGAGGAACTTAAAGAAACACATGACAAGCAGTCAAAAGCCTTGAAGGATAATTGTTCAAGTTTTTTAGATAGTTACAAGATAACTATTCGAGTTTTTCAAATCGTTACAAGATAACTATTCAAGCTATTTCAGAAACACGTGAGAAACTTAAAGAAACACATGACGAGCAGTCAAAAGCCTTGAAGGATAACTATTCGAGTTTTTCAGGTAGGTACAGGATAACTGTTTGAGTTTTTGAAGGGTAACAAGCTAACTATCCGAAACTAAGAAGACTCATGTACAGAACTTAAAGGATCATGTGACAAGTATAACTATTCGAGTTTTTCGAACAATTACAGAATAACTATTTGAGTTTTCAAAAAATTACAGTAGGTAACTATCCAAAAATCAAATAGAATTGGAATACTACATAAAGGAAAGTATATAGAATGATAGCATACCATATTTGGACCTAGCACATCAGTAAGTACAACAAAATCAATTCGTTAAATAGAAAATATGATCTTTGGATTTAGAGATATAAATACAAATAGATCATTCAATATCAGTAGAGCTAACAAGAGAGAGATTACATATACAATCACATACAGAGAGAAAATACATTGCAGATCCTCTTCCATGACTGAAAGCACATGTTAGATTCAATATAGAGAGAACAAGTTGAAAGCAAAATTCAAAAGAAGATTCTCAAAGCTCCCCAATTGCATTGAAAGTATGATCCAAGAAGAATCATTTGGTTTGTGGCTTCAACCTTAAAGCTTCACACAAGTTGTTACTTTAAGTTTTGACCTGAAAACTCAAGAGGTTGGTTTACTAAAGTTTTAACCTGAAAACTTCTAAGAGGTGTTGGTTAGAGCTACGACCAGAAAGCTCAAGAGGTTGGTTCTTGCTTCGACCTAAAAGCAAGTGTATGTAAGTGTTGAGACACTTAGTGAAGCTCAAGTGATCATTGGGGGTGGACTAGCCGAGTTGGTGAATCACCTAAAATTCCCTTGTGTTTCTTATTTATATTTCTACTGTACATGTTTATACACCTATTTAATACTTATGCATACTAATTAATCAATTTAGTTAGTTAAGTTAGAAAAAAATTAAAATACATATATATCACTATTCACCCCCCCTCTAGTGAGTCATAAGGTCCTAACAAGTAGTATCAAAGCAGGTTGATCTCTTCTTATAGATTTAACCATTTAAGATCATGACATCATTTCATAGAGGGTCAAAACATCCATCGTCCTCCCTTATTTGATAGTACTAACTATAATTATTGGAAAAATAGGATGGAATGTTTCCTTAAGAGCTTAGATGTGAGTTTCTAGAAAATGGTGGTTCTAGGAACACCTCTACCACCCAATCATGAGGATAATTAGATTGAGGAGGATGAGAGAATCATCCAAATGGATGCTCGAGGGTTGAATATTATTTATTGTGCTTTATCTACTGAACAATACAATAAGTTTTAGCTTGTAAATCTACTCACGAGGCTTGGAACACTCTTCAAATAACCTTTGAAGGAACCAACCAAGTGAAGACACAAAAATCAGTATTTTACTTAGAAAGTTTGAATTATTTAAAATGCTTGATAATGAAACAATTATTGATATGTTTTCTAGATTTGCTAAGATTATTAATGGCTTAACAGGTTTAGGAAAGGAATTTTTTATCTATGAATAAGTGCAAAAAGTCCTTAGAAGCTTAACTATGGAATGCAAGCAAAAGTCTGCATCTATACAAGATTCCAAAGACCTCAACAAATACTCAATAGAGGATCTGATGGGCAATCAACTAGCCCATGAAGTTTAAATGAAAGAATGGAAAGATGAGGAAGTGCTAAAAAGAAAATAGAAATGAAGAAAGAGCTGGCCTTTCCATCAACTCAGGAACTTCAAAGCTTAGATGATGATGAAGTTGTGCTATTGGCTAGAAATTTTAAAAAATGGAAGAAGAAAAAAGAACAAAGCCAACACATCAAAAGGCAAGGGTTTAATGTGCTTTAAATGCAAAAAGTAGGGACATATACAACCTGATTGTCCATTGCAACTAGAAGAAGAAAAAGAAATGAAAAATAAGAAGAGCTAGAAAAAGAAAATGACATTGAAGGCTACTTGGGTTGACAATAGTTCTTCTAGTAGTTCATCCATTTCAGATAAAGAGATACCAATAAATGTGTGCTATACAACACAAGAGATATGTTCTACTTTATCTCAAAGTGATTATAATGTAGATAATGATAATTTAGATGTAAATATTCTTTTGTCTACTATTGATAGCTTTTATAACAAATGCAAAAATTATAAAAAGGAAGTTAAGCATTTGACTGCATATTTAGAAGAAGAATATACTGAACTTGAAAAACTACATGTTGAAAATAAAAACTGCAATAATGATGAATTGATAAATGAAAATCTGAAATCTAAAATTACTAATCTAAAAAATACTGTGCATAAGTTTACTAATGGACAAAATGGATTAAATCAAATCATTGGTTCACAAAGATATAGCTCAAATAGATTTGGCCTAAGGTATGCTACTCCATAGGAAATACCTTACTATGGTGGTGTTATTCGATCCTATAGAGATGGTACTATTGTATTTGCCATCAAAAGAAGATCTAGACCATTGTGGCTACCAAAAGGTAATAAATTAAAAGATGTTAGGACTAATACTTTCAGACCCAAGAAAGTATGGGTACCAAAATCTATTTCTGTTTGAATTGAAGAATTATATTATTTAGGGGGAATAGTTGATCTATAGCTTCAAATTAGTATTTGAAATTGACCAAAATCTAAAGATCTATTAGAAAAGGCTGAACACTTAGAAATCAATTTTGAGAGCAACTTTTGGTATCACTAAAGGCAGCATTAATTGGTATAAAATGCTACATATGAATTGTGTGGCAAATGTGCCTAAAATTAGATTTATTAGAAAAGGAAAAGCAAAATCTATAGTAGCCAGATTACAGTCTTCAAATCATCTTTTGCAAAATTGAAAGAACCTCTTGAAATAAAGACTTAA
The DNA here is from genome assembly GCA_036874045.1 of Cymodocea nodosa. Lineage (NCBI taxonomy): Eukaryota > Viridiplantae > Streptophyta > Magnoliopsida > Alismatales > Cymodoceaceae > Cymodocea > Cymodocea nodosa. Next base: position 13,712,487 of record JAZBRI010000003.1, on the reverse strand, counting down.
GAGAAGATAAATAGTTGGGAATCAAAAGCTAAATGATTAAGAATCATTTATGATGTTTTTGAGATTAACAATTCGTACCTAATTCAGTTGGTATCATAAATGACATTTTGCAAAACAGGTGCAACAAATTTGTCTACAAGGAAAAGCATATAAGTAGGGGGAGAACCTACTATACAAAGGAAATTCAAAATGTTGCTTTGGTTCAAAAAGAAAGTTTATAAAGAGAGCACACATATAGGGGAAGAGCCAATAGCTTATTATTCAAAATTAGAAAACCTCCATACAAATAGGGGGAGAGAATGTGGCAGAAACTTCAAACACTAATTGTATTATTATAAATTGATATATTAACAATTGACAGTTCATTATTTTCAGCTTTTACAAATGATGTCGTACACAAACGAGACAAAGGAAGAAATACCAAAAACCAGGAGAGCAATCACTAACATCTCAAAATTGATATATTAATAACTAGTATCAGACAAGGATTGAAGTAATCAGGAGATTGATACTTCAATTGATGTAGTGCTCGAATAAGAAAGAGGAAAAGCAGTACAACATCAAAGGGAGAGAAGAAAATAGACTGCAATTATGAAAGTATTCCAACAATTGATATCAACACATAGACAATGCAAAATCAAAAATTGGTATATGAAGAGATTGATGCAAATTAAAGAATTGATTCTTTCAACATTTGAAATCAGATAGGATTAAAGTAATTAGGAAATTGATATGACATCAAATATTACATATTGACAAAAAGGAGAGAAACATGGCAGTTATTTCTGTAAAAGAAAATTCTAAAGGAAGAAAATTATGGAACTCCTTTTATCAAATGACAAAAAGGGAGAGAAGAATATAGAAATTACAATAGTGAAATTCCTAACATACAAATAGGGGAAAAATGAACTCCTTTTATACTTTACACACTGTAAATCTTTATTTTATTTATGTTCTATGTGATTCTTTGTATAGAAATAATCTAGGGAATGAAATACATGTAATTTATTGTAAAGGATTTTGTCATTATCAAAAAGGGGGGGATTATTAGAACCCTTGTGTTTTGATAATGCAAACATCCATATGAGAAGTTTATGTATTTCATAGGTTGGAGAATGAATGGATACAGATAAAAGAGTCAAAGCAAATTGTAGCCAAATAGACTAGACTATTGCTGCATAAGAAATCTAGAAGATATCAAGTTGTATTTCACAAGGCAGTTATAGCAAAAAGCTATCTTAAAGCAACAAGAAATCCTTTAGAAAGTTAGGAGGCTTACTATCCAAAAATAAGAAGTCTTTTGGAAAGTGAGGTAAAGGGTTGAGCTCTTTAGAAAGATAGGGGAGCTAACTATCCAAAAATCCAAGAAAATCGGAGAGTTAGAAAAGCTAAATATCTGAACATTTAAGTCACTTAAATACGCACGTGGTGATAGTCAAAAATGTTAGAAGATAATTGTTCAAGTTTTTCGAATAGTTACAAGATAACTATTTAAGTTTTTTGGAAACACGTGAGGAACTTAAAGAAACACGTGACAAGTAGTTAAAAACCTTGAAGAATAACTATTCGAGTTTTTCAGATAGTTACAAGATAACTATTCAAGTTTTTTGAATAGTTACAAGATAACTATTCAAGTTTTCCCAAAAGCACGTGAGGAACTTAAAGAAACACGTGACAAACAGTCAAAAGCCTTGAAAGATAACTATTCAAGTTTTTTGAATTGTTATAAGATAACTGTTTGGGTTTTCGAAGGGTAACAGGCTAACTATCTGAAACTAAGAAGACTCATATACAGAACTTAAAGGATCATGTGACAAGTATAACTGTTCGAGTTTTTTGGAGAGTTACAAAATAACTGTTTGAGCTTTCTTCAGACTAATTCAAAATCATTACTTCTACTTTAATGGAACTGATAGTCTTCCTTAGTTTTACCAAAACAAAATACATAAAAATTTCAAAACGTCGATTAAACCAAGACTCTGGTCTAGTCAAACCAACACAATGATATTATATATGTATTTTAAAGATTTTTCTTTTAAACTTCAATTGAACTGAGACCATGTTTTGATTAAACAGAAATTGCTTTAACTTTAATAATTATATCTATTTTTTTTCTTTTTGGTCAAATTGATATCACACTTCGGTTGAACTGATAATTAATATATATATTTGACTTTCGGTTAAACCGATGCTAACTTCAATTGAACCAATAATTATATGTAATATAAATTATTTTATTCTTTATATATATATATTATGATGCATTTCTCTTAAGTAATGGGATTTGGGTAGTCTTCCATTCTTACTTTTTCTATAATTCCAAATGCACTTTTTAGAAATTTAAGGATAGGTCAAAGCCTTTGTCTATTTACTTTAAATAAATTTTGATTTTTAGGATTTTCAATCTCAATTGCTTCATGGGAATAAATGTTTTGAACTATGTATGACCTTGCCCATCTAGATCTTAATTTCTTTGGATGATTATGAAGTCTAGACATGTAAAGATACACCTCTTGTCCTATTACAAAGGTTTTCGAGATAATTTTCCTATTATGCCATAACTTCATCTTCTCTTTTTCCATCATTGTTCTAGAATAAACTTCATTTCTAAATTATTCTAATTCAATTAATTGTATCTTTCTATTCTTAGGAGCTTGATTTAGGTCAGTATTTAAAGTCTTTAATGTCTAACAAGTTTTATGTTCTAATTTAGTAGGTAAGTGACAACCCTTTCCATATACTATCCTAAAATGTGACATTCCTAGATTAGTTTTATAAACATTTTTGTAAACCCCAAATGCATCTATTAACCTAGTTGTCCAATCTTTTCTAGTAGGGTTAAGTACTTTTTCCAAAATCAACTTAATTTGTTTGTTGGCACTCTCTACCTATCCACTAGTTTGAGGATGATATGAAGTTGTAATCTTATGATTTACTCCATATTTCTTCGTTAAAGCTTCAACACTTCTATTACAAAAATGAGTTCCTCTATCACTAATAATAATTTTAAGCACTCTAAATCTAACAATTATATTATTTTTATAAAATATATTACCACTTTGTTGTCATTGGTTTTTGTAGGAATTGCTTCTATCCATTTGGACACATAATCCACACTCAACAATATATAATTATATTGATTAGACATAGGGAATAGACCCATAAAATCAATTCCCCATACATCAAAACTTTCAACTTCAATAATAGGATTTAAAGGCATCATGTTTCTCCTTGATATCCTTCTTCTTTGTTGACATCTTAAGCAACTCAAACAATATTTATGAACACATACCAATTGCAGGTTTAGCTCTGATGATATTTGAAGTTGTTGATGGATAAAGTTGAATCAACTGCTCCTCCTTCCAATTCGCCAACGAATGCTTTTCTCTTCATTTATATTGGTATTCAGTTTATAACATTCTGTTTTGCTTTTATAATGCTCGTCCATGTTGTAGATGTACTCTCGTTACAAGAATATGTCTTGTAACATGCATCATGGTTCCTATATTTATAGATACATGCTACACTTTTAAATTTAAATTACAGTAACTACTAAACACACGAAGTCTTGTTTGCGAAGAGAATTTAACTATTCAACTAACTCCACAGACTAACTTCATTGAGTTACCGAATTTAACTATTCAGCTAACTCCATAGACTAACTTCATTGAGTTACTAATAATTCAATGAAGTGACCTCGGTTACTATTCCTAACTTAACGAACTAACCTCATTAAGTTAATAGTTAACTCAATGGACTAGCTCAGGCTTCTAATCCTTAACTCCACAAACAACTTCGTTGAGTTATAGATAATGTGATAGAGTGAACTTATATACTATTACTAACTTCATAGAGTTAAGGTTAACTCAATGGACTAACTTCATTGAGTTAACACTTAGGTAATTTTTCACTAAGAAACCTACTTCTCATGTTAACTTTTATATTTCACTTCTACATATTATCAACATGAATACAATCAAATACATAGTCATTCATGCAATTAATTCATGTTGATAAAGGAAAATCGATATCATTTCACGTAGTATTATAATTTTCAAACAAATATATATATGTATGGAATTTCAATACAACTTTGCATTAAATCATTTCATTCACAATCAAAAGATTTAAAAATAGATTGAATGTCAAATGTGCATATATACATATATATTGTTTGATTTACAAAATTTTTTAACTATTGCAATTAGAAATTTCTACAAATTAGTTGTTTCTTTTTAGCTCTTCTATCTCCTTTTAGAGCTTTGACATTTGCTGTTCTAATTGGGCTATCTGATCCCAAGCCAATGTAGACTCTCTAGAAGGTTCCATAGTAGAAGTAGTAGTAGCTACAACATAATTTCTATATTCTTTTACAGAGATGGCTTTGGATTTGATCTTCTTTGATGTCTATCTTGTGAAATCAATAGCATCCATCATTAAATTTGATCTTGGATAAGAAGACTCTACACCAATTCACTTGAATTTTATTAACAACTGCATAAGTGGCTAATTTAACAAACTAACTTAGCTCTATATCGTGGCCATGTCTTTGATAGACAGTCTTTACTAATATGTTTGCCACCATGTGTGCCTTTCCTTTGAGATACTTCATTCTATTCAATAATGGCACACAAGGATCAATGACTAAATATTCCTTGATTTCCTATTCTATCCATCCAAGTACAGTTATATCTTCCAAAATTTCTATACCTTCATTTCTAAGCCCAAAATGATTGTGAAGGAGCTCAAGTGTTAACTATATTTTCACCTCCTCCATGTTTGAAATTAACATTCCATTTTCTTCTCTTAGATTGGCATAAAAAGTAGGCATTAAATCTCATAAACTATATGCCTATTTGTCTTTGGAAATAATTCTAGTAGGCCTTGGAATTCAAATAGTTCTCTAATATCTTCCATTCCAATCTAATTTACTAGCCTACTATATATAATATCATGCCATTTTATCTCTTGATATTTGTCAAATACTTCCTGACTCCTAAAATGCATTACATTCATCATTGTTGTTGTAGAGGGGTCAAGAAATTGAACTTTTATTTCATGCTCTAAACAGGTTTGTTCTTCCGTTTCCTCTTCAATTTGTTGATTTTGTTGCTGAAGAGATAAGTTGTTTGAAGATTCCTATTCTTCAGCTCTGATATGTGGTGGAGAGTTTGTAGTACTTTCCACACTTTTTTCCCTTAAACTATCTAGATATTCTTGAAGAGTTTCATCCTCTTTAGTGGAATCTTTGGAACTATTCTCTTCAATTTCTGTAATTTCTTTTTCAACTTCTTCTTATTAGGAATTTTGTTTTGATGATATATGCTTTATTAAAGTTTTTAAATAAGTCTAAATAATATTCTCTAAGTATAATTGTCACGTAATTAAATATTAACAGGTTATCGGAAATTTTCATTTTTATTTCGGATAGTTAACTTCTAGATAGTTAAAGTTTTCGGATAGTTAGATTATTGGATAGTTAAACTTTCAGATAGTTAACGTTTCGATTTAGTCGAATAGTTATGTTAAAAACTCATATAGTTAAGTTATCTACACGTGTGTTTTTAATGTTTTAAGTTGTCACATGTTTTTCATGTGTGTTCGGTAATGAAAATCAAAGAGTTTTTATATGCATGGATAGATAACTATTCGAGTTTTATAAAATGACTAACAAATAGATAAGTTTTCCTTATTTAGTCATGTGTTTTGCAAGTATAAAAACTCGAAGAGTTACAGATAAGTGTTTGAGTTTTTACAGGACTTAAATGATAAGTGTTCAACTAAAACGAAGAGTTAGAAGATATTCTACAAAACTCCAAGAAGATAAAATTGTTATACCACAGAACAATTAGCAGATCTATTTACAAAACCCTTAGATGAGAATACCTTTTCAAAATTACGATTAAAACTTGGTATCTGTAGGTTATTTGATGTTTAATTTGTCTTGTTCATTGCATAACATTTTGGTTTGTTATAAAGTAACTTTAGAATTTAATTTCTTTATTAAAAAAAAAAACTTAAAATATCTATTTTAGAATTACTATTTACTAGTAGTTAAGAATTTATGAAATTCTGATTTTTATTGAAGTCAATTTATTTAAGAAAAAAATTTGGAAAATATTACTTAAGAAAAGTTAATTTGATTCAATGTAAGTGCCAACTGTATTTTTGTTACTTATGTATATGCTATTATAGATATTATAATTGGAAAATACATAAAAAATATGAACCGTTTATTAAAGGAAAGTTATTAACATACTGTTAGAAAAATTAAGTCTTGTGGTTGCCTCTTATTTAATTTACTGTCTAGTTTTATTTCTTTTTTGTCTGCAATTACTTGAGTAATTAAGTTCGTTGGGGGATCTTAAGCCCTAGTCACTTGAACCAACTAGTTTGGGATGTGTTGACTGAAAACTCATTTTGCAAGTAATTCAGATTCTATTTAAACAAAAAAAAAAATATCTGTTCTCACTTGTCATTGAGTAACTAGTTATCTTTCCCCTAAGCAAGGGATTGTGATCACGTAAAAACATGATATTGTGGGAGGTAATACATAAATTATATATATATAAATATTTAAAAAAAAAAGAGGCAATGTACTCAAGCTTAATTTATTTTACAGGTGTTATAACAATCCTAGCATAATCTGTGCATATAATCTTTGTTATTTCTCTTTGTTATTATCTACTCTTTACACATAATGTATTGTATTTATTTTCTTAAGTTTGTGTACTCATTATTGAATTCTTTTAAGTTCCTAAAGGTATATCTCTATGAATTTTCTTTTGTAAACTGAATAAGATAAAAGCCAAAAAGTCTAAATTGTTAAATCTACTACTTATTTCTATATTTAAAAAAAATAAATAAATAAAGAGACTCAAATCTATTTAAGGCTTAAGTCAGCTATTTGACCTTTCAATGCCAAATCTATTAGGGCTTGGCAACCCAGTTTAAGTATGCCAGATTTTGAACTTAAATGACAAATCTATTTAAGGTTTAGCAACCAACTTAAGTCAGCTAATTTTGGACTTTAATGACAAATCTATTGAGGCTTGACAACCTAGTTTAAGTACGCCATAAATTCTTTAAACTACATTTATATAGGGGGAGAAATTTCTCATATAATAATTCAATCATTATGAACTATTATATGTTTTAATGAAAGAATCTACATAATTTCAAGAAATTAACATTAATTAACTACATTTTTGAACTATCGGTTAAATATAAGCTTTTTAGTTCTTAAGTATCCGAATTTTCTATAATTTCAGAAGGTTATATTGTATATACCGGACAGTTATGTTTTAAATAATTAAAAGAATATTTTATTATTTCCTAAAGTACACGTGTTGAAGCCTAAATGCATACCTTAAGTGAATGTTCGGTAAGTTATCTTGTAACTGTCCGAAATACATCTAAGCATCGAATAGTTAGGTTTATAAGTATCTGAAAATATCTGAACTCCTTAAATTTGAATTATGCACGTGTTGAATTTCATTGATTTATTATGTCTCATGTTGAAACTCGAACAGTTATGCTTAAGTCTTCGACTTTTATGCATATTCATCTGAGAAACTCGAACAGTTAACTTAATATTATTATATTTTTCTGAAAGACTTAAACTATGACAATAACTATTCTAGTTTATCATATAGTTATGTGCTTTACTACTCTCAAAACTCAAATAGTTATCATAAGTCTTCGAGTTTTCTCACTTTTCACTTAGCCTGTAGTTATTTTCTTTACACGAATAGCTATGCTAAGTCTTCTGCTTTTGTCGATTGTAAAACTCATACATTTATTGTAAGCATTTGAGTTATTTATCAGTAACGGATTTTATATTTATGATTTCAATGATTGAATCTGTTTATCTGTTTATAAACTCGAAGAGTTATAAATGTTTTACTAACAATATTTCGTGTTTCTACCTTGGTAAAACCCTAGTTTCACAATCTTTACTTCCACTAAGTTCTACAGTGAACAACGAAGATTAATCGACAATGTCAGGACGTGGACGAGGACATAGTAGAATGACAAAAGTGCAGAAAAGAAAGATGGAACTTCAAAAGATAGACAATGAGATCAATGACATTTACTCAAGGTATACTTTTTCTAATGAAGTACTATATGAAATTAGAAAAGTTGTTCAAGATGAGAAAAATTTCTATTGGAAATTTATCCAAAATTATGTTGAAACATAGTTAGACTAAAACATACCGAATTTTCCATGTTACAAATGTGAAAATGAACTTTATAACTTAACATTGAGGTTGTTACAAGTTCTGAATAAGTACTTGAAAAATCGGTACATTCTATTACTTATTATGGAAAGAAATGAGGACCAATGATAGAAAATACCAACAAGGAATTAGAATCTTTGTATTCCCAACATTATTTTCCCTCGGCTATTTTAGATGACATTCAACAATTTATTGATGAATAGAAAATTGCCATTTGGAAAATGGGCCTTTGAAGTGAAGGACCAAAAGTTTATCAACTAAAAATGGCAAAGGTTGAGAGTTTAAAACTCTATATTCCATTATTGCAACCTAGGCATCATGGTGAAGGACCATCAAGACCATAGGTGCCTTTAATAAGAGAAATTAAGAAAACTATAGAACCTCCTGAACAACTAAAAATACTGTAGACATATAGTCGGAAAAAGAAGAAGACATTAAAATATTTTGGACTGACTGCAGGTGTGCAAGGCATATTACAGCAAACAGAATAATCGTTGAAAAATGGAAAACTATGTTCCACTGCACAAGCTGGACAAGATTTTGTTTCAGGAATCCCAGTAGATGTGACAAATATTAGATTACAAGCATACACTCTAGGGTATTGTGTCACATTAGTGCATAATGTTTCTTTTAATACAATGGATAGTTTTTCACATCATATTGCAAGCCAACATTCTTTTCCTATGGAAAGAGAACATGTAGGAAATTTTGATGATATATATATATAGATGATATCAATTTTGATGATATAGACACTGAGTCTATGAATTTTGAAGATATTTCATCTGAAGAGGAATGTATAGATATTCTTCCTCTTACTGTATCTCAGATAGAGACTTTTGATTTTTGTTATAGTTGCTTATACTACAGTTTATACATGTGGTTATGTCTATTACAATATATAATATATTTGTTGATAAATATATATAATCAACAAACTACACAGTTACAAATAGAATATAACACTACCAATGTCTCAAATATAAAAATTTTAGAAATACAGAATGACTCTATTATAGAACATTCTTTCATACAAAGATAGTTGTTGTATAGATTAATCATAGAGATAAATGTTGCTGATAGACAAATTAATACAAAGATTGTTTCTACTGATATGTTTCAAGAATATCACATAGAGGAAATTCAGTAGATTATTTATACGACAATAACGGATATTTTAGACATTTATACTAGCTTTGATAGAAATTCCACCAATTCTGAAAGATCTAAAAATATAGATGTTGCTGATAATATTGAAACAAATCCCAGATCAGAATATCATGACAAGAAAATACCTAATCCTGAATAGAATTTAGACGAAAATACATTGTTATGGTTCAGAAATAATTCTTGTTATGAAAATTTTCAGACATATAAAACTTTTATAGTTTTATATTCAAGACCAATTAAGTTTGAAGGGATGACACATATACGAGAAATGCTTGAATTTCAAGGCTTATTGACTCTACTTCCACAACAACTAAGCCATCTTATTATACTAGAACTTATAAGTTGTTTTTACTCAAACTTAACAATGGAAGAAGGTATTCATGTTTCCAATATACAAGACTATGACATATATTTAACTCTAGAATTACTTTATCAAGTACTTGGTTTGAAAAATGGAGTTAAATTATCAGAAAGAAAACAGGTTTATCAGTTGGGATGGGACATTAAAAGTTTAGCCAAAGATCTGACTGCCAACAATCTAATGAGATTACTAAATGATTTAAATGGTCAAGCACATTTTATTGCAAAAAATACTACATGCTTCACTCTTTCAAAGGTTTGGTCATGGTATAGAAGTTGGCAGATACTGTCTTTATGCTACATATACATTAATTAACCATATACAGGTGAACTGGTATGATATTTTTTTCCTATATCTTAAATTTGTAGAGTAAATTATTTTATGGTGATACGATTTTGAGAATTATGACAAGTCAAACAGATATTACACCTTGGCCACAGAAAAGATTAAAGTCAAGATCTTTCTCTACAAAGGAACAACAGAAATACCAGGAAGCAGATGCACCTGTAATTCGACAACAACAACAATAACAGGATTGGCAAACATAGTCACAACAGCAATAGCAAAAATCGACATAGTTTTCAAAACAACAGCAACATACAGATATAAATACAAGTATACATACAGATACAAATCTAGGTATACATATAGATACACATACAGATTTACATATAGACATAAATATTGAATTTTTACAGCAACTGTCACAAGTTTCACATTCTGATTTAGATCAAGCAATAATTGATCAGATCAACAAAGTAAGTATAGAAATTGCAAGGCAAATTTCAAATACTCTAATCAATATTTTTTGAAGACAAAGAGGCTTGTGATTATACAAATTATGTATTGCATGATTTATTTATTGTAATTTGTTACCAAACATTATTTATGTAAAGAAATCACATTATGTAAACTATTTAATGCACTTAATGCTCGTGTGATTGTTTTTGACAATTTATGTTTAAAACAATTTATGCTTATCCACGAAAGTTATGCATGTTTAAAAATATCTTTTTGAACGATATATACTTAGCAAAGCTTTTCTTCCTTACATTTTATTTACTTTTTTATAATGCCAAAAAGGGGGAGAAGATAGATTATTTGACTTATTAGGTTTTGACATCATCAAAAAGTGGGAGATTGTTAGGAATTTTGTTTTGATAATATATGCTTTATTAAAGTTTTTAAATAAATCTAAATAATATTCTCTAAGTATAATTGTCACGTAATTAAATGTTAACAAGTTATCAGAAAGTTTCATTTTTATTTCGGATAGTTAAAGTTTTCTAATAGTTAGATTTTCGGATAGTTAACGTTTCGATTTAGTCAAATAGTTATGTTAAAAACTCGTATAGTTAAGTTATCTACACGTGTGTTTTTAATGTTTTAAGTTGTCACGTGTTTTCCATGTGCGTTTGGTAATGAAAATCGAAGAGTTTTTATACGCATGGATAGATAATTGTTTGAGTTTTATAAAATGACTAACGAACAGATAAGTTTTCCTTGTTTAGTCACGTGTTTTGCAAGTGCAAAAACTCAAAGAGTTACAGAAAAGTGTTCGAGTTTTTACAAGACTTAAAGGATAAGTGTTCGACTAAAACAAAGAGTTAGAAGATATTCTACAAAACTCTAGGAAGATAAAATTTCTATGAATCTATGAGTGGAGATCATGGAAATTCAAAATGATAGTAGAGAAAGTGGAAATTCAAAAAGATAGTAATTTGGATTAAAGAAAAAATTAGTACGTGGATTATGGATTAAGTGGATGAACATGCTAAACATAAGGACATAGTTTGACTACTAATAGAGAGTACGAGCTACATTACAATCAAGGATCCTAATCTCAAAAACCAAGTCTGAATATTCAATCCGGATCCCTAACTAAAAAGTTAAGTTTGAATATTCATATCTAGAAAAATTCTCCAACATTAGAAGAAGTTCGAAATTCCAAACAATTTTAGAAAAGGAACGCAAGAAGTCTGGAAATTTGACAACTAGAGAAGAAGAGATACAGAAGCTGAGCAAAAGGAAGGAAATGAGCTATGTGTATAAAGATCAGGTTTTGTACAATTCGAAATTAGTTTTGAATAAGGACTTCATTTTCCTATTTGAATTGTATATTGGACATTACTGTATCAAAACCGTCAAGAATAGAATTGAGTTGAAAAGATATCGTAAATTCTATCTTTAAAGTTTATAAAGAATAGAATTTTATTTACGAGTGTTTTGTGCTCTTGTCTTATCCACTAGTAATTTTAATTGCTAAAGACACAATTCACCTCCCCTCTTATGATACAACAATCCTACACTTCTCCTTCTTCTTCTTCCTCCTCTCCAATCTCCATAGTCATAGTCTTTTCTAAATCTATAGAGGATTTAGATGTAGGCTTGGGCATAGCAGACTTTTCCCTTTTAGATTCTTCTTCTTCTTGCTGCTGCATTTGTTGCTCTAACTCTTCCTCTAATACTAAATCAATGTATATGGGCTCTTTTCGCCCTCTTATAAATATTATAGGCTCTTGCTTTATTTCTTGAGCCTCAAGCACTTTTTCTTTCCCTTTTTTTCTGATTAATTGTGCTTGTTCTCCCTCTTCTTCCTTTTTAGATAGTAAATCTACAAAAATGGGCTCTTTATGGCCTTTGGCCAAAATTATAGGCTCCAACTTAATAGTTGGAGCCTTAGGTGCTATTTTTTTCTTTACAACAGCTAGCTTTGAAGGCCCAACTTCAAGTTCTTTTTGTATAGTGGTTGGTGTTATTCCAACTACTACATGATATTGTTTTACTTTAACTTCATAACAAACTTTTAACCTATCTTCTGCTTGTTTCTTTATCATGGCATCATATAGAATATGTGCTTTGGCTACAACCATGATCTCTTCGTCTCCTTGGTCTTTATAGAGTTGAACTAATCTCACAAATTCTTCACTCTGTTTTACAAACTCAGGTGCATGAAACTAAACAATTACCCTTAGTATTTCTGATTGTTGTGAGGGTTTCAGCTATTCTTGTTCTTCCTATGGCTATTCTTTAGTTCACTTCATGTTATACAGAACTTATATTTTACTTTGCAACATGCAGCTAATTTCAAGCATTAACCAGTTATCTTGCATTTAATCCTGTCATTCAGCAAATTTGTATATCTTTTAAACAATCTTGCATCTTGTTCAAACCATTATATAATATTCAAGATAGTTTATCCATTACATCATTCTCAGACATAAATGAAAACACATATGAAAAACATACATTCATTTATATGAATATTTTATATTACAATCAATCAGATATTTTTCATACAGATATATACAAGTAGACGAACAATACAATTTAATCTTTTCTCCTAAGTTCATCTACTTCCTTCTGAAGTTTTTTTAATTGTTGCTCTAATTGATTTTTCCTCTCTACAGCTACTGTAATTCCTCTAGAAGGTTTAGCAATCTCTATAGCAGCATAATTTCTATATTCTTTCACTAAAATAGTTATTGATCTTATACTTTTGGATGCCCATTTCATAAAATCAATACTATCCACCATCAGTAGTGGAATTAGATCTCCATAAAATAATTTCTTCTTTACGGCTCTCAACTTGGAGATAAAAACTGCAAACCAATTTATCTGAATTCTGTTCACAACTGCATATGTGGCCCATTTGACAAATTGACTTAGTTCTATATCATGGCCTTATCGTTGGTAGACATTTTTAATTAAAATGTTAGCTATCATGTGTGCTTTGCCATTTAAGTGATTTAGTCTATTTAACAATGACACACCAGGATTGATAGTTAAACACTCCTTTATGATCTATTCTGTCCACTCGACTACAGTTGTGCTTTCCAGAATTTCTAGTCCTTCATTCTTCAATCCTAAAATGTTGTGGAGAAGCTCTGATGTTATTTGTACATCAGCTTGCTCCACGTTGGAAATTAATCCTCTTTCTCCTTCTCTTAAATTTGCATAAAAGCAGGGCACTAGATTCTCATATACTGCATGCCCTCTTTCTTGAGAAATAAACTGCAGTAGACCTTGGAACTCAAATAAATCCTTAATTTCTTGCATCCTGTCCCAATTTACTAGTCTAGTGTATATGATATCATAAACCCTAATCTTTTGGTATTTATTATATGCTTCCTAACTCTAAAAGTGTACTTCATTCAAAACTATTGCTTCAGTTGGGTCAGGAATGTAAATTTGTTGCTCTAGAGGGGTTTGTTCTTGAACTTCCTCTTCCATGTGCTAAACTTGAATAGACTGAAAATGCTCCAAAGATTCCTACATTTTTGCTTCTGCTTCTATCTGTGGTGGTGAGCCGGTAGAACTCTCCACTCTGTCTTGAATGCTTTCCAAAATTTGCTGAAAAGTTTCTTGCTCTTCAAGTCATCTCTTTCCATATGTACTTGTTCAGCTTCTTATTCAGTTTCTCCTTTTTCTTCTTCCTCTTAACTACCAATCTGCATTGTCACTGTTCGTTCTGATTCTGTGGCATATTGGGATGGAGTTACGGGCAAATCAGCTTCTACCCTAATTTTTGTTTCTTCTACTTTATAGGTTGCAAATTAGTTTCAACCTATTTTTCTTCTTCTCTTTGCTCTTGCTACTGTTGCTCCTGCTCCTCCTTAGAATCGGATAGCAAGTTTACAAAAATCAGCTCTACAAGCCCTACTAATATTTGCCTCTTAGATTTAATCTCTTCTTGATATTTAGGCACTATCTCTTTTCCTTTCCTTCTAATTAATTGTGCTTGGTCTTCTTCTTCTTCTTTTGAGATTAAATCTACAAAAATAGGCTCTGCAGGCCTTTAAGCCACATGTAGTAGCTCTTCCTGTTTAACTTTTTCTATAATTGCTGGTCTCGAATGATCAACTTTAGCTCTTCTTACAATAGGTCTGGCAATGGCTTATTGATATTGTTCAACTTTAATTTTATATTGGGCTTTCAACTTTTATGCATCCCTCTTTTTACACCGTGCATCAAACACTAGATGTGCTATAACTACTGCCCTCTCCTTGGTCTTTTCTAATTTGAACCAATTCTTGAAATTCTCTTATTTCTTCCTCCGTAGAAGGCCCCAAAATTGTTGCTCTTTCTAATGGCTTTGGTGGTAGAACTGAAGGTCCTAGCTGCTATTCCTCAGGGATAGGTTTTTCATCAGTCAATTCCTCTTTTTTTCATTTTCTTTCCTTTGTTGCTTCTAGATTGCCCTCTAAGCCCGTCTACCTATGCGTGTTTTAAACCAGAGTCGGGACTTACGTTGGATCAATTCTAGGGCAACTTTGTTATTTGGCCTGATTCTTTTCTCTCTACTTACAGCAACATTGATTCTAGTTTCCATCATCTAAGGTATTTTTATGCCTAAGTCAACTAACACTTTCCTCTAGTAGAAAATGTCAGATTCTACCTTTTGAAACTCTTTTTCCCTCGTCGTATTCCTGATTTTCTGCCTTGTGAGTCATTCTTCCGAATATTTAAGAAATTCTGAAGTGTCAACTACGGCCTCCCAGAATTCTGGTGTCATCTTTGCCATCGTGGAGTTACGCAATGGAACAGAATCGCTTTGATATCTACTGGTCTAAGTTCTAAATGATTCTGCGGATAATACCCCCAAATCCTAAGTTAAGTATAAATAAGCCCTAAGTTTAGGTGGGTAATCGGGTCATTTCCTACACAAACTCTCGCTCTCTCATCCGTGGAATTACGATTAACTCCACGGACTAAGTCCGTGGACTTAACTACAGTACTCTGTTGAGTTATAGTTAACTCAACGAGGTAAGTTCATTAACTTATCCTAGACTCAACAGAGTAAGTTCGTTGAGTACTTCGGTCAAGACAGAAGAATTTCCAGTCTAACCAATTCTTAGTTTTCCAACATTTTAAATTTTTTTGGTCAAACTGTTATATTTCTCGGTTGAATCAAAATAAATTTATTTTTTTTGTCAGTTGAACCTATACTATACTTCAATAACACCGACATTAAACTAAATATAATATATAGATTATTTTTTATGTTTTTATGTTTTGGTCAGACCGATGGATCCTATCGGTTGAGCTACAATGATTTTTTTCTTTTAAAATGTGTTTCGGTAAAATCGATAATTCCTTTCGGTTGAACCGTGACTATGTTTGAATAAGGTTTTTTTTTTTATATATATATAATTTTTAGAAATTTCCTTACTAAGTAAAGCTCGAGTAGTCCTCTACTCTTACTTCTTCTATAACTCCAAAAGAACTTTTTGGTATTTTCAAAATGGGTCTAAGTCTTTGTTCATTTACTTTAAATATATTCTAATTTTTAGGATTTTCAATTTCAATAACTCCATAGGGATAAATATTTAAAACTATGTAAGGTCCTGCCCATCTAGAACTTAATTTTCCTAGATGGTTATGGAGTCTAGTCATGTAAAGATATACTTCTTGTCATATTTCAAAGGTTTTTGGAATAATTTTCCTATCATGCCAGAACTTTATTTTCTCTTTTTCTCTTACAATTTTTGAATAAGCTTCATTCCTAAATTCTTCTAATTCAATCAATTGTATTTTTCTATTCTCAGCAGCTTGATTTAAATTAGTGTTTAGAGTTTTTAATGCACAATAAGCTTTATGTTCAATTTCAACTGGTAAATGACAACTTTTTCCATATACTAACCTAAAAGGTGACATACCTAACCTTATCTTATAAGTAGTTCTATAAGCCCAAAGTGCATCTATCAATCTATTAGTCCAACCTGTTCTAGTAGGATTTACTACTTTTTCTAAGATTAACTTAATTTGTTTGTTTGCACTTTCTACTTGTCCACTTGTTCACAGATGATATGATGTTGCAATTTTGTGATTTACTCCATATTTCTTCATTAAGGCTTCAAAACTTCTATTATAAAAATGAGTTCCTCTATCACTGATAATAGCTTTAGGTATTCCAAATCTAGCAATTATATTAGTTCTTATAAAATATATTACCACTTTGTTGTCATTAATTTTTATAGGAATAACTTCTATCCATTTAGATACATAATCCACCCCCAACAATATATAATTAAATTGATTAAACATAGGAAATAGACCCATAAAATCTATTCCCCACACATCAAAGATTTCAACCTCAACAATAGGAATAAGAGGCAGTATATTCCTCTTTGATGCTCTTTCTATTTGTTGACGTCTTAAACAACTTAAGCAATATTTATAAGCATCTTTGAATAGTGTTGGCCAATAAAATCCACATTGCAGAATTTTAGCAGCAGTTTTCCCTGAACCAAAATGCCCTTTACATGCTTGGTCATGGTAGAAAGACAATATGCTCTAATATTCAGTTTCTGGAACACACCTCCTTAAAACCAGATGTTTAGAATGAAAAATTGCATAATATTAACGGTTAAATGATGGTTAATTGCATAATATTTAACTTATCATATGAGAATTAAGCCATTATGTTATAATTGCATTGTTATATGCTTTAATGAAAGAATCTACATAATTTCAAGGAATTAGCGTTAATTTAGTACATTTCTGAACTATCGGTAGTTGCTGGTTTTTTAATTCTTTAGTATTCAAATTTTCTGTTATTTCAGAGAGTTATATTGCATGTACTGAACAATTATGTTTTAAATGCTAAAAGAATATTTAAGTGAACAGTAACAACTCGTTGAGTTAGTGTTCTTGTTGTTAAAAGATCATGTGCCAACTAGTTGAGTTACAGGTTTAAAGGTATAAAAATATCACGTGAGAACTCATTGAATTAGTAAGTGAAAACCGTAAGTTATATATCTGAACTCGTTAAGTTAGATTGATGCACGTGTTAAATTTAAATACTTTAGTATATCACATGAGATGCACATGTTTAACTCGTTAAGTTAGCATAATTGTACACATTGAGTTACATGAATACACACTAAGGTAACGCGTTATGTTAGCAACTTATTTCTTTATTGTATGTGTTTTATAGTTAAATCAACAAAGTAAGTCTATTGAGTTATCTATAACTCCAAGGATCATTTAATTTCTAATATGCCAATGTAGCGGTTACAGAAACAAGATATTCGAAGGAAAACCACGATTGCACGTATCACATAGGAATTCACTCGTGGAAGGGAGAAGAAATCACCATCGTTGATCTGAATGAAGGAAATCCAACCGATCATCTAAAGCAGAAGCAGTTACTACTAAAGAAATATAAAAGAAGAGGAGAAAAAATGATGAAGGTGTAGTTGGTGGTGTGTGGCAATGTGTGTAAAGGTGGAGGACCGCGCTAACTGCAGGTAGCGTCAGAAGTTCACTAAAGCATCCACACCATCACCAACAATTCACTAACATCACCAACATTACCATAGTCACCAACCATCAGAGGTCTATGAGGATACATTCTTGATTTCGAGTCGATTCCGAGCCAAACACGGTGCTTGACAACCACTATGAGGAGTAATCGCGTCGCAAGAAGGAAAGCTATTTTCACTAAGCACCGACTCATATCTCAAGAGATCATAAAGCTTCTAACCTTGGTTTTGAGTTGATGCCAATATGCTGAAGAGGAGATCTTGCAATTTTGGACTTGTGATTCTATAGGAAGAGGAGGCAGAATTTTAAGTGATTAAGTTTTCAGTGGTGTAATCGCGCAACATATAGTGACGGAAGTATTTACTATCAATAGAGATTTTTACATTTCACCTTTCGCCCATTTTCATGAACATCTCAAAACAAAAGTACCAACAATAACAACTTATCTGTGTTTATATTTAGTATTTAAGTGTTGTATTGTTTGTTTTGTATCGTGATTAAAGTTATCTTCGTCAGTATTGTGAATGTTTTATGTTTGTTTGATTTAGAAAATAGAAAATAGTATTATAGTTTACTGAAATCGATTTATTCCAGATACTTAAAGATTTTAATGGTTACTGTTTGAAATATTTGAATGTTAGTGTTGCTTAATGATAAATCTAATATTAACTAGCATTAAAGAGCTTAATTGATGTTATTTACAATCTGTGGAACCGCCCAATGGTTGGCTGAATTCCTTTGTAAATAGCAGTATTAAACTGGAAAGATAGGCTCGTGGAGTTAACTTAAGTCCATGAGATTAGTCCGTTGAGTTAGCCATAACTCCACAAACTTAGTCTGTTGTGTTAACTGTAACTCAATGGAGTGATTACTGAACACATTAAGTATAATATAAAAAATGGAACAGTACACAATTCTTACTCAATTTCTGTGGGATCGACCTGTACTTGTACACAAATACAATATACACTGTGCACTTGTAGTTAAAATACAAATTAGAATTAATATCTAATTTGTGTGAAAGGTTGTTTGTTTACTTCTAAAAAGAAATTATTGATATAAGCATAAAGACAAATTAACCAAGTTAAAAATAGAAGTTAACAAATACAAGTTTTATGACAGTGTTGCTTGGGAACCAAACAAGTTCTTTGGTGCCATCTAAAACACCATCCAAGTTTTCTGGCACCGTTGCTAGGGAATCAAGAAGCTAAGCAACTATAAGTGCTATTTTGTTTTAATAGCAAGAGTGTTGTGTGTTTTCTTCTATAATGGAGAATATGACATATGCTTATGCTCAAAGATTTTTTATCAACACTTCAAAATTTCTATTGTCCAAATGAGTTCCCGTGTCACTAATAATTGCTCTAGGAATTCCAAATCTTGCAAAAATGTTACTCTTTAGAAAATTAATAACTACCTTAGAGTCACAAGTGTAGGTGGGAATAGCTTCAACCCATTTTGAAACATAGTCAATGGCTAATAAAATATACAAGAAACCTTCAGAATTAGGTAAGGGTCCCATGAAATTAATACCCCACACATCAAACACTTTGACTTCAATGATTGGGTTAAGCGGCATCATACTTTTTCTAGTCAATCTACCCACTTGTTGACAATTAAGACAGTTTTTCACATAGGAGTATGCATCTTTATGCAATGTGGGCCAGAAAAAACCACATTGAAAAACTTTAGCTGTAGTCTTACTCAGATTAAGATGACCACCTATTGGTTGGTCATGACAAAATGATAGCGTGCTATAAACTTCATCATTCAGAATGCATTTCCGCAAAATCAAATCAAGGCTGAATTTATATAAATAGGGATCATCCCAATAAAAATTTTTGACCCTAGCTAAAAATCTCTTAATGTCTTGCCTTGACCAATTGCTAGGTAGTCGTTTTGTCACAAGATAATTCACAATATCTGCAAACCAAGGTACTGGAGTGATCACCATTAACTATTCATTTGGAAATGAATCATTAATGGGTGACTCCCCTTGAGTTGTGACAATACGAGACAAGTGGTCAGCAACTACATTCTTACATCCTTTCTTGTCTTTTATTTCTAAATCAAATTCTTGTAAAAGAAGAATCCACCTAACCAATCTAGCCTTAGCATCCTTTTTAGCTAATAAATATTTAATGGCAAAGTGATCTATAAAAACAACAACCTTAGAACCTAGCAAATAAGATCTAAACTTCTCAAGAGCAAAGACTATAGTAAGAAATTCTTTCTCGGTTACTGTATAGTTCAATTGAGCTACATTAAGAGTTTTAGTTGCATAGTAAATTACCCGTGGTGATTTGTCAATCCTCTACCCCAACACAACACCAATTGCGTAATCCGATCCATCACACATCAACTCAAATGGAAGAGACCAATCAGGTGGATGTACAATAGGTGTAGATGTGAGGGCTCCCTTAAGCTCATCAAAGGCTTCTAGACATTCTTTAGAGAATTCAAATTTATTATCCTTTGATAATAAACTAGTCAAAGGACGAGTAATCTTATTAAAATCTTTAATAAACCGTCTATAAAACCCAACATGACCCAAAAATGCTCTTATATCTTTAATTGATTTAGGAGGTGGTAAGTTGGCTATTAAATCTACTTTGGCTTTATCTACCTCCAACCCTTTCTTAGATACAACATTGCACGACACAATACCTTGTTGCACCATGAATTGACATTTCTCCCAATTTAATACTAAATTCTTATCTATGCATCTTTTTAAAACTAACTCTAGATTCTTAAGACAAACATCAAAGGAAGCTCCTGCTACAGAGAAATCATCCATGAAATTTTTTAGAAATCTATCAATCATGTCCGAAAAGATTCTAGTCATGCACCTTTGGAATGTTGCAGGAGCATTACATAAACCAAAGGGCATGCGTCGGAATGCAAAAGTACCAAAAGGGCATGTAACTATGGTTTTCTCTTGATCACAAAGTGCAACAGGAATTTGGTTATATCCAGAATAACCATCCAAGAAACAATAATATTCTTGCCCTGCTAATTTTTCTAACATTTGGTCCATAAAAGGCAAGGGAAAATAGTCTTTCCTAGTGGCGGTATTAAGTTTTCTATAATTAATGCATACACGCCATCTAGTTTGCACTCTAATAGGTACTAGATTTCTTTGGGACGACCTATACAGGGCTAACCCAAGGACTATCAGAAATAGGATAAACGATATCATAATCTAGCCACTTAATAATTTCCTTTCTAACGACATCTTTTATATTAGGATTCAATCTTCTCTGTGGGATCCTAGATGGAATAATATCACTATCTAAGTGAATTCTATGCTAACATACATCAGGACTAATTCCCTTAATGTCAGCCATGATCCAACTAATGGCCTCCTTATGTTTGCTAAGAACCTCTAACAACTTCTCCTCTTGCTCATTAGAAAAGTGGGAAGATAAAATGACTAGCAAAGTATTTTGCTCCCTTAGATAGGCATACTTAAGGTCTTGTGGCAAGGGTTTTAGTTCAAGAGAAGGTGGTTCTACAATAGATGGTTTCTTAATCTCTCCTAAATCTTTCTAAAGGCTCTATATAATTTAATTCAAAAATACTATCACTCTCACCACTATTATCATCTAAGTCATAAATATGTGCTAGATCAACCTTATATTCTATAGGTGGATAATCTTCGTCATCTGTCAAATCAAAGTCGTCTACCCCCTCACCCTCTTCTATAACATCTATGAAACTCACATTAAAACTCTCAGTAACTGTATTCTCAAGTTCTAGGTGAATTCTAAAAATGTTTAGTTCAACCTTATCATCATCATACGATATTTGCATAGACCCCTCTCTACATCCTATATATGCATCTATAGTTGCAAGGAAAGGTCTACCTAGAATTAAAGGTACATTCTTTTTCCTATTTGATGAAGGTTGGTTTTCTAACACAATGAAATCTATGGGGTAAACAAAATCCTTAACCTTAATGAGAATATCTTCAACAACACCTAATGGAGTCCTAAAAGAATGATCGGCTAGCTAAATGAGGACCTTAGTGGGTTGAATACCATTTAATCCTAGGTTCACTTACACACTAAACGACATAACATTTACTCCAGCTCCCAAGTCTATCAATGCCCACTCAAAATAAGTATCTCCTATTGTACAAGACATAGTAGGAGTACCTAGATCACTATACTTCCTAGGCATAGGTTGATAGAAATAAGTACTAACAGCTTCAGCTAAGCAAACTTTTTTAGGAGTCTTCCTAGCTCGCTTTCTTGTACATAACTCCTTAAGAAACTTAGCATAGGCAGGTATTTGTTCTATTGCATCTAATAATGGAATATTAACTCTAACTTGTTCAAAAATTTCTCTTATTTTATCATTTTGATTACCATCCTTTTGTGTAATTCTCAACCTATGGGGAAAAGGTGCAGGCTGGTCTTCTAAAGAATCACTAACCTCAACTTTTGTATTTTTACCCTTTTCTAACCCCATGGGTTGATTAGTCTCAATTTCTCTATCTAATTGAGATGAGTTTACATTATCTAAAGGAACACCTAACGGTACAAGAGAAGGAGTTTCCCGTGCTCACCTCTCTCCTAAACCTTAGTGTCACAAACGTTTCAACCGACTCATTCTCAACAAAGGATGTTGAACCTGAATCTATATTTTCATAACCATCTATGTCAATGGGGACACTAGAGGCTTTTGCTAAGTTTAATAACTCCATGGAAGCATTAAGTTCATCAATTGCTTTAACTAAATTGATTGAAGGCTCACCATAAGTGTTACTACCTATAGGCTTTTCCACCTTGGTTTCATAACTATAGCCACTAGTGTCATAAATATCAACATTAACATTTAAACTTGATAGAGATGAACTAACATTAGAATCAGAACATGCACCTACATCATTTAACATATAGAAGGGGCAATCAGCATCAACATGATTATTCAATTTACATTTAAAGCATGTAGGTGTCAAATCAAAATTAACTTCATCCATATTGTAATCTAAATAATCATCCATAATGGCATTCAATATGTAGCTAAATGAACGAACCAAATGTATTCAATCAGGCACTATCTTCAAGCAATTTAAGCAAAACTGCAATATAGTAAAAGAATTGGAAAATAATTACTCTTTAATTTCAATTGGGGCTTAAATTTCTTTAGATTCATTTAATTAAAAATTTCTAAGTTCATTCCACTAAAATTCACATAAAACATCATATATTCAATTAACAACAATCCTATCTAGTTTGAGTTTCATTTCTAATGTATAAATGCAACATTCTTGGAATTCAGATTGCACTACCTTAACTCAAATAAATCTCTAGAAATTCATACAACTCAAAAATTTACAAATAAATATTCATATGAAAGATAACTACTTCTAGTTTTAATGAAAAATCAGATACAAAAATATTCAAAACTGAAGTATCATCAAAATCATGTGAAACTCAAATGACTTAGAATTCGTAGCCTGCAGAATAGCTCATTTAAGAAAAATTCTCTAAAAATGTATATAAATTCAAATATAACGTATAATACCTTGTTGGAAATATAAACTACTTTAGTTTCATGGAAAATTTTCAAAAAAAATAATTTTTATTCAAACGTGTAATTGCAGTTTCAATCATAAGAATGAAGATAAAAAAAATACCAGCAAAATTGCATCCATAGAGAGTTCAGAAGGTTAGCCACCTAACCTTCTGGAAAGGAAAAAGTTTCAAAAGGTTAAACCAGTTAACCTTCTGAAGAACAACAAAATATGAAGATTTCGGAAGGTTAACTACCTAACCTTCCGAAATGGCAAAAAAATTCGGAAGGTTAGAGGGAAACCTTCTAATTTGGTTGAAAGCTTAATATCTCAACTTTAAAAAATCACATAGAACTTTATACACCTCCAAAATTTTCAAATAAATACTTGTCTGAAAATTAATTACTTCTATTTTTTAAGAAAAATCAGAGACAAAAATTTCCAAAACTGAAGTATTATCAAAATTATGTAAAATCTCAGACAACTCAAATTCGTAATCTGCAGAACACATCATCTTAGAAACATTCTCCGGAAATTTATACAAATCCAAATACAATGTATAATACCTTTTTGGAAAGGTAAACTCTTTTAAGATTGAAGTTTTACACTTGTGTCGTTAAAAGCACAAGTTTTACATTTATATTACAAAAGTTGTCTAAAAAGAATTTAGTTAGAGGTTTAGCTAGTATTAAGTACTCAAAAGAGTTTGTGTGATGCATGTCAATTAGGTAAATTACATAAAACATCTTTTAAAAGTTTAAATGAAATAACAATCAAAAGAGTACTAGAACTAGTGCATATGGATTTATTTGGACCTACCAGGACAACCAGTCTAGGAGGTAAACATTATGCTTTTATACTAGTTGATGACTATTCTCGATTTACTTGAGTTTATTTTCTAGCTAATAAGATTGAAGTTTTTGAAATATTTAAGATATTTTGTATTAAAGTTTAGAATGAGCAAAATGTTAAAATTCAAAAACTTAGGAGTGATCATGGTACAAAATTTGATAATGATCAAATGGACACCTTTTGTGAAGAATTAGGCATAGATCATAAGTACTCATTTCTAAGAGCTCCTTCACAAAATGAGATGGTAGAACGTAAAAATAGATCACTTCAAGAAATGTCTAGAACCATGCTAAATGAAAATAAGTTATCTCTATCTCTCTAGGCAGAAGCAGTTCATATAGCATGTTATGTTATAAATAGAGTACATCTAAGACCAATTTTAGATAAAACTCCTTATGAGATATGGTATAATAGGGTTCCCAAAATAAGTTATTTAAAACCCTTTGACTATAAGTGTTTTATTTTAAATACTAAGGAATGTAGAGATAAATTTAAAACTAAATCAGATGACAGTATTTTTGTTGGTTATTCTATTAGAAGTAAGGCATATAGAGTATATAACAAATCAACAAAATCATTGAGGAAACCCTACATGTAAAATTTCTTGAAAATTCTCATTTGGATCTTAGACATGCTGAAAACATTGATATAGAAACTCTCCTAGAAATAGTATCAAAACAGATAAAGAAATTGAGAGACTATCTAGTAGACTAAGAAAAATAAATTTAAATGATAAAGATTTAGAAGAAAATAATGTCATGTCTATAGAAAATGTGGAACATAGAAATTGGCGTTATGCTTCATCTCATCCTATTAATTAAATAATAGGCAATCCTAATCAAGGAGTTAGGACTAGGTCATCAATAGTTAACATTTGTGGTGCTTATTCATTTGTTTCATTATTAGAACCTAAGAAACTGAAGATGCCTTAGAAGATGAATTTTGGTATTTAGCTATACAAGATGAGCTAAATCAATTTATAAGAAATGAGGTATGGGATCTAGTTCCACCCCTTAAAAATCAGTCAGTAATAGGAACAAGGTGGGTATTTAGAAATAAAGTAGATCAGGATGGACATATAGTTAAAAATAAAGCTAGGTTAGTTGCTCAAGGTTACAAGCAAGAGGAAGGAATTGACTATGATGAAATATTTGCTCCTATTGCTAGACTAGAATCAATACAAATTTTGATAGCATATACTTGTTACATGAATTTCAAATTATATCAAATGGATGTTAAGACTACTTTTTTAAATGGATATATAAAAGAAGAAGTTTATGTAAAACAATCTCTAGGTTTTGAAGATTCAAAACATCCCAAGTATGTTTACAAGCTTAAAAAGGCACTATATGGCCTTAAACAAGCCCCTAGGTCTTGGTATGAGAGATTATCCAAATTTCTTATCGAAAAAGGGTATTCTATGAGAAATGTAGATCACACTCTTTTTATCAAGAAGGTCAAAAAAGATATATTGGTAGTTCAAATTTATGTAGACGGCATTATATTTGGAGCAACAAATGAAAAATTAGTTGAGTCTTTTTCAAATGGCATGACTAATCAATTTGAAATAAGTATGATAGGTGAACTATCATTTTTCCTAGGCTTACAAATTAAGCAGTTAGAATAGGGTACTTTTATTTCACAAGAAAAATATACTTGAAATTTATTAAGGAGGTTTGGATTATATAATACTAAACTGAAAAATACACCAATGGGTACTATCACTAAGTTTGATAAAGATGACTCTAGAAAAACTATAGATATAAAATAATATAGAAGTATGATTGGTTTATTAATTTATTTAACAACTAGCCAACCAGATATTATGTTTAGTATGTGTACTTGTGCTAGATATCAATCTAATCCTAAAGAATCACACCTACTTGCTATTAAATGAATTTTTAAATATCTATTATGAAACATCAATTTCGGATTGTTTTACTTTAAATACAGTTCTTTAAATTTAATAGGTTATAGTGATGTTGATTTTGTAGGATGTGAGTCTAAAAGAAAAAGCACTAGTGTCACTTGTCAATTATTAGAAAATTCTTTAGTGTCATGGTTTAGCAAAAAGTAAAATTGTGTAGCATTATCTACAATAGAAGCTGAATATATAGCTGCTGCACTTTGTTGTGCTTAGATCCTATGGATCAGACAAACTTTAAAAGATTTTAATTTAGCCTATGAACCAACTAAGATTTTCTATGATAGTAGTTATGTAATAAGTTTGTCTAAAAATCCTATCTTACACTCACAAGTTAAATATATAAAAGTTCGACATCATTTTCTAAGAGATAATGTGATAAAAGGAAAAATAGTATTAAATTTTGTTCCAACCACAGAACAATTAGTAAATCTATTTACAAAACTCTTAGATGAGAATACCTTTTCAAAATTATGATTAGAACTTGATATCTATAGGTTTTCTAATGTTTAAATTGTCCTGTTCATTACATAATATTTTGATTTGTTACAAAGGAGTTTAGAATTTAATTTCTTTAGATTTAAATAAAAAAACTCAAGACATCTGTTTTAGAATTATTGTTTACTAGTAGTTAAGAATTTATGAAATTCTGATTTTTATTGAAGTCAATTTATTTAAGGAAAAATTCAAAAAATGTTACTTAAGGAAAGTTGATTTAATTCAATATGAGTACCAACTATATTTTTGTTACTTATGTATACGCCATTATAGAGATTTTAACTAGAAAATACATAGAGAATATGTGCCATTTATTAAAGGAAAGTTATTAACATACTATTAGAAAAATTAAGTCTTGTGGTTGCCTCTTATTCAATTTACTATATTGTTTTATTGTTTGTCTGCAATTACTTGAGTAATTAAGTCCGTTGGGGGATCTTAAACCTTAGTCACTTAAACCAATTGGTTTAGGATGTGATGATTGAAAACTCATTTTACAAGTAATTCAAATTCTTTTTTTTTTAAAAAAAAAAATGTTACCTGTTCTCACTTATCATTGAGTGGTTATCTTTCCCTTAAGCAAGGGATTGTGATCATGTAAAAAGATGATATTGTGGGAGGTAATACATAATATATATATATATCAAATTTAAAATAATAATAATAATAATAATAATAAAAGTGGTAATGTACTTAAGATTAGTTTATTTTACAGGTGTTATAACAATTCTGCCATAATCTATACATATAATATTTGTTATTTTTCTTTGTTATTATCTATTCTTTATACATAATGTAATGCATTTATTTTCTTAAGTTCGTGTACTTATTATTAAATTCTTTTAAGTTACCTGAAGGTATACCTCTATGACTTTTCTTTTGTAAATTGAATAAAATAAAAGTCTGAAAGTCTAAATTGTTAAATCTACTACTTATTTCTATATTTAACTTAAAAAAAAGAGAGGGAGTCAAATCTATTAGGACTTAGCAACCTACTTAAGTCAACTATTTGAACTTAAATGTCAAATCTATTAGGGCTTGACAACCTAGTTTAAGTCAGCTATTTGAACTTAAATGACAAACCTATTAGAGCTTGGCAACCTAATTTAAGTCAACTATTTGAACTTAAATGAAAAACCTATTAGGGATTGGTAACCTAATATTAAGTACGCCATAGTTTTTCTTTACTACATTTATGTAGGGGGAGCAAACAAAGAAAAATATTAGTAAATTTAATCAAGTATTCTAGAACTTATACTGATAAAATGTTAAACTCATTCAATTCATTTAACATACAATTATGTATTTCACTTGATATATGCTATTTTATCTCGCATATAGATAAATAACCATCCGAGTTTTTCATATTGTTATGTTTTATTCTTCTACAAACTCGAATAGTTAGGTTTCTCTGTGAGTTTCTATTTTACATTCTTATATTTTATCCTTTTAAGAAATTATTAAACACTATGTAAATTGTTTATTGCATTTAATGTCATACACTTGTTTTCGACAATTCTTGTTTAAAATAGATTTATTTAAATAGTTTATTCTTATCCACGAAAAGTTATGCATGTTTAAAAATTTCTTTTTGAACGATATATACTTAGCAAATTTCTTCCTTACATATTAGTTACTTTTTTATAATGCTAAAAAGGGGGAGAAGAAAGATTATTTGACTTATTAGGTTTTGAGATCATCAAAAAGGGAGAGATTGTTAGGAATTTTGTTTTGATGATGAATGCATTATTAAAGTTTATAAATAAGTCTAAATAATATTTTCTAAGTATAATAGTCATGTAATTAAATATTAACAAGTTATCAGAAAGTTTCATTTAAAATTTTGGATAGTTAACTTTCGGATAGTTAGATTTTCAGATAGTTAAACTTTTGGATAATTGACACTTCGATTTAGTCGAAGAGTTGTTAAAAAAACTCGTATAGTTAAGTTATCTACATGTGTGTTTTTAATGTTTTAAGTTTTCATGTGTTTTCTATGTGCATTCAATAATGAAATCGAAGAGTTAGATAACTATTTGAGTTTTTATATGCATGGATAGATAACTATTTGAGTTTTATAAAATGACTAACGAACAAATAAGTTTTCTTTGTTCAGTCATGTGTTTTGCAAGTGCAAAAACTCAAAGAGTTATAGATAAGTGTTCGAGTTTTTATAGGACTTAAATGATAAGTGTTCAACTAAAATGAAAACTTAGAAGATATTCTATAAATCTCCAAGACAATAAAGTTTTGGAGCATCTACGAGTGGAAATCATGGAAATTCAAAATGATAGTGGAGAAAGTGGAAATTCAAAATAGAAAGTGGACATAGTGGAAATTCAAAAAGATAGTGGAGATTGTGGAAAATTTGAAATCAAAATCAGTATGTGAATATTATGGATTATAGATTAAGTAGATGAATATGCTGAACGTGAAGTCATAGTTCGACTACTAAAAATAAAGAGTACGAGATGCATTATGATAATCCCAATCCCAATCTCAAAAATCAAGTCTAAATATTCATATCTAGAAAAATTCTCCAACATTAGAAGAAGTTCAGAATTCCGAGCAATTTCAAAAAAGAGAGCTGCAAATGAAAGAAATTTGGAAATTTGACAATTGGAGAAGAAGAGATACAAAAGCTAAGCAAAAAGAAGGAAAGGAGCTAGGTGGTGCATAAAGATCAAGTTTTATACAATTCAAAATTAGTTTTGAATAAGGACTTCATTTTTTATTTGAATTGTATATCGGACATTACTGTATCAAAATCGTCAAGAAGGGAATTGAGCTGAAAAGATATTGTAAATTCTTTCTTTAAAGTTTATAAAGAATAAAATTTTATTTACGAGTATTTTGTGCTCTTGTTTTATCTGCTGATAATATTAATTACTAAAGACACAATTCACCCCTCCTCTTGGGATACAATGATACTACAGTAACTCCATGAACTAAGTCCATTGAGTTAACTGTAAATCAATAGAGAGGAGCTTAATTGAAATTGAACACATATAAACTCTAATATAAAAAAATCAAAATAGTACATAATTCTTACTTAATCTCTATGGGATCGACCTATACTTACACACAAATACAATATACACTATGCACTTACAATTAAAATACAAATTAGACTTAATATCTAATTTGTGTGAAAAGTTGTTTGTTTACCCTAAAAGAATTTATTAATATATACAAACAAACACTTTAAACAAGTTTTTCTAGTGCCATTGCTAGGGATTAAGAAGCTAAGTAACTATAGGTGTTGTTTTGTTTTAATATCAGAGCGAGTATTGTATTTTTTTATAATTGAGAATATGGCATATATGCTTATACCCAAAGATTTCTAAAACTTGTAATTAGCATATGTGAATTCTGCAATTGGGAAGGGCATGACATTGCTAATTATTTGAAACTATGACGATTACAGATAGTTAGATTACATGAACAACAAATGAATTATATCCAATATAATAGAACTGAGTATAAGAATCCTATAGTTTACCTAATTAATTGTCAGTTTAAAACAAGTAATATGTCGAGAGATAAGGAAATTTGGGATAGGTATGATAGACTTGAACATATTTTAGAGCAAAACTTGGACAAACTGGAATAATACATGTATCAACAACAAGAAGTCAACCAACTAAATTATAGGGAAGATTATTCAGAACCTAAAATTGATATCATCTATAAAACTAAGAAAACCATAATGAAAATTGATCAAAAATTGAATGCAATGAGACTAGATTATCTGGAAAGAAAGCTAAAAGTACTAGATGAATTTACAAGTTATGCAAAATGAAAATACAAATGAAAATTTTAATGTTGAAGATCTATATAATTTGCAAAACATATAGACAAAAGAAAATACCAATGAAATAACATTTAAAGAATGTAATTTAAAACTAAAAACAATAGAAAATCAAAATCATGAAAATGAAATACAAGAACATCATGAAAGTAATGAAAATCTAAAAGATGTATGTATAACATTAAGATCTGGAATTGATATACCACCAAGAATTCAAAAAGAAAGTAAAGTGGAGGTAAGTAAGAAAGAAATTCAAAATGAAAATGAACAGGTAATGTTTGAAAACTTAGAAATCAATGAAGAAAAATTTGAATCTGAAAATGAGACTAAAAATGACCAAAAGAATGAAAAGAAAGAAAAAGAATATTGTAAGTCACAATTATTAGCACCTTATCCTAAAAGATTACAATACACATCTCTTGAAAAAATAAGAAAAAATTAGAGAAATTTTTGAAAAAGTACAAGTTAACATTCTTTTGTTAGACTTATTGTAGAAAATGACACATTGTGCTAAATTTCTTAAGGATTGGTGTACTAGGAAAAGAGAGAGAAAAGTTTTAAGGAAAGTTTTTAGTTGAGCAAAGTAGTTCTCTATTTTTGCCACAAATTCCTAAAGAGTTATCTGATCTAAGAATCCCCGTTATATCATGAACCATAGGAAATACCATTTTGGAAAGAACCTTAATAGACCTAGGTGTAGGTATAAATGTTATGCCTAGTGATATATTTGCATCCTTAGGATTAGAAGGCTTAATCTTTATTAGGATTGTCATTCAATTAACAGATAGAAGTATAGGATACCCTAGAGGAAAAATAGAGGATGTCCTAATTAAAATAAAGAACTTCATATATCCTATTGATATTGTGATTTTGGATTCCCAACAAATTAAGCATCAGAATCATAATACATCTTTAATTTTGGGAATGCCATTTTTAGCAACATCAAGGGTTGTTATAAATTGTAAAAATGGAGTGATGAAATTAGCATATGGTAATGAGGATACTCAATTAAATATTTTCAAACCAGAAAAGATTGAGTAGTTAAAAATGACATTAAATACTTAGACTTTCTAGAAGATGAAGGAGATATGCTAGAAGATGTGATTCAAGAAGAATTAAATAGGCAAGTAGATTCTAAAAATTTAGAAGTAAGTGAAAGTATAGATGTAGAAGGAGATCAAGGAGAGTTTAATATCGAAGATGAAAATGTTAAATTAAGAGCTCTAGCTTCGGATGGTCAACATTTAGATTTAAAACTTTTACTTCCTGAATTGACCTATATATCTCTGGAAGAAAAATGAACATGTCCAATCATTATTGCATTAGATTTAAAAGAGGATCAAATATCAAAAGTAAAAGATATAGTAAAAACTTATAAAGAAGCAATAAGATGGTCTATGGCTGATATAAAAGGGTTAAGTGCAACTTTATGTTGTCACCACATATATTTAGAAGAGAATGCTAAACCAGTTAAAATTCCTAAGAGGAGATTAAATCCAAACCTTAAGGAAGTAGTCAAGAAGGAAATAGTGAAATGGTTAGATAATGATATAATTTATCTGATTTCTAATAACTCATGGGTTAGTCCAATCCATGTAGTTCCAAAGAAATCAATATTAACAGATATTAAGAATGAAAGTTAGGACTTGATACCTATTAGAATTTAATCAGGCTGGAGAGTGTGTATAGACTATAGAAAGTGAATGTTGTGACTAGGAAAGATCATTTTTCCTTACCTTTTATAAATCAAATGTTAAAGAAATTAGCAGGGTAAGAATATTTTTGTTTCCTAGATAGATATTCAGGATATAACCAAGTTTTAGTAGTATTAGAGGATCAAGAGAAAACAACTTTTGGAAGGACCTCTAGATTTCGATAATGCAAAAATCAATGTGAGGTTTTAAATTGTATTTCTCAGGTTTAGCAGTCAGCATGAGAGCAGAAGTTGATATAGATAGTTCAAAGTATACTACAAGTGATAAGAAGGTTTTCGGAAGGTTACCAGGCTTAACTATCCGAAAGAGAAATATTTTCGGTGAGTTAACAGTCTAAGTATCCGAAAGGTAGTATAAAGTAGTAATATCATCGAACAGTTAGAAGACTTTCGGTGAGTTAGAAAAATGGATGTACGAAGAATCAGAAAGTTACTAGAGTTAACTATCCGAAATCTTGAAGAGTTTCAGTGAGTTACAAGAATAACCATCTGAAGCTTAAGTCATTAAATTTCCCACGTGTATAAATCCAAACAGAAGCTTAAAAGGAAAATTGAAAAGTTACAGGTATAACCATCCAAAGCTTAAGTCACGTGCTGAATTAAATAAAGCAATCGGAAACTTAACGAAGGGTTACTGTAGCTAACTATCCAACAGTTGAATAACAGTTCGGTAAGTTACAACTACAAGTATACAATTGAATGATAGCTCTCATTGTACGATCTGGAATCCTACATGGCAGAAAGGCTTAAATGATTTTTCAGTGAGTTACAAACACTCTTTGGAGAGTTACACAGCTAACTATCCGAAAGGTTGAGAAAATCAGAAGGATATCTTGAAATATCTTCCTAAATGGTAACTTACCATATTTAGGTCTGAAATCTGATCAAGTACAACATAATACATCTGTTGGAAGAAAGATATGATCGTTACATAGGTTTAGTATATATACAAGATACAGACAACGGAATTAGCTTAGCTTTTGCTCATATACATACTTACACCAAGCTCAACAGAAGAAAGCTATAGAGATCAAATCATCTTCAACATTTACAGACTCAATTTCAGAAGCTCATCACGCACTCAACTCTAATACTTACAAGCTAGTGTTTACTGAAGTACACGGATCAAAACTTCAAAGAAAGGATTGGTTGGAGCTTCGACTAGGAAGCTCAAGTGAATGGTTGGTTCTTGCTTAAACCTTAAAGCAAGTGATTGTAAATTTGTGAAAGTTTAGTGAAGCCCAAGTATCCCTTGGGGGTGGACTAGTCGTTAGTGGTGAACCACCTAAAATCTCTATGTGTATTCTTTTATTGTGTACTTGTTATTTCTTCATATCCATCTACCACTAAAAGGTTAAGAAACAAATTATTACCATTCACCCCCCCATATGGTAAGCCATAAGGTCCTAGCAATTTGTATCAGAGCAAGGTTGATCTCATTAATAGATTTAACCATCTGAGATCATGGCTTTCCACATTGCAGAGGGTCAGAATATCCATCGACCTCCCCTCTTTGATGGTAGCAATTATAGCTACTAGAGAAATAGGATGGAGTGCTTTCTCAAGAGTACAGATGTGAAACTTTGGAGAATAGTTATACATGGTACACCAACTCCAATCAGTCATGAAAGTGTCTAGATTGAGGAGGATGAAAGAATCATCTAGATGGATGCTCGTGGGCTTAATTCCATTTACTATGCACTAACTGGTGAATAGTATAATAAAATATTAGCTTGTAAATTCTCTCATGAAGCTTGGAAGATCCTTCAAATTACATATGAAGGAACTAGCCAAGTTAAAGATACTAAAATCAGCATTTTGTTAAGAAAATATGAATTATTCAAAATGCTTGAAAAAGAAAGTATTACTGAAATGTTTTCTAGATTCACAGAAATTGTGAATGAACTAAGAGGCCTTGGAAGGAGTCTTTCTAATCATGAACAGGTACAAAAGATCCTAAGGAGTTTGACAGTCGAATGGAAGTAGAAGTCTACTTCCATACAAGATTCAAAGGATCTGAACAACTATTCAGTTGAAGATCTGTTGGGAAACCTTCTAGCCCATGAAGTCCAAATGAAGGAATGGAAAAAAGGAGTCACTAAAAGAAAGGTAGAGAAAAAGAAAGAACTAGCCTTTCCCTTAATAGAAGACCAACAAAGCTCGGATGAGGATAAAGTGTTACTGCTGGCCAGGAATTTCAGAAAGATGATTAGACAAGGAGGCAAAGCCAACTCCTCAAAATCAAAAGTCCCTACATGCTACAAGTGCAAGAAACTAGGACACATTCAACTTTACTGTCCTTTTCAATAGGAGGAGGACAAACAAAAATGGAAGAGGAAGAATAAGAAGAAAATGGCTTTGAAAGCCACATGGGATGATAGTAGTTCATCCAACAGCTCATCAAACTCAGATGAGGAGGCATCTACAAACGTGTGCTTTGTTGCATAAGAGGTATGTTCTACATCTCCTTATTGCTCAGAAAAAGAAAATGATGATGTAGATATAGATAGTCTTCTCTA
The DNA here is from genome assembly GCA_036874045.1 of Cymodocea nodosa. Classification (NCBI taxonomy): domain Eukaryota; kingdom Viridiplantae; phylum Streptophyta; class Magnoliopsida; order Alismatales; family Cymodoceaceae; genus Cymodocea; species Cymodocea nodosa. Next base: position 13,677,609 of record JAZBRI010000003.1, on the reverse strand, counting down.
AACAGTAGATAACTTATATGTCAAATGTAAGAAGTATAAGAAAGAATTAAAGAGTTTAAATTTCTATTTAGAAGATGTTTATGTTGAACTAGAAAAAGCCCTAGTTGATAATAGGGAATTAAAAACTAAAATGGATAGCTATAGTTGTAAAAATTTTGATCTGAAAGAAGAAAATAAGAATATGTTATCTTAAGTTACTGATTTGAAGAAAACTGTATGTAAATTTACTAAGGGTGAAAATAGTTTAAACAAAATCATAGGATCCCAAAGAATAGGAAGAAATAAATTTGACCTAGGATATGCTGTATCACAAGAAACTCCCTACTATGGTGGAAAAATTAGATCTTACAAAGATGACACAACTGTGTTTGTCATTAAAAAGAGATCTACTTCTATATGGCTACCAAAAGACAACATGTTCAATATACAAAGGACTAACACTAATGGACCCAAGAAAATATGGGTACCGTCTTAATTTCAACATGATTTGCAAGACTGCATAGACAAGAAAGCTCAAACATCCAAGTGGATCATTGATAGTGGATGCTCAAAGCACATGACAAGTAAGAAAAGATTTCTGGAATCTGTTAAATCAATAAATTCAGGATCTGTTAAGTTTGGTAACAATGAAAAATGTAGAATTACTGCGATAGGAAATGTTGCATCTAAAAATGGAAAAATAGAAAATGTCTTACATGTAAATGGCTTAAAATAGAATCTGCTAAGTGTAGGTCAATTATGTGACAAAGGTTACAGTATACTCTTTACTGCAGAAAACTGTTTTATATTACAATAGGATACACATGAAATCAAATTTACTGGATATAGAAATAATTCAATTTATGCTTTGGAATTTTCATGTGATAATATATCTAGTGATGCATGTTTAGTTGCTTTTAATGAAGATGAATGGTTATGGCATAAAAGATTAAATCATGCAAACATGAGACTTATAAGAATAATGACCAAACGTGATATTGTTAGATGTATGCCTAAGCTCAGATTCAAGAGAGATAAATTATGTAGTGACTGTACAATTGGAAAGCAAAAGAAATCAGCACACAAGAGTATTGAAGACATTGCCACACGTCAATCATTAGATCTATTGCATATGGACCTATTTGGTCCTACACAGATAGCCAGTTTAGGAGGAAGAAAATATACCTTAGTGATAGTTGATGATTATACAAGATTCACTTGGGTTATTTTCTTAACACATAAGAATGAAGCCTACTATGAATTCAAACATCTCTATATTAGAATTCAAAATGAAAAAGAATCAACTATGAAGAATATTAGAAGTGATCATGGAGGTGAATTTGAGAACTCTGAATTTGAAGAATTATGCAATTCTTTTGGCATACTGCATGAATTCTCATGTCCAAGAACTCCTGCACATAATGGAGTTGTAGAAAGGAAAAATAGATCAGTACAAGAAATGGCAAGGACAACTCTTAATGCATTTGATCTACCAAAGTCTTTATGAGCTGAAGTTGTAAATACTACATGTTACTCTATAGATAGAACTCATCTTAGACCTATCCTACATAAGACACCTTTTGAACTATGGTATGGTAAAATACAAAATGTTGTATATTTCAAAGTCTTTGGATCAAGATGTTTTGTACTTAATACTAAGGATCAAAAGGAAAAATTTGATGCAAAGTCTGATCTTGCTCTACTTGTTGGATACTCTTCGAGAAGCAAGGCTTACAGGGTCTATTTTGAACATGAAAGAAGAGTAGAAGAGTCATTGAATATATCCTTTGATGAAGACATGTTAGGAAAATTGAAAAAGCTAAAAATAGACAGTGAAAGTGAAAGTGAATCAATAAATTAGAAAATTCCTTAGAAAAAGGATAGTTCAACACTACCTACACCTACTGTGATAGAAAAAGTATAGAAGACAAAGTCTGGACATCCCATTAGACAAATTATTGGGAATATAAATCAAGGTGTTCAAACAAGAAGCAAAATTCAAAATATTTGTAATTATTGTGCTTTTGTGTCTAAACTTGAACTTTCAACAGTTGAAGATGCCTGCAATGATGAATATTGGATCATGGCCATGCAAGAGGAACTAAATCAATTCAAGAAAAATGAAGTCTGGAATTTAATTGAAAGGCCCATCGAAAAATCAATTATTGGAACTAGATGGGTGTTTAAGAACAAACTTGATAATAATGGCAATATTATCATAAATAAAGCTAGACTTGTTGCTCAAGGATACAACCAACAGGAAGGAATCGATTATGAAGAAACTTTTGCACCTGTTGCAAGACTTGAAGCAATTAGAATGTTGCTTGCCTTTGCAAGCAGTATGAAAATCAAGCTTTATCAGATGGATGTTAAAAGTACATTTCTTAATGGCATTCTACAAGAAGAAGTATATGTAGAACAGCCACTAGGTTTTGAAGATGAAGAAAGACCAAATCATGTATACAAATTGAATAAAGCTCTCTATGGTTTGAAGCAAGCACCACGTGCATGGTATGATAAACTAAAGAGTTTCCTTCTTGAGAATCAGTTTAACATAGGAATTGCAAACAACACTTTATTTATCAAATCAAAAAGTTCTCATATGTTGATTATTCTGATCTATGTGGATGATATCATTTTTAGTGCCACACATGAGAAACTATGTCATGATTTTCAAATCTTAATGAAGAATGAATTTGAGATGAGTCTTATGGGAGAATTAAAATTCTTTCTAGGATTACAAATTCATCAACTTTAGCATGGCATTTTCCTGAATCAAGAAAAATTTTGCAAAGAGATTCTCATAAAATTTGGTATGGATAAATCCAAAGCAGCAAGTACTCTCATGAACTCAAATGAAAAACTTGATAAAGACATCTCTAGCATTTCAGTAGATCAAAAGAAATACAGAGGCATGATTGGATCACTTCTGTATCCAGTAGACCAAATATAATGTTTAGTGTTTGTGCTTGTGCAAGATATCAAGCCTTTTTCAAAAGCATCACACTGAAAAGTAGTTAAACGTATATTTAAATATCTACAAGGTACCAAAGATTTTGGCCTATTTTATTCTTCACAGAATCATTTGATATTAGTAGGATATAGTGATGTAGATTATGCAGGATGCAAATCAGATCGAAAAAGCACCAGTGGAACATGTCAGTTGCTTGGTCATTCACTTGTTTCTTGGTTCAATAGGAAACAAAACTTTATAGCTCTATCCACCACTGAAGTTGAATATATGGTAGCAAGCCTATGTTGTGTACAGATTTCATGGATGCAACAAACTCTAGCAGATTATAAGCTAAATTTTCAGAATACCATTATTTACTATGATAGTAGTAGTGCCATCAATCTCTCCAAAAATACAGTTCTACACTCTAGAGCAAAACATATCGAGATTAGGCACTACTTTCTAAGAGACCATGTTGAAAAGGTCATATTTCCTTAGAATATGTTTCTACTAAAGAACAACTTGCAGATATCTTCACCAAACCATTATCTTAAGCTACATTTAATCATATTAGATGAAATTTAGGGATTTGCTCTTTATATGATTTATAATCTCATATCTCTATTCTCCAAGCTCACAACTAGGATCTTGTTCTACTAACATCTCTGTTTTGCAGCAACTTAGCTATTTTTGATATCCAGCTACAATTGCTCCACTAACTCAGTATCTGCCTTCTCACTTCTTTTTGACAATCAACAAAAAAGGGGGAGAAATATCATATTTTGGTAAGCAAAGCTACAGTAAAGTAAGGGGAGAAACTCAAGGGTAGTAATTTTAGAAAAACAGGGGGAGCTTCTAAATTTAATTATTTTGTATTCCTCGTGTGCTTTTCTGTATAGACATATATGGAGAGAAATACATGTAATACATTGTAAGGTTTTTGCCATTATAAAAAAGGGGGAGATTGAAAGGACCTCTAAATTTCGATAATGCAAAAATCAATGTGAGGTTTTAAATTGTATTTCTCAGGTTTAGTAGTCAACAAGAGAACAGAAGTTTATACAGATAGTTCAAAGTATACTACAAGTGATAAGAAGGTTTTCGAAATGTTACCAGGCTTAACTATCCGAAAGAGAAATATTTTTGGTGTGTTAACAGTCTAAGTATCCGTAAGATAGTATAAAGCAGTAATACTATCAGACAGTTAGAAGACATTCGGAGAGTTAGAAAAATGGATGTATGAAGAATCAAAAAGTTACTAGAGTTAACTATCCAAAATCTTGAAGAGTTTCTGTGAGTTATAGGAATAACCATTTGAAGCTTAAGTCATTGAATTTCTCACGTGCAGAAATCCAAACAGAAGCTTAAAAGGAAAATTGGAAAGTTACAAGTATACCCATCCAAAACTTAAGTCAATCCTTTATGCACATGCTGAATTAAATAAAGCAATCAAAAACTTAACGGAGGGTTACTATAGCTAACTATCCAATAGTTAAATAACAGTTCGGTAAGTTATAGCTACAAGTATCCGATTGAATGACAGCTCTCATTGTACGATCTGGAATCCTACATGGCAAAAATGCTTAAGTGATTTTTCGGTGAGTTACAAACACTCTTCGAAGAGTTACACTGCTAACTATCCGAAAGGTTGAGAAAATCGAAAGGATATCTTGAAATATCTTCTTGAATGGTAACTTACCATATTTAGGTCTGAAATCTGATCAAGTACAGCAGAATACATCCGTTGGAAGAAAGATATGATCGTTACATAAGTTTAGTATATATACAAGATACAGACAATGGAATTAACTTAGCTTTTGCTCATACACATACTTACACCAAGCTCAACAGAAGAAAGCTTTAGAGATGAAATCATCTTCAACATTTACAGACTCAATTCAGAAGCTCATCATGCACTCAACTCTGATACTTACAAGCTAGTGTTTACTGAAGTACACGGATCAAAACTTCAAAGAAAGGATTTGTTGGAGCTTCGACTAGGAAGCTCAAGTGAATGGTTGGTTCTTGCTTAAACCTTAAAGCAAGTGATTGTAAGTTTGTGAAAGTTTAGTGAAGCCCAAGTATCCCTTGGGGGTGGACTAGCCGTTAGTGGTGAACCACTTAAAATCACTATGTGTATTCTTTTATCGTGTGCTTGTTATTTCTTCATATCCGTCTACCATTAAAAGGTTAAGAAACAAATTATTACCATTCACCCCACCCTCTGGTAAGCCATAAGGTCCTAACAACTTTCACATGTCCTAATGGAACTTATACTTTTAAGAGGATGTCATTCGGATTATGCAATACAACAACTACCTTTCAAAGGTTTTTTCAAGGCATATTTACTAGAATGACTAATGATTTTTTAGAAATATTTATGGATGATTTTACTATGTATGGAACTTCATATGAAGTGTGTTTAAACAATTTAGACCAAGTATTAAAATGTTGTGTGGAAAAGAATCTAGTTCTAAATTGAGAAAAATATCATTTCATGGTTAAACAAGGAATAGTCTTAGTACATGCTGTTTCAATAAAAGGGTTGGAAGTAGATAAAGCTAAGATAGAAGTAATTTCTAATCTACTAGAACCTAAATCAGTAAAAGATATTAGATCATTTCTAGGACATGCAAGATTTTATAAGAGACTTATTAAAGATTTTAGCAAAATAACTAGACCTTGAACTAATCTATTAAAAGATGTTTCATTTAACTTTGATAAGAATTGCAAAGAAGTATTTTTCAAGCTTAAAACTAGCTTAATTTCAACTCCTATAATACAAGCACCTAATTGAAGCCATTCATTTGAATTAATGTGTGATGCATCTGATTTTGCCACATAGGAGTAGTGTTAGGATAAAAGATAGAAAAATCTCCTAGAGTGATTCATTATGCAAGCAAAATTTTAAATGATGCTCAAGTTAATTATACAACTACTAAAAAAGAATTATTAGTTGTTGTGTTTGCCTTAGAAAAGTTTAGATCATATCTGATACGAGCTAAAGTGATAGTATACATGGATCATTCAACTTTAAAACACCTAATAGCAAAGAAAGAGACTAAACCTAGGTTGATCTAGTGGATATTGTTATTGCAAGAATTTGATCTAGAAATTAAAGATAAAAAAGGATGTGAGAAGTAGACCATTTATCAAGATAACAAATAGAAAAATCAAACATTGAAATTAAGGATAATTTTCCTAATGAACAATTAATGATCATAAACATAATGTCTTGGTATGCAAACAAAGTTAATTACTTAATTACATATTTAACACCTAAAGATTGGAATAGACAAGATAAGAAATTATTCTTTTCAAGAGTGAAATATTATTATTGGGAAGACTCATACTTATTTAAGAAATGTCTTGATCTAGTTTTAAGGAAGTGTGTGCTAGAAATTGAATATTAGAGCATATTATCTTTCTGCCATGACTAAGCATGTGGAGGATATTTTGATTCAGGGAAAATTACTGCCAAAATTCTACAATGTGGATTCTATTGGCTAACACTATTTAAAGATGCTTATAAATATTACTTAAGTTATTTGAGATGTCAACAAATAAGAAGGATATCAAAGAGGAATATGATGCCTCTGAATCCTATTGTTGAGGTTGAAATCTTTGATGTGTGGAGAATAGATTTTATGGGTTCATTTCCTATGTCTAATCAATTTAATTATATATTTTTTGGGATGGATTATGTATCTAAATGGATAGAAGTTATTCTTACAAAAACTAATGACAACAAAGTGGTAATACATTTTATAAGAACTAATATAATTGCTAGATTTGGAATACCTAAAGCAATTATCAGTGATAGAGGAACTCATTTCTGTAATAGAAATTTTAAAGCCTTAATGAAGAAATATAGAGTAAATCACAAAATAGCAACATCATATTATCTACAAACAAGTGGACAAGTAGAAAGTGCAAACAAACAAATTAAGTTAATTTTAGAAAAAGTAGTAAATCCTATTAGAAAAGATTGGGTTAATAGATTAATAGATGCCCTTTGGGCTTATAGAACTGCTTATAAAACAAGCTTAGGTATGTCACCTTTTAAAATAGTATATGAAAAAAGTTGCCATTTACTAGTTGAAATTGAACATAAAGCTTATTAGGCATTAAAAACTTTAAACACTAATTTAAATCAAGTTGCTAAAAATAGAAAAATGTAATTGATGAGTTAGAAAATTTAGGAATGAAGCTTATTCGAAAACTGTAAAAGAAAAAGAGAAAATAAAGTTTTGGCATGACAAGAAAATTATTTCAAAAACTTTTGAAATAAGACAAAAAGTATATCTTTACAAGACTAAACTTCATAACCATCTAAAAAAATTAAGATCTAGATAGGCAAGACCTTACATAGTTTGAAATATCTATTCCTATGGAGCTATTGAAATTGAAAATCCTAAGAATTAGAATATATTTAAAGTAAATGGACAAAGACTTAGTTAGACCTATTCTGAAATTTTCAAAAAGTTCCTTTAGAATTATAGAAGAAGTAAGAGTAGAGGACTACTCGAGTCTTATTAAGTAAAAAATATATGTTAAAATATATGTATATATTATTTTAATATAGTAATGGTCTAACCAAAAGAAATTATCAATTTTATCAAAGTAGGAAATCAAAAGAAAAATTTTGTTACGGTCACACCAAAAGGACCCATTAGTCTAACCAAAACTAAAAAAAAGAAGAAAAATATATATTATATTAAGTAAAAGTAGTAGTTTGACCAAAACATGGTATCAGTTCAATCGAATATAAAAAAAATCTGGTGTGTAATTTTAGTTCAACCAAGAAAGTACAATGGTTAGACCAAAGTTAAGAAAATAGTAAAATTAAGAGTCGGTCAAATCGAAGATTCTTCGATCTGGATCAAATAAAAAATTATTATTATAATTATTTTTATTAGTTATAACTACACGAAAAGTCTATTGAGTTAAGCTTAACTCAATGAACTTACTCTGTTTAGTCTAGGATAAGTTAACGAATCCTATAAGGAAAAATGAAAAACAAAGTAGGACAAATTAGAAGAAGGCTTAGAAAACTTAGAAAAAGTTTTACTAGAAAAAGGCTTTAAAGGTCACTTGGGATGACATGTTAGAAGAGTTTGAATCTAAGGAATTATCATCAAAATCTTCACATTCAGAACAAGAACAAGAACAAGTACAAAATATAAATGCTAAAAAATTAAAGATAGAATTTGAAAATGAAAAATTGAGAAACAACATAAATGATCATGAGTTAGAGATTGATAAATTAAAAATGAGAGAGCTAGGGTTAAATTCCACCATTGAGAAATGAAATTTAAGTCAAACTAAGTTAGATAAGCTAACTAATACCATTGTGGTGTTATATAAATTTGGCTTAAGATTTGATTATTCTAAATACCTTGAATCTCAAGCCAACAAAAGATTTATTAGTTACAGTTCAAGTAAATCTAAGACTAAAATTCCTTTTATTATGAAACAAGGTAATAAATATGTAAAAGTAGGTACTTGAAGGGATGAATCATGTAGTAATAATATAAATCAATGTGATTTATCTAACTGTACTTCTAACATGATGTTTCTAAAAATCTTATTTCTTGTTTTGGAAATTTAGTTACTAATGTTTCTAAAATTGCAGACAATTATAGTAAACTAGAAATTTAGAAACCATTACTGGTATTAGACCCATTACTATTTCTACATGTTCTTTACCTAAAAATTCTTGTGTAGAAAAAGATTTTGTATGTACTAAAAATTTAAATACAAGTACAAAATCCTGGTACGATCTTACTGAAATGTTTGAGCATGACCAAAATAAATTAACATTTGATAAAAATCAATTTGGTCTTTGTTATACTACATCTAAAAATAAAAAGAATGTTAATAAGAGCAATAATTTTATATGTAAGTATGAAGCTAACAATAAATCAATAGTACTTATAACTAATAAGAATATAAATGATAATGTTAGACTATTTTTACACAAAAAGAAGAAATATGCTTTTAATGAACTTAGTCCTCAAAGACATTGAGTACTAAGAAACAATTCTTCTTAATTTGTTTTGTAGGAGAAAACAACATCAAAATGGATTTTGGATAGTGGAGCATCAAGTCACATGATGTTGAGTATTTTGTTTTGATGATGTGTGCTAAACAAATGTAATCATATTTACTCAATTATTATTGTTTGTGAAAGTAAATTAAGAACATCAATTAACATAGAGAAAGTTTACTGATATAAATACTTGTCTATAATGGATCTGAGATTATACTAAGTTAAATAACTAGTTTTTAAGTTATAATAATTTTTCATTTAACTAAACATTAAGTTAACATGTGTTTTTATTGTAAAGCATGATATGTTTTAAAGTTATATTTTCTGTACCATGTATAATGCACGTTAAGACAACTCGTTGAGTTATAGGCTTAAAGGTTAAAATAGGTCACGTGAGAACTCGTTGAGTGAGTGAGCAAAAGGTTAAAATAAAGAGATGAACTTGTTATGTTAGTATTGTGCATGTGGTGAAATTAAAGTTTACAAATATTATATTGTATCACGTGAGTTGCACATGTTTAACTCATTAAGTTAACATAACTACACTAATTGCACGCATTGAGTTGCTATATTGAACACTAAGACAACAGTTAGGTTAGCGATATAAACTTAAAGTTGTTATTATTGCTTGTTTAGAATGAAAAAGTGCATAATATTAAGGGTTAAATGATGGTTAATTGCATAATATTTAGCTTATCATGTAAGAATTAAGCCATTATGTTGTAATTGCACTGTTATATGCTTTAATGAAAGAATCTACACAATTTCAAGGAATTAATGTTAATTTAGTACTTTTCTGAACTATCGGTGAATTGCAGGCTGTGAAATTCCTAAGTATCTGAATTTTTTGTTATTTCAGAGAGTTATATTGCATGTACCGGATAGTTATGTTTTTAATGATAAAAGAATATTTTATTATTTCCTGTATTACACATGTTGAAACTTCAATGAATGACTTAAGTGGATTTTTGGAAAGTTTCTATTCTTATTGGTGATAAAAGAATATTAATCCTAGATCTTGTTTGTTCATTTAAGAATAGATTTTGAAGAAACCTTTGCACCTGTAGCTAGATTAGAATCTATTAAAATTTTTCTAGCTTTTGCTGCTCATATGAATTTTAAACTATATCAAATGGATGTTAAAAGTGCATTTTTAAATAGTTTCATTAAAGAAGAAGTTTATGTTAGGCAACCACTTATTTGCTGATGCTGATTTTCCTGAGCATGTTTTCAAACTAAAGAAGGCTTTGTATGGTTTGAAACAAACTTTGAGAGCTTGGTATGATAGGCTGAAATCCTTTCTGTTAGATAATGGTTTTTCTATTGGTAAGGTTGACAATACCTTACTCTTTAAGAAAAATCATCTAGGTTTGTTAGTTGTTCAGATTTATGTAGATGATATCATTTTTGGAGCAACTAATGAGATTTTAAGTAATAAGTTTGCAGATCAGATGAAAAATCAGTTTGAGATGAGTTTAATGGGTGAGTTGACTTTCTTTCTAGGATTGCAGATTAAACAAGTTGAAAAGGGAATTTTTGTATATCAAGAGAAATATACAAAGTAACTTTTAGAAAAATTTAGAATGAGTAACTGCAAGTCCTCTAGCAGTCCTATGAGTTCATCAATTAAATTGGATAAAGATGAATTTGGACCAGCTGTTGATATTACTAAATATAGAGGAATGATAAGTTCTCTTCTTTATTTAACTACTTCTAGACTTGATATCATGTTCAGTGTTTATGCCTGTGCTCGTTTTCAAACTCAACCAAAAGAATCTCACCGATCTACAGTTAAAAGAATAATGAAATACCTACAAGGAACTTCAAATTTTGGTTTAATGTATTTCAAAGATAGCAATTTGGATTTAATTGGATACATTGATGCTGATTATGCTAGATGCAAATCTGATAAAAAGAGTACTAGTGGAACTTGCTAACTGTTTGGTAGTTCATTAATTTCATGGTTTAGTAAGAAGCAGAATTGTGTTGCCCTATCAACTACTGAAGTTGAATATGTTGCTGCTGCCCTATGTTGTGCACAAATTCTTTTGATGAAACAAACTATGAAAGATTATGGAATTACATATGGAAAAACTCCTATTAATTGTGACAATAATAGTGCAATAAGTTTGTCAAAGAACCCTGTGTTGCACTCTCGGGCGAAACATATTGAGATAAGACACCATTTTTTGAGAGATAATGTTGTGAAGGATAACATTGAGCTGAATTTTGTTTCTACTCATGAGCAGTTGGCAGATATTTTTACATAACCTCTTGAAGAAAAATAGTTTATCAAATTGAGAAGAGATTTAGGAGTATGTTGCCTAAATGATTTTTAGCTTTACCTACTATCTTTTATCTTCTATTTCTTTTATATTTACTTTACCATCTTATTTTCTATTATCTATTTTAATTATATTGAGTTAGTTTGATAATCTATTTCTATCTAATTCTTATTTTGAGTTATTTCTTGAGAATATTTACAAATTATTTTTCTTCAAATTTTAAAACAAAAAAAAAAAACATCTCTACCAACACTCTTCTTGAGATGATTTTCTATTGAGTTTATAAGTTACAATGATTTCTTACATCTATATTAAAATCAACTTAGATTAATTCAACAAAATTACTAAAGGCTTCTACTCCACAAATAGAATAATGCCCACATGACACTTAGAATGGGGACCTAAATCTGAAAAATAGCCAAGTTACCTTAATTAATTCAGTGATTGTATGCCTATTTGCTAGATTGAATGTTTCTTGATTAGAAAATTTAGAGGTGTTTAATATGTAAGGGTGAAAAACAAGGAAAAGTGGTTGGAAGCAATAAGACTCAAGATATTTAACCTAACATTGTCCAAATGTTTTTAACTTTCTACACTTTCCCATTTTCAGTACTATCAAAGTGATTGCCATCATCAAAAAATAAATAAATAAAATAAAATTGGAATGTTTGTTGCAAAGAGCAACGAACACCAATATTGTTTAAAAAAAAAAAAACCTCAAATTATGGCTATGCAATACTGACAGTTTCATAATTCTCAAAGATTTTCTTTTTCTCTTAGTTAATTACATAACAGACATGGTTAAGGGAAAATATACCTTGGGGTTGCTTCATGGAAATTTCAAACTGGCCGGAGAGAACATATTAAACGTATCTGAATTTTTCTATTCTAAAAACATTAAGTTCTAGCACTGAAGTTTATAAAAACTGATTTCTTTAAGGTTAATAAGGTGAACCATAGGATCAAGTCCTTATGCTAAGTGAAATGTGTTATTTATCTTAATGTGGAGCCTTGAATAATTCAGTAATTCTCCAACAATTAAAATCTAAAAAAAAAACAAAAAAAATAAATCAAAACATTATAAAAATACAAATACTTCAACCAAAATATTTTTGATTTCTTTTATTCATATATTCAGGGGGAGTTTATTCTTTTTGATATGTCTGATTTTCTCAATTTTAAGATTTTTTTTAGTCAGCATATTTTTAGGAGGAGTTATTTTCTTTACCTAGTTGGGTGTTGACAGTCGTCAAAGAGTTAGTCTTTTCGTCTTAAGGGTTTTTCAGATAGTTAAGTTGTAACTATCTAAAAACTTCTTAGTTTTTGGCAAGTTACTGTCTTGTGCCTTATTTCTTTTTCAAACAGTTATCCTGTAACTATTCGAAAATTCTTTTCTTTTGGTAAGTTAGGCCTCTAACTCACCGATCTCTAGAACTTTTCGATTTTTATATGCTTTCGGAGGGTTATCTTCTCACTCTTCCGATTCTCAAATCCTTCGTCTACTTCATCTCTTTTTTTCATGCCTCCTCCTTCATAGCTTCATCTGGTCGTTTCTCTGCCCTCTCTCTACAAAAGCAAGTACAACAGATTCACAAAATGGAACAAGATCTCTAGATAGGTATGGAAGATCTTTCTCCTGAACAAGTTCAACAAATTATTTCTACTAGAGAATAGGTTATTAATATTGAGTCAGTATATGGCACTTCAGAAATAGTTATTTGGTTATTATGTTTGGAGAAACAATTGTCTATTCTTCGTAAATTTCGTCCTATTACCACTAGTGTTAAAAGTAGAAAATAGTTGAAAATCAAGAAGCCTTCATTGAGAAAATACATCAAAACTTCCACTGGTCATAAGAAACTAAAGACCACTTCTACCCGTGCTTCACAAAGTAGTAAAATAGATTATGTTGATTCTAGGGTTTCTAAGGATTCTTCTTCGGATGATGAAGACATATTTACTACCAAAGTGAACTCTTTAGAACCTCAATTTAAATCTGTTTATAAGGCTTATGTTAGCCAATTTTTGAATGCTTCTAAGGATACTAGGGCATTTGAAAAACGAGCACTACATATGACCCTACATTTACAAGATACTCTAGTTTAGAGGAGAAATCAAGCATTATTGCATAAACTCAGTGAGCAACCAGGAATTAAGATTCAAGAGCCTATAGAGCCTGCTTGTATTCATGATTTTTCTGATATGGCAGAGAAGAAGAAATCAATGGCTGAACCTGAATTCTTTTTGCCACAAAAAGGAATTGATTTTAGGCATGTGGCTGGCTGTTCATATCCTCCAATTCCTGAGTTATGTATTGGAATTCTACACCAAATTGCTCTTGGTCCTTCTCATTTGATCTCCTTAGCTAGTCAAATTTTGCCTATAGTTGTCTCCTCTCCCCTTCCATTTACTTCATTTACTTACTCTAGGAGAAGAAAGAAAACCCTTTCTTCTCATCCAAGTTTTGCTCAATCTTTGCTTGTACATAGAGAAGAATTCACACCTCCTCCTCCTTCATCTAATGTCGAATGTCATCCAATTCCTTCACCTCGCACTCAAATGATGATACAAGGATTGTATGAAGATTCAGGTTTTGTCTCTACTTCTCAATCTCCACCTCCTTTTGCAAAACCTCCCGTAGATGAAGATCTAGAGGTTGAAGTTAATTTTTCTTCAAGCATCCCTACAGATGTATATTATTTCAAATCCTCTACAACTAGAGATTTATTTTTTAATAAATATCAGGGCATGAAGATTATTTACAGCAAACTTGTAAATTTTAAAGGAATGGATTCGATTTATAGTCTACTAATTCATCAAGGGCTTTTAAGTCTTATTTCTTCCCCATCAGGGTTATCTGCTTTTGAAGACCTAATTCCCCTTTTCTACTCCAACCTTGAGATTTTTCCTCATTTTTGTCTCCTACACCTCCAAAATCAAACAATAAGAATTGATGGAGATTTTTTGGAGAATCTGTTTGGCATACCATCTTCTAGTATAAATATTGCTCTTTCTCCATCAGAGCTTGGGTGGTAGGAATCCGAGATGAATAAATTGATTGGAAATTCTTTTGACAGAAAATTCAAGTTAGTAAAGACTGCACATCTAAATGGTTTGGCCTGGATGATTGCTACAATTCCATTTACCTTTGTATTTTAGAAGATTGGTCATGTAGATGAATTGGAAAGGAAAGTCTACCAAGCCACTTATACTAGAATGGCTGGTATCAAGGTTAACTGGGCAAAAGTTATTATTACTCAGATTTCTCATCTACAAAGTTTTCTGTACTATGGGGATTTTATTTATCATCTGATGGCCAGATACATTGATTTATCAAGCAAGCCTCTGAAATCCATTAAAAGAAGAGTATTACAAGTTTAGGATCTTCAGAGAATGTCATCTTCTGATTTGATTGAGTTGCCCTCTCATTTTCAACCATCTGCAACTCACAATTCAGCTTCTCCTTCTGTAGAACATCCACCTCCTATTGTACCTCCTTCTGTAGAAACTCTACCTTCTGTAGCACCTCCTCCAGTTCCAATAGTTGACAGTTCTGAGACCCTCCTAAAATAGAATGAGCTTCTACTTCAGCATAATTAGATGCTTTTGGATCAAGTGACTCATTTAAAACAACTTTTGAGAGAGAGGGATAACTTAATTCAAGAATTGTTACAGAAAAAGTCAATTGCACCTTAATTTGTTTTTCCTTTGATGTAATTTTCATTTTTTTATGTATCCTGATTGGATTTTTAAGCGGCACTAGAGAACTTATTTAGTTCCCCAGCAACGGTGCCAAAAAACTTGTTAACTTCCATTTGTAACTTAGTTAATTTATCTTAATGCTTATCATTAATTCCTTTTTAGAAGTCAACAAACCATCTTTCACACAAATTAGATATTAATTCCAATTTGTATTTTAACTACAAGTGCACAGTGTATATTGTATTTGTATGCAAGTACAGGTTGATCCCACAAAGAATTGAGGAAGAATTGTGTACTGTTCTATTTTTAATAATGAAATTTATATCTTTAGTAAGCACTTCGTGGAGTTATAGCTAACTCAACGAACTAACCTTGTGAAATTGAAGTAACTCAACGAAGTTGTCTATCCAGATTAATACTACTATTTACAAAGGAATTCGGTCAACCATTGAGCAGTTCCATAGATTGTAAATAACATCAATTAAGCTCTTTAATGCTATTTAATATTAAATTTATCATTCAGCAACACTAACATTCAGATATTTCAAATAGTAACAATTAAAATCTTTAAGTATCAGGAACAATTTGATTTCAATAAACTGTAAAACTATTTTCTATTTTCTAAAGTTAAACAAACATAAAACATTCCAAACACTAACAATGATACAATAATCACGATACAAAAAAAACAATACAACACTCAAATACTAACTATAAACATAGATAAGTTATTTTTGGTATTTTTGTTTTTATATGATCATGAAAATGGGCGAAAGGTGAAATGTAAAAGTAATCTCTATTGATAGTAAAAGCTTCCGTCACTACATGTGATGCAATTACACCACTGAAAATTTAACCACTTACAATTCTGTCTCCTCTCCCTATAGAATCGCGACTCTAGAATTGCAAGTTGATCTCCTCTTCAGTATACTAGCATCAATCTGAAACCAAGGCTAGAACCTTTACGATCTCCTGAGATATGAGTCGATGCTTGGTGAGAATGGCTTCCCTTCCCGTGACACGATCACTCCTCACAGTGATTGTCAGGCACCGTGTTTGGCTCAGAATCGACCTAACATTAGGAAAGTATCCTCACAGACCTCTAATGGTTGGTGATTATGGTGGTGGTGGTGATGGTAGTGTGGAACTTCAGGGAACTTCTGATGTTGTCTACAGTTAGTGCGGTCCTCCTCCTCTACACACACACTAGCCACAACCTTCGTTTTTTCTCTCCTTGTCTTTTATATTTCTTAATAGTAACTGCTTCTACTTTGATGATCGGTTGGATTTCCTTTGTTCATATCAACGATGGTGATTTCTTCTTCCTTCCACGAGCGATTTCCTACGTGATACATGCAATCGTGGTTTTCCTTCGAATGTCCTGTTTCTGTAACTACTACAGTGGCATATTAGAAAATAAATGGTCTGTGGAGTTACAGATAACTCAACGGACTTACTTCATTGATTTAAATATAAGGCACGTGCAATAAAGAAATAAGCCACCAACATAACGCATTACCTTAGTGTGTATTCATGTAACTCAACTCATACAGTTATGCTAACTTAACGAGTTAAACATGGACATCTCATGTGATATACTAAAGCATTTAAATTCAATACGTGCATAATTCTATCTTAACAAGTTCAAATATTTTAGACACTTACGAACCTAACTATCCAATGCTCAGATCCATTTCGGATGGTTATAGATAACCTTCCGAAAATCCACTTAAGTCATGCCTTGTAGTTTCAACACGTGTAATCCAGGAAATAATAAAATATTCTTTAACCATTTAAAACATAACTATCTAGTACATTAAACATAACTCTCCGAAATAACAGAAAATTCAGATACTTAAGAATTTCACAGCCTGCAATTTACTGACAGTTTAGAAATGTACTAAATTAACATTAATTCCTTGGAATTATGCAGATTCTTTTATTAAAGCATCTAACAATGTAATTATAGCATAATGACTTAATTCTCGCATGATAAGCTAAATATTATGCAATTAACTATCATTTAACCGTTAATATTATGCACTTTTTCATTCTAAACACTTCCCCTATACTTAAATTTTGCTAGTCCCTTAGCAAACTAAGATCTAACTAATTGGTCTTTCTAAAGTGCTAGATTTAATTCTTCATTTTGCTCTTCTTCAGAATAATAAATTATGTTACTATATAGATATTCTATATGCTTCAATAATCTATTTTAACTTTGTTTTCTCCTCTTCAACCTACAAATATATTTAGAATATATGTAAATTACATACAAAAGATATCAGCATCACATAGGTGTTACTTATATTATCATTTTTTTTCAACATCTGTCATCCTGAATTTATCAATATGATTTCTAGAATAAATTTCAAGTACAAAAGAATCAAAGCACAATCCAATTCAATATGATTAAGACAAGTAGAATGAAGAATTGTATATCAAATAAACAACTTCAAAAGTCTATTCTAGATTCATACTTCAGCAATTTTAGATAATAGAACATATACTCAATTCATAAGATATTTGTATTTCATAAAACACTTGTATCTTTTCAAAACAGTATATGCATATTTGTACTTTTAAAAGTTAATTTGACAAGCTTGAATCATACAAAAGCTTTCTAGTGTACCTATGTATCGAGCTTTCAGTCAACAATCTCAGATCTAATCAGGATCTTAGGTTGCCAGATTTTAAGAGTCCTTTTCAAGTCAACAATCCTTACATACCTATCTATTCAAGTATAAAAGGCTCGTGATCAAACAAGTCAATAAACTCTCAAAATTTTTCTCTTTTTTTCTCTTTTTTTTTCTTTTTTTTTAACACAATATATGTACGTATTTCATTAATACAGATGCAATAAAACACCAATCTCATATAGTCATGCTTCTATTATTTACTGAAAATATGAATTCATATCAAAAGCTCATACTTTTTTCTGTAATTTAATAAGATCTACACATAAATCATTCTACAAGTTTAATCAATCAAATTAAATGTATCATTGATCATATGTATTTCCTTTAATCCAAAAATCAACATTTCAGCTCTTTCAAGATTTCAGATAATTTACTGAGTTTCAGTTAAACATTCTAATTTCTTTTTAAAATCATGAAACTATTAAACTCATAAATTTTAGCAAAAACATAAGATACTATATCTAGATTTGTATGAGTAGTAAAATTTGTAGCATCTTATATTAGAATCTAAATATAACATTCAAGCAGTTACAGTTCTTAAAAGAAATTACAGTCTCAATTATCAAATAGTTACAGCAAATTCATAAAAGTTTTCAATTTCCACAAAACTTTGCAGTACCAATCTAATTCCTTTAATTAACAAACTTATATGGCTGTTACTTTAATTACCTCCCCCCCATACCTATTTTTTTGCATTGTCCTCAATGTAAAAGATTTGACAATAAATATAGTAATTGTAATAGGCATGAATATTGTTTCGTTGACTTAGCATCTAACTCAATGAACTTAATTTGTTGAGTTAATAAATAACTCCACAAATTGAGTTTAAATCTAAATTCAGGATAAGTAATCAATTACATACCTTGTTTCATTTATATCTCCTTCTGTATATTCTGATTTTTGATTCTGAAAAACTTTTCATTCACAGATAAAAGCAGAATATATAACAAAATAACATTTAACAGATATTGATAAATTAGTGTTTTGTGTGGAACCTAGGCTCCTATGCCTTTGGTGGCTCACAAGCAAGCCAATTGGTTTCCCATAATAGATACCAACAAACTAGATTGATATTTTTGTTTTTTTTTTTCTAAAAATAAATACAGACTACACATAACATTAAAAACACAGAATCATATTTTAAGAATATGATCGAAAAGTAGTAGTAACAAATGGAATAAATGTGTCAGTCCAAGCAATTTTTTTTTAGCATAATCCTTCTTGCTATCAATTCTGTTTCAATGTAGTCTATTTTCCTTTTTAATTTGTAAACTTGTAGTATGTTATCAATACTAAATATAAGTGTATTTCTATTAATGAAATGAAATGCAGAAAGAGATTCTCATCTGTTCCAAGATAGTGTGGCTGTTTCTATTTCTACATCTATTTCAATATATTCTTCTTCCCACTTCCATTCATTTAGGTCTTTTATAATCCATATTTGAAATTTCTTCAATTCATCCCACTATCTTATCAGACATAGAGTAGGATCATCATATTCATTATACTACATTCCTAATTGAATTTTATCATATTCTACAAATGGTGGTTTAGCTATATCACTTGGTATAGGCAAAATTTCTATAGAGTCATTATCATAACTATCTATGCTTACTATGTATAAATTAGATCTAAATGCAACTGATATATCTGTGACTAGATATATATATCCATCAAGTATGACATGTATGATGTTAATTAAGGATTTCTGTCCTAGATATATCATAGTGTTTTCAGTCTAAGATCTATTCAAAAAATTATACACACTTAAGCATAAATCTTCATCCCAATTTCCAGTAGGTCTCCAATAATATAATTTTTCAGGAATGGTAGAATTTTTATTAGAAAATATTAAAGCTGACCCACAATTTTCAGTTGGTACTTCATATCTATTAGGCCTTCCTATATTCCATTCTTCTTTGGTGAGAGGATTTCTAATCAAAATATCAAGTAATAGAATTGCATACCTTGGTTTGGTTTTGTATATAATTAATCCTTCATCCATCCCTATAATATGATCTATTCCTTCTAATGCATTGGTGGAATTCCAATAGTTTCATCCATATTCAGATATTCATAGTTGATTGAACTACGATTAAATGAATTCCATAAAAATCCATTTCTAATCTTAGTCATTTTTGCAGCTTGTAGTCCATGAAAATATTTTTCTCTAACATAGTCTTTAATATCCTTTGATACACAACATAATCTGCAATGATCTTTAGTTGACAAGTTACTCAGTACTTCCCTTTGTGCGTCTAATGGTAATTTTAAGAATTCCATCTGTTGTGATTTTGTATAACATAAACAAAAGTTTAGCAGAGACAAAAATTAACATAACTACTTCACACCCTCGTGGAGTTAGGTCATAACTCAATGGATTAAGTTCGTTGAGTTAAGTAATAACTCTACGATACTATTAACTATAAGTAAACTTACATTTTTTTTTTTACTATAAACATAGTTACTTCAGTTATACTACTTCATTCAGCTACCCTCCTAGAGGAGGTATCAATTTCATTAACAGTTTTGTTAATAAGGTTAGGTACTACTTGCATTAGCAATCCTTCAGTAGGTCTAACTTCTATTGATTCTTTCTATCTAGGGGGTATATTTCTATTTATATTTTGATTTTGAATTGCAGCATTTCCAAATACAAAATCTAGACGATTGTTTAATTGCTGAATTATCTTTTCTAATTTCTCTATTCTAGATCCTTGTTCAATTAATGCTTCATAACTTATATTCCTGTCATTAATATTTTCTCCTCCATAGAAATTATTGTTTCTCTAAGATAAATTTAGGTAATTTCTCCAATTAGGGTTATATGAATTTCCAAATTTATCTTTCTGGTTTCTAGCATAAATAATTTCTAGATCGTTAATGTTTGCATTCTTTTCTACTAGTTTTTGATTTAATGATAACTCTTCTATTTTCTTTGTTAATTCAGTTAATTTCACTTCAAGCATAGTGCTTGAATCTATTTCATGCATTCCCCTTGGTAATATTCTTTTATCTGCAATAGCTTTAGTTGAGTTCTCCCACTGTATAGTTCTTTTTGCAAAATTTTCTAAGTATGCCCATGCTTCTTCACTACAAAATTTTAAAAATCCATTCTGACAAGTAGATTCTAATAAAGATTTTGTTGAAACATCTATGCCTTCATAAATTATACCTATTAATTGTACTTTACTCATTGCATGATGTAGACATTGAGTCAGTAAATCTTTAAATCTTTCAAAATGTTTCCAGAATGATTCTCCCTATTTTTGGCTACACATTAATATTTCCTTTTTCTTTTTAACAGATAAATTATGTCATTATCTAACCATTTAACTATTTCCTTCCTAACTAATTCTTTAAGGTTTGGATTTAATCTCCTTTTAGGAATTCTAATAGGTTTAGCATTCTCTTCTAAATATATGTGGTGACAGCATAAAGTTGAACTTAACCCTTTTATATCAGTTATAGTCCATCTTATTACTTCTTTATAACTTTTTACTACATCTTTTAATTTAGCTATTTGATCCTCTTTTAAATCTGAAGAAATAATGATTGGACAGGTTCATTTATCTTCCAGAAATATATAAGTTAATTCAAGAGATAAAGGTTTTAATTCTAAATGTTGCCCATCAGAAGCTAGAGCTCCTAATTGAACATCATAATTTTCTAAATTAATTTCTTCCAGATCTCCTTCTATATTTATGCTTTCACTTTCCTCTAAAGTTTCAGAATTGATTTGCCTATTTAATTCTTCTTGAATCACATCATCTAACATTTCTCCTTCATCCTCTAAAAAGTCTATGGTATGTAAGGACATTTCTAACTCCTCAAACCTTTTTGGTTTGAAAATATTTAATTGAGTATCCTCATTACCATAGGCTAACTTCATTACTTCAGTTTTACAATTTATAACAACCCTTGATGTTGCTAAAAATGGCCTTCCGAAAATTAAAGATGTATCACAATTTTTATGCTTAATTTGTTGGGAATCCAAAATTACAATATCAATTTGATATATAAAGTTTTTGATTTTAATTAAGACATCCTCTATTTTTCCTCTAGGGTATTTTATACTTCTATCAGCTAATTGAATAACCGTACTAGTAGGAGTTAAGCCTTCTAATCCTAAGGATGCAAATATATCACTTGGCATAACATTTATACCTGCACCTAAGTCTATTAGGGTTCTTTCTAGAATGGTATTTCCTATGGTGCATGATATAATAGGGATTCCAGGATCAGATAACTTTTTAGGAATTTGTGGTAGAAATAGGGAACTACTTTGCTCAGCTAAAAAGACCTTTCTAAGAACTTTTTGCTCTCTTTTCTTAGTACACTAATCCCTCAAAAATTTAGCACAATGTGACATTTTATGCAATAGATCTAACAAAGGAATGTTAACTTGTACTTTTTCAAAAATTTCTCTAATTTTTTCTTATTTCTCAGGAAATGTTTATTGTAATCTTTCAGGATATGGTGCTAATGATTGTGATTTAAAAGATTCTTTTTCTTTCATTTCATTTGTTTGATCATTTTTAGTCTCATTTTCAGATTCAAATTTTTTGTCATTGATTTCTATGTTTTCAAAGATTACATTTTCATTATCATTTTGATTTTTGTTCTTATCCACCTTCATATTATTTTCTTTTTGAATTCTTGATGGTATATCAGTTCCAGATCTTAATGTTATAGATACATCTTCCAGATTTTCGTTACTTTCATAATGTTCTTGTATATCATTTTCATGATTATGATTGTTTAGAATGAAAAAGTGCATATTATTAATGGTTAAATGATGGTTAATTGCATAATATTTAGCTTATCATATGAGAATTAAGCCATTATGTTATAATTGCATTGTTATATACTTTAATTGAAGAATCTGCTTAATTTTGAGGAATTAATGTTAATTTAGTACATTTCTGAACTGTCGGTAAATTGCAGGCTGTGAAATTCTTAAGTATCCAAATTTTCTGATATTTCAGACAGTTATGTTTAATATACTAGACATATTTCAGATAGTTATGTTTAAATTGCTGAACAGTTATGTTTTGAAAGAATATTTTATTATTTCTTGAAGTGCACGTGTCGAAACCATAATGCATGACTTAAGTAAACTTTCGATGAGTTATCTATAACTATCTGAAATTGCAACTGGGCATCAGACAGTTATATGTATAACTCTCCAAAATCTCTTTTTATTTATAAAATAGCTGAGGACACGTGTCATGTTCTAGGAAATTGGATTTTCAATGAGTTATCTCTAACTATCCGAAATGCATCTGAGGATCGGATAGTTAGCTCTATAACTCTCCGAAATGTTATTTTATGATTAAACTACTGCAGACACATGTCGAGATCTAGTAGATTTACTTAGGTTATATATCAGTGAGTTATCTGTAACTATCCGAAATGCATCTAGGCATCGGATTGTTAAGTTTATAAGTATTCGAAATGCACCTGAGCATCAGATAGTTAAATTTATGCATGTGTTTTATAATTAAATCAACAAAGAAAGTTCGTTGAGTTATCTGTAACTCCACGGACTATTTATTTTCTAATATGCCACTATAACGGCTGCAAAAACAGGACAGTTGAAAGAAAAACCACAACTGCATGTATCGCACAAGGAGAAGAAAACATCGCCATTGATATGAATGAAGGAAATCCAACCGACCATTCAAGCAGAATCAGTTACTACTGAAGAAATATAAAAGAAAAGAAGAAAAGAAGTAAAGGGTGTGATCGATGGATGGCTAGTATATATAAAGGAGGAGCACCGAGCTTTCTGCAGACAGTATCAACGATTCTCTGAAGTATCACACCAACCATCGTTACCACCACTACAATCACCAACCATTAGAGGTCTGTGAGGATACTTTCTTGATGTCGGGTCGATTTTGAGCCAAACATAGTGCTTGACAACCACTATGAGGAGTGATCGCGTCGTGGGAAGGGAAGCCATTTTCACCAAGTGTCGATTTCCATGTTCATATTAAAACAAAAATACAAAAACAATTTATCTATGTTTGTATGTTGTATTGTTTATGTTGTATCGTGATTAATGTTATCTTTGTTAGTGTTGTGATTGTTTTATGTTGTTTTAGTTTTACATTTTACTGAAATTGGTTCGTTCAAAAGACTTAAAGATTTTAATGGTTACTGTTTGAATTATCTGAATGTTAGTATTGCTTAATGATAAATCCAATGTTAACTAACATTAAAGAGCTTAATTGATGTTATTTACAATATGTGAAATCGCCCAATGGTTGGCCGAATTCCTCTATAAATAACAGTATTAAAAAGAAAAGACATGCTCGTGGAGTTAACTTAAGTCCATGAGGTTAGTCTGTTGAGTTAGCCATAACTCAACGAACTTTGTCCGTTGAGTTAACTATAATTCAACGGAGAGCTTATTGAATATATAAATTTGATTATTAACAAACTAACAGTTCTCAAGTTCTTCAGTAATTCCCTATGGGATCGACCTGTACTTGCACACTGATACAATAGACACTATGCACTTGCAATTAAAGTACAAACTGGAATTAATATCTAAATTGCATTAAAGGTTGTTTGTTTACTTCTAAAAGAAAGAATAGGCATAAAGATAAATTAACTAAGTAAAAACAGAAATAACAAATCCATTTTTTCTGGTGTAGTGTTGGGAAAACACAAACAAGTTTTATAGCGCTGTTGCCAGGGAATTGAATTGAATTGAATTGAAATTGAATTGAATAGAATTGAATAGATATAAGCAACTATTAGAGCTGTTTCGTTTTAATAGCCAGAGTTATGTGTTTTCTTTTGTAATTGAGAATATGGCATATGCTTATGCTCAAAGATTTTTGAAACCTATAATTAGCATATGTGAATTCTACAATTCTAAAGGACATGACATTTCTAACTGTTTGAAACTAACATGTTTACAGATGGTTAGATCCCATGAACAACAAATGAATTATCCTCAGTATAATAGATCCGAGTATGAGAATCCTATAGTTTACTCAACTGATGGTTAGTATAGAATGTGTAATATGTTGAGAGACACTGAAGTTTGGGATAGGTATGACAGACTGGAGCGTAGTATAGAGCAAAATCTGGAAAAACTAGAATACTTTATGTGTCAACAACAAGAAATCAACCAATTAAATTATAAGGAAGCATATTCAGAACCTAAAAAGGATATAATTTAAAAAATGGAAAAAACCATAATGAAAATTGATCAAAAATTGAATACAATGAAATTGGATGATCTGGAAAGAAAATTAAAAGCATTAGACGAATATACAATGAAAATACAAGTTATGCAATAGGACAATGAAAATTATAATGTTATAAACCTACATAATTTGCAAAATACACAGCCAACAAAAAATATTAATGCAAGAGAATTTAAAGAATGCACTTTAAAACTAAAAACAATTAAAGATCATAATTACGAAAATGATATACAAAAACATCATAAGAGTAATGAAAATATGGAAGATGTATATGTAACATTAAGATCTAGACTGATATACCACCAAGAACTCAAAATGAAAATGATATAAAGGTGGATAAGAGTAAAAATCAAAATGATAATGAAAATGTAATAGCTAAAAATCTAGAAATCACTGAAGAACAATCTGAATTTGCTAAAAATGATCAAACAAATCAACTGAAAGAAAAAGAATCTTTTAAATCACAATCATTAGCACCCTATCTTGAAAGATTACAATAAACATTTCCTGAGAAATAAGAAAAAATTAGAGAAATTTTTGAAAAAGTACAAGTTAACATTCCTTTGTTAAATCTATTGTAGAAAATGCCACCTTGTGCTAAATTTTTGAGGGATTAGTGTACGAAGAAAAGAGAGTGAAAAGTTCTTAGAAAGGTCTTTTTAGTTGAGCAAAGTAGTTCCCTATTTATGCCACAAATTCCTAAAAAGTTATCTGATCCTGGAATCCCTGTTATATCATGCACCATAGGAAATACCATTCTAGAAAGAACCCTAATAGACTTAGGTGCAGGTATAAATGTTATGCCAAGTGATATATTTGCATCCTTAGGATTAGAAGGCTTAACTCCTACTAGTACGGTTATTCAATTAGCTGATAGAAGTATAAAATACCCTAGAGGAAAAATAGAGGATGTCTTAATTAAAATCAAAAACTTTATATATCCTATTGATATTGTAATTTTGGATTCCCAACAAATTAAGCATAAAAATTGTGATACATCTTTAATTTTGGGAAGGCCATTTTTAGCAACATCAAGGGCTGTTATAAATTGTAAAACTAGAGTAATGAAGTTAGCCTATGGTAATGAGGATACTCAATTAAATATTTTCAAACCAGAAAGTTTTGAGGAGTTAGAAATGTCCTTACATACCATAGACTTTTTAGAGGATGAAGGAGAAATGTTAGATGATGTGATTCAAGAAGAATTAAATAGGCAAATCAATTCTGAAACTTTAGAGGAAAGTGAAAGCATAAATATAGAAGGAGATCTGGAAGAAATTAATTTAGAAAATGATGATGTTCAATTAGGAGCTCTAGCTTCTAATGGGCAACATTTAGAATTAAAACCTTTATCTCCTGAATTAACTTATATATTTCTGGAAGATAAATGAACATGTCCAATCATTATTGCTTCATATTTAAAAGAGGACCAAATAGCTAAATTAAAAGATGTAGTAAAAAGTTATAAAAAAGCAATAGGATGGACTATGACTGATATAAAAGGGTTAAGTTCAACTTTATGCTATCACCACATATATTTAAAAGAGAATGCTAAATCTATTAGAATTCCTAAAAGGAGATTAAATCCAAACCTTAAAGAAGTAGTTAGGAAGGAAATAGTTAAATGGTTAGAGAATGACATAATTTATCCAATTTCTAATAGCTCATGGGTTAGTCCAATCCGTGTAGTTCCCAAGAAATCAGGATTAACAGTTATTAGGAATGAAAGTCAAGACTTGATACCCACTAAAATTCAATCAGGTTGGAGAGTATGTATAGACTATAGAAAGGTGAATGTTGTGACTAGGAAAGATCATTTTCCCTTACCTTTTATAGATCAAATGCTGGAAAGATTAGCAGGGTAAGAATATTTTTGTTTCCTTGACGGGTATTCAGGGTATAATCAAATTCCAGTAGCATTAGAGGATCAAGAGAAAACAACTTTCACCTATCCTAATGGAACTTATGCTTTTAAGAGAATGCTATTCAGATTATGCAATGCGCCAGCTACCTTTCAAAGGTGTATGCAGGGCATATTTACTAGAATGACTAAAGATTTTTTAGTAATATTTATGGATGATTTTACTGTATATGGCAACTCATATGAAGTATGTTTAAAAAATTTAGACTTAATATTAAAACGTTGTGTGAAAAAAAATCTGGTTTTAAATTGGGAAAAATGTCACTTCGTGGTAAAACAAGGAATAGTCTTAGGGCATGTTGTTTCTAAGAAAATGTTGGAAGTAGATAAAGGTAAAATAGAAGTAATTTCTAATCTACTAGAACCTAAATCAGTAAAAGATATTAAATCATTTCTAGGACATGCTGGTTTTTATAGAAGATTTATTAAAGACCTTAGCAAGATAGCTAGACCTTTAACTAATCTATTAAAAGATGTTCCATTTAACTTTGATAAAGATTGTAAGGAAGCATTTTTCAAACGTAAGACTAGCTTAATTTCAACTCCTATAATTCAAGCACCTAATTGGAGCCATCCATTTGAATTAATGTGCAATGCATCTAATTTTGCTGTAGGAGTAGTGTTGGGACAGAAGATAGAAAAATCTCCTACAGTGATTCATTATGCAAGCAAAACCTTAAATGATGCTCAAGTTAATTACACAACTACTGAAAAAGAATTATTAGCTATTGTGTTTGCCTTAGAAAAGTTTAGATCATATATGATTGGAGCTAGAAATTAAAGATAAAAAAGGTTGTGAGAATGTAGTAGCAGATCATTTATCAAGATTACAAATAAAAAAATCAAATATTGAAATTAAGGATAATTTTCCTGATTAAAAATTAATGACCATCAACACAATACCTTGGTATGCAGACATAGTTAATTACTTAGTTACTGGTCTAACACCTAAGGATTGGAATAGACAGGATAAGAAATTGTTTTTCT
Organism: Cymodocea nodosa; assembly: GCA_036874045.1. NCBI lineage: Eukaryota > Viridiplantae > Streptophyta > Magnoliopsida > Alismatales > Cymodoceaceae > Cymodocea > Cymodocea nodosa. The sequence goes on along the minus strand of JAZBRI010000003.1, from coordinate 13,649,805 downwards.
CAAGAGTAAAATATTACTATTAGGAAGACCCATACTTATTTAAGAAATGCCCTGATCTGATTTTAAGGAGGTGTGTTCTAGAAAATGAATATCCAAGCATATTGTCTTTCTATCATGACCAAGCTTGTGGGGGCATTTTGGTTTAGGGAAAACTACTGCAAAAATTCTGCATTGTGGGTTTTATTGGCCAACACTATTCAAAGATGCTCATAAATATTGCTTAAGTTGTTTAAGATGTCAACAAATAGGAAGAATATCAAAGAAGAATATGATGCCTCTTAATCCTATTGTTGAAGTTGAAATCTTTGATGTGTGGGGAATAGATTTTATGGGTCCATTTCCTATGTCTAATCAATTTAATTACATATTATTGGGGGTGGATTATGTATTTAAATGGATAGAAGTTATTCCTACAAAAGCTAATGATAATAAACTGGTAATACAATTTATAAGAACAAATATATTTGCCAGATTTGGAATACCTAAAGTTATTATCAATGATAGAGGAACTCATTTCTGTAATAGAAGTTTTGAAGCCTTAATGAAGAAATATGGAGTAAACCACAAAATTGCAACATCATATCATCCGCAAACAAGTGGACAAGTAGAAAGTTCAAACAAACAAATTAAGTTAATCTTAGAAAAAGTAGTAAATTCTACTAGAATAGATTGGGCTAATAGATTGATAGATACACTTTGGGCTTATAGAACTGCTTATATGACAAGCTTAGGTATGTCACCTTTTAGGCTAGTATATAGAAAAAGTTATCATTTACTTGTTGAAATAGAACATAAAGCTTATTGGGCATTAAAAACTCTGAACACTAATTTAAGTCAAGCTACTGAAAATAGAAAAATGCAATTAATTGAATTAGAAGAATTTAGAAATGAAGCTTATTCGAAGACTGTAAGAGAAAAAGAAAAAATTAAATTCTGGCATGATAGAAAAATTATTCCAAAAAGCTTTGAAATAGGACAAGAAGTATATCTTTATGTAGCTAGACTCCATAACCATCCAGGAAAATTAAGATCTAGATGGGTAGGACCTTACATAGTTCGAAATATTTATCCTTATGGAGCTATTGAAATTGGAAATCCTAAAAATCAGAATATATTTAAAGTAAATGGACAAAGACTGAAACCTATTCTGAAAACAGCAAAAAGCTTCTTTGGAATTATAGAAGAAGTTAGAGTAGAGGACTACTCGAGCTTTACTTAGTAAGAAATTAGTTTATCTTTATACAAAAAAAAAACATTAAAAAAAAAATATATATATATATAATATAAAAATCGTTGCAGTTCAACCGATTAGATCCATCAGTATGACTAGAATATAAAAAATATGTATATTAATTTTCAAAAAAAATGTTGGTTTTACCGAAACATAGTATCAGTTCAATCGGAAAAAGTATTTAGGTCTGACTGAAACATCGTATCGGTTAAACTGGTAAAAAACAGAAAAACTATTATCTGTAGAATTTTTATTATTATATTTGTTTGTACGGGGAGTCCGTTGAGTTACGCTTAACTCAACAAGCTTACTCCATTGAGTCTTAAGTTAGTCAACGAGCTTATTCTGTTGAGTTATAGTTAACTCAACGGAGTACTGTAGCTAAGATCGTGGATAAATTAGTAATAGTTGGTTCGGGAAATGACTCGATTACCCACCTAAACTTAGGGCTTATTTAAACTAAAACTTAGGGTTTTGGGGGTATTATCTGGCAAATCATTTAGAATCTAGAACAGTAGAAATCAGAGTGATTCCGTGCTGTTGTGTAACTCCACGATGAGGAGGATGACACCCGAGTTCTGGGAAGAGGCTATTGACACATCAGAATTTCTGAATGAATCAGAAGAATGGCACACGTGGTAGAAGATCAGAAATACGACAAGCGAGAAAGAGCTACATAAGGTAGAATCGGAACTTTTCAATTTCAGAAGAGATTTAGTAGAATTGGGTTTACAAATACCTCAAATAATGGAAACAAGAATAAAGGTTGCAACAGAAATTGCTGTAAGCAAGGAAAGAAAAATAAGGCCAAGTAATGAAGTTGCCCTAGAATTAATCCAACATAAGTCCTGACTCTGGTTCAAAAGACAAATCTGTAGACGAGCTAGATGGGCGATTTGGAAGTAAGAAAGGAAAGAAAATGAAGAAGAGGCAACTAAAGAACAGGAAGAACCAACTGCTAAAAGACCTGTTCCTGAGGAATAGTAGTTAGGACCTCCAGTTCGGCCAATAGAGCCATTGCCACGAGTTGCATTTGCTTGGCCGAGAACTGAAGAAGAAGAGAAAGAATTTGCTAGTTTGGTCAAGACAGCAAGAGACCAAGGTGATACTCAAGAGATAGTTATGGCTAAGGCACATATTTTATATGATGCTATTAAGAAAAAAAGGGTCGAAGAAAGGATAAGGGCCCAATACAAAATAAAAGTTGAACAGTATCAAGCAACAACTAAATCAAGTGCTGTAGGAGAGGCTGGTCCTTCGAGACCAGCAGTTATAAAAAGAGTTAAACAGGAAGAGCTAGTACTTGTGGCTCGAAAGTCTACAGAGCCTACTTTTGTAGATTTAATTTCAGAAGAAGAAGAGGAAGAACAGGCACAACTAATTAGAAAAAAGAAAGGAAAAGAAAAAGTTCCTGAATATGAGGAAATTAAATCTAAAGTACCAATTTTTACAAAGCATGTGGAGCAAATATTCATAAACCTGCTATCCAATTCTGAGGAGGAGCAAGAGGAGCTGCAGCAACAGGAGCAAAGAAAAGAAAAAAATTAGGTTGAAATTAGTCTGTAGCCTGTACAAGAAAAAAGAACAGAAATTAGGGTAGAAATTGAATTGCCCATGACTCCATCCCAATCTGTTACAGAATCAGAAAGAACAGTAACAGAACAGATTAGTAGTTAGGAGGAAGAAGAAAGAGAAGAAAATGAAGAGACTGAAAGAAGCCATTTGGACAAAAATAACTTTACAGATTCCACTAAAGAGCAAGAAACTCTTCAGCAATTTATGGAAAGAATTCAAGACAGAGTGGAGAGTTCTGCTGGCTCACCACCACAAACAGAAGCAAAAATTCAGGAATCTGTAGAGAATATTCAAATGCAGCCTATGTTAGAGGAAGTACAAACCCCTTTGGAACAACAAAGTCACCTTCTTGACCCGACTGAAACAACAATTTTGAATGAAGTACATTTTTGTAGTCAGGAAGCTTATACCAAATACCAAGAAATAAGGGTTACGACATTATTTATAGTAGACCAGTAAATTGGAATGGAATGCAAGAAGTCAAAGATTTATTTGAATTCCAAGGTCTACTGCAATTCATTTCTCAAGAAAGAGGGCATGTAGTTTATGAGAATTTAGTGCCCTATTTTTATGCAAATTTAAGGGAAAGAGGAGGATTAATTTCCAATGTGGAGGAAGCTGATGTACAGATAACACCAGAGCTTCTCTACAACATTTTTGGTTTAAAGAATGAAGGTATAAAAATTTTGGAAGATACAACTGTAGTCGAGTGGACAAAACAGCAAATTAAAGATTGTTTAGCTATCAATCCTGGTGTGCCTTTATTAAACAGATTGAAGCATTTAAATGGTAAAGCACACATAGTAGCTAACATTTTGATTAAAAATGTCTACCAATGATAGGGCCATGACATAGAATTAAGTCAATTTGTCAAATGGGCCACATATGCAATTGTAAATAAGATTCAAATAAATTGGTCTGTAGTTTTTATCTCCAAGTTGAAGACAATGAAGAAGAAATTATTTTATGGAGATTTGATTCCACTACTGATGGTGGACTGTATTGATTTCACGAAATAGGCATCAAAAAGGATTAGATCTAGAATCATTTTAGTGAAAGAATACAGAAATTTTGTAACTATAGAACTAGCTGTACCTTTTGGAGGAATTACGGGAGTAGTAGAAAGGATTAATCAATTAGAGCTTCAATTAGAAAAACTCCAGAATGAAGTAGATGAACTTAGGCATAGAGATTAAATTGTATTGTTCATCTACTTGTGTAAAATTGTATGAAATTGTATGATGTACTTGTAATGTAATTGATTCATATTAATGAATGTAAATTTTTCAGATGTAATTTTCATACGTGTTTTGGATGTGAAAATGAATGGAATGTATTGATTGTTATATATATTTTGTGGAATATTATGAATGAATGTTTAACAGATTTACAATTTGTTGAATGACAGGATAAATGCTTAAAAATTTCTGCATGTTGCAAGGTAAAATGTAAATTCTACATAACATAAAATGATCTGTAAGTTAAATCTTTACATAATGTTCAGATTTAAACAAATTTTAATTAGAATGATGTATTAATGACATAGATTTAACTTTATTTCAGTTAGTAGAATAAACAAAGAAAAGAACAGAGAGGAACTTACGAGAGTAAAACTTAGAAGTTGCAAGTGTTAACTCAATGAAGTAAGTTTGTTGAGTCAAACGTAACTCCACGAGGTCAGTAATATAATATAAGGTCACTCCATTGAGTTATCTGTAACTCAACGAAGTTAATCCGTGGAGTTAGCAATAATAATCGACTATGTTCTGTTGAGTAATCTGTAACTGAACGAGGTTAGTTCGGGGATTAAGCAAAGCAATTATTCTTTTAACCATGAATGAAACTTCATCGGTTTAGCGGTTACCAAAATTTGAAATTAGTAGTGGTACACGTACCCATAAAAATAGGAACCACGATGCACGTTGAAAGACACGTTCTTGCAACGAGATTTATTCACTTTATGGATATGCAGTATATATATAAAACAGAATGTTATTTATGAGTTACCAACACTTTTAAAAGAAAGGAGAATGCGTTGGAGGAATTGGGAGGAGAAGCAGCTAATTCAACTTCATCTAACAACAAATATTTATTGAATGGAAAGCTTCAGACTAGTATGTAATTAATCCTCTGCTATTTATTTATGAGCACATGGACCCGTTCTCTAAGCACTAAACGATTAGTAAGAACACCTACCCAGGAATTTTAATTGCAGTGGAGTACTGAAAAATTTTCTGAACTGAACTTTAATGAAATTCTTTGGGGTGTAGCTAACCTTTCTTTAAAAGAGAACGTAGAGATGACTGCTCCAGTAGAAAAATCATTAAGAGAGATTCTATATCCTGAATTAGTTGATGAACCTTCTTGTATTCGATTGTCAAACTTTGAGGGAGATAGGTTTGAACTGAAATCTAATTATATTAGTCAATTGCCACATTTTCATGGACTAGAAAGAGAGGATGCCTATTATTTCCTTAGAGAATTTAATGAAGTTTGTCAAATGATGAAAATGTCGAACATGAGTATAGATGCTATTAAACTTAGATATATTTCTTTTTCTTTAAAAGACACGACTAAGAGATGGTTATATACCCTATCGCCTGATTCAATTTCTACATGGACTGAATTTTGCTCTATTTTTCTGGAAAAATATTATCCAACACATCAAATGATTAAAAAGAAGAAAGAAATATTAATGTGTAGCCAAAAACAGGGTGAATCATTCTGGAAATATTTTGAAAGATTTACTGACTCAATGTCCACATCATGCAATGAGTAAAGCACAATTAATAGGTATAATTTATGAAGGCATAGATGTTTCAATAAAATCTTTATTAGAATCTACTTGTCAAAATAAATTTTTAAAGTTATGTAGTGAAGAAGCATGGGCATATTTAGAAAACTTTGCAAAAAGAGCTATACAGTGGGAAAACTCAACTAAAGCTATTGTAGATAAAAAAATATTGCCAAGAGGAATGCATGAAATAGATTCAAGTACTATGCTTGAGGTGAAATTAACTAAATTAACAAAGAAAATAGAAGAGTTATCATTAAATCAAAAGCTAGCAGAAAAGAATGCAAACATAAATGATTTAGATATTATTTATGCTAGAAACCAGAGAGATAACTTGGGAAATTCTTATAATCCTAATTGGAGAAATCACCCGAATTTATCTTGGAGAAACAACAATTTTCAGGGAGGAGAAAATATAAATGAGAAGAACATAAGTTATGAAGGATTAATTGAACAAGGATCTAGAATAGAGAAATTAGAAAAGATAATCCAACAATTAAATAATCGTCTAGATTTTGTATTTGGAAATGCTGTAATTCAAAATCAGAATAGAAATATACTACTTAGACAAAAGGAACCAATGGAAGGTAGACCTACTGGAGGATTGCCAATACAAGCAATACCTAGTCCTGTCAATAGAACTGTTAATGAAATTGATACCTCTTCTAGGAGGATAGCTAAATGAAGTAGCATATCTGAAGCAACTATCTGTATGTATATATGTTTTTATTTTTAGTTAATAGTATCGTAGAGTTAGTCCTTAACTCAACGAACTTAGTTCGTTGAGTTATTCCTTAACTCCACGAGGGTGTGCAGTAGTTATGTTAATTTTTGTCTCTACTAAATTTTTGTTTGTGTTATACAGAATTGACAAATGGAATTGATGCAATTACCATTGGATGCACTAAGGGAAGTACTGAGTAATTTATTAGCTAAAGATCTGTGCAGGTTGTGTTGTGTATCAAAAGAAATTAAAGACTATATTGAAGAAAAATATTTTCAGGGACTACAAGCTGCAAAAATGACTAAGATTAGAGATGGATTTATATGGAGGTTATTTAATCGTAGTTCAAATACCTATGAATATCTGGCTATAGAAGAAACTACTGGAATTCCACCTAATACATTAGAAGGAATAAATCATATTATGGGGATAGATGAAGGATTAATCATATATAGGATGAGACCAAGGTATGCAAGTTTATTATTACTTGATATTTTGATAAGAAATCCTATAATAGGAGAAGAATGGAATATAGGAAGACCTAATAGATTTGAAGTACCAACTGTAAATTGTGGATCAGCTTTGATTTTTTCTGATAAAAATTCTGCAATTCCTGAAAAGTTATATTATTGGAGACCTACAAGAAATTCGGGTGAAGATTTACGCTTAAGTGTGCATAACTTTCTGAATATATCTTAGAATGAAAATATTATGATATATCTGGGATAGAAATCATTAATTAACCAAACACATGTCATACTTAATGGATATATATATCTAGTCACAGATATATCAATAGCATTTGGATCTGATTTATACATAGTGAGCATAGATAGTTATGATGAATTTATAGAAATATTACCTATATCAAGAGAAATAGCTAAACCACCATCTTAAGAATTTAATAAAATTCAAATAGGAATATGGTATAATGACGAAGATGATCCTACTTTATGTCTGATAAGATGGTGGGATGAATTGATGAAATTTCAAATATGGATTATGAAAGACATAAATGAATGGAAGTGGGAAGAGGAATATATTAAAATAGATGTAGAAATAGAAACTGCTACATTACCCTGGAATCAAAAAGGATCCCTTTCTGCATTTCATATCATTAATGGTAATACACTTGTATTTGGAATTAATAATATATTATATGTTTACAAATTAACAAGGAACAAGAACTGCATTAAAATAGAATTAATAGCAAGAAGAACTATGCCTAAAAAGTTTGCTTGGACTGATACATTTATTCCATTTGTTCCTACTTTTCAATCATGTTCTTAAGTTGTGATTTTGTGTGTTTAATGTTGTGTATTCTACGTTTATGTTTAGAAAAAATATATATATATATCAATCCAGTTTGTTGGTATCTATTCTGGGAAACCAACTGGCTTGCTTGTGAGCCACCAGAGGCATAGGAGCCTAGGTTCCACACAAGACACTGATTTATTAATATCTGTTAAGTGTTATTTTGTTTTATATTTTACTTTTATCTATGAATGAAAAGTTTTTCAAAATAAAAAATCGAAATATGTAGAAGGAGATACAAACGGAACAAGGTATGTACCCAATTACTTATCCTGAAACAAAACTGTATTCATGCCTGCTACAATTACTGTACTTATTGTCAAATCTTTTACATTGAGGACAATGCAAAATGTAGGTATGGGGGGGAGGTAATTAAAGTAACAGCCATGTAAGTTTGTTAATTAAAGGAATTAAAATGGTACTGCAAAGTTGTGGAAATTGAAAATTTTTACGAACTTGCTGTAACTATCTGATAATTGAGATTGTAAAATTTATATAAACTGTAACTACTTGAATGTTATATTTAGAAGGCTATATAAGATGCTATAGAATTTACTATTTATGCAAATCTAGATATAGTATCTTATGTTTTTTCTGAATTTCATGAGTTTAATAGTTTCACGATTTTAAAATGAAATCAAAATGCTTAATGAAAAATCAGTAAATTATTTGAAGTCCTGAAGGAGGTGCGATGTGAATTGTAGATTAAATGAAACATATATGATGAAAGATACATTTAATTTGACTGATTGAACTTGTAGAATGATTTATGTGTAGATCTTATTAAACTACAAAAAAAGTATGAGTTTATTGTTATGGATTCATATTTACAGTAAATGATAGAAGCAGGACTATATGAGATTGATGATTACTGCATCTGTATTAATGAAATACATACATATACAGTATGTGATTAATGTTTTGTTTTATGTTTGTATTTTAAAAGAAAAAAAAAGGAAAAATTTGAGAGTTTATTGACTTGTTTGATCACGAGCGTTTTGTACTTAAGCAGATAGGTATGTAAGGATTGTTGGCCTGAAAAATGACTCTTGAAATCTGGCAACCTAAGATCCTGATTAGATCTGGGATTGTTGACTGAAAGCTCATTACATGGGTACATTAGAAAGCTCTTGTATGATTCAAGCTTGTCAAATTAACTTTTAAAGTACGAAAAAAAGAAGAAAAAAAAACATATACTGTTCTGAAAAGATACAAGTGTTTTGTGAAATACAGATATCTTATGAATCGAGTATATTTTCTGTTATCTAGAATTGCTGTAATATGAATCTAGAATTGACTTTTGAAGTTGTTTAATGGAGATACAATTCTTTATTTTACTTGTCTTAATCATATTGAATTGGATTGTACTTTGATTCGTATGTTGTTGAAATTTCTTCTAGAAATCTTATTGGAAAATTCAGGATGGCAGATGATGAAAAGAAGAACAAATGATAATATAATTAACACCTATGTGATGATGATATATTTTGTATGTAATTTACATATATTCTAAGTATATTTGCAGGTTGATTACTAAAACATACTGAATATATTTTTATGCTAAATAGAAGAAAAAAAGAAAGAGGAAGAATTAATTCTAGCACTTTTTGAAAGACCAATTAATTAGATCTTAGTTTGCTAAGGGACTAGCAAAATTTAGGTATGGGGGAAGTGTTTAGAATGAAAAAGTGCATATTATTAACAGTTAAATGATGGTTAATTGCATAATATTTAACTTATCATATGAGAATTAAGCCATTATGTTATAATTGCACTGTTATATACTTTAATTGAAGAATCTACTTAATTTTGGGGAATTAATGTCAATTTAGTACATTTCTGAACTGTTAGTAAGTTGCAGGCTGTGAAATTCTTAAGTATCCGAATTTTCTGATATTTTGGACAGTTATGTTTAACATACCGGACATATTTCGGATAGTTATGTTTAACATACCGAACATGTCGGATAGTTATGTTTAAATTGCTGAACAGTTATGTTTTGAAAGAATATTTTATTATTTCCTGAAGTATATGTGTCGAAACCATAATGCATGACTTAAGTGAACTTTCGGTGAGTTATCTATAACTATCCGAAATTGTAGCTGGGCATCGGACAGTTATATGTATAACTCTCCGAAATCTCTTTTTATTTATAAAATAGCTGAGAACACGTGTCATGTTCTGGGAAAGTGACTTAAGTGGATTTATGGTGAGTTATCTCTAACTATCCGAAATGCATATGAGCATCAGATAGTTAGCTCTATAACTCTCCGAAATGTTATTTTATGATTAAACTACTACAGACACATGTCGAGATCTGGTAGATTTACTTAAGTTATATATCGGTAAGTTATCTATAACTATCCGAAATGCATCTAGACATCAGATAGTTAAGTTTATAAGTATCCGAAATACACCTGAGCATCGGATAGTTAAATTTATGCACGTGTTTTATAGTTAAATCAACGAAGAAAGTCTGTTGAGTTATCTGTAACTCCACGGACTATTTATTTTCTAATATGCCACTGTAGCAGTTACAGAAACAAGACAGTTGGAAGAAAAACCATGACTACACGTATCGCGTAGGGAGAAGAAAGCATTGCTGTTGATATGAATGAAGGAAATCCAACCGATCATTCAAGCAGAAGCAGTTACTACTGAAGAAATATAAAAGAAAAGAAGAAAAAGAAGTAAAGGGTGTGATCAATGGACGACCAGTGTATACAAAGGAGGAGCACCGAGCTTTCTGCAAATAGTATTAGCGATTCTCCGAAGTATCACACCACCACAATCACCAACCATTGGAGGTCTATGAGGATACTTTCTTGATGTCGAGTCGATTCCAAGCCAAACACAGTGCTTGACAACCACTATGAAGAGTGATCGCGTCGCAAGAAGGGAAGCCATTTTCACCAAGCGCCGACTCATATTTCTGGAGATCGTAATGCTTTTAGCCTTGGCTTTGGGTTGATGCTTGTATGCTGAAGAGAAGATCATCTTACAATTCTGGACTTGCGATTCTATAGGGAGAGGAGACAAAATTGTAAGTGGTTTAATTTTCAATGGTGTAATCGTGTTGCAAGTAGTGTCGGAAGTATTTACTATCAAGTAAGATTACTTTACATTTCACCTTTCGCCCATTTCCATGTTCATATTAAAACAAAATTACAAAAACAATTTATCTATGTTTGTATGTTGTATTTGAGTGTTGTATACTTTATGTTGTATCGTGATTAATGTTATCTTTGTCAGTGTTGTGATTGTTTTATGTTGTTTTAGTTTTACAGTTTACTGAAATTGGTTCGTTCAAAAGACTTAAAGATTTTAATGGTTACTGTTTGAATTATCTGAATGTTAGTATTGCTTAATGATAAATCCAATGTTAACTAACATTAAAGAGCTTAATTGATGTTATTTACAATCTGTGGAATCGCCCAATGTTTGGCCGAATTACTATGTAAATAACAGTATTAAAAAGAAAAGACAAGCTCGTGGAGTTAACTTAAGTCCACGAGGTTAGTCCGTTGAGTTAGCCATAACTCAACGAACTTTGTCCGTTGAGTTAATTGTAATTCAATGGAGAGCTTATTGAATATATAAATTTGATTATTAAGAAACGAATAGTTCTCAAGTTCTTTAGCAATTCCCTATGAGATCGACCTGTACTTGCACACTGATACAATAGACACTGTGTACTTGTAGTTAAAGTACAAATTGGAATTAATATCTAAATTGTATTAAAGGTTGTTTGTTTACTTCTAAAAGAAAGAATAGGCATAAAGATAAATTAACTAAGTAAAAACAGAAGTAACAAATCCATGTTTTTCTAGTGTAGTGCTGGGAAAACACAAACAATGATCTTCAATTGCTTTTAGTTTTAAATTGCATTCTTTAAATTCTATTGCATTGGTATTTTCTTTTGTCTGTATATCTTGCAAATTATGTAGATCTGTAACATTAAAGTTTTCATTTGTGTTTTCCTGTTGCATAACTTGTAATTTCATTATATATTTGTCCAATGCTTTTAATTTTCTTTCCAAATCATCTAATCTCATTGCATTCAATTTTTGATCAATTTTCATTATGGTTTTTTTAGTTTCGTAAATGACATCAATTTTAGGTTCTGAATATGATTCCTTATAGTTTAATTGGTTGAGTTCTTGTTGCTAACATATATATTGTTCCAATTTGTTCATGTTTTGCTCTAAGCTATGCTCCAGTCTGTCATACTTATCCCAAACTTCCTTGTCTCTCAATATATTACACATTCTAAGTTGACCATTAGTTGGGTAAACCATAGAATTCTCATACTCAGATCTATTATAGTGAAGATAATTCATTTGTTGTTCATGTTCTCTAATCATCTGCAACTGTCTCAGTTTCAAACAATCACAGATGTCGTGACCTTTGAAATTGCAGAATTCACATATGCTAACTACAGGTTTCAAAAATCTTTGAACATAAGCATATGCCATATTCTCAATTATAGAATAAAACATACAACACTCTTCTTGCTATTAAAATAAAACAACACTCACACGTTACCTTACATAACATAACGTTTAGTTAGTACACTTTACCAAACACAAGTTTCAAATGCTTTCAACTGAAACCTTTTGAAAACAACATACAAGCTATAATTAACATATATAAAATATCATCTTGAGAGCATTGTAAACTATTCAAATATTCTTTTTATGAATCTAAAAATAGTTTGCTTGTCTTTTAATTGTTTCATCAAGATCTTAAGAGGGCTAAAATCAGATTAACTAGATTTATATTCTTAATTATATTAATCTGTTTTGAACATTGTTATTCCTCCCCCTACAAATATACTTCAAATATATTCAATAACATACAAAATATACTTGTATAAAATAGATGTTAATTATAACTACACTTTAAATTTTCTTTTCAAAAGATTTCTACCATCCTGAATTCATCAAAAATGATTTGAAGAATCAACTCCAACCGTATATGAATCAAAATATAACTTTAAACTTAATATGATTAACTCAAGGAGAATAAAAGAATGTATCTCAAATAAACATTATCAAAAGTACTAATGTTGATTCAATAAATCAGCAGTCATATTTGTAGAAACTATATTCAATTCAAAGATATCTATATTTAATAAAACAACTTTTATCTTTTCAAAATAGTAAATATTAATAATTTTCTTTAAAAGTTAGTTTGAAAAGCTTGATTTAAAGATATCCAAGAGCTTTCTAATGTACTCGTGTAATGAGCTTTCAGTCAACAATCCCAAGTCTGATTAGGACCTTAGGTTGCCAGATTTAAAGAATCTTTTTTTAGGACAACAATCCTTATATACCTATCTACTCAAGTACAAAAGGCTCATGATCAAATTGATCAATAAACTCTCAAAGATTTTCACTTTGTAAGCACTTTTTCATTTTAAGCACAGTATATATGTATTCCAATAATACAAATGCAATAAAACACAAATCTCATACAATTTTTACGTCTATGATTTTACTGAAAATATGAATCAGTTTCAATAAGCTCGTACTTTTGATTAGTAGTTTAATATGATTTACATATAAATTATTCTACAAGTTTAATCAATCAAGTCAAACTCATCCTTGATCATATGCACTTTCATTGATCCAATGAGAATTACTTAATCAAAATTTCAAGATTTTAGAGTAATTTAATTTTTTTCATTGACACTTCCACTTAAAATTTTTAAAACCATTAAAATTGATAAAATACGTAAAATCAATAAGATACTACTATAATTTTACAATAAATACATAGTATCTTATGCAGTAGTTTAGATATTACTTAGATATTTATAATAAGTATATAATATCTATGAGGTAAACAACATCAACAAAATTTATCTTTTGTGGAGTCTAAGCATTTTACACATCACATAGCCTACAAATACCTAAATTTAATCTTATGTTGCAGAAAGTAGTTTCATCTAGAGGTTTGGTAAAAATATCAGTTAATTGATTTTTACTAAATACAAATCCTAATTTAATTTTTCCTTTGATTATGTTATCTCTTAGAAATTGATGTCTAACCTCTATATGCTTTACTCTAGAATGCAATACAGGATTTTTGGAAAGATTTATTGCAAAACTACTGTCATAATAAATCTCAGTTGTATCATAAGATAATCCAAAATCTTCTAAAGTTTGCCTTATCCATAGAATCTGAGTGCAACACAGTGTAGCAGCAACATATTCAGCTTCTGTAGTTGAAACTGCTACATAGATTTGCTTTTTACTAAACCATGACACCAAATTATTTCCTAATAATTGACATGTGCCACTAGTACTTTTTCTATTAGATTTAGATCTTGCATAATCAACATTAGTATATCCTATAAGCTCTATTGAACTATCTTTAGAATAATACAGTCTAACATTTCTAGTTCCTTGTATATATCTAAATATTCCTTTAACAGCAATTGAGTGTGATTCTTTAGGATTAGATTGAAATCTAACATAAGCACACATAGCAAACATAATATCAGGTCTACTAGCTATCAAATAAAGTAAAGAACCAATCATACTTTTGTATTTTCTTTGATCTATTGATTTTCCTATGTCATCAATATCTAACTTTAAAGAAGTACTCATAGGAGTTCCTCAAATCTTTGTATCATTAAAATTAAATTTCTTAAGCATTTCAGCTGCATATTTTTCCTGATTTAAAAATATACCTTTATCCATTTGCTTAATTTGAAGTCCTAGAAAATATGAAAGTTCTCCTATCATATTCATTCCAAACTGACTAGTCATCTCTTCAGAAAATATTTTTATTAGTTTATTAGAAGTTGCTCCAAAGATTATATCATCCACATATATTGGAACAACAATCTGATCTTTATCATCTCTCTTGATAAATAGAGTATGGTCTACTTTTCCCATCATATATCTTTGTTTTATTAAAAAAGTAGATAACATTTCATACAACGATCTAGGTGCTTACTTCAAACCATATAAGGCTTTCTTCAATTTATACACATAGTCAAGATTTTTAATATCTTCAAATCTAGGTGGTTGTTTTACATAAACTTCTTCATTAATTAAACCATTTAAAAATGCACTCTTAACATCCATTTGATATAGTTTAAAATCCATATAACAAGCATAGGCCAATAATATTCTAATACTTTCTAACCTAGCTACAAGAGCAAATGTTTCATCATAATCTAGTCCTTCTTCTTGTGTAACTAATCTAGCTTTGTTCCTTATAACTTGACCAGTCTCATTAGTTTTGTTTCTAAAGATCCACTTTGTACCTATTATAGACTGATGTTCTAGTAGAGAGACTAATTCCCAAACATCATTTCTGATGAATTGATTTAGTTCTTCTTGCATTGCCACTATCCAATTTTCATCATATAATGCTTCTTCTATATTCTTTGATTCCACCATAGAAACAAATATACACATACTATTTAAATTTACTGAAGCTCTAGTTTTAACTCCTCATTAATATTACCAATAACTTAAGTGATGGGATGTGATGAAGAATAACGCCAATTTCTCTAATTTTCCTTAATATTCTCATCAACATCTGAAGGTACATCACTTTCATCCTTAGTTTGATCATTTAAGTTCATATTTTTGATTTTCTCAGATAAATCTTCAATTTCTCTATTGATCTCTAATTCTTTTGGGAAATTGATCATATCATCATTATCACCTTTAGATTGAGATTCTCTAAAGAATTTTCATTGAAGCTTACATGGAGGGTTTCTTCAATAGTTCTAGAAGTCTTGTTATATATGTTAAGACCTTGGTATTTTGATAATGCAAAAACCTGTGTGAGGAAACAATTTCTATTTCACAGATATGACTACTCAGCAAAAGATCAGAAGGTAGATAAACAGATATAGGTAGTTCAGAAATTGTTGCTATAGAGCTACAGGAAAATCGGATAGTTCCAAGCTTAAGTATTTGAAAGTTCAGTAGACAAATATGACAGTTCAGTAGAAGAATAGAAGCCAAATAAGTCATTACAAATAGTTCAGTATGTGCTGTAAAAGATAAATAGGATTTCGAAAGGTTACCAGGTTTAACCATTTGGAAGAGAAATTTTCAGTGAGATATCAGACTTAAGTATTCGAAGAGTCAGTATTAAGTAGTAAAAAGTTTATCGAACAATTAAAAAGTTAACTATCCAAAAATACAAGGTCTTTGGAGAGTTTGAAAGATAGTTTAATGATCGGAGAGTTAAGGAGTTAACTATACGGACGTTCAAGGAAATCAGAAAGTTACATTGCTAACTATCCGAAATTTAAGTCATTCAATTACCCACTTGTAGAAATCCAAATAGAAGCTTAAAAGGACTTTTCGGAGAGTTAGAAAGCTAACTATCTGAAAAACAAGAAGTTTCGAAAGTTTACATATTTAACTATCTGGAAACTTAAGTTAACCTTTTATGCACGTGTCGAAATAAGAAGACAATAGTCGGAAGCTTAAAAGAAGAATCGAAAGGTTACTGTAGCTAACTATTCAAAAGTTGAAGAGTTTCGGTAAGTTAACAGTTATAACCATCTGAGCTTAAGGCATGTCACGTGTATGACTTAAATCTCACGTGACAAAAGGAATTAAGTGGTTTTTCGGTGAGTTATGAACATCCTTTGGAAAGTTACACAGATAACTATTCGAAAGTTTGAGAAAATTGGAAGGTTATCTTGAAACACCTTTCCAAACGGTAACTTACCATATTTGGATCTACAAATCAGTAAGTACAATAGAATAAATCCATTGAGGAGAAAATATGATCGTTGGACTTACAAGTATTTATACAAACAGATCATTCAATATTCAATAGAGCTATGTAGTGAAATTACACAAATAAACACATACAGAAATATAGTATACATTGCATATCAACTACTGTTATAGAAAAAGCTCAATTCAGATTAACTACTACAAGGAATCGATTGAAAGGTGGATTTACAAGAAGATTCTTAAAGCTCTCCATGCACTAAAAGTCTGATCCAAGAAGGATCATTTGGTTCATGGCTTCTACCTTAAAGCTTCATTTAAGTGGTTGGTTTGAGTTTCGACCTAAAAACTCAAAAGTTTGGTTTATTGAAGTTTATACCTAAAAACTTTTGTGTGGTTGGTTAGAGTTACGACCAGAAAGCTCAAGTGAATGGTTGGTTCTTGCTTCGACTTAAAAGCAAGTGTTTGTAAGTGTTGAGACACTTAGTGAAGCCCAAGTGACTCTTGGGGGTGGACTAGCCGAGTTGGTGAACCACCTAAAATTCCCTTGTGTTTCTTACTTTTATTTCCGTTGTGCATGTCTGGTATATTTGTTTAGTACTTGTGCAAACTGATTAATCAAATTAGTTAGAAAAGTTAATTACACATTGATCACCATTCACCCCCACTCTAGTGAAGTCATACGTTCCTAACAATTGGTATCAGAGCAGGTTGATCTCTTTTTATAGATTTAACAATTTGAGATCATGACATCTTTTCACAGAGAGGGTCAGAACATCCATCGTCCTCCCCTGTTTGATGGTATTAACTATAATTACTGGAAAAATATGATGCAATGTTTCCTTAGAAGCTCAGATGTGAGTCTATGGAAAATGGTGGTTCTAGGAACACCTATTCCACCTAGTCATGAGGATGACTAGTCTGAGGAGGATGAGAGAATCATCCAAATGGATGCTCGAGGGTTGAATATTATTTACTGTGCCTTATCTGTTGAACAATATAATAAAGTTTCAGCTTGTAAATCTACTCACGAGGCTTGGAACACTCTTCAAATAACATTTGAAGGAACCAACTAAGTGAAAGACACTAAAATCAGCATTTTACTTAGAAAGCTTGAATTATTTAAAATGTTTGATGATGATGTTAGGATCAGTAGGCTCACTAGAGGAGGTGGTGAATGGTGAAAGTGTGTAGTTTTTAAAATTCTTTTGATGTAACGAGATGAAATTAAATGAATGCAAATCAGAGAGAAAAGAAACACAGCAAATTTTTAGGTGGTTCACCAACTTGGCTAGTCCACCCCCAAGATTCGCTTGGACCTCACTAAGTGTTTCAACACTTACACACTTACTTTCAGGTCAAAGCAAGAACCAACTACATAGAAGTTTTTAGGTATAAACTTCAGTAAACCTACCTCTAGAGTTTTCAGGTCGAAACTCAAACCAATACTGAATGTAGCTTTTAGGTTGAAGCCACGAACCAACAGCTTGAATCTTTCAATCAAAGTTTTGGCGCACATAGCTTTTTCTGCAGTAGGTCTTTAGAATATTCTTCATTGTTTGCAAACTTGAGTGTAATTGGAATTAGAGTGTAGCTCACTATATGTGGTATATCCATTATCTCTGTATTTTCCTTTCTTAAACTCCTCATATTTATACCAAAGGTATAACGAACATATTTCTCTGTCAACGGATGTATTCTGCTGTACTTGATTAGACACCAGTCAAATACGGTAAGTTACCGTTCAGAAAGTTATTTCAAGATGTCTTACCGATTTTCCTAACCTTTCAGATAGTTAGCTGTGACAAGTGCCACTAGTGCTTTTTCCTTCAGACTTACATCCTGCGAAATCAGCATCAATATAACCTACTAAGTTTAAAGAACTGTGTTTAAAGTAAAATAGTCTAAAATTGATGGTTCTTAATAGATATTTAAAAATTCGTTTAACAGCAAGTAGGTGTGATTCCTTAGGATTTGATTGATATCTAGCACAAGTACACACACTAAACATAATATCTGATCGGCTAGCTGTTAAATAGAGTAATGAACCAATCATACTTCTATATTGTTTTACATCTACAGTTTTTCTAGAGTCATCTTTATCCAACTTGGTGATAGTACTCATTGGTGTATTCTTTGTTTTAGTGTTGTCTAAACCAAACCTCTTTAATAAATCTTGAGTATATTTTTCTTGTGAAATAAAAGTACCCTGATCTAATTGCTTAATTTGTAAGCCTAGGAAAAATGATAGTTCACCCATCATACTAATTTCAAATTGATTAGTCATGTCTTTCGAAAAGGACTCAACTAATTTATCATTTGTTGCTCCAAATATGATGTCATCTACATAGATTTGAACTACTAATATATCTTTTTCGATCTTCTTGATAAAAAGAGTGTGATCTGCCTTTCCCATAGAATACCTTTTTTCCATAAGAAATTTAGATAATCTTTCATACCAAGACCTAGGAGCTTGTTTAAGGCCATATAGTGCCTTCTTAAGCTTGTAAACATACTCAGGATGTTTTGAATCTTCAAAACCTAGAGGTTGTTTTACATACACTTCTTCTTTTATATATCCATTTAAAAAAGCAGTCTTAACATCCATTTGATATAATTTGAAATCCATATAACAAGCATAGGCTAACAAAATTCGTATTGATTCTAGTCTAGCAACAAGAGCAAATGTTTCATCATAGTCAATTCCTTCCTCTTGCTTGTAACCTTGAGCAACTAATCTAGCTTTGTTTTTAACTATATGTCCATCTTGATCTACTTTGTTTCTAAATACCCACCTTGTTCCTATTATGGATTGATTTTCAAGTGGTGGAACTAGATCCTATACCTCATTTCTTATAAATTGATTTAGCTCATCTTGCATAGCTAAATTCCAAAATTCATCTTCTAAGGCATCTTCAATTTTCTTAGGTTATAGTAAAGAAACAAATGAATAAGCACCACAAATGTTGACTACTGATGACCTAGTCCTAACTCCTTGATTAGGATCGCCTATTATCTGATCAATAGGATGAGATGAAGCATAACGCCAATTTCTATGTTCCATATTTTCTATAGGTATGACATTATTTTCTTCTAAATTTTCATCATTCAAACTTAGATTTCTTATTTCGTCAGATAATTTATCAATTTCTCTGTCAACATCATTTGGTACTATTTCTTGGAGAATTTCTAAATCAAAGTTTTCAGCATGTCTTAAATCCAAATGAGAATTTTCATGAAATTTCACATGCAGGGTTTCCTCAATGGTTTTTGTTGATTTATTATAAACTCTATATGCTTTACTTCTAATGGAATAACCAACAAAAATCCCTTCATCTGATTTGGCTTTAATTTTGTCTCTTCGTTCCTTAGTGTTTAAAATAAAACACTTACAGCCAAAGGGGTTTAAATAACTTATTTTGGGAACCCTGTTATACCATATATCATAAAGAGTTTTATCTAAAATTGGTCTTAGATGTACTCTATTTATAACATAGCATGCTGTATGAACTGCTTCTGCCTAGAGAAAAAGGGGTAACTTATTCTCATTTAACATTGTTCTAGACATTTCTTGAAGTGATCTGTTTTTACGTTCTACTATCCTATTTTGTATAGGAGCTCTTGGAAATGAGTACCTATGATTTATGCCTAATTCTTCACAAAAGGTGTCCATTTGATCATTATCAAATTTTGTACCATGATCACTCCTAAGTTTTTGAATTTTAACATTTTGCTCATTCTGAACTTTATTACAGAATATCTTAAATATTTCAAAAACTTTAGTTTTATTAGCTAGAAAATAGACTCAAGTAAATCTAGAATAGTCATCAACTAGTACAAAAGTATAATGTTTACCTCCTAGACTAGTTGTTCTAGTAGGTCCAAATAAATCTATATGCACTAGTTCTAATACTCTTTTTCTTATTATTTCATTTAAGCTTTTAAAGGATGTTTTATGTAATTTACCTAGTTGACACGCATCACACATAAACTCTTTCGAGTACTTAATACTAGCTAAACCTCTAACTAAATTCTTTTTAGACAGCTTTTGTAATAATTTTAAGTTTGAGTGTCCTAGCCTTCTATGCCATAAAATGACTTCATCTGATTTTGCAATTAAGCAAGCATTGTCTTTAATAATATCAGAAGGAAAATTTAGAATACAAACAGATCCTTTCTTGTATGTAGTGAATAAAATTTCATTTGTAGTCATGTCCATAATTTTACAGGAATCTTTTTCAAAAATTACTTTGTAAATCTTCATTAAAATAGGAACACTCAATAAATTAAAACCTAAGTTTTCAACTAATAAGACATCATTTATAAAGCATTTCTCAGTTACCTGAACCTTATCAGACCCAAGGATATTTGTTTTACTTTTATTTCCAAAGGTAACTTGTACGTTCTTGGTCTTTGTTATTTTTGTAAGCGTATATCTCCAGTCATGTGGTTGGATGCTCCATTGTCCATTATCCATTTTGATTTGTGTACCTACAAAACAATCAAAAAGAGATTTTATCTCTTCGAACCCATTTTTGAGTGGGTCCAAGAATTTTAGAGAGAGTCATATCAAAATAATCCATATTTTTAGACTTCAACTTATCTATTTTCTGATAATTATTATAATTATCAGAACATTTATCTTCATGTAAACCAAAGTTGAAATTTTCATTTCTGACATTATTTGATTTCCAATATCCGATATTCTTTAAATATGAAGAAAATTGATCAAGAATATTAAAATTCTCAAATGTCTTAGCTTGATTCTTCTGAAGATTTCTTTTGAAATTCTTGCATCGTGTGCTATCATTTATATGCTGCATTTCATCAATTTGCACATATTTTTCTCCCTTTTTGATTACACACGGAATTATTTTTCTCTTACTATTCTTAGTACTGGAAATAAAGACATTATTTTTAGCAGTACCATCATGCAATATATAATTTTCAAAAGATGCATCGTGTAAACCAATTCAATGTTTTTCTACATTTGATATTTTACTACTGAGTTCATTTGTTAAAGTTTTACAATTATTCCATTTACTTAATATAGCCTTTTGATCGCAGACTTAATCTTTAACACATCAATTTCTGAATTTAAATCAGTAATAGTCAGTTCCAGTTTTTCAATTTCACAGATCATTTTTTTTCTTATCAGCAATTAAATTTTCACAATTAGCATGCAATTTTCTTTCTATAGTAGTGAACTTTAAAATTTCCTGTGCATGCCTTTGATTTTCTTCTTTAAATTTATTCAACGTAGAGTTCAGAAAATCAATCTTATTTTTAGATTCATCTAGCATTTTCCTAGTGTCCTTTCTTTCTATTTTGACTTTCTTATATTTTCTAGCTAGTCTATTGTATTCAACAAGTAATCTATCGAAACTATCAAAACTAGCATTTTGATAAGAGGATACCTCACTGGATTTTGCCATAAAGCATACATTTGCCAGATTTTCTTCTAAATCTGATGTTGATGAGGATTCATTGTCTGATGTTGAATCCTTTGTTTCTTCACTTTGTGAAGCTGAAGAGTCATCCCATGTCACTTTAAGCGTCATTCTCTTTTTGAATTTCTTATTCCTGAAATTCCTCCTCAAATTCTTCTTATCTTTGTTGAGAGGACAATCAGTTTGAAAGTGACCTGGCCTGTTGCACTTGTAGCATATACTTTTGTCTTTCGTGAATGACTTCTTCTTCATATTTCTAGATGTCTTTGCTAACCTGAAGTTCCTGCGTTTCTTCAACAGATTTCTAAATTTTCTGGTCAACAACAATAAATCATCATTAGAATTACTAGTGACTTCTGAGACATTATCAACCTCAAAAGCCAGATCCCTTCTAGGATTTTTCCCTTTTGGATCTAAATGTTGTACTTCATAGGCTGTTAGATTTCCTATGAGATCATCGAGAGTATATGTATTTAAGTCTTTGGACTCTTCAATAGATGTTGTCTTTTGTGCCCAAATTTTAGTTAAAGATCTAAGGATCTTTCTTACCAAGTCTTTTTCCTCGAATTTTTTACCTAAAGATTTTAATGAATTTACAATCTCAAGAAAACGAGAAAACATGTCAGAGATACATTCACTTTCGTGCATTTTAAAAAGCTCATATTTATGTACTAACATATTGAACTTAGATTCCTTAACCTGATTAGTACCTTCGTTGGTAACTTCTAATGCATGCCATATCTCATATGCAGTTTGATATGCAGAAACTTTATTAAATTGATCACAAGATAAAGCACAAAACAAGATGTTTAAACCTTTAGCATTCAGTGTCATTCGCTCCTTTTCATCAAAAGTCCAAGTATCATATGGAGTCGTAACTAACACTATAGGATTGCTAATTATATGCCATAATTTGAAATCGATTGACTGAAAGAATACTTTCATCCTATATTTCCAGTAGCCATAATTGCTACCTTCAAACATAGGAGGACGATTAGTGGTTTGTCCTTTAGTCATAACTATGATTTCAGAATTATCCATTTTAAACAGATGATCCGAAGTAAATGACAGGAAAAACCAATTCCTAAATAGAGAAATGAAGGCTTTTCGAATGCTTTAAACAGTTTAATTGCTCTGATACCAGTTGTAGGATCGTCTATATCACAAGAGAGGGGTGAATTGTGTCTTTAGTAATTAAACTAGCGGATAAAACAAGAGTACAAAACACTCGTAAATGAAAATTTATTCTTTTATTTCAAGACAGAATTTACAATATCTTTTCAGCTCAATTCCCTTCTTGACGGTTTTGATACAGTAATTTTTGATATACAATTCAAATAGGAAAACAAAGCTCTTTTTCGAAACTAATTTTGAATTATATAAAACCTGATCTTTATGCACACAACTCTTTTCTTTCTCTTTGCTCAGCTGCTGTATCTCTTCTTTTCTAATTGTCAAATTTCCAGACTTCTTGCGTTTATAGCTCCTTTTCTAAAATTGCTTGGAATTTCAAACTTCTTCTGATGTTGGAGAACTTTTCAGAATATGAATATTCAAACTTAACTTTTTAGTTAGGGATCCAGATTGAATATTCAGACTTAGTTTTTTTTTTTTGAGATTGGGATCCTCTATTGTAATGTAGCTCATACTCTCTATTAGTAGTCGAACTCTGTTGTCTTTCATGTTCAACATGTTCATCCACTTGATCCACAATCGATAATCCATAATCTACGTACTAATTTTCTCTTTAATCCAAATTACTTTCTATTTAAATTTCCACTTTCTTCACTAACATTTTGAGTTTCCACGATCTCCACTCGAAGATTCACCGAAACTTCATCTTCCTGGTGTCTTGTAGAATATCTTCTAAGTCTTCGATTTAGTCAAACATTTATCCTTTAACTCCTATAAAAACTTGAACACTTATTCTTTAACTCTTCGAGTTTTTGCACCTGCAAAACACGTGACTAAACAAGGAAACTTATCTGTTCGTTAGTCCTTTTACAAAACTCGAACAGTTATCTAACTATTCGATTTTTCATTACCGAACGCACATGGAAAACACGTGACAACTTAAAACATTAAAAACACACATGTAGATAACTTAACTATATGAGTTTTTAACATAAAGTATTTGACAAAAACGAAACGTTAACTATCCGAAAGTTTAACTATTGCAAATCTAGCTCTTCAGAAATCTTTAATTTATCTGACATAAAAATGAAACTTTCTGATAATTTGTTAACTATTATACTTAGAGAATATTATGTAGACTTATTTAAATATGTTAATAAAGTATATATCATCAAAATTAAATACCTAACAATCTCCCCCTTTTTGATGATGTCAAAACCTAATAAATCACATAATTTATATCTCCCCTTTTTTGGCATTATAAAAAAGTAAACAAACTATTTTCTCCCCCTTTAGGAAGTTAAGCTTTATAAATGTAAGGAAGGATATCTTACTAAGTATATATTAATCAAAATGATAGTGTCAACCATACATAGGATTTATGGATTAAGTAAAAATTGTTTAATATCATAAACTGTGAAAAATAATAATGTAACATTAAAATCAGTAAACAGTTTACATAATGGTTTTGGTTACAAATTACAAAAAATAAATCATGTAATACATAATTTGTATAATCACAAGCCTCTTTGTCTTCGAAAAATATCAATCAGAGTATCTGAAATTTTCTTTGCAATATCTGTACTAACTCTGTTTATTTGATCAAGTAATGCCTGATCTAAATCATTTTGAGAAACTTGTGATGGTTGCTGTAAAAATTCAGTATGTATGTCTGTATCTATACCTGTATGTATTTCTCTGTGTATACCTTGTTGTATATCTATATGTATATCTGTATGTTGTTGTGTTTTTGTAAATTCTGTGGATTGTTGCTGTGTTTGCCGAACTTGTTGTTGTTGTCTAAGGATAGGTGTATCTGCCGCTTGGTATTTTTGGAGTTCCTTTGCAGAGAAAGATCATGACTTTAATCTTTTCTGTAGCCAAGGTGTAATATTTGTTTGACTTACCATAATTCTCAAAATTGTATCATCATAAAATAATTTACTCGGCAAATGTAAGATATTAGAAACAAAAATATCATACCAGTTCACTTGTATATGGTTGATTAATGTGTATGTAGCATAAAGACAACATCTACCAACTTCTGCCCCATGACCAAACCTTTGAAACAATGTAGCATGCAATATTTTTGCAATAAAACGTGCTTGGCCATTTAAGTCATTTAGTAATGTCAATGGTTTGTTGGTAATTGGATCTTTGGCTAAACTTGTAATGTCCCATCCCAATCGATAAACCTGTTTTCTTTCTGATAATTTAACTTCTTCATTTTTTAGACCAAGTACCTGATGAAGTAAATCTAGAGTTAAATATGTCATTTTCTTGTATATTAGAAACAGGAATACCTTCTTCTACTGTTAAGTTTGAGTAAAAATAACTGAGAAGTTAGGGTATAGTAAGATGGCCTAGCTGTTGTGGAAGTAGAGTCAACAAGCCTTGAAATTCAAACAGTTCACTTATGTGTGCTATCCCTTCAAACTTAACTAGTCTTGAATATAAAACTGTAAAAGTTTCATATGTCTGAAATTTGTCATAACAAGAATTATTTCTGAACCACAATAGTGTATTTGCATCTAAACTCTGTTCAGGATTAGGTATTTTCCTGTCATGATATTCTGATCTGGGATTTGTTTCAATATTATTAGCAACATCTATATTGTCAGATCTTTCAGAACTGGTGGTATTTCTATCAAAACTAGTATAAATGTTTAAAATATCTATTATTGTCGTATCAATAATCTACTGAATTTCTTCTGTTTGTTCTTCTGGAAACATTTCAGTAGCAACAATCTTTGTATCAATCTGTATATCAGCAACCTATATATCTATATGTGATCTATACAACTGTCTCTGTATGAAAGAATGTTCTATATCTGTCTGTAGAATAGAATCATCCTGTATTTCTGAAATTTGTATATGTGAGACATTGGTAGTATCATATTCTATTTGTAACTGTGTATGTTGTTGATTATATACATTTAACAAGTATACGATATATTGTAACAGACATAACCATACATATAAAGTGTAGTATAAGCAACTGTACCAAAATTCAAAAGTCTATGTTCGAGATACAGTAATAGGAAGAATATCTGTACATTCCTCTTCAGATGAAATATCTTCAAAATTCATAGACTCAGTATCTATGTCATCAATAATATCATCAAATTTGATATCATCTGTATATATATCATCAAAATTTCCTACATTCTCACTTTTCGTAGGAAAAGAATGTGTGCTTGCAGCATTGTGTGAAAAAACTGTCCATTGTATTAAAAGATACATTATGCACTAATGTGTCACAATACCTTAGAGTATATGCTTGTAAGCCAATATTTGTCACATCTGTTGGGATTCCTGACAAAAATGTTTGTCCAGCTTCTGCAATGGAGCATAGTTTTCCATTTTTCACTGATTCTTCTTTTTGCTGCAATATTCCTTGTACACCTGCAGTTAGTCCAAAATATTCAATTGTCTTTTTCTTTGTCCAACTATATGTCTGCAGTGTTTCAGGTTGTTCAGGAGGTTCTAAAATTGTCTTAATTTTTCCTGTTAAAGGCACCTATTGTCTTGATTGTCCTTCACCATGATGCCTAGGTGGTAATAATGGAATATAGAGTTTTAAGCTCTCCACCTTTGCCATTTTGAGTTGATAAACTCTTTGTCCTTCACTTCGAAGGACCATTTTGCTAATGGCAATTTTCTATTAATCGATATACTGTTTAATATCATCTAAAATAGCTAGGGGAAAATAATGTTGGGAATGCAAGGATTGTAATTCCCTGTTTGCATTTTCGATCATTGGTCCCCACTTCTTTCCATAATAAGTGATAGACTATACCGATGTCTCTAGTACATGTCCAGAACTTACAACCGCAGGGTTAGGTTGTAAATTTCTTTTCCATAAATGCAATGCGGAAAGTTCAGTTTATTTTAGTCTAAACTGTGTTTCAGCATAATTTCGAATAAATTTCCAACAGAAATTTTTCTCATCTTGAATAGCTTTTCTTATTTCATGTAGTATTTCATTTGAAAAAGTTTACCTTGAATAGATGTCGTTGATTTCATTCTACATTTTCTGAAGTTCCAACTCTCTTTTTTGCACTTTGGTCATTCTACCATGTCCTCTTCTACGTCCTAACATTATTGATTAATCTTCGCTTTGCATTGTAAAACTTAGTGGAAGGAAAGATTGTGAAGCTAAGGTTTTACCAAGGTAGAAACACGAAGGTTGTTCGGAAAACATTCATAACTCTTCGAGTTTATAAATGGATAAATGGATTTAATCATTGAAATCATAAATAGAAGATCCGTTACCGATAAATAACTCGAGTGCTTGCAATAACTGTATAAGTTTGACAACCAACAATTGCAGAATACTTAACGTAACTATGCATATAAAGAAAATAACTTTAGGCTAAGTGAAAAATGAGAAAAATCGAAGACTTATGGTAACTGTTCGAGTTTCTCGAAGGAATAGGTGTGAAAAGTCAAAGATTTAAACATAAATGTTCGAGTTTCAATTGAGACATTATAAAGCAGTGAAATTCAACACATGCACAATTTGAACTTAAGGTGTTCAAAAAGTTTCAGAGACTTGTAAACCTAACTATCTGATGCTTAGGTGCATTTTGGAGAGTTATAGATAACCTTCCGAAAGATAACTTAAGTCAATCGTTTAGATCACGACACGTGTACTTAAGTAGTTTTATAATAAAAAGATGTTTCGGATAGTTACAAATCTAACTTTCCGATGCCTAGATGCATTTCGGAGAGTTACAGATAACTTATCGAAAATCTATTTAAGTCATGCATTATGGTTTCGACACGTGTACTTCAGGAAATAATAAAATAGTCTATTGAACGTTTTAAAACACAACTGTCTGATACTTGTAATAACTTGCCGAAACAATAGAAAATTCGGATACTTAAGAATTAAAATACCTGCAAGTCACCGACAGTTTAGAAATGTACTTAATTAAGGTGTATTTCATGAAATTATGCAGATTCTTTCATGAAAACATATAATAGTTCAAAAGTTATGAATTATTATTTGAGAAATTACTCCCCCTACATAAATGTAGTGTAAAGAATATATAGCGTACTTAATCTGGATTGCCAAGCCCTAAGTAGAGTTGGCTTAAAAAGGTCAAATAGCTTACTTAAAGAGAATGCTAAGCCTTAAATAGATTTGAGTCTCTCCTTTTTTCCTTTTTTTTTTAATTTGAAAGAAATACAGAAATAAGTAGTAGAATTAACAATTTAGACTTTCTAGCTTTTATCTTATTTAGTTTACAAAAGATAATTCATAGAGATATACCTACAAAAACTTAAAAGATTTCAATAATGAGTACACAACTTAAGACAAATAAATATCATACATTATGTGTAAAGAGTAGATAATAACAAAAATAACAAGTATTATATGCATAGATTATGTCAGGATTGTTGTAACATCTTGAAAGATAAATTAAGCTTGAGTACATTGCCCCCTTTTTTTTCTTCTTTTTTTTATTATATTCATATATATTTTTTATGTATTACCTCCCACAATATCATTTTTTTACGTGATCATAATCCCTTGCTTAAGGGAAAGATAACCAGTTACTTAATGACAAGTGAGAACAGGTAATATTTTTTTTTTTTAAATATAATCTGAATTACTTGCAAAATGAGTTTTCAGTTAGTACATCCCAAATTAGTTGGTTTAAGTAACTAGGGTTTAAGATCCCCCAATGGACTTAATTACTCAAGTAATTACAGACAAAAAATAAACAAAAATAAAACAAGACAGTAAATTAAATTAGAGTCAACTACAAGACTTAATTTTTCTAACAAAATGTTAATAACTTTCCTTTAATAAAAAGTACATACTTTCTATGTATTTTCCTGTTAAAATCTCTGTAATAGTATATACATAAGTAACAAAAATATAGTTGGCACTCACATTGAATCAATTTAACTTTTCCTTAAGTAATCTTTTCTGAATTTTTCTTAAACAAATTGACTTCAATAAAAACCAGAATTTCATAAATTCTTAACTACTAGAAAATTGTAATTCGAAAATAGATATGTTGTTTTGTTTTGTTTTTGTTTTTTTTAATAATAAAGACATTAAATTCTAAAACTACCTTATAACAAACCAAAATACAATGAACAGGACCATTTAAATATTAGATAACCTACAAATACCAAGTTCTAATCGTAATTTTGAGAATGTATTTTCATCTAAGGGTTTTGTAAATAGATTTGCTAATTGTTCTGTGGTAGGAACAAAATTTAATACTATTTTTCCTTTTATAACATTATCCCTGTTGAGTATTTTTGTTTTGATGATGTGTGTTGAATGAAAATAATCATATTTGCTCAATTACTATTGCTTGTGAAAAGAAATTAAAATCATCAATTAATACAGAAAAAGCTTACTGATATAAATACTTATCTGTATTGGATCTAAAGTTAATAACTAGTCATTTCATTGCATTAATTTATCATTTAGCTAAACGTTAAGTTAACATGTGTTTTTATTGAAAAGCATGATATGTTTTAAAGTTATATCTTCTGTATCATGAACAATGCACATTTAGACAACTCGTTAAGTTAGAGTTTTGTTTGTATAGAGGACACGTGAGAACTCGTTAAGTTAGAGGCTTAAAAGTTAAAATAAGTCACGTGATAACTCGTTAAGTTAGTGAGTAAAAGAAGAGATGAACTCGTTAAGTTAGTGTTATACACGTGGTGAAATTATAAGTTACGAATGTTGTATTGTATCACGTGAGGTGCACATGTTTAACTCGTTAAGTTAACATAACTAAACGCGTTGAGTTGCAATATTGAACACTAAGGCAACGCGTTAGGTTAGTGTTATAAACTTAAGTTATTTTTGCACGTGGTAAAATTCTTATTATAAAAACATTTGTTTATTATTGAATCGGTGAGTTAAAGTTTTTTCAGAGACTTATAGTCGTAACTGTCCGAAAGGTAACTTAAGTCATATTTTCAGGTCTTGACACGTGTCTCACTAGTTTTATAATATAAAGAGTTTTTTGGTGACTTACATTAGTAACTATCCGAAACTTAAAATGTTTTCGGTGAGTTATCGTTTAACCTTTCGAAAGAAAGGTTAAGTTGGTTCGTTGAGTTAGCATAACACCACGAACTTAGTTCGTTGAGTTAGCTACAGTACTTGTCACGTGAAATGACACATGAGGAACTCGTTACGTTAGAAACATTAAGTTATATATATATACTTGTGTTACTCATTTAGTTAACATTAAAGTAACGACTTCTTATTACATTGATGAAAAATTTTTGGACGAGAAAGTTTATTTTGCAGGAAATTTTTCAAAGATCCAGGACTGATGATTAAAGAAAATTCGAAATATAAACGTGAGTTAGAACGTGTGTGTTTCGATGAAGGAAAAAGAAAAGACGTGGAGAAGTGGAAAACTGGTAGTGGTTAAACATGAAGGATATGCATAAAATGAAGATATAGTATAAAAGGCATAGAATTCTCATTGATCAAACCATCCTTGCACACTAAACGAAAATCTTTTCAAGGATCAAACCATCCTTGCACACCAAAAGAAAAATCTTTTTCAGGGATCAAAAACACCTCTTCGGGCAAAATTTCTCAAGTGGAAGAAAATTCAATGAAGCAGAAAAGGTTAAATTTATGTCGTTGAAGATTTGAAGTATCAAGTAAAAGCAAATTCGGTGAAGCAGAGAAAGACAAGATATTCATCACTGAAGAATTCCTGAAGAAGAAAAAGAAAGATCTCAAATAGGGAGAAATGTTTTAAATTCCGCAAATTAGTTTTCTCTGTTTGTAGTTATGAAATTGTTTAGATGATATATGATATCGAGTTATAATTGCATCTACAATTTCTGAGGAGAATTGAATTGTATATTGTAATTGAAACCTTGAATAAAAATGATTTTATGAAAACAATGTCTTGACTTGTTTTTGAGTTTTAAAGTTTCAATTATATTTCAGAAAATATTAAAAATACACAATTCAACCCCCTCTTGTGTAGTCATACGATCCTACAAGTGGTATCAGAGCTTTGTTAATAATCTTTGATATAAAATCGATACCAACTTATTTAATATCATTGTTTATTCTACCTTCCTTGTTTTTAAACAGACATTAATATCTAAGCATACGTTTAACTTTCTTGATTTAAGGCTCAAGTATTTTTAAAGTTTTAGACTGTTTAAAATCAAATAGGTTGAAAAATCTAAGGTAAGATGGCTACTAGAAATGGTAATTTTTCTTTATATGAAGGCCAAAATCTTAATCGTCCTCCTTTATTTGATGGAATACATTTTGAATATTGGAAATATAGGATAACTGTTTTTCTTCAAAGTATAGATCATAAGTTGTGGTTCTTGATTTCTAAACCATATACTCTGTTAACTACTCCTTATAATACTTGGACAATTATTGAAAAAGAAAATGAAACTCTGAATGCTAAGGACTTAAATATTTTATTTTGTGCATTGAGTTATGAACAATTCAGTAAAGTGTTGGCATATAAATCTACTTATGAGGTGTGACATGCATTAGAAGTTTCATATGAAGGTACTTCTCAAGTTAAAGAGAGATAAACATGTTAATTCATAAGTATGAACTCTTTAAGATGCATGAAGACGAAAGTATTTCTGAGATGTTTTCTAAATTTCTTGATATCATAAACTCTTTGAAATGCTTAGGAAAGAATTTTGAACAGAAGGATTTGGTGAGGAAAATTCTCAGATCCCTAAGTTCTAAATGGTCTTAGAAAGTAACATCAATTGAGGAATCACGAGATTTAAATGTTTATACTATAAATGAACTTATAGGAAATTTAATAGCTTATGAAGTTCAATTAAATGATTCAATGAGTCACAACAAATTAAAATTGAAGAAAGAAATAGCCTTCCAAATTAATTCAGATTCTAAAATATCTATTAATTCTGATGAGGATTTGATTTTGCTGATTAGGAAATTCAGGAAAGCATGGAAAGCTAGGAAACAGCAATCGAACAAAAATGATAAACTCTTAATGTCAAAATCACTAAATAAGAAGAATTCTTCATCCAGAAAGTATGTATGTTACAACTGTAAGAAACCTAGACATTTTTCTCTAGATTGTCCTATAAGGAAAAATGAAAAGCATAGTAGGACAAATCTGAAGAAGACAGCTCAGAAAACTCAAAAAAAGTTTTACAAGAAAAATACTTTGAAGGTCACTTGGGATAACATGTCAGAAGAGTCTGAATCTAAGGAATCATCATCAAAATCTTCACATTCAGAAGAATAACAAGAGTTAGAAGACATCACTCATGTGTGCTTCATGGTAGACGAGTCTGAGGTAATATCTGATCCTGAAAGTTATTCAGATTTTAACTTTGACGAATTATTATGTGCTTATTATGCATTATTACAAAAACTTAAAGTTTGTAAACTAGAAAATAAGATTATCAGAAACTCTTTATCCATTGTGGAAGAAGAAAATTGTTTCCTGTCTACTACTTTAAAAAAGTTTAAATGTGATAATGAAAGTCATGCTAGAGATTTGCATAAATTTAGATTTAATGAATGTGTCTTGCATGAACAAATACAGAATACAAATGCTGAAAAATTAAAGATAGAATCTGAAAATGAAATATTGAGAAAAAATATAAATGATCTCAAATTAGAGATTGATAGATTAAAATTGAGAGAGCTAGATTTAAATTCTACCATTGAGAAATGGAATTTAAGTCAAACTAAGTTAGATAAACTAACTAATACCCCTGTAGTGTCATATAAATTTGGCTTAAGATTTGATTATCCTGAATATCTTGAATCTCAAGCCAATAAAGGATTTGTTAGTTGTAGTTCAAGTAAATCTAAGACTAAAATTCCTTTTATCATGAAACAAGGAAACAAATATGTAGAAATGGCCAGAACTATGTTAAATAAACATAATTTACCTCAAAATCTTTGGGCTGAAGTGGTGAATGTTAGGATCGATAGGCTCACTAGAGGGGGGGTGAATGGTGAAGGTGTGTATGTTTTTAAATCTTTTAACTTTGAATCGATTGATTCAACAAAAGTGAGATGAGATGAATTAAATGAAAGCAAAACAGTAAGAGGAAAATAACAAACCAAATTTTTAGATGGTTCACCAACTTGGCTAGTCCACCCCCAAGATACATTTGGGCTTCACTAAGTATTTAAATACAACACTTGCTTTCAAGTTGAAGCAAGAATCAACACTTAGAACTTTCAAGTATAAGCTCAATAACCAACCTTTCTTTGTTGAGCTTTCAGGTTGAAGCTCTCAATCAACAATGAGTTTTCAGGTTGAAACTCATGAACCAACAACTTTGAGTCTTTCTATCAAAGTTTTGGCACATGGAGCTTTTTCTACAGTGAATCTTTTGAGTATACTTGACTGTTTGTAGACTTGAGAGTGTAACTGGAATTTGTGTAGCTCACTGTATATTGTATGATCGTTATCTCTATCTGATCTTCTCTTAAACTCCTCATATTTATACCAAAAGATATAACGATCACATTTTTCTTTTAATAGATGTATTTTACTATACTTGCTAAATAATTAGACCTAAATATGGTAAGTTACCGTTCTGTTTGATGTTCAGTAAGTAACCTTCCGATTTCTTTTAACTTTCGGATGGTTATATGAATAACTCACCGAAGAATGTCCATAACTTACCAATTCTTCACTTACATCCTATTATCTATGTCACGTGAGGATTTTAAGTTGCTCACGTGAAATGTCAAGTGATCGAAGACTTGTAGTTTTAACTCATCGAAAAACTCTTGACTTTCAGATAGTTAACTATAGTAACTCTCCGATTTTTCTTTTAAGCTTCTGACTGCTATCTCTTTAATTCTGCACGTGCATAAAAGAATAACTTAAGTTTCGGATAGTTAGAAATGTAACTCACCGAAACTTCCTATTTTTCAAATAGTTAGCTTTCTAACTCTCTGAAAACTCATTTGAGCTTCTGTTTGGATTTCTGCACATGGGAAATTCAATGACTTAAGTTTTGGATAGTTAAACTGTAACTCACCGAAACTCTTTTGAAATTTCAGATGGTTATCTAACTTTTCAATTTTTCCTTTTAAGCTTTTAACTACCGTCTTCTCCATTCTACACGTGCGTAATAGGATAACTTAAGTTCTAGAAAGTTATACTTGTAACTCATCGAAATCCTTCAAATTTCGGATAGTTATCTTTCTAACTCTCCAAAAAGTCTTTTAAGCTTCTGTCCTAGAATTCTGCACGTGGTAAATTGAATGACTTAAGTTTCGGATAGTTATACTTATAACTCTCCGATCATTCAATCTTTCTTAACTATCCGATCATTTAACTCTCCGAAAAAGTCAGATAGATATCTTTCTAACTATCCGATAGAATTGCTGCTGCTGTAAACTTGCTCTTCGGATACTTTGATCTATAACTATCCGATTTTCTGTAGCTGCACATTCTGGGATTAACTGCAACCTGTTTGTTGCTTAGAATTGTCTACCTTCTGATCTTTTGTTGCACTGACTTATCTGTGAAATACAATATGTTTCCTTACATAGGTTTTGCATTATCAAAATACTTGGGTTCTAATAGTGAATATAGCTTGTTATGTTATTAATAGAAGTCACTTAAGACCTCGTGCTAATAAAACTCCTTTTGAAATTATGTTTAATAGGGTTCCAAAAATTTCCTATATAAAACCATTTGGCTACAAGTGTTTTATTCTTAATACTAAGGATAAAAGGGATAAATTTCAAGCCAAAGCAGATGAAGGAATTTTTGTAGGTTACTCTACTAGAAGTAAAGCCTGTAGAGTATATAACAACACTTCTAGAACTATTGAAAAAACCCTACATGTAAGATTCAATGAAAATTCTTTTAAAGAATCTCAATCTAAAGCTGATAATGATGATATGATCAATTTCCCAAAAGAGTTAGAGATCAATAGAGAGATTGAAGATTTATCTAAGAAAATCAAAAATATGAACTTAAATGATCAAACTAATGATGAAAGTGATGGACCTTCAGATGTTGATGAGAATATTGAGGAAAATCAAAGAAATTGGCTTTATTCTTCATCACATCCCATTACTCAAGTCATTGGTAATATTAATGAGGGAGTTAAAACTAGAGCTTTAGTTAACTTAAATAGTTTGTGTATGTTTGTTTCTATGGTGGCACCAAAGAATATAGAAGAAGCATTATCTGATGAAAATTGGATAGTGGCAATGCAAGAACTAAATCAATTCATCAGAAATGATGTTTGGGAATTAGTCTCTCCACCAGAAAATTAGTTCATAATAAGTACAAAGTGGATCTTTAGAAACAAAACTAATGAGATTGGTCAAGTTATAAGAAACAAAGCTAGATTAGTTGCACAAGGGTATGTATACATAGGAAGAATGACTAGATTATGATGAAACATTTGCTCTTATGGCTAGGTTAGAAAGTATTAGAATATTATTGGCCTATACATACTATATGGATTTTAAATTATATCAAATAGATGTAAAGATTGCATTTCTAAATGGTTTAATTAATGAAGAAGTCTATGTAAAACAACTACCTAAATTTGAAGATATTAAAAATCCTAACTTTGTGTATAAATTGAAGAAAGCCTTATATGGTTTGAAGCAAGCACCTAGATCATAGTATGAAAGATTATATATTTTTTTAATAGACCAAGGTTATTTCATGGGAAAAGTAGATCATACTTTATTAATCAAGAGAGATGGTAAAGATCAGATTGTTGTTCAAATATATGTGGATGATATAATCTTTGGAGCAACCTCTGATAAACTGATAAAAATATTTTCTAAAGAGATGACTAGTCAGTTTGAAATGAGTATGATAGGAGAACTTTCATATTTTCTAGGACTTCAAATTAAGCAAATGGATAAAGGTATATTTTTAAATTAGGAAAAATGTGTAGATGAAATGCTTAAGAAATTTAATTTTAATGATATAAAGATTCGAGGAACTCCTATGAGTACTTCTTTAAAGTTAGATATTGATGACATAGGAAAATCAATAGATCAAAGAAAATATAGAAGTATGATTGGTTCTTTACTTTGACTACTAGTAGACCTGATATTATGTTTGTTGTGTGTGCTTATGCTAGATTTCAATCTAATCCTAAAGAATCACACTCAATTGCAGTTAAAAGAATATCTAGATATATACAACTAAAATTTTTGAACTGTATTATTCTAAGGATAGTTCAATAGATCTTATAGGATATACTAATACTGATTATGCAGGATCTAAATTTGATAGAAAAAGTACCAGTGGCACATGTCAATTATTGGGAAATAATTTGGTGTCATGGTTTAGTAAAAAGCAAAACTATGTAGCACTTTTAACTACATAAGCTGAATATGTTGCTGGTACACTATGTTGCACTCAGATTCTGTAGATAAGGCAAACTTTAGAAGACTTTGGATTATCTTATGATGCAACTGAGATTTATTGTAACAGTAGTTCTACAATAAATCTTTCCAAAAATCCTGTATTACATTCTAGAGCAAAGCATATAGAGGTTAGACATCATTTTCTAAGAGATAACGTAATTAAAGGAAAAATTAAATTAGGATTTGTGTCTAGTAAAAATCAATTAGCTGATATATTTACAAAACCTCTAGATGAAAATACATTCTGCAACGTAAGATTAAATTTGGGTATTTGTAGACTATGTGATGTGTAAAATGCTTAAACTCCACAAGAAGATAAATTTTGTTGATGATGTTGTTTACCTCATAGATATTATATACTTATCATAAATATCTAGGTAATATCTAAACTGCTGCATAAGATACTATGTATTTATTATAAAACCATAGTAGTATCTTATTGATTTTACGTAGTTTATCAATTTTAATGGTTTTCACAATTTTAAGTAGAAGTGTAAATGAAAAACATTAAATACTTCTGAAATTCTGAAATTTTGATTAAGTGCTTGTCTTTGGATCAATGACAATACATATGATCATGCATGAATTTGACTTGATTGACTAAACTTGTAGAATAATTTATATGTAAATCATCTTAAACTATTAATCAAAAGTATGAGCTTATTGAAACTGATTCATATTTTTAGTAAAGTCATAGACGTAAAAATTGTATGAGATTTGTGTTTTATTGCATTTGTATTAATGGAATACATATATATTGTGCTTAAAATGAAAAGTGCTTACGAAGTAAAAATCTTTGAAAGTTTATTGATCACGAGTCTTTTGTACTTGAGTAGATAGGTATGTAAGGATTGTTGTCCTTAAAAAGGATTCTTTAAATTTGGCAACCTAAGGTCCTGATCAGATCTGGGATTGTTGACTGAAAGCTCATTACACAGGTACATTAGAAAGCTCTTGTATGATTCAAGCTTTTCAAACTAACTTTTAAAGAAAATTATCAATATTTATTGTTTTGAAAAGAAATAATTGTTTCATTAGTTATAGATATCTTTGAATCGAATATAGTTTCTACCAATATGATTGCTAATTTGTTGAATCAACATTAGTACTTTTGAAAATGTTTATTTGAGATACATTCTTTTATTCTTCTTGAATTAATCATATTAAGTTCAAAGTTGTGTTTTGATTCATATACAATGAAAATTGATTCTGGAAATCATTCTTAATGAATTCAAGATAACGGAAGTTTCTAAAAAGAAAATTTAAAGTATAGTTATACTTAACATCTATTGTTATACAAGTATATTTTGTATGTTATTGAATATATTTGAAGTATATTTGTAGGGGGAGGAATAACAATGTCCAAAATAGATTAATATAATTCAAAATACAAATGTTGGTTAATCTTAGTTTAGTTCCCTTAAGATCTTGATGAAATAATTAAAAAAGATAAACAAACTATTTTAGATTCATAAGAAGAGAATGTTAAAATAGTTTACACTGTTCTCAAGATAATGTTAAGTGTAATATGTGTGTTGTCTTTGGAAGGTTTCAGTTGAAAACATCCGAAACTTAGTTTTAGTAAAGTGTACTAACTGAACGTTATGTTATATAAGGTAACATGTAAAACTGCCTCTAGATAGTGCTTTACTCGTTAGGTTAGTTAACTCAACGAGTTATGTTTACTGTTTTCAGGTACCTTGATTGAATAAACTTTATTCAATATTCATTTAAAATCTAAACTCGACTTTTATACACATTGTGTTATTCGCCTAAAACCCTATTTAAACACTTATTACACAGGCACTTAGGTTATTCATAAACCTTTGTTTGAAAATCTTTCCTGCTTGTTGCCATTACAACCTGCGATGATGGTCTCCAAGTTCTACAAGGGTTGTGGCAGAGGAAAAGGCAAAAGTAGAGGAGATGAAAAAGGAAAAGAAATAGATACTGATGAAGTTCCACGCACTTGGTTTAAGAAAATACTTCAAGTGGACAAAATGTTAGCAAAAATTTATAGTGAATACTTCTTTTTTGAAGAAATATTAGATGAAGTTAGACAAGAACTTCAAAATACAGATGCCAGTATTAAATACATGGGTATTAGAAGCAAGTTTGATAGGGAATACAGAATGAAACGTGCTGAGATTGATTTTCTAAAACAATATGCAAAATATATGGAAAAAGGTGTAAGTACATTAACTAGAATTCCTCAAACTCCTATAAGTGGTACACGACTACAACCATTTGAGGAAGAACATGAATCTGCTATACCTACTCCTTTGTATTATATGCAACTTATGGTCTATTGAATAAAATTCAAATCATTTGGTTTGATGTTTTCATTTATCAACTACAACATATGAGTTCAAAGTTATTTTTTAGTGATGCTATATGTAGACTCCTTGCAAGCCAATTGAATTTATCTGATTGGCCCTCTGAAACCAAAGGCATGAGAGCTTTTATTATAAAAAATTTGCAAAAATTCCAAGTCTTGCATCAACATCAACAACAACAACAACCAACAAAATGTATAGAACAGATTCAACCACAATAGCTAAGTTATTCAGTTCAAGTAGAGTAGTAACCCCTGTTAGGACCCAAGTATTTTGATAATGCAAAAACCTATGTGATGAATCATATTGTATTTCACAGATAAGTCAGTACAACAAAAGATCAGAAGGTAAACAAACAAGTTGCAATTAATTCCAGAATGTGCTGCTATAAAGCTACAGAAAATCGGACAGTTCCAAGCTTATGTATCTGAAAGAAAGTTAATCTTTGGTGAGTTACAGACTTAAGTATCCGAAGAGTTAATTTAAAGCAGTAGCAGCACTGTCAAACAATTAAAAGAATAACTATCCGAAATCATAAAGCTTTTAGAGAGTTGTGAAAGGCAATTAGTTGAATGATCGGAAAGTTAAGGAGTTAACTATCCGAAAGCTCAAGGAAAAGTTAGAAAGGCTAACTATCCAAAACTTAAGTTATTCAATTAACCACGTGCAGAAATCTAGAACAGAAGCTTAAAAGACTTTTCAGAGAGTTAGAAAGATAACTATCTGAAATTTGAAGGATTTCAGTAAGTTACAGGTATAACCATCCAGAACTTAAGTTATCCTATTACACACATGTAGAATTAAAGAGACAGTAGTCGGAAGCTTAAAAGAAAAATTGAAGAGTTAGTTAACTATCCAAAAGTCAAGAGTTTTTCAGTAAGTTAAAACTACAAGTCTTTGATCACTTGACACCTCACGTGAGCAATTTAAAATCCTCACATGACACAGACAACAGGATGTAAGTGAAGGTTCGGTAAGTTATAGACGCTCTTCGAT
Source organism: Cymodocea nodosa (assembly GCA_036874045.1). NCBI lineage: Eukaryota > Viridiplantae > Streptophyta > Magnoliopsida > Alismatales > Cymodoceaceae > Cymodocea > Cymodocea nodosa. Next base: position 13,610,141 of record JAZBRI010000003.1, on the reverse strand, counting down.
GAGTTATTCATATAACCATCCGAAAATCAAAGGAAATCGGAAGGTTACTTACTAAACATTAGATAGAACGGTAACTTACCAAATTTAGGTCTGATTATTTAGCAAGTACTGTAGAGTACATCTGTTGGAAGAAAATATGATCGTTATACCTTTTGATATAAATATGAGAAGTTTAAGAGAAAAACAGATAGAGATAATGATCATACATTATACAGTGAGCTACACATAATTCCAGATACACTCTCAAGTCTGCAAACAATCAAGTATACTCTTGAAGATTCACTGTAGAAAGGCTCTGTGTGCCAAAACTCTGATAGAAAAACTCAAAGCTGTTGGTTCGTGAGTTTCAACCTGAAAACTCATTGTTGGTTGAGAGCTTCAACCTAAAAGCTTGCGAAAAAAAAAAGGTTGGTTATTGAGTTTATACCTGAAAGCTCTAAGTGTTGGTCCTTGCTTCAACCTAAAAGCAAGTGTTGTAAGTACTTGATTACTTAGTGAAGCCCAAGTGTATCTTGGGGGTGGACTAGCCAAGTTGGTGAACCACCTAAAAATTGCTATGTGTTAATATCTTCTTACTGTTTTGCTTACATTTAATTCATCTCATCTCACTATTGTTAGAATCAATCAATTCTAAGTGAAAAGAATTAAAAACTTACACACTTTCACCATTCACCCCCCCTCTGGTGAGCCGATCGATCCTAATAACCCCAACTACCTCCTAACCTAGATGATGTACTTAACGACATCAAAAATGATATTAGGCATCTAGGAGATAAAATATGTAATGTTATAAGTGATATACTTAGGAGGAATAGATAACTGTTAGTTTGCTTGTATCTGAATACAAAATGTAATGTTTGTATTTATTGTTTGATTCATTGAACAATACATTTTGCTGTAAATGGTTCAATTCTTATTTATGTTCACAGAAAGTTTCGCTGTAGATATATCTCTTGGTTTATATACTAGTAATCATCTTTTTGATTAATGACAAAAAGGGGGAGAAATGTTAAATGTTATAAATTCAAAAGAAGAAGATGATTATGATATTAATTGCATATATTATAAAGGGAGATGATATTTAAGTGGTTATTGTAATATGACAAATGATAATGTAATCTAAAAGATAATTATGTAGTTATTATAATCTAAAATATACTTATATAATTATTGACATCTGAAAGTTTTATCTCTAAGAGGTGAATTTTACACAAACAATATAAATAAGCTTAAGTGAACTTAAGTCAACAAACTTGTTTGTTGAATTAAAAGTTAACCCAACGAAGGTACTTTGTTGAGTTAAATATATTTCAAAATTGTTATAATATGGTTTTGTCATCATCAAAAAGGGGGAGATTGTTGAGTATTTTGTTTTGATGATGTGTGCTGAATGAAAGTAATCATATTTGCTCAATTACTATTGCTTGTGAAAGGAAATTAAGTACATCAATTAATACAGAAAAGTTTATTGATATAAATACTTGTCTGTATTAGATCTGAAATTATACTAAGTTAATAACTAGTCGTTTCATTGCAGTAAATTCTCATTTAACTAAACGTTAAGCTAACGTGTGTTTTTATTGAAAAGCACGATATGTTTTAAAGTTATATTTTCTGTATCATGAACAATGCACGTTTAGACAACTCGTTAAGTTAGAGTGTTATTTGTATAGAGATCATGTGAGAACTCGTTAAGTTAGAGGCTTAAAGGTTAAAATAGATCACGTGAGAACTCATTAAGTTAGTGAGTAAAAGAAGAGACGAACTTGTTAAGTTAGTGTTGTACATGTGGTGAAATTATAAGTTACGAATGTTATATTGTATCATGTGAGGTGCACATGTTTAACTCGTTAAGTTAACATAACTAAACGCGTTGAGTTGCTATATTGAACACTAAGGCAACGCGTAAGGTTAGCATTATAAAAACTTAAGTTGTTATTTTTGCACGTGGTAAAATTCTTAATATAAAAACATTTATTTATTACTAGTTCGTTGAGTTATCTGTAACACAACGAAGATGGTTCGTTGAGTTATCGTAACACCATGGAGATGGTTTGTTGAGTTAGCATAACATCACAAACTTAGTTTGTTGAGTTAGCTACAGTACTTGTCACGTGAGTTGGCACATGAGGAACTCGTTAAGTTAGAAACGTTAAGTTATATATCTACTTATTTTACTCATTTAGTTAACATTAAAGTAACGACTTTTTATTACACTTGATGAAAGATTTTGGACGAGAAAGTTTATTTTGCAAAAAAAATTTCAGAGATCTAAGATTGATGATTAAAAAAAATTTGAAATGTAAACATAGGTCAGAATGTGTGTATTTCGATGAAGGAAAAAGAGAAGACGTGAAGAAGTGAAAAACTAGTAATTAAATGTGAGGATATGCATGAAATGAAGATACAATATAAAAGGCATAGAATTCTTGTTGATCAGTCATTCCTGCACACCAAACGAAACATCTTTTCAGGGATCAAAAACACTTTTCGAGGAAAAGCTCTCAGATGGAAGAAAATTCAATGAAGCAAAAAATGTCAGATTTATGTCACTGAAGATTTGAAGTATCAAAAGAAAGCAAATTCGGTGATGTAGAGAAAGACTAGATATTCGTCACTGAAGAATTGCTGAAGAAGAAAGAGAAGAAGAAGAAGAAATATCTCAAATAGGGAGAAATGTTTTAAATTCCGCAAATTAGTTTTCTCTATTTGTAGTTATGAAATTGTATAGATGAAACATGGTATCAATATATAATTGCATCTACAATTTCTGAAGAGAATTGAATTGTATATTGTAATTGAAACCTTGAATAAAAATGATTTTATGAAAACAGTGTCTTGACTTAGTTTTGAGTTTTAAAGTTTCAATTATAATCGAAAATGTTGAAAAACACAATTCACCCCCCTCTTGTGTAGCCATATGATCCTACACCATGCTTTCTTGAATTTTCTAGTCAGCAAAATCAAATCCATGTTAGAATCAGTAGATATTTCAGAATCTGAATTAATTTCGAAGGCTATTTCTTTCTTCAGTTTTAATTTATTGTGACTTAGTGAATCATTTAATTGAACTTCATAAGCAGTTAAGTTTCTTATAAATTCATTTAAGGTATAAACATTCAAATCTCGTGATTCCTCAATTAATGTTACTTTCTGAGACCATTTAGAACTTAGAGATCTGAAAATTTTCCTCACCAAATCCTTATATTCAAAATTCTTTCCTAAGCATTTTAAAGAGTTTATGATATCAAGGAATCTAGAAAACATCTCAAAAATACTTTCGTATTCATGCATCTTAAAGAGTTCATACTTATGAATTAACATGTTTATCTTAGTCTCTTTAACTTGAGAATTAACTTCATGTGAAACTTCTAATGCATGCCACACCTCATAAGTAGATTTACATATCGACACTATATTGAACTGTTTATAACTTAATGCACAAAATAAAATATTTAATCCTTTAGCATTCAGAGTTTCATTTTCTTTTTCTGTAATTGTCCAAGTAAGGAGTAGTTAACGATGTATATAGTTTAGAAATCATGAACCACAACTTATGATCTATACTTTGAAGAAAGACTGTCATCCTATATTTCCAATATTCAAAATGTATTCCATCAAATAAAGGAGGACGATTAAGATTTTAGCCTTCATACAAAGAAAAATTACCATTTCCAGTAGCCATCTTACCTTAGATTTTTCAACCTATTTGATTTTAAAACAGTCTAAAACAATAACAACAATTTTAGCCTTAAATTAAGAAAGTTAAAAGTATGCTCAAAAATTAATTTTTGTTTAAAAACAAAGAAGGTAGAATAAACAATAATATTAATTAAGTTGGTATCGATTTTATATCAAAGATTATAAACCAGCTCTAATACCACTTGTAGGATTGTATGGCTACACAAGAGGGGGGTGAATTGTGTTTTTCAACAATTTCGTTTATAATTGAAACTTCAAAACTCAAAAACAAGTCTAGACATTGTTTTCATAAAATCATTTTTATTCAATATTTCAATTACAATATACAATTCAATTCTCCTTAGAAATTGTAGATGCAATTATATATCGATATCATGTTTCATTTATACAATTTCATAACTACAAACAGAGAAAACTAATGTGCGGAATTTAAAATATTTCTCCCTGTTTGAGATCTTTCTTCTTCCTCTTCTTTTTCTTCTTCAACAATTCTTTAGTGATGAATATCTTGTCTTTCTCTATTTCATCGAATTTCCTTTCTTCTGATACTTCAAATCTTCAATAACATAAATCTGACTTTTTATACTTCATTGAATTTTCTTCCATCTAAGAGCTTTTCCTCGAAGGGGTGTTTTTGATCCCTGAAAAGATTTTTTGTTTGGTGTGCAGGGATAACTAATCAACGAGAATTCTATGCCTTTTATACTGTATCTTCATTTCATGCATATCCTTCACATTTAATCACTACCAGTTTTCCACTACTTCACGTCTTCTCTTTTTCCTTCATCGAAATACACACGTTCTGACCCACGTTTACATTTTGAATTTTCTTTAATCATCAATCCTGGATCTCTAAAAAATTTCCTACAAAATAAACTTTCTCGTCCAAAATTTTTCATCAAGTGTAATAAGAAGTCATTGTGTTAATGTTAACTAAACAAGTAGATATATAACTTAACGTTTCTAACTTAATGAGTTTCTTATGTGCCAACTCACGTGACAAGTACTGTAGCTAACTCAACGAACTAAGTCTGTGGTGTTACGCTAACTCAACGAACCAGCTTCGTGGTGTTACGATAACTCAACGAACCAACTCTGTTGTGTTACAGCTAACTCAACAAACCAGTAATAACCAAATATTAAAACGTTGTGTGGAAAAGAATATGGTTCTAAATTGAGAAAAATGTCACTTCATGGTTAAACAAGAAATAGTCTTAGGACATGTTGTTTCAAAGAAAGGGCTAAAAGTAGATAAAGTTAAAATAAAAGTAATTTCTAATCTACCAAAACCTAAATCAGTACAAGACATTAGATCATTTCTAGGACATGCAGGATTTTATAAGAGATTTATTAGAGATTTTAGCAAAATAGCTAGACATTTAACTAATCTATTAAAAGATGTTCCATTTAACTTTGATAAGAATTGCAAAGAATCATTTTTCAAGTTTAAAACTAATTTAATTTCAAATCCTATAATACAAGCACCTAATTGGAGCCATCCATCTGAATTGATGTGCAATGCATCTGATTTTGCTATAGGAGCAGTGTTGGAACATAAGATAGAAAAATCTCCTAGAGTGATGCATTATGCAAGCAAAACTTTAAATGATGCTCAAGTTAATTATGCAACTACTAAAAAAGAATTATTAGCTATTGTGTTTGCCTTGGAAAAGTTTAGATCATATCTAATTGGAGCTAAAGTGATAGTATACACGGATCATTTAGCTTTAAAACACCTAATAGCAAACAAAGAGACTAAACCTAGGTTGATCTAGTGGATATTGTTACTGCAAAAATTTGATTTAGAAATTAAAGATAAAAAAGGATGTGAGAATGTAGTAGCAAATCATTTATCAATATTACAAATAGAAAAGTCAAACATTGAAATTAAGGATAATTTTCCTGATGAACAATTAATGACTATAAACACAATGTCTTAGTATGTAGACATAGTTAATTACTTAGTTACAGGTTTAACACCTAAAGATTGGAATAGACAAGATAAGAAATTGTTCTTTTCAAGAGTGGAATATTACTATTAGGAAGACCCATACTTATTTAAGAAATGTCTTAATTTAGTTTTAAGGAGGTGTGCTCTAGAAACTGAATATCAGAGCATATTGTCTTTTTGCCATGACCAAGCATGTGGAAGACATTTTGGTTCAGGGAAAATTGCTACCAAAATTTTGCAATATGGTTTCTATTGGCCAACACTATTCAAAGATGCTCATAAATACTACTTAAGTTGTTTAAGATGTCAACAAATAGAAAGGATATCAAAGAGGAATATGATGTCTCTAAATCCTTTTGTTGAAATTGAAATATTTGATGTGTGGGGAATAGATTTTACAGGTCCATTTCTTATGTCTAATCAATTTAACTATATATTGTTAGGGGTAGATTATGTATGTAAATGGATAGAAACTATTCCTACAAAAACAAATGACAACGAAGTGGTAATACACTTTATAAGAACTAATATAATTGCTAGATTTGGAATACCTAAAGCTATTATTAGTGATAGAGGAACTCATTTCTATAATAGAAGTTTTGAAGCCTTAATGAAGAAATATGGAGTAAATCACAAAATAGCAACATTATATCATCCGCAAACAAGTGGACAAATAGAAAGTGCAAACAAACAAATTAAGTTAATCTTAAAAAAAGTAGTAAATCCTACTAAAAAAGATTGGGCTGATAGATTAATAGATGCATTTTGGGCTTATAGAACTACTTATAAGACAAGCTTAGGTATGTCACATTTTAGGATAGTATATGGAAAAAGTTATCATTTACCAACTGAAATTGAACATAAAGCTTATTGGGCATTAAAAACTCTAAACATTAATTTAAATCAAGTTGTTGAAAATAGAAAAATGTAATTAATTGAATTAGAAGAATTTAGGAATGAAGCTTATTCAAAAACTATAAAAGAAAAAGAGAAAATGAAGTTTTGGCATGACAAGAAAATTATTCCAAAAACTTTTGAAATAGGCCAAGAAGTATATCTTTACATGACTAGACTTCATAACCATTCAGGAAAATTAAGATCTAGATGGGCAAGACCTTACATAGTTCAAAATATTTATTCCTATGGAGCTATAGAAATTGAAAATCTAAAAAATTAGAATATATTTAAAGTAAATGGACAAAGACTTAGATCTATTCTGAAATTTCTAAAAAGTTCCTTTGGAATTATAGATAAAGTAAGAGTAGAGGACTACTCAAGTTTTATTAAGTAAGAATATATGTTAAATTATCTATGATAAAAAAAAAATTATTTTAAATATAGTAATGATCTAATTGAAAGAAATTATCGATTTTACCAAAACATATATTAAAAGAAAAATATTGTAATGATCACATCAAAAGGATCCATCGATTTGACCAAAACATACAAAAATATATATAAATATATATATATATATATTATATGATGTACAAGTGTCGATTTTACCAAAGCATGTTATCGATTCAACCGAAAGAAAAAGAAAGAAATGTGCAATTTCGGTTTGATCGAGGAAATGCAACGATTTGACCAAAGTTAAGGAAATAAAATTAAGAGTCAATCAGACCGAAGATTCTTCGATCTTGACCAAATTAAAAATTATTATTATAATTATTTTTATTAGTTATAACTTTACAAGAAGTCTGTTGAGTTAAGCTTAATTCAACGAACTTACTCCGTTGAGTTAACTATAACTCAACGAAATACTTAAGGTAAGTCCACAGACTTAGTCCGTAGAGTTAACCGTAACTCCATGGAGTAGTACATGTTAGTAATGATAGATTGTGTCGGAAATGACCCGATTATTTGTTAAAAACTTAGGATTTGAGGGCATTATTCGTAGAAATCATTTAAAACTTAGAACAGTAAAGATCAAAGTCGTTCCATTCTGTAGCACAACAAAGACCGAGATGGAGCAAAACTTCTAGGATTAGATTGACACTATAGAATTTCTTAAGAATTAGAGGAATGACATTCAAGGTAGAAGATCAGAAACACCACTAGAGAAAAGCAACTAGGAAAGGTAGAGGATGATCTCTTCTTTTTTACAAGAAAGCTTGTAGATTTAAATATTAGAATACCTACATTAATGGAGACAAGAATACGGATAGTAACTGAAATGTTGTAAATAGAGAAAGAAGAATCAGACCTCACAATAAAGTTGCCCTAGAAGTTATAAGAAGGAAATCTAGATTGTGGTTTATAAAGGAGATAGTTGCATATGCAAGAATGCAATGCAAAGAGCAACAAAGAAGGGAATAGGCTGAAATGCAAGAAGAACAAGAGTAGCAACCGAGACCTTCACACATACAACAACAAGCTCAGCAAGTAGAAGAGGAAATTCAAGAACAAACCTCTCTAGAGCAACAAATCCAAATGCCTAACCCAATAGAAGCAACAATTCTGAATGAAATTCACTTTTGGAGTCAGGAAGTATATAACAAGTATCAAGAAATAAAGGGGTATGATATCATTTACAATAGGCCAATAGGTTAGACTGAAATGGAGGAGATTAAAAAATTATATGAATTCCAGGGCCTACTACAATTTATTCCAAAATCAAAAGGGCATGTAGTTTATGAAAATTTAGTACCTAGTTTTTATGCAAACCTGAGGGAGGAAGAAGGAAAATTTATTTCTAATGTGGAGGAAGTTAATATTCAAATAACACTTGAGCTCTTCTACAAAATTTTTAGACTAAAAAATGAAGGGATCTATTTATTTAAAGCTTTACAAGACTATTGTAAAAGTTTTACAATTATATGAATGATGTGGTTACATGCACGATGAATTGATAATATCTGAAAGATATTTGCATACTAAAAAGTAAAGTGTAATTTTTGCATAATAGGAAATGAATTGTAAGTTAAATATACATATAATGTTTGAATTTAAATGAGTTTAAATTAGAACACTACATCAATGTAATGTATTTAACTTTATTTAAATTGATAAAATGCAAGGAAAAAAATATAGAAGTTAAGATGAGAAGTAGTTTTTTAGAAAAAATTTGCTAAGTAGTTTTTTGAATTTACGAAGTTAGTTTGTGGAGTTAACCTTAACTCCACGAAATCAATAATATAATATAAGGTCACTCCATTGAGTTATCTGTAACTTAACGAAGTTAGTCTGTGGAGTTAACAAATAGTAACTAAGGCTAGTCCATTAAGTTATCTATAACTCAACGAGATTAGTTCATGGAATTAGCTTAACGGTTATTCTTTTATCTATGAACAAAACTTCGTGGGTTTAGTAGTTACTAAAATTTGAAATTAGAAGTGGAACACATATCCACAAAAATAGGAACCATACTACACGTTACAAGACATGTTCTTGCAACGAGATTTATTTGCCTTATGGACGTGCATTATAAATATAGAACATAATATTATTTACTGGTTACCAGCAATTAAGAAGAGGAAAGAGAATTTATTGGGGAACTAGAATGAGAAGCAGCTAATTCAACTTCATCCAGCAACAACTATTTATTGATGCTATTAAATTTAGATATATTCCTTTCACTTTAAAAGATACAGTTAAGAGATGGTTATATACTCTATCGCCTGATTCAATTTCTACATTGACTGAATTTTACTCTATTTTTCTGGAAAAGTATTATCCAACACATCAAATAATTAAAAAGAAAAAGAAAATATTAATGTGTAGCCAAAAACAAGGAGAATCATTCTGAAAATATTTTGAATGATTTAAAGATTTACTCACTCAATGTCCACATCATACAATGAGTAAAGCACAATTAATAGACATAATTTATGAAGGTATAGATATTTCAATTAAATCTTTATTAGAATCTACTTGTTAGAATGGATTTTTAAAACTGTGTAGTGAAGAAGCATGGGCATACTTAAAAAACTTTGCAAAAAGAACTACTTAGTGGGAAAACTCAGCTGAAACTATTAAAAATAAAAGAATATTGCTAAAGGGAATCCATAAAATAGATTCAAGTATCATGCTTAAAGTTAAATTAACTAAGTTAACAAAGAAAATAAAGGAGTTATCATTAAATCAAAAACTAGTAAAAAAGAATGCAAATATTAATGACTTAAATATTATTTATGCTAGAAACCAGAAAGATAACTTTGAAAATTCTTATAACCCTAATTAGAGAAATCACCTGAATCTATCTTAGAGAAATAACAATTTCCAGGGAAGAGAAAATATAAATGATAAAAATATAAGTTATGAAGCATTAATTGAACAAGGATTTAGAATAGAGAAATTAGAAAAGATAATTTAACAATTAAACAATCCTCTAGATCATGTATTTGACATGAGATAACAAATCAAGTGTTTCCCTAAGATTTTGAATAGTTGTCCCAAATTGAAGTTGATTATGTTTCGCTTCTTATTGGGAGAAAGATGATCAAATAATTCCCAATCATGGTCCTTATGGACCAGATCATCCATATAGGATAAAAAAAGAAACTATACTAAATTTATAAATTATTATAAGAAATAAATTATCTAATAATATAAATTATGAGATAATTTCTTTATTAGATAATTTATTTAATAAAGAAATAATTTATTTATTAATAAATTATCTAATAAATAATTATTATTTATTAGATAATTTATTAATTATTAGATAATTTCTTTATTAGATTATTAAGTTGTAATTCAACGAAGTTAGTTTGTGGAGTTAACAATAGTAGTTGAGGCTAGTCTATTGAGTTATCTGTAACTCAATGAGGTTAGTTCATGGAATTAGCTTAACGGTTATTCTTTTATCTATGAACGAAACTTCATGGGTTTAGCGGTTACTAAAATTTGAAATTAGAAGTGGAACACGTATCCATAAAAATAGGAATCACACCATATGTTACAAGATATGTTCTTGCAACAAGATTCATTTGCCTTATGGACGTGCATTATAAATATAGAACAGAATGTTATTTACTGGTTATCAGCAATTCAAAAGAGGAAAGAGAATTCGTTGGAATCAATTGAAGTTAGACCTTCTAGAGGATTGCCAATGCAAGTATTGCCTAACCTTGTCAATAGAACTATTAATGAAATTGATACCTCCTATGGGAGGGAAGCTCAATGAGATAGTATAATTATTAGCAACTATGTATAATATAATAAGTAGAAAATATTAAAAAAAAAAATGGAAGTTTAATTATAGTTAGTAATACAATAGAGTTATTACTTAACTCAATGAACTTAGTCCATTGAGTTATGACCTAACTCCATGGAGGTATGTAAGTAGCTATGTTAATTTTATCTCTATTTAAATTTTGTTTATGTTATATAGAATCACAATAGATGGAATTGATAGAATTACCACTAGATGCACTAAGGGAAGTACTAAGTAACTTATCAGCTAAAGATCTGTGCAAATTGTGTTGTGTGTCAAGACAAATTAAAAAATGTGTCACACAAAAATATTTTCATGGACTACAAGTTGCAAAGATGACTAATATTAGACAAGGGTTTTTATGAAAGTCATTTAATTATAGTTCAATCAACTATGAATATCTAAATATGGAAGAAAATACTGGAATTTCACTCAATACATTAGAAGAAATAGATCATATTATGGGGATAGATGAAGGATTGATTATTTACAGAACCAAACCAAGGTATGCTATTCTGTTACCTAATATTTTGATTAGAAATCCTATTACTAGAGAAGAATAGAATATAGGAATGCCTAATTGATTTGAAGTACCAACTAAAAATTGTGGGTCAACTTTAACATTTTTTGATAAAAATTCGACCATTCCTGAAAAATTGTATTACTATAGACCAATAAGAAATTGGGATAAGGATCTATGTTTAAGTTGTTAGGGCGAGTAGTATAGGTGTGGAGTATACCACAAGAAGTCCAAGTTCAGTCGGAAGCTTGTTAGTAGTAAGTCTCCAACAGATTTATGATTTTGGAAGCTTACCAGGTTGAAGTATCTGAAATAACGTTTCAATTAGAAGGCTGTGAGCTAACTATCCAAAAGTTAAGAGATTTCGGAGGGTTACTAGCTGTAACTATCTGGAATGACTTAGAGGACACTTAAGTGGATGTTCGGATAGTTATGAAGTTAAATATTCGAAAGTCAGACACTTAAGTAGATGTTTAGATAGTTAAGAAGCCAAGTATTTGAAAGATAGTGACTTAAGTAGATCTTCAGATAGTTAGGCAGTAACTATCTAAAAGTTATGAGTTTTTCAGAAGGTTACAACTACAACCTTCAGAAGTGACTAAAGAGACACTTAAGTGAGTTTTTGGATAGTTAAGACAGTAACTATCTGAAAGACAAGCAATTTTTAGATAGTTAACGACAGAACCTTCTGAATGGATTGAGAGAGATGCAAGTGGGTTTTCGAACAATTAAGTCTGTAACTATCCAAAAGATCGAATCTCTCTAGACAATTAGCCTACTACAGTATCGCTTGTTACAACAAATGAAGAAAGAAGATTTTTCTTCAAATAGTTAAGCTCTGTAACTATCCGAAGTGTTGCAGATTTCGGAAAGATAGGAAGATAAGGCTCCAAAATTGAGAGTTCCTTCTCCGAAGCATTTTCTCTCTATTGTAATGGCTTAAGTGTAATTAAAGGTTTATTAACCCTAAGTTGGGTAGTATATAAACCTTTATGATGTTGTAAAACATTGTAGTTGATTGTGCCGAAGTTCATAGTAGAGCCATCAACTCCGTGGACATAAGCTGTTGCTAAACCACCTAAATCCTGTATTTTCATTGTTCTTTCTTCCTCTTTCTCTTCATTTCCAGTTTCAATAAGTTTAGAGGTGAGCTTTTTAGAATCGTGTCATAGTGAGTTGATTGAACGATTGGGTTTTAAAGTTCAACATAAGTGTGTATAATTTTTTGAATAGATCTTGGAATGAAAATAGTGTGATATATCTAGGAGAGAAAGTATTAGTTAACAATATATATGTCATACTTGATGGATATATATATCTAGTCACGAATATATCAATTGCATTTAGATCTGATTTATACATAGTAAGTATAGATAGTTATGGTGATGACTTTATAGAAATATTGCCTATACCTAATGATATAGCTGAACCACCATCTGTAGAACATGATAAAATTTAATTAAGAGTGTGGTATAATGAATATGATGATCTTACACTATGTTTAGTAAGATGGTGGGATGAATTGATGAAATTTCAAATATGAATTATGAAAGATCTGAATGAATGGAAGTGATAAGAGGAATATATTGAAATATATGTAGAAATAGAAACAATTGCATTATATTGGAATAAAAAAAGATTCTTTTCTGCATTTCAATTCATTAATGGCAATACACTTGTATTTAGTATTGATAATATACTACAAGTTTACAAATTAAAAAAGAAAGTACACTGCATTAAAATAGAATTAATAGCAATAAGAATTATGCCTAAAAGTTTTGCTTGGACTGACACGTTTATTCCATTTGTCACTAATTTTCAATCTTGTTCCTAAACTATGATTTTGTATTTTAATGTTGTGTGTATGCTTATTTATTTTTAAGAAAGAAAAAAAAAACTTTAGATTATGTTTTATTTATTTTATAAGAAAAAAAATAAAATATCAATCCGATTTGTTGGTATCTATTCTAAGAAATCAATTGGCTTGCTTGTGAGCCAACTAAAGGCATAGGAGCCTAGGTTCCACACAAGGCATTGATTTAACAATATATGTTTTGTTGTTAGTTGTCATTTTGTTATATATTTTGCTTTTATTTGTGAATGAAAAGTTTTTTAGAATCAAAAGTATTCATGCCTGCTAACATTTACTATATTTACTATAAATCTTTTACACTAAGGACAATGCAAAATGTAGGTATGGGGGGAGGTAATTAGATTAAATCCAAGTAATCTTGTTAATTAGAGGAATTAGGATTGTGCTGCAAATTTCTGTGGAAACTAAAAATCTTTTATGAATTTGCTATAACTAATCGAAATTTCCTATAACTATCTAATGATTGAAATAGTAAATTTTTTTTTTTTAGAATTGTAACTGCCTAAATGTTATATTTAGAATCTTATATAAAATGCTACAAAATTTTACTATTAATACAAATCTAGATATAATATCTTATATTTTTACTGAATTTTATGAGTTTAATAGTTTCACGATTTTAAAAAGAAATTAGAATGCTTAACTGAAACTCAAGAAATTATCTGAAATCCTAAAAAAGCTAAAATGTTGATTTTTGGATTAAATAAGATACATATGATCAAGGATACATTTAATTTGATTGATTAAACTTGTAGAATGATTTATGTGTAAATCTTATTAAACTACAAAAAAAGTACAAGCTTATTGATATGGATTCATAATTTTTAGTAGATTGTAGAAGTAGAATTATATGAGATTTGTGTTTTATTACATCTGTATTAATGAAATACATATATATACTATGTTGAAAAGAAAAAAAGAGGAGAAAAAGAGAAACTTTGAGAGTTGATTGATTTGTTTGATCACGAGACTTTTGTACTTGAGCAAATAAGTACGTAAAGATTGTTGACCTAAAAAAGGACTCTTTAAACCTGAGATTATTGATTGAGATTATTGATTGAAAGTTTGATACATGGGTATACTAGAAAGCTCTTGTATGATTCAAACTTTTCAAATTAACTTTTAAAGTAAAAATATGTATATACTGTTTTGAAAAGATGAAAGTGTTTTGTGAAGATACAGATATCTTTTGAATCAAGTATATTATTTGTTATCTATGATTATTGAAGCATGAATCTAGAATTAGACTTTTGAAGTTGTTTATTTGAGATACAATTCATTATTCTTCTTATTTTAATCATATTGAGTTGAATTGTGTTTTGATTCGTATGTAGTTGAAATTTATTCTGGAAATCATATTGGAAAATTTAAGATAACAGATGTTTGAAAAGAAAAAATTGATAATATAACTACCACCTATGTGATGCTAGTATATTTTGTATGTAATTTACATATGTTTGAAATATATTTGTAGGTTGAAGAGGAGAAAATAATGTTAAATTAGATTATTGAATTATATAGAATATCTTTATATTAATCTAATCTTAGTATTCTAAAGATATAAAATGAAGAAACTTTTTTTATAAGAAATACTAATTTATGAAGAAAGAAATAGTTCTAGCATTTTAGAAAGACCAACTAGTTAAATCTTAGTAGTTTATTAAGGGACTAGCAAAAGTTAAGTATGAAGGAAGTGTTTAGAATGAAAAAGTGCATAATATTAATGGTTAATTGCATTATATTTAGCTTATTATATGAGAATTAAGCCATTATGTTATAATTGCACTATTATATGCTTTAATGAAAGAATCTACATAATTTCAAGGAATTAGTGTTAATTAAGTATATTTCTGAACTATCGGTGAGTTACAAGCTTTGTAATTCTTAAGTTTCTGAAATGTCTATTATTTCAGAGAGTTACATTTCATGTACTGGATAGTTATGTTTTGAACACTTAAAGAATACTTTATTATTTCATAGACACATGTTGTAACCTTAATACATGACTTAAGTGGATTTTTGGTAAGTTAGATGATAACTATCCGAAATGTGTCTAAGTATTAGATAGTTAGGTTTGCAAGTATCTGAAATATTTTTTTTATCATAAGAATTACTAAGGACATGTGTTGTGATTTGGAAACTTAACTTAAGTTATCCTTCGGAAGGTTAGTTGCTAACTATCCAAAAGGCATGTATGTTTTAGATACTTATAGTTGTAAGTATCCAAAATATCCTTTTTATTCATAAAGTAGAATTATGCATGTGTGAATTTAAATGTTTTATTATGTCACGTGAGCTGCACGTGTTTAACTCATTAAATTAGCATAACTATATGCATTGAGTTACTTGAATATACACTAAGGTAATGTATTGTATTAGTGTTATGAGCTTATAAGTTATTCCTTTACTACACGTGTTTTATAGTTAAGTCAATAAAATAAGTCCGTTGAGGTACACTAACTCCATGGACCAGTTATTTTCTAACATGCCACTATAACAGTTATAGAAACAGGAAATATGAAGGAAAACCATGATTGCACATATCACACAAGAATTAACTCATGGATTGAAGAAGAAATCACCATCATTGATACAAATGAAGGAAATCCTACTAATCATTTAGGTAGAAGCAATTACTACTGAAAAAAATATAAAAGAAGAGGAGAAAGACAAAGAAAAGTGAGTGTAAAGGTGGACCATGCTAACTGCAGTTAGCATCGAAAGTTCCCTGAAACTCCACAACACCACCAAAAATTACCAACCATCGAAGGTCTGTGAGGATACTTTTCGGATGTCAAGTTGATTCCAAGCCAAACACGGTGACTGACAACCATTGTGAGGAGTGATTGCGTCGCAAGAAGGGAAGCCATTTTCACCAAGAACTAACTCATATCTTAGGAGATCGTAAAACTTCTAGTCTTGGTTTTAGGTTGATGCCAATATACTAAAGAGGAGATCAACTTACAAGTCTTGGTTTGCAATTCTATAGGGAGAGGAGGCAAGATTGTAAGTGATTAAGTTTTCAATGGTGTAATCACATTGCATGTAGTGACGGAAGTTCTTATTGTCGATAGAGATTCTTACATTTCACCTTTCGCTCATCTTCAGGAACATATCAAAACAAAAATACTAAAAAACTAATTATCTGTGTTTACATTTAGTATTAATGTGTTGTATTGTTTATGTTGTATCATGATTAATGTTATTAGTGTCAGTAATGTGAATGTTTTGTATGTTTGATTCAGAAAATAGAAAGTAGTTTTATTGTTTACTAAAATTGATTCATATAGAAAACTAAAGATCTTAATGGTTATTGTTCAAAATATCTGAATGTTAGTGTTGATTAATGACAAATATCAGATTAACTAACATTACAAAACTTAATTGATGTTATTTACATTCTATGGAACCGCCCAATGGATGGTTGAATTCCTCTATGAATAGTAGCATTTAATTAGAAAGGTAAACTTATGGAGTTAAGTCCACGAGGTTAGTCTGTTGAGTTAACTTTAACTCCATGAACTAAGTCCATTGAGTTAATAGTAACTCAACGAAGTGCTTAATTGAATACATATAAACTCTAGCATAAAAATTAAAATAGTTCATAATTCTTACTCAATCTCTATAGGATCAACTTGTACTTACACACAAATACAATATACACTGTGCACTTGCAATTAAAAACACAAATTGGACTTAATATCTAATTTGTGTGAAAAGTTGTTTGTTACCTTAAAAGAATTTATTAATATATACAATAAACAAGATCTAATTGAACAATATAGGTTTTCTAATTTAACTTTACAAACAACTAGAACAGTTACAGATTGTCAAATGCAATTCATTCAAAGTTGTCAAATGAAATCAAAAGGATCAGACAATTATCGGTTTAAATATCTTCTGGAAGAAGTAGATTTTCAGAAGGTTAACTTCTTAAGTATCTGAAAGACCACTTAAAGACAGCAAGAGAGTTCTTCAAAAGGTTATAGAGTTAACTATCCAAAAATAAGAAGGTCTTCAAAATGTTAGATAAAGGCTTAAATTCTTCAGAATGTTAGGACAGCTAACTATCTGAAAATCCAAGAAAATCAATGAGTTAGAAAATCTAACTATTCGATAAGTTAAGTCATTTAATATGCACATGATGAAAGTCAGAAGTAGTGAAAGACAACTGTTTAAGTTTTGAGAGAATTAAATTGGTAACTATATGAAAATACAAGAAAATCAAAAAGTTATTTAGAACAACTATCCAAACAGTTAAGTCAAAAGAGTATGCACGTGCAGAAATTAAAGATATAGTAGATAGAAGCTTAAAAGGACTTTTCAGTAAGCTATGAAAGCTAATTATTCGAAAACTAAGAAGTTTCGAAAGGTTGTAGATTTAACTATCTGAAACTTAAGTTATTCAAATACATACATATAGAATTCAGAAACTTAGTTAGAAGCTTGAGAAGGACTTTTTGGTAAGTTAGGAAAGCTAACTATCTGAAAAACCGAAAGGATCGGAATGTTATAGTTTCAAGTATCCAAACTTAAGGCACCTCATGTGTATGACTTAAAATTTCACGTGACAGAGTTAAAGGAAGTATTTACAGATTGGAGGGTTATAGAAAGTTTTCGGAAGGTTACGACAAGTAACTATCCGAAAATCAAATAGAATCAGAAGAAACATCTCTCTAAACAGTAACTTACTATTTTTAGGACTGATAGTGTAGTAAGTACAATAAGACAAATGTCGTTAGAAAGAATCTGACTGTTATACACCTTGGTATAAGTATGAACAAAAAA
The DNA here is from genome assembly GCA_036874045.1 of Cymodocea nodosa. Classification (NCBI taxonomy): domain Eukaryota; kingdom Viridiplantae; phylum Streptophyta; class Magnoliopsida; order Alismatales; family Cymodoceaceae; genus Cymodocea; species Cymodocea nodosa. The sequence continues at coordinate 13,592,149 of JAZBRI010000003.1, read as the reverse complement.
AAAGTAAAGATAACGATTATCATATACTATTGAGAGCTACAAAAAAGTTATTCCACAATACACAATTTAGTGAAAAGCAAAAAGCTCCCTGTGCATAAAACTCTATTTGACAAAGCTCAAAAGTTTGGTTCTTGAACTTGCACTTGAAAGTTCACTATTGATTTAGAGCTTGCACCAGTAAGCTCAAAGGAAAGGTTGGTTCAGAGCTTGTACCTCAAAGCTCAATTGGTTGGTTCTTGCTTGGACCTTAAAGCAAGTGATTATAAGTTCTGAAAGTTTAGTAAAGTCCAAGTATCCCTTGGGGGTGGACTAGCGATTAGTGGTGAACCACCTAAAAATTTCTTTGTGAATTATCTACACTTATTGTGTGCTTCACTAGGAGAATAACTTTAGGCTTGCTGAATTTTAACTACAAATCAATCATTCATTATTAAGTTTAAACTCATTGAAAAATCCTCAAATAGTACCATTCACCCCTTTCTAGTAAGTCATTTGGTCCTAACAATTGGTATCAGAGCAAGTTGATCTCATTAATAGATTTAACCATCTGAGATCATGACTTTCCACACTATAAAGGGGTAGAACATCCATTGACCTCTCCTCTTTGATGGTAGCAATTATACTACTAGAAAAACATGATGGAGTGTTTTCTCAAGAGCATAGATGTAAAACTTTGGAGGATGGTTGTACATGGTACACCACTTCCAATCAGTCATGAAAGTGACTAGACTAAGGAGGATGAAAGAATCATTCAGATGGATGCTCGTGTGCTAAACTCTATTTACTATGCACTAACTAGTGAATAGTACAATAAAATATCTACATGTAAGTCTTCTCATGAGGCTTGGAAAACCCTTCAAATTACATAGGAAGGAATCAGCCAAGTAAAAGATACTAAAATCAGCATTTTGCTAAGAAAATATGAATTATTCAAAATGCTTGAAAAAGAAAATATTAATAATATATATTTTCAAGGTTCACTTAAATTGTGAATGAACTAAAAGGCCTTGGAAGAGAATTTTCTATCCGTGAGTAAGTATAGAAGATTCTAAGGAGCTTGATAGTTGAATGGAAATAGAAGTCTATTTCCATACAAGACTCAAAGGATCTGAACAATTATTCAATAGAAGATCTTTTGGAAAATCTTCTTGCTCATGAAGTTCAAATGAAGGAATGGAAAGAAGGAGTCACTAAAAGAAAAGCTGAGAAGAAGAAAGAACTAGCTTTTCCCTCAATAGAAGAGCAACCAAGCTCAGATGAAGATGTAGTTTTGGTGCTAGTTAGAAACTTTAGAAGAATGATGAGACTAAGAGGCAAAGCTAGCTCCTCAAGATCAAAAGTCCTTACATGTTACAAGTGTAAGAAATTAGGACATATTCAACTCTACTATCCCTTTCAATAGGAAGAGGACAAACATAAATTGAAGAAGAACAAGAAGAAGAAGATGGCTTTGAAAGCTACATGAGATGATAGCAACTCATCCAGCAACTTATGAAATTCAGAGGAAGATGCTTCTACAAATGTGTACCTTGTTGCACAAGAGGTATGCTCTACATCTCCTTATTGTTTAGAAAATGAAAACAATGATTTAGATGTAGATAGTCTCCTTTGTATGGTAGTAAGTTTATATGTAAAATGTAAAAACTATAAGAAAGAAATTAAAAGTTTGAACTCTTGTTTAGAGGATGCATTTGCTAAATTAGAAAAAGCTCTAATTGATAACACAGAATTAAAAACTAAAATTGATAACTATAGTTGTAAAAATTTTGATTTGAAAGAAGAAAACAAAAACCTGTTATCTTAAACTGCTGATTTGAAAAACACTATATGTAAGTTCACAAAAGGTGAAAATAGTTTAAATAAAATAATAGGATATTAAATAACTAGAATAAATAAATTTAGCCTAAGGTATGCTATACCACAAGAAACTCCCTACTATGATGGAAAAATTAGATCTTATAGAGATGGCACAACTGTATTTGTCATCAAATGAAGATCTACTCATATATGGTTGTCAAGAGGCAATATATTCAATATGCTAAAGACTAACATTGGTGGGCCCAAGAAAATATGGGTATCAAAAGCCTTAATTCAACATGATTTACATGATTGCAAGGACAAGGAAGCTCAAATGTCAAAGTGGATCATTAACAATAGATTTTTAGAATCTATTAAAACCATAAATTAAGGAATAGGAAAGTTTGGTAATAATGAAAAATGCAAAATTACTGTCGTAGAAATGTTGCATCTAAAAATGGAAAAATTGAAAATGTCTTGTATGTAAATGAATTAAAACAAAATTTGTTAAGTGTAGGTCAATTATGTGACAAAGTTTACAGTTTTCTATTTATTGCTGAAAACTATTTTATATTATAGCAAGATATAGTTGAAATTAAATTTAGTGGATATAAAGATAAATCACTTTATGCCTTAGAATTTCCATTAGATAATATGACTAGTGATGTATGTTTAATTGCTTCTAGTGAAGTAAATGGTTATGGCATAAGAGATTAAATCATGTATATATGAAAATAAGGAAATTGACCAAACATGATCTTGTTAGAGGTGTGCCCAAACTCAAATTCAGAAAGGATAAACTGTGTAGTGACTGTATTGTTGGAAAACAGAAGAAATCAATGCACAAGAGTATTGAAGATATTGCCACAAGCCAACCACTAGAACTACTACATATGGACCTATTTGGTCCTACTCAAATAGTCAGCTTAGGAGGAAGAAAATATACCTTAGTGGTGGTTGATGATTATACAAGATTCACTTGAGTTATTTTCTTAGTACACAAGAATGAAGCTTGTAATGAATTCAAATATCTCTGTATTAGAATTCAAAATGAAAAAGAATTAACTGTGAAGAAGATCTGAAGTTATCGTGGAGGTGAATTTGAAAATTCTAATTTTGAAGACTTATGCAATTCTTTTGGTATATTACATGAGAATTCATGTCCAAGAACTCCTACGTAGAATAGAGTTGTAGAAAGGAAAAATAGATCAATACAAGAAATGGCAAGAACAATATTTAATGCATCTAATCTACCAAAATTTTTATGGGCTGAAGTTGTGAATACTGCATGTCATATAATAAATAGAACTCATCTTAGACCATCTTGCATAAGACACCATTTGAATTATGGTATGGTAAAATTCCAAATATTGGATACTTCAAAATATTTGGATCAAAATGTTTTGTACTTAATACAAGGGATCAAAAGGACAAATTTGATGCAAAGTCTGATCCTACACTACTAGTTGTATACTCTTTAAGAAGCAAAGCTTACAAGGTCTATTTTGAATATGAAAGAAGAGTAGAAGAATCAATAATGTATCATTTGATGAAGACCTAGTAAGAAAATTAAAGCAACTAAAAATAGACAATGAGAGAAAAAGTGATTCAAAAAATTAGAAATCATTACAAAGAAAGGAGAATACAATAGTGTCTACACCTACTATGATAGAAAAAGCATGGAAAACAAAATCTGGACATCCCATTGCACAAATTATAGGAAATATAAATCAAGGAGTTCAAACAAGGAGCAAAATTCAAAATATCTGTAATTATTGTGCATTTGTATCTAAACTTGAGTCTACAATAGTTGAAGAAACTTGTAATGATGAATACTAGATTATGGTCATGCAAGAGGAATTGAATTAGTTCAAGGAAAATGAAGTTTGGGATTTAATTGAAATGCCCACTAAAAAATCAATTATTACAACTAAATAGGTATTTAAAAATAAATTAAATAATAATGACAGCATTATCAAAAACAAAGTTAAACTAGTTGCTTAGGGATACATCAACAAGAAGGAATTGACTATGAAGAAACCTTTGCACCTGTTGCAAGACTTGAAGCAATCAAAATGTTGCTTACCTTTGCAAGCAATATGAAAATAAAGCTCTTTCAAATGGATGTAAAGAGTGCATTCTTAAATGGTATTTTATAGGAATAAGTATATGTAAAACAGCCACCAGGTTTTGAAGATGAAGATAGACTAAATTATGTATACAAATTGAACAAAGCTCTTTATGGTCTAAAGTAAGTACCACGTGCATGGTATGATAAGCTCAAGAGTTTTATTATTGAGAATCAGTTCAGTATAGGAATTGCATATAATACTCTTTTTATTAAGTCAAAAAATTCTCACATGCTAATCATTCAAATTTATGTTGATGATATTATCTTTGGTGTAACAAATGAGAAATTATGTCATGACTTTCAGAATTTAATGCAGAATGAATTTGAAATGAGTCTTATGGGAGAATTAAAATTCTTCCTAGGATTACAAATTCATCAATTACAACATGGAATCTTTCTAAATCAAGAAAAATTCTACAAAGAGATCCTAACAAAATTTGGTATGGATAAATCCAAAGAGGCTCGCACACCTATGAACTCAAATGAAAAGCTTGATAAAGATATCTCTAGTACTTTTGAAGAGAATCCAATACATTTTGTGACAATTCACCTTTTCTATTCCTAAATCGGGTAGTCTCCTTTCCATAAATTGTGGCTTTAATGTATGTACCATCAATAGCACCTATACAATCCTACTCATACCAAAAACAAATTTAATTAATATTTAAATGAATAACATGAAATGTCAAAATAAAAATAAAGATTGAAGTGTGCACCTTGAAATATGGATAAACATTAACATCATTTTGAATTTGATTATGTGTAGCAACTTCATGTTTAGCTAGAAGTATATCACCTATTTTTAATATAGCATTTATCATTTCATTGAAATATATACTAACATTCCATGCTAAGAGATGAAAATGCTCTCTGGTTACTCCATACCTCTGATTTTGTCCAACTGTTACTAAAAAAATAGCAAGTTTCTCCTCTACACTCATATTTCTACTATCTGATATTACTTTCATATTTCTTAATAATCCACAAAATTGTGAAAAAGCATTTTGACTCATTCGATAAATTTTCTTGCAGTTGTATGCTTGATATGGTGATGATGGATCTAACAATCTTTGTACATATTCTGCTCCTTTCGTGCTGTATATACAAGTGGTGGATGTTGGAATCTCATTTATAGTAATTCCGCATAGAAATTGCCATGTTCCCAATATAACTTTTCTTTTTTTCTTCCTTTGTTCTTCGTCTTCATTAATAATGGACATAGACATCTTCATAAATTCCAATCCCTGCATCTGTACCTATCATACCAATTATGATTTAATAAAGAAAACATAATAATAGCATATAATGCAAAACAATGCATACATCAACAAAATGTTTACACCATGTTACATAACATTTAAAGGATAACACAAGTTCAATAAATTCAAACATGTTCAACAAAAGTTAAATTTTTAAATGAAAAAAGCACATCATTTCAAATTAAACTTCAACCATGAAGTTATCGTGTTCGGTGGTAGACGCCTAAACTGATTCTTCTTTGGTTTTATCTCCAATAATTGCATTACCTTGTATTTTTCTTCTTTTGTAAGATCTATAAGTGAAAGTAAAATAGTGAGAACATCATCTTCTTCACAATCTTTTTTCTCTAATAATTCCATCTTCCTCTCCATGTATGTTAATTTTCTTTCTTCAATACATTGTGTAAATGCCATCTTTTCTTTTTGGATTGATATCATGTTCTCTTGTAGTTGTATGACACGCTCTGTGTATGCCATTTTCCTCATATTTTCTACTATATCCTCACTAAAATAATTCATAAGTGATACACCAACATTGTTCATTGTAGTTGCCATAAGTTGTGGTTCACCATGTGGACATGGACGTTTTCCTTTCCTACATGAGTCTACATCATTCAAACTAGGAGAAGGAGCTTGAGTAGGAAAAGGATCTTGAGTTTCAGCCTCAATTCCATAGTATTTTGTGTAAGAAGTACATTATCAAGGTCGTTTGTATCTTCATTCAAGTTCATAGCTGCTCTCAGATTTGTTGTACTTATTTTAGTTGAGCCTGTTGCAAGATTTCCTTCAAATATTATTTGAAGCTGGTCATATATAGGACATGCTTTACCCTTGTATTGTGCACACTTTGGATGAATCTATTAGGAAAAAAAAATATTAGTACAAATTATAAGCTAATCAAATGTTAAATTTAAATTTGAAAAAATTCAACTAACCATAACAAATTCATCCCAAACTTCTTTTGCGATATCAGTATGTCCATGAATGTAGGTCCATCCCCAACCACTTTGTACACCAATCTTGGTATAAATCTTGTACATTTGTCACCATGTTTTCATTCGACTATCAATATTTTTCTTTTATATGTTACCTCTTATTTCTTTATTGTAATCGTCGATTACTTTCAGCCAAGTATCAACTCGTATCTTTCCATTAGGAGTTTTACCATTACCCTCCTTAATAGCATTGCATACCCTTCTTAATATCATCTCATCCACTTGAACACTCCAACTAAAATAAGATCTTCCATATCCATTCTTATTTTCCATTTCCTAAGAATACATATATGAACATAATATAAAATGCACCATAACATAGAAATGGACATTACCATAAACATTAGATTCACAATATACACCTATCTACAAATGAGTATACTTTAACAAGATAAATCACTAGCTTGCTAAAAATATCATCTTTATAAGTCTAGAATTGAGTCTCCACCAAGAATGTACACAAATCTGTCAAGAAAGACCAAGATTGATGCTAGAAAGATATATGCAAACATCTAACTCATCTTTGTATTGTGTAATTTTGCTTATATCAGATATTAATGGCTTTCAATCATGTGAATAGTAGCATTACCTTCCACCAGTGAGGGTGAGGATGAGCATCTCGCACGACGGTGCGGGCAAGCACGAGGGTGAGGTTGAGCGGGAGGGTGAGCAGAAGGTTCGCACCTTCCACTAGTGAGCGCGAGGGCGAGCGTCGACCACAAGGGTGACGTGTAGGTGAGCACGACGGTGAAGGCGAGCGTGATGATGAAGGTGAGCATGAGGGTGTAGGCGAGTGCGAGGGTGTAGTCGAGCATGAGGGTGTAGGCGAGTGCGAGGGTGTAGTCGAGCATGAGGGTGCAGGCAAGTGTAATGGTGCAGGCAACCACAAGGGTGTAGTCGACTGCGAGGGTGTTGGCGAGCATGATGGTGCAGGTGACTGTGAGGGTGCAGGCGAGCATGACAGTGCAGGCGACCACGAGGGTGCAATCGATCATGAGGGTGTTGGCGACCGTGAGGGCGTGGGCAAGCGTGAGGGCGAGCATCGAGGGTGTAGGCGAGTGTGAGGGCGAGCGCACGACACAGGCGAGGGCGAGTGTCGAGGGTGCAGGGGGTGAGGCCAAGCACAAGGGGGCAATCGAGTAGTCTATCAGAAAATGAATACCAACCTTTTAAGTTGGGAATTCATTTTCCCAACCTTTACACATGATTGGAATTCAAATTCCTTGGGAATTTGAATTCCAAACGGCACAAACACCTCATGACTCGGAATCTGATGGAAAAAAATTTCAATTCCGTCAGATTCCAAGTGCACAAAGCCCCCTTAATATCATAGTTCAGTAGAAAATAAAATTCTATAGCACTATCTACAACTGAAGTTGAATACATGGTAGCAAGTTTATGTTGTACTCAAATTCTATGGATACAACAAACACTAGCTGATTATAAACTTAAATTTTAGAAGACAATCATTTACTATGATAGTAGTAGTGTCAAATCTCTCCAAAAGTATGGTCCTACACTCAAGAGCAAAACATATTGAGATTAGGCACCACTTTCTAAGAGACTATGTTGAAAAAGGTCATATCTCTTTAGAATATGTCTCTACTAAAGAACAGTGAGCAAATATTTTCACTAAACTATTATCTGAATCTACATTTAATCATATTAGACAAAATTTAGGAATTTGTTCTTTCTATGATTTATAATCAATATTTCCTCATAATTATTTACTCTCCAAGTTCATACACAGGAGCTTGTTTTCTACTAACTCTTCATCTTGTAGAAACTTAGCCATGTTCAAATAGAAAAGAACAATATAACTATAATTGGATTTTAGAGATATTTTACAACTCCTTTTGATTAATGACAAAATAGGGGGAGAAGACCACAATATTATTATTATAAGCAGCACAAAAATAGGAGGAGCTTAGAAAAATAGGGGGAGTAAACTCAGAACAATAAGGGGAGAAAATTCAGTATATTTTTATTTTTTTTTGTGAGTTTATCTGTATAGCTATATAGGGAGTGAAATACATGTAATGAACTATAAGGTTTTTTCCATTTATCAAAAAGGAGGAGATTGAAAGGACCTCTAGATTTTGATAATGCAAAAATCAATGTGAGAAATAAACTCTTGTATTTTACAGATTGATAAATAAATAGTTACAGATAGTCAAAAGCAATTTATTCAAAGCTGTTAGATGAAATCAAAAGGATCGGATAGTTATCAATTTAAGTATATGGAAGAAGTAGATTTTCAAAATGTTAACTTCTTAAGTATCCGTAAGACCACTTAAAGACAACAAGAGAGTTTTTTGGAAGGTTATAGAGTTAATTATCTGAAAATAAGGTCTTCAAAATGTTAGATAAAGGCTTGAATTCTTTGGAAAGTTAGGACAACTAACTATCCAAAAATCTAAGAAAATCAGTGAGTTAGAAAATCTAACTATTTGATAAGTTAAGTCATTTAATACACACGTGATGAAAGTCAAAAGCAGTGAAAAACAACTGTTCAAGTTTTCGAAGAGTTAAATTGGTAACTATTTGAAAATATAAGAAAATTAGAAAGTTATCTGGAACAACTATCCAAATAGTTAAGTCAAAAGAGTATGAATGTGTAGAAATTGAACATATAGTAGACAAAAGCTTAAAAGGACTTTTTGGTAAGTTAGGAAAGCTAACTATTTGAAAACTAAGTAGTTTCAAAATGTTGCAAATTTAACTATTCGAAATTTAAGTTATTCAAATACACATGTGCAGAATTTAGAAACTTAGTTAGAAGCTTGAGAAGGATTTTTCGATAAGTTAGGAAAGCTAATGATTCGAAAAACTAGAAGGATTGGAAGGTTATAGTTTCAAGTATCTGAACTTAAGACACCTCACGTGTATGACTTAAAATTTCATATGACAAAGTTAAAGGAAGTATTTACAAATTGGAGGGTTATAGAAAGTTTTTAGAAGGTTACGACATGAAACTATCTGAAAATCAAATAGAATCAAAAGGTTATCTTGAAACATCTCTTTAAATGGTAACTTACTATTTTTAGGACTGACAATGCAATAAGTACAACAAGACAAATGTCGTTAGAAAGAATCTGTTAGGAATTTTGTTTTGATGATATATGTTTTATTAAAGTTTTTAAATAAGTCTAAATAATATTCTCTAAGTATAATTGTCACGTAATTAAATGTTAACAGATTATCGGAAAGTTTCATTTTTATTTCGGATAGTTAACTTCTGGATATTAAAGTTTTCAGATAGTTAAAGTTTTCGAAGAGTTAGATTTTCGATAGTTAAACTTTCGGATAGTTAATGTTTCGTTTTTGTCGAATAGTTTATGTTAAAAACTCGTATAGTTAATTTATCTGCACGTGTGTTTTTAATGTTTTAAGTTGTCACGTGTTTTCCATGTGCGTTCAGTAATGAAAATCAAATAGTTAGATAATTGTTCAAGTTTTTATACGCATGGATAGATAAGTCTTTGAGTTTTATAAAATGACTAACGAACAGATAAGTTTGCTATGTTTAGTCACATGTTTTGCAGGTGCAAAAACTCGAATAGTTATAGATAAGTATTTGAGTTTTTACAAGACTTAAAGGATAAGTGTTTGACTATATCGAAGAGTTAGAAGATATTCTACAAGACTCTAGGAAGATAAAGTTTCGGTGAATCTACGAGTGGAGATCGTGGAAATTCAAAATGATAGTGGAGAAAGTGGAAATTCAAAAGGATAGTAATTTGGATTAAAGAAAAAATTAGTACGTGGATTATGGATTAAGTGGATGAACATGCTGAACGTGAAGACATAGTTCGACTACTAATAGAGAGTACGAGCTACATTATAAAACAAGGATCCCAATCTCAAAACCAAGTCTAAATATTCAATCAAGATCCCTAATTGAAAAGTTAAGTTTGAATATTCATATCTAGAAAAATTCTCCAACATCAGAAGAAGTTTGAAATTCCAAGCAATTTCAAAAAAGAAGCAACAAATGTAAGAAGTTTGGAAATTCGACAACTGGAGAAGAATAGATACAGAAGCTGAGCAAAAAGAAGGAAAAGAGCTGTGTGCATAAAGATCTGGTTTTATACAATTTAAAATTAGTTTTGAATAAGAACTTCATTTTTCTATTTGAATTGATATCGGACATTACTATATCAAAACCGTCAAGAAGAGAATTGAGTTGAAAAGATATTGTAAATTTTGTCTTTAAAGTTTATAAAGAATAGAATTTCATTTATGAGTGTTTTGTGCTCTTATTTTATCTGTTGGTATTTTAATACTAAAGACACAATTCACCCCCCTCTTGTGATACAACGATCCTACAACTGATATCAGAGCTTTTATTATTGTCAGATTGCCTACACTCTGCTACATCTAGTATCAAAGCATCTGAAGAGCTTTCATTTCTCTATTTAGGAATTAGTTTTTCATGTCATTTACTTAGGATCGTCTATTTAAAATGGATAATACTGAAATCTTAGTTATGACTAAAGGACAGTCCATTAATCATCCTCCTATGTTCGAAGGTAGCAATTATGGCTACTGAAAATATAGGATGAAAGTATTCTTTCAGTCAATTAATTTCAAACTATGACATATAATTAGTAATCCTATAGTGTTAGTTATGACTCCATATGATACTTGGACTTTTGATGAAAAGGAGCGAATGACACTAAATGCTAAAGGTTTAAATATCTTATTTTGTGCTTTATCTCATGATCAATTTAACAAAGTTTCTGCATATGAGATATGGCATGCATTAGAAGTTGCCAACGAAGGTACTAACCAGGTCAAGGAATCTAAGATTAATATGTTAGTACATAAATATGAGCTTTTTAAAATGCACGAAAATGAATGTATCTCTGATATGTTTTCCCATTTTCTTGAGATTGTAAATTCATTAAAATCTTTAGACAAGAAATTCGAGGAAAAAGACTTGATAAGAAAGATCCTTAGATCTTTAACTAAAATTTGGGCTCAAAAGATAATATCTAAATACATATACTCTCGATGATCTCATAGGAAATCTGACAACCTATGAAGTACAACATTTAGATCCAAAAGGGAAAAATCCTAGACGGGATTTGGCTTTTGAGGCTGATAAAGTCTTAGAAGTCACTAGTGATTCTAATGATGATTTACTGTTGTTAACCAGAAAATTTAGAAATCTATTGAAGAAATGTAGGAACATCAGGTCAGCAAAGACATCTGGAGATATAGAGAAGAAGTCATTCATGAAAGACAAAATCATATGCTACAAGTGCAACAAACCGAGTCACTTTCAAATTGATTGTCCTCTCAACAAAGATAAGAAGAATTCGATGAGGAATTTTAGGAATAAGAAATTCAGAAAGAGAATGGCACTTAAAGTGACATGGGATGACTCTTCAGCTTCACAAAGTGAAGAAACAAAGGATTCAACATTAGATAATGAATCCTTATCAACATCAGATTCAAACGAAAATCTGGCAAACGTATGCTTCATGGCAAAATCCAGCGAGGTATCCTTCGATCAAAATGCTAGTTTTGATAGTTTTGATGGATTACTTGTTGAATATAATAAATTGGCTAGAAAATATAAGGAAGTAAAAACAGAAGTAAAGAACACTAGGAAAATGCTAGATGAATCTGAAAATAAGATTGATTTTCTGAACTCTACATTGAATAAATTTAAAGAAGAAAATCAAAAGCATGCATAGGAAATTTTAAAGTTTATTGCAATAGAAAGAAAATAGTATGCTAATTGTGAAAATTTAATTGCTGATAAGAAGAAAATGAACTATGAAATTAAAAAACTAAAACTAACTATTATTGATTTAAATTCAGAAATTGATATGTTAAAGATTAAGGTCTGCGATCAAAAGGTTATATTAAGTAAATGGAATAATAGTCAAACTATAACAAATGAACTTAGTAGTAAAATATCAAATGTAGAAAAACATGGTATTGGTTTACACGATGCATCTTCTGAAAATTATATATTGCATGATGGTACTGCTAAAAATAATGTCTTTATTTCTAGTACTAAGAATAGTAAGAGAAAAACTATTCCGTGTGTAATTAAAAAGAGAGATAAATATGTGCAAATTGATAAAATACAGCATATAAATGATAGCACATAATGCAAGAATTTCAAAAGAAATTTTCAGAAAATCAAGCTAAGACATTTGAGAATCTTAATATTTTTTATCAGTTTTCTTTATATTTAAAAAATATCGGATATTGGAATCAGCAATCAAATAATGTCAGAAATGAAAATTTCAACTTTGATTTACATAGAGATAAATGTTCTAATGATTATAACACTAAGAGAAATAAACGCAAGAATAATTATCAGAAAATAGGTAAGTTGAAGTTTAAAAATATTGATTATTTTGATATGACTCTCTAAAATTCTTGGACCCACTCAAAAATGGGTTCCAAGAGATAAAATCTCTTCTTGACTGCTTTGTAGGTATACAAATGAAAATGGATAATGGACAGTGGAGCATCCAGCCACATGACTAGAGATATACAATTACTTACAGAAGTAACAAAGACCAAGAACGGACAAGTTACCTTTGGAAATAAAAGCAAAACAAATATCCTTGGGTCTGGTAAGGTTTAGGTAATTGAGAAATGCTTTATAAATGATGTCTTATTAGTGGAAAACTTAGGTTTTAATTTATTGAGTGTTCCTGTTTTAATGAAGTTTTACAGAGTAATTTTTGAAAAAGATTCCTTTAAAATTATGGACATGTCTACAAACGAAATTTTATTCACTACATACAAGAAAGGATCCGTTTGTATTTTGAATTTGCCTTTTGATATTATTAAAGACAATGCTTGCTTAATTGCAAAATCGGATGAAGTTATTTTATGGCATAGAAGGCTAGGACACTCAAACTTAAAATTATTACAAAAGTTGTCTAAAAAGAATCTAGTTAGAGGTTTACCTAGTATTAAGTACTCGAAAGAGTTTATGTGTGATGCATGTCAATTAGGTAAATTACATAAAACATCGTTTAAAAGTTTAAATGAAATAACAAGCAAAAGAGTATTAGAACTAGTGCATATGGATTTATTTGGACCTACTAGGACAACCAGTCTAGGAGGTAAACATTATGCTTTTGTACTAGTTGATGACTATTCTAGATTTACTTGGGTCTATTTTCTAGCTAATAAAACTGAAGTTTTTGAAATATTTAAGATATTCTGTAATAAAGTTCAGAATGAGCAAAATATTAAAATTCAAAAACTTAGGAGTGATCATGGTACAGAATTTGATAATGATCAAATGGACACCTTTTGTGAAGAATTAGGCATAGAACATAGGTACTCATTTTTAAGAGCTCTTTCACAAAATGGCATAGTAGAACGTAAAAACAGATCACTTCAGGAAATGTCTAGAACCATGCTAAATGAGAATAAGTTACCCCTATCTCTTTGGGCAGAAGCAGTTCATCAGCATGCTATGTTATAAATAGAGTACATCTAAGACCAATTTTAGATAAAACTCCTTATGAGATATGGTGTAGCAGGGTTCCCAGAATAAGTTATTTAAAACCCTTTGACTGTAAGTGTTTTATTTTAAACACTAAGGAACGAAAAGACAAATTTAGAGCCAAATCAGATGAGGGTATTTTTGTTGGTTATTCCATTAGAAGTAAGGCATATAGAGTTTATAACAAATCAACAAAAACCATTGAAAAAACCCTACATGTGAAATTTCATGAAAATTCTCATTTGGATGTTAGACATGCTGAAAACTTTGATTCAGAAATTCTCCCAAAAATGGTACCAAATGATGTTGACAGAGAGATTGAGAGATTATCTGACGAAATAAGAAATATAAACTTAAATGATGAAAATTTAGAAGAAAATAATATCATACGTATAGAAAATATGGAACAACATAGAAATTGGCGTTATGCTTCATCTCATCCTATCGATCAGATAATAGGCGATCCTAATCAAGGAGTTAGGACTAGGTCATCAGTAGTCAACATTTATGGTGCTTATTCATTTGTTTCTTTACTAAAACCTAAGAAAATTGAAGATGCCTTAGAAAATGAATTTTGGTATTTAGCTATGCAAGAAGAGCTAAATCAATTTATAAGAAATGAGGTATGGGATCTAGTTCCACCACTTGAAAATTAGTCCATACTAGGAACAAGGAGGGTATTTAGAAACAAAGTAGATCAAGATGGACATATAGTTAAAAATAAAGCTAGATTGTTGCTCAAGGTTACAAGCAAGAGGAAGGAATTGACTATGATGAAACATTTGCTTCTGTTGCTAGATTAGAATCAATACGGATTTTGTTAGCATATGCTTGTTATATTGATTTCAAATTATATCAAATGGATGTTAAGATTGCTTTTTTAAATGAATATATAAAAGAAGAATTTTATGTAAAAGAACCTTTAGGTTTTGAAGATTCAAAACATCTTGAGTATGTTTATAAGCTTAAGAAGGCACTATATGGCCTTAAACAAGCCCCTAGGTCTCGGTATGAGAGATTATCTAAATTTCTTATGGAAAAAGGGTATTCTATGGGAAAGGCAGATCACACTCTTTTTGTCAAGAAGATCGAAAAAGATATATTAGTAGTTCAAATCTATGTAGATGACATCATATTTGGAGCAACAAATGATAAATTAGTTGAGTCTTTTTCAAAAGACATGACTAATCAATTTGAAATGAGTATGATGGGTGAACTATCATTTTTTCTAAGCTTACAAATTAAGCAATTAGATCAGGGTACTTTTATTTCACAAGAAAAATATACTCAAGATTTATTAAAGAGGTTTGGTTTAGACAACACTAAAACAAAGAATACACCAATGAGTACTATCACCAAGTTGGATAAAGATGACTCTGGAAAAACTGTAGATGTAAAACAATATAGAAGTATGATTGGTTCGTTACTTTATTTAACAGCTAGCCGACCAGATATTATATTTAGTGTGTGTACTTATGCTAGATACCAATCTAATCCTAAAGAATCACTACTTGCTATTAAACAAATTTTTAAATATCTATTAGGAACCATCAATTTCGGATTGTTTTACTTTAAACACAATTCTTTAAATTTAATAGGTTATAGTGATGCTGATTTCACAATTAGATCATGGTACTTTTATTTCATAAGAAAAATATACTCAAGATTTATTAAAGAGGTTTGGTTTAGACAACACTAAAACAAAGAATACACCAATGAGTACTATCACCATGTTGGATAAAGATGACTCTAGAAAAACTGTAGATGTAAAACAATATAGAAGTATGATTGGTTCATTACTTTATTTAACAGCTAGCCGACCAGATATTATATTTAGTGTGTGTACTTATGCTAGATACTAATCTAATCCTAAAGAATCACACCTACTTGCTATTAAACAAATTTTTAAATATCTATTAGGAACCATCAATTTCGGATTGTTTTACTTTAAACACAATTCTTTAAATTTAATAGGTTATAGTGATGCTGATTTCGTAGGATGTAAGTTTGAAAGAAAAAGTACTAGTGGCACTTGTCAATTATTAGGAAATTCTTTAGTGTCATAGTTTAGCAAAAAGCAAAATTGTGTAGCATTATCTACAACTGAAGTTGAATATATAGCTGCTGCACTTTGCTGTGCTCAAATCCTATGGATCAGACAAACTTTAAAAGATTTTAATTTAGACTATGAATCAACTAAGATTTTCTGTGATAGTAGTTATGCAATAAATTTGTCTAAAAATCCTATCTTACATTCATGAGCTAAACATATAGAAGTTCAACATCATTTTCTAAGGGATAATGTTATAAAAGAAAAAATAGTATTAAATTTTGTTCCTACTACAGAATAATTAGCAGATCTATTTACAAAACTCTTAGATGAGAATACCTTTTCAAAATTACGATTAGAACTTGGTATCTGTAGGTTATCTGATGTTTAAATTGTCATGTTCATTGCATAACATTTTGGTTTGTTAAAAAGGTAGTTTTAGAATTTAATTTCTTTATTATCAAAAAAAATATATCTATTTTCGAATTATTGTTTTCTGGTAGTTAAGAATTTGTGAAATTCTGATTTTTATTGAAGTCAATTTATTTAAGAAAAATTCAGAAAAGATTACTTAAGGAAAGTTAATTTGATTCAATGTGAGTGCCAACTGTATTTTTGTTACTTATGTATATGCTATTACAGATATTTTAATAGGAAAATACATAGAAAGTATGTACTATTTATTAACGTAAAGTTATTAACATACTGTTAGAAAAATTAAATATTGCGATTGCCTCTAATTTAATTTACTGTCTTGTTTTATTTCCTTTTTGTCTGCAATTACTTGAGTAATTAAGTCCGTTGGGGGATCTTAAACCCTAGTCACTTAAACCAACTAGTTTGGGATGTGGTGACTGAAAACTCATTTTACAAGTAATTCAGATTATATTTAAAAAAAAAGAAAAAGAAAAAAGGGGGCAATGTACTTAAGCTTAATTTATTTTCCAAGTGTTATAACAAGCCTGCCATAATTTGTGCATATAATCTTTGTTATTTTTTTGTTATTATCTACTCTTTACACATAATGTATTGTATTTATTTTCTTAAGTTCGTGTAGTCATTATTGAATTCTTTTAAGTTTCTGAAGGTATATCTCTATGAATTATCTTTTGTAAATTGAATAAGATAAAAGCTAGAAAGTCTAAATTGTTAAATCTACTACTTATTTCTGTATTTATTCTAATATAAAAATTTAAAAAAAAAGAGAGACTCAAATCTATTTAAGGCTTAGTAACCAACTTAATTAAGCTATTTAACCTTTTAATGCCAAATCTATTAGGGCTTGGCAACCCAGTTTAAGTACGTCATAGATTCTTTAGACTACATTTATGTAGGGGGAGCAATTCTCGTATAATAATTCAACTATTATGAATTATTATATGCTTTAATGAAAGAATCTACAAAATTTTAGGAAATTAACATTAATTAAGTACATTTCTGAACTATCGGTGAAATATAAGCTTGTTAGTTCTTAACTATCCGAATTTTTTGTGATTTTAGAAGGTTATATTGTATATACCGGACAGTTATGTTTTAAACGATCAAAAGAATATTTTATTATTTCCTGAAGTACACATGTTGAAGCCTAAATGCATATCTTAAGTGAATGTTTGGTAAGTTATCTGGTAATTCTCTGAAATGCATCTAAGTATCAGATAGTTAGGTTTATAAGTATCCGAAAATATCTGAACTCCTTAAGTTAGAATTATGCACGTATTGAATTTCATTGCTTTATTATGTCTCAAGTTGAAACTCAAATAGTTATGTTTAACTCTTCAAGTTTTACACCTATCCATCCGAGAAACTCGAACAGTTAACTTAATATTCTTATATTTTTCTAAAAGACTTAAACTATGACAATAACTATTCTCATTTGTTGTATAGTTATGTGTTTTACTACTCACAAAACTCGAATAGTTATCATAAGTCTTCGAGTTTTCTCACTTTTCACTTAGCCTGAAGTTATTTTCTTTACACGAATAGTTACGTGAAGTATTCTGCTTTTGTCGGTTGTAAAACTCGTACAATTATTGTAAGCATTCGAGTTATTTATCAATAACGGATCTTATATTTATGATTTCAATGATTGAATCCATTTATCCGTTTATAAACTCGAAAAGTTAAAAATGTTTTACTAACAACCTTTTGTGTTTCTACCTTGGTAAAACCCTAGTTTCACAATCTTTACTTCCACTAAGTTCTACAGTGCCCAGCGAAGATTAATCGTCAATGTTAGGACGTGGAAGAGGATGTGGTAGAATGACAAAAGTGCAAAAAAGAGAGCTACTGACTCCTAAACAACCAGAAACACTGTAGACATATAGTCGGAAAAAGAAGAAGACATTAGAATATTTTGGACTGACTGCAGGTGTACAAGGCATATTGCACCAAAAAGAAGAATCATTGAAAAATGGAAAACTATGTTCCATTGCAGAAGCTGGATAGACTTTTGTGTCAGGAATCCCAACAGATGTGACAAATATCGAATTACACGCATAAACTCTAAGGTATTGTGTCACATTAATGCATAATATTTCTTTTCATACAATGGACAGTTTTTCACATCATGTTGGAAGCACACATTCTTTTCCTACGGAAATAGAACATGTAGGAAATTTTAATGATACATATACAGATGATATCAATTTTGATGATATTTTTGATGACATAGACACTGAGTCTATGAATTTTGAAGATATTTCATCTAAAGAGGAATGTATAGATATTCTTCCTCTTACTGTATCTCGGATAGAAACTTTTGATTTTTGGTATAGTTGCTTATACTATAGTTTCTACATGTGGTTATGTCTGTTACAGTATATAGTATATTTGTTAATAAATGTATATAATCAACAAACTACACAGTTACAAATAGAATATAATACTACCAATGTCTCATATATAGAAATTTCAGAAATACAAAATGAATCTATTATAGAACATTCTTTCATACAAAGATAGTTGTTGTATAGATCAATCATAGACATAAATGTTGCTGATAGACAGATCAATACAGAGACTGTTGCTACTGAAATGTTTCTAGAAGATCAAATAGAGGAATTTCAGCAGATTATTGATATGACAATACCAGATATTTCAGACATTTATACTAGCTTTGATGGAAATTCCACTAGTTCTAAAAGATTTGAAAATTTAGATAGTGCTAATAATGTTGAAACAAGTCCGAGATCAAAACATCATGATAGGAAAATACCTAATCTTAAACAGAATTTAGACGAACATGCATTATTATGGTTCAGAAATAGTTCCTGCTATGAAAAATTTTAGACATAAAACTTTTACAGTTTTATATTCAAGACTAGTTAAGTTTGAAGGGATGGCACATATATGAGAAATGTTTGAATTTCAAGGCTTGTTGACTCTACTTCCACAATAGTCAGGCCATCTTATTATTCCAGAACTTATAAGTTGTTTTTACTCAAACTTAACAGTGGAAGAAGGTATTCCTGTTTCCAATATACAAGACTACGACATATATTTAACTCTAGATTTACTTTATCAAGTACTTGGTCTGAAAAATGGAGTTAAATTATCAGAAAGAAAACAAGTTTATCAGTTGGGATGGGACATTAAAAGTTTAGCCAAAGATCCAACTACCCACAATCCGATTACTAAATAATTTAAATGGCCAAGCACGTTTTATTGCAAAAATACTACATGCTTCATTCTTTCAGAGGTTTGTTCATGGTGTAGAAGTTGGCAGATGTTGTCTTTATGCTACATATGCATTAATTAACTATATACAGGTGAACTGGTATGATATTTTTGTTTCTTATATCTTACATTTATAGAGTAAATTATTTTATGGTGATACGATTTTGAGAATTGTGGTAAGTCAAACAGATATTACACCTTGGCCATAGAAAAGATTAAAGTCAAGATCTTTCTTTGTAAAGGAACTACAAAAATACTAGGAAGTAGATACACCTGTAATTCGACAACAACAAGATCGACAAACTCAGTCACAATAGCAACAGTGACAATCAACACAATTTTCAGAACAACAGTAACATACAGATATAAATACAGGTATACATATAGATACACATACATGTATAAATACAAACATACATATTGAATTTTTACAGTAACCATCACAAGTTTCACAAAATGATTTAGATCAAGCAGTAATTGATCAGATAAACAGAGTAAGTACAAAAATTGCAAGGCAAATTTTAGATACTCTGATCAGTATTTTTCGAAGACAAAGAGGCTTGTAATTATACAAATTATATATTACATGATTTACTTATTGTAATTTGTTACCAAAAATATTATGTAAACTGTTTATTGCACTTAATACTCATGTGATTGTTTTTCACAATTATGTTTAAATAGTTTATGCTTAATCCACGAAAGTTATGCATGTTTAAAAATATCTTTTTGATTCATGTATACTTAGCAAGGTTTTTCTTCCTTCCATTTAAATGGCTTAATTACTAAAGAGGGTGAAGATAGATTATTTACGTTTTTACAATGCCAAAAAGGAGGAGAAGATAGATTATTTGACTTATTAGGTTTTGACATCATAAAAAGGGAGAGATTGTTAGGAATTTTGTTTTGATGATATATGTTTTATTAAAGTTTTTAAATAAGTTTAAATAATATTCTCTAAGTATAATTGTCACGTAATTAAATATTAATAGATTATCGGAAAGTTTCATTTTTATTTCGGATAGTTAACTTCTGGATAATTAATGTTTTCAAATAGTTAAAGTTTTTGAAGAGTTAGATTTTCGATAGTTAAACTTTCGGATAGTTAACGTTTCATTTTTGTCGAAAAATTTATGTTAAAAACTCGTATAGTTATCTACACGTGTGTTTTTAATGTTTTAAGTTGTCACGTGTTTTCCATGTGCGTTCAGTAATGAAAATTGAATTGTTAGATAACTGTTCAAGTTTTTATACGCATAGAGAGATAAGTCTTCGAGTTTTATAAAATAACTAACGAATAGATAAGTTTGCTATGTTTAGTCACGTGTTTTCCAGGTGCAAAAACTCAAAGAGTTACAGATAAGTATTCGAGTTTTTATAGTACTTAAAGGATAAGTGTTTGACTAAATCGAAGAGTTAGAAGATATTCTACAAGACTCTAGGAAGATAAAGTTTCGATGAATCTACAAGTGGAGATCGTGGAAATTCAAAATGATAGTGGAGAAAGTGGAAATTCAAAAAGATAGTAATTTGGATTAAAGAAAAAATTAGTACGTAGATTATGGATTAAGTGGATCAACATGCTGAACGTGAAAACATAGTTCGACTACTAATAGAGAGTACGAGCTACATTATAAAACAAAGATCTCAATCTCAAAAACCAAGTCTGAATATTCAATCTAAATCCCTAACTGAAAAGTTAAGTTTGAATATTCATATCTAGAAAAGTTCTCCAACATCAGAAGAAGTTCAAAATTCCAAGCAATTTCAGAAAAGGAGTAGCAAACGTAAGAAGTCTGGAAATTTGACAACTAGAGAAGAAGAGATACAGAAGCTGAGCAAAAAGAAGGAAAGGAGCTATGCGCATAAAGATTAGGTTTTATACAATTCGAAATTAGTTTTGAATAAGAACTTCATTTTTCTATTTGAATTGTATATCAGACATTACTGTATCAAAACTGTCAAGAAAGGAATTGAGCTGAAAAGATATTGTAAATTTTGTCTTTAAAGTTTGTAAAGAATAGAATTTCATTTACGAGTGTTTTGTGCTCTTGTTTTATCCACTAGTATTTTAATTACTAAAGATACAATTCACCCCCCCTCTTGTGATACAACAATCCTACAGAATTAATCATTATACACCTTAGTATAAGTATGAATAGAACAAAAAGTAAAGATAACGATTATCATATACTATTGAGAGCTACACAAAAGTTATTCCATGATAGACAATTTAGTGAAAGTAAAAAGCTCCCTATGCATAAAGCTTTGTTTGACAAAGATCAAAAGCTTGGTTCTTGAACTTGCACCTAAAAGTTCATTATTGATTCAAAGCTTGCACCAATAAGCGCAAAGGAAAGGTTGGTTCAGAGCTTGTACCTCAAAGCTCGATTGGTTGGTTCTTGCTTAGACTTTAAAGCAAGTGATTGTAAGTTCTGAAAGTTTATTGAAGCCCAAGTATCCCTTAGAGATAGACTAGTCGTTAGTAGTGAACCACCTAAAAATTTCTTTGTGCATTATCTACACTTATTATGTGCTTCACTAGGAGAATAGCTTTAGGCTTGCTAAATTTTAACTACAAATCAATCATTCATTATTAAGTCTTAAACTTGTTGGAAAATCATCAAATAGTACCATTGACCCCCCTCTCTGGTAAGCCATTTGGTCCTAGCATCAACTTCATCCGTCAATAATTATTTATTTAGAGCAAAGCGTTAGACTGGTATGTAATTAATTTTTTGCAATTTACTATATGTTAAGAGTTTATGAGCGGACTCATTCTCCTAGCACTAAACATTAGTAAGAACACCTATAGAGCATTATTCAACATAGAGGTGTACTGAAATATTTTTTGAAACAAACTTAAACGAAATTCTTAGGGATGTAGCTAACCTTTCTTTAAAAGAGAACGACAACATGGCTGCTCTAGTAGAAAAACCATTAGGGGAAATTCTGTATCCTGAACTAGTTGATGAACCTTCATGTATTTGACTACCAAACTTTAAGGGAGATAGGTTTGAACTAAAATCTAATTATATTAGTCAATTACCACACTTTCATGGATTAGAAAGAGAAGACGCCTATTATTTCCTTAGAGAATTTAATGAAGTTTGTCAAATAACGAAAATGTCGAGTATGAGTATTGATGCTATTAAACATAAATATATCTCTTTTGCTTTAAAAGACACAGCTAAGAGATGGTTATATACTCTGTCACCTGATTCAATTTCTACATTGACTAAATTTTGCTCTATTTTTCTGGAAAAATATTATCCAACACATCAAACAATTAAAAAGAAAAAGGAAATATTAATGTGTAGCTAAAAATAGGGAGAATCATTTTGAAAATATTTTAAACAATTTAAAGATTTATTGACTCAATGTCCACATCATGCAATGAGTAAAGCACAATTAATAAGTATAATTTATGAAGGTATAGATGTTTCAACTAAATCTTTATTAGAATCTACTTGTTAAAATGAATTTTTGAAACTGTGTAGTGAAGAAGTCTAGGCTTATTTAGAAAACTTTACAAAAAGAACTATTCAATGGGAAAACTCGACTGAAGCTATTACAAATAAGAAAATATTACCTAAGAGAATGCATGAAATAAATTCGAACACTATGCTTGAAGTTAAATTAACTAAGTTAACAAAGAAAATAAAAGAGTTATCATTAAATCAAAAATTATTAGAAAAAAATGCAAATGTTAATGACTTAGATATTATTTATACTAGAAACCAAAAAGATAACTTTGATAATTCTTACAACCCTAATTGGAGAAATCACTTGAATTTATCTTGGAGAAATAACAATTTCCAAGGAGGAGAAAATATAAATGATAGAAATGCAAGTTATGAAGCATTAATTGAACAAGGATCTAAAATAAAGAAATTAGAAAAGATAATTCAACAATTAAACAATCGTCTAGATCATGTGTTTGGAAATGCTGCCATGCAAAATCAGAACATGAATAGAAATATACCTCCTCGACAGAAGGAATCAATAGAAGTTAGACTTACAAGAGGACTGCCAATTCAAGTAGTACCAAATCCTTTGAACAGAATTGTTAATTAAATTGATACCTCCTATGAGAGAGAATCTGAATGAGGCAACATAATTATTAGTAACTATACATAATATAGTAAGTAGAAAAATATAGAAAAAAATGAAAGTTTTAGTAATAGTTAGTAGTACTATAGAGTTATTACTTAACTCAACGAACTTAGTTCATTGAGTTACGACCTAACTCTATAGAGGTAGATATAAGTAGCTATGTAAATTTTATCTCTTTTAATTTTTTTTTTATGTTTCTAAATACAGAATTACAATAGATAGAATTGATGGAATTACTACTAAATGCAGTGAGAGAAGTATTAAGTAATCTATCAACTAAGGATCTGTGCAGATTGTGTTGTGTGTTAAGACAAATTAAAGAGTGTATTATAGAAAAATATTTTCATTTACTACAAGCTGCAAAGATGAGATAGTAGAGATAGAGTTTTATGGAAGTCATTCAATTATAGCACAATCAGTTATGAATATCTGAACATAGAAGAAACTACTAAAATTTCACCCAATTCATTAGAAGGAATAAATCATATTATGGGAATAGATGAAGGATTGATCATATATAAAACCAAACGAAGGTATGTTATTCTATTATCGGATATTTTTATTAGAAATCCTATCACTAGAGAAGAATGGAATATAGGAAGATCTAATATGTTTGAAGTACCAACTGAAAATTGTAGGTCAGCTTTAACATTTTCTAATAAGAATTCAACTATTCTTGAAAAATTATTTTATTGAAGACCAACTGGAAATTGAGATGAAGGATTATGTTTAAGTATGTATAATTTTATGAATAGGTCTTGAAATGAAAATATTATGGTATATCTAGGAGAGAAAGCATTAGTTAACAACACTCATGTGATATTTGATATTATATATATCTAGTTATAGATATATCAGTTGCATTTAGATCTAATTTATATATAGTGAGCATAGATATTTCTAATGAATTTATAGAAATATTACCTACACCTAAAGCTATAGTTGAACCACCATCTATAGAAAATGATAAAATTCAATTAAGAGTATGGTATAATGAATATGATGATCCCACTTTATGTTTAGTAAGGTGGTGGGATGAAATGATGAAATTTCAAATATAGATTATGAAAGACTTGAATGAATGGAAGTGTGAAGAAGAATACATTGAAATATATGTGGAAATAGAAACAACTACATTATCTTAGATGAGAAGAGGATCCCTTTCTACATTTCATTTCATTTCATAAATGGTAATACTCTCATATTTAGTGTTGATAACATATTGCAAGTTTATAAATTAAAAAGGAAAGCAGACTACATTAAAATAGAATTAATAACAAGAAGAATTATGCCTAAAGGTTTTGCTTGGACTGACATGTTTATTCCATTTGTCACTACTTTTTAGTCATGTTCTTAAATTGTGATTTCGTATTTTTAATGTTGTATGTATTCTACATTTATTTTAAGAAAAGAAAAAAAAATTAGTTTATGTTTTATTTATCTTACAAAAAACAAAAAAAACAAAATATCAATCTAATAAGATAGTTGTTTGAATAATTAGAGAGTTAAGGAGCTAACTATTCGAAAGTCTAAGAAAATCGAAAAGTTAGGAAAACTAACTATCTAAAAACTTAAGTCAGATAATTATACATGTGTAGAATTCAGAAATTTAGTTAGAGGCTTAAAAGGATTCTTCGAAAAGTTAGAAAAGCTAACTATCTGAAAACTGAGAAGTTTCAAAAGGTTGGAGAATTAACTATTTGAGACTTAAGTTATTCAAATAAACACGTGCAGAATTCAAAAACTTAGTTGGAAGCTTAAAAGAACTTTTTAGTAAGTTAGGAAAGCTAACTATCTAAAAAACAAGAAGGGTCGGAAGGTTATGGACTCAACTATACGAACTTAAGGTGAACTCACATATAGAACTTAAAAATCACATGTGATAAACTTAAAGAAAGAATCTATTCATTGGAAGGTTACAAGAAATCTTCAAAAGGTTATCATAGCCATCCGAAAATTGAAGGAAATCGGAAGGTTATCTTGAAATACTTTTCTAAATGGTAACTTACCATATTTGAACCTGGAAATTCAGTAAAGTACAGTAGAATACATCCGTTAGAAAGAATATGATCATTACACACTTTAGTATAAGTATGATCAAAATAGAAAGAAAAAGACAGCGATTATCATATTGAGAGCTACACTAAATTTGCAACAATACATACAATCTGCACATTTAGAAGAGAAGAATTCTCAAGCATACTGAAGTATAGAAAGCTCCCTACGTGTATACTCTATTTGGAAAGGTTAAGTGTTGGTTCGTGAGTTTATACTTGAAAACTCATTGTTAGTTAAGAGCTTGGACCTGAAAGCTTAAGAAAGGTTGGTTGCTAAGCTTCTACCTAAAAGCTCAAGTGTTGGTTCTTACTTCAACCTAAAAGCAAGTATTGTAAGCAGCAAAATACTTAGTGAAGCCTAAGTGAAACTTGGGGGTGGACTAGCTAAGTTGGTGAACAACCTAAAAAGTTCCTTGTGTTAAGTTTTTATTACTGTTGTGCATGTTTATTTAATATCAATGCTTACTAGTTAAATCAACTAGTTAAGTTTGAAAAGAATTAAAATTATACTTAGATCATCATTCACCCCCCCTCTAGTGAGTCATATGATCCTAACAATTGGTATCAAAGTAAGATTAATCCTTGTAAAGATTTAACCATCTAGATTAAATGGAACAATTTGTTGAGAGGCAAAACATTCATAGACCTCCCCTATTCAATGGTTTTAATTACAATTATTGGAAGAATAGAATGGAGTGTTTCTTTAGAAGTTTTGATGTAAAACTTTGGAAGATTGTTCTTCTTGGAACTATACTTTCTACAAGTAATGTAATGGACTAGACTGAGGAGGATGAGAGAATCATCCAATTGGATGCTCAAAGGTTGAATGCTACATACTATACACTTATAGTTGAATAGTATGATAAAGTATCTGCATGTAAATTAGCACATAAAGCTTGGAAAATCCTTCAAGTTACACACAAAGGTACGAGCCAAGTAAAGGATACAAAAATCAGTATTTTGTTAAGAAAATTAGAACTATTTAAGATGAATGATAATGAATGCATAACTGAAATGTTTTTAAGATTTACTGAAATTATTAACAGTCTTAGAGGCTTGGGAAAGGAATTTTCTGTGTAAACAGAAATAGAAAATTCTAAGAAGCTTAATTGCAAAGTGGAAACAAAAGTCCACTTCAATTCAAGACTCCAAAGACCTCAACAACTACATTGTTACAGAGTTGTTGGGCAATCTACTGGCCCATGAGGTTTAAATGAAAGACTTGAAAGAACAAAAGGAAATTACTGAAAAGAAAATTGAGAAGAAAAAGGAAATTGCATTTCCTTCAATTGAAAAGTTCAGAGCTCGAATGATGATGAAATCATGTTGTTGGTAAGAAACTTCAAGAAGTTTATGAAGAAAAACAACAAGATTGGCACCTCTAAAAGCATGATCCCCACATACTTCAAATGCAAAAGGCAAGGACATATACAAGCCTTTTGTCCATTACAAACTGAAGAGGATCATCATGAAAAGAAGAAAAGATGGAAGAGCAAGAAAAAAATGGCCTTGCAAGCTACTTGGGATGACAGCAATTCATCAAGTAGTTCCTTAGAGTTTGAAGAGGAGGCAGTAGCAAATGTGTGCTTCACAGCACAGGAGGTATGTTCTACATCTCCTTACTACTCAGATAATGAAGAAAATAATTTAGATATAAATAGTCTTCTATGTACATTAGATAGTTTGTATATAAAATGTAAAGAATATAAGAAAGATGTCAAAAGTTTAAATAATTGTCTAGAAGATTCTTTTGCTGAGTTGGAAAAAGCTCTCATGGAAAATAGAAACTTAAAAACAAAACTAGATGACTATAGTTGTAAAAATTTTGATTTAAAAGAAGAAAACAAAAATTTGCTATCTGAAATCCTTGATCTAAAAAAGACTGTATGTAAGTTTACACAAGGACAGAAAGGATTAGATAAAATTATAAGATCCCAACAATATAATGGAATTAAATATGGCCTAGGGTATGCTATACCACAGGAAGTACCTTACTATGGTGGCATAATTCAATCATATAAAGATGACACTATTGTCTTTGCCATCAAAAGAAGATCTGGTCATATGTGGCTGCCAAGGGACAAGTTAAATGTTTTAAGGACTAACTCTAGTGGACCTAAGAAGATTTGGGTACCAAAAGCCTTAATCTCAGTATAACATGCAAGATGACAAGGAGTTTCAAGCACAAACAACAAAATGGATTGTGGACAGTAGATGCTCAAAGCATATGACAAGTAAGAAAAGACTTCTTGATTCAATTAAAAATTTAAATTCAGCATCTGTTAAAGTTTGGAAATAATGAAAAATGTAAAATTATTGCAATAGAAAATATTACATCTGAAAATGGTAGAATTGAGAATGTCTTGTATGTTAATGGACTAAAACAAAATTTATCAAGTGCAGGACAATTATGTGATAAAAGATATAATGTTTTATTTACTATTGAAAAGTGTTATATTACTGATCAAGTTACAAATGAAATAAAATTTACTGGTTTTAGAAATAGTTCAATATATACAATAAACTTTCCATGTGAAAATTCTGCAAATGATTCCTATTTGGTAGCATCTAGTGAAGATGATTGGTTGTGACATAAGAGACTTGGACACGTCAATATGAAAATTCTTAGAAAGTTATCCAAAAATGGTCTAGTTAGGGGACTACCCAAACTTAAATTCAAGAAAGACAAAGTGTATAGTGTATGTATGTTAGGTAAGCAAAAGAGAACGTTTTTACATAGCAAAAATGAGATTACCACCAAAAAGCCCTTGGAAATATTACATCTAGATCTTTTTGGTCCAACTCAAACATCAAGTCTAAGGGGTCGAAAATATACACTTGTTATTGTAGATGATTTCTCTAGATTAACTTAGGTCATATTTTTGGCACATAAAAATAAGACATGCAATGAATTCAAAAATTTCTACACAAGAGTTCAAAATCAAAAAGAACTGATAATAAAGAAAATCAGAAGTGATCATGGAGGAAAATTTGAGAATTATGAATTTGAAAATCTATGTAATACTTTTGAAATATTACATGAATTCTCCTGCCCTAAAACTCCAACTCAAAATGGAGTTGTCAAAAGAAAGAATAAAACATTGCAAGAAATGGCTAGAACTATGTTAAATGCTACTGACCTACCAAAATTTCTTTGGGCTGAAGTTGTTGGTGCGGCTTGTCACATCTTCAATAGAACTTATATTAGATCTATGCTAAATAAGACACCATTTGAACTATGATATGATAAAACACTAAATGTTGGATATTTTAAGACATTCAAATGTAACTGTTATGTCTTAAACACTAAAGATGCTAAAGTCAAGTTTAATTCAAAATTAGAACCTGCCATACTAGTTTGGGTATTCTTCTAGAAGCAAAGTATATAGAGTATATTTTGCTAAAGACAGAAGAGTAGAGTAAAGTATAAATGTTCAATTTAATGAAGATTTGGTATAGAATTTAAGAAATTTGAAGATTAATAGTGAAAGTGAAAATAAAGAATATGAAAAAGATAAATGCAAGTAGAAATTCAAACCTCAAACATCAAATCAAAATGAAAATAGTTGGAAATTCAATTCAGATCATCCAATAGAGCAAATAATTGGAAACATAAACAAAGGAGTGCAAACAAGAAGCAAGACACAATATATTTGCAATTATTGTGCATTTGTGTCAAAAATTGAGCCAAAATTAGTTGATGAAGCTTGTAAGGATAATTACTAGACCATGGCTTGCATATGTTGCCAAAATTGAAGCTATTAGAATGTTGCTTACTTTTGCAAGTAGTATGAAAATAAAACTCTTTCAAATGGATGTAAAGAGTGCATTTTTAAATGAAGAAATACAAGAAGTATTTGTTAAGCAGCCTCTCAGATTTGAAGATGAAGGAAAATCAGATCATGTCTACAAATTAAACAAAGCTTTGTATAGTCTGAAACAAGCTCCCAAGACATGGTATGAAAAATTAAAGAAATTCTTAACTGAAAATGATTTCAGCATAGACAAAGTAGACAGCACTTTGTTTATCAAAATTATTGATTTGCACATGTTGATTGTTCAAATATATGTTGATATTATTTTTAGGGCTACATTAAAAAAGCTATCATGAATTTCAAAATTTGATGAAAAATGACATCTTTATTAATCAAGAAAAATACTACAAGAAAACTCTAAAGAAATTTGGCCTTGAAAATATCAAATCTGTAAACACATCAATGAGTTCAAATACTAAACTTGAAAATGATAATTTAAGCACTACAGTAGATCAAAAGAAATATAGAGGCATGATTGGATATCTTCTGTATTTATTAGCAAGTAGGCCAAATATCATGTTTAGTATATGTTTGTGTGCTAGATTCCAAGCATCACCTAAAGAATCACATTTGAAATCTGTAAAAAGAATTTTTAAATTCTTACAGGGTACTAAAGATTTTGGACTATTTTACTCAAGTGATAGCAGTCTTACATTAACAGGATATAGTGATGTAAATTATGTAGGCAGTAGATCAAACAGAAAAAGCACAAGTAGAGCATGCCAACTGCTTGGAAATTCTTTGATTTCATGGTTCAGTAGGAAACAAAATTGTATTGCATTATCTACTACTAAGGCAGAATATATTGCAGCAAGTCTATGTTGTGCTCAAATTTTATAGATGCAACAAACATTAGTCAATTATAGACTGAAGATTTAGAATTCAAAAATATATTATGATAACAGTAGTGCAATAAGTTTGTCAAAGAATACAATACTTCATTCCAAAGCCAAGCATATCGAGATCAGACATCATTTCTTAAGAGACCATGTGGAAAAAGGGCATATCTCATTTAAGTTTGTTCCAACAGAAAACAACTTGCAAACATTTCCACAAAACCCTTAAATGAATCAACATTTAATCATATTAGAAGAAACCTAGGCATATGCTCTAAATATGACTTATGATGTATTTATATTGGTTTTATAATTATCACCATTCAAGCTCACCATATGGGAGCTTGTTTTCTACTAATAATATACTCTTGCAAGATTTTATATTGTGCATCATCTTAGGAGGAGAGCAAGTGAGAGGATTTTAAATTTGTTAGCCAACTAAGGATTAAAAAGGGGAGAAGATTTCAACTATAGGAGTAAAGAAAAAGGCATAGAGATCTCCTTTTCTCTAATGACAAAAAAGGAGAGAAGAATAAAACAGAATTACATATAAGAAAAATAGAAAACACGTGCCAATTATAGTGTTGAAAGTTCCTAGCAAACAGACTAGGGGAGCAAAGAAAAATTATTATATTATACACATTGTGATCCTTGTTTTATTTGCTTTTCTATGTGACTCAATGTATAGAAACAATCTAGGGAGTGAAATACATGTAATTAAATGTAAAGGATTTTGTCATTATCAAAAAGGGGGAGATTGTTAGAACCCTTGTATTTTGATAATGCAAAAATCCATGTAAGGAAAGAAATTATATTTCATAGATATCACAAGACAGTTCAGTAAACTAAAGATCAAAAGGTAGATAAATAGATACAGGCAGTTCAGAAATTGCTGCTATAGAAAAACAAGAACTTTAGATAGTTACAATAGAAGTTAAAGCTTAGGTATTCGAAAGAAGAAGAAAATCGAAAGGTTACCAAGCTAACTATCCAAAAGTTAGCTTAAAGCAGTAGGGAAACATTTTTGGAAAGTTACATGACAAAGTATCTGATAAAAGAAGACTTTTGGAAGGTTAACAAGCTAAGTATCCAAAGGCAGTTTAAAGTAATAGGAATTCTTTTGGAGAGTTAGAAGTCTAACTATCTGAAAATAGAAGGCCTTCGTAAAGTTAGTAAGATAGGTGTTTGAATAATCAAAGAGTTAAGGAGCTAACTATTTGAAAGTCCAAGGAAATCAGAAAGTTAGGAAAACTAACTATTTGAAAACTTAAGTTAGATAATTATGCACATGCAGAATTCTGAAACTCAGTCAAAGGCTTAAAAGGATTCTTCGAAAAGTTAGAAAAGCTAACTATTTGAAAACTGAAAAGTTTCAGAATGTTAGAGAATTAACTATCTAAGACTTAAGTTATTCAAAGAAACATGTGTAGAATTCAAAAACTTAGTCGGAAGCTTAAAAGAACTTTTCGATAAGTTAGGAAAGCTAACTATCCGAAAAACAGGAATAGTCAGAAGGTTATGAACTCAACTATCCAAACTTAAGGTGAACTCATGTGTATGACTTAAAAATCACTCATGATAGACTTAAAGATAGAATTTATTCATCGGAAGGTTACAAGAAATCTTCGAAAGGTTACAACAGTTAACCATTTGAAAATCAAAGGAAATCAGAAGGTTATCTTGAAATACACTTTTAAACGGTAACTTACCATATTTAGACTTAGAAATTCAGTAAAGTACAACATAATACATCTATTAGAAAAAATATGATCATTACACACCTTGGTATAAGTATGATTAGAATAGAAAGAAAAAAACAGCGATTATCATATTGAGAGCTACACTAAATTCCCATCAATACATACAGTCTACACATTTAGAAGAGAAGAATTCTCAAGCATACTAAAGTACAGAAAGCTCCCTACGTGTATACTCTATTTGGAAAGGTTAAGTGTTGGTTCATGAGTTTATACCTGAAAACTCAATGTTGATTAAGAGCTTGGACTTGAAAGCTCAAGAAAGGTTGGTTGTTGAGCTTCTACTTGGAAGCTCAAGTGTTGGTTCTTGCTTCAACTTAAAAGCAAGTGTTGTAAGTAGCAAAATACTTAGTAAAGCCCAAGTGAAACTTGGGGGTGGACTAGCCAAGTTGGTGAACCACCTAAAAAGTTCATTGTGTCAAGTTTCTATTAATATTATGCATGTTTATTTAATATCAGTGCTTACTTACTAATTAAATCAACTAGTTAAGTTTGAAAGGAATTAAAATTACACTTAGATCACCGTTCACCCCCTTCTAGTGAGCCATACGATCCTAACAAGAAGGGTGTGGAGAACCAAACTAATTGAAGGAAGCATTGGTAGTTCTCTAAAGCTTCATAATACCACCACAATCACCAACCATCAAAGGTATGTGAGGATACTTTTCAAATGTCAGGTCGATTCCGAGCCAAACATGGTGACTAACAACCACTATGAGAAGTGATCGCATTGTAGGAAAGGAAACCATTTTCACCAAGCACTGAATCATCTCTTAGGAGAGTAAAGCTTCTAGCCTTGGTTTCAGGTTGATACCAATATATTGAAGAGGAGATCAACTTACAACTCCTAGTTTGTGATTCTATAGAGAGAGGAGACATGACTATAAGTGATTAAGTTTTCAATGGTGTAATCGCATCGCATGTAGTGATATAAGTTTTTACTATCAATAGAGAATTTCTACATTTCATCTTTTATTCATGTTCAAGAACATATCAAAATAAAAACAACAAAAAAAAACTAATTATCTGTGCTTATAGTTAGTATTTATGTGTTGTATTGTTTGTTTTGTATTGTGATTAATGTTATTATTGTTAGTATTGTGAATGTTTCATGTTTATTTGATTCAGAAAATAGAAATAGTTTTATTGATTACTAAAATTGATTCATACAAAATACCTAAAATCTTAATGGTTATTGTTTGAAATATCTAAATGTTGATATTGATTAATGATAAATACTAGATAAACTAACATTAAAAGTTTAATTGATGTTATTTACATTCTATGGAATTTTCCAATGGATGATCGAATCCCTTTGTGAATAGCAAAAATTTAATTGAAAATTATTAGTTAGGCTCGTGAAGTTAATTTAAGTCCATGAGGTTAGTCCATTAAGTTAATTGTAACTCCACGAACTAACTTCATTGAGTTAGCAATAAGTCAACGGAGTGTGTAATTTAACACATATAAAACTTTGATTATAAAAATAAAAATAGTACACATTTTTTACTAATCTCTATGAGATCGATCTATATTTACACACAAATACAATAGACATTGTACACTTGCAGTTAAAAATAAATTAGATTTAATATCTAATTTGTGAAAATTGTTTGTTTACTTCTAAAAAAAATTATTAATATATAATTAAAGCAAACGAAATTCACCCACATAGGACTCAAGCCTTCTAATCCTAGGGATACAAATATATCACTTGGCATAACATTTATATCTGCACTTAGGTCTATTAAGGTTCTATCCAAAGTTGTATTACCTGTTATGCAAGATATAACTGGAGTTCCTAAATCAAGTAACTTCTTAGAAATTTGCAATAGAAATAAAGA
Source organism: Cymodocea nodosa (assembly GCA_036874045.1). Lineage (NCBI taxonomy): Eukaryota > Viridiplantae > Streptophyta > Magnoliopsida > Alismatales > Cymodoceaceae > Cymodocea > Cymodocea nodosa. The sequence goes on along the minus strand of JAZBRI010000003.1, from coordinate 13,558,328 downwards.
ACTACTTTGCTATGCTAAAATGACTTTTCTTAACACTTTCTGCTCCCTCCTCTTAGTACACCAATCCTTAAGAAATTTAGTACAAGGTGACATTTTCTATAATAAATCTAACAAAGAAATGTTAACTTGAACTTTTTCAAAAATTTCTCATATTTTCTCTTATTTTTCAGGAAATGTTTGTTTTAATCTTTCAGGATAATGCGCTAATAATTGTGAGTCAAATGATTCTTTTTCTTGTTCCAAATTAATTTCAAATTTCTCTTATCCATATCTTTTTCTTGTCCATTTACAATTTCATTTTTAGACTCAAATTTTTCTTTGTTAATCTTTGTCTTCAATATGTTTAATCTCATTTTGAAGATTGTTTTCACTTGAATTTAGCTCGTTTTCTTTTTGAATTGTAGGTGGCCAATAAGTTCCAGATCTCAATGTTACATATACATTTTCTACATTTTCAAACCTTTCAAAATTTTCTTTTACTTCTAATTCTTTCTTAGGAGTTTGATCTATGATGGTTTGCATACTTTCTTCTATTGGATTACATTTCTTAATTCCTATTTCATCTATAATTTCATTTATCTTAATGTTTTGTACTTGATGCATATTTACAAAATTTGAATTTTCACTTATATTCTCTTGTTGATTTTTAATGAATTGTAATTTCATTGTTAATTCATCAAGTGCATTAAGCTTTCTTTCTAGATTATCTAATCTCATGGCATTCAGTTTTTGATCAATTTTTTTTATAATTTGCTCTGTTTCATAAATATGGTCTATCTTAAGTTTTGAATAATTTTCCTAATAGTTTAATTAATTAATTTCTTAATTATAATATAGATATTCTTCCAGTCTGGTAAGATTTTGGTCTATTCTCATGTAACTTTGTTCAAGATAGTCATACCTATCTCCATTTTCCCATTCTCTCAACATATTATTTGTCCTGAAATGACTATTGGCTAAGTAAACTATAGGTGGTTCATACTCATTTCTATCATATTGGATAAAATTCATTTATTGCTCATTTGATCTAGACATCTACAATCATCTCAACTTCAAACAGTTAGCAATGTCATGTCCTAAATTGTAAAATTCACATATTTCATCTAAGCATGTCATATTCCCAATGATAAATTCACACACCTCTATGTTATGAAAACAAAATAGTGCTTACAATTTCAAACTTTCACTCCCCAGCAATAGTGCCAGAAATATTGTCTTATTGGCTTAAGTGTAATTTTTATAAGTAAACAAGCAATTTCTGAACAATATTTAAATCTAGTAAATCTGTTTATTAAATTAACTACAAGTGCACAACGTCAGTTGTAAAAAATGTGCAAGAATAGGTCGAATCCATAGGGAGTGATTGAAATTAGATTTTTAAATTACTATAACTAGAGTATAATGTATATTAACTAATCTACTCACTTCGTTGAGTTACTACTTAACTCAACGGATTAAGTTCATTGGGTTATAGATAAATCAACGAACTACTCTCGTTGTGTTATAAATAACTCAACGAGTAATTTGATAACTTCCTATTAATATTACTGATTGCGAAGGAATATAGTCATCCATTAGGTGATCCCTTAAAATGCAAACAACACTCTTACACTCTTCAAATGCTATTTATATTAGATTTAACATTGAGCAATTTTAGCATTTAAATACTTCAAACAGTAAACCAATTAATCACAATTTTAGAGATTTAAACTAACTGGTTTCAAGATTTAATCATATTGTTGAGTATTTTGTTTTGATGATGTGTGCTGAATGAAAAATAATCATATTTGCTCAATTACTATTGCTTGTGAAAAGAAATTAAAATCATCAATTAATACAGAAAAAGCTTAATGATATAAATAATTGTCTATATTGGATTTGAAATTATACTAAGTTAATAACTAGTCATTTCGTTGCATTAATTTCTCATTTAACTAAATGTTAAGTTAACGTGTGTTTTTATTGAAAAGCATGATATGTTTTAAAGTTATATTTTCTGTATCATTAACAGTGCACATTTAGACAACTCGTTAAGCTAGAGTTTTGTTTGTATAGAGATCACGTGAGAACTCGTTAAGTTAAAGGCTTAAAGGCTAAAATAGGTCACGTGAGAACTCGTTAAGTTAGTGAGTAAAAGAAGAGACGAACTCGTTAAGTTAGTGTTATACACGTGGTGAAATTATAAGTTACAAATGTTCTATTGTATCACGTGAGATGCACATGTTTAACTCGTTAAGTTAACATAACTAAACACGTTGAGTTGTTATATTGAATACTAAGGCAACGTGTTAGGTTAGCGTTATAAACTTAAGTTGTTATTTTTGCACGTGGTAAAATTCTTATTATAAAAACATTTGTTTATTACTGGTTTGTTGAGTTATCGTAACACAACGGAGATAGTTCGTTGAGTTATTTGTAACACAATAGAGATAGTTCATTGAGTTAACTACAATACTTGTCACGTGAGTTGGCACATGAGGAACTTGCTAAATTAGAAACGTTAAGTTATATATATACTTATGTTACTCGTTTAGTTAACATTAAAGTAACGACTTCTTATTACATTGATGAAAAATTTTGGAAGAAAAAGTTTATTTTGCAGGAAATCTTTCAGAGATCTAGGATTGATAATTAAAGAAAATTCAAAATGTAAACATGGGTCAAAACGTGTGTATTTCGATGAAGGAAAAAGAAAAGACGTGAAGAAGTGGAAGACTGATAGTGATTAAACGTGGAAGATATGCATGAAATGAAGATACAATATAAAAGGCATAGAATTCTCATTGATTAGTTATCCCTGCACACCAAAAGAAAAATCTTTTTAGGGATCAAAAACACCTCTTCGGAGAAAAACTCTTAGAAGGAAGAAAATTCAATAAAGCATAAAAGGGTAAGATATATGTCACTGAAGATTTGAAGTATCAGAAGGAAGAAAATTCAGTGAAGCATAAAAAGTTAAGATTTACATCACTGAAGATTTAAAATATCAGAAGAAAGCAAATTCGGTGAAGTAGAGAAAGACAAGATATTCGTTACTAAAGAATTGCTAAAGAAGAAAAATGAGAAGAAGAAGAAGAAAGATCTTAAACAAGGAGACATGTTTTCAATTCCATAAATTAGTTTTCTCTGTTTGTAGTTATGAAATTGTATAAATGAAATATGGTATCGATATATAATTGCATCTACAATTTCTGAAGAGAATTGAATTGTATATTGTAATTGAAACCTTGAATAAAAATGATTTTATGAAAATAGTGTCTCGACTTGTTTTTGAGTTTTAAAGTTTTAATTATATTCGAAAATGTTGAAAAACATAATTCATCCCCCTCTTGTGTAGTCATACGATCCTACAAGTGGTATCAGAGCTTTGTTAATAATCTTTGATATAAAATTGATACCAACTTATTTAATATCATTGCTTATTCTACCTTCCTTGTTTTTAAACAGAAATTAATATCTGAGCATACGTTTAACTTTCTTGATTTAAGGCTCAAGTTGTTTTAAAGTTTTAAACTGTTTAAAATCAAATAGGTTGAAAAATCTAAGGTAAGATGGCTACTGGAAATGGTATGAAGGCCAAAATCTTAATCGTCCTCCTTTATTTGATGGAATACATTTTGAATATTGGAAATATAGGATGACAGTTTTTCTTCAAAGTATAGATCATATCATAAGTTGTGGTTCATGATTTCTAAACCATATACTCTATTATCTACCTCTTATAATACTTAGACAATTACTGAAAAAGAAAATGAAAGTCTGAATGCCAATGGCTTAAATATTTTATTTTGTGCATTGAGTTATGAACAGTTCAGTAAAGTGTCGACATATAAATCTGCTTGAGGTGTGGCATGCATTAGAAGTTTCACATGAAAGTACTTCTCATGTTAAAGAGACTAAGATAAATATGTTAATTCATAAGCATGAGCTCTTTAAGATGCATGAAGACGAAAGTATTTCTAAGATGTTTTCCAGATTTCTTAATATCATAAACTCTTTAAAATACTTAGGAAAGAATTTTGAACAGAATGATTTGGTGAGGAAAATTCTCAGATCCCTAAATTCTAAATGGTCTTAAAAAGTAACATCAATTGAGGAATCATGAGATTTAAATGTTTATACCATGAACGAACTTATAGGAAACTTAACTACTTATGAAGTTAAATTAAATGAATCACTAAGTCAAAACAAACTAAAAATGAAGAAAGAAATAGCCTTCAAAATTAATTCAGATTCTGATATATCTACTAAATCTGACAAGGATTTGATCTTGGTGACTAGGAAATTCAAGAAAGCATGGAAAGCTAAGAAATAGCAAAGGAACAAAAATGATAAACCCTCAACATCAAAATCACTGAATGACAAGAATTCTTCATCTAGAAAGTATGTATGTTATAATTGTAAGAAACCTGGACATCTTTCTCCAGATTGTCATATAAGGAAAAATGAAAAGTATAGTAGGATAAATCAGAAGAAGACAGCTCAGAAAACTCAAAAAAAGTTTTACAAGAAAAAGGCTTTGAAGGTCACTTGGGATGACACGTCTGAAGAGTCTGAATCTGAGGAATCATCATCAAAATCTTCACATTCAGAAGGAGAACCAGAGTTAGAAGACGTTGCTCATGTGTGCTTCATGGCAGAGGAGTTTGAGGTAATATCTGATCCTAAAGGTTATTCAGATTTTAACTTTGATGAACTATTATGTGTTTATCATGTATTATTACAAAAACTTAAAGTTTATAAATTGGAAAATAAGAATATCAGAAACTCTTTATCCATTGTGGAAGAAGAAAATTGTTTCTTGTCTACTACTTTAGAAAAGTTTAAATGTGATAATGAAAATCATGCTAGAGATTTGCATAAATTTAGATTTAATGAATGTGTCTTGCATGAACAAATACAGAATATAAATGCTGAAAAATTAAAGGTAGAATCTGAAAATGAAGTGTTTAGAAAAAATATAAATGATCTTGAATTAGAGATTGATAAATTAAAAATGAGAGAGCTAGATTTAAATTCTACCATTGAGAAATGGAATTTAAATCAAACTAAGTTAGACAAACTAACTAGTACCCCTACGGTGTCATATAAATTTGGCTTAGGATTTGATTATCCTGAATATCTTGAATCTCAAGCCAATAAAGGATTTATTAGTTGCAGTTCAAGTAAATCTAAAACTAAAATTCCTTTTATCATGAAACAAGGTAATAAATACGTGGAAGTAGGTAATTCAAGGGATGAATCATGTAGTAATAATATAAATCAATGTGATTTGTCTAAATGTACTTCTAACATGACTACTAATGTTTCTAAAAATCTTGTTTCTTGTTCTGGAAATTCAATTTCTAATGTTTCTAAAATTTCAGACAATTGTAGTAAACTAAAAATTCAAAAACCCGAGCATGTAATTCAAAACACAGGTGTTAGACCAATTACTCATTCTACATGTGATAAATTTGAAAATTCTTGTGTAGAAAAAGATTTTGTATGTACTGAAAATTCAAATACAAGTACAAAATCTTGGTATGAACTTATTGAAATGTATGAGCATAACCAAAATAAATTAGCATTTGATAAAAATCAGTTTGGTCTTGGTTATACTACATCTAAAAACAAAAAGAATGATTATAAGAGTAATAATTCTATAAGTAAGTATGATATTAATGATAAGTCAATAGTACTTACAACTAATAAGAATGTAAATGATAATGTTAAACTGTTTTTAAACAAAAAGAAGAAATATGTGTTTAATGAACTTGGTCCTCAACAACATTGGATACCAAGAATCTTAATTTGTTTTATAGGAGGAAACAACATCAAAATGAATCTTGGACAATGGAGCATCAAGTCACATGTTCAGATAGAAAAGTCTACTACAAAATTATACAAATACCATGAAAGGAAGTGTAACATTTGAAAACAAAAGCAAGGATAAAATCATAGGCATGAGTAATGTTCAAATAACTTTGACTTATGTTATTTCGAATGTACTATATGTAGAAAACCTAGGATTTAATTTGCTGAGTGTTATAAAACTAACTGAAAATAGATATTATGTGGTGTTTAAAGATAATGTATGCAAAATTATTGATAAAAATACAGATGAAATTAAGTTTATTGCTAAAAGAAAAGGTTTTGTGTGTATTTATTTTATCTTTACCTTCTGGTGTAGTTGATTTAAATTCATATTTGCTAACTGAAACTAGTGATGCATATCTATGGCATAGAAGGATTGGGCATATAAATATGAAACTGTTATATAAACTATCTAGAAAATATTTAGTGAGAGGTTTACCAAAGATTAGATACTCAAAGGACTTTATGTGTGATGCATGTGAGTTAGGTAAACTTCACAAAAAATCTCTTAGATCAAAAATTGATATTTCAAGTAAGAGAGTCTTAGAACTTATACATATGGATCTATTTGGACCAACAAGAATCATGAGTCTTGGTGGTAAACGGTATGTATTTGTTTCAGTAGATGACTTTTCTAGATACACTTGGGTATATTTTCTAGCATCTATGACAGAAGTTTTTGAAAAGTTTAAAATGCTTTGCAATCTTGTTCAAAATAAACAAAGTGTCTCTGTTCAAAAACTTAGGAGTGATCATGATACTGAATTTCATAATGATCAAATGAATAATTACTATATAGATCATGGCATTGATCACAGATTTTCTTTTCCAAGAGCACTGTCTCAAAATGGTGTTGTTGAGAGAAAGAATAAATCACTTCAAGAAATGGCTAGAACTATGTTAAATGAACATAAGTTACCTCAAAATCTTTAGGCTGAAGTAGTGAATACAACTTGTTATGTTATTAACAGAAGTCACTTAAGACCTTGTGTTAATAAAACTCCTTTTGAAATTATGTTTAACAGGGTTCCAAAAATTTCATATATGAAACCATTTGGCTGCAAGTGTTTTATCCTTAATGTAGGATCGTATGGCTACACAAGAGGGGGGTGAATTGTGTTTTTCAATATTTTCGAATATAATTGAAACTTTAAAACTCAAAAACAAGTCAAGACATTGTTTTCATAAAATCATTTTTATTCAAGGTTTCAATTACAATATACAATTCAATTCTCCTCATAAATTGTAGATGCAATTATATATCGATACCATGTTTCATCTATACAATTTCATAACTACAAATAGAGAAAACTAATTTACAGAATTTAAAACATTTCTTCCTATTTGAGATCTTTCTTCTTCTTCTTCTTCTTCTTTCTTCTTCAATAATTTTTCAGTGACAAATATCTTGTCCTTTTATGCTTCACCGAATTTGTTTTCTTCTGATACTTCAAATCTTCAGTGACGTAAATCTTACCTTTTTATGCTTCACTGAATTTTCTTTCACCTAAGAGATTTTCCCCGAAAAGGTGCTTTTGATCCTTAAAAAGATTTTTCTTTTGGTGTGTAGGGATAGTTTGATCCTTGAAAAGATTTTTCATTTTGTGTGCAAGGATGGTTTGATCAACAAGAACTCTATGCCTTGTACACTATATCTTCATTTTATGCATATCCTCCACGTTTAATCACTACTAGTTTTCCACTTCTTCACGTCTTTTCTTTTTCCTTCATCGAAACACACACGTTCTAACCCACGTTTACATTTCAAATTTTCTTTAATCATTACTCTTGGATCTCTAAAAAATTTCCTACAAAATAAACTTTCTTGTCCAAAAATTTTCATCAGTGTAATAAGAAGTTGTTACTTTAATGTTAACTAAACGAGTAACACAATTAGATATTAACTTAACGTTTCTAACTTAACGAGTTCCTCATGTGCCATTTCACATGACGAGTACTGTAACTAACTCAACAAACTATTTTCGTGGTGTTACTCTAACTCAACGAACCATCTCCGTTGTGTTACGATAACTCAACGAACTAGTAATATACAAATGTTTTTATATTAAGAATTTTACTACATGCAAAAATAACAACTTAAGTTTATAATGCTAGCCTAACGCGTTGCCTTAGTATTCAATATAACAACTTAATGCGTTTAGTTATGCTAACTTAATGAGTTAAACATATGCACTTCACGTGATACAATATAACATTCGTAACTTATAATTTCACCACGTTTATAACACTAACTTAATGAGTTTGTCTCTTCTTTTACTCACTAATTTAATGTGTTCTCACGTGACCTATTTTAACCTTTAAGCCTCTAACTTAACTAGTTCTCACGTGACCTATTTTAATTAACCTTTAAGCCTCTAACTTAACGAGTTGTCTTAACGTGCACTGTTCATGATACAGAAGATATAACTTTAAAACATATCATGCTTTTCAATAAAAACACACGTTAACTTAATGTTTAGTTAAATGAGAAATTAATGCAATGAAACGACTAGTTATTAACTTAGTATAATTTCAGATCCAATACAGACAAGTATTTATGTTAGTAAGCTTTTTCTATATTAATTAATGATTTTCATTTCTTTTCACAAGCAATAGTAATTGAGTAAATATGATTATTTTCATTCAACACACATCATCAAAACAACATTCAGCAATCTCCCCCTTTTTGATGATGACAAAACCATATTAAATCAATTATGAAATATGTTTAACTCAACAAAGCACATTCGTTGGGTTAACTTTTCATTCAACAAACAAGTTTGTTGACTTAAGTTCACTTAAGCTTATTTCTATTGTTTGTGTAAATTTCACCTCACAGAACTAAAACTTTTAGATGTCAATAATTATATAAGTATCAGTTTTCTAATTATCATCTGTTAGATTACAATAACCATTTAAATATCATCTCTCTTTATAATATATGCAATTAAAATCATAATCATCTTTTTATAATATTTCTCCCCCTTTTTGTCATTAATCAAAAAGATAATTATAGAGAACATATATATAGTAAGAGATATATTTATAATAACTCTTTCTATAAACAATAATAAGAATAGAATACATTTACAGAAACAAATGTATTGTTCAATGAATCAAACAAGGAATACAAACATTACATTTTGTATTCAGAAACAAACAAAAATAGTTATCAACCCCTCCTAAGTATATCACTTATAGCATTACATATTTTATCTCCTAGATGCCTAATATCATTTCTGATGTCGTTAAGCACTGCATCTAAGTCAAGAGGTAGCTGGGTTTGATGTACTGCTTGAACTGAATAACTTTGTTGTTGTTGTTGTATATGGTTTGTACAATCAGGTTGTTGTTGTTGTTGTCGTTGAGGTTTATGCATGAGCTGGAATCGTTGCAAATCTTTTACACTAAATGCTCTCATGCCTTTAGTTTCAGAGGGCCAGTCAGATAAATTCAATTGGCTTGCAATGATTCTACATAAAGCATCACCATAAAATAACTTTGAACTCATATGCTATAGTTGAGAAATAAAAACATCAAACCAATTGATTTGAATTCTATTCAGTAAGCCATAAGTTGCATTTAAATAGCTTCTACTAACTTTCAAATTGTGTCCAACTCTCTGAAATAAATTTGCATACAATATATTTGCAATGAACCTTGCCTTTGCATTTAGATGTTCCATTAATCTCATTTCAGAATATATATCTGGAATTTTTGATAAAGACTGAATATTCCATTTTAGTTGTCTAATCATGTCAAATCTATTTGTAGCAACATCTTCATTCTTTAATCTCAAAACTTCAAAAATTAACTCAGGAGACAATGTGAACTCTTGTTGATTTATTTGAGTTTTTAGTATGTTGTCATTCTCGACCATATTGCTATAAAAAGCTGCAATAAGCTCTTTGTATTGCTTTCATTTCGTTCCAACTGGCAAGAATTGAATGAGGCCTTGAAACTCAAATAGATCACTTATTTTCATCAAATTTCTGAATTTTATTGGACGAGCATGCAGAATCTGACATGTAATCAAATTATTGTATTTCTAAAATGCTTCTTCAGATCTAAAATGAATTGAATTACCTTGAATTTGTAATACTGTACACAAAGAAAGTGATACCTGAAGCTGTGATTCTGAATTTATTTCATCTTTAGGAATCTCTTTTGCAAAATGAATGTCATTTTGTTCCTTTGTCAAAATATTATCTTGAAGCTGCTCAGGTAAGCTTGATTCTTCAGCTTTAACAGTGTAAGAAACATTTTCAATATGCTCAACATTCATCTATTCAGTCTCTATAGAATCTTTAGAGTTTAATTTTTTCACAAATTCTACAACCGGTGTATCTGTATGTAATTATTCATTTTGTTCAACAGATATTTCCATTAAGACATGCTGTGAATTCTTAGACTCTACTTCTATAGATTCTGAAGAAGGTTGGTTAACTTTTAGCTCTTTTGGAGTCTTAACATTTTCAATATCTACCACTCCAAACAATTCAACTTGTGAACTAGTTACTACCTTAACATATTCAATTATATCTGCAATAACTTGTTCAATGTCAAGTGCCTGATGCTCTAATTTTTCAATTTCTACATCATCAGGACTTGTACTAATAGAAAAACTTGAGCTCATATTTGAGTTGTATTTCTTCTCAAGCTTTCTATCAAGGGAAAATAAAGTCTCATTATCTTCATCAATTTCAATATGTTCGAAACTGATGAGTTTATCAAATGCACAATAAGGTACAATGTCTAGACATACATTGTCATTTGGAAATAAATTTTCATCTGATTTTCCTTTTTCAATAGACTTTGTTTCCTTAGACATAATTTTTCTGATTTTCCTTCTACTATAACATTTCTATTTCTCCTCTTCAAGTATTGATGTTTTCTTTTCAAATTGCTCCATAAAAGTTTTCTACTTTAGTTCTTCAAAGGCACTTTCTATTGCTATAGCCTTTCAAAGACTTTCAACTTTTCTTTTATCAACAACAATATTTGATTCTAATTGTTTTGAATATAAAGGGGTAGGGATAGCTGATTTATGCTCTTCCTCAAATGCATTTAGTCTTGTATTGTTTATTAGTATTTGAGGAGTTCTAGTTGAAGTACCTACACCTTTTTCCAAATATTTTGCATATTGCTCGAGAAATGCAATCTTAGCACCTTTCATTCTGTATTCTCTATCAAATTTACTACGAATATCCATGTATGTAATATTTGCATTAGTATGTTGAAGTTCTTGTCTAAATTCATCTAATATACCTTGAGGAAAGTAGTAACCTCTATAAATTTCTACTAACATTTTGTCCACTCGAAATATTTTCTTGAACCATGTGTGTGGAACTTCATCATTTTCTATTTCTTTTCCTTTTGCATTTCCTCTACTTTTGCCTTTTCCTCTACCACGACCTTTGTAGAACTTGGAGACCATCGTCGTAGGTTGTAACAGCAACAAGCGGGAAATAGCTTCTTGACAAAGTTTACAAATAACCTAAGTGCCCATGTAATAAGTGTTTAAATAGGGTTTTAGGCGAATAACTCAACGTGAAGAGAAGTCAGGTTTAGATATTAAATAAATATTGAATAAAGTTTATTCAATCAAGGTACCCGAAATATTCAAGTATAACTCGTTGAGTTAACCAACTTAACAAGTAAAACGCTGTCTAGAGGTATTTTTACATGTTACCTTATCTAACATAACGTCTAGTTAGTACACTTAAAACAATTTTCTAATGCTTTCAACTGAAACGTTCCGAACACATCACAATAGCTATACCTTATTATTTTCTTGAGAACATTGTAAACTATCCTAACATTCCTGTCCTTTGAATCTAAAATAGTTTGTTTGTCTTTTTAAATTATTTCATCAAGATTTTAAGACGACATTAATTCAAATTAACCAAGATTTGTATTCTGAATTATATTAATCTATTTTTGGACATTGTTAATCCTCCCCCTACAAATATACTTCTTATATATTCAATAACATACAAAATATACTTGTATAACAATAGATGTTAAGTATAACTATACTTTTAAATTTTCTTTTCAGAAACTTCCGTTATTCTGACTTCATCAAAAATGATTTCTAGAATCAATTCCTACTATATATGAATCAAAACACAACTTTGAACTCTATATGATTAATTCAAGGAGAATAAAAGAATGTATCTCAAATAAACGTTTTCAAAAGTACTAATGTTGATTCAATAAATCAGTAGTCATATTGGTAGAAACTATATTTGATTCAAAGATATCTGTAATTAATGAAACAACTTTTTCTTTTCAAAATAGTAAATATTGATAATTTTCTTTAAAAGTTAGTTTGAAAAGCTTGAATCATACAAGAGCTTTCTAATGTACCCGTGTAATGAGCTTTCAGTCAACAATCTTAGATCTGATCAGGACCTTAGGTTGCTAGATTTAAAGAATCCTTTTTTAGGACAACAATCCTTACATACCTATCTGCTCAAGTACAAAAGCCTCATAATCAAATTGATCAATAAACTCTCAAAGATTTTCACTTTGTAAGCACTTTTCATTTTAAGCACAATATATATGTATTCCATTAATATAGATGTAATAAAACACAAATCTCATACAATTTTTACTTCTATGATTTTACTGAGAATATGAATCAGTTTCAATAAGCTTATACTTTTGATTAACAGTTTAAGATGAGTTACATATAACTTATTCTACAAGTTTAATCAATTAAGTCAAATTTATGCATGATCATATGCACTTTCCTTGATTCAAAGAAAACACTTAATCAAAATTTCAAAATGTTAGAATTATTTAATGTTTTTCATTTACACTTCCACTTAAAATTGTAAACACCACTAAAATTGATAAACTACTTAAAATCAATAAGATACTACTATGATTTTACAATAAATACATAGTATCTTAAGCAGCAGTTTAGATATTACTTTAGATATTTATGATAAGTATATAATATCTTTTTATGTGGAGTTTAAGCATTTTACACATCACATAGCCTACAAATACCCAAAGTTAATCTAATGTTGCAGAATGTATTTTCGTCTAGAGGTTTTGTAAATATATCAGCTAATTGATTTTTACTAGACACAAATTCTAATTTAATTTTTCCTTTAATTACGTTATCTCTTAGAAAATGATGTCTAACCTCTATATGCTTTGCTCTTGAATGTAATACAGGATTTTTGGAAAGATTTATTGCAGAACTACTATCACAATAAATCTCAGTTGTATCATAAGATAATCCAAAATCTTCTAAAATTTGCCTTATCCGCAGAATCTAAGTGCAACACAGTGCAGCATCAACATATTCAGCTTCTGTAGTAGAAAGTGCTACACAATTTTACTTTTTACTAAACCATGACACCAAATTATTTCTCAATAATTGACATGTGCCACTAGTACTCTTTCTATCAGATTTAGATCTTGCATAATCAGCATCAATATATCCTATAAGATCTATTGAACTATCCTTAGAATAATATAGTCCGAAATTTTTAGTTCCTTGTATATATCTAAATATTCTTTTAACTACAATTGAGTGTGATTCTTTAGGATTAGTTTGAAATCTAGCACAAACACACATAGCAAACAAAATATCAGGTCTACTAGTAGTCAAATAAAGTAAAGAACCAATCATACTTCTGTATTTTCTTTGATCTATTGATTTTCCTATGTCATCAATATCTAACTTTAAAGAAGTACTCATAGGAGTTTCTCGAATCCTAATATCATTAAAATTAAATTTCTTAAGCATTTCATCTACATATTTTTCCTAATTTAAAAATATACCTTTATCCATTTGCTTAATTTGAAGTCCTAGAAAATATGAAAGTTCTCCTATCATACTCATTTCAAACTGATTAGTCATTTCTTCAGAGAATATTTTTATCAGCTTATCAGAAGTTGCTCCAAAGATTATATCATCCACGTATATTTGAACAACAATCTGATCTTTACCATCTCTCTTGATAAATAGAGTATGATCCACTTTTCCGATGGTATAGCCTTTTTCTATTAAAAAAATAAATAATCTTTTATACCATGATCTAGGTGTTTGCTTCAAACCATATAGGGCTTTCTTCAATTTATACACAAAGTCAGGATTTTTAATATCTTCAAATCTAGGTGGTTGTTTTACATAGACTTCTTCATTAATTAAGCTATTTAGAAATGCACTCTTTACATCCATTTGAAATAATTTAAAATCCATATAACAAGCATAGGCCAATAATATTCTAATACTTTCTAACTTAGCCATAGGAGCAAATGTTTCATCATAATCTAGTCATTCTTCTTGTGTATACCTTTGTGCAACTAATCTAGCTTTGTTCATTATAACTTGACCAGTTTCGTTAGTTTTGTTTCTAAAGATCCACTTTGTACCTATTATGGACTGATTTTCTTGTGGAGAGACTAATTCTCAAACATCATTTCTGATGAATTGATTTAGTTCTTCTTGCATTGCCACTATCCAATTTTCATCAGATAATGCTTCTTCTACATTCATTGGTTTCACCATAGAAACAAACATACACATACTATTTAAATTTACTAAAGTTCAAGTTTTAACTCCCTCATTAATATTACCAATGACTTGAGTAATGGGATGTGATGAAGAATAATACCAATTTCTCTGATTTTCCTGAATATTCTCATCAACATCTAAATGTCCATCACTTTCATCATTAGTTTGATCATTTAAGTTCATATTTTTTATTTTCTCAAATAAATCTTCAATCTCTCTATTGATCTCTAACTCTTTTGGGAGATTGATCATATCATCATTATCAGCTTTAGATTGAGATTCTCTAAAAGAATTTTCATTGAAGCTTACATGGAGGGTTTCTTCAATAGTTCTAGAAGTCTTGTTATATACTCTATAGGCTTTACTTTTAGAAGTATGATTGGTTCTTTACTTTATTTGACTGCTAGTAGACCTGATATTATGTTTGCTGTGTGTTTGTGCTAGATTTCAATCTAATTCTAAAGAATCACACTCAATTGTAGTTAAAAGAATATTTAGATATATACAAGGAACTAAAAATTTTGGACCGTATTATTTTAAGGATAGTTCAATAGATCTTATAGGATATACTGATGCTAATTATGCAAGATCTAAATCTGATAGAAAGAGTACTAGTGGCATATGTCAATTATTGGGAAATAATTTGGTATCATGGTTTAGTAAAAAGTAAAATTGTGTAGCACTTTCTACTACAGAAGTTGAATATGTTGCTGCTGCACTGTGTTGCACTTAGATTCTGTGGATAAGGCAAACTTTAGAAGATTTTGGATTATCTTATGATATAACTGAGATTTATTGTGACCGTAGTTCTACAATAAATCTTTCCAAAAATCCTATATTACATTCTAGAGCAAAGCATATAGAGGTTAGACATCATTTTCTAAAAGATAACATAATTAAAGGAAAAATTAAATTAGGATTTGTGTCTAGTAAAAATCAATTAGCTTATATATTTAGAAAACCTCTAGACTAAAATACATTCTACAACATAAGATTAAATTTAGGTATTTGTAGGCTATGTGATGTGTAAAATGCTTAGACTCCACACAAAAAGATAAATATTATTGATGATGTTGTTCACCTCATAGATATTATATACTTATCATAAATATCTAAGTAATATCTAAACTGGTACTTAAGATATTATGTATTTATTGTAAAATTATAGTAGTATCTTATTAATTTTAAGTAAGTTATCAATTTTAATGGTTTTCACGATTTTAAGTGGAAGTGTAAATGAAAAACATTAAATACTTCTGAAATTCTAAAATTTTGATTAAGTGTTTTTCTTTGAATCAAGGAAAGTGCATATGATCATGCATGAATTTGACTTGATTAATTAAACTTGTAGAATAATTTATATGTAACTCATCTTAAACTGTTAATCAAAAGTATAAGCTTATTGAAATTGATTTATAATTTTAGTAAAATCATAGAAGTAAAAATTGTATGAGATTTGTGTTTTATTACATCTGTATTAATGGAATACATATATAATGTGCTTAAAATGAAAAGTTCTTACAAAGTGAAAATCTTTGAGAGTTTATTGATCATTTTGATCACGAGCCTTTTGTACTTGAGCAGATAGGTATGTAAGGATTGTTGTCCTCAAAAAGGATTCTTTAAATTTGGCAACCTAAGGTCCTGATTAGATCTGAGATTGTTGACTGAAAGCTCATTTCACAAGTACATTAGAAAGCTCTTGTATGATTCAAGCTTTTCAAACTAACTTTTAAAGAAAATTATTAATATTTATTGTTTTGAAAAGAAAAAGTTGTTTCATTAATTACAGATATCTTTGAATTGAATATACTTTCTACCAATATGATTACTGATTTATTGAATCAAAATTAGTACTTTTGAAAATGTTTATTTGAGATACATTCCTTTATTCTCCTTAAATTAATCATATTGAGTTCAAAGTTGTATTTTGATTCATATACTGTATGAATTGATTCTGGAAATCATTTTTGATGAATTCAGGATAATGGAAGTTTCTAAAAAGAAAATTTAAAACTATAGTTATACTTAACATCTATTGTTATACAAGTATATTTTGTATGTTATTGAATATATAAGAAGTATATTTGTAGGGGGAGGATTAATAATATCCAAAACAGATTAACATAATTAGAATACAAATCTTGGTTAATCTGAATTCAAGTCCTCTTAAGATCTTAATGAAACAATTTAAAAAGACAAACAAACTATTTTAGATTCATAAGAAGATAATGTTAGAATAGTTTAGAATGTTCTCAAGATAATGTTAAGTGTACCATGTGTGTTGTCTTCAGAAGATTTCAATTGAAAGCATCCGAAACTTGTTTTTTGTTAAGTGTACTAACTAAACGTTATGCTACATAAGGTAACATGTAAAACTACCTCTAGATAGCATTTTACTCGTTAGGTTAGTTAACTCAACGAGTTACACTAGAATTTTTTTGAGTACCTTAGTTGAATAAACTATATTCAATACTCATTTGAAATCTAAACCCGACTTATACACGTTGAGTTACTCACCTAAAAACCCTATTTAAACACTTATTACACGGGCACTTAGGTTATTCATAAACCTTTGTCTGAAAATCTTTCTCGTTTGTTGCTGTTACAACCTGCGACGATGGTCTCCAAGTTCTATAAAGGTCGTGGCAAAGGAAAAGGTAAAAGCAGAGGAGATGCAAAAGGAAAAGAAATTGATACTGATGAAGTTCCACACACTTGGTTCAAGAAAATACTTCGAGTGGACAAAAGGTTAGCAGAAATTTATAGAGATTACTTCTTTCCTCAAGGTATACTAGATGAAGTTAGACAAGAGCTTCAACATACTGATGAAAATATTACATACATGGGTATTCGTAGTAAATTTGATAGAGAATACAGAATGAAATATGCTAAGATTGCATTTCTCAAACAATATGCAAAATATTTGGAAAAAAGTTTAAGTACATCAACTAGAATTCCTCAAATACCTATAAACGGTACAAGACTACATGCATTTGAGGAAGAGCATGAATCAACTATCCCTACTCCTTTATATTCAAAACAAGTAGAATCACATATTGCTGTAGATAAAAGAAAAGTTGACAGTCTTCGAAAGGCTATATCAATAGAAAGTGTCTTTAAAGAATTAAAGCAGAAAACTTTTTTAGAGCAATTTGAAAAGAAAACAGCAATACTTGCAGAAGAGAAATAGAAATGTTATAGAAGAAGAAAAATCAGAAAAATTATGTCTATAGAAACAAAGTCTATTGGGCAAAGACAATCGGATGAACATTTATTTCCAAAGGACAATGTATGTCTAGACATTGTACCTTATAGTGCATCTGATAAACTCATCAGTTCCGAGCATACTGAAACTGATGATGATAGTGAGACTTTATTTTCTCTTGCTAGAAAACTTGAGAAGAAATGCAAGTCAAATATGAGCTCAAGTTTTTCTATTAGTACAAGTCCTAATGATGCAGAAATTGAAAAATCAAAGCATCAGGCAACTAACATTGAACAAGTTATTGTAGATATAATTGATAATGTTGAGGCAATAACTAGTTCTAAGGCTGAATTGTCTAGAGTAGCAGATATTGAAAAAGTTAAGACTCTAAAAGAGCTAAATGTCAACCAGCCTTCTTCAAAATCTATAGAAGAAGAGCCTGAGAATTCACGGCATGTACAAATGGAACTATCTGTTGCAGAAATTGAAAAATTACAGACAGATACATAAGTTGTAGAATTTGTGGAAAAATTAAACTCTAATCATTCTATAGAAACTGAACAAATGAATGTGGTGGATATTGAAAATGTTCCTTACACTATTGAAGCTGAAGAATCAAGCTTACCTGAGCAGCTTCAAGAAAATATTTTCACAAAGGAACAACATGACATTCATTTTGACGAAGAAGTTCCTAAAGATGAATTAAACTCTGAATCACGGCTTTAGGTATCACCTTCTGTGTGTACAATATTACAAATTCCAGGTAATTCAATTCATTTTAGATCTAAGGAAGCATTGCAGAAATACAATAATCTGATTACATGTCAAATTATGCATGCTAGACCAATAAAATTCAGAAATTTGATTGATATGAGAGATTTATTTGAGTATCAAGGCCTCATTCAATTCTTGCTAGTTGGAACAAAATGGAAGCAATACATAGAGCTTATTGTAGCTTTTTATAGCAATCTAGTCAAGAATAAAAATATACTAAAAACTCAAATAAATAAACAAGAGTTAATATTGTCTCCTGAATTAATTTTTGAAGTTTTGGGATTAAAGAATGAAGGTGTTGCTGTTACAAACAGATTTGACATGATTAGACAATTGCAATGGAACATTCAGTCTTTATCAAAAATTCCAGATATATATACGAAAATTAAATTAATGGAAAATCTGAATGTAGAGGCAAGGTTCATTGCAAATATATTGTATGCCAACTTATTTCAGAGAGTTGGACACAATATGGAAGTCAGTAGAAGCTGTTTATATGCTACTTATGATCTGTTGAATAAAATTCAAATCAATTGGTTTGATGTTTTTACTTCTCAACTACAGCATATGAGTTTAAAGTTATTTTATGGTGATGTTGTATGTAGAATCCTTACAAGCCAATTGAATTTATCCGATTGGCCCTCTGAAACTAAAGGCATGAGAGCTTTTAGTATAACAGATTTGCAAAAATTCCAAGCCATGCATAAACCTCAATGACAACAACAACCTGATTGTATAGACCATATACAACAACAACAACAAAGTTATTCAATTCAAGCAGAACAATGACCCCAACTACCTCCTAACCTAGATGATGTGCTTAACGACATCAGAAATGATATTAGGCATCTAGAAGATAAAATTTGTAATGCTATAAGTGATACTTAGGAGGAATAGATAACTACTTGTTTGTTTGTATCTGAATACAAAATGTAATGTTTGTATTCATTGTTTGATTCATTGAACAATACAGTTTTCTGTAAATGCTTACCATTCTTATTATTGTTTACAAAAAGCATTGTTGTAAATATATCTCTTACTATATATTCTCTGTAATTATCTTTTTAATTAATGACAAAAAGGGGGAGACATGTTATAAAAGAAGATGATTATGATTTTAATGGCATATATTAGAAAGGGAGATGATATTTATGAGTATTGTAATCTGACAGATGATAATGTAATCTAAAAGAAAATTATATGGTTATTAAATTATATAATGAAAGGGAGAGAAATAATACTTATATAATTATTGGCATCTAAAAGTTTTATTTCTGAGAGGTGAAATTTACACAAACAATAGAAATAAGCTTAAGTGAACTTAAGTCAACAAACTTGTTTGTTGAATTAAAAGTTAACCCAACAAAGGTGTTTTGTTGAGTTAAATATATTTCATAATTGATTTAATATGATTTTTTCATCAACAAAAAAGGGGAGATTGTTGAGTATTTTGTTTTGATGATGTGTGCTAAATGAAAAATAATCATATTTGCTCAATTACTATTGCTTGTGAAAAGAAATTAAAATCATCAATTAATACAAAAAAAGCTTACTAATATAAATATTTGTTTGTATTGGATCTGAAATTATACTAAGTTAATAACTAGTCATTTCGTTGCATTAATTTCTCATTTAACTAAATGTTAAGTTAATGTGTATTTTTATTGAAAAGCATGATATGTTTTAAAGTTATATTTTCTATATCATGAACAGTGCACGTTTAGACAACTTGTTAAGTTAGAGTTTTGTTCGTATAGAGATCACATCAGAACTCGTTAAGTTAAAGGCTTAAAGGTTAAAATAGGTCACGTGAGAACTCGTTAAGTTAGTGAGTAAAAGAAAAGACGAACTCGTTAAGTTAGTGTTATACACGTGGTGAAATTATAAGTTGCAAATGTTATATTATATCACGTGAGGTGCACATGTTTAACTCGTTAACATAACTAAATGCGTTGAGTTGCTATATTGAACACTAAGGCAACGTGTTAGGTTAGCGTTATAAACTTAAGTTGTTATTTTTGCACATGGTAAAATTCTTATTATAAAAGCATTTGTTTATTACCGATTCGTTGAGTTATCTGTAACACAATGGAGATGGTTCGTTGAGTTATCGTAACACAACGGAGATGGTTCGTTGAGTTATCGTAACACCATAGAGATAGTTCGTTGAGTTAGCTACAATACTTGTCATGTGAGTTGGCACATGAGGAACTCGTTAAGTTAGAAACGTTAAGTTATATATATACTTGTGATACTCGTTTAGTTAACATTAAAGTAACGACTTCTTATTACACTAATGAAAAATTTTGGAAGAGAAAGTTTATTTTGTAGAAAATTTTTCAAAGATCCAGGATTGATAATTAAAGAAAATTTGAAATGTAAACGTGGGTCAAAACGTGTGTATTTTGATGAAGGAAAAAGAAAAGACATGAAGAAGTGGAAGACTGATAGTGATTAAACGTGGAAGATATATATGAAATGAAGATACAGTATAAAAGGCATAGAATTCTCATTGATCAGTTATCCCTACACACCAAAAGAAAAATCTTTTTAGAGATCAAAAACACCTCTTCGAGGAAAAACTCTCAGAAGGAATAAAATTCAGTGAAGCATAAAAAGGTAAGATTTACATCACTAAAGATTTAAAATATCAAAAAAAAGTAAATTCGGTGAAGTAGAGAAAGACAAGATATTCGTCACTGAAGAATTGCTGAAGAATGAAAAGGAGAAGAAGAAGAAAGATCTCAAACAAGGAGAAATGTTTTAAATTCCGCAAATTAGTTTTCTCTGTTTGTAGTTATGAAATTGTATAGATGAAACATGGTATCGATATATAATTGCATCTACAATTTCTGAGGAGAATTGAATTGTATATTGTAATTGAAACCTTGAATAAAAATGATTTTATGAAAACAATGTCTCAACTTGTTTTTGAGTTTTAAAGTTTCAATTATATTCGAAAATGTTGAAAAACACAATTCACCCTCTTCTTGTATAGCCATACGATCCTACACATACAATTTTATATTAACTGAAATAAGATAAACTCGAAACATTTAACAATTACTAATAGACAATACAAACACAAATCTTGATAAACAAAATGATGTAAATGTAAACATATATGTTCCTTCTGGTGGATGATTTATGATAGGTAAAATTCTCTATTAAAAGTAAAAGAACTTTTGACACTACATGCGATGCAATTACAACTTTGAAAACTTAACCACTTACTGTCAAGTACTCCTCTCCTTACTAGATTGCAAGCCTAGACTTTTATAAGTTGATCTCCTCTTCAACATAGCGACACCAACCTAAAACCAAGGCTAAAAGCTTTACTTTCTCCTAAGAAATGATTTGATGCTTAGTGAAAAAGCATTTCCTTCAATAAAAAAGCATTTTCTTTCCTATGACACAATCACTCCTCTATAGTGGTTGTCAATCACCATATTTTGATCAAAATCAACCCAACATCCTCACAAACCTTTGATGAATGGTAGGTGGTGATGATAATGGTGGGAGAAATCTCAAGGAACGTTCGATGCTTTTTACAATAAGCGCTGCTATCTCCCCCCTTTTTCTTCATTTTTTCTTCAATCTTTTTATATTTCTTTCTCATAATAACTACTTCCACCAAAATGACTAGTTGGATTTCCTTCATTTGTATCAACGATGATAATTACTTCTTCATTCTACGATCAAGATCATGGTGTAATTCATGCAATGTAGTTTCCCTATGCATTTCTTATAAACTGCTCACAATCAAACATTAGAAAATAAATGGTCCATAGAGTTTAGTGTAACTCAACAGACTTACTCCGTTGACTTAACTATTAACTCAATGGACCGACCTCATTGAGTTACAATGTAACTCAACAGACTTGTTCAATTCTGCAATTTAATAAAATAAATACATGTATAACATTTAACAATTAATAATATGCAAAAGAAGTAAGTTCTAATTATTCATAAATGAAACTTAATTAGCATTAATTCCTTCAAATTATGCATGTTCTTTAATTAAGTCTTATAATTGCATAATGTAGCATAATGACTTAATTCTCATATGATAAGCTAAATACTATGCAATTAACCATTCATTAACTATTAATATTATACATAATTTCATTCTAAACATCAAGCCTTACATGAATTATTCTAGGGAGATTCTACCCAACATTTCTAGTGCTTTCCCTTAGATGTTCATGTAGCAATTGCAACATCTTACATGGAGCATGACATGTATGTTCTTATTTAGAATGAAATTATGCATAATATTAGTGGTTAATGAATGGTTAATTATATAGTATTTAACTTATCATATGAGAATTAAGTCATTTGTTACAATTATACAATTATGAGTCTTAATTAAAGAATATGCATAATTTAAAGGAATTAATGGTTAATTAAGTATTATTTCTAAAAGATTGAAAACTTAGTTTACATGTGGTTTTATAGTATTAAATACAAAACATCGTAATATTACTAAGGTAAGTTTATAGAACCTCATAAAGTTAGGAATTATTTCATACTTCCAATTATGAATGGTTAGAAATTACTTCTTTTACTTATCAAGTATTAAATGTTATATAAATATTTGTTTTATTAAATTGTAAAACTAGACGAGTCTATTGAGTTAAGCTTAACTCAACGAAGTCGATCCATTGAGTTATAATTAAGTCAACAGAGTAAGTCTATTAAGTTTTAAATCTGTTAAATTACACTAACTCCACAGACTAGTTATTTTTTAATATTTGATTGTGAGCAATTGTAAGAAATTCAAAGGAAACCACGTTACATGAATCACGTCATGATCTAAATCGTAGAATGAAAAAATAATTACTATCATTGATGTCAAGGAAAAAAATCTAACTAATGATTTTGGCAAAAGTAGTTATTACTAAAAGAAATATAAAAGGAAAAGAACAAAGAACAAAGAAATGAGGAGAGAAACACACTCACTATAGAAAGTGTCGAATGTTCCTTGAGCTCCCACCAATACTACCATTACCACCATCCATCGAAGGTCTATAGGGATACTTTTCAGATGTTAAGTTGATTTTGAACCAAACACAATGACTAACAACTATTGTAAGGAGTGATTGTGTTACAAGAAAGAATGACATTTTCACCAAACACTAAATCATCTCTTAGGAGATATTAAAGTTTCTAGTCTTGGTTTCAGGTTGATGTCACCATGCTGAAGAGGAGATTAACTTACAAAAGTCTAGGTTCATAATCTAGTAGGGAGAGGAGTGTTTGATAGTAAGTAATTAAATTTTTAGTAGTGTAATCATGTCACATGTAGGGACAAAAGTTTCTTACTATTAATAGAGAATTTTACCTTTCATCACTCACTTAAGGAACAAAACTCATTATCTATTTTTATGTTTATCAAATCTATGTTGTAATGCAAGTAATGCATTTTGTGGGGATTGAACTTATGACCTTTAGGTTCAAGGATGAGGGTCTTGTTAGGGTAGGTAGTACAAGTGTGAAGTATGCCATAAGAAGTCCAGGTTCAATCAGAAGCTTGTTAATAGTAAGTATCTGGCAAATTTATATTTTCGGTAGGTTATCAAGCCTAATTATCCGAAAATAAAGTTTCAGTTGGAGGCTTTGAGCTAACTATCTGAAAGTCAGAAGATTTTGAAGGGTTATTGGCTGTAACCATTTGGAATGACTTAAATGACACTTATGTATACG
This sequence comes from Cymodocea nodosa, assembly GCA_036874045.1. Taxonomy (NCBI): domain Eukaryota; kingdom Viridiplantae; phylum Streptophyta; class Magnoliopsida; order Alismatales; family Cymodoceaceae; genus Cymodocea; species Cymodocea nodosa. The sequence continues at coordinate 13,534,248 of JAZBRI010000003.1, read as the reverse complement.
ATCGGACAATTAAGAAGCCAAGTATCTGAAAAGCAGTAACTTAAGTGGATCTTCAGATAGTTAAGCAGTAACTATTTGAAAATCATAAGCTTTCGGAAGGTTAACAGCAAAACCTTTCGAAATGATTGAAGAGACACTTAAGTGAGTTTTCAAATAGTTAAGACAATAACTATCCAAAAGACATGCAGTTTTCGGAGAGTTAACGGCAAAACCTTCTGGAAGGATAGAGAGAGAGAAGTAAGTGGGTTTTCAGATAGTTAAGTCTGTAATTATTCGAAATATTGAATCTCTTCGAATAGTTAGCCTGCTACAGTACCACTCGTTATAATAAATGAAGAAAGAAGAATTTCTTCGGATAGTTAAGTCTGTAACTATCTGAAATGTTGCAGATTTCGGAAAGTTAGGAAGATAAGGCTCCAAAATTGAGAGTCCCTTCTCCGAAGCATTATTTCTCTACTATAATGGCTTGAATGTAATTAAAGATTTATTAACCCTAAGTTGGGTAGTATATAAACCTTTATGATGTTGTAAAACAGTGCGGTTGATCATGCCAAAGCTCATAGTAGAACCCTCAACTCTCTGTGGATGTAAGTAGTTGTTGAACCATGTAAATCCTTGTCTTCAGTGTTATTTCTTCCTCTTTCTCTTCACTTTCTAATTTCGGTGAGTTAAGATGTGAGTGTTTCAGAATTGTGCAATAGAAAGTTGACTGAATAATTAGTTTTAAATGTAACAACTGGTATCAAAGCTGAAGGTTTTTCAGTTTAATAGAATGACAAATGATAGAAAGCTCAAGATCGAGAAGTTTGATGGAAAAGATTTTGGATACTAGAGGTCTCAGATAGAAGACTATTTGTATCAGAAGGATCTTCATCAACCTCTATTTGGAAGCAAACCAAAGAAGATGGATCAGGAAGAGTGAGAGTTGCCTGACAGAAAAGCTCTAGGTCTCATTAGGTTGTCATTGGCAATGAACGTTCATTCAAACGTTGCCAAGGAGAAAACAACAGCTGACTTGATGAAAGCTTTGTCCAACATGTATGTTTGTGTTTTCCCAACACTACACCAGAAAAACTTGGATTTGTTACTTCTGTTTTTACTTAATTAATTTATCTTTATGCCTATTCTTTCTTTTAGAAGTAAACAAACAACCTTTAATACAATTTAGATATTAATTCTAATTTGTACTTTAACTGCAAGTGCACAGTGTCTATTGTATCAATGTGCAAGTACAAGTCGATCTCACAAGGAATTGCTGAAGAATTTGAGAACTATTCATTTGTTAACAATCAAATTTATATCTTCAATAAGCTCTCAGTTGAATTACAGTTAACTCAATGGACAAAGTTCATTGAGTTATGGCAAACTCAACGGACTAACATCGTAAACTTAAGTTAACTCCACGAGCCTATCTTTTCTTTTTAATACTGTCATTTGCAGAGTAATTCGGCCAACCATTGGGTGATTCCACAGATTGTAAATAACATCAATGAAGCTCTTTAATGTTAGTTAACATTAGATTTATCATTAAGTAATACTAACATTCAAATAATTCAAACAATAACCATTAAAATCTTTAAGTCTTTTGAACGAACCAATTTCAGTAAACTGTAAAACTAAAACAATCACAACACTGATAAAGATAACATTAATCATGATACAACACAAACAATACAACACTCAAATACAACATACAAACATAGACAAATTGTTTTTGGTATTTTTGTTTTAATATGAACATGGAAATGGGCGAAATGTGAAATGTAAAGTAATCTCACTTGATAGTAAATACTTTCGACACTACTTCCAATGCAATTACACCATTGAAAATTAAACCACTTACAATTCTGTCTCCTCTCCCTATAGAATCGCGAGTCCAAAATTGCAAGATGATCTCCTCTTCAACATACAAGCATCAACTCGAAGCCAAGGCTAAAAACTTTACAATCTCTTGAAATATGAGTCGGTGCTTGGTGAAAATGACTTCCCTTCCCGCGATGCGATCACTCCTCATAGTGGTTGTCAGGCATTGTGTTTGGCTCAGAATCGACCCGACATCAAGAAAGTATTCTCACAGACCTCCGATGGTTGGTGATTGTGGTGGTGGTAATGATAGTTGGTGTGGTACTTCGGAGAATTACCGATATTGCCTGTAGAAAGCTCGATGCTCCTCCTCTATACACACTGGCCGTCCATCGATCACACCCTTTTCTTCTTTTTCTTCTTTTCTTTTATATTTCTTTAGTAGTAGCTGCTTCTGCTTGAATGGTCGATTGGATTTCCTTCATTCATATCAATGGCGATGCTTTCTTCTCCCTGCACGATACGTGCAGTCGTGGTTTTTCTTCCAACTATCCTGTTTCTACAACCACTACAGTGGCATATTAGTAAATAAATAGTCCGTGGAGTTACAGATAACTCAACGGACTTTCTTCGTTGATTTAACTATAAAACACGTGCATAAATTTAACTATCCGATGCTCAGGTGCATTTCGGATACTTATAAACTTAACTATCCAATGCTCAGATGCATTTCGGATAGTTACAAACTTAACTATCCGATGCTCAGATGCATTTCAGATAGTTATAGATAACTCACCGATATATAACTTAAGTAAATCTACCAGATCTTGACACATGTCAGCAGCAGTTTATTAATAAAAGAAATATTTCGGAGAGTTACAGGTCTAACTATCTGATGCTCAGCTACACTTTTGGATAGTTAGAGATAACTCACCGAAAATCCACTTAAGTCATTTTCCCAGAACATGACACGTGTCATCAGTTATTTTATAAATAAAAAGAGATTTTGGAGAGTTACACATATAACTGTCCGATGTCGAGCTGCAATTTCGGATAGTTATAGATAACTCACCGAAAGTTCACTTAAGTTATACATTATGGTTTTGACATGTGTACTTTAGGAAATAATAAAATATTCTTTCGAAACATAAATGTTCAGCAATTTAAACATAACTATCTGACATGTTCGGTCTGTTAAACATAACTGTCTGAAATATCAGAAAATTCAGATACTTAAGAATTTCACAGCCTACAACTTACCGATAGTTCAGAAATGTACTAAATTAACATTAATTCCCCAAAATTAAGCAGTAATTCTAATTAAAGCATATAATAGTGCAATTATAACATAATGGCTTAATTCTCATATGATAAGCTAAATATTATGTAATTAACCATCATTTAACTGTTAATAATATGCACTTTTTCATTCTAAACAATGTATGAGAAGCCATCAACCGTCAACAAGGTATTTCTCATGCGTAGATTATTTAATCTGAAAATGCATGAAAGTGGAAATGTTATAGACCACGTTAATGAGTTAAATACTATTTTGAATCAATTGCATTCGGTAGATATAATATTTGATGATGAAATCTGGGCCTTGATTTTATTATCCTCATTACTAGAAAATTGGTCTCCTGTCGTGATTGGTGTAAGTAGTTTACTAGGTCATGAGAAGTTCAAAATGAATGACATCCAAGATTTAATTTTGAGTGAGGACATTCACAAAAAAAGTGAATTGTTAGCTTCAACTTCTGCCCTTAGTGTTGAAAGTAGAGGGAGAAGTAAATCAAAACAATTTAAATCTAAAAGAAGGTCAAAGTCTAAAAGTACCAGTAAAGTGAGATCAGATATTAAATGTTGGAACTGCAATCAATGGGGGCACTTCAAGTCATAGTGCAAGGCTCCCAAGAAAGACAGCAAAGGGAAGGAATCAGAAGGAGCAAATGCAAATGTTGTCTCCTACGATTCAGATGATGCCCTAGTATGTTGTGTAGATAGTTCAATTGACTCATGGGTACTAGACTCAAGAGCTTCATTCCACACTACCTATAGAAAGGATTTATTGCACAATTATCATGCAACTCCTATGAAAAAGGTGTACCTAGCTAACAACACAAGTTTAGATGTGTTGAGAATAGGAGAGGTACACATAAAAATAAAATAAGGGATATGGAAATTGCAAGAGGTCAGATATGTTCCTGATCTTGTAAAGCATTTAATTTCCATAAGTTGCCTAGATAATGATGGTTATTAGATTGCCTTTGGTGTAGGCAAATGGAAGGTAACCAAAGGTGCAAGAATTATTGCCTTAGGACAGAGGACTGACACCTTATATCTAACATCGAATCAAAATGACTCTATTGCAGCAGCCAGTGATACTGAAGACATTGACTTATGGCATAAAAGACTAGGACACCTTAGTGAGAATGGATTGAAGGTTTTAGTGGCAAAAGGGAAAATCCCTAAGCTGAAAAATGTCAATTTAAGGATATGTGAGGACTGCATTAAGGGAAAGCAGAAGAAAGTCAGCTTTGCCAGGACTCCTCATAATCCTAAGTCACAGAAATTGGAGCTAGTTCACACAGATGTGTGGGGGCATGCCCCTATCAGTTCTTTAGGAGGTGCTCTCTATTATGTCACCTTCATTGATGACAATACAAGGAAGGTATGGGTTTATTTTCTGAAACAGAAATCTGAAGTTTTCCAAGTTTTCAAGAAATGGAAGGTAGAAGTGGAATATTAGAGTGAAAGAAAAATCAAATCTATCAGGTCAGATAATGGAGGAGAATATGATAGCCATGAATTTAAAGTTTACTATGAGGAGCAAGGGATTAGAAGGCAAAGGACTGTAGCTGGAACTCCACAACAAAATGGAGTTGCTGAAAGGATAAACAAGACATTGAATGAACGAGCAAGATGCATGAGACTATATGCAGGTTTTCCCAAGACATTCTAGGCAGAAGCTGTCAATACAACCGCCTATCTGATAAATAGAGGACCATCTGTCCCAATGGAGCTCAAAAACTCTAAAGAATTGTGGACAGGGAAAGAGGTCAACTATACTCAGTTAAAAGTCTTTGGATCCAAGTCATTTGTCCACTTGAATAGTGACAAAAGAGAAGCTGGATTCAAAATCACAGAAATGTTATTTCATTAGCTATGGTAAGGATTATTTTGGTTACAAATTCTAGATAGAAGAAACCAAGAAAATAATCCATGCAAAAGATGTCACATTTATTGAATCCAAGATGTACAAGCACAGAAAAAGTGTAGATGAACAACAGTCAAAGCTTCAGTCTAAAAGTACTACTGAGATCAATCTAGATAATGATGTTGAACAACCTCAGAAGGAACTTGTAGAAGAAATTTAGCTTCTAGAGGCTGAACAACAAGAGCATCTAGATGATCAAGAAGATGAAGTTGTCACCAGATAACTTAGAAATCTAGAAGGGTTTCTAGATAACCTAAAAGGTATGTACCATCATTCAATTATCTATTACTAACGGATGATGGTGAACCTAAAACATATCAGGAAGCAATTTGTGCAAGTGATGCACACAAATGGGAGTTAGCAATGAAAAAAGAAATGAAGTCCCTAGAGAAGAATAAAACTTAGGGAGCTAACTTTATTGCTAGAAGGAAAGAAAATCTTAGGAAACAAGTGGGTGTTCAGGATGAAAGAACAACTAGATGATAGCAAGAAATATAAAGCCAAACTTGTTGTCAAGGGTTTTTAGCAAATTCAAGACATAGACTATACAAAAGTATTATCTCTTGTTGTGAAAATGAATACTATAAGAAGAGTCTTAAGCATTGTTGCTACAGAAAATTTACTCTTAGAGCAAATGGATGTAAAGACAACATTCCTACATGGTGACTTGCAAGAAGAACTCTACATGATGTAGCCAAAAGGATTTGCAGTAACTAGCAAGAAAAGAAAGACAATATGTAGATTGTTGAAAAGTCTATATGGTTTGAAGCAAGCACCACGACAATGGTACAAGAGATTTGATACCTTTATCTGTACCCTAGGCTTCAAAAGATGTGATACAGACTATTGCTGCTATACAAAACTGTTTAATGATTGCTTCATTATTCTACTGATTTATGTAGATATGTTAATTTCTTGTTCTAGTATAGAACAGATTAATGTAGGATCATCTGTATCACAAGAGGGGGGGTGAATTATGTCTTTAGTAATTAAAATACTAGCGGATAAAACAAGAGTACAAAACACTCGTAAATGAAATTCTATTCTTTATATAAAGATAGAATTTATAATATCTTTTTAGCTCAATTCCCTTCTTGAAGATTTTGATACAGTAATGTTCGATATACAATTCAAATAGAAAAATAAAGCTCTTATTCAAAACTAATTTCGAATTGTATAAAACCTGATCTTTATGCACACAACTTCTTTCCTTCTCTTTGCTCAGCTTCTTTATCTCTTCTTCTCCAGTTGTCGAATTTCCAAACTTCTTACGTTTGCAGCTCCTTTTTGAAATTGCTTGGAATTTCGAACTTCTTATGATGTTGGAGAACTTTTCAGAATATGAATATTCAAACTTAACTTTTCAGTTAGGGATCCGGATTGAATATTTAGACTTGGTATTTGAGATTGAGATCCTCTATTATAATGTAGCTCATACTCTCTATTAGTGGTCAAACTATGTCTTCACGTTCAACATGTTCATCCACTTAATCCATAATCCACATACTAATTTTTTCTTTAATCTAAATTACTATCTTTTTGAGTTTCCACTTTCTCCACTATAATTTTGAATTTCCACGATCTCCACTCGTAGATTCACTGAGACTTTATCTTCCTAGAGTCTTGTAGAATATCTTCTAAGTCTTCAATTTAGTCGAACACTTATCCTTTAAGTCCTATAAAAACTCGAACACTTATCTGTAACTCTTCGAGTTTTTGCACCTGCAAAACACGTGACTAAACATAGCAAACTTATCTGTTCGTTAGTCATATTATAAAACTCGAAGACTTATCTATCCATGTGTATAAAAAACTCGAACAGTTATCTAACTATTCGATTTTCATTACCGAACGCACATGGAAAACATGTGACAACTTAAAACATTAAAAGCACACGTGTAGATAACTTAACTATATGAGTTTTTAACATAAACTATTCAACAAAAACGAAACATTAACTATCTGAAAGTTTAACTATCGAAAATCTAACTTTTTAGAAATCTTTAACTTATCCGACATAAAAATGAAACTTTCCGATAATCTGTTAACTATTATACTTAGAGAATATTATTTAGACTTATTTAAAAACTTTAATAAAGCATATATCATCAAAACAAAATTCCTAACAATCTCCCTCTTTTTGATGATGTCAAAACCTAATAAGTCAAATAATCTATCTCTTCTCCCCCTTTTTGGCATTATAAAAAAGTAAATAAAATGTAAGGAAGAAAAATATTCTAAGTACATATCATTCAAAAAGATATTTTTAAGCATGCATAACTAGCATGGATTAGGCATAAACTATTTAAATATAAATTGTGAAAAATAATCACATGAGTATAAATGTAGTAAACAGTTTACATAATTTTTGGTAACAAATTACAATACATAAAGCATGTAATACATAATTTGTATAATCACAAATCTTTTTGTCTTCGAAAAATACTAATTAGAGTGTCTAAAATTTGCTTTGCAATTTCTGTACTTACTCTGTTTATCTGATCAATTACTGCTTGATCTAAATTATTTTGTGAAACTTGTGATGGTTGTTGTAAAAATTCAATATGGATGTCTGTATTTATACCTGTATTTGTATCTATTTGTATACCTATATTTATATCTGTATGTATACTTGTATTTATATCTATATATTGCTGTTGTTCTGAAAATTATGTTGATTGTTGCTGTTGCTGTTGTGACTGTGTTTGCCTATCTTGTTGTTGTTGTTGTCAGACTACAGGTGTATCTACTTCCTGGTATTTTTGGAGTTCTTTTGCAGAGAAAGATCTTGACTTTAATCTTTTCTGTGGCTGAGGTGTAATATCTGTTTGACTTGCCACAATTCTCAAAATCGTATCACCATAAAATAATTTACTCTGCAAATGTAAGATATGAGAAACAAAAATATCATACCAGTTCACCTGTATATGGTTAATTAATGCATATGTAGCATAAAGACAACATCTACCAACCTCTGCATCATGACCAAACCTCTGAAACAATGAAGCATGCAGTATTTTTGCAATAAAACGTGCTTGGCTATTTAAATCATTTAGTAATCTCATTGATTTGTTGGCAGTTGGATCTTTGGCTAAACTTTGAATGTCCCATCCCAACTATATGTCTAAAATATTCTAATGTCTTTTTCTTTTTCCAACTATATGTCTATAGTGTTTCTGGTTGTTAAGGAGGTTCTAAAATTTTCTTAATTTCTCCTATTAAAGGTACCTGTGGTCGTGATGGTCCTTCACCATAATGCCTAGGTGGTAATAATGAAATAGAGTTTTAAGCTCTCAACCTCAGCCATTTTTAGTTGATAAACTTTTTGTCCTTCACTTCAAAGACTCATTTTCCTATTGGCAGTTTCTGTTCATCTATATACTATTGAATGTCATCTAAAACAGCTGGGGGAAAATAATGTTGGGAATACAAAGATTCTAATTCCTTGTTTGCATTTTCTATCATTGGTCCCCATTTCTTTCCATAGTAAGTGATAGACTATACCGATTTTTCAGGTATATGTCCAAAACTTATAACAACTGCAGGGTTAGGTTGTAAAGTTCGTTTCCATAGTTGTAATGCAGAAAGTTTAGTCTGTTTTAGTCTAAACTGTGTTTCAGCATAATTGCGAATAAACTTCCAACATAAATTTTTCTCATCTTGAACAGCTTTTCTAATTTCGTGCAATATTTCATTTGTAAAAGTGTACCATGAGTAGATGTCATTGATTTTACTTTGCATTTTTTGAAGTTCCAACTCTCTTTTCTCCACTTTTGTCATTCTACCACGTCCTGACATTGTCGATTAAGTTTCGTTGTGCACTATAGAACTTAGTGGAAGTAAAGATTGTGAAACTAGGGTTTTACCAAGGTAGAAACACGAAAGGTTGTTAGTAAAACATTTATAACTCTTCAAGTTTATAAACAGATAAACGGATTCAATCATTGAAATCATAAACATAAGATCCATTACTGATAAATAACTCAAGTGCTTACAATAACTGTACAAGTTTGACAACCAACAAAAGCAGAATTCTTAGTGTAACTATTCGTGTAAAGAAAATAACTTCTGGCTAAGTGAAAAGTGAGAAAACTCGAAGACTTATGATAACTATTTGAGTTTTGTGAGTAATAAAGCACATAACTATACGATAAATGAGAATAGTTATTGTCAAAGATTAAGTCTTTCAGATAAATATAATAATATTAAGTTAACTGTTCGAGTTTCTCGAATGGATAGGTGTGAAAGTCGAAGAGTTAAACATAACTGTTCGAGTTTCAACTGAGACATAATAAAGTAATGAAATTCAACACGTACATAATTCTAACTTAAGGTGTTCAGAGATTTTCAAATATTTATAAACCTAACTATCCGATGCTTAGATGCATTTCGGAGAGTTATCAAATAACTTACCAAACATTCACTTAAGATATGCATTTAGGCTTTGACATGTGTACTTCAGGAAATAATAAAATATTCTAGTGATCGTTTAAAATATAATTGTGCGATATATAATATAGTCTTCTGAAATCATAGAAAATTCAGATACTTAAGAATTAAAAAGCTTGTATTTACTAACAGTTCAAAAATGTATTGAATTAATGTTAATTTCCTAAAATTATGCAGATTCTTTTATGAAAACATATACTAGTTCATAAGAGTTGAATTATTATATGAGAATTACTCTCCCTACACAAATGTAGTGTAAAGAATCTATGGTGTACTTAAACTGGGTTGCCAAGCCCTAAATAGATTTGGCTTTAAAAGTCAAATAGCTTACTTAAAAAGGATGCTAAGCCTTAAATAGATTTGAGTCTCTCTATTTTTTTTGTTTGTTTTTTTAAATATGAATTAAATACAGAAATAAGTAGTAGATTTAACAATTTAGATTTTCTGGCTTTTATCTTATTCAGTTTACAAAAGATAATTCATAGAGATATACCTTCAGGAACTTAAAAGAATTCAATAATGAGTACACAAACTTAAGATAATAAATATTGTACATTATGTGTAAAGAGTAGATAATAACAACAAAAAAATAACAAAGATTAGCACAGATTATGGCAGAATTACTATAACACATTGAAAAATAAATTAAGCTTGAGTACATTGCCCCCTTTTCTTTTCTTTTCTTTTTTTTTGTTTATATTCATATATATATATATTTTATATATTACCTCCCACAATATCATCTTTTTACGTGATCACAATCCCTTACTTAGGGGAAAGATAACTAGTTACTCAATGACAAGTGAGAACAAATAAATTTTTTTTTTTTAATTGTAATCTGAATTACTTGCAAAATGAGTTTTCAGTCAACACATCCCAAACCAATTGGTTTAAGTGACTAGGGTTTAAGATCCCCCAACGGACTTAATTACTCAAGTAATTGTAGACAAAAAAAAAAGAAATAAAACAATACAGTAAATTAAATTAGAGGCAACCGCAAGACTTAATTTTTCTAACAGAATGTTAATAACTTTCCTTTAATAAAAAGTACATATTTTCTATGTATTTTCCTATTAAAATCTCTGTAATAGCATATACATAAGTAACAAAAATATAGTTGGCACTCACATTGAATCAATTTAACTTTCCTTAAGTAATCTTTTCTGAATTTTTCTTAAATAAATTGACTTTAATAAAAATCAGAATTTCATAAATTCTTAACTACTAGAAAACTGTAATTCGAAAATAGATATTTTGTTTTATTTTTTTTAAAATAATAAAGACATTAAATTCTAAAACTACCTTTATAACAAACAAAAATGCAATGAACAGGACAATTTAAAAATCAGATAACCTACAGATACCAAGTTTTAATCGTAATTTTGAAAAGGTATTTTCATCTAAGGGTTTTGTAAATAGATCTGCTAATTGTTCTATGGTAGGAACAAAATTTAATACTATTTTTCCTTTTATAATATTATCCCTTAGAAAATGATGTCGATCTTCTATATGTTTTGCTCGTGAATGTAAGACATGATTTATAGATAAACTTATTGCAGAACTACTATCACAGAAAATCTTAGTTGATTCATAGTCTAAATTAAAATCTTTTAAAGTTTGTCTGATCCATAGGATTTGAGCACAGCAAAGTGCAGCAGCTATATATTCAACTTCAGTTGTAGATAATGCTACACAATTTTACTTTTTGCTAAACCATTACACTAAAGAATTTCCTAATAATTGACAAGTGCCACTAGTGCTTTTTGTTTCAAACTTACATCCTACGAAATCAACATCACTATAACCTACTAAGTTTAAAGAATTGTGTTTAAAGTAAAACAATTCGAAATTGATGGTTCCTAATAGATATTTAAAAATTCATTTAACAGCAATTAAGTGTGATTCCTTAGGATTAGATTATTATCTAGCACAAGTACACACACTAAACATAATATCTGGTCGGCTAACTGTTAAATAAAGTAATGAACCAATCATACTTCTATATTGTTTTACATCTATAGTTTTTCTAGAGTCATCTTTATCCAACTTGGTGACAGTACTCATTAGTGTATTCTTTGTTTTAGTGTTGTCTAAACCAAACATCTTTAATAAATCTTGAGTATATTTTTCTTGTGAAATAAAAGTACCCTGATCTAATTACTTAATTTGTAAGCCTAGAAAAAATGATAGTTCACCCATCATACTCATTTCAAATTGATTAGTCATGCCTTTCAAAAATGACTCAATTAATTTATCATTTGTTGCTCCAAATATGATGTCATCTACATAGATTTGTGTTAGAACCCGAGTATTTTGATAATGCAAAACCTATGTGAGGAAGCATATTATATTTCACAGTTAAGTCAGAGCAGCATTAGATCAGAAGGCAGATAGAATAAATTCCAAACAGACTAATAGATGGAGGAAGTTCTAGAAGATACTACCTTAAAGCTACAGGAAAATCGAATAGTTACAGGTCTAAGTATCCGAAGAGTAAAATAGTTGCAAGACTATCGAACAGTTAGAAGGATAACTATCTGAATTTTTCAAAGCCTTCAGAGAGTTAAATAATCGGATAGTTAAGTTGGTTGAATAATCGGAGAGTTAAGAAGTTAACTATCCGAAAGAAAAAGGAAAATCGGAAAGCTAGAAAGGCTAACTATCCAAAACTTAAGTCATTCAATAAATCACGTGCAGAAATATAGAATGGAAGCTTAAATGACTTGTCAGAGAGTTAGATAACTATCCAAGTTTTCTTTTTGGAGAGTTAGATAACTATTCGAGTTTATGGCTTCAACCTGAAAGCTACATTTAGTGTTGGTTTGAGTTTCATCTGAAAACTCTAGAGGTTGGTTTACTGAAGTTTATACCTGAAAACTTTTGTATAGTTGGTTCTTGCTTTGACCTGAAAGCAAGTGTGTAGGTGTTGAAACACTTAGTGAAGCCCAAGTGAATTTTAGGGGTGGACTAGCCAAGTTGGTGAACCACTTAAAAATTTGCTGTGTGTTTCTTTTCTCTCTAATTTGCATTCATTTAATTTCATCTCATTACATTTCTGTTGAATCATTTGATTCAACATCAAAAGAATTTTAAAAACTACACACTTTCACCATTCACCCCCCCTCTGGTGAGCCTACCGATCCTAACAATTTGAACTACCAATATATCTTTTTCAATCTTCTTGATAAAAAGAGTGTGATCTGCCTTTCCCATAGAATATCCTTTTTCCATAAGGAATTTAGATAATCTCTCATACCAAGATCTAGGGGCTTGTTTAAGGTCATATAGTGCCTTCTTAAGCTTATAAACATATTCAGGATGTTTTAAATCTTTAAAACTTGGAGGTTGTTTTACATACACTTCTTCTTTTATATATCCATTTAAAAAAGCAATCTTAACATCCATTTGATTTAATTTGAAATCCATATAACAAGCATATGCTAACAAAATTTGTATTGATTCTAGTCTAACAACAGGAGCAAATGTTTCATCATAGTCAATTCCTTCCTCTTGCTTGTAACCTTTAGCAACTAATCTAACTTTATTTTTAACTATATCTCCATCTTGATCTACTTTGTTTCTAAATACCCACCTTGTTCCTATTATGGATTGATTTTTAGGTGGTGGAACTAGATCCCATACCTCATTTCTTATAAATTGATTAACCTCATCTTGCACAGCTAAATACCAAAATTCATCTTCTAAGGCATCTTCAATTTTCTTAGGTTCTAGTAAAAAAACAAATAAATAAGCACCACAAATGTTGACTACTGATGACCTAGTCCTAACTCCTTGATTAGGATCGCCTATTATCTGATCAATAGGATGAGATGAAGCATAACGCTAATTTCTATGTTGTTCCATATTTTCTATAGGTATGACATTATTTTCTTCTAAATTTTCATCATTTAAGTTTATATTTCTTATTCTGTTAGATAATCTCTCAATTTTTCTGTCAACATCATTTGGTACCATTTTTGGGAGAATTTTTGAATCAAAGTTTTCAGCATGTCTAACATCTAAATGAGAATTTTCATGAAATTTTACATGTAGGGTTTCTTCAATGGTTTTTGTTGATTTATTATAAACTCTATATGCCTTACTTCTAATGAAATAACCAACAAAAATACCCTCATCTGATTTGACTCTAAATTTGACTCTTCGTTCCTTAGTGTTTAAAATAAAACACTTACAGCCAAAGGGTTTTAAATAACTTATTTTGGGAACCCTATTATACCATATCTCATAAGGAGTTTTATCTAAAATTGGTTTTAGATGTACTCTATTTATAACATAGCATGCTGTATGAACTACTTCTGCCTAGAGAAATAGAGGTAACTTATTCTCATTTAACATGGTTCTGGACATTTCCTGAAGTGATCTGTTTTTACGTTCTACTATCTTGTTTTGTGAATGAGCTCTTGGAAATGAGTACCTATGATCTATGCCTAATTCTTCACAAAAGGTGTCCATTTGATCATTATCAAATTTTGTACCATGATCACTCCTAAGTTTTTGAATTTTAACATTTTGCTCATTCTGAACTTTATTACAGAATATCTTAAATATTTCAAAAACTTCAGTTTTATTAGCTAGAAAATAGACCCAAATAAATCTAGAATAGTCATCAACTAGTACAAAAGTATAATGCTTACCTCCTAGACTAGTTGTCCTAGTAGGTCCAAATAAATCTATATGCACTAGTTCTAATACTCTTTTGCTTGTTATTTCATTTAAACTTTTAAAGGATGTTTTATGTAATTTACATAGTTGACATGTATCACACATAAACTCTTTCAAGTACTTAATACTAGGTAAACCTCTAACTAGATTCTTTTTAGACAGCTTTTGTAATAATTTTAAATTTGAGTGTCCTAGCCTTCTATGCCATAAAATAACTTCATCTGATTTTGCAATTAAGAAAGCATTGTCTTTAATAATATCAAAAGGCAAATTCAAAATACAAACAGATCCTTTCTTGTATGCAGTGAATAAAATTTCATTTGTAGACATGTCCATAATTTTACAGGAATCTTTTTCAAAAATTACTCTGTAAAACTTCATTAAAATATGAACACTCAATAAATTAAAACCTAAGTTTTCCACTAATAAGACATCATTTATAAAGCATTTTTCAGTTACTTGAACCTTGTCAGACTTAAGGATATTTGTTTTGCTTTTATTTCCAAAGGTAACTTGTCCGTTCTTGGTCTTTGTTATTTCTGTAAATAATCACATATCTTCAGTCATGTGGCTGGATACTCCACTGTCCATTATCCATTTTGATTTCTATACCTCACTAGATTTTGCCATGAAGCATACATTTGCTAGATTTTCTTTTGAATCTGATGTTGATGAGGATTCATTGTTTGATGTTGAATCCTTTATTTCTTCACTTTGTGAAGCTGAAGAGTCATCCCATATCACTTTAAGTGCCATTCTCTTTCTGAATTTCTTACTCCTAAAATTCCTCCTCGAATTCTTCTTATCTTTGTTGAGCAGACAATCAGTTTGAAAGTAACTCGGTCTGTTGCACTTGTAACATATGATTTTGTCTTTCGTGAATGGCTTCTTCTCTATATCTCTAGATGTCTTTGTTGACCTGAAGTTCCTGCGTTTCTTCAACAGATTTCTAAATTTTCTGGTCAACAATAGTAAATCATCGTTAGAATCACTAGTGACTTTTGAGACTTTATCAGCCTCAAAAGCTAGATCCCTTCTAGGATTTTTCCCTTTTGGATCTAAATGTTATACTTCATAGGCTGTCAAATTTCCTATGAGATCATCAAGAGTATATGTATTTAAATCTTTGGATTCTTCAATAAATGTTGTCTTTTGAGTCAAAATTTTAGTTAAAGATCTAAGGATCTTTCTTACCAAGTCTTTTTCCTCGAATTTCTTGCCTAAAGATTTTAATGAATTTACAATCTCAAGAAAACAGGAAAACATGTCAGAGATACATTCATTTTCATGCATTTTAAAAAGCTCATATTTATGTACTAACATATTAATCTTAGATTCCTTGACCTAGTTAGTACCTTCGTTGGCAACTTCTAATGCATGTCATATCTCATATGCAATTTGATATGCAGAAACTTTATTAAATTGATCATGAGATAAAGCACAAAACAAGATGTTTAAACCTTTAGCATTCAGTGTCATTCACTCCTTTTCATCAAAAGTCCAAGTATCATATGGAGTCGTAACTAACACTATAGGATTGCTAATTATATGCCATAGTTTGAAATTGATTGACTGAAAGAATACTTTCATCCTATATTTACAGTAGCCATAATTGCTGCTTTCGAACATAGGAGGACGATTAGTGGTTTGTCCCTAGTCATAACTAAGATTTTAGTATTATCCATTTTAAACAGATGATCTTGAGAAAAAGATAAGAAAAACTAATTCCTAAATAGTGAAATAAAAGGTCTTAATTAAGATAAGATGCTCTAATACCAGTTGTAGGATCGTCTATAGCACAAGGAGGGTGAATTGTGTCTTTAGTAATTAAAATACTAGCGGATAAAATAAGAGCACAAAACACTCGTAAATGAAATTCTATTCTTTATGTAAAGACAAAATTTATAATATCTTTTCAACTCAATTCCCTTCTTAAAGGTTTTGATACAGTAATGTTCGATATACAATTCAAATAGAAAAATAAAGCTCTTATTCAAAACTAATTTCGAATTGTATAAAACCTGATCTTTATGCACACAGCTTCTTTCCTTCTCTTTACTCAACTTCTGTATCTCTTCTTCTTTAGTTGTCGAATTTCCAGACTTCTTACATTTGCATCTCCTTTTCTGAAATTACTTGGAATTTCGAACATCTTCTAATGTTGGAGAACTTTTCAGAATATGAATATTCAAACTTAACTTTTCAGTTAGGGATCCGGATTGAATATTTAGACTTGGTATTTGAGATTGAGATCCTCTATTGTAATGTAGCTCATACTCTCTATTAGTAGTCGAACTATGTCTTCACATTCAGCATGTTCATCCACTTAATCCATAATCCATGTACTAATTTTTTCTTTAATCCAAATTACTATCTTTTTGAGTTTCCACTTTCTCCACTATAATTTTGAATTTCCACGATCTCCACTCGTAGATTCACCAAGACTTTATCTTCCTGGAGTCTTGTAGAATATCTTCTAAGTCTTCAATTTAGTCGAACACTTATCCTTTAAGTCCTGTAAAAACTCAAACACTTACCTACAAAACACGTGACTAAACATAGCAAACTTATCTGTTCGTTAATCATATTATAAAACTCGAAGACTTATCTATCCATGCGTATAAAAAACTCAAACAGTTATCTAACTATTCGATTTTCATTACTGAACGCACATGGAAAACACGTGACAACTTAAAACATTAAAAGCACATGTGCAGATAACTTAACTATTCGACAAAAACGAAACGTTAACTATCCGAAAGCTTAACTATCGAAAATCTAACTCTTTAGAAATCTTTAACTTATCTAACATAAAAATGAAACTTTTTGATAATCTGTTAACTATTATACTTAGAGAATATTATTTAAAAACTTTAATAAAGCATATATCATCAAAACAAAATTCCTAACAATTAAGCAATTAAAGAGACAACTACCAAAAGAATTTGACATAAAGGATATGGGAGAAGCCAAGCAAATCTTGGGTATGAGAATTATCTGAGATAGAGTGGCAGGCACATTGAGATTAAATCGAAGAAGTATCTAGAAAAGGTACTGAGGAGATTTAATGTCTCAAATGAGAGGAAAATTGAACTACCTCTCGGACCCCACTTCAAGTTGTCTAAAGATCAATCAGCCAAGACTGAAGAAGAAAGGACAAAAATGTCTAGAATACCATATGCTTCAGCAGTGGGAAGTTTAATGTATGCCATGATATACACAATACCTGATATATCTCATGCAGTGAGAGTGGTCAGTAGATATATGGTAGACCTAGGAGCTGAGCATTGATTCGCTACACTATGGATACTCAAATATTCCCTAGATATAGATCTGAATTTCAAGAAAGGACCAATTGAATTGATTGGCTACTATTTAGAATGAAAAAGTGCATAATATTAACGGTTAAATGATAGTTAATTACATAACTTTTAGCTTATCATATGAGAATTAAGCCATTATGTTATAATTGCACTATTATATGCTTTAATTAAAGAATCTGCTTAATTTTGGGGAATTAATGTTAATTCAATACATTTCTGAACTGTCGATAAATTGCAGGCTGTGAAATTCTTAAATATCCAATTTTTTTGTTATTTCGGACAGTTATGTTTAACGTACTGAACATATATTGGATAGTTATGTTTAAATTACCGAATGGTTATGTTTTAAAAGAATATTTTATTATTTCCTGAAGTACACGTGTCGAAACCATAATGCATGACTTAAGTGAACTTTCGGTGAGTTATCTATAACTATCCGAAATTGCAGCTAGTCATCGGATAGTAATATGTGTAACTCTCCGAAATCTCATTTTATTTATAAAATAGCTGTGGACACGTGTCATGTTCTAGGGAATGACTTATGTGGATTTTCGGTGAGTTATCTCTAACTATCTGAAATGCATCTAGGCATCGGATAGTTAAACCAGTAACTCTCTGAAATGTTTCTTTTATTATAAAACTGCTGATGACACGTGTCGTGATCTGGAAGATTAACTTAAGTTATATATTGGTGAGTTATCTGTAACTATCCGAAATGTATCTGAGCATTGGATAGTTAAGTCTGTAAGTATCCGAAATGCACCTAAGCATCAGATAGTTAAATCAACGAAGCAAGTCCGTTGAGTTATCTGTAACCCCACGAACTATTTATTTTTTCTAATATGCCATTGTAGCGGTTGCAGAAACAGGATAGTTGGAAGAAAAAACCACGATCGCACGTATCACGCAGGGAGAAGAAATCATCGTCGTTGATATGAATGAAGGAAATCCAACTGGCCATTCAAGCAGAAGTAGTTACCACTGAAGAAATATAAAAGAAAAGAAGAAAAAGAAATATGGGTGTGATCGATGGGCGGGGCCAGTGTGTGTGGAGGAGGATCAACGTCGATAATTCTCTGAAGTACCACACCAACCATCATCACCACCACCATAATCACCAACCATCGGAGGTCTATAAGAATACTTTCCTGATGTCGGGTCGATTCCGAGCCAAACACAATGCCTGACAACCACTATGAGGAGTGATCGCGTCGCAAGCAAGGAAGTGTTTAGAATGAAAAAGTGCATATTATTAACGGTTAAATAATGGTTAATTGCATAATATTTAGCTTATCATATGAGAATTAAGCCATTATATTATAATTACACTGTTAAAAGCTTTAATTAAAGAATCTACTTAATTTTGGGGAATTAATGTTAATTTAGTACATTTCTGAATCGTCGGTAAGTTGCAGGCTGTGAAATTCTTAAGTATCTAAATTTTCTGATATTTCAGACAGTTATGTTTAACATACCGAATATATTTCGGACAGTTATATTTAACAGACCGAACATGTCGGATAGTTATGTTTAAATTGCCGAGCAGTTATGTTTTGAAAGAATATTTTATTATTTCCTGAAGTACACGTGTCAAAACCATAATGCATGACTTAAGTGAACTTTCAGTGAGTTATCTCTAACTATCTTAAATTGCAACTGAGCATTGGATAGTTATATATGTAACTCTCCGAAATATCATTTTATTTATAAAATAGCTGTGGACACGTGTCATGTTCTGAGAAAGTAACTTAAGTGGATTTCCGGTGAGTTATCTATAACTATCCGAAATTGCATCTGAGCATCGGATAGTTAGACCTGTAACTTTCCGAAATGTTTATTTTATTATTAAACTACTACTGACACGTGTCGAGATCTAGTAGATTTACTTAAGTTATATATCGGTGAGTTATCTATAACTATCTGAAATGCATCTTCTGAGCATCGGATAGTTAAGTTTGTAAGTATCCGAAATGCACCTGAGCATCGGATAATTAAATTTATGCACGTGTTTTATAGTTAAATCAACAAAGAAAGTCCGTTGAATTATCTATAACTCCACGAACTATTTATTTTCTAATATGCCACTGTAGCGATTGTAGAAACAAGACAGTTGGAAGAAAAACCACGACTGCACGTATCACGCAGGGAGAAGAAAGTATCGTCGTTGATATGAATGAAGGAAATCCAACCGACCATTCAAGCATAAGCAGTTATTACTAAAGAAATATAAAAGAAAAGGGTGTGATCGATGGACGACCAGTGTGTACAAAGGAGGAGCACTAAGCTTTCTGCAAGCAGTATCGGCAATTCTCCAAAGTACCACACCAACCATCGTTACCACCACCACAATCACCAACAATTGGAGGTCTGTGAGAATACTTTCTTGATGTTGGGTCGATTTCGAGTCAAACACAGTGCTGACAACCATTGTGAGGAGTGATCGCATCGCGGGAAGGGAAGCCATTTTTACCAAGCGCCGACTCATATTTCAGGAGATCGTAAAGCTTTTAGCCTTGGCTTCGGGTTGATGCCTATATGCTGAAGAGGAGATCATCTTGCAATTTTGGACTCGCGATTCTATAGGGAGAGGAGACAGAATTGTAAGTGGTTTAATTTTTAGTGGTGTAATCGCGTTGCAAGTAGTGATAGAAGTATTTACTATCGAGTGAGATTACTTTATATTTCACCTTTCGCCCATTTCCATGTTCATATTAAAACAAAAATACTAAAAACAATTTATTTGTGTTTGTATGTTGACTTTGAGTGTTGTATCGTAATTAATGTTATCTTTGTTAGTGTTGTGATTGTTTCATGTTTGTTTTAGTTTTACAGTTTACTGAAATTGGTTCATTCAAAAGACTTAAAGATTTTAATGGTTATTATTTGAATTATCTGAATGTTAGTATGCTTAATGATAAATCTAGTGTTCACTAACATTAAAGAGCTTAATTGATGTTATTTACAATCTGTGGAATCGCCCAATGGTTGGCTGAATTCCTTTGTAAATAGCAGTATTTAAAAAGAAAAGACAGGCTCGTGGAGTTAAATTAAGTCCACGAGGTTAGTTCGTTGAGTTAGCCATAACTCAACAAACTTTGTCCATTGAATTAACTGTAATTCAACGGAGGGCTTATTGAAGATACAAATTTGATTGTTAACAAACGAACAGTTCTTAGTTCTTAAGCAATTTCCTGTGGGATCGACCTGTACTTACACACTGATACAATAGACATTGTGCACTTGCAGTTAAAGTACAAATTGGAATTAATATCTAAATTGTATTAAAGGTTGTTTGTTTACTTCTAAAAGAAAAAGAATAAGCATAAAGCTAAATTAACTAAGTAAAAACAGAAGTAACAAATCAAAGTTTTTCTGGTGTCGTGCTAGGAAAATCCAAACAAGTTTTATGACGCCATTGCTGGGGAATTGAATTGAATTAACTAGAATAGAATAGAATTGAATTGAATTAATATAAGCAATTGTTAGAGCTGTTTCGTTTTAATAGCTAGAGTTGTGTGTTTTCTTCTGTAATTGAGAATATGGCATATGCTTATGCACAAAGATTTTTGAAACCTGTAATTAGCATATGTGAATTCTACAATTCTGAAGGACATGACATTTCTGACTATTTAAAATTGAGACGTTTACAGATGGTTAGATCCCATGAACAACAAATGAATTATCCTTAGCATAATAGATTCGAGTATGAGAATTCTATAGTTTACCCAACTAATGGTCAGTATAGAATGTGTAATATATTGAGAGACACTGAAGTTTGAGATAGGTATGACAAACTGGAGTGTAGTATAGAACAAAACCTAGACAAACTAGAACACTTTATGTGTCAACAACAAGAAGTCAACCAATTACACTAAAAGGAAGCATACTTAGAACCTAAAAAGGATATAATTTACGAAACTGAAAAAAACATAATGAAAATAGATCAAAAATTGAATGCAATGAGATTAGATGATCTAGAAAGAAAATTAAAAGCATTAGACGAATATACAATGAAAATACAAGTTATGCAACAGGACGATGAAAATTATAATGTTATAAACCTGCATAATTTGCAAAATATACAACAAACAGAAAATATTAATGAAAGAGAATTTAAAGAATGCACTTTAAAACTAAAAACAATTGAAGATCATAATCACGAAAGTGATATACAAAAACATCATGAAAGTAATGCAAATCTGGAAGATGTATGTGTAACATTAAGATCTGGAACCGATATACCACCAAGAACTCAAAATGAAAATAATATGGTGGATAAGAGTAAAAATCAAAATGATAACAAAAATGTAATAGCTGAAAATCTAGAAATCACTGAAAAACAATCTGAATTTGCTAATGAAGCTAAAAATGATCAAACAAATCAAACGAAAGAAAAAGAATCTTTTAAATCACAATCTTTAGCACCCTATCCTAAAATATTACAACAAACAATACCTAAAAAATAAGAAAAAATCAGAGAAATTTTTGAAAAAGTACAAGTTAACATTCCTTTGTTAGATCTATTGCAGAAAATGTCACCTTGTGCTAAATTTCTTAAGGATTGGTGTACTAAGAAAAGAGAGCGAAAAGTTCTTAGAAATGACTTTTTAGCTAAGCAAAGTAGTTCCCTATTTCTGCCACAAATTCCTAAAAAGTTATTTGATCCTGAAATCCCTGTTATATCATGCACCATAGGAAATACCATTCTAGAAAGAACCTTAATAGACTTAGGTGCAGGTATAAATGTTATGCCAAGTGATATATTTGCATCCTTAGGATTAGAAGGCTTAACTCCTACTAGTACGGTTATTCAATTAGCTGATAGAAGTATAAGATACCCTAGAGGAAAAATAAAGGATGTCTTAATTAAAATCAAAAACTTTATATATCCTATTGACATTGTAATTTTGGATTCCCAACAAATTAAGCATAAAAATAGTGATACTTCTTTAATTTTGGGAATGCCATTTTTAGCAACATCAGGGGCTGTTATAAATTATAAGACTGGAATAATGAAGTTAGCATATGGTAATGAGGATACTCAATTAAATATTTTCAAACCAGAAAGGTTTAAAGAGTTAGAAATGTCCTTACATACTATAGACTTTTTAGAGGATGAAGGAGATATGTTAGATGATGTGATTCAAGAAGAATTAAATAGGCAAATCAATTCTGAAACTTTAGAGGAAAGTGAAGGCATAAATATAGAATGAGATCTGGAAGAAATTAATTTAGAAAATGATGATGTTCAATTAGGAGCTCTAGCTTCTAATGGGCAAAATTTAGAATTAAAACATTTACCTCCTAAATTAACCTATATATTTCTGGAAGATAAACAAACCTATCTAATCATTATTGCTTCAAATTTAAAAGAGGATCAAATAGCTAAATTAAAAGATGTAGTAAAAAGTTATAAAGAATCAATAGGATGGACTATAACTGATATAAAAATGTCAAGTTCAACTTTATGATGTCACCACATATATTTAGAAGAGAATGCTAAACCTGTTAGAATTCTTGAGAGGAGATTAAATCCAAACCTTAAAGAAGTAGTCAGGAAGGAAATAGTTAAATGGTTAGATAATGACATAATTTATCCGATTTCTGATAGCTCGTGGGTTAGTCCAATCCATGTAGTTCCCAAGAAATCAGGATTAACAGTTATTAGGAATGAAAGTCAAGACTTGATACCTACTAGAATTCAATCAGGATGGAGAGTATGTATAGACTATAGAAAGCTGAATGTTGTGACTAGGAAAGATCATTTTCTCTTACCTTTTATAGATCAAATGTTGGAAAGATTAGTAGGACAAGAATATTTTTGTTTCCTAGACGAGTATTCAAGGTATAATCAAATTCCAGAATTAGAGGATTAAGAGAAAACAACTTTCATCTGTCCTAATGGAACTTATGCTTTTAAGAGAATGTCATTTGGATTATGCAATGCACTAGTTACCTTTCAAAGGTTTATGTAGGGCATATTTACTGGAATGAGTAAAGATTTTTAAGAAATATTTATGGATGATTTTACTGTATATGGCAACTCATATGAAGTCTATTTAAAAAATTTAGACTTAATATTAAAACATTGTGTAGAGAAAAATCTGGTTTTAAATTGGGAAAAATGTCACTTCATAGGTAAACAAAGAATAGTCTTAGGGCATGTTGTTTCTAAGAAAGGGTTGGAAGTAGATAAAGCTAAAATAGAAGTAATTTCTAATCTACCAGAACCTAAATCAGTAAAAGATATTAGATCATTTTTAAGACATGCTGGTTTTTATAGAAGATTTATTAAAGACTTTAGCAAGATAGTTATACCTTTAACTAATCTATTAAAAGATGTTCCATTTAACTTTGATAAAAATTGCAATGAAGCATTTTTCAGACTTAAAACTAGCTTAATTTCAACTCCTATAATTCAAGCACCTGATTGGAGTCATACATTTGAATTAATGTGCGATGCTTCTGATTTTACTATAGGAGCAGTGTTAAGACAAAAGATAGAAAAATCTACTAGAGTGATTCATTATGCAAGCAAAACCTTAAATGATGCTCAAGTTAATTACATAACTACTAAAAAAGAATTATTAGCTATTGTGTTTGCCTTAGAAAAGTTTAGATCATATCTGATTGGAGCTAAAGTAATAGTATACACGAATCATTCAGCTCTAAAACATCTAATAAAGAAAAAAGAGACTAAGCCTAGATTAATTTGATGGATGTTATTATTGTGAGAATTTGATCTAGAAATTAAAGATAAAAAAGGTTGTGAGAATGTAGTAGCAGATCATTTATCAAGATTACAGATAGAAAAACCAAATATTGAAATTAAGGATAATTTTCCTAATGAACAATTAATGACCATTAACACAATACCTTGGTATGCAGACATAGTTAATTACTTAGTTACTAGTCTAACACCTAAGGATTGGAATAGACAAGATAAGAAATTGTTTTTCTCAAGAGTAAAATATTACTATTGTGAAGACCCATACTTATTTAAGAAATGTCCTGATCTAGTTTTAAGGAGGTGTGTTCCAGAAACTGAATATCCAAGCATATTGTCTTTCTGTCATGACCAAGCTTGTGGAGGGCATTTTGGTTCAAGGAAAACTACTGCAAAAATTCTGCAATGTGGGTTTTATTGGCCAACACTATTCAAAGATGCTCATAAATATTACTTAAGTTGTTTAAGATGTCAACAAATAGGAAGAATATCAAAGAGGAATTTGATGCCTCTTAATCCTATTGTTGAGGTTGAAATCTTTGATGTGTGGGGAATAGATTTTATGGGTCCATTTCCTATGTCTAATCAATTTAATTACATATTGTTGGGGGTGGATTATATATTTAAATGGATATAAGCTATTCCTACAAAAACTAATGACAACAAAGTGGTAATACAATTTATAAGAACAAATATATTTGCCAGATTTGGAATACCTAAAGCTATTATCAGTGATAAAGGAACTCTTTTTTGTAATAGAAGTTTTGAAGCCTTAATGAAGAAATATAGAGTAAACCACAAAATTGCAACATCATATCATCTGCAAACAAGTGGACAAGTAGAAAGTGCAAACAAACAAATTAAATTAATCTTAGAAAAAGTAGTAAATCCTACTAGAACAGATTGGGCTAATAGATTGATAGATGCACTTTGGGCTTATAGAAATGCTTATAAAACGAGCTTAGGTATGTCACCTTTTAGGCTAGTATATAGAAAAAGTTGTCATTTACCAGTTGAAATAGAACATAAAGCTTATTGGGCATTAAAAACTTTGAACACTAATTTAAATCAAGCTGCTGAAAATAGAAAAATGCAATTAATTGAATTAGAAGAATTTAGAAATAAAGCTTATTCGAAAATTATAAGAGAAAAAGAGAAAATTAAATTCTAGCATGATAGAAAAATTATTCCAAAAAGTTTTGAAATAGGACAATAAGTATATCTTTACATGGCTAGACTTCATAACTATCTAGGAAAATTAAGTTCTAGATGGGTAGGACCTTACATAGTTCGAAATATTTATCCTTATGGAGCTATTGAAATTTAAAATCCTAAAATCAGAATATATTTAAAGTAAATGAACAAAGACTTAGACCTATTTTGAAAACACCAAAAAACTCCTTTGGAATTATAGAAGAAGTCAGAGTAGAGGACTACTCGAGCTTTACTTAGTAAGAAATAAGTTTTTATGTTTATAAAATAAAAAAAAAATTTAAAAACATTAAAAAATATATATATAAAATATAAAAATCATTGTGATTCAACCGACTGGATCCATCGGTATGATCGGAACATAAAAAATATGTATATTAATTTTCAGAAAAAAATGTTAGTTTTACCGAAACATAGTATCGGTTCAATCGGAAAAAAAAAAAAAAAAACTTAGGTCTAACAGAAACATAGTGTTTAGAATGAAAAGTGTATATTATTAACAATTAAATGATGGTTAATTGCATAATATTTAGCTTATCATATGAGAATTAAGTCATTTTATTATAATTACACTGTTATATGCTTTAATTGAAGAATCTGCTTAATTTTGGGGAATTAATGTTAATTTAGTACATTTATGAACTGTCGGTAAGTTGCAGACTGTGAAATTCTTAAGTATCTTAATTTTCTGATATTTCAGACAGTTATGTTTAATAGACCGAATATGTATCGGATAGTTATGTTTAAATTGTCAAATAGTTATGTTTACAGAGAATATTTTATTATTTCCAGATGTACACGTGTCGAGATCTAGTAGATTTACTTAAGTTATAACTCGTTAAGTTAGCATAACTAAACACGTTGAGTTGCTATATTGAACACTAAGGCAGCGCATTAGGTTAGCATTATAAGCTTAAGTTGTAATTTTTGCACGTGTTTTATAATTAAATCAACAAAGAAAGTCCGTTGAGTTATCTGTAACTCCACGGACTATATATTTTCTAATATGCCACTGTAACGGTTGCAGAAATAGGACAGTTGGAAGGAAAAACCACGTTTGCAGGTATCACGCAGGAATTCAATCGTGTAGGGAGAAAGAAATCATCGCCGTTGATCTGAAGGAAGGAAATCTAACAGATCATTCAAGCAGAAGTAGTTACTATTGAAGAAATATAAAAGAAAAGAAGAAAAAAAGAAGAAAGTGTGATCGATGGACGGCTAGTGTATACAGAGGAGGAGCACCGAGCTTTCTGCAGACAGTATCGGCGATTCTCTGAAGTATCACACCAACCATCATTATCACCACCATAATCACTAATCATCGGAGGTCTGTGAGGATACTTGCCTGATGTCGGGTCGATTCCGAGCCAAACATAGTGCTTGACAACTACTGTGAGGAGTGATCGCGTCGCGGGAAGGGAAGCCATTTTCACCAAGCGCCGACTCATATTTCAGGAGATCGTAAAGCTTTTAGCCTTGGCTTCGGGTTGATGCCTGTATGCTGAAGAGGAGATCATCTTGCAATTCTGGACTCGCGATTCTATAGGGAGAGGAGACAGAATTGTAAGTGGTTTAATTTTCAGTGGTGTAATCGCGTTGCAAGTAGTGTCGGAAGTATTTACTGTCAAGTGAGATTACTTTACATTTCACCTTTCGCCCATTTCCATGTTCACATCAAAACAAAAATACCAAAAACAATTTATCTTTGTTTGTATGTTGTATTGTTTGTGTTGTATCGTGATTAATGTTATCTGTATCAGTTTTATGATTGTTTTATGTTAGTTTTAATTTTACAGTTTACTGAAATTGGTTCGTACAAAAAAACTTAAAGATTTTAATGGTTACTGTTTGAATCATCTGAATGTTAGTATTGCTTAATGATAAATCCAATGTTAACTAGCATTAAAAATCTTAATTGATGTTATTTACAATCTGTGGAATCGCCTAATGGTTGGCCGAATTCCTTTGTAAATAGCAATATTATAAAGAAGAGACAGGCTCGTGGAGTTAACTTAAGTCCACGAGGATAGTTCGTTGAGTTAGCCATAACTCAACGAACTTAGTCCGTTGAGTTAACTGTAACTCAATGGAGTGCTTATTGAATATAAATTTGAATTGTTCACAATCAAACATTTCTTAAATTCGTCAGCAATTCCCTATGAGATCGACCTGTACTTGCACACTGATACAATAGACACTGTGCACTTGTAGTTAAAGTATAAATTGAAATTAATATCTAAATTGTATTAAAGGTTGTTTGTTTACTTCTAAAAGAAAGAATAGACATAAAGATAAATTAACTAAGTAAAAATAGAAGTAACAAATCCAAGTTTTTCTAGTGTAGTGTTGGGAAAACCCAAACAAGTTTTATGGTGTCGTTGCTGGGGAACTGAATTGAATTGAATTGAACTGAATTGAATTGAGTCGAAGTGAATTGAATTGAATTGAATTAATATAAGTAATTGTTAGAGCTGTTTCGTTTTAATAGCCAGAGTTGTGTGTTTTCTTCTGTAATTGAGAATATGGCATATGCTTATGCTCAAAGATTTCTGAAACATTTAATTAGCATATGTGAATTCTGCAATTCTGAATGACACGACATTTCTGAATGTTTGAAATTGAGACATTTACAGATTGTTAGATCCCATGAACAACAAATGAATTATCTTCAATATAATAGAGCCGAGTATCAGAATCCTATAGTTTACCCAACTAATGGTCAATATAAAATGTGTAATATGATGAAAGACACTGATGTTTGGGATAGCTATGACAGACTGGAGCATAGTATAGAGCAAAATCTGGACAAACTGGAATACTTTGTGTGTCAACAACAAGAAGTCAACCGGTTAAACTATAAGGAGGCATATTCAGAACCTAAACAGGATATAATTTACGAAACTAAAAAAGCCATAAAGAAAATTGAACAAAAATTTAATGCAATGAAATTAGATGATCTAGAAACAAAATTAAAAGCATTAGACAAAAATGCAATGAAAATGCAAGTTTTGCAATAGGACAATAAAAATTATAATGTTATAAACCTACACAACTTGCAAAATATACAATAAACAGAAAACACTAATGTAAGAGAATTTAAAGAATGCACTTTAAAACTAAAAACAATTGAAGATCATAATCACGAAAATGATATGCAAAAACATCATGAAAGTAACGAAAATCTGGAAGATGTATGTGTAACATTAAGATCTGGAACTGATATACCACCAAGAACTCAAAATGAAAATGATATGAAGGTGGACAAGAGTAAAAATCAAAATGATAATGAAAATGTAATAGCTGAAAATCTAGAAATCACTAAAGAATAATCTGAATTTGCAATTGAAGCTAAAAATGATCAAACAAATCAAATGAAAGAAAAAGAGTCTTTGAAATCAAAATCTTTAGCACCCTATCCTGAAAGATTACAACAAACAATTCTAGAAAA
This sequence comes from Cymodocea nodosa, assembly GCA_036874045.1. NCBI lineage: Eukaryota > Viridiplantae > Streptophyta > Magnoliopsida > Alismatales > Cymodoceaceae > Cymodocea > Cymodocea nodosa. The sequence goes on along the minus strand of JAZBRI010000003.1, from coordinate 13,505,386 downwards.
ATAAGAAAAAATCAGAGAAATTTTTGAAAAAGTACAAGTTAACATTTCTTTGTTAGATCTATTGTAGAATATGTCACCTTGTGCTAAATTTCTGAAGGATTGGTGTACTAAGAAAAGAAAGCAAAAAGTTCTTAGAAAGGTCTTTTTAGTTGAGCAAAGTAGTTCCCTATTTCTGCCACAAATTCCTAAAAAGTTATCTGATCCTAGAATCCCTGTTATATCATGCACCATAGGAAATACCATTCTAGAAAGAACCTTAGTAGACTTAGGTGCAGGTATAAATGTTATGCCAAGTGATATATTTGCATCCTTAGGATTAGAAGACTTAACTCCTACTAGTACGGTTATTCAATTAGCTGATATAAGTATAATATACACTAGAGGAAAAATAGAGGATGTCTTAATTAAAATCAAGAATTTTATATATCCTATTGATATTGTAATTTTGGATTCCCAACAAATTAAGCATAAAAATAGTGATACATCTTTAATTTTGGGAAGGCCATTTTTAGCAACATCAGGGGCTGTTATAAATTGTAAAACTGGAGTAATGAAGTTAGCATATGGTAATGAGGATACTCAATTAAATATTTTCAAACCAGAAATGTTTGAGGAGTTAGAAATGTCCTTACATACCATAGACTTTTTAGAGGATGAAGGAGATATGTTAGATGATGTGATTCAAGAAGAATTAAATAGGCAAATCAATTCTGAAACTTTAGAAGAAAGTGAAAGCATAAATATAAAAGGAGATCAGGAAGAAATTAATTTAAAAAATGATGATATTCAATTAGGAGCTCTAGCTTTTGATGGGCAGCATTTAGAATTAAAACATTTACCTCCTGAATTAACCTATATATTTTTGGAAGATAAACGGACCTGTCCAATCATTATTGCTTCAGATTTAAAAGAGGATCAAATAGCTAAATTAAAAGATGTAGTAAAAAGTTATAAAGAAGCAATAAGATGGACTATGACTGATATAAAAGGGTTAAGTTCAACTTTATGCTGTCACCACATATATTTAGAAGAGAATGCTAAACCTGTTAGAATTCCTGAGAGGAGATTAAATCAAACCTTAAAGAAGTAGTCAGGAATGAAATAGTTAAATGGTTAGATAATGATATAATTTATCCTATTTCTGATAGATCGTGGGTTAGTCTAATCCATGTAGTTCCCAAGAAATCAGGATTAACAGTTATTAGGAATAAAAGTCAAGACTTGATACCTACTAGAATTCAATCAGGCTGGAGAGTATGTATAGACTATAGAAAGCTGAATGTTGTGACTAGGAAAGATCATTTTCCCTTACCTTTTATAGATCAAATGCTGGAAAGATTAGCAGGGCAAGAATATTTTTGTTTCCTAGATGGGTATTCAGGGTATAATCAAATTCCAGTAGCATTAGAGGATTAATAGAAAACAACTTTCACTTGTCCTAATGAAACTTATGCTTTTAAAAGAATGCCATTCGGATTATGCAATGCGTTAGTTACCTTTCAACGGTGTGTGCATGGCATATTTACTAGAATGACTGAAGAATTTTTAGAAATATTTATGGATGATTTTACTATATATGGCAACTCATATGAAGTGTGTTTAAGCGATTTAGACCAAATATTAAAACACTATGTGGAAAAAAATCTATTTTTAAATTAGGAAAAATGTCACTTCATAGTTAAACAAGGAATAGTCTTAGGGCATGTTGTTTCTAAAAAAGGGTTGGAAATAGATAAAGCTAAAATAGAAGTAATTTCTAATCTACTAGAACCTAAATCAGTAAAAGATATTAGATCATTTCTAGGACATGCTGGTTTTTATAGAAGATTTATTAAAGACTTTAGCAAGATAGCTAGACCTTTAACTAATCTATTAAAAGATGTTCCATTTAACTTTGATAAAAATTGCAATGAAGCATTTTTCAGACTTAAGACTAGCTTAATTTCAACTCCTATAATTCAAGCACCTAATTGGAACCATTCATTTGAATTAATGTGTGATGCTTCTGATTTTACTATAGGAGTAGTGTTAGGACAGAAGATAAAAAAATCTCCTAGATTGATTCATTATGCAAGCAAAACCTTAAATGATGCTCAAGTTAATTACACAACTACTGAAAAAGAATTATTAGCTGTTGTGTTTGCTTTAGAAAAGTTTAGATCATATTTGATTGGAGCTAAAGTAATAGTATACACGGATCATTCAGCTCTAAAACATCTAATAAAGAAAAAAGAAACTAAACCTAGATTGATCCGATGGATATTATTATTGCAAGAATTTGATTTAGAAATTAAAGATAAAAAAGGTTGTGAGAATGTAGTAGCAGATCATTTATCAAGATTACAAATAGAAAAATCAAATATTGAAATTAAGGATAATTTTCCTAATGAACAATTAATGACCATCAACACAATGCCTTGGTATGCAGACATAGTTAATTACTTAGTTACTGGTTTAACACCTAAAGATTGGAATAGACAGGATAAGAAATTGTTTTTCTCAAGAGTAAAATATTACTATTGGGAAGACCCTTACTTATTTAAGAAATGTCCTGATCTGGTTTTAAGGAGGTGTGTTCCAGAAACTGAATATTCGAGCATATTGTCTTTCTGTCATGACCAAGCTTATGGAGGACATTTTGGTTCAGGGAAAACTGCTGCAAAAATTCTGCAATGTGGGTTTTATTGGCCAACACTATTCAAAGATGCTCATAAATATTGCTTAAGTTGTTTAAGATGTCAACAAATAGGAAGAATATCAAAGAGGAATTTGATGCCTCTTAATCCTATTGTTGAGGTTGAAATCTTTGATGTGTGGGGAATAGATTTTATGGGTCCATTTCCTATGTCTAATCAATTTAATTACATATTGTTGGGGGTGAATTATGTATCTAAATGGATAGAAGCTATTCCTACAAAAACTAATGATAACAAAGTTGTAATACAATTTATAAGAACAAATATATTTGCCAGATTTGGAATACCTAAAGCTATTATCAGTGATAGAGGAACTCATTTCTGTAATAGAAGTTTTGAAGCCTTAATGAAGAAATATGGAGTAAACCACAAAATTGCAACATCATATCATCCGCAAACAAGTGGATAAGTAGAAAGTGCAAACAAACAAATTAAATTAATCTTGGAAAAAGTAGTAAATCCTACTAGAACAGATTGGGCTAATAGATTGATAGATGCACTTTAGGGTTATAGAACTGCTTATAAAACGAGCTTAGGTATGTCACATTTTAAGCTAGTATATGGAAAAAGTTGTCATTTACGTGCTGAAATAAAACATAAAGCTTATTGGGCATTAAAAACTCTGAACACTAATTTATATCAAGCTGTTGAAAATAGGAAAATGCAAGTAATTGAATTAGAAGAATTTAGAAATGAAGCTTATTCGAAGACTGTAAGAGAAAAAGAGAAAATTAAATTCTGGCATGATAGAAAAATTATTCCTAAAAGCTTTGAAATAGGACAAGAAGTATATCTTTATATGGCCAGACTCCATAACCATCCAGGAAAATTAAGATCTAGATGGGCAAGACCTTACATAGTTCGAAATGTTTATCCTTATGAAGCTATTGAAATTGAAAATCCTAAAAATCAAAATATATTTAAAGTAAATGGACAAAGACTTAAACCTATTCTAAAAACACCAAAAAAGTCCTTTGGAATTATAGAAGAAGTCAGAGTAGAGGACTACTCGAGCTTTACTTAGTAAGAAATCAGTTTTTATGTTTATATAAAATTAGAAAAACTCCAGAAGGAAGTAGATGAATTTAGGCATAGAGATTAAATTGTATTGTTCGTCTACTTGTGTAAAATTGTATGAAATTGTATGATATACTTGTAATGTAATTGATTCATATTAATGAATATAATTTTTCAGATGTAATTTTCATAGGTATTTGGATGTGAAATGAATGGAATTTATTGAATATTATGTAATTTGTGGAACTTTATGAATATGTAACAGATTTACAATTTGCTGAATGACAAGATAACTCCTTAAAAATTTCTGCATGTTATAAGGTAAAATGTAAATTCTGCATAACATAAAATGACCTGCAAGTTAAATCTTTATATAATGTTCAGTTTTAAATATATTTTAATCAAAATGAGGCATTAATGACATAGATTTAACTTTATTACAGTTAGCAGAATGAAAAACAAAGAAAAAAAAAACAGAATAGAAAACTTACGAGAGTGAAACTTAGAAGTTGCCTAGTGTTAACTCAATGAAGTAAGTCCGTTGAGTTAACCGTAACTCCACGAGGTCAGTAATATAATATAAGGTCACTCCGTTGAGTTATCTGTAACTCAACGAAGTTAGTCCATGGAGTTAGCAACAGTAACCGACTGTGTTCCATTGAGTAATCTATAACTCAACGAGGTTAGTTCGTGGATTAAGTAGAACGGTTATTCTTTTAACCATAAACGAAACTTCGTCGGTTTAGCGGTTACCAAAATTTGAAATTAGTAGTGGTACACGTACCCATAAAAACATAAAACAGGAACCACGATGCACGTTGCAAGACACGTTCTTGCAACGAGATTTATTCACTTTATGGATGCGCAATATATATATGAAACAAAATGTTATTTACGAGTTACCAACACTTTTAAAAGAAAGGAGAAAGTGTTGGAGGAACTGGAAGGAGAAGTAGCTGATTCAACCTTCATCCGACAACAAATATTTATAGAATGGAAAGCTTCAGACTAAATCGACAAATGGAATTAATGCAATTACCAATGGATGCACTAAGGGAAGTACTAAGTAACTTGTCAGCTAAAGATCTATGCAGGCTGTGTTGTGTATCAAAGGAAATTAAAGACTGTATTGAAGAAAAATATTTTCAGGGACTACAAGCTACAAAAATGACTAAGATTAGAGATGGATTCATATGAAGGTCATTTAATCGTAGTTCAAATACCCATGAATATCTGGCTATGGAAGAAACTACTGGAATTCCACCCAATGCATTAGAAGGAATAAATCATATTATGGGGATAGATGAAGGATTAATCATATACAAGATGAGACCAAGGTATGCAAGTTTATTATTACTAGATATTTTGATAAGAAATCCTATAACAGGAGAAGAATGGAATATAGGAAGACCTAATAGATTTGAAGCACCAACTGTAAATTGTGGGTCAGCTTCAATATTTTCTGATAAAAATTCTACAATTCCTGAAAAATTATATTATTGGAGACCTACAGGAAATTAGGGTGAAGATTTACACTTAAGTGTGTATAATTTTCTGAACAGATCTTGGAATGAAAACATTATAATATATCTAGGACAGAAATCATTAATTAACCAAACACATGTCATACTTGATGGATATATCTATTTAGTCACGGAGATATCATTAGCATATGGATCTGATTTATACATAGTGAGCATAGACAGTTATGATGATTATATAGAAATTTTACCTATACCGAGTGAAATAGCTAAACCACCAGTTGCAGAATTTAATGAAATTCAAATAGGAATGTGGTATAATGAAGAAGATGATCCTACTTTATGTCTAATAAGATGGTGGGATGAACTCATGAAATTTCAAATATGGATTATGGAAGACATAAATGAATGGAAGTGGGAAGAGGAGTATATTGAAATAGATTTAGAAATAGAAACTACTACATTACCCTAGAACCAAAAAAGATCCCTTTCTGCATTACATATCATTAATGGTAATACACTCGTATTTGGAATTTATAATATATTGCATGTTTACAAATTAAAAAGGAACAAGAACTGCATTAAAACAGAATTAATAGCAAGAAGAACTATGCCTAAAAAGTTTGCTTGGACTGATACATTTATTCCATTTGTTTCTACTTTTCAATCATGTTCTTAAGTTGTGATTTTGTGTGTTTAATGTTGTGTATTCTTTATTTATTTTTAGAAAGAAAAAAAAAAAAAAGAATTTTGAAGTTTTCATGTTTATTTTATAAAAAAAAAAAAAAACAAACAAAACAAAATATCAATCCAGTTTGTTGGTATCTGTTCTAGGAAACCAACTAACTTGCTTGTGAGCCACCAAAGGCATAGGAGCCTAGGTTCCACACAAAACGTTGATTTATTAATATTTGTTAAATGTTATTTTGTTTTATATTCTGTGTTTATCTGGGAATGAAAAGTTTTTCAAAATCAAAAATCGAAATATGTAGAAAGAGATACAAATGGAACAAGGTATGTAACCAATTACTTATCCTAAATTTTAAATCAAACAAAACTTTATTCATGCCTGCTATAATTACTGTACTTATTGTCAAATCTTTTACATTGAGGACAATGCAAAATGTAGGTATGGGGGGGAGGTAATTAAAGTAACAACCATGTAAGTTTGTTAATTAAAGGAATTAAAATGGTACTGCAAAGTTTTGAGGAAATTGAAAATTTTTATGAACTTGCTGTAACTATTCGATAATTGAGACTGTAAAATTTTTATAAACTGCTTGAATGTTATATTTAGAAGGCTATAGAAGATGCTATAGAATTTATTATTTATGTAAATCTAGATATAGTATCTTATGATTTTTCTGAATTTCATGAGTTTAACAGTTTCATGATTTTAAAATGAAATTAGAATATTTAATGCTTAATCAGAAAATTATTTGAAGTCCTGAAAGAGCTGAGATGTGAATTCTAGATTAAATGAAACACATATGATGAAAGATACATTTACTTTGACTAATTGAACTTGTAGAATGATTTATGTGTAGATCTTATTAAACTACAGATAAAGTATGAGCTTATTGTTATGGATTCATATTTTTAGTAAATGATAGAAGTAGGATTATATGAGATTGGTGTTTTACTGCATCTGTATTAATGAAATACGTGCATATACAGTATGTGATTAATGCTTTGTTTTGTGTGTGCATTTATTTTTAGAAAAAAAAAAAAAAACTTTGAGAGTTTATTAACTTGTTTGATCACGAGCCTTTTGTACTTGAGCAAATAGGTAGGTAAGGATTGTTGACCTGAAAAAGGACTTTGAAAATCTGGCAACCTAAGATCCTGATCAGATCTGGGATTGTTGACTGAAAGCTCGTTACATGGGTACATTAGAAAGCTCTTGTATGATTCAAGCTTGTCAAATTAACTTTTAAAGTATACAAAAAAAAAAACATATATTGTTTAGAAAAGATACAAGTGTTTTGTGAAATACAGATATCTTATGAATCGAGTATATTTTCTGTTATCTAGAATTGCTAAAATATGAATCTGGAATTGACTTTTGAAGTTGTTTAATGGAAATACAATTCTTTATTCTACTTGTCTTAATCAGATTGAATTGGATTGTACTTTGATTCGTATGTTGCTGAAATTTCTTCTAGAAAACTTATTGGAAAATTAAGGATTACAGATGATGAAAAGAAGAACAAACAATAATATAATTAACACCTATATGAAGATGATATACTTTGTATGTAATTTACATATATTTTAAATATCTTTGCAGGTTGATTACTGAAACATACAGAATATATGTTTACGCTAAATAGAAGAAAAAAAACAAAAGGGGAAGAAGTAATTCTAGCACTTTTTGAAAGACCAATTAATTAGATCTTAGTTTGCTAAGGGACTAGCAAAATTTAGGTATGGGGGAAGTGTTTAGAATGAAAAAGTGCATATTATTAACGGTTAAATGATGGTTAATTGCATAATATTTAGCTTATCATATGAGAATTAAGCTATTATGTTATAATTGCATTGTTATATGCTTTAATTGAAGAATCTGCTTAATTTTGGAGAATTAATGTTAATTTAGTATATTTATGAATTGTCGGTAAGTTGCAAGCTGTGAAATTCTTAAGTATCCGAATTTTCTGATATTTCAGACAGTTATGTTTAACAGACCGAATATGTATCAGATAGTTATGTTTAAGTTGCCGAATAGTTATGTCTAGAGAGAAAATTTTATTATTTCCAGAAGTACACATGTCGAGATCTGGTAGATTTACTTAAGTTATAACTCGTTAAGTTAGCATAACTAAACGCGTTGAGTTGCTATATTGAACACTAAGGCAACGCGTTAGGTTAGCGTTATAAACTTAAGTTGTAATTTTTGCACGTGTTTTATAGTTAAATCAACGAAGAAAGTCCGTTGAGTTATCTGTAACTCCACGAACTATATATTTTCTAATATGCCACTATAGCGATTGCAGAAACAGGACAGTTGGAAGGAAAAACCACGTTTGCACGTATCACGCAGGAATTCAATCGCGTAGGGAGAAAGAAATCATCGCCGTTGATCTGAAGGAAGGAAATCCAACCGATCATTCAAGTAGAAGCAGTTACTACTAAAGAAATATAAAAGAAAAGAAGAAAAAAATAAGAAAGTGTGATTGATGGACAGCTAGTGTATACAGAGGAGGAGCACCGAGCTTTCTGCAGACAGTATCGGCGATTCTTCGAAGTATCACACCAATCATCATTATCACCACCATAATCACCAATCATCGGAGGTCTGTGAGGATACTTGCCTGATGTCGGGTCGATTCCGAGCCAAACACAGTGCTTGACAACCACTATGAGGAGTGATCGCGTCGTGGGAAGGGAAGTCATTTTCACCAAGCGCCGACTCATATTTCAGGAGATCGTAAAGCTTTTAGCCTTGGCTTCGGGTTGATGCCTATATGCTGAAGAGGAGATCATTTTGCAATTCTAGACTCGCGATTCTATAGGGAGAGGAGACAAAATTGTAAGTGGTTTAATTTTCAGTGGTGTAATCACGTTGCAAGTAGTGTCGGAAGTATTTACTATCAAGTGAGATTACTTTACATTTCACCTTTCACCCATTTCCATGTTCACACCAAAACAAAAATACCAAAACAATTTATCTTTGTTTGTATATTATATTTGAGTGTTGTATTGTTTGTGTTGTATCGTGATTAATGTTATCTGTATCAGTTTTATGATTGTTTTATGTTAGTTTTAATTTTACAGTTTACTGAAATTGGTTCGTACAAAAAAACTTAAAGATTTTAATGGTTACTGTTTGAATCATCTGAATGTTAGTATTGCTTAGTGATAAATCCAATGTTCACTAGCATTAAAAAGCTTAATTGATGTTATTTACAATCTATGGAATCGCCTAATGGTTGGCCGAATTCCTCTGTAAATAGCAGTATTATAAAGAAGAGACAGGCTCGTGGAGTTAACTTAAGTCCACGAGGATAGTCCGTTGAGTTAGCCATAACTCAACGAACTTAGTCCGTTGAGTTAACTGTAACTCAACGAAGTGCTTATTGAATATAAATTTGAATTGTTCACAATCAAACATTTCTTAAATTCGTCAGCAATTCCCTATGGGATCGACCTGTACTTGCACACTGATACAATAGACACTATGCACTTGCAGTTAAAGTACAAATTGGAATTAATATCTAAATTGTATTAAATGTTGTTTGTTTACTTCTAAAAGAAAGAATAGGCATAAAGATAAATTAACTAAGTAAAAATAGAAGTAGCAAATCCAAGTTTTTCTAGTGTAGTGCTGGGAAAACCCAAACACATAGTATCAGTTAAACCGCTAAAAAAATAGAAAAACTATTATCTTAAGAATTTTTATTATTATATCTGCTTGTACGGGAAGTCCGTTGAGTTACGCTTAACTCAACGAGCTTACTCCGTTAACTCTTGAGTCAGTCAACGAGCTTATTCCGTTGAGTTAACTGTAACTCAACGGAGTACTGTAGCTAAGACCGTGGATAAGATAGTAATAATTAGTTTGGGAAATGACCCGAATACCCACCTAAACTTAGGGCTTATTTAAACTAAAACCTAGGGTTTTGGGGGCATTATTTGGCAAATCATTTAGAATCTAGAATAGTAGAAATCAGAGCGATTCCGTGATGTTGTGTAACTCCACGATGAGGAAGATGACACTCGAGTTCTGGGAAGAGGCTGTTGACACATCAGAATTTCTAAAGGAATTAGAAGAATGGCACACACGGCAAAAGATCAGAAATACGACAAGAGAGAAAGAGCTACAAAAGGTAGAATCGGAACTTTTCAATTTCAGAAAAGATTTAGTAGAATTGGGTATACAAATACCTCAAATAATGGAAATAAGAATAAAGGTTGCAACAGAAATTGCTGTAAGCAAGGAAAGAAAAATAAGGCCAAGTAATGAAGTTGCCCTAGAATTAATCCAACGTAAGTCTCGACTCTGGTTCAAAAGACGAATCTGTAGACGAGCTAGATGGGCGATCTAGGAGCAAGAAAGGAAAGAAAATGAAGAAGAGGCAACTGAAGAATAGGAAGAACCAACTGTTGAAAGACTTGTTCCTAAGGAACAACAGTCAAGACCTCTAGTTCAACCAACAGAGCCATTGCCACAAGTAGCATTTGCTTGGCTAAGAACTAAAGAAGAAGAGAAAGAATTTACCAGCTTGGTCAAAACAACAAGAGACTAAGGTGATACTCAAGAAATAGCTACGGCTAAGACACATATTTTATATGATGCCATTAAGAAAAAAAGGGTCGAAGAAAAGATAAGGACCTAGTACAAAATAAAAGTTGAACAACATCAGGTAGCAACTAAATCAAGTGCTGCAGGAGAGGCTGGTCCTTCGAGACCAGTAGTTATGAAGAGAATTAAAGAGGAAGAGCCAGTACTTGTGGCTCGAAGGCCTGTAGAGTCTACTTTTGTAGATTTAATTTCAGAAGAAGAAGAGGAAGAACAAGCACAATTAATCAAAAAAAAGAAAGGAAAAGAAAAAGTGCCTGAATATGAGGAAATTAAATCTGAAATACCAATTTTCATAGGGCCTGTGGAGCAAATATTTATAAACCTGCTATCCAATTCTAAGGAGGAGCAGTAGCTACAGTAGTAGGAGCAAAGACAAGAAGAAAAACAAGCTGAAATTAGTCTACAGCCTGTACAACAAGAAGAAACAGAAATTAGGGCAGAAACTGAATTGCCCGTGACTCCATCCCAATCTGTTACAAAATCAGAAAGAATAGTGACAGAACAGATTGGTAGTCAGGAGGAAGAAGAAAGAGTACAAAATGAAGAGGTTGAAAGAAGCCATTTGGACAAAAATAACTTTACAGATTCCACTGAAGAGAAAGAAACTCTTCAGCAATTTATGGAAAGAATTCAAGACAGAGTGGAGAGTTCTACCGGCTCACCACCACAAACAGAAACAGAAATTCAGGAATTTGTAAAGAATGTTCAAATGCAGCCTATAGAAGGGGAATATCAAGAACAAACCCCTCTAGAACAACAAAGTCACCTTCCTAACCCGACTGAAACAACAATTTTGAATGAAGTACATTTTTGGAGTCAAGAAGCTTATACAAAATACCAAGAAATTAGGGGTTACGATATTATTTACAGTAGACCAGTAAATTGGGATAGAATGCAAGAAATCAAAGATTTATTTGAATTCCAAGGTCTATTGCAATTCATTTCTCAAGAAAAAGGGCATGCAGTATATGAGAATTTAGTACCCTGTTTTTATGCAAATTTGAGAGAAGGAGAAGGAGGATTAATTTCTAATGTAGAGGAAGTAGATGTACAGATAACACCAGAGCTTCTCCACAACATTTTTTGATTAAAGAATGCAGGACTAAAAATTTTGGAAGACACAACTGCAATTGAAGATTGTTTAGCTATCAATCCTGGTGTGCCTTTATTAAACAGATTGAAGCATTTAAATGGTAAAGCACACATGGTAGCTAACATTCTGATTAAGAATATTTATCAACGACAAGGCCATGACATAGAATTAAGTCAATTTGTCAAATAGGCCACGTATGCAGTTGTAAACAGGATTCAAATAAATTGGTCTGTAGTTTTTATCTCCAAACTGAAAATAGTAAAGAAAAAATTGTTTTATGGAGATTTGATTCCACTACTGATGGTGGATTATATTGCTTTCACTAAACGAGCATAAAAAAGGATCAGATCCAGAACCATTTCAGTGAAAGAATACAGAAATTTTGTAGCTACAGAGCTAACTGTACCTTCTAGAGGAATTACAAGAGTTGTAGAAAGAATTAATCAATTAGAACTTCAGTTAGAAAAACTCCAGAAGAAAGTAGATGAACTTAGGAATAGAGATTAAATTGTATTGTTCTACTTATATAAAATTGTATGAAAAATTGTATAATGTACTTGTACTGTAAATTAATTCATATTAATGAATATAAATTTTTCAGATGCAATTTTCATACGTGTTTTGAATGTGAAATGAATGTATTGAATGTTATATATAATTTGTGGAACTTTATGAATGAATGTTTAACAGATTTACAATTTGCTGAATGACAAGATAAATGCTTAAAAAATTTCTACATGTTGCAAGGTAAAATGTAAATTTTGCATAATATAAAATGACCTGCAAGTTAAATCTTTATATAATGTTCAGATTTAAAGAAATTTTGATTAGAATGATGCATTAATGACATAGATTTAACTTTATTTCAGTTAGCAGAATGAATTAAAAAAAAAGAAAAAAAAAAGAGAGGAACTTTCAAGAGTAAAACTTAGAAGTTGCTAAGTGTTAACTCAACGAAGTAAGTTCGTTGAGTTAACCGTAACTCCACGAGGTCAGTAATATAGTATAAGGTCACTCCGTTGAGTTATCTATAACTCAATGAAGTTAGTCCGTGGAGTTAGCAACAGTAACCGACTGTGTTCCGTTGAGTTATCTGTAACTCAATGAGGTTAGTTCGTGGATTAAGCAGAACGATTATTCTTTTAACCACGAACGAAACTTCGTCAGTTTAGTCGTTACCAAAATTTGAAATTAGTAGTGGTACACGTACCCATAAAAACAGGAACCACGATGCACGTTGCAAGACATGTTCTTGCAACGAGATTTATTCACTTTATGGATGTACATTATATATATAAAATAGAATGTTATTTACGAGATACGATCACTTTTAAAAGAAAGGAGAATGCGTTGGAGGAACTGGAAGGAGAAGCAGTTGATTCAACTTCATCTGACAACAAATATTTATTGAATGGAAAGCTTTAGACTGGTACGTAATTAATATTCTGCTATTTATTTATGAGCACATGGACCTGCTCTCTAAGTACTAAACGATTAGTAAGAACACCTACCCAAGAATTTTCATCACAGAGGAGTACTGAAAAATTTTCTGAACTAAACTTTAATGGAATTCTTTGGGGTGTAGCTAACCTTTCTTTAAATGAGAACGTAGAGATGGCTGCTCTAGTAGAAAAACAACTAGGAGAAATTCTGTATCCTGAATTAGTTGATGAACCTTCATATATTCGATTGCCAAACTTTGAGGGAGATATGTTTGAACTGAAATCTAATTATATTAGTCAATTGCCACATTTTCATGGATTAGAAAAACAGGATGCCTATTATTTCCTTAAAGAATTTAATGAAGTTTGTCAAATGATGAAAATGCCGAACATGAGTATAGATGCTATTAAACTTAGATATATCCCTTTTTCTTTAAAAGACACAGCTAAGAGATGGTTATATAGTCTGTCACCTGATTCAATTTCTACATGGACTGAATTTTGCTCTATTTTTCTGGAAAAATATTATCCAACACATCAAACAATTAAAAAGAAGAAAGAAATCTTAATGTGTAGCCAAAAATAGGGTGAATCATTCTGGAAATATTTTGAAAGATTTAAAGATTTACTGACTCAATGTCCAGATCATGCAATGAGTAAGGCACAATTAATAGGTATAATTTATGAAGGCATAGATGTTTCAACAAAATCTTTATTAGAATCTACTTGTCAAAATGGATTTTTAAAATTATGTAGTGAAGAAGCACAGGCATATTTAGAAAATTTTGCAAAAAGAACTATATAGTGGGAAAACTTGACTAAAGCTATTACAGATAAAAAAATATTGCCAAGAGGAATGCATGAAATAGATTCAAGTACTATGCTTGAGGTGAAATTAACTAAATTAACAAAGAAAATAGAAGAGTTATCATTAAATCAAAAGCTAGCAAAAAAGAATGCAAACATAAATGATTTAGATATTATTTATGCTAGAAACCAGAGAGAACTTGGGAAATTCTTATAATCCTAATTGGAGAAATCACCCGAATTTATCTTGGAGAAACAACAATTTCTAGGGAGGAGAAAATGTAAATGAGAAGAATATAAGCTATGAAGCATTAATTAAACAAGGATCTAGAATAGAGAAATTAGAAAAGATAATCCAACAATTAAACAATCGTCTAGATTTTGTATTTGGAAATGCTGCAATTCAAAATCAGAATAGAAATATATCACTTAGATAGAAGGAACCAATAGAAGTTAGACCTACTAGAGGATTGCTAATGCAAGCAATACTGTTTAGAATGAAAAAATGCATATTATTAACGGTTAAATGATGGTTAATTGCATAATATTTAGCTTATCATATGAGAATTAAGCCATTATATTATAATTGCACTGTTATAAGCTTTAATTAAAGAATCTGCTTAATTTTGGGGAATTAATGTTAATTTAGTACATTTCTGAACTATCAATAAGTTGCAGGTTGTGAAATTCTTAAGTATCTGAATTTTCTGATATTTTGGACAGTTATGTTTAACATACTGAACATATTTCGGACAGTTATATTTAACAGACCGAATATGTCAGATAGTTATGTTTAAATTGTCAAATAGTTATGTTTTGAAAGAATATTTTATTATTTCTTGAAGTACACGTGTCGAATACATAATGTATGGTTTAAGTGAGCTTTCAGTGAGTTATCTATAACTATCCGAAATGCATCTCAGCATCGGATAGTTAGCTTTGTAACTCTCTGAAATGTTTATTTTATTATTAAACTGCTGTTGACACGTGTCGAGATCTAGTAGATTTACTTAAGTTATATATCGGTGAGTTATCTGTAACTATCCGAAATGCATTTGAACATCGGATAGTTAAGTTTATAACTATCCGAAATGCATTTGAGCATCGGATAGTTAAGCTTATAAATATCCGAAATGCACCTAAGTTTATAACTATCCGAAATGCATCTAAGCATCGGATAGTTAAGTTTATAACTATCTGAAATGCATCTGAGCATCGAATAGTTAAGTTTATAAATATCTGAAATGTACCTGAGCATTAGATAGTTAAAATTATGCACGTGTTTTATAGTTAAATCAACGAAGAAAGTCCGTTCAGTTATCTGTAACTCCACGAACTATTTATTTTCTAATATGCCACTATAGCGGTTGTAGGAACAAACAGTTGGAAGAGAAAAACCACGTTTGCACGTATCACGCAGGGAGAAGAAATCATCGCCGTTGATGCGAATGAAGGAAATCCAACCGACCATTCAAGCAGAAGCAGTTACTATTGAAGAAATATAAAAGAAAAGAAGGTGTGATTGATGGACGACCAGTGTGTATAGAGGAGGAGCACCAAACTTTCTACAGATAGTATCGGCAATTCTTCGAAGTACCACACCAACCATCGTTACCACCACCACAATCACCAACCATCGGAGGTCTGTGAGAATACTTTCTTGATGTCGGGTCGATTCCGAGCCAAACACAGTGCCTAACAACCACTGTGAGGAGTGATCGCGTCGCAGGAAGGGAAGCCATTTTCACCAAGCGCCGACTCATATTTCAAGAGATTGTAAAGCTTTTAGTCTTGGCTTCAGGTTGATGCCTGTATGCTGAAGACATCATCTTGCAAT
Organism: Cymodocea nodosa; assembly: GCA_036874045.1. Classification (NCBI taxonomy): domain Eukaryota; kingdom Viridiplantae; phylum Streptophyta; class Magnoliopsida; order Alismatales; family Cymodoceaceae; genus Cymodocea; species Cymodocea nodosa. Next base: position 13,489,708 of record JAZBRI010000003.1, on the reverse strand, counting down.
TCTAGACTCGCGATTCTATAGGGAGAGGAGACAGAATTGTAAGTGGTTTAATTTTCAATGGTGTAAACGTGTTGCAAGTAGTGTCGGAAGTATTTACTGTCAAGTGAGATTACTTTACATTTCAACTTTCACCCATTTTCATGTTCATGTTAAAACAAAAATACCAAAAACAATTTATCTATGTTTGTATGTTGTATTTGAGTGTTGTATTGTTTGTGTTGTATCGTGATTAATGTTATCTTTATCAGTGTTGTGATTGTTTTATGTTTATTTTAGTTTTACAGTTTACTGAAATTGGTTCGTTCAAAAGACTTAAAGATTTTAATGGTTACTATTTGAATTATCTAAATGTTAGTATGGTTAATGATAAATCCAATGTTAACTAACATTAAAGAGCTTAATTGATGTTATTTACAATCTATGGAATCGCCCAATGGTTGGCCGAATTCATGTGTAAATAGCAATATTAAAAAGAAAAGACAGGCTCATGGAGTTAACTTAAGTCCACGAGGTTAGTCCGTTGAGTTAGCCATAACTCAACGAATTTGTTCGTTGAGTTAACTATAATTCAATGGAGAGCTTATTGAATATATAAATTTGATTGTTAACAAACGAACAGTTCTCAAGTTCTTCAACAATTCCCTGTGGGATCGACCTGTACTTGCACACTGATACAATAGGCATTATGCACTTACAGTTAAAGTACAAATTGGAATTAATATCTAAATTGTATTAAAGGTTGTTTGTTTACTTCTAAAAGAAAGAATAAGCATAAAGATAAATTAACTAAGTAAAAATAGAAGTAACAAATCTAGGTTTTTCTGGTGTAGTGCTTGGAAAACACAAACAAGTTTTACGGCGCCGTTGCCGGGGAATTGAATTGAATTGAACTGAATTGAATTGAATAAAATTGAATTAATATAAGCAACTGTTAGAGTTGTTTCGTTTTAATAGCCAGAGTTGTGTGTTTTCTTCTGTAATTTAGAATATGGCATATGCTTATACTCAAAGATTTCTGAAACTTGTAATTAGCATATGTGAATTCTACAATTCTGAAGGACACGACATTTCTAACTGTTTGAAACTAAGACGTTTGTAGATGGTTAGATCCCATGAACAACAAATGAATTATCCTCAGTATAATAGAGTCGAGTATGAGAATCCTATAGTTTACCCAACTGATGGTCAGTATAGAATGTGTAATATGTTGAGAGACACTAAAGTTTGGGATAGGTATGACAAACTGGAGCGTAGTATAGAGCAAAACCTAAACAAACTAGAACACTTTGTGTGTTAGCAACAAGAAGTCAACCAATTAAATTATAAGGAAGCATATTCAAAACCTAAAAAGGATATAATTTATGAAACTGAAAAAACCATAATGAAAATTGATCAAAAATTGAATGCAATGAAATTGGATGATGTGGAAAGAAAATTAAAAGCATTAGACGAATATACAATGAAAATACAAGTTATGCAACAGGACAATGAAAATTATAATGTTATAAACCTGCATAATTTGCAAAATATACAGCAAACAAAAAATACTAATGCAAGAGAATTTAAAGAATGCACTTTAAAACTAAAAACAATTAAAGATTATAATCACGAAAATGATATTCAAAAACATCATGAGAGTAATGAAAATCTAGAAGATGTATGTGTAACATTAAGATTTGGAACTGATATACCACTAAGAACTTAAAATGAAAATAATATGAAGGTGGATAAGAGTAAAAATCAAAATGATAATGAAAATGTAATAGTTGAAAATCAAGAAATCACTGAAGAACAATCTGAATCTGTTAATGAAGTTAAAAATGATCAAACAAATCAAACGAATGAAAAAGAATCTTTTAAATCACAATCTTTAGCACCCTATCCTGAAAGATTACAACAAACAATACCTAAAAAATAAGAAAAAATCAGAGAAATTTTTGAAAAAGTACAAGTTAACATTCCTTTGTTAGATCTATCGTAGAAAATGCCACCTTGTGCTAAATTTCTTAAGGATTGGTGTACTAAAAAAAGAGAGCGAAAAGTTCTTAGAAATGTCTTTTTAGCTGAGCAAAGTAGTTCCCTATTTTTGCCACAAATTCCTAAAAAGTTATCTGATCCTAGAATCCCTATTATATCATGCACCATAAGAAATACCATTCTAGAAAGAACCTTAATAGACTTAGGTGCAGGTATAAATGTTACGCTAAGTGATATATTTGCATCCTTAGGATTAGAAGGCTTAACTCCTACTAGTACGGTTATTCAATTAGCTGATAGAAGTATAAGATACCCTAGAGGAAAAATAGAGGATGTCTTAATTAAAATCAAAAACTTTATATATCCTATTGATATTGTAATTTTGGATTCCCAACAAATTAAGCATAAAAATAGTGATACATCTTTAATTTTGGGAAGGCAGCAACATCAAGGGCTATTACAAATTGTAAGACTGAAGTAATGAAGTTAGCATATGGTAATGAGGATACTCAATTAAATATTTTCAAACTAGAAAGTTTTGAGAAGTTAGAAATGTCCTTACATACCATAGAATTTTTAGAAGACGAAGGAGATATGTTAGATGATGTGATTCAAGAAGAATTAAATAGGCAAATCAATTCTAAAATTTTAGAAGAAAGTGAAAGCATAAATATAGAAGGAGATCTAGAAGAAACTCATTTAGAATATGATGATGTTCAATTAGGAGCTCTAGCTTCTGATGGGCAACATTTAGAATTAAAACCTTTACCTCCTGAATTAACCTATATATTTCTGGAAGATAAACTAACCTGTCCAATCATTATTGCTTCAGATTTAAAAGAGGATCAAATAGCTAAATTAAAAGATGTAGTAAAAAATTATAAAGAAGCGATAGGATGGACTATGACTGATATAAAAAGGTTAAGTTCAACTTTATGTTGTCACCACATATATTTAGAAGAGAATGCTAAACCTATTAGAATTCCTAAGAGGAGATTAAATCCAAACCTTAGAGAAGTAGTCAGGAAGGAAATAGTTAAATGGTTAGATAATGACATAATTTATCCGATTTATGATGGCTCATGGGTTAGTCCAATCCATGTAGTTCCCAAGAAATCAGGATTAACAGTTATTAGGAATGAAAGTCAAGACTTGATACCTACTAGAATTCAATCAGGCTGGAGAGTATGTATAAACTATAGAAAGCTGAATGTTGTGACTAGGAAAGATCATTTTCTCTTACCTTTTATAGATCAAATGTTGGAAAGATTAGTAGGGCAAAAATATTTTTGTTTCCTAAACGGGTATTCAGGTTATAATCAAATTCTAGTAGCATTAGAGGATCAAGAGAAAACAACTTTCACATGTCTTAATGGAACTTATGCTTTTAAGAGAATGCCATTTGGATTATGCAATGCGCTAGCTACCTTTCAAAGGTGTATGTAGGGCATATTTACTAGAATGACTGAAGATTTTTTAGAAATATTTATGGATGATTTTACTATATATGGCAACTCATATGAAGTCTGTTTAAAAAATTTAGACTTAATATTAAAACACTGTGTGGAAAAAAATCTAGTTTTAAATTGGGAAAAATGCCACTTCATGGTTAAACAAGGAATAGTCTTAGGGCATATTGTTTCTAAGAAAGGGTTGGAAGTAGATAATGCTAAAATAGAAGTAATTTCTAATTTACCAGAACCTAAATCATTAAAAGATATTAGATCATTTCTAGGACATGCTGGTTTTTATAGAAGATTTATTAAAAACTTTAGCAAGATAGCTAGACCTTTAACTAATCTATTAAAAGATGTTCCATTTAATTTTGATAAAAATTGCAATGAAGCATTTTTTAGACTTAAGACTAGCTTAATTTCAACTCCTATAATTCAAGCACCTAGTTGGAGCCATCCATTTGAATTAATGTGTGATGTTTCTGATTTTGCTGTAGGAGCAGTGTTGGGATAGAAGATAGAAAAATCTCCAAGAGTGATTCATTATGCAAACGAAACCTTAAATGATGCTCAAGTTAATTGCACAACTACTGAAAAATAATTATTAGTTGTTGTGTTTGACTTAGAAAAGTTTAGATCATATCTGATTGAAGCTAAAGTAATAGTATACATGGATCATTTAGCTCTAAAACATCTAATAAAGAAAAAAGAGACTAAGCCTAGATTGATTCGATGGATATTATTATTGCAAGAATTTGATCTAAAAATTAAAGATAAAAAAGGTTGTGAGAATGTAATAGCAGATCATTTATCAAGATTACAAATAGAAAAATCAAATATTGAAATTAAGGATAACTTTCCTGATGAACAATTAATGACCATCAACACAATACCTTGGTATGCAGACATAGTTAATTACTTAGTTACTGGTCTAACACCAAAGGATTGGAATAGACAGGATAAGAAATTGTTTTTCTCAAGAGTAAAATATTACTATTGGGAAGACCCATACTTATTTAAGAAATGTCCTGAACTGGTTTTAAAGAGGTGTGTTCCAAAAACTGAATATCTGAGCATATTGTCTTTCTATCATGACCAAGCTTGTAGAGGGCATTTTGGTTCAGGGAAAACTGCTGCAAAAATTCTGCAATGTGGGTTTTATTGGCCAACACTATTCAAAGATGCTCATAAATATTGCTTAAGTTGTTTAAGATGTCAACAAATAGGAAGAATATCAAAGAGGAATATGATGTCTCTTAATCCTATTGTTGAAGTTGAAATCTTTGATGTGTGGGGAATAGATTTTATGGGTCCATTTCCTATGTCTAATCAATTTAATTACATATTGTTGGGGGTGGATTATGTATCTAAATGAACAGAAGCTATTCCTACAAAAACTAATGACAACAAAGTAGTAATACAATTTATAGGAACGAATATATTTGTCAGATTTGGAATACCTAAAGCTATTATCAATGATAGAGAAACTCATTTCTGAAGTTTTGAAGCCTTAATGAAAAATATAGAGTAAACCACAAAATTGCAACATCATATCATCCGCAAACAAGTGGACAAGTAGAAAGTGCGAACAAACAAATTAAATTAATCTTGAAAAAAGTAGTAAATCCTACTAGAACAGATTGAGCTAATAGATTGATAGATACACTTTGAGCTTATAGAACTGCTTATAAAACGAGCTTAGGTATGTCACCTTTTAGGCTAGTATATGGAAAAACTTGTCATTTACTAGTTGAAATAGAACATAAAGCTTATTGGGCATTAAAAACTCTGAACACTAATTTAAATCAAACTATTGAAAATAGAAAAATGTAATTAATTGAATTAGAAGAATTTAGAAATGAAGCTTATTCGAAGACAGTAAGAGAAAAAGAGAAAATTAAATTCTAGCATGATAGAAAAATTATTCCAAAAAGCTTTGAAATAGGACAAGAAGTATATCTTTATATAGCTAGACTTCATAACCATCTAGGAAAATTAAAATCTAGTTGGGCATAACCTTACATAGTTTGAAATATTTATCCTTATGGATTGAAATTGAAAATCCTAAAAATCAGAATATATTTAAAGTAAATGGACAAAGACTAAAACCTATTCTAAAAACACTAAAAAACTCCTTTGGAATTATAGAAGAAGTCAGAGTAGAGGACTACTCAAGCTTTACTTAGTAAGAAATCATTTTTTATGTGTATATAAAAAATATTTATATATTAAATTAAAAAAAAAAAACATTAAAAAAATTATAAAATATAAAAATCGTTGCGGTTCAATCGACTGGATCCATAGGTATGACCGAAGCATAAAAAAATATGTATATTAATTTTCAGAAAAAATGTTGGTTTTACCGAAACATAGTATCGATTAATCGATGGAAAAAGATTAGGTCTGATCGAAACATCGTATTGGTTAAACCAGTAAAAAAATAGAAAAACTATTATCTATAGTATTTTTATTATTATATTTGTTTGTGCGGGGAGTCCGTTGAGTTACGCTTAACTCAACGAGCTTACTTCGTTGAGTCTTGAGTTAGTCAACAAGCTTATTCCGTTGAGTTAATTGTAACTCAACAGAGTATTGTAGCTAAGACCATCGATAAAATAGTAATAGTTGGTTCAAGAAATGACCCGATTACCCACCTAAACTTAGGGCTTATTTAAACTAAAACCTAGGGTTTTAGGGGCATTATCCGGCAAATCATTTAGAATCTAGAACAGTAGAAATCAGAGTGATTCCGTGCTGTTGTATAACTCCAAGATGAGGAAGATGACACCTGAGTTCTAGGAAGAGGCTGTTGACACACGTGGTAGAAGATCAGAAATACAACAAGAGAGAAAGAGCTACAAAAGGTAGAATCAAAACTTTTCAATTTCAGAAGAGATTTAGTAGAATTGGGCATACAAATACCTCAAATAATGGAAACAAGAATAAAGGTTGCAACATAAATTTTTGTAAGCAAGGAAAGAAAAATAAGGCCAAGTAATGAAGTTGCCCTAGAATTAATCCAACGTAAGTCCCGACTCTGGTTCAAAAGACGAATCTATAGATGAGCTAGATGGGCGATCTGGGGAGCAAATTTTTATTAACCTACTATTCAATTCTGAGGAGTAGGAGGAGCTGCAGCAACAGGAGCAAAGAAAAGAAAAAAATCAAGCTGAAATTAGTCTACAGCCTATACAAGAAGAAAGAACAGAAATTAGGGCAGAAACTGAATTGCCCATGACTCCATCCCAATCTGTTACAGAATCAGAAAGAACAGTAACAAAACAGATTGGTAGTCGGGAGGAAGAAGAAAGAGCAGAAAATGAAGAGGGTGAAAGAAGTCATTTGGACAAAAATAACTTTACAGATTTCACTGAAGAGCAAGAAACTCTTCAACAATTCATGGAGAGAATTTAAGACAGAGTAGAGAGTTCTGCCGGCTCACCACCACAAACAGAAACAAAAATTCAAGAATCTGTAGAAAATGTTCAAATGCAGCCTATAGAAGAGGAAGAGCAAGTACAAACCCCTCTGGAACAATAAAGTCACCTTCTTGACCTGACTGAAACAACAATTTTGAATGAAGTACATTTTTGGAGTCAGGAAGCTTATACCAAATACCAAGAAATAAGGGGTTACGACATTATTTATAGTAGACCAGTAAATTGGGATGGAATGCAAGAAATCAAAAATTTATTTGAATTCCAAGGTCTACTGCAATTCATTTCTCAAGAAAGAGGGCATGTAGTTTATGAGAATTTAGTACCCTATTTTTATGTAAATTTAAGAGAAGGAGAAGGAAGATTAATTTCCAATGTGGAGGAAGCTGATGTACAGATAACACCAGAGCTTCTCCACAACATTTTTGGTTTAAAGAATGAAGGACTAAAAATTTTGGAAGACACAACTGTAGTCGAATGGATAGAACAGCAAATTAAGGATTGTTTAGCTATCAATCTTGGTGTGCCATTATTAAACAGATTGAAGCATTTAAATGGTAAAGCACACATGGTAGCTAACATTTTGATTAAAAATGTCTACCAACGACAGGGCCATGAATAGAATTAAGTCAATTTGTCAAATGGGCCACATATGCAGTTGTAAATAAGATTCAAATAAATTGGTCTGTAGTTTTTATCTCCAAGCTGAAAATAGTGAAGAAGAAATTATTTTATGGAGATTTGATTCCACTACTGATGGTGGACTATATTGATTTCACGAAATGGGCATCGAAAAGGATCAGATCTAGAACCATTTCAGTGAAAGAATACAGATATTTTGTAGTTGCAGAACTAGTTGTACCTTCTGGAGGAATTATGGGAGTAGTAGAAAGGATTAATCAATTAGAGCTTCAAGTAGAAAAACTTTAGAAGGAAGTAGATGAACTTAGGCATAGAGATTAAATTGTATTGTTCATCTACTTGTGTAAAATTGTATGAAATTGTATGATGTACTTGTAATGTAATTGATTCATATTAATGAATGTAAATTATTCAGATGCAATTTTCATATGTGTTTTGGATGTGAAATGAATGGAATGTATTGACTGTTATATATATTTTGTGGAATATTATGAAAGAATGTTTAACAGATTTACAATTTGCTGAATGACAAGATAATTGCTTAAAAATTTCTGCATGTTGCAAGGTAAAATGTAAATTCTGCATAACATAAAATGACCTGCAAGTTAAATCTTTATATAATGTTCAGATTTAAATGAATTTTAATTAGAATGATGCATTAATGACATAGATTTAACTTTATTTCAGTTAGCAGAATGAAAAACAAAGAAAAGAACAGAGAGGAACTTACGAGAGTAAAACTTAGAGTTTGCTAAGTGTTAACTCAACGAAGTAAGTTCGTTGAGTAAAACGTAACTCCACAAGGTCAATAATATAATATAAGGTCACTCCGTTGAGTTATCTGTAACTCAACGAAGTTAGTCTGTGGAGTTAGCAACAGTAACCGACTGTGTTCCGTTGAGTTATCTGTAACTCAACGAGGTTAGTTCGTGGATTAAGCAGAACAGTTATTCTTTTAACTACAAACGAAATTTTGTCGGTGTAGCAGTTACCAAAATTTGAAATTAGTAGTGGTACACGTACCCATAAAAATAGGAACCACGATGCACGTTGCAAGACACGTTCTTGCAGCGAGATTTGTTCACTTTATGGATGTGCATTATATATATAAAACAGAATGTTATTTACGAGTTACCAGCACTTTTAAAAGAAATGAGAATGCATTGGAGGACTTGGAAGGAGAAGCAACTGATTCAACTTCGTCTGACAACAAATATTTATTGAATGGAAAGCTTCAAACTGGTATGTAATTAATATTCTGCTATTTATTTATGAGTACATGGACCCATTCTCTAAGCACTAAACGATTAGTAAGAACACCTACCTAGGAATTTTCATTGCAGAGGAGTACTGAAAAATTTTCTGAACTGAACTTTAACGAAATTCTTTTGGGTGTAGCTAACCTTTCTTTAAAAGAGAACGTAAAAATGACTGCTCCAGTAGAAAAACCATTAGGAGAAATTTTGTATCCTGAATTAGTTGATGAACATTCATGTATTCGATTGCTAAACTTTGAGGGAGATAGGTTTGAACTAAAATCTAATTATATTAGTCAATTGCCACATTTTCATGAATTAGAAAGAGAGGATGCCTAATATTTTCTTAGAGAATTTAATGAAGTTTGTCAAATGATGAAAATGCTGAACATGAGTAAAGATGCTATTAAACTTAGATATATCTCTTTTTCTTTAAGAGACACAGCTAAGAGATAGTTATATACTCTGTCGCCTAATTCAATTTCTACATGGACTGAATTTTGCTCTATTTTTCTAGAAAAATATTATCCAACACATCAAAAGATTAAAAAGAAGAAAGAAATATTAATGTGTAGCCAAAAAAAAGGTGAATCATTCTGAAAATATTTTGAAAGATTTAAAGATTTATTGACTCAATGTCCAGATCATGCAATGAGTAAGACACAATTAATAGGTATAATTTATGAAGGCATAGATGTTTCAACAAAATCTTTATTAGAATCTACTTGTTAAAATGGATTTTTAAAATTATGTAGTGAAGAAGCATGGGCATATTTAGAAAACTTTGCAAAAAAAACTACATAGTGGGAAAATTCGGTTGAAGCTATTACAGATAAAAAACTATTACCAAGAGGAATGCATGAAATAGATTCAAGTACTATTCTTGAAGTAAAATTAAATGAATTAACAAAGAAAATAGAAGAGTTATCATTAAATCAAAAGCTAGTAAAAAAGAATGTAAATATAAATGATGACTTAGATATTATTTATGCTAGAAGCTAGAGAGATAACTTGGGAAATTCTTATCATCCTAATTGGAGAAATCACCCAAATTTATCTTGGAGAAACAACAATTTCTAGGGAGGAGAAAATATAAATGAGAAGAACATAAGTTATGAAGCATTAATTGAATAAGGATCTAGAATAGAGAAATTAGAAAAGATAATCCAACAATTAAACAATCGTCTAGATTTTGTATTTGGAAATGATGCAATTTAAAATCAAAATATAAATATACCACTTAGACAAAACGAACCAATGGACTAGCAAAATTTAGGTACGAGGGAATTGTTTAGAATGAAAAAGTGCATATTATTAACAGTTAAATGATGGTTAATTACATAATATTTAGCTTATCATATGAGAATTAAGCCATTATGTTATAATTGCACTATTATAAGCTTTAATTAAAGAATGTGCTTAATTTTGGGGAATTAATGTTAATTTAGTACATTTCTGAACTGTCGGTAAGTTGCAAGCTGTGAAATTCTTAAGTATCCGAATTTTCTGATATTTTGGACAGTTATGTTTAACATACCGAACATATTTCGGACAGTTATGTTTAACAGACTGAACATGTCGGATAGTTATGTTTAAATTGCCGAATAGTTATGTTTAAATTGCCGAACAATTGTGTTTTGAAAGAATATTTTATTATTTCCTGAAGTACACGTGTCCAAACCATAATGCATGACTTAAGTGAACTTTCAGTGAGTTATCTCTAACTATCCGAAATTACAGCTGAGTATCGAATAGTTATATGTGTAACTCTCCGAAATATCTTTCTATTTATAAAATAGCTGTGGACATGTGTCATGTTCTGGGAAAGTGACTTAAGTGGATTTTCGGTGAGTTATCTATAACTATCCGAAATTGCATCTGAGCATCGGATAGTTAGACCTGTAACTCTCTGAAATGTTTATTTTATTATTAAACTACTATTGACACGTGTCGAGATCTGGTAGATTTACTTAAGCTATATATCAGTGAGTTATCTGTAACTATCTGAAATGCATCTAAGCATCGGATAGTTAAGTTTGTAAGTATCCAAAATGCACCTGAGTATCGGATAGTTAAATTTATGCACGTGTTTTATAGTTAAATCAACGAAGAAAGTTCATTGAGTTATCTATAACTCCACAGACTATTTATTTTCTAATATGCCACTGTAGCGATTGCAGAAACATGACAGTTGAAAGAAAAACCACAACTGCACGTATCGCGCAAGGAGAAGAGTGTATCGCCGTTGATATGAATGAAGGAAATCCAACCGACCATTCAAGTATAAGCAGTTATTACTAAAGAAATATAAAAGAAAAGAAGAAAAAGAAGAAAATGGTGTGATCGATGGACGGCCAATGTGTACAAAGGAGGAGCACCGAGCTTTCTACAGGCAGTATCGGCAATTCTCCAAAGTACCACACCAACCATCGTTACCACCACCACAATCACCAACCATCAGAGGTCTATGAGAATACTTTTTTGATGTCAGGTCGATTCCGAGCCAAACATAGTGCTTGACAACCACTATGAGGAGTGATCACGTCGCAGGAAGGGAAGCCATTTTCACCAAGCATCGACTCATATTTCAGGAGATCGTAAAGCTTTTAGCCTTGGCTTCGGGTTGATGCCTGTATGCTGAAGAGGAGATCATTTTGCAATTCTGGACTCGCGATTCTATAGGGAGAGGAGACAGAATTGTAAGTGGTTTAATTTTCAATGGTGTAATCGCGTTGCAAGTAGTGACGAAAGTATTTACTGTCGAGTGAGATTACTTTACATTTCACCTTTCGCCTATTTCCATGTTCATATTAAAACAAAAATACCAAAAACAATTTATCTGTGTTTGTATGTTGACTTTGAGTATTGTATTGTTTGTGTTGTATCGTGATTAATGTTATCTTTGTCAGTGTTGTGATTGTTTTATGTTTGTTTTAGTTTTACAGTTTACTGAAATTGGTTCGTTCAAAAGACTTAAAGATTTTAATGGTTACTATTTGAATTATCTGAATGTTAGTATGCTTAATGACAAATCCAGTGTTCACTAACATTAAAGAGCTTAATTGATGTTATTTACAATCTGTGGAATCGCCCAATGGTTAACCGAATTCCTCTGTAAATAGTAGTATTTAAAAAGAAAATATAGGCTCGTGAAGTTAACTTAAGTCCACGAGGTTAGTCCATTGAGTTAGTCATAACTCAACGAACTTTGTCTATTGAATTTACTGTAATTCAACGGAGGGCTTATTGAAGATACAAATTTGATTGTTAGCAAACGGACAGTTCTCAGTTCTTAAGCAATTCCCTATGGGATCGACCTGTACTTGCACACTGATACAATAGACATTGTGCACTTGTAGTTAAAGTACAAATTGGAATTAATATCTAAATTGTATTAAAGGTTATTTATTTACTTCTAAAAGAAAAAGAATAGATCATCTTGCAATTTTGGACTCGTGATTCTATAAGGAGTGGAGACAGAATTGTAAGTGGTTTAATTTTCAATGGTGTAATCGCATCGCATGTAGTGATGGAAGTATTTACTATCGACTGAGATTACTTTACATTTCACCTTTTGCCCATTTCCATGCTCATATTAAAACAAAAATACCAAAAACAACTTATCTGTGTTTATATTTTGTATTTGAATGTTGTATTGTTTGTTTTGTATCGTGATTAATGTTATCTTTGTGAGTGATGTGATTGTTTTATGTTTGTTTTAGTTTTACAGTTTACTTAAATTGGTTCGTTCAAAAGACTTAAAGATTTTAATGGTTACTATTTGAATCATCTGAATGTTAGTATTGCCTAATGATAAATCCAATGTTTACTAACATTAAAGAGTTTAATTGATGTTATTTACAATCTGTGGAACCGCCCAATGATTGGCCGAATTCCTTTGTAAATAGCAGTATTAAATAGGGAAGACAGGCTCGTGGAGTTAACTTAAGTCCACGAGGTTAGTCCATTGAGTTAGTCATAATTCAACGAACTTTGTCTGTTGAGTTAACTGTAACTCAATGGAGAGCTTATTGAATATATAAATTTGATTGTTAAAAATGAAACAGTTCGCAATTCTTAAGCAATTACCTGTGGGATCGACCTGTACTTGCACACTAATACAATAGACACTATGCACTTGTAGTTAAAATACAAATTGGAATTAATATCTAATTTGTGTGAAAGGTTGTTTGTTTACTTCTAAAAAGGAATAGGCATAAAGATAAATTAACTAAGTAAAAACAGAAGTTAACAAATCCAAGTTTTTCTAGCGCATTGTTGGGTAACCAATCAAGTTTTTCTAGTATTGTACTAGAGATCCAAACAGCTACTATGATGCTGATTTGGGAAGAGAGTTGGATAAAAGTAGTACTTCAAGTTATGTTTTCTGCATAGGAAGTACTACAATTAGTTGGAGATCCAAGTTGCAAAGTATTATTGCACTCTCGACCATAGAAGTTGAATATATTACAGTAGCAGAGGCAGCTAAAGAAAGAATCTGGCTAGAGAATGTACTAGCCAAACTAGGGCATAAACAAAAAAGAAGCATTCTGTTCTATGACAATCAAAGTGCCATTTATTTAGCTGAAAATCTAAAGTTTCATTCAAGGTCTAAGCATATGAGAATAAGATTTCATTTCATAAGGGAAGAGATAGAGCAGAACAAGTTAGATCTGCAGAAGATTGTTGGAGCTGAAAATGCTATAGATATGCTAACCAAAGTTCTAAATCTACAGAAATTAAGGCTCTATATGGCCTTAATTGGTCTCCTGAATAATTGAAAAGAAGGAGATGAAGAGTTGATGATTACTTGAGCTACTATTGCAATAATCTGTAAGCCAAGAGTAGAGATTGATTTTTTCTTTGATCATTGTGTCAAACTCCAAGTGGGATATTGTTAGGGCAGGTAATACAGTTGTGGAGTATGCCACAAGAAGTCTAGGTTCAATCGGAAGCTTGTTAACAGTAAGTATCTAGTAGATTTATATTTTCGGTAGGTTATCAAGCCTAAGTATCCGAAAATAAAGTTTCAGTCGGAGGCTTTAAGCTAACTATCCAAAAGTCAAAAGATTTCGGAGGGTTACTAGCTATAACCATCCGGAATGACTTAAAGGACACTTATGTGTACGATCGGACAGTTAAGAAGCCAAGTATCCAAAAAGCAGTAACTTAAGTGGATCTTCGGATAGTTAAGCAGTAACTATCCGAAAATCATAAGCTTTCGGAAGGTTAACGGCAAAACCTTTCGAAATGACTAAAGAGACACTTAAGTGAGTTTTCGGATAGTTAAGACAGTAACTATCCGAAAGACATGCAGTTTTCGGAGAGTTAACAGCAGAACCTTTCGAAAGGACAAAGAGAGAGAAGTAAGTGGGTTTTCGGGTAGTTAAGTCTGTAACTATCTGAAATACTAAATCTCTCCAAATAGTTAGCCTGCTACAGTACCGCCCGTTACAATAAATGAAGAAAGAAGAATTTCTTCGAATAGTTAAGTATGTAACTATCCAAAATGTTGCAGATTTCGGAAAGTTAAGAAGATAAGGCTTCAAAATTGAGAGTCCCTTCTTCGAAGCATTATTTCTCTACTGTAATGGCTTGAATGTAATTAAAGGTTTATTAACCCTAAGTTGGGTAGTATATAAACGTTTATGATGTTGTAAAACAATACGGCTGATCGTGCTGAAGCTCATAGTAGAACCTGTTGTTATCTCAACGGATCGTTCAGTTAACCTTCTATGACACGATACTGAAACACTCAGCTCTAAACTCACCGATGCTAGGAGTGAAGAGTAAGAGAAAAAATAATATAGAGAAAAAACAGGATTTACATGGTTCAACAACAGCCTACGTCCACGGAGAGTTGAGGGTTCCTTATGAGCTTCACCACGATCAACCGCAATGTTTTACAACATTATAAAGGTTTATATACTACCCAACTTAGGGTTTATAAACCTTTAATTACATACAAGCCATTACAGTAGAAAAACAATGCTTCGAAGAAGAGACTCTTAATTTTGGAGCCTTATCTTCTTAACTTTCCAAAATCTACAATATTTTGGATAGTTACAGACTTAACTATATGAAAAGAATATTCTTTCTGAATGGGCGATACTGTACCAGGCTAACTATCCGGAGAGATTCGGTATTTTGGATAGTTACTGACTTAACTATCCGAAAGGTCACTTACTTCTCTCTCTGTTCTTTCGGAAGGTTATGCTGATAACTCTTCGAAAACTGCATGTCTTTCGGATAGTTACACTTTAACTATCCGAAAACTCACTTAAGTGTCTTTTCAGGCATTTCGGAAGGTTCTGCTTATAACCCTCCAAAAAACTTATGAACTTCGGATAGTTACTGCCTAACTATCCGAAAATCTACTTAAGTCACTACTTTCCAGATACTTGGCTTCTTAACTATCCCAAGATCCACTTAAGTGTCTTTTAAGTCATTTCGAATAGTTACAGCCAGTAACTCTCCGAAATCTTCTGACTTCCGGATAGTTAACTCAAAGTCTTCGACTAAACTTTAATTTTCGGATACTTAGGTCTGCAACCTACCAAAAAAGTATAACTGCCGGATACTTATTGTTAACAAGCTTCCGATTAAACCTAGACTACTTGTGGCATACTCCACACCTGTAATACTTGCCCTAACAATCTCCCACTTGGAGTTTGTCACAATGATCGAAAGAAAAATCAATCTCTACACTCGACTTACAGATTATTGCAATTGTTGCTCAAATAATCATCAACTCTTCATCTCCTTCTACTTTTTAGTTTTTCAGGAGACCAATTAAGGTCATATAGAGCCTTAATTTCTACAGATTCAGAACTTTGGTTAGCATATTTGTTACATTTTCAGATCCAGCAATCTTCTAAAGATCTAACCTATTCTACTCTATCTCTTCCCTTATGAAATGAAATCTCATTCTCATATGCTTGGACCTTGAATGGAACTTCAGATTCTCAGCTAAATAAATTGCACTTTGATTGTCACAGAATAGAATGCTTCTATTCTATTTGTGCTCTAATTCGGCTAGTACATTCTCTAGCCAGATTCTTTCTTTAGCTACCTCAACTACTGTAACATATTCAACTTCTGTGGTCAAGAGTGCAACAATACTTTGCAACTTGGATCTCTATCTAATTATAGTACTTCCTATGCAAAAAACATAACCTGAAGTACTTTTACTTTTGTCCAATTCTCTTCCTAAATCAGCATCGCAATAGCCAATCAATTCAACTGGTCCTTTCTTGAAATTCAGATCTACATCTAGGGAATATCTGAGATATCTAAGTATCCACAGTACTGCAAACTAATGCTCAACTCCTGATTCTGCCATATATCTACTGACCACTCCCATTGCACGAGATATATCAGGTCTTGTGCATATCATGGCATACATTAAACTTCCCACTACTGAAGCATATGGTATTCTGGACATTCTTGTCCTTTCTTCTTTAGTCTTAGCTGACTGATCTTTAGACAACTTGAAGTGGGGTCCGAGAGGTAGTTCAATCTTCCTCTCATTTGAGACATTAAATCTCCTTAGTACCTTTTCTAGATACTTCTTCTAATTTAATCTCAAAGTGTCTGCCACTCTATCTTGGATAATTCTCATACCCAAGATTTGCTTGGCTTCTCCCATATCCTTCATGTCAAATTCTTTTGACAGTTGTCTCTTCAATTGCTTAATCTATTCCATACTAGAACAAGCAATTAACATATCATCTACATAAATCAGTAGAATAATGAAGTAATCATCTAGTAGTTTTATGTAGCAGCAATAGTCTGTATCACATCTTTTGAAGCCTAAGGTACAGATAAAGGTATCAAATCTCTTGTAATATTGTCATGGTGCTTACTTCAAACCATATAGACTTTTTAGCAATCTACAAACTGTCTTTCTTTTCTTGCCAATAACTGCAAATTCTTCTAGCTGCATCATGTAAAGTTCTTCCTGCAAGTCACCATTGTAGGAATGTTGTCTTTACATCCATTTGCTCCAAGAGCAAATTTCTTGCAGTAACAATGCTTAAGACTATTCTAATAGTATTCATCTTCACAACAGGAGAGAATACTTCTATATAGTCTATATCTTGAATTTGCTGAAAACCCTTGATGAAAGATGTGTAAGGATCATTTTGGTTACAAGGTAGAAGAAACCAAGAAAATAATCCATGCAAAAGATGTCATATTCATTGAATCCAAGATGTTTATGCATAAAGAAAGTGTAGAAGAACAGCAGTCAGAGCTTCAGTCTAGATAATGATGTTGAACAACCTCAGAAGGAACCTGTAGAAGAAATTCAACTTCTAGAGGTTGAACATCAAGAACATCTAGATGATCAAGAAGATGAAGTTGTCACTAGACAACTTAGAAGGTCTAAAAGGGTTTCTAGACAACCAGAAAGGTATGTACCATCATTCAATTATCTGTTATTGACAGATGATGGTGAACCTGAAACATATCAGGAAGCAATCTATGCAAGTGATGCACACAAATGGGAGTTAGCAATGAAAGAAGAAATGAGATCCCTAGAGAAGAATAATACTTGGGAGCTAACTTCTTTGCCAAAAGGAAAGAAAATCCTAGGAAACAAGTGGGTGTTCAGGATAAAAGAACAACTAGATGGCAGCAAGAAATATAAAGCCAGACCTTCTAAGTTGTCTAGTGACAACTTCATCTTCTTGATCATCTAGATGTTCTTGATGTTCAACCTCTAGAAGCTAAATTTCTTCTACAGGTTCCTTCTAAGGTTGTTCAACATCATTATCTAGACTGAAGCTCTGACTGCTGTTCTTCTACACTTTCTTTATGCTTAAACATCTTGGATTCAATGAATATGACATCTTTTGCATGGATTATTTTCTTGGTTTCTTCTACCTTGTAACCAAAATAATCCTTACCATAGCCAATGAAATAACATATCTGTGATTTTGAATTCAACTTGTCTCTTTTGTCACTATTCAAGTAGACAAATGACTTGGATCCAAAGACTTTCAAGTGAGCATAGTTGACCTCTTTCCCTATCCACAACTCTTTAGGATTCTTAAGCCCCATTGGGACAGATGGTCCTCTATTTATTAGATAGGCAGCTATATTAACAACTTCTGCCCATAATGTTTTCGGAAAACCTGCATGTAATCTCATGCATCTTGCCCGTTCATTCAAGGTCTTGTTCATCCTTTCAACAACTCCATTTTGTTGTAGAGTTTCAGCTACAATCCTCTGCCTTCTAATTCCTTGCTCCTCACAGTAAACTTTAAATTCATGGTTATCATATTCTCCTCCATTATCTGACCTGATGGATTTGATTTTTCTTCTACTCTGATTTTCCACTTCTGCCTTCCATTTCTTAAAGACTTGGAAAACTTCAAACTTCTGTTTCAGAAAATAAACTCATACCTTCCTTGTATTGTCATCAATGAAGGTGACATAATAGAGAGCACCTCCTAAAGAACTGATAGGAGCAGGCCCCCACACATCCGTGTGAACTAGCTCCAATTTCTGTGACTTAGGATCATGAGGATTCCTAGCAAAGCTAACTTTCTTCTGTTTTCCCTTAATGCAGTCCTCACATATCCCTAAATTGACATTCTTCAGCTTAGGGATTTTCCCTTCTGCCACTAAAACTTTTAGTCCATTTTCACTAAGGTGTCCCAATCTTTTATGCCATAAGTCAATGTCTTCAGTATCACTGACTGCTGCAATAGAGTCATCTTGATTCGATGTTAAATATAAGGTGTATGTCCTTTGTCCTAAGGCAATAATTCTTGCACATTTGGTTACCTTCCATTTGCTTGCACCAAAGGCAATCTGATGACCATCATTGTCTAAGGAACTTATGGAAATTAATTGCTTTGCAAGATCTGGAACATATTTGACTTCTTGCAATTTTCATATCCCTTGCTTTGTTTTTATGTGTACCTCTCTAATTCCCAGCACATTCAGACTTGTGTTATTAGCTAGGTACACCTTTTTCATAGGAGTTGCACGATAACTGTGCAACAAATCCTTCCTATAGGTAGTGTGGAAAGAAGCTCCTAAGTCCAGTACCCATGAGTCAATTGAACTGTCAGCACAGCATACTAGGGCATCATCTGAATCGTAGGAGACAACATTTGCAACTGCTCCTTCTGATTCCTTCCCTCTACTGTCTTTCTTAAGAGCCTTACAGACTTGAAGTGCCCCCATTGATTGTAGTTCCAACATTTGATATCTACTCTCATTTTACTGGTACCTCTGGACTTTGACCTTCCTTTGGATTTAAATTGTTTTGATTTACTTCTCCCTCTAGTTTCAACACTAAGGGTAGAAGTTGAAGCTGACAATTCACTTTTCCTGCGAATGTCTTCATTCAAAATTAAATCCCAGATGTCACTCATCTTGAGGTTCTCATGACCTAGTGAACTACTTACACTAGTCACGACAGGAGACCAATTTTCTGGTAATGAGGATAATAAAATCAAGGCCCTGACTTCATCATCAAATACTATATCTACTGAGTGTAGTTGATTCAGAATAGTATTTAGCTCATTAACGTGGTCAGTTACATTTCCAAATTCATGTATTTTCAGATTAAATAATCTACACATGAGAAATACCTTGTTGGCGGCTGAAGGCTTCTCATACATATTAAACAAAGCTTTCATCAAGTCAGTTGTTGTTTTCTCCTTGGCAACATTTGAATGAACATTTCTTGCTAGTGACAACTTGATAAGACCTAAAGCTTTTCTGTCTAATAACTCCCACTCTTCCTGATCCATCTTCTCTAGTTTTCTTCCGAACAACGGTTGATGAAGATCCTTCTAATACAAACAGTCTTCGATCTAAGACCTCCAATATCCAAAATCTTTTCCATCAAACTTCTCAATCCTGAGCTTTCTATCGTCTGTCATTCTGTTAAATTGAAGAACCTTCACTCTGATACCAATTATTATCTCAACAGATCGTTTAGTTAACCTTCTATGACACGATACTGAAACACTCAGTTCTAAACTCACCGATGCTAGGAGTAAAGAGTAAGAGAAGAAATAATACAGAGAAGAAACAAGATTTAAGTGGTTCAACAACAGCCTACATCTACGGAGAGTTGAGGGTTCCTTATGAGCTTCGACACGATCAACCGCAATGTTTTTCAACATCATAAAGGTTTATATACTACCCAACTTAGGGTTTATAAACCTTTAATTACATACAAGCCATTACAGTAGAAAAACAATGCTTCGAAGAAGAGACTCTTAATTTCGGAGCCTTATCTTCTTAACTTTCTGAAATTTGCAATATTTCGGACAGTTACAGACTTAACTATCCGAAAAGATTATTCTTTCTAAACGGGCGGTACTATATTAGGCTAACTGTCCAAAGAGATTCAGTATTTCAGACAGTTACTAACTTAACTATCCGAAAGGTCACTTACTTCTCTCTCTCTATCCTTTTGGAAGGTTATGTTGATAACTCTTCGAAAACTACATGTCTTTCAGATAGTTACACCTTAACTATCCGAAAACTCACTTAAGTGTTTTTTCAAGCATTTCGAAAGGTTTTGCCGATAACCCTTCGAAAAACTTATGAACTTCGGATAGTTACTGCCTAACTATCCGAAGATCCACTTAAGTCACTGCTTTCCGAATACTTGGCTTCTTAACTATTCGAAGATCCACTTAAGTGTCCTTTAAGTCATTTCGGATAGTTACAGCTAGTAACTCTCCGAAATCTTCTAACTTTCGGATAGTTAACTTAAAGTCTTCGACTAAACTTTTATTTCCGGATACTTAGGTCTGCAACCTACCGAAAAAGTATAACTACCGGATACTTACTATTAACAAGCTTTCGATTGAACCTAGACTACTTGTGGCATACTCCACACCTGTAATATTTGCCCTAACAGAACCCTCAACTCTCCGTTCAACTCTCCGTGGACGTAAGTAGTTGCTGAACCACGTAAATCCTTGTCTTCAGTGTTATTTCTTCCTCTTTCTCTTCACTTTCTAGTTTTGGTGAGTTAAAAGGTGAGTATTTCATAATCATGCCATAGAAAGTTGACTGAACGATCGGTTTTAAACGTAACAGGTCTACCAATGGGCTATCCCACTTAATTGTTTTTACCCTCATATATAATGGTAATGTGTTGTTTAGGCCCATTCAAAGGATGATGAGCTTTTACGCTTATGAAATGCAAAAAAAATATAATTTAGACTCCCAACAAAAGTGGTTACGGATTCCAAGGTCCAAAGGAGAAAATTTGTGTGTTATAGGGTGTTTGGAGAAAATTATGAGTCGTAAGACTCACATATAAAATTAATGTACCATATAGCTCACACCTAGGGGTAGTTCGAGCTTTTAGTCTTGAACAAAAGGGGATGCACCATGGGACTTGAAAAGGGGCATATAAAGGGTTTACAAACTTAAATGAGGGTCGTAAGACTCAAGAGAAAGGATATTGGATAAAAGAAGGGAAGCTCAAGAGTAGGGATATCAGAACTTGTTTACAATATATTGATCTTGTTCTTAGATAGGGTGGATGTCTAATGATCCTATTTAGTGGTCCAACTATTGTTCACAAGGTTACTTAGGGATTTTCCTAAGTATCTCTAAGTGAATCTAACTCTAAGGATAAGAAACTAAAACATCCTAATATGCAAGAACAACAGGATTTTATAAGAGATTCTACAAAATAAAATAGAATACAAGAGACTTAATATTATATCTTCATGGTCTCCATCTTTTTTTCATGATCTTCATACTTCAAGGTTTCTATATTCAAAACTCCATTTTCATGTACTTTAAGTCTTCATGGTTTCTTGTATTCCTTTCTTCATTTTCGCTCTTTCTTAACATTCTCTTCACCATTATCTTATTTTACGTTACTTTTTTTCCTACAAAATCCCTAAGCTATACAATTTCACATTTACCATTAAATTTTATTTTATCAAAACCAATCGAGAAAAATTTTTCGAACAAGTACACCCTTTAGACACCTAAGATTCATATACCCTACCAAGATAACCTAAGAGGTTGAATCAAGTGTAAAAGGTTTGTAACACATTTCCCATATGTACCTAAAGTATTTACCTAGACTTATAATTCTTTAACTATGGTCTTACACATTTAAAATCATTTACTTATTTATACTTACATATAGAATTTTTTTAGTTTACGTTTAGAATTAGATTAGATGATGACTTCACTTTTCTCCTCTTTTTTCACAAAATGAAATAGAGCTAGGAGGGAGCAATCTCCCTCGTGTTTCTGGTGTAATAGAACTCCCTCCTCCTCCTCCGTATTTCTCCCCCACTTCTACCTCCTCTAAGCCTTAATAGAAACTCTTGTTGACCAAGAGTTCATTAAGGAACTTAAAAGCCTCACAAGCCACAAGAGTGAAGAGCACTATGCTCTCATCATCGAGCATGACCTTCATGGCTTGGTGGATTAAAGGTGTTGCCTTTTCTTTAGACTCTTCACTAGGAAAGGTTACAAGCTTGTAGCTATCAAAGACATCTAAGCAACTTGGAAACCTAGAGATGATTACCACACATTTGAAGTGGCAAATGGCATTGGAAAGCTAGTTACCAAAGCCTCCAAAGAGTCACAAAGATCATCCTACAATGAGCTTATCCTATTAAGAATGAGCTTATTTTAATGGAGTCAAAGGCCTAACATTGATGTGAACAAACACAACTTCAACACAACCAATATGTAGGTGCAACTTGGAACATCCCTTCCAATAATGTCATTATAGCAATCATCAAAAAAATTGGAAAATAGTATTAGCACCCTCCATACACAACTTGATGCACATGCTAGCAAGATCTATGCTAAGTTCAAATGTACTAAGGTACACATGGATCTCAACAAAGCCAATGAAGGATTTAATCTTGATGGTGATGATGGATGGGAAAGAGCTTAAGGAAGAACTCAAATAAGAAAGGATGCCTCTCTCGTGTATCTTTTGTGATATTATGACCACATTATAGATCATTTTGTTAGCAAAGCAGAAGGCTAACAAGTGTTACAAAACATCATTGATGAGAGAGTTTACAACGTTGCTGGAAAACATTTGAAGCCAAAGCTTCTAGTTAACCTAGAAGTTGTTGAATGTGGGAGTGGAATGATAGGAGAATAATAAGTCAAGTCCCAAAGCTCTTTTAATGGCAGAAACATCCAACATAAATCAAGGAGAGAGGGTCATTGAAAAGCTTATCAAAATTCTCCTTAGGAGCCCAACGATCAAGGTTGACAAAGAAAAGAAATGGAGATGGCTTATAGCCCCCAACCAACCATGAGGGGAAGGGCAACAACAAATGTAACACCTATGTCCTATTGATGCCCCCAACCAATCAACCAAGCATTTTCACAAGTGAAAAAGGCAACCCCCAATCCTCAAGACAACTGCACCCCATGCAAAAGAGTGCTTGTACCATGGGGAACCACAACCTTGGCTTTGTTTGAGCTACCACAACTCAAACCTTCTCACCTATGGATTTGAAGACCCAAATACTAGAACCTTTTATCCACACCATTGCTATGATGAGAAAAACCTCGTTACAAGTTGCACCTCCTCTTATTGCATAGAACTTGCAATTATTGCACACATGAGCTGGTGGACTTCGCTAAAATCCACTTGAAAGTCCCCTATGTCGGACTGGGGGAGACCCCTCCCTATATTCACGAATAAAATCTCTTTCTGTGTTTGTCTTTCAAGAAAACCAACATGTATATCTTCAAAGTAAATGCAAATTTAAGTACTGAGCATCTATCCACAAATACTGACATACTGGTATTATATTGATATCAAGTCTGATTGAAAATTGATTTAAAACAATCCTCAGTAAGTCTTCTGTGCAAAAATTTTGTTATAGGACATTCAGAATCATTTTATACGTGCAAATAAAGATGGGCAAGAAGTCAATACCCGAAGCTGATACATCATGGTTCCATGAATGATTGCTGTAAGTATAAAGAAAGAAGCATATGCAATAAATGACAAAATTATGGAGTTAGAAATCTGGTGTAACAATAATTGATTATCTGATTGGGTTATAGACATCAATATGCCACTGAGGTATAATACAATTTGTCAAGGCAATTTCACTTTAATCAAGGATACTCTGGTTATAAATATACCCTTTTTGCATAAACAAGTTGAGAAGGTCTGTATAGCAAGCAGCTGTCTTACGTGGTAGAAAGCTGCTACAATTCCAACTTAATAACTAGTTCAAATACTTTATAAGAAATTTTCTCTTGAAAGAAATGGAATTTACTTACAAATTATACAATCAAATATCCAAAAAGATAAATTAATAGATTCTAGAATTTAGAATTTCAGAGGAGATATGAAATAATGATCAATAAACAAATAGACAAAACCGTATTGAAAATTTAAGTAGGAGATATGGAAAAAAGCAACATCAGAACAAAATGATATGGAATTTAATGATTATATTTGAAGGCATATTCTAGCAGTTGCATCCAGGTGTTAGGGTTTTTCAATATAAGTTTCAGATCCTTGAATGCATAAAATTCATAGAAAGCAATTTTTGTAGAAAGCCCCAAAAAGCATGGTATACCATCCACAAACTAGCTGCTTGATTTCACATGAGCACACTATCAATTGGTAATCTGTTCTAAATCCACTCTCTTTTCTTATGGAATGAGATGGAATTCCCGTCTCAAAACTATCATCAATGAAGCTTGGCATCTGAGCAAAGGTGTAGACAAGTTACGACACTACTGCAGTATCTTGACATTATCCAGCCTACTGAACCAGATTGAGTGCAGTATCATGTGAAAAATGTCATATTTGACGGTCTTTCTATGCCAAAGGAAGTGCTTCTGCAACCTCTGCACATTTCTTTGCATAGAAACATACTTTTCAAAAGAAATTTCCAAGAGTATATCTTTCAGGTTAGGTATATCTTTTTCGTTAACAATGACAGAGAATCTGCTCCAATCCAATACATCATCAAAGGGTGGAACAAAGTTATCTGCAATGATTACAGGAACACATTCATAGTAGAAAGCTTCAACAATCCTAGGGCTATTAACTTCATATCCCATAGGGCAGATGCAGAATTTGCTTGACTTCATGTGCTCAACATATGACATTTTCATTGACACTTTCTTCGGAAGAGGCCCATAAATTCTCATCTCCTTATCTTTCCCACTCCAGTATTTTAAGAGAATTGGCCTAACTCGTCCATGCATATATCCAGCAAAAAATGCAAAAATTGTTCGTTGAGAAACAGGTTTTCCTCCAAGATTTCTGAGAGGCCTCCTAGGCATTGCAATGCTTGTTTCTGGAAGAGAAACATCTCTTCCATGAACAAATATTCCTTCAGAAACATCTGCATTGCATAGAACTTTTATGGTATTTTTCAACAACTCATCATGCTCCTTGGTTGTGTAAGGTCCCTGTAAAGATGAAAGTAAATGCTACTAAAAACAGAAGTTATGAACATGAAAAGTACTGAAAAAACATTACTCATTTTGACTCCTAAAATATAACATAAACATACAACTATATGGATTATTAAATTATATGATGGCTGATTTTCTGTAGATAGAAAGCATCTAGTAATCTCTGATCATGTGCTAGCATCAAGAAAACAAAAATTAAGTGTATAGCCTTGAAAGACAAAGGATGCACCAGTTAGGAGTGAAGAATTAATTAGTGTAAAAGAAAATTTTTATTTGAACCACAAATGGCATTTCTATTGAAGTGTGAAAGTATATATGGATGAAGTACGAACCAAGTAGTTAACTAAACTTTTTAATAAAATTTTAAAGACAAAAGATGTTAGATGAGTGGAGAAAGAGTTCTTTAATACCTATATTTAAGAATAAGGGAGATATAGAATTGTAATAATTATTATAATATTAAGTTAATGAGTTAAACAACAAAGACAAAGGCATATAACTAAAATCATAGAAAATTAATTAGAGTTTATGCGAAGTAGAATAACAATGGAAACTATTCATTTACTTAAACAACTAAAAAAAATTAGAGTTAAGAAAAATGACTTTCATATGATTTTTATTAATTTAGAAAAAGATTAAAATAGAGTAACTAGAAACCTATTACAATAAGTATTGAAAATTAAAAAGTACATATAAGATATATTGATATTATAAATGGCATGTATGAAAGAGCAATATTTAATATTAAATTTATAAGAGAAACTAAGGAATTTTTAATACATTTACACCAAAAATCCTCTCTAAATCTTTGTCTGTTTGTCTTAAAATAACCAAGAAAATTCAAGAAGTACCTTAATGTATGTTATTTGCTAATGACATAGTTTTGGTTTGAAAGTAAGGCAAGAATTGTTAAAAAGGACCCCCTTCTCCCTCATTTTTTCTATGCATAGAAGGGAGAGTGACATTTATAGGAGAGGGCCATGCACTTGGCAGGGTTTTTGATGCACTTTCTAATAGGGATCCAACATGTTTGGCAAAAAAGGGCTGGTGCACATGTCACTACACATTTTCCAATGGGATGCCTAGTGTGCTATGGGTTTGGGGTTGATGTAACATTTTAAGGGCAAGTAAGGATGAGTGGGCTATTGCAATTGAGAGGACTTTGGTCTGGCAAGGAGAAGGTGGAACCAAGTGGCTACAAGGATGGATGACAAGCCCAAAAGCTAAGGTGGTCCCTGGTCATCATCTATGTACTCAAAAGTGCACAAGGAATGCTCCTTAAGACCCTTCTTGTTTGGTGGTTGTTGATGTCTTCTTCTGAATCTCCATCATATTAATCTCATTTATTTATTGACTGATCAGTTGATAAAATGTGCATCATTATTCCATGTTGTTTCTGTTGGAACAAGAGATGAATAGAGGCTGTTAGATTTAGTGGATAAATACCATTTGCAAATGATATACCACATGTTTTACTTTTTGTCAAGTGCATATATGTAATAACTAACGGTGATATTTAAATTTAGATATTGATGATATATCTGATATGAATATATCTTGTACAATTAAAATGAATAAATCAATCATTTGACAATCTTTCTTATAAGTTGGTTAAATTTTTCACATGTGAAATAATGCTTAAAAACCCATAGTTTTTCATTATAATGTGTATCAATACTTACAATTTTGTTGGTTAACATCGGTGTTGATGTTTTCAAGTCACAATGTTTTGTGGGTCAAGGATCATCAAGATGTAGCATGTCAGTTTTCCTTGTGGAATGTTGGTTTTTAGCTACTTTGTGAGGTAGCATTGAAGTCCCTACTGTTTGAGTAATGAGTGGACTATTCTCTACTAGCCTGAAGTAATCGTTACAAGGCCTAAGTACCAATGACAGATGGTCCATAGTAAGGTGCAGACTTAAGATGTGTAAAAGAAATCTTTCTCAATTAATTTTGATGATATAAAATTTAATGATAAATAAAGATTTGCTTGCATACACTCATTGTCGAGCACACAATACACTACAAACAAATAAATACAGTTGAAGTAGATCAATGAAGATAAATGGATAAAAATCAGCAAGGACTGAGCAAAGAAGAAACTCCAAACTTATGCCACATACTTTATAAATCTTAGAAGTCCATGTAAAATTATCAATATAATTTTTTATTAAGTACTAAGATCTAAATGCAAATTTCAAGAAGCTCTTATCTTGTATATACTTACACTAGGTTTTTCATTCATATAATTCAATAGGACACAAAGTACGTGCATACATACAACATCAATCCAAGCCATAATTCCACTATGTGGGGTCAAATACATGAATTCTTTTCTTTCAAATATTTCTATCTATTATCAGATTTTTAAGATTACATAAATTTAAATCTTTTCTTACAATTCCTAACTAAATAGTTTTAGATCTATCTCTACTTATTTTAATTTCTTCAGCACTAATTAAATCTTCTCTTCTAATCAGTGCATTCATTGGTCTCCTAAAGATATAATCAAATCACTTAAGTTGGTTTTCCCTTATCTTATTTTCAATAGGTAGAATTCAGTCTATTCCTAATAATTCTAATATACCTTAATTTGTTTCAATTTTTTTTTTTCCCTTTTTTTATAAAGCCACTTTACAAATCATTATTGGTTTATTTAGGAATGAAGAAACATGTTTGTTAAACACATGGTTTATTGGATTTTATTTACATGGTTGAGTACATAAACAAAGTAGCTGTTTTCAAGTTCATTTGTGTGAATTGGTTTATGTGCAAGGTTATGATGCAAGAGTATTTAAATTATACTCTTCTAGTTAACCTTCCGAAAATCCACTTCTTCTAGATACTTAAACTTGTGGACTGTCTAAACCTCCTAATTTCATTTGTCAATTTTGAATGAACTGCTTATGACTATCTATAACTATTTATTTGTCGACCTATGAAATACATGAAATGATTCCTCACATTGATTTTTACATTATCAGAATCTAATCAGAATCTAAAAGTCCTTACAATCTCTACTTTTTTGATAATGACAAAAAATCTTACAATTTATTACATGTATTTCACTCCTTATATAGCTATACAGATAAACTCACAAAGAAACAATAAGAATAAAAGATACTAAGTTTTCTCCCCTTATTTTTTCGAGTTTACTCTCCTTATTTCTATACTACCTATAGAATAATCTCATATTCTTCTCCCCTTATTTTGTCATTAGTCAAAAAAGACTGTAAATAGATCTGTAGTCCAATTATAGTTGCACTATTCTTTCTTGTCCTAAAATTGGCTAAGTTTCTACAAGATAAAATGTTAGTAGAAACCAAGCTCTTATTCTGTGAGCTTGTGAGATAACGAAGATAATTATTTTAAATTATGAAAGGAACATATGCCTAAATGTTGTCTAATATGATTAAATGCAAATTCAAATAATGGTTTTGTAAAAATATCTACTAATTGATCTTTAATGGAGATATATTCTAAAGATATATGACCTTTTTCAACATGATCTCTTAAAAAATGGTGTCTAATCTCAATATGTTTGGCTTTTGAATGTAGCATTATATTTTTGAATAAATTGATAACATTATTACAATAAATTACAGTATTTTGAAATTGAACTCTATAATCCACCAGTGTCTGTTGCATCCATAAGATTTGAACACAACATATTCAGCTTCAATTGTAAATAGTGCTATAAAATTTTATTTTCTACTAAACCAATATACAAGTGAATGACCAATTAATTGACATGTACCACTAGTGCTTTTTCTATCTGATTTGCATCTTTCATAATCTACATCACTGTAACTTATTAATATTAGTTAATTTTGTGATAAATAAAATAAGTCAAAGTTTTTTGTATCCTATAAGTATTTAAAGATACGTTTGACTGCTTTTAAATGTAATACTTTTAGAGAAGCTTGATATCTTACACATGCACATACACTGAACAAAATATCAGGTCTATTAGTTGTTAAATACAGAAGTGATCTAATCATACCTTTGTATTTCTTTTAATCTACAGAAATATCAAAAATATCTTTATCAAGTTTTTCATTTGAATTCATAGGGGTGTAAGCCTCTTTAGATTTATCCATACCAAATTTTGTTAGGATCTCTCTGTAAAAATTTTCTTGATTTAGAAAAATTTTATACTGTAATTGATAAATTTGTAATCCTAAGAAGAATTTTAATTCTCCCATAAGACTCATTTCAAATTCATCTGTATTAAATTCTAAAAGTCATGACATAATTTCTCATTTATTGCACCAAAAATAATATCATCAATATAAATCTAAATGATCAACATGTAACTAAATGTTGATTCATTTAATAATTTTATGAAAATATCTGCAAGTTAATTTTCTGTTAGAACAAACTTAAGTGAGATGTGTCATTTTCCACATAATCTCTCAAAAAATAATGTTTGATCTCGATGTGCTTGGCTTTGAAGTGAAGTACTGTATTCTTAGACTTATTGCATTGCTGTTATCATAATATATCTCTGTATTCTGAATTTTCAATCTGTAATCTACTAGAATTTGCTGCATCCATAAAATTTAAACATAATATAGACCTACTGCAATATATTCTACCTCAATAGTAGATAATACAATACAGTTTTGTTTTCTACTCAACCATGAAATTAAAGAATTTCCAAACAATTGGCATGTACTACTTGTACTTTTTCTATCTGATCTACTGCCTACATAATCTGCATCACTATAACCTTTTAAAGTTAGACTGCTATCAATTGAGCAAAATAATCTGAAATCTTTAGTGTCTTGTAAATACTTGAAGATTCTTTTGACTAATTTGAGATGAGATTCTTTTGGTGATGCTTGAAATTTAATACACAAGCATATACTGAACATGATATCTAGCCTACTTGTTGATAAATATAACAGAGATCCAATCATGCCTCTGTAATTCTTTTGATCTATTGCAACACATAAGTCATCATTTTCAAGTTTAGTATTTGAACTCATTGATGTGTTTACAGATTTGATATTTTGAAAGCCAAATTTCTTTAGAGTTTCTTTGCAATATTTTTCCTGATTAACAAAGATATTATTTTTCACTTGATAGATCTACAATCCTAAGAAAAATTTCAACTCTCCCATCATACTTATTTCAAATTTATTTTTCATCAAATTTTGAAAGTCATGACAGTTTTTCTGATATAGCCTCAAACACAATATCATCAACATAAATTTGAACAATCAACATGTGCAACTCAAAAGTTTTGATAAACAAAGTGTTGTCCACTTTGCCTATGATGAAATCATTATCAGATAAGAACTTTTTCAATTTTTCATACCATGCCTTGGGTGCTTGTTTCAAACCATATAAAGCTTTGTTTAATCTGTAGACATGATCTGAATTGACTTCATCTTTAAATTCAAGAGGCTACTTAACAAATACTTTTTCTTATATTTCTCTATTTAAAAATACACTTTTTACATCTATTTAAAAGAGTTTTATTCTCATATTGCTTGCAAATGCAAGCAACATTCTGATAGTTTTAATTCTAGCTACAGATGTAAAAGTTTCTTCATAATCAATGTCTTCTTGCTGATTATATCCTTGTGCAACCAATTGAGTTTTATTTCTGAGTATATTTCTTTCGTCTAATTTATTTCTAAAAATCCATTTAATCCTAATGATGGATTTTTCTACAAATTTCTTCACTAATTCCCAGACATTATTTTTCTGGAACTAATTAATTCTTCTTGTATAGTCATCGTCCAATAAATATCCTTACAAGCTTCATCTACTAATTTTAACTCAATTTCTAACACAAATGCACAATAATTGTAAATATCTTGTGTTTTGTTTCTAGTTTGTATTCCTTTAATTATATTTCCAATTATTTATTCTATAGGATGGTCTAATTTGAATTTTCAACTGTTTTAATTCTGATTTGATGCTTGGGATTTGAATTTCTGCTTACAATTATCTTTTTCATAATTTTCATTTTCACTCTCACTGTCAATCTTCAAATTTCTAAAATTCTGTATCAAATCTTCATTAAACTAAACATTTATGTTTTCCTCTACTCTTCTGTCTTTAACAAAGTATACTCTATAAGCTTTGCTTTTAGATGAATATCCAACTAGTATAGCAGGTTCAGATTTTGAATCAAACTTGTTTTTAACATCTCTAGTATTTAAGACATAACATTTGTATCCAAATGTCTTAAAATATCTAACATTTGGTGTCTTATCATATCAAAGTTCAAATGGTATCTTATTCAGCATAGATCTGATATGAGTTCTATTAGAGATGTGATAAATTGTACCAACAACTTTAGCCTAAAGAGATTTTGGTAAGTCAGTAGCATTCATCATAGTTCTAGTCATTTCTTGCAAAGTTATATTCTTTCTTTCCACAACTCTATTTTGAGCTGGAGTTCTAAGACAAGAGAATTCATGTAATATACTAAAAGTATTATATAGAATTTTGAATTCATAATTCTCAAATTCTCCTCCATAATCACTTCTGATTTTCTTTAATGTCAGTTCTTTCTAATTTTGAACTCTTGTGCAAAAGTTTCTGAATTCATTGCATGTCTTATTTTTATGTGCCAAAAATATGACCCAAGTTAATCTAGAAAAATCATCTACAATAACAAATATATATTTTCAACCCCCTAGACTTGATGTTTGAGTTGAACCATAAAAATCTAAATGTAATAGTTCTAGTGGCTTTCTGGTGGTAATCTCATTTTTGCTATGTAAAGAAGTTCTTTTCTACTTGCCTAACATACAATCACAGCACAACTTGTCTTTCTTAAATTCAAGTTTGGGTAATCCCCTGACTAGATCATTTTTGGATAATTTTCTAAGATTTTCATACTGACATGAGCAAGTCTTTTATGTCATAACCAATCATTTTCACTAGAAGCTACTAAATAGGAATTATTTGCAGAATTTTCAAATGGAAAGTTTAATGTATATATTGAACAATTTCTAAAACTAGTAAATTTTATTTCATTTATAGCTTGATCAGTAATGTAACAATTTCAACAGTAAATGAAACATTATAACCTTTATCACACAATTGTCCTACACTTAATAGGTTTTGTTTTAGTCCATTAACATGCAAGATATTTTCAATTCTACCATTTTCAGATGTTATATTTCCTATTATAGTAATTTTACATTTTTCATTATTACCAAATTTAACAGATCTTGAACTTAAGCATTTAACAAAATCAAAAAATCTCTTCTTACCTATCATATGTTTTGAGCATCCACTGTCCACAATCCATTTGTTGTTCGTGCTTGAAGCTTCTTGTTATCCTGCAATTTATACTAAAATTAAGGTTTTTGATACCCAAATCTTCTTGAGTCCAGTAGAATTAGTCTTAAATCATTAAATTTATTACCTCTTGGCAGCCACATATGACTCGATCTTCTTCTGATAGCAAATACGATAGTGTCATCTCTATATAATTGAATCATGCCACCACAATAAGGTATTTCTTTTGGTGTAGCATACCCTAGGTTAAATTTAATTCCATTTGGTCATTGAGATTCTATGATTTTATCTAGTTTTTTTTGACCTTGTATAAATTTGCAAACATTACTTTTTAGATCAGAGATTTCAGCTAATAAATTTTTATTTTCTTCTCTTAACTCATAGTTATTACAACTATATTTATCCATGTTAGTTTTCAAGTTTCTATTTTCAACAAGAGCTTTTTCTAACTCAACAAAAGAATCTCCTAAACAATTATTCAAACTTTTAATCTCTTTCTTATATTATTTATATTTAACATATAGACTATCTACTGTACACAGAAGACTATTTACATCTACATAATCATGCTCATTTTCTAAATAAGAAAGAGAAGTAGAGCATACCTCTTGTACTGCAAAGCACATGTTGGCTGTAGCTTCATCTTCAGAATCTAAAGAACTACTTGAGAAGCTACTATCATCCCAAGTAGCTTTAAGAATTATTTTCTTTTTGTTCTTCCATCTCTTCTTCTTATCCGTCTGATTCTCCTCTATCTGCAATGGACAGAAGTTCTGTATATGCCATTGCCTTTTGCATTTAAAGCATGTAGGGATTGTTCTTTTAGAGAAACTGTTCTTATT
Organism: Cymodocea nodosa; assembly: GCA_036874045.1. Taxonomy (NCBI): domain Eukaryota; kingdom Viridiplantae; phylum Streptophyta; class Magnoliopsida; order Alismatales; family Cymodoceaceae; genus Cymodocea; species Cymodocea nodosa. The sequence goes on along the minus strand of JAZBRI010000003.1, from coordinate 13,456,412 downwards.
TTTTTCTTCATAAATTTTTTGAAATTTCTTACCAGCAATATAATCTCATCATCATCTGAGTTCAGAACTTCTTCTGTTGAAGGAAATGCAATTTCTTTTTTCTTCTCAGCTTTCTTTTCAACAATTCCCTCTTGTTCCTTCTAGTCTTTCATTTAAACCTTGTAGGTCAATAGATTGTCCAATAGCTCTTCAACAGTGTAATTATTGAGGTCCTTAGAGTCTTGAATGGAGGTAGATTTTTATTTCCACTCAACAATTAAACTTTTCAAAATCTTTTGTACCTGTTCATGTGAAGAAAATTCTTTTCACAAGCCTTTAAGATTGTTAGTGATCTCAATAAATCTTGAAAACATTTCAATTATACTTTCATTATCATTTATTTTAAATAATTCTAGTTTTCTCAACAAGATGCTAATTTTTGTGTCTTTTATCTAACTTGTACCTTCGTGTGTAACTTAAAAGATTTTCAAAACTTCATATGCAAATTTACATACAGAAACTTTATTTTACTGTTCAACTGTTAGTGTACAGTATATAGCATTCAACCCTTAAGCATCCAACTGGATGATTCACTCATCCTCCTAAGTCCACTCCATAACATTACTAGTAAGAAGTGTGATTCCAAGAACAACAATCTTTTAGAGTTTTACATCAGAACTCTTGAAGAAACACTCCATTCTATTCTTCCAATAATTATAATTGGAACCATGAATAGAAAATGTCTGTGGATGTTTTGTCTCTCAGTGAATTATGCCATTAAAATCTAGATAGTTAAATCTTTAAATAGATTAACCGAGTTTTGATACCAATTGTTAGGAACGGAAAGCTCACCAAAAAGGGGGGTGAATGGTGTGTGAGTGTAATTTTAACTTTCTTTTTAAACTTAATTTGTTGATTTAATTTATCTATGATCTTAATTAATTGATATATATGCAAAACAGTAAATAGTAATGAACACAATGAGATTTTAGATGGTTCATCAACTTGACTAATCCACCTTCAAGATTCACTTGAACTTCACTAAGTATATGAATACTTACAACACTTGCTTTCAGGCTGAAGCAAGAATCAACACTTAAGCTTTCAGGTAAAAACTCAGCAACCAACCTTTCTTCGAGCTTTCAGATATAAGCTCTTAATCAACAGTGAGTTTTCAAGTAGAGTTTGAGTGTAAGGAGTTTTTGTGTTGCTGTGAGCTTGAGAATATTTTTGTATTTTGTAAACTAAGAGTGTTGCTGGAATTTTTGAGTAACTCACAATATTTGATAATCATTATTTCAATCTTCCCTTTACTTATCATATTTATACCAAGAGGTATAAGAATTATATTTACTTCTAACGGATATTTTCTATTGTACTTACTGTGTAGTCAGTCCTAAAAATAATAAGTTATCGTTCTATATACTGTCTAGCTTGTAACCTTCCAATTCCCTTTGATTTTCAAATAGTTAGCTGTGTAACTCTCCGAAGGATAACCGTAACTCATTGAAAATCCACTTAAATTCTATTATCTGTGTCACGTGGGATTTTAAGTCATACACGTGAGATGTCTTAAGTTCAAATACTTGTAGCTGTAACTTATCGAATCGTTTTTTACTTTCGAATAGTTAGCTATAGTAAACTTCCAATTTTCTTCAAAACTTTCAACTGTAGATTTCCTATTTCGGCACATGCATAATAGAATGACTTAAGTTTTAGATAGTTCATTATGTAACCTTCCGAAACTTCTTATTTTTCAGATAGTTAGCTTTCTAACTTTTTGAAAATCCTTTTCAATCTTCCGTCTGAATTTCTACACATGAGTAATTGAATAACTTTTCGGATAGTTAACTTTCCTAACTTTTCAATTTCCTTAAACTTCCAAATAATTAGTTTTCCTAACCTTCCGATCATTCAACCATCTTTCAAACATTCTGAAGGTATTGAAATTTCAAATAATTATCCTTCTAACTGTACGACGGTATATCTACTGCTTTAAATTGACTCTTTGGATACTTAACATTATAACTCACTGAAGATCCATTTCTTTTGAAAACTTAAGCCTGACAACCTTTCGAAATTCTTATTTTTCTCTTGTAGTAGTTTCTAAACTATTTGTATCGACTTAATTGCCTTTTGATCTTCAGTTTGCTGAACTGTCTTATGATATTTGTGAAATACAATTTATTTTCTCACACAGGATTTTGCATTATCAAAATACAAAGGTTCTAACATGATCAACGTTCTACTTTGTCTTCACGTTAATTGATCCTATATACCAAGGGGTATAACGATCATATTTCTTCTAACAACTTTTGTCCTATTGTACTTACTAATCTATCAATCCCAAATATAATAAGTTACCGTTCTACATACTATTCTTTATATAACCTTCCAATTCTATTTGATTTTCGGATAATTAGATTTATAACCTTCCAAAAACTCAAACAGTTAGTTACCTTGTAAGTTTCCAAAAAATTCGAACAGTTATGCTTATCACGTGATTACTTAAATTCTGCACGTGTCTTTAAATCCTGCACATGAATCTTTATCTTTGAATAGTTAGATCTGCTAACCTTCCAAAAAACTCGAACAGTTATCCTCTAACTCTTCGAAAAACTCGAATAGTTGTACTTTGTCATGTGATTCTTTTAGTTCTACACGTGCCTTAAGTTCAAATAGTTAGCTTTTCTAACTTTTTAATTCTATCTTATTTTCAGATAGTTACCTATTGTAACTTATCAAAAAGTTCGAACAGTTCTCCTTTAACATTTCTGTCTTTCACGACATGCGTATTTAGATAACTTAACTGTATTCTAGTTAACTTTTCGATTTTCTTGTATTTCCAAATAGTTGGTTTTTCTAACTTTCCAAAGACTTAAACAATTGTCTAACATTCCGAAAGTCTTTTTGTTTTCAGAGAGTTAGCCTTGTAACTTTTTGAAGAGCTTTCTTGCTACATTTAAGTAATTTTTTAGATACTTAATTTCTTAACTTTCTGAAAATCCACTTCTTCTAAATGCTTAAACTTGTGAACTGTCCAATCCTCCTAATTTTATATGTCAACTTTGAATAAATTACTTATGACTTTCTATAACTGTTTATCTATCAACCTATGAAATACAAGAAATGATTCCTTACATTGATTTTTGCATTATTAAAATCTAGAGGTTCTTTCAAAATATGCCTCCAGGAAATATCTTAGAGGCATCACTAAAGTTAATTTTTGGGTTAATTAATGCTTGATGAAAATGGTAAGTAATCAACAAAGTAACCAACAAGATAATCATCTAGATTCAAGAAGACTCTTGTCAAATTACTTATATTTGACCAAAAAATGATTCCCGGTAACACAAAAAATACCCCAAAAAGTTAGTGTAAGATATAAAAGTAACAAATTTATAAGAACAACAAACATGAAGCAATGCAAGCCAATTGCTAACAAATTCCAATATAAACCATCATTTCTTTAATATAGCTAATAGAGTAATGTTTTAGACTGTTAATTATATAGATGCATACCCAATCATGGCAGGCCACAAGAAAATGATCTGATCCATGGGTTCTATTCCAAAATGGATACTTAGAAGCAATTTTATTCACATAGTTCTTCAGGAAAAATGACAATTCCCTCATATTGTGCTTATCAGGCACATAAAGAGCGAGTTCCAATTGGCGTATACTGTATGGAAGATAAAATAAGTGGGCTTTGTTTGGGTCCTTTGTGACAAATTGTTTGTTCTTTTCCATCAATTTCATAAACCATCCTTCAGAAGCATAAATTCCTTTAACAGGTGGTGTATGAAAAATTGGTTTTTCTCCATCTCGATAGACATAAACCTTCAATATCCTTTCCATTAGCTCATAGCTCCTGAAAATGCAGTGTCCATAAGACCATCAATACATGACCATAAAGAAATTTAAGGATTTGCCAAATACAGCTTAGCAATTACACATATCAAGATTCAAGACAAGCGTGCCTTCTAGTCAGATTTTATAGGTCTACAATATGTTAAACTGAAAAGGCAAGTGTAATAACAATTCAAAGAAAGAATTAGTTAAGCCAAGGCCAAGTGCCCAATGCTTTGTCAAAGGGAAGGAAAATGAGTGATACTGGAAAAAGAAAGATCAAATACACAAAGCAACAAGTATGCAAGTTGATGTGTCTTGGCAAAAGAAAGAAAACTCCCCACTTCACTAAACAAAAGTAAAAACAGGAAGTTGTAACCACCTTGAGAAAGCATTTTTGGGAAGCAAAACTTTGGTATATAGTGGAAAAATAAAAATAATATAAACCATAAGTTGAGGTATGAGCACACGTCCAATAGAATGAAAAATGTATCACATGGTGTAACATAAAAGAAAATGTAAAAACTATTGATAAAATAAATGAAAGACAACACAAGACCTTCAATGCAAAAAAGATGACTATTTGATTATATAAAAAGCACATCTAGATTTTCCACGTGTTCAATTTTATTTAATTGAGAACAGCACACTGATGTTATTAAAATAAATGAGGTTATTAACTGTTAATCTCATCTATTGATTTTGAATTGGAAAAACCATTATATGTGATTGTGATTTTTCAATTCCCCTAGCTCTTCATTTAGGAAGAGAATCCAAGATCATATAAAAATCTAACCAAACCTTTTGAAAACTGAGACATTTCGGAACAATGGAGAATATAAATCAGGATCATCATAGCCCACAGAAGGAGCATGAGCTATCTCCTTCTTTGCGTACACAAGTGCACGATCAGGTGGCAACAACCATGGTGGCATCCTCTGTAATTTTCAATCAGAAAAGTCAATCATTTGCTACATTCTAAAAAGAATTTGTGAAATTGAAGCATAACACAAGTACAAATGGTAAAATAACAAAAGAATCAAGGTTTTTACATGTATACGATAAGAATATATTTATAATATGAAAATACAATTCAATTTCGAAATTATATACATGTATGCCACTGAAAGTTAAAATTATTATCACATAAGACACTGAATTAGCTACTTAAGTACAAAGTCCATTCAGAACATAATGATGCCAAGAAATTTGAAAACCATGTACATTTTCAATTACACCCTCATATACACAAATAAATAAATAAATAAACACTCTAACGACTACTTCTTTACACTCCAACCATTGGCCCTCTATAAAATTGTAATCCCCAACTGCTGAATCATCCATCTTCGATGGATATCTGCCCCCATTTTTCTTTCCCTCTCAGTTTGATTTCTTGCCCTCCATCTTTGATAGCATGAGGGGTGAATCTTCATTTTCAGTATAAGTTGAGCACAGGACATGTGAGTGCAACATCTACCTCAAGTTGCTTGTTTCAAGAAAACCTAACAATTATAGAAGGCTCCTTAGATGTGGTCATTGGTAAGTAAAAGCACTGCTCAAATAAAATAAGCCTATAATAAAAAAATTATATGCCAATACTTCACATGAGGATCTACAAAATGACAAATTTCAAGGTACAACCAAAGATTCAAATATCAGTATCATATCAAAGATTGATCATCTGAAAAAATGAAACATATTGACGATCGAGAATCATATCAATAGAAACACAACTTTTGTGGAAATGGCTAAAAAAATCTAAATTTTATCTTGAAACTCAATAATAAGATAAAAAAAATTATAATAAGCATATAAAAATACCTAGATAAATTTTTTAGATAATTATCATGTATAAAATGTCAATTAGATAGAGATATAGTAGTCACATGTACGAAAAAAATCTTAAATCATATAAATAATAATAACTCATACTGACAAATGATTTAAAATTTAGGTTATGTTTCGATATATATCAGACTATATTTTAAGAAAATTTAAGTTACAATTAAACATAATCAAAGTAACAGTTCAATATATTTTAAGTTATGTTTTAATAGAAACCAAGTTACCTTTCAATATATATTAGGTTACATTTTAATAGAATCTAGGTTGTAGTTATCAAGTTATATTTCAATAAATTATATATTAGGTTACAGTTCATATATGAAACACAATTTATTAAGATTATGCACAATATGAGAGAATTTCCATAATCACCATAATTAAAAGTTTTATCAATTAGAAGATTTTAGAGGAAATTATAATTTTTTATTATAATGTAGTTAATATTTTTTTAAATATCTTACGTGAATTAATTAAAAAATAGAAAATAAAATTTGTAAGAATACAAGAGATAAAGAGGAATGCTATTCATAAACAAACATAACTTTTTAAAACAAAATACAAAAAATCAAAATTTTTTGTATTATTTAATATTTTCACCTAAGGTTTCAAATATCAGTATCATATCAAGGATTGATCCTCTAGAAATAGAAAAGAACATCGTATTAGTGAAAATGCAAGGCTTTTGTGGAAAATATCAAAAACTTCAAATTTCAATTTGAAACTTAAGGATAAGATAAAGCAAGCTAATGATAACTATATAAAAATACCTAGGTAATTTTTTTAGGAAATTCTCATGCATTAAATATCAATTAGATAGAGATATAGTTTACATGTATAAAAAAATCTTAAATTATGTATAAATAATTGAAAAATAACTCAAAATGCATTTCTCTCTCTTCAAGAACAATTAAAGAGATTGGAGTCTGTCCTTAACTTGTTGCAAGTGCTAGAGGTGTGATTCTCAATTGAAGTTATATATGAAGATATCATTAAAAAACATCAAGACATACCTCCTCAATTAGGGCTGAAAAACTTCATTCAAGATAGACTAAAAAGTAGACAAAGCATTAGTAAGCTTGAATGGCATTATTAAGAATTTATAGTGACCTTCATGAGTCTTAAATGTGGTAGTTGAATGCAAAGCTCTAATTCTCCTTCGTTGAAATTGTATGTTGTACAAAGAATAGGTTACATATATATACTAACTTGTTAGACTACACTAGACATGTTAATCTTGCATGACAATATAATAAAAAATATACACAACTTAACACTCTCCCTCAAGTTGAAAGATATATATCAAACATACCAAGCTTATTACAAAAGATATCAAAATTCTCATACCCTAATCTTTGGTGAAGACATCTACAAGTTGATCTAAAGAACAAGTGTAAGGGGTAGATGTAATGTTCTTTAACATATTGTCTCGAATGAAGTGACAATCAACTTCGATGTGTTTTGTCCATTCATAGAAGATAGGATTGTTAGCAATGTAGATGACGACTTGAATGTAACAATGCATTGGCATTGAGGTTTGAACATCTATTTCTAATTCATGAAGTATAGTTTTCAACTAGATCATCTCAGATGCAGCTTGAGACATGACCCTATATTCAACCTTAACACTTGACTTAATGTAGTTTGACCCTTTTTGACCCACTATTGAGAGAGCCAGAAGCTATTAAGAAACCTTCAGTGATAGAACCTCCTAAGTTAGAATTGAAATCTCTACCTAAAAATTTGAAGTACACTTTTCTAGGGGAGAATAATACTCTCACTATTATTGTTTCATTTGAGCTTTCACTTGACCAAAAGAGGAAGTTGGTGGTTCTAAGGCGGTATAAGGAGGTCATTGGTTAGTCCATGGCCAATATAAAAAGGATAAGTCCAAGCTTATATCAACATAGGATCCAAGTTAACCCTGAAATTCATCCTAGTAGGGATCCACAAAGAAGACTTAATCCCAACATAAAAGTAGTAAGAAAAAAGATTCTCAAGTAGCTTAACCATGAGATTATTTATCCTATTTCTAATAGTTCTTAGGTCACCCCACTCCAAGTTGTTTCTAAGAACTTGGGGATAATCGAGATTAAGAACAGTAACAATGAGCTAATTTCGACTCGAGTGTAGACCGGTTGACACATATGTGTGGACTATAGAAAACTCAATACTGCCACTTGGAAGGATCATTTTCTCTTGTCCTTTACTTATCAAATATTAGAAAAGTTATCAAGACAAGAATTCCATTATTTCTTAGATAGATATTCTAGGTACAACCAAGTACCCATTGCACTTGAGGATCAAGAGAATACCACATTTACTTGTTCCTTTGGTACATTTGCATTCAAACGTATGCCATTTGGATTGTGTAATACAATGACAACTTTTTAGAGATATATGACTAGAATCTTTTCTGATATGATCAATAGATTCTTAGAAATCTTTATGGATGATCTATCCATCTCCTAGGTCTTCTTTTGATGAATGTTTACATCACTTGGTGCTAGTCTTGATAAGGTGTATTGAAAAGAGTTAGTATTGAACTAGGAGAAATGACATTTTATAGTTCAAAATAGAGTAGTACTAGGCCACATTATCTCCAAGAGAGGATTGGAAGTAGATAAAGTTAAAATAGACTTAATTTCTGGATTATCATTTCCAACCAATGTAAAAGAAGTAAGAGCTTTTCTTGGGTATGCTAGCTTTTATCATAGATTTATAAAGGATTTTAGTAAGATAACCCAACCTTTAACTCAACTTCTGACAAAGGATCAACAATTTGATTTTTCTAAGGACTATAAAAATGCCTTTGATCAGTTGAAGGGTGCTTTGTCTACGACACCAATTGTTCATTCTCTAATATGAGATTTACCTTTTAAGCTTATGTGTGACGCTTCAAATTATGCCATTGAAGCTATGCTAAGGCAAAGAATAGACAATTTGTCTTGAGTTATCTACTATGCAAGTAGAACTTTATTAGATGCACAATTAAATTATACAATGACTAAAAAAGAAGTTCTAGCTATGGTCTTTGCATTAGAGAAATTTAGACTATATCTCTTAAAATACTACACAATTATTTTCACAGATCATTCTGCCTTAAAGTATCTTTTAGCAAAGAAAGATGCTAAGGCTAGATTTGTAAGATGGATGTTTTTACTACAAGAGTTTGATTTAGAAATAAAGGATAAGAAAGGATGTGAAAATGTTGTAGCTGACCATTTGTCACGTATGGTTATCTTTGAAACTGAAGTTCCTATTGATGATTCATTTCTTAATGAGCAACTCATGGTTGTTTCTACTGTGCCATGATATGCCGATATTGTAAACTTTTTGGTAACAAAACAACTGCCTAATGACTGGTCAGCTTGAGATAGAAAGAGATTCTTAACTTGAGTCAAGGATTTCTATTAGGATGATCCACACTTATTCAAATCTAACCTAGACCTAGTGCTTAGACATTGTGTATCTAACTTTAAGATCAATAGTGTGTTGGCATTTTGTCATGACCACCTAGTTGGCAATCATCTAAATTTTGAAAAGATTGCCATTAAAGTGCTTCAATGTGGCTTCTTTTAGCTAACATTATATAAAGACGCTCACATCCATGTTAAAAACTGTGTTGCATGTCAAAAAGTGGGTAGACTCACTCGAAGAAATATGTTATCGCTGTCACCTAATATAGAAGTGGAAATATTCAACGTATGAGATATTGATTTTATGAGACCGTTTCCCACTTCTAGAGGTTTTTGTTATATTCTCTTAGTAGTCGATTATGTCTCAAAGTGCATTGAAGTAATCCCCACACGACATTGTGATACACAAATAGTAACGGAGTTTATCAAAAGTAATATACTTTCAAGGTTTGATATTTCTCGAGCAATTATAAGTGATAGGGGTACTCATTTCTGTAGTAAAAGTTTTAAATCTTTAATAAAAAAGTATGGAATAACTCGTAAGATGATTACACCCTATCACCCTTAGACTAACAAACAAGCTGAGAGTGCCAATAAACAAGTTAAACAAATATTGGAAAAAATGATAAGTCCTAAAAGGAAAGATTGGACTAAAAAGTTAGATGATGCTCTTTAGGCCTATTGCACTACCTATAAGTCTATTCTAAGAATGTCTTCGTACAAAACAATCTATGGAAAGGTTTGTCATCTACCAATTGAGATAAAACACAAAGTCACTTAGTTATTAAGTTTTCTTGGAAGGCAAAGTCAATTTAAGCATTCTTGTTCCTAGATTAGGGATAAGACCCACCATTTATCTAGAGCTAAACTTTTAGAACAAGTAGTTAGGAAATCGGTGAATCCTATAAGTGTGGCAAAAATGGCAAGACAACAGCTACAATCTTTTCAAAATATCTGTTATCCCATCACTATAGACCAGTCATTCTACTTTGTGTTACCAATTTGTGTAGGCCAAAAATTTGAACTTCATTCCAACTATATTGGTCAATTACCCAAATTCTTTGGACTAGACAAAGAGGATACATACATTTTCCTACATGAATTTAATAATATATGCAACATGATTTACATTTCAGACATCCCATTAGATGCAATCAAGTTAAGGTTTATTCCCTTCGCACTTAAGGATGATGCGAAGTGTTGGATGTTTACTTTACCGACTAGCTTTATTCACACTTAGGTCGAATTTTAATCTTTGTTTATAAAGAAGTTCTATCCTTTACATAAAACTATTCATGCCAAGAGCGTTATTTCAAACATAACCTAATGAGTTGATGAACCATTTTAGAAATATTTGAAAAGTTTAATAGAATGTTAGCACGTTGCCTAAACCATGGTTTGGCACATGCTAAGCAATGTCAGATTATTTATGAAGGTTTGAACTTTTCAACGAAAATGATGGTTGAGTCCATGTGTCTGACGAGTTCTATGAGTTTCAATGAAGTGCAAGATTGGAATTTTTATCAAGAATTAGCCGAGCGGACTATGCAAATGGAAAGCTCATCTGATCGTTCTTTTGGTAGAACTCTTACCTAGGGAATGCATCATATAGACTCTATGATCGAGGTAGAAGCACGAGTAACTGCTATGTTAAAGAAAATGAAAAACATGATGAACAAAAATAAGGACGAACGAAGTATTTCTATGAAATGTATTGGTTGTAGGGCTCTTAGGCATGTGATCAAGGAATGTCCCACAATTACTGGACAAGGAAAATATATTGAAGATGTGTATGTTATAGGCATGGGACAAAGAAACACCCTGTACAACCAATATTACAACCCAGGATGGCGAAACCATCTGAACTTCTCTTAGCGCCAGCCTGATCATTCTAGGGACGCCTTTGAACATCAAACTTTTGGTGTAAGTCCATCTAGGACCTATGTCAACCAACATCCTACTCTCTAAAGCCAAGCTCAAACTGCAAACACTCATAAGTTGGAGGCAAGATCAACGAAAATAGAGAAAGGTATTTCATCGCTGTTGAAGTTGAGTAGTCAAGCGACACCAATTCTGCAGAAGCACAATAGGGCCATTAAGAACATCGAGGCCCATTTGGAAAGACACTCACATGGAAGGAGAGAGTGAAACTCCTTACCAAGTAACATGATCCCTAATTCAAGAAACGCAAATGTGCACATAGTTCACGGTGAACAAAGTGAAGAGGTGGGACCGTCAGCTCTGAATTGATTAGCAACTTCTGGTAATTTCTTTTTGTGGATAGTTATTTCTTTTTGCTTATATATATATGTAAAAAAAAAGACATGCATAGATATAAATTTTTTTCTATACTTTATATTTCTTTGATATGTTTAATGTGTATGTTCATCTCTTTCAGTACATATTTCTAAACCCCCTTTTTATTATTTGTTACATATGTTAGGGGAGATACATTAACTTGCTTGCCATCGTTATGTTTGTATTATTATTGTTATTTACATGTTCGTCACTTGCATGCTCGAATCAAATTTTATACATACATTAAGGACAATGCATAATTTAAGTGTGTGTGGTGTGGAGGGGGGGGGGCATGTAGATTTTTTTGTTATTTTTATTGTGTTTTCATGTATTTTTTGTGATGTTAATGAATTCTCATGTTTTATGTTGTTAAGTTTTTATTGATGTTAAATTTTGATTAGATTCTAGTGATAAGATAGTAAAGTTCAAGAAATGCTATTAAAATTTATGGGTTTACCCTATTTCTTTTTTAGTGGACTCTAGAGCCAAAAGTATGAACCTATTGATAAATTCTTTAGAGAAAAATAAGTCTCATGTTAGTTGTGTTAATAGGTGAGTCTTCCTACTCATTAGAATTAATGCCTTGTTTATTTACACCCTTTTAAGTGATTCCAAACTAAGTGTCACTGCAAAGAGGTTTACATATTATGTAACCTTAAGGTGAGATTTTTTTAGATCCTTCCAAACTTTCATAAGATTTTGAAGGATACGTCTAGGAGCGTACCAAGGCTATAACTACTAGCATGCTAAGCAATTTTTACTAGGGATCAAGGTTATTGGAGAAAGAAAGTATCTTCATTACCATTAGTAGTATGGTTTGAAAAAAAAAAAAAAGGTGAAAAATATGACAAAAGAAAAGAAAAAAAGAGAGAAAAATATATATATATATTGAAAAAAAAAAAAAGAATAAGAGCATGTAGAAAAAGGAGCTCAAAGATCATATGGGAAGAAAGAAAGTAGCTGGCTTTCTTCATTTTTTAACTTTCCCTTCTTTTATGTATATGGGTGTTTGACATGCTACATAGTTGCTACCTTTGTAACTTGTACTAGGCATTTTTCAACATTTCTCAATAGAAGAGAGGGAGTTTTAATCACTACCTATTATTTGGTTATTATTGCATATTTATATTCATGTGCATTATATGTTCTTATGTGTAGTGAGGGTGAGATTCTTATTATATCAAGGCAAATGATCTTTTTGATAAGGTGACTCCTTATGCACTCTAATATGGGCTTATTGGAATCTAATAAACTAGTAAGTTATGCACTTTATTTGAGCCACCATCATGTCTTATGGATTCTAATAGCACCATTGAGCCTAATAATTTCTCATTGGAGCCTAATCTTTGTCTTTGTTTTTGTTATGTATTTTATTTACTTGTCTTTTGTTTGTTTTCATTTGTGTTTTATTTTTGTTTTGATTGAGACTTTGTGGATGTATCTACTAAAAATCCACTAAAGACAAAACTCTGCCACTAGAGCGATGTAGGGGTTTAAAGGTTTGTTGCATATGCTAAATGTAGTTGTAATTCCTATGAAAGTAAATTAGGATTTCTATTTCCTTTTGTGTTGTTTTGTATTTCAATGAAAGTTTCTAATAAATGTCAATTTAGTCATTTCCTATTTTTCTACACTTAAATGCTTGCTAGGAACTAGCAATGTTTAAGTACAAGGGTATTTGTAAGGGTGAAATTATGCTATTTTATATGGGATTATTCATGCATCTTAGGGCTTAAATGATACATAATACATATTTATAATTAAAATACTGTCACTTTGGCATTTATATGATTATGTATGATTATTGAAGTAAATGACTTAAATTTGCACAATTTAACCTTTTATTTGATTATGACTTAAATGATTATAGAAATGACTTGACATTTTATTAGAAACTTAGTTAAGGTTATTTTTAGTTGTTATCATTGTGTTATATTTTAATATCTTTGTTAAGTGTTGTAGGTAAATAAAGGACTCTTCAAAAGGCCACAAAGACATGTAAATGAGAAAAGAAGGGATTTACAGTGGCAACTTGGGAAGACCAACCCAAAGCCCTAACTCCTCTTCTCCTATAAAGAGTGGTTGACCTCCCCAAATGAAGCTATCTCCCATGAACCCTACAGTTGACGCCCATTCCTTCTCTTGTGCTTCCTAGGGCTGGTGGAAGACCCTCCTTGTGGCTGAAGCAAGAGGAAGAAGCTTAGAAGACTAGACCTTAAAGGCCCCTTCTTATTCTTCCCCCCTTGGTGCACTTGGAGACCGATCTACTTCCCCCACTTGCCTTGGCTTGGACAGCTGCAAAGAGGAACTTCAAAATTCTTCACAACAACGTGGCTCCTTGCTCTCAAGGTTGGTGATAGTAGCTTTGAAGGGTTAAGAGTAAAATCCACGTGAGGAAAGGAAAACTATAGGTGTGGATCCTATACTTAGGTGCAACCATTTAGAGATCCACCTCTTTGTAAGAATACTTGGAGGGATGATAACCCAAAGAATAGCCTTTGCAAGGAGCATTTAGCAACCTCTCCAGTGGAAGAAGTGCATTTGAAACAAGGAAGAGCTTCAAAGGTACATTAAAAGTAAGGAGATCACTTGTATGTATGTGTTTTATTTTCATTTTGTATTTTTCTTAAGGTATGTGAAGACTAACAAATTTTCAGTAGTTATAGTGTTATTTTTACTTTTATTTGAATGTGTGAACGATCCCCTTTCTTGGTCTACAATTGTATAGTGTACATATGTGTGAATCTTATATATAAGTTATGTTTTAATGTACCTTAAGGTTGTGAATGGTCATAAATAGTGTATATGGTTTGTACAGATTTTTGTCTCCCTTGTTTTCAAAATTAAGGCTTGTTTGTCTTCTTTATATTTTGAGTTTTACTTACTATTTTTCATTGATTTTTAAGTTATTTTTGTAGAGAAATGAAAGATGATTCTTTCTGTATCTTTTGTTAATTTTTTAAATAGGTTTGGTTTGATTTTTCTATTTTATACGAAGAGTGCGCTCTCAGTTCGAAATCACATTTTCGATCAATAGTTTTGCAAAAATGTCAAATACGATTTCTCCCTCTTTACAATATATTTTTAAAATATGTAAATTGAGTTTATTAGATTAATGAGTCTATTTTCATTCAACAGTGATTTCATAGAATTTCATGAAGAATTGATAAAGTTCTCAAGTTTTTATTGTAAGTGCACATTTTATAATATTTCAAAACTATTTTGCACACCTCACTAGGGCTTAATGTTATTTTCAACTAAGAACAATTTAGAGTCTAAAATCACTTTGTATTTTTAAATAACTTAAAACCCTTTCCAAAACATATTTTTATATGACTTTTCAATGCTTAGTTTAGGAGAAATCATTGTTATAAATAGAGTTCCTTTTCTGTGATTTCAAATTATAGAGGTTGATGAATAGATTTTTGTAGTTCCGGATTCTGTACAAACAAAATCTTTGCCCTACTTTACTCCTTTCAAAAGTAAGTTTTCTATGAAATTTTCTAGCATTTTTTGTGGTTCATAGCTTTGACCTGAAAGTCTCACAAGGTTGATTGCAAAGTTTCAACCTTAAAGCTCGTAAATTATAGGTTAGGAGCTTCAACTTGAAAACTCAAGGTATTGGTTCTTACTTCGACTTGAAAGTAAGTATATATAAGTATTAGAACATTTAGTGAAACTCAAGTGATCATTGAAGATGGAATAGTTGAGTTAGTGAACCATCTAAAATTCCTTGTGTTCTTATCTTTTATTTCTACTATACATGTGTCATTTATCTATTTATAATAGTTGTGCATATACTCCAACAATATAAGTTAGAAATAATTTTAATTGAGCATATATCACCATTCACCCCCTTCTAGTGAGTCATTCGGTCCTAACACATACAAGGGCAAACTATGTCTACTTACCACCTTCACTCATTAACATTCCTTAAGCTACATTCTCTTGCTATCGAGTAAGAGCTTACGGTCCAAAAATTATGGATACTTCCAGTATCTATCATCAATAAGACTTCCCACCTATAGACATAGGACTAAAGCCTCTAATTTAAAACCCAACCACCCTAATCACCATGTAGACGGAAATATGGGGCTCCCCCAATTCCTCATCACTGTCTCCTTGCACTTGGTTAGCCTTTGAGTTGTCCCCCAATTCCCCATCAATTTAAGCAAGGTAGATCATTTAAGTCTTGCAATAATGACCTTATACCCAACACTTGTCACAATTGTAGTATAGATTTTTCTCTTCATTCCTTCATTTTATTCAGTGTTAATGACTTCGCTAGAAGGGATGAGCCAATCCCCACATTCTTTTCCTCTCCCATTTGCTAAGCTATGCTAACCAAACTACTCCTCCACTTGCTTAGCCTTTTGTGCTTAGCTAGCTTTTCTTCGTAAAGTTTCATGGATAGTGCAATAGTAACAAAATTTGGTGGCTCCACCAATTGGACCTCTAGATGGACCTATTCCCTTAGTCCATCAACAAAAATCCTAGCAACATCTTGCTCACTTAGACCATCCATATGATTGAGAAGCTTCTCAAACCTCGATTGGTAGTCCTTATGCTTGTAGTTTGTTGTAAATGGGGCAACTATGATAAAGGTTTTTCCACTTCACTCTCGCTAAACTTTTAAAATGAGGTCTTCCTTGAACTTACTCCAAGTATGTGGTTGATTGCTCCTCTCTTACCAATTGTACTACTAAATCATTCCACCCTTTAGATGCAATGCAGCATATCTTGTCTTCTAAGCCTTTGAGATTCCATAGAATCAAAAGAAACACTTGGCTCATAAGATCCATCCAATGGGGTCCCTTTCTTTTGCAAACACTAGAAACCCTAGTTTAATTGATGAGCAAAGCTCCCCTCGAAAATTGTCCTTTCACCCTCCTCATTCTTGTTGTTCAAGCCTTTATTCCTAGTATATGATGTCTCACCGCAAGGCTCCTACGATCTAGCTCAAAGTTCATGCACTAGCTCTTAAAGCAATTGTTGATTTTTGGTCATGCCTAGCCTTTTGATCTTGCATCATCTTCAACATCATTTCCTTAAACTCAATCATTTCCATTTCCAACAAACTTGCTTCATCTTCACTAACCTCTAGCTCTAAGAAAGACCTCCTTGTGGTGAACCCTTAATTGGTCCTACCACCTAGACTTTGGCAAATTGTTGAGCCCTAAGGGGTGGAGCACTTTGATGCTTCCCAATGGTGGGCAAAGGGGATGTAGGGTTCTCTAATGGGTGATGTGGTGATCCAACACCAATAGGATGGTGGTGGTCACCACACACTAGCACTCAATACTAAATTTAGTAGGAAGTACTTGGGGAAAAAGTTCTCTTCATCTAACTACACGAGGAATTACATTTAATAGCATTTAGTTCAATCTATACATTGACTCCTTCTAAAATTACCCCTCAAACGACCTTACAACCCCTATCATACCAAATAGGCCTAAATTACAAACAAAATGGCATCATAACTTAATAACATAGAAAAGACAACACAATAACAACATAATTAGCACTAAGCTACCAACTCTTCATTGAGGTCATAACGCAATAAAGAAAAAGTTATCATAACACGATCAGACCAATAATTTTGAATTCATATTTCACAATTTGACCTCATCTTATCAATAAAGAAAAAATTCTGCCATTTATTGTCTTAGTTTGGTTAATAATTTAATCCCTTAATGATCTATGGTAAAATTGATTAATTAATAATTAAAAATTATATATATTATTTAACAAGTTCAACATGTATCATTATTACTTTCACTCATCTACATGAAACATATTTAAACATAAATTTATAACTATAGTAAAATTGATTGATTTATAATTAAAAATTATATAGATCATTTGACAAGTTCAACATGTATCATTATTACGTTCACTCATCTACACGAAACACATTTAAACATAAATTTATAACGTTATTATCAAAGAAAGAAACAGATAAAAGCATAAAATACACTTATATTTTATTTAATCAGATTGCTTAATTAAAATAATAGTCAAGTACTTCCGTTAAACAACTTCACAGTTTAACAGTTAATTGTTAACAGAAGACCCAATTATGTTTACCACCCAATTTAACTTGATCAATGGTTAACCATCCAATGGTTAATGTGTGCAGCTTGGACATGCCTGTTATTGTTTATAGGATTGACGGTATTCTAGTACAATTTATAAAGCTGATGGTATTCGTGTATTATTTATTAAACTCAGTGGTAAAACAGAAGAATACAATTTTACCAACAGTAGTAAAATAACAAATAGATTCAGATTTTTGTTACTCTTTACCTCGTCTAGATGCCACGACTGAGCACGACTGCCGCTGGAATCATTGTCACCGGTGGAGGTAGAATTAACAAGCGGCCGAGATACGTCAGGAGTATCCTCTTCGTGATTTGAAATGGGCAATTCCCCCACAGGAACATCGCCGCCAACAAAAACGGGCCAGGAAACGTGAGAATCGGTAGAGGCAGGTGTTTCGTCCACCACCGAGGGCGGTGCGGAAGAACCTGATTCTTGGGGGACAGCGATCAAGGAAGCATAGGGGGTGAGAGGGTCGTCGTCCGGACGCAAGAGCGACTGAGCAGCAAGCAGTGTGAGAACGGCGGTGCAGAAGGCAGTGGCCGCCACCACCCACATCCTCCAGTCCATCGTCTTGACGGAGCTCTTCCGGCACCACCGCCTTACCATCGCCGCGTCAAGATTAGGGGATTCGATTCCGTCCCTCCTCTTCCTCTCCTCTCCCTCACCTCTCTCTCGATGGCAAGAAAAGGCGGGTGGGGTATGGAGACGGACAATAAGCACCGGCGACGAATGTTTCTTTTCGGGATACCGAAACCACCCCTGCATGTAACATAAAGCTAATAATGGTTCTTTTCATGTGGACCCATTTCGTTTGTTTCCGATGATTATTGCATTTGAATTGAAAACATTTTTTCTTACTATTTAATATTAATAATATATATAGATTTTGGATTCCGCTATAACTTTCATTAATCGATCTAAATAGTTACACTTAAGTATTGGACGTTTTAACAATTTATTTGAGAAATTTGAACAATTATCGGATACAATTATTAGAATAATTTTCAATAAATCTCTAAAAATAAGTTTCAAAATATTTCAATTCTACTTAAGTATATTGCCGAAGAGTCATCGGAAATCCAAGTAAATCAAATGGTTTACCTTTCACTTTATATGTTCGAAGAGTTTCTTTTAAAACTATTTAAAAATATTTAACTATTAATGAATTTCAAGTTTTCTACATTTGAACTATTTTATCCTTAAATATCTAAAATGTCTTTGTTTTCAAAAAGTTCAATTTTATGTTCTAGACAGTTTAGTTTTTAATGTTTTAAACATATTTTGTTTATTGTTTCCAAAAAAAACATGTTATAATCTTAACACATAACTTAAATTATCTTCTGAAAGGTTACGAATAAAACCATCTGAAATACTTTAAACATTAGAGAGTTATATTCTACAAGTATCTGAAATACTCTTTCACCATCGGATAGTTTGTTTTTAAAGTTTTATGCTACTATTTATAGGATACGTGTCTTAATTTAAACACATAACTTAAGTGATCCTTCGAAAAGTTTGATTTAAACTATCTGAAATGTTTTTGAGTATCATAAGGTTTTAACTCTAAGTCTCCAATTTTTTGAAAGTATCTAATGATTTTGTTTTTAAAGAATATGCTAGTATTATTTGTTAACTTACTAGTTTGGCAATATATTCTTTTGATAGCAAATATGATTTAATGATGTTGAATATTACTGAAAACAGATTGACACACAAGGAATCTAACTAATTCAAAATCCTTTCTAGAAATAGAAATCTTGAAGGAAAATAGAAAAATAAGCATTACAAATTATAAGAGATACAAAACACACAAAAGAAGAAAAAGGAGTTTGACAATTCTACAAACTTTTGGAAGATTCGTCTACAACAACCACTAAAGATTAAATCTTAAAGATTAATTCTGATTTCTTCTTGAGCTTTAGTAATCAACTTCTTCACAAGAGTTTTTCTTTTCTATCATGTGTTTTGAATCATTTTGAGTTATTGACTCTTGAACTTAATCTGTTACTTTATTTTTCTAAAAAACCCTAACTCATAAGAGTATTGCGATTGTACCTTCACAAGGTCAAGGCCTTGGTGAAGAGAGTGAATGTTGAGTATTTTATTTTAATGATGTGTGCTAAATGAAAATAATCATATTTGCTCAATTACTATTGCTTGTAAAAAGAAATTAAAATCATTAATTAATATAGAAAAAGTTTACTGATATAAATACTTGTCTGTATTAGATCTGAAATTATGCTAAGTTAATAACTAGTCGTTTCGTTGCATTAATTTCTCATTTAACTAAGCATTAAGTTAACGTTTGTTCTTTTATTGAAAAGTATGATATGTTTTAAAATTATATTTTTTGTATCATATACAATGCACGTTTAGATAACTCGTTAAGTTAGTGAGTAAAAGAAGAGACGAACTCGTTAAGTTAGTGTTATACATGTGGTGAAATTATAAGTTACGAATGTTATATTATATCACGTGAGGTGCACATGTTTAATTCGTTAAGTTAACATAACTAAACGCGTTGAGTTGCTATATTGAATACTAAGGCAACGCGTTAGGTTAGCATTATAAACTTAAGTTGTTATTTTTTGCACGTGGTAAAATTCTTATTATAAAAACATTTGTATATTACTGGTTCATTGAGTTATTGTAACACAACGAAGATGGTTCATTGAGTTATACGTAACGCCACGGACTTAGTTCGTTGAGTTAGCTATAGTAGTCACATGAATTAGCACATGAGGAACTCGTTAAGTTAGAAACATTAAGTTATATATATACTTATGTTACTCATTTAGTTAACATTAAAGTAACGACTTCTTATTATACTAATGAAAAATTTTGGACGAGAAAGTTTATTCTGTAGGAAATTTTTCAAAGATCCAAGACTGATAATTAAAGAAAATTTGAAATGTAAACATGGGTCAGAAAACGTAGAGGATATGCATGAAATGAAGATATAGTATAAAAGGCATAGAATTCTCGTTGATAAAATTATCCCTGCACACCAAAAGAAAAATCTTTTCAGGGATCAAAAACACCTCTTCGGGGAAAATCTCTCAGGTGGAACAAAATTTAGTGAAGCATAAAAAGGTAAGATTTACGTCACTGAAGATTTAAAGTATCAGAAGAAAGCAAATTCGGTGAAGCATAAAAAGACAAGATATTCATCACTAAAGAATTGCTAAAGAAGAAAGAAGAAGAAAAAGAAGAAAGATCTCAAATAGGGAGAAATGTTTTAAATTCCGCAAATTAGTTTTCTCTATTTGTAGTTATAAAATTGTTTAGATGATACATGGTATCGAGATATAATTGTATCTACAATTTCTGAGGAGAATTGAATTGTATATTGTAATTGAAACCTTGAATAAAAATGATTTTATGAAAACAATGTCTCGACTTGTTTTTGAGTTTTAAAGTTTCAATTATATTAGAAAATATTGAAAAACACAATTCACCCCCCTCTTGTGTAGCCATACGATCCTCCAAGTGGTATTAGAGCTTTGTTAATAATCTTTGATATAAAATCGATACCAACTTATTTAATATCATTGCTTATTCTCCATTCTTTGTTTTTAAACAGACATTAATATCTGAGCATACGTTTAACCTTCTTGATTTAAGGCTCAAGTTGTTTTAAAGTTTTTAGACTATTAAAATCAAATAGGTTGAAAAATCTAAGGTAAGATGTCTACTAGAAATGGTAATTTTTCTTTATATGAAGGCTAAAATCTTAATCGTCCTTCTTTATTTGATGGAATACATTTTGAATATAGGATGACTATTTTTCTTCAAAGTATAGATCATAAGTTGTGGTTCATGATTTCTAAACCATATACTCTGTTATCTACCCCTTATAATTCTTGGACAATTACTGAAAAAGAAAATGAAACTCTGAATGCTAAGGGCTTAAATATTTTATTTTGTGCATTGAGATATGAATAGTTCAGTAAAGTGTCGGCGTATAAATCTACTTATGAGGTGTGGCATACATTAGAAGTTTCACATGAAGGTACTTCTCAAGTTAAAGAGACTAAAATAAACATGTTGATTCATAAGTATGAACTCTTTACGATGCATGAAGACAAAAATATTTCTAAGATGTTTTCTAGATTTCTTGATATCATAAACTCTTTAAAATGCTTAGGAAAGAATTTTGAATAGAAGGATTTGGTGAGGAAAATTCTTAGATTCCTAAGTTCTAAATGGTCTTAGAAAGTAACATCAATAGAGGAATCACGAGATTAAAATGTTTATACCATGAATGAACTTATAGGAAACTTAACAGTTTATGAAGTTCAATTAAATGAATCACTAAGTCACAACAAACCAAAAATAAAGAAAGAAATAACCTTCAAAATTAATTCAGATTCTGATATATCTATTGATTCTGACGAGGATTTGATTTTGCTGACTAGGAAATTCAAGAAAGCATGGAAAGCTAGGAAACAACAAAGGAATAAAAATGACAAACCCTCAACGTCAAAACCACTAAATGACAAAAATTCTTCATCCAGAAAGTATGTATGTTACAACTGTAAGAAACCTAGACATCTTTCTCTAGATTGTCTTATAAGGAAAAATAAAAAGCAAAGTAGGACAAATCAGAAGAAGACGGCTCAGAAAACTCAAAAAAAGTTTTACAAGAAAAAGGCTTTGAAGGTCACTTGGGATGACACGTCTAGAGAGTTTGAATCTGAGGAATCCCAAGTCTAGAGAGTCTGAATCATCATCAAAATCTTCACATTCAGAAGGAGAACAAGAGTTAGAAGACGTTGCTCATGTGTGCTTCATGGCAGATGAGTCTAAGGTAATATCTGATCCTAAAAGTCATTCAGATTTTAACTTTGATGAATTATTATGTGCTTATCGTGCATTTTTACAAAAACTTAAAGTTTGTAAACTGGAAAATAAGAATATTAGAAACTCTTTATCCATTGTGGAAGAAGAAAATAGTTTCCTGTCTACTACTTTAAAAAAGTTTAAATGTGATAATGAAAATCATGCTAGAGATTTGCATAAATTTAGATTTAATGAATGTGTCTTGCATGAATAAATACAAAATACAAATGCTGAAAAATTAAAGATAGAATCTGAAAATGAAATATTGAGAAAAAATATAAATGAACTTGAATTAGAGATAGATAAATTAAAACTGAGAGAGCTAGATTTAAATTCTACCATTGAGAAATGGAATTTAAGTCAAACTAAGTTAGACAAACTAACTAGTACCCCTGCAGTGTCATATAAATTTGGCTTAGGATTTGATTATCTTGAATCTTAAGCTAATAAAGGATTTATTAGTTGCAGTTCAAGTAAACCTAAGACTAAAATTTCTTTTATCATGAAATAAGGTAATAAATATGTAGAAGTAGGTACTTCAAGGGATGAATCATGCAGTAATAATATAAATCAATGTGATTTGTCAAATTGTACTTCTAACATGACTATTAATGTTTCTAAAAATCTTGTTTCTTGTTCTAGAAATTCAATTTCTAATGTCCCTAAAATTTCAGGCAATTGTAGTAAATTGAAAATTCAGAAACCCGAGCATATAATTCAAAACACTAGTGTTAGACCAATTACTTATTCTACATGTGATAAATCTGAAAATTCTTGTACAGAAAAAGATTTTGAATGTACAGAAAATGTTAATACTAGTACAAAATCTTGATATGAACTCACTAAAATGTATGAGCATGACCAAAATAAATTAACATCTAATAAAAATCGATTTGGTCTTGGTTATACTACATTTGAAAACAAAAAGAATGATTATAAGAGCAATAATGTTATAAGTAAGTATAATGTTAAAAATAAGTCTATAGTACTTACAACTAATAAGAATGTAAATGATAATGTTAAATTATTTTTAAACAAAAAGAAGAAATATGTGTTTAATGAACTTGGTCCTCAACAACATTGAGTATCAAGAAAAAGTTTTTCTTAATTTGTTTTGCAGAAGGAAACAACATCAAAATGGATCTTAGACAGTGGAGCGTCAAGTTACATGACTGGACAGAAAAGTCTACTACAAAATTTTACAAATACCATGAAAGAGAGTGTAACATTTGGAAACAAAAGCAAAGATAAAATCATAGGTATGGGCAATGTTCAAATAACTCCAACTTGTGTTATTTCGAATGTACTATATGTAGAAAACCTAGGATTTAATTTACTGAGTGTTATAAAACTAACTGAAAATGGATATTATGTGGTGTTTGAAGATAATGTATGCAAAATTATTGATAAAAATACAGATGAAATTAAGTTTATTGCTAAAAGAAAAGGTTATGTATGTATTTTATCTTTATCTTTTAGTGTAGTTGATTTAAATTCATGTTTGCTAGCTGAAACTAGTGATGCATATCTGTGGCATAAAAGGATTGGGCATATAAATATGAAACTGTTACAAAACTATCTAGAAAACATTTAGTGAGAGGTTTACCAAAGATTAAATACTTAAGTACTTTATGTGTGATGCATGTGAGCTAGGTAAACTTCATAAAAACTCTTTTAAATCCAAAACTGATATTTCAAACAAGAGAGTCTTAGAACTTATACATATGGATCTATTTGGACCAACAAGAATCATGAGTCTTGGTGGAAAACGGTATGTATTTGTTTTAGTAGATGACTTCTCTAGATACACTTGGGTATATTTTCTAGCATGTAAGACAAAAGTTTTTGAAAAGTTTAAAATGTTTTGCGATCTTGTTCAAAATGAACAAAGTGTCTCTATTCAAAAACTTAGGAGTGATCATAGTACTGAATTTGATAATGATCAAATGGATAATTATTGTAATAAGCATGGCATTGATCACAGATTTTCTTTTCCAAAAGCACCATGTCAAAATGGTGTTGTTGAGAGAAAGAATAGATCACTTCAAGAGATGACCAAACTATGTTGAATGAACATAAGTTACCTCAAAATCTTTAGGCTGAAGCAGTGAATACAGCTTGTTATGTTATTAACAAAAGTCATTTAAGACCTCGTGTTAATAAAACTCCTTTTGAAATTATGTTTAATAGGGTTCCAAAAATTTCCTATATGAAACCATTTGGCTGCAAGTGTTTTATTCTTAATACTAAGGATAAAAGGGATAAATTTCAAGCCAAAGTGGATGAGGGAATTTTTGTAGGTTACTCTATTAGAAGTAAAGCCTACAGAGTATATAACAAGACTTCTAGAACTATTAAAGAAACCCTCCATGTAAGCTTCAATGAAAATTCTTTTAGAAAATCTCAATCTAAAGTTGATAATGATGATATGATCAATTTTCCAAAAGATTTAGAGATCAATAGAGAGATTGAAGATTTATCTGAGAAAATAAAAAATATGAACTTAAATGATCAAACTAATGATGAAAGTGATGGACCTTTAGATGTTGATGAGAATATTGAGGAAAATCAGAGAAATTGGCGTTATTCTTCATCACATCCCATTACTCAAGTCATTGGTAATATTAATGAGGGAGTTAAAACTAGAGTTTCAGTAAATTTAAATAGTATGTGTATGTTTGTTTCTATGGTGGGACCAAGGAATATACAAGAAGCATTATCTAATGAAAATTGGATAGTGACAATGCAAGAAGAACTAAATCAATTCATTAGAAATGATGTTTAGGAATTAGTCTCTCCACTAGAAAATCAGTCCATAATAGGTACAAAGTGAATCTTTAGAAACAAAACTAACGAAACTGGTCAAATTATAAGGAACAAAGCTAGATTAGTTGCACAAGGGTATACATAGGAAGAAGGACTAGATTATGATGAAACATTTGCTCTTGTGGCTAGGTTAGAAAGTATTAGAATATCATTGGCCTATGCTTGTTATATGGATTTTAAATTATATCAAATGGATGTAAAGAGTACATTTCTAAATGGTTTAATTAATGAAGAAGTCTATGTAAAACAACCACCTGGATTTGAAGATATTAAAAATCCTGACTTTGTGTATAAATTGAAGAAAACCTTATATGATTTGAAGCAAGCACCTAGATCATGGTATGAAAGATTACCTACTTTTTTAATAGAAAAAGGCTATATCATGGGAAAAGTGGATCATACTCTATTTATCAAGAGAGATGGTAAAGATCAAATTGTTGTTCAAGTATACGTGGATGATATAATCTTTGGAGCAACCTCTGATAAGTTAATAAAAATATTCTCTAAAGAGATGACTAATCAATTTGAAATGAGTATGATAGGAGAACTTTCATATTTTCTAGGATTTCAAATTAAGCAAATAGATAAAGGTATATTTTTAAATCAGTAAAAATATGCAGATGAAATGCTTAAGAAATTTAATTTTAATAATACAAGGATTCGAGGAACTCCTATGAGTACTTAATTAAAGTTAGATATTGATGACATAGGAAAATCTATAGATCAAAGAAAATACAGAAGTATGATTGGTTCTTTACTTTATTTGACTGCTAGTAAACCTGATATTATGTTTGCTATGCGTGTTTGTGCTAGATTTCAATCTAATCCTAAACAATCACACTTAATTGTAGTTAAAAGAATATTTAGATATATACAAAGAACTAAAAATTTTGGATTGTATTATTCTAAGGATAGTTCAATAGATCTTATAGGATATACTGATGCTGATTATGCAGGATCTAAATTTGATAGAAAAAGTACAAGTGGCACATGTTAATTATTGGGAAATAATTTGGTGTTATGGTTTAGTAAAAAGCAAAACTGTGTAGCATTTTCTATTACCGAAACTGAATATGTTGCTGGTGCACTATGTTGCACTTAGATTCTGTGGATAAGGCAAACTTTAGAAGATTTTGGATTATCTTATGATACAACAGAGATTTATTGTGATAGTAATTCTGCAATAAATCTTTCCAAAAATCCTGTATTACATTCTAGAGCAAAGCATATAGAGGTTAGACATCATTTTCTAAAAGATAACGTAATTAAAGGAAAAATTAAATTAGAATTTGTGTCTAGTAAAAATCAATTAGCTGATATATTTACAAAACCTCTAGACGAAAATACATTCTGCAACATTAGATTAAATTTGGGTATGTGTAGGCTATGTGATGTGTAAAATGCTTAAACTCTACATAAAAAGATAAATAGTATTGATGATGTTGTTCACCTCATAGATATTATATACTTATCATAAATATCTAAAGTAATATCTAAACTGCTACTTAAGATACTATGTATTTATTGTAAAATCATAGTAGTATCTTATTGATTTTAAGTAGTTTATCAATTTTAATGGTTTTTACGATTTTAAGTAGAAGTGTAAATGAAAAAAGAATTAAATACTTCTGACATTCTGAAATTTTGATTAAGTGTTTTCTTTGAATCAAGGAAAGTGCATATGATCATACATAAATTTGACTTAATTGATTAAACTTGTAGAATAAGTTATATGTAACTCATCTTAAACTGTTAATCAAAAGTATAAGCTTATTGAAACTGATTCATATTCTCAGTAAAATCATAGAAGTAAAAATTGTATGAGATTTGTGTTTTATTGCATCTATATTAATGGAATACATATATATTGTGCTTAAAATGAAAAGTGCTTACAAAGTGAAAATCTTTGAGAGTTTATTGATCAGTTTGATTATGAGCCTTTTGTACTTTAGCAGATAGGTATGTAAGGATTGTTGTCCTAAAAAAGGATTCTTTAAATCTGGCAACCTAAGGTCCTAATCAGATCTTGGATTGTTGACTGAAAGCTCATTACACGGGTACATTAGAAAGCTCTTGTATGATTCAAGGTTTTCAAACTAACTTTTAAAGAAAATTATCAATATTTATTGTTTTGGAAAGAAAAAGTTGTTTCATTAATTACAGATATCTTTGAATCGAATATAGTTTCTACCAATATGACTACTGATTTATTGAATCAACATTAGTACTTTTGAAAATGTTTATTTGAGATACATTCTTTTATTCTCCTTGAATTAATCATATAGAGTTCAAAGTTGTGTTTTGATTCATATACAGTAGGAATTGATTCTAGAAATCATTTTTGATGAAGTCAGAATAACGGAAGTTTTTGAAAAGAAAATTTAAAAGTATAGTTATACTTAACATCTATTGTTATACAAGTATATTTTGTATGTTATTGAATATATAAGAAGTATATTTGTAGGGGGAGGATTAACAATGTCCAAAAACAGATTAATATAATTCAGAATACAAATCTTGGTTAATCTGAATTAATGTCCTCTTAAAATCTTGATGAAATAATTTAAAAAGACAAACAAACTATTTTAGATTCAAAGGACAAGAATGTTAGAATAGTTTACAATGTTCTCAAGAAAATGATAAGGTATAGCTATTGTGATGTGTTCAGAACATTTCAGTTGGAAGCATTCGAAAATTATTTTAATTATACTAACTAAACGTTATGTTAGATAAGGTAACGTGTAAAACTACCTCTAGACAGTGTTTTACTCGTTAGGTTAGTTAACTCAACGAGTTATACTTGAATATTTCGGGTACCTTGATTGAATAAACTTTATTCAATATTTATTTAATATCTAAACCTAACTTCTCTTCATGTTGAGTTATTCACCTAAAACCCTATTTAAACACTTATTACATGGGTACTTAGGTTATTTGTAAACTTTGTCAAGAAAATATTTCCCGCTTGTTGCTGTTACAACCTGCGATGATGGTCTCCAAGTTCTACAAAGGTCATGGCTGAGGAAAAGGCAAAAGTAGAGGAGATACAAAAGGAAAAGAAATAGAAAATGATGAAGTTCCACACACTTGGTTCAAGAAAATATTTCGAGTAGACAAAAAGTTAGTAGAAATTTATAGAGATTACTTCTTTCCTCAAGGTATACTAGATGAAGTTAGACAAGAACTTCAACATATTGATGCAAATATTACATACATAGGTATTCGTAGTAAATATGATAGAGAATACAGAATGAAATGTGTTGAGATTGCATTTCTCGAGCAGTATGCAAAATATTTGGAAAAAAGTGTAGGTACTTCAACTAGAATTCCTTAAATACCAATAAACGATACAAAACTACATGCATTTGAGGAAGAGCATGAATCAGCTATCCCTACTCTTTTATATTCAAAACAAGTAGAATCACGTATTGCTGTAGATAAAAGAAAAGTTGAAAATCTTCGAAAGGCTATAGCTATAGAAAGTGCTTTTGAAGAATTAAAGCAGAAAACTTTTATGGAGCAATTTGAAAAGAAAACAGCAATACTTGAAGAGGAGAAACATAAATTTTATAGTAGAAGGAAAATCAGAAAAATTATGTCTTCAAAGACAAAGTCTATTGAAAAAAGAAAATCAGATGAAAATTTATTTCCAAAGGACAATGTATGTTTAGACATTGTACCTTATTGTGCATCTAATAAACTCATTAGTTCTGAGCATACTGAAATTGATGATGATAATGAGACTTTATTTTCTCTTGCTAGAAAACTTGAGAAGAAATACAAGTCAAATATGAGCTCAAGTTTTTCTATTAGTTCAAGTCCTGATGATGTAGAAATTGAAAAATTAGAGCATCAGGCACCTAATATTGAACAAGTTATTGCAGATATAATTGACAATGTTGAGGCAGTAACTAGTTCACAGGCTGAATTGTTTGGAGTAGTAGATATTGACAATGTTAAGACTCTAGAAGAGCTAAACGTTAACCAACCTTCTTCAGAATCTATAGAAGCAAAGTCTGAGAATTCACAACATATATCAATGGAGATATCTATTGAACAAAATGAACAACTACAAATAGATACACTAGCTATAGAATTTATGAAAACATTGAACTCTAATCATTCTATAGAGACTGAATAGATGAATGTTGAGCATATTGACAATGTTCCTTACACTGTTGAAGTTGAAGAATCAAGCTTACCTAAGCAGCTTCAAGATAATATTTTGACAAAGGAACAACATGACATTCATTTTGAAGAAGTGGTTCCTGAAGATGAATTAAACTCTGAATCAAGGCTTCAGATATCACCTTCTTTGTGTACAATATTAGAAATTCAAGGTAATTCAATTCATTTTAGATCTGAAGAAGTATTGCAGAAATATAGTAATTTGATTACATGGCTCGACCAATAAAATTCAAAAATTTGATGGAAATAAGAGATCTATTTGAGTATCAAGGACTCATTCAATTCTTGCCAGTTGGAACGAAACAGAAGCAATACATAGAGTTTATTGCAGCTTTTTATAGCAATTTGGTTAAGAATGGAAATTTTCTGAAAACTCAAATAAATCAACAGGAGTTTATATTGTCTCCTGAGTTAATTTTTGAAGTGTTGAGATTAAAGAATGAAGGTGTTGTTAGAAATAGATTTGACATAATTAGTCAATTGGAATGGAACATTCAGTCTTTATCAAAAATTCCAGATGTATATTCTGAAATGAGATTAATGGAAAATCTAAATGCAGAGGCAAGGTTCATTGCAAATATATTGTATGCAAATTTATTTCAGAGAGTTGGACACAATATGGAAGTCAGCAGAAGATGTTTATATGCAACTTATGGTCTGCTGAATAGAATTCAAATTAATTTGTATGATGTTTTTACTTCTCAACTAGAGCATATGAGTTCAAAGTTATTTTATTGTGATGTTGTATGTAGAATCCTTGCAAGCCAATTGAATTTATCCGACTGGCCCTCTAAAACTAAAGGCATGAGAGCATTTAGTATAAAAGATTTGCAAAAATTCCAAGCCATGCATAGACCTCAACGACAACAACAACAACAACAACCTGATTGTACAAAACCACAACAACAAAGTTATTTAGTTCAAGTAGAACAGCAACCCCAGCTACCTCCTAACTTAGATATAGTGCTTAACGACATCAAAAATGATATTAGGCATCTAGGAGATAAAATATGTAATGCTATAAGTAATATACTTAGGAGAGATCGATAACTTTCTATTTGCTTGTTTCTGAATACAAAATGTAATGTTTGTATTCATAGTTTGATTCATTGAACAATACATTTTTCTGTAAATGCATTCTATTCTTATTCTTGTTTACAGAAAGCATTGTTGTAAATATATCCCTTACTATATATATATTCTCTGTAATTATCTTTTTGATTAATGACAAAAAGGGGGAGAAATATTATAAAAAGATGATTATGATTGAAATTGCATATAATATAAAGGGAGATGATATTTATATGGTTATTGTAATCTGACAAATGATAATGTAATTTGAATGAAAATTATATGGTTATTAAATTATATAATGAAAGGTAGAGAAATGATACTTATATAATTATTGACATTTGAAAGTTTTATTTCTGAGAGGTAAAATTTACACAAACAATAGAAATAAGCTTAAGTAAAGTTAAGTCAACAAACTTGTTTGTTGAATTAAAAGTTAACCCAACAAAGGTGCTTTGTTGAGTTAAATATATTTCATAATTGATTTAATATGGTTTTCTTATCATCAAAAAGGGGGAGATTGTTGAGTATTTTGTTTTGATGATGTGTGCTAAATGAAAATAATCATATTTGCTCAATTACTATTGCTTGTGAAAAGAAATTAAAATCATCAATTAATATAGAAAAAGTTTACTGATATAAATACTTGTCTGTATTAGATCTGAAATTATGCTAAGTTAATAACTAGTCATTTCATTGCATTAATTTCTCATTTAACTAAACGTTAAGTTAACATGTGTTCTTTTATTGAAAAGCATGATATGTTTTAAAGTTATATTTTTTGTATCATGTACAGTGTACGTTTAGACAACTCGTTAAGTTAGAGTTTTGTTTGGATAGAGATCATGTGAGAACTCGTTAAGTTAGAGGCTTAAAGGTTAATTTAGGTTACGTGAGAACTCGTTAAGTTAGTGAGTAAAAGAAGAGACGAACTCGTTAAGTTAGTGTTATACACGTGGTGAAATTATAAGTTACGAATGTTATATTGTATCACGTGAGGTGCACATGTTTAACTCGTTAAGTTAACATAACTAAACGTGTTGAGTAGCTATATTGAACACTAAGGCAACACGTTAGGTTAGCGTTATAAACTTAAGTTATTATTTTTTGCACGTAGTAAAATTCTTATTATAAAAACATTTGTATATTACTGGTTCGTTGAGTTATCGTAACACAATGAAGATGATTCGTTGAGTTATCTGTAACACCATGGACTTAGTTCGTTGAGTTAGCTACAGTACTAGTCACGTGAATTGACACATGAGGAACTCGTTAAGTTAAAAACGTTAAGTTATATATATACTTATGTTACTTGTTTAGTTAACATTAAAGTAACAACTTCTTATTATACTAATGAAAAATTTTGGATGAGAAAGTTTATTCTGTAGGAAATTTTTCAAAGATCTAAGATTGATGATTAAAGAAAATTCGAAATGTAAACGTGGGTCAGAACATGTGAAGGAAAAAGAAAAGACGTGAAGAAGTAGAAAACTTGTGGTGATTAAACGTGGAGGATATGCATGAAATGAAGATATAGTATAAAAGGCATAGAATTCTTGTTGATAAAATTATCCCTGCACACCAAAAGAAAAATCTTTTCAGGGATCAAAAACACCTCTTAGGGGAAAATCTCTTAGGTGGAACAAAATTCAGTAAAGCATAAAAAGGTAAGATTTACGTCACTGAAGATTTAAAGTATTAGAAGAAAGCAAATTCGGTGAAGGATAAAAAGACAAGATATTTGTCACTAAAGAATTGCTGAAGAAGAAAGAAGAAGAAGAAGAAAGATCTCAAACAAGGAGAAATGTTTTAAATTCTGCAAATTAGTTTTCTCTGTTTGTAGTTATGAAATTGTTTAGATGATACATGGTATCGAGATATAATTGCATCTACAATTTCTGAAGAGAATTGAATTGTATATTGTAATTGAAACCTTGAATAAAAATGATTTTATGAAAACAATGTCTCAACTTGTTTTTGAGTTTTAAATATGGGTACTAAAAAATGTAATCATGACTATCCTTACAAGTCAAAACTAGAAAGTCACTATTTAGACTTCAAAGTTTACATTTTTATATGATAATTTATGCATTTTATAGATTATAATTGCAATTATATGCGATTTAATGAAGAATGTATGATAATTGTGATTTTTAAGGTTTTATATGTTTTAAATGGTTAAATAATGCATAAATTGATATATGATAATTATTATATAAAATATGCTTCATGGAAAGATATGATTTTATAGGAAAAATTAAAGACATTGCAAATTTCATTCTTAAAGGTCTTAAAGTAGAGTTCAAGAAGAAAGAAAGACGAGAAGAATTAATTTCAAAGGTTAAGTGAAAAGTAGTATAGTTAAGATTAAGTGTATGAAAAACTAGAAGAGTTATTGTTAAAAAACTCATATAGTTATGATTTATGCATGTGTGTTTTAAAACTAATAATTTTTCACATGTTTTTCATCTATAGTCTTGAAAAACTAGAAGAGTTATTGTAAGATCGTATGACTACACAAGATAGGGGTGAATTGTGTTTTTCAACATTTTCGTTTATAATTGAAACTTCAAAACTCAAAAACAAGTCGAGACACTATTTTCATAAAATCATTTTTATTCAAAGTTTCAATTACAATATACAATTCAATTCTCCTTAGAAATTGTAGATACAATTATATATCGATACCATATTTCATCTATACAATTTCATAACTACAAATAGAGAAAACTAATGTGCGGAATTTAAAACATTTCTCCTTATTTGAGATTTTTCTTCTTCTTCTTCTTTTCCTTCTTCAGTAATTCTTCAGTGACGAATATCTTGTCTTTCTCTACTTCACCGAATTTACTTTCTTTTGATACTTCAGATCTTCAATAACATAAATCTGACTTTTTTTGCTTCACTGAATTTTCTTCCATCTAAGAGCTTTTCCCTGAAAAGGTGTTTTTGATCCCTGAAAAGATTTTTCGTTTGGTGTGTAGGGATAATTGATCAACAAGAATTCTATGCCTTTTATACTGTATCTTCATTTCATGCATATCCTCCATGTTTAATCACTACCAATTTTCCACTTCTTCACATTTTCTCTTTTTCCTTCATCGAAATACACACGTTCTAACCTATGTTTACATTTTGAATTTTCTTTAATCATTAATCTTGGATCTTTGAAAAATTTCCTGCAAAATAAACTTTCTCGTCCAAAATTTTTCATCAAGTGTAATAAGAAGTCATGTTAATGTTAACTAAACGAGTAAAACAAGTAGATATATAACTTGACATTTCTAACTTAACGAGTTCCTCATGTGACAACTCACGTGACAAGTACTGTAATTAACTCAACGAACTAAGTCTATGGTGTTACGCTAACTCAACGAACCAGCTTCGTGGAGTTACAATAACTCAATGAACTAGCTTCGTGGTGTTACGATAATTCAACAAACTAGCTTCGTTGTATTACAGATAACTCAACGAACCAGTAATAAACAAATGTTTTTATAATAAGAATTTTACCACATGCAAAAATAACAACTTAAGTTTATAACGCTAACCTAACGTGTTGCCTTAGTGTTTAATATAGCAACTCAACATGTGCAATTATGTTAACTTAACGAGTTAAACATGTGCACCTCACGTGATATAATATAACATTCGTAACCTTTAATTTCACCACGCGTACAACACTAACTTAACGAGTTCGTCTCTTCTTTTACTCACTAACTTAACGAGTTCTCACGTGACCTATTTTAACCTTTAAGCCTCTAACTTAACGAGTTCTCACATGATCTCTATACAAATAACACTCTAACTTAACGAGTTGTCTAAATGTGCATTGTTCATGATACAGAAGATATAACTTTAAAACATATCATGCTTTGCGATAAAAACACACGTTATCTTAATGTTTAGTTAAATGAGAAATTAATGCAATGAAACAACTAGTTATTTAACTTCGTATAATTTCAGATCCAATACAGACAAGTATTTATATCAGTAAACTTTTTCTGTATTAATTGATGCTCTTAAGTTCCTTTCACAAGCAATAGTAATTGAGCAAATATGATTACTTTCATTGAACACACATCATCAAAACAAAATACTCAATAGTTATGATAACTATTTGAGTTTTATATATAGATAATGAATAACTATTTAAGTTTTATGTATATATAAATGATAACTGTTTGAGTTTTGTAAAGGGCCTAATGTTACAAAATTTTAGTGGATTTTTGCAGGGTATTGAAGACAACATTATTACAAGGAAGGAAGAAGGAATATAAGCAATTTTTAGAGCTCAATTTACAATTATTGATTATGTAATTATGAAGAACAACACAAGGGCAATTATAGAATTTTGATTATATCATAATTATAATTATGGAAGGTTAACAAAAAGAAATTAAATCAAGGTTGGATGTGCATGAAAGGGTGTGTTCCAAGGGATGCCAAATCATGGAAGAAAGTGGGATGACATGGCAAGAATAGATGAAGACACATGTTGGAAGGTGGTTACATTTTCTCTCTCCTCCATCTCTCTTTATAAGTCACCACTCTCTCCAACACCACTCCCTCTCTCCCTCAATTTCATCCCCTTCATTCCACTCCATTATCCTCTCCTCCTCCACACACACTCATTTCTTCCCAAGAGAGAAGTGACACCCCACTCTTCTTCCTCCTCCTCCCTTTTTCTTCCTTTCAAAACCTTCTCTACCTAAGCGTATTTTTGAAGAAAAGTAATTCTTGAAGCCAGCTGCTCCTCAACTTCAATCCTTGGAGGACGACTGATGTGATGACAAGCATTTGGATGTAATTCAAGAGTTGAAGCCAAAGTTCCTTGCCTTGACAAAGTAAAGAATTAGAGTAAAGGTTAGAGACATCTTCAACCTAAGCTAGTTTCGAAGGGTGAAGTGTTTTCTTGGAAAACTAAGAGTTCATCTCCCTTTTTCTTCTTTTACTTATGTTCTCCTTTATTTAATCTATCAAAAACATGAAGATCTATGTTGTTATATTTGCTTGAAGTATTTTATTATAAGAAAAACCTATGTTCTTATGTAAAAAGACAAAACTATGCATGTGTTAATTGTTAATGTGAGTTGTTGTTTGTGATATTATGTACATTTTTTATGGGGAATGTATGTGTATTCCTTTCATTTCAATAAGAATCAAAGTAGGTTAGTCAAAGTAATCAAGTTATGGTACATGTAGTTAAAGATTTAAAAGCAAATAGAAGAGATTTAGTAGAAGTATAAGTCAATTTTTAGGATTTTATGTGTTGCATCTGAATTTCAGTATAATTCTAAAATTAATTAGAGTAATATTCTAAGTTTTTCTATAGAATTAGGAGTGTTACTAAGTAATCTTAATTTTCAAAATTAATCTACAATTTTTCTAGAATTTTTAGAAGTCATTAGATTGGATTAATTAGAAGTATGCATCAATTTCTAGGTTTTTAGGGAATAATCCGGAAATTTACTAAAAATTCCTTATAATTCCAATTAAAATTAGGATTTATATTTAGTAACTAAAGATAAAGGAACAAGTTAATTAGCTAAGTAAGAAATTAGTAATTCCCAATCTCCATGGATCAACTTGTACTTACATGATATACTATTGTTGATACCATGCACTTGCGATTATGAATTAGAACACAAAAAAGTGTTAAATAGTTACGTTGGGTGATGGATAGTGGTTCTTTAAAGTATATGATAGAAGATAAATCTATCCTAAAACACTTGAAGAAAATCGATGGAGGAAATGTAAGATTTGAAAATGATAAAAAAGATAAGATTAATGGAATTGGATTTGTATATGTAAATGATAAAATGATTATTGATAATGTTTTACTTGTTGAAAATTTAGAACATAACTTAATTAGTATCACTCAATTAGAAGATAAAGGCTATATAGTGTTATTTAAATCTAAGAAATGTCTAGTTATAGATGAAAAATCTAATGAAGTCAAATTTACTACTCATAGAAAGAATGATGTTTATTTTTTGAATTTACCTAATGATGTATTTTCTACTGATTCTTATTTATTGCAAATAATCTAAATAATGCATGGTTATGGTATCGTAGACTAGGTAATATTCATATGAAGTAGTTAGATAAGTTAGCTAAGAAGATGGTTTACCCAACTTAAGATTTAAGAAGGATAAAATCTATGATGCATGTGAATTAGGAAAGTAGAAGAAGAGTTCTTTTAAGTTTGGTAAGAAAATTATATCTGAAAGAATTTTGAAATTAATTTACATGGATTTATTTGGGCCTACTATAATTAAAAGTTTAGGTGGAAGAAATATGTATTTGTTCTAGTGGATAATTTTACAAGATATACTTAGGTGATTTTTCTAAGACATAAAAGTAAAGTCTTCGAGGAGTTTAAATTTTTTTTGAATCTAGTACAAAATGGAAAGCAATTGAAAGTGATCATGAAGGGGAATTTGAAAATGAAAATATGAAATTTTTTTGCTAAGAACTAGAAATAGAACATAGATTAGCTTTTCCTAGGGCCCCTTCTCAAAATGGAGTTGTAGAGAGAAAAAATAGATCTCTTCAAGAAATAGCTCAGACTATGTTAAATGAAAATAAGGTTGTTTACTATTTTTGGGCTGAGGTAGTTAATACTACATACTTTATTTTAAATAGAGTAACCCTAAGAAGAGGTTTAGACAAGACACCATTTGAATTATAGATGGGAAGAATACCTAAAGTTCATTATTTTAAAGCCTTTGGATCTAAATGTTTTATTTTGAATCAAAGGAAAATAAAGATAAATTTAAAGCAAAATTTGACGAAGGCATATTTTTAGATATTCTTCTAAAAGTAGACCTTATAGAGTATATAATAAGATCTCATTGGGTATTGAAGAATCAATGCATGTAAATTTTGATGAAGAGCTAAGTATTAACTTAAGAGAAATTATTGGTACTTCTGAAGATGAATGTGAGGAATTAATTAATGGAGAATCAAGTATCATGGGTCAAGAAAGAAATGAAAACCCTAATACTCATAAATTTTTCCCTCAACACCCTAAGGAGTTCATTATTGGTGATATTTCAAAAGGTATTCAAACTAGATTTAAAATTAATGTATCTAGATGTTATGCATTCCTATATGAAATAGAACCTAAAAATATTGATGAGGTATTAAATGAACAATTCTAGATTAGTGCCATGTAGGAAGAACTTAATTAATTTAGAAGAAATGAAGTATGGGCTTTAGTTCTTAAACCCTAAGATCATTTAAGTATAGGCACTAAATGGGTATTTAAGAATAAGTCTGATGTTCAGAATGAAAAAGTGCATAATATTAACAGTTAAATGATGGTTAATTGCATAATATTTAGCTTATCATACGAGAATTAAGCCATTATGTTATAATTACATTGTAATATGCTTTAATGAAAGAATCTACATAATTTCAGGGAATTAATGTTAATTAAGTATATTTCTAAACTGTTAGTGAATTACAGACTTTTTAATTCCTATGTATCTGAATTTTCTATTATTTTAGAGAGTTATATTTAATGTATGGGACAATTATGTTTTAAATGTTTAAATAATATTTTATTATTTCCTAGAGTACACGTGTTGAAACCTTAATATACAACTTAAGTGGATTTTCGGTAAGTTATCTGCTAACTATTCGAAATGTGTCTGAGCATCGGATAGTTAGGTTTGTAAGTATTCAAAATATCTAAACTCGTTAAGTTAGAATTATGCACATGTTGAATTTAAATGCTTTATTATGTCACGTGAGCTGCACATGTATAACTCGTTAAGTTAGCATAACTATACGCATTGAGTTACTTGAATATACACTAAGGGAATTGTTCATGTTTTCCCAGCACTACACTAGAAAAACTAGATTTGTTACTTCTATTTTTACTTAGTTAATTTATCTTTATGCCTATTCTTTCTTTTAGAAGTAACAAACAACCTTTAATACAATTTAGATATTAATTCCAATTTGTACTTTAACTGCAAGTGCACAGTGTCTATTGTATCAGTGTGTAAGTATAGGTCGATCCCACAGGGAATTGCTAACGAATTTAAGAAATGTTTGATTGTGAACAATTCAAATTTATATTCAATAAGCACTCCCAAGCTTCTATGCCTTTGGTGGCTCACAAGCAAGCTAGTTGGATTCCTAGAACAGATACCAATAAACTGGATTGATATTTTGTTTTGTTTGTTTGTTTGTTTTTTTTTATTATAAAAATAAATGCAGAATACACAACATTAAACACACAAAATCACAGCTTAAGAACATAATTGAAAAGTAGAAACAATTGGAATAAATGTATCAGTCCAAGCAAACTTTTTAGGCATAGTTCTTCTTGCTATTAATTCTGTTTTAATGCAGTTCTTGGTCCTTTTTAATTTGTAAACATGCAATATATTATAAATTCCAAATATGAGTGTATTACCATTAATGATATGTAATGCAGAAAGGGATCCTTTCTGATTCCAAGGTAATGTAGCAGTTTCTATTTCTACATCTATTTCAATATACTCCTCTTCCCACTTCCATTCATTCATGTCTTCCATAATCCATATTTGAAATTTCATCAGTTCATCCCACCATCTTATCAGACATAAAGTAGGATCATCTTTTTCATTATACCACATTCCTATTTGAATTTTATTAAATTTTTCAGATGGTGATTTAGCTATTTCACTCGGTACAGGTAAAATTTATGTATAATCATCATAACTGTCTATGCTCACTATGTATAAATCAGATCTATATGTTATTGATATCTCCGTGACTAAATAAATATAACCATCAAGTATGACATGTGTTTGGTTAATTAATGATTTCTGTCCCAGATATATCATAATATTTTCATTCCAAGATATGTTTAGAAAATTATACACACTTAAGCGTAAATCTTCACCCCAATTTCCTATAGGTCTCCAATAATATAATTTTTCAAGAATTGTAGAATTTTTATCAGAAAATATTAAAGTTGACCCCCAATTTTCAGTTGGTGCTTCAAATATATTAGGTCTTCCTATATTACATTCTTCTCCTGTTATAGGATTTCTTATCAAAATCTCAGGTAATGATAAACTTGCATACCTTGGTCTCGTCTTGTATATGATTAATCATTCATCTATCCCCATAATATGACTCATTCCTTCTAATGCATTGGGTGGAGTTCTAGTAGTTTCTTCCATAGCCAGATATTCATGGGTATTTGAACTACGATTAAATGACCTCCATATGAATCCATCTCTAATCTTAGTCATTTTTGCAGCTTGTAGTTCCTAAAAATATTTTTCTTCAATATAGTCTTTAATTTCCTTTGATACACAACACATACTACATAAATCTTTAGCTGACAAGTTACTTAGTATTTCCCTTTGTGCATCCAACGGTAATTGCATTAATTCCATTTGTCGATTCTGTAAAATAAAAACAAAAATTTAGTAGAGACAAAAATTAACATAACTACTGCACACCCTCGTAGAGTTAAGGCATAACTCAACAGACTAAGTTCGTTGAGTTAAAAATTAACTCTACGATACTATTAACTTAAAATAAAAATAAAAACATATATACATACAAATAGTTGCTTCAGATATGCTGCTTCATTCAGCTACCCTCCTAGAAGAGGTATCAATTTCATTAACCGTTCTATTGACAAGATTAGGTATAGCTTGTATTGGCAATCCTCTAGTAGGTCTAACTTCCATTGGTTCCTTCTGTCTAAGTGGTATATTTCTATTCTGATTTTGATTTACAGCATTTCCAAATATAAATTCTAGACGATTGTTTACTTGTTGGATTATCTTTTCTAATTTCTCTATTGTAGCTCCTTGTTCAATTAATACTTCATAACTTATGTTCTTCTCATTTATATTTTCTCCTCCCTGGAAATTGTTGTTTCTCCAAGATAAATTTGGGTGATTTCTCCAATTAAGATTATAAGAATTTCCCAAGTTATCTCTCTGGTTTCTAGCATAAATAATATCTAAGTCATTTATGTTTGTATTCTTTTCTGCTAACTTTTGATTTAATGATAACTCTTCTATTTTCTTTGTTAATTCATTTAATTTCACCTCAAGCATAGTATTGGAATCTATTTCATGCATTCCTCTTGGCAATAATCTTTTATTTGCAATAGCTTCAACTGAATTTTCCCACTATGCAGTTCTTTTTGCAAAATTTTCTAAATATGCCCATGCTTCTTCACTACATAATTTTAAAAATCCATTTTGACAAGTAGATTCTAATAAAGATTTTGTTGAAACATCTATGCCTTCATAAATTATGCCTATTAATTGTGCTTTACTCATTGCATGATGTGGACATTGAGTCAGTAAATCTTTAAATCTTTCAAAATATTTCCAGAATGATTCACCCTATTTTTGGCTACACATTAATATTTCTTTCTTCTTTTTAATCATTTGATGTGTTGGATAGTATTTTTCCAGAAAAATAGAGCAAAATTCAGTCCATGTAGAAATTGAATTAGGCGACAGAGTATATAACTATCTCTTAGCTGTATCTTTTAAAGCAAAAGGGATATATTTAAGTTTAATAGCATCTATACTCATGTTCAGCATTCTCATCATTTAACAAACTTCGTTAAATTCTCTAAGGAAATAATAGGTATCCTCTCTTTCTAATCCATGAAAATGTGGCAATTGACTAATATAATTAGATTTCAGTTCAAACCTATCTCCCTCAAAGTTTGGTAATCGAATACATGAAGGTTCATCAATTAATTCAGGATAGAGAATCTCTCCTAATGGTTTTTCTACTGGAGTAGCCATCTCTACGTTCTCTTTTAAAGAAAGGTTAGCTACACCCCAAAGAATTTCGTTAAAGTTCAGTTCAGAAAATTTTTCAGTACCCCTCTGCAATGAAAATTCTTGGATAGGTGTTCTTACTAATCATTTAGTGCTTAGAGAACGAGTCCATGTGCTCATAAATAAATAACATAAGATTAATTACATACTAGTCTAAAGTTTTCCATTCTATAAATATTTGTTGTCGGATGAAGGTTGAATCAGCTGCTTCTCCTTCCAGTTCCTCCAATGCTTTCTCCTTTCTCTTAAAAGTACTGGTAACTCGTAAATAACATTCTGTTTCATATATATACTGCGCATCCATAAAGTGAATAAATCTCGTTGCAAGAACGTGTCTTGCAACGTGCATCGTGGTTCCTGTTTTAATGGGTACGTGTACTACTACTAATTTCAAATTTTGGTAACCACTAAACCAACGAAGTTTCGTTTGTGGTTAAAAGAATAACCATTCTGCTTAATCCACAAACTAACCTCGTTGAGTTACAGATTACTCAACAGAACACAGTTGGTTACTGTTGCTAACTCCATGGACTAACTTCGTTGAGTTACAGATAACTCAACGAAGTGACCTTATATTATATTACTGACCTCGTGGAGTTACGGTTAACTCAACGGAATTACTTCATTGAGTTAACACTTGGCAACTTCTAAGTTTCACTCTCGTAAGTTTTCTATTCTGTTTTTTTTTTTTTTTTTTTGTCATTCTACTAACTGTAATAAAGTTAAATCTGTCATTAATGCCTCATTTTGATTAAAATACATTTAAATCTGAACATTATATAAAGATTTAAATTGCAGGTCATTTTATGTTATGCAGAATTTACATTTTACCTTATAACATGCAAAAATTTTTAAGTAGTTATCCTGTCATTCAACAAATTGTAAATCTGTTACATATTCATAAAGTTCCACAAATTACATAATATTCAATAAATTCTATTCATTTCACATCCAAATACCTATGAAAATTACATCTGAAAAATTAAATCTACAAAAATAGGCTCTGTAGACTTTCGAACCACAAGTACTAGCTCTTCCTGTTTAATTCTTCCAATAATTGCTAGTCTAGAAGGACCAGCTTCAGCTTCTTTGCAGCATCTCTAACAACAGTTCTGGCAGTAGCTTCTTGATGCTGCTCCACTTTAATTTTATATTGGGCTTTCAACTTTTCTGCAGCCCTCTTTTTGTACAGTGCATCAAACACCAGATGTGCTTTAGCCACTACCAAATCTTCTGATTCTCGTTGGTTTTTTCCAACTTGAACCAGTTCTGCAAATTCTCTTATTTCTTCTTCAGTCGAAGGCCCCATCATTTCTACTCATGTCAATGGCTTAAATGGTGGAACTGAAGGTCCAAACTGCTGCTCCTTAGGAACAGGTCTTTCAGCAGTTGGTTCCTCCCGTTCTTCAGTTGCCTCTTCATTTGCTTTCCTTTCTTGCTCCCAGATCACCCGTTTAGCTTGTCTACAGATTCGTCTTTTGAACCAGAGTTGGGACTTACGTTGGATTAATTCTAGGGCAACTTCATTACTTGCCCTTATTTGTCTTTCCTTACTTACAGCTATTTCTGTTGCTATTCTGATTCGTGTTTCCATTATTTGAGGTATTCGTATATCCATATCTACTAAATCTCTTCTCAACTTGAAAAGTTCTAATTCTACCTTCTGTAGCTCTTTCTCTCTTGTCGTATTTCTGATCTTCTACCGCGTGTGCCACTCTTCTGATTCCTTCAGAAATTATGATGTATCAACAACATCTTCTTAGAATTCAGGCGTCATCTTCATCATTGTGGAGTTACACAATAGCACGTAATCGCTCTGATTTCTACTGTTCTAGATTCTAAATGATTTGTCGGATAATGCCCCCAAAACCCTAGGTTTTAGTTTAAATAAGCACTAAGTTTAGGCGGGTAATTGGGTCATTTCCCGAACCAACTATTACTACTTTATCCGCGGTCTTAGCTACAGTACTCCGTTGTGTTAAAGGTAACTCAACAGAATAAGCTTGTTGACTAACTCAAGACTTAACGGAGTAAGCTCGTTGAGTTAAGCGTAACTCAACGGACTCCCCGTACAAGCAAATATAATAATAAAAATATTACATAGAATAGTTTTTCTATTTTTTACAAGTTTAACCGATACTATGCTTCGGTCAGACCTAAATATTTTTTTATTTTTTTATCTTTCTTTCGGTTGAACTGATACTATGTTTCGGTAAAACAAAAATTTTTTCTGAAAATTAATATACAATTTTTTTCCAGTTTAACCGATACTATGCTTCGGTAAAACCAATATTTTTTTAATGTTCCAGTCATACCGATGCTATGCTTCGGTCAGACCTAAATATTTTTTTAATTTTTCGACCATACCGATGGATCCAGTTGGTTGAACCGCAACTACTTTTATGTTTTATATATATTTTTAATGTTTATATATATATATATATATATATATAAACATAAAAACTGATTTCTTACTAAGTAAAACTCGAGTAGTCCTCTACTCTGATTTCTTCTATAATTCCAAAGGAGCTTTTTGGTGTTTCCAGAATAGGTTTAAGTCTTTATCCATTTACTTTAAATATATTCTGATTTTTAGGATTTTCAATTTCAGTAGCTCTATAAGGATAAACATTTCAAACTATGTAAGGTCCTGCCCATCTAGATCTTAATTTTCCTAGATGGTTATGGAGTTTAGCCATATAAAGATATACTTCTTGTCCTATTTCAAAGTTTTTAGGAATAATTTTTCTATCATGCTAGAATTTAATTTTCTCTTTTTCTCTTACAATCTTTGAATAAGCTTCATTTCTAAATTCTTCTAATTCAATTAGTTGCATTTTCCTATTTTCAGCAGCTTGATTTAAATTAGTGTTCAGAGTTTTTAATGCCCAATAAGCTTTATGTTCTATTTCAGCAGGTAAATGACAACTTTTTCCATATACTAGCCTAAAAGGTG
This sequence comes from Cymodocea nodosa, assembly GCA_036874045.1. Lineage (NCBI taxonomy): Eukaryota > Viridiplantae > Streptophyta > Magnoliopsida > Alismatales > Cymodoceaceae > Cymodocea > Cymodocea nodosa. The sequence goes on along the minus strand of JAZBRI010000003.1, from coordinate 13,412,214 downwards.
ACATACCTAAGCTAGTTTTATAAGCAGTTCTATAAGCCCAAAGTGCATCAATCAATCTATTAGCCCAATTTGTTCTAGTGGGATTTACTACTTTTTCCAAGATTAATTTAATTTGTTTGTTTGCACTTTCTACTTGTCCACTTGTTTGCGGATGATATGATGTTGCAATTTTGTGGTTTACTCCATATTTCTTCATTAAGGCTTCAAAACTTCAATTACAGAAATGAGTTTCTCTATCACAGATAATAACTTTAGGTATTCCAAATCTGGTAAATATATTTGTTCTTATAAATTGTATTACCACTTTGTTATCGTTAGTTTTTGTAGGAATAGCTTCTATCCATTTAGATACATAATCCACTCCCAACAATATGTAATTAAATTGATTAGATATAGGAAATGGACCCATAAAATCTATTCCCCACACATCAAAGATTTCAACCTCAATAATAGGATTAAGAGGCATCATATTCCTCTTTGATATTCTTCCTATTTGTTGACATCTTAAACAACTTAAGCAATATTTATGAGCATCTTTGAATAGTATTGGCCAATAAAACCCACATTGCAGAATTTTTGCAGTAGTTTTCCCTGAACCAAAATGTCCTCCACAAGCTTGGTCATGACAGAAAGACAATATGTTCGAATATTCAGTTTTTGGAACACACCTCCTTAAAACCAGATCAGGACATTTCTTAAATAAGTAAGGGTCTTCCCAATAGTAATATTTTACTCTTGAGAAAAACAATTTCTTATCCTGTCTATTCCAATCCTTAGGTGTTAAACCAGTAACTAAGTAATTAACTATGTTTGCATACCAAGGCATTATGTTGATGGTCATTAATTGTTCATCAGGAAAATTATCCTTAATTTCAATATTTGATTTTTCTATTTGTAATCTTGATAAATGATTTACTACTACATTCTCACAACCTTTTTTATCTTTAATTTCTAGATCGAATTCTTGCAATAATAATATCCATCGGATCAATCTAGGTTTAGTTTCTTTTTTCTTTATTAGATGTTTTAGAGCTGAATGATCTGTGTATACTATTACTTTAGCTCCAATCAAATATGATCTAAACTTTTCTAAAGCAAACACAACAGCTAATAATTCTTTTTCAGTAGTTGTGTAATTAACTTGAGCATCATTTAAGGTTTTGCCTGCATAATGAATCACTCTAGGAGATTTTTCTATTTTCTATCCTATAGTAAAATCAGAAGCATCGTACATTAATTCAAATGGATGGTTCCAATTAGGTGCTTGAATTATAGGAGTTGAAATTAAGCTAGTCTTAAGTCTAAAAAATGCTTCCTTGCAATTTTTATCAAAGTTAAATGGAACATCTTTTAATAGATTAGTTAAAGGTCTAGCTATCTTGCTAAAGTCTTTAATAAATCTTCTATAAAAACCAGCATGTCCTATAAATGATCTAATATCTTTTACTGATTTAGGTTCTGGTAAATTAGAAATTACTTCTATTTTAGCTTTATCTACTTCCAACCCTTTTTTAGAAACAACATGCCCTAAGACTATTCCTTGTTTAACCATGAAGTGACATTTTTCCTAATTTAAAACCAGATTTTTTTCCACACAGCGTTTTAATATTTGGTCTAAATTGCTTAAACACACTTCATATGAGTTGCCATATATAGTAAAATCATCCATAAATATTTCTAAAAATTCATCAGTCATTCTAGTAAATATGCCCTACACATACATTTGAAAGGTAGCTGGTGCATTGCATAATCCGAATGGCATTCTTTTAAAAGCATAAGTTCCATTAGGATAGGTGAAAGTTGTTTTCTCTTGATCCTCTAATGCTACTGGAATTTGATTATACCTTGAATACCCATCTAGGAAACAAAAATATTCTTGCCCTTTTAATCTTTTCAGCATTTGATCTATAAAAGGTAAGGGAAAATAATCTTTCCTAGTCACAGCATTCAGCTTTCTATAGTCTATACATACTCTCCAGCCTGATTGAATTCTAGTAGGTATCAAGTCTTGACTTTCATTCCTAATAACTGTTAATCCTGATTTCTTGGGAACTACATGGATTGGACTAATCCACGAGCTATCAGAAATCGGATATATTATATCATTATCTAACCATTTAACTATTTCCTTCCTGACTACTTCCTTAAGGTTTGGATTTAATCTCATCTCAGGAATTCTAACAGGTTTAGCATTCTCTTGTAAATATATGTGGTGATAGCATAAAGTTGAACTTAACCCTTTTATATCAGTCATAGTCCATCCTATTGCTTCTTTATAACTTTTTATTACCTCTTTTAATTTAGCTATTTGATCCTCTTTCAAATCTGAAGCAATAATGATTGGACAGGTCCGTTTATCTTCCAGAAATATATAGGTTAATTCAGGAGGTAAATGTTTTAATTCTAAATGCTGCCCATCAGAAGCTAGAGCTCCTAATTGAACATCATCATTTTTTAAATTAATTTCTTCCTGATCTCCTTCTATATTTATGCTTTCACTTTCTTCTAAAGTTTCAAAATTGATTTGCCTATTTAATTCTTCTTGAATCACATCATTTAACATATCTCCTTCATCCTCTAAAAAGTCTATGGTGTGTAAGGACATTTCTAACTCCTCAAACTTTCTAGTTTAAAAATATTTAATTGAGTATCCTCATTACCATATGCTAATTTCATTACTCCAGTTTTACAATTTATAACAGCCCCTGATGTTGCTAAAAATGGCATTCCCAAAATTAAAGATGTATCACTATTTTTATGCTTAATTTGTTGGGAATCCAAAATTACAATATCAATAGGATATATAAAATTCTTGATTTTAATTAAGACATCCTCTATTTTTCCTCTAGGGTATCTTATACTTCTATCAGCCAATTGAATAACTGTACTAGTAGGAGTTAAGCCTTCTAATCCTAACGATGCAAATATATCACTTGGCATAACATTTATACCTGCACCTAAGTCTATTAAGGTTCTTTCTAGAATGGTATTTCCTATGGTGCATGATATAACAGGGATTCCAGGATCAGATAACTTTTTAGGAATTTGTGGCATAAATAGGTAACTACTTTGCTAAGCTAAAAAGACATTTCTAAGAACTTTTCGCTCTCTTTTCTTAGTACACCAATCCTTCAGAAATTTAGCACAATGTGGCATATTCTGCAATAGATCTAACAAAGGAATGTTAAGTTGTACTTTTTCAAAAATTTCTCTTATTTTTTCTTGTTTTTCAGGAATTGTTTGTTGTAATCTTTCAGGATAGGGTGCTAAAGATTTTGATTTCAAAGACTCTTTTTCTTTCAGTTGATTTGTTTGATCAGTTTTAGCTTCAATTGCAGATTTAGATTGTTCTTCAGTGATTTCTAGGTTTTCAGCTATTACATTTTCATTATCATTTTGATTTTTACTCTTCTCCACCTTCATATCATTTTCATTTTGAGTTCTTGGTGGTATATTAGTTCCAGATCTTAATGTTACACATACTTCTTCCAGATTTTCGTTACTTTCATAATGTTTTTGTATATCATTTTCGTGATTATGATCTTCAATTGTTTTTAGTTTTAAAGTGCATTCTTTAAATTCTCTTACATTTGTGTTTTTTGTTTGTTGTATATTTTACAAGTTGTGCAGGTTTATAACATTATAATTTTCATTGTTCTGTTGTAAAACTTGTATTTTCATTGCATTTTTGTCTAATGCTTTTAATTTTGTTTCCAGATCATCTAATTTCATTGCATTCAATTTTTGATCAATTTTCTTTATGGCCTTTTCAGTTTCGTAAATTATATCCTGTTTAGGTTCTGAATATGCCTCCTTATAGTTTAATTGGTTGACTTCTTGTTGTTGACACACAAAGTATTTCAGTTTGTCCAGATTTTGCTTTATACTATGCTCCAGTTTGTCATAGCTATCCCAAACTTCAGTGTCTCTCATCATATTACACATTCTATACTGACCATCAGTTGGGTAAACTATAGGATTCTCATACTCGGCTCTATTATATTGAGGATAATTCATTTGTTGTTCATGGGATCTAACCATCTGTAAACGTCTCAGTTTCAAACAATCAGAAATGTCGTGTCCTTCAGAATTACAGAATTCACATATGCTAATTAAAGGTTTTAGAAATCTTTGAGCATAAGCATATGCCATATTCTCAATTACAGAAGAAAACACACAACTCTGACTATTAAAATGAAATAGCTCTAATAGTTGCTTATATCTATTCAATTCAGTTCAATTCAATTCAATTCCCCGGCAACGGCGCTATAAAACTTGTTCGTGTTTTCCCAGCACTACACTAGAAAAACTAGATTTGTTACTTCTATTTTTACTTAGTTAATTTATCTTTATGCCTATTCTTTCTTTTAGAAGTAAACAAACAACCTTTAATACAATTTAGATATTAATTCCAATTTGTACTTTAACTGCAAGTGCACAGTGTCTATTGTATCAGTGTGCAAGTACAGGTCGATCCCACAAGGAATTGTTGACGAATTTAAGAAATTTTTGATTGTGAACAATTCAAATTTATATTCAATAAGCACTCCGTTGAGTTACAGTTAACTCAACGGACTAAGTTTGTTGAGTTATGGATAACTCAACGGACTATCCTCGTGGACTTAAGTTAACTCCACGAGCCTGTCTCTTCTTTATAATACTGCTAATTACAAAGGAATTCGGCCAACCATTGGGCGATTCCACAGATTGTAAATAACATCAATTAAGCTTTTTAATGCTAGTTAACATTGGATTTATCATTATGCAATACTAACATTCAGATGATTCAAACAGTAACCATTAAAATCTTTAAGTTATTTTCTACGAACCAATTTCAGTAAACTGTAAAATTAAAACTAACATAAAACAATCATAAAATTGATACAGATAACATTAATCACGATACAACACAAACAATACAACACTCAAATACAACATACAAACAAAGATAAATTGTTTTTGGTATTTTTGTTTTGATGTGATGGGCGAAAGGTGAAATGTAAAGTAATTTCACTTGACAATAAATACTCTCGACACTACTTGCAATGCGATTACACCACTGAAAATTGAACCACTTACAATTCTGTCTCCTCTCCCTATAGAATCGCGAGTCTAGAATTGCAAGATGATCTCCTCTTCAGCATACAGGCATCAACCCAGAGCCAAGGCTAAAAGCTTTACAATCTCCTGAAATATGAGTCGGCGCTTAGTGAAAATGTCTTCCCTTCCCGCGACGCGATCACTCCTCACAGTGGTTGTTAGGTACTGTGTTTGGCTCGTAATCAACCCGACATCAGGCAAGTATCCTCACAGACCTCCGATGATTGGTGATTATAGTGGTGATACAATGGTTGATGTGATACTTCGGAGAATCGCCGATACTGTCTATAAAAAGCTCGATGCTCCTTCTTTGCATACACTAGCCGTCCATCGATGACACTATTTCTTTTTTTTCTTCTTTTCTTTTATATTTCTTCAGTGGTAACTACTTCTGCTTGAATGGTCGGTTGGATTTCCTTCCTTCAGATCAACAACAATGATTTCTTTCTCCCTACGTGATTGAATTCCTGCGTGATACGTGCAAACGTGGTTTTTCCTTCCAACAGTCTGTTCCTGCAACCGCTACAGTGGCATATTAGAAAATATATAGTTCGTGGAGTTGTAGATAACTCAACGGACTTCCTTCATTGATTTAACTATAAAACACGTGCAAAAATAACAACTTAAGTTTATAACGCTAACCTAACGCGTTGCCTTAGTGTATTTTCATGTAACTCAACGCGTGCAGTTATACTAACTTAACGAGTTATAACGTAAGTAAATCTACCAGCTCTCAACACGTGTCAGCAGTAGTTTAAACATAAAATAACATTCCAGAGAGTTACAGGTATAACTATCTGATGCTTAGATGCATTTTCGGATACTTAAGAATTTCACAGCCTACAATTTACCGACAGTTCATAAATGTACTAAATTAACATTAATTCCCCAAAATTAAGCAGATTCTTCAATTAAAGCATATAACAGTGCAATTATAACATAATGGCTTAATTCTCATATGATAAGCTAAATATTATGCAATTAACCATCATTTAACCATTAATAATATGCACTTTTTCATTCTAAACAGTAATGCATTGTGATAGCATTATGTAGAAATAGGTAATGTAAACTTTTGGATAGTTAACGTTTTGTTTTAGTCGAAGAGTTATGTTAAAAACTCGTATAGTTAAGTTATCTACACGTGTGTTTTAATGTTTTAAGTTTTAATGTGTTTTCCATGTGCATTCAGTAATGAAAAATCGAAGAGTTACATAACTATTCTAGTTTTTATATGCATGGATGGATAACTATTCGAGTTTTATAAAATGACTAACGAACAGATAAGTTTTCTTGTTTAGTTATGTGTTTCACAAGTGCAAGAATAGAAGAATTACGAGAAGCTACAATACAAGGGAAAACCATGATTGCACGTATCACGTAGGAATTCACTCATGGAATGAAAAAGAAATCACCATCGTTGATATGAATGAAGGAAATCCAATCGATCATTTAAGTAGAAGTATTTACTATTGAAAGAAACATAAAATACAAAGAAAAAGACTTTATGTGGGGTGGAGAACCGCGCTAACTGCAGGAAGCATCGGAAATTCCTTGAAGCTCCACACCAACACCACCAAAATTACCAACCACCAGAGGTTTGTAAGGATACTTACCAGATGTCAGGTCGATTCCAAGCCAAATACGGTGATTGACAACCACTATGAGGAGTGATCGCATTGTAGGAAGGGAAGTCATTTTCACCAAGCACTGACTCATATCTCAAGAGATTGTAAAGCTTCTAACCTTAGTTTCAGGTTGATGCCAGTATGCTGAAGAGGAGATCATCTTACAATTCTTAATTCGTGATTCTATAGGGAGAGGAGGCAAGATTGTAAGTGATTAATTTTTTAGTGGTGTAATCGCGCCGCATGTAGTGATGGAAGTTTTTACTGTTAATAGAGAGTTTTTACATTTCACCTTTCGCTCATCTTCAAGAACATATCAAAACAAAAATACCAAAAATAACAAATTATCTATGTTTACATTTAGTATTAAAGTGTTGTATTGTTTGTTTTGCATCGTAATTAATGTTATCATTATCAGTATTGTGAATGTTTTATGTTTGTTTGATTTACAAAATAGAAAATAGTTTATTGTTTACTGAAATTGATTCGTTCCAGATACTTAAAGATTTTAATGGTTACTGTTGGAAATATCTGAATGTTAGTGTTGCTTAATGATAAATCTAATATTAACTAACATTAAGGAGCTTAATTGATGTTATTTACATTCAATGGAATCGCCTAATGGTTGGTCAAATTCCTTTGTAAATAGTAGTATTTAACTGGAAAGGTAGGCTCGTGGAGTTAACTCAAGTCCATGAGATTATTTCGTTGAGTTAACTATAACTTCACGAACTAAGACCGTTGTATTAATTGTAACTTAATGGAGTGCTTAACTGAATACATATAAACTCCAATATAAAAATTGGGATAGTACATGTTTGGGTTGTGAAAAGTTAAATCTTAAACTTGTTTAATTTGTTTTTATGCTTATATCAATAATTAATTTTAGAAGTAAACAAACAACCTTTCATACAAATTAGATATTAATTTTAATTTGTATTTTAACTGCAAGTGTATAGTGTATAATGTATATTGTATTTGTGTGCAAGTATAGGTCGATACCATAGAGATTGAGTAAGAATTATGTATTATTTCAATTTTTATATTGGAGTTTATATGTGTTCAGTTAAGCACTCCGTTGAGTTATAATTAACACAATAGACCTAGTTCGTGGAGTTATGGTTAACTCAACGGACTAATCTCGTGGACTTAAGTTAACTCCACGAGCCTATTTTTCCAGTTAAATACTGCTATTTACAGAGGAATTCAGCCAACCATTGGGTGGTTCCATAGATTGTAAATAACATCAATTAAGCTCTTTAATGTTAGTTAATATTAGATTTATCATTAAGCAATACTAACATTCAAATATTTCAAATAGTAACCATTAAAATCTTTAAGTATCTGGAATGAATCAATTTCAGTAAATAATAAAACTATTTCCTATTTTCTAAATCAAACAAACATAAAACATTCAAAATACTAACAATGATAACATTAATCACGATACAAAATAAACAATACAACACTTTAATACTAAATGTAAACATAGATAATTTGTTGTTTTTGGTATTTTTGTTTTGATATGTTCTTGAAGATGAACGAAAGGTGAAATGTAAAAATCTCTATCGATAGTAAAAACTTTCGTCACCACATGCGACGCATTACACCACTGAAAACTTAATCACTTACAATCTTGCCTCCTCTCCCTATAGAATCGTGAATCAAGAATTGTAAGATGATCTCCTCTTCAGCATATTGGCATCAACCTAAAACCAAGGCTAGAAGCTTTACGATCTCCTGAGATATGAGTCGGTGCTTAGTGAAAATGACTTCCCTTCCCGCAACGCAATCACTCCTCATAGTGTTGTAAATCACTGTGTTTAGCTCAGAATCGACTCGACATTAGGAAAGTATCCTCATAGACCTCCGATGGTTGGTGATTTTGGTGGTGGTGTAGAGCTTTAGGGAACTTCCGACGCTTCCTACAGTTAGCACAGTTTTCCACCTCTACACACACACTTTCTTCATCTTTCTCTTCTTTCATATTTTTTTCTATAGTAACTGCTTCTGCTTAAAACTTCAGTTGGATTTCCTTCATTCATATCAACGATGGTGATTTCTTTTTCATCCCACGAGTGAATTCCTACGTGATAGTGCAATTGTGGTTTTCCTTTGTATTATATCTTCTTGTAACTCTTTTAGTTCTTGCACTTGTAAAACACTTGACTAAACAAGAAAACTTATCAGTTTGTTAGTCATTTTATAAGACTCGAACAGTTATCCATCTATGTGTATAAAACCTGAATAGTTATCTAACCATGTGTATAAAACTTGAACAATTATCTAACTCTCCAATTTTTCATTACCAAACGCACATGGAACACATGTGAAAACTTAAAACATTAAATCACATTAAAACACACATATAGATAACTTAACTATACAAGTTTTTAACATAACTCTTCGACTAAAATAAAATGTTAACTATCTGAAAATTTACTTTTCCTATTTCTACATAATACTAATACAACACGTTACTTCAATGTATATTCAAGTAACTCAACATGTATAGTTATACTAACTTAACAAGTTAAACATGTGCAATTCACGTGATATATTAAAGCATTTAAATTCAACATGTGCATAATTCTAACTTAACGAGTTCAGATATTTTGGATACTTGCAAACCTAACTATCCAATGCTTAGATGCATTTCGGATAGTTACTAGATAACTTACTGAAAATCCACTTAAGTCATGCATTGATGTTTCAACACGTGTACTCTAGGAAATAATAAAATATTCTTTAAGCATTAAAAACATAACTGTTCGGTACATGTAATATAACTCTCCGAAATAACAGAAAATTCGAATACTTAGGAATTTCAAAGCTTGTAATTCACCGATAGTTCAGAAATGTACTTAATTAATGCTAAGTCCTTGAAATTATGCAGATTCCTTCATTAAAGCATATAATAGTGCAATTATAACATAATGGCTTAATTCTCATATGATAAGCTAAATATTATGCAATTAACCATCATTTAAGCGTTAATATTATGTACTTTTTCATTCTAAATACTTCCCCCATACTTAAATTTTGCTAGTCCCTTAGCAAACTAAGATCTAATTAGTTGGTCTTTCTAAAGTTGCTAGAATTAATTCTTCATTTTGTATCTTCAGAATTGTAGGATCGTTGTATCACAAGAGAGGGGGTGAATTATGTCTTTAGTAATTAAAATTACCAACGGATAAAACAAGAGCACAAAACACTCATAAATAAAATTCTATTCTTTATAAACTTTAAAGAAAGAATTTACAATATCTTTTCAGCTCAATTCCCTTCTTGACGTTTTGATACAATAATGTCCAATATATAATTCAAATAGAAAATGAAGTCCTTATTCAAAACTAATTTCGAATTGTATAAAACCTAATCTTTATGCATGTAGCTCCTTTCCTTCTTTTTGCTCAGCTTCTGTATCTCTTCTTCTCTAGTTGTCGAATTTCCAGACTTCTTGCATTTGCAGCTCCTTTTCTGAAATTGTTTGGAATTTCGAACTTCTTTTGATGTTGGAGAATTTTTCTAGATATGAATATTCAGACTTGATTTTTTAGTTTGGGATCCGGATTGAATATTCAAACTTGATTTTTGAGATTGGGATCCTCATTGTAATGTAGCTCATACTCTCTATTAGTAGTCGAACTCTGACTTCACATTCAGCATGTTCATCCACTTAATCCATAATCCACGTATTAATTTCAAATTTAAATTATCCACGATTTCCACTATCTTTTTGAATTTCCACTATGTCCTCTATCATTTTGAAATTTCCACTTTCTCCACTATCATTTTGAATTTCCACGATTTCCACTTGTAGATTCACCAAAACTTTATTTTCCTGGAGACTTGTAGAATATCTTCTAAGTCTTCATTTTAGTCGAACACTTATCCTTTAAGTCTTGTAAAAACTCAAACACTTATTTGTAACTCTTCGAGTTTTTACACCTACAAAACACATGACTGAACATAGAAAACTTATCTGTTTGCTAGTCATTTTATAAAACTCGAACAGTTATCTATCCATGCATATAAAAACTCAAACAGTTATCTAACTCTTTGATCTTCATTACCGAATGCATATGGAAAACACGTGACAATCATAATGCGCCAAAAACTTGTATGGATGAAACATGTGTCGTTAAAAGCACAAGTTTTACATTCATAATTTAACTGCAAGCGTACAGTGTCTATTGTATTAAGCAATGCAAGTACGGGTCATTTCCACAAGGAGTTTGTTTAAATAGATTTTATTAGATTAATTACTTGACTCATGTCATAATACAACTTGAAAACATTCTATACATCCTACTCTTATCAAAAGTTAGCATTATGATTAGCAATTAGATTAGAAATTATACATATGTGGTTAACAAGTCATTATAACTAATCAAAATTACTTCCATACAATCTCATTCATAACTCTATTAAAATTCTCGAAATTACAGAAATTGCATCCACTTGTGGAAATCATTTCTTCCCAAGTCATCCACCTTATCCTTGTTCTTTCCCATAGGCACAAGTTGCTCAACTTCTCCTAATTTGTTAGGATGGGGATTTAACTCTTCAGAAGGAGGAGTCAAAGGAACTAGGGAAGAGCTTCCTTACTCGATCTTAGAGTTACAAAAGCCTCCACCTCCTCATTTTTACAAAGAGGCTTGGGTCCTATCCCTACATCCTCATCTAATTCCAACTTCATAAGGGTGCTGGCAATTCTTATTAACTCTAATAGCTGAATGGATGAATTCAACTCATCCAAAGCCTTGGATAAATCCACCTTTTGTTCACACTTTACTATGTCAACATTAGATGTCTCAACTTGTGGTCTCATTTGACAACCACTAGTACTACCTTCACTTGCATTAATATTCAAACATGGCATGGATAAATCTGAAAAAACATTCGAATTTGCATCTACAGTATCATTTAGCATGTAAAATGGACAATCAAAAGCAAGATGATCATTTAACTTGCATTTAAAACATGTAAGTGTGAGGTCAAATTCAAAATTATCAATTTTAATCTTATGATGATTATCCATTGGAATTAAAAAGGATATGCCATGCTAAATAGTTGAACTAACCTACTTAACATGCACTTAGATCCTCAGCAATTTAAAAGAATCTGCAATATAATATAAAGAATGATCTGGAATTATTCTAAATTTACATGATGTCTAAAAATATTTTCTTTCAAACATTCTATTAATGTAAATGAAGTACTAAGCACAATTTAATAGAAAATAAACATGCTGGATTTGTGGAATTTTTAAGACAACCATTTTATTTCAAGCACTTAGAAAATTCCCATCACTAAATACAATGAAATTGCAACATATAAGCACCCATTTCAAAGATACTTTATCTATTTTTCAAGAAAACAATTCAAAACAACATAAATCTAAGACTGTTTTAAACATGCCATGCGTCCCTGTTTTCAAAAATTCATAACTTTATCTCTAAAACTCCAATTTCAGTAAATAAGCACTCATCTTACAAGTAACAACATGACCTTTCAAGGAAAAATATCTAACTTTACAATTGAGTATTGGGATGATAGCAGATTTCATCCTAAGTGGCACAATTTTTTTTTCTGCCCTGAATTTGTATGTAAAAGCTGCATGATAGTCTGACTTCAAAAAATCATAACTCCCTCCATACACTTCAGAATTTGATGCACAAATACTCAAAAGAAAGATAAAATCATCTATTTTTCAAGAAAAATATGCAAAAATTTAGTTCCAATCTCATGCACTACCAGATTTCAGCACAATCATATGGACAAAATTAATGCCCCGGTTTAGTGCTCATAAGATTATCATTACTTCGTTAAGCTAATTGTCATAAATATGTATACTTAAATAAATATGTGACAAGTCATTCAAGCATCAAGAAAGATGAATGCATGGATTGTACACTCCTTACACCCATTTCCTTGTAAAAGAAAAAACAAGAGAATAAAAATTCTAAATAAAACTAGCATCATACAAATGACATTAAATCTAATAATCATCCAATAAACATTCAAAAGCACCAAACTCCCCGACAATGGCGCCAAAAACTTGTAAGGATGAAATGTGTGTCAATAAAAACACAAGTTTTACATTTATAATTTAACCGTAAGTGTACGATGCCTATTGTATTAAGCGGTGCAAGTACGGGTCATTTCCATAGGGAGTTTGTCTAAGTAGATTTTATTAGATTAATTACTTGACTTATGTCATAATATAACTTGAAAATGTTCTATACATCCTACTCTTATCAAAACAAAAGTTAGCATTATGATTGGTAATTATATTAGAAATTATACATATGTGATTAACTAGTCAATTTAACTACTCAAAAATCACTTCCATACAATCTCATTCATAACTCTAAAAGAGCTCTCGAAATTACAGAAATTGCATCCACTTATAGAAATCGTTTCTTCCCAAAATACTCACTGAAAAATCATGTAAAAATATGATTTGGAAAGGGTTTTAAAATATCTAAAAATCTAGCATAATTTTGAGACCTACATCAAACTAGAGAGTTATTGGTGACGAATCTAATACAAATGTGCAACACACGGAGATCAAAACATAGATTGCACGACTTTACAAGAAAATTCATATCTCCTTGAAATCTTTATGAAATGACATGAAACAAAATCTCAATAGAAACACCTATCGACACTTAAATCGAAAATACCATTCAAATGATCTCCAAAAATTACGAAGCCAAAACCATTGGTAAGTAGATTCGAAAATACATGAGATTGCATCAAAAATTATTCAAAACTGACACCTGAGCTGAGAGAATCGAAATACACAAAAATACCTAAACTCTGTACACGGTTCCCCTTGTTACATAATCAAACATTTCATCAAACACCCTATTTACAACCATGATGTGCACATATAAACAAGATGAAAAACACGTTTAAACTAGAATCCATATCAAGATAACATCTGAAATTAATTATCCATATGAAAACTATACTGAGATGCAATGCAATAACACTCAAACAACACAAATGTATACAAACATAACATGAAACAACATACCTATGCATACATACACAACATGAACATAATTTAGGCATAGGGATCTCTCTCAAATCTCACTCATACCTTGAAGAACACCTCTTCCTCAGTAATGAATCCATGGTTGGATGAAACCACACTCTTTAGTCATGTTTTCCCAAGATCTCACCCCTTGGAACGTCACCTATAGCAAGGGCCTTCCACGGTTGCAAGAACAAGAGAACTCAGCCTCCTTCCACTATCTTTGGAGGTCAAAATAGAAGTTTCCAGCCCCTCCTTTGCTTTTGAAGATGCTCCTTGGAACCACCCAAAGCCACACGTCAAACACCACTCCCACTTGTCGTCCAAGCTTCCTCCACCAAGGTAGCCAAAGCTACCCCCCTTGGAACCCTTTAAGGACGTGAATCAAGAGGAAATCAATGGAGATGATGCTGGTTTGAGAGGGGGAATGACACCCTTGTGTGTCCACCTTCAACCATGAGGAGAGGAGTCCTTGGAGAAGAGAACCGTCAGCTGGAATGGAGCAGAATCGAGAGGAGATGCCTTGGACGTGAGGCTTACTCCTTTTAATCTTGGTGTCTCTTGATATTCCAAGATTGATCCAATGGCTGAGATTTATCCCAACCCCTTTCACCTTTGATACACCATCCAAGGGTTGAGATTTAACCCTCTTATAATTCTTTAATGTCACCTATTTTCATCAGTAAAAACTCATATACAAATTAAGATTATTCAATCACATGTAGAATTATGTCATGAATAATTAAGACAATTATTATAGGTGCATCTATAACAATATTTCATTAAGATTATGAAAGTATAATTTTATATTCTTATCATGCATCACTTTTATATCTTAATACTAAATCTTTGGAAAGCACAAGTGAAATTGATAACTGAAGAACATGTGTGCAATAAAATTGTGTTCCATGTAATTTATCCTAAATAACTAAGTGTCTACACATGGGCTATTAAACTTAACATTAATTCCATTAAAGGTAAATTTGTGCAATATTTCATTTTTTATCCATAAAAACATGCATAGCCTAAAAAATATAACTTTTAGGTAATTCAATTTAAAAATCATATACTATGCACTTGGAATCCATAAAATGCATGCTTTAACATATAATAAAATGCACAAATCTTAACTTTACAATAACTCTTCAAGTTTTTGCACATACAAAACACATGACTAAACATAGAAAACTTATCTATTCGTTAGTCATTTTATAAAACTTGAATAGTTATCTGTCTATGCGTATAAAAACTCGAACAGTTATCTAACTCTTCGATCTTCATTACCGAATGCACATGAAAAATATGTGACAACTTAAAACATTAAAAACACACATGTAGATAACTTAACTATATGAGTTTTTAACATAACTCTTCGACTAAATTGAAATATTAAATAACTTAAAGTTTAACTATTCGAAAATCTAACTATCCGAAAATTGTAACTATCCAAAAGTTAACTATTCGAAAACTTTAACTATCCAAAAACTTTTCAACATTTAATTACGTGACTATTATACTTAGAAAATATTATTTAGACTTATTTATAAACTTTAATAAAGCATTTATCATCAAAACAAAATTCTTAACAATCTCCCCCTTTTTGATGATGTCAAAACCTAATAGGTCAAATAATCTATCTTCTCCCCCTTTTTGGCATTATAAAAAAGTAAATAAAATGTAAGGAAGAAAAACTTGTTAAGTATATGTCATTCAAAAAGACATTTTTAAACATGCATAACAGTCGTGGATAAGAATAAACTGTTTAAATAAAATTTTTTGAAAAAAATTGTCAAAAATAAGTATATGATCATTAAATGTAGTAAATAGTTTACATAATGCAATTACTTTACACAAGTAATTTTTGGTAACAAATTACAATAAATAAATCATGCAATACATAATTTGTATAATCACAAGCCTCTTTGTCTTCAAAAAATATTGATCAAAGTATTTGAAATTTGCCTTGCAATTTTTGTACTTACTTTGTTGATCTGATCAATTATTGCTTGATCTAAATCAGTTTGTGAAACTTGTGACGATTGGTGTAAAAATTTAGTATTTATGTCTGTATGTGTATTTGTATGTATATCTGTATTTGTATTTGTATGTATACTTGTATTTGTATTTGTATGTTGCTGTTGTTTTGAAAATTATGTCGACTGTTGTTGTTGCTGTTGTGACTAAGTCTGTTAATCTTATTGTTATTGTTGTTGTTGAATTACAAGTGTATCTGCTTCCTGGTATTTTTGTAGTTCCTTTGTAGAGAAAGATATTGACTTTAATCCTTTCTGTGGCCAATGTGTAATATCTATTTGACTTGCCACAATTCTCAAAAGTGTATCACCATAAAATAATTTACTCTACAAGTTTAAGATATGAGAAACAAAAATATCATACCTATTCACCTATATATGGTTATTAATGCATATGTAGCATAAAGACAACATCTACCAACCTCTACACCATGACCAAACCTCTAAAGAGTGAAGCATGCAGTATTTTTGCTATAAAACGTTCTTAGTCATTTAAATCATTTAGTAATCTCATTAGATTGTTGGCAGTCAGATCTTTAGCTAAACTTTTAATGTCCCATCCCAATTGATAAACCTATTTTATTTCTAATAATTTAACTCCATTTTTTAGACCAAGTACTTGATAAAGTAATTTTGGAGTTAAATATATATCGTAGTCTTATATATTGGAAATAGGAATACTATTTGGATCTCCAGCACGACACCAGAAAACTTGATTGGTTACCCAGCAACGCGCTAGAAAAACTTGGATTTGTTAACTTCTATTTTTACTTAGTTAATTTATCTTTATGCCTATTCCTGAATTCCTTTTTAAAAGTAAATAAACAACCTTTCACACAAATTAGATATTAATTTCAATTTGTATGTTAACTGCAAGTGCACAATGTCTTTTGTATTAGTGTGCAAGTACAGGTCGATCCCATAGGGAATTGCTTAAGAATTGAGAACTGTTCCGTTTTTAACAATCAAATTTATATATTCAATAAGCTCTCTGTTGAGTTATAGTTAACTCAATAGACAAAGTTCGTTGAATTATGGCTAACTCAACAGACTAACCTCGTGGACTTAAGTTAACTCTACGAGCCTGCCTTTACTATTTAATACTGCTATTTACAGAGGAATTCGGCTAACCATTGGGCGGTTCCACATATTGTAAATAACATCAATTAAGCTATTTAATGATAGTAAACACTGGATTTATCATTAGGCAATACTAACATTCAGATGATTCAAACAGTAACCATTAAAATCTTTAAGTCTTTTGAATGAATCAATTTCAGTAAATTGTAAAACTAAAACAAACATAAAACAATCACAACATTGACAAATATAACATTAATCACGATACAAAACAAACAATACAACACTCAAATACAAAATATAAACACAAATAAGTTATTTTTGGTATTTTTGTTTTGATATGAGCATGGAAATGGGTGAAAGGTGAAATGTAAATTAATCTCAATCGATAGTAAATACTTCCGTCACTACATGCGACGTAATTACACCACTGAAAATTAAACCACTTACAATTCTGTTGAGTATTTTTATTTTTATGATGTGTGCTGAATGAAAATAATCATATTTGCTCAATTACTATTGCTTGTGAAAAGAAATTAAAATCATCAATTAATACATAAAAAGCTTACTGATATAAATACTTGTCTGTATTAGATCTAAAGTTAACAACTAGTCGTTTCGTTGCATTAATTTCTCATTTAGCTAAACGTTAAGTTAACGTGTGTTTTTATTGAAAAGCATGATATGTTTTAATGTTATATCTTCTGTATCATGAATAGTGCACGTTTAGACAACTCGTTAAGTTAGAGTTTTGTTTGTATAGAGGTCACGTGAGAACTCGTTAAGTTAGAGGCTTAAAGGTTAAAATAGGTCATGTGATAACTCGTTAAGTTAGTGAGTAAAAGAAGAGACGAACTCGTTAAGTTAGTGTTATACACGTGGTGAAATTATAAGTTACGAATGTTGTATTGTATCACGTGAGGTGCACATGTTTAACTCGTTAAGTTAACATAACTAAACGTGTTGAGTTGCTATATTGAACACTAAGGCAACGCGTTAGGTTGGCGTTATAAACTTAAGTTGTTATTTTTGCACGTGGTAATATTCTTATTATAAAAACATTTGTTTATTACTGGTTCGTTGAGTTATCATAACACAACGGAAATGGTTCGTTGAGTTATCATAACACAATGGAGATGGTTCGTTGAGATAGCATAACACCACGGACATAGTTCGTTGAGTTAGCTACAATTCTTGTCACGTGAAATGGCACATGAGGAACTCATTAAGTTAGAAATGTTAAGTTATATATATACTTGTGTTACTCGTTTAGTTAACATTAAAGTAACGACTTCTTATCACATTGATGAAAAACTTTTGGACGAGAAAGTTTATTTTGTAGGAAATTTTTCAGAGATCCAAGACTAATGATTAAAGAAAATTTGAAATATAAACGTGGGTTAGAACGTGTGTTTTGATGAAGGAAAAAGAAAAGACGTGGAGAAGTGGAAAACTGGTGGTGGTTAAACGTGAAGGATATGCATGAAATGAAGATACAGTATAAAAGGCATAGAATTCTCATTGATCAATTTATCCTTGCACACAAAAAGAAAAATCTTTTCAAGGATCAAACCATCCTTGCACACCAAAAGAAAAATCTTTTTCAAGGATCAAAAACACCTTCTCGGGGAAAATCTCTCAAGTGGAAGAAAGTTCAATGAAGCATAAAAAGGTAAGATTTTCGTCACTGAAGATTTGAAGTTTCAGAAGAAAGCAAATTCGGTGAAGCATGAAAAGACAAGATATTCGTCACTAAAGAATTGCTGAAGAAGAAAAAGAAGAAGAAGAAAGATCTCAAACAGGGAGAAAAGTTTTAAATTCCATAAATTAGTTTTCTCTATTTGTAGTTATGAAATTGTTTAAATGATACATGGTATCGAGTTATAATTGCATCTACAATTTCTGAGGAGAATTGAATTGTATATTGTAATTGAAACATTGAATAAAAATGATTTTATGAACACAATGTCTCAACTTGTTTTTGAGTTTTAAAGTTTCAATTATATTTTAGAAAATATTAAAAATACACAATTCACCCCCTCTTGTGTAGCCATACAATCCTACAAGTGGTATTAGAGCTTTGTTAATAATCTTTGATATAAAATCGATACCAACTTATTTAATATCATTGCTTATTCTACCTTCCTTGTTTTTAAACAGAAATTGATATCTAAGCATACGTTTAACTTTATTGATTTAAGGCTCAAGTTGTTTTAAAGTTTTTAGACTGTTTAAAATCAAATAGGTTGAAAAATCTAAGATAAAATGGCTACTGGAAATAGTAATTTTTCTTTATATGAAGGCCAAAATCTTAATCGTCCTCCTTTATTTGATGGAATACATTTTGAATATTGGAAATATAGGATGACTATTTTTCTTCAAAGTATAGATCATAAGTTGTGGTTCATGATTTCTAAACCATATACTCCATTAACTACTCCTTATAATACTTGGACAATTATTGAAAAAGAAAATGAAACTCTGAATGCTAAGGGCTTAAATATTTTATTTTGTGCATTGAGTTATGAACAGTTCAGTAAAGTGTCGGCATATAAATCTGCTTATGAGGTGTGGCATGCATTAGAAGTTTCACATGAAGGTACTTCTCAAGTTAAAGAGACTAAAATAAACATGTTGATTCATAAGTATGAACTCTTTAAGATGCATGAAGACGAAAATATTTCTAAGATGTTTTCCAGATTTCTTGATATCATAAACTCTTTAAAATTTTTAGGAAAGAATTTTGAACAGAAGGATTTGGTGAGGAAAATTCTCAGATCCCTAAGTTCTAAATGGTCTTAGAAAGTAACATCAATTGAGGAATCACGAGATTTAAATGTTTATACTATGAATGAACTTATAGGAAATTTAACTGCTTATGAAGTTCAATTAAATGAATCACTGAGTCACAACAAACTAAAAATGAAGAAAGAAATAGCCTTCAAAATTAATTCAGATTCTGATATATCTACTGATTCTGACAAGGATTTGATTTTACTGACTAGGAAATTCAAGAAAGCATGGAAAGCTAGGAAACAGTAAAGGAACAAAAATAATAAACCCTCAATGTCAAAATCATTGAATGACAAGAATTCTTCATCCAGAAAGTATGTATGTTACAACTGTAAGAAACCTGGACATCTTTCTCCAGATTGTCTTATGAGGAAAAATGAAAAGCAAAGTAGGACAAATCAGAAGAAGACGGCTTAGAAAACTCAGAAAAAGTTTTACAAGAAAAAGGCTTTGAAGGTCACTTGGGATGACACGTCTGAAGAGTTTGAATCTGAGGAATCAGCATCAAAATCTTCACATTCAGAAGGAGAACAAGAGTTAGAAGACGTTGCTCATGTGTGCTTCATGGCAGATGAGTTTGAGGTAATATCTGATCCTGAAAGTCATTCAGATTTCAACTTTGATGAATTATTATGTGCTTATCATGCATTATTACAAAAACTTAAAGTATGTAAATTGGAAAATAAGAATATTAGAAAATCTTCATCCATTATGGAAGAAGAAAATTGTTTCCTGTCTACTACTTTAGAAAAGTTTAAATGTGATAATGAAAATCATGCTAGAGATTTGCAAAAATTTAGATTTAATGAATGTATCTTGCATGAACAAATACAGAATATAAATGCTGAAAAATTAAAGATAGAATCTGAAAATGAAATGTTGAGAAACAATATAAATGAACTTGAATTAGAGATAGAAAAATTAAAACTGAGAGAGCAAGATTTAAATTCTACCTTTGAGAAATGGAATTTAAGTCAAACTAAGTTAGACAAACTAACTAGTACCCCTACGGTGTCTTATAAATTTGGCTTAGGATTTGATTATCCTGAATATCCTGAATCTCAAGCCAATAAAGGATTTATTAGATGCAGTTCAAGTAAATTAAAGACTAAAATTCCTTTTATTATGAAACAAGGTAATAAATATGTAGAAGTAGGTACTTCAAGGGATGAATCATGTAGTAATAATATAAATCAATGTGATTTGTCAAATTGTACTTCTAACATGACCATAAATGTTTCTAAAAATCTTGTTTCTTGTTTTGAAAATTCAGTTTCTAATGTTTCTAAAAATTCAGACAATTATAGTACACTGAAAATTCAGAAACCTGAGCATGTAATTCAATACACTGGTATTAGACCAATTACTCATTCTGCATGTGATAAAACAAAAAATTCTTGTGTAGAAAAAGATTTTGTATGTATGGAAAGTGTTAATACAAGTACAAAATCTTGGTATGAACTTACTAAAATGTATAAGCATGACCAAAATAAATTAACATCTGATAAAAATCTGTTTGGTCTTGATTATACTACATCTGAAAACAAAAAGAATGATTGCAAAAGCAATAATGCTATATGTGAGTATGAAGCTAATGATAAATCAATAGTACTTACAACTAATAAGAATATAAATGATAATGTTAAACTATTTTTAAACAAAAAGAAGAAATATGCATTTAATGAACTTGGTCCTCAACAACATTGGGTATCAAGAAAAAGTTTTTCTTAATTTGTGTTGTAGGAGGAAACAACATCAAAATGGATCTTGGACAGTGGAGCGTCAAGTCACATGATCAGACAAAAAAGTCTATTACAAAATTTTACAAATACCATGAAAGGAAGTGTAACATTTGGAAACAAAAGCAAAGATAAAATCATAAGTATGGGCAATGTTCAAATAACTCCTACTTGTGTTATTTTGAATGTACTATTTGTAGAAAACCTAGGTTTTAATTTGCTGAGTGTCATAAATGGATAAAGGTATATTTTTAAATCAGGAAAAATATGTAGATGAAATGCTTAAGAAATTTAATTTTAATGATACAAGGATTCGAGGAACTCCTATGAGTACTACTTTAAAGTTAGATATTGATGACATAGGAAAATCTATAGATCAAAGAAAATACAGAAGTATGATTGGTTCTTTACTTTATTTGACTGCTAGTAGACCTGATATTATGTTTGCTGTGTGTGTTTGTGCTAGATTTCAATCTAATCCTAAGGAATCACACTTAATTGCAGTTAAAAGAATATTTAGATATATACAAGGAACTAAAAATTTTAGATTGTATTATTCTAAGGATAGTTCAATAGATCTTATAGGATATACTAATGCTGATTATGCAGGATCTAAATCTGATAGAAAGAGTACCAGTGGCACCTGTCAATTATTGGAAAATAATTTGGTATCATGGTTTAGTAAAAAACAAAACTGTGTAGCACTTTCTACTACAGAAGCTGAATATGTTGTTGCTGCACTGTGTTGCATTCAGATTCTATGGATAAGGCAAACTTTAGAAGATTTTGGATTATTTTATGATACAACTGAGATTTATTGTGACAGTAGTTCTGCAATAAATCTTTCCAAAAATCCTGTATTACATTTAAGAGCAAAGCATATAGAGGTTAGAAATCATTTTCTAAGAGTTAACGTAATTAAAGGAAAAATTAAATTAGAATTTGTGTCTATTAAAAATCAATTAGCTGATATATTTACAAAACCTCTAGACGAAAATACATTATGCAACATTAGATTAAATTTAGGTATTTGTAGGCTATGTGATGTGTAAAATGCTTAAACTCCACATAAAAAGATAAATATTATTGATGATGTTGTTCACCTCATAGATATTATATACTTATTATAAATATCTAAAGTAATATCTAAACTGCTGCTTAAGATACTATGTATTTATTGTAAAATCATAGTAGTATCTTATTGATTTTAAGTAGTTTATCAATTTTAATAGTTTTTACGATTTTAAGTGGAAGTGTAAATGAAAAACATTAAATACTTCTGACATTCTGAAATTTTGATTAAATGTTTTCTTTGAATCAAGGAAAATGCATATGGTCATGCATAAATTTGACTTAATTGATTAAACTTGTAGAATAAGTTATATGTAACTCATCTTAAACTGTTAATCAAAAGTATAAGCTTATTGAAACTGATTCATATTCTCAGTACAATCATAGAAGTAAAAATTATATGAGATTTGTGTTTTATTGCATCTGTATTAATGGAATACATATATACTGTGCTTAAAATGAAAAGTGCTTACAAAGTGAAAATCTTTGAGAGTTTATTGATCAATTTGATCACGAGCCTTTTGTACTTGAGTAGATAGGTATGTAAGGATTGTTGTCCTGAAAAAGGATTCTTTAAATCTGGCAACCTAAGGTCCTGATCAGATCTAGGATTGTTGACTGAAAGCTCATTACACGGGTACATTTGAAAGCTCTTGTATGATTCAAGCTTTTCAAACTAACTTTTAAAGATAATTATCAATATTTACTGTTTTGAAAATAAAAAGTTGTTTCATTAATTACAGATATCTTTGAATCGCATATAGTTTATACCAATATGACTACTGATTTATTAAATCAACATTAGTACTTTTGAAAACGTTTATTTGAAATACATTCTTTTATTCTCCTTGAATTAATTGAATTGAGTTCAAAGTTATGTTTTGATTCATATACAGTAGGAATTGATTCTGGAAATCATTTTTGATGATGTCAGGATAACAGAAGTCTCTGAAAACAAAATGTAAAAGTATAGTTATACTTAACATCTATTGTCACTACAAGTATATTTTGTATTTTGATTGAATATATTTGAAGTATACCAGCCTTCTACGGAATCTATAGAAGTAGAGTCTAATAATTAACAGCATGAATCAATAGAATTATCTGTTGAACAAAATGAACAATTACAGACAGATACACCGGTTGTAGAATTTGTGGAAAAATTGTACTCTGAACATTCTATAGAGATTGAACAGATGAATGTTGAGCATATTGACAATGTTCCTAACACTGTTGAAGATGAAGAATCAAGCTTACCTGAGTAGCTTCAAGATAATATTTTGGAAGAGGAACAACATGACATTCATTTTGAAGAAGAGGTTCTTGAAGATGAATTAAACTCTGAATCACGACTTCAGGTATCACCTTCTTTGTGTACAATACTAAAAATTCAAGGTAATGCAATTCATTTTAGATCTGAAGAACCATTACAGAAATACAATAATCTGATTACATGTTAGATTCTACATGCTCGTCCAATAAAATTCAGAAATTTGATGGAAATAAGAGATCTGTTTGAGTTTCAAGGCCTCATTAAATTCTTGCCAGTAGGAACGAAATGGAAGCAATACATAGAGCTTATTGCAGCTTTTTATAGCAATCTGGTCAAGAATGGAAATTTTATGAAAACTCAAATAAATGAACAAGAGTTTATGTTGTCTCCTGAGTTAATTTTTGAAGTTTTAGGATTAAAGAATGAAGGTGTTGTTGTTACCAACAGATTTGACATGATAAGACAACTGGAATGGAACATTCAGTCTTTATCAAAAATTCCAGATGTATATTCTGAAATGAGATTAATGGAAAATCTGAATGCAGAGGCAAGGTTTATTGCAAATATATTGTATGCAAATTTATTTCAGAGAGTTGGACACAATTTGGAAGTCAGTAGAAGCTATTTATATGCAACTTATCGCCTACTGAATAGAATTCAAATAAATTGGTTTGATGTTTTTATGTCTCAACTACAGCATATGAGTTCAAAGTTATTTTATGGTGATGCTGTATATAGAATCCTTGCAAGCCAATTGACTTTATCTGACTGGCCCTCTGAAACTAAAGGCATGAGAGCATTTAGTGTCAAAGATTTGCAAAAATTCCAGGCCATGCATAAACCTCAACGACAACAACAACAACAACCAGATACAGACCATATACAACAACAACAACAAAATTATTTAGTTCAAGTAGAACAGCAAACCCAGCTACCTCTTGACTTAGATGTAGTGCTTAACGACATCAGAAATGATATTAGGCATCTAGGAGATAAAATATGTAATGCTATAAGTGATATACTTAGGAGGGGTCGATAACTGTTTTTGTTTGTTTCTGAATACAAAATGTAATGTTTGTATTACTTGTTTGATTCATTGAACAATACATTTTTCTGTAAATGGCTTCAATTACTATTCTTGTTTACAAAAAGAGTTGTTGTAATTATATCTCTTATATGTATATATATATTCTCTGTAATTATCTTTTTGATTAATGACAAAAAGGGGGAGAAATATTATAAAAAGATGATTATAATCTTAATTGCATATATATATTATAAAAGGAGTTGCTTTTTAAATGGTTATTGTAATCTGATAGATGATAATTAGAAAACTGATACTTATATAATTATTGACATTTGAGAGTTTTAGTTCTGAGAGGTAAAATTTACACAAACAATAGAAATAAACTTAAGTGAACTTAAGTCAACAAACAAGTTTGTTGAATTAAAAGTTAACCCAACGAAGGTGCTTTGTTGAGTTAAACATATTTCATAATTGATTTAATATGGTTTTGTCATCATCAAAAAGGGGGAGATTGTTGAGTATTTTTGTTTTGATGATGTGTGCTGAATGAAAATAATCATATTTGCTCAATTACTATTGCTTGTGAAAAGAAATTAAAATCATCAATTAATACAGAAAAAGCCTACTGATATAAATACTTGTCTATATTGGATCTGAAGTTAATAACAAGTCGTTTCGTTGCATTAATTTCTCATTTAGCTAAACGTTAAGTTAACGTGTGTTTTTATTGAAAAGCATGATATGTTTTAATGTTATATCTTCTGTATCATGAATAGTGCACGTTTAGACAACTCGTTATGTTAGAGTTTTGTTTGTATAGAGGTCACGTGAGAATTCGTTAAGTTAGAGGCTTAAAGGTTAAAATAGGTCACGTGATAACTCGTTAAGTTAGTGAGTAAAAGAAGAGACGAACTCGTTAAGTTAGTGTTATACACGTGATGAAATTATAAGTTACGAATGTTGTATTGTATCACGTGAGGTGCACATGTTTAACTCGTTAAGTTAACATAACTAAACGCATTGAGTTGCTATATTGAACACTAAGGCAACGCGTTAGGTTAGCGTTATAAACTTAAGTTGTTATTTTTGCACGTGGTAATATTCTTATTATAAAAACATTTGTTTATTACTGGTTCGTTGAGTTATCATAACACAATGGAAATGGTTCGTTGAGTTATCATAACACAACAGAGATGGTTCGTTGAGATAGCATAACACCACGGACATAGTTCGTTGAGTTAGCTACAGTTCTTGTCACGTGAAATGGCACATGAGGAACTCGTTAAGTTAGAAACGTTAAGTTATATATATACTTGTGCTACTCGTTTAGTTAACATTAAAGTAACGACTTCTTATCACATTGATGAAAAACTTTTGGACGAGAAAGTTTATTTTGTAGGAAATTTTTCAGAGATCCAAGACTGATGATTAAAGAAAATTCGAAATATAAACGTGGGTTAGAACGTGTGTGTTTCGATGAAGGAAAAAGAAAAGACGTGGAGAAGTGGAAAATTGGTGGTGGTTAAATGTGAAGGTATGCATGAAATGAAGATACAGTATAAAAGGCATAGAATTCTCGTTGATCAATTTATCCTTGCACACAAAAAGAAAAATCTTTTTAAGGATCAAACCATCCCTACATACCAAAAGAAAAATCTTTTTCAAGGATCAAAAACACCTTCTCGTGGAAAATCTCTCAAGTGGAAGAAAGTTCAGTGAAGCACAAAAAGGTAAGATTTTCGTCACTGAAGATTTGAAGTATCAGAAGAAAGCAAATTCGGTGAAGCATGAAAAGACAAGATATTCGTCACTAAAGAATTGCTGAAGAAGAAAAAGAAGAAGAAGAAAGATCTCAAATAGGGAGAAAAGTTTTAAATTCCGGAAATTAGTTTTCTCTGTTTGTAGTTATGAAATTGTTTAGATGATACAAGGTATCGAGTTATAATTGCATCTACAATTTCTGAGGAGAATTGAATTGTATATTGTAATTGAAACCTTGAATAAAAATGATTTTATGAACATAATGTCTCGACTTGTTTTTGAGTTTTAAAGTTTCAATTATATTTTAGAAAATATTAAAAATATACAATTCACCCCCCTCTTGTGTAGCCATACGATCCTACAAATTCTGTCTCCTCTCCCTATAGAATCGCGAGTCCAGAATTGCAAGATGATCTCCTCTTCAGCATACAGGCATCAACCCGAAGCCTAGACTAGAATCTTTATAATCTCTTGAGATATGAGTCGGCGCTTGGTGAAAATGGCTTCCCTTCCCACGACATGATCACTCCTCACAGTGGTTGTCAAGCACTGTGTTTGGCTCGAAATCGACCCGACATCAGGAAACTATCCTCACAAACCTCTAATGGTTGGTGATTATGATGGTGGTGATGATGGTTGGTATGGTACTTTAGAGAATTACTGACGCTACCTGTAGAAAGCTCGGTGATCCTCCTCTGCACACACTAGCCACACCCATCGATCACACCCTACTTTTTTTTCTTCTTTTCTTTTATATTTCTTCAGTGGTAACTGCTTTTGCTTGAATGATCGGTTGGATTTCCTTCATTCATATCAACGACGATAATTTCTTCTCTTTGCGCGATACGTGCGATCATGGTTTTTTCCTTCCATCTGTCCTGTTTCTGCAACCGCCATAGTGGCATATTAGAAAATAAATAGTTCGTGGAGTTATAGATAACTCAATGGACTTGCTTCATTGATTTAACTATAAAACACGTGCATAAATTTAACTATCCGATGCTCAGATGCATTTCGGATAGTTACAGACTTAATTATCCGATGCTTAGATGCATTTCGGATAGTTACAAACATAACTATTTGATGCTCAGATGCATTTCGGATAGTTACAGATAACTCACTGATATATAACTTAAGTCAATCTTCCAGATCACGACACGTGTCATCAGCAGTTTTATAGTAGAAGAAACATTTCGGAGAGTTACTGGTCTAACTATCCGATGCCTAGATGCATTTCGGATAGTTAGAGATAACTCCTCGAAAATCTACTTAAGTCATTCTCCCAGAACCTGACACGTGTCACATAGCTATTTAATAAATAAAAGGAGATTTCGGAGAGTTACACATATAACTATCTGATGCTCAACTGCAATTTCGGATAGTTATAGATAACTCACCGAAAGTTCACTTAAGTCATGCATTATGGTTTCGACATGTGTACTTCAGGAAATAATAAAATATTCTTTTAAAACATAACTATTCGGTAATTTAAACATAACTGTCCGATACATGTTTGGTATGTTAAACATAACTATCTGAAATAACAGAAAATTCGGATACTTAAGAATTTCACAGCTTGCAATTTACCGATAGTTCAGAAATGTACTAAATTAACATTAATTCCCTGAAATTAAGCAGATTTTTTCATTAAAGCATATAACAGTGCAATTATAACATAATGGCTTAATTCTCATATGATAAGCTAAATATTATGCAATTAACCATCATTTAACCATTAATATTATGCACTTTTTCATTCTAAACACTTCCCCCATACCTAAATTTTGCTACTCCCTTAGCAAACTAAGATCTAATTAATTGGTCTTTCAAAAAGTGCTAGAACTAATTCTTCTCCTTTGTTTTTCTTCTGTTTAGCATAAAAATATATTCTGTATGTTTCAGTAATCAACCTGCAAATATATTTAGAATATATGCAAATTACATACAAAGTATATCATCATTACATAAGTGTTAATTATATCATCGTTTGTTCTTCTTTTCATCATCTGTCATCCTGAATTTTCCAATAAGATTTCTAGAAGAAATTTCAACAACATACGAATCATAGTACAATCCAATTCAATCTGGTTAAGACAAGTAGAATAAAGAATTGTATCTCCATAAAACAACTTCAAAAGTCAATTCTAGATTCATATTTCAGCAATTCTAGATAATAGAAAATATACTCGATTCATAAGATATCTGTATTTCACAAAACACTTGTATCTTTTCAGAACAATATATGTATTTTTGTATTTTAAAAGTTAATTTGACAAGCTTGAATCATACAAGAGCTTTCTAATGTACCCATATAACTAGCTTTCAGTCAACAATCTCAGATCTGATTAGGATCTTAGGTTGCTAGATTTCAAGAGTTCTTTTTCAGGTCAATAATCCTTACATACCTATCTGCTCAAGTACAAAATGCTCGTGATCAAACAAGTCAATAAACTCTCAAAGTTTTTTTTCTTTTCTTTTTTCTTTTTTTTTCTTTTCTCCCTTTTTTTTTTTTACAAAACAAAAAACATTAATCACATATTGTATATGTACGTATTTCATTAATACAGATGCAATAAAACACCAATCTCATATAGTCCTGCTTTTATCATTTACTGTAAATATGAATCCATGACAATAAGCTCATACTTTTTCTGTAGTTTAATAAGATCTACATATAAATCATTCTACAAGTTTAATTAGTCAAATTAAATGTATCTTTAATCACATGTGTTTCATTTAATCTAGAATTCATATCTCAGCTCTTTCAGGACTTCAGATAATTTACTGATTTTTCATTAAGCATTTTGATTTCATTTTAAAATTGTGAAACTGTTAAACTCATGAAATTCAGAAAAAACATAAGATACTATATCTAGATTTGCATAAATAATAAATTCTATAGCATCTTATATAGCCTTCTAAATATAACATTCAAGCAGTTACAGTTTATCAAAATTTTACAGTCTCAATTATCGGATAGTTACAGCAAGTTCATAAAAAATTTTCAATTTCCACAAAACATTGCAATACCATTATAATTCCTTTAATTAACAAATTTACATGACTGTTACTTTAATTACCTCCCCCCCATACCTACATTTTGCATTGTCCTCAATGTAAAAGATTTGATAATAAATACAGTAATTGTAGCAAGCATGAATACAGTTTCGTTGATTTAGCACCTAACTCAAAGAATGAGTTTAAATCTAAATTCAGGATAAGTAATTAGTTACATACCTTGTTTCATTTGTATCTCCTTCTGCATATTTCGATTTTTGATTCTGAAAAACTTTTCATTCAAAAATAATATATAACAAAATAACATTTAACAGATATTGATAAATTAGTGTCTTGTGTGGAACCTAGGCTCCTATGCCTTTGGTGGTTCACAAGCAAGCCAGTTGGTTTCCTAGAACAGATACCAACAAACTAGATTGATATTTTGTTTTTTTTTTATTATAAAATAAACTAAAACTAAAATTTTTCTAAAAGTAAATGCAGAAAACACACAACATTAAAAGCACAAAATCATAGCTTAAGAACATGATTGAAAAGTAGAAACAAATGGAATAAACATGTTAGTCCAAGCAAACTTTTTAGGCATAATTCTTCTTGCTATTAATTCTATTTTAGTGCAGTTCGTGTTCCTTCTTAATTTGTAAACTTGTAGTATATTATCAATGCTAAATACAAGTGTATTACCATTAATGAAATGAAATGCAGAAAGGGATCCTTTTCAGTTCCAAGATAATGTAGCAGTTTCTATTTCTACATCTATTTCAATATATTCCTCTTCCCACTTCCATTCATTTGTCTTTCATAATCCCTATTTGAAATTTCGTCAATTCATCCCACCATCTTATCAGACATAAAGTAGAATCATCATATTCATTATACCACATCCCTATTTGAATTTTATCAAATTCTACAGATGGTGGTTTAGCTATTTCTCTCGATATAGGCAAAATTTCTATGTATTCATCATAACTATCTATGCTTACTATGTATAAATCAGATCTAAATGCAACAATATATCTGTGACTAGATATATATATCCATAAAGTATGACATGCATGCTGTTAATTAATGATTTCTGTCCTAGATATATCATAGTATTTTCAGTCCAAGATCTATTCAGAAAATTATACACACTCAAGCATAAATCTTCATCCCAATTTCCTATAGGTCTCTAATCATATAATTTTTCAGGAATTGTAGAATTTTTATTAGAAAATATTAAAGTCGACCCACAATTTACAGTTGGTACTTCATATCTATTAGATCTTCCTATATTCTATTCTTCTCTTGTGATAGGATTTCTTATCAAAATATCAAGTAATAGACTTGCATACCTTGGTCTGGTCCTGTATATGATTAATCCTTCATCCATCCCCATAATATGATCTATTCCTTCTAATGTATTGGGTGGAATTCTAATCGTTTCTTCAATATTCAGATATTCATGGGTAATTGAACTACAATTAAATGACTTCCATATGAATCTATCTCTAGTCTTAATCATTTTTGCAGCTTGTAGTCCTTGAAAATATTTTTCTTCAACATAGTCTTTAATTTCCTTTGATACACAACACAGCTTGCACAGATCTTTAGCTGACAAGTTACTCAGTACTTCCCTTAGTGCATCCAACGGTAATTGCATCAATTCTATTTGTTGATTCTGTATAACACAAATAAAAAAAATTTTAGCAGAGACAAAAATTAACATAACTACTGCACACCCTCGTGGAGTTAGGGCATAACTCAACGGACTAAGTTTGTTGAGTTAAGGACTAACTCTACGATACTATTAATTATAAATAAACTTATATATATATATAGTTACTTCAGTTATACTGCTTCATTCAGCTATCCTCCTAGAAGAGGTATCAATTTCATTAACAATTCTATTGACAGGGTTATGTATTGCTTGTATTGGCAATCCTCTAGTAGGTCTAACTTCCATTGATTCCTTCTGTTTCAGTGGTATGTTTCTATTTTGATTTTGAATTGCAACATTTCCAAATACAAATCTAGATGATTATTTAATTGTTGGATTATCTTTTCTAATTTCTCTATTCTAGATCCTTGTTCAAGTAATGCTTCATAACTTATATTCTTCTCATTTATATTTTCTCCTCCCTGGAAATTGTTGTTTCTCCAAGATAAATTCGAGTGATTTCTCCAATTAGGATTATAAGAATTTCCAAAGTTATCTTTTTGATTTCTAGCATAAATAATATCTAGATCATTAATGTTTGCATTCTTTTCTGCTAGCTTTTGATTTAATGATAACTCTTCTATTTTCTTTGTTAATTCAGTTAATTTCACTTCAAGCATGGTACTTGAATCTATTTCATGCATTCCTCTTGGCAATATTCTTTTATCTACAATAGCTTTAGCTGAGTTTTCCCACTGTGTAGTTCTTTTTGCAAGGTTTTCTAAATATGCCCATGCTTCTTCACTACATAGTTTCAGAAATCCATTTTGACAAGTAGATTCTAATAAGATTTTGTTGAAACATCTATGCCTTCATAAATTATACCTATTAATTGTGCTTTACTCATTGCATGATGTGGACATTGAGTCAGTAAATCTTTAAATCTTTCAAAATATTTCCAGAATGATTCACCTTGTTTTTAGCTACACATTAATATTTATTTTTTCTTTTTAATCGTTTGATGTATTGGATAATATTTTTCCAGAAAAATAGAGCAAAATTCAGTCCATGCAGAAATTGAATCAGGCGACAAAGTATATAGCCATCTCTTAGCTGTGTCTTTTAAAGCAAAAGGGATATATCTAAGTTTAATAGCATCTATACTCATGTTCGACATTTTCATCATTTGACAAACTTCGTTAAATTCTCTAAGGAAATAATAGGCATCCTCTCTTTCTAATCCATGAAAATGTGGCAATTGACTAATATAATTAGATTTCAGTTCAAACCTATCTCCCTCAAAGTTTGGCAATCGAATACATGAAGGTTCATCAACTAATTCAGGATACAAAATTTCTCCTAATGGTTTTTCTACTGGAGTAGCCATCTCTACGTTCTCTTTTAAAGAAAGGTTTGCTACACCCTAAAGAATTTTGTTAAAGTCCAATTCAAAAAATGTTTCAATACACCTTTGTGTTGAATATTCCTAGGTAGGTGTTCTTACTAATCGTTTAGTGCTTAGAGAACAAGTCTATGTGCTCATAAATAAACAGCAGAAGATTAATTACATACTAGTCTAAAGCTTTCCATTCAGTAAATATTTGTTGACGGATGAAGTCGAATCAGCTGCTTCTCCTTCCAATTCCCCCAACACATTCTCTTTTTTTTTAAAAGTGCTGGTAACTCGTAAATAACATTTTGTTTTATATATATAATGCACATCCATAAAGCGAATAAATCTCGTTGCAAGAACGTGTCTTGTAATGTGCATCGTGGTTCCTATTTTAATGGTACGTGTACTACTACTAATTTCAAATTTTGGTAACCGCTAAACCGACGAAGTTTCGTTCGTGATTAAAAGAATAACCATTCTGCTTAATCCACGAACTAACCTCGTTGAGTTATCTGTAACTCAACGGAACAATGTCGGTTACTGTTTCTAACTCCACAGACTAACTTCGTTGAGTTATAGATAACTCAACGGAGTGACCTTATATTATATTACTAACCTCGTGGAGTTAAGTTTAACTCAACGAACTTACTTCGTTGAGTTAACACTTAGTAACCTCTAAGTTTACTCCTCGTAAGTACCTTTATATTTTTTTTTTTCCTTTGCATTTTGCTAACTGAAATAAAATTAAATATATGTCATTAATGTAGCATTCTAATCAAAATTCGTTTAAATCTGAACATTATATAAATATTTAACTTGTAGTTCATTTCATATTATGCAAAATTTACATTTTACCTTGCAGCATGTAGATATTTTCAAGCATCTATTATTTAATCTTGTCATTCAGCAAATTGTAAATCTTTTTAAACATTCATGCATAATGTTCCAAAAATTATATAACATTCAATATAGTTCATCCATTTCATCATTCTAAACACGCATGAAAAATATATCTGAAAAACATATATTCATTCATATGAATCAATTACAGTACAATCAAATCAGATATTTGTCATATAAATATATATAAGTAGATGAACAATGCAATTTAGTCTCTACTCCTAAGTTCATCTACTTCCTTTTGGAGTTTTTCTAATTGTTGCTCTAATTGTTCTATCCTTTCTACAACTCTTGTAATGCCTCTAGAAAGTGTAGCAATCTCTGCAACTACAAAATTTCTATACTCTTTCACTAAAATGTTTCTTGATCTGATCCTTTTTGATGCCCATTTAGTAAAATCAATACAATCCACCATTAGCAGTGGAATCAAATCTCCATAAAACAATTTCTTCTTCACTGTTCTCAGCTTGGAGATAAAAACTACAGACCAATTTATTTGAATTCTATTTACAACTGCATATGTGGCCCATTTGACAAATTGACTCAGTTCAATGTCATGGCCCTATCGTTGGTAGACATTTTTAATCAAAATGTTAGCTATCATGTGTGCTTTACCATTTAAATGCTTTAGTCTATTTAATATTGGCACACCAAGATTGATAGCTAAACTATCCTTGATTTCCTGCTCTGTCCATTCAACGACAGTTGTACTTTCCAAAATTTCCTTTTCTTCATTTTTTAATCCAAAAATGTTGTGGAGAAGCTCAGGTGTTATCTGTACATTAGCTTCCTCCATGTTGGAAATTAATTGTCCTTCTTCTCTTAAATTTGCATAAAAATAGGGCACTAGATTCTCATATACTACATGCCCTCTTTCTTGAGAAATAAACTTCAGTAGACCTTGGAATTCAAATAATTCTTTAATTTCTTGCATTATGTCCCAATTTACTGGTGTACTGTATATAATATTATAACCCCTAATCTCTTGGTATTTATTATAAGCTTCCTAACTCCAAAAGTGTATTTCATTCAAAACTATTGCTTCAATCGGGTCAGGAATGTGACTTTGTTGTTCTAGAGGGGTTTGTTCTTGATCTTCCTCTACCATAGGCTGAACTTGAAAATGTTCTACAGATTCATGAACTTTTGCTTCTGCTTTTGTCTGTTGTGGTGAGCCGATAGAACTCTCCACTTTGTCTTGAATTGTTTCATTTAATTTAGTCGAATCTGCAAAGTCATTTTTGTCCAAATGGCTTCATTCAGCTTCTTGTTCATTTTTTGTTCTTTCTTCTTCCTCTTGACTACCAATCTGCACTGTCATTGTTCTTTCTGATTCTATGACAGATTGGGATGGAGTCATAGGCAATTCAGTTTTTACCCTAATTTCTTCTTCTTGTACAGGCTGCAGATTAATTTCAACCTGTTTTTCTTCTTCTCTTTGCTTTTGTTGCTACTGCTCCTACTCATCCTTAGAATTGGACAGTAGGTTTATAAAAATTGGCTCTACAGGCCTTGTTGATATTGGTACTTCAGGTTTAATCTCCTTTTGACATTCAAGCACTATCTCTTTTCCTTTCTTTCGTCTAATTAATTGTGCCTAGTCTTCCTCTTCTTCTTCTGAGATTAAATTTAAAAACAAAGGCTCTGTACGCCTTTGAGCCACAGGTACTAACTCTTCCTATTTAATTTTTTCAATATTTGCTAGTCTCGAAGGACCAGCTTTAGCTTCTCCTCTTGTAGTAGGTTTGACAATAGCTTCTTGATGCTATTTTACTTTGATTTTATATTGTGCTTTCAACTTTTCTACAGCCCTCTTCTTGCGAAGTGCATCAAATACCAGATGTACTTTGGCTACTGCTAAATCTTCTGGTTCTCCTTGGTTTTTCCCAACTTGAACCAGTCCTTGAAATTCTTTTAATTCCTCCTTAGTTGAAGGCTCCAACATTGCTACTCGTGCCAACAACCTAAATGGTGGAACTGAAGGTCCTAGCTGCCGTTCCTCAGGAATAGGTCTTTCAGTAGTCAGCTCCTCCTGTTCTTTCTCTGCTTGTTGCTGCCGCCTTATTGCACCCCTTGCACGACCAATAATGCACTTTTTGAACCATAATCTAGCTTTACGTTGGATTAGCTCTAGGGCTACTTCATCGTTTGGCCTGATTTTTCTTTCTTTGCTTAAAGCAATTTCTGTTGCTACTTTGATTTTTGTTTCTACTATCTAGGGTATTTGTATACCCAAATCTACTAAAAATATTCTCAAGTTGAAAAGTTCAGATTCTACCTTCTGTAGCTCTTTTTCTCTTGTCGTATTCTTGATTTTCTATCGCGTGTGCCATTCCTCTAACTCTTTCAGAAATTGTGATGTGTCAACTACATCTTCCTAGAACTCGGGTGTCATCTTCCTCATCGTGGAGTTACTGATAACTCCACAGACTAAGTCTGTGGATTTAATTACAGTACTCCATTGATTTACAGTTAACTCAACGGAGTCAGCTCGTTGACTAACTCAAGACTCAATGGAGTAAGTTCGTTGAGTTAAGTGTAACTCAACGGACCTCCCGTACAGATAGATATAATAAAAAAATACTTAAGATAATAGTTTTTTTACCGGTTTAACCGATACTATGTTTTGGTAAAACCAATTTTTTTTTACTAAAAATTAATATAAATTTTTTATGTTCCGGTCATATCGATGGATCTAGTTGGTTGAACCGCAACGATTTTTATATTTTATAAATATATATATATATATTTTTTTATTTTTTAATAAAAATGAAAATAAAATAAAAACTGATTTCTTACTAAGTAAAGTTCGAGTAGTCCTCTACTCTTAATTCTTCTATAATTCCAAAGGATCTTTTTGGTATTTTCAAAATAGGTCTAAGTCTTTGTCTATTTACTTTAAATATTTTCTGATTTTTAAGATTTTCAATCTCAATAGCTCCATAGGGATAAATATTTCAAATTATGTAAGGTCCTGCCCATCTAGATCTTAATTTTCCTAGATTGTTATAGAGTTTAGCCATGTAAAGATATACTTCTTGTCCTATTTCAAAGCTTTTTGGAATAATTTTCCTATCATGCCAGAATTTCATTTTCTCTTTTTCTCTTACAGTCTTCGAATAAGCTTCATTTTTAAATTCTTCTAATTAAATTAATTGAATTTTTCTATTTTCAGTAGCTTGATTTAAATTAGTGTTCAGAGTTTTTAATGCCCAATAAGCTTTATGTTCTATTTCAGCTGGTAAATGACAACTTTTTCCATATACTAGCCTAAAAGGTGACATACCTAAGCTTGTCTTATAAGCAGTTCTATAAACCCAAAGTACATCTATCAATCTATTAGCCCAATATGTTCTAGTAGGATTTACTACTTTTTCTAAGATTAACTTAATTTGTTTATTAGCACTTTCTACTTGTCCACTTGTTTGCGGATGATATGATGTTGCAATTTTGTGATTTACTCCATATTTCTTCATTAAGGCTTCAAAACTTCTATTACAGAAATGAGTTCCTCTATCACTGATAATAGCTTTAGGTATTCCAAATCTGGAAAATATATTAGTTCTTATAAATTGTATTACCACTTTGTTGTCATTAGTTTTTATAGGAATAACTTCTATCCATTTAGATACATAATCCACCCCCAACAATATATAATTAAATTGATTAAACATAGGAAATGGACCTATAAAATCTATTCCCCACACATCAAAGATTTCAACCGTAACAATAGGATTAGGAGGCATTATATTCCTCTTTGATATTCTTCCTATTTGTTGACATCTTAAACAACTTAAGCAATATTTATGAGCATCTTTGAATAGTGTTGGCCAATAAAATCCACATTGCAGAATTTTTGCAGCAGTTTTCCTTGAGCCAAAATTCCCTCCACAAGGTTGGTCATGACAGAAAGATAATATGCTCTGATATTCAGTTTCTGGAACACACCTCCTTAAAACCAGATCAAGAAATTTCTTAAATAAGTATGGGTCTTCCCAATAGTAATATTTTACTCTTGAGAAAAACAATTTCTTATCCTGTTTATTCCAATCCTTAGGTGTTAAACTAGCAACTAAGTAATTAACTATGTCTGCATACCAAGGTATTGTGTTGATGGTCATTAATTGTTCATCAGAAAAATTATCTTTAATTTCAATATTTGATTTTTCTATTTGTAATCTTGATAAATGATCTCCTACTACATTCTCACAACATTTTTTATCTTTAATTTCTAGATCAAATTCTTGTAATAATAATATCCATCGGATCAATCTAGGCTTAGTCTCTTTTTTTGCTATTAGATGTTTTAAAGCTGAATGATCCGTGTATACTATTACTTTAGCTCCAATCAGATATGATCTAAACTTTTATAAGGCAAACACAACAGCTAATAGTTCTTTTTCAGTAGTTGTGTAATTAACTTGAGCATCATTTAAGGTTTTGCTTTCATAATGAATCACTCTAGGAGATTTTTCTATCTTCCATCCTAACACTGCTCCTACAGCAAAATCAGATGCATCGCACATTAATTAAAATGGATGGCCCCAATCAGGTGCTTGAATTATAGGAGTTGAAATTAAGCTAGTTTTAAATCTGAAAAATGCTTCCTTGCAATTTTTATCAAAGTTAAATGGGACAACTTTTAATAGATTAGTTAAAGGTCTAGCTATTTTGCTAAAGTCTTTAATAAATCTTCTATAAAAACCAGCATGTCCTAGAAATGATCTAATATCTTTTACTGATTTAGGTTCTGGTAGATTAGAAATTACTTCTATTTTAGCTTTATCTACTTCCAACCCTTACTTAGAAACAACATGCCCTAAGACTATTCCTTGTTTAACCATGAAGTGACATTTTTCCCAATTTAAAACCAGATTTTTCCACACAGTGTTTTAATATTAGGTCTAAATTTTTTAAACAAACTTCATATGAGTTGCCATATACAGTAAAATCATCCATAAATATTTCTAAAAAATCTTCAGTCATTCTAGTAAATATGCCTTGCATACACCTTTGAAAGGTAACTAGTGCATTGCATAATCCAAATGGCATTCTCTTAAAAGCATAAGTTCCATTAGGACAGGTGAAAGTTGTTTTCTCTTGATCCTCTAATGCTATTGGAATTTGATTATAACCTGAATACCTGTCTAGGAAACAAAAATATTCTTGCCCTACTAATCTTTCCAGCATTTGATCTATAAAAGGTAAGGGAAAATGATCTTTCCTAGTCACACCATTCAACTTTCTATAGTTTATACATACTCTTCAGCCTGATTGGATTCTAGTAGGTATCAAGTCTTGACTTTCATTCCTAATAACTGTTAATCTTGATTTCTTAGGAACTACATGGATTGGGCTAACCCACGAGCTATCAGAAATCAGATAAATTATGTCATTATCTAACCATTTCACTATTTCCTTCTTGACTACTTCTTTAAGATTTGGATTTAATCTCCTCTCAAGAATTCTAACAAGTTTAGCATTCTCTTCTAAATATATGTGGTGACAGCATAAAGTCGAACTTAACCCTTTTATATCAGTCATAGTCCATCCTATTGCTTATTTATAACTTTTTACTACATCTTTTAATTTAGCTATTTGATCTTCTTTTAAATCTGAAGCAATAATGATTGGATAGGTTCGTTTCTTTTCCAAAAATATATAGGTTAATTCAGGAGGTAAAGGTTTTAATTCTAAATGTTGCCCATCAGAAGCTAGAGCTCCTAATTAAACATCATCATTTTCTAAATTAATTTCTTCTAGATCTCCTTCTATATTTATGCTTTCACTTTCCTCTAAAGTTTCAGAAATGATTTGCCTATTTAATTCTTCTTGAATCACATCATCTAACATATCTCCTTCATCCTCTAAAAAGTCTATGGTATGTAAGGACATTTCTAACTCCTCAAACCTTTCTGGTTTGAAAATATTTAGTTGAGTATTTTCATTACCATATACTAACTTCATTACTCCAGTTTTACAATTTATAATAGCCCCTGATGTTGCTAAAAATGGCCTTCCCAAAATTAAAGATGTATCACTATTTTTATGCTTAATTTTTTGGGAATCCAAAATTACAATATCAATAGGATATATAAAGTTTTTTATTTTAATTAAGACATCCTCTATTTTTCCTCTAGGGTATCTTATACTTCTATCAGCTAATTGAATAACCATACTAGTAGGAGTTAAGCCTTCTAATCTTAAGGATGCAAATATATCACTTGGCATAACATTTATTCCTGCACCTAAGTCTATTAAGGTTCTTTCTAGAATGGTATTTCCTATGGTGCATGATATAACAGGGATTCTAGGATCAAATAACTTTTTAGGAATTTGTGGCAGAAATAGGGAACTACTTTGCTCAGCTAAAAAGACCTTTCTAAGAATCTTTCACTCTCTTTTCTTAGTACACCAATCCTTTAGAAATCTAGCACAAGGTGGCATTTTCTGCAATAGATTTAATAAAGGAATGTTAACTTGTACTTTTTTAAAAATTTCTCTGATTTTTTCTTATTTTTCAGGTATTGTTTGTTGTAATCTTTTAGGATAGGGTGCAAAAGATTGTGATTTAAAAGATTCTTTTTCTTTCGTTTGATTTGTTTGATCATTTTTAGTCTCATTAACAGACTTAGATTGTTCTTCATTGATTTCTAGATTTTCAGCTATTACATTTTCATTATCATTTTGATTTTTACTCTTATCCACCTTCATATTATTTTCATTTTGAGTTCTTGGTGGTATATCAGTTCCAGATCCTAATGTTACACATACATCTTCTAGATTTTCGTTACTCTCATGATGTTTTTGTATATCATTTTCGTGATTATGATCTTCAATTGTTTTTAGTTTTAAAGTGCATTCTTTAAATTCTCTTGCATTAGTATTTTCTTTTGGCTGTATATTTTGCAAATTATGTAGATCTATAACATTATAATTTTCATTGTCCTGTTGCATAACTTGTATTTTCATTGTATATTCATCCAATGCTTTTAGTTTTCTTTCCAAATCATCTAATCTCATTGCATTCAATTTTTGATCAATTTTCATTATGGTTTTTTCAGTTTCG
Source organism: Cymodocea nodosa (assembly GCA_036874045.1). Taxonomy (NCBI): domain Eukaryota; kingdom Viridiplantae; phylum Streptophyta; class Magnoliopsida; order Alismatales; family Cymodoceaceae; genus Cymodocea; species Cymodocea nodosa. The sequence goes on along the minus strand of JAZBRI010000003.1, from coordinate 13,371,642 downwards.
TAAATTATATCCAATTTAGGTTCTAAATATGCTTCCTTATAGTTTAATTGGTTGATTTCTTGTTGCTAACACATAATGTATTCTAGTTTGTTCAGGTTTTGCTCTATACTATGCTCCAATCTGTCATACCTATCCCAAACTTTCGTGTCTCTCAACATATTACACATTCTATACTAACCATCAGTTGGGTAAACTATAGGATTCTCATACTTGGCTCTATTATATTAAGGATAATTCACTTGTTGTTCATGGGATCTAGCCATCTACAAACGTCTCAGTTTCAAACAGTCAGAAATGTCGTGACCTTCAGAATTACAGAATTCACATATGCTAACTACAAGTTTTAGAAATCTTTGAGCATAAGTATATGCCATATTCTCAATTACAGAAGAAAACACACAACACTCTAGCTATTAAAACAAAACATCTCTAACAGTTGCTAATATGAATTCCTTGGCAACGGCGCTAGAAAACTTGTTTGGATTTCCAGCACGGCACCAGAAAACTTGATTGGTTACCCGGCAACGTGCTAGAAAAAGTTGGATTTGTTAACTTCTATTTTTACTTAGATAATTTATCTTTATGCCTATTCCTGAATTCCTTTTTAGAAGTAAACAAACAACATTTCACACAAATTAGATATTAATTCCAATTTGTATTTTAACTACAAGTGCACAGTGTTTATTGTATTAGTGTGCAAGTATAGGTCAATCCCATAGGGAATTGCTTAAGAATTAAGAACTATTTCATTTTTAGCAATCAAATTTATATATTCAATAAGCTCTCCGTTGACTTACAGTTAACTCAATAGACAAAGTTCGTTGAATTATGGCTAACTCAACGGACTAACCTCGTGGACTTAAGTTAACTCCATAAGCCTGCCTTTCCTATTTAATACTGCTATTTACAAAGGAATTTGGCCAACCATTGGGCGGTTCCATAGATTGTAAATAACATCAATTAAGCTCTTTAATGATAATAAACACTAGATTTATCATTAGGCAATACTAACATTCAGATGATTCAAATAGTAACCATTAAAATCTTTAAGTCTTTTGAATGAACCAATTTGAGTAAACTGTAAAACTAAAACAAACATAAAACAATCACAACACTAACAAAGATAATATTAATCACGATACAAAACAAACAATACAACACTCAAATACAAAATATAAACACAGATAAGTTGTTTTTGGTATTTTTGTTTTGATATGATATGGAAATGGGCGAAAGGTGAAATGTAAAGTAATCTCAGTCGACAGTAAATACTTCTGTCACTAAATGCAATGCGATTACACCACTGAAAATTAAACCACTTACAATTCTGTCTCCTCTCCCTATAGAATCGTGAGTCCAAAATTGCAAGATGATCTCCTCTTCAGCATACAGGCATCAACCCAAAGCCATGACTAGAAGCTTTACAATCTCCTGAGATATGAGTCGGTGCTTGGTGAAAATGGCTTCCCCTCCCGCGACGTGATCACTCCTCACAGTGGTTGTCGGGCATTGTGTTTGGCTCGAAATCGACTCGACATCAGAAAAGTATCCTCACAGACCTCCGATGGTTGGTGATTATGGTGGTGGTGATGATGGTTGGTGTGGTACTTCAGAGAATTGCTGATGCTACCTGTAGAAAGCTCGGTGATCCTCCTCTACACACACTGGCCACACCCATCAATCACACCCTTCTTCTTTTTCTTCTTTTCTTTTATATTTCTTCAGTGGTAACTACTTCTGCTTGAATGATCAGTTGGATTTCCTTTATTCATATCAACGACGATGATTTCTTCTCCTTGTGCGATACGTGCGATCATGGTTTTTTCCTTCCAACTGTCTTGTTTCTACAACTGCTATAGTAGCATATTAGAAAATAAATAGTCCGTGGAGTTACAGATAACTCAACGGACTTGCTTCGTTGATTTAACTATAAAACACGTGCATAAATTTAACTATCCAATGCTCAGATGCATTTTAGATAGTTGCAGACTTAACTATCCGATGCTTAGATGCATTTCGGATAGTTACAAACGTAACTATCTGATGCTCAGATGCATTTCAGATAGTTACAGATAACTCACCGATATATAACTTAAGTCAATCTTCCAGATCACGACACGTGTCATCAGCAGTTTTATAATAGAAGAAACATTTCGAAGAGTTACTAGTCAATTTAGATATTAATTCTAATTTGTACTTTAACTGCAAGTGCATAGTGTCTATTGTATCAGTGTGCAAGTACAGGTTGATCCCACAGGGAATTGCTGACGAACTTGAGAACTGTTTGCTTGTTAAAAATCAAATTTATATATTCAATAAGCTCTTCGTTGAATTATAGTTAACTCAACGGACTAAGTTCGTTGAGTTATGGCTAACTCAACGGACTAACCTCGTGGACTTAAGTTAACTCCACGAGCCTGACTTTTCTTTTTAATACTGCTATTTACAGAGGAATTTGGCCAACCATTGGGCGATTCCATAGATTGTAAATAACATCAATTAAGCTCTTTAATGTTAGTTAACATTGGATTTATCATTAAGCAATACTAACATTCAGATAATTCAAACAGTAACCATTAAAATCTTTAAGTCTTTTGAACGAACCAATTTCAGTAAACTGTAAAACTAAAATAAACATAAAACAATCACAACACTAACAAAGATAATATTAATCACGATACAACACAAACAATACAACACTCAAATACAACATACAAACATAGATAAATTATTTTTGGTATTTTTTTTTTAATATGAACATGGAAATGGGTGAAAGGTGAAATGTAAAGTAATCTCACTTGACAATAAATACTTCCGACACTACTTGCAATGCGATTACACCACTGAAAATTAAACCACTTACAATCCTGTCTCCTCTCCCTATAGAATCGCGAGTCTAGAATTGCAAGATGATCTCCTCTTCAACATATAGGCATCAATCTAAAGCCAAGGCTAAAAGCTTTACGATTTCCTAAAATATGAGTCGGCGCTTGGTGAAAATGGCTTCCCTTCTTGTGACGTGATCACTCCTCATAGTGGTTGTCAGGCATTGTGTTTGGCTCGAAATCGACTCGACATTAGGCAAGTATCCTCACAGACCTCTGATGGTTAGTGATTATGGTGGTGATGATGGTGATGATGGTGATGATGATGGTTGGTGTGGTACTTCAAAGAATTGCGACACCGATCCTCCTCTACACACACTATCCGCCCATCGATCACACACCTTCTTCTTTTTTTCTTCTTTTCTTTTATATTTCTTCAGTAGTAACTGCTTCTACTTGAATGGTCGGTTGGATTTCCTTCATTCATATCAACGACGATGCTTTCTTCTCCCTACGTGATACGTGCAAACGTGGTTTTTCTCTTCCAACTGTCTATTCCTGCAACCGCTACAATGGCATATTAGAAAATATAGAGTCCATGGAGTTACAGATAACTCAACGGACTTTCTTCGTTTATTTAACTATAAAACACGTGCATAAATTTAACTATCCGATGCTCAGGTGCATTTCGGATAGTTATAGATAACTCACCGAAAGTTCACTTAAGTCATTCATTATGGTTTCGACACGTGCACTTCAGGAAATAATAAAATATTCTCTCAACACATAATTGTTCGGCAATTTAAACATAACTATCCGATAGATATTCAGTCTGTTAAACATAACTGTCCGAATTTGTTCGGTATGTTAAACATAATTGTCCGAAATATCAAAAAATTCGGATACTTAAGAATTTCATAGCCTGCAACTTACCGGCAATTCATAAATGTACTAAATTAACATTAATTCCCCCAAATTAAGCAGATTCTTCAATTAAAGCATATAACAGTGCAATTATAACATAATGGCTTAATTCTTATATGATAAGCTAAATATTATGCAATTAACCATCATTTAACCGTTAATAATATGCACTTTTTCATTCTAAACAATCCCCATAATATGATCTATTCCTTCTAATGTATTGGGTGAAATTCCAACAGTTTCTTCTATATTCAGATATTCATAGCTGATTGAACTACGATTAAATGACTTTCATAAAAGTCCATCTTTAATCTTAGTCATTTTTACAGCTTGTAATCCACGAAAATATTTTTCTCTAACATAGTCTTTAATTTCTTTTGACACACAACACAATCTACACAGATCTTTAACAGATAAGTTACTCAGTAATTCCCTCAATGCATCTAGTGGTAATTTCATCAATTCCATCTGTTGTGATTTTGTATAACATAAACAAAAATTTAATAGAGACAAAATCAACATAGCTACTTACTTACCCTCGTGGAGTTAGGTCATAACTCAACGAACTAAGTTCGTTGAGTTAAGTAATTGTAAGATCGTATGGCTACACAAGAGGGGGGTGAATTGTGTATTTTTAATATTTTCTGAAATATAATTGAAACTTTAAAACTCAAAAACAAGTCGAGACATTGTTTTCATAAAATCATTTTTATTCAAGGTTTCAATTACAATATACAATTCAATTCTCCTCAAAAATTGTAGATGCAATTATATTTCGATACCATGTATCATTTAAACAATTTCATAACTACAAACAGAGAAAACTAATTTACGGAATTTAAAACTTTTCTCCTTGTTTGAGATATTTCTTCTTCTTCTTTTTCTTCTTCAGCAATTCTTCAATGATGAATATCTTATCTTTTCATGCTTCACCGAATTTGCTTTCTTCTGATACTTCAAATCTTCAGTGATGAAAATCTTACCTTTTTATGCTTCACTGAACTTTCTTCCACTTGAGAGATTTTCCCCGAGAAGGTGTTTTTGATCTCTGAAAATGATTTTTCTTTTGGTGTGCAGGGATGGTTTGATCCTTGAAAAGATTTTTCGTTTTATGTGCAAGGATAAATTGATCAACGAGAATTCTTTGCCTTTTATACTGTATCTTCATTTCATGCATATCCTTCACGTTTAACCACCACCAGTTTTCCACTTCTCCACGTCTTTTCTTTTTCCTTCATCGAAACACATACGTTCTAACCCACGTTTATATTTCAAATTTTCTTTAATCATCAGTCTTGGATCTCTGAAAAATTTCCTGCAAAATAAAGTTTCTCGTCCAAAAGTTTTTCATCAGTGTAATAAGAAGTTGTTACTTTAATGTTAACTAAACGAGTAACACAAATATATATATAACTTAATGTTTCTAACTTAACGAGTTCCTCATGTGCCATTTCACATGACAAGTACTGTAGCTAACTCAACGAACTATGTTCGTGGTGTTATGCTATCTCAACGAACCATCTCCGTTGTGTTATGATAACTCAATGAACCATTTCCGTTTTGTTATGATAACTCAATGAACCAATAATAAATAAATGTTTTTATAATAAGAATTTTACCACGTGCAGAAATAACAACTTAAGTTTATAACGCTAACCTAACGCGTTGCCTTAGTGTTCAATATAGCAACTCAACGCGTTTAGTTATGTTAACTCAATGAGTTAAACATGCGCACCTCACGTGATACAATACAACATTTGTAACTTATAATTTCACCATGTATATAACACTAACTTAACGAGTTTGTCTCTTCTTTTACTCACTAACTTAACGAGTTATCATGTGACCTATTTTAACCTTTAAGCCTCTAACTTAACGAGTTCTCACGTGACCTTTATACAAACAAAACTCTAACTTAACGAGTTGTTTAAATGTGCACTGTTCATGATACAGAAGATATAACATTAAAACATATCATGCTTTTCAATAAAAACACACGTTAACTTAACGTTTAGCTAAATGAGAAATTAATACAACGAAACGACTAGTTATTAACTTTAGATCCAATACAAACAAGTATTTATATTATTAAGCTTTTTCTGTATTAATTGATGATTTTAATTTCTTTTCACAAGCAATAGTAATTGAGCAAATATGATTATTTTCATTCAGCACACATCATCAAAACAAAAATACTCAACAATCTCCCCCTTTTTGATGATGACAAAACCATATTAAATCAATTATGAAATATGAATAACTCAACAAAGCACATTCGTTGGGTTAACTTTTAATTCAACAAACTTCTTTGTTGACTTAAGTTCACTTAAGCTTATTTCTATTATTTTTGTAAATTTTACCTCTCAGAACTAAAACTCTCACATGTCAATAATTATATAAGTATCGGTTTTCTAATTATCATCTATCAGATTACAATAACCATTTAAATAGCATCTCCTTTTATAATATATATATGCAATGAAGATCATAATCATCTTTTTATAATATTTCTCCCCCTTTTTGTCATTAATCAAAAAGATAATTACAGAGAATATATATATATATATAAGAGAATTACAACAACAATTTCTGTAAACAAGACTAATAATTGAACACATTTACAGAAAAATGTATTGGTAAATGAATCAAACAATACAAACATTACATTTTGTATTCAGAAACAAACAAAAACAGTTATCGACCCCTCCTAAGTATATCACTTATAGCATTACATATTTTATCTCCTAGTTGCCTAATATCATTTCTGATGTCGTTAAGCACTACATCTAAGTCAGGAGGTAGCTGGGTTTGCTGTTCTGCTTGAACTGAATAACTTTGTTGTTGTTGTATATGGTCTGTATCAGGTTGTTGTTGTTGTTGTTGAGGTTTATGCATGGCTTTGAATTTTTGCAAATCTTTGACACTAAATGCTCTCATGCCTTTAGTTTTAGAGGGCCAGTCAGATAAAGTCAATTGGCTTGCAATGATTCTACATACAGCATCACCATAAAATAACTTTGAACTCATATGCTGTAGTTGAGACATAAAAATATCAAACCAATTTATTTGAATTCTATTCAGCAGGCCATAAGTTGCATATAAATAGCTTCTGCTGACTTCCAAATTGTGTTTAACTCTCTGAAATAAATTTGCAATAAACCTTGCCTCTGCATTCAGATTTTCCATTAATTTCATTTCAGAATATACATCTGGAATTTTTGATAAAGACTGAATGTTCCATTCCAATTGTCTTATCATGTCAAATCTGTTGGTAACAACAACACCTTCATTCTTTAATCCTAAAACTTCAAAAATTAACTCAGGAGACAACATAAACTCCTGTTCATTTATTTGAGATTTCATAAAATTTCCATTCTTGACTAGATTGCTATAAAAAGCTACAATAAGCTCTGTGTATTGCTTCCATTTTGTTCCTATTGGCAAGAATTTAATGAGGCCTTGAAACTCAAACAGATCTCTTATTTCCATCAAATTTCTAAATTTTATTGGATGAGCATGTAGAATCTGACATGTAATCAGATTATTGTATTTTTGCAATGCTTCTTCAGATCTAAAATTAATTGCATTACCTTGAATTTTTAATATTGTACACAAAAAAGGTGATACCTGAAGCCGTGATTCAGAGTTTAATTCATCTTCAAGAACCTCTTCTTCAAAATGAATGTCATGTTGTTCCTTTTCCAAAATATTATCTTGAAGCTGCTCAAGTAAGCTTGATTCTTCAACTTCAACAATGTTAGGAACATTGTCAATATGCTCAACATTCATCTGTTCAGTCTCTATAGAATGTTCAGAGTACAATTTTTCCACAAATTCTATAGCCGGTGTATCTGTCTGTAATTGTTCATTTTGTTCAACAGATAATTCCATTGATTCATGTTGTGAATTCTTAGACTCTACATCTATAGATTTCGTAGAAGGCTGGTTAACTTTTAGCTCTTCTAGAGTCTTAACATTTTCAATATCTGCTACTCTAAACAATTCAGCCTTTGAACTAGCTACTGCCTCAACATTGTCAATTATATCTACAATAATTTGTTCAATGTTAGGTGCCTGATGCTCTGATTTGTCAATTTCTGCATCATCAGGACTTGTACTAATAGAAAAACTTGAGCTCATATTTGACTTGGATTTCTTCTCAAGCTTTCTAGCAAGGGAAAATAAAGTCTCATTATCTTCATCAGTTTCAGTGTGTTCGGAATTGATGAGTTTATCAGATGCACAATAAGGTATAATGTCTAGACATACATTGTCCTTCGGAATCGACCCGACGTCAGGCAAGTATCCTCACAGACCTCCAATGATTGGTGATTATGGTGGTGATACGATGGTTGGTGTGATACTTCGGAGAATCACCGACATCAGGCAATTGTGTTTGGCTCAGAATCGACCCGACATCAGGTAAGTATCCTCACAGACCTCCAATGATTGGTGATTATGGTGGTGATACGATGGTTGGTGTGATACTTCGGAGAATCGCCGATACTGTCTGTAGAAAGCTCGGTGCTCCTCCTCTGTATACACTGGCCGTCCATTGATCACACCCTTTCTTTTTTTTCTTCTTTTCTTTTATATTTCTTCAGTGGTAACTGCTTCTACTTGAATGGTCGGTTGGATTTCCTTCCTTCAGATCAACGGCGATGATTTCTTTCTCCCTACGCGATTGAATTCCTGCGTGATACGTGCAAATGTGGTTTTTCCTTCCAACTGTCTATTCCTGCAACCGCTACAGTGGCATATTAGAAAATATATAGTCCGTGGAGTTACAGATAACTCAACGGACTTCCTTCGTTGATTTAACTATAAAACACGTGCAAAAATAACAACTTAAGTTTATAACGCTAACCTAACGCGTTGCCTTAGTGTATTTTCATGTAACTCAACGCGTGCAGTTATACTAACTTAACGAGTTATAACGTAAGTAAATCTACTAGCTCTCAACATGTGTCAGCAGCAGTTTAAACATAAAATAACATTCTGGAGAGTTACAGGTATAACTATCTGATGCTCAGATGCATTTTCAAATACTTAAGAATTTCACAGCCTGCAATTTACCAACAGTTCATAAATGTACTAAATTAACATTAATTCCCCAAAATTAAGCAGATTCTTCAATTAAAGCATACAACAGTGCAATTTTAACATAATGGCTTAGTTCTCATATGATAAGCTAAATATTATGCAATTAACCATCATTTAACCATTAATAATATGCACTTTTTCATTCTAAACACGTGGGGACTTAGGTTATTTGTAAACTTTGTCAAGAAAATCTTTCCCGCTTGTTGTTACAACCTATGACGATGGTCTCCAAGTTCTACAAAGGTCGTGGCAAAGGAAAAGGCAAAAGCAGAAGAGATGCAAAAGGAAAAGAAATAGAGAATGATGAAGTTCCATGTACTTGGTTCAAGAAAATATTTCGAGTGGACAAAAGGTTAGAAGAACTTTATAGAGATTACTTCTTTTCTCAAGATATATTAGATGAAGTTAGACAAGAACTTCAACATACTGATGCAAGTATTACATACATGGGTATTTGAAGTAAATATGATAGAGAATATAGAATGAAATGTGTTGAGATTGCATTTTTGGAACAGTATACAAAATATTTGGAAAAAGGTGTAGGTTCATCAAATAGAACTCCTCAAACTCCTATAAACGGTATAAGACTACATGCATTTGAGGAAGAGCATGAATCAGCTATCCCTACTCCTTTATATTCAAAACAAGTAGAATCAGATATTGCTGTAGACAAAACAAAAGTTGATAGTCTTCGAAAGGCTGTTGCAATAGAAAGTGCCTTAGAAGAATTAAAGCAGAAAACTTTTATGGAGCAATTTGAAAAGAAAACAGCAATACTTGAAAAGGAGAAACAGAAATGTTATAGAAGAAGGAAAGTCAGAAAAATTATGTCTAAGGAAACAAAGTCTTTTAAAAAAGGAAAATCAGATGAAAATTTATTTTCGAAGGACAATGTATGTTTAGACATTGTACCTTATTGTGCATCTGATAAACTCATCAATTCCGAACACATTGAAACTGATGAAGATAATGAGACTTTATTTTCCCTTGCTAGAAAGCTTGAAAAATCAAATATTGAAATTAAGGATAATTTTCCTGTGAACAGTTAATGACCATCAACACAATGTCTTGGTATGTAGACATAGTTAATTACTTAGTTACTGGTTTAACACCTAAGGATTGGAATAGACAGGATAAGAAATTATTTTTCTCAAGAGTAAAATATTACTATTGGGAAGACCCTTACTTATTTAAGAAATGTCCTGATCTGGTTTTAAGGAGGTGTGTTCCAGAAACTGAATATTCGAGCATATTGTCTTTCTGTCATGACCAAGCTTGTAGAGGACATTTTGGTTCAGGGAAAACTGCTGCAAAAATTGTGCAATGTGGGTTTTATTGGCCAACACTATTCAAAGATGTTCATAAATATTGTTTAAGTTGTTTAAGATGTCAACAAATAGGAAGAATATCAAAGAGGAATATGATGCCTCTAAATCCTATTGTTGAGGTTGAAATCTTTGATGTGTGGGGAATAGATTTTATGGGTCCATTTCCTATATCTAATCAATTTAATTACATATTGTTGGGAGTGGATTGTGTATCTAAATGGATAGAAGCTATTCCTACAAAAACTAACGATAACAAAGTGGTAATACAATTTATAAGAACAAATATATTTGCCAGATTTGGAATACCTAAAGCTATTATCAGTGATAGAGGAACTCATTTCTGTAATAGAAGTTTTGAAGCCTTAATGAAGAAATATGGAGTAAACCACAAAATTACAACATCATATCATTCGCAAACAAGTGGACAAGTAGAAAGTGCAAACAAACAAATTAAATTAATCTTGGAAAAAGTAGTAAATCCTACTAGAACAGATTGGGCTAATAGATTGATTGATGCACTTTGGGCTTATAGAACTGCTTATAAAACGAGCTTAAGTATGTCACCTTTTAAGCTAGTATATGGAAAAAGTTGTTATTTACTTGCTGAAATAGAACATAAAGCTTATTGGGCATTAAAAACTCTGAACACTAATTTAAATCAAGCTGTTGAAAATAGGAAAATGCGACTAATTGAATTAAAAGAATTTAGAAATGAAGCTTATTCAAAGACTGTAAGAGAAAAAGAGAAAATTAAATTCTGGCATGATAGAAAAATTATTCCTAAAAACTTTGAAATAGGACAAGAAGTATATCTTTATATGGCTAGACTCCATAACCATCCAAGAAAATTAAGATCTAGATGGGCAGGACCTTACATAGTTCGAAATGTTTATCCTTATGGAGCTATTGAAATTGAAAATCCTAAAAATCAGAATATATTTAAAGTAAATGGACAAAGACTTAAACCTATTCTGAAAACACCAAAAAGCTCCTTTGGAATTATAGAAGAAATAAGAGTAGAGGACTACTCGAGTTTTACTTAGTAAGAAATCAGTTTTTATGTTTATATATATATATATATATATAAATAAATAAAAACATTAAAATTATATATAAAACATAAAAATAGTTGCGGTTCAACCGACTGGATCCATCGGTATAGCCGGAAAATTAAACAATATTTAGGTCTGACTGAAGCGTTGCATCGGTATGATCGGAACATTAAAAAAATATTCGTTTTACCGAAGCATAGTATCGGTTAAACCAGAAAAAAAATTGTATATTAATTTTCAGAAAAAATTTTGTTTTACCGAAACATAGTATCGGTTCAACCAAAAGAAAGATAAAAAAATAAAAAATATTTAGGTCTGACCGAAGCAAAGTATCGGTTAAACCTGTAAAAAAAAAAAAACAGAAAAACTATTCTCTATAATATTTTTATTATTATATTTGCTTGTACGGGGAGTCTGTTGAGTTACGCTTAACTCAATGAGCTTACTCCGTTAAGTCTTAAGTTAGTCAACAAGCTTATTTTGTTGAGTTACCTGTAACACAACGGAGTACTGTAGCTAAGACCGCAGATAAAATAGTAATAGTTGGTTTGGGAAATGACCTGATTGCCTGCCTAAACTTAGTGCTTATTTAATGTAAAACCTAGGGTTTTGGGGGCATTATCTGACAAATCATTTAGAATCTAGAATAGTAGAAATCAGAGCGATTACGTGCTGTTGTGTAACTCCACGATGATGAAGATGACGCCTAAATTTTGGGAAAATGTTGTTGATACATCAGAATTTTTGAAGGAATCAGAAAAGTGGCACATGCGGTAGAAGATCAGAAATACGACAAGAGAGAAAGAGCTACAGAAGGTAGAATCAGAACTTTTCAAGTTGAGAAGAGATTTAGTAGATATGGATATACGAATACCTCAAATAATGGAAACACGAATCAGAATAGCAACAAAAATAGCTGTAAGGAAAGACAAATAAGGCCAAGTAATGAAGTTGCCCTTGAATTAATCCAGCGTAAGTCCCGACTCTGGTTCAAAAGACGAATCTGTAGACAAGCTAAACGGGTGATCTGGGAGCAAGAAAGAAAAGCAAATGAAGAGGCAACTGAAGAACGGGAGGAACCAACTGCTGAAAGACTTGTTCCTGAGGAGCAACAGTTTGGACCTTCAGTTCCACCATTTAAGCCATTGACACGAGCAGAAATGATGGGGCCTTCGATTGAAGAAGAAATAAGAGAATTTGCAGAGCTGGTTCAAGTTGGAAAAAATTAAGGAGAATCAGAAGATTTGGTAGTGGCTAAAGCACATCTGGTGTTTGATGCATTGTACAAAAAGAGGGTTGTAGAAAAGTTGAAAGCCCAATATAAAATTAAAGTGGAACAGCATCAAGAAGCTACTACCAGAATTGCTGTTAGAGATGCTGCAAAAGAAGTTGAAGTTAGTCCTTCGAGACCAGCAATTATTGGAAGAATTAAACAGGAAGAGCTAGTACTTGTGGTTCGAAAGCCTATAGAGCCTATTTTTGTAGATTTAATTTCAGAAGATGAAGAGGAAGAACAGGCACAACTAATTAGAAAAAAGAAAGAAAAAGAAAAAGTGTCTGATTATAAAGAAATTAAATCTGAAGTACCAACTTTTACAGGGCCTATGGAGCAGATTTTTATTAACCTGCTATCCAAATCTGAGGAGGAACAGGAGGAGCAAAGAAAAGAAAAAAATCAGGCTGAAATTAGTTTGCAGCCTATACAAGAAGAAACAAAAATTAGGGCAGAAACTGAATTGCCCGTGACTCTATCCCAATCTGTTACAGAATCAGAAAGAACAGTAACAGAACAGATTGGTAGTCAGGAGGAAGAAGAAAGAGTAGAAAATGAAGAGGCTGAAAGAAGCCATTTGGACAAAAATAATTTCACAGATTCCACTAAAGAGCAAGAAACTCTTTAGCAAATTATGGAAAGAATTCAAGACAGAGTGGAGAGTTCTGCCAGCTCACCACCACAGATAGAAGCAAAAGCAAAAATTCAGGAATCTGAAGAGAATGTCTAAATGCAGCCTATGCTAGAGGAAGAGCAAGAGCAAACCCCTCTAGAGCAACAAAGTCACCTTCCTAACCTGACTGAAATAACAATTTTGAATGACGTACATTTTTGTAGTCAGGAAGCTTATATCAAATACCAAGAAATAAGGGGTTACGATATTATTTACAATAGACCAGTAAATTGGGATGGAATGCAAGAAATCAAAGATCTATTTGAATTCCAAGGTCTACTGCAATTTATATCTCAAGATAGAGGGCATGTAGTATATGAGAATTTAGTGCCCTATTTCTATGCAAATTTAAGAGAAGGAGAATTAATTTCAAACGTGGAGGAAGCTGATGTACAGATAACACCAGAGCTTCTCCACAACATATTTGGTTTAAAGAATGAAGGAATAAAAATTTTGGAGGATACAACTGTAGTTGAATGGACTAAGCAGCAAATTAAGGATTGTTTAGCTATCAATCCTGGTGTGCCATTATTAAACAGATTGAAGCATTTAAATGGTAAAGCACACATGGTAGCTAACATTCTGATTAAGAATGTCTATCAACGACAGGGACATGACATAGAATTAAGTCAATTTGTCAAATGGGCCACGTATGTAGTTGTAAATAAGATCCAAATAAATTGGTCTGCAATTTTATCTCCAAGCTGAAAATAGTAAAGAAGAAATTATTTTATGGAGATTTGATTCCACTGCTGATGGTGGATAGTATTAATTTCATTAAATGGACATCAAAAAGGATAAGATCTAAAACCATTTCAGTGAAAGAATACAGAAATTTTGTAGCTGCAGAATTAGTTGTACCTTTTGGAGAAATTGCAGGAGCAGTAGAGAGGATAAATCAATTAGAGCAGCAATTAGAAAAACTCCAGAAGGAAGTAGATGAACTTAGGCATAGAGATTAAATTGTATTGTTCGTCTACTTGTGTAAAATTGTATGAAATTGTATGATGTACTTGTAATGTAATTGATTCATATTAATGAATATAATTTTTCAGATGCAATTTTCATACTTATTTGAATGTGAAATGATTAGAATTTATTGAATATTATGTAATTTGTGGAACTTTATGAATATGTAACAGATTTACAATTTGCTGAATGACAGGATAACTGTTTAAAAATTTCTACATGTTATAAGGTAAAATGTAAATTCTACATAACATAAAATGACCTGTAATTTAAATCTTTATATAATGTTCAGATTTAAATGTATTTTAATCAAAATGACGCATTAATGACATAGATTTAACTTTATTACAGTTAACAGAATGACAAAGAAAAATAAAAAGAAAAGAAAAGAAGACATATGAGAGTGAAACTTAGAAGTTGCCAAGTGTTAACTCAACGAAGTAATTCCGTTGAGTTAACCATAACACCATGTGGTCAGTAATATAATATAAGGTCACTCCGTTGAGTTATCTGTAATTCAACGAAGTTAATCCGTGGAGTTAGCAACAGTAACCGACTGTGTTCTGTTGAGTAATCTGTAACTCAACGAGGTTAGTTCATGGATTAAGCAGAACGGTTATTCTTTTAACAACAAACGAAACTTCGTCGGTTTAGCAGATACCAAAATTTGAAATTAGTAGTGGTACACGTACCCATTAAAACAAGAACCACGATGCATGTTGCAAGACACGCTCTTGCAACGAGATTTATTCACTTTATGGATGTGCAGTATATATATGAAACAGAATGTTATTTACGAGTTACCAACACTTTTAAGAGAAAGGAGAAAGTGTTGGAGGAACTGGAAGGAGAAGCAGCTGATTCAACCTTCATTCGACAACAAATATTTATAGAATGGAAAGCTTTAGACTGGTATGTAATTAATCTTCTGTTATTTATTTATGAGCACATGGACTCATTCTCTAAGCACTAAACGATTAGTAAGAACACCTATCTAGGAATTTTCATTGCAAATGGGTACTGAAATTTTTCTGAACTGAACTTTAACGAAATTCTTTGGAGTGTAGCTAACCTTTCTTTAAAAGAGAACGTAGAGATGGCTGCTCTAGTAGAAAAACCATTAGGAGAGATTCTGTATCCTGAATTAATTGATGAACCTTCATGTATTCGATTGCCAAACTTTGAGGGAGATAGGTTTGAACTGAAATCTAATTATATTAGTCAATTGCCACATTTTCATGGATTAGAAAGAGAGGATGCTTATTATTTCCTTAGAGAATTTAACGAAGTTTGTCAAATGATGAGAATGCCGAACATGAGTATAGATGCTATTAAACTTAGATATATCCCTTTTGCTTTATAAGATACAGCTATGAGATAGTTATATACTCTGTCTCCTGATTCAATTTCTACATGGACTGAATTTTGCTCTGTTTTTTTGGAAAAATACTATCCAACACATCAAACGATTAAAAAGAAGAAAGAAATATTAATGTGTAGCCAAAAACCGGGTGAATCATTCTGGAAATATTTTGAAAGATTTAAAGATTTACTGACTCAATGTCCACATCATGCAATGAGTAAAGCACAATTAATAGGCATAATTTATGAAGGCATAGATGTTTCAACGAAATCTTTATTAGAATCTACTTGTCAAAATGGATTTTTAAAATTATGTAGTGAAGAAGCATAGGCATATTTAGGAAATTTTGCAAAAAGAACTGCACAGTGGGAAAATTCGGCTGAAGCTATTGTAGATAAAAGATTATTGCCAAGTGGAATGCATGAAATAGATTCCAATACTATGCTTGAGGTAAAATTAAATGAATTAACAAAGAAAATAGAAGAGTTATCATTAAATCAAAAGCTAGCAGAAAAGAATACAAACATAAATGACTTAGATATTATTTATGCTAGAAACTAGAGAGATAACTTGGGAAATTCTTATAATCCTGATTGGAGAAATCACCCGAATTTATATTGGAGAAACAACAATTTCCTGGGAGGAGAAAATATAAATGAGAAGAACATAAGTTATGAAGTATTAATTGAACAAGGAGCTAGAATAGAGAAATTAGAAAAGATAATCTAACAAGTAAACAAACGTCTAGAATTTATATTTGGAAATGGTGTAAATCAAAATCAGAATAGAAATATACCACTTAGACAGAAGGAACCAATGGAAGTTAGACCTACTGGAGGATTGCCAATACAAGCTATACCTAATCCTGTCAATAGAACGGTTAATGAAATTGATACCTCTTCTAGGAGGGTAGCTGAATGAAGCAACATATCTGAAGCAACTATCTGTATGTATATATGTTTTTATTTTTATTTTAAGTTAATAGTATTGTAGAGTTAATTTTTAACTCAACGAACTTAGTCCGTTGAGTTATGCCTTAACTCCACGAGGGTGTGCAGTAGTTATGTTAATTTTTGTGTCTACTAAATTTTTTTTTTATTTTACAGAATCGACAAATGGAATTAATACAATTACCGTTGGATGCACAAAGGGAAATACTAAGTAACTTGTCAGCTAAAGATTTGTGCAGGATGTGTTGTGTATCAAAGGAAATTAAGGACTGTATTGAAGAAAAATATTTTCAAGGACTACAAGCTGCAAAATGACTAAGATTAGAGATGGATTCATATAGAGGTCATTTAATCGTAGTTCAAATACCCATGAATATCTGGCTATAGAAGAAACTACTAGAACTCCACCCAATGCATTAGAAGGAATGAGTCATATTATGGGGATAGATGAAGGATTAATCATATACAAGACGAGACCAATGTATGCAAGTTTATCATTACCTGAGATTTTGATAAGAAATCCTATAACAGGAGAAGAATGTAATATAGGAAGACCTAATATATTTGAAGCACCAACTGAAAATTGTTGGTCAGCTTTAAAATTTTTGATACAATTCCTGAAAAATTATATTATTGGAGACCTACAGGAAATTGGGGTGAAGATTTACGCTTAAGTGTGTATAATTTTTTGAACAAATCTTGGAATGAAAACATTATAATATATCTAAGACAGAAATCATTAATTAACCAAACACATGTCATACTTGATGGTTATATTTATTTAGTCACGGAGATATCAATAGCATATAGATTTGATTTATACATATTGAGCATAGATAGTTATGATGATTATACAGAAATTTTACCTGTCCCGAGTGAAATAGCTAAACCACCATCTGAAAAATTTAATAAAATTCAAATAGCAATGTGGTATAATGAAAGAGATGATCCTACTTTATGTCTGATAAGATGGTGGGATGAACTGATGAAATTTCAAATATGGATTATGGAAGACATGAATGAATGGAAGTGGGAAGAGGAGTATATTGAAATAGATGTAGAAGTAAAAACTGCTACATTACCTTGGAACCAAAAAGGATCCCTTTCTGCATTACATATCATTAATGGTAATATACTCCTATTTGGAATTTATAATATATTGCATGTTTACAAATTAAAAAGGACCAAGAACTGCATTAAAACATAATTAATAGCAAGAATAACTATGCCTAAAAAGTTTGCTTGGACTGATACATTTATTCCATTTGTTTCTACTTTTCAATCATGTTATTAAGCTGTGATTTTGTGTGTTTAATGTTGTGTATTCTGCATTTATTTTTTAGAAAAAAAAAAGGAATTTTGAAGTTTTTCATGTTCATTTTATAAAAAAAAAAAAAAAAAAACAAACAAAACAAACAAAACAAAATATCAATCCAGTTTGTTGGTATCTGTTCTAGGAAACCAACTGGCTTGCTTGTGAGCCACCAAAGGCATAGAAGCCTGGGTTCCACACAAGACATTGATTTATTAATACCTCTTAAATGTTATTTTGTTTTATATTCTGTGTTTATCTGGGAATGAAAAGTTTTTTAGAATAAAAAATCGAAATATGCAGAAGGAGATACAAATGACAAGGTATGTAACCAATTACTTATCCTGAATTTTAAATCAAACAAAACTTTATTCATACTTGCTACAATTACTGTACTTATTGTCAAATCTTTTACATTGAGGACAATGCAAAATGTAGGTATGGGGGGGAGGTAATTAAAGTAACAGCCATGTAAGTTTGTTAATTAAAGGAATTAAAATGGTACGAAAAAGTTTTGAGGAAATTGAAAATTTTTATGAACTTGCTGTAACTATCCGATAATTGAGACTATAAAATTTTTATAAACTGCTTGAATGTTATATTTAGAAGGCTATAGAAGATGCTATAGAATTTATTATTTATGTAAATCTAGATATAGTATCTTATGATTTTTCTGAATTTCATGAGTTTAACAGTTTCACGATTTTAAAATGAAATCAGAATATTTAATGCTTAATCATAAAATTATTTGAAGTCCTGAAGGAGCTAAGATGTGAATTCTAGATTAAATGAAACACATATGATGAAAGATACATTTACTTTGACTGATTGAACTTGTAGAATGATTTATGTGTAGATCTTATTAAACTACAGATAAAGTATGAACTTATTGTTATGGATTCATATCTTTAGTAAATGATAGAAGCAGGATTATATGAGATTGGTGTTTTACTGCATCTGTATTAATGAAATACGTGCATATACAGTATGTGATTAATGCTTTGTTTTGTGTGTGCATTTATTTTTAGAAAAAAAAAAAAAACCTTGAGAGTTTATTGACTTGTTTGATCACGAGCCTTTTGTACTTGAGCAGATAGGTATGTAAGGATTGTTGACTTGAAAAAGGACTCTGAAAATCTGGCAACCTAAGATCTTGATCAGATCTGGGATTGTTGACTGAAAGCTCGTTACATGGGTACATTAGAAAGCTCTTGCATGATTCAAGCTTGTCAAATTAACTTTTAAAGTAAAAAAAAAAAAAAAAACATATACTGTTCTGAAAAGATACAAGTGTTTTGTGAAATACAGATATCTTATGAATCGAGTATATTTTCTGTTATCTAGAATTGCTGAAATATGAATCTGGAATTGACTTTTGAAGTTGTTTAATGGAAATACAATTCTTTATTCTACTTGTCTTAATAAGATTGAATTGGATTGTACTTTAATTTGTATGTTGAAATTTCTTATGGAAAAACTTATTGGAAAATTCAGGATTACAGATGATGAAAAGAAGAACAAACGATAATATAATTAACACCTATATGAAGATGATATACTTTGTATGTAATTTACATATATTCTAAATATCTTTGCAGGTTGATTACTGAAACATACAGAATATATGTTTATGCTAAACAGAAGAAAAAAAAAAAAAAGGCGGAGAATTAATTCTAGCACTTTTTGAAAGACCAATTAATTAAATCTTAGTTTGCTAAGGGACTAGCAAAATTTAGGTATGGGAGAAGTTTTTAGAATGAAAAAGTGCATATTATTAACGGTTAAATGATGGTTAATTGCATAATATTTAGCTTATCATATGAGAATTAAGCCATTATGTTATAATTGCACTATTATATGCTTTAATTGAAGAATCTGCTTAATTTTGGGGAATTAATGTTAATTTAGTACATTTATGAACTGTCGGTAAATTGTAGGCTGCGAAATTCTTAAGTATCCGAAAATTCATCTAAGCATCGGATAGTTATACCTGTAACTCTTCAGAATGTTATTTTATGTTTAAACTACTGCTGACACGTGTTGAGAGTTGGTAGATTTACTTACGTTATAACTCGTTAAGTTAGTATAACTGCACGCGTTGAGTTACATGAAAATACACTAAGGCAACGCATTAGGTTAGCGTTATAAACTTAAGTTGTTATTTTTGCACGTGTTTTATAGTTAAATCAACGAAGGAAGTCCGTTGAGTTATCTGTAACTCCACGGACTATATATTTTCTAATATGCCACTGTAGCGGTTGCAGAAACAGACAGTTGGAAGGAAAAACCACGTTTGCACGTGTCACGCAGGAATTCAATCGCGTAGGGAGAAAGAAATCATCGCCATTGATCTGAAGGAAGGAAATCCAACTGACCATTCAAGCAGAAGCAGTTACCACTGAAGAAATATAAAAGAAAAGAAGAAAAAAAAAGAAAGGGTGTGATCGAAGGATGACCAGTGTATACAGAGGAGGAGCACCGAGCTTTTTGCAGACAGTATCGGCGATTCTCCGAAGTATCACACCAACCATCGTATCACCACCATAATCACCAATCATTGGAGGTCTGTGAGGATACTTGCCTGATGTTGGGTCAATTCCAAGCCAAACAAAGTGCTTGACAACCACTGTGAGGAGTGATCGTGTCGCGGGAAGGGAAGACATTTTCACCAAGCGTCGACTCATGTCTCAGGAGATCGTAAAGCTTCTAGCCTTGGCTTCGGGTTGATGCCTGTATGTTGAAGAGGAGATCATCTTGCAATTCTGGACTCGCGATTCTATAGGGAGAGGAGATAGAATTGTAAGTGGTTCAATTTTCAGTGGCGTAATCGTGTTGCAAGTAGTGTCGGAAGTATTTACTGTCAAGTGAAATTACTTTACATTTCACCTTTCGCCCATCACATCAAAAAAAAAATACCAAAAACAATTTATCTTTGTTTGTATGTTGTATTTGAGTGTTGTATTGTTGGTGTTGTATCGTGATTAATGTTATCTATATCAATTTTATGATTGTTTTATGTTAGTTTTAATTTTACAGTTTACTGAAATTGGTTCGTATAAAACAACTTAAAGATTTTAATGGTTACTGTTTGAATCATCTGAATGTTAGTATTGCATAATGATAAATCCAATGTCAACTAGCATTAAAAAGCTTAATTGATGTTATTTACAATCTATGGAATCGCCCAATGGTTGGCTGAATTCCTCTGTAATTAGCAGTATTATAAAGAAGAGACAGGCTTGTGGAGTTAACTTAAGGCCACGAGGATAGTCTGTTGAGTTATCCATAACTCAATGAACTTAGTCTGTTGAGTTAACTGTAACTCAACGGAGTGCTTATTGAATATAAATTTGAATTGTTCACAATCAAACATTTCTTAAGTTCGTCAGCAATTCCCTGTGGGATTGACCTGTACTTGCACACTGATACAATAGACACTGTGCACTTGTAGTTAAAGTACAAATTGGAATTAATATCTAAATTGTATTAAAGGTTGTTTGTTTACTTCTAAAAGAAAGAATAGGCATAAAGATAAATTAACTAAGTAAAAATAGAAGTAACAAATCCATGTTTTTCTAGTGTAGTGCTAGGAAAACACGAACACCATGTAATAAGTGTTTAAGTAGGGTTTTTAGGCGTATAACTCAATGTGAAGAGAAGTCAGGTTTAGAAATAAAATAAATATTGAATAAAGTTTATTCAATCAAGGTACCCGAAATATTCAAGTATAACTCGTTGAGTTAACCAACCTAACAAGTAAAACGCTGTCTAGAGGCAGTTTTACACGTTACCTTATCTAACATAATGTCTAGTTAGTACACAACAATTTTCGGATGCTTCCAACTGAAACGTTCCAAAAACAACACACATGCTAAACTTAACATTATCTTGAGAACATTGTAAACTATTTGAACATTTTTTCCTTTGAATCTAAAATAGTTTATTTGTCTTTTTAAATTATTTCATCAAGATTTTAAGAGGACATTAATTCAGATTAACTAAGATTTGTATTCTAAATTATATTAATCTGTTTTCGACAATGTTAATCCTCCCCCTACAAATATACTTCAAATATATTCAATCAAAATACAAAATATACTTGTAGTGACAATAGATGTTAAGTATAACTATACTTTTACATTTTCTTTTCAAAGACTTCCGTTATCTTGACATCATCAAAAATGATTTCCAGAATCAATTCCTACTGTATATGAATCAAAACACAACTTTGAACTCAATTCGATTAATTCAAGGAGAATAAAAGAATGTATTTCAAATAAATGTTTTCAAAAGTACTAATGTTGATTCAATAAATCAGTAGTCATATTGGTATAAACTATATGCGATTCAAAGATATCTGTAATTAATGAAACAACTTTTTCTTTTCAAAACAGTAAATATTGATAATTTTCTTTAAAAGTTAGTTTGAAAAGCTTGAATCATACAAGAGCTTTCTAATGTACCCGTGTAATGAGCTTTCAGTCAACAATCCCAGATCTGATCAGGACCTTAGGTTGCCAGATTTAAAGAATCCTTTTTCAGGACAACAATCCTTACATATCTATCTGCTCAAGTATAAAAAACTCGTGATCAAACTGATCAATAAACTGTCAAAGATTTTTACTTTGTAAGCACTTTTCATTTTAAGCATAGTATATATGTATTCCATTAATACAGATGCAATAAAATACAAATCTCATACAATTTTTACTTCTATGATTGTACTAAGAATATGAATCAGTTTCAATAAGCTTATACTTTTGATTAACAGTTTAAGATGAGTTACATATAACTTATTCTACAAGTTTAATCAATTAAGTCAAATTTATGCATGATCATATGCATTTTCCTTGATTCAAAGAAAACATTTAATCAAAATTTCAGATTGTTAGAAGTATTTAATGTTTTTCATTTACATTCCCACTTAAAATCGTAAAAACCATTAAAATTGATAAACTACTTAAAATCAATAAGATACTACTATGATTTTACAATAAATACATAGTATCTTAAGCAGCAGTTTAGATATTACTTTAGATATTTATAATAAGTATATAATATCTATGAGGTGAACAACATCATCAATAATATTTATCTTTTTATGTGGAGTTTAAGCATTTTACACATCACATAGCCTACAAATACCTAAATTTAATCTAATGTTGCAGAATGTATTTTCATCTAGAGGTTTTGTAAATATATCAGCTAATTGATTTTTACTAGACACAAATTCTAATTTAATTTTTCCTTTAATTACGTTATCTCTTAGAAAATGATGTCTAACCTCTATATGCTTTGCTCTTGAATGTAATACAGGATTTTTGGAAAGATTTATTGCAGAACTACTGTCACAGTAGATCTGAGTTGTATCATAAGATAATCCAAAATCTTCTAAAGTTTGCCTTATCCACAGAATTTGAGTGCAACACAGTGCAACAACAACATATTCAGCTTCTGTAGTAGAAAGTGCTACACAGTTTTGCTTTTTACTAAACCATGACACCAAATTATTTCCCAATAATTGACATGTGCCACTGGTACTCTTTCTATCAGATTTAGATCCTGCATAATCAGCATCAGTATATCTTATAAGATCTATTGAACTATCCTTAGAATAATACAGTCCGAAATTTTTAGTTCCTTGTATATATCTAAATATTCTTTTAACTGCAATTAAGTGTGATTCCTTAGGATTAGATTGAAATCTAGCACAAACACACACAACAAACATAATATCAGGTCTACTAGCAGTCAAATAAAGTAAAGAACAAATCATACTTCTGTATTTTCTTTGATCTATAGATTTTCCTATGTCATCAATATCTAACTTTAAAGTAGTACTCATAGGAGTTCCTCGAATCCTTGTATCATTAAAATTAAATTTCTTAAGCATTTCATCTACATATTTTTCTTGATTTAAAAATATACCTTTATCCATATATTGACACTCAGCAAATTAAAACCTAGGTTTTCTACAAATAGTACATTCGAAATAACACAAGTAGGAGTTATTTGAACATTGCCCATACCTATGATTTTATCTTTGCTTTTGTTTCCAAATGTTACACTTCCTTTCATGGTATTTGTAAAATTTTGTAATAGACTTTTTTGTCCGGTCATGTGACTTGACGCTCCATTGTCCAAGATCTATTTTGATGTTGTTTCCTCCTGCAACACAAATTAAGAAAAACTTTTTCTTGGTACCCAATGTTGTTGAGGACCAAGTTCATTAAATGCATATTTCTTCTTTTTGTTTAAAAATAGTTTAACATTATCATTTATATTCTTATTAGTTGTAAGTACTATTGATTTATCATTAGCTTCATACTCAGATATAGCATTATTGCTTTTGCAATCATTCTTTTTGTTTTCAGATGTAGTATAATCAAGACCAAATAGATTTTTATCAGATGTTAATTTATTTTGGTCATGCTTATACATTTCTGTAAGTTCATACCAAGATTTTGTACTTGTATTAACACTTTCCGTACATACAAAATCTTTTTCTACACAAGAATTTATTGTTTTATCACATGCAGAATGAGTAATTGGTCTAATACCATTGTATTGAATTACATGCTCAGGTTTCTGAATTTTCAGTTTACTACAATTGTCTAAAATTTTAGAAACATTAGAAACTGAATTTTCAGAATAAGAAACAAGATTTTTAGAAACATTTATAGTCATGTTAGAAGTACAATTTGACAAATCTCATTGATTTATATTATTACTGCATGATTCATCCCTTGAAGTACCTACTTCTACATATTTATTACCTTGTTTCATAATAAAAGGAATTTTAGTCTTAGATTTACTTGAACTGCAACTAATAAATACTTTATTGGCTTGAGATTTAGGATATTCAAGATAATCAAATCCTAAGCCAAATTTATAAGACACTGCAGGGGTACTAGTTAGTTTGTCTAACTTAGTTTGACTTAAATTTCATTTCTCAAAGGTAGAATTTAAATCTTGCTCTCTCAGTTTTTATTTTTCTATCTCTAATTCAAGTTCATTTATATTGTTTCTCAACATTTCATTTTCAGATTCTATCTTTAATTTTTCAGCATTTATATTCTGTATTTGTTCATGCAAGATACATTCATTAAATCTAAATTTTTGCAAATATCTAGCATGATTTTCATTATCACATTTAAACTTTTCTAAATTATAGACAGGAAACAATTTTCTTCTTCCATAATGGATGAAGATTTTCTAATATTCTTATTTTCCAGTTTATATACTTTAAGTTTTTGTAATAATACATGATAAGCACATAATAATTCATCAAAGTTGAAATCTGAATGACTTTTAGGATCAAATATTACCTCAGTCTCATCTGCCATGAAGCACACATGAGCAACATCTTCTAACTCTTGTTCTCCTTTTGAATGTGAAGATTTTGATGTTGATTCCTTAGATTCAGACTCTTCAGACGTGTCATCCTAAGTGACCTACAAAGCCTTTTTCTTGTAAAACTTTTTCTGAGTTTTCTAAGCCGTCTTCTTCTGATTTGTCCTACTTTGCTTTTCATTTTTCCTCATAGGACA
The DNA here is from genome assembly GCA_036874045.1 of Cymodocea nodosa. Taxonomy (NCBI): domain Eukaryota; kingdom Viridiplantae; phylum Streptophyta; class Magnoliopsida; order Alismatales; family Cymodoceaceae; genus Cymodocea; species Cymodocea nodosa. The sequence continues at coordinate 13,346,320 of JAZBRI010000003.1, read as the reverse complement.
ATCTGGAGAAAGATGTCTAGGTTTCTTACAGTTGTAACATACATACTTTCTGGATGAAGAATTCTTATCATTCAATGATTTTGACGTTGAGGGTTTATCATTTTTGTTCCTTTGCTGTTTCCTAGCTTTCCATGCTTTCTTGAATTTCCTCGTCAGCAAAATCAAATCCTTGTCAGAATCAGTAGATATATGAGAATCTGAATTAATTTCGAAGGCTATTTCTTTCTTCATTTTTAGTTTGTTGTGACTTAGTGATTCATTTAATTGAACTTCATAAGCTGTTAAATTTCCTATAAGCTCTTTCATAGTATAAACATTTAAATCTCGTGATTCCTCAATTGATGTTACTTTTTGAGACCATTTAGAACTTAGGGATCTGAGAATTTTCCTCACCAAATCCTTCTGTTCAAAATTCTTTCCTAAACATTTTAAAGAGTTTATAATATCAAGAAATCTGGAAAACATCTCAAAAATATTTACGTCTTCATGCATCTTAAAGAGTTCATACTTATGAATCAACATGTTTATTTTTGTCTCTTTAACTTGAGAAGTACCTTCATGTGAAACTTCTAATGCATGCCACACCTCATAAGCAGATTTATATGCCGACACTTTACTGAATTGTTCATAACTCAATGCACAAAATAAAATATTTAAGCCCTTAGCATTTAGAGTTTCATTTTCTTTTTTAGTAATTGTCCAAGTATTATAAGGAGTAGTTAACGGAGTATATGGTTTAAAAATCATGAACCATAATTTATGATCTATACTTTGAAGAAAAATAGTCATCCTATATTTCCAATATTCAAAATGTATTCCATCAAATAAAGGAGGACGATTAAGATTTTGGCCTTCATATAAAGAAAAATTACCATTTCCATTAGCCATTTTACCTTAGATTTTTCAACCTATTTGATTTTAAATAGTCTAAAAATTTTAAAACAACTTGAGCCTTAAATCAAGAAAGTTAAACGTATGCTCAGATATTAATTTCCATTTAAAAACAAGGAAGGTAGAATAAGCAATGACACTAAATAAGTTGGTATCGATTTTATATCAAACATTATTCACAAAGCTCTAATACCACTTGTAGGATCGTATGGCTACACAAGAGGGGGGTGAATTGTGTGTTTTTAATATTTTCTGAAATATAATTGAAACTTTAAAACTCAAAAACAAGTCGAGACATTGTTTTCATAAAATCATTTTTATTCACGGTTTCAATTACAATATACAATTTAATTCTCCTCAGAAATTGTAGATGCAATTATATTTCGATACCATGTATCATCTAAACAATTTCATAACTACAAACAGAGAAAACTAATTTACGGAATTTAAAACTTTTCTCCCTGTTTGAGATCTTTCTTCTTCTTTTTCTTCTTTAGCAATTCTTTAGTGACGAATATCTTGTCTTTTCATGCTTCACCGAATTTGCTTTCTTCTGATACTTCAAATCTTCAGTGACGAAAATCTTACCTTTTTATGCTTCATTGAACTTTCTTCCACTTGAGAGATTTTCCCCGAGAAGGTGTTTTTGATCCTTGAAAAAGATTTTTCTTTTGGTGTGTAGGGATGGTTTGATCTTTGAAAAGATTTTTCGTTTTGTGTGCAAGGATAAATTGATCAACGAGAATTCTATGCCTTTTATACTATATCTTCATTTCATGCATATCCTTCATGTTTAACCACCACAAGTTTTCCACTTCTCCACGTCTTTTCTTTTTCCTTCATCGAAACACACACGTTCTAACCCACGTTTATATTTCGAATTTTCTTTAATCATCAGTCTTGGATCTCTGAAAAATTTCCTGCAAAATAAAGTTTCTCGTCCAAAAGTTTTTCATCAGTGTAATAAGAAGTCGTTACTTTAATGTTAACTAAATGAGTAACACAAGTATATATATAACTTAACATTTCTAACTTAACGAGTTCCTCATGTGCCATTTCCTTGACAAGTACTATAGCTAACTCAACGAACTATGTTTGTGGTGTTATGATATCTCAACGAACCATCTCCGTTGTGTTATGATAACTCAACGAACCATTTCCGTTGTGTTATGATAACTCAACGAACCAGTAATAAACAAATGTTTTTATAATAAGAATTTTACCACGTGCAAAAATAACAACTTAAGTTTATAATGCTAACCTAACGCATTGCCTTAGTGTTCAATATAGCAACTCAACGCGTTTAGTTATGTTAACTTAACGCGTTAAACATGTGCACCTCACGTGATACAATACAACATTCGTAACTTATAATTTCATCACATGTATAACACTAACTTAACGAGTTCGTCTCTTCTTTTACTCACTAACTTAACGAGTTATCACGTGACCTATTTTAACCTTTAAACCTCTAACTTAACGAGTTCTCACGTGACCTCTATACAAACAAAACTCTAACTTAACGAGTTGTCTAAACGTGCACTGTTCATGATACAGAAGATATAACATTAAAACATATCATGCTTTTCAATAAAAACACACGTTAACTTAACATTTAGCTAAATGAGAAATTAATTCAACGAAACGACTAGTTATTAACTTCAGATCCAATATAGACAAGTATTTATATCAGTAAGCTTTTTCTGTATTAATTGATGATTTTAATTTCTTTTCACAAGCAATAGTAATTGAGCATATATGATTATTTTCATTCAGCACACATCATCAAAACAAAAATACTTAACAGTAATAACTCTACGATACTAGTAACTATAATTAAACTTACATTTTTTTTCTTTTTATATTTTTCTACTTACTATATTATACATAGTTACTTTAGTTATACTACTTCATTCAACTTACCTCCCATAGGAGGTATCAATTTCATTAACAACTTTGTTGACAGGGTTAGGTATTGCTTGCATTGGCAATCCTCTAATAGGTCTAACTTCTATTGATTTCTTCTGTTTAGGGGGTATATTTCTATATATATTTTAATTTTGAATGGCAGCATTTCCAAATACAAGATCTAGACGATTCTTTAATTGTTGAATTATCTTTTATAACTTCTCTATTCTAGATCTTTGTTCAATTAATGCTTCATAACTTATATTCTTATCATTTATATTTTCTCCTCCTTGGAAATTATTATTTCTCCAAGATAGGTTCGGGTGATTTCTCCAATTAGGGTTATAAGATTTCCAAAGTTATCTTTCTGGTTTTTAGCATAAATAATATCTAAGTCATTAATGTTTGCATTCTTTTCTGCTAGCTTTTGATTTAATGATAACTCTTCTATTTTCTTTGTTAATTCAGTTAATTTAACTTCAAACATAGTGCTTGAATCTATTTCATGCATTCTCTTTGGTAATATTCTTTTATCTATAATAGCTTCAGCCGAGTTTTCCCACTATGTAGTTCTTTTTGTAAAGTTTTCTAAATATGCCCATGCTTCTTCACTACACAGTTTTAAAAATCCATTCTAATAAGTAGATTCTAATAAAGATTTCGTTACGACATCTATGCCTTCATAAATTATACCTATTAATTGTGCTTTACTCATTACATGATGTGGACATTGAGTTAATAAATCTTTAAATCTTTCAAAATATTTCCAGAATGATTCTCCTTGTTTTTGCTACACATTAGTATTTCCTTTTTCTTTTTAATTGTTTGATGTATTGGATAATATTTTTTTAGAAAAATAAAGCAAAATTCAGTCCATGCAGAAATTGAATCAAGCGATAGAGTATATAACCATCTCTTAGCTATGTCTTTTAAAGCAAAAGGGATATATCTAAGTTTAATAGCGTTAATACTCATGTTCAGCATTTTCATCATTTGACAAACTTCGTTAAACTCTCTAAGGAAATAATAGGCATATTTTCTTTCTAATCCATGAAAGTGTGGCAATTGACTAATATAATTAGATTTCAGTTTAAACCTATCTCCCTTAAAGTTTAGCAATCAAATACATGAAGGTTCATCAACTAGTTCAGGATACAAAATTTTCCCTAATGGTTTTTCTACTGGAGTAGCCATATCTTCATTCTCTTTTAAAGAAAGGTTAGCTACACCCCTAAGGATTTCGTTAAAGTCCAATTTAGAAAATATTTCAGTACACCTCTGTGTTGAATAATCTTATGTAGGTGTTCTTACTAATTGTTTAGTACTAGGAGAATGAATCCATGTGCTCATAAACTCTTAACATAAAGTAAAATAGTAGAAGATTAATTACATACTAGTCTGATGCTTTGTTCTTAGTAAATAGTTGTTGACATATGAAGTTGAATCAGTTGCTTCTCCTTCCAGTTCCCCAATGAATTTTCTTTCTTTCCTCAAGTGCTGGTAGCTCATAAATAACATTTTGTTCTATATTTATAATGCACGTCCATAAGGCAAATGAATTTCATTGCAAGAACGTGTCTTCTAACGTGTAGTATGATTCCTATTTTTATGGATATGTGTTCCACTTCTAATTTCAAATTTTAGTAACCACTAATCCCACGAAGTTTCGTTTGTGGCTAAAAGAATAACCGTTCAGCTTAATCCATGAACTAACTTCGTTGAGTTACAGTTAACTCAACGGATTAGTTTCGGTTACTGTTTTTAACTCCATAGACTAACCTCGTTGAGTTATAGATAACTCAATAGAGTGACCTTATATTTTCTTATTGACATCGTGAAGTTAAGGTTAACTTAACAGACTTACTTCATTGAGTTAACACTCAACAAATTTCTAAAACTTACTCTTTGTATTAACTTCTATATATATATATATTTTTTCTTTCTCTGCATTTTGTTAACTTAATTAAAGTTAAATACATGTCATTAATGCAGTGTTCTAAAGTAACTCATTTAAATCTGAACATTATATGCATATTTAACTTACAATTCACTTCCTATTATGCAGAATTTATATTTTACTTTTTAGCATGCAGATATATTCAGGCATTAACCAATTATTGTGCATTTAACCATGTCATTCATAAAATTTGTAAATCTTTTAAACAGTCTTGCACATCTTTAAACAGTTATATAATATTCAATACAGTTCTCAATTATATCATTCATTGTCAAATATGAATTCAAAAACATATGAAATTCAATCATTCATTTATATGAATAGTTTACATTTACATATAGTCAAATATTTTTCAATACAAATATAAGTAGACGAACAATGAAATTAGTCATTTTTCCTAAGTTCATCTACTTCCTTCTAGAGCTTTTCTAGTTGTTGCTCTAATTGATTTATCCATTCAACAACTCCTATAATATCTCTAGAAGGTCTAGATACCTCAATAGTTGTAGCATTATAATTTCTATATTCCTTCACTAAAATGGCTTTAGATCTTATCCTTTTAGATGTCCATTTTGTGAAGTCAATATTGTCCACCATCAACAATGGAATCAGATCTCCATAAAATAATTTCTTCTTTGCTGCTCTCAATTTAGAGATAAAAACAGCAAACCAATTAACTTGAATTTTGTTCACAATTGCATATGTGGCCCATTTAACAAACTAACTTAGTTCAATATCATGGCCTTGTCATTGGTAGACATTTTTAATCAAAATGTTAGTTATCATGTGTGCTTTACCATTTAAGTGCTTCAATCTGTTTAATAATGGCACACTAGGATTGATAGCTAAATAGTCCTTTATTTCCTATTTTGTTTACTCGACTGCAGTTGTGTTCTCTAGAATTTCTATCCCTCCATTTTTTAATTTAAAAATGTTGTGGAGAAGCTCTAGTGTTATCTATACATTAGCTTGCTCCACGTTAGAAATTAACTTTCCTTCTTCCTCTCTCAAATTTGCAAAAAAGCAGGGTACTAAATTCTCATATACTAAATGTCCTTTCTGCTAAGAAATAAATTGTGGTAGACCCTAGAACTCGAATAATTCTTTAATTTCTTGCATACCGTCCCAATTGACTGGTCTACTGTATATAATATCATAACCCCTAATCTCTTGATATTTATTTGTTGAGTATTTTATTTTGATGATGTGTACTAAATGAAAGTAATCATATTTGCTGAATTACTATTGCTTGTGAAAGTAAATTAATGTTGAGTATTTTTGTTTTGATGATGTGAGCTAAATGAAAATAATCATATTTGCTCAATTACTATTGCTTGTAAAAAGAAATTAAAATCATCAATTAATATAGAAAAAGCTTACTGATATAAATACTTGTCTGTATTGGATCTGAAGTTAATAACTAGTCGTTTTGTTGCATTAATTTCTCATTTAGCTAAACGTTAAGTTAACGTGTGTTTTTATTGAAAAACATGATATGTTTTAATGTTATATCTTCTGTATCATGAACAGTGCATGTTTAGATAACTTGTTAAGTTAGAGTTTTGTTTGTATAGAGGTCACGTCATAACTCGTTAAGTTAGAGGCTTAAATGTTAAAATAGGTCACGTGATAACTCGTTAAGCTAGTGAGTAAAAGAAGAGATGAACTCGTTAAGTTAGTGTTATACACGTGGTGAAATTATAAGTTACGAATGTTGTATTGTATCACGTGAGGTGCACATGTTTAACTCGTTAAGTTAACATTACTAAAGGCGTTGAGTTGCTATATTGAACACTAAGGCAACACGTTAGGTTAGCATTATAAACTTAAGTTGTTATTTTTACACGTGGTAAAATTCTTATTATAAAAACATTTGTTTATTACTGGTTCGTTGAGTTATCATAACACAATGGAAATGGTTTGTTGAGTTATCATAACACAACGGAGATGGTTCGTTGAGATATCATAACACCACAGACATAGTTCGTTGAGTTAGCTACAGTACTTGTCACGTGAAATGGCACAAGAGGAACTCGTTAAGTTAGAAACGCTAAGTTATATATATACTTGTGTTACTCGTTTAGTTAACATTAAAGTAACAACTTCTTATTACACTGATGAAAAACTTTTAGACGAGAAAGTTTATTTTGCAGGAAATTTTTCAGACATCCAAGACTAATGATTAAAGAAAATTCGAAATATAAACGTGGGTTAGAACGTGTGTGTTTCGATGAAGGAAAAAGAAAAGACGTGGAGAAGTGGAAAACTGGTGGTGGTTAAACGTGAAGGATATGCACGAAACGAAGATACAGTATAAAAGGCATAGAATTCTCGTTGATCAATTTATCCTTGCACACAAAAAGAAAAATCTTTTCAAGGATCAAACCATCCCTGCACACCAAAAGAAAAATCTTTTTCATGGATCAAAAACACCTTCTCGGGGAAAATCTCTCAAGTGGAAGAAAGTTTAGTGAAGCATAAAAAGGTAAGATTTTCGTCACTAAAGATTTGAAGTATCAGAAGAAAGCAAATTTGGTGAAGCATGAAAAGACAAGATATTCATCATTGAAGAATTGCTGAAGAAGAAAAAGAAGAAGAAGAAAGATCTCAAACAGGGAGAAAAGTTTTAAATTCCGCAAATTAGTTTTCTCTGTTTGTAGTTATGAAGTTGTTTAGATGATACATGGTATCGAAATATAATTGCATCTACAATTTCTGAGGAGAATTGAATTGTATATTGTAATTGAAACGTTGAATAAAAATGATTTTATGAAAACAATGTCTCGACTTGTTTTTGAGTTTTAAAGTTTCAATTATATTTCAGAAAATATTAAAAATACACAATTCACTCCTCTTGTGTAGCCATACGATCCTACAAGTTGTATTAGAGCTTTGTGAATAATGTTTGATATAAAATTGATACCAACTTATTTAATATCATTGCTTATTCTACCTTCCTTGTTTTTAAACAGAAATTAATATCTGAGCATATGTTTAACTTTCTTGATTTAAAGCTCAAGTTGTTTTAAAATTTTTTGACTGTTTAAAATCAAATAGGTTGAAAAGTCTAAGGTAAGATGGCTACTAGAAATGGTAATTTTTCTTTATATGAAGGCCAAAATCTTAATCGTCCTCATTTATTTGATGGAATACATTTTGAATATTGGAAATATAGGATGACTGTTTTTCTTCAAAGTATAGATCATAAGTTGTGGTTCATGATTTCTAAACCATATACTCCGTTAACTACTCCTTATAATACTTGGACAATTACTGAAAAAGAAAATGAAACTCTGAACGCTAAGGGCTTAAATATTTTATTTTGTGCATTGAGTTATAAACAGTTTAGTAAAGTGTCGGCATATAAATCTACTTATGAGGTGTGGCATGCATTAGAAGTTTCACATGAAGGTACTTCTCAAGTTAAAGAGACAAAAATAAACATATTGATTCATAAGTATGAACTCTTTAAGATGCATGAAGACGAAAATATTTTTGAGATGCTTTCCAGATTTCTTGATATCATAAACTCTTTAAAATGTTTAGGAAAGAATTTTGAACAGAAGGATTTGGTGAGGAAAATTCTCAGATCCCTAAGTTCTAAATGGTCTCAAAAAGTAACATCAATTGAGGAATCACGAGATTTAAATGTTTATACTATGAATGAACTTATAGGAAATTTAATAGCTTATGAAGTTCAATTAAATGAATCACTGAGTCACAACAAACTAAAAATGAAGAAAGAAATAGCCTTCGAAATTAATTCAGATTCTGATATATCTACTAATTCTGACGAGGATTTGATTTTGCTGACTAGGAAATTCAAGAAAGCAAGGAAAGCTAGGAAACAACAAAGGAACAAAAATGATAAACCCTCAACGTCAAAATCATTGAATGACAAGAATTCTTCATCCAGAAAGTATGTATGTTACAATTGTAACAAACCTGGATATCTTTCTCCAGATTGTTCTATGAGGAAAAATGAAAAGCAAAGTAGGACAAATCAGAAGAAGACGGCTTAGAAAACTCAGAAAAAGGTTTACAAGAAAAAGGCTTTGAAAGTCACTTAAGATGACACGTCTAAAGAGTCTGAATTTGAGGAATCAGCATCAAAATCTTCACATTCAGAAGGAGAACAAGAGTTAGAAGACGTTGCTCATGTGTGCTTCATGGCAGATGAGACTGAGGTAATATCTAATCCTGAAAGTCATTTAGATTTCAACTTTGATGAATTATTATGTGCTTATCATGCATTATTACAAAAACTTAAAGTATGTAAACTGGAAAATAAGAATATTAGAAAATCTTCATCCATTATGGAAGAAGAAAATTGTTTCCTGTCTACTACTCTAGAAAAGTTTAAATGTGATAATGAAAATCATGCTAGAGATTTGCAAAAATTTAGATTTAATGAATGTATCTTGCATGAACAAATACAGAATATAAATGCTGAAAAATTAAAGATAGAATCTGAAAATGAAATGTTGAGAAACAATATAAATGAACTTGAATTAGAGATAGAAAAATTAAAACTAAGAGAGCAAGATTTAAATTCTACCTTTGAGAAATGGAATTTACGTCAAACTAAGTTAGACAAACTAACTAGTACCCTTGCGGTGTCTTATAAATTTGGCTTAGGATTTGATTATCCTGAATATCCTGAATCTCAAGCCAATAAAGGATTTATTAGTTGTAGTTCAAGTAAATCTAAGACTAAAATTCCTTTTATTATGAAACAAGGTAATAAATATGTAGAAGTAGGTACTTCAAGCATGAATCATGCAGTAATAATATAAATCAATGTGATTTGTCAAATTGTACTTCTAACATGACTATAAATGTTTCTAAAAATCTTGTTTCTTGTTCTGAAAATTCAGTTTCTAATGTTTCTAAAATTTCAGAAAATTGTAGTAAACTGAAAATTCAGAAACCTGAGCATGTAATTCAATACATTGGTATTAGACCAATTACTCATTCTACATGTGATAAAACAAAAAATTCTTGTGTAGAAAAAGATTTTGTATGTACGGAAAGTGTTAATACAAGTACAAAATCTTGGTATGAACTTACAGAAATGTATAAGCATGACCAAAATAAATTAACATCTGATAAAAATATGTTTGGTCTTGATTATACTACATCTGAAAACAAAAAGAATGATTGCAAAAGCAATAATGCTATATGTGAGTATGAAGCTAATGATAAATCAATAGTACTTACAACTAATAAGAATATAAATGATAATGTTAAACTATTTTTAAACAAAAAGAAGAAATATGCGTTTAATGAACTTGATCCTCAACAACATTGGGTACCAAGAAAAAGTTTTTCTTAATTTGTGTTGCAAGAGGAAATAACATCAAAATGGATCTTGGACAGTGGAGCGTCAAGTCACATGACCGGACAAAAAAGTCTATTACAAAATTTTACAAATACCATGAAGGGAAGTGTAACATTTGGAAACAAAAGCAAAGATAAAATCATAGGTATGGGCAATGTTCAAATAACTCCTACTTGTGTTATTTCGAATGTATTATTGGTAGAAAACCTAGGTTTTAATTTGCTGAGTGTCATAAATGGATAAAGGTATATTTTTAAATCAAGAAAAATATGCAGATGAAATGCTTAAGAAATTTAATTTTAATGATAAAAGGATTCGAGGAACTCCTATGAGTACTACTTTAAAGTTAGATATTGATGACATAGGAAAATCTATAGATCAAAGAAAATATAGAAGTATGATTGGTTCTTTACTTTATTTGACTGCTAGTAGACCTGATATTATGCTTGCTGTGTGTGTTTGTGCTAGATTTCAATCTAATCCTATGGAATCACACTTAATTGCTGTTAAAATAATATTTAGATATATATAAGGAACTAAAAATTTTGGACTGTATTATTCTAAGGATAGTTCAATAGATCTTATAGGATATACTGATGCTGATTATGCAGGATCTAAATCTGATAGAAAGAGTACCAGTGGCACATGTCAATTATTGGGAAATAATTTGGTGTCATAGTTTAGTAAAAAGCAAAACTGTGTAGCACTTTCTACTACAGAAGCTGAATATGTTGCTGCTGCACTGTGTTGCACTCAGATTCTGTGGATAAGGCAAACTTTAGAAGATTTTGGATTATCTTATGATACAACTGAGATTTATTGTGATAGTAGTTCTGCAATAAATCTTTCCAAAAATCCTATATTATATTCAAGAGCAAAGCATATAGAGGTTAGACATCATTTTCTAAGAGATAACGTAATTAAAGGAAAATTTAAATTAGAATTTGTGTATAGTAAAAATCAATTAGCTGATATATTTACAAAACCTCTAGATGAAAATACATTATGCAACATTAGATTAAATTTAGGTATTTGTAGGCTATGTGATGTGTAAAATGCTTAAACTCCACATAAAAAGATAAATATTATTGATGATGTTGTTCACCTCATAGATATTATATACTTATTATAAATATCTAAAGTAATATCTAAACTGCTGCTTAAGATACTATGTATTTATTGTAAAATCATAGTAGTATCTTATTGATTTTAAGTAGTTTATCAATTTTAATGGTTTTTACGATTTTAAGTGGAAGTGTAAATGAAAAACATTAAATACTTCTGACAATCTGAAATTTTGATTAAATGTTTTCTTTGAATCAAGGAAAATGCATATGATCATGCATAAATTTGACTTAATTGATTAAACTTGTAGAATAAGTTATATGTAACTTATCTTAAACTGTTAATCAAAAGTATAAGCTTATTGAAACTGATTCATATTCTCAGTACAATCATGGAAGTAAAAATTGTATGAGATTTGTGTTTTATTAAATCTGTATTAATGGAATACATATATACTGTGCTTAAAATGAAAAGTGCTTACAAAGTAAAAATCTTTGATAGTTTATTGATCAGTTTGATTACGAACCTTTTGTACTTGAGCAGATAGGTATGTAAGGATTGTTGTCCTGAAATAGGATTCTTTAAATCTAGCAACCTAAGGTCCTGATCAGATCTGGGATTGTTGACTGAAAGCTCATTACACGGGTACATTAGAAAGCTCTTGTATGATTCAAGCTTTTCAAACTAACTTTTAAAGAAAATTATCAATATTTACTGTTTTGAAAAGAAAAAGTTGTTTCATTAATTATAGATATCTTTGAATCACATATAGTTTATACCAATATGACTACTGATTTATTGAATCAACATTAGTACTTTTGAAAACATTTATTTGAGATACATTCTTTTATTCTCCTTGAATTAATTGAATTGAGTTCAAAGTTGTGTTTTGATTCATATACAGTAGGAATTGATTCTGGAAATCATTTTTGATGATGTCAGGATAACGGAAGTCTCTAAAAAGGAAATGTAAAAGTATAGTTATACTTAAAATCTATTGTCACTACAAGTATATTTTGTATTTTGATTGAATATATTTGAAGTATATTTGTAGGGGGAGGATTAACAATGTCGAAAACAGATTAATATAATTTAGAATACAAATCTTAGTTAATCTGAATTAATGTCCTCTTAAAATCTTGATGAAATAATTTAAAAAGACAAATAAACTATTTTAGATTCAAAGGACAAAATGTTCAAATAGTTTACAATGTTCTCAAGATAATGTTAAGTTTAGCATGTGTGTTGTTTTCGGAAGGTTTCAGTTGGAAGCATTCGAAACTTGTTTAAGTGTACTAACTAGACATTATATTAGATAAGGTAACGTGTAAAACTGCCTCTAGATAGCGTTTTACTCGTTAGGTTGGTTAACTCAACGAGTTATACTTGAATATTTCAGGTACCTTGATTGAATAAACTTTATTCAATATTTATTTAATTTCTAAACCCGACTTCTCTTCACGTTGAGTTATACGCCTAAAAACCCTATTTAAACACTTATTACATGGGGACTTAGGTTATTTGTAAACTTTGTCAAGAAAATCTTTCCCGCTTGTTGCTGTTATAACCTACGACAATGGTCTCCAAGTTCTACAAAGGTCATGGCAGAGGAAAAGGCAAAAGCAGAAGAGATGCAAAAGGAAAAGAAATAGAGAATTATGAAGTTCCACGCACTTGGTTCAAGAAAATATTTCGAGTGGACAAAAGGTTAGAAGAACTTTATAGAGATTACTTCTTTTCTCAAGATATATTAGATGAAGTTAGACAAAAACTTCAACATACTGATGCAAGTATTACATACATGGGTATTCGAAGTAAATATGATAGAGAATACAGAATGAAATATGCTGAGATTGCATTTTTGGAACAGTATGCAAAATATTTGGAAAAAGGTGTAGGTTCATCAAATAGAACTCCTCAAACTCCTATAAACGGTACAAGACTACATGCATTTGAGGAAGAGCATGAATCAGCTATCCCTTCTCCTTTATATTCAAAACAAATAGAATCAGATATTGCTGTAGACAAAACAAAAGTTGATAGTCTTCGAAAGGCTGTTGCAATAGAAAGTGCCTTAGAAGAATTAAAGTAGAAAACTTTTATAGAGCAATTTGAAAAGAAAATAGCAATACTTGAAAAGGAGAAACAAAAATGTTATAGAAGAAGGAAAGTCAGAAAAATTATGTCTAAGGAAACAAAGTCTATTGAAAAAGGAAAATCAAATGAAAATTTATTTCCAAAGGATAATGTATGTCTAGACATTGTACCTTATTGTGCATCTGATAAACTCATCAATTCCGAACACACTGAAACTGATGAAGATAATGAGACTTTATTTTCCCTTGCTAGAAAGCTTAAGAAGAAATCCAAGTCAAATATAAGTTCAAGTTTTTCTATTAATACAAGTCCTGATGATGCAGAAATTGACAAATCAGAGCATCAGGCACCTGACATTGAACAAGTTATTGCAATATAATTGACAATGTTGAGGCAGTAACTAGTTCAAATGCTGAATTGTCTGGAGTAGCAGATATTGAAATTGTTAAGACTCCAGAAGAGCTAAAAGTTAGCCAGCCTTCTACAGAATCTATAGAAGTAGAGTTTGAGAATTCACAACATGAATCAATGGAATTATCTGTTGAACAAAATGAATAATTACAGACAGATACACCAACTGTAGAATTTGTGGAAAAATTGTACTCTGAACATTCTATAGAGACTAAACAGATGAATGTTGAGCATATTGACAATGTTCCTAACACTGTTGAAGCTGAAGAATCAAGCTTACCTGAGCAGCTTTAAGATAATATTTTGGAAGAGGAACAACATGACATTCATTTTGAAGAAGAGGTTCCTAAAGATGAATTAAACTCTGAATCACGGCTTCAGGTATCACCTTCTTTGTGTACAATATTAAAAATTCAAGGTAATGCAATTCATTTTAGATCTTAAGAAGCATTACAGAAATATAATAATCTGATTACATGTCAGATTCTGCATGCTTGTCCAATAAAATTCAGAAATTTGATGGAAATAAGAGATCTGTTTGAGTTTCAAAGCCTCATTAAATTCTTGCCAATAGGAACGAAATAGAAGCAATACACAGAGCTTATTACAGCTTTCTATAGCAATCTAGACAAGAATGGAAATTTTCTGAAAACTCAAATAAATGAACAGGAGTTTCTATTGTCTCCTGAGTTAATTTTTGAAGTTTTAGGATTAAAGAATGAAGGTGTTGTTGTTACCAACAGATTTGACATGATAAGAAAACTAGAATGGAACATTCAGTCTTTATCAAAAATTCTAGATGTATATTCTGAAATGAGATTAATGGAAAATCTGAATGTAGAGGCAAGGTTTATTGCAAATATATTGCATGCAAATTTATTTCAGAGAGTTGGACACAATTTGGAAGTCAACAGAAGCTGTTTATATGCAACTTATGGCCTGCTGAATAGAATTCAAATAAATTGGTTTGAAGTTTTTATGTCTCAACTACAGCATATAAGTTCAAAGTTATTTTATGGTGATGCTGTATGTAGAATCCTTGCAAGCCAATTGACTTTATTTGACTGGCCCTCTGAAACTAAAGGCATGAGAGCATTTAGTGTCAAAGATTTGCAAAAATTCCAGGCCATGCATAAACCTCAATGACAACAACAACAACAACCTGATATAGACCATATACAACAACAACAACAAAGTTATTCAGTTCAAGCAGAACAGCAAACCCAGCTATCTCCTGACTTAGATGCTGTGCTTAACGACATCAGAAATGATATTAGGCATCTAGGAGATAAAATATGTAATGCTATAAGTGATATACTTAGGAGGGGTCGATAACTGTTTTTGTTTGTTTCTGAATACAAAATGTAATATTTGTATTACTTGTTTGATTCATTGAACAATACATTTTTCTGTAAATGTGTTCAATTATTATTCTTGTTTATAGAAATTGTTGTTGTAATTCTCTTATATATGTATATATATTCTCTGTAATTATCTTTTTGATTAATGACAAAAAGGGGGAGAAATATTATAAAAAGATGATTATGATCTTAATTGCATATATATATATTATAAAAGGAGATGCTATTGAATGGTTATTGTAATCTGACAAATGATAATTAGAAAACTGATACATATATAATTATTGACATTTGAGAGTTTTAGTTCTGAGAGGTAAAATTTACACAAACAATAGAAATAAGCTTAAGTGAACTTAAGTCAACAAACAAGTTTGTTGAATTAAAAGTTAACCCAACGAAGGTGCTTTGTTGAGTTATACATATTTCACAATTGATTTAATATGGTTTTGTCATCATCAAAAAGGGGGAGATTGTTGAGTATTTTTGTTTTGATGATGTGTGGTGAATGAAAATAATCATATTTGCTCAATTACAATTGCTTGTGAAAAGAAATTAAAATCATCAATTAATACAGAAAAAGCTTACTGATATAAATACTTGTCTGTATTGGATCTGAAGTTAATAACTAGTCATTTTGTTGCATTAATTTCTCATTTAGCTAAACGTTAAGTTAACGTGTGTTTTTATTGAAAAGCATGATATGTTTTAATGTTATATCTTCTGAATCATGAACAATGCACGTTTAGACAACTCGTTAAGTTAGAGTTTTGTTTGTATAGAGGTCACGTCAGAACTCGTTAAGTTACAGGCTTAAATGTTAAAATAGGTCATGTGATAACTTGTTAAGTTAGTGAGTAAAAGAAGAGACGAACTCGTTAAGTTAGTGTTATATACGTGGTGAAATTATAAGTTACGAATGTTGTATTGTATCACGTGAGGTGCACATGTTTAACTCATTAAGTTAACATAACTAAACGCGTTGAGTTGCTATATTGAACACTAAGGCAACACGTTAGGTTAGCGTTATAAACTTAAGTTGTTATTTTTGCACGTGGTAAAATTCTTATTATAAAAACATTTGTTTATTACTAGTTCGTTGAGTTATCATAACACAACGGAAATGGTTCGTTAAGTTATCATAACACAACGGAGATGGTTCGTTGAGATATCATAACACCACGGACATAGTTCATTGAGTTAGCTACAGTACTTGTCACGTGAAATGGCACATGAGGAACTCGTTAAGTTAGAAACGTTAAGTTATATATATACTTGTGTTACTCGTTTAGTTAACATTAAAGTAATGACTTCTTATTACACTGATGAAAAACTTTTGGACGAGAAAGTTTATTTTGCAGGAAATTTTTTAGAGATCCAAGACTGATGATTAAAGAAAATTTGAAATATAAACGTGGGTTAGAACGTGTGTGTTTCGATGAAGGAAAAAGAAAAGACGTGGAGAAGTGGAAAACTGGTGGTGGTTAAACGTGAAGGATATGCATGAAATGAAGATACAGTATAAAAGGCATAGAATTCTCGTTGATCAATTTATCCTTGTACACAAAAAGAAAAATCTTTTCAAGGATCAAACCATCCCTGCACACCAAAAGAAAAATCTTTTTCATGGATCAAAAACACCTTCTCGGGGAAAATCTCTCAAGTGGAAGAAAGTTCAGTGAAGCATAAAAAGGTAAGATTTTCGTCACTGAAGATTTGAAGTATCAGAAGAAAGCAAATTCGGTGAAGCATGAAAAGACAAGATATTCGTCACTGAAGAATTGTTGAAGAAGAAAAAGAAGAAGAAGAAAGATCTCAAACAGGGAGAAAAGTTTTAAATTCCACAAATTAGTTTTCTCTGTTTGTAGTTATGAAATATTTAGATGATACATGGTATCAAAATATAATTGCATCTACAATTTATGAGGAGAATTGAATTGTATATTGTAATTGAAACATTGAATAAAAATGATTTTATGAAAACAATTTCTCGACTTGTTTTTGAGTTTTAAAGTTTCAATTATATTTCAGAAAATATTAAAAATACACAATTCACCTCCCTCTTGTGTAGCCATACGATCCTACAATTAAGAACATCAATTAATATAGAAAAATTTTACTAATATAAATACTTATCTGTATTGGATCTGAAATTATACTAAGTTAAATAACTAGTCGTTTCGTTGCATTAATTTCTCATTTAACTAAATGCTAAGTTAACGTGTGTTTTTATTGAAAAGCATGATATGTTTTAAAGTTATATTTTCTGTATCATGAACAGTGACGTTTAGACAACTCGATAAGTTAGAGTTTTATTCGTATAGAGGTCACGTGAGAACATGTTAAGTTAGAGGCTTAAAAGTTAAAATAGGTCACATGTTAACTCGTTAAGTTAGTGTTGTACACATGGTGAAATTAAAGGTTACGAATGCTATATTGTATCACGTGAGTTACACATGTTTAACTCGTTAAGTTAACATAATTAAATGCATTGAGTTGCTATATTGAACACTAAGGCAACGCGTTAGGTTAGCGTTATAAACTTAAGTTGTTATTTTTGCACGTGGTAAATTCTTATTATAAAAACATTTGTTTATTACTGGTTCGTTGAGTTATCGTAACACCATGAAGTTGGTTCATTGAGTTAACATAACACCACAGACTTAGTTCGTTGAGTTAGCTACAGTACTTGTCACATGAGTTGGCACATGAGGAACTCGTTAAGTTATATATCTAATTGTTTTACTCGTTTAGTTAACATTAAAGTAAGGACTTCTTATTACACTTGATGAAAAATTTTGGAGGAGAATGTTTATTTTGCAGGAATTTTTTTAGAGATCCAGGATTGATAAATAAAGTAAATTCAAAAAGAAAACGTGGGTCAAAACGTGTGTATTTTGATGAAGGAAAAACATAAGACGTGAAGAGTGGAAAACTGGTAGTGAATTCTATAAAAGACATAGAATTCTTGTTGATCAATTATCTTTGCACACCAAACAAAATATATTTTCAAGGATCAAAAACACCTCTTTGGGGAAAAGCTCTCAGATGGAAGAAAATTTAGTGAAGCAGAAAAGGTCAGATTTATGTCACTGAAGATCTGAAGTATTAGGAGAAAGTAAATTTGGTGAAGCAGAGAAAGACAAGATATTCATCACTGAAGAATTGCTGAAGAAGAAGAAAAAGAAGAAAGATCTCAAATAGGGAGAAATATTTTAAATTCTGCAAATTAGTTTTCTTTGTTTGTAGTTATGAAATTGTATAGATGAAACATGGTATCGATATATAATTGCATCTACAATTTCTGAGGAGAATTGAATTGTATATTGTAATTGAAACCTTGAATAAAAATGATTTTATGAAAACAATGTCTCAACTTGTTTTTAATTTTGAAGTTTCAATTATAATCGAAAATATTGAAAAACACAATTCACCCCCCTCTTGTGTAGCCATACGATCCTACATTATTGTATGCTTCTTGACTCCAAAAGTGTACTTTATTTAGAACTATTGTTTCAGCCAGGTCAGGAATTTGAATTTGTTACTCCAAAGGAGTCTGCTCTTGAATTTCTTCTTCAATGTGCTGAACTTGAATTTGTTGGAAATAATCCAGAGATTCCTGTATTTTAGCTCCTCTTTCAATCTATGGTGGAGAGCCAGTAGAACTCTCCACTCTTCTTTCTTGAATCCTCTCAAAAATTTGCTGAAGAGTCTCTCCCTCTTTAGTGGAATTTGTTGAGATATTTCCTTCCTATTTCATATGCTCTTATTTAGCTTATTGTTCAGTTTCTTCTTCCTTTTGACTACTAATCTGCATTGTCATTGTTCTTTTTGATTATGTGGCAAATTGGGATGGAGTCACAGGCAAATTAGCTTTTGCCCTAATTTCAGTTTCTTCTATTTGTACAGGTTGCAGATTAATTTCAGCCTATTATTCTTCTTCCCTTTGCTCTTGCTGCTGTTGCTCTTGCTCCTCATATTCGGATAGCAAGTCTACAAAAATGGGCTATACAGACCCTTCTGATATTTTAAGCTTAGGTTTAATCTCTATAGGAGCTTTAAGCACTATTTATTTTCCTTTCCTTCTTCTAAATAGCTGTGCCTGGTCTTCCTCTTCCTCCTCTGAGATTCAATTTAGAAAAATAGGCTCTACAGGCCCTCAAGCCATAAGTATTGGCTCTTCCTGTTTTACTCTTTCTATAATTACTAGTCTCGAAGGACCAGCTTCAGTTTCTCTTGCAGCCATTGATCTAGCTGCTTCCTGATGCTACTCTACTTTAATTTTATACTAGCCCTTCAACTTATCTGTGGCCATTTTCTTGTAGAGTGCATCGTATAGCAAATGCATTTTTGCTACAACCATATCCTCAGAATTTCCTTGGCTCTTGGCAACTTTGACAAGCTCTACAAATTCTTTCCATTCCTTTGGCATTGATGGCCCCAAAAATGCTACTCTTTCGATCGACCCTAGTGGTGGAATGGATGGTCCTAGCTACTATTCCTTAGTAATTGGTTTTTTAGCAGTCGGCTATGTAATTGCAACAAGCTCTTCAGTTGCTTTCCTCTATTGTTGTCACCTAATTTCACCCATTGTACATGTAATGCTTTTATGTGTTGTTAAATTAACGGTAAAAGCGCAAATTTTACATTTATAACTATAAGCGCACGGTGCCCATTGTAATAAGCATGTGCAAGTACGGGTCAAATCCACAAGGAGTTTGTCTTAAATAATTTTATTAAAATGATTATCCGATTAAATATCCACATTAAACTAATTCATAATTAAACTCTAATTACTTAATATTAACATACAAAATTCGTAGCACAATTAAGGTTTATAAGATTACCCCAAAATCCAATTAGTTATGATAAGATATTTAAGAAATCAATGAGTATTAATCTAGAAATCATAGAATTTACGCTCAAATTTTAGCTCTAATAACTTCCAACTTGAACGTTTAAAAATCCAAAATAAATAACGGTTGGAAAGATCCTCGGAATATCTTTAAAATGGCAGTGATTTCGTGGATTAACTCAACTTAAAACGTTGGCAATATCTTATTTAAGAAAGGGGCGCAAACGGTTATGGAAACTTTCCAAAAATGCACCTTCGGTGCAAAAATCAAATCTTCATGAAATGCTACGAAATAAGCGCGCCTTGAAAGTAGATCCGTTACACTAACAAGAAAAATTTACAGAACTGAATTCCACAAAATACACGACGTAAGCACAACATAGGAGTCGAGCTCAGAACTAGCACTCAACAGAGACTCAAAACCGCTGATACCTTCACAAAATAAAATCGAAAAGCTTTGAAAAACATTCTAAAAAATTCTAAAACTTTGTAAACTTGTTCTACACTCATTATACTTACAAAACAAAACAAAAAATGGAATTTAGAGATGACAAACAAGTGCATACAATTCGAAGAAAAGCTACTAACATTCTGGCCATCTAAGAAACGGAAAATTGCATTCACAATTTACACCATCACCATCATTCACACGAAACATATGATATGAACTCAATTCTTATATCAATTAACATCAAAACAATATATAATATTTAATTTAGAACATTTGAAACAAAGATTTATGCATAGAATTTCGTTCTTCCACATACTCAAACTATACTCATACATATAAAATTGTAAAACATGAAAACTAGTATGAGGATCTCTCCTTTCCATCATACCTTTTAATTTTCCATGTTTCTTCAAGCAATGACTCCCCAAAGTCCTTGAAATCGATGCTCCACAGGGCTGTCACCACCTGTAGCATGTCCAAGTAAAGCTTCTAAGGTTGCCTTGAAGAAGAATGGTGCACGTCCTTAAGATCTTGCCTCTAAGACCCACAACTTTGGCTTCCACATCTAAGAATGGTGCCTCCGATGACTCAACCCTGAAGATCTTAACCTTTTGCTCCACTCCAAATTAGTCACACGAGCCTCCCAATCCACCAAGATGAACGCCCAAGGAGATCCTAATGTATGGCCATCTGAATTGAAGAGAAGGTGTCTTCTAGGAGGAGTGGAAGACGCCAAAGCTCACCATTCTTGAAGGGAGCTTGTTCAAGATCAAGGGGAAGATGGGACTTTTTGGATGAAGATGTTGGAATGGCTAGAACCGCTGGTTGCAATGTGTTGGAAGAGGAGGAGATAGCTTAGAATTGAGTGGTCAAACACTTTAAATACTCTAGGCTATTATTGCTTGATCTCCAATAAGTTGCATCCAATGGCCCACGTTTTTTTTCCTCTTTAATTCATCTTGATTTCATAATTTATTGACCTATAAAACTCAAAACCAAGTTGGATGCACATATACATTGAATATAAATCATATGATGCAAATATAATTTACGTGCATGCATGAGTTATCATATATGGAAAGTTGCCAAATTAGGAAAGTTTTAGTCCACAACTTCTTCACATGTGCATACATGAATTACTTAAAGTTCTTTAGTTTAACATCATATTTAAGTGATTTGGCAATCATACAATGTATATAAAGTCATATATTGAAGAATTATAAAAATCATGTCTAAAATAAGGGCTATTGACTAGGTGTTTAATTGATAAAGGATAAATTTGTACATTATCAACTATTTAATCCCTAATTCATGCATATGTCTAAAAATATGATTTTCATGTAATCCTTTATAAGAACATATATAATGATGACTTATAATCCTTAATATGCATGAATTAACATATATAAAATGCACAAATTGACATTTTACAATACTACTAGCAATTTCTCTTAAGAACCATAATCTAGCCTTGCATTGGATCAATTCTAGGGCAACTTCATTGTTTGGCCTGATTTTCCTTTCTCTATTGACTGCAACTTCTATTGCTACCTTAATCCTTGTTTCTACAATATGAGGTATTCTAATATCTAAATTTACTAAAACTTTCCTCTAGTAGAAGATGTCAGATTCTATCTTTTGGAGTTCTTTTTCCTGCGTTATGTTTTTGATCTTTTGTCTCATATGCCATTCTTTTGATTCTTTGAGAAATCTCATGGTGTCAACTTCTTCCTAGAACTTTAGCGTCATCTTGTCTTCGTGGTGTGACGGAACAGAATGGAATCACTCTGATCTCTACTGTTCTAAGTTCTAAATGATTCTACGAATAATGCCCCCAAATCCTAAGTTTTAGTATAAATAAACCCTAAGTTTTAGGCGAGTAATCTAGTCATTTTCCTGCGCAAACTCTCGCTATCTCACTCACCTCTTTATGGAGTTACAATTAACTCCATGGACTAAGTCTATGGACTTAATTACAGTACTTCGTTGAGTTATAGTTAACTCAACGAGGTAAATTTGTTAACTTATTCTAGACTCAATGGAGTAAGTTCATTGAGTTAAGCGTAACTCAACGGACTTCCCGTAAAGTTATAACTAATAAAAATATTTATAATAATAATTTTTACTTCAGTCATGACTGAAGAATTTCTTATTTGACCATTATAGAATTTTGATCAAACCATTATATTTCTCGGTTGAACTGAAATTAAATACTTTTTCTTTTTCTTCTACCAGTTGGATCGATATTATGCTTCGGTAAAATCGACATTTTTACTTAATATAATATATAGATTTTTTTGTTTTTATGTTTTAGTTAGACCAATGGATCATGTTTGTTGAACCGCAACAATTTTTTTTTTCTTTTAAAATATGTTTCGGTAAAATCGATAATTTCTTTCAGTTGAACCGTGACTATGTTTAATTAAATTTTTTTTTTAATACTTAGATGATTTCTTACTAAGTAAAGCTCGAGTAGTCCCCTACTCTTACTTCTTCTATAATTTCAAAGGAACTTTTTGGAATCTTCAGAATAGGTCTAAGTCTTTGTCCATTTACTTTAAATATATTTTGATTTTTAGGATTTTCAATTTAAATAGCTCCTCCATAGGAATAAATATTTCAAATTATGTAAGGTCCTACCCATCTAGATCTTAATTTTCCTATATGGTTATGGAGTCTAGTCATGTAAAGATATACTTCTTGTCTTATTTCAAAAGTTTTTGGAATGATTTTCTTGTCATGCCAGAACTTCATTTTCTCTTTTTCTCTTATAGTTTTCGAATAAGCTTCATTCCTAAATTCTTTTAATTCAATCAATTGCATTTTCCTATTTTCAGCAACTTGATTTAAATTAGTGTTCAGAGTTTTTAATGCCCAAAAAGCTTTATGTTCAATTTCAGTTGGTAAATGACAACTTTTTCCATATACTAACTAGCCTAAAAGGTGACATATCTAAACTTGTCTTATAAGCAGTTCTATAAGCCCAAAGTGCATCTATTAATCTATTAGCTCAATCTATTCTAGTAGGATTTACTACTTTTTCTAAGATTAACTTAATTTGTTTATTTGCACTTTCTACTTGTCCACTTATTTGTAGATGATATGATGTTGCAATTTTGTGATTTACTCCATATTTTTTCATTGAAGCTTCAAAACTTCTATTACAGAAATGAGTTCCTCTATCATTGATAATAACTTTAGGAATTCCAAATTTAGCAATTATATTAGTTCTTATAAAGTGTATTACCACTTTGTTGTCATTAGTTTTTGTAGGAATAGCTTCTATTCATTTAGATACATAATCCACATAAACCTATTGCCTCTTTATAAGTTTTTACTACATCTTTTAATTTAGAAATTTGATCCTCTTTTAAATCTAAAGCAATAATGATTGGACATGTTTATTTTTCTTCTAGAAATATATAAGTTAATTCAGGAGGTAAAAGTTTTAAATCTAAATGTTGACCATCAGAAGCTAGAGCTTCTAATTGAACATTTTCATCTTCTACATAAATCTCTTCTTGATCTCCTTCTACATTTATGTTTTCACTTTTTAGGATCGAATGGCTACACAAGAGAGGGGTGAATTGTGTTTTTCAATATTTTTTATTATAATTGAAACTTCAATAATAAAAACAAGTCGAGACACTATTTTAATCAAATCATTTTATTCAAGGTTTCAATTACAATATACAATTCAATTCTCCTTTGAAATTGTAGATACAATTATATAACGATACCATGTTTCATCTAATCAATTTCATAACTACAAACAAAGAAAACTAATTTACGGATTTTAAAACATTTCTCCCTATTCGAGATTTTTCTTCTTCTTCTTCTTCTACAATTCTTCAGTGATAAATATTTGACTTTCTCTGCTTCACCGAATTTACTTTCTTCTGATACTTTAGATCTTCAGTGACATAAATCTGACTTTTTTTGCTTCACTGAATTTTCTTCCATTTGAGAACTTTTCCTCGAAGAGGTGTTTTCGATCCCTAAAAAGATATTTCGTTTGGTGTGTAAGGATAATTGATCAACGAGAATTGTATACCTTTTATACTATATATTCACTTCATGCATATCCTCCACGTTCAATCACTATCAGTTTTCCACTCTTCACGTCTTTTGTTTTTCCTTCATCGAAATACACACATTCTGACCTACATTTTCTTTAATCATCAATCTTAGATCTTTGAAAAATTTCCTGCAAAATAAACTTTCTCGTCCAAAATTTTTCATCAAATGTAATAAGAAGTCATTGTGTTAATGTTAACTAACTAAGTAATACAAGTAGATTTATAACTTAACATATCTAACTCAACGAGTTCATCATGTGCCACATTATGTGACAAGTACTGTAGCTAACTCAATGAACTAAATTCGTGGTGTTACGCTAACTCAATGAACCAACTTTTTGGTGTTATAGTTAACTCAACGAACTACCTCTGTTGTGTTACTGATAACTTAACGAATCAGTAATAAACAAATGTTTTTACAATAAAGTATTTACCATGTGCAAGAATAATAACTTTAAGTTTATAACACTAACCTAATACATTGCCTTAGTGTTCGATATAGCAACTCAACGCGTGTAGTTATGTTAACTTAATGAGTTAAACATGAGCAACTCACGTGATACACTATAACATTCGTAAACCTTAATTTCACCACGTGTACAATACTAACTTAATGAGTTCGTCTCTTCATTTACTCTTTTATTCACAACTTAACGAGTTCTCACGTGACCTTTATACAAATAACTCACTAATTTAACGAGTTGTCTAAACATGCACTATTCATGATATAGAAAATATAACTTTAAAACATATTATGCTTTGCAATAAAAACACACGTTAACTTACCGTTTAGTTAAATGAAGAGTTAGTATAACATAACGACTAGTTATTTAACTTAGCATAATTTCAGATCCATTACAAACAAGTATTTATATTAGTAAACTTTTTCTGTATTAATTGATGTTCTTAATTTATTTTCACAAACAATAGTAATTGAGTGAATATGATTATATTCTAGCATACATCATCAAAACAAAATACTCAACAATCTCCCCCTTTTTGATGATGACAAAAATCATATTAAATCAATTATGAAATATGTTTAACTTAATGAAGCACCTCTATTGGATTAAGTTTTAATTCAACAAACAATTTTGTTGACTTAATTTCACTTAAGATTATATCTATTGTTTGAGTGAAAAACATCTCTTAGGAATAAAACTTCTCAGACAAAATATTCTAGCATAATCATCTCCCCATTTTTTAAATATATATATGCAATTTAAACACATAATCATCTCCTCCTTTTTGTCATTAATCAAAAAGATGATTACATAGCATAAAAATCTGAGAGACAAGTATATATAGTTCAACTTTCTATAAACATTAATAAGAATAAAATCATTTATAGCAAAATGTATTGTTCAAATAATCAACCAAGAAATACAAACATTACATTTTGTATTCAGACATAAGCAAATAGACAAATGCCAATACATTTATCTATTCTTCCTAATTATATTAGTAATAGTAGAAAAAATTTTATCTCCTCGATGCCTAAAATCATTTCTGATATCATTCAGCACTACATCTAAGTTAGGAGGTAGATTTGGTTGCTACTGTACTTGATTTGAAAAGTTTTACTATTGTGGTTGGTTTTCTGTAATGTGAGGTTGTTGTTGTTGTTGTTATTGCATAGACTGGTATTTTTGCAAATCTTTTATACTAAATACTCTCATACCTTTAGTTTCAAAGGGCCAATTAGATAAAGTTAATTGGTTTGCAAGAATTCTACATATAGCATCACCAAAAAGTAACTTTGAACTCATGCTGTAGTTGAGAAATGAAAACATCAAACCCATTGATTTCAATTTTGTTCAAGAGGCCATAAGTTGCATATAAACAACTTCTGCTGACTTTCATATTATGTCCGACTCTCTAAAATAAATTGGCATGCAGAATATTTATAATAAACCTTGCCTCTACATTCTAATTTTCCATTAATATCATTTCTAAATATACCTCTAGAATCTTTGATAAAGACTGTATGTCTCATTCCAACTATAGATGAGCTAAATGGGTGATCTGGGAGCAAGAAAGGAAAGAAAATGAAGAAGAGGCAACTGAAGGACAAGAGGAGCCAACTGCTGAAAGACCTGTTCCTGAGGAGCAGTAGCTTGGACCTTCAAATCCACTTCCTAAACCATTAGAAAGGTTGGTAGTTATGGGGCCTTCAAACGAAGAAGAAATAAGAGAATTTGAAGAACTGGTTCAAGTTGGGAAAAACCAAGGAGAATTAGAAGATTTGGCAGTGGTTAAAGCACACCTAGTGTTTGATGCACTTTACAAAAAGAGGGCTGTAGAAAAGTTGAAAGCCCAATATAAAATCAAAGTGGAATAGCATCAAGAAGCTACTACCAAACCTGTTGCAAAAGGAGATGAGGCTGGTCCTTTGAGACCAGTAATTATAAAAAAAGTTAAACAGGAAGAGCCAATACCTATGGCTCGAAGGCCTGTAGAGCCTACTTTTGTAGATTTAATTTCAGAAGAGGAAGAGGAAGAATAGACGCAACTAATTAGAAAAAAGAAAGGAAAAGAAAAAGTGTTTGAATATGAGGAAATTAAATCTGAAGTACCAATTTTTACAGGGCTTGTGGAGCAGACTTTTATTAACCTGCTATCCGATTCTGAGGAGGAGCAGGAGGAGCAGGAGGAGCTGCAGCAACATGAGCAAAGAAAAGAAGAAAATCAGGCTGAAATTAGTCTACAACCTGTATAAGAAGAAATAGAAATTAGGGCAGAAACTGAATTGCCCGTGACTCCATCCTAATCTGTTACAAAATCAGAAAGAACAGTAACAGAACAGATTGGTAGTCAGGAGGAAAAAGAAAGAGCAAAAAATGAAGAGGCTGAAAGAAGCCATTTGGACAAAAATAATTTTACAGATTCCACTAAAGAACAAGAAACTCTTCAGCAATTTATGGAGAGAATTCAAGATAGAGTAGAGAGTTCTACCGTCTCACCACCACAAATAGAAACAGAAATTTAGGAATCTATAGAAAATATTCAAATGCAGCCTATAGAAGAGGAAGAGCAAGAACAAACCCCTCTGGAGCAACAAAGTCACCTTCCTGACCCGACTGAAACAACAATTTTGAATGAAGTACATTTTTGTAGTCAAGAAGCTTATACCAAATACCAAGAAATAAGGGGTTACAACATTATTTATAGTACACCAGTAAATTGGGATGGAATGCAAGAAATCAAAGATTTATTTGAATTCCAAGGTCTACTGCAATTCATTTCTCAAGAAAGAGGGCATGCAGTATATGAGAATTTAGTGCCTTGTTTTTATGCAAATTTAAGAGAAGGAGAAAGATAATTAATTTCCAACATGGAGGAAGTTGATGTAGAGATACCACCAGAGCTTCTCCACAACATTTTTGGTTTAAAGAATGAAGGAATAACAATTTTGGAAGATACAACTGCAGTTGAATGGACTAAACAACAAATTAAGGATTGTTTAACTATCAATCCTGGTGTGCCATTATTAAACAGATTGAAGCATTTAAATGGTAAAGCACACCTGGTAGCTAACATTCTGATTAAGAATGTCTATCAATGATAGGGCCATGACATAGAATTAAGTCAATTTGTCAAATGGGCCACATATGCAATTGTAAATAAGATCCAAATAAATTGGTCTGCAGTTTTTATCTCCAAGTTGAAAACAGTGAAGAAAAAATTATTTTATGGAGATTTGATTCCACTGCTAATGGTGGATTGTATTGATTTCACGAAATGGACATAAAAAAGGATCAGATCTAGAACCATTTTAGTGAAAGAATACAGAAATTTTGTAGTTGCAGAACTAGTTGTACCTTCTAGAGGAATTATAGGAGTAGTAGAGAGGATTAATCAATTAGAGCTTCAATTAGAAAAACTCCAGAAGGAAGTAGATGAACTTACGCATAGAGATTAAATTGTATTGTTCATTTACTTGTATAAAATTGTATGAAATTGTATGATGTACTTGTAATGTAATTGATTCATATTAATGAATGTAATTTTTTTTCAGATGCAATTTTCATACGTGTTTTGGATGTGAAATGAATGGAATTTATTGAATATTATGTCATTGTGGAACTTTAAGAATGAATATGCAACAGATTTACAATTTGCTGAACGACAAGATAACTAAAAAATTTCTGCATGTTGTAAGGTAAAATATAAATTCTGCATAACATAAAATGACTTGCAAGTTAAATCTTTATATAATGTTCAGATTTAAATGAATTTTAATCAAAATGATGCATTAATGACGTAGATGTAACTTTATTTCAGTTAGCAGAATGAAAAGAAAAAAAATAGAGAGGAACTTACGAGAGTAAAACTTAGAAGTTGCCAAGTGTTAACTCAACGAAGTAAGTCCGTTGAGTTAAACATAACTCCACGAGGTCAGTAATATAATATAAGATCACTCCGTTGAGTTATCTGTAACTCAACGAAGTTAGTCCGTGGAGTTAGCAACAGTAACCAACTGTATTTTGTTGAGTTATCTGTAACTCAACGAGGTTAGTTCGTGGATTAAGCAGAACGGTTATTCTTTTAACCACGAACGAATCTTCGTCGGTTTAGCGGTTACCAAAATTTGAAATTAGTAGTGGTACACGTACCCATAAAAACAGGAACCACGATGCACGTTGCAAGCGACGTTCTTGCAACGAGATTTATTCACTTTATGGATGTGCAGTATATATATAAAACAGAATGTTATTTACGAGTTACCAACACTTTTAAAAGAAAGGAGAATGCGTTGGAGGAACTGCAAGGAGAAGCAGCTGATTCAACTTCATCCGACAATAAATATTTATTGAATGTAAAGCTTCAGATTGGTATGTAATTAATCTTCTGCTATTTATTTATGAGCACATGGACTCGTTCTCTAAGCACTAAACGATTAGTAAGAACACCTACCTAGGAATTTTCATTGCAGAGGAGTACTAAAAAATTTTCTGAATTGAACTTTAACGAAATTCTTTGGGGTGTAGTTAACCTTTCTTTAAAAGAGAACGTAGAGATGGCTGCTCCAGTAGAAAAATCATTAGGAGAAATTCTGTATCCTGAATTAGTTGATGAACCTTCATGTATTCGATTGCCAAATTTTGAGGGAGATAGGTTTGAACTGAAATCTAATTATATTAGTCAATTACCACATTTTCATGGATTAGAAAGAGAGGATGCCTATTATTTCCTTAGAGAATTTAACGAAGTTTGTCAAATGACAAAAATGCCAAACATGAGTATATATGCTATTAAACTTAGATATATCCCTTTTTCTTTAAAAGACATAGCTAAGAGATGGTTATATACTCTGTCGCATGATTCAATTTCTACATGGACTTAATTTTGCTCTGTTTTTCTAGAAAAATATTATCCAACACATCAAACGATTAAAAAGAAGAAAGAAATATTAATGTGTAGCCAAAAACATGGTGAATCATTTTGGAAATATTTTGAAAGATTTAAAGATTTATTGACTCAATGTCCACATCATGCAATGAGTAAAGCACAATTAATAGATATAATTTATGAAGGCATATATAGAAATTTTACCTATACCGAGTGAAATAGCTAAACCACCATCTGCAGAATTTAATAAAATTCAAATACGAATGTGGTATAATGAAGAAGATGATCCTACTTTATGTCTGATAAGATGGTGGGATGAACTGATGAAATTTCAAATATGGATTATGGAAGACATAAATGAATGGAAGTGGGAAGATGAGTATATTGAAATAGATGTAGAAATAGAAACTGCTACATTACCTTGGAACCAAAAAGGATCCCTTTCTGCATTGCATATCATTAATGGTAATACACTTGTATTTGGAATTTATAATATATTACATGTTTACAAATTAAGAAGGAACAAGAACTACATTAAAATAGAATTAATAGCAAGAAGAACTATGCCTAAAAAGTTTGCTTGGACTGATACATTTATTCCATTTGTTTCTACTTTTCAATCATGTTCTTAAGTTGTGATTTTGTGTATTTAATGTTGTGTGTATTCTGCATTTATTTTTAGAAAACAAAGAAGAAGGAATTTTGAAGTTTTCATGTTCATTTTATAAAAAAAAAAAAAACAAACAAAACAAATTATCAATCCAGTTTGTTGGTATCTGTTCTAGGAAACCAACTAGCTTGCTTGTGAGCCACCAAAGGCATAGGAGCCTGGGTTCCACACAAGACACTGATTTATTAATATCTGTTAAATGTTATTTTGTTTTATATTTTGCTTTTATCTATGAATAAAAAGTTTTTCAGAATCAAAAATCGGAATATTCAGAAGGAGATACAAATGAAACAAGGTATGTAACTAATTACTCATCCTGAATTTTAAATCAAGCAAAACTATATTCATGCCAGCTACAATTACTGTACTTATTGTCAAATCTTTTACATTGAGGACAATGTAAAATGTAGGTATGGGGGGGAGGTAATTGAAGTAATAGCCATGTAAGTTTGTTAATTAAAGAAATTAAAATAGTATTGCAAAGTTTTGAGGAAATTGAAAATTTTTATGAACTTGCTGTAACTATCTGATAAATGAGACTGTAAAATTTTTATAAACTGCTTGAATGTTATATTTAGAAGGCTATATAAGATGCTATTGAATTTACTATTTATGCAAATCTAGATATAGTATCTTATGTTTTTTCTGAATTTCATGAGTTTAACAGTTTCACGATTTTAAAATGAAATCAGAATGCTTAATGAAAAAATCAGTAAATTATAGATGTGAATTCTAGATTAAAGATACATTTAATTTGATTGATTTAACTTGTAGAATGATTTATGTGTAGATCTTATTAAACTACAGAAAAAGTATGAGCTTATTGTTATGGATTCATATTTTCAGTAAATGATAGAAGCAGAACTATATGAGATTGGTGTTTTACTGCATTTGTATTAATGAAATACATACATATATAGTATGTGATTAATGTTTTGTTTTGTTTTGTGTTTGTAGTTTGATTGAAAGAAAAAAAAAAAAAAAAGGGAAAATTTTGAGAGTTTATTGACTTGTTTGATCACGAGCCTTTTGTACTTTAGCAGATAGATATGTAAGGATTGTTGACCTGAACAAGGACTCTTGAAATCTGGCAACCTAAGATCCTGATCAGATCTGGGATTGTTGACTGAAAGCTCGTTACATGGGTATATTAGAAAGCTCTTGTATGATTCAAGCTTGTCAAATTAAATTTTAAAGTACAAAAAAAAAAAAAAAACATATACTGTTCTGAAAAGATACAAGTGTTTTGTGAAATATAGATATCTTATGAATTGAGTATATTTTCTGTTATCTAGAATTGCTGTAATATGAATCTAAAATTGACTTTTGAAGTTGCTTAATGGAGATACAATTTTTATACTACTTGTCTTAATCAGATTGAATTGGATTGTACTTTGATTCATATGTTGTTGAAATTTCTTTTAGAAATCTTATTGAAAAATTCAGGATGATAGATGATGAAAAGAAGAACAAATGATAATATAATTAACACTTATGCAATGATGATATACTTTGTATGTAATTTGCATATATTCTAAGTATATTTGTAGGTTGATTACTAAAACATACAGAATATATTTTTATGCTAAATAGAAGAAAAACAAAGGGGAAGAATTAATTCTAGCACTTTTAAAGACCAATTAATTAGATCTTAGTTTGCTAAGGGACTAGCAAAATTTAGGTATGGGGGAAGTGTTTAGAATGAAAAAGTGCATATTATTAACGGTTAAATGATGGTTAATTGCATAATATTTAGCTTATCATATAAGCATTAAGCCATTATGTTATAATTGTACTGTTATATGCTTTAATTGAAGAATCTGCTTAAATTGGGGGAATTAATGTTAATTTAGTACATTTCTGAACTGTTGGTAAGTTGCAAGTTGTGAAATTCTTAAGTATCTGAATTTTCTGATATTTTGAACAGTTATGTTTAACATGTCGAACATATTTGGATAGTTATATTTAACAGACCGAACATGTATCAGATAGTTACATTTAAATTGCCGAACAGTTATGTTTTGAGAGAATATTTTATTATTTCCTAAAGTACACATGTCAAAACCATAATGAATGACTTAAGTGAACTTTCGGTGAGTTATCTATAACTATCCGAAATTGCAGTGGTAATCCCTGTAACTCTCCGAAATATCTTTTTATTTATAAAATAGCTGAGGACACGTGTCATGTTCTGGGAAAGTGACTTAAGTGGATTTTCAGTGAGTTATCTCTAACTATCTGAAATGCATCTAAGCATTAGATAGTTAGACCTGTAACTCTCAGAAATGTTATTTTATGATTAAACTGTTGCTGACACATGTCGAGATCTGGTAGATTTACTTAAGTTATATATTAGTGAGTTATTTGTAACTATTTAAAATGCATCTAAGCATCAGATAGTTAAATTTATAAGTATCCGAAATGCACTTGAGCATCGGATAATTAAATTTATGCATGTGTTGAATTTAAATGCTTTAGTATATCACGTGAGATGCACATGTTTAACTCGTTAAGTTAGCATAACTGTATGCGTTGAGTTACATGAATATACACTAAGGTAATGTGTTACGTTAGCAGCTTATTTCTTTATATTTTCTAATATGCCACTGTAGTGGTTGCAGGAACAGATAGTTGGAAGAGAAAAACCACATTTGCACATATCGCGTAGGGAAAGAAATCATCGTCGTCGATACGAATGAAGGAAATTCAACCGACCATTCAAGCAGAAGCAGTTACTACTAAAGAAATATAAAAGAAAGAAGAAAAAAGAAGTGTGTGATTGATGGGCGGATAATGTGTGTAGAGGAGGATGAGCATCGCAATTCTCTGAAGTTCCACACCAACCATCATCATCACCACCATAATCACCAACCATCAGAGGTCTGTGAGGATACTTGCCTGATGTCGGGTCGATTTTGAGCCAAACACAATGCCTGACAACCACTGTGAGGAGTGATCGCGTCGCGGGAAGGGAAGCCATTTTCACCAAGCATCGACTCATATTTCAAGAGATCGTAAAGCTTTTAGCCTTGGCTTCTAGTTGATGCCTGTATGCTGAAGAGGAGATCATCTTGCAATTCTAGACTCGCGATTCTATAGGGAGAGGAGACAGAATTGTAAGTGGTTTAATTTTCAGTAGTGTAATCATGTTGCAAGTAGTGTCGGAAGTATTTATTGTCAAGTGAGATTACTTTACATTTCACCTTTCGCACATTTCTATGTTCATATTAAAACAAAAATACCAAAAACAATTTATCTATGTTTGTATGTTGTATTTGAGTGTTGTATTGTTTGTATTGTATCGTGATTAATGTTATCTTTGTTAGTGTTGTGATTGTTTTATGTTTATTTTAGTTTTACAGTTTACTGAAATTGGTTCGTTCAAAAGACTTAAAGATTTTAATGGTTACTGTTTGAATTATCTGAATCTTAGTATTGCTTAATGATAAATCCAATGTTAACTAACATTAAAGAGCTTAATTGATGTTATTTACAATCTATGGAATCGCCCAATGGTTGGTCGAATTCATCTGTAAATAGCAGTATTAAAAAGAAAAGACAGGCTTGTGGAGTTAACTTAAGTCCACGAGGTTAGTCCGTTGAGTTAGCCATAACTCAATGAACTTAGTCCGTTGAGTTAACTATAATTCAACTGAGAGCTTATTGAATATATAAATTTGATTGTTAACAAACGAATAGTTCTCAAGTTCTTCAGCAATTCCCTGTGGGATCGACCTGTACTTGCACACTAATACAATAGACATTATGCACTTGCAGTTAAAGTACAAATTGGAATTAATATCTAAATTGTCTTAAAGGTAACTTATGTTCATTCAACATAGTTCTGGCCATTTCCTAAAGTGATCTTTTCTTTCTCTCAACAACACCATTTTGAGACGGTGCTCTTGGAAAAGAAAATCTATGATCAATGCCATGATCTATATAGTAATTATTCATTTGATCATTATCAAATTCAGTACCATGATCACTCCTAAGTTTTTGGATAGAGACACTTTGTTCATTTTGAACAAGATTACAAAACATTTTAAACTTTTCAAAAACTTCTGTCTTAGATGCTAGAAAATATACCCTAGTGTATCTAGAGAAGTCATCTACTAAAACAAATACATACTGTTTACCACCAAGACTCATGATTCTTGTTGGTCCAAATAGATCCATATGTATAAGTTCTAAGACTCTTTTGCTTGAAATATCAGTTTTGGATTTAAAAGAGTTTTTGTAAAGTTTACCTAACTCACATGCATCACACATAAAGTCCTTTGAGTATTTAATCTTTGGTAAACCTCTCACTAAATGTTTTCTAGATAGTTTATGTAACAGTTTCATATTTATATGCCCTATCCTTCTATGCCACAAATATGCATCACTAGTTTCAGCTAGCAAACATGAATTTAAATCAACTGCACCAGAAGGTAAAGATAAAATACATACAGAACCTTTTCTTTTAGCAATAAACTTAATTTCATTTGTATTTTTATCAATAATTTTGCATACATTATCTTCAAACACTACATAATATCCATTATCAGTTAGTTTTATAACACTCAGTAAATTAAATCCTAGGTTTTCTACATATAGTACATTCGAAATAACACAAGTCAGAGTTATTTGAACATTACCCATACCTATGATTTTATCCTTGCTTTTGTTTCAAAATGTTACACTTCCTTTCATGGTATTTGTAAAATTTTGTAGTAGACTTTTCTATCCGGTCTTGTGACTTGATGCTCCACTGTCCAAGATCCATTTTGATGTTGTTTCCTCCTACAAAACAAATTAAGAAAAACTTTTTCTTGGTACCCAATGTTGTTGAGGACCAAGTTCATTAAATGTATATTTCTTCTTTTTGTTTAAAAATAGTTTAACATTATCATTTACATTCTTATTTGTTGTAAGTACTATAGACTTATCATTAGCATCATACTTACTTATAGCATTATTGCTCTTATAATCATTCTTTTTGTTTTCAAATGTAGTATAACCAAGACCAAACAGATTTTCATTAGATGTTAATTTATTTTGGTCATGCTCATACATTTTAGGAAAGTCATAACAAGATTTTGTACTTGTATTTGAATTTTCAGTACATACAAATCTTTTTCTGCACAAGAATTTTTAGATTTATCACATCTAGAATGAGTAATTGGTCTAATACCAATGTTTTGAATTACATGCTTAGGTTTCTGAATATTCAGTTTACTACAATTGTTTGGAATTTTAGAAACATTAGAAACTAAATTTCTGTTGTGCGGAAAGATCAAACAAACGTGGAGCATCTAGGGGTGGCGTGGAGAAGAGATCTGCGTGGAAGAGAGGATTGCGAGTGGAGAATTCGAAGAACAACAAATTTACATGGTTCCCCAACACGGGTTCATCCACGGGTGATCAATCTATCGTGATTCCTTGTTGTATGGTTGTTGGTACAAAGAAGGGGGAGAACAAAATCAAGGGATGGTTTGGCATGGCATCCCTTGGACGTGGATGGCCCCTTACATATATAGGGGCAACGGTTGGTGATACACAAAAGACAAGTTTGCCTCTGTACAAATTATCAAAGAAATACAACCATATACAAAGACACATACATATACTTGATGGAAGACAAACGCATCACAAATCTCCACCTTGTATTTCATCAATCTTCACCATGAACAGGTGATGGATCACCAAGACCCAACTTCGGTTAGCAGCAGCAATAGACATTGAGTAAGTCCAAGCAATGCTTGAACTTGCTTTCAACAACGCCCTTTGTAAACAAATTAGCCGGATTGTCCTTTGTGTTGACCTTCATAATCTTTATCCTGTCTTCATTCCTGAGGAAGTGATACTTAACATCAATATGTTTAGTTCTATCATGAAAGACATTATCTTTGAAGAGACAAATAGCACTAAGACTATCACAGAAGATATCAGCTTTATCAATGCACCAACCAAAGTCTCCAAGTAAGCCTTTCAACCAAATCCCTTCCTTTGTAGCTTTTGTCATAGCCACATATTCAGCCTCAGTTGTGGATAGAGATACCGTAGGCTAAAGAGTTGATTTCCAACTCACAATAAACCTACAAATGTAAAGACATAACCAGATAATGATCTCTTTCTGTCAACATCACCTGCATAGTCTGAGTCTATATAACCAGCCATAGGACAACCCTGATCTGCTGCATACATCAAACCAACACTTGGAGTTCCTTTCAAATATCTGAATATCCTTTTAACTGCTTTCCAATGTTCCCTACCTAGATTGGACATGAACCTACTAACAACACTCAAAAGATATGCCAGATCAGGCCTAGTGCATACCATAGCATACATAAGACTTCCAACTACCTGTGCATAAGGAACTCGTTGCATATCAAGCTTTTCAAAATCAATTTGTGGACACATCGCAGATGACAATTTGATATTTCTGTCATAAGGTGTGCTAATGGCTTTGCATGAAGCCATACCAAATCTGCTAAGGATCTTCTCAATATACTTCTGTTGATTCAAAAACAGCTTACTAGAATTTCTTTCATGCCTAATCTCCATTCCAAGAATTCTGCTAGTTGGACCAAGATCCTTCATATCAAATTCTGATTTTAATGTGTCCTTTAGCTCCTGTATCACTTTGATATTCTTCGCACCTATAAGAATATCATCAACATACAATAACAAATAAACATGTGTATTTTTATCAAGAGTTTTAACATATACACATGAATCATAGTTGCTACGTCTAAAACCAACTTTAACTATAAAGGCATCAAACCTTTTGTACCATTGTCGTGGTGACTGTTTAAGTCCATACAAGGTCTTATTTAATTTGCACACCCAATTAGATTTACCTTTTATCACAAACTCTGTTGGTTATTCCATCCAAATATTTTCTTCCAACTCACCATGCAAGAAGGCTGTCTTTACATCTAGTTGTTCCAATTCTAAATTCTGTACTGCAGCAATGGATAACAAAATTCTAATAGATGTATGACGTACAATAGGAGCAAATACTTCATTGAAGTCAACTCTTTCTCGCTGTGAATAACCTTTGGTGACTAATCTTGCCTTGTGCTGCACACCTGCATTGCCTTGAGTCTCAATCTTCTTCTTATAGACTCATTTGCAACCAACAATATTTGTGTTCTTTGGACATTTCACCAGTTCCCAAGTCTTGTTCTAATGGAGAGATTGGAGTTCCTCCTCCATAGCAGACATCCAAAGACCAACTTCTGAATCTTTCATTGCAGCTTCATATGTAGGTGGATCAATAGAATCCTCCACCTCAACTACTACTTGTAAGGCAAAAGCAACCAAACTGTCGTAGCCATATCTAATCGGAGGTCTAATGTCTCTTCTAGGATGATCTTTGCCAATGGTTCTTGGTGGTGGTTGCTCCACCTCTTCCTCCTCAACTTCATTTTCATGAGTTTCAGATGAGATTTCTCTAATTTCAACTTGATCAGTGATAGGCAGTTGTTGTGCGTCATCTATCTCCATCTGTTCAAGAAGGGTGTGCTCAATTTCTAGTGTTTCACCTGCTAGTTTAGATATTGCCTGCAAAAGAGAATTCTCATCAAAAGTAATATAACGACTATATATTACTTTGTGAGATTCAATATCATATATCCTGTATCCCTTTACACCAACACCATAGCCCACAAATATGCCTTTCTTGGCACGTGGTTCCAGCTTGCCATTGCTCACATGATAGTAAGCTGGATATTGGAAAATTCTGAACTTTGAATAACTAGCAAATCTTTTCAACCATACCTCAAGAGGTATCTTCCCATCTAAGGCACTAGAAGGGGACCTATTCACCAGATAGGAAGTTGTGTTAACAGCCTCTACCCAAAACTTCTTGCTCAAACTTGCATGAGACAGCATACAACGTGCCTTTTCTAGGAGTGTTCTGTTCAATCTTTCAGCCACTCTATTTTGCTGAGGGGTATACCTGATAGTATTATGCCGTGTAATGCCTTCATCTTTACAAAAGTTATCAAATTCTTGAGAACAAAACTCAAGACCATTATCAGTTCTAAGATATTTTACCTTTTTGTCTGTTTGGTTTTCTACCTACTTCTTCCAATGCTTGAAGCAAGAAAAAGCTTCACTTTTGTGTGTCAAAAAGAAAACCCAGTTCATCCTTGAATGACAGTCAATGATAGAAAGAAAATATCTGGAACCTACAATAG
This sequence comes from Cymodocea nodosa, assembly GCA_036874045.1. Taxonomy (NCBI): domain Eukaryota; kingdom Viridiplantae; phylum Streptophyta; class Magnoliopsida; order Alismatales; family Cymodoceaceae; genus Cymodocea; species Cymodocea nodosa. The sequence continues at coordinate 13,307,696 of JAZBRI010000003.1, read as the reverse complement.
AAGGCTAACGTAAAGGCTCCCAACAATCAGCATGAATATAATCAAAAACTCCTTTGGAGCTATGCTAACTGCGTGCAAATGACACTCTTTTCTGTTTGCCAAAGACACAATGCTTGCACATGTCAATACAAGCAACCTTTTGCCCATCAAACTTGCCTAGACTACTCAGTTTCTACATTCCTTTCTGTCCCAAATGACCCATCCTTGAGTGCCACATGACAGAAAAATCCTGCTGACCAGATATAGTTGATGTAGTTGCACCAACAATTGGAGTGCCCTGAAAAATATATAAGGGACCAAATTTGGTTCCCTTCATAACAACTAACGAGCCTTTCAGTATGCTGATCTTCCCCTCACCACCTGTATATCTATAACCCTTAGCATCAAGGGCCATCAGAGAAATCAGACTTTTTCCAAGCTTTGGGACGTGCCAAACGTCCTCTAGAATTCTAACTGTGCCATCATGTAGTTTAATTTTATAGTGCCCACACCAACTCTAGAACACACATCATCATTGGCCAAAGTCACTTGACCACCCTCCACCTGCTCGTAGGTGTCAAAATACTCCCTAGTAGGAGTCATATGATGTGAAGCTCTTGAGTCCATAATCCACTGATCATCAAAATAGGCACTACAACAAACTGTAAGAGAAAAGTCATCACCTGACGTAGAACTAGTTTCTACCACCGCAGCCTTTCCATTGTTCATAAGCTTGGGACAATGTGATTTCCAGTGTCCTTTCTCCTTACAGTAATGGCAAGTATCCCTAGAGTACTTACCCTTCGACTTGCTTCTACTTCTATTCTTCCCTCCACCTTGTCTCTAGCTTCTTCCCCTGCTCTCTTGCTGCTGAGCTGAGAGGCCAACACCACTTGCCTCATTTCTACCATGCACCATGTGCCTGAGCTCCCTAGAATGAAGGCTGGACCTCACTTCTTCCAGTGTAATTGAATCTCTTCCAACTACACAAGACTGAACAAAGTTTTCATAACTCAATGGGAGTTAACAAAGCAAAATAAGAGCTGCATCTTCATCTTCTATGATTACTCCAATATTCTTGAGTTCCATCAGAATAGCATTTAGCTGATCTAAATGCTGCTTAAGAGGTACACCTTCTATCATCTTTAAAGAGAACAGTCTCTGCTTTAACAACAATTTGTTTGTTAAAGACTTAGTCATATACAATGACTCAAGTTTCTACCAAAGACCTAACGAGGTAGATTCATCAGCAACTTCTATTATAACTTCATCAGACAAACATAACAAGATGGTGGAGTGAGCTTTCTCCTCCTGCAATTCAAACTCTGGCGAATTTTTGTTCAGAGTAGTTTCCTTATTTAAAGGAGCCCAAATACCTTGTTGCTTTAGAAGTGCTTTCATCTTAATTTATCATAAGTTGAAGCTATTCTTACCATCAAACTTTTCTATCTTCAACCCTGAAGTATTCATGTTTTCAAAACAACAAACAACCAACAATACACACGAGATACAATGTGATTTCAACAAACACAATTCTGCGGCAAGGTACACAATAGCAAGCAATATCTCAACAACAATATGCTACTGAAACTACTAATTTCAACGAAATGCAATCAGCCACAAGCCAAGCACACTACTTAGCACAAAACAGTAGCAAATACTCGCACAAACCAAGCACAAAACCACAATCACAAAATGCCCAAAATCCGACAATCAAAGAGTCACTCGTCTAGAAAACTGTTGTGCCCTAGCTAGACGCCTCATGCTGTATCTCTCTGAATACAAAACTTCTGACCACAAAATTTGAAAGAAAGGAATTTCAGGAAGCTTACTACACGTCCTCAAAATTTGAGATGCAACGGAGCACATACAAGGAAGGCGCACGACTTGGCGTCGGAGTGTGTAGACTGGCGCCGGCGACGACGATAGTTACGACAATGGGGGATATCCTTGCGGAAATGGCCTGAACCTTGATCAATCTCTTCAAAATTTTAAAGGAAGGAATTTCATGAATCTTAATACACTTCCTCAAAATTTGAGATGCAACGGAGTACGGACGAGGAAGGCGCACAACTTGGCGTTGGAGTGTGTAGACTGGCGCCAACGACGACGGCAATTACAATAATGGAGAGATCCCTTATGAAAATGGCTTGAACCTTGATGAAACTCTTCGAAACTTCAGATGCAAACCTAGAGATATCCAACCTCGCTCTGATACCAGTTGTTATGCGGAAAGATCAAACAAACGTGGAGCATCTAGGGGTGGCGTGGAGAAGAGATCTGTGTGAAAGAGAGGATTGCGAGTGGAGAATTCGAAGAACAACAAATTTACGTGGTTCCCCAACACGGGTTCGACTATGGGTGATCAATCTATCGTGATTCCTTGCTGTATGGTTGCTGGTACAAAGAAGGGGGAGAACGAAATCAAGAGATGGTTTTGCATGACATCCCTTAGACGTGGATGACCCCTTACATATATAGGGGCAACAGTTGGTGATATACAAAAGACAAGTTTGCCCCTATACAAATTATCAAAGAAATACAACCATATACAAAAACACATACATATACTTGATGGAAGACACATGCATCACAATTTCCAAAATAAGAAACAAGATTTTTAGAAACATTAATAGTCATGTTAGAAGTACATTTAGACAAATCACATTGATTTTTATTATTACTACATGATTCATCCCTTGAATTACCTATTTCTACATATTTATTACCTTGTTTTATGATAAAAGGAATTTTAGTCTTAGATTTACTTGAACTACAACTAATAAATCCTTTATTGGCTTGAGATTTAGGATATTCAAGATAATCAAATCCTAAGCTAAATTTATATGACATTGCAGGGGTACTAGTTAGTTTGTCTAACTTAGTTTGACTTAAATTCCATTTCTCAATGGTAGAATTTAAATCTAGCTCTCTCATTTTTAATTTATCAATCTCTAACTCAAGATCATTTATATTTTTTCTCAACACTTCATTTTCAGATTCTATTTTTAATTTTTCAACATTTGTATTCTATATTTGTTCATGCAAGACACATTCATTAAATCTAAATTTATGCAAATATCTAGCATGATTTTCATTATCACATTTAAACTTTTCTAAAGTAGTAGATAGGAAACATTTTTCTTCTTCCACAATGAACAAAGAGTTTCTAATATTCTTATTTTCTAGTTTACAAACTTTAAGTTTTTGTAATAATGCATGACAAGCACATAATAATTCATCAAAGTTAAAATTTGAATAACTTTCAGGATTAGATATTACCTCAGACTCATCTGCCATGAAGCACGCATGAGCAACGTCTGCTAACTCTGGTTCTCCTTTTGAATGTGGAGATTTTGATGATGATTCCCTAGATTTAGACTCTTCTGACATGTCATCTCAAGTGACCTTCAAAGCCTTTTTCTTGTAAAACTTTTTTTGAGTTTTCTAAGCCGTCTTCTTCTGATTTGTCCTATTATACTTTTCATTTTTCCTTATAGGACAATCTGGAGAAAGATGTCTTGGTTTCTTACAGTTGTAACATACATACTTTCTAGATGAAGAATTCTTGTTATTTAGTGATTTTGATGTTGAGGGTTTATTATCTTTGTTCCTTTGTTGTTTCCTAGCTTTCCATGCTTTCTTGAATTTCCTAATCAACAAGATCAAATCCTCGTCAGAATCAATAGATATATCAAAATCTGAATTAATTTCAAAGGTTATTTCTTTCTTCATTTTTAGTTTGTTTTGACTCAATGGTTCATTTAATTGAACTTCATAAGCAGTTAAGTTTCTTATAAGTTCATTCATGGTATAAACATTTAAATCTCGTTATTCCTTGTTACTTTTTGAGACCATTTAGAACTTAGGGATTTGAGAATTTTCTTCACCAAATCCTTATGTTCAAAATTCTTTCCTAAGCATTTTAAAGAGTTTATGATATCAAGAAATCTAGAAAACATCTCAAACATACTTTCGTCTTCATGCATCTTAAAGAGTTCATACTTATGAATTAACATGTTCATCTTAGTTTCTTTAACTTGAGAAGTACCTTTATGTGAAACTTCTAATGCATGCCACACCTCATAAGCATCTTTATATGCCAATACTTTACTGAACTATTCATAACTCAATGCACAAAATAAAATATTTAATCCCTTAGCATTCAGAGTTTCATTTTCTTTTTCAGTAATTGTCCAAGTATTATAAGGGGTAGATAACGAAGTATATGGTTTAGAAATCATGAGCCACAACTTATGATCTATACTTTGAAGAAAAACTGTCATCCTATATTTCCAATATTCAAAATGTATTCCATCAAATAAAGGAGGACGATTAAGATTTTGACATTCATATAAAGAAAAATTACCATTTCCAGTAGCCATCTAACCTTTGATTTTTCAACCTATTTGATTTTAAACAATCTAAAATGATAAAACAATTTGAGCCTTATATCAAGAGAGTTAAACGTATTCTCAGATACTAATTTCTGTTTAAAAACAAGGAAGGTAGAATAAACAATGATATTAAATAAGTTGGTATCAATTTTATATCAAAGATTATTAACAAAGCTTTGATACCACTTGTAGGATCGTATGGCTACACAAGAGGGGGTGAATTGTGTTTTTCAATATTTTTGAATATAATTGAAACTTTAAAACTCAAAAACAAGTCGAGACATTGTTTTCATAAAATCATTTTTATTCAAGGTTTCAATTACAATATACAATTCAATTCTCCTCAGAAATTGTAGATGCAATTATATATCAATACCATGTTTCATCTATACAATTTCATAACTACAAACAGAGAAAATTAATTTGCAGAATTTAAAATATTTCTCCCTATTTGAGATCTTTCTTCTTCTTCTTCTTTTTATTCTTCAGCAATTCTTCAGTGACGAATATTTTGTCCTTCTCTACTTCACCGAATTTGTTTTCTTCTGATACTTCAGATCTTTAGTGACATAAATCTTACCTTTTTCTGCTACACTGAATTTTCTTCCATCTAATACTTCAAATCTTCAGCGACATATATCTTAACTTTTTCTACTTCACTGATTTTTTTTCACCTGAGAGCTTTTCCTCGAAGAGGTGTTTTTGATCCCTAAAAAGATTTTTCTTTTGGTGTGCAGGGATAACTAATCAATGAGAATTTTATGCCTTTTATATTGTATCTTCATTTCATGCATATCTTCGGGAAAAGATCACGAGATTTCTTAGAGAATCAAAAGAATGGCATACAAGACAAGATCAGGAACACAACTTGGGAAAAAAAACTACAAAAGGCAAAATCTGAAATCTTTTACTAGAGAAAAGTTCTAGTAGATTTAGATATAAGAATACCTTAGATTGTGGAAACGAGGATTAAAGTAGCAACAGAAGTTGCTGTGAATAGAAAAAGGAAAATAAGACCAAACAACGAGGTTGCCCTAGAGTTAATTTGGTGCAAGTCACGATTATGGTTTACAAGACATATTGTTGGAGATGCCTAGTGGGAAATCTAGGAGCAACAAAGAAAAGTAGTTGAAGAACCTATAGCTAAAGAGCTAGTTGTTGAAAAACCAATTACTGAGGAATAGCAACTAGGACCAGCCATTCCACTACCAAGGCTGTTAAAAAGAACAACATTTTTGGGATCATCTATGCCAAAAGAATGGAGAGAATTTGTAGAGCTTGTTGAAGTTGCCAAAAGCCAAGGAAATTTTGAAGAAATGGTTGTGGCAAAGACACATTTACTATAGGATGCACTCTGCAAGAAAAGAGTTGCAAATAAGTTGAAGATCCAATATAAAATCAAAGTATAGCAGCATCAAGAAGCAACTAGATCAATGGCTACAAGAGAAACTAAAGCTGGTCCTTTGAGATCAATAATTATAGAAGAAGTAAAATGGGAAGAGCCAATACTTGTGGCTCGAGGGCCTGTAGAGCCTATTTTTGTAGATTTAATCTTAGAGGAAGAAGAGGAAGACCAAGCATAGTTAATTAGAAGAAGGAAAATAGGCTAAAATTAGTTTGCAGCCTATACAAATAGAAGAAACAGTTAGGGCAGAATATACTGTTCTTGTGACTCCATCCCAATCTGCCATAGAATCAAAAAGAACAGTAACAATGCAGATTGGTAGTCAGGAGGAAGAAGAAAAAGAATAAGCTGAACAAGTACACACTAAACAAGAAGGAAAAGACTCACACTAAACAAGAAGGAAAAGACTCGATAGATTCCACTAAAGAGGGAGAGACTCTTCAACAAATTATTGAAAGAATTCATGAAAGAAGAGTGGAGAGTTCTACCAGCTCTTCACCATAGATAGAAAGAGGAGCTGAAATGCAGGAATCTCCAGATCATTTCCAACAAATTCAAGTTCACCAAATTGAAGAAGAAATTCAAGAGAAAACCCCTCTAGAGTAATAAATCCAAATTCTTGACCTGGTTGAAGCAACAATCCTAAATGAGGTATACTTTTGGAGTCAGGAAGCATATAATAAATATCAAGAGATTAGGAGTTATGATATTATATATAGTAGACCAGTAAGCTAGGACAGCATGAATGACATTAAAGAATTATTTGAGTTCCAAGGTCTATTGTAATTTATTTCTTAGAGAGAGGGCATGCAATATATGAAAATTTAGTGTCCTACTTTTATACCAATTTTAGAGAGGAAGAAGGAAGTTTAATTTCTAATGTGGAGCAAGCTAATGTACAGATAACACTAGAGCTTCTCCACAACATTTTTAGATTGAAAAATGAAGGAATAGAAATCTTGGAAAATACAACTACAACTGAATGGGTGGAAAAGCAATCAAGCAATGTTTGGCCATCGACCCTAGTGTGTCATTACTGAATAGACTAAAGTATTTAAATGGGAAAGTACATATGGTGGCAAACATTCTAGTTAAAACTATCTATCAAAGGCACAATGGTTGTCAGACATCATGTTTGGCTCGGAATCGACCCGACATCAGAAAAGTATCCTTACAGACCTTCGATGGTTGGTGGTTTTGGTGGTGGTGTGGAGCTTCAGGGAACTTCCAACGCTTCCTATAGTTAGCGTGGTCCTCCACCTCTACACACACACACTCTCTTTCTTCATATTTCTCCTCTTCTTTTCTATTTCTTTCAATAGTAACTACTTTTACTTAGATGATCAGTTGGATTTCCTTCATTCATATCAATGACAGTGATTTCTTTTTCCTTCCACGAGTGAATTCCTGCGTGATACGGTAATCGTGGTTTTCCTTCGAATGTCTTGTTTCTGTAACTACTAGAATGACATATTAGAAAATAAATGATCCATGGAGTTACAGATAACTCAACAGACTTACTTCGTTGATTTAACTATAAAACACATGCAATAAAGAAATAAACTGCTAACATAACGTGTTACCTTAGTGTGTATTCATGTAACTCAACGCGTATAGTTATGTTAACTTAACGAGTTAAACATGTGCATCTCACGTGACATAGTAAAGCATTTAAATTCAACATGTGCATAAATCTAACTTAACGAGTTCAGATATTTTGGATACTTACAAACTCTAACTATTCGATGCCCAGATGCATTTCGGATAGTTAGCAGATACTTACCGAAAATCCACTTAAGTCATGCATTGAAGTTTCAGCAAGTGTAAACTAGGAAATAATAAAATATTCTTCTATCATTAAAAACATAATTGCTTGGTACATTAAACATAGCTCTTCGAAATAACAGAAAATTTGGATACTTAAGAATTTCAAAGCCTATAAATTCATCGACAGTTCAAAAATGTACTAAATTAACACTAATTCCTTGAAATTATGTAGATTCATTCATTAAAGCATATAACAATGCAATTATAACATAATTGCTTAATTCTCATATGATAAGCTAAATATTATGCAATTAACCATCATTTAACCGTTAATATTATGCACTTTTTCATTCTAAACACTTACCCCATACTTAAATTTTGCTAGTCCCTTAGCAAACTAAGATCTAACTAGTTGGTCTTTCTAAAGTGCTAGAATTAATTCTTCATTTCGTTCTTCTTCAGAATAATAAATTAGATCACTATATAGATATTCTGTATTTTTTAGTAATCTATTTTAACTTTGTTTTCTCCTCTTCAACCTACAAATATATTTAAAACATATGTATATTACATAAAAAATATATTAACATCATATAAGTGTTAATTATATTATCATTCTTTCTTCTTTTCAAACATCTGTTATCCTGAATTTCCCAATATGATTTCTAAAATAAATTTCAACTACATACAAATCAAAACACAATCCAATTTAATATGATTAAAACAAGTAGAATAAAGAATTATATCTCAAATAAACAACTTCAAAAGTCTATTTTAGATTCATACTTCAGCAATCTTAGATAATAGAAAATATACTCGATTCAAAAGATATCTGTATTTCACAAAATACTTTTATCTTTTTAGAACAGTATATGCATATTTGTACTTTAAAAGTTAATTTAAAAAGCTTGAATCATACAAGAGCTTTCTAATGTACCCATGTATCGAGCTTTTAGTCAACAATCCCAGATTTGATCAGGATCTTAGGTTGCCAGATTTAAAGAATCCTTTTTCAGGTTAACAATCCTTACATACCTATCTACTCAAGTACAAAAGGCTCGTGATCAAACAAGTCAATAAATTCTCAAAGTTTTTCTCTCTTTTTTTCTTTTCAACACAGTATATATACATATTTCATTAATACAGATGTAATAAAACACAAATCTCGTATAATCCTACTTCTATTATTTACTGAAAATATGAATCCATATCAATAAGCTCATACTTTTTCTATAGTTTAATAAGATCTACACATAAATCATTCTACAAGTTTAATCAATTAAATTAAATGTATTCTTGATCATATGTATTTCATTTAATCCAAAAATCAACATTTCAGCTCTTTTAGGATTTCAAATAATTTACTGAGTTTCAGTTAAGTATTCTGATTTCTTTTTAAAATCGTGAAACTGTTAAATTCATAAAATTTAGCAAAAACATAAGATACTATATCTAGATTTGTATGAATAGTAAAATTTGTAGCATCTCATATACGATTATAAAAATAACATTCAAGTAGTTACAATTCTTAAAAATTTTATAGTCTCAATTATCTGATAGTTACAGTAAATTCATAAATAAATAAAAAGTTTCAATTTCCACAGAACTTTTGCAGCGCCATTCTAATTCCTTTAATTAACAAAATTACTTGGTTGTTAATCAAATTACCTCCCCCCCATACCTACATTTTGCATTGTCCTCATTATAAAAGATTTTGCAATAAATTTAGTAAATGTTAGCAGACAGGAATATTGTTTCGTTGACTTAGCACCTAACTCAACGAATTAAGTTCGTTGAGTTAATGAATAACTCCACGAATTGAGTTTAAATGTAAATTCAAGATAAGTAATTAATTACATACCTTGTTCTTTTGTGTCGCCTTCAATATCTTTCGATTTTTGATTCTGAAAAACTTTTCATTCACAAATAAAAGCAGAATATATAACAAAATAACAATTGTTAAATCAATGTCTTGTGTGGAACCCTAGTTGCTATGCCTTTGGTGGCTCACAAGCAAGCTAGTTGGTTTCCCAAAACGGATACCAACAAATTGGGTTGATATTTTGTTTTTCTTTTCTTATAAAATAAAACTAAAACTCAAATTGTTCTTTTTTTTCTTTTTCTAAAAATAAATGCAGAATACATACAACATTAAAGCACAAAATCACAGTTTAAGAACATGATTGAAAAGTAATAACAAATGGAATAAATGTGTCAGTCCAAACAAACTTTTTATGCATAATTCTTCTTGCTATTAATTCTGTTTTAATGCAGTCTACTTTCCTTTTTAACTTGTAAGCTTGTAGTATGCTATCAATACTAAATATGAGTGTATTTCCATTAATGAATTGAAATGCAGAAAGGGATCCTCTTCTGTTCCAAGATAATGTAGCTGTTTCTATTTCTACTCCTATTTCAATATATTCCACTTCCCACTTCCATTCATTTAGGTCTTTTATAATCCATATTTGAAATTTCATCAATTCATCCCACCATCTAATCAAACATAAAGTAGAATCATCATATTCATTATACCACATTCCTAATTGAATTTTATCATATTCTGCAGATGGTGGTTTAGCTATATCACTCGGTATAGGCAATATTTCTATAAAGTCATCATCACAACTATCTATGCTTACTATGTATAAATCAGATCTAAATGCAATTGATATATTTGTGACTAGATATATATATTCATCAAGTATGATATGTATCTTGCTAATTAATACTTTTTGTCCTAGATAGATCATAGTATTTTCAGTCCAAGATCTATTCAGAAAATCATACACACTTAAGCATAAATCTTCATCCTAATTTCTAGTTGGTCTCCAGCAATATAATTTTTTAGGAATGGTCGAATTTTTATCAGAAAATGTTAAAGCTGATCTACAATTTTCAATTGGTACTTCAAATCTATTAGGTCTTCCTACATTCTATTCTTCTCTAGTGATAGGATTTCTAATCAAAATATCAGGTAACAGAATTGCATACCTTGGTTTGGTTCTATAGATAATTAATCCTTCGTTTATCTCCATAATATGATCTATTCCTTCTAGTGTATTGGGTGAAATTCTAGCATTTTCTTCCATATTCAGATATTCATAGCTGATTGAACTATGATTAAATGACTTCCATAAAAATCCATCTCTAATCTTAGTCATTTTTGTAGCTTGTAGTCCATGAAAATATTTTTCTCTAATATAGTCTTTGATTTCTTTTGATACGCAACACAATCTGCACAAATCTTTAGCTGACAGCTTACTCAGTACTTCCCTCAGTGCATCCAATGGTAATTTCATCAATTCCATCTATTGTGATTCTGTAAAAACATAAACAAAAATTTACAGAGATAACATCAACATAGCTACTTACTTACCCTCGTGAAGTTAGGTCATAACTCGATGGACTAAGTTCGTTGAGTTGAGTAATAACTCTACGATATTACTAACTATAATTAAACATAAATTTTTTCTTCTTTTTTTTATTTATATCTTTTTCTATTTATTATATTATATATAGTTACTTAAGTTATACTATTTCATTCAGTTTCCCTCTCATAGGAGGTATCAATTTCATTAATAGTTCTGTTGACAAGGTTAGGTACTGCTTGCATTGGCAATCCTGTAGTAGGTCTAACTTCTATTGATTCCTTCTATCTAGGGGGTATATTTCTATTCATATTTTGATTTTGAATTGCAGCATTTCCAAATACAAGATCTAGACGATTGTTTAATTGTTGAATTATCTTTTCTAACTTCTATATTTTAGATCCTTGTTCAATTAATGCTTCATAACTTATATTTTTGTCATTTATATTTTCTCCTCCCTGGAAATTGTTGTTTCTCCAAGATAGATTCGGGTGATTTCTCCAATTAGGGTTATAAGAATTTTCAAAGTTATCTTTCTGGTTTCTAGTATAAATAATATCTAAATCATTAACGTTTGCATTCTTTTCTACTAGTTTTTGATTTAATGATAACTCCTCTATTTTCCTTGTTAATTCAGTTAATTTAACTTCAAGCATAGTGCTTGAATCTATTTCGTGCATTTCCCTTGGCAATATTCTTTTATTTGTAATATCTTCAGTCGAGTTTTCACACTGTATAGTTCTTTTTGCAAAGTTTTCTAAATATGCCCATGCTTCTTCACTATATAGTTTTAAAAATCCATTCTGAAAAATAGATTCTAATAAAGATTTCATTGAAACATCTATGCCTTCATAAATTATACCTTTTAATTGTGCTTTACTCATTGCATGATGTGAACATTGAGTCAGTAAATCTTTAAATCTTTCAAAATATTTCCAAAATGATTCTCCCTATTTTTGGCTACACATTAATATTTCCTTTTCTTTTTAATCGTTTGATGTGTTGGATAATATTTTTCTAGAAAAAAGAGCAAAACTCAATCCATGCAGAAATTGAATCAGGCGACAAAGTATATAACCATCTCTTAACTATATCTTTTAAAGCAAAATGGATATATCAAAGTTTAATAGCATCAATATTCATGTTCGGCATTTTCATCATTTGAAAAACTTCGTTAAATTCTCTAAGGAAATAATAGGCATCCTCTCTTTCTAATCCATGAAAATGTGGCAATTGACTAATATAATTAGATTTCAATTGAAACCTATCTCCCTCAAAGTTTGGCAATCGAATACATGAAGGTTCATCAACTAATTCTAGATACAGAATTTCCCCTAATGGTTTTTCTACTAGAGCAGCCATATCTTTGTTCTCTTTTAAAGAAAAGTTAGCTACACCCCTAAGAATTTTGTTAAAGTCCAATTCAAAAAGTATTTTAGTATGCCTTTGTGTTGAATAAACCTATATAGGTGTTCTTACTAAAAGGTCCTCAAGATTTTAATAATGCAAAAATAAATGTGAGGTATCAAATTGTATTTCTCAGGTATAACAAGTTGAGCAAAAGAGCAGAAGTTGATACAGATGGTTCAGAAATTGCTGCTATAAAGCCATAGGAAAATTGGATAGTTACAGGTTTAAGTATCCGAAGAATCAGTTCAAAGCAGCCAAAACACTATCGGATAGTTAGAAGAGTAACTATCTGGATATAAAAGGACTTCAGAGAGTTTTGAAAGAAGTTGACTGAATGATCGGAGAGTTAAGGCGCTAACTATCCAAAAGGTCAAGAATTTCGGAAGGTTAGGGAAGCTAACTATCCAAAACTTAAATTAGTGAATTTCCCATGTGCATAAATCCAGAACAGAAGTTTAAAAGGCTTTTCGAAAAGGTAGAAAGTTAACTATCCGAAAAACAAGAAGTTTCGGTAGGTTACAGATTTAAGTGTCTGAAACTTAAGTTATCCTTTTATGCATGTGCCGAAATATGAAAGTAGTCAAAAATTTAAAGAAGGAAATCAGAGGGTTACTATAGCTAACTATTCGATAGTCAAAGGACATTTCGGTAAGTTACAAGTATTTTTCGGAGAGTTACATTGTTAAATCTCTAAAAAACCTAGAAAATCGAAAGGGTATCTTGAAATACCTCCCTGAATGGTAACTTACCATATTTGGGTTTAAAATCTTACCAAGTATAGTAGAATACATCCATTGGAGAAAAATATGATCGTTACACATAATAGTATATATACAAGCAACAGACAACAGAATCAGCTAGCTTTTTGCTCATACAAATCTATACACCGAGCTCAATAGAAGAAAGTCTTCGAGATCAAATCATTATCAGCATATACAAACCCAAATTTAGAAGCTCTCCACACACTCAACTTTGATACATTCAAGTAAGTGTTTTACTGAAGTACATGAATTAAAAACTTCAGTGAAAGGTTGGTTGGAGCTACGACCTGAAAGCCCAATCAGATTGGTTGGTTCTTGCTTTGACCTAAAAGCAAGTGATTGTAAGTTTGTGAAAGATTAGTGAAGCCCAAGTATCCCTTGGGGGTGGACTAGCCGTTAGTGGTGAACCACCTAAAAATCTTGTGTGCATTATTTTTATTGTGTGCTTGCTATTTTACATTGCCAATTATTCTTCAAATTACTAAGAAACAAATATTATTACCATTCACCCCTCCTTTAGTAGGCCATCAGGTCCTAACACTTACTAATCGTTTAGTAAGTAGCAGAAGTTTCATGTGCTCATGTGCTCATAAACTCTTAACATAAAGTAAAATAGCAGAAGTTTAATTACATACCAGTTTGAAGCTTTGTTTTCAGTAAATAGTTGTTGACAGATGAAGTTGAATCAGCTGCTTCTCCTTCTAGTTCCCCAACGAATTTTCTTTTCTTTCAAAAGTGCTGGTAACTCGTAAATAACGTTTTGTTCTATATTTATAATGCACGTTCATAAAGCAAATGAATATCGTTGCAAGAACGTGTCTTGTAACATGTAGTAGGGTTCCTATTTTTATGGATACGTGTTCCACTTCTAATTTCAAATTTCAGTAACTATTAAACCCATGAAGTTTCGTTCGTGGCTAAAAGAATAATTGTTTAGCTTAATCCATGAACTAACCTCGTTGAGTTATAGCTAACTTAATGGACTAGCTTCGGTTACTATTTTTAACTCCACAGACTAACTTCGTTGAGTTACAGTTAACTCAACGAGTGACCTTATATTTTATTATTGACTTCGTAGAGTTAAGGTTAACTCAATGAACTTACTTCGTTGAGTTAACACTTAGCAAATTTTCTAAAACTTACTCCTTGTATTAACTTCTATATTTTTTTCTTTGCAACATTTTGTCAAATTAAATAAAGTTAAATACATGTCATTAATGTAGTGTTATATTAAAACTCATTTAAATCTGAACATTATATGCATATTTAACTTGCAGTTCATTTCTTGTTATGTAGAATTTACATTTTATTTTTCAGCATGCAGATATGTTCTAACATTAACCAAACATCATGCATTTAATCATATCATTCAGAAAATTTGTAAATCTTTTAAACAATCTTGCACATTGTTTAAACAATTATATAATATTCAAGATAGTTCATCCATTACATCATTCATTCTCAAACACGAATGTAAAACATCTAAGAAACATTCATTCATTTATATGAATAACATACATTTACATTTAGTCAGATACTTTCCATACAAATATAAGTAGACGAACAATACAATTAAATCTTTCTTCTTAAGTTCATCTACTTCCTTCTGAAGTTTTTCTAATTGTTGCTCTAATTGATTAATCCTCTCTACAGCTCCAATAATGTCTCCAGAAGGTACAGATACTTTAGCAACCACAACATTGTAGTTTCTATATTCCTTCACTAAAATAGCTCTTGATTTTATCCTTTTAGATGACCATCTCGTGAAGTCAATATGGTCCCCCATTAGTATAGGTATCAAATCTCCATAAAATAATTTCTTCTTTGCAGATTTTATCTTAGACAGGAAGACTTGACACTAGTTAACTTGGATTCTATTCACAACTGCATATGTGGCCTGTTTGGATTTTCCCAACACGACACCAGAAAAACTTGGATTTGTTACTTCTGTTTTTACTTAGTTAATTTATCTTTATGCCTATTCTTTTCTTTTAGAAGTAAACAAACAACCTTTAATACAATTTAAATATTAATTCCAATTTGTACTTTAACTACAAGTGCACAGTGTCTATTGTATCAATGTGCAAGTACAAGTCGATCCCACAGGGAATTGCTTAAGAGCTTAGAATTGTTCGTTTGTTAACAATCAAATTTGTATCTTTAATAAGCCCTCCGTTGAATTACAGTTAACTCAACGGACAAAGTTCATTGAGTTATGACTAACTCAATGGACTAACCTCGTGGACTTAAGTTAACTCCACGAGCCTGCATTTTCTTTTTAATACTACTATTTATAGAGGAATTCGGTCAACCATTGGGCGATTCCACAGATTGTAAATAACAACAATTAAGCTCTTTAATGTTAGTAAACACTGGATTTATCATTAAGCATACTAACATTCAGATAATTCAAACAGTAACCATTAAAATCTTTAAGTCTTTTGAATGAACCAATTTCTGTAAACTATAAAACTAAAACAAACATAAAACAATCATAACATTGACAAAGATACATTAATCACGATACAACACAAACAATACAACACTCAAATACAACATACAAACACAGATAAATTGTTTTTGGTATTTTTGTTTCAATATGAACATGGAAATGGGCGAAAGGCGAAATGTAAAGTAATCTTAGTTGACAGTAAATACTTCTGTCACTACTTGCAATGCGATTACACTACTGAAAATTAAACCACTTACAATTTTGTCTCCTCTCCCTATAGAATCGCGAGTCCAGAATTGCAAGATGATCTCATCTTCAACATACAGGCATCAACTCGAAGCCAAGGCTAGAAGCTTTATGATCTCCTGAAACATGAGTCGGTGCTTGGTGAAAATGGCTTCCCTTCCTGCAATGCGATCACTCCTCACAGTGGTTGTCAGGCACTGTGTTTGGCTCGGAATCGACCTATCATCAAGAAAGTATCCTCACAGACCTCCGATGGTTGGTGATTATGGTGGTGGTAACGATGGTTGGTGTGGTACTTTGGAGAATTGCCGATACTGCCTGTAGAAAGCTCGATGCTCCTCCTCTGTACACACTGGTCGTCCATCGATCACACACCTATTCTTCTTTTTCTTCTTTTCTTTTATATTTCTTCAATAGTAACTGCTTCTACTTGAATGGTCAGTTGAATTTCCTTCATTCATATCAACAGCGATGCTTTCTTCTCCCTGCGCGATACGTGCAATCGTGGTTTTTTTTTTCCAACTGTCTGTTCTTGCAACCACTATGGTGGCATATTAGAAAATAAATAGTCTGTGGAGCTATAGATAACTCAACGGACTTTCTTCATTGATTTAACTATAAAACACGTGCATAAATTTAACTATTCGATGCTCAGGTGCATTTTGGATACTTACAAACTTAACTATCCGATGCTTAGATGCATTTAAGATACTTATAAACTTAACTATCCGATGCTCAGATGCATTTTGGATACTTATAAACTTAACTATCTGATGCCCAGATGCATTTCGAATAGTTACAGATAACTCACCGATATATAACTTAAGTAAATCTACCAGATCTCGACATGTGCCAACAACGTTTAATAATAAAATAAACATTTCAGAGAGTTACAAGTCTAACTATCTGATGCTTAGATGCATTTCGAATAGTTAGAGTTAACTCATCGAAAATCCACTTAAGTCACTTTCCTAGAACATGACACGTGTCCACAGCTATTTTATAAATAAAAAGAGATTTTGGAGAGTTACACATATAACTGTCCGATGCCCAACTGCAATTTCGGATAGTTATAGATAACTCACCAAAAGTTCACTTAAGTCATGCATTATGGTTTCGACACGTGTACTTCAGGAAATAATAAACTATTCTTTCAAAACATAACTGTTTGGCAATTTAAACATAACTATCCGATACATGTTCGGTTTGTTAAACATAACTGTCCAAAATATCAGAAAATTCGGATACTTAAGAATTTCACAGCCTGCAACTTATCGACAGTTCAGAAATGTACTAAATTAACATTAATTCCCCAAAATTAAGCAGATTCTTTAATTAAAGCATATAATAGTGCAATTATAACATAATGACTTAATTCTCATATGATAAGCTAAATATTATGCAATTAACCATCATTTAACCGTTAATAATATGCACTTTTTCATTCTAAACACTTCCCCCATACCTAAATTTTGCTAGTCCCTTAGTAAACTAAGATCTAATTAATTGGTCTTTCAAAAAGTGCTAGAATTAATTCTTCCCCTTTTTTTTTTTCTTCTTTTTAGCATAAAAATATTCTGTATGTTTTAGTAATCAACTTGCAAATATACTTAGAATATATGTAAATTACATAGAAAGTATATCATCATCACATATGTGTTAATTATATTATCGTTTGTTCTTCTTTTCATCATTTGCCATCCTGAATTTTCCAATAAGATTTCTAGAAGAAATTTCAACAACATACGAATCAAAGTACAATCCAATTCAATATGATTAAGACAAGTAGAATAAAGAATTGTATCTCCATTAAACAACTTCAAAAGTCAATTCTAGATTCATATTACACCAATTCTAGATAATAGAAAATATACTCGATTCGTAAGATATCTGTATTTCACAAAACACTTATATCTTTTCAGAACAGTATATGTATATATTTTTTTCTTTTTTTTCTTTTTTTGTACTTTAAAAGTTAATTTGACAGGCTTGAATTATACAAGAGCTTTCTAATGTACCCATGTAACGAGCTTTCAGTCAACAATCCCAAATCTGATCAAGATCTTAGGTTGCCAGATTTCAAGAGTCCTTTTTCAGGTCAACAATCCTTACATACCTATCTGCTCAAGTACAAAAGGCTCGTGATCAAACAAGTCAATAAACTCTTAAATATATTTTTTTTTAACAAAACAAGAACATTAATCACATACTATATATGTACGTATTTCATTAATACAGATGTAGTAATCACCAATCTCATATAGTCATGTTTCTATCATTTACTATAAATATGAATCTATAACAATAAGCTCATATTTTTTCTGTAGTTTAATAAGATCTACACATAAATCATTCTACAAGTTCAATCAGTCAAATTAAATGTACCTTTAATCATATGTGTTTCATTTAATCTAGAATTCACATCTCAACTCCTTTAGGACTTCAGATAATTTACTGATTTTTCATTTGCATTCTAATTTCATTTTAAAGTCGTGAAATTGTTAAACTCATGAAATTTAGAAAAAACATAAGATACTATATCTAGATTTGCATAAATAGTAAATTCTATAGCATCTTATATAGCCTTCTAAATATAACATTCAAGAAGTTATAGTTTATAAAAATTTTACAGTCTTAATTATCGGATAGTTACAGCAAGTTTATAAAAATTTTCAATTTCCACAACTTTGTAGTACCATTTAATTCCTTTAATTAACAAACTTACATGGCTATTAATTTAATTACCTCACCCCCATACCTACATTTTGCATTGTCCTCAATGTAAATTCTATTGTCCTCAATAAGTACAGTAATTGTAGCAGACATGAATACTGTTTTGTTGATTTAAAATTCAGGATAAGTAATTGGTTACACACATTGTTTCGTTTGTATCTCCTTCTACATATTCTGATTTTTGATTCTGAAAAACTTTTCATTCACAGATAAACGTAGAATATAAAACAAAATAACATTTAATAGATATTAATAAATCAATGTCTTGTGTGGAACCTAGGCTCCTATGCCTTTGGTGGTTCACAAGCAAGCCAGTTGGTTTCTCAAAACATATACCAACAAACTAGATTGATATTTTGTTGTTATTGTTGTTTTTTTTTTATACAATAAAATGAAAACTACAAATTTTTCAAAAAATAAATGTAGAATACACACAACATTAAACACACAAAATCACAGCTTAAGAACATGATTGAAAAGTAGGAACAAATGGAATAAATGTATCAGTCCAAGCAAACTTTTTAGGCATAGTTTTTCTTGCTATTAATTCTGTTTTAATGCAGTTCTTGTTCCTTCTTAATTTGTAAACGTGTAATATATTATAAATTCTAAATACAAGTGTATTACCATTAATGATATGAAATGCAGAAAGGGATCCTTTTTTATTCCAAGGTAATGTAGCAATTTCTATTTCTACATCTATTTCAATATATTCCTCTTCCCACTTCCATTCATTAATGTCTTTCATAATCCATATTTGAAATTTCATCAATTCATCCCACCATCTTATCAAACATAAAGTAGGATCATCTTCTTCATTATACCACATTCCTATTTGAATTTTATTAAATTCTGCAGATGGTGGTTTAGCTATTTCTCTCGATATAGGTAAAATTTCTATAAATTCATCATAACTGTCTATGCTCACTATATATAAATCAGATCCAAATGCTATTGATATATCTGTGACTAGATATATATATCCATCAAGTATGACATGTGTTTGGTTAATTAATGCTTTCTGTCCTAGATATATCATAATATTTTCATTCCAAGATCTATTCAGAAAATTATACACACTTAAGCGTAAATCTTCACCCCAATTTCCTGTAGGTCTCCAATAATATAATTTTTCAGGAATTGCAGAATTTTTATCAGAAAATAATAAAGCCGATCCACAATTTATAGTTGGTACTTCATATCTATTAGGTCTTCCTATATTCCATTCTTCTCTTATTATAGGATCTCTTATCAAAATATCAGGTAATAAACTTGCATACCTTGGTCTGGTCCTATATATGATTAATCCTTGATCTATCCCCATAATATGATCTATTCCTTCTAATGTATTGGGTGGAATTCTAGTAGTTTCTTCCATAGCTAGATATTCATGGTTAATTGAACTACGATTAAATGACCTCCATATAAATCTATCTCTAATCTTAGTCATTTTTGCAGCTTGTAGTCTCTGAAAATATTTTTCTTCAATACAGCCTTTAATTTCCTTTGATACACAACATAGCCTGCATAGATCTTTAGCTGATAAGTTACTCAGTACTTCCCTTAGTGCATCCAACGGTAATTGCATCAATTCCATTTGTCGATTCTGTATAACACAAAGAAAAATTTAGTAGAGACAAAAAATTAACATAACTACTACACACCCTCGTGGAATTAAAGCATAACTCAACGAACTTAGTCCGTTGAGTTAAGGACTAACTCTACGATACTATTAACTATAAATAAAACCATATATATATACAGATAGTTGCTTTGGTTATGCTGCTTCATTCAGCTACCCTCTTAGAAGAGGTATCAATTTCATTAACAGTTCTATTGACAAGGTTATGTATTGCTTGTATTGGCAATCCTCCAGCAGGTCTAACTTCCATTGGTTCTTTTTTTCTAAGTGGTATATTTCTATTCTGGTTTTGAATTGTAGTATTTCCAAATACAAAATCTAGACGATTGTTTAATTGTTGGATTATCTTTTCTAATTTCTCTATTCTAGATCCTTGTTCAATTAATGCTTCATAACTTATATTCTTCTCATTTATATTTTCTCCTCCCTGGAAATTGTTGTTTCTCTAAGATAAATTCGGGTGATTTCTCCAATTAGGATTATAAGAATTTCACAAGTTATCTCTTTGGTTTCTAGCATAAATAATATCTAAATCATTTATGTTTGCATTCTTTTCTGCTAGCTTTTGATTTAATGATAACTCTTCTATTTTCTTTGTTAATTCAGTTAATTTCACCTCAAGCATAGTACTTGAATCTATTTCATGCATTCCTCTTGGCAATATTTTTTTATCTACAATAGCTTCAGCCGAGTTTTCCCATTGTGCAGTTCTTTTTGCAAAGTTTTCTAAATATGCCCATGCTTCTTCACTACATAACTTTAAAAATCCATTTTGACAAGTAGATTCTAATAAAGATTTTGTTGAAACATCTATGCCTTCATAAATTATACCTATTAATTGTGCCTTACTCATTGCATGATGCGGACATTGAGTTAGTAAATCTTTAAATCTTTTAAAATATTTCCAAAATGATTCACCCTATTTTTGGCTACACATTAATATTTCTTTCTTCTTTTTAATTGTTTCATGTGTTGGATAATATTTTTCCAGAAAAACAGAGCAAAATTCAGTCCATGTAGAAATTGAATCAGGCGACATAGTATATAATCATCTCTTAGCTGTGTCTTTTAAAGAAAAAGGGATATATCTACGTTTAATAGCATCTATACTCATGTTTGGCATTTTCATCATTTGACAAACTTCATTAAATTCTCTAAGGAAATAATAGGCATGCTCTCTTCCTAATCCATGAAAATGTGGCAATTGACTAATATAATTAGATTTCAATTCAAACCTATCTCCCTCAAAGTTTGGCAATCGAATACATGAAGGTTCATCAACTAATTCAAGATACAGAATCTCTCCTAATGGTTTTTCTACTGGAGCAGCCATTTCTATGTTCTCTTTTAAAGAAAGGTTAACTACATTTCATAGGATTTCGTTAAAGTTCAGTTCAAAAAAATTTTCAGTACTCCTCTACGATGAAAATTCCTAGGTAGGTGTTCTTACTAATCATTTAGTGCTTAGAGAACAGGTCCATGTGCTCATAAATAAATAGTAGAAGATTAATTACATACTAGTCTGAAGCTTTCCATTCAATAAATATTTGTTGTCGGATGAAGTTGAATCAGCTACTTCTCCTTTTAATTCCTCTAACGCATTCTCCTTTCTTTTAAAAGTGCTGGTAACTCGTAAATAACATTCTGTTTTATATATATAATGCACATCCATAAAGTGAATAAATTTCATTGCAAGAACGTGTCTTGCAACGTGCATCATGGTTCCTATTTTTATGGGTACGTGTATCACTACTAATTTCAAATTTTGGTAACCGCTAAATCAACGAAGTTTCGTTCGTGGTTAAAAGAATAACTGTTCTGCTTAATCCACGAACTAACCTCGTTGAGTTATAGATAACTCAATGGAACAAAGTCGGTTACTGTTGCTAACTCCACGGACTAACTTCGTTGAGTTATAGATAACTCAATGGAGTGATCATATATTATATTACTGACCTCGTGTAGTTACTGTTAGAACCCGAGTATTTTGATAATGCAAAACCTATGTGAAGTAATATATTGTATTTTACAGTTAAGTCAGTGTAGCTTTAGATCAGAAGGTAGAAAGAATAGATTCCATGCAGATGAACAGATGGAGAAGTTTCTAGATAATACTATCTTAAACTTACAGGAAAATCGGACAGTTACAGGTTCATGTATCTGAAGAGTAAAACAGCAATAAGACTATGGGACAGTTAGAAGGATAACTATCCAAATTTTACAAAGCCTTCAGAGAGTTATTATATCAGACAGTTAAGTTGATTGGATGATCGGATAGTTAAGGAGTTAACTATCTGGAAGCTTAAAGGACTTTTCAGAGAGTTACAGGTATAACTATCCGAAAGTTAAGTCATTCAATAAACCACGTGTAGAAATACAGAACGGAAGCTTAAAGGACTTGTCAAAGAGTTAGATAAATATCCGAATTTTCTTTTCGGAGAGTTAGATAACTATTCGAGTTTTTCGGTAAGTTACAGGCATAACTTTACGGAACTTAAGTCATTTTATTACGCACGTGCAAAATGGAGAAGCTGGTAGTTGAAAGCTTAAAAGGTAAAATCGAAGAGTTAGAAAGATAACTATCCGAAATTTCAAGAGAGTTTCAGTGAGATATAGTTTAACTATCCGAAACTTAGGTCATTGAATTTCCCACGTGCAGAATTCCAGACAGATGCTCAAATGGGTTTTCGGAGAGTTAGAAAGATAACTATCCGAAATTTCAAGAGAGTTTCGGTGAGTTACAGTTTAACTATCCGAAACTTAAGTCACTGATTTTCCCACATGTAGAATTCAGAAAGAAGGGAAAATAAGTTTTCGGAGAGATAGAAAAATAACTATCTGAAATCCTAAAGTATTTCGGTGAGTTACAAGGATAACCTTTCGAAACTTAAGTCAGCTCTTTATGCACATGCTAAATTAATGCAATCGGCAAGTATATAACTCTTCGGTAAGTTACAGTTATAAGTATCTGATTGAATGATAGCTTACATTTAAATATTCTAGAATCCTACCTGGCAGAAAAGGATAAGTGATCTTTCGGTAAGTTACAGAAATTCTTCGGAGAGTTACATAGCTAACTATCCGAAAGAACAGGAAAATCGGTAAGATATCTTGAAATGATTTTCTGAACGGTCACTTGCCATATTGGGACTTGAGGGTAATCAAGTATAGTAGAATACATCCGTTGGAGAGAAATATGATCATTGTACATATCAGGTATATATACAAAATACAGACAATAGAGATAAGTAGAGTTATACTCCAAATTCCATTTACACTTAAGTCTGCAAACAATGAAGCATATTCCAAAAGATCTACTGTAGAAAAAGCTCTATGCGCAAAACTCTAATTGAAGGACTAAAGTTGTTGGTTCGTAGTTTCAACCTGAAAGCTACATACAGTGTTGGTTTGAGTTTCGACTTGAAAACTCTAAAGGTTGGTTTACTGAAGTTTTTACCTGAAAACTTCTGTGTAGTTGGCTCTTGCTTTGACTTGAAAGCAAGTGTGTAAGTGTTGAAACACTTAGTGAAGCCCAAGTGAATCTTGGGGGTGGACTAGCCAATTTGGTGAACCACCTAAAAATTTGCTGTGTGTTTCTTATCTTTGCTGATTTGCATTCTCTTAGTTTCAGTTCATTATATTTCTGTTGAATCATTCGATTCAACATCAAAAGAATTTTAAAATTACACACGATCACCATTCACCCCCCCTCTAGTGAGCCTATCGATCCTAACAGTTGGTATCAAAGCAAGGTTAATCCTTCATAAGATTTAACCATCTGGATTTATGGCTCAATTTGCTGAGGGACAAAACATCCATAGACCTCCTCTATTCGATGGTTCCAATTATAACTATTGGAAGAATAGAATGGAGTGCTTCCTTAGGAGTTCAAATGTTAAACTTTGGAAGACTGTTGTTCTTGGAACTACACTTCCAACCAGTGATATTTCGAACTGGTCTGTGGAGGATGAGAAAATCATCCAGTTGGATGCTAGAGGGCTGAATGCCATTTATTGTGCACTAACTGCTGATCAGTATAATAGGGTATCTGCGTGTAAGTCTGCTCATGAGGCTTGGAAAATCCTTCAAGTTACTCATGAAGGTACAAGCCAAGTTAATGATACAAAAATTAGTATTCTTTTGAGAAAACTAGAACTGTTTAGAATGAATAATAATGAAAACATAACTGAAATGTTTTCTAGATTTACTGAAATCATTAACAGTCTGAAAGGCTTGGGAAAGGAGTTCTCTTCATGTGAACAAGTACAGAAGATTCTGAGGAGCTTAACTATTGAGTGGAAATAGAAGTCCACATCTATTCAAGATTTCAAGGATCTCAACAATTACACAGTTGAAGAACTGTTGGGCAATCTTTTGGCCCACGAAGCTCAGATGAAGGACTAGAAAGAGTAAGAAGGAGCTGTTGAAAAGAAAGCTGAAAAGAAAAAGGAATTGGCATTTCCATCTACAGAGGAAGTTCTAAGCTCAGACGATGATGAGATCATGCTGTTGGCAAGGAACTTCAGAAAGTTTATGAAGAAAAAGAATAAGTCTAGCTCTTCTAAAAGAATAGTCCCTACATGTTTCAAATGTAAAAGGCAAGGGCACATACAGACCTGTCCATTTTAGACAGAAGAAGATCAAGGAGATAAGAAGAAGAGATTGAAGGACAAAAAGAAGATGGCTCTCAAAGCTACGTGGGATGACAGTAGTTCTTCAAGTTGTTCATCAGATTCTGAAGAAGAAGCAGCAGCAAATGTTTGCTTTGCTGCACAAGAGGTATACTCTACTTCCTCTAGTTTAGAAAATGAGCATGATGAGTTAGACATAAACAGTCTTCTATCTACTGTAGATAATTTATATGTGAAGTGTAGAGTTTTTAAGAATGAAATTAAAAGATTAAATCATTGTTTAGAAAATTCATTTGCTGAATTAGAATCAACTATAGTTGAAAATAGAAATCTAAAATCAAACTTAGATAAGTATAGTTGTGATAACTGTGAATTAAAAGATGAAAATAAAAATCTATTAACTACTATATCAGATTTGAAAGATATTATATGTAAATTTACTCAAGGACAAAAATGATTAAATAAAATAATAGGATCTCAACGATCAAATGGGAATAAATATGGCCTAGGGTATGCTACACCATAGGAAACACCTTATTGTGGTGGAGTGATTCGATCTTATAGCGATGACACCACTGTGTTTGCCATCAAACGAAGATCAGGTCATATGTGGCTGCCAAGGGGCAATAGATTTAATGTTTTAAGGACTAACTCTACTGGACCCAAGAAGATTTGGGTACCAAAAGCTTTAATTTCAGTATGATTTGCAGGGAGACAAGGAGTTTCAAGCACGTTCAACTAAATGGATTGTGGACAGTGGATGCTCAAAGCACATGATAGGTAAGAAAAGCTTTCTTGATTCAGTTAAACACTTAAGTTCAGGATCTGTTAAGTTTGGAAATAATGAAAAATGTAAAATAACTACAATAGGAAATATTATATCTGAAAGTGGTATAATTGAGAATGTCTTGCATGTAAATGGTTTAAAACAAAATTTGTTAAGTGTAGGACAATTATGTGATAAAAGCTATACTGTTTCTTTTAATGCTAAAAACTACTACATTATTGATCCTACCACAAATGAAACAAAATTTACTGGTATTAGAAATTGCTCAATATATACATTAAATTTTCCATGTGAAAATTCTGCAAGCAACTCCTATTTGGTAGCAACTGGTGAAGATGATTGGGTGTGGCATAGAAGACTTGGTCACATCAGTATGAAGAATATCAGAAAACTATCCACGGGTGATCTTGTTAGGGGACTGCCTAAACTCACTTTTAAGAAGGATAGAGTGTAGTGAGTGTATGCTAGGGAAGCAAAAGAGAACTACTCTTCACAACAAAAATGTTGTGTCCACCAAAAGGCCATTAGAACTCCTACATCTAGATTTGTTTGGTCCTTCTCAAGTATCAAGTCTTGGAGGTCAAAAATATACCTTTGTTATTGTTGATGATTTCTCTAGATTAACTTGGGTAATATTTTTGACACATAAAAATGAAACTTGCAATGAATTCAGAAATTTCTGCATTAGAGTTCAAAATCAGAAGGAACTAACAGTGAAGAAAATTAGAAGTGATCATGGAGGGGAATTTGAAAACTATGAATTTGAAAGCCTCTGCAATTCTTTTGGAATTCTACATGAATTCTCTTGTCCTAGAACTCCTGCTCAAAATGGAGTTGTGGAAAGGAAAAATAGGACACTACAAGAAATGGCTAGAACTATGCTAAATGTCACGGATCTTCCTAAATTTCTCTAGGCAGAAGCTGTAGGAACAGCTTGTCACATTTCCAACAGAACTCACATTAGATCTACATTGAATAAGACACCCTTTGAAATTTGGTTCAATAAAACTCCAAGTGTTGGCTATTTTAAGACATTTGGATGCAAATGTTTTGTTTTAAATATAGGACATGCTAAAGACAAGTTTGATGCTAAGTCTGAACCTACCATACTTGTTGGTTACTCCTCGAGAAGCAAAGCTTATAGAGTATACTTTGCTAAAGATAGAAGAGTGGAGGAAAGTATAAATGTTCAGTTTGATGAAGATCTGTTTTAGAATTTCAAAAAGTTGAAGACTAATAATGATAGTGAAAATGAATACTTTGAAGATGATAACTGCAAGCAGAATACCATTTCACAAGTATCAGACCAGAATCTCAACCATAGATATCAGAACTATAACAGTTGGAAGTTTAGATCTGATCATCCCGAGGAACAAATTGTTGGAAATATATCTAAAGGGGTACAAACTAGAAGCAAAGCACAAGATATCTGCAATTTTTGTGCATTTGTATCAGAAATAGAGCCAAAATCAGTAGATGAAGCTTGTAAGGATATCTACTGGACAATGGCTATGCAAGAAGAATTAAATCAGTTCCAGAAAAACAATGTGTAGGAACTAATAGAAAAACTTGTAGGAAAATCCATCATTGGAACTAAATGGATTTTCAAGAACAAATTAGATGAAGAAGGTAACATTCTCAACAATAAAGCTCGATTAGTTGCTCAAGGCTACAATCAATAGGAAGGTATTGACTATGAAGAAACTTTTGCTCCTGTAGCTAGGATTGAAGCTATCAGAATGTTGCTTGCCTTTGCAAGTAGTATGAAGATAAGATTGTTTCAAATGGATGTAAAAAGTGCATTGTTAAATGGAAAAATTCAGGAAGAAGTGTTTGTTAAACAACCTCCTGGATTTGAAGATGAACTCAAGTCGGATCATGTCTACAAATTGAGAAAGGCTCTATATGGTTTGAAACAGGCACCTAGAGCTTGGTATGAGAAATTGAAAAAAATTTTAACTGAAAACAATTTTCTATAGGCAAAGTAGACAACACTTTGTTTATCAAAACTTTTGATGTGCACATGTTGATTGTTCAGATATATGTTGATGATATAGTCTTTGGAGCCACCTTAGAAGATCTTTGTCATGAATTTCAGAATTTGATGAAAAATAAATTCGAAATGAGCATGATGGGAGAATTGAAGTTTTTCATGGGATTACAGATTCATCAAATGCATAATGGTATATTTGTCAACCAAGAAAAATACTGCAAAGAGATGTTGAAGAAATTTGGTTATGAAAACATCAAATCCGCAAATACTCCAATGAGTTCAAACATTAAAATAGAAATGAATGATTCAAGTGTTGTAGTGGATCAAAGGCAATATAGAGGTATGATTGGATCCCTGTTATACCTTTCAACTAGTAGGCTAGATATTATGTTCAGTGTATGCTTGTGTGCTAGATTTCAAGCATCACCAAAGGAATCACATTTGAAATCAGTCAAAAGGATTTTCAGATATCTACAAGGAACAAAAGATTTCAGATTATTCTACTCAACTGATAGTAGCTTGATTTTAACAAGCTATAGTGATGTAGATTATGCAGGCAACAGATCTGATAGAAAAAGCACTAGTAGTACTTGTCAACTACTTGGATGTTCTTTAATCTCATGGTTCAGTAGGAAACAAAATTGTATAGCATTATCTACTACTGAAGCCGAGTATATTGCAGCTGGATTGTGCTGTGCACAAATCCTTTGGATGCAACAAACTCTAGCAGATTACAGACTGAAAATTCAGAATTCAATCATATTTTGTGATAACAATAGTGCAATCAGTCTATCTAAGAATACTGTACTTCATTCTAGAGGCAAGCATATCGAGATCAGACATCATTTTCTGAGAGATCATGTGGAGAAAGGGAACATTTCACTTAAGTTTGTGCCAATAGAAAATCAACTTGCAGATATTTTCACCAAACCTTTAAATGAATCAACTTTTAATCATATTAGACGAAATCTAGGAATATGTTCTTTACAAGATCTTTAAATATTTTTTCATCAAGCTCACCATATGGGAGCTTGTTTTTCTACTAACCTTCTCGTGTAGGATACAGTCTATATCAGTTTTACAGAAAATCAGTTTTGTAGTCCTCATCTTTTTATATAATGACAAAAAGGGGGAGAAGAATTTGGAAATTCGGTCACCTACAGTATTTCAAGCAAGCACTGAAAGAGAATCATTAAAAGGAGAAGAAAAACTCAACACACAGATAGGGTGAGAAGTAAGCTCATAGTCAGGGGGAGGAATTCCTTCTCGTCAGTATAGTTTTGTTTAATTCATGCTTTATGTTTCTCTGTGTGACTAAATGTATAGAAATACACTAGGGAGTGAAATACATGTAAATAATTGTAAAGGTTTTTGTCATTATCAAAAAGGGGGAGATTGTTAGAACCTGAGTATTTTGATAATGCAAAACCTATGTGAAGTAATATATTGTATTTCATAGTTAAGTTAGTGTAGCTTTAGATCAAAAGGCAGAAAGAACAGATTCCATGCAGATGAACAGATGGAGAAGTTTCCAGATAATACTGTCTTAAACTTACAGGAAAATCGGACAATTACAGGTTCATGTATCCGAAGAGTAAAACAACTACAAGACTATCGGATAGTTAGAAGGATAATTATCTGAATTTTACAAAGCCTTCGGAGAGTTATTATATCAGACAGTTAAGTTGATTGGATGATCGAATAGTTAAGGAGTTAACTATCTGGAAGCTTAAAGGACTTTTCAGAGAGTTACAAGTATAATTATCCGAAAGTTAAGTCATTCAATAAACCACATGTAGAAATACAGAACGGAAGCTTAAAGGACTTGTCGGAGAGTTAGATAACTATTCGAGTTTTCTTTTTGGAGAGTTAGATAACTATTCGAGTTTTTTGGTAAGTTACAAGCATAGCTTTCCAGAACTTAAGTCATTTTATTACGCACATGCAAAATGGAGAAGCTAGCAGTTGAAAGCTTAAAAGGGAAAATCGGAGAGTTAGAAAGATAACTATCCAAAATTTTAAGAGAGTTTCAGTGAGTTACAGTTTAACTATCCGAAACTTAAGTCATTGAATTTCCCAAGTGCAGAATTCCAGACAGATGCTCAAATGGGTTTTCGGAGAGTTAGAAAGATAACTATCTGAAATTTCAAGAGAGTTACAGTTTAACTATCCGAAACTTAAGTCATTGAATTTCCCACATGCAAAATTCCAGACAGATGCTCAAATGGGTTTTCAAAGAGTTAGAAAGATAACTATCCGAAATTTCAAGAGAGTTTCGGTGAGTTACAATTTAACTATCCGAAACTTAAATCACTAATTTTCCCACGTGCAGAATTCGGAAAGAAGGGAAAATAAGTTTTCGGAGAGATAGAAAAATAACTATCCGAAATCCTAAAGCATTTCGGTGAGTTACAGGGATAACCTTCCGAAACTTAAGTCAGCTCTTTATGCACGTGCTAA
Source organism: Cymodocea nodosa (assembly GCA_036874045.1). Classification (NCBI taxonomy): domain Eukaryota; kingdom Viridiplantae; phylum Streptophyta; class Magnoliopsida; order Alismatales; family Cymodoceaceae; genus Cymodocea; species Cymodocea nodosa. The sequence goes on along the minus strand of JAZBRI010000003.1, from coordinate 13,277,662 downwards.
ATTAATGCAATCGGCAAGTATATAAGTATTCAGTAAGTTACAGTTGTAAGCATCTGATTGAATGACAGCTTACATTTAAATATTCTAGAATCCTACCTGGCAGAAAAGGATAGGTGATCTTTCGGTAAGTTACAGAAATTCTTCAGAGAGTTACATAGCTAACTATCTGAAAGAACAGGAAAATTGGTAAGATATCTTGAAATGATTTTCTGAACGGTCACTTGTCATATTGGGACTTGAGGGTAATCAAGTACAGTAGAATACATCCGTTGGAGAGAAATATGATCGTTGTACATATCAGGTATGTATACAAAATACAGACAACGGAGATAAGTAGAGCTATACTCCAAATTCCATTTACACTCAAGTCTGCAAACAGTTAAGCATATTCCAAAAGATCTACTGCAGAAAAAGCTCTGTGCACAAAACTCTGATTGAAGGACTAAAGTTGTTGGTTTGTAGTTTCAACCTGAAAGCTACATACAGTGTTGGTTTGAGTTTCGACCTGAAAACTCTAGAGGTTGGTTTACTAAAGTTTTTACCTGAAAACTTCTGTGTAGTTGGTTCTTGCTTTGACTTGAAAGCAAGTGTGTAAGTGTTGAAACACTTAGTGAAGCCCAAGTGAATCTTGGGGGTGGATTAGCCAATTGGGTGAACCACCTAAAAATTTGCTATGTGTTTCTTATCTTTGCTGATTTGCATTCTTTTAGTTTCAGTTCATTACATTTTTGTTGAATCATTCGATTCAACATCAAAAGAATTTTAAAATTACACACGATCACCATTCACCCCCCCTCTGGTGAGCCTGTCAATCCTAATAGTTACGTTTAACTCAACAAACTTACTTCGTTGAGTTAACACTTAACAACCTTTAAGTTTTACTCTCGTAAGTTCCTCTCTACTTTTTTTTCTTTTTCATTCTGATAACTGAAATAAAGTTAAATCTATGTCATTAATACATCATTCTAATCAAAACTCGTTTAAATCTGAACATTATATAAAGATTTAACTTGCAGGTCATTTTATGTTATGCAGAATTTACATTTTACCTTGCAACGTGTAGAAATTTTTAAGCATTTATCCTGTCATTCAGCAAATTGTAAATCTGTTAAACATTCATTCATAATCTTCCACACAATATATATAACATTCAATAAATTCCATTCATTTCACATTCAAAACACGTATGAAAAGTACATCTGAAAAATTTATATTCATTAATATGAATCAATTTACAATACAAATAGATTAGACATTTTTCATACGATTATACAAGTAGACAAACAATACAATTTAATCTCTATTCATTCCTTCATCTACTTCCTTCTGGAGTTTTTCTAATTGAATAATTCTTTCTACTGCTCCTGTAATTCCTTCAGAAGGTACAGCTAGCTCTACAGCTACAAAATTTTTGTATTCTTTCACTGAAATGGTTTTGGATCTGATCCTTTTTGATGCCCATTTTGTGAAATCAATACAATCCACCATCATCAGTGGAATCAAATCTCCAAAAAATAATTTTTTCTTTACTGTTCTCAGCTTGGAGATAAAAACTGCAAACCAATTTATTTGAATCCTATTTACAACTACAAACGTGGCCCATTTGACAAATTGACTTAATTCTATGTCATGGCCTTGTCGTTGATAGACATTCTTAATCAAAATGTTGGTTACCATGTGTGCTTTACCATTTAAATGCTTCAATCTGCTTAATAAAGGCACACTAGGATTGATAGCTAAACAATCTTTGATTTCCTGTTTTGTCCACTCAACTACAGTTGTGTCTTCCAAAATTATTAGTCCTTCATTCTTTAATCCAAAAATGTTGTGGAGAAGCTCTGGTGTTATTTGTACATCAGCTTCCTCCACGTTGGAAATTAATTCTCCTTCACCTTCTCTTAAATTTGCATAGAAACAGGGCACTAAATTCTCATAAACTGCATGCCTTCTTTCTTGAGAATAAAATTCAGTAGACCTTGGAATTCAAATAAATCTTTGATTTCTTGCATTCCATCCCAATTTACTGGTCTACTGTAAATAATATCGTAACCCCTAATTTCTTGATATTTGATATAAGCTTCCTGACTCCAAAAATGTACTTCATTCAAAACTATTGTTTCAGTCGAGTTAGGAATGTGACTTTGTTGTTCCAATGGGGTTTGTTCTTGATCTTCCTCTTCTAAAGGCTGCATTTGAACATTCTCTACAGATTCCTGAATTTTTTTTTCTGCTTCTGTTTATGGTGGTGAGCCGGCAGAACTCTCCACTCTGTCTTGAATTCTCTCCATAAATTGCTGAAGAGTTTCTTGCTCTTTAGTGGAATCTGTAAAGTTATTTTTGTCCAAATAGCTTCTTTCAAGCTCTTCATTTTCTGCTCTTTCTTCTTCCTCCTGACTACCAATCTGTTTTGTCACTATTCTTTCTGATTCTGTAATAGATTGGGATGGAGTCACGGGCAATTTAGTTTCTACCCTAATTTCTATTCTTTCTTCTTATACAGTCTGCAAACTAATTTCAGCCTATTTTTCTTCTTGTCTTTGCTCCTGCTGCTACAGCTCCTACTCCTCCTCAGAATCAGATAGCAGGTTTATAAATATTGGCTCCACAAGCCTTGTTGAAATTGGTACTTTAGATTTAATTTCCTCTTTATATTCAGGCACTTTTTCTCTTCCTTTCCTTTTTCTGATTAATTGTGCTTGTTCTTCCTCTTCTTCTTCTGAAATTAAATCTACAAAAGTAGGCTCTATAGGCCTTCGAGCCACAAGTACTGGCTCTTCCTGTTTAATTCTCTTTATAACTGCTGGTCTCGAAGGACCAGCCTCAACTTCTCTTATAGCACTTGATTTAGCTGTTGCCTACTACTGTTCAACTTTTATTCTGTACTAGGCCCCTAACTTTTCTTCAACCCTTTTTTTCTTAATGGCATCATATAAAATATGTGCCTTAGCTATAGTTATTTCTTCATTATCACCTTGGTCTCTTGCTATTTTGACCAAGCTAGTAAACTCTTTCTCTTCTTCATCAGTTCTCGGCCAAGCAAATGCTACTCGTGGCAATGGCTCTGTTGGCTGAATTGGAGGTCCTAACTATTGTTCCTTAGGAATAGGTCTTTTAGTAGTTGGTTCTTCCTATTCTCCTACTCGTTGCTACTCCCATATTACTCAATTTCCACGACTAGCAATGCATTTTTTAAACCACAATCTGGCTTTACGCTGAATTAGCTCTAGGGCTACTTCGTTGTTTGGCTGGATTTTTCTTTCTTTACTAATTGTAATTTCTGTTGCTACTCTGATTCGTGTCTCCATTATCTAAGGTATTTGTATATCCAAATCAACCAAAACTTTCCTTAAGTTAAAGAGTTCTGATTCTACCTTTTGTAGCTCTTTCTTTCTTGTTGTACTCCGAATCTTTTGCCACATGTGCCATTCTTCTGAAACTATGCGGTGCCAACTGCTTCTTCCCAGAATTCAGGTGTCATCTTCCTCATCGTGGAGTTACACAATAGCATAGAATTGCTCTGATTTCTACTATTCTAGATTCTAAATGATTTGTCAGATAATGCCCCTAAAACCCTAGGTTTTAGTTTAAATAAGCCCTAAGTTTAGGAGGGTAATCGGGTCATTTCCCGAACCAACTATTACTATCTTATCTGGGTCTTAACTACAGTACTCCGTTGAGTAACAGTTAACTCAATGGAATAAGCTCGTTGACTAACTCAAGACTGAACGGAGTAAGCTCGTTGAGTTAAGCGTAACTCAACGGACTTCCCGTACAAACAGATATAATAATAAAAATACTATAGATAATAGTTTTTCTGTTTTCTTTACCGGTTTAACCGATACTATATTTCGGTTAGACCTAATTTTTTTCTAAAAATTAATATACATATTTTTTATGTTCCAGTCATATCGATGGATCCAATTGGTTGAACCGCAACGATTTTTATATTTTATATTTTTTTAATGTTTTATTTATTTATTTTTATATATAAACATAAAAACTGATTTCTTACTAAGTAAAGCTCGAGTAGTCCTCTACTCTGACTTCTTCTATAATTCCAAAGAAGCTTTTTGGTGTTTTCAGAATAGGTCTAAGTCTTCGTCCATTTACTTTAAATATATTCTGATTTTTAGGATTTTCAATTTCAATAGCAAGGATAAATATTTCGAACTATGTAAGGTCCTGCCCATCTAGATCTTAATTTTCCTAGATGGTTATGGAGTCTAGCCATATAAAGATATACTTCTTGTCCTATTTCAAAGCTTTTTGGAATAATTTTTCTATCATGCCAGAATTTTATTTTCTCTTTTTCTCTTACAGTCTTCGAATAAGCTTCATTTCTAAATTCTTCTAATTCAATTAATTGCATTTTTCTATTTTCAGCAGTTTGATTTAAATTAGTGTTCAGAGTTTTTAATGCCCAATAAGCTTTATGTTCTATTTCAACAAGTAAATGACAACTTTTTCCATATACTAGTCTAAAAGGTGACATACCTAAGCTCGTTTTATAAGCAGTTCTATAAGCCCAAAGTGCATCTACTAATCTATTAGCCCAATCTATTCTAGTAGGATTTACTACTTTTTCTAAGATTAACTTAATTTGTTTGTTTGCACTTTCTACTTGTCCACTTGTTTGCGGATGATATGATGTTGCAATTTTGTGGTTTACTTCATATTTCTTCATTAAGGCTTCAAAACTTCTATTACAGAAATGAGTTCCTCTATCACTGATAATAATTTTAGGTATTCCAAATCTGGCAAATATATTATTTCTTATAAATTGTATTACCACTTTGTTGTCATTAGTTTTTGTAGGAATAGCTTCTATCCATTTAGATACATAATCCACCACCAACAATATGTAATTAAATTGATTAGACATAGGAAATGGACCTATAAAATCTATTCCCCACACATAAAAGATTTCAACCTCAACAATAGGATTAAGAGGCATCATATTCCTCTTTGATATTCTTCCTATTTGTTGACATCTTAAACAACTTAAGCAATATTTATGAGCATCTTTGAATAGTGTTGGCCAATAAAACCCACATTGCAGAATTTTTGCAGCAGTTTTCCCTGAACCAAAATGCATTCCACAAGCTTGGTCATGACAGAAAGATAATATGCTCGGATATTCAGTTTCTGGAACACACCTCCTTAAAACCAGATCAGGACATTTCTTAAATAAGTATGGGTCTTCCCAATAGTAATATTTTACTCTTGAGAAAAACAATTTCTTATCCTATCTATTCTAATTCTTAGGTGTTAGACCAGTAACTAAGTAATTAACTATGTCTGCATACCAAGGTATTGTGTTGATGGTCATTAATTGTTCATCAGGAAAATTATCCTTAATTTCAATATTTGATTTTTCTATTTGTAATATTGATAAATGATCTGCTACTACATTCTCACAACCTTTTTTTTCTTTAATTTCTAGATCAAATTCTTGCAATAATAATATCCATCAGATCAATCTAGGCTTAGTCTCTTTTTTCTTTATTAGATGTTTTAGAGCTGAATGATCCGTGTATACTATTACTTTAGCTCCAATCAGATATGATCTAAACTTTTCTAAAGCAAACACAACAGCTAATAATTCTTTTTCAGTAGTTGTGTAATTAACTTGAGCATCATTTAAGGTTTTGCTTGCATAATGAATCACTCTAGGAGATTTTTCTATCTTCTGTCCCAACACTACTCCTATAGCAAAATCAGAAGCATCACACATTAATTCAAATGGATGGTTCCAATCAGGTGCTTGAATTATAGGAGTTGAAATTAAGCTAGTCTTAAGTCTGAAAAATTCTTCCTTGCAATTTTTATTAAAGTTAAATAGAACATCTTTTAGTAGATTAGTTAAAGGTCTAGCTATCTTACTAAAGTCTTTAATAAATCTTCTATAAAAACTAGCATGTCCTAGAAATGATCTAATATCTTTTACTGATTTAGGTTATGGTAGATTAGAAATTACTTCTATTTTTGCTTTATCTACTTCCAACCCTTTCTTAGAAACAACATGCCCTAAGACTATTCCTTGTTTAACCATGAAGTGACATTTTTCCTAATTTAAAGCTAAATTTTTTTCCACACAGTGTTTTAATTTTAAGTCTAAATTTTTTAAACAGACTTCATATGAGTTGCCATATACAATAAAATCATCCATAAATATTTCTAAAAAATCTTCAATCATTCTAGTAAATATGCCCTACATACACCTTTGAAAAGTAGCTAGTGCATTGGATAATCCGAATGGCATTCTCTTAAAAGCATAAGTTCCATTAGGACAGGTGAAAGTTGTTTTCTCTTGATCCTTTAATGCTATTGGAATTTGATTATACCCTGAATACCCGTCTAGGAAACAAAAATATTCTTGCCTTGCTAATCTTTCCAGCATTTGATCTATAAAAGGTAAGGGAAAATGATCTTTCCTAGTCACAACATTCAACTTTCTATAGTCTATACATACTCTCCAGCCTGATTGAATTCTAGTAGGTATCAAGTCTTGACTTTCATTCCTAATAACTGTTAATCCTGATTTCTTGGGAACCACATAGATTGGACTAACCTACGAGCTATCAGAAATCGGATAAATTATGTTATTATCCAACCATTTAACTATTTTCTTTCTGACTACTTCTTTAAGGTTTGGATTTAATCTCCTCTCAGGAATTCTAACAGGTTTAGCATTCTCTTCTAAATATATGTGGTGACAGCATAAAGTTGAACTTAACCCTTTTATATTAGTCATAGTCCATCCTATTGCTTCTTTATAACTTTTTACTACATCTTTTAATTTAGGTATTTGATCCTCTTTTAAATTTGAAGCAATAATGATTGGACATGTTCGTTTCTCTTTCAGAAATATGTAGGTTAACTCAGGAGGTAAAGGTTTCAATTCTAAATGTTGCCCATCAGAAGCTAGAGCTCCTAATTGAACATCATCATTTTCTAAATTAATTTCTTCCAGATCTCCTTCAATATTTATGCTTTCACTTTCTTCTAAAATTTCAGAATTGATTTTCCTATTTAATTCTTCTTGAATTACATCATCTAACATATCTCCTTCATCTTCTAAAAAGTCTATGGTATGTAAGGACATTTCTAACTTCTCAAATCTTTCTAGTTTGAAAATATTTAATTGAGTATCCTCATTACCATATGCTAACTTCATTACTCCAGTCTTACAATTTATAACAGCCCCTGATGTTGCTAAAAATGGCCTTCCCAAAATTAAAGATGTATCACTATTTTTATGCTTAATTTGTTGGGAATCCAGAATTACAATATCAATAGGATATATAAAGTTTTTAATTTTAATTAAGACATCCTTTATTTTTCCTCTAGGGTATCTTATACTTCTATCAGCTAATTGAATAACCGTACTAGTAGGAGTTAAGCCTTCTAATCCTAAGGATGCAAATATATCACTTGGTATAACATTTATACCTGCACCTAAATCTATTAAGGTTCTTTCTAGAATAGTATTTCCTATGGTGCATGATATAATAGGGATTTCAGGATCATATAACTTTTTAGGAATTTATGGCAGAAATAGGGAACTACTTTGCTCAGCTAAAAAGACCTTTCTAAGAACTTTTCTCTCTCTTTTCTTAGTACACCAATCCTTAAGAAATTTAGCACAAGGTGGCATTTTCTATAATAGATCTAACAAAGGAATGTTAACTTATACTTTTTCAAAAATTTCTCTGATTTTTTCTTATTTTTCAGGTATTGTTTGTTGTAATCTTTCAAGATAGGGTGCTAAAGATTGTGATTTAAAAGATTCTTTTTCTTTCAGTTAATTTGTTTGATCATTTTTAGCTTCATTAGCAGATTCAAATTGTTCTTCAGTGATTTCTAGATTTTTAGCTATTACATTTTCATTATCATTTTGATTTTTACTCTTATCCACCTTCATATTATTTTCATTTTGAGTTCTTGGTGGTATATCAATTCTAGATCTTAATGTTACACATACATCTTCCAGATTTTCGTTACTCTCCTGATGTTTTTGTATATCATTTTCGTGATTATGATCTTCAATTGTTTTTAGTTTTAAAGTGCATTCTTTAAATTCTCTTGCATTAGTATTTTCTGTTTGTTGTATATTTTGCAAATTATGCAGGTTTATAACATTATAATTTTCATTGTCCTATTGCATAACTTGTATTTTCATTGTATATTCGTCTAATGCTTTTAATTTTCTTTCTAGATCATCTAATCTCATTGCATTCAATTTTTTATCAATTTTCATTATGGTTTTTTCAGTTTTGTAAATTATATCCTTTTTAGGTTCTGAATATGCTTCCTTATAGTTTAATTGGTTGACTTCTTGTTGCTGACACATAAAGTGTTCTAATTTGTCTAGGTTTTGCTCTATACTACGCTCCAATCTATCATACCTATCCCAAACCTCAGTGTCTCTCAACATATTACACATTCTATACTGACCATCAGTTGGGTAAACTATACGATTCTCATACTCGGCTCTATTATACTAAGGATAATTCATTTGTTGTTCATAGGATCTTACCATCTGTAAATGTCTCAGTTTCAAATAGTCAGAAATGTCATGTCCTTCAGAATTGCAGAATTCACATATGCTAATTACAAGTTTCAGAAATCTTTGAGCATAAGCATATGCCATATTCTCAATTACAGAAGAAAACACACAACTCTAGCGATTAAAACGAAACAGCTCTAAGAGTTGCTTATATTAATTCAATTCAATTCAATTCAATTCTATTCTATTCTATTCTATTCAATTCAATTCAATTTAATTCCCTGGCAACGATGCCATAAAACTTGTTTAGATTTTCCCAACACGACACTAGAAAAACTTGGATTTGTTACTTCTGTTTTTACTTAGTTAATTTATCTTTATGCCTATTCTTTTCTTTTAGAAGTAAACAAACAACCTTTAATACAATTTAGATATTAATTTCAATTTGTACTTTAACTGCAAGTGCATAGTGTCTATTATATCAGTGTGCAAGTACAGGTCAATCCCATAGGGAATTGCTTAAGAACTTAGAACTGTTCGTTTGTTAATAATCAAATTTGTATCTTCAATAAGCCCTCCGTTGAATTACAGTTAACTCAAGGGACAAAGTTCGTTGAGTTATGACTAACTCAACGGACTAACCTCATGGACTTAAGTTAACTCCACGAGTCTGCCTTTTCTTTTTAATACTACTATTTATAGAGGAATTCGGCCAACCATTGGGCGATTCCACAGATTGTAAATAACATCAATTAAGCTCTTTAATGTTAGTAAACACTGGATTTATCATTAAGCATACTAACATTCAGATAATTCAAATAGTAACCATTAAAATCTTTAAGTCTTTTGAACGAACCAATTTCAGTAAACTGTAAAACTAAAACAAACATAAAACAATCACAACACTAACAAAGATAACATTAATCACGATACAACACAAATAATACAATACTCAAATACAACATACAAACATAGATAAACTGTTTTTGGTATTTTTGTTTTAATATGAACATGGAAATGGGTGAAAGGTGAAATGTAAAGTAATCTCAGTTGATAGTAAATACTTCTGTCGCTACTTGCAACGCGATTACATCATTAAAATTAAACCACTTACAATTCTGTCTCCTCTCCCTATAGAATTGCGAGTCCAGAATTGCAAGATGATCTCCTCTTTAGCATATAGGCATCAACCCGAAGCCAAGGCTAAAAGCTTTACGATCTCCTGAAATATAAGTCGACGCTTGGTGAAAATGGCTTCCCTTCTCACGACGCGATCACTCCTCACAGTGGTTATCAAGCACTATGTTTGGCTCGGAATCGACCCAACATCAAGAAAGTATCCTCACAGACCTTCGATGGTTGGTGATTATGGTGGTGGTAACGATGGTTGGTATGGTACTTTGGAGAATTACTAATACTACCTGTAGAAAGCTCGGTGCTCCTCCTCTATACACACTAGTTGTCTATCGATCACACACATTTTCTTCTTTTTCTTCTTTTCTTTTATATTTCTTCAGTAGTAACTGCTTCTGCTTGAATGGTCGGTTGGATTTCCTTCATTCATATCAATGACGATGCTTTCTTCTCCTTGCGCGATATGTGCAATCATGGTTTTTTTCTTCCAATTGTCTGTTCCTACAACCGCTACAGTGATATATTAGAAAATAAATAGTCCGTGGAGTTACAGATAACTCAACAGACTTTCTTCATTGATTTAACTATAAAGCACGTGCATAAATTTAACTATCCAATGCTCAGATGCATTTCGGATAGTTAGAGATAACTCACCGAAAATCCACTTAAGTCACTTTCCTAGAACATGACATGTGTCCACAGCTATTTTATAAATAAAATGAGATTTCAAAGAGTTACACATATAACTTTCCGATGCCCAGCTGCAATTTCGGATAGTTATAGATAACTCACCAAAAGTACACTTAAGTCATGCATTATGGTTTCGACATGTGTACTTCAGGAAATAATAAACTATTCTTTCAAACCATAACTGTTCGGCAATTTAAACATAACTATCTGATACATGTTCGGTCTATTAAACATAACTGTCCGAAATATGTTCAGTATGTTAAACATAACTGTTCGAAATATCAGAAAATTTGGATACTTAAGAATTTCACAGCCCGCAACTTACCGATAGTTCAGAAATGTACTAAATTAACATTAATTCCCCAAAATTAAGCAGATTCTTTAATTAAAGCATATAACAGTGCAATTATAACATAATGGCTTAATTCTCATATGATAAGCTAAATATTATGCAATTAACCATCATTTAACCGTTAATAATATGCACTTTTTCATTCTAAACATGACCCATTTGATAAACTGACTTAATTCAATATCATGGCCTTATCGTTGGTAGACATTTTTAATCAAAATGTTAGCTATCATGTGTGTTTTCCCATTTAAATGCTTCAGTTTGTTTAATAATGGCACACCATAATTGATAGCTAAACTGTCCTTGATTTCCTGTTCTATCCACTTAACAATAGTTGTGCTTTCTAGAATTTCTTTCCCTTCATTTCTCAATCCTAAAATGTTGTGGAGAAGCTCTGGTGTTATCTATACATCAGCTTGCTCCATGTTGGAAATTAATCCACTTTCTTCTTCTCTCAAATTGGCATAGAAGCAGGGCAATAGATTCTGATACACTGCATGGCCTTTCTATTGAGAAATAAATTGCAGTAGACCCTAGACTCAAATAAATCCTTAATTTCTTGCATACCGTCCTAATTTACTGGTCTACTGTATATAATGTCATAACCCCTAATCTCTTGATATTTATTATATGCTTCTTGACTCCAAAAGTGTACTTCATTCAAAATTATTACTTCAGTTGGGTCAGGAATTTGAATTTGTTGCTCTAGAGGGGTTTGTTCTTGAATTTCCTCTTCCATTTGCTGAACTTGAATTGGCTGGGAATGCTTTGGAGATTCTTACATTTTTGCTTCTACTTTTGTTTATGGTGGAGAGCTAGCAGAACTCTCCACTCTGTCTTGAATTCTTTCAATTAATTGTTGAAGAGTTTCTCCCTCTTTAATGGAATCTATCGAGTCATTCCTTTCTTGTTCAATGAGTACTCGTTCTGCTTCTTCTCTTTCTTCTTCCTCCTGACTACCAATCTGCATTGTCACTGTTCTTTCTGATCCTGTGGTAGTTTGGGATGGAGTCATGGGCAAATCAGCTTTTGCCCCAATTTATGTTCTTTTTGTTTGTATAGGCTATAAATTAATTTCAGCCTGTTTTCCTTTTCCTCTTTGCTCTTGTTGCTGCTGCTCTTGCTCCTCCTCAGAATCGGATAGCAGGTTTACAAAAATTGGCTCTACAGGCCCTATTGATATTTGCATTTCAGATTTAATCTTGTCTTGATGTTTAAGCACTATCTCTTTTCCTTTTCTTCTTCTAATTAACTATGCTTGATCTTCCTCTTCTTCTTCTGAGATTAAATCTACAAAAATAGGCTCTACAGGCCCTCAAGCCACAGGTATTGGCTCTTCTTGTTTAACTTTTTCTATAATTGTTGGTCTTGAAGGACCAACTTCAGCTTCTCTTGCAGCCATTGATCTAGCTGCTTCCTAATGTTATTCAACTTTAATTTTATATTGGGCCTTTAACTCATCTTCGGCCCTTTTCCTATAGAGTGCATCATAAAGTAAATGAGATTTTGCCACAGCCATATCTTCAGAATTTCCTTGGCTCTTGCCAACTTTCACTAGCTCTACAAATTCTTTCCATTCCTTTAGCGTAGATGGCCCCAAAAATGCTGCTCTTTCTAACGGCCTTGGCAGTGGAATGGATGGTCTTGGCTGTTGTTCCTTAGTAACTAGTCTTTCAATAGTCGACTCTTTCTGTTGTTCTTCAATGGCCTGTCTCTATTGCTATCGCCTAATTACACCCCTTGCACAACCAGCAATTTCTCGCAAAAATCATAATCTGGCTTAGTGTTGGATTAGTTCTAGGGCAATTTCATTATTTGGCCTGATTCTTCTCTCTATTTAATGTAACTTATGTAGTTACTTTGATTCTTGTTTTCTTAATCTGAGATATTTTTATGCCTAAATCTACCAAAATATTCCTTGTAAAGTATCAATTTGTGCATTTTATATATGTTAATTCATGCATATTAAGGATTATAAGTCATCATTATATATGTTCTTATGAAAGATTACATGAAAATCATATTTTAGAACTATGCATGTTTTATTGGTTAAATAGTCAATAATGCACAAATTTATCTTTTATTAAATTAACACCTAGTCAATTAGCCCATGTGTAAATATAAATAATTTATATATTGATTTCATGCATATCTTAAAAGAATTATCATTAAGATATGAAATCAAATAATCCTCAATTGAGCAAGCAATATACTATGCACATTTCATTTTTGCTTTATAATTGAGTAGCAATTTATGTGTAATGTGCATATGCATTTAATGTTATGTTTGAGTTGTTGAAAATAGGTGAGGATGTGGACCCTTGGATTAAATCATGGGAAATCAACAACTCATGGTCATCCAATTCAAACTCCAAATCAATCCATCAATCAATCAATCAATGATTAAAGCTTGCCTAAATTAGAGGCCACAAATTAGAAGGTATTTGAAATATTTCCATAGATGGATGTCAATGGAAAGTAAAAGAGGATGGTTGGCCAAAGGAAAGATCATCTCCTCTTTCTCCTCCACGCAAGGGCAAGAACTCCAACTCCAATTTTCGTCCATCCTCTTCCACCCAAGATTTTGGAAGAGTTTTCCTCCAAGATTGGTGAGCTTAGGCGCCTTCCCCCTCATACTAGAAGACCTCCTTCTCTCCACTCCAAGCCGACATACGGAAGGACCTCCACGGGTGAAATCGGTGGTATTGGAGGCACGTGTGCAGCATTGGAAGAGCTTGGGACGTGATCTTCAAGATGAGGTAATAGGAAGCATCAAAATTGAGAGTAAAGCCAACAAATCCGTATATCTTGGAAGTGGATTGAGGACGTGCAACCCATTTTCTCCAAAGCAAACATAGGCGGTTCCCCTTTGGACGTGATTTGCAAGTGGTGACAGCCTTGTAGAGGAGAGGACAAAGTGGTTCATCATCAAATAGGGATCAAATGCTTGAAGAGAAGTGGATGAATTAAAGGTAAAAGAGAAGGGAGAGATCCTCATACTTGAATATCGAATTTTCATATCATATGTGTATGAGTATTTAGGTTTTTAATTCATTTGTTATGTGCACATGTAGTATGTTATTTAAATGATGATTTTGTTTAAGAATATTAGTTGTCTTACAATATATTTCGTAGAAAATGGTTACTTCATGTGAATGTGTGAATGTTGTGCATAAAACTAACTCTTAACTCTTGTGAATGCGTGTATACCCTGTTTGCTGTAAATTCCAGTGCATGTTCCATTTTGTTGTATGTTGTACGATTTGATTTCTAAGAGTTATATGTCGTGTTATAGCTTTTTTTGTAAGTAATTCAAGTGTACAATACGTATGTAGAGTTTTTGGAATTTTTTAGAATGCATTTCTTCGGTTTTTCGATTATCCTTTCGAAGGTAGCATCTGCTCTGTTTTACTGGTCGAGCAACAGAAATTGTGCTCGATGCCTTCGTGTTGCCTTTCTTTTGTGCATTCCGAAATGTTTTCCTGTAAATTTTCTTGATTAGAGAAACGAGTTATCTTTCAAGGCGCGGTGATTTCGTGGTGTTTCATGAAGATTTGATTGAGTTATGATTTTTATACCAACGACGCATTTTTGGAAAGTTTTCAGAATCGTTTTGCGCACTGTTTTTATATCCGACTTTGGCAGCAATCTAGAGTGAATTAGTCCTGGAAATCACTGCCATTTTAAAGATAACTCGATGAACTTTCCAGCCAATATTTTTTCTAGATTGTTAAATGTCCAGGTTGGAAGGAAGAAGAGTTAGAATTCGGACTAATTTCTGTGATTCCAGAAACGTGAACTTAAGATTTTCTTGAGTTTTCTAGCTATTAGCCCTAGGAATTAACAAGTTTTATGCTACCTTTGAAATCTTTATTGTATTTTTGTAAATTGTAACTTAATTGCATGTAATTAGAGTTTTAAATGTAGAATTAATAGAGTGGATGTTTTATCAAACAATCATTTTAATAAAATTATTTAAGACAAACTCCTTATGGATTCGACCTGTACTTACACATGCTTATTAGAATGGGCACCGAGCGCTTGTGGTTATAAATGTAAAATTTGCACTTTTGCCGTTAATTTAACAACACATAAAAGCATTACAAGTTTTTGGCGCCGTTGCCGGGGAATATATACAAGTTTTTGTCCTCCAGTAGAAAAGGTCAGATTCTACCTTTTGTAGTTTTTTTTCTCGTGTTGTATTTCTGATCTTCTGTCATGTGTGCCATTCTTTAGACTCTTTGAGAAATCTTATCGTGTCAACTGCTTCCTCCCAGAACTTTGGTGTCATCTTTGTCATCATGGAGTTAACGAAATGGAACAGAATCGCTCTGATCTCTATTATTCTAAGTTCTAAATGATTTTGCGGATAATGCCCCCAAATCCTAAGTTTTAGTATAAATAAGCCCTAAGTTTAGGCAGGTAATTGGGTCAATTTCTCGTGCAAACTCTCGCTCTCTCATCTACCTCTCTGTGGAGTTACAGTTAACTCCACGGACTAAGTTTGTGGACTTAACTATAGTACCCCATTATGTTATAATTAACTCAATGGAGTAAGTTCGTTAACTTATCCTAGACTCAATGGAGTAAGTTCGTTGAGTTAAGTGTAATTCAATGGACTTTCCATAAAATTATAACTAATAAAAATAACTTATAATAATTGTTACTTCGGTCAAGATCGAAGAATTTCTGGTCTAATTGACTCTTAATTTTTCAACATTTTAGCCTTTTGGTCAAATCGTTATATTTTTCGGTTGAACCGAAATTAAATACTTTTTTTTTTCTTACCGATTGAATCGATACTATACTTCGTTAAAACTGACATTTTTACTTAATATAATATATAGATTTTTTTTTATGTTTATGTTTCGATTGGACCGATGGATTTGTCGGTTGAACCACAACGATTTTTTCTTTTAATATACGTTTCGCTAAAATCGATAATTTCTTTTGGTTGAACCGTGACTATGTTTAAATAAGTTTTTTTTTCCAAACACTTAAGTAATTTCTTACTATGTAAAGTTCGAGTAGTCCTCTACTTTTACTTCTTCTATAATTCCAAAGGAACTTTTTGGTATTTTTAAAATAGGTCTATGTCTTTGTCCATTTACTTTAAATATATTCTGATTTTTAGGATTTTCAATTTCAATAACCCCATAGGAATAAATATTTCGAATTATGTAAGGTCTTGCTCATCTAGATCTTAATTTCCCTAGATGGTTATAGAGTCTAGTCATATAAAGATATACTTCTTGTCCTATTTCAAAGATTTTTGGAATAATTTTCTTGTCATGCTAGAACTTCATTTTCTCTTTTTCTATTACAATTTTCGAATAAGCTTCATTCCTAAATTCTTCTAGTTCAATCAATTGGATTTTCCTATTTTCAACAACTTGATTTAAATTAGTGTTTAGAGTTTTTAATGCCCAATAAGCTTTATTTTCAATTTCAGTTGGTAAATGACAACTTTTTCCATATACTAGCCTAAAAGGTGACATACCTAAGCTTGTTTTATAAGCAGTTCTATAAGCCCAAAGTGCATCTATTAATCTATTAGCCCAATCTATTCTAGTAGGATTTACTACTTTTTCTAAGATTAACTTAATTTGTTTATTTGCACTTTCTACTTGTCCACTTATTTGCAAATGATATGATGTCGCAATTTTGTGATTTACTCCATATTTCTTCATTAAGGCTTTAAAACTTCTATTACAAAAATAAGTTCCTCTATCATTGATAATAGCTTTAGGTATTCCAAATCTAGCAATTATATTAGTCCTTATAAAATGTATTACTACTTTGTTGTCATTAGTTTTTGTAGGAATAGCTTCTATCCATTTAGATACATAATCCACTCCTAATAATATATAATTAAATTGGTTAGACATAGGAAATAGACCAATAAAATCTATTCTCCACACATCAAAGATTTCAACCTCAACAATAAGATTAAGAGGCATCATATTTCTCCTTGATATTCTTCCTATTTGTTGGCATCTTAAACAACTTAAACAATATTTATGAGCATCTTTGAATAATGTTGGCCAGTAAAATCCACATTACAGAATTTTGGTAGCAGTTTTCCCTGAACCAAAATGCCCTCCACATGCTTGGTCATAATAGAAAGACTATATGCTCTGATATTCAGTTTCTGGAACACACCTCCTTAAAACCAGATCAGGACATTTCTTAAATAAGTATGGGTCTTCCCAATAGTAATATTTTACTCTTGAAAAGAACAATTTCTTATCCTATCTATTCCAATTCTTAGGTGTTAAACCAGTAACTAAGTAATTAACTATGTTTGCATACCAAGGCATTGTGTTGATTGTCATTAACTGTTCATCAGGAAAATTATCCTTAATTTCAATATTTGATTTTTCTATTTGTAATCTTGATAAATGATCTGCTACTACATTCCCACAACCTTTTTTATCTTTAATTTCTAGATTAAATTCTTGTAATAATAATATCCATTGGATCAATCTAGGTTTAGTCTCTTTCTTTGCTATTAAGTGTTTTAAAGCTGAATGACCCGTGTATACTATCACTTTAGCTCCAATCAGATATGATCTAAACTTTTCTAAAGCAAACACAACAACTAACAACTCTTTTTCAGTAGTTGTATAATTAACCTCAACATCATTTAAGGTTTTGCTTGCATAATGAATCACTCTAGGAGATTTTTCTATTTTCTGACCCAACATTGCTCCTATAGCAAAATTAGATGCATCGCACATTAATTCAAATGGATGGCTCCACTCAAGTGCTTGTATTATAGGAGTTGAAATTAAGCTAGTTTTAAGCTTGAAAAATGCTTCTTTTCAATTTTTATCAAAGTTGAATGGGACATCTTTTAACAGATTAGTTAAAGGTCTAGCTCTTTTGCTAAAATCTTTAATGAATTTCTATAAAATCCAACATGTCCTAGAAATGATCTAATATCTTTTACTGATTTAGGTTCTAGTAGATTAGAAATTACTTCTATTTTAGCTTTATCTACTTCCAACCTTTTCTTTGAAACAACATGTCCCAAAACTATTCCTTGTTTAACCGTGAAGTGACATTTTTCCCAATTTAGCACCAGACTATTTTCTACACAACGTTTTAATACTAGGTCTAAATTGTTTAAACATACTTCATACTAAGTTCCATAAATAGTAAAATCATTCAAAAATATTTCTAAAAAATCTTCAGTCATTCCAATGAATATGCCCTGCATACACCTTTGAAAGGTGGCTGGTGCATTGCATAATCCAAATGGCATTCTCTTAAAAGCATAAGTTCCATTAGGATAGGTGAAAGTTATTTTCTCTTGATCCTCTAATGCTACTAGAACTTGGTTATATCCTAAATACTTGTCTAGGAAACAAAAATATTCTTGCCCTACTAATTTCTCTAGCATTTGATCTATAAAAGGTAAGGGAAAATGATCTTTACTAGTCACAACATTCAACTTTCTATAGTCTATACAAACTCTCTAGCCTGATTGAATTCTAGTAGGTATCAAGTCTTGACTTTCATTCCTAATAATTGTTAATCCTGATTTCTTGGGAACGACATGGATTGGACTAACCCATGAGCCATCAGAAATCAGATAAATTATATCATTATCTAACCATTTCACTATTTCCTTCCTGACTATTTCTTTAAGGTTTGGATTTAATCTCTTCTCAGGAATTCTAACAGGTTTAGCATTCTCTTCTAAATATACGTGATGACAGCATAAAGTTGAACTTAACCCTTTTATATTAGTCATAGTCCATCCTATTGCTTCTTTATAAGTTTTTACTACATCTTTTAATTTAGCAATTTGATTCTCTTTTAAATCTGAAGCAATAATGATTGGACATGTTCGTTTTTCTTCCAAAAATATATAGGTTAATTCAGGAGGTAAATGTTTTAAATCTAAATATTGCCATCAGAAGCTAGAGCTCCTAATTGAACATTATCATTTTCTATATTAATCTCTTCTTGATCTCCCTCTATATTTATGCTTTCACTTTCTCCTAAATTTTCAGAATTTAGTTACTTATTTAGTTCTTGAATCACATCATCTAGCATATCTCCTTCATCTTCTAAAAAGTCTATAGTATGTAAGGACATTTCTAACTCCTCAAACTTTTTTGGTTTGAAAATGTTTAATTGAGTATCCTCATTACCATATGCTAACTTTATCGCTCCAGTTTTATAATTTAGAATAGCCCTTGATGTTGTTAAGAATGACCTTCCCAAAATTAAAGATGTATTATGATTTTGATGCTTAATTTGTTGGGAATCCAAAATTACAATATCAATAGGATATTTGAAGTTTTTTATTTTAATTAGGGCATCCTCTATTTTTCCTCTAAGGTGTCTTATACTTCTATCAGCTAATTGAATAATAGTCCTAGTAGGGATTAGGCCTTCTAATCCTAAAGATGCAAATATATCACTAGGCATAATATTTACACTTACACCTAGGTCTATTAAGGTTCTTTCTAGAATGGTATTTCCTATGGTGCATGATATAACAAGAATTCCAAGATTAGATAACTTTTTAGGAATTTGTGGCAGAAATAGGAAACTACTTTGCTTAGCTAAAAAGACTTTTCTTAAAACTTTTCGCTCTCTTTTCTTAGTACACCAATTCTTAAGAAATTTAGCATAATGTGACATTTTCTGCAATAAGTCTAACAAAGGAAAGTTAACTTGTACTTTTTCAAAAATTTCTCTAATTTTTTCTTACTTTTTAGGAAATGTTTGTTGTAATCTTTTAGGTTAGGGTGTTAATGATTGTGATTTATGAGATTCTTTTTCTTCATTTGATTCGTTTGATCATTTTTAATCTCATTTTCAAATTCCAATATTTCTTCATTGATTTCTAAGTTTTCAGATATTACATTTTCATTATCATTTTGAATTTTGTTCTTATCCACCTTTATATTACTTTCTCTTTGAATTCTTGGGGGTATATCAGTTCCAGATCTTATTGTTATACATACATCTTCCAAATTTTCATTACTTACATGATGTTCTTGTATTTCATTTTCATGATTATGATCTTCAATTGTTTTCAGTTTTAAATTATATTCTTTAAATTCTATTGCATTGGTACTTTCTTTTGTCTGAATGTCTTGCAAAGTATGCACTTCTGTAATATTAATGTTTTCATTTGTGTTTTCCTATTGCATAACTTGTAATTTCATTGTAAATTCATTTAATACTTTTAATTTTCTTTTCAAATCATCTAATCTTATTGCATTCAATTTTTGATCAATTTTCATTATAGTTTTTTCAGTTTCGTATATGATATCAATTTTAGGTTTTGAATATTCTTCCCTATAATTTAATTGGTTAACTTCTTGTTGCTGATACATGTATTGTTCCAATTTATCCATGTTTCGCTCTAAGCTACGCTCTAGTTTGTCATACCTATCCCAAACTTCCTTGTCTCTCAACATATTACACGTTCTAAACTGACCATTAGTTGAGTAAACTATAGGATTCTCATACTTAGCTCTATTATATTGAATATAATTCATTTGTTGTTCATGTGATCTAACCATCTGCAATTGTCTCAGTTTCAAACAATTAGAGATGTCATGTCCTTCCAAATTATAGAATTCACATATGTTAACTACAGGTTTTAAAAATCTTTGAACATAAGCATATGCCATATTCTCAATTATGAAACAAACACTCTTTTGCTATTAAAACAAAATAGCACTCATAGTTGCTTAGCTTCTCAATCCCCAGCAACGGTGCCAAAAAACTTGTTTAGGGTTGTTAAGTCACATCATAAACTTGCTTGATTTTTTTATGCCTATATTAATAAATTCTCTTAAAAGTAAACAAACAACCTTTTACAAAAATTAGATAATAAGTCCAATTTGTATTTTAAACTACAAGTGTACAGTGTATATTGTATTTATGTGCAAGCATAGGTCGATCCTATAGAGATTGAGTAAGAATTGTGTACTATTTCGATTTTTATATTGGAATTTATATGTGTTCAGTTAAGCCATCCGTTGAGTTACAGTTAACACAATAGACTTAGTTCGTAGAGCTATGGTTAACTCAACGGACTAACCTCATGGACTTAATTTAACTTCACGAGCCTATCTATTTAGTTAAATACTACTATTTATAGAGGAATTCGGCTAACTACTGTGCGGTTCCACAGAATGTAAATAACATCAATTAAGCTCTTTAATGTTAGTTAATATTAGATTTGTCATTAAGTAACACTAACATTTAGATATTTCAAACAGTAACTATTAAAATCTTTAAGTATTTGGGACGAAACAATTTCAGTAAACTGTAAAACTATTTTCTATTTTCTGAATCAAACAAACATAAAACATTCACAATACTAACAATGATAACATTAATCACAATACAAAACAAACAATACAACACTTTAATACTAAATGTAAACATAGGTAATTTGTTGTTTTTGGTATTTTTGTTTCGATATGTTTTTGAAGATGAGTAAAAGGTGAAATGTAAAAATCTCTATCGATAGTAAAAGCTTCCATCACTACATGTGATGTGGTTACACCACTGAAAACTTAATCACTTACAATCTTGCCTCCTCACCCTATAGAATCGTGAATCAAGAATTGTAAGATGATCTCCTCTTTAGCATACTAGCATCAACTCGAAACCAAGGCTAGAAGTTTTATGATCTCCTAAGAAGTGAGTTGGTGCTTGGTGAAAATGACTTCCCTTATTGTGACACGATCACTTCTCATAGTGGTTGTTAGTCACTGTGTTTGGCTTGGAATCGACTTGACATCTAGAAAGTATCCTCATAGACCTCCGATGGTTGGTGCTTTTGGTGGTGGTGTGGAGCTTCAGGGAACTTTTGACACTTCTTGTAGTTAGCGTGGTTCTCCACCTACACACACATACTTCTTCGTCTTTCTCCTCTTCTTTTATATTTCTTTTAGTAATAACTGCTTTTGCTTAAATGATCGGTTGGATTTCCTTCATTCATATCAACGATGGTGATTTCCTCTTCATTTCACGAGTGAATTCCTATGTGATACGTGCAATCATGGTTTTCCTTCAAATTTCCTGTTTCTACAACTACTACAGCGGCATATTAGAAAATAAATGGTCCATGGAGTTAGTATAACTCAATGGACTTACTTCGTTGATTTAACTATAAAGCACATGCAATAAAGAAATAACTTATAAGCTTATAACACTAACACAACGTGCTACCTTAGTGTCTATTTAAGTAACTCAACGCGTATAGTTATGCTAACTTAACGAATTATACATGTGCAGCTCACGTGACATAATAAATTATTTAAATTCAACACATGCATAAATCTAACTTAACAAGTTCAGATATACAACTTACAGTTTTTACACGCTAACTTGAGTTCTCACGTGATCTTTTTACACCTTTAAACCTGTAACTTAATGAGTTGGCATGCAATCTTTCGACAAAAAGAACACTAACTCAACGAGTTGTTATTGTGTACCTGAATATTCTTTTAGCATTTAAAACATGACTGTCTAGTACATTAAATGCAACTCTCCAAAATAATAGACAATTCAGAGACTTAGGAATTAAAAAGCCTATAACTCACCGATAGTTCAGAAATATAGTTAATTAACATTAATTCCCTGAAATTATGTAGATTCTTTCATTAAAGCATATAACAGTGCAATTATAACATAATGGCATAATTCTCATATGATAAGCTAAATATTATGCAATTAACCATCATTTAACCGTTAATATTATGCACTTTTTCATTCTAAACAATGTTATTTACATTCTATGGAATCACCCAATGGTTGGTCGAATTCCTCTATAAATAGCAGTATTTAACTAGAAAGGTAGGCTCGTGGAATTAGCATAAGTCCATGAGGTATTCCATTAACTATAACTCCACGAACTAAGTCCGTTGTGTTAACTGTAACTCAACGGAGTGCTTAATTGAATACATATAAACTCCAATATAAAAATCGAGACAATACACAATTTTTACTCAATCTCTGTGGGATCGACCTGTACTTGTACATAAATACAATGTACATTGTGCACTTGTAGTTAAAAATACAAATTGGATTCAGTATCTATTTTGTGTGAAAGGTTCTTTGTTTACTTCTAAAAGAATTTATTAATATAAGCATAAAAATAAACCAATACAAAGTTTTCTAGCACCGCCTAACAAACAAAAGTTCACAACCAAATAAGCATTTGATGAATCAGGGTATGTGATTAGAAATAAGGCTAGATTAGTTGCCCAATGGTATAACCAACATGAAGGAATAGATTTTGAAGAAACTTTTGCTCTTGTAGCTAGATTAGAATCGTTCTAGCTTTTACTGCTCATATGAATTTTAAATTTTATCAAATGAATGTTAAAAGTGCATTTATAAATGGTTTAATTAAAGAAGAAGTATATGTCAGGCAACCACCTATTTTTGAAGATGTTGATTTTCTTAAGTATGTTTTCAAACTGAAGAAGGCTTTGTATGATTTGAAATAAGCTCCAAGAGCTAGTATGATAGGCTAAAATCTTTTCTACTAGATAATGGTTTCTTGATTGGTAAAGTTGATAATACCTTATTCTTTAAGAAAAATTATTTAAGTTTGCTAGTTGTTCAAATTTATGTTGATGATATCATCTTTGGAGTAACTAATAACATTTTAAGTAATCAGTTTGCAGAATAGATGTAAAATCAGTTTGAAATGAGCTTAATGGAAGAGTTAACATTCTTTCTAGATTTGTAGATTAAACAAGTTGAGAAAGGAATTTCTGCATATCAAGAAAATTATACAAAACAACTTTTAGAGAAATTTGGAATGAGTAATTGCAAATCTTTAGGCACTCCTATAAGTTCATCAATTAAATTAGATAAAGATGAATCTATACCAGCTATTAATATTAAAAAATATAAAAGAATGATAGGTTCCCTTCTTTATCTAACAGCTTTTAGACCTGATATAATATTTAGTGTTTGTGCTTGTGCTTGTTTTCAAGCTCAACCTAAGGAATCACACCTATTTGCAGTAAAGAGAATAATGAAATACTTACAAGAAACATGAAATTTTGGTTTAATGTATTTCAAGAATAACAGTTTGAATTTAATTGGATATAGTGATGTTGACTATGTTGGATGTAAGTCAAACAAGAAAAGTGCCAATGGAACTTGTCAACTTTTTGGCAGTTCTTTAATTTCATAGTTCTATTAAAACCCTTGTGTTTTGATAATGTAAAAATCTGTGTGAAGAAACAAGTTGTATTTCACAAGGCAGTTACAATAGAAAGCTAGCTTAAAGGCAGCAAGAGAGCTTTTTGGAAAGTTACAACCTTAAGTATCCAAAAGAAGTAGATTTTTGAAAGGTTAACAATGTAAGTATCTGAATGACCACTTAAAGGTAGCAAAAGAGATCTTTGGAAAGTTACAAGGCTAATTATCCAAAAATAAGAAGGCTTTTGGAAAGTTAGATAAAGACTTGAATTCTTCAAAAAGTTAGGAGCTAACCATCTGAAAATTCAAGAAATTTGGAGAGTTGGAAAAACTATCTGAATAGTTAAGTTAAATATGCACATGATAGAAAGATAGAAGTAGTAAAAGACAACTATTAGAGTTTTCAAAAAGTTAATAGAGCTAACTATTTGAAAATGTAAGAGAATTGGAAAGTTAACTAGCTAACTATCCAAACAATTAAGTTATTCAAATATGCACGTGTAGAAATCAGAAACCAGCAGTTGGAGCCTTAAAAGAAAAATTGAAAAGTTAAGAAAGCTAACTATTCGAAAGTTAAGATATTTCGAAAAGTTAACAATTAACTATCTAAACTTAAGGAGAACTCACGTGTATGACTTAAAGCTCACACGTGACACAGATAGGAAGATTCTCCAAACAAATTGGAAGGTTCTGAAGATAACTATTCGAAAGTTAAATAATTTTCAGTAAGTTACAGCTTTAAGTGTCCAAACTTAAAGCACCTCACGTGCATGACTTCAATTTCACGTGACAAACTTAAGGGAAGCATTTATCCATCGAAGGGTTATAGATAGCTTTCGGTAAGGTTACGACAAGTAACTATCTGAAAATCAAATAGAATCAGAAGGTTACATTGAAGCATCTCTCTAAACGGTAATTACCAAATTTAGGTTTGGCAAAATGGTAAGTATAGTAGAATAAATCCATTAGAAAGAATATGATCTTATACACCTTGGTATAAGTATGATTAGAATAGAAAGAAAAGACAATGATTATCATATATTGAGAGCTATACAAAAATTCCTAGTAACACATATAGTCTACAAATATAGAAGAGAAGAATTCTCAAGCATACTAAAGTATAGAAAGCTCCCTACATGTATACTCTGATTGAAAACTCAAAAGTGTTGGTTCGTGAGTTAATACTTGAAAACTCATTGTTGGTTTAGAGCTTCCACTTGAAAGCTCTTGTGTTGGTTCTTGCTTTGACCTAAAAGTAAGTGTTGTAAGTGCTAATTCACTTAGTGAAGCACAGTGAACCTTGGGGGTGGACTAGTTGAGTTGGTGAACCACCTAAAATCTCCTTGTGTCAATTATTCTTTATTGCTCTACATGCATATTTAATACTTGAGTTTACTAGTTAATCAAATCAATTAGTTAAGTTAGAAAAGAATTAAAATTACACATAGATCACCATTCACTCTCCCCTCTAATGAGCCATACGATCCTAAGAGGTTTAACAAGAAGCAAAACTATGTTGCATTATCAACTACTAAAGTTGAATATATTGCTACTACCTTATGTTGTGCACAAATTCTTTGGATGAAACAAACTATGAAATATTATGAAATTAAATATGGAATAACTCTTATAAATTGTGACAGTAATAGTGCAATTAGTTTGTCAAAGAATCCTATACTGCACCCACAAGCAAAACATATTAGATAAAACATTATTTTTTAAGAGATATATGAAAGAAAATATTGAATTGAAATTTGTACCTACTCATGAACAGTTGACATATATTTTCGCAAAGCATCTTGAAGAAAAATAGTTTATCAAATTGAGAAGAGACTTAGGAATATGTTGCTTAAATGATTTTTGATGATTATTTCATTTTATATTTTCTACATCATTCTATTTTATTTCATGTTTCCTTCTAAGTTAATTTTGGCTAATTTGTTTTCTTCTTATAAATCATTTTAAATCAAAAAATATATATATATAGAAAAATTGAAAATTTTCTAATTTGGGATTTCTTACTAAGTTTTTATATTCTATAATAGCATTATACACAAATATTAAAACAAACTCAAATATTCCACAAAAATTACTAAAGTTTAAAGCTCCCACAAATAGAATAATGCCCACATGAAACTTAAAATGAGATCTAAATTTGAAAAATAGCCAAATTACCATACTAATTTGGTAATTATATTCTTCTTTGTTTGACTTAATGTTACCTAATTAGATTTTTTAGAAGAGTTTAATATGTTAGGGTGAAAAACAAGGAAAAGTGGTTGGAAGCAATAATACTCAAGATATTTTGCTTGACCCTGTCCTAATGTATTTAACTTTCTAAATTCTTTAGTTATCAATACTGTAAAAGTGTTTGCCAAAAAAATAAAAAATAAAAAAAATCTTGGATGTTTGTTGCAAAGAGCAACCAACAATCAATAAAAAAAAAAACCAAATTCTGGCTATGTAATATTGAAAGTGCATAAATCTCTAATCTTACTCTTTTTCCTTAGTTATTTACATGACATACATTGTTAAGGGAAAGTATACCTTGGGGTTGTTTCATGGAATTTTAAAATTAGTCGGAGAAAGCATATTAAATAATTCTGAATTTTCTATTCCAAAAACATTAAGTTACAACATTGTAGTTTATGAAAACTGGTTATTAAGGTTAATGAGGTGAAATCTAGGATTAAGTTTTTGTTTACAATGAAAAGTGCATAATATTAATGGTTAATTGCATAATATTTAGCTTATCGTATGAAAATTAAGCCATTATGTTATAATTATATGATTACATGCTTTAATTACAGAATGTGCCTAATTTCATGGTATTAATGTTAATTAAATAACATTTAAGAAAGATTGAAAGCATAGTATGTATGGTTTTATAGAAGTATACGAATGCTCATAAAGTTACTCATGTAAGCTTACAGACCTTCGTAAAGTTACTAAGGATACAGATGCTCATAAAGTTTTAAGCTAAGTTTACAAACCCTGTAAAGTTAGGAGTTATTTCACATGTCAACTTTTGAATGGTTAAGAATTATTTCTTTTGCATATTAAATGTTATAAAAATATTTGTTTTATTAAACTGTAGAGTTGAATGAGTTTGTTGAGTTAAGCTTTACTCAACGAGATAAATCTATTGAGTCATAGTTAAGTCAACGAAGTAAGTTCATTGAGTTACACTAACTTCACAAACTAGTTATTTTCTAATATGCCATTGTGAGTAGTTGTAGGAATAGGAAATTCGAAGGAAAATCACAATTGCACATATCACGTAGGATTTACATCGTGGAATGAAGAAGAAATCACCATCATAGAATTGAAAGAAGAAGATCCAACTAGTCATTTCGATGGAGGGAGTTACTACTGAAAGAAATATAAAATGAAGAGGAGAAGAATGAAGAAGAGTGTGTGGGGTGTGTAGAGAACCATGCTATTTGCAGAAAGTGTCGGTAGTTTCCTAAAGTACCACCATACCAAAACCAACACTAAATCACCATAATCACCAACCATCAAAGGTCTGTGAAAATATGTTTTGAATGTCAAGTCAATTCCAAGCCAAACACAGTGACTTACAACTACTATGAGGAGTGATCATGTCGTAAGAAGGGAAGCTATTTTCACTAATTACTAAATCATCTCTCAAGAGATAGTAAAGCTTCTAGCATTGGTTTTGGGTTGATGCTAATATACTAAAGAGGAGATCAACTTACAAGTCTCGATTCACAATTCTATAGGGAGAGGAGGAGTGGGTGTAAGTGATTAAGTTTTCAATGATGTAATCACGTTATATGTAGTGATGGAAGTTATTACTGTCAATAGAGAATTTTGCATTTCACCTTTCGCTTCATCTTCAGGGAACATATCAAAACAAAAACAACAAAAAACTAATTATCTATTTTTATAGTTAGCAATTCTGTGTTGTATTGTTTGTTTTATATCATGAGTAATATTATTATTGTCAATATTGTTGAATGTTTTATGTTTATTGTTTAATTGATTGTGAACTTCTGTTTGATAGGTAGTGCTAGAAAACTTTGTATTAGTTTGCTTTTATGCTTATATTAATAAATTCTTTTAGAAGTAAATAAATAACCTTTCACACAAATTAGATACTGAATCAAATTTATATTTTAACTGCAAGTGCATAGTGTATATTGCATTTGTGTGCAAGTACAAGTCGATCCCATAGAGATTGAGTAAGAATTGTATATTGTCCTGATTTTTATATTGGAGTTTATATGTATTCAGTTAAGCACTCTGTTGAGTTATAGTTAACACAACAGACTTAGTTGGTGGAGTTATAGTTAACTCAATGGACTAACCTCGTGGACTTAAGTTAACTCCACGAGCTTACCTTTCCAATTAAATACTACTATTTACAAAGGAATTCAGCCAACCATTAGGCGGTTCCATAAAATGTACATAACATCAATTAAGCTCTTTAATGTTAGTTAATATTAGATTTATCATTAAGTAGCACTAACATTTAGATATTTCAAACAGTAACCATTAAAATCTTTAAGTATCTGGAATGAATCAATTTTAGTAAACAATAAACTATTTTCTAAATCAAACAAACATAAAACATTCACAATACTGACAATGATAACATTAATCACGATGTAAAACAAATAATACAACACTTTAATACTAAATGTAAACACAGATAATTTGTTGTTTTTGGTATTTTTGTTTTGATATGTTCCTGAAGATGAGCGAAAGGTGAAATGTAAAAACTCTCTATTGACAGTAAAAACTTTCGTCACTACATGCGACATGATTACACCACTAAAAAATTAATCACTTACAATCTTGCCTGCTCTCCCTATAGAATCGTAAATCAAGAATTGTAAGATGATCTCCTCTTTAGCATACTAGCATCAACCTGAAACTAAGGCTAGAATAGAAGCTTTACGATCTCCTGATATATGAGTTAGTGCTTGGTGAAAATGACTTTCCTTCCTACAACACGATCACTCCTCACAATGGTTGTTAGTCACCGTGTTTGGTTTGGAATCGACTCGACATCTGGAAAGTATCCTCACAAACCTCTGATGGTTGGTGATTTTGATGGTGTTGGTGTGGAGTTTCAAGGAACTTCCGACGCTTCCTACAGTTAGCGCGGTTCTCTACCTGTTCACATAGTCTTTTTCTTTGTCTTTTATGTTTCTTTCAATAGTAACTGCTTCTGCTTAAATGTTTAATTGGATTTCCTTCATTCATATCAATGATGGTGATTTCTTCTTCATTCCACGAGTGAATTCTTGCGTGATACATGCAATCATGGTTTTCCCTCATATTGGAGCTTCTTGTAATTCTTCTATTCTTGCACTTGCAAAACACATGACTAAACAAGAAAACTTATTTGTTCGTTAGTCATTTTATAAAACTTGAACTGTTATCCATCCATGCGTATAAAAACTCAAACAGTTATCTAACTCTTTGATTTTTCATTACCGAATGCATATGAAAAACACGTGAAAACTTAAAACATTAAAACACATGTGCAGATAACTTAACTATATGAGTTTTTAACATAACTCTTCAACTAAAATGAAATGTTAACTATCCGAAAGTTTACATTACCTATTTTTGCATAATGCTATCACAATGCGTTACCTTAGTGTATATTCAAGTAATTCAACATGTATAGTTATGCTAACTTAACGAGTTATACATGTGCAACACACGTGACATAATAAAGCATTTAAATTCAACACGTGCATAATTCTAACTTAACAAGTTCAAATATTTCAGATACTTACAAACCTAACTATCTGATGCTCAGATGCATTTCGAATAGTTAATAGATAACTTACTGAAAATCCACTTAAGTCGTATATTAAGGTTTCAACACATGTACTCTAGGAAATAATAAAATATTCTTTACACGTTTAAAACATAACTATTCGGTATATTAAATATAACTCTTTGAAATAATAGAAAATGGTGCATAATTCTAACTTAACGAGTTCAAATATTTCAAATACTTACAAACCTAACTATCCGATGCTCAGATGCATTTCGAATAGTTAGCAGATAACTTACTGAAAATCCACTTAAGTTGTATATTAAGGTTTCAACACGTGTACTCCAGGAAATAATAAAATATTCTTTACACGTTTAAAACATAACTGTCTAGTACATTAAATATAACTCTTTGAAATAATAGAAAATGGTGCATAATTCTAACTTAACGAGTTCAAATATTTCAGATACTTACAAACCTAACTATCCGATGCTCAGATGTATTTTGAATAGTTAGCAGATAACTTATCGAAAATCCACTTAAGTCATATATTAAGGTTTCAACACGTGTACTTTAGGAAATAATAAAATATTCTTTACACGTTTAAAACATAACTGTCTGGTACATTAAATATAACTTTTTGAAATAATAGAAAATTTAGATACTTAGGAATTAAAAAGCTTGTAATTTACCGATAGTTCAAAAATATATTTAATTAACATTAATTCCCTGAAATTATGCAGATTCTTTCATTAAAGCATATTATAGTGCAATTATAACATAATAGCTTAATTCTTGTATGATAAGCTAAATATTATGCCATTAGCCATCATTTAACCGTTAATATTATGCACTTTTCATTTTAAACATTTATTTGATTCAGAAAATAGAAAATCATATTATTGATTATTAAGATTTGTTCATACAAAATACCCAAAATTTTAATGGTTACTATTTGAAATATCTGAATGTTAGTGTTGATCAACGATAAATACCATATAAACTAACATTAAAAACTTAATTGATGTTGTTTACATTCTGGGAACCACCTAATGGATGGTTGAATTCCTCTATAAAATTGTAAATTTAATTGGAAGTTACTAGTTAGGCTCATGGAGTTAACTTAAGCCCATGAGATTAGTCCATTGTGTTAGCTGTAACTCAACGAACTAAGTCTATAGAGTTAGCAGTAAGTCAACAGAGTGCGTAATCTAACACATACAAAACTCTAGTTGTAAAAAGAAAAATAGTGTAAAGTTTTTATTTAGTCTTTGTAGGATTGACCTATATTTGCACACTTATATAATAGATACTATGCACTTGTAGTTAAAGCAAATTAGGTTAAATATCTGATTTATGGAAATTGTTTGTTTACTTCTAATAGAAATTATAAATACACATTTAAAAGTAACTGAACAATCAAAGAACAAGTTTTGTAGCGTTGTTGCCAAGGATTGAGAGCTAAACATCTGTAATGCTGTTTTGTTTTATAGACCAAATGTTAGAAAAGTTAGTAGGGCAAAAGTATTTCTGTTTTCTAGACAAGTATTCTAGAGATAACCAAGTTCCAGTAGCATTAGAAGATCAAGAGAAAGCAACTTTCACATATCCTAATGAAAATTATGCTTTTAAAAGAATGCAATTCAGATTATGCAATGCACCAAACACCTTTCAAAGGTGTATACAAGGCATATTCACTAGAATGACTGAAAATTTTTTAAAAATATTTATCGATGATTCTATGGTATATGGAACTTCATTTGAAGTATGTTTAAACAATTTAGATCAAGTATTAAAATGTTGTTGTAAGGAGTAAAATTGTGTTATTTTATATAGGATTATTCATGCTTCTTAGCGCTTAAATGAGACATAATGCATGTTTATAATTGAAATACCATCACTTTGGCATTTATATGATTATGCATGATTATTGAAGTAAATGACTTAAAATTACACGATTTAACCCTTTATCTGATTATGACTTAACTGATAATGAAAATGAATGTTGATTAATACTTAGATGCTTTATGCTATGTTATTTCATGTCTTGTTATGTTTTAATATGCTTGTTAAGTTTTATAGGTTGTGCAAATAAAGTTGGAGACCCTTTTACCATCAAGAGATGAAAAAAATGAAGACACTTGGGGGCTTGTATGCAAAAGCCCCTTTCTTCTATTTAAGGGAATGTAAGGTCTTGTCCAACACTATCCCTCATTTTTGCCATTCAGCTAGGGCTTCCTCTACATTGTGTGGAAGCCTCAATCTTGCAAGGAAGGCTCTCCTTTCTCTTCTCTAAGCTAGGGTGTAGATCCAAGAAGGTGTAGGACTTCGGCTCCCTTCTTCTTCCTCTTCCTTTCTTGGGGGTTTTAGGGCTTAGGCCGTGGATACCTTGCTATTGGAGAAAGGACATGTGGAAGAGGAGGAACTTCAGACCTTCCCAACAAAGTGTAGCTCCTTCTATGTGATCTGGGGTGACAACCATTTACATGGAAGCTTGCAATCTACATGGAAGTGTGGAGGAGAAGTTAGGGTATGATAGCTCTATATCTTGAAATAACCATTGGTAGATTTCATTCTCTAGGAGGATGTGGAGAAGAGGTGATAGCCCAAATCCCATTCTTCAAGGGACGTGTAGCATCATTCACCATTGGAGAACTTGTTTCAAGTCTAGGGTGAAGCTTCAAAAGTATAAACAAATGAGGTGATTACTGTGTATAAATTTGTTATGTCTTGTTTTATTATGTTGTGTTGTTCTCTTGTGTTTTTATGTTGAATGCTTGTAAACATTTCTCTAACAATAGGTAATCGTTGGTTTTTGTTATTAAGATCTCATTTTTATGATGGAAATGCTTTAGTTTTATGTTTATATTGTGAATGGTTGCAAATAGTTGTGAATGGCTTGTACAAAATTCTGTCTTCCCTATTTTCAAATTTAGGGCTTATGTGTTTTGTTCATATCTTGATTTTTGCTCACTACTTTTCATCGATTCTTAAGCCATTTTTGTAGAGAAATAAAAGATGATTCTTTTTGAATACTTTGTTTAATTCTTTGAGCACATTTGTTTGATTTTTCTATTTTAAACGTAGAGTGCATTCTTGGTTCAAAATCACATTTTCAGCCAATAGTTTTGTAGAAATTTCTAATATGATTTCTCCCTTTATACAATATATTTTTAAGATCTGTAAATTGGGTTTATTAGATTGATGAGTCTAATTTCACTCAATAGTTATTTCATAAAATTTTGTGAGGAATTGATAAAGTTCTCAAGTTTTTATTGTGAGCATGCATTCTACAATATTTTAAGACTATTTTGCGCACATCACTAAGGCTTGATATTATTTTCAACTAAGAATGATTTAGAGTGTAAAATCACTGTCTTTTTAGATAATTAAAATCCTTTCTAGAACATATTTTTGTATAATTTTTTAGTACTTAGTTAGGGAGAAATCATTGATATAAGTAGAGCTTTTTTCTGTGATTTCGAAGAATGAGATAGGAAAGGAGTGGATTTTTGTAGTTTTAGATTCTATACAAATAGAATCCTTTCAAAGAGTAGGTTTTCCATAGTTTTTTTAGTGTTTATTGATATGATTTTGTAGGAAATTTTGTGTAGATTATATTTAGGTAAGTTTTGTAATTTTTAGAAATGTATTTCTATAGTTTTTGATTTTTTCTTTCAAAGGGTGCATCAGTTTTGAATTTCTATTCGAGTGCCAGATTCGATGCTTGATGCTTGAGTGTTGCTTGCACTACAATCTTTATGGAAATCTATTTTGTTAATTTTTCATATTAGTAGTATGAGTCTTCGTTCAAAACTCTTTGATTTTATAGGACTTCATGGAGTTTTGATTGAGTTGTGATTTTTGCACCGAAGGTACGTTTCTTGAAAGTTTACATAATAGTTTTGTGCCCTATTAGTAAAACTAATATTTCTAGAGTTCTATAATGAGTTAGTCTACAAAATTACATCCATTTCAAAGATAACTCGAGGATCTTTCCAAACAATATTTTTTCTAGATTGTTCAATGTTTAGATTGGAGGAAAGGAGAGTTAGAAATTGGGCCTCATTTCTATGATTTCAGGGCTAAAACTCATTAATTTTCTTGAGTGTTCTAGGGCTTGACTTTAGAAATATAATGGATTTTGGGCTAAATATGAATTCTTCAATGTAATTGTATAATTTTTGTTTAATATTATCTAATTAAAATTTTCATTATGGATTTAATGATGTGAATATTTTGCTAAACAATTATTTCCATGAATTCATTTAAAACAAGCTCCTTGTGGATCGACTCACTCTTGCATATGCTTAATACAATAGGTACTAGATGCTTGTAGTTTATAAATATAAAATTTAGGTTTTTCGTGTATTTAATTGAATAACAACAAATTACCTTACAAGTTTTTGGTGCCGTTGCTAAAATGAAATTTTTGGATTTGGGTTTAGTTCTGCATTTCTTTATTTTAAGTTTTTCAATAAGTCCTTGTTTTTATAGATCCTACTTATCTTTAAAATGTGGGATGATATGTCAAATGGCCATTTGATATGTTTTATTTCACATTCAAAAATTGTTTTTCTCCTGTTTTGCCACATGTATGTACTTAAAATTCAAATGGTGACAACCTATAGATGATTCTTTGATAATCTTGAATGGCCTAAAATTTTAGTAAGAAAATAGAATGCATAGTCTATTCTTAAATCTGCTTTTGTTCAAGATTTGAGATAATTTTTTTGATATTTTTCCTATATATTTTAGCTTTAGATGTTTCTTTTGAGTGCTTGCACATAAAATTTGAAAATGTAGTTTAAAAGATAAAATTCACTAAATCCGGACTATATTTTGAGTTCTCTATTTTAATGTTATGCTATTTAATCTGTAATGTTTTGAAATTTTCTATAATTTTAGCACCTAGAAATTTATCTAATGCTTAAATTTTGAAACTACATGATTTTACCTTTCTAAAATGAGCTTACATGTTTGATTTGAATGTGTAGTTAAAGTTATAAGTTTTATAAGAAAAGGGTGTTTGGATGAATTTCTGGTTGAAAACTGTATTGAAAATCTAAGCTTAGATTTTACATTACTTCAAATTTGGAATAGAAAAATTTTCTTTATTACTTGCATGTTAAAGTATGATGAATTAGCTTTTCAGCGTATGTTTGAAAGTGAATTTTCAATTGTTAAAATGCATTACTATTTAAGCAAGTTGACTGAACTGATGTTTATGCTTTTGATTTATTTGAATATGCTATATTGGTACTTAATGATTTTTAATGTTCGGAAAATGAATAGAAGAATGAAACTTTGCATGTAGAAAACTCATGAAAGACTTTGATTTAAATTTGTTTGCAGATTGAAATATATTGCTTAGGGACATTTTGCTTGATTGATAGGTTTGAAATCATTTCTAAAATTAAAATAATATGGATAGACTTCATGCTAGGATTGAAGATTTAGTACCTACTTGTCTGAAATGCTCTATGAATGATCATACTATTGATGATTGTCCTTTCTATATGCTTGATCATGACTTAGTTACATCTAACAATGTTAATCAATCCCATGTTGTGCATCATAATGCATTCATGCCTAGTTTTTATAATGATGATAATGTTAGTATAGTAGAGAATGTTAGCCTTACTCCTTCTGTTGGGAGTAGTGAACTTAGCAAAGCTATTGTGGAAGTTGAAGCTACATATAGCAACATAGATTTGGATAGAAATCTGTTAGGTATTTAATTTTGATGATGTATGCCTTATTAACGTATTTAAATAAGTCTACATAATATTCTCTAAGTATATTTCTCTAAGTATAATAGTTAACAAATTATCGGAAAGTTTCATTTTTATGTCGGATAAATTAAAGATTTTCGAAGAGCTAGATTTGCAATAGTTAAACTTTCGGATAGTTAACGTTTCGTTTTTGTCGAATACTTTATGTTAAAAACTCGTATAGTTAAGTTATCCGCACATGTGTTTTTAATGTTTTAAGTTATCACATGTTTTCCATGTGCGTTCGGTAATGAAAAATCGAATAGTCAGATAACTGTCCAAGTTTTTATACGCATGGATAGATAACTGTTCGAGTTTTATAAAAGGACTAATGAAGAGATAAGTTTCCTTGTTTAGTCACGTGTTTTGTAGGTGCAAGAACTCGAAGAGTTAAAGGATAAGTGTTCGAGTTTTGACAGGAGTTAAAGGATAAATGTTCGACTAAATTGAAGACTTAGAAGATATTCTACAAGACTCTAGGAAGATAAAATTTCGGTGAATCTACGAGTGGAGATCGTGGAAATTTAAATAGAAAGTAATTTGGATTAAAGAGAAAATTAGTACGTGAATTATGGATTGTGGATCAAGTGGATGAACATGCTGAACGTGAAAGACAATAGAGTTCGACTACTAATAGAAAGTATGAGCTACATTACAAAGTGGATCTCAATCTCAAAAACCAAGTCTGAATGTTCAATCTGGATCCCTAACTGAAAAGTTAAGTTTGAATATTCATATTCTGAAAAGTTCTCCAACATCAGAAGAAGTTCAAAATTCCAAGCAATTTTAGAAAAGGAGCTGCAAATGCAAGAAGTCTGGAAATTCGACAACTGGAGAAGAAGAGATACAGAAGCTGAGCAAAGAGAAAGAAAAGAGTTGTGTGCATAAAGATCAGGTTTTATACAATTCAAAATTAGTTTTGAAAAAGAGCTTTGTTTTCCTTTTTGAATTGTATATCAAAAATTACTGTATCAAAACCGTCAAGAAGGGAATTGAGTTGAAAAGATATTGTAAATTCTATCTTGAAATAAAAGAATAGAATTTCATTTATGAGTGTTTTGTGCTCTTGTTTTATCCGCTAGTTTAATTACTAAAGACATAATTCACCCCCCTTCTTGTGATACAGACGATCCTACAACTGGTATCAAAGCATTTTAAACTATTTAAAGCATTCGAAAGCCTTCATTTCTCTATTTAGGAATTGGTTTTTCCTGTCATTTACTTCGAATCATCTGTTTAAAATGGATAATTCTGAAGTCTTAGTTATGACTGAAGGACAGACCACTAATCGTCCTCCTATGTTCGAAGGTAGCAATTATGGCTACTGGAAATATAGGATGAAAGTATTCTTTCAGTCAATCGATTTCAAATTATGGCATATAATTAGCAATCCTATAGTGTTAGTTACGACTCCATATGATACTTGGACTTTTGATGAAAAGGAGCGAATGACACTGAATGCTAAAGGTTTAAACATCTTGTTTTGTGCTTTATCTCATGATCAATTTAATAAAGTTTCTGCATATCAAACTGCATATGGATATGGCTTGCATTAGAAGTTGCCAACGAAGGTACTAATCAGGTCAAGGAATCTAAGATCAATATGTTAGTACATAAATATGAGCTTTTTAAAATGCACGAAAATGAATGTATCTCTGACATGTTTTCCCATTTTCTTGAGATTGTAAATTCATTAAAATCTTTAGGCAAGAAATTCGAGGAAAAAGACTTGGTAAGAAAGATCCTTAGATCTTTAACTAAAATTTGGGCTCAAAAGACAACATCTATTGAAGAGTCCAAAGACTTAAATACATATACTCTCGATGATCTCATAGGAAATCTAACAGCCTATGAAGTACAACATTTAGATCCAAAAGGGAAAAATCCTAGAAGAGATCTGGCTTTTGAGGCTGATAAAGTCTTAGAAGTCACTAGTGATTCTAACGATGATTTATTGTTGTTGACTAGAAAATTTAGAAATCTGTTGAAGAAACGTAGGAACTTCAGGTCAGCAAAGACATGTGGAGATATGGAGAAGAAGTCATTCACGAAAGACAAAAGTATATGCTACAAGTGCAACAGGCCAGGTCACTTTGAAACTGATTGTCCTCTCAACAAAGATAAGAAGAATTCGAGGAGGAATTTTAGGAATAAGAAATTCAGAAAGAGAAGGGCGCTTAAAGTGACATGGGATGACTCTTCAGCTTCACAAAGTGAAGAAACAAAGGATTCAACATTAGACAATGAATCCTCATCAACATCAGATTCAGAAGAAAATCTGGCAAATGTATGCTTTATGGCAAAATCCAGTGAGGTATCCTCTAATCAAAATGCTAATTTTGATAGTTTTGATGGATTACTTGTTGAATACAATAGACTGACCTGAAAATATAAGAAAGTCAAAATAAAAAGAAAGGACACTAGGAAAATGCTAGATGAATCTGAAAATAAGATTGATTTTCTGAACTCTACATTGAATAAATTTAAAGAAGAAAATCAAAGGCATGCACAGGAAATTTTAAAGTTCACTGCTATAGAAAGAAAATTGCATGCTGATTGGGCAAATTTAATTGCTGATAAGAAAAAAATGATCTGTGAAATTGAAAAACTGGAATTAACTATTACTGATTTAAATTCAGAAATTGATGTGTTAAAGATTAAAGTCTGCGATCAAAAGGCTATATTAAGTAAATGGAATAATAGTCAAACTTTAACAAATGAACTTAGTAATAAAATATCAAATGTAGAAAAACATGGTATTGGTTTACACGATGCATCTTTTGAAAATTATATATTACATGATGGTACAGCTAAAAATAATGTCTTTATTTCCAGTACTAAGAATAGTAAGAGAAAAACTATTCCGTGTGTAATCAAAAAGGGAGAAAAATATGTGCAAATTGATGAAATGCAGCATATAAATGATAGCACACAATGCAAGAATTTCAAAAGAATTCTTCAGAAGAATCAAGCTAAGACATTTGAGAATTTTAATATTCTTGATCAATTTTCTTCATATTTAAAGAATATCGGATATTGGAAATCAAATAATGTCAGAAATGAAAATTTCAACTTTGGTTTACATGGAGATAAATGTTCTGATAATTATAACACTAAGAGAAAGAAACGTAAAAATAATTATCAGAAAATAGATAAGTTGAAGTCTAAAAATATGGATTATTTTGATATAACACTCTCTAAAATTCTTGGACCCACTCAAAAATGGGTTCCAAGAGATAAAATCTCTCTTTGACTGTTTTGTAGGTACACAAATCAAAATGGATAATGGACAGTGGAGCATCCAGCCACATGACTAGAGATATACAATTACTTATAGAAATAACAAAGAGCAAGAACGGACAAGTTACCTTTGGAAATAAAAGCAAAACAAATATCCTTGGGTCTGGCAAGGTTCAGGTAACTGAGAAATGTTTTATAAATGATGTCTTATTAGTTGAAAACTTAGGTTTTAATTTATTGAGTATTCCTGTTTTAATGAAGATTTACAGAGTAATTTTTGAAAAAGATTCCTGTAAAATTATGGACATGACTACAAATGAAATTTTATTCACTGCATACAAGAAAGGATCTGTTTGTATTCTAAATTTGCCTTCTGATATTATTAAAGACGATGCTTGCTTAATTGCAAAATCGGATGAAGTCATTTTATGGCATAGAAGGCTAGGACACTCAAACTTAAAATTATTACAAAAGCTGTTTAAAAAGAATCTAGTTAGAGGTTTACCTAGTATTAAGTACTCGAAAGAGTTTATGTGTGATGCGTGTCAATTAGGTAAGTTACATAAAACATCCTTTAAAAGCTTAAATGAAATAACAAGCAAAAGAGTATTAGAACTAGTGCATATGGATTTATTTGGACCTACTAGAACAACTAGTCTAGGAGGTAAACATTATGCTTTTGTACTAGTTGATGACTATTCTAGATTTACTTGGGTCTATTTTCTAGCTAATAGAATTGAAGTTTTTGAAATATTTAAGATATTCTGTAATAAAGTTCACAATGAGCAAAATGTTAAAATTCAAAAACTTAGGAGTGATCATGGTACAGAATTTGATAATGATCAAATGCACACCTTTTGTGAAGAATTAGGCATAGATCATAGGTACTCATTTTCAAGAGCTCCTTCACAAAATGGGATAGTAGAATGTAAGAACAGATCACTTCAGGAAATGTCTAGAACCATGTTAAATGAGAACAAGTTACCTCTTTTTCTCTAGGCAGAAGCAGTTCATACAGCATGCTATGTTATAAATAGAGTACATCTAAGACTAATTTTAGATAAAACTCCTTATGAGATATGGTATAACAGGGTTCCCAAAATAAGTTATTTAAAACGCTTTGGCTGTAAGTGTTTTATTTTAAACATTAAGGAACGAAGAGACAAATTTAAAGCCAAATTAGATGAAGGGATTTTTGTTGGTTATTCTATTAGAAGTAAAGCATATAGAGTTTATAATAAATCAACAAAAACCATTGAGGAAACTCTGCATGTGAAATTTCATGAAAATTCTCATTTGGATTTAAGACATGCTGAAAACTTTGATTCAGAAATTCTCCTAGAAATAGTACCAAATGATGTTGACAGAGAAATTGATAGATTATTTGACGGAATAAGAAATCTAAATTTGAATGATGAAAATTTAGAAGAAAATAATGTCATACTTATAGAAAATATGGAACAACATAGAAATTGGCGTTATGCTTCATCTCATCCTATTGATCAGATAATAGGTGATCCTAATCAAGGAGTTAGGACTAGGTCATCAATAGTCAACATTTGTGGTGCTTATTTATTTGTTTCATTACTAGAACCTAAGAAAATTGAAGATGCTTTAGAAGATGAATTTTGGTTTTTAGCTATGCAAGATGAGCTAAATCAATTTATAAGAAATGAGGTATGGGATCTAGTTCCACCACCTAAAAATCAATCCATAATAGGAACAAGGTGGGTATTTAGAAACAAAGTAGATCAAGATGGACATATAGTTAAAAACAAAGCTAGATTAGTTGCTCAAGGTTACAAGCAAGAGGAAGGAATTGACTATGATGAAACATTTGCTCCTATTGCTAGACTAGAATCAATACGAATTTTGTTAGCATATGCTTGTTATATGGATTTCAAATTATATCAAATGGATGTTAAGACTGCTTTTTTAAATGGATATATAAAAGAAGAAGTGTATGTAAAACAACCTCCAGGTTTTAAAGATTCAAAACATCCTGAGTATGTTTACAAGCTTAAGAAGACACTATATAGCCTTAAACAAGCTCCTAGGTCTTGGTATGAAAGATTATCTAAATTTCTTATGGAAAAAGGGTATTCTATGGGAAAGGCAGAACACACTCTTTTTATCAAGAAGATCGAAAAAGATATATTAGTAGTTCAAATCTATGTAGATGACATCATATTTGGAGCAACAAATGATAAATTAGTTGAGTCCTTTTCGAAAGACATGACTAATCAATTTGAAATGAGTATGATGAGTGAACTATCATTTTTCCTAAGCTTACAAATTAAGCAATCAGATTAGGGTACTTTTATTTCACAAGAAAAATATACTCAAGATTTATTAAAGAGGTTTGGTTTAGACAACACTAAAACAAAGAATACACCAATGAGTACTATCACTAAGTTGGATAAAGATGACTCTAGAAAAACTGTAGATGTAAAACAATATAGAAGTATGATTGGTTCATTACTCTATTTAACAGCTAGCCGACCAGATATTATGTTTAGTGTGTGTACTTGTGCTAGATATCAATCAAATCCTAAGGAATCACACCTACTTACTATTAAACGAATTTTTAAATATCTATTAGGAACCATCAATTTCAGACTGTTTTACTTTAAACACAGTTCTTTAAACTTAGTAGGTTATAGTAATGCTGATTTCACAGGATGTAAGTTTGAAAGAAAAAGCACCAATGGCACTTGTCAATTGTTAGGTAATTCTTTAGTGTCATGGTTTAGCAAAAAGCAAAATTATGTAGCAATATCTACAACTGAAGCTGAATATAGAGTTGCTGCACTTTGCTGTGTTCAAATCCTGTGGATCAGACAAACCTTAAAAGATTTTAATTTCAACTATGAATCAACTAAGATTTTTTGTGATAGTAGCTCTACAATAAGTTTATCTAAAAATCCTGTCTTACATTCACGAGCAAAACATATAGAAGTTCGACATCATTTTCTAAGGGATAATGTTATAAAAGGAAAAATAGTATTAAATTTTGTTCCTACCACAGAACAATTAGCAGATCTATTTACAAAACCCTCAGATGAAAATACATTCTCAAAATTACGATTAGAACTTGGTATCTGTAGGTTATCTGATATTTAAATGGTCATGTTCATTGTATTTTGGTTTGTTATAAGGTAGTTTTAGAATTTAATGTCTTTATTATTAAAAAAAAAAAAAAACATCATTTCTATTTTCGAATTACAATTTTCTAGTAGTTAAGAATTTATGAAATTCTGATTTTTATTGAAGTCAATTTATTTAAGAAAAATTTAGAAAAGATTACTTAAGGAAAAGTTAAATTGATTCAATGTGAGTGCCAACTATATTTTTGTTACTTATGTATATGCTATTACAGAGATTTTAATAGGAAAATACATAGAAAGTATGTACTTTTTATTAAAGGAAAGTTATTAACATTCTGTTAGAAAAATTAAGTCTTGCGGTTGCCTCTAATTTTAATTTACCGTCTTGTTTTATTTTTGTTTATTTTTTGTCTGTAATTACTTGAGTAATTAAGTTCGTTGGGGGATCTTAAACCCTAGTCACTTAAACCAACTAGTTTGGGATGTG
This sequence comes from Cymodocea nodosa, assembly GCA_036874045.1. Lineage (NCBI taxonomy): Eukaryota > Viridiplantae > Streptophyta > Magnoliopsida > Alismatales > Cymodoceaceae > Cymodocea > Cymodocea nodosa. Next base: position 13,235,411 of record JAZBRI010000003.1, on the reverse strand, counting down.
CTGACTGAAAACTCATTTTGCAAGTAATTCAGATTATATTTAAAAAAAAATTTACTTGTTCTCACTTGTCATTGAGTAACTGGTTATCTTTCCCCTAAGCAAGGGATTATGATCACGTAAAAAGATGATATTGTGGGAGGTAATACATAATATATATATATATGAATATAAAAAAAAGAAGAAAAAAGGGGGCAATGTACTCAAGCTTAATTTATCTGTCAAGGTGTTATAACAATCCTAACATAATCTGTGCATATAATCCTTGTTATTTTTGTTATTATCTACTCTTTACACATAATATACGATATTTATTTGTCTTAAGTTGTGTACTCATTATTGAAATCTTTTAAGTTTCTGTAGGTATATCTCTATGAATTATCTTTTGTAAACTAAATAAGATAAAAGCCAGAAAGTCTAAATTGTTAACTCTACTACTTATTTCTGTATTTCATTCAAATTAAAAAAAAAAAAAACGAAGAGACTCAAATCTATTTAAGGCTTAGCATCCTCTTTAAGTAAGCTATTTGACCTTTTTAAGCCAACTCTACTTAGGGCTTGGCAACCTAGATTAAGTATGTCATAGATTCTTTACACTATATTTATGTAGGGGGAGTAATTTCTCGTATAATAATTCATAACTTTTGAACTATTATATGTTTTCATGAAAGAATCTGCATAATTTCAGGAAATACACTTTAATTAAGTACATTTCTAAACTGTCGGTGACTTGCAGGTATTTTAATTCTTAAGTATCCGAATTTTCTATTATTTTGGCAAGTTATATTACAAGTATCGGACAGTTGTGTTTTAAAACGTTCAATAGACTATTTTATTATTTCTTGAAGTACATGTGTCGAAATCATAATGCATGACTTAAGTGGATTTTCGGTAAGTTATCTGTAACTCTTCGAAATGCGTCTGGGCATCGAAAAGTTAGATTTGTAACTATCCGAAACATCTCTTTATTATAAAACTGCTTAAGTACACGTGTCGTGATCTGGACGATTAACATAAGTTATCTTTCGGAAGGTTATCTGTAACTCTCCGAAATGCACCTGAGCATCGGATAGTTAGGTTTATAAGTCTCCGAAACTTTTTGAACACCTTAAGTTCAAATTGTGCACGTGTTGAATTTCACTGCTTTATAATGTCTCAGTCGAAACTCGAACAGTTATGTTTAAATCTTCGAGTTTTCACACCTATTCCTTCGAGAAACTCGAACAGTTATCATAAATCTTCGAGTTTTCTCACTTTTTCACTTAGCCTGAAGTTATTTTCTTTATATGCACAATTACACTAAGTATTCTGCAATTGTTGGTTGTAAAACTTATATAGTTATTGCAAGCACTCGAGTTATTTATCGGTAACAGATCTTATATTTATGATTTCTGTTGAGTATTTTTGTTTTGATGATGTGTGCTGAATGAAAATAATCATATTTTCTCAATTACTATTGCTTGTGAAAAGAAATTAAAATCATCAATTAATACAGAAAAAGCTTACTGATATAAATACTTTTCTATATTGGATCTGAAGTTAATAACTAGTCGTTTCATTGCATTAATTTCTCATTTAGCTAAACGTTAAGTTAACGTGTGTTTTTATTGAAAAGCATGATATGTTTTAATGTTATATCTTCTGTATCATGAATAGTGCACGTTTAGACAACTCGTTAAGTTAGAGTTTTGTTTGTATTGAGGTCACGTGAGAACTTGTTAAGTTAGAGGCTTAAAGGTTAAAATAGGTCACATGATAACTCGTTAAGTTAGTGAGTAAAAGAAGAGACGAACTCGTTAAGTTAGTGTTATACACGTGGTGAAATTATAAGTTACAAATGTTATAATGTATCACGTGAGGTGCACATGTTTAACTCGTTAAGTTAACATAACTAAACACGTTGAGTTGCTATATTGAACACTAAGGCAATGCGTTAGGTTAGCGTTATAAACTTAAGTTGTTATTTTTGCACGTGGTAAAATTCTTATTATAAAAACATTTGTTTATTACTGGTTCGTTGAGTTATCATAACACAACGGAGATGGTTCGTTGAGATAGCATAACACCACGGACTTAGTTCGTTGAGTTAGCTATAGTACTTGTCACGAGAAATAGCACATAGTGAACTCGTTAAGTAAGAAACGTTAAGTTATATATATACTTGTGTTACTCGTTTAGTTAACATTAAAGTAACAACTTTTTATTACATTGATGAAAAACTTTTGGATGAGAAAGTTTATTTTGCAGGAAATTTTTCAGAGATCCAAGACTGATGATTAAAGAAAATTCAAAATATAAACATGGGTTAGAACATGTGTGTTTCGATGAAGGAAAAAGAAAAGACGTGGAGAAGTGGAAAACTGGTAGTGGTTAAATGTGAAGGATATGCATGAAATGAAGATACAGTATAAAAGGCATAGAATTCTCGTTGATCAAATTTATCCTTGCACACAAAAAGAAAAATCTTTTCAAGGATCAAACCATCCCTGCACACCAAAAGAATTTTTTTTTTCAGGGATCAAAAACACCTCTTCGGGAAAAATCTCTCAAGTGGAAGAAAGTTCAGTGAAGCATAAAAAGGTAAGATTTTCGTCACTGAAGATTTGAAGTATCAGAAGAAAGCAAATTTGGTAAAGCATGAAAAGACAAGATATTTGTCACTAAAGAATTGCTGAAGAAGAAAGATCTCAAACAAGGAGAAAAGTTTTAAATTCCGTAAATTAGTTTTCTCTATTTGTAGTTATGAAATTGTTTAGATGATACATGGTATCGAAATATAATTGCATCTACAATTTCTGAGGAGAATTGAATTGTATATTGTAATTGAAACCTTGAATAAAAATGATTTTATGAAAACAATGTCTCGACCTGTTTTTGAGAATTAAAGTTTCAATTATATTTCATAAAATATTAAAAATACACAATTCACCCCCCTCTTGTGTAGCCATACGATCTTACAATTTCAATGATTGAATCCATTTATCCATTTATAAACTCGAAGAATTATGAATGTTTTCCTAACAACCTTTCGTGTTTCTACCTTGGTAAAACCCTAGCTTCACAATCTTTCCTTCCACTAAGTTCTACAGTGCAAAGCGAAGATTAATCAACAATGTCAAGATGTGGTAGAATGACCAAAGTGCAAAAAAGAGAGCTGGAACTTCAGAAAATGCAGAATGAAATCAATGATATTTACTCCAGGTACACTTTTTCAAACAAAATACTACACGAAATCAGAAAAGTTGTTCAAGATGAGAAAAATTTCTGTTGGAAATTTATTCGAAATTATGCTGAAACACAGTTTAGACTAAAACAGACTGAACTTTCCGCATTGCATTTATGGAAAAGAAATTTACAACCTAACCCTGCGGTTATAAGTTCTGGACATGTACTAGAGACATCGGTACAGTCTATCACTTATTATGGAAAGAAGTGGGGACCAATGATTGAAAATGCAAACAAGGAATTACAATCCTTGTATTCCCAACATTATTTTCCCCTAGCTGTTTTAGATGATATTAAATAGTATATCGATGAACAGAAAACTGCCATTAGCAAAATGGGCCTTCGAAGTGAAGGACAAAGAGTTTATCAACTCAAAATTGCAATGGTGGAGAGCTTAAAACTCTTTATTCCATTATTACCACCTAGGCATCATGGTGAAGGACCATCAAGACAACAGGTGCCTTTAACAAGAGAAATTAAGACAATTTTAGAACCTCCTGAACAGCCTGAAACACTGCAGACATATAGTCGGAAAAAGAAAAAGACAATTGAATATTTTGGACTAACTACAGGTGTACAAGGAATATTGCATCAAAAAAAAGAATCAGTGAAAAATGCAAAACTATGCTCCATTGCAGAAGCTGGACAGACATTTTTGTCAGGAACCCCAGCAGATGTGACAAATATTGGCTTACAAGCATATACTCTAAGGTATCGTGTCACATTAGTGCATAATGTATCTTTTAATACAATGGACAATTTTTCACACAATGCTGCAAGCACACATTCTTTTCCTACGGACATTGAGAATGTAGGAAATTTTGATGATATATATACAGATGATATCAAATTTGATGATATTATTGATGACATAGACACTGAGTCTATGAATTTTGAAGATATTTCATCTGAAAAGGAATGTACAGATATTCTTCCTCTTACCATATCTCGAACAGAGACTTTTGAATTTTGGTACAGTTGCTTATACTACACTTTATATGTATGGTTATGTCTGTTACAATATATTGTATACTTATTGATAAAAGTATATAATCAACAACATACACAGTTACAAATAGAATATGATACTACCAATGTCTGACATATATAAATTTCAGAAATACAGGATGATTCTATTCCACAGGTAGATATAGAACATTCTTTCATACAGAGACAGTTGTATAGATCACATATAGATATACAGGTTGCTGATATACAGATTGTTATAGAGACTGTTGCTACTGAAATGTTTCCAGAAGAACAAATAGAAGAAATTCAGTAGATTATTGATACGAAAGTAATAGATATTTCAGACATTTATACTAGTTTTGATAGAAATTCCACCAGCTTTAAAAGATCTAACAATATAGATGCTACTGATAATATTGAAACAAGTCCCAGATCAGAACATCATGACAGGAAAATACCTAATCCTGAACAAAGTTTAGATGCAAATACACTATTATGGTTCAGAAATAATTCATGTTATGACAAATTTCAGACATATAAAACTTTTACAGTTTTATATTCAAGACCAGTTAAGTTTGAAGGGATGACACACATACATGAACTATTTGAATTTCAAGGCTTGTTGACTCTACTTCCACAATAGCCAGGCCATCTTGCTATACCCGAACTTCTAAGTTGTTTTTACTCAAACTTAACAGTGGAAGAAGGTATTCCTGTTTCTAATATACAAGAAAATGACAGATTTAACTCCAGATTTACTTCATCAGGTACTTGGTCTGAAAAATGGAGTTAAATTATCAGAAAGAAAACAGGTTTATCAATTGGGATGGGACATTACAAGTTTAGCTAAAGATCCAACTGCCAACAAACCATTGACATTACTAAATGACTTAAATGGCCAAGCACATTTTATTGCAAAAATATTGCATGCTACATTGTTTCAAAGGTTTGGTCATGGGGCAGCAATTGGTAGATGTTGTGTTTATGCTACATACGCATTAATCAACCATATACAGGTGAACTGGTATGATATTTTTGTTTCTCATATCTTACATTTGCAGAGTAAATTATTTTATGGTGATACAATTTTGAGAATTGTGGCAAGTCAAATAGATATTACACCTTGGCCACAGAAAAGATTAAAGTCACAATCTTTCTCTGAAAAGGAACTCCAAAAATACCAAGCGGTAGATACACCTATCCTTAGACAACAACAACAACAGGTTTGGCAAACACAGCAACAATCCACAGAATTTACAGAAACACAGCAACATCCAGATATACAACAAGGTATACATAGAGAAATACATACAGGTATAGATACAGACATACATACTGAATTTTTACAACAACCATCACAAGTTTCTCAAAATGATTTAGATTAGGCATTACTTGATCAGATAAACAGAGTTAGTACAGATATTGCAAAGACAATTTCAGATACCCTGTTTGATATTTTTCGAAGACAAAGAGGCTTGTGATTATACAAATTATGTATTACATGATTTATTTTTTGTAATTTGTAACCAAAACCATTATGTAAACTGTTTACTGATTTTAATGTTACGTGATTATTTTTCCCAGTTTATGATATTAAATAGTTTTTGCTTAATCCATAAATCCTATGTATGATTGACACTATCGTTTTGATTAATATATACTTAGTAAGATATCCTTCCTTACATTTATACAACTTAACTTCCTAAAGAGGGAGAAAATAGTTTGTTTACTTTTTTATAATGCCAAAAAGGGGGAGATATAAATTATTTGACTTATTAGGTTTTGACATCATCAAAAAGGGAGAGATTGTTAGGTATTTAATTTTGATGATGTATGCTTTATTAACGTATTTAAATAAGTCTACATAATATTCTCTAAGTATATTTCTCTAAGTATAATAGTTAACAGATTATCGAAAAGTTTCATTTTTATGTCAGATAAATTAAAGATTTCCGAAGAGCTAGATTTGCAATAGTTAAACTTTCGGATAGTTAACATTTCATTTTTGTCGAATACTTTATGTTAAAAACTCGTATAGTTAAGTTATCCGCACGTGTGTTTTTAATGTTTTAAGTTGTCACGTGTTTTCCATGTGTGTTCGGTAATGAAAAATCGAATAATTAGATAACTGTTCGAGTTTTGTAAAAGGACTAATGAAGAGATAAGTTTCCTTGTTTAGTCACGTGTTTTGCAGGTGCAAGAACTCGAAGAGTTAAAGGATAAGTGTTCGAGTTTTGACAGGAGTTAAAGGATAAATGTTTGACTAAATTGAAGACTTACAAGATATTCTACAAGACTCCAAGAAGATAAAATTTTGGTGAATCTACGAGTGGAGATCGTGGAAACTCAGATTGTCAGTAAAGAAAGTGGAAATTTAAATAGAAAGTAATTTGGATTAAAGAGAAAATTAGTACATGGATTATGGATTGTGGATCAAGTGGATGAACATGCTGAACGTGAAAGACAACAGAGTTCGACTACTAATAGAGAGTACGAGCTACATTACAAAGTGGATCCCAATCTCAAAAACCAATTCTGAATGTTCAATCTGGATCCCTAACTAAAAAGTTAAGTTTGAATATTCATATTCTGAAAAGTTCTCCAACATCAGAAGAAGTTCGAAATTCCAGGCAATTTTAGAAAAGGAGCTGCAAATGCAAGAAGTCTGGAAATTCGACAACTAGAGAAGAAGAGATATAGAAGCTGAGTAAAGAGAAAGAAAAGAGCTGTGTGCATAAAGATCAGGTTTTATACAATTCAAAATTAGTTTTGAAAAAGAGCTTTGTTTTCCTATTTGAATTGTATATCAAAAATTACTGTATCAAAACCATCAAGAAGGGAATTGAGCTGAAAAGATATTGTAAATTCTATCTTGAAATAAAAGAATAGAATTTCATTTACGAGTGATTTGTGCTCTTGTTTTATCCGCTAGTTTAATTACTAAAGATACAATTCACCCCCCCTCTTGTGATACAGACGATCCTATAAAATCAATCTAGGTCTCATGCCAAGCCAATTTATGTTGACTTGACGTGTCCCTATCTAGAGGAAAAGGTTGATGCCTTTGTGACTCTAAGTTCAAGGAGGAGCGTAGAACAACCTGTTGTGCACCTTGAACCGTTATCTATTAACCCTTCTAGCTTGCCTAATTCAAAGCCAATAGCTAGCCAAAATTCAGAAGTTAAGTCCCGTAGTGTAGAAGGGAAAGGAAAAGAAGTATTAGAAGATTTAGATAATCCATTGCATAGTTCTACCACACCATTTCCTCATAGATTGAAACCTAAAGAAGATGACTTGTCTGAAGTAAAAATTAGAGAAATATTTGAACAAGTTAGAGTGAACATACCCTTATTAGAAGCCATATGACAAATACCCTCCTATGCTAAATTTCTTAGGGAATTATGTACAAGAAAAAGGAAGAGTAAAATGCCTAAAAAGGTGTATCTAGCTGAGATTGTTAGTTCCTATTTTTAAGATCTTATACCGAAGAAATATGGAGACCTAGGTACACCTACTATTTCTTATACAATTTGGAGGTAGATATTTTGAGAGAGCTTTAATTGGTCTAGGGGCTAGAGTGAATGTAATGTCTTCTAGTGTCTATGTGGATTTAGGTTTAAACGGTTTGCAACCAACAAAAATTCTTATCTAATTAGTAGACCGTTCCATTAGAACTCCCTTAGGAATAATGAAAGATATTTTGATAAAAGTAGAGAGCTTTATTTATCCCATTGACTTTATTATTTTAGAAACACAACCTAGTGCACAAAAGGGCAAGCAAGCTTCATTGATCCTAGGAAGACTATTCCTAGCGACTTGTGATGCCTATATAGGATAAAAAATAGAATTGAATATCTTTAAATCTGATCATCCTAGTCTTGAGAGTGTAGGAGGAGAGGAAGAATTTGAAGTCAATCTCATAGATGTGTTAGAAGATGTCGAGTGGGACGATTTCCCTACTCTTGTAGAGGTAGAACAAGGACCATCCGAGAGTCTAGACTTTAAGGTTGAAGTATTAGAAAGTGTGGAGGAGGTAGATGTTGATAGTTTGAATTTTTTTGACCCACTATCAAGAGAGCCAAAAGGTATTAAGAAACCTTCTGTAATAGAACCACTTGAGTTAGAATTAAAACCTCTACCTAAGAATCTAAAGTATGCCTTTTTAGGGGAGAATGATACTCTCCTCGCTATCATTTCATCTGAACTTTCACTAGAACAAGAGAGGAAGTTGTTAGTGGTTCTTAGGTAGTATAAGGAGGCCATTGGTTGGTCCATGGCTGATATTAAAGGGATAAGTCTGAGCTTATGTCGAATCCAAGTTAACCTTAAAGTTCACCCTAGTAGGGATCCCCAAAGAAAACTTAACCCCAACATAAAAGTAGTAAGAAAAGAGATTCTCAAGTGGCTTGACCATGAGATTATTTATCCTATCTCTGATAGTTCTTGGGTCAGCCTTGTTAGGACCTTAAGGCTTACCAAAGAGGGGGGTGAATGGTAATAATTTGTTTTTTAACCTTTTAGAAGTAGTTTAATGTAAAGAGATAGCAAGCACACAATAAAAGAATTCACACAGAGATTTTAGGTGGTTCACCACTAATGGTTAGTCCACCCCCAAGGGATACTTGGGCTTCACTAAACTCTTGCAAACTTACAATCACTTGCATTAAGGTTTAAGCAAGAACCAACCAACCATGCACTTGAGCTTCCTTGTTGAAGCTTCAATCAATCCTTTCTTTGAAGTTTTGATCCATGTACTTCAGTAAACACTAGCTTGTGAGCAACAGAGTTGAGTGCGTGATGGGCTTCTGAAATTCAGTTTGTAACTATTGAAGATAATTTGATCTCTAAAGCTTTTCTTCTGTTGAGCTTGGTGTAAGTATGTATATGAGCAAAAGCTATCTAAATCCGTTGTCTATATCTTGTATATATACCAAACATGTGTAACGATCATATTTTCTTCCAACAAATGTATTCTACTGCACTTGATTAGACTTCAGTCCCAAATACGGTAAGTTACCATTCAGAAAGTTATTTCAAGATGTCCTTCCGATTTTCTTAACATTTTAGATAGTTAGTTATGTAACTCTTCGAAGAATATCTGTAACTCATCGAAAGATCACTTAAACCTTTCTGCCATGTAGGATTCCAAAATATACACTACGAGCTGTCATTCAATCGGATACTTATAGCTGTAACTTACCGAACAGTTGTGTAACTATCAGATAGTTGGCTATAGTAACCCTCCGTTAACTTTCCAATTGCTTTAATTCAACACGTGCATAAAAGATTGACTTAAGTTTCGAATGGTTATCCCTGTAACTCACTGAAACACTTTAGGATTTCAGATAGTTATCTTTCTAACTCTCTGAAAACTTATTTGAGCTTCTATTTGGAATTCTACACGTGGGAAATTCAATGACTTAAGTTTCGGATAGTTAAACTATAACTCACCGAAACTCTCTTTGAGATTTCAGATAGTTATCTAACTCTCCGATTTTTCCTTTAAGCTTTTGACTATCGACTTCTCCATTCTGCACGTGCGTAATAGGATGACTTAAGTTCTGGAAAGTTATACCTGTAACTCACTAAAAAACTCGAATAGTTATCTAACTCTTCGAAAAGAAAACTCGGATAGTTATTTAACTCTCTGACAAGTCCTTTAAGCTTCTGTTCTGTATTTCTACACGTGATTAATTGAATGACTTAACTTTTGGATAGTTATACCTGTAACTCTCCGAAAAGTCCTTTAAGATTCTAGATAGTTAACTCCTTAACTATCCGATCATTTAATCCTTCTTAACTGTCCGATTATCTATGGCAGCACATTCTGAGATTTACTGCAACCTGTTTGCTGCTTCGATTTGTCTATCTTCTGTTCTTTTTGCTATACAGACTAATCCTGATAAATACAATTCAAAACCTTACATTGATTTTTGCATTATCAAAATCTAGAGGTCCTTTCAAGCTTGCTGCAAGTTGTCCCTAAGAAATTAAGGATAACTATGGTTGAGAGAACAGTAACAATGAGCTAATTCCTACTTGAGTGCAAATCAGGTGGCAGGTGTGTGTTGATTATAGAAAACACAATACCGCCACCTGAAAGGATCATTTTCCCTTGTCCTTTACTAATCAAATGTTAGAAAAGTTAGCAGGGAAAGAATTCTATTGTTTCTTAGATAGATATTCTAGGTACAACCAAGTACTCATTGCACTCGAGGACTAAGAGAAGACCACATTTACTTGTCCGTTCAGTACATTCGCATTCAAACACATGCCGTTTGGATTATGTAATGCACCAATAACTTTTCAAAGATGTATGACTAGAATCTTTTTGGATATGATTGATAAATTCTTGGAAATCTTTATAGATGATCTATCCATCTCTAGATCTTCTTTTGATGAATGTTTACATCACTTGGAGCTAGTTTTGATAAGGTGTATTGAAAAGAGCCTAGTGCTGAACTAGGAAAAGTGTCATTTTATGGTTCAAACTGGAGTAGTACTAGGCCACATTGTCTTCAAGAGAGGGTTGGAAGTAGATCAAGCAAAGATAGACTTAATTTCTGGACTACCATTTCCAACTAATGTAAAAGAAGTAAGAACTTTTCTTGGGCATGCTAGTTTTTATCGAAGATTCATTAAGGACTTTAGTAAGATAACTTGACCTTTAACTCAACTTCTATCAAGGGATCAACAGTTCATTTTTTTTGAGGATTGTAAGAGTGCCTTTGATCAGTTGAAGGGTGCTTTGTCTACAACATCAATTGTTCATTCTCCAAGGTAGGATTTACCTTTTGGGTTTATATGTGATGCCTTAGATTATGTGATTAAAGCCGTGCTAGGACAAAGAGTAGACAATTTACCTTGGGTTATCTACTATACAAGTAGAACTTTATCAAGTGCCCAATTAAATTATACAATGACTGAAAAAGAATTTCTAGCTGTGGTCTTTGCATTAGAGAAAATTTAGACCATATCTCTTAGGGTCCCATATAATTATTTTCATAGATCATTCTACCTTGAAGTATCTCTTAGCAAAGAAAGAAGCTAAGGCTAGATTGGTAAGATGAATGCTTTTGTTGCAAGAATTTGATTTAGAGATAAAAGATAAGAAAGGATGTTAGAATGTCATAGCTGATCACCTTTCACGTATTATTACCTTTGAAGTTGAAATTCCTACTGATGATTCATTCCCTAATGAGTAACTCATGGCTGTTTATGCTGTGTCATGGTATGCTAACATTGTAAACTTTTTGGTAACAAAACAATTGCCTAGTGATTGGTCAGCTCAAGATAGAAAGAGTTTCTTAGCTCGAGTTAGGGATTTTATTAGGATGATCCTTATTTACTCAAATCAGGCCCTAACCTAGTGCTTAGACATTACATACTTGACTCTGAGATCAACAATGTGTTGTCCTTTTGCCATGAGCACCTTGTTGGAGGTCATTTAAATTTTGGGAAGATTACTGCTAAAGTGCTTCAGTGTGGCTTCTTTTGGCCAACCTTATACAAAGATGCTCACATCCATGTTAAGAATTGTACTGCATGTCAAAAAGTGGGTAGACTTATACGAAGAAATATGTTGCCGCTTACACCTATCATAGAGGTGGAAAATTTTGACTATGGGGCATTGATTTTATGGAACCTTTTCCTATTTCAAGAGGTTATTCGTATATTCTTCTAGTAGTTGATTATGTCTCAAAATGGATTGAAGTGATCCCCACACGTCATTGTGATATAAGAGTAGTTATGGATTTTATTAAAAGTAATATATTTTCAAGGTTTGGCATTCCTTGAGAAATTATAAGTGATAGGGGCACTCATTTCTGTAGTAAAAGTTTTGAAGCTTTAATGAGAAAGTATGGAGTAACCTATAAGATGACTACACCCTATCATCCTCAAACTAATGGATAAGCTAAGAATGCAAACAAAAAAATTAAATAAATATTGAAAAAAATGGTGAGCCCTAAAAGAAAAGATTGGGTTGAATAGTTAGATGCTCTTTGGGCCTACCACACTACCTATAAATATGTTTTAGGAATGTCTCCATATAGAATGATTTATGGAAAGGCTTGTTATCTACCAATTGAGATAGAACACAAGGCCACTTGAGCACTTAAAAGACTCAACTTGGATTTAGAGGTAGTAGGAGACAAAAGGAAATGGTAGTTAACTGAGTTAGAAGAGTTGAGAAGAGAAGCATATGAAAATTCAAAGATAGCAAAAGAAAAGGCAAAAGTATTTCATGATAAAAGAATAATAAGGAAGGAGTTTGAACCTAGACAACAAGTATTGTTATACAACTCTAGATTGCATATCTTTCTTGGGAAGTTTCACTTTAGGTGGATAGATCCTTTTGTGGTGCTGAGAGTTTTCTCCCATGGAGTAGTTGAAATTAAGAATTTAAAATCTAAGGAGATATTGAAAGTCAATGGTCACTGCCTTAAATTATTCTTGTCTCGAAGACAACATCGTGGGGGTGACGATATTACACTCTTTGAACCCATGTATGCTTAAGTAAAAATTCCACTCTTATCTTATCTAACTCTATTGTACCTGTACATGCTAGTGTAGATATTTTAGTAACTCTAAGTAGTTAGTATCTTTGTTGTTTTTATCTATCTTTGTTATTTTATTTTATTTTTTATGTGTTATAAATTGTTTCTTGAAGTATTAATTAGTTTTGGATTATGACAGGCTTTACACTCATGGTCTTTATCATCTTGCTGGTAATCTCCATCCTTCTTTATTTTTGTTCTAGCACTTGTTTGTAGTTGTTTTTTGGAAGGCAAGTTAGTTTATGCATCCTTGTTCCTGGACTAGGGATAGGACTCACCATTTAATTAGAGCTGAACCTTTAGATGAAGTGATTAGGACTCTAGTGAATTTCAAAGGTGTAGTAGATATGGCAGGACAACAATTGCAATCTTTACAAGATATTTGCTACCCTATAACCCTAGACTAGCCTTCTTGTTTTGTTTTACCAACTTGTGCAGGCCAAAAGTTTGAACTTCATTCCAAACTATATTGACCAATTATCTAAATTCTATGGACTAGATAAAGAGGATGCATACATTTTCTTACATGAATTCAATGACGTATGCAACATGATCAACATTCCTAATGTCCCATTAGATGCAATTAAGCTGAGGTTTATTCCCCTCGCTTTGAAGGATAATGCGAAGTGTTGGATGTTCACTTTATCGGCTAGCTCCATTCACACTTGAGCCAAATTTTACTCTTTGTTCATAAAGAAGTTCTATCTTCTACATAGAACCATTCAAGCTAAGAACATTATTTCAAATATAACCCAAGGAGCTGATGAGCCATTTTGGAAGTATATTGAGAAGTTTAACAAGATGCTAGTGTGTTGTCCAAACCATAGTTTAGCACATGTCAAGCAATGTCAAATACTATACGAAGGATTAAACTTCCCCACAAAAATGATGATTGAGTCCATGTGTCTGATGGGCTTCATGAGATTCAATGAAGTTGAAGGTTGGAACTTTTATCAAGAATTAGCCAAGCAGACAATGCAGATGGAGGGATCATCTGATCGTTCTTTTGATAGGACTCTTGCTCCAAGGGGGATGCATCAACTAGATGCGATGACTAGAGTGGAAGCACAAGTGACCGCAATGTTAAAAAGAATGGAAGAAATGATGGAGAAGAATAAGAGGGAAGAGAGGGTAATTGGTGTGAAGTGTGTAGGATGTGGCATTGTTGGGTGCTTGATTGAAGAATGTCCTGTAGTTACTGGTAGAGGAGGATATATGGAAGATGTGCATGCTATAGGCATAAGGCAAAGCAACAACCCCTACACTCACCATTATAACCCCAGATGGAGGAATCATCCAAACTTTTCTTGGCGTCAGCCTAATCATTCAAGGAACACCTTTGGATAGCAAGCCTATGGTGCAAGTCTATCTAGGGCCTATGCAAACCAACATCCTATTCCCTAATCCCAAGCTCAAAGTGGAAACAATCTTGGGTTGGAGATGAGATTGGTGAAAATAGAAAAGGGGATTTCATCTTTGTTAAAGCTAAGTAGTCAAGCTACACCCATTCTACAAGAGCATGATAAGGCCATTAAAAACATTGAGGCCCATTTGGAAAGGCAAGCACATGGAGGAAGAGAGTGAGACTCCTTGCTAAGCAACACAGTCTCTAATCCAAGGAACAAAAATGTGCATGTAATTAATGGTGAACAAGGTGGAGAGGTAGGGCCATTGGCTCCTAATTGATTAGCAACTTATGATATTTGCTTTTATGCATATTTATTTCTACTTGCTTATTTGTTTTTACTTATATAAAAAAAAATTTCTCTTTGTTTTTGTATTAATTGTTCTTTTTTATTATTTAGTATATATATATTTTCATCTATTAGATATATTTGATGTGTTTGTTAGTGTTTTAGTTTTTTTTTATGGCGTGGCAAGAAAGGTACACATTTCTGAATCTCCTTCTATTATATAGCATGTGAGTAAAATTGTAGTACACATCATTCTTTTGAACATGATACTCAATCTTCATTTCATGTTCTTGAGGATAGTACATTTTCTACTATCTGCATGTGTTTCACATGTTAGGGGAGCTACATTATGTTGTTTGCCATTGTTTTATCTTTATGTTCTTTTTATCATCTACATGCATAACATTACCATACTTGAATGTCTATCTTAGATTCATTGAGGACAATGCATCATTTAAGTGTGGGGGGTGGCATGTAGATTGTTTTTATTGTGTTTTCATGTATTTTTCATGATTTTAGTGAATTTTCATGTTTTTTATGTTGTATTTTGATTAGACCCTAGTGATGAGATTTTGAAACTCAAGAAATGCTATTAGGATTTATGGGTTTACCCCCATTTCTTTTTGAGTGGGCTTTAGAACCTAAAAGTGTGGACCTAATTGTATGTTCTTTAGAGAAAGATGAGCCCCATGTTAGTAGTGTTTTTAGTGAGTCTTCCTTATCATTGGGATTAATGCCTTGTTTATTTATACTCTTTTGAGTGATCCTAAGTTGAGTGCCACCGCAAAGAGGTTTACATATTATGTAACCTTAAGGTAAGATTTTTTTTAGGATCCTCCCAAACTTCCATGAGATTTTGAAGGATATGTCTAGGAGAGTACCAAGGTGATAACTACTAGCATGCTAAGAAATTTTTACTTGGGATCAAGGTTATTAGAGAAAGAAGGTATCTTCATTAGTAGTATGGTTAAAAAAATAAAAAAAAACAAACAAACAAAAAACAAAGAATAAGAACAAGTAATGAAGAAAAGGGAGCTTAGAGATCATATGAGAAGAAAGAAAGTAGTTGGCTTTCTTCATTTTTTAGCTTTCCCTTCTTTTATGTATATAGGTGCTTGGCATGATATGTAGTTGGTACCTTTGTAACTTGTACTAGGCATTTTCTAACATTTCTAAATAGAAGAGAGGGAGTTTTAATCACTACCTATTATTTGGCTATTATTGCATATCCACATTCATGTGCATTTTATGTTCTTATGTGTAGTGAGGGTGAGATTCCTATTGTGTCAAGGCAAATGATCCTTTTGATGGGGTGACTTCTCATGCATTCTAATGTGGGCTTGTTGGACTCTAAAGAACTAGTGAGTTTTCTTTTCTAGTAAGCCACCATGGTGCTTATTGACCTTAATAGCCTCATTGAGCCTAATCATTTCTCACTTGGGTCAAATCTTTGTTTTTGTTTCTTTTTGTTATTTGTTTATGTTTTGTATTTGTAATGTTCTTTTTCTTATTTGTGTTTTTTTTATTTTTGTGTTGATTTGGACTTTGTAGGTATATCCGCTAAAAACCCTCTAGAGACAAAACTCTACCACTAGGGCAGCCTAAGGGTTTAAAAGCTTGTTGCATATGCTAAAAGCAATCGTGATTCCTACGAAAGTGATTAGGATTTCTATTTCAATTGTTTTAATTTATGTTTTAAATAAGAGCTTCTAATTACTTGTCATTCTAGTCATTTCCTATTTCCTAGACTTGAATTTTTGCTAGGGACTAGCAAGGTTTAAGTGTGGGGGTATTTGTAAGGAGTAAAATTATGTTGTTTTATATGGGATTATTCATGCTTCTTAGGGCTTAAATGATACATAATGTATGTTTATAATTGAAATACCATCACTTTGACATTTATATGATTATGCATGATTATTGAAGTAAATGACTTAAAATTGCACAATTTAACCCTTTATCTAATTATGACTTAACTAATAATGGAAATGAATGTTGATTAATACTTAGATGCTTTATGTTATGTTATTTCAAGTCTTGTTATGTTTTAATATGCTTGTTAAGTTTTATAGGTTGTACAAATAAAGTTGGAGACCCTTTTGGCAATTTGCCATGAAGAGATGAAAAAAATGAAGACTCCCATTGTGTGGAAGCTCCAATGTTGCAAGGAAGGCTCCCTTTTCTCTTCTCCAAGCTAGGGCGTGGATCCAAGAAGGTGTAGGACTTTGGCTCCCTTCTTCTTCCTCTTGCTTTCTTGGGGGTTTTAGGGCTTAGACCGTGGATACCTTGCCATTGGAGCAAGGACGTGTGGAAGAGGAGGAACTTTAGACCTTCCCAACAAAGTGTAGCTCCTTCTATGTGATTTGGGGTGACAACCATCTACATGGAAGCTTGCAATCTATATGGAAGTGTAGAGGAGAAGCTAGGGTACGACAACTCTATATCTTGAAGTAACCATTGGTGGATTCCATTCTATGGAGGACGTAGAGGAGGGGTGACAGCCCAAATCCCATTCTTCAAGGGACATGTAGCATCATTCACCATTGGAGAACTTGTTTCAAGTCTAGGGTGAAGCTTCAAAAGTATAAACAAATGAGGTGATCACTATGTATAAATTTGTTATGTCTTGTTTTATATTATGTTGTGTTGTTCTCTTGTGTTTTTATGTTGAATGCTTGTAAACATTTTTCTAACAGTAGGTAATCTTTGGTTTTTGTTATTAAGATCTCATTTTTATGATGGAAATGCTTTAGTTTTATGTTTATATTGTGAATGGGTGCAAATAATTTTGAATGGCTTGTACACAATTCCGTCTTCCCTGTTTTCAGACTTAGGGCTTATTTGTTTTGTTCATATCTTGAGTTTTGCTTACTATTTTTCATCGATTCTTAAGCCATTTTTGTAGAGAAATAAAAGATGATTCTTTCTGTATACTTTGTTTAATTCTTTGAGCACGTTTGGTTTGATTTTTCTATTTTATATGGAGAGTGCATTCTCAGTTTGAAATCACATTTTTGGTCAATAGTTTTGTAGAAATTTCTAATATGATTTCCCCCTTTATACAATATATTTTTAAGATTTGTAAATTGATGAGTCTACTTTCATTCAATAGTGATTTCATAGAATTTTATGAGGAATTGATAGAGTTCTCTAGTTTTTACTGTGAATGCACGTTCTACAATATTTCAAGACTATTTTGTGCACCTCACTAGGGTTTGATATTATTTTCAACTGAGAAAGATTTAGAGTGTAAAATCACTATGTATTTTTAGATAATTAAAACCCTTTCTAGAACATATTTTTGTATAATTTTTCAGTGCTTAGTTAGGGAGAAATCGTTGTTATAAGTAGAGCTCTTTTCTGTGATTTCGAAGAATGAGATAGAAAAGGAGTGGATTTTTGTAGTTTCAAATTCTATACAAATAGAATCCTTGCTCTACTTTTCTCCTTTCAAAGAGCAAGTTTTCCATAGAGTTTTTAGTGTTTATTGATATGATTTTGTAGGAAATTTTGTGTAGATTACAGTTAGGTAAGTTTTGTAAGTTTTAGAAATGTATTTCTATAGTTTTTGATTTTTTCTTTCAAAGGGTGCAATAGTTTTGAATTTCTATTTGAGTGCCAAATTCGATGCTCAATGCCTAAGTGTTGCTTGCACTACAACCTTTATGGAAATCTGTTTTGTTAATTTTTCATATTAGTAATATGAGTCTTCATTCAAAGTCCTTTGATTTCGCAGGATTTCATGGAGTTTTGACTGAGTTGTGATTTTTGCACCGAAGGTACATTTCTGGAAAGTTTATAGAACAATTCTGCGCTCTATTAGTAAATCTGATATTTTTAGAGTTTGTCTACAAAATTACTTCCATTTTAAAGATAACTCGAGGATATTTCCAACCAATATTTTTTCTAGATTTTTCAATATCTAGGTTGGAGGAAAGGAGAGTTAGAAATTAGGCCTCATTTCTATAATTTTAGGGTTGAAACTCATTAATTTTCTTGAGTTTTCTAAGGCTTGACTTTAAAAACTTAATGGATTTTGGGCTAAATATGAATTCTTTAATGTAATTGTGTAATTTTTGTTTAATATTATGTAATTAGAATTTTCATTATGGATTTAATGATGTGAATATTTTCCTAAATAATTATTTCCATAAATTCATTTTAAATAAGCTCCTTGTGGATCGACCTGCTCTTGTATATGCTTAATACAATAGGTACTGTGCACTTGTGGTTTATAAATGTAAAATTTAGGTTTTTCATGTATTTAATTGAATAACAACAAATTACCTTACAATTGAGTAGAAAATAATCTGATTCTAAATTGGGAAAAATGTCACTTCATGATAAAACAAAGAATAGTCTTAGGACATATTGTTTCAATGAAAGGACTAGATGTAGACAAAGCTAAGATAGAAGTAATTTGTAATCTACTAGAACCAAAATCAGTAAAAGATATTAGATCTTTCTAGGACATGTAGAATTTTATAGGAGATTTATTAAAGCTTTAGGCAAAATAGCTAGACCATTAACTAATCTAAAATATGTTAAAATATGTTCCATTTAACTTTGATAGAAATTGCAAAGAAGCTTTCTTCTAGCTTAAAACTAGCTTAATTTCAACTCCTATAATATAAGCACCTAATTGGAGCTATCCATTTGAGTTAATGTATGATGCATTTGATTTTGCTGTAGGAGCAATGTTGGGACAAAAGATATAAAAATCTCTTAGAGTGATTCGTTATGCAAGCAAGACTTTAAATGATACTCAAGTCAACTACACAACTATTAAAAAAGAATTATTAGTTATTGTGTTTGCCTTAGAAAAATTTAGATCATACTTGATATGAGCTAAACTAATAGTATACACAAATCATTCAACTTTAAAACACTTAATAGCAAAGAAAGAAACTAAACTTAGACTGATTTGGTGGATATTATTATTGCAAGAATTTGATCTAGAAATTAAAGATAAAAAAGGATGTGAGAATGCAGTAGCAAACCATTTGTCAAGGTTATAAATAGAAAAATCAAACATTGAAATTAAAGATCATTTTCCTAATGAACAATTAATGCCTATAAACGCAATGTCTTAGTATGTAGACATAGTTAATTATTTAGTTATAGGTTTAACACTTAAGGATTGGAATAAACAGGATAAGAAATTGTTCTTTTCAAGAGTGAAATATTACTATTGGGAAGACCCATACTTATTTAAGAAATGTCTTGATTTAGTCATAAGAAGATGTGTTCCATAAATTAAATATCAGAGCATATTATCCTTCTATCATGACCAAGCATTTGGAGGACATTTTGGTTCAAGGAAGACTACGACCAAACTTCTGCAATGTAGATTCTACTAGCCAACACTATTTAAAGATGCTCACAAATACTGCTTAAGTTATTTAAGATGTCAACAAATAGGAAGGATATCAAAAAGAAATATGATACCTCTGAATCCTATCGTACAGGTTGAAATTTTTGTTGTGTGGGGAATAGATTTTATGGGTCCATTTCCTATGTCTAATCAATTTAATTATATCTTGCTAGGGGTGGATTATGTATCTAAATGTAGAAACTATTTCTACAAAAACTAATGATGATAACAAAGTGGTAATGCATTTTATAAAAACTAATATAATTGCTAGATTTAGAATACCTAAAGCTATTATTAGTGATAGGGGAACTCATTTCTGTAATAGAAGTTTTGAAGCCTTAATGAAAAAATATAGAGTAAATCACAAAATTGTAATTTCATATTATCTGCAAACAAATTAATTAATCTTAGAAAAAGTAGTAAATTCTACTAGAAAAGATTGGGCTAATAGATGCACTCTAGGCTTATAAAACAACTTATAAAATAAGCCTAGGTATGTCACCTTTTAGGATAGTATATGAAAAAGTTGTCACTTACCTATTGAATTAGAACATAAAGCTTATTAAGCATTAAAAACTTTAAACACTAATTTAAATCAAGTTGCTGAAAATAAAAAGATACAATTAATTCAGTTAGAAGAATTTAGGAATGAAATTTATTCAAAAACTGTAAAAGAAAAAGAGAAGATGAAGTTATGACATGACAAGAAAATTATTTTAAAAACTTTTGAAATAAGACAAGAAGTATATTTTTACATGATTAGACTTCATAATCATCTAGGAAAATTAAGATCTAAATGGGTAGAACCATACATTGTCGAAACATTTATTTCTATGGAACTATTGAAATTGAAAATCTTAAAATCTAGAATATATTTAAAGTAAATGGACAAAGACTTAGACCTATTCTAAAATTTTCAAAAAGTTCATTTGGGATTGTAGAAGAAGTAAGAGTGGAGGACTACTCAAGTCCTATTATGTAGATATAAACATTTATAAAAAAAAGGAGAAAAAAATTAAATTAATTAATATATTTTGTGATCTTAGTGGTTTAACCAAGAGAAGTCATCAGTCTAATCGAAGTAGGTAATATATAAACTTTTATTTTGTTTGGTAAAACCAAGAGAAACTATTGATTTTACCAAAGAAAAAAAGAAAAGAAAAGAAAAATTTTATTTCAGCAACATTGAAAGAATCCATCGGTTCAATTGAAGCTAAAAGAAAAAATTTTATATTAAGTATAATTGTCAGTTCAACTAAAATATAATATCGATTTAACCTATTGTCAAAGAAAATTTACTAGTTCAACCGAAGAAAAACTTCAATTTGACTGAAATTAAGAAAAATAATAAAATTAAGAGTTAGTCAGACTAGAGATTCTTCGATTTTGACCGAACAAAAAAATTATATTTGCATTATTTTATTAGAGATAACTTTACAGGAGGTCCGTTGAGTTATACTTAACTCAACGAACTTACTCTATTGAGTCTAAGGTAAGTCCACAAACTTATTTCATTGAGTTAACTGTAACTCAATGGAGTATTAGGGTAAGTCCACAAACTTATTTCATTGAGTTAACTGTAACTCAATGGAGTATTAGGGTAAGTCCACAAACTTAGTTTGTGGAGTTAACTATAACTCCATGGAGTAATATGTGTTAGAAGCAAAAAATTACATGGGAAATAATTGCAAAACTTAGGGTTTATTTAAGCATAAACCTAGGATTGGGGGCATTATCCACAGAACTCATTTAGAACTTAGAACAACAAAAATTCATTTTGTTCCATTTCACGACACCATGAAGCTGAAGATGGCACAGAACTGGTGGGATGAGATTGATAATACAAAGTTCTTAAGAATATCTGAGGACTAGCATTCAATGAAGAAAATAAAAATACAACATGGGAATAGGAGCCGCAACAGGTAGAAGTTGACATTTTTCATTTCACAAAGAGACTCGTAGATTTAAATGTTAGAATATCTACTATTATGGAAACAAGGATAAGAGTGGCAACAGAGATAGTCATTAATAGGGAGAAAAGTTTGAGACTTAATAACAAAGTTTCCCCAAAACTCATAAGACATAAATCTAGGTTGTGGTTTGTAAAACAGATAGCTGTCTAGGTTGAGATTCAATAAGAACAACAACAGAAAGAACAAAAAGAAGCATTGGTAGCAGTACAACAGCAACTAGGACCTTTAGTTCCATAAGTAAAACCAATGGAGCAAGTTACAATTTTTTGTCTGAGAACTAAAGAAGAGAAAGAGTTTGAAGATTTGGTCAAATTAGGAAAAGCCCAAGGAGAAGGGGAGGAAATGGCGTTTGCCAAGACATGTTGAGTATTATGTTTTAATGATATGTGCTAAATGAATGTAATCGTATTTAATCAATTACTATTGTTTGTGAAAGTAAATTTAGAACATCAATTAATACAGAAAAAGTTTACTAAAATAAATACTTGTCTACAATGGATATGGAATTATGCTAAGTTAAATAACTAGTCATTACGTTGTACTAACTTTTCATTTAACTAAACATTAAGTTAACGTGTGTTTTTATTCTAAAGTATGATATGTTTTAAAAGTTATATTTCTATATCATGTACAATGCATGTTAAGAACACTCGTTGAGTTAGTGCTTTATTTGTAAAAAGGTTACATGAGAGAATCCATTGAGTTATAGGCTTAAAGGTTAAAATAGGTCACGTGAGAACTCATTGAGTTAGTGAACAAAGTGTTAAAGTGAAGAGACGAACTCGTTAAGTTAGTATTAAGCATATGGTGAATTTAGAGTTTACGAATGTTATATTGTATCACATGAGTTTCACATGTTTAACTCGTTAAGTTAACATAACTGTACATGTTGAATTGCTATATTGAATATTAAGGCAACAAGTTAGGTTAGCATTATAAACTTAAAGTTATTATTCTTACACGTGGTAAATACTTTATTATTTAAAATATATATTTATTATTGGTTGTAGGATCGAATGGCTACACAAGAGGGGGGTGAATTGTGTTTTTCAATCTTTTCAACAAATAATTGAAACTTCAAAATTAAAAATAAGTTGAGACATTGTTTTAATCAAATCATTTTATTCAAGGTTTCAATTACAATATACAATTCAATTCTCCTTAGAAATTGTAGATGCAATTATATAACGATACCATATTTCATCTAACCAATTTCATAACTACAAATAGAGAAAACTAATTTGCAGAATTTAGAACATTTCTCCCTGTTATAACGTGAGTTGCACATGTATAACTCGTTAAGCTAGTATAACTATACACATTGAGTTACTTGAATATACACTAAGGTAATGCGTTGTGTTAGTAGCTTATAAGTTATTTCTTTATTGCACGTGTTTTATAGTTAAATCAACGAAGTAAGTTCGTTGAGTTATCTGTAACTCCACGGACCATTTATTTTCTAATATGCCACTATAGTAGTTGTAGAAACAAGAAATTCGAAGGAAAACCACGATTACACGTATCACACAGGAATTCACTTGTGGAATGAAGAAGAAATCACCATCATTGATATGAATGAAGGAAATCCAACCGATCATCTAAGCAGAAGCAGTTACTATAGAAAGAAATATAAAAGAAGAGGAAAAAAGATGAAAAAAGTGTGTGTGTAGAGGTGGAGAACTGCGCTAATTGTAGGAAGCGTTGAAAGTTCCTTGAAGCTCCACACCACCACCAAAATCACCAACCATCGGAGGTCCGTGAGGATACTTTCCTAATGTCAGGTCGATTTCGAGCCAAACACGATGATTGACAACCACTGTGAGGAGTGATCACGTTGTAGAAAGGGAAGCCATTTTCACCAAACACCAACTCATATCTTAGGAGATCATAAAGCTTCTAGCCTTGGTTTCGGATTGATGCTAGTATGCTGAAGAGGAGATCATCTTACAATTCTTGATTTGTGATTCTATAGGGAGAGGAGGAAAAATTGTAAGTGATTAAGTTTTCAGTAGTGTAATCACGTCGCATGTAGTGACGAAAGTTTTTACTGTCGATAGAGATTTTTACATTTCACCTTTCATTCATCTTCAGGAACATATTAAAACAAAAATACCAAAAACAACTAATTATCTATGTTTACATTTAGTATTAAAGTGTTGTATTATCTGTTTTGTATCATGATTAATGTTATCATTGCCAGTATTGTAAATGTTTTACATTTGTTTGATTCAGAAAATAGAAAATAGTTTTATTGTTTACCGAAATTGATTCATTCTAGGTACTTAAAGATTTTATTGGTTACTGTCTAAAATATCTGAATGTTAGTGTTGCTTAATGTTAAATCTAATATTAACTAACATTAAAGAGCTTAATTGATGTTATTTACAATTTGTGGAATTGCCCAATGGATGGCCAAATTCCTCTGTAAATAATAATATTTAACTGGAAAAATAGGCTCGTGGAGTTAACTTAAGTCCATGAGGTTAGCTCGTTGAGTTAACCATCACTCCACGAACTAAGTTCGTTGTGTTAACTGTAACTCAACAAAGTACTTAACTGAACACATATAAACTCCAATATAAAAATTGAAATAGTACACAATTCTTTCTTAATCTCTATAGGATAGACCTGTACTTGCATACAAATACAATATACATTGTGCACTTGCAGTTAAAATACAAATTGGAATTAATATCTAATTTGTGTGAAAGGTTGTTTGTTTACTTTTAAAAGTAATTATTGATGTAAGCATAAAACAAACTAAACAAGTTTAAGATTTAACTTAACAACCCCAAACAAGTTTTTCTAGCGTTATTGCTAGGGAATTGAGAAGCTAAGCAACAGTGAGTGCTGTTTTGTTTTAATAGCAGAGGAGTGTTGTGTGTTTTATTTTATAATTGAGAATATGGCATATGCTTATACTCAAAGATTTCTGAAACCTGTAGTTAGTATATGTGAATTTTGTAATTTGGAAGGTCACGATATCTCTGATTGTTTGAAACTGAGACGATTGCAGATGGTTAGATCACATGAACAACAAATGAATTATATTCAATATAATAGAGTTGAGTATGAGAAACCTATAGTTTGCCCAACTAATGGTCAATTTAGAATGTATAATATATTGAGAGACAAGGAAGTTTGAGATAGGTATGACAGACTAGAGCGTAACTTAGAGAAGAACATGGACAAACTAGAACAATACATGTATCGGCAACAAGAAGTCAACCAATTAAACTATAGGGAAGAATATTCAGAGCCTAAAATTGAAATCATCTACGAAATTGAAAAAACCATAATGAAAATTGATCAAAAATTGAATGCAATGAGATTAGATGATTTGGAAAGAAAACTAAAAGCATTGGATGAATTTATAATGAAATTACAAGTTATGCAACAGAAAACACAAATGAAAACTTTAATGTTACAGATTTGCATAATTTGCAAGATATACAAACAAAAAAAAGTACCAATGCAATAGAATTTAAAGAATGCAATTTAAAACTAAAAACAGTTGAAGATCATAATTATGAAAATGAAATACAAGAACATCATGAAAATAATGAAAATTTGGAAGATGCATATATAACATTAAGATTTGGAACTAATATACCACCAAGAATTCAAAAGGAAAGTAATATGAAGGTGGACAAGAACAAAATTCAAAATGATAATGAAAATGTAATATCTGAAAACTTAGAAATCAATGAAGACAAAACTGAATATGAAAATGAGACTAAAAATGATCAACCAAATGAAATGAAAGACAAAGAATCTTGTAAATCACAATCATTAGCACCCTATCCTAAAAGATTACAACAAACATTTCCTGAAAAGCAATAAGAAATTAGAGAAATTTTTGAAAAAGTATAAGTTAACATACCTTTGTTAGATTTATTGCAGAAAATGCCACCTTGTGTTAAGTTTCTTAAGGATTGATATATTAAGAAAAGAGAGTGAAAAGTTTTAAGGAAAGTCTTTTTAGTTGAGCAAAGTAGTTCCCTATTTCTGCCACAAATTCCTAAAAAGTTATCTGATCTTGGAATTCTTGTTATATCATGCATCATAGGAAATACCATTTTAGAAAGAACCTTAATAGACCTAGGTGTAGGTATAAATGTTATGCCGAGTGATATATTTGCATCCTTAAGATTAGAAAGCTCACTTACTACTAGGACTGTTATTCAATTAGGTGATAGAAGTATAAGATGCCCTAGAGGAAAAATAAAGGATCTCTTAATTAAAATTAAGAACTTCATATATCCTATTGATATTGTGATTTTGGGTTCCCAACAAATTAAACATCAAAATTATGATACATCTTTAATTTTGGGTAGACCATTCTTAGCAACATCAGGGGCTATTATAAATTGTAAAACTGGAGTGATGAAGTTAGCATATCATAATGAGGATACTCAATTAAACATTTTCAAACCAAAAAAGTTTGAGGAGTTAGAAATGTCCTTACATGCTATAGACTTTTCAGAGGATGAAGGAGATATGCTAGATGATGTGATTCAAGAAGAACTAAATAGGCAACTAAATTCTGAAACTTTAGAAGAAAGTGAAAGCATAAATGTAGAAGGAGATCAAGAAGATATTTATATAGAAAATGAAAATGTTCAATTAGAAGCTCTAGCTCCTAATGGTTAACATTTAAAATTGAAACCTTTACCTCCTAAATTAACCTATATATTTTTGGAAGAAAAACGAACATGTCCAGTCATTATTACTTCAGATTTAAAAGAGGATCAAATTTCTAAATTAAAAGATGTAGTAAAAACTTATAAAGAAGCAATAGGATGGACTATGACCAATATAAAAGGGTTAAGTGCAAATTTATGTTGTCACCACATATATTTAGAAGAGAATGTTAACTAGTTAGAATTCTTGAGAGGAGATTAAATCCAAACCTTAAAGAAGTAGTTAGGGAGGAAATAATGAAATGGTTAGATAATGATATAATTTATCCAATTTCTAATAGCTCATGGGTTAGTCCAATCCATGTAGTTCCTAAGAAATCAGGATTAATAGTTATTAAGAATGAGAGTCAAGACTTGATACCTACTAGAATTCAATCAGGCTGGAGAGTGTGTATAGACTATAGAAAGCTGAATGTTGTAACTAGGAAAGATCATTTTCCCTTACCTTTTATAAAACAAATGCTAGAGAAATTAGCAGGGCAAGAATATTTTTGTTTCCTAGATGGGTATTAAGGATATAACCAAGTTCCAATAGCATTAGAGGATCAAGAGAAAACAACTTTCACTTGTCTTAATGGAACTTATGCTTTTAAGAGAATGCCATTTTGATTATGCAATGCACTAACCACCTTTCAAAGGTGTATGCATATTCATTAGAATGATTGAAGATTTTTTAGAAATATTTATGGATGATTTTACTGTATATAGAACTTCATATGAAGTGTGTTTAAACAATTTAAACCAAGTATTAAAATGCTGTATGGAAAAAAATCTAGTTCTAAATTAGGAAAAATGTCACTTCATGGTTAAACAAGAAATAGTCTTGGGACATGTTGTTTCAAAGAAAGGATTGGAAGTAGATAAAGCTAAAATAGAAGTAATTTCTAATCTACCAGAACCTAAATTAGTAAAAGATATTAGATCATTTCTAGGACATACAAGATTTTATAGAAGATTTATTAAATATTTTAGCAAAGTAACTAGACCTTTAACTAATCTATTAAAAGATGTGCCATTTAACTTTGATAAAAATTGTAAAAAAGTATTTTTCAAGCTTAAAACTAGCGTAATTTTGACTCCTATAATACAAGCACCTGATTGGCTCCATCCATTTGAATTAATGTGCGATACATCTGATTTTGTTGTAAGAGCAGTGCTAGGATAGACGATAGAAAAATCTCCTAGAGTGATTCATTATGCAAGAAAAACTTTAAATGATGTTCAAGTTAATTATACAATTATTGAAAAAGAACTGTTAGCTATGGTGTTTGCCTTAGAAAAGTTTAGATCATATCTGATTGGAGCTAAAATGATAGTATACATGGATCATTCAGCTTTAAAACACCTAATAGCAAAGAAAGAGACTAAACCTAGATTGATCTGATGGATATTATTATTACAAGAATTTGATCTAGAAATTAAAGATAAAAAAGGTTGTGAGAATGTAGTAGTAGATCATTTATCAAGATTACAAATAGAAAAATCAAATATTGAAATTAAGGATAATTTTCCTGATGAACAATTAATGAACATCAACACAATGCCTTGGCATGCATACATAGTTAATTACTTAGTTACTGGTTTAACACCTAAGGATTGGAATAGACAGGATAAGAAATTGTTATTTTCAAGAGTAAAATATTACTATTGAGAAGACCCATACTTATTTAAGAAATATCCTGATTTGGTTTTAAGGAGGTGTGTTCTAGAAACTGAATATCGAAGCATATTGTC
Organism: Cymodocea nodosa; assembly: GCA_036874045.1. Lineage (NCBI taxonomy): Eukaryota > Viridiplantae > Streptophyta > Magnoliopsida > Alismatales > Cymodoceaceae > Cymodocea > Cymodocea nodosa. The sequence goes on along the minus strand of JAZBRI010000003.1, from coordinate 13,207,184 downwards.
TTTCTGCCATGACCAAGCATGTGGAGGCATTTTGGTTCAGGGAAAACTACTGCCAAAATTCTACAATGTGGATTTTACTAGCCAACACTATTCAAAGGTGCTCATAAATATTGCTTAAGTTGTTTAAAATGTCAACAAATAGGAAGAATATCAAAGAGGAATATGATGCCTCTAAATCCTATTGTTGAGGTTGAAATCTTTGATGTGTGGGGAATAGATTTTATGGGTCCATTTCCTATGTCTAATCAATTTAATTATATATTATTGAGGGTGGATTATGTATCTAAATGAATAGAAGTTATTCCTACAAAAACTAATGACAACAAAGTGGTAATACATTTTATAAGAACTAATATAATTGCCAAATTTGGAACACCTAAAGCTATTATTAGTGATAGAGGAACTCATTTATGTAATAGAAGTTTTGAAGCCTTAATGAAGAAATATGGAGTAAATCACAAAATTGCAACATCATATCATCTGCTAACAAGTGGACAAGTAGAAAGTGCAAATAAATAAATTAAGTTAATCTTAGAAAAAGTAGTAAATCCTACTAGAACAAATTGGGCTAATAGATTAATAGATGCACATTGGGCTTATAGAATTGCTTATAAGACAAGATTAGGTATGTCACCTTTTAGGCTAGTATATGGAAAAAGTTGTCATTTACTAGTTGAAATTGAACATAAAGCTTATTGGGCATTAAAAACTTTGAACACTAATTTAAATCAAGCTACTGAAAATAGAAAAATGCAATTGATTGAATTAGAAGAATTTAGGAATGAAGCTTATTCGAAAACTGTAAGAGAAAAAAAGAAAATGAAGTTCTAGCATGACAAGAAAATTATTCCAAAAACTTTTGAAATAAGACAAGAAGTATATGTTTACATGACTAGACTCCATAACCATCAAGGAAAATTAAGATATAGATGGGCAGGACCTTACATAATTTGAAATATTTATTCCTATGGAGCTATTGAAATTGAAAATCCTAAAAATCAGAATATATTTAAAGTAAATGGACAAAGACTCAAACCTATTTTGAAGATTCCAAAAAGTTCCTTTAGAATTATAGAAGAAGTAAGAGTAGATGACTACTCGAGCTTTACTTAGTAAGAAATCATCTAAGTATTTTTTAAAAAAAAACTTAATTAAACATAGTCACGGTTCAACTGAAAGAAATTATCAATTTTACCGAAACATATATTAAAAGAAATTTTTTTATTGTGGTTCAACCGACAAGATCCATCATTCTGATCGAAACAAAAAAAAAATCTATATATTATATTAAGTAAAAATGTCGATTTTATCGAAGCATAGTATCGATCCAACTGGTAGAAGAAAAAGAAAAGTATTTAATTTTGGTTTAACCGAGGAATGTAACAGTTTGACCGAAATTCTAAAATGTTGAAAAACTAAGAGTCGGTTAGATTGGAAATTCTTCGGTCATGACCGAAGTGAAAATTATTATTATAAGTATTTTTATTAGTTATAACTTTACGAGATGTCCGCTGAGTTATGCTTAAATCAACGAACTTACTCCATTAAGTCTAGGATAAGTTAATGAACTTACCCCGTTGAGTTAACCATAACTTAATGGAGTACTGTAGTTAAGTCCACGAACTTAGTTCATGGAGTTATTACTCCATAGATAAGTAAGTGAAAGAGTGAGAGTTTGCATGGGAAAATGACCCGATTACCCACCTAAAACTTAGGGTTTATTTATACTAAAACTTAGGGTTTAGGGGCATTATCCACAGAATCATTTAGAACTTAGAATAGTGAAGATCAAAGCGATTCTGTTCCATTCCATCACGCAATGAGGTCAAGATGATGCTAGAGTTTTGGGAAGAAGTTGACACCATGAGATTTCTCAGAGAATTAGAAGACTGGCATATAAGACAAAAGATTAGGAACACAACTCAGGAGAAAGAGCTCCAAAAGGTAGAATCTGACATCTTCTACAAGAGGAAAGTCTTAGTAGATTTAGATATTAGAATACCTCAAATTGTAGAAACAAGGATTAAAGTAGCAACAGAAGTTGCAGTAAATAGAGAATGAAAAATCAGGCCAAACAATGAAGTTGCCCTAGAATTGATCTGTCGCAAGTCCAGATTATGGTTCATACGACATATTGGTGGACATGCCTAGTGGGCAATTTGGGAGCAACAGAGGAAAGCAACTAAGGACCTGTTAGTGCATGATGGAAAATTCTAACGGAAAGGAAAAGGAAAATTCTAATAGAAAGTAAAAGGAAAATTTGTAACGAAAAGGAAAAGGAAAATTCTAAGAAGGGTTTAGTGCAGGATGAAAGTTCTAATGGAAATTCTGATGAAAGGTTATTACAACTAATATTCAAAAAAAAGAAGAAAATCTTGGAAAAAAAGAAATTCAATTATTTATTACAACTAATATTCGAAAAATACAAATACATCTTAATTCAAATATAACAATACTAAATAATATCAAGTAGTTCTTCCATCCTACATTGCCATTATCATATCTTCTCGCATCTTATTTGCCATTTCTTTTCTTTGTTCTTGAGTCATTCGAACCTATGCATTACTTTCCATATGTATCTCTCCTATTAGTTGTATGTCATCAATAATATTTAACTCTTCCAGCTCATCTTACAGGTCTTCAAGTAAATCTTCTTTATCAGTCTTACGAATAAAATTATGAAGCAAAAAACATGCGATGACAATCTTCACTTGTGTTTTATATAGATATGGCATTTGACCACGTAATATTGAGAATCGATGTTTCACAACTCTAAATGTATGCTCAATGATTGTTCTCAGTTGTGAATGTCTGTAGTTGAAATTGTCTATAGCATTAGGAGGAACTCTATCATTAACATAATTAGAGAGATGATATCTTACACTTCGATATGGACAAATATATTTTGGTTGATTTGGATATCCAACATCAACTAAGTAAAACTTACCTGTATAAAAAAAATATTAGTATGGTGATGTCTTCATAACTTCTAGAAGTAGAAAACACATTTACCTGGTGGAACCTGAAAACCATTAGGTCTAGTAACTACATCTTGGAGAATATGAGCATCAGTAGTTGATCCTTCCCAACCAGCTAAAATATATGTAAATTCCATATCAGAATTACATGTTGTCATTACATTTTGAGATAATTCACCTTTCCTATTCCTAAATCTTGTTGTTTCTTGTCCATAAATAGTTGCTTTGATATGTGTATCATCAATAGCTCCAATACAATCCTACAAAACATGCATTTTTATTTTGATATTGATTAAAATAACATTAAAGATAAGGAAACTACAAAGGTGTGGAAATGTACCTTAAAATATGGGTACACATTTAAGTCTTAACGAATTCGACTTGGTGTTTTAGATGAAGGTCTTGCTAGAAGAACATGATTTAGTCGTAATACAGCATTCAAGACTTCATTAAAGTATTTACTAACTGTCCAACTTGATTGACTAAATCGTTCTGTAGTTACTCCATACCTTTGATTTTGCCCAACTGTCACAAGGAACATGGCAAACTTCTCTTCTACACTGATATTGTTGGTATCTTTCAGGACTTCTTCCCTCCTCATTAATTCACAAAAACCCTTGAAAACACTTTGACTCATTCTATAAATTTTTCAACAATTGTAAACTTGATGTGGTAAAGAAGGATCTAGTAATCTTCTTATATAATTTGCACCTTCTTTACTATAAATACGACTTGTACTTGAAAACAAAGTTGAGGTACTTACAATCCCTGCTAAAATATTCCAAAAAGCAAGTAGACGTCTTCGCCTTCTTCTAGCATGTTCTTCCTCTTCTTCAAATAACATCAATGTGTCATTTACTAGTTCATCAAAATCCTCTTCAAAATTCATCGTTACCTACAAAATTTCATGTTCAAACATATTACAAGGTTGTAATACAAATAAACATACTACATGAAATCATTCCACAATTAATAGAACATAACAAAATATGATAAACAAACATCTGACATAATATCATTCCACATTTCAAGTCCAAACAAAAAGTAGTTACAACATACATCTAATACAAAAAACAAACATGTAAATCATCTTTAGTCTTCCATCTTTTCTAAGTGAAACTTTAACCATCCTTGTCGCATTTCTTTTGGAATTGATAGAAATATTTTACTAATTTCTTGCTTTTGGAATAATTGAGTAGCTTTATATCGATCAGTCATAGATAGATTTTCAATCTCAAATTTTGGCTCAATAGCTTCATCTAAAAAAGACTCAAACTTCTTTTGCCATGCAAACATTTCCTTCTTCCATGCAAACATTTCTTTTCGTATGCCAACCATCTCCTTTTGTATGTTAACCATCTCTCTCATTGTTCATTACGTACCTCACCATTAATAGTATCTTGTTCACACAAAGTAATAAAAGCTCGTGATGTATTTTGTAAACATTTTGCAATCATTTATTGAGATTCTGCATGAGGGTGTGCTCACTTCCCCTTTTTCCTCTACTCCAATGGAGCATGTGCACTTCCTCTTGAACTAGGAGGTATATCAGAATCAATGTCCATTCCATCTTATGTAATGTTTGGAGTAAATGTATTTGGAACTTGAGTGTTTGGTACAATATCTACTTCTTCTGCCTGTCTAGACATATTTCCACTAGGCATAGTACCTTCAAAAATTAACTATAATTGCTCATAAATCAAACATGGTTTTCCCTTGCAGTTTTCACACTCTAGATGTGCCTACATAAAATTACAATATATATTAACAAAAATTTATTACAATTGGCATAATCTTAAAGTATGTAAATAAAATCAAACCTTAATAAACTCCTTCCATATCTCTTCATCTATGTTAGTATACCATTGTATGAAATTCCATCCCCATCCACTCTGATTTGCAATTTTTGAGAGTTACAATAAATTTGTCTCCATGTCTTTAAGCGACTTTCCACATTCTTCTTTGTAATACATGCATTTCTTCTATTATTGTATTTTTCAACTACTTCATCCCAAGTGCTCCCTTTTATCTTTCCATCTTGGGTTTTTTTGTTTCCCTCATTTAATACTTCTAATAAAATATCTAAAAAGAATGCATCTGCATCAGCATTCCAAGTCATATAAGTTTGTCCTCCTTTACCCCTTCCTTTATCAAGAGTAGTCATTTACTATATAAGAACAAATATTAATTAACTACTCCAACAGAAGATTATGAGATTTGCAAAAACATAATATATTTTGTCAATCTACTCAATAATAGAAAATGAAAGCAAACCAATAAATATATATTAATGAAAAATGGTTAATGAATTAAATAACCTATGCCAAGCAATAAATGTAAAACAATATCCTATGCCAAGCAGAGTTACCTTACGAATGACATCAATAAATGGTTAATGAATAGATGCAAAATATTGAAAATAACAAGTTAAAGATAAAAATACTGGTTTTCTATTGTACTTTGATAAATGAAAATTGTCATGCCAACAACTACCACTAATCAGAGTACTAGCTATCTTAGTTGCTAATTATAGACCTCAAGAAATCTGACAAATCTTGAATCAAACCTTTCAACAACTACCAAGAATCGTGAATATATAAACCTATACATGTTTAATGAAAAACATAAGCCTTCCTAAATCAGAGTATTCCATGTTTTGAAAACAAGTTGAGTTTTGAAAGCAATTTTGATTTCTTAGGAAACCATTTGTGATTTGTCACTTTGATCTCGAACAATCTCCCGTAAGGAACTTTGCAAAAGTCTAGTAATAGAATCAAGTGAGACTGTAAAGAGAAATAGAGAATGAATTAATCTTATAATTCATTATCTGTATACAAAAACAATTTCTACTTGTGTTGTCATGTAAGAACAATTTTAGAATACCAGCAAGAGTGAGATGCGGTGGCAAGGATGTGGTGAGCGAGAGCGAGGGCTGCGATGAATGTGACTGCATTGACGGATGCGACAGCAAGGATGCAATGGATGCGGCGGTAGTGATGGATGTGGCGGATGCGGTGGCAGTGATGGATGGTTCCTGGTTGACGAGCGAGAGTGAGAGCGAGATGCAGTGGCAACGATGGATGCGATAGTAGCGAGTGAGATGCAGTAGTAGCGAGTGAGATGCGGCAGTAGCAACAGATGGTTCCTGGTTGACGAGCGAGAGTGAGATGCAATGGATGCGATAGATGCGATGGATGTGGTAGCAACGGTAGATGCGGCAGTAGCAATGAATGGTTCCTGGTTGATGAGCGAAAGTGAGAGCGAGATGCGGCAGTAGCGACGAATGGTTCCTAGTTGATGAGCGAAAGTGAGAGCAAGATGCAACAATAGCAATAGATGCGATGGATGTGGCGGTAGCGACGGATGCGGCAGATGCGGCGGATGCAATGGTAGTGATGGATGGTTCTTGGTTGACGACCGAGAGTGAGCGAGATGCGGCGGCAGCGACAGATGCGGTTGTGATCCAACTGAAGGGCTGTGGGGCAACGACGCGACGGCAAGGAGGGGGTGAGGAAGAGTCGGGCTCGTGGGGGGAGGTCGGAAATCATGAAACAGTAAAGGTAATTTTAGGTATTTATATGTCGATAAAATCCCACTTTCTTTTTCCTTCGGTATTGTGCACACTAACGGCATTTTGATGGAATTCAATGATTTTCCTTTCTATCAGCTAAATTCCGCTAAGCACTAACCCCCCCTAAAGAACCTACAGCTACAGAGTTGGCTGCTAAAAGACTAGTAACTAAGGAACAACAGCCAAGATCTTTAATTCCACTAATAGAACCATCCCAACGAGTAGCATTTGCTTAGCCAAGAATTGAAGAAGAAGATAAGGAGTTTGCTAGCTTGGTCAAAATAGCAAAAGACCAAGGAGATGATGAAGAAATGGCTATGACCAAGGCACATATTTTGTATGATGCCATAAAGAAAAGGCAGGCTGAAGAAAAGATGAGGGCCCAATATAAAATTAAAGTAGAGCAACATCAGGAAACAACTAAATCAATGGTTGCAAAAGAAATTGAAGTTGGTCCTTCAAGACTAGTAATTATAGAAGAAGTAAAACAGGAAGAGCTAGTACCTGTGGCTCTAGGGCTTGCAAAGCCTATTTTTGTAGATTTAATCTTAGAGGAGGAAGAGGAAGAAGACCAGACACAACTGTTTAGAAGAAGGAAAGGAAAATAGATAGTGCCTGAAGCTCCTGTAGAGATTAAACTTGAGCTCAAAATATCAAAAGGGCCTACAAAGCTCATTTTTGTTAATCTACTATCTGAATTTGAGGAGGAGCAGGAGCAGCAGCAAAAAAAGCAAAGAGGAAAAAGAAAACAGGTTGAGATTAGTTTGCAACCTGTACAAATAGAAGAAACTAAAGTAAGGGTAGAAGCTGATTTGCCTGCGACTCCATCCCAATCTACCATAGAATCAGAAAGAACAATGACAATGCAGATTGGTAGTTAGGAGGAAGAAGAAATAGAAGAAGCTGAACAAGTACATATTGAAGAAAAGAGAAATGACTCGATAGATTCCACTAAAGAGAGAGAGACTCTTCAACAATTAATTGAAAGAATTCAAGATAGAGTGGAGAGTTCTATCAACTCTCCACCAAAGATAGAAAGAGAAGCTGAAATGCAAGAATCTCAGGATCATTTCCAACAAGTTCAAATTCAGCAAATGGAAGAAGAAATTCAAGAACAAACCCCTTTGGAGCAACAAATGTAGATTCCTGACCCGGCTGAAACAACAATTTTAAATGAAGTTTACTTTTGGAGTTAGGAAGCTTATAATAAATATCAAGAGATAAAGGGGTATGATATTATATACAGTAGATCAGTAAATTGGGACGGTATGCAGGAAATTAAAGAATTATTCGAGTTCCAAGGTCTACTACAATTTATTTCTCAACAAAGAGGGCATACAGTATATGAAAATTTAGTGCCCTACATTTATGCGAACTTGAGAGAGAAAGAAGGAAGTTAAATTTTCAATGTGGAGCAAGTTGATGTACAGATAACACTAGAGCTTCTCCAAAATATTTTTGGATTGAAGAATGATGGCATTGAAATTCTAGAGAACACAATTGCAACTGAATGGATAGAACAAGAAATCAAGCAATGTTTGACCATCGACCCTAGTGTGCCATTACTGAACAGATTGAAGTATTTAAATGGGAAAGCACACATGCTGGCAAACATTTCAGGTAAAACTGTCTATTAGAGACAAGGCCACGTATGCTGTTGTAAATAGAATTCAAGTTAACTAGTGTCAAGTCTTCCTATCAAAGATAAAGACTACAAAGAAGAAACTATTTTATGGAGATTTGATAGTATTAATGATGGACAGTATTGACTTCACGAAATGGACACCCAAAAAGGATAAGATCTAGAGCCATTTTAGTGAAGGAATACAAAAATTATAATGTTGCAGCTGCTAAGATTGTTGGACCTTCTAGAGGCATTACAAGGGTTGTTGAGCAGATAAATCAATTAGAACAATAATTAGAAAAACTCTAGAAGGAAGTAGATGAATTTAGGAAGAAAGATTAAAATGTATTGTTCATCTACTTGTATTGAAAATTTTTGGTTATATTGTAAGTGATATATATATATTAATGTTTGAACATCAATTTATTTCTGAAATGATGTGATTGCAAATGAATGATATAATTGAGAACTGTATTGAATATTATATAATTATTTAAAAATGTGCAAGACTGTTTAAAAGATTTACAAATTTTATGAATGACATGGTTAAATGCATGATAATAGGTTAATACTTGAATATATCTACATGCTGAAAAGTAAAATGTAACTTCTGCATAATAGGAGATAAACTGTAAGTTAAATATCCATATAATGTTCTAATTTAAATGAGTTTAAATTAAAACACTATATTAATGACATATATTTAACTTTATTTAAGTTGACAAAATGTAGGAGGAGAAAAAATATAGAAGTTAATATGATGAGTAAGTTTTAGAAATTTGCTAAGTGTTAACTCAATGAAGTAAGTTCGTTGAGTTAACCTTAACTCCATGAGGTCAATAATAAATATAAGATCACTCTGTTGAATTATCTGTAACTCAATGAAGTTAGTCGATGGAGTTAGCAAATAGGTGACGAAGATAGTCTGTTGACTTAGTTGTAACTCAACGAGATTAGTTCGTTAAGTTAGAAATAGTAACCAAAGCTAGTTCGTTGAGTTAATTGTAACTCAATGAGGTTAGTTCATGGATTAAGTTGAACCGTTATTCTTTTAGCCATGAACAAAACTGCATGGGTTTAGCGGTTACTGAAATTTGAAATTAGAAGTAGAACACATATCTATAAAAATAGGAACCATACTGCACGTTACAAGACACGTTCTTGCAACAAGATTCATTTGCTTTATGGACGTGCATTATAAATATAGAATAGAATGTTATTTACGAGTTACCAGCACTTGAGAAAGGAAAGAAAATTCGTTGGAGAACTAGAAGGAGAAGTAGCAGATTCAACTTCATCTATCAACAACTATTTATTGAAAACGAAGCACCAAACTGGTATGTAATTAATCTTCTACTATTTTACTTTATGTTAAGAGTTTATAAGCACATGGATTCATTCTCCTAGTACTAAATGATTAGTAAGAACATCTATACAGGATTATTCAACACAGAGGCGTACTGAATTATTTTTTGAACTAGACTTTAACGAAATCCTTAAGGGTGTAGCTAACTTTTCTTTAAAAGAGAATGAAGATATGGCTGCTCTAGTAGAAAAACTATTAGGGGAAATTCTGTATCTAGAATTAGTTGATGAACCTTCATGTATTTGATTGCCAAACTTTGAGGGAGATAGGTTTGAACTGAAATCTAATTATATTAGTTAATTGGCACACTTTCATGGATTAGAAAGAGAAGATGCTTATTATTTCCTTAGAGAATTTAATTAAGTTTGTCAAATGATGAAAATGCCGAACATCAGTATTGATGCTATTAAACTTAGGTATATCTCTTTTGCTTTAAAAGATACAACTAAGAGATGGTTATATACTCTATTGCCTAATTCAATTTCTACATGGACTGAATTTTACTTTGTTTTTTTGCAAAAATATTATCCAACACATCAAACGATTAAAAGGAAAAAGGAAATATTAATGTGTAGCCAAAAATAGGGAGAATCATTCTAGAAATATTTTGAAAGATTTAAGATTTACTAACTCAATGTCTACATCATGTAATGAGTAAAGCACAATTAATAGGTATAATTTATGGAGGCATAGATGTTTCAACGAAATCTTTATTAGAATTTATTTGTCAGAATGGATTTTTAAAATTGTGTAGTGAAGAAGCATGGGCATATTTAGAAAACTTTACAAAAAGAACTACATAGTGGGAAAACTCAGTTGAAGCTATTACAGATAAAAGAATATTACCAAGGGGAATGCATGAAATAGATTCAAGCACTATGCTTGAAGTTAAATTAACTGAGTTAACAAAGAAAATAGAAGAGTTATCATTAAATCAAAAGCTAGCAAAAAAGAATGCAAATATTAATGATTTAGATATTATTTATGCTAGAAACTAAAAAGAAAACTTTGGAAATTCTTATAACCCAAATTAGAGAAATCACTCGAACCTATCTTGGAGAAATAACAATTTCCAAGGAGGAGAAAATATAAGTTATGAAGCATTAATTGAACAAGGATCTAGTATAGAGAAGTTAGAAAAAATATTTCAATAGTTAAATAATCGTCTAGATCATGTATTTGGAAATGTTGCCATTCAAAATCAAAATATAAATAGAAATATCCCCCCTAGACAGAAGGAATCAATAGAAGTTAGACCTATTAGAGGATTGTCAATGCAAGCAGTACTTAACCTTGTCAATAGAACTGTTAATAAAATTGATACCTCCTTTGGAAGGGAACCTAAATGAAGTAGTATAACTAAAGTAAATATATATAATATAGTAAGTAGAAAAATATAAAAGGAAAAAATGTGTAAGTTTAATTATAGTTAGTAATATCGTAGAGTTATTACTTAACTCAACGAGGTTAGTTCGTTGAGTTCTGACCTAACTCCATGAGGGTAAGTAAGTAGCTATGTTAATTTTATCTCTATTAAATTTTTGTTTATGTTATACAGAATCACAACAGATGGAATTGATGAAATTACCTCTAGATGCACTGAGGGAAGTACAGAGTAACTTATCAACTAAAGATCTGTGTAGATTATGTTGTGTATCAAAAGAAATTAAAGACTGTGTTAGAGAAAAATATTTTTATGGACTACATGCTACAAATATGACAAAGATTAGAGATGGAATTTTATGGAAGTCATTTAATCGTAGTTCAATCAGCTATGAATATCTGAATATGGAAGAAACTACTGGAATTCCACCCAATACATTAGAAGGAATAGATCATATTATGGGGATAGATGAAGGATTAATTATTTTCAGAATCAAACCAAGGTATGCAATTTTGTTACCTGATATTTTGATTAGAAATCCTATCACTAGAGAAGAATAGAATATAGGAAGGCCTAATATATTTGAAGTACCAACTGAAAATTATGGGTTTACATTAATCTTTTCTAATAAAAATTCGGAAATTCTTGAAAAATTGTATTATTGGTGACCAATTGGAAATTGGGATGAGGATTTATGCTTAAGTGTGTATAATTTTCTGAATAGATCTTAGACTGAAAGTACTATGATATATCTAGGACAGAAAGCATTAATTAACAACATACATGTCATACTTGATGGATATATATATTTAGTGTTAAATATATCAATTGCATTTAGATTTGATTTATACATAGTAAGCATAGATAGTTATGATGATGACTTTATAGAAATATTGCCTATACCAAGTGATATAGCTAAACCACCATCTACAGAATATGATAAAATTCAATTAGGAATGTGGTATAATGAAGATAATGATCCTACTTTATGTTTGATAAGATGGTGGGATGAATTGATGAAATTTCAAATATGGATTATAAAGGACCTAAATGAATGGAAGTGGGAAGAGGAATATATTGAAATAGTTGTAGAAATAGAAACAGTTACATTATCTTCGAACAGAAAAGGATCCCTTTTTGCATTTCATTTCATTAATGGAAATACACTTATATTTAGTATTGACAACATACTGCAAGTTTACAAGTTAAGAAGGAAAGTAGACTGCATTAAAGTAGAATCAATAGCAAGAAGAATTATACCTAAAAAGTTTGCTCGGACTGACACGTTTATTCCATTTGTTACTACTTTTCAATCATATTCTTAAATTGTGATTTTGTACTTTTAATGTTGTGTGTAAACTGTATTTATTTTTAGAAAAGGAAATTTTTTTTTGTTAGTTTTTGTTTTATTTTATAAAAAAAAAGAAAAAAAATAAAATATCAATCTAGTTTATTGGTATCTATTCTAGGAAACCAACTAGCTTACTTGTGAGCCACCAAAGGCATAGGAGTCTAGGTTCCACACAAGACACTAATTTAACAATTTATGTTTTGTTGTTAAATATTATTTTGTTATATATTCTGCTTTTATTTGTGAATAAAAAGTTTTTCAGAATCAAAAGTCGAAAGATATTGAAGGAGATACAAAAGAATAAGGTATATAATTGATTACTTATTCTGAATTTACATTTAAACTCAATTCGTGGAGTTATTCATTAACTTAACGAATTAAGTTTGTTGAGTTAGAGATTAAGTCAACGAAGTAATATTCATGCCTACTAACATTTACTATATTTATTGTAAAATTTTTTACATTAAGGACAATGCAAAATGTAGGTATGGGGGGAGGTAAATTAAAAGCCAAATAATTTTATTAGTTAGAGGAACTTAGATGGTGCTACAAATTTCTGTGGAAATTGAAATTTTTTTTTTGAATTTGGTGTAACTAACTACAATTTCCTATAACTATCTAGTAATTGAAATTGTAAAAAAAAAAAATTGTAATTGCTTGAATGTTATATTTAGAATTTTATATAAGATGCTACAAATTTCACAATTAATACAAATCTAGATATAGTATCTTATGTTTTTGTTGAATTTTATGAGTTTAACAGTTTCACGATTTTAAAAAGAAATCAGAATGCTTAACTGAAACTCAGTAAATTATTTGAAATCTTGAAAGAGCTGAAATGTTGATTTTTGGATTAAATGAAATACATATGATCAAGGATACATTTAATTTGATTGATTAAACTTGTAGAAAGATTTATGTGTAAATGTTATTAAACTATAGAAAAAATATGAGCTTATTGATATTGATTCATATTTTCAATAAATAATAGAAGCAAGATTATATGAGATTTGTGTTTTATAGCATCTGTATTAATGAAATACGTATATATACTGTGTTGAAAGGAAAAGAAAGAAAAAAAGAGAAAAACTTTGAGAGTTTATTGACTTGTTTGATCACAAGCCTTTTGTACTTGAGCAAATAGGTATGTAAGGATTGTTGACCTGAAAAAGGACTCTTTAAATCTGGAAACCTAAGATCTTGATCAGATCTAGGATTGTTGACTGAAAGCTTGATACATGGGTACACTAGAAAGCTCTTGTATGATTCAAGCTTTTTAAATTAACTTTTAAAGTACAAATATACATATACTGTTCTGAAAAGATAAAAGTGTTTTGTGAAATACAGATATCTTTTGAATCAAGTATATTTTCTATTATCTAAGATTACTGAAGTATGAATCTAGATTAGACTTTTGAAGTTGTTTATTTGAGATATAATTCATTATTCTACTTGTTTTAATCATATTGAATTCGATTGTGTTTTGATTCATATGTAGTTGAAATTTATTCTGGAAATCATATTGAAAAATTCAAGATGACAGATGTTTGAAAAAAAAAAATGATAATATAATTACCACCTATGTGATGCTAATATATTTTGTATGTAATTTACATATGTTTTAAATATATTTGTAGGTTGATGAGGAGAAAACAATGTTAAAATAGATTGCTGAAAAATACAGAATATCTATATAGTAATCTAATTTATGCATTCTGAAGATACAAAATGAAGAATTAATTCTACCAACTTTAGAAAGACCAACTAGTTAGATCTTAGTTTGCTAAGGGACTAGCAAAATTTAAGTATGGGGGAAGTGTTTAGAATGAAAAAGTGCATAATATTAATGGTTAAATGATGGTTAATGGCATAATATTTAGCTTATCATATGAGAATTAAGCCATTATGTTATAATTGCACTATTTTATGCTTTAATAAAGGAATCTACATAATTTCAGGAAATTAGCGTTAATTAAGTATATTTCTGAATTGTCGATAAGTTGCAGGTTTTTAATTCCTAAGTATCCAATTTTCTATTATTTCGAAGAGTTATATTGCATGTACTAGACAAGTTATTTTTAAATGCTTAAAGAATATTTTATTATTTCTTAGAGTATACATGTTGTAACCTTAATGCATGACTTAAGTGAATGTTCGATAAGTTATCAGGAAACTATCCGAAATGCATCTAAGCATTGGATAGTTAAGTTCGTAAGTATCCAAAATATCTCAGCTCGTTAAGTTAGAATCATACATGTGTTGAAATTAAATGCTTTAGTATATCACGTGAGTTGTACATGTATAACTCGTTAAGTTAGCATAACTATACGCGTTGAGTTACTTGAATATATACTAAGATAACGTGTTGTGTTAGTAGCTTATAAGTTATTTCTTTATTGCACGTATTTTATAGTTAAATCAACGAAGTAAGTTCGTTAAGTTATCTGTAACTCCACAAACCACTTATTTTCTAATATGCCACTATAGCAGTTGCAGAAACAAGAACAAAGGAAAACCACAATGACACGTATCATGTAGGAATTCACTCATGCAATGAAGAAGAAATCACTATCGTTGATATGAATGAAGGAAATCCAATTGATCATCTAAGTAGAAGTAGTTACTATAGAAAGAAATATAAAAGAAGAGGAAAAAAGACGAAAAAAGTGTGTGTGCAGAGGTGGAGAATCGTGCTAACTATAGGAAGTGTCGGAAGTTCCGTGAAGCTCCACACCACCACCAAAATCACCAACCATCAGAGGTCTATGATGATACTTTCCTGATGTCGGGTTGATTCCAAGCCAAACACAGTGATTGATAACCATTGTGAGAAGTGATCGCGTCGCGAGAAGGGATGCCATTTTCACCAAGCATCGACTCATATCTCAGGAGATCGTAAAGCTTCTAGCCTTAGTTTCGGGTTGATGCCAATATGTTGAAGAGGAGATCATCTTACAATTCTTGATTCGTGATTCTATAGGGAGAGGAGGCAAGATTGTAAGTGATTAAGTTTTTAGTGGTGTAATTGTGTCGCATGTAGTGACGGAAGTTTTTACTATTTATAGAGAGTTTTACATTTCACCTTTTGTTCATCTTCAAGAACATATCAAAACAAAAATACCAAAAACAATCAATTATCTGTGTTTACATTTAGTATTAAAGTGTTGTATTGTCTGTTTTGTATCGTGATTAATGTTATCATTGTCAGTATTGTGAATGTTTTACATTTGTTTGATTCAGAAAATAGTTTTATTATTTACTAAAATTGATTCATTCCAAATACTTAATGATTTTATTGGTTACTATCTGAAATATCTGAATGTTAGTGTTGCTTAATGATAAATCTAATATTAACTAACATTAAAGAGCTTAATTGATGTTATTTACAATCTGTGAAACCACCCAATGGATGGTCGAATTCCTTTGTAAATAATAGTATTTAACTGGAAAAATAGGCTCGTGGAGTTAACTTAAGTCCATGAGGTTAGTTTGTTGAGTTAACCATCACTCCACGAACTAAGTTCATTGTGTTAACTGTAACTCAACAGAGTACTTAACTGAATACATATAAACTCCAATATAAAAATCGAAATAGTATACAATTCTTTCTCAATCTCTATGGGATCGACTTGTACTTGCACACAAATACAATATACACTATGCACTTGCAGTTAAAATACAAATTGGAATTAATATCTAATTTGTGTGAAAGGTTGTTTGTTTACTTCTAAAAGTAATTATTGATGTAAGCATAAAAACAAACTAAACAAGTTTAAGATTTAACTTAGCAACCTTAAACAAGGTGTTTTGATCCTTGAAAATATATTTCGTTTGGTGTTAAGGATCATTGATCAACGAGAATTCTATGCCTTTTATACTATATATTCACTTCATGCATATCCTCCACGTTTAATTACTATCAGTTTTCTACTCTTCACGTCTTTTGTTTTTCCTTTATCGAAATACACACGTTTTGACCCACATTTTTCCTTTTGAATTTTCTTTAATCATCAATCTTGGATCTTTGAAAAATTTCCTGCAAAATAAACTTTCTCGTCCAAAATTTTACATCAAGTGTAATAACAAGTTGTTGTGTTAATGTTAACTAAACAAGTAAAACAAGTATATTTATAACTTAACGTATCTAACTCAACGAGTTCTCACGTGCTAAATCACGTGACAAGTATTGTAGCTAACTTAACAAACTAAGTCTATGGTGTTACGCTAACTCAACGAACCAACTCCGTGTGTTACAGATAACTCAACGAACCAGTAATAAACAAATGTTTTAAACAATAAAGTATTTATCACGTGCAATAAACATAACTTAAGTTTATAACACTAACCAAATGTGTTGCCTTAGTATTCAATATTGCAACTCAATGCGTGTAGTTACTATGTGCACAATACTAACTTAATGACTTCGTCTGCTCTTTTACTCACTAACTTAATGAGTTCTCACATGACTAATTTTAACATTTAAACCTATAACTCAACAAGTTCTCACGTGACCTTTATATAAATAACTCACTAACTTAACGAGTTACCTTTAACGTGTATTGTATATGATACATGAAATATAACTTTAAAACATATCATGCTTTACAATAAAAAAATACGTTAACTTAACGTTTAGTTAAATGAAAAGTTAGTATAACTTAACGACTAGTTATTTACCTTAGTATAATCTCAGATCCATTACAGACAAGTATTTATATTAGTAAACCTTTTCTGTATTAATTGATGTTCTTAATTTTACTTTCACAAACAATAGTAATTGAGTAAATATGATTATATTCGTTTAGCACACATCATCAAAACAAAATACTCAACAATCTCCCCCTTTTTGATGATGACAAAATCATATTAAATCAATTATGAAATATGTTTAACTCAACGAAGCACCTTCGTTGGGTTAAGTTTTAATTCAACAAACAAGTTTGTTGATTTAAATTCACTTAAGATTATATCTATTGTTTGTGTGAAAAACATCTCTCAAGAATAAAACTTCTCAGACAAAATATTTCAACATAATCATCTCCCTCTTTTTTAATATATGTAATTTAAACACATAATCATCTCCCCCTTTTCGTCAGTAATCAAAAAGATGATTACAAAATATAAAAAATTTGAGAGACACATTTACAACTAAACTTTCTGTAAACATTAATAAGAATGAATTCATTTACAGTAAAATGTATTGTTCAAATAATAAATACAAACATTACATTTTGTATTTAGAAACAAGTAAATAGACAAATGACAATACATTTATCTATTCCTCCTAATGATATCAATAATAGCAGTACAAATTTTATTGCCTAGATGCCTAAAATCATTTCTAATGACATTGAGCATTGTATCTAAGTTAGGAGGTAGATCGTGTTGCTGTTGTACTTAATCTAAATAGTTTTGCTGTTGTGGTTGATTTTCTGTAATGTTAGGCTATTGTTGTTGCTGTTGTTGATGCATAGACTGGTATTTTTGCAAATCTTTAATACTAAAAGCTCTCATGCCTTTAGTTTCAAAGGGCCAGTCGGATAAAGTTAATTGGTTTGCAAGAATTCTACATACAGCATTACCAAAAAATAACTTTGAACTCATGCTGTAATTGATATGTGGACACATCAAACCAATTAATTTGAATTCTGTTCAGGAGGCCATAAGTTGCATATAAACAACTTCTGCTAACTTCTAGATTATTTCTAACTCTTTGAAATAAATTGACATGTAGAATATTTGCAATAAACCTTGCCTCTACATTCAAATTTTCCATTAATCTCATTTCTGTATGTACACCTAGAATCTGTGATAACGATTGAATGTCCCATTCCAACTCTCTAATAATGTCAAATCTGTTAGTAACAACAACACCTTCATTCCGTAATCCTAAAACTTCAAAAATCAATTTAGGAGATAAACAAAACTCTTGTTGATGTATTTGTGTTGTTAACATATTGTTATTCTTGACCAGATTGTTGTAAAAAGCTGGAATAAGCTCTTTATATTGCTTTCATTTTGTTCCAACTGGCAAGAAATGAATTAAGCCTTGAAACTAAAATAGATCTCTTATTTCCAGTAAATTTCTAAACTTTATTGGTCGAGCATGCAGAATTTGACATGAAATCAAATTATTGTATTTCTGCAATGCTTCCTCAGATCTAAAATAAATTGAATTTCCTTGAATTTGTACTATTTTATACAAAGAATGTGATACCTGAAGCCTTGATTTAGAATGTAATTCATCTTGAGAAATCTCTTCTTCAAAATGAATGTCATTTTGTTCTTCTATCAAAAGATTTTCTTGAAGCTGCTCAGGTAAACTTGATTCTTCAGCTTCAATAGAGTGAGGAACATTTGCAATATCCGCCACATTCATAAGTTTAGTTTCTATAAAAAATATAGAGTTCAATTTTTCCACAAATTCATCAACCTGTATATTTGTTTGTAATTCTACATTTTCTTCAATAGATATGTCCATTTGTACATGCTGTGAATTCTCAAACTTTGGTTCTATAGATTTTGAAATAGGTTGATCAACATGAAGCTCTTCTAGAGTCTTGTCTTGTTCAATAGTTATCACTCCAAACAATCCAGCCTTTGAACTAATTACTACCTCAATATTATCAAGTACATCTACAATAACTTGTTCAATATCAGTTGCCTAATGCTCTAATTGTTCAATTTCCTTATCATCAGGGCTTGAAACAATAGAAAAACTTGAACTCATTTGTTTCTTTGATTTATTTTCAAGTTTTCTAGACAAAGAAAATAAAGTCTCATTATCATCATTAGTTTCAGTGTATTCTAAACTGATGAGCTTATCAGATGCACTATAAGGTACAATGTCTAGACATACATTGTCCTTTGGAATTAAATCATCATTTGATTTTTTTTTTTCAACAATATTTGTTTCCATAGAAACAAGCTCTTTTTGCTTCATTTTTCTTACTCTCTTTTTCTTATAGCAAGTCAACCGTTCTTCTTTTGTTGTTGTTGTTTTCTTCTGAATCTGATCCAAAAAAGTTTCTTGTTTTAATTCTTCAAAGGCACTTTCTATAGCTATTGCCTTTCGAAGACTTTCAACTTTTTCTTTATACAACAATATTTGTTTGTTTTTCCTTTGAAAATAATGGTGTAGGTATTGCAGAGTCATGTTCTTCCTCAAATGGTTGTAGTCGTGTACCATTGATAGGGGTTTGAGGAATTCTATTGGAAGAACCTACTCCTTTTTCCAAATATTTAGCATATTATTCCAAAAATGTTATCTCTGCACATTTCATGCGATATTCTTTATCATATTTACTTCTTATTCCCATATATTATATACTAGTAGCTGTATTGTGAAGTTCTTGTCTAACTTCATCTAATATTTCTTCAGAAAAGAAATAGTCACTGTAGATTTGAGCTAACCTTTTGTCAACTTACAAAATTTTCTTAAACCACGCTCGTGGAATGTCATCTACATCTATTTCTTTGCCTTTAGCATTTCCTTTGCCTCTTTCTTTTCCTCTACCATGCCTTATGTTAAACTTGGAAAACATCATAGCAGGTTGTAACAGGAACAAGCAGGAAAGATTTTTAGAAAGATGTTTACGAGATAACCTAAGTTCTCATGTAATAAGTGTTTAAATAGGGTTCTGTAGAATAACTTAACGAGTCCATTAGTCGAGTTTGAGTTTTAAAAGAATATTGAATAAAATTTAATCAATTGAGGTACCCAAAAAATTTAAGCATAACTCATTGAGTTACCTAACTTAATGAGTAAAACACTATCTAGTGGCAATTTTACACGTTACCTTACACAACAAAATGTCTAATAAGTATACTTAATAATAGTTCAGATGTTTTCAATTGGAAGCTTTCGAAAGCAACAGACAAGCTATAAGTAACTTAAATAGCCATTATCTTGAGAACATTGTAAACTATTCTAATATTCCTTTTATGAATCTAAAATAGTTTATTTGTCTATTAACTTATTTCATCAAGATCTTAAGAGGACTAAACTCAGATTAACTAAGATCTATACTTTGAATGATATTAATTTGATTCTGATGTTGTAATTCCTCTCCCTACAAATATATTCAATAACATACGAAATATACTTGTACAAAGTAGGTGTTACTTATAACTATACTTTAACTTTCTTTTTAGAAATTTCTATTATCCTGAATTTATCAAGAATCAAATTCAATTGTATATGAATCAAAACATAACTTTAAACTTAATATAATTAACACAAGAAGAATAAAGAAAGGTACCTCAAATAAACATTTTCAAAAGTACTTGTTTCGATTCAACAAATCAGTAGTAATATTGGTAGAAACTATATTTGATTCAAAAATATCTGTATTTAATGAAACAACTTTTATCTTTTCAGCACAGTAAATATTGATATTTTTCTTTAACAATTAATTTGAAAAGCTTGAATCATACAAGAGTTTTCTAATGCACTTGTGTAATAAGCTTTCAGTCAACAATCTCAGGTCTGATCAGGACCTTAGGTTGCCAGATTTAAAGAATCCCTTTCAAAATAGCAATCCTTCCATACTTATCTGCTCAAGTATAAGAGGCTCGTGATCAAACTGATCAATAAACTCTTAAAGATTTTCTCATTGTAAGCACTTGTTATTTTAAGCATAATATATATGTATTTCATTAATACAGATGAAATAAAGCACAAATCTCATACAATTTTTACTTCTATGATTTTACTGAAACTATGAATCAACTTCAATAAGCTCATACTTTTGATCAGTAGCTTAATATGATTTACATATAAATTATTCTACAAGTTTAATCAATTAAGTCAAACTCATGCATGATCATATGCACTCTCATTGATCCATAGAAAACATTTAATCAAAATTTCAGGATTTCAAAGGAATTTAATGTTTTTCATTGACATTTCCACTTAAAATTTTAAAAACATTAAACTTGGAAAGATAAGTAAAATCAATAAGATACTACAATAATTTTATCGTAAATACATAAAATCTTATGCAGTAGTTTAGATATTACTCAAATATATATGATAAGTATGTATATCTATGAGGTAAACAACATCATCAACAAAGAGATCTAGTGTTTTGTGTGGAACCCAAGCTCCTATGCCTTTGGTGGCTCACAAGCAAGCCAGTTGGTTTCCCAGAACAGATACCAACAAACTAGATTGATATTTTGTTTTTTTTTTCTTTTTTTATAAAATAAACATGAAAACTAAATTTTTTCTAAAAATAAACGTATAATACACACAACATTAAACACACGAAAACATAGCTTAAGAACATGATTGAAAAGTAAGAACAAATGGAATAAATGTATCAGTCCAAGCAAACTTTTTAGGCATAGTTCTTCTTGCTATTAATTCTGTTTCAATGCAGTTCTTGTTCCTTCTTAATTTGTAAACGTGTAATATATTATAAATTCCAAATACAAGTGTATTACCATTAATGATATGAAATGCAGAAAGGGATCCTTTTTGGTTCCAAGGTAATGTAGCAGTTTCTATTTCTACATCTATTTCAATATACTCCTCTTCCCACTTCCATTCATTTATGTCTTCCATAATCCATATTTGAAATTTCATTAGTTCATCCCACCATCTTATCAGACATAACGTAGGATCATCTTCTTCATTATACCACATTCCTATTTGAATTTTATTAAATTCTGCAGATGGTGGTTTAGCTATTTCACTCGGTACAGGTAAAATTTCTATATATTCATCATAACTGTTTATGCTCACTATGTATAAATCAGATCCATATGCTATTGATATCTCTGTGACTAGATATATATATCCATCAAGTATGACATGTGTTTGGTTAATTAATGATTTCTGTCTTAGATATATCATAATATTTTCATTCCAAGATCTATTCAGAAAATTATACACACTTAAGCGTAAATCTTCACCCCAATTTCCTATAGGTCTCCAATAATATAATTTTTCAGGAATTACAAAATTTTTATCAGAAAATATTAAAGCTGACCCACAATTTACAGTTGGTACTTCAAATCTATTAGGTCTTCCTATATTCCATTCTTCTCCTGTTATAGGATTTCTTATCAAAATATTAGGTAATAATAAACCTGCATACCTTGGTCTCGTCTTGTATATGATTAATCCTTCATCTATCCCCATAATATGATTTATTCCTTCTAATGCATTGGGTGGAATTCCAGTAGTTTCTTCCATAGCTAGATATTCATGGTTAATTGAACTACGATTAAATGACCTCCATATGAATCCATCTCTAATATTAGTTATTTTTACAGCTCTTAGTCCTTGAAAATATTTTTCTTCAATATAGTTTTTAATTTCCTTTGATACACAACACAACCTACACAGATCTTTAGCTGACAAGTTACATAGTACTTCCCTTAGTGCATCCAATGGTAATTGCATCAATTCCATTTGTCGATTCTGTATAACACAAACAAAAATTTAGTAGAGACAAAAATTAACATAACTACTACACACCCTCGTGGAGTTTAAGGCATAACTCAACGGACTAAGTTCGTTGAATTAAGGACTAACTCTACAATACTATTAACTAAAAATAAAAAACATATATACATACAGATAGTTGCTTCAGATATGCTACTTCATTCAGCTACCCTCCCAGAAGAGGTATCAATTTCATTAATCGTTCTATTGACAGGGTTAGGTATTGTTTGTATTGGCAATCCTCCAGTAGGTCAAACTTCCATTGGTTCCTTCTATCTAAGTGGTATATTTCTATTTTGATTTTGAATTGTAGCATTTCCAAATACAAAATCTAGACGATTGGATTATCTTTTCTAATTTCTCTATTCTAGATCCTTGTTCAATTAATGCTTCATAACTTATATTTTTCTCATTTATATTTTCTCTTCCCTGGAAATTGTTGTTTCTCCAAGATAAATTTGGGTGATTTCTCCAATTAAGATTATAAGAATTTCCCAAGTTATCTCTCTAGTTTCTAGCATAAATAATATCTAAGTCATTTATGTTTGCATTCTTTTCTGCTAGCTTTTGATTTAATGATAACTCTTCTATTTTCTTTGTTAATTCATTTAATTTCACCTCAAGCATAGTATTTGAATCTATTTCATGCATTCCACTTGGCAATATTTTTTCATCTGCAATAGCTTCAACCGAATTTTCCCACTATGTAGTTCTTTTTACAAAGTTTTCTAAATATGCCTATGCTTCTTCACTACATAACTTTAAAAATCCATTTTGACAAGTGTTTGCATTTTCCCAGCACTACACAAGAAAAACTTGGATTTGTTATTTCTGTTTTTACTTAGTTAATTTATTTTTATGCTTATTCTTTCTTTTAGAAGTAAACAAACAACCTTTAATATATTTAGATATTAATTCCAATTTGTACTTTAACTGCAAGTACACAGTGTCTATTGTATCAGTGTGCAAGTACAAGTCGATCCTATAGGGAATTGCTGAAAAGTTTAGAACTATCCGTTTGTTAACAATCAAATTTATATATTCAATAAGCCCTTTGTTGAATTATAGTTAACTCAATGGATAAAGTTCATTGAGTTATGGCTAACTCAACGGACTAACCTCGTGGACTTAAGTTAACTCTACGAGCCTGTCTTTTCTTTTTAGTACTACTATTTACAAAGGAATTCGGCCAAGCATTGGGCGATTCCACAGATTGTAAATAACATCAATTAAACTCTTTAATATTAGTTAACATTGGATTTATCATTAACCAATACTAACATTCAGATAATTCAAACAGTAACCATTAAAATCTTTAAGTCTTTTGAACGAACCAATTTCAGTAAACTGTAAAACTAAAATAAACATAAAACAATCACAACACTAACAAAGATAACATTAATCACGATACAACACAAACAATACAATACTCAAATACAACATACAAACATAGATAAATTGTTTTTGGTATTTTTGTTTTAATATGAACATGGAAATAGGTGAAAGGTGAAATGTAAAGTAATCTCACTTGATAGTAAATACTTCCGACACTACTTGCAATGCGATTACACCATTGAAAATTAAACCACTTACAATTCTGTCTCCTCTCCCTATAGAATCGTGAGTCCAGAATTGCAAGATAATCTTCTCTTCAGCATACAGGCATCAACCCGAATCCAAGGCTAAAAGCTTTACAATCTCCTGAAATATGAGTCAGCGCTTGGTGAAAATGGCTTCCCTTCCCGCGACGCGATCACTCCTCACAATGGTTGTCAAGCACTGTGTTTAGCTCAGAATCGACTCGACATCAAGAAAGTATTCTCACAGACCTCCGATGGTTGGTGATTATGGTGGATATGGTGGTGGTAATGATGGTTGGTGTGATACTTCGGAGAATCGCCGATATTGTCTGTAGAAAGCTCGGTGCTCCTCCTCTATATACACTGCCCATCCATCGATCACACATTGGATTTCTTTTTCTTCTTTTCTTTTATATTTCTTCAGTAGTAATTGCTTCTGCTTGAATGATCAATTGGATTTCCTTCATTCATATCAACGGCGATGATTTCTTCTCCCTGCGCAATACATGCAATCGTGGTTTTTCTTCTAACTGTCTTGTTTTTGCAACTGCTACAGTGGCATATTAGAAAATATAAAGAAATAAGCTGCTAACATAATGTGTTACCTTAGTGTATATTCATGTAACTCAATGCATACAGTTATGCTAACTTAACGAGTTAAACATGTGCATCTCACGTGATATACTAAAGCATTTAAATTCAACACGTGCATAAATTCTAACTATCCGATGCTCAGGTGCATTTCAGATACTTATAAACTTAAGTATCCGATGCTTAGATGCATTTCGGATAGTTAAAGATAACTCATTGATATATAACTTAAGTAAATCTACCAGATCTCGACATGTGTCAGCAGCAGTTTAATAATAAAATACCTATTTCGGAGAGTTACAAGTTTAACTATCCGATTCTCAGATGCATTTCGGATAGTAACAGCTAACTCACCGAAAATCCACTTAAGTCACTTTACCAGAACATGACACGTGTCCATAGCTATTTTATAAAATAAAAAGAGATTTCGGAGGGTTACAAGTATAACTGTCCGATGCCCAGCTGTAATTTCAGATAGTTAGAGATAACTCACCGAAAGTTCACTTAAGTCATGCATTATGGTTTCGACATGTGTACTTTTGGAAATAATAAAATATTCTTTCAAAACATAACTGTTCGGCAATATAAACATAACTATCTAACATATTCGATCTATTAAACATAACTGTCCGAAATATGTTCGGTATGGTAAACATAACTGTCCGAAATATCAGAAAATTCAGAAACTTAAGAATTTCACAGCCTGCAACTTATTGACAATTCAGAAATGTACTAAATTGACATTAATTCCTCAAAATTAAGCAGATTCTTCAATTAAAGCATATAATAGTGTAATTATAACATAATGACTTAATTCTCATATGATAAGCTAAATATTATGCAATTAACCATCATTTAACCGTTAATAATATGCACTTTTTCATTCTAAACAACAAGTAGATTCTAATAAAGATTTTGTTGAAACATCTATGCCTTCATAAATTATACCTATTAATTGTGCTTTACTCATTGCATGATGCGGACATTGAGTCAATAAATCTTTAAATCTTTCAAAATATTTCTAGAATGATTCACCCTGTTTTGGCTACACATTAATATTTCTTTTTTCTTTTTAATCGTTTGATGTGTTGGATAATATTTTTCCAGAAAAATAGAGCAAAATTCAATCCATGTAGAAATTGAATCAGGTAATAGAGTATATAACCATCTCTTAGCTATGTCTTTTAAAGAAAAAGGGATATATCTAAGTTTAATAGCATCTATACTCATGTTCGGCATTTTCATCATTTGACAAACTTCGTTAAATTCTCTAAGGAAATAATAGGCATCCTCTCTTTCTAATCCATGAAAATGTGGCAATTGACTAATATAATTAGATTTCAGTTCAAACCTATCTCTCTCAAAGTTTGGTAATCGAATACATGAAAGTTCATCAACTAATTCAGGATACAGAATCTCTCCTAATGGTTTTTCTACTGGAATAGCCATCTCTACGTTCTCTTTTAAAGAAAGGTTAGCTACACCCCAAAGAATTTCGTTAAAGTTCAGTTTAGAAAATTTTTCAGTACTCCTCTGCAATGAAAATTCCTAGGTAGGTGTTCTTACTAATCATT
The DNA here is from genome assembly GCA_036874045.1 of Cymodocea nodosa. Lineage (NCBI taxonomy): Eukaryota > Viridiplantae > Streptophyta > Magnoliopsida > Alismatales > Cymodoceaceae > Cymodocea > Cymodocea nodosa. Next base: position 13,180,712 of record JAZBRI010000003.1, on the reverse strand, counting down.
TAGTGCTTAGAGAGCGAGTCTAGGTGCTCATAAATAAATAGCAGAAGATTAATTACATACTAGTCTGAAGCTTTCCATTCAATAAATATTTGTTGTCGGATGAAGTTGAATCAGCTGCTTCTCCTTTCAGTTCCTCCAACGCATTCTCCTTTCTTTTAAAAGTGTTGGTAACTCGTAAATAACATTCTATTTTATATATATACTACACATTCATAAAGTGAATAAATCTCGTTGCAAGAACGTGTCGTGCAACGTGCATCGTGGTTCCTGTTTTTATGGGTACATGTACCACTACTAATTTCAAATTTTGGTAATCGCTAAACCGACGAAGTTTCGTTCGTGGTTAAAAGAATAACCGTTCTGCTTAATCCACGAACTAACCTCGTTGAGTTACAGATAACTCAACAGAACACAGTCGGTTACTGTTGCTAACTCCATGGACTAACTTCGTTGAGTTACAGATAACTCAACGGAGTGACCTTATATTATATTACTGTCCTCGTGGAGTTACGGTTAACTCAACAGACTTACTTCGTTGAGTTAACACTTTGCAACTTCTAAGTTTTACTCTCGTAAGTACCTCTCTATTTTCTTCTTTTACATTCTGCTAACTGAAATAAAGTTAAATCTATGTCATTAATGCATCATTCTAATTAAAATACGTTTAAATCTGAACATTATATAAAGATTTAACTTGCAGGTCATTTTATGTTATGTAGAATACAACATGTAGAAATTTTTAAGTAGTTATCCTATCATTCAACAAATTGTAAATCTGTTACATATTCATTCATAAAGTTCCACAAATTACATAATATTCAATAAATTCCATTCATTTCACATCCAAAACACATATGAAAATTGCATCTGAAAAAAATTATATTCATTAATATGAATCAATTACATTACAAGTACATCATATAATTTCATATAATTTTACATAAGTAGACGAACAATACAATTTAATCTCTATGCCTAAGTTCATCTACTTCCTTCTAGAGTTTTTCTAATTGAAGTTCTAATTGATTAATCCTCTCTACTGCTCCTGTAATTCCTCTAGAAGGTACAGCTAGTTCTACAACTACAAAATTTCTGTATTCTTTCACTAAAATGGTTCTAGATCTGATCCTTTTTGATGTCCATTTCGTGAAATCAATACAGTCCACCATCAGTAGTGGAATCAAATCTCCATAAAATAATTTCTTCTTCATTGTTTTCAGCTTGGAGATAAAAACTACAGACCAATTTATTTGGATCTTATTTACAATTGCATATGTGGCCCATTTGACAAATTAACTTAATTCTATGTCATGGCCCTGTCGTTGATAGACATTCTTAATCAGAATGTTAGCTACCATTTGTGCTTTACCATTTAAATGCTTTAATCGGTTTAATAATGGCACACCAGGATTGATACCTAAACAATCTTTGATTTGCTGTTCAGTCCACTCAACTGCAGTTGTATCTTCCAAAATTTTTATTCCTTCATTCTTTAAACCAAAAATGTTGTGGAGAAGCTCTGGTGTTATCTGTACATCAACTTCCTCCACGTTTGAAATTAATCCTCCTCCTTCTCTTAAATTTGCATAAAAACAGGGCACTAAATTCTCATATACTGCATGCCCTCTTTCTTGAGAAATGAATTGCAGTAGACCTTGGAATTCAAATAGATCTTTGATTTCTTGCATTCCATCTCAATTTACTAGTCTACAGTAAATAATGTCGTAACCCCTTATTTCTTGGTATTTAGTATAAGCTTCCTGACTACAAAAATGCACTTCATTCAAAATTGTTGTTTCAGTTGGGTCAGGAAGGTGACTTTGTTGTTCCAGAGGGGTTTGCTCTTGCTCTTTCTCTTCTATAGGCTGCATTTGAACATTTTCTATAGATTCCTGAATTTCTGTTTTTGTTTGTGGTGGTGAGCCGGCAGAACTCTCCACTCTATCTTGAATTCTCTCCATAAATTGCTGAAGAGTTTCTTGTTCTTTAGTGGAATCTGTAAAATTATTTTTGTCCAAATGGCTTCTTTCAGCCTCTTCATTTTCTGCTCTTTCTTTTTCCTCCTAACTACCAATCTGTTCTGTTACTATTCTTTCTAATTCTATAACAGATTGGGATGGAGTCACGGGCAATTCAATTTCTACCCTAATTTCTGTTTCTTCTTGTACAGACTGCATACTAATTTCAACCTGATTTTCTTCTTTTCTTTGCTCCTGCTCCTCCAGCTTCTCCTACTTCTCCTCAGAATTGGATAGTAGGTTAATAAAAATTTACTCCACAGGCCTTGTAAAAATTGGTACTTCAGATTTAATTTCCTCATATTCAAGAACTTTTTCTTTTCCTTTCTTTTTTCTGATTAGTTGTGCCTGTTCTTGCTCTTCATCTTTTGAAATTAAATCTACAAAAGTAGGCTCTACAAGCCTTCGAGCCACAAGTACTTCCTGTTTAATTTTTTTTATAACTGCTGGTCTCGAAGGACCAGCCTCTCCTGCAGCACTTGATTTAGTTGCTGCCTAATACTGTTCAACTTTTATTTTGTATTGAGCCCTTATCCTATCTTCGACCCTTTTTTTCTTAATGACATCATATAAAATATGTGCCTTAGCCATAGCTATCTCTTGAGTATCACCTTGGTCTCTTGCTGTCTTGACCAAGCTAGCAAATTCTTTCTCTTCTTCTTCAGTTCTCGGCCAAGCAAATGCAACTCGTGGCAATGGCTCAGCTAGCTGAACTAGAGGTCCTGACTGTTGTTCCTTAAGAACAGGTCTTTCAACAATTGGTTCCTCCTATTCTTCAGTAGTCTCTTCTTCATTTTCTTTCCTTTCTTGTTCCCAGATCGCCCATCTAGCTCGTCTACAGATTCGTCTTTTGAACCAGAGCTGGGACTTACGTTGGATTAATTCTAAGGCTACTTCATCATTTGGCCTCATTTTTCTTTCCTTACTGCAGTTGCCACTCTAATTCGTGTCTCCAATATCTGTGGTATCTGTATTTCTAACTCAACCAAAACTTTCCTCAAGTTAAAGAGTTCTGATTCAACCTTTTGTAGCTCTTTCTCTCTTGTTGTATTTCGGATCTTTTGCCGCGTGTGCCATTCTTCAGATTCCTTCAGAAACTGTGCAGTGTCCACTGCCTCTTCCCAAAATTCAGGCGTCATCTTCCTCATTGTGGAGTTACACAACAGCACGGAATCGCTCTAATTTCTACTATCTAGATTCTAAATGATTTGCCGGATAATGCCCCTAAAACCCTAGGTTTTAGTTTAAATAAGCCTTAAGTTTAGGCGGGTAATCGGGTCATTTCCCAAACTAACTAATACTATTTTATCCACGGTCTTAGCTATAGTACTCCATTGAGTTACAGTTAACTCAACGGAATAAGCTCGTTGACTAACTCAAGACTCAACGGAGTAAGCTCGTTGAGTTAAGCATAACTCAACGGACTCTCCGTATAAGCAAATATAATAATAAAAATATTACAGATAATAGTTTTTCTATTTTTTTACTAGTTTAATCGATACTATGTTTCGGTCAAACCTAAATATTTTTTTTATTTTTTATTTTTTATTTCGATTGAATCGATACTATGTTTTGGTAAAACCAACATTTTTTCTAAAAATTAATATACATATTTTTTATGTTCCAGTCATATCGATGGATCAGTCGGTTGAACCGCAACGATTTTTATATTATATATATATATTAATGTTTTTTTTTAATTTTTTTTTATATCAACATAAAAACTGATTTTCTACTAAGTAAAGTCGAGTAGTCCTCTACTCTAACTTCTTCCATAATTCCAAAGGAGCTTTTTGGTGTTTTCAGAATAGGTCTAAGTCTTTGTCCATTTACTTTAAATATATTCTGATTTTTAGGATTTTCAATTTCAATAGCTCCATAAGGATAAATATTTCGAACTATGTAAGGACCTGCCCATCTAGATTTTAATTTTCCCAGATGGTTATGGAGTCTAGCCATATAAAGATATACTTCTTTGTCCATTTACTTTAAATATATTCTGATTTTTAGGATTTTCAATTTCAATAGCTCCATAAGGATAAATATTTTGAACTATGTAAGGTCCTGCCCATCTAGATTTTAATTTTCCCAGATGATTATGGAGTCTAGCCATATAAAGATATACTTCTTGTCCTATTTCAAAGCTTTTAGGAATAATTTTTCTATCATGCCAAAATTTAATTTTTTCTTTTTCTCTTACAGTCTTTGAATAAGCTTCATTTCTAAATTCTTCTAATTCAATTAATTGCATTTTTCTATTTTCAGTAGCTTGATTTAAATTAGTGTTCAGAGTTTTTAATGCCCAATATGCTTTATGTTCTATTTCAACAAGTAAATGACAATTTTTTCTATATACTAGCCTAAAAGGTGACATACCTAAGCTCGTTTTATAAGCAATTCTATAAGCCCAAAGTGCATCTATCAATCTATTAGCCTAATCTGTTCTAGTAGGATTTACTACTTTTTTTAAGATTAATTTAATTTGTTTATTTGCACTTTCTACTTGTCCACTTGTTTGCGGATGATATGATGTTGCAATTTTGTGGTTTACTCCATATTTCTTCATTAAGGCTTCAAAACTTCTATTACAGAAATGAGTTCCTCTATCACTAATAATAGCTTTAGGTATTCCAAATCTGGCAAATATATTTGTTCTTATAAATTGTATTACCACTTTGTTATCATTAGTTTTTGTAGGAATAGCTTCTATCCATTTAGATACATAATTCACCCCCAACAATATGTAATTAAATTGATTAGACATACGAAATGGACCCATAAAATCTATTCCCCACACATCAAAGATTTCAACCTCAATAATAGGATTAAGAGGCATCATATTCCTCTTTGATATTCTTCCTATTTGTTGACATCTTAAACACGATCACACACCTTTCTTCTTTTTCTTCTTTTCTTTTATATTTCTTCAATAGTAACTACTTCTGCTTGAATAGTCAGTTGGATTTCCTTTAGTCATATCAACAGCGATGCTTTCTTCTCCCTACGTGATATGTGCAGTCGTGGTTTTTATTCCAATTGTCCTGTTTCTGCAACCGCTACAGTGGCATATTAGAAAATAAATAGTCCGTGGAGTTACAGATAACTCAACGGACTTTCTTTGTTGATTTAACTATAAAACACGTGCATAAATTTAACTATCCGATGCTCAGGTGCATTTTGGATACTTATAAACTTAACTATCCGATGCTCAGATGCATTTCAGATAGTTAGAAATAACTCACCGATATATAACTTAAGTAAATCTACTAGATCTCGACACGTGTCAGCAGCATTTTAATCATAAAATAACATTTCGGAGAGTTACAGGTCTAACTATCTGATGCCTAGATGCATTTCGGATAGTTAGAGATAACTCATTGAAAATCCACTTAAGTCACTTTCCTAGAACATGACACGTGTCCTCAGCTATTTTATAAATAAAAAGAGATTTCGAAGAGTTACAGGGATAACTATCTGATGCCTAGCTGCAATTTCGGATAGTTATAGATAACTCACCGAAAGTTCACTTAAGTCATGCATTATGGTTTCGACATGTGTACTTCAAGAAATAATAAAATATTCTCTCAAAACATAACTGTTCGGCAATTTAAACATAAATATCTGATATGTTCGGTCTATTAAACATAACTGTCCGAAATATGTTCGGTATGTTAAACATAATTGTCCGAAATATCAGAAAATTTGGATACTTAAGAATTTCACAGCTTGCAACTTACCGACAGTTCAGAAATGTACTAAATTAATAGTAATTCCCCAAAATTAAGTAGATTCTTCAATTAAAGCATATAATAGTGCAATTATAACATAATGGCTTAATTCTTATATGATAAGCTAAATATTATGCAATTAACCATCATTTAACCGTTAATAATATGCACTTTTTCATTCTAAACAGCTCTCCACCACAAATAGAAAGAGAGGTGAAATCTAGGAATCTTTGAATTATTTCCAACAAGTTCAAGTTCAACAGATTGAAGAAGAAATTCAAGAACAAACCCCTTTAGAGCAACAAATTCAAATTTTTGACTTGACTGAAGCAATAGTTCTAAATGAAGTATACTTTTGGAGTTAGGAAGCACACAACAAATATCAAGAGATGAAGGGGTATGATGTTATTTACAGTAGGCTAGTAGATTGGACTAGAATGGAGGAGATTAAAGAATTATTCGAATTTCAAGGCCTACTAAACTTTATTTCAAAAGAAAAAGGGCATGCTGTATATGAAAATTTTGTGCCCTGTTTTTATGCAAACTTAAGAGAGGAAGAATGAAATTTGATTTCTAACATGGAGCAAGCTGATGTACAGATAACACTAGAGCTTCTCTACAACATTTTTGGATTGAAAAATGATGGCATTGAAATTCTAGAGAATACAACTACAACTGAATGGACAGAACAAGCAATGTTTAGCCATCGACCCTAGTGTGCCATTACTGAACAGATTGAAGTACTTAAATGAGAAAGCACACATGGTGGCAAATATTTTAGTTAAAACTGTCTACTAGAGACAAGGCCACGACATTGAACTTAGTCAATTTGTTAAATGGGCCACGTATACAGTTGTAAATAGAATTCAAGTTAACTAATGTCAAGTCTTCCTATCAAAGATAAAGTCTGCAAAGAAGAAACTATTTTATAGAGATTTGATACTAGTATTAATGGAGGACAATATTGACTTCATGAAATGGACATCCAAAAAGATAAGATTTAGAGCCATTTTAGTGAAGGAATACAGAACTTACAATGCTACAGTTATTGAGATTGCTAGACCTTCTAGAGACATTACAGGAGCTATTGAATGGATAAATCAATTAGGACAACAATTAGAAAAGCTCTAAAAGGAAGTAGATGAACTTAGGAAGAAGGACTAAATGTATTGTTCGTCTACTTATATTTGTATTGAAAAATATCTGATTGTATGTAAATGTAACTATTTATATAAATGAATGTTTGAATTTCAGATGTTTTGAATTCGTGTTTGAGAATGAATGATATAATTGAGAACTATATTGAATATTATATAACTGTTTAAAGATGTGCAAGACTGTTTAAAAGTTTTACAATTTTATGAATAACATGTTTAAATCTGCATGTTGAAAAGTAAAATGTAACTTCTATATAACAAGAAATGAATTGTAAGTTAAATATGCATATAATGTTTAGATTTAAATGAGTTTAAATTAAAACACTGCATTACTAACATATATTTAACTTTTTTTAAGTTGAAAAAATGCAAGAGAAGAAAAAATATAAAAGTTAATACGAAGAGTAAGTTTTAGAAATTTGCCAAGTGTTAACTCAATGAAGTAAGTCCGTTGAGTTAACATTAACTCCATGTGGTCAATAATAAAATAGAAGGTCACTCCATTGAGTTATCTGTAACTCAATGAGGTTAGTCCATGGAGTTAGCAAATAGGCGACGAAGCTAGTCCGTTGAATTAGAAATAGTAACCGAAGCTAGTCTGTTGAGTTAACTGTAACTCAATGAGGTTAGTTCGTGGATTAAGCTAAATGATTATTCTTTTAGCCACAAATGAAACTTCATCAGTTTAGCGGTTACTAAAATTTGAAATTAGAAGTAGAACACGTATCCATAAAAATAGGAACCATACTACACGTTACAAGACACGTTCTTGCAACAATATTCATTTGCCTTATAGACGTGCATTATAAATATAGAACAGAATGTTTTTTATGAGTTACTAGCACTTAAGGAAAGAAAAGAAAATTTGCTAAAAACAACTACTACTAAAAACAACTACTGGAAGGAGAAGTAGCTGATTCAACTTCATCTGTCAACAACTACTTACTAAAAACAAAGTATCAGTATGGTATGTAATTAATTTTCTGCTATTTTACTTTATGTTAAGAATTTATGAGCACATGGATTCGTTCTCCTAGTACTAAATGATTAGTAAGAATACCTACATAGGATTATTCAACACAGAGGCGTACTAAAATATTTTCTGAATTGGACTTTAACAATATCCTTAGGGGTGTAGCTAACCTTTCTTTAAAGGAGAATGAAGATATGACTACTTTAGTAGAAAAACCATTAGGGGAAATTTTGTATCCTAAATTAGTTGATGAGCCTTCATGTATTCGATTGCCAAACTTTGAGAGAGATAGGTTTGAATTGAAATCTAATTATATTAGTCAATTGCCATACTTTCATGGATTAGAAAGAGTATATGCCTATTATTTCCTTAGAGAATTTAACGAAGTTTGTCAAATGATGAAAATATCAAACATGAGTATTGATGCTATTAAACTTAGATATATTCCTTTTTCTTTAAAAGACAGTTAAGAAATGGTCATATACTCTATCGCTTGATTCAATTTCTGCATGGATTGAATTTTGCTTTGTTTTTCTGGAAAAATATTATCCAACACATCAAATGATTAAAAAGAAAAAGGAAGTATTAATGTGTAGCCAAAAATAGGGAGAATCATTTTGGAAATATTTTGAAGATTTAAAGATTTACTGACTCAATGTCTGCATCATGCAATGAGTAAATCACAATTAATAGGTATAATTTATGAAGGTATAGATGTTTCAACTAAATCTTTATTAAAATCTACATGTTAGACTGGATTTTTAAAACTGTGTAGTGAAAAAGCATGGGCATACTTAGAAAACTTTGCAAAAAGAACTGCACAATGGGAAAACTTAGCTAAAGCTATTACAAATAAAAGAATATTGCCAAGGAGAATGCATGAAATAGATTCAAGTACTATGCTTGAAGGTAAATTAACTAAGTTAACAAAGAAAATAGAAGAGTTATCATTAAATCAAAAACTAGCAGAAAAGAATGCAAATATTAATGACTTAGATATTATTTATACTAGAAACCAAAAAGATAACTTTGGAAATTTTTATAACCCTAATTGGAGAAATAACACTTTCCAAGGAGGAGAAAATATAAATGACAAAAATATAAGTTATAAAACATTAATTGAACAAGGATCTAGAATAGAGAAGTTAGAATAGATAATTCAACAATTAAACAATTGTCTAGATCTTGTATTTGGAAATGCTGCCATTTAGAATCATAATATAAATAGAAATATACCCACTAGACAGAAGGAATCAATAGAAGTTAGACCTACTAGAGGATTGTCAATGCAAGTAGTGCCTAACCCTGTCAATAGAATTGTTAATGAAATTGATACCTCCTTTGGGAGGAAAACTGAATGAAGCAGTACAACTGAAATAATTATGTATAATATAGTAAATAGAAAAATATAAAAAGAAAAAAATGTGTAAGTTTAATTATAATTAGTAATATTGTAGAGTTATTACTTAACTCAATGAACTTAGTCCGTTAAGTTATGACCTAACTCCACGAGTGTAAGTAAGTAGCTATGTTAATTTTATCTCTACTAAATTTTGTTTTTATAGAATCACAATAGATGAAATTACCACTAGATGCACTAAGGGAAGTACTGAGTAACCTGTCAGCTAAAAATTTGTGTAGATTGTGTTGTGTATCAAAGGAAATTATAGAATGTGTTAGAGGAAAATATTTTCATGGACTATAGGCTGCAAAAATGACTAATATTAGAGATGGATTTTTATGAAAGTCATTTAATCATAGTTCAATCAGTTATGAATATAGAAGAAACTATTGGAATTCCACTCAATACATTAGAAGGAATAAATCATATTATGGGGATAGATGAAGGATTAATTATTTACAGAACCAAACCAAGGTATGCAATTTTATTACCCGATATTTTGATTAGAAATCCTATCACTAGAGAAGAATGGAATATAGGAAGGCCTAATAGATTTGAAGTACCAACTAAAAATTGTGGGTCGGCATTAATCTTTTTTGATAAAAATTCGACCATTCTTTTAAAATTGTATTATTGGAGACCAACTGGAAATTGGGATGAAGATATATATTTGAGTGTGTATAATTTTCTGAATAGATCTTGGATTGAAAATACTAAGATATATCTAGGACAGAAAACATTAATTAACAACATACATGTCATACTTGATGGATATATATATATAGTCACAAATATATCAGTTGCATTAGATCTGATTTATACATAGTAAGCATAGATAGTTATGATGATGACTTTATAGAAATATTGCCTATACCTAGTGATATAGCTGAACCACCGTCTACGGAATATGATAAAATTCAATTAGGAATGTGGTATAATGAATATGATGATTCTACTTTATGTCTGATAAGATGGCAGGATGAACTAATGAAATTTCAAATATCGATTATGAAAGACCTAAATGAATGAAAATGGGAAGAGGAATATATTGAAATATCTGTAGAAATAGAAACAACTACATTATATTGGAACAAAAAGGATCCCTTTTTGCATTTCAATTTATTAATGGTAATACACTTATATTTAGTATTGATAACATACTACAAGTTTACGAGTTAAAAAAGAGGGCGGACTGCATTAAACACAATTAATAGCAAGGAGAATTATGCCAAAAAAGTTTACTTGGACTGACACGTTTATTCCATTTGTCATAACTTTTCAATCATGTTCTTAAACTGTGATTTTGTACTCCTAATGTTGTGTGTATTTTGCATTTATGTTAAGAAAAGAAAAAAAAGAAATAAAATATCAATCTAGTTCATTGGTATCTATTCTAGGAAACCAACTAGCTTGCTTGTGAGCCACTAAAGGCATAGGAGCTTGGGTTCCACACAAGACACTAATTTAACAATTTATATTTGTTATTTTGTTATATATTCTACTTTTATTTGTGAATGAAAAGTTTTGCAAAATCAAAAGTCGGAAGATATCGAAAGAGATACAAAAGAACAAGGTATGTAATTAATTACTTTGTCTGAATTTACATTTAAACTCAGTTCGTGGAGTTATTCATTAACTCAACGAATTAAGTTCATTGAGTTAGGTGCTAAATCAACAAAACAATATTCATGCCTACTAACATTTACTGTATGTATTATAAAATCCTTTACATTGAAGACAATGCAAAATGTAGGTATGGGGGGGAGGTAATTAGATTAAATTCAAGTAATTTTGTTAATTAGAGGAACTAGGATGGTACTACAAAATTCTATGGAAATTGAAAATTTTTTATGAATTTGCTATAACTAACTACAATTTCTATAACTATCTGATAATTGAAACTGTAAAAAAAACAACACTATAACTACTTGAATGTTATATTTAGAATTTTATATAAGATGCTACAAATTTTACTATTATACAAATCTGGATATAGTATCTTATGTTTTTGTTGAATTTTATGTGTTTAATATTTTCATGATTTTAAAAGAAATGAAAATGCTTAACTGAAACTTAGTAAATAATCTGAAATCCTGAAAGAGCTAAAATGTTAATTTTTGGATGCATATGATCAAGGATACATTTAATTTGATTGATTAAACTTGTAGAATGATTTATGTGTAAATCTTAATAAACTACAAAAAAAGTATGAACTTATTGACATGGATTCATGTTTTAAGTAAATTATAGAAGTAGGATTATATTAGATTTGTGTTTTATAGCATCTATATTAATGAAATACATATATATACTATGTTGAAAAGAAAAAGAAAAAAAAGAGAAAAACTTTGAGAGTTTATTGACTTGTTTGATCACGAGCCTTTTGTACTTGAGTAAATAGGTATGTAAGGATTATTGACCTAAAAAAGGACTCTTTAAATTTGGCAACCTAAGATCCTGATCAGATCTAGGATTCTTGACTGAAAGCTTGATACATAGGTACACTAGAAAGCTCTTGTATGATTCAAGCTTTCAAATTAACTTTTAAAGTACAAATATGCATATAATATTCTAAAAAGATAAAAGTGTTTTGTGAAATACAAATATCTTTTGAATCAAGTATATTTTTTGTTATCTAAGATTGCTGAAGTATGAATTTATATTAGACTTTTGAAGTTGTTTATCTAAGATACAATTCATTATTCTTCTTGTTTTAATCATGTTGAGTTGGATTGTGTTTTGATTCGTATGTAGTTGAAATTTATTTTGGAAATCATATTGGAAAATTCAAGATAATAGATGTTTGAGAAAAAATGATAATATAATTACCACATATGTGATGCTAATATATTTTGTATGTAATTTACATATGTTTTAAATATATTTGCAGGTTGAAGAGGAGAAAACAATGTTAAATTAAATTACTGAATTAATACAAAATATCTTTACATTAATCTAAGTTATGTATTTTGAAGTTACAAAATGAAGAATTAGTTCTAGCACTTTAGAAAGACTAACTAGTTAGATCTTAGTAGTTTGCTAAGGGACTAGCAAAATTTAAATATAGAAGAAGTGTTTAGAATGAAAAAGTGCATAATATTTATGCTTAAATGATGGTTAATTGCATAATATTTAGCTTATCATATGAGAATTACGCCATTATGTTATAATTGCACTATTATATACTTTAATGAAAGAATCTGCATATAATTTCAGGAAATTAACATTAATTAAGTACATTTTTGAACTGTCGATAAGTTATAGGCTTTGAAATTCTTAAGTCTTCGAATTTTCTATTATTTCAGAGAGTTATGTTTAATGTATTGGATAGTTATATTTTAAATGCTTAAAGAATATTTTATTATTTTCTAGAGTACACATGTTGTAACCTTAATGCATAACTTAAGTGAATGTTCGGTAAGTTATTTGTTACCTATCTGAAATGCATCTGAGCATCAGATAGTTAGGTTCATAAGTTTTTGAAATATCTGAACTTGTTAAGTTAGAATTATGCACATGTTGAATTTAAATGCTTTATTATGTCACATGAGTTGCACATGTATAACTCGTTAAGTTAGTATAACTATACACGCTTAGTTACTTGAATATACACTAAGGTAACACATTGTGTTAGTGTTATAATCTTATAAGTTATTCCTTTATTGCACGTGTTTTATAGTTAAATCAGCGAAGTAAGTCTATTGAGTTACACTAACTCCACAGACCATTTATTTTCTAATATGCCACTATAGCAATTGCAAAAACAAGAAATTCGAAGGAAAACCACAATTGCACTATCACGCAGGAATTCACTCGTGGAATGAAGAAGAAATCACCATCATTGATATGAATGAAGGAAATCCAACTGATCATTTAAGCAGAAGCAGTTACTACTAAAAGAAATATAAAAGAAGAGGAGAAAGATGAAAAGTGGGTGTGTGTAGGAGGAGAACCGCGTTAACTGTAGGAAGCATTGGTAGTTCCCTAAAGCTCCACACCACCACCAAAACCACCAAAATCACTAACCATTAGATGTTTGTGAGGATACTTTCTGAATGTCAGGTCGATTCCGAGCCAAACATGGTGACTAACAACCATTGTGTAGAGTGATCGCATCATAGGAAGGGAAGCCATTTTCACCAAGCACCGACTCATATCTTAGGAGATCATAAAGCTTCTAGCCTTGGTTTTGGGTTGATGCTAGTATGCTGAAGAGGAGATCATCTTACAATTCTTGATTCGTGATTCTATAGGGAGAGGAGGCAAGATTGTAAGTGATTAAGTTTTCAGTGGTGTAATCACGTCGCATGTAGTGACGGAAGTTTTTACTATCGATAGAGATTTTTACATTTCACCTTTCACTCATCTTCAAGAACATATCAAAACAAAAAGACCAAAGACAATCAATTATATATGTTTACATTTAGTATTAAAGTGTTGTATTGTTTGCTTTGTATCGTGATTAATATTATCATTGTTAGTATTTTAAATGTTTTATGTTTGTTTGTTTTAGAAAATAGAAAATAGTTTTACAGTTTACTAAAAATTAAATTATCCTAGATACTTAAAGATTTTAATGGTTACTATTTGAAATATCTGAATGTTAGTGTTGCTTAATGACAAATCTAAAATTAACTAACATTAAAGAGCTTAATTGATGTTATTTACATTTTGTGGAACCGCCCAATGGTTGGCTGAATTCCTTTGTAAATAATAGTATTTAATTAGAAAAATAGGCTTATGGAGTTAACTTAAGTCCACGAGGTTAGTCTGTTGAGTTAACTATAACTCCACGAATTAAGTCTGTTGGGTTAATTGTAACTCAATGGAGTATTTTACTGAACACATATAAACTTCAATATAAAAATTGGAATAGTACACAATTCTTACTTAATTTCTGTGAGATTGACTTGTACTTGCACACAAATACAATATACACTATGCACTTGCAGTTTACAATACAAATTGAACTTCATATCTAATTTATGTGAAAGGTTGTTTGTTTACTTTTAAGAGAATTTATTAATATAGGCATAAAAAAATCAAGCAAGTTCCTAATTTAACCTTTTACAACCCAAACAGCTAATATTTGAAATAACTGAATGTTAGTATTGATTAATGACAAATACTAGATAAACTAACATTAAAAGCTTAATTGATGTTATTTACATTCTATGGAACTGCCTAATGGATGGCCGAATTCCTCTACGAGTAGCAAAATTTAATTGGAAATTACTAGTTAGGCTCGTGGAATTAACTTAAGTCCACGAGGTTAGTCCATTGAGTTAACTATAACTCAACGAACTAAGTCTATTAAGTTAGCAGTAAGTCAATGGAATGTGTAACATAAAATCTAGTTATAAAAGTCAAAATAGTATGTAATTTTTACTCAATCTCTATAGGATCGACTTGTACTTGCACACAAATACAATAGACACTATGCACTTGTAGTTAAAAAAAATTAGATTTAATATCTAATTTGTGAAAATTATTTGTTTACTTTTAAAAGAAATTAAAACATATAATTAAAGTAAACGAAATTCACCCAAACAAGTTTTCTAGCATCGTTGGTGAGGATTGGAAAAGCTAAGCAACTGTAGTGCTATTTTATTTCCTAGATGGGTATTTAGGATATAACCAAGTCCTAGTAGCATTAGAGGATCAAGAGAAAACACCAACCACCTTTCAAAGGTGCATGCAAGGCATATTCATTGGAATGATTGAAGATTTTTTAGAAATATTTATGGATGATTTTACTATATATGGAACTTCATATGAAGTATGTTTAAACAATTTAGATCAAGTATTAAAATGCATAAATATTATGTAATTAACCATTATTTAACCATTAATATTATACATTTTTTCATTCTAAACACTTCCCCTATACCTAACTTTTGCTAGTTTCTTAGTAAACTAATAAGATCTAATTACTTGGTCTTTCTAAAGTACTAGAACTATTTCTTTTCTTCGTAAATTAGTATTCCTTATGAAAAATATTTATTCATCTTGTATCTTCAGAATACTAAGATTAGGTTAATATAATGATATTCTCCATAATTCAGTAATTTAATTTAACATTATTTTTCCTCTCCAACTTGCAAATATATTTCAAAAATATGTAAATTACATACAAAATATACTGGCATCAAATAAGTGGTAGTTATACTATCAATTTTTCAAACATCTATTATCCTGAATTTTCCAATATGATTTCTAGAATAAATTTCAACTACATACAAATCAAAACACAACTCAACTTGATATGAATAAAACAAGAAGAATAATGAATTGTATCTCAAATAAACAACTTCAAAAGTCTAATCTAGATTCACACTTCAGTAGCCATAAATAACAGAGAATATACTCGATTCAAAAGATATCTATACTTTTAATAAAACATTTTCATCCTTTCAGAATAGTATATGCATATTTTTACTTTAAAAGTTAATTTGAAAAGTTTAAATCATACAATAGCTTTCTAATGTACCCATATATTGAGCTTTCAGTCAACAATCCTAGATCTAATCAAGACCTTAGGTTGTTAGATTTAAAGAATCCTTTTTGAGATCAACAATCCTTACATACCTATATGCTCAAGTACAAAAGGCTCGTGAACAAATAATTCAAGAAACTCTCAAAGTTTTTCACTTTATCCTCATTTTTTCTTTTCAACACAGTATATATATGTATTTCATTAATATAGATGCAATAAAACACAAATCTCATATAATCATGCTTCTACAATTTATTGAAAAATACAAATCCATTTCAATAAGCTCATACTTTTTCTGTAGTTTAATATGATTTACACATAAATCATTTTGCAAGTTTAATCAATCAAATTAAATGTATCGTTAATCATATACATTTCATTTAATCTGAAAATCAACATTTTAGCTCTTTTTGGATTTCAGATAATTTTCTGAATTTCAATTAAGCATTCTAAGTTCCCTTTAAAATTGTAAAACTATTAAACTCATAAAATTCAGTAAAAATATAAGATAATCCATATATGTAAATATATGATTACTATGATATCGATATATGAAAATTTTTTTTACCAGATTTAGCTATCAGAAGGTTTCAGATAATTTTCAGATAGTTATAGTGAATTTTTGGAAAGTTGTAGCAAAATTCATAAAAAATTTTATTAGATTCTATGGAAATTTTGCAGAATAATCCTAATTCCTATAACTAACAAGAGTACTTCAATTTTAATCTAATTACCTCCCCCTCATACCTATATTTTGCATTGTCCTCTATGTAAAAGATTTACAAGGAATATAGTAAATGTTAGCAAGCATGATAAACTATTTTGTTAACTTAGCACCTAACTCAATGAACATATTGTAATTTAAGGCCTTGGTGAGAATGTCAATAAGTTCTTCAATAGAATGAACAAATGGTGTACAAACTATACCTTTCACCACAAGGTCTTGTATATAGTGGCAATTTGTCTCAATGTGCTTTGTGTATTCATGAAATGTTTCATTCTTCACAATATATATTGCTGTCTGGTTATCACAATATAACAACATAGAAGAGACTTTAGCCACATCATTTCACACCTGACTTCCCTCATAATTTAAATTTTGACTCTACACTTGAACACAAAACATCTTGTTTCTTACTTCTCCATGTAACCAAGTTTTCCCCAACATATGTGAAATAATTAGATGTTGACTTCTAATCTCCTCTATCTCCTACAAAACCAACATTAGAGTAGGCTTCAACACATAGATGGCCATTATGTTTATACAATAGTCCTTTCCCAGGGGTTTTCTTGATGTAAGCTAGGACTCTCTACACACCTACCCAATGCACTTGACATGGCTTGTGTATAAACTAACTTAAAAGTCATACACTATATGTAGTATCTGGCCTAGTGATAGTTAGATTAGTTTTCCAACTAGTCTATGGTATTGTGCAAGATCTTGTAATGTCCAAAATTGGTATCCCAAAATGGTGGATTCCATTCAATGGGGGTATCTTCACGAACTAAGTTCGTTGAGTTAATGAATAACTTCATGAATTGTGCATAAATATAAATTCAGGATAAGTAATTAATCACATATCTTGTTCTTTTATATCTCCATTAATATCTTTTGACTTTTGATTCTTTTCATTCACACATAACAGTAAAGCATATAACAAAATACAACTAACAACAAGGATCCCATATATTGTTAAATATGTGCATTGTGTGAAACCCAAACTCCTACGCCTCTAGTGGCTCACAAGCAAGCCAGTTGATTTCTCAGAACAAATACCAACAAACTGGATTGATATTTTGTTTTTCTTGTAAGATAAATAAAACATAAACTAAATTTTTTTCTTTCTTTTTTTTTCTTAAAATAAATGCAGAATACATAAAACATTAACAATACAAAATCACAATTTAAGAATATGACTAAAAAATAGTAACAAATGGAATAAACGTGTCAATCCAAGTAAAACCTTTAAGTATTATTCTCCTTGCTATTAATTATATTTTAATGCAGTCTACTTTCCTTTTTAACTTATAAACTTGCAGTATGTTATCAACACTAAATATGAGAGTATTACCACTTATGAAATGAAATGTAGAAAGTGATCCTCTTCTCGTCCAAGATATTGTAGTTGTTTCTAATTCCATGTATATTTCAATATATTCTTCTTCCCACTTCCATACATTCAGGTATTTCATAATCCATATTTGAAATTTCATCAATTCATCCCACCATCTTACTAGACATAAAGTAGGATTATTAGATTCATTATACCATACTCCTAATTGAATTTTATCATTTTCTACAAATGGTGGTTCAACTATAGCTTTAGGTATAGGTAATATTTCTATAAATTCATCATAACTATCTAGGCTCACTATGTATAAATTAGATTTAAATGCAACTAATATATTTGTGACTAGATATATTGTTAGGAATTATGTTTTGATGATAAATGCTTTATTAAAGTTTATAAAATAAGCCTAAATAATGCATGGATAGATAACTGTTCAAGTTTTATAAAAGGATTAACGAACAAATAAGTTTTCTATGTTTAGTCACATGTTTTGCAAGTGCAAAAAACTCGAAGAGTTAGAGATAAGTATTCGGGTTTTTACAAGACTTAAAGGATAAGTATTCGACTAAAATGAAAACTTAGAAGATATTCCACAAAACTCTAGGAAAATAAAGTTTCAGTGAATCTACAAGTGGAGATCGTGGAAATTCAAAATGATAGTGGAGAAAGTGGAAATTAAAAAGATAGTAGAAATCATGGATTAAGTGGATGAACATGTAATCAGAGTTCGACTACTAATAAAGAGTACGAGTTACATTACAATCAAAGATCCAAATCTCAAAAACCAAGTTTGAATTATCAATTTGGATCCCAAACTGAAAAGTTAAGTTTGAATATTCATATCTAGAAAAATTCTTCAACATTAGAAGAAGTTCGAAATTCCAAGCAATTTCAGAGGAGCTGCAAATGCAAGAAGTCTAGAAATTCGACAACTAGAGAAGAAGAGATACAGAAGCTGAGCAAAAAGAAGGAAAGGAGCTACGTTCATAAAGATCAGGTTTTATATAATTTGAAATTAGTTTTGAATAAGGACTTCATTTTCTATTTGAATTGTATATCGGACATTACTGTATCAAAACTGTCAAGAAGGGAATTGAGCTGAAAAGATATTGTAAATTTTGTCTTTAAAGTTTATAAAGAACAAAATTTTATTTACGAGTGTTTTGTGCTCTTGTTTTGTCCGCTGATAATTTTAATTACTAAAGACACAATTCACCCCCACTCTTGTGATACAACGATCCTACATATATATATCCATCAAGTATCACATGAGTATTGTTAACTAATGCTTTTTCTCCTAGATATACCATAACATTTTCATTCTAAGACCTATTCATAAAATTATATACACTTAAACATAATCCTTCATCCCAATTTCTAGTTGGTCTCCAATAAAATAATTTTTCAGGAATAGTCGAATTCTTATTAGAAAATGTTAAAGTTGACCCACAACTTTCAATTGGTACTTCAAACATATTAGGTCTTCCTATTCTATTCTTTTCTAATGATAGGATTTCTAATAAAAATATCAGGTAACAGAATAGCATACCTTGGTTTGCTTCTATATATGATCAATCCTTCATCTATTCCCATAATATGATCTATTCCTTCTAATGAATTAGGTGGAATTCTAGCAATTTCTTTTATATTTAGATATTCATAACTAATTGTGCTACGATTAAATGATTTCCATAAAACTCCATCTCTAATATTAATCATCTTCGCAACTTATAGTCTATGAAAATATTTTTCTCTAACACATTCTATAATTTGTCTTGACATACAACACAATCTGCATAGATCTTTAGCTGATAAATTACTCAATACTTCTCTTAATGCATCCATAGGTAATTCCATCAATTCCATCTGTTGTGATTTTGTATTCAGCAACATAAAATAAAATTTAAAAGAGATAAAATTAACATAGCTACTTCCATCTACCTTCGTGGAGTTAGGTCATAACTCAATGGACTAAGTTCGTTGAGTTAAGTAAGGTTGGATCGAATGGCAACATAAGAGGGGGGTGAATTGTGTTTCTCAACATTTTCAATTATAATTGAAACTTCAAAATTAAAAATAAGTCGAAACATTATTTTAAACAAATAATTTTATTCAAGGTTTCAATTATAATACACAATTCAATTCTCCTTAGAAATTGTAGATGCAACTATATAACGATGCTATGTTTCATCTAATCAATTTCATAACTATAAATAGAGAAAACTAATTTGCAGAATTTAAAATATTTCTCCTTGTTTGAGATTTTTCTTCTTCTTCTACAATTCTTTAGTGACAAATATTTGACTTTCTCTACTTCATCGAATTTGCCTTTTGATTCTTCAATTCTTTAGTGACATATATTTGACTTTCTCTACTTCACTGAATTTTCTTCTATCTAAGAGCTTTTCCCTAGAGAGGTGTGTGGGGATGATTGATCAACGAGAATTCTATGCCTTTTATACTGTATCTTCATTTCATGCATATACTCTACGTTTAACCACAATCAATTTTCCACTCTTCACATCTTGTCTTTTTCTTTAATCATCAATCCTAGATCTCTGAAAAATTTCCTACAAAACAAACTTTCTTGTCCAAAAGTTTCCATCAAGTGTAATAACAAGTCGTTGTGTTAATGTTAACTAAATGAGTAAAACAAATATATTTATAACTTAACGTATCTAACTTAACGAGTTCATCATGTGTCAAAGCATGTGACAAGTACTGTAGCTAACTCAACAAACTAAGTCTATGGTGTTACGCTAACTCAACGAACCAGCTTCATGATGTTATAGTTAATTCAATGAACTAACTTCATGGTGTTATAGTTAACTCAATGAACTAACTTTGTGGTGTTATATTTAACTCAACGTACCAATAAAAATGTCTTTCGGAAGGTTAAATGCTAACTTACTAAAAAGTATTTAAGTATCAAATGGTTAAGTTTTCAAAGTATCTGAAATACCTTTGATAACTTACCGAACCAATAAATAAATGTTTTAAATAATAAAGTATTTACCACGTGCAATAATAATAACTTTAAGTTTATAATGCTAACCTAATACGTTGCCTTAGTGTTCAATATAACAATTCAATGTGTGCAGTTATATTAACTTAACAAGTTAAACATGTGCAACTCACGTGATACAATATAACATTCGTAAACTTTAATTTCACCACGTGCATAATACTAACTTAACGAGTTCGTCTCTTCATTTTAACCTTTTGTTCACTAACTTAATGAGTTCTCGCGTGACCTATTTTAACCTTTAAGCCTATAACTCAACAAGTTCTCACATGACTTTTATACAAATAACGTACTAATTCAATGAGTTGTCTTAACGTGCACTATACATGATACAAAAAATGTAACTTTAAAAGATATCACGGTTTACAATAAAAACACACATTAACTTAACATTTAGTTAAATGAAAAGTTAGTATAACTTAACGACTAGTTATTTAACTTAACATAATTTCAGATCCATTACAGACAAGTATTTATATTAGTAAACTTTTTTTGTATTAATTGATATTCTTAATTTACTTTCACAAACAATGGCAATTGAGTAAATATGATTATATTCATTTAGCACATATCATCAAAACAAATTACTCAACAATCTCCCCTTTTTGATGATGACAAAAACCATATTAAATTAATTATGAAATATGTTTAACTCAATGAAGCACCTCTATTGGGTTAAGTTTTAATTCAATAAACAAGTTTGTTGACTTAAGTTCACCTAAGCTTATATCTATTGTGTGTAAAAATCATCTTTTAGAAGTAAAACTTTTAGAAAAATTTCAACAACCACATAATCATCTCCCACTTTTAACATATACATTTAAACTCATAATCATCTCCCCCTTTTTGTCATTAATCAAAAAGATGATTACATAAAAATGAGAGACAAGTATGTACAGCTAAATTTTCTGTAAACATTAAGAAGAATTAAAACACATTTTACAATAAAATGTATTGTTCAAATATTCAATCAATAAATACAAACATTACATTTTGTATTCAAAAATCAAGTAAATAGATAAATGGTAGTACATTTATCTATTCCTCTTAATGATATCACTTATAGCATTACAAATTTTCTCCTAGATGCCTAATATCATTTGATGTCATTCAATACTACATCTAAGTCAAGAGGTAGCTCAGATTGCTATTGTACTTGATTTGAATAGTTTTGCTGTTGTTGATTGGAAAGGTCAGGTTGTTGTTGTTGTTGTGTTTACTAGTGTTTTTGCAAATCCTTTATACTGAATGCTCTCATGCCTTTAGTTTCAAAGGGCCAATTAGATAAATCTAGTTGGCTTGCAATAATTTGAATTACAACATCACCAAAAAATAACTTTGAACTCATATGCTGTAGTTATATATGAAAATATCAAACCAATTTATTTGTATTCTGTTCAATATGCCATAAGTTGCATATAAACAACTTCAGCTTACTTCCAAATTATGTTCAACTCTCTAAAATAAATTTACATGCAAAATATTTGCAATAAACCTAGCTTCTGCATTCAAATTTTCCATTAATCTCATTTCTGTATATACATCTAGAATTTGTGATAAACACTAAATGTCCCATTCCAGTTGTCTAACAATGTCAAATCTGTTTGTAACAACACATTCATTCCTTAATCCCAAAACCTCCAAAATTAATTCAAGAGATAAAGTAAACTCCTGTTGAGTTATTTGAGTTGTCAATAGATTTTCATTCTGTACCAGATTACTGTAAAAAGCTGTAATAAGCTCTTTGCATTGCTTTCATTTTGTTCCAACTGGTAAGAATTGCATTAAGCCTTGAAACTCAAATAAATCCTTTATTTCTAGTAAACTTCTAAATTTTATTTGTCGAGCATGTAGAATTTGACATGAAATCAAACTATTGTATTTTTGCAATGCTTCCTTAGATCTAAAATAAATTGAATTGCCTTGAATGTTTAATGTTCTATACTCAGAAGGTGATACCTGAAGCCTTGATTTAGAATTTAATTCTTCTTCAAGAATCTCTCTTTAAAATGAATGTCATTGTGTTCCTTTATCAAAATATTTTCTTGAAGCTGCTTAGGTAAGCTTGATTCTCCAACCTCAATAGTGTAAGGAATGTTTTCAATATCCGCAACATCCATTAATTCAGTGTCTATAGAATGTTCAAAGTGTAAATCTTCCACCAATTCAACAACCGATGTATTTGTCTATAATTCTTCATTTTTGTCAACAGATATTTCCATTTCTACATGTTGTGAATTCTTAGACTTTGTTTCTATAGATTCTGAAATAGGTTGATAAATCTAGAGTCTTGTCTTTTTCAATAGCTGCTACTCTAAACAATCTAGCCTCTGAATTAGTTACTGCTTCAATATTTTCAAGCACTTTTGCAATAACTTATTCAATGTTGTCTACTTGATGCTCTGATTGTTCAATTTCCTTATCATTAGGGCTTGATAATATAGAAAAACTTGAACTAATTAGTTGCTTTAATCTCTTTCAAGTTTTCTAGAAACAGAAAATAATGTTTCATTGTTATCATCAGTTTCAGTGTGTTCTGAATTGATGACCTTATCAATGCAATGTAAGGCACAATGTCTAGATATACATTGTCCTTTTGAATTAAATCCTCAGTTTCTTTTTCATTTGTTTCTTCAGAAATAATCTCTTTTTGTTTTGATTTTCTAACTCTTTTTCTCTTATAGCATGTTAGTTCCTCTTCTACTATTATTGCTATTTTCTTTTGAATTTGTTCCAAAAAAGTTTTCTGTTTCAATTCTTCAAAGGCACTTTCTATAGCTATTGCCTTACGAAGACTTTCAACTTTTTCTTGATCTACAACAATATTTGTCTGTTTTTCTTTTGCAAATAGAGGTATAGGTATTGCAAATTCATGTTCTTCCTAAAATGATGTAAGTTGTGTTTCGTTTATAGGTATTTGAGAAATTTTACTTGATGAACCTACTCTTTTTTCCAAGTATTGAGCATATTGTTCCAAAAATACTATCTCAGCACTTTTCATATGATATTCTTAGTCAAATTTACTTCTAATACCCATGTATTGTATACTCTCAACAGTATTTTTAAGTTCTAGCTAAACTTGATCAAGTATTTCTTCAAAAAAGAAATAGTCACTGTATATTTGAGCTAACCTTTTGTTAAATTGAAAAATCTTCTTAAACCATGTATGTGGAATATCATCTTCATCTATTTTCCTTTTGCATTTCCTTTGCCTCTTCCTTTTCCTCTGCCATGCTCTTTGTAGAACTTTGAATATATCGTCATAGGTGGTTATAGGAACAAGCGGGAAAGATTTTTAGAAAGATGTTACGAGATTGCCTAAGTTCCCATGTAATAAGTGTTTAAATAGAGTTTCTGTAGCAATAACTAAATGAGTCTTATAGTTGGGTTTGGGTTTTAAATGAATATTGAATAAAGTTTATTTAATCGAGGTACCTGAAAATTTAAGCATAACTCGTTGAATTACCTAACCTAACGAGTAAAATGCTGTCTAGAGGCAGTTTTACACGTTACCTTACATAACATCTAATTAGTATACTTAAATTAAAAAGCAAGTTTCAAATGTTTTCAACTAAAAGCTTCCGAAAACAACATATAAGCTATAAGTAACTTATATAAAACATTATCTTGAGAACATTGTAAACTATTCTAATATTTTTTCTATGAACCTAAAATAGTTTGTCTGTCTATTAAATTGTTTCATCAAGATCTTAAGAGGACTAATCATAGATTAACTAAGATTTATCTTCTAAATGATATTAATCTATTTTGGACATTGTAATTCCTCCTACAAATATACTTCAAATATATTCAATAACATACAAAATATACTTGTATAAAATAGGTGTTAATTAAAATATTCTTTAAATTTTTCTTTTCAAAAATTTTTGTTATCTTGAATTCATCGAGAATGATTTCCAAAATCAACCCTAACTATATATGAATCAAAACATAACTTTAAACTTAATATGATTAATGCAAGGAGAATAAAGAAATGTATCTCAAATAAACATTTTCAAAAGTACTAACTTAGATTCAACAAAACAACAATCATATTGGTAGAAACTATATTTGATTCAAAGATATCTATATTTAATGAAACAACTTTTATCTTTTCAAAATAAAAAATATAGATAATTTTTTTTAAAAGTTAGTTTGAAAAGCTTGAATCATACAAGAGCTTTCTAATGTACTTGTGTAATGAGCTTTCAATCAACAATCCCAGGTCTAATCAGGACCTTAGGTTGCCAGATTTAAAGAATCTTTTTTAGGACAACAATCCTTACATACCTATCTACTCAAGTACAAGAGGCTCGTAATCAAACTAATCAATAAACTCTCAAAGATTTTCACTTTGTAAGTACTTTTTATTTTAAGCACAGTATATATGTATTTCATTAATACAGATGCAATAAAGCACAAATTTCATATAATTTTTACTTCTATGATTTTACTAAAAATATGAATCAATTTCAATAAGCTTATACTTTTGATTAGTAGCTTAATATGATTTACATATAAATTATTTTACAAGTTTAATCAATCAAGTCAAACTCATTTTTGATCATATGCACTTTCATTGATCCATAGAAAACACTTAATCAAAATTTTAGGATTTCAGAGGAATTTAATGTTTTTCATTAACATTTCCACTTAAAATTTTGAAAAACCATAAACCTTAGAAAAACAAGTAAAATCAATAAGATACTACTATAATTTAATCGTAAATACATAGTATCCTATGCAACAATTTAGATATTACTTAGATATTTATGATAAGTATATAATATCTATGAGATAAACAACATCATCAACAATGTCTATCTTTGGTGGAGTTTACGCATTTTACACATCACATAGCCTACAAATACCTAAATTTAATCTTATGTTGCAGAATGTATTTTCATCTAACGGTTTTGTAAATATATCAACTAATTGATTTTTACTAGACACAAATCCTAATTTAATTTTTCCTTTAATTACATTATCTCTTAGAAAATGATGTCTAACCTCTATATGCTTTGCTCTAGAATGTGTTACAGGATTTTTGGAAAGATTTATTGTAGAACTATTGTCACAATAAATCTCAGTTGTATCATAAGATAATCCAAAATCTTCTAAAGTTTGCCTTATCCATAGAATCTGAGTGCAACACAATGCAGCAGCAACATATTCAACTTCAATGGTTGAAAGTGCTACATAGTTTTGCTTTTTACTAAACCATGACACCAAATTATTTCCCAATAATTAACAAGTGTCACTAGTACTCTTTTTATTAGATTTATATCCTATGTAATCAATATCAGTATCTTATAAGATCTATTGAACTATCCTTAGAATAATACAATTTGAAATTTTTAGTTCCTTATATATATCTAAATATTCTTTTAATAGCAATTGAGAGTGATTCTTTAGGATTAGATTGAAATTTAGTACAAGCACACACAGCAAACATAATATCAAGTCTACTAGCTATCAAATAAAGTAAAGAATCAGTCATACTTCTGTATTTTCTTTGATCTATTGATTGTCCTATGCCATCAATATCTAACTTTAAAGAAGTACTCATTGAAGTTCCTCGAATCCTTGTATCATTAAAATTAAATTTCTTAAGCATTTCAACTGCATATTTTTCTTGATTTAAAAATATATCTTTATCCATTTACTTAATTTGAAGTCCTACAAAATATGAAAGCTCCCCTATCATACTCATTTCAAACTAACTAGTCATCTCTTTAAAAAATATTTTTATCAATTTATCAGAAGTTGCTCCAAAGATTATATCTACATATATTTGAACAACAATCTAATCTTTATCATCTTTCTTGATAAAAAGAGTATGGTCTACATTTTCGATGATATATCATTGTTCTATAGGAAAAGTAGATAATCTTTCATATCACGATCTAAGTGCTTGCTTCAAACCATATAAGACTTTCTTCAGTTTATACACATAGTCAGGATTATTAATATCTTCAAATCCAAGTGGTTGTTTTACATAAAATTCTTCATTAATTAAACCATTTAGTAATGCATTCTTTACATCCATTTGATATAGCTTAAAATCCATATAGCAAGCATAGGTTAATAATATTCTAATACTTTCTAACCTAGCCACAGGAGCAAATGTTTCATTATAATCAAGTCCCTATATATACCCTTGTGCAACTAATCTAGCTTTGTTTCTTATAATTTGACTAGTCTCATTAGTTTTGTTTCTAAATATCCATTTTGTACCTATTATGGACTGATTTTCTAGTGGAGAAACAAATTCCCAAACATCATTTCTTAGTTCATTTTGCATTGCCACTATTTAATTTTCATCAGATAATGCTTCTTCTATATTCTTTAGTTCCACCATAGAAATAAACATACACATACTATTTAAATTTATTGAAGCTCTGGTTTTAACTCCCTCATTAATATTACCAATGACTTGGGTGATGGGATGTGATGAAGAATAACGCTAATTTCTATGATTTTCCTTAATATTCTCATCAACATCTGAAAGTACATCACTTTTATCATTAGTTTGATCATTTAAGTTCATATTTTTAATTTTCTCAGATAAACCTTCAATCTCTCTATTGATCTCTAATTCTTTTAGGAAATTGATCATATCATCATTATCAACTTTAGATTTTGATTCTTTGAAAGAATTTTCATTGAAGCTCACATGAAGGGTTTCTTCAATAGTTCTAGAAGTCTTATTATAAACTCTATAGGCTTTACTTCTAGTAGAGTAACCTACAAAAATTCCTTCATCTGCTTTGGCTAGAAATTTATCCCTTTTATCCTTAGTGCTAAGAATAAAATACTTATAGCTAAATGATTTCATATAAGAAATTTTTGAAATCCCATCATACATAATTTCAAAAGGAGTTTTATTAACAAAAGGTCCTAAGTGACTTTTGTTAATAATATAACAAGCTATATTCATTGCTTTAGCCAAAAGATTTTGAGGTAAATTCTGTTCATTTAATATAGTTTTAGCCATTTCCTGAAGTGATCGATTCCTTCTCTCAACAACATCATTTTGAGAAGGTACTCTTGGAAAAGAATATCTGTGATCAATGCTATGATCTTTATAGTAATTATCCACTTGATCATTTTCAAATTTAGTACCATGATCACTCCTAAGTTTTTGAGCAGAGACACTTTGTTCATTTTGAACAAGATTGCGCAATACATTTTAAATGTTTCAAAAACTTCTGTCTTAGTTGCTAGAAAATATACCTAAGTGTATCTAGAGAAGTTATCTACTAAAACAAATACATATCGTTTACCACCAAGACTCATGATTCTTGTTGGTCCAAATAGATCTATATGTATAATTTCTAAGACTCTCTTGCTTGATATATCAGTTTTGGATTTAAAAGAGTTTTTATGAAGTTTACCTAACTCACATGCATCATACATGAAATCCTTTGAGTATTTAATTTTTGGTAAACCTCTCACTAAGTTTTGTCTAGATAATTTATGCAATAGTTTCATATTTATATGTCCAATCCTTCTATGCCAAAGATATGCATTACTAGTTTTAGCTAGCAAACATGAATTTAAATCTACTACACTAGAAGGTAAAGATAAAATACATACAAAAATTTTTCTTTTAGCAATAAACTTAAGTTCATCTATAATTTAATCAATAATTTTGTATACATTATCTTCAAAAAATACATAGTATCCATTATCAATTAGTTTTATAACACTTAGTAAATTAAATTCGGTTTTTTACACACAATACATTCGAAATAATACAAGTAGGAGTTATTTGAACATTGCCCATACCTATGATTTTATCCTTGCTTTTGTTTCCAAATATTACTCTTTCTTTCTTGGTATTTGTAAAATTTTTTAGTAGGCTTTTCTATCTAGTCATGTGATTTGATGCTCCATTATCCAAAATCCATTTTGATGTTGTTTTCTCCTACAAAACAAATTAAGAAGAACTATTTCTTGGTACCCAATGTCTTTGAGGACCAAGTTCATTAAAAGCATATTTCTTTTTTTTGTTTAAAAATAGTCTATCATTATCATTTATATTTTTATTAGTTGTAAGTATTATTGATTTTTCATTAGCTTCATACTCACTTGTAAAATTATTGCTCTTATTAATATTCTTTTTATTTTCAATTGTAGTATAACTAAGACCAAATTGATTTTTATCAGATGTTAATTTGTTTTGGTCATGCTCATACATTTCAGTAAGTTTGTACCAAGATTTTATATTTGTATTTAAATTTTTAGTACATACAAAATCTTTTTCTGCACATGAATTTTTAGATAAAGAACATGTAGAACTAATTGGTCTAATACCAGCATTTTGAATTTCATGCTCAGATTTCTGAATTTCCAGTTTACTACAATTGTCTGAAATTTTAGAAACATTAGTAACTGAATTTCTAGAACAAGAAACAAGATTTTTAGAAACATTGATAATCATGTTAGAAGTACATTTAGATAAATTGCATTTATTTATATTATTACTACATGATTCATCCCTTGAAGTACTTACTTCTACATATTTATTACCTTGTTTCATGATAAAAGGAATTTTAGTCTTAGATTGACTTGAATTGCAACTAATAAATCCTTTGTTGCCTTAAGATTCAGGATAATCAAATTCTAAGCCAAATTTATATGACACCGTAGGGATACTATTTAGCTTGTCTAACTTAGTTTGACTTAAATTCCATTTCTCAATGGTGGAATTTAAATCTAGCCCTCCCATTTTTAATTTATCAATCTCTAACTCAAGATCATTTATGTTGTTTCTCAACTTTTCATTTTCAGATTCGATCTTTAATTTTTCAGCATTTATATTCTATATTTGTTCATGCAAGATAGATTCATTAAATCTAAATTTATGCAAATCTATAGCATGATTTTCATTATCACATTTAAACTTTTTTAAAGTAGTAGATAGGAAACAATTTTCTTCTTCCATAATGGATAAAGAGCTTTTAATATTCTTATTTTCTAGTTTATAAACTTTAAGTTTTTGTAATAATGCATGATAAGCACATAATAATTCATCAAAGTTAAAATCTGAATGACTTTCAGGATCAGATATTGTTATGAATAAATCCGATCGTTCAGTTAACTCACTATGACACGATTCTGAAAACTCTCCTCTAAACTCACCAAAATTGGAAATGAGGAGAAAGGAGGAAGAAGGAACAATGAAGACATAGGATTTACGTGGTTTAGCAACAACTTACGTCTATGGAGAGTGGAGGGTTCTTCTATGAGCTTTGGCACAATCAACAACATAGTTTTACAACATCATAAAAGTTTATATACTACCCAACTTAGGGTTAATAAACCTTTAATTATATTTGAGCCATTATAGTAGAGAAATACTTGTTAGGGAAGGTAGTACAAGTGTGGAGTATGCCACAAGAAGTCTAGGTTCAGTTGGAAGCTTGTTAGTAGTAAGTATTCGGTAGATTTATATTTTCGATAGGTTATCAGGCCTAGGTATCCGAAAATAAAGTTTCAGTTGGAGACTTTAAGCTAACTATCCGAAAGTAAGAAGATTTTGAAGGGTTACTAGCTATAACCATTCGAAATGACTTAAAGGAAACATATGTGCACGATCGGATAATTAAGAAGCCAAGTATCTAAAAAGCAATAACTTAAGTGGATCTTCAGATAGTTAAGTAGTAACTATCGGAAAATCATAAGCTTTTGGAAGGTTAACGGTAGAACCTTTTGAAATGACTAAAGAGACACTTAAGTGAGTTTTCGGATAGTTAAGACAGTAACTATCTGAAAGATACGTAGTTTTCGAAGAGTTAACGGTAGAATCTTTCGAAAGGATAGAGAGAGAGAAGTAAGTGGGTTTTCAGATAATTAAGTTTGTAACTATCTAAAATACCAAATCTCTTTGGACAATTAGCTTGTTATAGTACCGCACGTTACAACAAATGAAGAAAGAAGAATTTCTTCAAATAGTTAAGTCTATAACCATCCAAAATGTTGCAGATTTCGGAAAGATAAGAAGATAAGGCTCCGAAATTGAGAGTCCCTTCTCCGAAACATTATTTCTCTACTGTAATGGCTTCAATATAATTAAAGGTTTATTAACCCTAGGTTGGGTAGTATATAAACCTTTATGATGTTGTAAAACATTGCGGTTGATTGTGCCGAAGCTCATAGTAGAACCCTCAACTCTCTATGGATGTAAGAAGTTGTTGAACCATATAAATCCTTGTCTTCATGAGAAGTTCAAAATGAGTGACATCCGGGATTTAATTTTGAGTGAGGACACTTGCAGAAAAAGTGAATTGTTAACTTCAACTTTTTCCCTTAGTGTTGAAAGTAGAGGGAGAAGTAAATCAAAACAATTTAAATCCAAAGCAGGTGCAAATGTTGTCTCCTACAATTTAGATGATGCCCTAGTATGTTGTGTAGATAGTTCAATTGACTCATAGGTACTGGACTTAGGAGCTTCATTCCACACTACCTACAGGAAGGATTTGTTGCACAATTATCATGCAACTCCTGTGAAAAAGGTGTACCTAGCTAACAACATAAGTTTGGATGTGTTGGGAATAAGAGAGGTACACATAAAAACAAAACAAGGGATATGAAAATTGCAAGAGGTCAGATATGTTCTTGATCTTGCAAAGCATTTAATTTCCATAAGTTCCCTAGATAATGATGGTTATCAGATTGCCTTTGATGCAGGCAAATGGAAGGTAACCAAAGGTGCAAGAATTATTATCTCAGAATAGAGGACTGACACCTTATATCTAACATCGAATCAAGATGACACTATTGCAGTAGTCAGCGATACTAAAGACATTGACTTATGGCATAAAAGACTGGGACACCTCAATGATAATGGACTGAAGGTTTTAGTGGTAGAAGGGAAAATCCCTAAGCTGAAGAATGTCAATTTAAGGATATGTGAGGACTGCATTGAGGGAAAGCAGAAGAAAGTTAGCTTTGCCAGGACTCCTCATGATCCTAAGTCACAAAAATTGGAGTTGGTTCACACAGATGTGTGGGGGCCTACCCCTATCAGTTCTTTAAGAGGTACTCTCTATTATGTCACCTTCATTGATGACAATAATAGGAAGGTATGGGTTTATTTTCAAAAGCAGAAATCTAAAGTTTTCCAAGTCTTCAAGAAATGGAAGGTAGAAGTGGAAAATCAAAGTAAAAGAAAAGTTAAATCCATCAAGTCAGTTAATGGAGGAGAATATGATAGCCATGAATTTAAAGTTTACTGTGAGAGCAAGGGATTAAAAGGCAAAGGACTGTAGCTGGAACTCCACAACAAAATGGAGTTGCTGAAAGGATGAATAGGACCTTGAATGAACGGGCAAGATGCATGAGATTGCAAGCTTTCCCAAGACATTTTAGGTAGAAGCTGTCAATATAACTACCTATCTAATAAATAGAGGACCATCTATCCCAATGGGGCTCAAAAACCCTAAAGAATTTTGGATAAGGAAAGAGGTCAACAATGCTCACTTAAAAGTCTTTGGATCCAAGTCATTTGTCTACTTGAACAGTGACAAAAGAGACAAGCTAGATTCAAAATCACTGAAATGTTATTTCATTGGCTATGGTAAGGATTATTTTGATTACAGATTCTGGATAGAAGAAACCAAGAAAATAATCCATGCAAAAGATGTCACATTTATTGAATCTAAGATATACAAGCATAGAGAAAGTGTAGATGAACAGTAATCAGAGCTTCAATATGAAAGTACTATTGAGATTAGTCTAGATAATGATGTTGAACAACCTCAAAAGAAACTTGTAGAAGAAATTCAACTTCCAAAGGCTGAACAACAAGAACATCTAGATGATCAAGAAGATGAAGTTGTCACCAGACAACTTAGAAGATTTGGAAAGGTTTCTAAACAACCTGAAAGGTATGTACCATCATTCAATTATATGTTACTGGCGGATGATGGTGAACCTAAAATATATCAAGAAGTAATCTATGCAAGTGATGCACACAAATGGGAGTTAGCAATGAAAGAAGAAATGAAGTCCCTAGAGAAGAATAAAACTTGGGAGCTAACTTCATTGCTAGAAGGAAAGAAAATCCTAGGAAACAAGTGGGTGTTTAGGATGAAAGAACTACCAGATGACAACAAGAAATATAAAGACAGACTTCTCGTCAAGGGTTTTCAGCAAATTCAAGACATAGACTATACAGAAGTATTCTCTCCTGTTATAAAGATGAATACTATAAGAATAGTCTTAAGCATTGTTGCTATAGAAAATTTACTCTTGGAGCAAATGGATGTAAAGACAGCATTCCTACATGGTGACTTGCAGAAAGAACTCTACATGATGCAGCTAGAAGGATTTGCAGTAACTGGCAAGAAAAGAAAGACAATATGTAGATTGCTAAAAAGTTTGTATGGTTTGAAGCAAACACCATGACAATGGTACAAGAGATTTGATACCTTTATCTATACCCTAGGCTTCAAAAGATGTGATACAGACTATTGCTACTACATTAAACTATTTAATGATTGCTTCATTATTCCATTGATTTATGTAGATGATATATTAATTGCTTGTTCTAGTATGGAACAGATTAAGCAATTAAAGAGACAATTGTCAAAAGAATTTGACATGAAGGATATGGGAGAAGCCAAACAAATCTTGGGTATGAGAATTATCTAAGATAGAGTGGTAGATACTTTGAGATTAAATCAAAAGAAGTATCTAGAAAAGGTACTGAGGAGATTTAATATCTCAAATGAGAGGAAGACTAAACTACCTCTCAGACCCTACTTCAAGTTGTCTAAAGATCAGTTAGCCAAGACTGAAGAAGAAAGGACAAAAATGTCCAAAATACCATATGCTTCAGCAGTGGGAAGTTTAATGTTGCCATGATATGCACAAGACCTGATATATCTCATGTAGTGGGAGTGGTTAGTAGATATATGGCAGATCCAGGAGCTGAGCATTGGTCCGCTGTACTATGGATACTCAAATATCTCAAATATTCCCTAGATATAGATTTGAATTTCAAGAAAGGACTAGTTGAATTGATTGGCTACTGTGATGCTAATTTGGGAAGAGAGTTGGATAAAAGCAAAAGTACTTCAGGCTATGTTTTCTACATAGAAAGTACTGCAATTAGCTAGAGATCCAAGCTGCAAAGTATTGTTGCACTCTCGACCATAGAAGCTGAATATGTTGTAGTAGCAAAGGCAGCTAAAGAAAGAATCTGGCTAGAGAATGTACTAGTCGAATTAGGGCACAAACAGAAAAGAAGCATTCTATTTTGTGATAATCAAAGTGTCATTTATTTAGCTAAAAATCCGAAGTTTCATTCAAGGTCCAAGCATATGAGAATGATATTACATTTCATAAGGGAAGAGATAGAGCAGAACAAGTTAGATCTGCAGAAGATTGCTGGAGCTAAAAATGCTACAGATATGCTAACCAAAGTTCTGAATCTACAGAAATTAAGGCTCTATATGGCCTTAATTGATCTCCTGAATAATTGAGAAGAAGAAGGAGATGAAGAGTTGATGATTACTTGAGCTGCTATTGCAATAATCTGTAAGCCAAGAGTAAAGATTGATTTTTTCTTTGATCATTGTGTTAAACTCCAAGTGGGAGATTGTTAGGGTAGGTAGTATAGGTGTGGAGTATGCCACAAGAAGTCTAGGTTCAGTCGGAAGCTTGTTAACAGTAAGTATCTGGTAGATTTATATTTTCGGTAGGTTATCAGACCTAAGTATCTAAAAATAAAGTTTCAGTCAGAGGCTTTGAGCTAACTATCCGAAAGTAAGAAAATTTCAGAGGGTTACTAACTATAATCATTTGGAATGACTTAAAGGACACGTATGTGCATGATCGGATAGTTAAGAAGCCAAGTATCCAAAAGGTAATAACTTAAGTGGATCTTTAGATAGTTAAGTAGTAACTATCCAAAAAGCATAAGCTTTCGAAAGGTTAACGACATAACCTTCCGAAATGACTGAAGAGACACTTAAGTGAGTTTTTCGGATAGTTAAGATAGTAACTATCCGAAAGACATGCAGTTTTCGGAGAGTTAACGACAGAACCTTTTGAAAGGACAGAGAGAGAGAAGTAAGTGGGTTTTCGGATAGTTAAGTCTGTAACTATCCAAAATATCGAATTTCTCTAGAGAGTTAGCCTACTATAGTACCACCCGCTACAACAAATGAAGAAAGAATAATTTCTTCAAATAGTTAAGTCTATAACCATCTAAAATGTTGCAGATTTCGGAAAGATAAGAAGATAAGGCTCTAAAATTGAGAGTCCCTTCTCTGAAGCATTATTTCTCTATTATAATGGCTTGAATGTAATTAAAGGTTTATAAACCTTTACGATGTTGTAAAACATTGCGGTTGATTGTGACAAAGCTCATAGTAAAACCCTCAACTCTTCATGGATGTAAGCAATTACTGAACCACGTAAATCCTTGTCTTCAATGTTATTTTTCCTCTTACTCTTGACTTTCTACTTTTGGTGAGTTAAGAGGTGAGTGTTTCAGAATCGTGCCATAGAAAGTTGACTAAACGATCTGTTTTAATCGTAACAATATTGCTTTGGAGAAGGAACTCTCAATTTCGGAGCCTTATCTTCCTATCTTTCCGAAATCTGCGACACTTCAAATAGTTACAAAGCTTAACTATCTAAAAGAATCTTCTTTCTTCATTTATTGTAATGGGCGGTATTGTAGCAGGCTAATTGTCTAGAGAGATTCAATCTTTCGGATAGTTACAGACTTAATTGTCTGAAAATCCACTTATGTCCCTCTTAGTTCATTTGGAAGATTCTGTCGTTAACTTTTCAAAAACTACATGCTTTTCAGATAGTTAGTATCTTAACTATCTGAAAACTCACTTAAGTGTCACTTTAGTTACTTTAGAAGGTTATAACTATAACCTTCCGAAAAACTTATGATTTTTGGATAGTTACTACTTAACTATCCAAAGATCCACTTAAGTCACTGCTTTTCAAATACTTGGCTTCTTAACTATCTGAATATCTACTTAAGTATTTGACTTTCAGATACTTTGCTTCATAACTATCCGATCGTCTACTTAAGTGTCCTTTAAGTCATTCTGAATGGTTACTGCCAATAACCCTTTGAAATCTTCTAACTTTTAGATAGCTCAAAGCCTTTCGATTGAACCTGGACTTCTTGTGGCATACTCCACACTTGTATTACTCGCTCTACCAATCTCCCACTTGGAATTTGTAGGATCATATGGCTACACAAGTGAGGTGTGAATTGTGTATTTTTAATATTTTCTGAAATATAATTGAAACTTTAAAACTCAAAAACAAGTCGAGACATTGTTTTCATAAAATCATTTTTATTTAATGTTTCAATTACAATATACAATTCAATTCTTCTCAGAAATTGTAGATGTAATTATATCTCGATACCATGTATCATCTAAACAATTTCATAACTACAAACAGAGAAAACTAATTTACGGAATTTAAAACATTTCTCCTTGTTTGAGATCTTTCTTCTTCTTCAGCAATTCTTCAGTGACGAATATCTTGTCTTTCTCTGCTTCACCGAATTTGCTTTCTTTTGATACTTCAAATCTTCAGTGACATAAATCTGACCTTTTCTACTTCACTGAATTTTCTTCCACTTGAGAGATTTTCCCCAAGAAGGTGTTTTTGATCCCTGAAAGAGATTTTTCTTTTGGTGTGCAGGGATAGTTTGATCAACGAGAATTCTATGCCTTTTATACTGTATCTTCATTTCATGCATATCCTTCACGTTTAACCACTACCAGTTTTCCACTTCTCCACGTCTTTTCTTTTTCCTTCATCAAAACACACACGTTCTAACCCACATTTATATTTCGAATTTTCTTTAATCATCAGTCTTGGATCTCTGAAAAATTTCCTGCAAAATAAACTTTCTCGTCTAAATTTTTTTCCATTAGTATAATAAGAAGTCGTTACTTTAATGTTAACTAAACGAATAACACAAGTATATATATATATAACTTAACGTTTCTAACTTAACGAGTTCTTCATGTGCCATTTCATGTGACAAGTACTGTAGCTAACTCAATGAACTAAGTCCGTGGTGTTATGCTAACTTAACGAATCAACTTAACCTTTCTTTCGGAAGGTTAAACGATAACTCACCGAAAACAGTTTAAGTTTTGAATAGTTACGGTTGTAAGTCTCTGAAAAACCCTTTATATTATAAAACTAGTGAGACAAATGTCAAGACCTGAAAACATGACTTAAGTTACCTTTTGGATAGTTACGACTGTAAGTCTCCGAAAAAACTTTAACTCACCAATTCAGTAATAAACAAATGTTTTTATAATAAGAATTTTACCACGTGCAAAAATAACAACTTAAGTTTATAACGCTAACCTAACGCGTTGCCTTAGTGTTCAATATAGCAACTCAACGCGTTTAGTTATGTTAACTTAACGAGTTAAACATGTGCACCTCACGTGATACAATATAACATTCATAACTTATAATTTCACCACGTGTATAACACTAACTTAACGAGTTCATCTATTCTTTTACTCACTAACTTAACGAGTTATCATGTGACCTATTTTAACCTTTAAGCCTCTAACTTAATGAGTTCTCATGTGACCTCTATACAAACAAAACTCTAACTTAACGAGTTGTCTAAACATGCACTGTTCATGATACAGAAGATATGACTTTAAAACATATCATGCTTTTCATTAAAAACACATGTTAACTTAACGTTTAGCTAAATGAGAAATTAATGCAACAAAATGACTAGTTATTAACTTCAGATCCAATACAGACAAGTATTTATATCATTAAGCTTTTTCTATATTAATTGATGATTTTAATTTCTTTTCACAAGCAATAGTAATTGAGCAAATATGATTATTTTCATTCAGCACACATCATCAAAACAAAAATACTCAATAGAGTTTGACATAATGATTGAAGAAAAAAACAATCTCTACTCTTGACTTATAGATAATTATTGCAACAGCTGCTCAAATAATCACCAACTCTTCATCTCCTTCTTCTTCTTAATTATTTAGGAGATCAATTAAGGCCATACAGAGCCTTAATTTCTGCAGATTTAGAACTTTAGTTAACATGTCTACAGCATTTTTAGCACTGGCAATCTTCTATAGATCTAATATGTTCTACTCTATCTCTTCCCTTATGAAATGAAATCTCATTCTCATATGCTTGGACCTTGAATGAAACTACGGATTTTCAGGTAAATAAATGACACTTTGATTGTCATAGAATAGAATGCTTCTTTTCTATTTGTGCCCTAATTCCGCTAGTACATTCTCTAGCCAGATTCTTTCTTTAGTTGCCTCTGCAACTGCAATATATTCAACTTTTGTGGTCGAGAGTGCAACAATACTTTGCAGCTTGGATCTCCAGCTAATTGCAGTACTTCCTATGTAGAAAACATAGTCCAAAGTACTTTTTCTTTTATCCAACTCTCTTCCCAAATCAGCACCACAGTAGCCAATCAATTCAACTAGCCCTTTCTTGAAGTTCAGATCTACATTTAGGGAATATTTGAGATATCTAAGTATCCACAGTACAGCAGACCAATGTTTAGCTCCTGGATCTGCCATATATCTACTGACAACTCCCACTACATGAGATATATCAGGTCTTGTGCATATCATGACATACATCAAACTTCCCATTGTTGAAGCATATGATATTTTGGACATTTTTGTCCTTTTTTCTTCAGTCTTAGCTGACTGATCTTTAGACAACTTGAAATGGGCTCCGAGAGGTAATTTAGTTTTCCTCTCATTTAAGATATTAAATCTCCTCAGTACCTTTTCTATGTATTTCTTCTGATTTAATCTCAATATGTCTACCATTCTATCTCAGATGATTGTCATTCCCAAGATTTGCTTGGCTTCTCCCATATCCTTCATGTCAAATTCTTTTAGCAGTTGTCTCTTTAATTGCTTAATCTATTCCATACTTGAACAAGTAATTAACATATCATCTACATAAATCAGTAGAATAATGAAGCAATCAAGGCCAACTTTTTGGTAATAAGGATAATAAAATCAAGGCCTTGACTTCATCATCAAATACTATATCTACTGAATGTAATTGATTTAAAATAGTATTTAACTTATTAACGTGGTTTATAACATTTCCACTTTCATGCATTTTCAGATTAAATAATCTACACATGAGAAAAACCTTATTTGTGGTTGATGGCTTCTCATACATGTTGGACAGTGCTTTCATCAAGTTAGTTGTTGTTTTCTCCTTGGCAACATTTGAATGAACGTTCCTTACCAGTGACAACCTGACGAGACCTAGAGCTTTCCTATCTAGCAACTCCCACTCTTTTTGATCCATCTTCTCTGGTTTTCTTCCAACCAGAGGTTGATGAAGATCCTTTTGACACAAACAATCTTCTATTTGAGACCTCTAGTATCTGAAATATTTTCCATCAAACTTCTCGATCCTAAGCTTTCTGTCATCTGCCATTCTATTAAACTGAAAAACCTTCCACTCTAATACCAGTTGTTATGAATAAATTCGATCATTCAGTTAACTCACTATGACACGATTCTAAGAACTCTCCTCTAAACTCACAAAAACTAGAAATGAGGAGAAAGGAGGAAGAAGGAATAATGAAGACATAAGATTTACATGGTTCAGTAATAGCTTACGTCTATGGAGAGTTGAGGATTCTTCTATGAGCTTTGGCACAATTAACTACACAATTTTACAACATCATAAAGGTTTATATACTACTCAACTTAAGGTTAATAAACCTTTAATTACATTTGAACCATTACAGTAGAGAAATAATGCTTCGAAGAAGGAACTCTCAATTTCGGAGCCTTATCTTCCTATCTTCTTGAAATCTACAATACTTCAGATAGTTACAGAACTTAACTATCCGAAAGAATCTTCTTTCTTCATTTGTTGTAACGGGTGGTACTATAGCAGGCTAACTATTTGAAGAGATTCAGTCTTTCGGATAGTTACAGACTTAACTGTCCAAAAATCCACTTATGTCCCTCTCAATCCATTTGGAAGATTTTGCCATTAACTTTTCGAAAATTGCATGCCTTTCAGATAGTTACTATCTTAACTATTCGAAAACTCACTTAAGTGTCTCTTTAGTCACTTCGGAAGGTTGTAGCTGTAACCTTCCAAAAAGCTTATGATTTTCAGATAGTTATTGCCTAACTATCCGAAGATCCACTTAAGTCACTACTTTTTGGATACTTGGCTTCTTAACTATCCGAACATCTACTTAAGTGTCTGACTTTTAGATACTTAGCTTCATAACTGTCCGATCATCTACTTAAGTGTCCTTTAAGTCATTCTGGATGGTTACAACCAGTAACCCTCCGAAATCTTCTGACTTTCGGATAGTTAGCTCAAAGCCTTCTGATTGAACTTAGACTCCTTATGGCATACTCCACACCTGTACTAATTGCCCTAACAAATATTACCTCAGACTCATCTACCATGAAGCACACATGAGTAACGTCTTTTAACTCTTATTCTTCTTTTGAATGTGAAGATTTTGATGATAATTCCTTAGATTCAAACTCTTCTAACATGTCATCTCAAGTGACCTTTAAAGCTTTTTTTTGTAAAACTTTTTCTAAGTTTTCTGAGCCTTCTTCTTCTAATTTGTCCTATTTTGCTTTTCATTTTTCCTTATAAGACAATTTGGAGAAAGATGTCTAAGTTTCTTGAAGTTGTAACATACATACTTTCTAGATGAAGAATTCTTTCATTCAATGACTTTGATATTGAGGGTTTGTCATTTATGTTCCTTTGCTGTTTCCTAGCTTTCTATGCTTTCTTGAATTTCTTAGT
This sequence comes from Cymodocea nodosa, assembly GCA_036874045.1. NCBI lineage: Eukaryota > Viridiplantae > Streptophyta > Magnoliopsida > Alismatales > Cymodoceaceae > Cymodocea > Cymodocea nodosa. The sequence goes on along the minus strand of JAZBRI010000003.1, from coordinate 13,140,005 downwards.
TAACAAAATTAAATCCTCGTTAGAATCAGTTGATATTTTAGAATCTGAATTAATTTCGAAGGCTATTTTTTTCTTCATTTTTAATTTGTTGTGACTTAGTGAATCAATTAATTAAACTTCATAAGTAGTTAAATTTTCTATAAGTTCATTTATAGTATTAACATTTTAAGTCTCATGATTCCTCAATTGATGTCACTTTTTGAGACCATCTAGAACTTAAGGATCTAAGACTTTTACTCACCAAATCCTTCTGTTCAAAATTCTTTCCTAAGAATTTTAAAGAGTTTATGATATGTAGGAATCTGGAAAATATCTCAGAAATACTTTCGTCTTCATGCATCTTAAAGAGTTCATACTTATAAATTAACATATTCTCCATAAAATAATTTCTTCTTTACTGTCTTCAGCTTGGAGATAAAAACTACAAACCAATTTATTTAGATCTTATTTACAACTACATACGTGGCCCATTTGATAAATTGACTTAATTCTATGTCATGGCCCTGTCGTTGATAGACATTCTTAATCAGAATGTTAGCTACCATGTGTGCTTTACCATTTAAATGTTTCAATCCGTTTAATAATGGCACACCAGGATTGATAGGTAAACAATCCTTAATTTGCTGCTCAGTCCATTCAACTACAGTTGTATCCTCCAAAATTTTTGTTCCTTCATTCTTTAAACCAAATATGTTGTGGAAAAGCTCTGGTGTTATCTGTACATCAGCTTCCTCCACGTTTGAAATTAATTCTCCTTCTCCTTCTCTTAAATTTGCATAGAAACATGGCACTAAATTCTCATATACTACATGCCCTCTATCTTGAGATATAAATTGCAGTAGACCTTGGAATTCAAATAGATCTTTGATTTCTTGCATTCCATCCCAATTTACTGGTCTACTGTAAATAATATCGTAACCCCTTATTTCTTGGTATTTGATATAAGCTTCTTGACTACAAAAATGTACTTTATCCAAAATTGTTGTTTCAGTCAGGTCAGGAAGGTGACTTTGTTGCTCTAGAGGGGTTTACTCTTGCTCTTCCTCTAGAATAGGCTGCATTTGGACATTCTCTTCAGATTCCTGAATTTTTGCTTTTGCTTTTGCTTCTATCTGTAGTGGTGAGCTAGCAGAACTCTCCACTCTGTCTTGAATTCTTTCCATAATTTGCTGAAGAGTTTCTTGCTCTTCAGTGGAATCTGTGAAATTATTTTTGTCCAAATGGCTTCTTTCAGCCTCTTTATTTTCTACTCTTTCTTCTTCCTCCTAACTACCAATCTGTTCTGTTACTATTCTTTCTGATTCTGTAACAGATTGGGATGGAGTTACGGGCAATTCAGTTTCTGCCCTAATTTCTGTTTCTTCTTGTACAGGCTGCAAACTAATTTCAGCCTGATTTTTTTCTTTCCTTTGCTCCTCTTGCTCCTCCTCAGATTCGGATAGCATGTTAATAAAAATCTACTCCACAGGCCCTGTAAAAATTGGTACTTTAGATTTAATTTCTTTATAATCAGGCACTTTTTCTTTTTGTTTCTTTTTTCTGATTAGTTGTGCCTGTTCTTCCTCTTCATCTTTTGAAATTAAATCTACAAAAATAGGCTCTATAGGCTTTTGAACCACAAATATTGGCTCTTCCTATTTAATTCTTCCAATAATTCCTGGTCTCGAAGGACCAGCTTCAACTTCTTTTGCAACATCTCTAACAACAGTTCTAGTAGTAGCTTCTTGATGTTGTTCCACTTTAATTTTATATTGGGCTTTCAACTTTTCTGCAGCCCTCTTTTTGTACAGTGCATCAAAACCCAGATGTGCTTTAGCCACTACCAAATCTTCTGATTCTCCTTGGTTTTTTCCAACTTGAACCAATTCTGCAAATTCTCTTATTTCTTCTTTAGTCGAAGGCCCCATCATTTTTGCTCGTGTCAATGGCTTAAATGTTGGAACTGAAGGTCCAAACTGCTGCTCCTCAGGAACAGGTCTTTCAGCAATTGGTTCCTCCCGTTCTTCAGTTGCCTCTTCATTTGCTTTCCTTTCTTGCTCCCAGATCCCCGTTTAGCTTGTCTACAAATTCGTCTTTTGAACCAGAGTCAGGACTTTCGCTAGATTAATTCTAGGGCAACTTGGCCTTATTTGTCTTTCCTTGCTTATAGCTATTTCTGTTGCTATTCTGATTCATGTTTCCATTATTAGAGGTATTCGTATATCCATATCTACTAAATCTCTTCTCAACTTGAAAAGTTCTGATTCTACCTTTTGTAGCTCTTTCTCTCTTGTCGTATTTCTGATCTTCTACTGCATATGCCACTCTTCTGATTCCTTTAGAAATTCTGATGTATCAACAACATCTTCCCAGAATTTTGGCGTCATCTTCATCATCGTGGAGTTACACAATAGCATATAATCGTTCTGATTTCTACTATTCTAGATTCTAAATGATTTGTCAGATAATGCCCCCAAAACCCTAGGTTTTAGTTTAAATAAGCACTAAGTTTAGGCGGGTAATCGAGTCATTTCCCGAACCAACTATTACTATTTTATCCGCAGTCTTAGCTACAGTACTCCGTTGTGTTATAGGTAACTCAATGGAATAAGCTCGTTGACTAACTCAAGACTTAACGGAGTAAGCTCGTTGAGTTAAGCATAACTCAACGGACTCCCCGTACAAGCAAATATAATAATAAAAATATTACAAAGAATAGGTTTTTTGTTTTTTTTTTTTTTTACAGGTTTAACTGATACTATGCTTCGGTCAAACTTAAATATTTTTTTATCTTTCTTTCGGTTGAACCGATACTATGTTTCAATAAAACAAAATTTTTTCCTGAAAATTAATATACAATTTTTTTTCCGGTTTAACCTATACTATGCTTCAGTAAAACCAATATTTTTTTAATGTTCCGATCATACCAATGCTACGCTTCGATCAGACCTAAATATTTTTTAATTTTCCGGCCATACCGATGGATCCAGTCAGTTGAACTGCAACTATTTTTATGTTTTATATATATTTTTAATGGTTATTTATTTATTTATATATATATATATAAACATAAAAACTGATTTCTTACTAAGTAAAACTCGAGTAGTCCTCTACTCTGATTTCATCTATAATTCCAAAGGAGCTTTTTGGTGTTTTCAGAATAGGTTTAAGTCTTTGTCCATTTACATTAAATATATTCTGATTTTTAGGATTTTCAATTTCAATAGCTTCATAAGGATAAACATTTCGAACTATGTAAGGTCCTGCCCATCTAGATCTTAATTTTCCTAGATGGTTATGGAGTCTAACCATATAAAGATATACTTCTTGTCCTATTTCAAAGTTTTTAGGAATAATTTTTCTATCATGCCAGAATTTAATTTTCTCTTTTTCTCTTACAGTCTTTGAATAAGCTTCATTTCTAAATTCTTCTAATTCAATTAGTTACATTTTCCTATTTTCAGCAGCTTGATTTAAATTAGTGTTCAAAGTTTTTAATGCCCAATAAGCTTTATATTCTATTTCAGCAGGTAAATGACAACTTTTTCCATATACTAGCCTAAAAGGTGACATACCTAAGCTCGTTTTATAAGCAATTCTATAAGCCTAAAGTGCATCAATCAATCTATTAGCCCAATCTATTCTAGTAGGATTTACTACTTTTTCCAAGATTAATTTAATTTGTTTGTTTGCACTTTCTACTTGTCCACTTGTTTGCGGATGATATGATGTTGCAATTTTGTGGTTTACTCCATATTTCTTCATTAAGGCTTCAAAACTTCTATTACAGAAATGAGTTCCTCTATCACTGATAATAGCTTTAGGTATTCTAAATCTAGCAAATATATTTGTTCTTATAAATTGTATTACCACTTTGTTATCGTTAGTTTTTGTAGGAATAGCTTCTATCCATTTAGATACATAATCCACTCCCAACAATATGTAATTAAATTGATTAGATATAGGAAATGGACCCATAAAATCTATTCCCCACACATCAAAGATTTCAACCTCAACAATAGGATTTAGAGGCATCATATTCCTCTTTGATATTCTTCCTATTTGTTGACATCTTAAACAACTTAAGCAATATTTATGAGTATCTTTGAATAGTGTTGGCCAATAAAACCCATATTGCAGAATTTTTGCAGTAGTTTTCTCTGAACCAAAATGTCCTCCACAAGCTTGGTCATGACAGAAAGACAATATGCTCGAATATTCAGTTTCTGGAACACACCTCCTTAAAACCAGATCAGGACATTTCTTAAATAAGTAAGGGTCTTCCCAATAGTAATATTTTACTCTTGAGAAAAATAATTTCTTATCCTGTCTATTCCAATCCTTAGGTATTAAACCAGTAACTAAGTAATTAATTATGTCTGCATACCAAGGCATTGTGTTGATGGTCATTAATTGTTCATTAGGAAAATTATCCTTAATTTCAATATTTGATTTTTCTATTTGTAATCTTGATAAATGATCTGCTACTACATTCTCACAACCTTTTTTATCTTTAATTTCTAGATCGAATTCTTGCAATAATAATATCCATCGGATCAATCTAGGTTTAGTTTCTTTTTTCTTTAATAGATGTTTTAGAGCTGAATGATCCGTGTATACTATTACTTTAGCTTCAATCAAATATGATCTAAACTTTTCTAAAGCAAACACAACAGCTAATAATTCTTTTTCAGTAGTTGTGTAATTAACATGAGCATCATTTAAGGTTTTGCTTGCATAATGAATCACTCTAAGAGATTTTTCTATTTTCTGTCCTAACACTGCACCTACAGCAAAATCAGAAGCATCGCACATTAATTCGAATGGATGGTTCCAATTAGGTGCTTGAATTATAGGAGTTGAAATTAAGCTAGTCTTGAGTCTAAAAAATGCTTCCTTGCAATTTTTATAAAAGTTAAATGAAACATCTTTTAATAGATTAGTTAAAGGTCTAGCTATCTTGCTAAAGTCTTTAATAAATCTTCTATAAAAACCAGCATGTCCTAGAAATAATCTAATGTCTTTTACTGATTTAGGTTCTAGTAGATTAGAAATTACTTCTATTTTAGCTTTATCTACTTCCAACCCTTTTATAGAAACAACATGCCCTAAGACTATTCCTTGTTTAACCATGAAGTGACATTTTTCCCAATTTAAAACAAGATTTTTTTCCACACAGCGTTTTAATATTTGGTCTAAATTGCCTAAACACACTTCATATGAGTTGCCATATACAGTAAAATCATCTATAAATATTTCTAAAAATTCATCAGTCATTCTAGTAAATATGCCCTACACACACCTTTGAATGGTAGCTGGTGCATTGCATAATCCGAATGGCATTCTTTTAAAAGCATAAGTTCCATTAGGACAGGTGAAAGTTGTTTTCTCTTGATCCTCTAATGCTACTAGAATTTGATTATACCCTGAATACCTGTCTAGGAACAAAAATATTCTTGCCCTACTAATCTTTCCAGCATTTGATCTATAAAAGGTAAGGGAAAATGATCTTTCCTAGTCACAGCATTCAGCTTTCTATAGTCTATACATACTCTCCAGCTTGATTGAATTCTAGTAGGTATCAAGTCTTGACTTTCATTCCTAATAATTGTTAATCCTGATTTCTTGGGAACTACATGGATTGGACTAACCCACGAGCTATCAGAAATCGGATATATTATATCATTATCTAACCATTTAACTATTTCCTTCCTGACTACTTCCTTAAGGTTTGGATTTAATCTCCTCTCAGGAATTCTAACAGGTTTAGCATTCTCTTTTAAATATACGTGGTGACAGCATAAAGTTGAACTTAACCCTTTTATATCAGTCATAGTCCATCCTATTGATTTTTTATAACTTTTTATTACCTCTTTTAATTTAGCTATTTGATCCTCTTTCAAATCTGAAGCAATAATGATTAGACAGGTACGTTTATCTTCCAGAACTATATAGGTTAATTCAGGAGGTAAAGGTTTAAATCTAAATGCTGCCCATCAGAAGTTGAGCTCCTAATTGAACATCATCATTTTTTAAATTAATTTCTTCCTGATCTCCTTCTATATTTATGCTTTCACTTTCTTCTAAAGTTTCAAAATTGATTTGCCTATTTAATTCTTCTTGAATCACATCATCTACCATATCTCCTTCATCCTCTAAAAAGTCTATGGTATGTAAGGACATTTCTAACTCCTCAAACCTTTCTGGTTTGAAAATATTTAATTGAGTATCCTCATTACCATATGCTAATTTCATTACTCCAGTTTTACAATTTATAACAGCCCTTGATGTTGCTAAAAATGGTCTTCCCAAAATTAAAGATGTATCACTATTTTTATGCTTAATTTGTTGGGAATCCAAAATTACAATATCAATAGGATATATAAAATTCTTGATTTTAATTAAGACATCCTCTATTTTTCCTCTAGGGTATCTTATACTTCTATCAGCCAATTGAATAACCGTACTAGTAGGAGTTAAGCCTTCTAATCCTAAGGATGCAAATATATCACTTGGCATAACATTTATACCTACACCTAAGTCTATTAAGGTTATTTCTAGAATGGTATTTCCTATGGTGCATGATATAACAGGGATTCCAGGATCAGATAACTTTTTAGGAATTTGTGGCAGAAATAGGTAACTACTTTGCTCAACTAAAAAGACCTTTCTAAGAACTTTTCGCTCTCTTTTCTTAGTACACCAATCCTTCAGAAATTTAGCACAAGGTGGCATATTCTACAATAGATCTAACAAAGGAATGTTAACTTGTACTTTTTCAAAAATTTCTCTTATTTTTTCTTATTTTTTAGGAATTGTTTGTTGTAATCTTTCAAGATAGGGTGCTAAAGATTTTGATTTCAAAGACTCTTTTTCTTTTAGTTGATTTGTTTGATCATTTTTAGCTTCAATTGTAGATTCAGATTGTTCTTCAGTGATTTCTAGATTTTCAGCTATTACATTTTCATTATCATTTTGATTTTTACTCTTGTCCACCTTCATATCATTTTCATTTTGAGTTCTTGGTGGTATATCAGTTCCAGACCTTAATGTTACACATACATCTTCCAGATTTTCGTTACTTTCATGATGTTTTTGTATAACATTTTCGTGATTTTGATCTTCAATTGTTTTTAGTTTTAAAGTGCATTCTTTAAATTCTCTTACATTTGTGTTTTCTGTTTGTTGTATATTTTGCAAGTTGTGTAGGTTTATAACATTATAATTTTCATTGTCCTATTGTAAAACTTGTATTTTCATTGCATTTTTGTCTAATGCTTTTAATTTTGTTTCTAGATCATCTAATTTCATTGCATTCAATTTTTGATCAATTTTCTTTATGGCTTTTTCAGTTTCGTAAATTATATCCTGTTTAGGTTCTGAATATGCCTCCTTACAGTTTAATTGGTTGACTTCTTGTTGTTGACACACAAAGTATTCCAGTTTGTCGAGATTTTGCTCTATACTATGCTCCAGTCTGTCATAGCTATCCCAAACTTCAGTGTCTCTCATCATATTACACATTCTATACTGACCATCAGTTGGGTAAACTATAGGATTCTCATACTCGGCTCTATTATATTGAGGATAATTCATTTATTGTTCATGGGATCTATCAATCTGTAAATGTCTCAATTTCAAACAATCAAAAATGTCGTGTCCTTCAGAATTGTAGAATTCACATATGCTAATTAAAGGTTTCAGAAATCTTTGAGCATAAGCATATGCCATATTCTCAATTACAGAAGAAAACACACAACTCTGACTATTAAAATGAAACAGCTCTAACAGTTGCTTATATCTATTCAATTCAATTCAATTCCCCGACAACAGTGCCATAAAACTTGTTTGTATTTTCCCAGCACTACACTAGAAAAACTTGGATTTGTTACTTCTATTTTTACTTAGTTAATTTATCTTTATGCCTATTCTTTCTTTTAGAAGTAAACAAACAACCTTTAATACAATTTAGATATTAATTCCAATTTGTACTTTAACTGCAAGTGCACAGTGTCTATTGTAGCAGTGTGCAAGTACAGGTCGATCCCACAGGAAATTGCTGATGAACTTAAGAAATGTTTGATTGTGAACAATTCAAATTTATATTCAATAAGCACTCCGTTGAGTTACAGTTAACTCAATAGACTAAGTTCGTTGCTTATATCTATCCTCGTGGACTTAAGTTAACTCCACGAGCCTGTCTCTTCTTTATAATACTGCTAATTACAGAGGAATTCAGCCAACCATTGGGCGATTCCACAGATTGTAAATAACATCAATTAAGCTTTTTAATGCTAGTTAACATTGGATTTATCATTATGCAATACTAACATTCAGATGATTCAAACAGTAACCATTAAAATCTTTAAGTGTTTTGTACGAACCAATTTCACTAAACTGTAAAATTAAAACTAACATAAAACAATCATAAAATTGATACAGATAACATTAATCACGATACAACACCAACAATACAACACTCAAATACAACATACAAACAAAGATAAATTGTTTTTGGTATTTTTGTTTTGATGTGATGGGCGAAAGGTGAAATGTAAAGTAATTTCACTTGACAGTAAATACTTCCGACACTACTTGCAACGCGATTACACCACTGAAAATTGAACCACTTACAATTCTGTCTCCTCTCCCTATAGAATCGCAAGTCCAGAATTGCAAGATGATCTCCTCTTCAACATACAGGCATCAACCCAAAGCCAAGGCTAAAAGCTTTACGATCTCCTGAAATATGAGTCGGCGCTTGATGAAAATGTCTTCCCTTCCCGCGACGCGATCACTCCTCATAGTGGTTGTCAGGCACTATGTTTGGCTCAGAATCGACCTGACATCAGGAAAGTATCCTCACAGGCCTCCAATGATTGGTGATTATGGTGGTGATACAATGGTTGGTGTGATACTTCGGTGAATCATCGATACTGTTTCTTCTTTTCTTTTATATTTCTTCAGTGGTAACTACTTCTGCTTGAATGGTCAGTTGGATTTCCTTCCTTCAGATCAACGACGATGATTTCTTTCTCCCTACGCGATTGAATTCCTGCGTGATACGTGCAAACGTGATTTTTCCTTCCAACTATTTGTTCCTGCAACCGCTACAGTGGCATATTAGAAAATATATAGTCCGTGGAGTTACAGATAACTCAACGGACTTCCTTCGTTGATTTAACTATAAAACACGTGCAAAAATAACAACTTAAGTTTATAACGCTAACCTATCACGTTGCCTTAGTGTATTTTCATGTAACTCAACGCGTGCAGTTATACTAACTTAACGAGTTATAACTTAAGTAAATCTACCAGCTCTCAACACGTGTCAACAGCAGTTTAAACATAAAATAACATTCCGGAGAGTTACATGTATAACTATTCGATGCTTAGATGCATTTTCAGATACTTAAGAATTTCACAGCCTGCAATTTACTGACAGTTCATAAATATACTAAATTAACATTAATTCCCCAAAATTAAGCAGATTCTTCAATTAAAGCATATAGCAGTGCAATTATAACATAATGGCTTAATTCTCATATGATAAGCTAAATATTATGCAATTAACCATCATTTACCCGTTAATAATATGCACTTTTTCATTCTAAACATTGCCCTAGAGTTGATCTAGCACAAGTTATGACTATGGTTTGTGAGACATATTGCTAGACATGCCTAGTGGGAAATCAGGGAGCAATAAAGGAAAGTAGCTGAAGAACTTGCAATTGAAGAGCCAACTATTGAAAGACCTATTACTGAGGAACAACAGCTAGGATCATCCATTCCACCACCAAGGCCATTAGAAAGAGCAACATTTTTGGGGCCATCAATGCTAAAGGAATGGAGAGAATTTGCAGAGCTTGTTAAAGTTGCCAAGAGCTAAGGAAATTCTGAAGATATGGCTGTGACAAAGATATATTTACTATATGATGCACTCTGTAAGAAAAGGGCTGAAGAAAAGTTGATGGCCCAATACAAAGTTAAAGTAGAACAACATCAAGAAGTAACTAGATCACTAGTTACAAGAGAAACTTAAGTTGGTCCTTCGAGACTAGTAATTATAGAAACAGTGAAACAAGAAGAGCTAGTACCTGTGGCTCGAGGGCCTACAGAGCCTAGTTTTTTAAACTTAATCTCAGAGGAGGAAGAGGAAGATCAAGCATAGTTATTGAGAAAAAGGAAAGGAAAAGAGATAGTGTCTAAAGCTCAAGTAGAAATTAAAGTTAAACCTATAATGTCTATAGTAGGGCACAAAGAGCCCATTTTTGTAGATTTATTATCCAAATATGAGGAGAAGCAAGAGTAGCAGCAACAAGAGCAAAGAGGAAAAGGAAAACAAGCTAAAATTAGTCTACAGCTTGTACAAATAGAAGAAACTGAAGTTAGGGTAGAATATACTATTCCTGTGACTCCATCCCAATCTGCCATAGAATTAGAAAGAATAGTGACCATGTAGATTGATAGTTAGGAGAAAGACAAAATAGAAGAAGTTGAACAAGAACATATGGAACAAAAAGGAAATGACTCGACAGATTCCACTAAAGAGGGAGAGACTCTTCAACAAATTTTTGAAAGAATACAAGAAGGAGTGGAGAGTTCTACAAACTCTCCACCATAGATAGAAGTAGAAACAAGAATATAGGAATCTCCATATCATTTCCAACAAATACAAGTTCAGCATTTTGAGGAAGAAATTTAAGAACAAACCCCTTTAGAGCAACAAATTCAAATTCTTGACTCGGCTGAAACTACTATTCTAAATAAAGTATATTTTTGGAGTCAGGAAGCAATGAACAAAAATCAAGAGATTAGGGGTTATGATATTATATATAATAGACCAGTAAACTAGGATGGTATGTAGGAAATTAAGAACTTATTTGAGTTCCAAGGTCTATTGACATTTATTTCTTAGTAGAAAGGGTATGTAGTGTATGACAATCTAGTGCCTTGCTTTTATGCAAACTTGAGAGAGAAAGAAGGAAGTTTAATTTCCAACGTGGAGCAAGCTGATGTATTGATAACACTAGAGCTTCTCTACAATATTTTCGAACTAAGAAATGAAGGAATAGAGATTCTAGAGAGCACAACTGCAGTCAAGTGGACTGAACAAGAAATTAAAGACTATTTAGCTATCAATCCTTGTGTGCCACTATTAAATAAATTGAAGTACTTAAATAGTAAAGCACACATGGTAGCTAACATTTTGATTAAAAATGTCTACCAAAGACAAAGCCACGACATTGAACTTAGTCAATTTGTTAAGTGGGTCACATATGCAGTTGTGAACAGAATTCAAGTTAATTGGTACAAAGTTTTTATCTCCAAACTAAGAGCAGTAAAGAAGAAATTATATTATGGAGATTTGATTCCACTACTGATGGTGGACAGTATTGACTTCACAAAATGGACATCCAAGAGGATAAGATTGAGAGCCATTTTAGTGAAAGAATACAAAAATTATGCTGTTGCTGAGATGACTGTACCTTCTAGAGGCAATATAGGAGCTATAAAACGTATAAATCAATTAGAACAACAATTAGAAAAGTATTGAGTATTTCTTTTTGTTGATGTGTGCTGAATGAAAGTAATCATATTTGCTCAATTACTATTACTTGTGAAAAGAAATTAAAAACATCAATTAATATAGAAAAAGTTTATTGATATAAATACTTGTCTGTATTGGATCTGAAATTATACTAAGTTAAATAACTAGTCGTTTCGTTGCATTAATTTCTCATTTAACTAAACATTAAGTTAACGTGTGTTTTTATTGAAAAACATAATATGTTTTAAAGTTATATTTTCTATATCATGAACAGTGCATGTTTTAGACAACTCGTTAAATTAGAGTGTTATTTGCATAGAGATCACGTGACAACTCGTTAAGTTAGAGGCTTAAAGGTTAAAATAAGTCACATGAGAACTCGTTAAGTTAGTGAGTAAACGAAGAGACAAACTCGTTAAGTTAGTGTTGTACATGTGGTGAAATTAAATGTTACGAATGTTATATTCTATCACGTGAGTTGCACATGTTTAACTCATTAAGTTAACATAACTACACGCGTTGAGTTGCTATATTGAATACTAAGGCAATACGTTAGGTTAGCATTATAAACTTAAGTTGTTATTTTTTGCATGTAGTAAATTCTTATTACAAAAAAATTTGTTCATTACTAGTTCATTGAGTTATCTATAACACAACAGAGTTGGTTTGTTGAGTTATCATAACACCACGAAACTGGTTCGTTGAGTTAGCGTAACACCACGTACTTAGTTCGTTGAGTTAACTACAGTACTTGTCATGTGAGTTGTCACATGAGGAATCCGTTAAGTTAGAAACGTTAAGTTATATATCTACTTGTTTTACTCGTTTAGTTAACAATAAAGTAACGACTACTTATTACACTTGATGAAAAAATTTTGGACAAGAAAGTTTATTTTGCAAGAAATTTTTCAAAGATCTAGGATTGATGATTAAGGAAAATTCGAAATGTAAACGTGGGTCAAAACATGTGTATTTCGATGAAGGAAAAAGAGAAGACGTGAAGAAGTGAAAAACTGGTAGTGATTAAATGTGGAGGATATGCATGAAATGAATATATAGTATAAAAGGCAAAGAATTCTCATTGATTAGTGATTCCCACACACCAAACAAAAAATCTTTTCAGAGATCAAAAACATCTTTCAGGGAAAAGCTCTCATGTGGAAGAAAATTCAGTGAAGCAGAAAAAGGTAAGATTTATGTCACTAAAGATCTAAAGTATCAAAAGAAAGAAAATTCGGTGAAGCAGAGAAAGACAAGATATTCGTCACTGAAGAATTGCTGAAGAAGAAAAAGGAGAAGAAGAAGAAAGATCACAAATAGGGAGAAATATTTTAAATTTCGCAGATAAGTTTTCTTTGTTTGTAGTTATGAAATTGTATAGATGAAACATGGTATCGATATATAATTGCATCTACAATTTCTGAGGAGAATTGAATTGTATGTTGTAATTGAAACCTTGAATAAAAATGATTTTATGAAAATAGTGTCTTGACTTGTTTTTGAGTTTTGAAATTTCAATTATAATCGAAAATGTTGAAAAACACAATTCACCCCCCTCTTGTGTAGCCATACGATCCTACAAGTGGTATCAGAGCTTTGTTAATAACCTTTGATATAAAATCGATACCAACTTATTTAATATCATTACTTATTCTGCCTTCCTTGTTTTAAATAGAAATTAATATCTGAGCATACGTTTAACTCTCTTGATTTAAGGCTCAAGTAGTTTTAAAGTGTTTAAACTATTTAAAATCAAATAGGTTGAAAAATCTAAGGTAAGATGGCTACTGAAAATGGTAATTTTTCTTTGTATGAAGGTCAAAAACTTAATCGTCCTCCTTTATTTGATGGAATACATTTTGAATATTGGAAATATAGGATGACAGTCTTTCTTCAAAGTATAGATCATAAGTTGTGGTTCATGATTTCTAAACCATATACTCTGTTAACTACCCCTTATAATACTTGGACAATTATTGAAAAAGAAAATGAAACTTTGAATGCTAAAGGCTTAAATATTTTATTTTGTGCATTGAGTTATGAATAGTTTCGTAAAGTGTCGGCATATAAATCTACTTATGAGGTGTGGCATGCATTAGAAGTTTCACATGAAGGTACTTCTCAAGTTAAAGAGACAAAAATAAACATGTTAATTCATAAGTATGAACTCTTTAAGATGCATGAAGACGAAAGTATTTCTAAGATGTTTTCTAGATTTCTTGATATCATAAACTCTTTAAAATACTTAGGAAAGAATTTTGAACAGAAGGATTTGGTAAGAAAAATTCTCAGTCCCTAAGTTCTAAATGGTCTCAAAAAGTGACAACAATTAAGGAATCACGAGATTTAAATGTTTATACTATAAATGAACTTATAGAAAATTTAACAACTTTTAAAGTTTAATTAAATGAATCACTGAGTCACAACAAACTAAAAATGAAGAAACAAATAGCCTATGAAATTAATTCAGATTCTGAAATATCAATTGATTCTGACGAGGATTTGATTTTGCTGACTAGGAAATTCAAGAAAGCATGGAAAGCTAAGAAATAGCAAAGGAATAGAAATGATAAACCCTCAACGTCAAAATTATTGAATGACAAGAATTCTTCATCCATAAAGTATGTATGTTAGAATTGCAAGAAACCTGGATATCTTTCTCCAGATTGTCCTACAAGGAAAAATGAAAAGTATAGTAGGACAAATCAGAAGATGATGGCTTAGAAAACTCAGAAAAAGTTTTACAAGAAAAAAGCTTTAAAGGTCACTTGGGATGACACGTTAGAAGAGTCTGAATCTGAGGAATCATCATCAAAATCTTCACATTCAGAAGAAGAACAAGATTTAGAAGACGTTGGTCATGTGTGCTTCATGGCAGATGAGTCTGAGGTAATATCTGATCCTGAAAGTCATTCAAATTCTAACTTTGATAAATTATTATGTGCTTATCATGCATTATTACAAAAACTTAAAGTTTGTAAACTAGGAAATAAGAATATTAGAAACTCTTTGTTTATTTTGGAAGAAGAAAATTATTTCCTATCTACTACATTAGAAAAGTTTAAATGTGATAATGAAAATCATGCTAGAGATTTGCATAAATTTAGATTTAATCAATGTGTCTTGCATGAACAAATACAAAATACAAATATTGAAAAATTAAAAATAGAATCTGAAAATGAAATGTTGAGAAAGAATATAAATGATCTTGAGTTAGAAATTTATAGATTAAAAATGAGAGAGCTAGATTTAAATTCTACCAGTGAGAAATGGAATTTAAGTTAAACTAAGTTAGACAAACTAACTAGTACTCCTGTGGTGTCATATAAATTTGGCTAAGGATTTGATTATCATGAATATCTTGAATCTCAAGCCAATAAAGGATTTATTAGTTGTAGTTCAAGTAAATCTAAGACTAAAATTCCTTTTATTATGAAACAAGGTAATAAATATGTAGAAGTAGGTAATTCAAGGGATGAATCATGCAGTAATAATATAAATCAATGTGATTTATCTAAATGTACTTCTAACATGACTATCAATGTTTCTAAAAAATCTTGTTTCTTGTTTTGGAAATCCAGTCACTAATGTTTCAAAAATGTCAAACAATCGTAGTAAACTGAAAATTCAGAAATCTTAGCATGAAATTCAAAACTCTAGTGTTAGACCAAATACTCATTCTGCATGTTCTTTATCTAAAAATTCTTGTGCAGAAAAAGATTTTGTATGTACTGAAAATTCAAATACAAGTACAAAATCTTGGTACAAACTTACTAAAATGTATAAGCATGACCAAAACAAATTAACATTTGATAAAAATCAACTTGGTCTTGGTTATACTACATTTGAAAACAAAAAGAATGATTATAAGAGCAATAATGTTAGAAGTAAGTATGATGCTAATGATAAATCATTAGTACTTACAACTAATAAGAATATAAATGATAATGTTAAACTATTTTTAAACAAAAAGAAGAAATATGCGTTTAATGAACTTGGTCCTCAACAACATTGGGTTCCAAGAAATAGTTCTTCTTAATTTGTTTTGTAGGAGGAAACAACATCAAAATGGATCTTGGATAATGGAGCATCAAGTCACATGACCAGACAGAAGAGTCTACTGAAAATTTTTACAAATACCCAGAAAGGAAATGTTACATTTGAAAACAAAATCAAGGATAAAATCATAGGTATAGGCAATGTTTAAATAACTCCTACTTGTGTTATTTCGAATGTACTATATGTAGAAAACCTAGGATTTAATTTGCTGAGTGTTATAAAACTAATTGATAATGGATATTATATATTATTTTTTGTGTGTGCTTGTGCTAGATTTCAATCTAATCCTAAAGAATCACACTCAATTGTTGTTAAAAGAATATTTAGATATATACAAGGAACTAAAAATTTCAGATTGTATTACTCTAAGGATAGTTCAATAGATCTTATAGGATATACTGATGTTGATTACGCAGGATCTAAATCTAATAGAAAAGTACCAATGGCACATGTCAATTATTGGGAAATAATTTGGTGTCATGGTTTAGTAAAAAGCAAAACTATGTAGTACTTTCAACCACTAAAGCTGAATATGTTGCTGCTGCACTGTGTTGCACTCAGATTCTGTGGATAAAGCAAACTTTAGAAGACTTTCGATTATCTTATGATACAACTAAAATTTATTGTGACAGTAGTTCTACAATAAATCTTTCCAAAAATCCTATATTGCATTCTAAAGCAAAGCATATAGAGGTTAGACATCATTTTCTAAGAGATAACGTAATTAAAGGAAAAATTAAATTAGGATTTGTGTCTAGTAAAAATCAATTAGCTGATATATTTATAAAACCTCTAGATGAAAATACATTCTGCAACATAAGATTGAATTTGGGTATATGTAGGCTATGTGATGTGTAAAATGTTTAGACTCCACAAAAGATAAATTTTGGTGATGATGTTGTTTACCTCATAGATATTATATACTTATCATAAATAACTAAGTAATATCTAAACTACTACATAAGATACTATATATTTATTGTAATATTATAGTAGTATCTTATTGATTTTAAGTATTTTGTCAAGTTTGATGGTTTTCAAAATTTTAAGTGGAAGTGTAAATGAAAAACATTAAATACTTCTAGAATCTTGAAATTTTGATTAAATGTTTTCTTTGGATCAATGACAGTACATATGATCATGCATGAATTTGACTTGATTGGTTAAACTTGTAGAATAATTTATATGTAAATCATCTTAAACTTCTAATCAAAAGTATGAGCTTATTGAAACTGATTCATATTTTCAGTAAAATCATAGATGTAAAAATTGTATAAGATTTGTGTTTTATTGCATCTATATTAATGGAATACATATATACTATGCTTAAAATGAAAAGTGCTTACAAAGTGAAAATCTTTGAGAGTTTATTGATCAGTTTGATCACGAGCCTTTTGTACCTAATGTAGGACCGTATGGCTACACAAGAGGAGGGTGAATTGTGTTTTTCAATATTTTCGAATATAATTGAAACTTTAAAACTCAAAAACAAGTCAAGACATTGTTTTCATAAAATCATTTTTATTCAAGGTTTCAATTACATTATACAATTCAATTCTCCTCAGAAATTGTAGATGCAATTATATCTCGATACCATGTATCATCTAAACAATTTCATAACTACAAATAGAGAAAACTAATTTGCAGAATTTAAAACATTTCTCCTTGTTTGAGATCTTTCTTCTTCTTCTTCTCTTTCTTCTTCAACAATTCTTTAGTGATAAATATCTTGTCTTTTTATGCTTCACCGAATTTACTTTCTTCTAATACTTTAAATCTTCAGTGACGTAGATCTTACCTTTTTATGCTTCACTGAATTTTCTTCCTCTTGAGAGATTTTCCTCGAAGTGGTGTTTTTTATCCTTGAAAAGATTTTTCGTTTGATGTGTAGGGATAATTTGATCAACGAGAATTCTATGTCTTTTATATTGTATCTTCATTTCATGCATATCCTCCACATTTAATCACTATCAGTTTTCCACTTCTTCACGTCTTTTCTTTTTCCTTCATCGAAATACATACGTTCTCACCCATGTTTACATTTCGAATTTTCTTTAATCATCAATCCTGGATCTCTAAAAAATTTCCTACAAAATAAACTTTCTCGTCCAAAATTTTTCATCGAGTATAATAAGAAGTTGTTACTCTAATGTTAACTAAACGAGTAACACAAGTATATATATAACTTAACGTTTCTAACTTAACGAGTTCCTCATGAGCCAACTCATGTGACAAGTACTGTAGCTAACTCAACGAACTATCTCTGTGGTGTTACGCTAACCCAACGAACCATCTCCGTTGTGCTACGATAACTCAACGAACCAGTAATAAACAAATGTTTTTATAATAAGAATTTTACCACATGCAAAAAATAACAACTTAAATTTATAACACTAACCTAACGCATTGCCTTAGTGTTCAATATAACAACTTAACGCATTTAGTTATGTTAACTTAATGAGTTAAACATGTGCACCTCATGTGATACAATATAACATTCGTAACTTATAATTTCACTACGTGTATAACACTAACTTAACGAGTTCGTCTCTTCTTTTACTCACTAACTTAACAAGTTCTCACGTGACCTATTTTAACCTTTAAGCCTCTAACTTAACAAGTTCTCACGTGATTTCTATACAAACAAAACTCTAACTTAACGAGTTGTCTAAACGTGCACTATTCATGATATAAAAAATATAACTTTAAAACATATCATGCTTTTCAATAAAAACACACGTTAACTTAACGTTTAGTTAAATGAGAAATTAATGCAATGAAACGACTAGTTATTAATTTAGTATAATTTTAGATCCAATACAGACAAGTATTTATATCAGTAAGTTTTTTCTGTATTAATTAATTATTTTAATTTCCTTTCACAAGCAATAGTAATTGAGCAAATATGATTAATTTCATTTAGCACACATCATCAAAATAAAATACTCAACACCTGAGTAGATAGGTATGTAAGGATCGTTGTCCTAAAAAAGGATTCTTTAAATCTAGTAACCTAAGGTCTTGATCAGATCTGGGATTGTTGATTGAAAGCTCATTACATGGGTATATTAGAAAGCTCTTGTATGATTCAAGCTTTTCAAACTAACTTTTAAAGGAAATTATCAATATTTACTGTTTTGAAAAGAAAAAGTTGTTTCATTAACTACAGATATCTATGAATCAAATATAGTTTCTACCAATATGACTACTGATTTATTAAATCAACATTAGTAATTTTGACTATGTTTATTTGAGATACATTCCTTTATTCTTCTTGTGTTAATCATATTAAGTTTAAAGTTATCTTTTGATTCATATACGAATGAAGTTGATTCTTGAAATCATTTATGATGAATTAAGGATGACAAAAATCGTTTGAAAAGAGAATTTAAAGTGTAGTTATAATTAACATCTATCTTATACAAATATATTTTGTATGTAATTGAATATATTTGAAGTATATTTGTAGGGGGAGGAATAACAATGTCCAAAAGAGATTAATATAATTCAAAAAACAAATCTTGGTTAATCTGAGTTTAGTCATTTTAACGTCTTGATGAAATAATTTAAAAGACAAACAAACTATTTTAGATTCATAAAAAGAATATTAGACTAGTTTACAATGCTCTCAAGATGATGTTTTATATATTATAGCTTGTGTGTTGTCTTCGAAAGGTTTCAATTGAAAGCATCTGAAACTTGTTTTTGGTAAAGTGTACTAACTAATTGTTATGCTATGTAAGGTAACATGTAAAACTACATCTAGACAACGTTTTACTCGTTAGGTTAGTTAACTCAATGAGTTATACTTGAATATTTCGGGTACCTTGATTGAATAAACTTTATTCAATATTCATTTAAAATCCAAACCTGACTTCTATACACTTATTACACGGGCACTTAGGTTATTCGTAAACCTTTGTTTAAAAATCTTTCCTGCTTGTTCTTGTTACAACCTGCAACGATGGTCTCCAAGTATTACAAAGGTTGTGATAGAGGAAAAGGAAAAGGCAGAGGAGATGGAAAAGGAAAAGAAATAGATAATGATGAAGTTCCACGAGCATGGTTTAAGAAAATACTTCAAGTGGACAAAATGTTAGCAAAAATTAATAGTGAATACTTCTTTCCTAAAGGAATACTGAATGAAGTTAGATTAGAGCTTCATAACACTAATGAAAGTATTAAATACATGGGTATTCGAAGCAAGTTTGATAGAGAATATAGAATGAAGTGTGCTGAAATTGCATTTTTAGAATAGTATGCAAAATATATGGAAAAAGGTGTAGGTACATCAACTAGAATTCCTTAAACACCCATAAGTGGTACACACCTACATGCATTTGAGGTAGAACATGAATCTGCTATTCCTACTCCTTTGTATTCAAAAGAAAAACAAACAAATATTGTTGTGGATAAAAGAAAAGTTGAAGGTCTTCGAAAGGCAATAACAATAGAAAGTGCCTTAGAAGAATTAAACCAGAAAACTTTTATGGAACAATTTCAAAAAAAAATAGCAATACTTGAAGAGGAGAAACAGGAGTGTTATAGAAAAAGAAAAATCAAAAAAATTAGGTCTGAGGAAACAAAGTCTACTGGAAAAGAAAGATCATATGAGCATTTATTTCCAAAGGAAGACGTATGTCTAGATATTGTTCCTTTTTGTGCATCTGAAAAACTCATCAGTTCTGAGCATACAGAAATTGATGAAGATAATGAGACTTTATTTTCTCTTGCTAGAAAAATTGAAAAGAAATCCAAGTCAAATATAAGTTCAAGTTTTTCTATTAGTTCAAGTCCTGATGATGGAGAAATTGAAAAATCAGAGCATCAGGCAATTGACATAGAACAAGTTATTGTAGATATAATTGAAAATGTTGAGGTAGTAACTAGTTCACAGACTGAATTGTTTTGAGTAGTGAATATTGAAAAAGTTAAGACTCCAGAAAAGCTAAATGTCAATCAGCCTTCTTCAGAATCTATAGAAGTAGAGTCTGAGAATTCACAACATATATTAATGGAGATATCTATTGAACAAAATGAACAATTATAGACAAATACACAGGTTGTAGAATTTGTGGAAAAATTGAACTCTGAACATTCTATAGAGACTGAACTAATGAATGTTGAGCATATTGAAGATGTTCCCTACACTGTTGGAGTTGAAGAATCAAGCTTACATATGCAGCTTCAAGAAAATAATTTCTTAGAGGAACAACATGACATTCATTTTGAAGAAGAAGTTCTTGAAGATGAATTAAATTCTGAATCAAGGCTTCAGGTATCACCTTCTTTGTATAGAGTATTACAAATTCAAGGTAATTCAATTCATTTTAGATCTAAGGAAGTAGTGCAGAAATACAATAATCTGATTACATGTCAGATTCTGCATGCTTGTCCAATAAAGTTCAGAAATTTGATGGAAATAAGAGATCTATTTGAATTTCAAGACCTCATTAAATTCTTGCCAGTTGGAACAAAATGGAAACAATACAAAGAGCTTATTGTAGTTTTTTATAGCAATCTGGTCAAGAATGACAATATACTGACAACTCAAATAAATCAATAGGAGTTCACATTGTCTCCTGAATTAATTTTTGAAGTTTTGGGATTGAAGAATGAAGGTGTTGTTGTAACTAACAGATTTGACATGATTAGACAACTAGAATGGAACATTCACTCGCTATCAAAGATTCCAGATGTATATAGTGAAATGAGATTAATGGAAAATCTGAATGCAAAGGCAAGGTTTATTGCATGCCAATTTATTTTAGAGAGTTGGACATAATATGGAAGTCAGCAAAAACTATTTATATGCAACTTATGGCCTGCTAAATAGAATTCAAATCAATTGGTTTGATGTTTTCATTTCTCAACTACAGCATATGAGTTCAAAGTTATTTTTTGGTGATGCTGTATGTAGACTTCTTGCAAACCAATTAAATTTATTCGACTGGTCCTTTGAAACTAAAGGCATGAGAGCTTTTAGTGTAAAAGATTTGCAAAAATTCCAAGCCATGCATCAACCTCAATGACAACAACAACAACCAACAGAATGTACGGAATAGATACAACCACAATAGCCAAGTTATTCAATTCGAGCAGAATAGTAACCCTAGCTACCTCCTTCCCTAGATGATGTACTTAACAACATCAGAAATGATATTAGGCATTTAGGAGATAAAATCTGTAATGTTATAAGTGATATACTTAGAAGGAATAGATAAATGTCTGTTTGCTTGTTTCTGAATACAAAATGTAATGTTTGTATTTATTGTTTGATTATTTGAACGATACATTTTTCTATAAATGGTTCAATTCTTATTTATGTTTACAAAAAGTTGAGCTGTATACACTTATCTCTTGATTTATATAATGTGTAATCATCTTTTTGATTAATGACAAAAAGGGGGAGAAATGTAGAAGATGATTATGATTTTAATTGCATATATTATAAAGGGAGATGATATTTATGTGGTTATTGTAATCTGACAAATGATAATGTAATCTGAAAGATAATTATGTGGTTATTAAAATCTAAAAGATACTTATGTAATTATTGACATCTAAAAGTTTTATTTTTGAGAGGTGAAATTTGCACAAACAATAGAAATAAGCTTAAGTGTGTTAGGATTGATAGGCTCACTAGAGGGGGGGTGAATGGTGAAGGTGTGAAAGTTTTACTTCTTTTACTTTAGAATCGATTGATTCTAATTAACAATGTGTTGAAATTGATTAAAAAGATGTAAAAGCAGTAAATAGAAAGGAACACAAGACAATTTTAGGTGGTTTCACCAACTAGGCTAGTCCACCCCCAAGATTCACTTGGGCTTCACTAAGTATACAAGTACTTACAACACTTGCTTTTAGGTTGAAGCAAGAACCAACACTTAGAGCTTTTAGGTATAAGCTCAACAACCAACCTTTCTTTGAGCTTTCAGGTTGAAACTCACGAACCAGCACTTTGAACTTTTAACACAGTGTTTAAGCGTAGAGAGCTTTTATGCTATAGAAGACTTGAGATTGTTTCTAAATGATGCAGACTTGAGTGTATCTCAGAATGTGTTTGTAGCTATAACGCTTTTATGTGTTGTTAAATTAACGGTAAAAGCACAAATTTTACATTTATAACTGCAAGCGCACGGTGCCCATTATAATAAGCATGTGCAAGTACGGGTCGAATCCACAAGGAGTTTGTCTTAAATAATTTTATTAAAATGATTATCTGATTAAATATCCACATTAAACTAACTCATAATTAAACTCTAATTACTTAATATTAATATACAAAATTCGTAGCACAATTAAGGATTATAAGATTACCCCAAAATCCAATTAATTCTTAAGTTATGATAAGATATTTAAGAAATCAATGAGTATTAATCCTGAAATCACATAATTTATGCTTGACTTTTAACTCTAATAACTTCCAACTTGAACATTTAAAAATCCAGAATAAATAACGATTGGAAAGATCCTCAGAATATCTTTAAAATGGCAATGATTTTGTGGATTAACTCAAATTAAAATGCTAGCAATATCTTATTTAAGAAAGGGGCGTACACAGTTATGGAAACTTTCCAAAAACGCACCTTTGGTTCAAAAATCAAATCTCTGTCAAATCTTCATAAAATGCTACGAAATAAGCGTGCCTTGAAAGTAGATTCGTTACACTAACAAGGAAAATTTACAGAACTGAATTCCACAAAATACATGATGCAAGCACAGCACAGGCATCGAGCTCAAAATTAGAACTCGACAGAGACTCAAAACCACTGATACCTTCACAAAATAAAATTGAAAATCTTTGGAAAACATTCTAAACAATTCTAAAACTCTGTAAACTTGTTCTACATTCATTATACTTACAAAAGGAAACACAAAACAGAATTTAGAGATGATGAACAAGTGCATACAATTCAAAGAAAAGCTACTAACATTCTGGCCATCTAAGAAATGGAAAACTACCTTCACAAACCATCATTCACACGAAACATATGATATGAACTCAATCCTGATATCAATTAACATCAAAACAATATATAATCTTTAATTTAGAACATTTGAAATAAAGATTTATGCATAGAATTTCATTCTTCCACATAATCAAACTATACTCATACATATAAAATTGTAAAACATGAAAACTAGTATGAGGATCTCTCCTTTCCATCATACCTTTTAATTTTCCACGTTTCTTCAAGCAATGACTCCCCAAAGTCCTTGGAATTGATACTTCACAAGGCTGTCACCACTTGTAGCACATCCAAGTGAAGCTTCTAGGGTTGCCTTGAAGAAGAATGGTGCATGTCCTCAAGATCTTGCCTCCAAGACCCACAACTTTGGCTTCCACATCTAAGAATGGTGCTTCCGATGACTCAACCCTGAAGATCCTAACCTTTTGCTCCACTCCAAATCAGTCACACGAGCCTCCCATCCACCAAAATCAACGCCCAAGGAGATCTTAACGTATGGCCGTCTGAATTGAAGAGAATGTGTCTTCTAGGAAGAGGGGAAGACGCCAAGGCTCACCATTCTTGAAGAGAGCTTGTTCAAGATCAAGGGGAAGATGGGACTTTCTAGATGGAGATGTTGGAATGGCTGGAACCGCTGGCTACTATTTGTTAGAAGAGGAGGAGATAGCCTAGAATTGAGTAGTCAAACACTTTAAATAGTCTAGGCTTTTATAGTTTGACCTCCAATAAGTTGCATCCAATGGCCCATGTTTTTTCCTCTTTAATCCATCTTGATTTCATGATTTATTGACCTATAAAACTCAAAACCAAGTTGGATGCACACATATACATTGAATATAAATCATATGATGTAAATATAGTATACATGCATGCATGAGTTGCCATATATGGAAAGTTGCCAAATTAGGAAGGTTTTAGTCCACAACTTTTTCACATGTGCATACATGAATTACTTAAAGTTCTTTAGTTTAACATCATATTTAAGTGATTTGGAAATTATACAATGTATATAAAGTCATACATTGAAGAATTATAAGAATTATGTCTAATACAAGGGCTATTTACTAGGTGTTTAATTGATAAAGGATAAATTTGTAAATTATCAACTATTTAATCCCTAATTCATGCATATGTCTAAAAATATGAGTTTCATGTAATCCTTTATAAGAACATATATAATGATGACTTATGATCCTTAATATGCATGAATTAACATATATAAAATGCACAAATTGATACTTTACACACCCCCATACCTAGTCTTTGCTAGTCCCTTAGCAAAGGACTAAAGCTAAACAATGATAACACAAAGCCCATATAAAAGCACATTCATTAAAAACCAAAAACAAACAAACTAATAAATAAATAAAATAAAACTAACCTAGGCCACTTTCGTAGGGATCACGACTACACTTAGCATGTGCAGCAAGCCTTTAAACCCCTAGGTCATCCTAGTGGTGGAGTTGTGTCTCTAGAGGATTTTCAGCGGATATACCCACAAAATCCAAAACAAACATAAAACAATACAAATGAAAGACAAAAAACAACAAAAATATGCTCTTGGTTTCCTAAACATGGATAAAGTTGCTCTTAAGTAGTCTTGACCTATTAGCTTTACCTTTATTCAATCACCTCTCACCTTTCTAGATTGGATTCAAATAATCATTCAATTTCCATCCTAAGAAAGTAAAGTACTATATAAATAAGTGTATGTGAAAATGGCCAAGACTAAGAAATAACCTACTCAACTCCCTCCAAGTTACCTAGGTAATTCCAAAGGTCTATCCTTGAGTCCATTGTTCTTTTATTTTGACTCTCTCTTTTTTTCCTCTCTTTTTTTTAGATTACCTCCTACTCCAACACCTTTTTACGTGACCACAATCCCTTACTTAGGGGAAAGTTGACTGGTTAGTTAGTAGCTTTTGTAAAAACAGGTAATCAATCTTTCTTCTTCTTTTTTCTTTTCTTTTTTCATCATTTTTTTTCTCTCTCTTCTTCTTCTTTCTTTTTTTTTTTTTTTTTTTTTTTCTCCCTAGCCCTCTACCCTTAAGAGTGCCTCCGACATCATTGTGTGGGAACGGTTAATTTTACCTTAGTCCTTTTATTCTACCCTTCTCATAGGACAACCCCAAGGTATATTCCTAAGTTTTTACCTAAGTTTCCTTTCAAGAGAAGTGGTTCCTTCCTAGTCAAGGCCTCATGTAAGTGCAATACTACATATAAGCTCAAAAATATGGATGGCTTTGAATTTTATTCTTCTCCTCCCCTTAAGGTTCAAGGTTTCTTTCCTAAAGGATTCACTTTTAGATCTCAATTATACCTAAAAGAACTTTATCCATTAGGGCCTATGAGCATTCATAAAACAAAATAAACCAGAAAAAGCACAAAATCGAAAAAACTGTCATCAAATGCCTCCCCCCTATACCTAAATTTTGCATTGTCCCAAATGTAAAAGAAAGCATTTAGGCAATAAGATAAAAAGCATGAAGACGACAAAAATAAAAGAAACAAACTATGACATGCAAGGAAAGATTACACCCCCATACCTAGCATGCAATCCATATGCACTTATATTAATGTAAATTGTATTATTCTTAAAACATACAATGAAGATTGAGTAATATGCTTAAGAAATAATGTTCAATACATGTATCATTCAAATACAAGATAAATAAATAAGGTTAAGAGTGCGTACCTTGCTTGACGAAGAAAAGTAATAAACTACAAAACTAACAAACATATCAAAATAGAAAAGAAATTATATATAAAGCACACAAACAACAAAATTAAATTGATTTATTTTTTATAATAATTTTTTTAAAAATAAAAATAAAAATAATTATATTTATTATTATTATTATTATTACTAGTTATCCATAATGACATGCAAAAGTGATTAAATGAGCAAAGATAATTAATTCAAGTACTTAGGTCTTTAGTAATACTAGCAATTTGCAATATAATAAAAGAATTGAAAAGCAATCATTTTTAATTCCATTTAAGACCTAATTTTCCTTAACTCATTCAATCACATGATTTTACTTTCATGTCATTATGATCAGCATAAAAAAACAATGTATTTTATCAAAAAAACATCAACTTCATTCAAAGTTTTAAATATAACAAGCACACACAAGATTTTAGAAATTAAACTATGCTACTATAACTTCAAGATTTTCTACAGAAATTCATACAACTTAGAAATTCACAAATAAATATTCATCTGAAAGATAATTACTTTTAGTTTCTAAAAAAAATCAGAGACAAAAATATTCAAAATTGAAGTATCATCAAAATCGTGTGAAACTCAAATAACTCAGAATTCGTAATCTGCAAAACAGTTCATTTTAGAAAAATTCTCTAGAAATGTATATAAATCCAAATATAACGTATAATACCTTGTTTGAAAGATAAAGTTTTTAGTTTCAAGTAAAAATTACAAAAATAATGTTTAACTCAAAATTTAATTGCAGTTTTGATTATAAGAATGTAGATAAAAAGAAATACCAGAAAAAACTGCACCTTAGGGATTTCGGAAGGTTAGCCACCTAACCTTCTGGAAAGGCAAAATTTTCGGAAGGTTAACTAGTTAACCTTCTGAAGAATATCAAAATATGAAGATTTTGGAAGGTTAACTACCTAACCTTCCGAAATGGCAAAAAGAATTTCGGAAGGTTAGAGGGAAACCTTCCGATTTGGTTGAAAGCTTAATATCTCAAATTAAAAAAATCACACAGAAATTTATATAGCTTTCAAATTCACAAATAAATACTTGTCTTAAAAGTAATTACTTCTAGTTTTTAAGAAAAATCAGAGACAAAAATTTTCGAAACTGAAGTGTTATTAAAATTATGTAAAACCTCAGACAACTCAAATTCGTAATCTACAGAACACATCATTTTTGAAAACTTCTCTAGAAATGTATACAAATCCAAATACAACTTACAATACCTTGTTGGAAAGGTAAACTTTTTTAGTTTCATGGAAAAATTTCAAAAATAATTTTTATTCAAACATGTATCTGCAATTTCAAATACAAGAGTTTAGATAAAACTATTCTGCACCAGAAAATAACCATCCGATAAATATCGGATAGCTCACCCTAACTATCCGATTTTACTATACAATTGGAGAGTTATGGGTGTAACCCTCTGGTTAGGGGAAGGATTGGATAGTTATGGCTATAACTATCCGATTTTTCCATGAGGGTCGGATAGTTATGCCCTTAACTATCCGATTTTCATAATATTGGTTAAATCTAATATGCCAACTTTAAAATTTCACACAGAATTCTACACAACTCCAAATGAAACATGTAAATACTCGTTGGAAAGGTAATTTCATCTAATTTCTGGAAAAAATCACTAAATTAAATTTTACATACTTTCATAATAGCATATTTTCAAAATTCATTAACAGAAACCTATCTAGAATTCTATAAAATATCCCTGTTTTCTAAGATTTTTATCTTTTAACATACTAATCAGAAGTTTATGCATAAGTACTCAAAAGAAATATCAAAATCCGAGTATTTCAGGAAAAATATCATAAAAATGAGTTCTAATCTCGTGCACATAAAAAAATTTAAATTTCCAGACAGGCAGATTCTGTTTTAATAATTTCCATTAAGCTACTTGTTACCAAATTATATACTTTAATTAAACATGTAACAAGAAAATCAGATAACAAAGAATTGAACACATAGAACGGCCAATCTATGTATCCATTTCTTTGCAAACAAACAAAGAAAAATAATAACTCAACTAAAACAAGAAAACAAACAAAACTAGAACAATATATAGGATATTAAATCTTGCAAATCATCTAATAAATCATTTTAAAGCACCAAAACTCCTTGGCAACGGCGCCAAAAACTTGTAACGCTTTTATGTGTTGTTAAATTAATGAAAAAAGTACAAATTTTACATTTATAACCACAACCGCACAGTGCCCATTGTAATAAGCATGTGCAAGTACGGGTCAAATTCACAAGGAGTTTGTCTTAAATAATTTTATTAAAATGATTATCCAATTAAATATCCACATTAAACTAACTCATAATTAAACTCTAATTACTTAATATTAATATACAAAATTCGTAGCACAATTAAGGTTTATAAGATTACCCCAAAATCCAATTAATTCTTAAGTTATGATAAGATATTTAAGAAATCAATGAGTATTAATCCTGAAATCACAGAATTTATGCTTGACTTTTAACTCTAATAACATCCAACTTGAATGTTTAAAAATCCAGAATAAATAACGGTTGGAAAGATCCTCGGAATATCTTTAAAATGTTAGTGATTTCGTAGATTAACTCAAATTAAAACGTTGGCAATATCTTATTTAAAAAAGGGGCGCAGATGGTTATGAAAACTTTCCAAAAACGCACCTTAAGTTCAAAAATCAAATCTGTGTCAAATCTTTATGAAATGCTACAAAATAAGTGCACCTTGAAAGTAGATCTGTTACACTAACAAGGAAAATTTACAGAACTGAGTTCCACAAAATACACGATGCAAGCATAGCACAGGCGTCGAGCTCAAAATTAGCACTCGACAGAGACTCAAAACCACTGATACCTTCACAAAATAAAATCGAAAATCTTCGAAAAACATTCTAAAACTTTGTAAACTTGTTCTACATTCATTATACTTACAAAAGGAAACACAAAACAGAATTTAGAGATGATGAACAAGTGCATACAATTCGAAGAAAAGCTACTAACATTCTAACCATCTAAGAAACGGAAAACTACCTTCACAATTTACACCATCACCATCATTCACACGAAACATATGATATGAACTCAATCCTGATAACAATTAACATCAAAACAATATATAATCTTTAATTTAGAACATTTGAAATAAAGATTTATGCATAGAATTTCGTTCTTCCACATACTCAAACTATACTCATATATATAAAATTGTAAAACATGAAAACTAGTATGAGGATCTCTTCTTTCTAACATACCTTTTAATTTTCTACGTTTCTTTAAGCAATGACTCCCTAAAGTCCTTGAAATCGATGCTCCAAAGGCTATCGCCACCTGTAGTACATCCAAATGAAGCTTCTAAGGTTGCCTTGAAGAAGAATGGTGCACGTCCTCAAGATTTTGCCTCCAAGACCCACAACTTTGGCTTCCACATCTAAGAATGGTGCTTCTGATGACTCAACCCTAAAGATCCTAACCTTTTGCTCCACTCCAAATCAATCACACGAGCCTCCCATCCACCAAAATCAACGCTGTAAAGTTAAGATTTGTGCATTTTATTATATGTTAAAGCATGCATTTTATGGATTACAAGTGCTTAGTATATGATTTTTATATTGAATTACATGAAAGTTATATTTTTAGGCTATGCATGTTTTTAGGAATTAAAAATGAAATAATGCACAAATTTACCTTTAATGGAATTAATGTTAAGTTTAATAACCCACGTGTAGTCACTTAGTTATTTAGGATAAATTACATGGAACGCAATTATATTGCACACTTGATCTTCACTTATCAATTTCACTTATGCTTTTCAAAGATTTAGTATTAAGATATAAAAGTGAGGCATGATAAGAATTTAAAATTATACTCTCATTATCTTAGTGAAATATTGTTATAGATGCACCTATAATGATTTTTGTAATTATTCATGATATAATTCTACATGTGATTGATTAATCTTAATTTGTGTATGAGTTTTATTGATGAAAATAGGTGACATCAAGGAATTATTAGAGGGTTAAATCTCAGCCCTTGGATGGTGTATCAAAAGGTAAAATGGGCTGGGATAAATCTTAGCCATTGGATCAATTGTGGAAGACCAAGAGTCACCAATATTAATAGGAGTAAGCCTCACGTCGAAAGCATCTCTTCTCATTTTCTTCCATTCTAGCCAACAGTTCTCTTCTCCAAGGACTCCTCTTCTCGTGGCTGAAGGTGGACACTCAAGGGTGTCATTCCCTCTCTCAAACCAGCATCATATCTCTCTTTTTCCATCTTGATTCACGTCCTCAAAGGGTTTCCAAGGGTGATGGTTGTGGCTGTCTTGGTGGAGGAAGCTTGGATGGCAAGTGGGAGTAGTGTTTGACGTGTAGATTTGGGTGGTTCCAAGGAGAATCTTCAGAAGCAAAGGAGGGGCTGGAAACTCTATTTTGACGTCCAAGGGAAGTGGAAGGAGGCTGAGTGCTCTTGCTCTTACAACCGTGGAAGGCCCTTGCTATAGGTGACGTTCCAAGGAGTGAGACCTTGGGAAAATGTGGCTGAAGAGTGGGGTTTCATCCAACCACAGATCCATTGCTGAGGAAAAGGTGTTCTTCAAGGTATAAGTGAGATTTGAGAGAGATCCCTATGCATAAATTATGTTCATGTTGTGTATGTATGCATAGGTATGTTGTTTCATGTTTTTATGTCATGTTTGTATACGTTTGTGTTTGTTGAATGTTATTGCATTGCATTTTAGTATAGTTTTCATATAGTTAATTAATTCCAGATGTTATCTTGATGTGGATTCTAGTTTAAACGTGGTTTTCATCTTGTTTATATGTGCATATCATGGTTGTAAATAGGATGTTTGTTGAGATGGTTGTTTATGTAACAAGGGGACCCATGTACAGAGTTTAGGTATTTTTATTATTCTAATTCTCTCAGCTCAAACATCGTTTTTAAAGAATTTTTGATGCAATCTCATGTATTTTCGAGTCCACTTACCAATGGTTTTGGTTTTGTAATTTTTGGAGATCATTTGAATGGTATTTTTGATTTAAGTGTTTATAGGTGTTTCTAACCTGGACGCAAGTTCTGGGTAGAGTTTTTGAGCATCTTTGATTATCCATTTCTCGGTGTACAAATTGTATTTTTATGATCTTTAAAATGGTTTTTTGAGATGACGAAGTTAAATTGCATTGAGATTTTGTTTCAAGTCATTTCATAAAGATTTAAGGGAGATATGATTTTTCTTGTAAAGTCGCACAATCTGTATTTTGATCTCCGCTTGTTGCACATCTGTGTTAGATTCGTCACTAATAATTCTATGGTTTGAATTAGGTCTTGAAATTATACAAGATTTTTATATCTTTTAAAATCCTTTCCAAATCATATTTTTACATGATTTTTCAGTGAGTATTTTGGGAAGAAATGATTTCCATAAGTGGATGCAAATTCTGTAGTTTCGAGAGTTCTTTAAAGTTATGAATGAGATTGTATGGAAGTGTTTCTTCAAGTAGTTAAATTAACTAATTAACCACATATGTATAATTTCTAATATAATTACTAATCATAGTGCTAACTTTTGTTTTGATAAGAGTAGGATGTATAGAACGTTTTCAAGTTATATTATGACATGAGTCAAGTAATTAATCTAATAAAAGTTATTTAGACCAACTCCATGTGGAAATGACCCATACTTGCACCACTTAATACAATAAGCACCGTGCGCTTGCGGTTAAATTATAAATGTAAAACTTGTGCTTTTATTGACACACATTTCAACCTTACAAACGCCCAAGGAGATCCTAACGTATGGTCGTCTGAATTGAAGAGAAGGTGTCTTCTAGGAAGAGGGGAAGATGCCAATGCTCACCATTCTTGAAGGGAGCTTGTTCAAGATCAAGGGGAAGATGGGACTTTCCGAATGGAGATGTTGGAATGGCTGGAACCGCCGGCTGCAATTTGTTGGAAGAGGAGGAGATAGCCTAGAATTGAGTAGTCAAACACTTTAAATAGTCTGGGCTTTTGTAGCTTAATCTCCAATAAGTTGCATCCAATGGCCCACGTTTTTTCCTCTTTAATCCATCTTGATTTCATGATTTATTGACCTATAAAACTCAAAACCAAGTTAGATGCACATATACATTGAATATAAATCATATAATGTAAATATAGTATACATGCATGCATGAGTTGCCATATATGGAAAGTTGCCAAATTAGGAAGGTTTTAGTCCACAACTTTTTCACATGTGCATACATGAATTACTTAAAGTTCTTTGGTTTAACATCATATTTAAGTGATTTGGAAATTATACAATGTATATAAAGTCATACATTGAAGAATTATAAGAATTATGTCTAATACAAAGGCTATTTACTAGGTGTTTAATTGATAAAGGATAAATTTGTAAATTATCAACCATTTAATCCCTAATTCATGCATATGTCTAAAAATATGATTTTCATGTAATCCTTTATAAGAACATATATAATGATGACTTATGATCCTTAATATGCATGAATTAACATATATAAAATGCACAAATTGATACTTTACAGTAGCTTACAGTATATGATAATCGTTTTTCATTGTATTGATCTTCTCTTTACTTTTCATATTTATACCAAGAGGTATAATGATCATATTCTCTTCCAACGGATGTATTCTATTGTACTTGCTAAGAAATCAAACCT
The DNA here is from genome assembly GCA_036874045.1 of Cymodocea nodosa. Taxonomy (NCBI): domain Eukaryota; kingdom Viridiplantae; phylum Streptophyta; class Magnoliopsida; order Alismatales; family Cymodoceaceae; genus Cymodocea; species Cymodocea nodosa. The sequence continues at coordinate 13,107,035 of JAZBRI010000003.1, read as the reverse complement.
AAATATGGTAAGTTACCGTTCGGGGAGGTATTTCAAGATATCCTTCTGATTTCCTAGGTTTTTCGGAGGCTTAGCCATGTAAATCTCCGAAAATCAATAGTAACCTACTGAAAAGTCACTTAAGTCTTTCTGCCATGTAGGATTCCAGATCATACATATGAGTTGTCATTCGAATAGATACTTGCAGTTGTAACTTACGTAACTATCCTTTGACTATCAGATAGTTAGCTACAGTAACCCTCTGAAATCCTTCTTTCAAGGTTAGCTACAGTATCGTTGGTAGACATTTTTAATCAAAATGTTAGCTACCAAGTGTGCTTTACCATTTAAGTACTTCAATCTATTTAATAATGGCACACCAGGATTGATAGCTAAACTATCCTTAATTTCCTGTTCTATCCACTTAACGGTAGTTGTGCTTTCCAAAATTTCTTTCCCTTCATTTTTCAATCCTAAAATGTTATGGAGAAGTTCTGGTGTTATTTGTATATCAGCTTGCTCCATGTTGGAAATTAATTTTCCTTCTTCCTCTCTCACGTTTGCATAAAAGCTGTGCACTAGATTTTCGTATACTATATGCCATTTCTGTTGAAAAATAAATTGTAGTAGACCCTAGAACTCAAACAATTCTTTAATTTCCTACATACCGTCTCAATTTACTAGTCTACTATAAAAAATATCATAACCCCTAATCTCTTGATATTTATTATATGCTTCCTAACTCCAAAAGTGTACTTCATTCAAAACCGTTGTTTCAATCAGGTTAGGAATTTGAATTTGTTACTCTAGAGGGGTTTGTTCTTGAATTTCTTCTTCCATGTGTTGAACTTGACTTTGTTGGAAATGATCCAGAGATTCTAGCTTTTTTGCTTCTACTTCTGTCTGTGGTGGTGAGCCGGTAGAACTCTCTACTCTTCTTTCTTAAATTTTTTCCAAAATTTGCTAAAGAGTCTCTTGCTCTTTAGTGGAATCTGTCAAGATATTTCCTTTTTGTTCCATATGCTCTTGTTCAGCTTCTTGTTCAATTTCTTCTCTTTCTTCTTCTCTTGACTACCAATCTGCATTGTCACTATTCTTTCTGATTCTATGGTAGATTGGGATGGAGTTACGAGCAAATCAACTTCTACCCTAATTTTAGTATCTTCTGTTTGTACAAGCTGTAGACTAATTTTAGCCTATTTTTCTTCTTCTCTTTGCTCTTACTACTACTGTTGCTCCTCCTCGAATCAGATAGCAGGTTTACAAAAATTGGCTCTAAAGGCCCTATTGATATTTGCATCTCAGATTTAATCTTTTCTTTATATTTAGGCACTATCTCTTTTCCTTTCCTTCTTTTAATTAACTATGCATTCAATTTTTAATCAATTTTCATTATGATTTTTTAATTTCATATATAATATCAATTTTAAGTTTTGTATATTCTTCCCTATAGTTTAATTGGTTGACTTCTTGTTGCTAACACATGTATTGTTCCAGTTTGTCCATGTTTTACTCTAAGCTACGCTCCAATCTGTCATACCTATCCCAAACTTCATTGTCTCTCAACATATTACACATTCTAAACTGACCATCAGTTGGGTAAACTATAGGATTCTCATACTCAACTCTATTACATTAATTATAATTCATTTGTTGTTCATGTGATCTAACCATCTGCAACCGTCTTAGTTTCAAACAATCAGAGATGTTGTGACCTTCCAAATTGCAAAATTCATAAATGCTAACTACAAGTTTTAGAAATCTTTGAGCATAGGCATATGCCATATTCTCAATTATAGAATAAAACACACAACACTTCTGCTATTAAAACAAAAGAGCACTCACAGTTGCTTAGCTTCTCAATCCCCGACAATAGTGTTAGAAAACTTGTTTGGTGTGAAATGTTAAATTAGAAAACTGGTCCCCGACAACGACGCTAGAAATGCTTGTCTTGGATTTGCTTACTTCTATTTGTTAGGCTTGTTTAATTTGTCTTTATGCTTATATCAATAATTAATTTTAGAAGTAAACAAACAACATTTCACACAAATTAGATATTAATTCCAATTTGTGTTTTAAACATGTTTAGAATGAAAAAGTGCATAATATTAACGATTAAATGATGGTTAATTGCATAATATTTAGCTTATCATATGAGAATTAAGTCATTATGTTATAATTGCACTATTATATGCTTTAATGAAAGAATCTGCATAATTTCAGGAAATTAATGTTAATTTAGTACATTTTTGAACTGTTGGTAAATTACAGGCTGTGAAATTCTTAAGTATCCGAATTTTCTATTATTTTGGAGAGTTATGTTTAATATACTGGACAATTATGTTTTAAAGAATATTTTATTATTTCCTGAAGTACACGTGTTGAAACCATAATGCATGACTTAAGTGGATTTTCGATAAGTTATCTATTAACTATCCAAAATGCATTTGGGCATTGGATAGTTAAGTTCATAAATGTTCGAAATATTTGAACTTGTTAAGTTAGAATTATGCACGTGTTGAATTTAAATGCTTTAGTATATCATGTGAGATGCACATGTTTAACTCGTTAAGTTAGCATAACTGTACGCGTTGAGTTACATGAATACACACTAAGGTAACGCGTTATATTAGCAGCTTATTTCTTTATTGCATGTGCTTTATAGTTAAATCAATGAAGTAAATCCGTTGAGTTATCTGTAACTCCATAGGCCATTTAATTTCTAATATGCCACTATAGCAGCTACAGAAACAAGATATTCGAAGGAAAACCACGATTGCACGTATCACGCAGGAATTCGCTCGTGAAACGGAGAAGAAATCACCATCATTGATCTGAATGAAGGAAATCCAACCGATCATCTAAAGTAGAAGCAATTACTACGAAGAAATATAAAAGAAGAGGAGAAAAAATGAAGAAGGTGTGGTTGGCGATGTGTGGCAGTGTGTGTAAAGGTAGAGGACCGTGCTAACTGTAGGCAACGTCAGAAGTTCACTGAAGCATCCACATCATCACCAATAATTCACCAACATCACCAACATTGCCATAATCACCAACCATCGGAGGTCTATGAGGATATTTTCCTAATGTTGGGTCGATTTCAAGCCAAACACAATGCTTGACAACCACTGTGAGGAGTGATCGCGTCGCAGGAAGGGAAGCCATTTTCACCAAGCACTGACTCATATCTCAAGAGATCGTAAAGCTTCTAGCTTTGGTTTTGGGTTGACGCTAGTATGCTAAAGAGGAAATCATCTTGCAATTCTGGACTTGCGATTCTATAGGGAGAGGAGGCAAAATTGTAAGTGATTAAGTTTTCAATGGTGTAATCACGTAGTATGTAGTGACAGAAGTATTTACTGTCGATAGAGATTTTTACATTTCACCTTTCACCCATTTTCATGAACATCTCAAAACAAAAATACCAAAAACAACAACTTATCTATTTTTTTATATTTAGTATTTAAGTGTTGTATTGTTTGTTTTGTATCATGATTAAAGTTATCATTGTCAATATTGTGAATGTTTTATGTTTGTTTGATTTAGAAAATAGAAAATAGCATTACAGTTTACTAAAATCGATTTGTTCCAGATACTTAAAGATTTTAATGGTTACTGTTTGAAATATTTGAATGTTAGTGTTGCTTAATGATAAATCTAATATTAACTAGCATTAAAGAGCTTAATTGATGTTATTTAAAATCTGTGGAACCGCCCAATGGTTGGCCAAATTCCTCTATAAATAGCAGTATTAAACTAGAAAGATAGGCTCATGGAGTTAACTTAAGTCCACAAGATTAGTCTGTTGAGTTACCCCATAACTCTAGGAACTTAGTCCGTTGTATTTACTGTAACTCAATGGAGTGATTACTGAACACATTAAGTATAATATAAAAAATGGAACAGTACACAATTCTTACTCAATTATCTATGGGATCGACCTGTACTTGCACACAAATACAATATACATTGTGCACTTGTAGTTAAAATACAAATTGGAATTAATATCTAATTTGTGTGAAAGGTTGTTTGTTCACTTCTAAAAAGAAATTATTGATATAAGTATAAAGACAAATTAACCAAGTTAAAAATAGAAGTTAACAAATACAAGTTTTCTGGTGTTTTTGTCGGGGAACTAAACAAGTTCTCTAGTACTGCCTAAAGCAACCAAACAAGTTTTCTGGCACCGTTGTTAAGGAATTGAGAAGCTAAGCAACTATAAGTGATGTTTTGTTTTAATAGCAAGAGTGTTGTGTGTTTTCATCTATAATGGAGAATATGGCATATGCTTATGCTCAAAGATTTTTGAAACCTGTAGTTAGCATATTTGAATTCTACAATTTGGAAGGTCACGACATTTCTGATTGTTTGAAATTGAAATGATTGCAGATGGTTAGATCACATGAACCAGAAATGAATTATCTTCACTATAATAGATTTGAGTATGAGAATCCTATGGTTTACCCAACTAATGGTTAGTTTAGAATGTGTAATATGTTAAGAGACAAGGAACTTTGGGATAGGTATGACAGATTGGAGCGTAGCATAGAGCAAAACATGGACAAGCTGAAACAATTTATGTGTCAGCAACAAGAAGTCAACCAATTAAACTTTAAGGAAGCATATTCAGAACCTAAAATTGATATCATTTATGAAACTGAAAAAAACATAATGAAAATGGATCAAAAATTGAATGCAATGAGATTAGATGATCTAGAAAGAAAACTAAAAGCATTGGATGAAATTACAAGTTATGCAATAAGACAATACAAATGAAATAATGTTATAGATTTGCATAATTTGCAAGACATACGAACAAAAGAAAATACCAATGCAAGAGAATTTAAAAAGTGCAATTTAAGACTAAAAATAGTTGAAGATCATAATCACGAAAATGACATATAAGAACATCAAGAAAGTAACAAAAATTTGGAAAATGTATGTATAACATTAAGATCTGGAACTGATATACCATCAAGAATTCAAAATGAAAATAATATGAAGGTGGATAAGAACAAAAATCAAAATGATAATGAAAATGTAATATCTAAAAATAGAGAAATCAATGAAGAAAAATCTGAATCTGCAAATGAGACTAAAAATGATCAAATAAATCAAATGAAAGAAAAAGAATCTTTTAAATCACAATCATTAGCACCCTATCTTGAAAGATTACAACAAATGTTTCCTAAAAAACAAGAAAAAATTAGAGAAATTTTTGAAAAAGTACAAGTTAACATTCTTTTGTTAGATTTATTGCAGAAAATGACACATTATGCTAAATTTCTTAAGGATTGGTATACTAAGAAAAGAGAGCGAAAAGTTTTAAGGAAAGTCTTTTTAGCTGAGCAAAGTAGTTCCCTATTTCTACCACAAATTCTTAAAAAGTTATCTGATCTTGGAATCCCTGTTATATCATGCACCATAGGAAATACCATTCTAGAAAGAACCTTAATAGACTTAGGTGCAGGTATAAATGTTATGCTAAGTGATATATTTGCATCCTTAGGATTAGAAGGCTTAATCCCTACTAGGACTGTTATTCAATTAGCTGACAGAAGTATAAGATACCCTAGAGGAAAAATAGAGGATGTCTTAATTAAAATCAAAAACTTCATATATCCTATTGATATTGTAATTTTGGATTCCCAACAAATTAAGCATAAAAATAGTGATACATCTTTAATTTTGGGAAGACCATTTTTAGCAACATCAAGGGTTGTTATTAATTGTAAAACTGGAGTAATGAAGTTATCATATGGTAATGAGGATACTCAACTAAATATTTTCAAACTAGAAAAGTTTGAGGAGTTAGAAATGTCCTTACATACCATAGATTTTTTAGAGGATGAAGGAGATATACTAGATGATGTGATTCAAGAAGAGTTAAATAGGAAACTCAATTTTGAAACTTTAGAGGAAAGTGAAAGCATAAATATAGAAGGAGATCAAGAAGAAATTAATTTAGGAAATGATGATGTTCAATTAGAAGCTCTAGCTTTTGATAGACAGCAATTAGAATTAAAACCTTTACCTCCTGAATTAACCTATATATTTCTGGAAGAAAAACAAACATGTCCAATCATTATTGCTTTAGATTTAAAAGAAGATCAAATTGCTAAATTAAAAGATGTAGTCAAAACTTATAAAGAAGCAATAGGATGGACTATGACTGATATAAAAGGGTTAAGTGCAACTTTATGCTGTCACCACATATTTAGAAGAGAATTCTAAACCAGCTAGAATTCCTGAGAGGAGATTAAATCCAAACCTTAAAGAATTAGTCAGGAAGGAAATAGTTAAATGGTTAGATAATGACATAATTTATCTGATTTCTAATTGCTCATGGGTTAGCTCAATCCATGTAGTTCTCAAGAAATCAGGATTAACAGTTATTAGGAATGAAAGTCAAGACTTGATACCTACTACAATTCAATCAGGTTGGAGAGTGTATAGATTATAGAAAGCTGAATGCAGTGACTAGGAAAGATCATTTTCCTTTACCTTTCATAGATCAAATGCTAGAAAAATTAGTAGGGCAAGAATATTTTTGTTTCCTAAACAGGTATTTAGGATATAACTAAGTCCTAGTAGCATTAGAGGATCAAGAGAAAATAACTTTCACCTGTCCTAATGGAACTTATGCTTTTAAGAGAATGCCATTCGGACTATGCAATGCACCAGCCACCTTTCAAAAGTGTATGCAAAGCATATTCACTAGAATGACTGAAGATTTTTTAGAAATATATATGGATGATTTTACTGTTTATGGAACTTCATATGAAGTGTGTTTAAACAATTTAGACCAAGTATTAAAATGCTGTGTGGAAAAAAATCTGGTTCTGAATTAGGAAAAATGTCACATCATGGTTAAACAAGGAATAGTCTTAGGACATGTTGTTTCAAAGAAAGGGTTGGAAGTAGATAAAGCTAAAATAGAAGTAATTTCTAATCTACCAGAACCTAAATCAGTAAAAGATATTAGATCATTTCTAGGACATGCTAGATTTTATAGAAGATTTATTAAAGATTTTAGCAAAATAGCTAGACCTTTAACCAATCTATTAAAAGATGTCCCATTCAATTTTGATAAAAATTGCAAAGAAGCATTTTTCAAGCTTAAAACTAGCTTAATTTCAACTCCTATAATTCAAGCACTTGATTGGAGTTATCCATTTGAATTAATGTGCGATGCATCTGATTTTACTATAGGAGCAATGTTGGGATAGAAGATAGAAAAATCTCCTAGAGTGATTCATTATGCAAGCAAAACCTTAAATGATGCTCAAGTTAATTATACAACTACTGAAAAAGAACTGTTAGCTGTTGTGTTTGCCTTAGAAAAGTTTAGATCATATCTGATTGGAGCTAAAGTGATAGTATACACGGATCATTCAGCTTTAAAACACCTAATAGTAAAAAAAGAGACCAAAGCTAGATTGATCTAGTGGATATTATTATTACAAGAATTTGATCTAGAAATTAAAGATAAAAAAGGTTGTGAGAATGTAGTAGCAGATCATTTATCAAGATTATAAATAGAAAAATCAAATATTGAAATTAAGGATAATTTTCGTAATGAACAATTAATGACCATCAACACAATGCCTTGGTATGCAGACAGTTAATTACTTAGTTACTGGTTTAATACCTAAAGATTGGAATAGACAGGATAAGAAATTATTCTTTTCAAGAGTAAAATATTACTATTGGGAAGACCCATACTTATTTAAGAAATGTCCTAATTTGGTTTTAAGGAGGTGTGTTCCAGAAACTAAATATCAGAGCATATTGTCTTTCTGCCATGACCAAGCATGTGGAGGGCATTTTGGTTCAGGGAAAACTACTGCTAAAATTTTGCAATGTGGATTTTATTGGCCAACACTATTCAAAGATGCTCATAAATATTGCTTAAGTTGTTTAAAATGTCAACAAATAGGAAGAATATCAAAGAGGAATATGTTGCCTCTTAATCCTATTGTTGAGGTTGAAATCTTTAATGTGTGGGGAATAGATTTTATGAGTCCATTTCCTATGTCTAATCAATTTAATTATATATTGTTGGGGGTGGATTATTTATCTAAATGGATAGAAGCTATTCCTACAAAAATTAATGACAACAAAGTGATAATACAATTTATAAGAACCAATATAATTGCCAGATTTGGGATAGGACAAGTAACTAAAGCTATTATTAGTGATAGAGGAACTCATTTATGTAATAGAAGTTTTGAAGCCTTAATGAAGAAATATTGAGTAAACCACAAAATTGCAACATCATATCATCCGCAAACAAGTGGACAAGTAGAAAGTGCAAACAAACAAATTAAGTTAATCTTAGAAAAAGTAGTAAATCCTACTAGAACTGATTCGGCTAATAGAACTGCTTATAAGACAAGCTTAGGTATGTCACCTTTTAGGCTAGTATATGGAAAAAGTTGTCATTTACCGATTGAAATTGAACATAAAGCTTATTGGGCATTAAAAACTCTGAACACTAATTTAAATCAAGTTGCTGACAATAGGAAAATACAATTGATTGAATTAGAAGAATTTAGGAGTGAAGTTTATTCAAAAATTGTAAAAGAAAAAGAGAAAATGAAGTTCTGACATGACAGGAAAATTATTCCAAAAACCTTTGAAATAGAATAAGAAATATATCTTTACATGACTAAACTCCATAACTATCTAGGAAAATTAAGATCTAGATGGGCAGGACCTTACATAGTTCGAAATATTTATCCCTATGGAGTTATTGAAATTGAAAATCCTAAAAATCAGAATATATTTAAAGTAAATGGACAAAGACTTAGGCCTATTTTGAAAATACCAAAAAGTTCCTTTGGAATTATAAAAGAAGTAAGAGTAGAGGATTACTCAAGTTTTACTTTGTAAGAAATTTTCTGAGTATAAAAAATAAAAATAAAAAAAACCTTATTTAAATATAATCACGATTAAATCAAAAGGAATTATTGGTTTTACCGAAACATATTTTAAAAAGAAAAAAATTATTACGGTTTTAACCGATAGGATCTATCGGTCTGACCGAAACACAAAAAAATATAAAAAGATATCTATATTATATTTAGTTTAATGTCAATGTTACCGAAGTATCATATCAGTTCAATCGATAGAAATATTTATATATATATATATATATATATGTAATTTAGGTTCAACCGAGGAATATAACTGTTTGACCGAAAAATTTTAAAGTGTGGAAAAGGTAAGATTGGCTAGACCAAAAATTCTTTAGTCTTGACCGAAGTAAAAATTATTATTATATGCATTTTTATTAGATATAACTTTACGGGAAGTCCATTGAGTTACACTTAACTCAACGAACTTACTCCGTTGAGTCTAGGATAAATTAACGAATTTACCCCGTTGAGTTAACTCTAACTCAACGGAGTACTGTAGTTAAGTCTATGGACTAAGTTCGTGGAGTTAACCGTAATTCCACGGATGAGAGAGCGAGAGTTTTGCGTGGGAAGTGACCCGATTACCTGCCTAAACTTAGGGATTATTTATACTAAACTTAGGGTTTGGGGTCATTATCCACAGAATCATTTAGAACTTAGAACAATAGAGATCAGAGCAATTCCGTTGCATTGTGTAACTCCATGATGATGAAGATGACACCCGAGTTCTGGGAAAATGCAGTTGACACGTCAGAATTTCTTAAAGATTTAGAGGAATGGAAACTAGAATACGACGAGGGAAAAAGAGCTACAAAAGGTAGAATCTGAACCTTTTCTATTGGAGAAAAGTGTTAGTAGATTTGGGTATACAAACACCTCAAATAATGGAAACTAGAATCAAAGTTGCTACGGAAGTTGCTGTAAGCAGAGAGAGAAGAATTAGGCCAAATAACAAAGTTGCCCTAGAACTAATCCAACGTAAGTCCTGACTATGGTTCAAAAGGCGCATTACTGGTTGTGCAAGGGAAGAAATTAGGCAGGAGCAACAAAGAAAAGAAAATGAAGAACAAGAGGAATCGATTGTTGAAAGACCTGTTCCTGAGGAACAATAGCCAAGACCTTCAATTCCACCACCAAGGCCATTGGAACGAGCAGCAATTTTGGGCCCTTCTACTAAGGAAGAAAGAAGAGAATTTCAAGAACTGGTTCAAATAGGAAAAGACCAAGGAGAACCAAAAGAATTGGTAGTAGCTATAGCACATCTGGTGTTTAATGCACGGTGCAAAGAGGGCTGTAGAAAAGTTGAAAGCCCAATATAAAATCAAAGTGGAACAACATTAAGAAGCTACTGTCAAACCTACTACAAAAGGAGTTGAAGCTGGTCCTTTGAGACCAGAAATAATAGAAAAAGTTAAACAGGAAGAGCTAGTACTTGTGGCTCAAAGGCCTATAGAGTCCATTTTTGTAGATTTAATCTCAGAAGAAGAAGAGGAAGACCTGGAAAAATTAATCAGAAGAATGAAAGGAGAAGAGATAGTGCCTGAATATCAAGAGGAGATTAAATCTAAAGTACTAAGATTAGTAGGGCCTGTAGAGTTGATTTTTGTAAACCTGCTATCCGATTCTGAAGAGGAGCAGGAGTAGTAGCAGCAAGAGCAAAGAGAAGAAGAAAAACAAGTTGAAACTAGTCTGCAGCCTGTACAAGTAAAAGAAACAGAAATTAGGGCAGAAGTTGATTTGCCCGTAACTCCATCCCAATCTGCCATAGAATCAAAATGAATAGTGACATTGTAGATTGGTAGTCAGGAGGAAGAAGAAAAAGAAAAAAATGAACAAGAAGCTGAGCAATTACATATGGAAAGAGATGACTCGACAAATTCCACTGAAGAGCAAAGAACTCTTCAATAAATTTTGGACAGTATTCAAGATAGAGTGGAGAGTTCTGCTGGCTCACAACCATAGACAAAAGTAGAAGCAAAAATGCAAGAATCTATGGAGCATTTTCAGCAAGTTCAAGTTTAGCTTATGGAAGAGAAAGTTCAAGAACAAACCCCTCTATAGCAACAAATTCACATTCCTGACCTGTCTAAAACAATAGTTCTAAATGAAGTACACTTTTGAAGTCAAGAAGCTTATAATAAATACCAAGGGATAAGGGGTTGTGATATCATTTATAGTAGACTAGTAAATTGGGACGGAATGCAAAAAATCAAAGATTTATTTGAGTTCCAAGGTCTACTATAGTTTATTTCTCAAGAAAGAGGGCATGCAGTCAATCTAGTGCCCTACTTTTATGCAAACTTAAGAGATGGAGAAGGAGGATTAATTTCCAACGTGGAGGAAGTTGATGTATAGATAACACCAAAGCTTCTCCACAACATTCTAGGATTGAAGAATGAAGGACTAGAAATTCTGGAAAGCACAATTGCAATCAAGTGGACAAAACAGACCATAAAGGATTGTTTAGCTATCAATCCTGGTGTGCCATTATTAAATAGACTAAAGCAATTAAATGGTAAAGCACACATGATAGCTAACATTTTGATTAAGAATGTCTACCAACGACAAAGCCATGATATAGAACTGAGTCAATTTGTCAAATGGGCCACATATGCAATTGTGAACAAAATTCAGATAAATTTGTTTGCAGTTTTTATCTCCAAGTTGAGAACAGTGAATAAGAAATTATTTTATGGAGATCTGATTCCACTACTGATGGTGGACTGTATCGATTTCACTAAATGGGCATCCAAAAGGATAAGATCTAGAACCATTTTAGTGAAAGAGTATAGAAATTATGTTGTTGTAGATATTGCTGAACCTTCTGGAGGAGTTATAGGAGCTATAGAAAGGATTAACCAATTAAGCAATAAGTAGAAAGATTCCAGAAGGAAGTAGATGAACTTAGGAGAAAAAATTAAATTGTATTGTTCGTCTACTTGTATATATTTGTATGAAAAATATCTGATTGATTGTAATGTAAATTATTCATATAAATGAATCTATGTTATTCAAATGTTTTTGTATTAGTATTGGAGAATGATGTAATGGATGAATTATCTTGAATATTATATAATTGTTTGAACAAGATGCAAGATTGTTTAAAATATATACAAATTTTATGAATGACAGGATTAAATGCAAGATAACCGGTTAATGCTGAAAATATCTACATGCTATAGAGTAAAATATAAATTCTACATAATATGAAATGAACTGTAAGTTAAATATTTATATAATGTTCAGATTCAAATGAGTTTAATGACATGTATTTAACTTTATTTAAGTTAACAGAATGTAGGAGAGAAAAATATAGAAGTTTATACGAGGAGTAAGCTTAGAAGTTGCTAAGTGTTAACTCAACGAAGTAAGTTCGTTGAGTTAACCTTAACTCCACGAGGTCAATAATATAATATAAGGTCACTCCATTGAGTTATGTATAACTCAATGAAGTTAGTCCATGGAGTTAGCAACAGTAACTGAAGCTTGTCCGTTGAGTTAACTATAACTCAACAAGGATAGTTTGTGGATTAAGCTAAACAATTATTCTTTTAGCCACAAATGAAACTTCGTAGGTTTAGCGGTTACTAAAATTTGAAATTAGAAGTGACACACGTACTTATAAAAATAGGAACTGCACTGCACATTACAAGACACGTTCTTGCAATGAGATTCATTTACTTTATGGATGTGCATTACAAATATATAACAGAATGTTATTTACGAGTTACCAGCACTTTTGAAAGAAAATGAACTTCGTTGGAGAACTAGAAGGAGAAGTAACTGATTCAACTTCATCCGTCAACAACTATTTACTGAGTATAAAGCTTCAGACTGAATCACAATAGATGGAATTGATGAAATTACCACTAGATGCACTAAGGGAAGTACTGAGTAACCTGTCAGCTAAAGATCTGTGCAAATTGTGTTGTGTATCAAAGGAAATCAAAGACTGTGTTAGAGAAAAATATTTTCATGGACTACAAGCTGCAAAAATGACTAAGATTAGAGATGGATTTTTATGGAAGTCATTTAATCGTAGTTCATTTAATCGTAGTTTAATCTGCTATGAATATCTAAATATGGAAGAAACTACTGGAATTCCACCCAATACATTAAAAGGAATAGATCATATTATGGGGATGGATGAAGGATTAATTATATACAGAACCAAACCAAGGTATGCAATTCTGTTACCTAACATTTTGATTAGAAATCCTATCACAAGAGAAGAATGGAATATAGGAATGCCTAATAGATATGAAGTACCAACTGAAAATTGTGGGTTAGCTTTAATATTTTCTAATAAAAATTCGGCCATTTCTGAAAAATTATATTATTGGAGACCAATTGGAAATTGGGATGAAGATTTATGCTTAAGTGTGTATAATTTTCTAAATAGATCTTGGACTTAAAATACTATGATATATCTAGGACAGAAATCATTAATTAATAGCATGCATGTCATACTTGATGGATATATATATCTAGTTACAGATTTATCAGTTGCATTTAGATCTGATTTATACATAGTATGCATAGACAGTTATGATGATTTTATAGAAATATTACCTATATCGAGTGATATAGCTAAACCACCGACTTCAGAATATGATCAAATTCAATTGGGAATGTGGTATAATGAATATGATGATGCTACTTTATGTCTGATAAGATGGTGGGATGAATTAAAGAAATTTCAAATATGGATTATGAAAGACCTAAATGAATGGAAGTGGGAAGAAGAATATATTGAAATAGATATAGAAACAGCTACATTATCTTGGAACACAAGAGTATCCCTTTCTGCATTTCATTTCATTAATGGTAATACACTTATATTTAGTATTGATAACATACTGCAAGTTTACAAGCTAAAAAGGAAAGCAAATTGCATTAAAACAGAATTAATAGCAAGAAGAATTATGCCTAAAAAGTTTGCATGGACTGACACGTTTATTCCATTTGTTACTACTTTTCAATCATGTTTTTAAACTATGATTCTGTGCTTTTAATGTTGTGTGTATTCTGCATTTATTTTTTATTATTTTTTTGAAAAGAAAAATTTTAGTTTTAGTTTTATTCTATAAAAAAGAAAGAAAAACAAAATATCAATCCAGTTTGTTGGTATCTATTTTGGGAAACCAACTGGCTTGCTTGTGAGCCACCAAAGGCATAGGAGCCTAGGTTCCACACAAGACACTAATTTAACGAGTTAAGTTGTTATTTTGTTATATACTTTGCTTTTATGTGTGAATGAAAAGTTTTTCAGAATCAAAAATTAGAAGATATTGAAAGAGATACAAAAGGACAAGGTATGTAATTGATTACTTATCTTGAATTTACATTTCAACTAAGTTCGTTGAGTTAGATGCTAAGTCAACGAAACAATATTCATGCCTGCTATAATTACTATATTTATTGTAAAATCTTTTACATTGAGGACAATGCAAAATGTAGGTATGGGGGAGAGGTAATTAAAGTAACAACCATGTAATTTTGTTAATTAGAGGAATTAGAATGGTACTGTAAAAGTTTTGTCTATGGAAATTGAAAATTTTTGAACAAGAATTTGCTGTAACTATCCAATAATTAAAGCTGTAAATTTTTAAGAATTGTAACTACTTGAATGTTATATTTATAATCTTATATAAGATGCTACAAATTTTATTATTCATACAAATCTAGATATAGCATCTTATGTTGTTGCTGAATTTTACGAGTTTAACAATTTTATGATTTTAAAATGAAATCAGAATGCTTAACTAAAACTCAGTAAATTATCTAAAATCCTGGAAGAGTTGAAATGTTGATTTTTGGATTAAATGAAATACATATGATCAAGGATACATTTAATTTGATTGATTAAACTTGTAGAATGATTTATGTGTAGAGCTTATTAAACTATAGAAAAAGTATGAGCTTATTGACATGGATTCATATTTTCAGTAAATAATAGAAACTCTATGAGATTTGTGTTTTATTGCATTTGTATTAATGAAATACATACATATACTATGCAACAAAAAAAAAAAAAACTTTGAGAGTTTATTGACTTGTTTGATCACGAGCCTTTTGTACTTGAGCAGATAGGTATGTAAGGATTGTTGACCTAAAAAAGGACTCTGTAAATCTGGCAACCTAAGATCCTGATTAGATCTGGGATTGTTGATTGAAAGCTCGATACATGGGTACACTAGAAAGCTCTTTTATGATTCAAGCTTGTCAAATTAACTTTTAAAGTACAAATATGCATATACTGTTTTGAAAAGATACAAGTGTTTTGTGAAATATAGATATCTTTTGAATCGAGTATATGTTATGTTATCTAAAATTGCTGAAGTATGAATCTAGAATAGACTTTTGAAGTTGTTTATTTGAGATACAATTCTTTATTCTACTTGTCTTAATCATATTGAATTGGGTTGTGTTTTGATTCGTATGTACTTGAAATTTATTCTTGAAATCATATTGGAAAATTCAGGATGACAGATGCTGAAAGGAAGAACAAATGATAATATAATTAACACCTATGTGATGTTGATATATTTTGTATGTAATTTACATATATTCTAAGTATATTTGCAGGATGAAGAGGAGAAAACAAAGTTAAAATAGATTACTGAAACATACAAAAAATCTATATAGTAATCTAATTTATTATTTTGAAGAAGAACTAGGTGAAGAATTAATTCTAGCACTTGAGAAAGACCAACTAATTAGATCTTAGTTTGCTAAGGGACTAACAAAATTTAAGTATGGGGGAAGTGTTTAGAATGAAAAAGTACATAATATTAACGATTAAATGATGGCTAATTGCATAATATTTAGCTTATCATATGAGAATTAAGTCATTATGTTATAATTGCACTGTTATATGCTTTAATGAAAGAATCTACATAATTTCAGGGAATTAATGTTAATTTAGTACATTTCTAAACTATCGGTAAATTATAAGTTGTGAAATTCTTAAGTATCCGAATTTTCTGTTATTTTAGAGAGTTATGTTTAATGTACTGGACAATTATGTTTTAAAGAATATTTTATTATTTCCTGAATTACACGTGTTGAAACCATATTGCATGACTTAAGTGGATTTTCGATAAGTTATTTGTTAACTATCCAAAATGCATTTGGGCATTGGATAGTTAAGTTCATAAATGTTCAAAATATTTGAACTTGTTAAGTTAGAATTATGCACGTGTTGAATTTAAATGCTTTAGTATATCACGTGAGATGCACATGTTTAACTCGTTAAGTTAGCATAACTGTACGCGTTGAGTTACATGAATACATACTAAGGTAACGTGTTATGTTAGTAGCTTATTTCTTTATTGCACATGTTTTATAATTAAATCAACGAAGTAAATCCATTGAGTTTTCTATAACTCCACGAACCATTTAATTTCTAATATATCACTATAGCGGTTACAGAAACAGGATATTCGAAGGAAAACCACGATTACACGTATCACATAGGAATTCACTCGTGGAAGGGAGAAGAAATCACCATCGTTGATCCGAATGAAGGAAATCCAACCGATCATCTAAAGCAGAAGCAGTTACTACTAAAGAATATAAAAGAAGAGGGGAAAAAATGAAGTTGTGGTTGGCGGTGTGTGGTAGTGTGTGTAGAGGTGGAGCACCGCGCTAACTGCAGGCAACGTCGGAAGTTCACTGAAGCATCCACACCATCACCAACAATTCACCAACATCACCAACATTACCATAATCACCAACCATCAGAGGTCTATGAGGATACTTTCCAGATGTCAGGTCGATTTCGAGCCAAACACGGTGCCTGACAACTACTGTGAGGAGTGATCACGTCACGGGAAGGGAAGCCATTTTCACTAAGCACCAACTCATATCTTAGGAGATCGTAAAGCTTCTAGCCTTAGTTTCAGGTTGATGCCAGTATGCTAAAGAGGAGATCATCTTGCAATTCTAGACTCATGATTCTATAGAGAGAGGAGGCAGAATTGTAAGTGATTAAGTTTTCAGTGGTGTAATCGCGTAGCATGTAGTGACAGAAGTATTTACTGTCGATAGAGATTTTTACATTTTACCTTTCACCCATTTTCATGAACATCTCAAAACAAAAATACCAAAAATAAAAACTTATCTATTTTTTTATATTTAGTATTTAAGTGTTGTATTGTTTTTTTTGTATCATGATTAAAGTTATCATTATCAATATTGTGAATGTTTTATGTTTGTTTGATTCAGAAAATAGAAAATAGTATTACAGTTTACTAAAATCGATTTGTTCTAGATACTTAAAGATTCTAATGGTTACTGTTTGAAATATTTGAATGTTAGTGTTGCTTAATGATAAATCTAATATTAACTAGCATTAAAGAGCTTAATTGATATTATTTACAATCTGTGGAACTGCCCAATGGTTGGCCAAATTCATTTGTAAATAGCAGTAAACTGGAAATATAGGCTCGTGGAGTTAACTTAAGTCCACGAGATTCGTACTTTGAGTTAGCCATAACTCCACGAACTTAGTCTATTGTGTTAATTGTAACTCAACGAAGTGATTACTAAACTCATTAAGTATAATATAAAAAACAGAACAGTACACAATTCTTACTCAATTCTCTATGGGATCGACCTATACTTGTACACAAATACAATATACATTGTGCACTTGCAGTTAAAATACAAATTGGAATTAATATCTAATTTGTGTGAAAGGTTGTTTATTCACTTCTAAAAAGAAATTATTGATATAAGCATAAAGACAAATTAACCAAGTTAACAAATACAAGTTTTCTAGCGTTTTTGTTGGGGAACCAAACAAGTTCTCTCATACCACCTAAAGCAACCAAACAAACTGCAAGTGCACAATGTATATTGTATTTGTGTATAAGTATAGGTCGATCCCATAGAGATTGAGTAAGAATTGTATATTGTTTTGATTTTTATATTGAAGTATAATTGTGTTTAGTAAGCACTCCGTTGAGTTATAGTTAACACAACGGACTTAGTTCGTTGAGTTATGGCTAACTCAACGGACTAGTCCCGTAGACTTAAGTTAACTCCACAAGCCTATCTTTCCAGTTAAATACTATTATTTACAGAAGAATTCAGCCAACCATTGGGCATTTACATAAAATATAAATAACATCAATTAAGCTCTTTAATGTTAGTTAATATTAGATTTATCATTAAGCAACACTAACATTCAGATATTTCAAACAATAACCATTAAAATCTTTAAGTATCTAGAACGAATCAATTTCAGTAAACAATAAAACTATTTTCTATTTTCTGAATCAAACAAACATAAAACATTCACAATACTAACAATGATAACATTAATCACTATACAAAACAAACAATACAACACTTTAATACTAAATGTAAACACAGATAATTTGTTGTTTTTGGTATTTTTGTTTTGATATGTTTCTGAAGGTGAATGAAAGGTGAAATGTAAAAATCTCTATCGATAATAAAAACTTCTATCACTACATGCGACGTGATTATACCACTAAAAATTTAATCACTTACGATCTTACCTCCTTTTCCTATAGAATCGCGAATCCAAAATTATAAGATGATCTCCTTTTCAGCATACTAGCATCAACCTGAAACCAAGGCTAGAAGCTTTAGGATCTCTTGAGATATGAATCGATGCTTGATGAAATTGACTTCCCTTCCCGTGACGTGATCACTCCTCACAATGGTTTCCAGTCACCGTGTTTGGCTTGGAATCGACTCGACATCAGGAAAGTATCCTAATAGACCTCCGATGGTTGATGATTTTGGTGGTGGTGTGGAGCTTCAGAGAACTTCTGATGCTACTTGCAGTTAGCACGGTCCTCCACCTCTACACACACACTTTTCTTTGTCTTTCTCCTCTTCTTTTATATTTCTTTCAGTAGTAACTGCTTCTGCTTAAATGATCGGTTGGATTTCCTTCATTCATATCAACGATGGTGATTTCTTCTTCATTCCACAAGTAAATTCCTATGTGATACGTGCAATCGTGGTTTTCCTTCGAATTTCCTATTTCTACAACTGCTATAGTGGCATATTAGACAATAAATAGTCTGTGGAATTACAGATAACTTAACGGACTTACTTCGTTGATTTAATTATAAAACACATGCAATAAAGAAATAACTAGTTCAAATGTTTTGAATACTTACAAACCTTAACTATCCGAAACTTATATGCATTTCGAATAGTACCTAACCTTCCGAAAGATAACTTAAGACAAGTTTCCAGAACGTGACACGTGTCCTCAAGCAGTTTTATGATAAAAAGCTATTTTGGATACTTAAAAATCTAACTATCTGATGGTTAGATGCATTTCGGATAGTTACTAGATAACTTACCGAAAATTCACTTAAATCATGCATTGATGTTTCAACACATATACTCCTAGAAATAATAAAATATTCTTCTATCGTTAAAAACATAACTGTCCGATACATGCAATATAACTCTCTAAAATAACAAAAAATTCAGATACTTAGGAATTTCAAAGCTGCAACTTACCGACTATTTAGAAATGTACTAAATTAACATTAATTTCTTGAAATTATGCAGATTCTTTCATTAAAGCGTATAATAGTGCAATTATAACATAATGGCTTAATTCTCATATGATAAGCTAAATATTATGCAATTAACCATCATTTAACCGTTAATATGATGCATATTTTCATTCTAAACAACCAATAAGAATCATGAGTCTTGGTGGTAAACGATATGTGTTTATTTTAGTAGATGACTTCTCTAGATACACATGGGTATATTTTCTAGCAACTAAGATAGAAGTTTTTGAAATGTTTAAAATGTATTGCAATCTTATTCAAAATGAATAAAGTGTCTCTGTTCAAAAACTTAAGAGTGATCATGGTATTGAATTTGAAAATGATCAAATGGATAATTACTATAAAGATCATAGCATTGATCATAGATATTCTTTTCCAAGAGCATCCTCTCAAAATGGTGTGGTTGAGAGAAAGAATCGATCACTTCAAGAAATGGCCAAAACTATGTTAAATGAACATAATTTACCTCAAAATCCTTAGGTTGAAGTAGTGAATATAGCTTATTATATTATTAACAGAAGTCACCTAAGACCTCTTGTTAATAAAACTCCTTGAGATTATGTATGATAGGATTCCAAAAATTTCCTATATGAAATCATTTGACTGTAAGTGTTTTATCCTTAACACTAAGGATAAAAGGGATAAATTTCAAGCCAAAGCGGATAAAGGAATTTTTGTAGGTTACTCTACTAGAAGTAAAGCCTATAGAGTGTATAATAAGATTTCTAAAACCATTGAAGAGACCCTTCATGTAAGCTTCAATGAAAATTTTTTTAGAGAATCTCAATCTAAAGCTGATAATGATGATATGATCAATTTCCCAAAAGAATTAGAGATCAATAGAGAGATTGAAGATTTATCTGAGAAAATTAAAAATATGAACTTAAATGATAAAAGTGATGTATCTTCAGATGTTAGTGAGAATATCGAGGAGAATCATAGAAATTGGTGTTATTCTTCATCACATCTCATCACTCAAGTCATTGGTAATATTAATGAGGGAGTTAAAACTAGAGCTTCAGTAAATTTAAATAGTATTGTATGTTTATTTCTATGGTGGAACCAAAGAATATAGAAGAAGCATTATCTGATGAAAATTGGATAGTGGCAATGCAAGATGAACTAAATCAATTCATCAAAAATGATGTTTGGGAATTAGTCTCTCCACTAAAAAATCAGTCTATAATAGGTACAAAGTGGATCTTTAGAAACAAGACTAATGAGACTAGTCAAGTTATAAGAAACAAAGCTAGATTAGTTGTATAAGAGTATACACAGGAAGGACTTGATTATAATGAAACTTTTGCTCCTGTGGCTAGGTTAGAAAGTATTAGAATATTATTGGCCTATGCTTGCTATATGGATTTTAAACTATATCAAATGGATGTAAAGAGTGTGTTTCTAAATAGTTTAATTAATGAACAACTTTATGTAAAACAACCACCTAGATTTGAAGATATTAAAAATCCTAACTATGTGTATAAATTGAATAAAGCCTTATATGGTTTGAAGTAAGCACCTAGATCATGGTATGAAATGTTATCTACTTTTCTTGTAGAACAAGGATATATCATGGGAAAAGTAAACCATACACTTTTTATCAAGAAAGATGATAAAGATTAGATTGTTGTTCAAATATATGTGGATGATATAATCTTTGGAGCAACTTCTAATAAACTAATAAAAATATTTTTTGAAGAGATGACTAGTCAGTTTGAAATGAGTATGATAGGAGAACTTTCATATTTTCTAGGACTTCAAATTAAGCAAATGGATAAAGGTATATTTTTAAATCAGGAAAAATTTACAATTGAAATGCTTAAGAAATTTAATTTTAATGATACAAGGATTCGAGGAACTCCTATGAGTACTTCTTTAAAGTTAGATATTGATGACATAAGAAAATATAGAAGTATGATTGGTTCTTTACTTTATTTAACAATTAGTAGACTTGATATTATGTTTGTTGTGTGTGCTTGTGCTAGATTTCAATCTAATCCTAAAGAATCACACTTAATTGCTGTTAAAAGAATATTTAGATATATACAAGGAACTAAAAATTTTAGACTGTATTATTCTAAGGATAGTTCAATAGATCTAATAAGATATACTGATGTTGATTACATAGGATCTAAATCTGATAGAAAGAGTACTAGTGGCACGTGTCAATTATTGGAAAATAATTTGGTGTCATGGTTTAGTAAAAAGCAAAACTATGTAGCACTTTCAACTATTGAAGCTAAATATGTTGTTGCTACATTGTGTTGCACTCAGATTTTGTGGATAAGGCAAACTTTAGAAGATTTTGGATTATCTTATGATACAACTGAGATTTATTGTGACAATAGTTCTACAATAAATCTTTCCAAAAATCCTATATTACATTCTAAAGCAAAACATATAGAGGTTAGACATCATTTTCTAAGAGATAACATAATTAAAGGTAAAATTAAATTAAGATTTGTGTCTAGTAAAAATCAATTAACTGATATATTTACAAAACCTCTAGATGAAACTACATTCTACAACATAAGATTAAATTTAGCTATTTGTAGGCTATGTGATGTGTAAAATGCTTAAACTCCACAAAAGATAAATATTGTTGATGAAGTTGTTTACCTCATAGATATTATATACTTATCATAAATATCTAAATAATATCTAAACTGTTGCATAAGATACTATGTATTTACGATAAAATTATTGTAGTATCTTATTGATTTTACTTATTTTTCCAAGTTTAATGGTTTTTAATATTTTAAGTGGAAATGTTAATGAAAAACATTAAATTCCTCTGAAATCCTAAATTTTTGATTAAAGTTTTCTTTGGATCAATGAGAGTGCATATGATCAAGAATGAGTTTGACTTGATTGATTAAACTTGTAGAATAATTTATATGTAAATCATATTAAGCTACTGATCAAAAGTATAGGCTTATTGAAATTGATTCATATTTTCAGTAAAATCATAGAAGTAAAAATTGTATGAGATTTGTGATTTATTGCATCTATATTAATGAAATACATATATACTGTGCTTAAAATAATAAGTGCTTACAACGAGAAAATCTTTAAGAGTTTATTGACCAGTTTGATCACGAGCCTCTTGTACTTAAGCAGATAGGTATGTAAGGATTGTTGTCCTAAAAAAGGATTCTTTAAATTTGGCAACCTAAGGTCCTAATTAGACCTAAGATTGTTGATTGAAAGCTCATTTCACAGGTACATTAGAAAGCTCTTATATGATTCAAACTCTTCAAACTAACTTTTAAAGAAATTTATCAATATTTATTGTTTGAAAAGATAAAAGTTGTTTCATTAATTACAGATATCTTTGAATTGAATATAGTTTCTACCAATATGACTGTTGATTTGTTGAATGAAAATTACTACTTTTGAAAATGTTTATTTGAGATACATTCCTTTATTCTCCTTGAGTTAATCATATTAAGTTTAAAGTTATGTTTTGATTCATATACGGTTGGAGTTAATTTTGGAAATCGTTCTTGATGAATTCAAGATAATAGAATATTTCTGAAAAGAAAATTTAAAGTATAGTTATAAGTAACATCTATTTTTATACAAGTATATTTTGTATGTTATTGAATATATTTGAAGTACATTTGTAGGGGAGGAATTACAATGTCAAAAATAGATTAATATCATTTTGAATATAGATCTTAGTTAATCTGAGTTTAATCCTCTTAAGATCTTGATGAAACAATTTAATAGACAAACAAACTATTTTAGGTTCATAAAAGGAATATTAGAATAGTTTACAATGTTCTCAAGATAATGATTATTTAAGTTACTTATAGTTTATATGTTGTTTTTGGAAGCTTTTAGTTGAAAACATCCAAAACTTATTTTGTTTTGTTAAGTATACTAATTAGACGTTATGTTATGTAAGGTAACATGTAAAACTACCTCTAGACAATGTTTTACTCGTTAAGTTAGGTAATTCAACGAGTTATGCTTAAACTTTTTGGGTACCTCGATTGAATAAACTTTATTCAATATTCATTTAAAACCCAAACTCGACTAATAGACTCGTTAAGTTATTCTACAGAAACCCTATTTAAACACTTATTACATGAGAACTTAAGTTATCTCGTAAACATCTTTTTAAAAATCTTTCCCGCTTGTTCTTATTACAACCTGTGACGATGTTTTACAAGTTCAACAAGGGCATGGCAAAGGAAAAGGAAGAGGCAGAAGAAATGCCAAAGGCAAATAAATAGATGTAGATGACTTGTTACAAGAGACAAAGAGTCAGAAAAATTGTTTCTAAGGACACAAATGTTGTTGGAAAAGAAACATCAAATGAAGATTTAATTCTAAAGGACAATGTATGTCTAGACATTGTGCCTTACATTGCATCTAACATAGTCATCAGTTCAGAACACATTGAAACTAATGATGATGATGAAACTTTATTCTCTTTTTCTATAAAACTTGAAAAGAAATTAGAGAAACGAATTAGTTCAAGTTTTTCTATAGGTTCAAGCCCTGATGATAAGGAAATTGAATAATCAAAGCATTAGGCAATTGATATTGAACAAGTTATTGCAGATGTGCTTGAAAATATTGAAGTAGTAACTAGTTTAGAGGCTAGATTGTTTAGAGTGGTAGCTATTGAAAAAGATAAGACTCTAGAAGAACTTAATGTTGATCAGCCTATTTTAGAATCTATAGAACTAGAGTCTGAGAATTCATGCATGTACAAATGGAAATATCTATTAAAGAAAATGCAGAATTACAGATAGATACACAAGTTGATGAATTTGTGGAAAATTTAAACTCTGAATTTTCTATAGAAATTGAACTTATGAATGTGGTAGATATTGAAAATGTTTCTCACTCTATTGAAGCTAAAAAATCAAGCTTACCTAAGTAGCTTCAAGAAAATCTTTTGATAGAGGAGCACAATGACATTCATTTTGAAGAAGAGGTTCCTGAAGATGAATTAAATTTTGAATCAGGGCTTTAGGTATCACCTTCTACGTATACAACAATAAACATTCAAGGCAATTCAATATATTTTAGGTTTGAGGATGCATTGCAGAAATACAATAATTTGATTACTTGTCAAATTCTATATGCTCAACCAATAAAATTTAAAATTTATTGGAAATAAAAGCTTTATTTGAGTTTCAAGGCTTAATGACATTCTTACTAGTTGGAACAAAATGAAAGCAATATAAAGAGCTTATTGCATCTTTTTACAGCAATCTAGTCAAGAATGACAATATGTTGACAACTCAAATACATCAATAGGAGTTTACTTTATCTCCTGAATTGATTTTTGAAGTTTTAGGATTAAGAAATGAAGGTGTTGTTGCTACTAACAGATTTGACATTGTTAGATAGTTGGAATGGGACATTCAGTCTTTATCACAAATTCCAGATGTATATTCAGAAATGAGATTAATGGAAAATCTGAATGTAGAGGCAAGGTTTATTGCAAATATTCTACATGCCAATTTATTTCAGAGAGTTGGACATAATCTAGAAGTTAGCAGAAGTTGTTTATATGCAACTTATGGCCTCCTAAACAAAATTCAAATCAATTGGTTTGATGTTTTTATTTCTCAACTACAGCATATGAGTTCAAAGTTATTTTTTGGTGATGCTATATGTCGAATTCTTGCAAACCAATTAACTTTATCCGACTAGCCCTCTGAAACTAAAGACATGAGAGCATTTAGTATCAAAGATTTGTAGAAATACTAGTCAATGCAACAACAACCTGACATTATAGAACACCAACCACAATAGCAAAACTATTTAGATCAAGTACAATAATAACACAATCTACTTCCTGACTTAGATGTAGTGCTGAATGATATTAGAAATGATTTTAGGCATTTAGGAGATAAAATTTGTAATGCTATTACTGATATGATTAGGAGGAATAGATAAATGTATTGTCATTTGTTTATTTACTTGTTTCTAAATGCAAAATGTAATGTTTGTATTTATTGTTTAATTATTAGAACAATACATTTTACTGTAAATGATTTCATTCTTATTAATGTTTACAGAAAGTTTAGTTGTACATACTTGTCTCTCAATTTTTATACTTTGTAATCATCTTTTTGATTAATGACAAAAAGGGGGAGACTATTATGATTTTAAATACATATATTAAAAAGGGCAGATGATTTTGTGGTTATTGAAATTTTTTTGAAAGTTTTACTTTTGAGAGGTGAATTTTACACAAACAATAGAAATAAGCTTAAGTGAACTTAAGTCAATAAAATTGTCTTGTTGAATTAAAACTTAACCCAACGGAGATGCTTCGTTGAGTTAAACATATTTCATAATTGATTTAATATGGTTTTGTCATCATCAAAAAGGGGGAGATTGTTGAGTATTTTGTTTTGATGATGTGTGCTAAGCAAATATAATCATATTTACTCAATTACTATTGTTAGTGAAAGTAAAATTAAGAACATCAATTAATACAGAAAAAGTTTACTGATATAAATATTTGTCTGTAATGAATCTTAGAGTATACTAAGTTAAATAACTAGTCGTTAAGTTATACTAACTTTCTATTTAACTAAATGTTAAGTTAACGTGTGTTTTTATTGGAAAGCATGATATGTTTTAAAGTTATATTTTCTGTATCATGTATAGTGCACGTTAAAAAGAACTCGTTAAGTTAGTGTGTTATTTGTATAAAGGTCACATGAGAACTCATTGAGTTATAGGCTTAAAGTTTAAAATAGGTCACATGAGAACTCGTTAAGTTAGTGAGTAAAAGAGCAATAGGAAGAGACGAACTCGTTAAGTTAGTATTGTGCACGTGGTGAAATTAGAGTTTATGAATGCTATATTGTATCATGTGAGTTGCACATATTTAACTCATTAAGTTAATATTACTACACTAACTGCACGTGTTGAGTTGTTATATTGAATACTAAGGCAACGTGTTAGGTTAGCGTTATAAACTTAAAGTTATTTTTATTGCATGTGGTAAATACCTTATTGTAAAAATATTTGTTTATTACCGGTTCATTGAGTTATTAGTAACACAATGGAAGTAGTTCGATGAGTTAGCATAACACCACAAACTTAATTCGTTGAGTTAACTATAGTACTTATCACGTGATTTGGCACATGATGAACTCGTTGAGTTAGATACATTAAGTTATAAATATACTTGTTTAATAAACATTAACACAACGACTTGTTATTACACTTGATGAAAAATTTTGGACGAGAAAGTTTATTTTGCAAGAAATTTTTTAGAGATTCAAGATTGATGATTAAAGAAAATTCAAAATGAAAACATGAGTCAAAACATGTGTATTTCGATGAAGGAAAAAGAAAAGACGTGAAAAGTAGAAAATTAATAGTGATTAAACGTGGAGGATATGCATGAAGTGAATATACAATATAAAAGGCATGGAATTCTTATAGATCAATTATCCCTACACACCAAACGAAATATATTTTCAAGGATTAAAAACACCTCTTCGGGGAAAAGCTCTCAGATAGAAGAAAATTCGATGAAGTAGAAAAAGTCAAATTTATGTCACTAAAGATTTGAAGAATCAAATAGAAGAAAATTTGGTGAAGCAAAGAAAGTCAGATTTATGTCACTGAAGATTTGAAGAATCAAAAGAAAGCAAATTCGGTGAAGTAGAGAAAGTCAAATATTTGTCACTAAAGAATTGTAGAAGAAGAAAAAAAAAATCTCAAACAGGGAGAAATGTTTTAAATTCCATAAGTTAGTTTTCTTTGTTTGTAGTTATGAAATTGATTAGATGAAATATGGTATCGTTATATAATTGTATTTATAATTTCTAAGGAGAATTGAATTGTATATTGTAATTGAAACCTTGAATAAAATGATTTGATTAAAATAGTGTTTCGACTTGTTTTTAATTTTAAAATTTCAATTATATTTAAATATGTTGAAAAACACAATTCACCCTCCTCTTGTATAGCCATTCGATCCTACAATTTCAAGACATTTTCAAAAGGTTTCAAATGAAACAGTCTGAAAGTTAGTTAATATTGGAAGGTTTCAAGCTAAATAGTCTGTATTTAAAAGATCTCATGTGTCTAACTTAAAGACTCATGTGACAAGTAGAAATGTATAAATGTTTAAGAAGTTGGATACTTTGAGAGAAATTTTTGGAAGGTTTTAAATGATGCTATCCAAAAGTTGAGTAGTTTTAAAAGGTTCAAAAACAAGCAATCTAAATTTAAAAGATACCTTATATGATGAACTTAAATACTCACATGACAAGGACAGAAAAACTTCTCAAACCTTCAAATGGTTTTAGGAGAGTTTTCGAAAGGTTTCAAATGAAACATTCCGAAGAACAAGAAATTTCAAAGGGTTTCAGAAATACTATTCACTCAATGATAACCTTCTAAATTTGGGTATGATAGTTTATTAAGTTCAACAAGTTAAGTAACATTGGATCTATTTTTGATAGTTATAATCCTTGGGTATAAAAAGAAACACATACAGTGGGTCCTATAGAGCATAAACCAAAATCCTTACAGATACAATCAGTTAAAAGTGTAGGAATCTCTCAAGTTGATGCAAGTAAAAAGCTCTCTATGCCTAAATCTCTAATTGAAGTAAAGTTGTTGGTTTGTTGAAATTTTGACCTGAAAACTTCTTAAAGTTATTGGTTAGAGTTACGATTAGAAAGTTTAAGTAAATGTTTGATTCTTACTTTGACCTTAAAGTAAGTGTATATAAGTATTGAAATATTTAGTGAAATTCAAGTGATCTTTGAGAGTAGACTAACTATTAAATATGAACCACCTAAAATTCTCTATATGTTTTATTCTTTTTGCTTTATAGTACCTAAGCTTATTGATTTATTGAATATTCAATTAAGTTTCAAATAGTGAAAATCATATTGTTATAAGATGATATAAATTCTCTAAAAACAAAGAAAATTACCATTCACCCCTCTTTCTCTACTAAACCATTTGGTCCTAACATTTTTTACTCCATTTTGATTAAGTTAATGGATACAAATACTATAAATGGTTTGTCCATGTGTGAATATGAGACTTCATATTAATGGACCTTACACTGTCCTGAAATTGGTTGGAGCTTTGATGTTTCATGCATTATGCTCGTTTATATGAATTTAAAAGAACTGTAGTAGTCTAATCATATGCTTTTTCTAATCATTGTAGCTCAAAGGCGATCTTAATTTTATGCCAAAAGTATTGTAGTGCAACCAAATGATGAAAATTTTCTGACTGTATACGACTTTTGCATTAGTAAATGGGATTTCCAAATGATAAATACACAATGCAACATAATCAAAGCAGTCAATGCCTCATGATCATGCGTCATCGCTATATTGCTACATGATATTACTCTTATGATCACACTTGTTCTTTTTATTGTGCGCACACATGACCTTACATTTTATCACACGTTTATAAACATAGAATCCTGGTGCCACCATCAGTCGAACCATCTTATCTGCTGGCTCTCGAGCATGGTCCCCTGCAATGTCTTCCATGTACCGTGATTCAAACAGGTGTCCCTTTTCGACCCGGAATATTGGCAGTGCAGGATGAACCGAATGACACAGCAGATGGACGAGCCACACAGACTTGGCAGCACTGAAAAAGTCATGCAGAAGTGACTCTCCCCACACTTGTTCCCACCTGAGCATGTTCACTACAGTATTTATCTTTCGGTCACAGAATGAACTCAACCCCTGACTATGACACCTTGTTCCATTGTTTAGCACGTCTTCCCAGTTGAGTCCCTTTAGGTCCTCATAGTCTGCATGGTTTGATATGCACCTGGCATACGGGTCAAGGATAAGATCTGAGCCACCTTGTTTGAATCCAGTTGACTCAAAATCCACATAGAAAGCCTGGTTCAGAAGGGCCTCCAGGCCTAATAAGAGATTCCTAGATCTGCTGGTTACTTTGATTTTGTAGGTTTCTAGGACGAGACCAATCTGGTCAAGAGATTTGGCTAGTCCACCCCGGTGGATTTCTGCCAATAATGACCGACCAAGCTTCTGAGCAGTGCTCCTGCTCTCTTGAACTACCTGGAGGAAGTCATCCAAAGGGAAGGAATGCTCCGTCGAGACTGCTGGCTCTGGCAGTCTAATG
This sequence comes from Cymodocea nodosa, assembly GCA_036874045.1. Lineage (NCBI taxonomy): Eukaryota > Viridiplantae > Streptophyta > Magnoliopsida > Alismatales > Cymodoceaceae > Cymodocea > Cymodocea nodosa. The sequence continues at coordinate 13,077,442 of JAZBRI010000003.1, read as the reverse complement.
ACTCCACTACTAGTATGTTGGTTTGTAGACCTGACAAAGAATTTGTGATCATGGCAATATACATCAAGTCTGCTGAGCTTCTTTCCCATCTCAGACACCAATTGCTTGAACTGTGAGACTTCAGCAAGAGCCTCGTCGCGCTGCCTTGTGGTACAAAGAAGCTTTTCTGAAAGCTCAGAAGCCACAAGTTTCCAGTTCTCCTCATGAGGGTTAGTGGAGGGGTTGGAAGCGTGCGGGGAGAGGTGGAGGCTAGCATTATTGATGAAAGAGAAGAATGACTTACCTCTGCAACTGTAATTGGAGGGAGGACACTTATTGTAGTTGACGGTCTTGTCAAGGAGACGTCTAGAGTAGTGTTTGTATGCTGTTTTCTCTCTGGTGTTCTGTGCTTCTTTTGGTGCTGGTTTGTCTGGTGATCCATCGTCTTCTTGGAATGCATGCTCTGAAATCTGCAAACAAAATTTCAGAACAATGGTCTTGCTTGTTTAGCTTTTGTCTGTCAAATAAAATTCAAACAGGGAGAGGGAGACTCACAGTTGGGAAGAGTGGGCACCGAGGAGGGTAATGAGAGGATGATGAGGATGCCATGGATGAATGAGTAGCTGGAGGGGCTGATTTCTGCATCTAGTCGACGGACAAGTTGAAATGGAAAAACATGTTATTGTCAAACTATACAATCTCATTAAACCCAACGGCTAGAGACCCACCTTAATGATGTGCGCATCACGAGCTTCCTTTGCAAGAAGGAAACGAAGCCGTTTCCTTCAGGATTTTTTCCAGCGTCTCCATCATGAACGTCTAATATCCTTGGGAAGACAACCATGACGCGACAGTTTTATCGAGGATAACCCTTATGAAACCCAAATCTTTTTATGAAACGCATCAGTTTTTGTAAACGGAGCTGTTTCTTATACTTTTTTCCCTTATTTTTGCGTATTTCCATTCCTCGTCGTTTTCGTCAGATCTGTGAATCATTTCATTTTAATATTGCGTTTTGGTTGACTAGGCCAACCACCATCAGCAACTCCATCTACGCTTTATTTTATGCAAATTGCTGTTGATGTATTAATACTAATCCTTTTGTCAACGTTTTGTTGCTTAGGTCGTTTCAAGTGAATGGCATATCAAATATAGATGTAATTTTGAATCGTTAATTTGGGAATATTAGTTGCTCTTCACCTCTCAATGACTTTTTTTTTTTCAAATTTGGTGCTCATTGATGCCGATGGCATTTTAACATATGTGGGGCACGTCATACAAGAGTTTTTGAAATTTTAACGTGGCTTTCATGTGCACGTCATGGCTTCAAATTTTCTGTGGTTGCCGTCGTCTCTTTTGTTTATTGAACCCATTTATGTACTGGCGTTTATTGAATACATCGTCTCTATGCCTTAATAGAATCATAGCTATTGTCTGTGTATTTTGACTAAAATCACAAAGGGATATACACAACCTCAAGGACCTTAATAGTCTTGTACACCAACTCAGCAAGAGTACCGTCAAAAGAGAAAGTAATACAAAGACTTTCCAATAGGTCACTTATTTTGGTAGTACTTTTGTTCAAGCATACATTAAACATTTGTTTATATTTTATCGTAAGAATATTTTTCAATCACATATGAAGAGTATTTATTCAAATGTAATTTATTTTAAATAAGGTAACAAGCTAATGTTAAAAACAAAGTATTTTTCAACGTAAACAAGCTATAAACAATTGGTCTAAGAGGGGAATTACAAGTTGAAAAGGATGATTAGTGAAAAAATATTATAGCAAGACCAAAATCTAGAGTTTTCAATAGGTCAGGCTAGGCTGGCTTGGTCTAAAAGGTAGCAGCCTCACAAGTCAAGCCAAGTTGGGTCGAAATTTTCTTAATCTTTTTGTGACACCCTAATCTAGTTTGAAATTTTTTTGAGGTAACTTAGCCTGGCTTGAAATATTTTTGATATAGTTTGGCCTGACGTGTAGCTTGGTTGGGTTAATTGGCTACCTAGCTCACACACTTTTATATTTTGTATTTTTTTATGTTTACGTCAGTCTTACCGAAGCTTGACTTCAATTCGATCGAATAGAAGTTTTTTTTTTCTTTTATTTTTTCCTTTAATCTAACTAATTGAAGTTTTTTATTTTTTCCTTCGATCAAATTGATGTTTTTTATTTTTATGTTTTTTTATTTTTTCATTGGTCTGACTATTTGACCATTTTTTTATTTTTTTCTTCAATCCAACTAATTGAAGTTTTTTTTTTCTTTGGTTAGACCAAAGTTGAGCTTTTGTTCTAATCCAAGTATATTTTTTTATTTTTTTCTATCCAACTGACTAAAGTTTCTTATTTTTTTATTTTTTTTCAGTCATACCGATTGTTGAGTATTTTGTTTTGATGATGTATGTTGAATGAAAATAATCATATTTGCTTAATTACTATTGCTTGTGAAAAGAAATTAAAATCATCAATTAATATAGAAAAAGTTTACTGATATAAATATTTGTCTGTATTGGATCTGAAATTATACTAAGTTAATAACTAGTCGTTTCGTTGCATTAATTTCTTATTTAACTAAATGTTAAGTTAATGTGTGTTTTTATTGAAAAGCATGATATGTTTTAAAGCTATATCTTTTGTATCATGAATAGTGCACGTTTAGACAACTCGTTAAGTTAGAGTTTTTGTTCGTATAGAGGTCACATGAAAACTCATTAAGTTAGAGGCTTAAAGGTTAAAATAGGTCATGTGAGAACTTATTAAGTTAGTGAGTAAAAGAAGAGGCGAACTCGTTAAGTTAATGTTGTATACGTGGTGATATTATAAGTTACGAATGTTATATTATATCACGTGAGGTGCACATGTTTAACTCATTAAGTTAACATAATTAAACGCGTTGAGTTGCTATATTGAACACTAAGGCAATGCATTAGGTTAGCGTTAGAAAACTTAAGTTGTTATTTTTGCACGTGGTAAAATTCTTATTATAAAAATATTTGTTTATTACTAGTTCGTTGAGTTATCTATAACACCACAGAGATGGTTCGTTGAGTTAGCGTAACATCACAGACTTAGTTCGTTGAGTTAGCTACAGTACTTGTCATGTGAATAGACACATGAGGAACTTGTTAAGTTATATATATACTTGTGTTACTCGTTTAGTTAACATTAAAATAACGACTTCTTATTATACTTGATGAAAAATTTTAGAAGAGAAAGTTTATTTTACAGGAAATTTTTCAGAGATTTAGGATTAATGATTAAAGAAAATTCAAAATGTAAATGTGGGTCAGAATATGTGTATTTTGATGAAGGAAAAAGAAAAGACGTGAAGAAGTGGAAAACTGGTAGTGATTAAATGTGGAGGATATGCATGAAATGAAGATACAGTATAAAAGACATAGAATTCTCGTTCATCAATTACCCCTGCACACCAAAAGAAAAATCTTTTCAGGGATCAAAAACACCTCTTCGGGGAAAAGCTCTCAAGTGGAAGAAAATTTAGTGAAGTAGAAAAAGGTAAGATATATGTCATTGAAGATTTGAAGTATCAAATGGAAGAAAATTCAGTGAAGCAGAAAAAGTCAGATTTATGTCACTAAAGATTTAAAGTATCAGAAGAAAGCAAATTCAATGAAGTAAAGAAAGACAAGATATTTGTCACTGAAGAATTGCTGAAGAATAAAAAGAAGAAGAAGAAAGATCTCAAACAGGGAGAAATGTTTTAAATTCCGTAAATTAGTTTTCTCTGTTTGTAGTTATAAAATTGTATAGATGAAACATGGTATCGATATATAATTGCATCTACAATTTTTAAGGAGAATTGAATTGTATATTGTAATTGAAACCTTGAATAAAAATGATTTTATGAAAATAGTGTCTTGACCTTTTTTGAGTTTTAAAGTTTCAATTATATTCGAAAATGTTGAAAAACACAATTCACCCCCCTCTTGTGTAGCCCTACGATCCTACAAGTGGTATCAGAGCTTTCTTAATAATCTTTGATATAAAATCGATACCAACTTATTTAATATCATTGCTTATTCTGCCTTCCTTGTTTTTAAACAAAAATTAATATCTAAGCATACGTTTAACTTTCTTGATATAAGGCTCAAATTGTTTTATCGTTTTAGACTGTTTAAAATCAAATAGGTTGAAAAATCTAAGGTAAGATGGGTACTGAAAATGGTAATTTTTCTTTGTATGAAGGTCAAAATCTTAATCGTCCTATTTTATTTGATAAAATACATTTTGAATATTGGAAATATAGGATGACAATTTTTCTTCAAAGTATAGATTATAAGTTGTGGTTCATGATTTCTAAACCATATACTCCATTATCTACCTCTTATAATACTTGGACAATTACTGAAAAAGAAAATGAAACTCTGAATGCTAATGGCTTAAATATTTTATTTTGTGCATTGAGTTATGAATAGTTCAGTAAAGTGTTAGCATATAAATCTGCTTACGAGGTGTGACATGTATTAGAAGTTTCACATGAAGGTACTTCTCAAGTTAAAGAGATTAAAATAAACATGTTAATTCATAAGTATGAACTTTTTAAGATGCATGAAGATGAAAGTATTTCTAAGATGTTTTCCAAATTTCTTGATATCATAAACTCTTTAAAATGCTTAGGAAAGAATTTTGAACAGAAGGATTTGGTGAGGAAAATTCTCAGATCCCTAAGTTCTAAATGGTCTCAAAAAGTAACATCAATTGAGGAATCATGGGATTTAAATGTTTATACCATGAATGAACTTATAGGAAACTTAACAGCTTATGAAATTCAATTAAATGAATCACTGAGTCAAAACAAACTAAAAATGAAGAAAGAAATAGCCTTCGAAATTAATTCAGATTTTGATATATCTACAAATTTTGACGAGGATTTGATCTTGCTGACTAAGAAATTCAAGAAAGCATGGAAAGCTAGGAAATAGCAAAGGAACAAAAATGATAAACCCTCAACGTCAAAATCATTGAATGACAAGAATTCTTCATCTAGAAAATATATATGTTACAATTGTAAGAAACCTGGACATCTTTCTCCAGACTATCCTATAAGGAAAAATGAAAAGCATAGTAGGACAAATAAGAAGAAGACGGCTTAGAAAACTCAGAAAAAGTTTTACAAGAAAAAGGCTTTGAAGGTCACTTGGGATAACACGTTAGAAGAGTCTGAATTTGAGGATCATCATCAAAATCTTCACATTCAGAAGGAGAACCAAAATTAGCAGACGTTGCTCATGTGTGCTTCATGGCAGATGAGTCTGAGGTAATATCTGATCCTGAAAGTTATTCAGATTTTAACTTTGATGAATTATTATGTGCTTATCATGCATTTTTACAAAAACATAAAGTTTGTAAACTGGAAAATAAGAATATTAGAAACTCTTTGTCCATTGTGGAAGACGAAAATTGTTTCTTGTCTACTACTTTAGAAAAGTTTAAATGTGATAATGAAAATCATGCTAAAGATTTACATAAATTTAGATTTAATGAATGTGTTTTACATGAACAAATACAGAATACAAATGCTAAAAAATTAAAGATAGAATCTGAGAATGAAATGTTGAGAAAAAATATAAATGATCTTGAGTTAGAGATTGATAAATTAAAAATGAGAGAGCTAGATTTAAATTCTACCATTGAGAAATGGAATTTAAGTCAAACTAAGTTAGACAAACTAACTAGTACCCTTGCGGTGTCATATAAATTTGGCTTAGGATTTGATTATCCTGAATCTCAAGCCAATAAAGGATTTATTAGTTGCAGCTCAAGTAAATCTAAGACTAAAATTCCTTTTATCATGAAACAAGGTAATAAATATGTAGAAGTAGGTAATTCAAGGGATGAATCATGTAGTAATAATATAAATCAATGTGATTTGTTTAAATGTACTTCTAACATGACTATTAATGTTTCTAAAAATCTTGTTTCTTGTTTTGGAAATTCAGTTTCTAATATTTCTAAAATTTCAAACAATTGTAGTAAACTAAAAATTTAGAAACCTGAGCATGTAATTTAAAACACTAGTGTTAGACCAATTACTCATTCTACATGTGATAAATCTGAAAATTCTTGTGCAGAAAAAGATTTTGTATGTATTGAAAATGTTAATACAAGTACAAAATCTTGGTATGAACTTACTGAAATGTATGAGCATGACCAAAATAAATTAACATTTGATAAAAATCGACTTGGTCTTGGTTATACTACATCTGAAAACAAAAAGAATGATTATAAGAACAATAATGCTATAAGTAAGTATGATGCTAATGATAAGTCTATAGTACTTACAACTAATAAGAATGTAAATGATAATGTTAAACTATTTTTAAACAAAAAAAAGAAATATGCATTTAATGAACTTGGTCCTCAACAACATTGGGTATCAAGAAAAAGTTTTTCTTAATTTGTTTTGCAGGAGAAAACAATATCAAAATGGATCTTGGACAGTGGAGCATCAAGTCACATGACTGGATAGAAAAGTCTACTACAAAATTTTACAAATACCATGAAAGGAAGTGTAACATTTGGAAACAAAAGCAAGGATAAAATCATAGGATTGGGTAATGTTCAAATAACTCCGACTTGTGTTATTTCGAATGTACTATATGTAGAAAACCTAGGATTTAATTTACTAAGTGTTATAAAACTAACTGAGAATGGATATTATGTAGTATTTGAAGATAATATATGCAAAATTATTGATAAAAATATAGATGAAATTAAGTTTATTGCTAAAAGAAAAGGTTTTGTATGTATTTTATCTTTACCTTCTAGTGTAGTTGATTTAAATTCATGTTTGCTAGCTGAAATTAGTGATGCATATCTATGGCATAGAAGGATCGAGCATATAAATATGAAACTATTACATAAACTATCTAGAAAACATTTAGTGAGAGGTTTACCAAAGATTAAATACTCAAAGGACTTTATGTGTGATGCATGTGAGTTAGGTAAACTTCATAAAAACTCTTTTAAATCCAAAACTGATATTTCAAGCAAGAGAGTCTTAGAACTTATACATATGGATCTATTTGGACCAACAAGAATCATGAGTCTTGGTGGTAAACGGTATGTATTTGTTTTAGTAGATGACTTCTCTAGATACATGTTTAGAATGAAAAAGTACATATTATTAACGGTTAAATGATGGTTAATTGCATAATATTTAGCTTATCATATGAGAATTAAGCCATTATGTTATAATTGCACTGTTATATGCTTTAATTGAAGAATCTGCTTAATTTTGGGGAATTAATGTTAATTTAGTACATTTATGAACTGTCGGTAAATTACAGGCTGTGAAATTCTTAAGTATCCGAAAATGCATCTGAGCATCGGATAGTTATACCTGTAACTCTCCGAAATGTTATTTTATGTTTAAACTGCTACTGACACGTGTTGAGAGCTGGTAGATTTACTTACGTTATAACTCGTTAAGTTAGTATAACTGCATGCGTTGAGTTACATGAAAATACACTAAGGCAACGCGTTAGGTTAGCGTTATAAACTTAAGTTGTTATTTTTGCACGTGTTTTATAGTTAAATCAACGAAGGAAGTCCGTTGAGTTATCTGTAACTCCACAGACTATATATTTTCTAATATGCCACTTTAGCGGTTGCAGGAACAGATAGTTGGAAGGAAAAACCATGTTTGCACGTATCACGCAGGAATTCAATCGCGTAGGGAGAAAGAAATCATCGCCGTTGATCTGAAGGAAGGAAATTCAACCGATCATTCAAGCAGAAGCAGTTACCACTAAAGAAATATAAAAGAAAAGAAGAAAAAAAGAAAGTGTGTGATCGATGGACGGCTAGTGTATACAGAGAAGGAGCATCGAGCTTTCTGCAGACAGTATCGGCGATTCTCCGAAGTATCACACCAACCATCGTATCACCACCATAATCACCAATCATCGGAGGTCTGTGAGGATACTTGCTTGATGTCGGGTCGATTCAGAGCCAAACATAGTGCCTGACAACCACTGTGAGGAGTGATCGCATCGCGGGAAGGGAAGACATTTTCACCAAGCACCGACTCATATTTCAGGAGATCGTAAAGCTTTTAGCCTTGGCTTTGGGTTGATGCCTGTATGCTGAAGAGGAGATCATCTTGCAATTCTGGACTCGCGATTCTATAGGGAGAGGAGATAGAATTGTAAGTGGTTAAATTTTCAGTGGTGTAATCACGTTGCAAGTAGTGTCAGAAGTATTTACTGTCAAGTGAGATTACTTTACATTTCACATTTCGCCCATTTCATCAAAACAAAAATACCAAAAATAATTTATCTTTGTTTGTATGTTGTATTTGAGTGTTGTATTGTTTGTGTTGTATCGTGATTAATGTTATCTGTATGAGTTTTATGATTGTTTTATGTTAGTTTTAATTTTACAGTTTAGTGAAATTGGTTTGTACAAAACAACTTAAAGATTTTAATGGTTACTGTTTGAATCATCTGAATGTTAGTATTGCATAATGATAAATCCAATGTTAACTAGCATTAAAAAGCTTAATTGATGTTATTTACAATCTGTGGAATCGCCCAATGGTTAGCCGAATTCTTCTGTAAATAGCAGTATTATAAAGAAGAGACAGGCTCGTGGAGTTAACTTAAGTCCACGAGGATAGTCCGTTGTTGGCTAACTCAACGAACTTAGTCTGTTGAGTTATAATTGACTCAACAGAGTGCTTATTGAATATAAATTTGAATTGTTCACAATCAAACATTTCTTAAATTCGTCAGCAATTCCCTATGGGATCGACTTGTACTTGCACACTGATACAATAGACACTGTGCACTTGCAGTTAAAGTACAAATTGGAATGAATATCTAAATTGTATTAAAGGTTGTTTGTTTACTTCTAAAAGAAATAATAGGCATAAAGATAAATTAACTAGGTAAAAATAGAAGTAACAAATCCAAGTTTTTCTAGTGTAGTGCTGGGAAAACACGAACAAGTTTTATGGCGCCGTTGCTGGGGAAATGAATTGAACTGAATTGAATTGAATTGATATAAGCAACTATTAGAGTTGTTTCATTTTAATAGTTAGAGTTGTGTGTTTTCTTCTGTAATTGAGAATATGGCATATGCTTATGCTCAAAGATTTCTGAAACCTTTAATTAGCATATGTGAATTCTGCAATTCTGAAGAACACGACATTTCTGATTGTTTGAAATTGAGACATTTACAGATTGATAGATCCTATGAACAACAAATGAATTATCCTCAATATAATAGAGCCGAGTATGGGAATCCTATAGTTTACCCAACTGATGGTCAGTATAGAATGTGTAATATGATGAGAGACACTGAAGTTTGGGATAGCTATGACAGACTGGAGCATAGTATAGAGCAAAATCTAGACAAACTGGAATACTTTGTGTGTCAACAACAAGAAGTCAACCAATTAAACTATAAGGAGGCATATTCAGAACCTAAATAGGATATAATTTACGAAACTGAAAAAGCCATAAAGAAAATTGATCAAAAATTGAATGCAATGAAATTAGATGATCTGGAAACAAAATTAAAAGCATTAGACAAAAATGCAATGAAAATACAAGTTTTACAACAAGACAATGAAAATTATAATGTTATAAACCTGCACAACTTGCAAAATATACAACAAATAGAAAACACAAATGTAAGAGAATTTAAAGAATGCACTTTAAAACTAAAAACAATTGAAGATCATAATCACGAAAATGATATACAAAAACATCATGAAAGTAACGAAAATCTGGAAGATGTATGTGTAACATTAAGATCTGGAACTGATATACCACCAAGAACTCAAAATGAAAATGATATGAAGGTGGATAAGAGTAAAAATCAAAATGATAATGAAAATGTAATAGTTGAAAATCTAGAAATCACCGAAGAACAATCTAAATCTGCAATTGAAGCTAAAAATGATCAAACAAATCAACTGAAAGAAAAAGAGTCTTTGAAATCAAAATCTTTAGCACCCTATTCTGAAAGATTACAACAAACAATTCCTGAAAAATAAGAAAAAATCAGAGAAATTTTTGAAAAAGTACAAGTTAACATTCCTTTGTTAGATCTATTGCAGAATATGCCACCTTGTGCTAAATTTCTGAAGGATTGATGTACTAAGAAAAGAGAGCGAAAAGTTCTTAGAAAGGTCTTTTTAGCTGAGCAAAGTAGTTACCTATTTCTGCCATAAATTCCTAAAAAGTTATCTGATCCTGGAATCCCTTTTATATCATGCACCATAGGAAATACCATTCTAGAAAGAACCTTAATAGACTTAGGTGCAGGTATAAATGTTATGCCAAGTGATATATTTGCATCCTTAGGATTAGAAGGCTTAACTCCTACTAGTACGGTTATTCAATTAACTGATAGAAGTATAAGATACCCTAAAGGAAAAATAGAGGATGTCTTAATTAAAATCAAGAATTTTATATATCCTATTGATATTGTAATTTTGGATTCCCAACAAATTAAGCATAAAAATAGTGATACATCTTTAATTTTGGGAAGGCCATTTTTAGCAACATCAAGGGCTGTTATAAATTGTAAAACTAGAGTAATGAAGTTAGCATATGGTAATGAGGATACTCAATTAAATATTTTCAAACCAGAAAGGTTTGAGGAGTTAGAAATGTCCTTACATACCATAGACTTTTTAGAGGATGAAGGAGATATGTTAGATGATGTGATTCAAGAAGAATTAAATAGGCAAATCAATTCTGAAACTTTAGAAGAAAGTGAAAGCATAAATATAGAAGGAGATCAGGAAGAAATTGATTTAAAAAATGATGATGTTCAATTAGGAGCTCTAGCTTCTGATGGGCAGCATTTAGAATTAAAACCTTTACCTCCTAAATTAACCTATATATTTTTGGAAGATAAACGGACCCGTCTAATCATTATTGCTTCAGATTTGAAAGAGGATCAAATAACTAAATTAAAAGATGTAGTAAAAAGTTATAAAGAAGCAATAGGATGGACTATGACTGATATAAAATGGTTAAGTTCAACTTTATGCTGTCACTACATATATTTAGAAGAGAATGCTAAACCTGTTAGAATTCCTGAGAGGAGATTAAATCCAAACCTTAAAGAAGTAGTCGAGAAGGAAATAGTTAAATGGTTAGATAATGATATACTATATCCGATTTCTGATAGCTCGTGGGTTAGTCCAATCCATGTAGTTCCCAAGAAATCAGGATTAACAATTATTAGGAATGAAAGTCAAGACTTGATACCTACTAGAATTCAATTAGGGTGGAGAGTATGTATAGACCATAGAAAGTTAAATGCTGTGACTAGGAAAGATAATTTTCCCTTACCTTTTATAGATCAAATGCTGGAAAGATTAGCAGGGCAAGAATATTTTTGTTTCCTAGATGGGTATTCAGGGTATAATCAAATTTCAGTAGCATTAGAGGATCAAGAGAAAACAACTTTCACCTATCCTAATGGAACTTATGCTTTTAAAAGAATGCCATTCGGATTATGCAATGCACCAGCTACCTTTCAAAGGTGTGTGCAGGGCATATTTACTGGAATGACTAATGAATTTTTAGAAATATTTATGGATGATTTTACTGTATATGGCAACTCATACGAAGTGTGTTTAAGCAATTTAGACCAAATATTAAAACGCTGTATGGAAAATAATCTGGTTTTAAATTGGAAAAAATGTCACTTCATGGTTAAACAAGGAATAGTCTTAGGGCATGTTGTTTCTATAAAAGGGTTGGAAGTAGATAAAGCTAAAATAGAAGTAATTTCTAATCTACTAGAACCTAAATCAGTAAAAGATATTAGATCATTTCTAGGACATGTTGGTTTTTATAGAAGATTTATTAAAGACTTTAGCAAGATAGCTAGACCTTTAACTAATCTATTAAAAGATGTTCCATTTAACATTGATAAAAATTGCAAGGAAGCATTTTTTAGACTTAAGACTAGCTTAATTTCAACTCCTATAATTCAAGCACCTAATTGGAAACATCCATTTGAATTAATGTGCGATGCTTCTAATTTTGCTGTAGGAGCAGTGTTAGGATGGAAGATAGAAAAATCTCCTAGAGTGATTCATTATGCAAGCAACACCTTAAATGATGCTCAAGTTAATTACACAACTACTGAAAAAGAATTATTAGCTATTGTGTTTGCTTTAGAAAAGTTTAGATCATATTTGATTGGAGCTAAAGTAATAGTATACACAAATCATTTAGCTCTAAAACATCTAATAAAGAAAAAAGAAACTAAACCTAGATTGATCTGATGGATATTATTATTGCAAGAATTCGATCTAGAAATTAAAGATAAAAAAGGTTGTGAGAATGTAGTAGCAGATCATTTATCAAGATTACAAATAGAAAAATCAAATATTGAAATTAAGGATAATTTTCCTGATGAACAATTAATGACCATCAACACAATGCCTTGGTATGCAGACATAGTTAATTACTTAGTTACTAGTTTAACACCTAAGGATTGGAATAGACAGGATAAGAAATTATTTTTCTCAAGAGTAAAATATTACTATTGGGAAGACCCTTACTTATTTAAGAAATGTCCTGATCTGGTTTTAAGGAGGTGTGTTTCAGAAACTGAATATTCGAGCATATTGTCTTTCTATCATGACCAAGCTTGTGGAGGACATTTTGGCTTAGGGAAAACTGCTGCAAAAATTCTGCAATGTGGGTTTTATTGGCCAACACTATTCAAAGATGCTCATAAATATTGCTTAAGTTGTTTAAGATGTCAACAAATAGGAAGAATATCAAAGAGGAATATGATGCCTCTTAATCCTATTATTGAGGTTGAAATCTTTGATGTGTGGGGAATAGATTTTATGGGTCCATTTCCTATATCTAATCAATTTAATTACATATTGTTGGGGGTGGATTATGTATCTAAATGGATAGAAGCTATTTCTACAAAAACTAATGATAACAAAGTGGTAATACAATTTATAAGAACAAATATATTTGCTAGATTTGGAATACCTAAAGCTATTATCAGTGATAGAGGAACTCATTTCTGTAATAGAAGTTTTGAAGCCTTAATGAAGAAATATGGAGTAAACTACAAAATTGCAACATCATATCATCCGCAAACAAGTGGACAAGTAGAAAGTGCAAACAAACAAATTAAATTAATCTTGGAAAAAGTAGTAAATCCTACTAGAACAGATTGGGCTAATAGATTGATTGATGCACTTTGAACTTATAGAACTACTTATAAAACGAGCTTAGGTATGTCACCTTTTAGGCTAGTATATGGAAAAAGTTGTCATTTACCTACTGAAATAGAACATAAAGCTTATTGGGCATTAAAAACTCTGAACACTAATTTAAATCAAGCTGCTAAAAGTAGGAAAATACAACTAATTGAATTAGAAGAATTTAGAAATGAAGCTTATTCAAAGACTATAAGAGAAAAAGAGAAAATTAAATTCTAGCATGATAGAAAAATTATTCCTAAAAGCTTTGAAATAGGACAAGAAGTATATCTTTATCTGGCTAGACTCCATAACCATCTAGGAAAATTAAGATCTAGATGGGCAGGACCTTACATAGTTCGAAATGTCTATCCTTATGGAGCTATTGAAATTGAAAATCCTAAAAATCAGAATATATTTAAAGTAAATGGACAAAGACTTAAACCTATTCTGAAAACACCAAAAAGCTCCTTTGGAATTATAGAAGAAGTCAGAGTAGAGGACTACTCGAGTTTTACTTAGTAAGAAATCAGTTTTTATGTTTATATATATATATAAAAAAAAACATTAAAAATATATATAAAACATAAAAATAGTTGCGGTTCAACCGACTAGATCCATTGGTATGACTAGAAAATTTAAAAAATATTTAGGTCTGACCAAAGCGTAGCATCGGTATGACCGGAACGTTAAAAAACTATTGGTTTTACCGAAACATAGTATCGGTAAAATCGAAAGAAAAATAAAAAAATAAAAAATATTTAGGTCTGACCGAAGCATAGTATCGGTTAAACCTGTAAAAAACAAAAAAACTATTCTCTGTAATATTTTTATTATTATATTTGCTTGTACGGGGAGTCCATTGAGTTACGCTTAACTCAACGAGCATACTCCGTTAAGTCTTGAGTTAGTTAACGAGCTTATTCGATTGAGTTACCTGTAACACAATGGAGTACTGTAGCTAAGACCGCGGATAAAATAGTAATAGTTGGTTTGGGAAATGACCCGATTACCTGCCTAAACTTAGTGCTTATTTAAACTAAAACCTAGGATTTTGGGAGCATTATTTGACAAATCATTTAGAATCTAGAATAGTAGAAATCAGAGCGATTCCGTGCTGTTGTGTAACTCCACGATGAGGAAGATGACACCTGAATTCTGGGAAGATGTTGATACATCAGAATTTCTGAAGGAATCAGAAGAGTGGCACACACGGTAGAAGATCAGAAATACGACAAGAAAGAAAGAGCTACAGAAGGTAGAATCAGAACTTTTCAAGTTTAGAAGAGATTTAGTAGATATGGGTATACAAATACCTCAAATAATGGAAACACGAATCAGAATAACAATAGAAATAGCTATAAGCAAGGAAAGACAAATAAGGCCAAGTAATGAAGTTGCCCTAAAATTAATCCAGCATAAGTCCCAACTTTGGTTCAAAAGACGAATCTGTAGATGAGCTAAACGAGTGATCTGGGAGCAAGAAAGGAAAGAAAATGAAGAGGCAACTGAAGAACGGGAGGAACTAACTGCTGAAACACCTGTTCCTGAGGAGCAGTAGTTTGGACCTTTAGTTCCACCATTTAAGCCATTGGCACGAGCAGAAATGATGGGGCCTTCGACTGAAGAAGAAATAAGAGAATTTGCAGAACTGGTTCAAGTTGGAAAAAACCAAGGAGAATCAGAAGATTTGGCAGTGGCTAAAGCACACTTGGTGTTTGATGCACTGTACAAAAAGAGGGCTGTAGAAAAGTTGAAAGCCCAATATAAAATTAAAGTGGAACAACATCAAGAAGCTACTGCCAGAACTACTGTTAGAGATGCTGCAAAAGAAGCTGAAGCTGGTCCTTCGAGACCAGCAATTATTGGAAGAATTAAACAGGAAGAGCCAGTACCTGTGGTTCGAAAGCCTGCAGAGCCTATTTTTGTAGATTTAATTTCAAAAGATGAAGAGGAAGAAGATGCACAACTAATCAGAAAAAAGAAAGAAAAAGAAAAAGTGCCTGATTATGAAGAAATTAAATCTAAAGTACTAATTTTTACAGGGCCTGTGGAGCAAATTTTTATTAACCTGCTATCCGAATTTGAGGAGGAGTAGGAGGAGCAAAGAAAAGAAAAAAATCAGGTTGAAATTAGTTTGCAGTCTATACAAGAAGAAACAGAAATTAGGGTAGAAATTGAATTGCTCGTGACTCCATCCCAATCTGTTACAGAATCAGAAAGAACAGTAACAGAACAGATTGGTAGTCAGGAGGAAGAAGAAAGAGTAGAAAATGAAGAGGTTGAAAGAAGCCATTTTGACAAAAATAATTTCATAGATTCCACTAAAGAGCAAGAAACTCTTCAGCAAATTATGGAAAGAATTCAAGACAGAGTGGAGAGTTCTGCCGGCTCACCACCACAAACAGAAGCAAAAGCAAAAATTCAGGAATCTGAAGAGAATGTCCAAATGCAGCCTATGCTGGAGGAAGAGCAAGAGCAAACCCCTCTAGAGCAACAAAGTCACCTTCCTGATCCGATTGAAACAACAATTTTGAATGAAGTACATTTTTGTAGTCAGGAAGCTTATACCAAATACCAAGAAATAAGGAGTTACGATATTATTTACAGTAGACTAGTAAATTGGGATGGAATGCAAGAAATCAAAGATCTATTTGAATTCCAAGGTCTACTGCAATTTATATCTCAAGAAAGAGGGCATGCAGTATATGAGAATTTAGTGTCCTGCTTCTATGCAAATTTAAGAGAAGGAAAAGGAGGATTAATTTCAAACGTGGAGGAAGCTGATGTACAGATAACACCAGAGCTTCTCCACAACATATTTGGTGTAAAGAATGAAGGAACAAAAATTTTGGAAGATACAACTGTAGTTGAATGGACTAAGCAGCAAATTAAGGATTGTTTAGCTATCAATCCTGGTGTGCCATTATTAAACAGATTGAAGCATTTAAATGGTAAAGCACACATGGTAGCTAACATTCTGATTAAGAATGTCTATCAACGACAAGGCCATGACATAGAATTAAGTCAATTTTTCAAATGGGCCACGTATGCAGTTGTAAATAAGATCCAAATAAATTGGTCTGCAGTTTTTATCTCCAAGCTGAAAACAGTGAAGAAGAAATTATTTTATGGAGATTTGATTCCACTGCTGATGGTGGATAGTATTGATTTCACTAAATGGACATCAAAAAGGATAAGATCTAGAACCATTTCAGTGAAAGAATACAGAAATTTTGTAGCTGCAGAATTAGCTGTACCTTCTGGAAAAATTGCAGGAGTAGTAGAGAGGATAAATCAATTAGAGTAGCAATTAGAAAAACTCTAGAAGGAAGTAGATGAACTTAGGCATAGAGATTAAATTGTATTGTTCGTCTACTTGTGTAAAATTGTATGATGTACTTGTAATGTAATTAATTCATATTAATGAATATAATTTTTCAGATGCAATTTTCATACGTATTTGAATGTGAAATGAATGGAATTTATTGAATATTATGTAATTTGTGGAACTTTATGAATATGTAACAAATTTACAATTTGCTGAATGACAGGATAACTGCTTAAAAATTTCTGCATGTTATAAGGTAAAATGTAAATTCTGCATAACATAAAATGACCTGCAATTTAAATCTTTATATAATGTTCAGATTTAAATGTATTTTAATCAAAATGAGGCATTAATGACATAGATTTAACTTTATTACAATTAGCAGAATGAAAAAAAAAGAAAAAAAAAGAAAAAAAGAAGAAAAAAAAAATAGAATAGAAAACTTACGAGAGTGAAACTTAGATGTTGCCAAGTGTTAACTCAACGAAGTAAGTCTGTTGAGTTAACCGTAACTCCACGAGGTCAGTAATATAATATAAGGTCACTCCGTTGAGTTATAGATAACTCAACGAAGTTAGTCCGTGGAGTTAGCAACAATAACCGACTATGTTCTATTGAGTAATCTGTAACTCAATGAGGTTAGTTCATGGATTAAGCAGAACGATTATTCTTTTAACCACAAACGAAACTTTGTCGGTTTAGCGGTTACCAGAATTTGAAATTAGTAGTGATACATGTACCAATAAAAATAGGAACCACGATGCACGTTGCAAGAATGTGCAAGACACGTTCTTGCAACGAGATTTATTCACTTTATGGATGCGCAGTATATATATGAAACAGAATGTTATTTACGAGTTACCAGCACTTTTAAGAGAAAGGAGAAAGCGTTGGAGGAACTAGAAGGAGAAGTAGCTGATTCAACCTTCATTCGACAACAAATATTTATAGAATGGAAAGCTTTAGGCTGGTATGTAATTAATCTTCTGTTATTTATTTATGAGCACATGGACTCATTCTCTAAGCACTAAGCGATTAGTAAGAACACTTATCTAGGAATTTTCATTACAGAGGAGTACTGAAAAACTTTCTGAATTGAACTTTAACGAAATTCTTTGGGGTTGTAGTTAACCTTTCTTTAAAAGAGAACTTAGAGATGGCTGCTCTAGTAGAAAAACCATTAGGAGAGATTCTGTATCCTGAATTAATTGATGAACCTTCATGTATTCGATTGCCAAACTTTGAGGGAGATAGGTTTGAACTGAAATCTAATTATATTAGTCAATTGCCACATTTTCATGGATTAGAAAGAGAGGATGCCTATTATTTCCCTAAAGAATTTAACGAAGTTTGTCAAATGATGAGAATGACGAACATGAGTATAGATATTATTAAACTTAGATATATCCCTTTTGCTTTAAAAGATACAACTAAGAGATGGTTATATACTCTGTCGCCTGATTCAATTTCTACATGGACTGAATTTTGCTCTGTTTTTCTGGAAAAATACTATCCAACACATCAAACGATTAAAAAGAAGAAAGAAATATTAATGTGTAGCCAAAAATAGGGTGAATCATTCTGGAAATATTTTGAAAGATTTAAAGATTTACTAACTCAATGTCTACATCATGCAATGAGTAAAGCACAATTAATAGGCATAATTTATGAAGGCATAGATGTTTCAACAAAATCTTTATTAGAATCTACTTGTCAAAATGGATTTTTAAAATTATGTAGTGAAGAAGCATGGGCATATTTAGAAAATTTTGCAAAAAGAACTGCACAGTGGGAAAATTCGGCTAAAGCTATTACAGATAAAAGATTATTACCAAGAGGAATGCATGAAATAGATTCCAATACTATGCTTGAGGTGAAATTAAATGAATTAACAAAGAAAATAGAAGAGTTATCAATAAATCAAAAGCTAGCAGAAAAGAATACAAACATAAATGACTTGGAGAAATCACCCGAATTTATCTTGGAGAAACAACAATTTCCAAGGAGGAGAAAATATAAATGAGAAGAACATAAGTTATGAAGTATTAATTGAACAAGGAGCTAGAATAGAGAAATTAGAAAAGATAATCCAACAAGTAAACAACCGTCTAGAATTTATATTTGGAAATGCTGTAAATCAAAATCAGAATAGAAATATACCACTTAGATAGAAGGAACCAATTGAAGTTAGACCTACTGGAGGATTGCCTATACAAGCTATACCTAATCCTATCAATAGAACGGTTAATGAAATTGATACCTCTTCTGGGAGGGCAGCTGAATGAAGCAGCATATCTGAAGCAACTATCTGTATGTATATATGTTTTTATTTTTATTTTAAGTTAATAGTATCGTAGAGTTAATTTTTAACTCAACGAACTTAGTCCGTTGAGTTATGCCTTAACTCCATGAGGGTGTGCAGTAGTTATGTTAATTTTTGTCTCTACTAAATTTTTGTTTTTATTTTACAGAATCGACAAATGGAATTAATGCAATTATCGTTGGATGCACAAAGGGAAATACTAAGTAACTTGTCAGCTAAAGATCTGTGGAGGTAGTGTTGTGTATCAAAGGAAATTAAAGACTATATTGAAGAAAAATATTTTCAGGGACTACAAGCTACAAAAATGACTAAGATTAGAGATGGATTCATATGGAGATCATTTAATCGTAGTTCAAATACCCATGAATATCTTGCTATGGAAGAAACTACTGGAATTCCACCCAATGCATTAGAAGGAATGAGTCATATTATGGGGATAGATGAAGGATTAATCATATACAAGACGAGACCAAGGTATGCAAGTTTATCATTACCTAAGATTTTGATAAGAAATCCTATAACAGGAGAAGAATGTAATATAGGAAGACCTAATATATTTGAAGCACCAACTGAAAATTGTGGGTCAGCTTTAATATTTTCTGATAAAAATTCTGCAATTCCTGAAAAATTATATTATTGGAGACCTATAGGAAATTGGGGTGAAGATTTACGCTTAAGTGTGTATAATTTTCTGAACATATCTTGGAATGAAAACATTATAATATATCTAGGACAGAAATCACTAATTAACCAAACACATGTCATACTTGATGGTTATATATATTCAGTCATAGAGATATCTATAGCATATAGATCTGATTTATACATAGTGAGCATAGACAGTTATGATGATTATATAGAAATTTTACCTATACCGAGTGAAATAGCTAAACCACCATTTGAAAAATTTAATAAAATTCAAATAGGAATGTGGTATAATGAAGAAGATGATCCTACTTTATGTCTGATAAGATGGTGGGATGAACTGATGAAATTTCAAATATGGATTATGGAAGACATGAATGAATGGAAGTGGGAAGAGGAGTATATTGAGATAGATGTAGAAATAGAAACTGCTACATTACTTTGGAACCAAAAAGGATCCCTTTCTGCATTACATATCATTAATGGTAATACAGTTGTACTTGGAATTTATAATATATTGCATGTTTACAAATTAAAAAGGACCAAGAACTGCATTAAAACAGAATTAATAGCAAGAATAACTATGCCTAAAAAGTTTGCTTGGACTGATACATTTATTCCATTTGTTTCTACTTTTCAATCATGTTCTTAAGCTGTGATTTTGTGTGTTTAACGTGTGTATTCTGCATTTATTTTAAAAAAAAAAAAAAAAAAACAAACGAAACAAAATATCAATCCAGTTTGTTGGTATCTGTTTTGGGAAACCAACTGGCTTGCTTGTGAGCCACCAAAGGCATAGAAGCCTGGGTTCCACACAAGACACTGATTTATTAATATCTGTTAAATGTTATTTTGTTTTATATTCTATGTTTATTTGGGAATGAAAAGTTTTTCAGAATCAAAAATCAAAATATGCAGAAAGAGATACAAATGGAACAAGGTATGTAACCAATTACTTATCCTGAATTTTAAATCAAACAAAACTTTATTCATGCCTACTACAATTACTATACTTATTGTCAAATCTTTTACATTGAGGACAATGCAAAATGTAGGTATGGGGGGGAGGTAATTAAAGTAACAGCCATGTAAGTTTGTTAATTAAAGGAATTAAAATGGTACTGCAAAGTTTTGAGGAAATTGAAAATTTTTATGAACTTGCTGTAACTATCCGATAATTGAGACTATAAAATTTTTATAAACTGCTTGAATGTTATATTTAGAAGGCTATAGAAGATGCTATAGAATTTATTATTTATGTAAATTTAGATATAGTATCTTATGATTTTTCTGAATTTCATGAGTTTAGCTGTTTCACGATTTTAAAATGAAATCAGAATATTTAATGCTTAATCAGAAAATTATCTGAAGTCCTGAAGGAGCTGAGATGTGAATTCTAGATTAAATGAAACACATATGATGAAAGATACATTTACTTTGATTGATTGAACTTGTAGAATGATTTATGTGTAGATCTTATTAAACTACAGATAAAGTATGAGCTTATTGTTATGGATTCATATCTTTAGTAAATGATAGAAGTAGGATTATATGAGATTGGTGTTTTACTGCATCTGTATTAATGAAATATGTGCATATATAGTATGTGATTAATGCTTTGTTTTGTGTGTGCATTTATTTTTAGAAAAAAAAAAGAAAAGAAAAAAAACCTTGAGAGTTTATTGACTTGTTTGATCACGAGCCTTTTGTACTTGAGTAGATAGGTTTGTAAGGATTGTTGACTTGTAAAAGGACTCTGAAAATCTGGCAACCTAAGATCTTGATCAGATCTGGGATTGTTGACTGAAAGCTTGTTACATGGGTACATTAAAAAGCTCTTGTATGATTCAAGCTTGTCAAATTAACTTTTAAAGTACAAAAAAAAAAAAAGGAAAAGAAAAAAAAAAATACTGCTCTGAAAAGATACAAGTGTTTTGTGAAATATAGATATCTTATGAATCGAGTATATTTTCTATTATCTAGAATTACTGAAATATGAATCTTGAATTGACTTTTGAAGTTGTTTAATGGAAATACAATTCTTTATTCTACTTGTCTTAATCAGATTGAATTGGAGTGTACTTTGATTCGTATGTTGTTGAAATTTCTTCTAGAAAACTTATTGGAAAATTCAGGATTATAGATGATGAAAAGAAGAACAAACGATAATATAATTAACACCTATATGAAGATGATATACTTTGTATGTAATTTACATATATTCTAAATATCTTTGCAGGTTGATTACTGAAACATATAGAATATATGTTTATGCTAAACAGAAGAAAAAAAAACAAAAGGGGAAGAATTAATTCTAGCACTTTTTGAAAGACCAATTAATTAGATCTTAGTTTGTTAAGGGACTAGCAAAATTTAGGTATGGGGGAAGTGTTTAGAATGAAAAAGTGCATATTATTAAAGGTTAAATGATGGTTAATTGCTTAATATTTAGCTTATCATATGAGAATTAAGCCATTATGTTATAATTGCACTGTTATATGCTTTAATTGAAGAATCTGCTTAATTTTGGGGAATTAATGTTAATTTAGTACATTTATGAACTATCGGTAAATTGTAGGCTGTGAAATTCTTAAGTATCCGAAAATGCATCTGAGCATTGGATAGTTATACCTGTAACTCTTCGAAATGTTATTTTATGTTTAAACTACTGCTGACATGTGTTGAGAGCTGGTAGATTTACTTACGTTATAATTCGTTAAGTTATTATAACTACACGCGTTGAATTACATGAAAATACACTAAGGCAACACATTAGGTTAGCGTTATAAACTTAAGTTGTTATTTTTGCACGTGTTTTATAGTTAAATCAACAAAGGAAGTCTGTTGAGTTATCTGTAACTCCTCTGACTATATATTTTCTAATATGCCATTGTAGCGGTTGCAGGAACAGATAGTTGGAAGGAAAAACCACGTTCGCTTGTATCACACAGGAATTCAATCGTGCAAGGAGAAAGAAATCATCGCCGTTGATCTGAAGGAAGGAAATCCAACTGATCATTTAAGGAGAAGCAGTTACCACTGAAGAAATATAAAAGAAAAGAAGAAAAAAAGAAAGTGTGTGATCGATAGACGACCAGTGTATACAGAGGATGAACATCGAGCTTTCTGCAGACAATATCGGTGATTCTCCGAAGTATCACACCAACCATTGTATCACCACCATAATCACCAATCATCGGAGGTCTGTGAGGATACTTGCCTGATGTCGGGTCGATTCCGAGCCAAATACAATGCCTGACAACCACTATGAGGAGTGATCGCGTCGCGGGAAGGGAAGACATTTTCACCAAGCGACGACTCATATTTCAGGAGATCATAAAGCTTTTAGCCTTGGCTTCGGGTTGATGCCTGTATGCTGAAGAGGAGATCATCTTGCAATTCTGGACTTGCGATTCTATAGGGAGAGGAGACAGAATTGTAAGTGGTTAAATTTTCAGTGGTGTAATCGTGTTGCAAGTAGTGTCAGAAGTATTTACTATCAAGTGAGATTACTTTACATTTCACCTTTCGCCCATTTCATCAAAACAAAAATACCAAAAACAATTTATCTTTGTTTGTATGTTGTATTTGAGTGTTGTATCGTGATTAATGTTATCTGTATGAGTTTTATGATTGTTTTATGTTAGTTTTAATTTTACAGTTTAGTGAAATTGGTTCGTGCAAAACAACTTAAAGATTTTAATGGTTACTGTTTGAATCATCTGAATGTTAGTATTGCATAATGATAAATCCAATGTTAACTAGCATTATAAATCCAATGTTAACTAGCATTAAAAAGCTTAATTGATGTTGTTTACAATCTGTGGAATCGCCCAATGGTTGGCCGAATTCCTTTGTAGATAGCAGCATTATAAAGAAGAGACAGGCTCATGGAGTTAACTTAAGTCCACAAGGATAGTCCGTTTAGCCATAACTCAACGAACTTAGTCCATTGAGTTAACTAAAACTCAACAGAGTGCTTATTGAATATAAATTTGAATTGTTCACAATCAAACATTTCTTAAATTCGTCAGCAATTCCCTATGGGATCGACCTGTACTTGCACATTGATACAATAGACACTGTGCACTTGCAGTTAAAGTACAAATTGGAATGAATATCTAAATTGTATTAAAGGTTGTTTGTTTACTTCTAAAATAAAGAATAGGCATAAAGATAAATTAACTAAGTAAAAATAGAAGTAACAAATCTAAGTTTTTCTAGTGTAGTGCTGGGAAAACATGAACAATACACTTAAGTATATTTTCTAGCATCTAAGACAAAAGTTTTTGAAAAGTTTAAAATGTTTTGCAATCTTGTTCAAAATGAACAAAGTGTCTCTGTTCAAAAACTTAGGAGTGATCATGGTACTGAATTTGATAATGATCAAATGAATAATTACTGTATAGATCATGGCATTGATCACAAATTTTCTTTTCCAAGAGCACCATCTCAAAATGGTGTTGTTGAGAGAAAGAATAGATCACTTCAGGAAATGGCCAGAACTTTGTTGAATGAACATAAGTTACCTCAAAATCTTTGAGCTGAAGAAGTAAATACAGCTTGTTATGTTATTAATAGAAGTCACTTAAGACCTCGTGTTAATAAAACTCCTTTTGAAATTATGTTTAATAGGGTTCCAAAAATTTCCTATTTGAAACCATTTGGTTGCAAGTGTTTTATTCTTAATACTAAGATAAAAGGGATAAATTTTAAGCCAAAGCAGATGAAGGAATTTTTATAGGTTACTCTACTAGAAGTAAAGCCCTATAGAGTATATAACAAGACTTCTAGAACTATTGAAGAAACCCTCCATGTAAGCTTCAATGAAAATTCTTTTAGAGAATCTCAATCTAAAGCTGATAATGATGATTTAATCAATTTCCCAAAAGAGTTAAAGATCAATAGAGAGATTGAAGATTTATTTGAGAAAATCAAAAATATGAACTTAAATGATCAAACTAATGATGAAAGTGATGGACTTTCTGTAGGATTGTATGGCTACACAAGAGGGGGGTGAATTGTGTTTTTCAAATTTTTCGAATATAATTGAAACTTTAAAACTCAAAAACAAGTCGAGATATTGTTTTCATAAAATCATTTTTATTCAAGGTTTCCATTACAATATACAATTCAATTTTTAGAAATTGTAGATGCAATTATATATCGATACCATGTTTCATCTATACAATTTCATAACTACAAACAGAGAAAACTAATTTACGAAATTTAAAACATTTCTCCCTGTTTAAGATCTTTCTTCTTCTTCTTCTCTTTGTTCTTCAACAATTCTTCAATGACGAATATCTTGTCTTTCTCTACTCCACTGAATTTGCTTTTTTCTGATACTTTAAATTTTTAGTGACATAAATCTGACTTTCTTTGCTTCACTGAATTTTCTTCCATCTGATACTTCAAATCTTCAATGACATATATCTTACCTTTTTTTGCTTCATTGAATTTTCTTCCACTTGAGAGCTTTTCCCCAAAGGGGTGTTTTTGATCCCTAAAAAGATTTTTCTTTTGGTGTGCAGGGATAACTGATCAATGAGAATTCTATGCCTTTTATACTGTATCTTCATTTCTTGCATATCCTCCATATTTAATCACTATCAGTTTTCCACTTCTTCACATCTTTTCTTTTTTCTTCATCGAAATACACACGTTCTGACCCACGTTTACATTTCAAATTTTCTTTAATCATTAATCCTAGATCTCTGAAAAATTTCCTACAAAATAAACTCTCTTCCAAAAATTTTCATCAAGTATAATAAGAAGTCGTTACTTTAATGTTAACTAAACGAGTAACACAAGTATATATATAACTTAACGTTTCTAACTTAACGAGTTCCTCATGTGCCAACTCACGTGACAAGTACTGTAGCTAACTCAACGAACTAAGTCTGTGGTGTTACGCTAACTCAACGAACCATCTCCGTGGTGTTATAAATAACTCAACAAACTAGTAATAAACAAATGTTTTTATAATAAGAATTTTACCACGTGCAAAAATAACAACTTAAGTTTTCTAACGCTAACCTAACGCGTTGCCTTAGCGTTCAATATAGCAACTCAACACGTTTAGTTATGTTAACTTAACGAGTTAAACATGTGCACCTCACGTGATACAATATAACATTCGTAACTTATAATATCACCACATATACAACACTAACTTAACGAGTTCGTCTCTTCTTTTACTCACTAACTTAACGAGTTCTCACGTGACCTATTTTAACCTTTAAGCCTCTAACTTAACGAGTTATCACGTGACCTCTATACGAACAAAACTCTAACTTAACGAGTTGTCTAAATGTGCACTATTCATGATACAAAAGATATAACTTTAAAACATATCATGCATTTCAATAAAAACATACGTTAACTTAACGTTTAGTTGAATGAGAAATTAATGCAACAAAACAACTAGTTATTAACTTAGTATAATTTCAGATCCAATATAGACAAGTATTTATATCAGTAAGTTTTTTCTGTATTAATTGATGATTTTAATTTCTTTTCACAAGCAATAGTAATTGAGCAAATATGATTATTTTCATTCAGCACACATCATCAAAACAAAATACTCAACAATCTCCTCCTTTTTGATGATGACAAAACCATATTAAATCAATTATGAAATATATTTAACTCAACAAAGCACCTTCGTTGGGTTAACTTTTAATTCAACAAACAAGTTTGTTTACTTAAGTTCACCTAAGCTTATTTCTATTGTTTGTGTAAATTTTACCTCTCAAAAATAAAACTTTCAGGTGTCAATAATTAGATAAGTATCATTTTTCTTCCTTTCATTATATAATTTAATAACCATACAATTTTCTTTTAGATTACAATATCATCTGTCAGATTACAATAACCATATAAATATCATCGCCCTTTATAATATATGCAATTAAAATCATAATCATCTTCTTTTATAACATTTCTCCCCCTTTTTGTCATTAATCAAAAAGATAATTACATAGAATATATATAGTAAGAGATATATTTACAACAACGCTTTCTATAAACAATAATAAGAATTGTAAACATTTACAGAAAAATGTATTGTTCAATGAATACAAACATTACATTTTGTATTCAGATACAAGTAAATAGACAGTTATCTATTCTTCTTAAGTATATCACTTATAGCATTACATATTTTATCTCCTAGATGCCTAATATCATTTTTGATGTCGTTAAGCACATCATCTAGGTCAAGAGGTATCTAGGGTTGCTGTTCTGCTTGAATTGAATAACTTGGTTGTTGTTGTTGTATATGGTCTGTACAATTAGGTTGCTGTTGTTGTCGTTGAGGTTGATGTATGGCCTGGAATTTTTGCAAATCGTTTACACTAAAAGCTCTTATGCCTTTAGTTTCAGAGGGCCAATTGGATAAATTCAATTGGCTTATAAGGAGTCTACATACAGCATCACCATAAAATAACTTTGTACTTATATGCTGTAGTTGAGAAGTGAAAACATCAAACCAATTGATTTGAATTCTATTTAGCAGACCATAAGTTACATATAAACAACTTCTACTAACTTCCATATTGTGTCTAACTCTCTGAAATAAATTGGCATGCAATATATTTGCAATAAACCTTGACTCTGCATTCAGATTTTCCATGAGTCTCATTTCAGTATATACATCTGAAATTTTTGATAAAGACTGAATGTTCCATTCCAGTTGTCTAATCATGTGAAATTTGTTTGTAACAACAACACCTTCATTCTTTAATCCCAAAACTTCAAAAATTAATTCAGGAGACAATATTAACTCCTGTTTATTTGTTTGAGTTTTCAGTATATTTTCATTCTTGACCAGATTGCTATAAAAAGTTGTAATAAGCTGTGTGTATTGCTTCCATTTTGTTTCAACTGGCAAGAATTGAATGAGGCCTTGATACTCAAATAGATCTCTTATTTCCATCAAATTTTTGAATTTTATTGGACTAGCATACAGAATCTGACATGTAATCAGATTATTTTATTTCTATATTGCTTCCTCAGATCTAAATGAATTGAATTACCTTGAATTTGTAATACTATACACAAAGAAGGTGATACCTGAAGCTGTGATTCAGAGTCTAATTCATCTTCAGGAACTTCTTTTTCAAAATGAATGTCATGTTGTTCCTTTGTGAAATTATTTTCTTGAAGTTGCATATGTACACTTGATTCTTCAGCTTCAACATTGTAAGGAACATCTTCATTATGCTCAACATTCATCTGTTCAGTCTCTATAGAATCATCAAAGTTCAATTTTTCCACAAATTCTACAATCGGTGTATCTGTATGTAATTGTTCATTTTGTACAATAGATATCTCCATTGATACATACTATGAATTCTTACACTCTGCTCTTATAGATTTTGAAGAAGGCTGGTTGACTTTTAGCTCTTCTAGAGTCTTAACTTTTCAATATCTACTACTCTAGACAATTCAGCCTGTGAATTAGTTACTGCCTCAACATTGTCAATTATATCTGCAATAACTTGTTCAATGTCAGGTGCTTGATGCTTTGATTTTTCAATTTCTGCATCATCAGGACTTGAACTAATAGAAAAACTTGAGCTCATATTTGACTTGCATTTCTTCTCAAGTTTTCTAGCAAGGGAAAATAAAGTCTCATTATCATCATCAGTTTTAGTATGCTTGGAACTGATGAGTTTATCAAATGCACTATAAGGTACAATGTCTAGACATACATTGTCCTTTGGAAATAAATGCTCATCCGATTTTCCTTTTTCAGTAGACTTTGTTTCCTTAGTCATAATTTTTCTGATTTTCCTTCTTCTATAAATTTTTGTTTCTCTTCTTCAAGTATTGTTGTTTTCTTTTCAAATTGCTCCATAAAAGTTTTTTGCTTTAATTCTTCAAAAGTACTTTCTATTGCTATAGCCTTTCGAAGACTATTAACTTTTCTTTTTCTATAACAATATTTGATTTTACTTGTTTTGAATACAAAGGAGTAGAGATAGTTGATTCATGTTCTTCCTCAAATGCATGTAATCTTGTATCATTTATAGGTATTTGAGTAATTCTAGTTAATGTACCTACACCTTTTTCCAAATATTTTGCATACTCTTCTAAAAATGCAATTTCAACACATTTCATTCTGTATTCTCTATCATATTTACTTCGAATACCCATGTATGTAATATTTGCATTAGTATTTTGAAGTTCTTGTCTAACTTCATCTAGTATTTCTTCAGGAAATAAGTAATCACTATAAATTTCAACTAACATTTTGTCTACTCGAAGTATTTTCTTGAACCAAGTGCATGGAACTTCATTAGTATCTATTTCTTTTCCTTTTGCATCTCCTCTACTTTTGCCTTTTCCTGTACCACGACCTTTGTAAAACTTGGAGATCATCGTCACAGGTTGTAACAGCAACAAGCGAGAAAGATTTTTAGACAAAGGTTTACGAATAACCTAAGTGCCTGTGTAATAAGTGTTTAAATAGGATTTTTAGGCAAATAACTCAACGTGTATAAGTTGGGTTTGGATTTTAAATGAATATTGAATATAGTTTATTCAATCATGGTACCCGATATATTCAAGTATAACTCGTTGAGTTAACTAACCTAATGAGTAAAACATTGTCTAGAGGTAGTTTTACATGTTACCTTATATAACATAACATTCAGTTAGTACACTTTACTAAAAATCAAGTTTTGGATGCTTTCTTCCGAAGACAACACACATACTACACTTAACATTATCTTGAGAACATTGTAAATTATTCCAACATTCTCTTCTTATGAATCTAAAATAGTTTGTTTGTCTTTTTAAATTGTTTCATCAAGATCTTAAGAGGACTTTAATTCAGATTAACCAAGATTTGTATTCTGAATTATATTAATCTGCTTTGGACATTGTTAATCCTCCCCCTACAAATATACTTCTCATATATTCAATAACACACAAAATATACTTGTATAATAATAGATGTTAAGTATAACTATACTTTTAAATTTTCTTTTTAGAAACTTCCATTATCCAGATTTTATCAAAAAGGATTTCTAGAATTAATTCCTATTGTATATGAATCAAAACACTTTAAACTCAATATGATTAATTCAAGGAGAATAAAAGAATGTATCTCACATAAATGTTTTCAAAAGTACTAATATTGATTCAATAAATCAGTAGTCATATTGGTAGAAACTATATTTGATTCAAAGATATCTGTAATTAATGAAACAACTTTTTCTTTTCAAAACAGTAAATATTGATAATTTTCTTTAAAAGTTAGTTTAAAAAGCTTGAATCATACAAGAGCTTTCTAATGTACCCATAAACTCTCAAAGATTTTCACTTTGTAAGCACTTTTCATTTTAAGCACAGTATATATGTATTCTATTAATACAGATGCAATAAAACACAAATCTCATACAATTTTTACTTCTATGATTTTACTGAAAGTATAAATCAGTTTCAATAAGCTCATACTTTTGATTAACAGTTTAAGATGATTTACATATAAATTATTCTACAAGTTTAATCAATCAAGTCAAATTTATGCATGACCACCATATGCACTTTCCTTGATTCAAAGAAAACACTTAATCAAAATTTCAAAATTTCAGAAGTATTTAATGTTTTTCATTTACATTTCCACTTAAAATCGTGAAAACCATTAAAATTGATAAACTGCTTAAAATCAATAAGATACTACTATGATTTTACAATAATTACATAGTATCTTAAGCAGCAGTTTAGTTATTACTTAGATGTTTATGATAAGTATATAATATCTATGAGGTGAACAACATCATCAATAATATTTATCTTTTTGTGGATTTTTAGCATTTTACACATCACATAGCCTACACATACCCAAATTTAGTCTTATGTTGCAGAATGTATTTTCATCTAAAGGTTTTGTAATTATATCAGCTAATTGATTTTTACTAGACACAAATTCTAATTTTATTTTTTCTTTAATTATGTTATCTCTTAGAAAATGATGTCTAACCTCTATATGCTTTGCTTTAGAATGTAATATAGGATTTTTGGAAAGATTTATTGCAGAATTATTCACAATAAATCTCAGTTGTATCATAAGATAATCCAAAATCTTCTAAAGTTTTCCTTATCCACAGAATCTAAGTGCAACATAGTGCAGCAACAACATATTCAACTTCTGTAGTAGAAAGTGCTACATACTTTTGCTTTTTACTAAACCATGACACCAAATTATTTCCCAATAATTGACATGTGCCACTAGTACTCTTTCTATCAAATTTAGATCCTGCATAATCAGCATCAGTGTATCTTATAAGATCTATTGAACTATTCTTAGAATAATATAGTCTAAAATTTTTAGTTCCTTGTATATATCTAAATATTCTTTTAACAGCACTTGAGTGTGATTCTTTAGGATTAGATTAAAATCTAGCACAAGCACACACAGCAAACATAATATCAGATCTACTGGCAGTCAAATAAAGTAAAGAACCAATCATACTTCTATATTTTCTTTGATCTATTGATTTTCCTATGTCATCAATATCTAACTTTAAAGAAGTACTTATAGAGTTCCTTGAATCCTTGTATCATTAAAGTTAAATTTCTTAAGCATTTCATTTGTATATTTTTCCTAATTTAAAAATATACCTTTATCCATTTGCTTAATTTGAAGTCCTAGAAAATATGAAAGTTCTCCTATCATACTCATTTCAGACTGACTAGTCATCTCTTTAGAAAATATTTTTATTAGTTTATCAGAGGTTGCTCCAAAGATTATATCATCCACATATATTTGAACAATAATTTGATCTTTACCATCTCTTTTGATAAATAGAGTATGATCTACTTTTCCCATGATATAACCTTGTTCTATTAAAAAAGTAGATAATCTTTTATACCACGATCTAGGTGTTTGCTTCAAACCATATAAGGCTTTCTTCAATTTATACACAAAGTCAGGATTTTTAATATCTTCAAATCAAGGTAGTTGTTTTACATAGACTTCTTCATTAATTAAACCATTTAGAAATGCACTCTTTACATCCATTTGATATAATTTAAAATCCATATAACAAGCATATGCCAATAATATTCTAATACTTTCTAACCTAGCCATAGAAGCAAATGTTTCATCATAATCTAGTCCTTCTTTGTGTGTATACCCTTGTGCAACTAATCTAGCTTTGTTTCTTATAACTTGACCAGTTTCATTAGTTTTGTTTCTAAAGATCCATTTTGTACCTATTATGGACTGATTTTCTAGTGGAGAGAGTAATTCCCAAACATCATTTTTGATGAATTGATTTAGTTCTTCTTGCATTGCCACTATCCAATTTTCATTAGATAATGCTTCTTGTATATTTCTTGGTTCCACCATAAAAACAAACATACACATACTACTTAAATTTACTGAAGCTCTAGTTTTAACTCCCTCATTAATATTACTAATGACTTTAGTAATGGGATGTGATGAAGAATAACGCCAATTTCTTTGATTTTCCTCAATATTCTCATCAACATCTAAAAGTGTTGAGTATTTTGTTTTGATGATGTGTGCTGAATGAAAATAATCATATTTTCTCAATTACTATTGCTTGTGAAAAGAAATTAAAATCATTAATTAATACAGAAAAGCTTACTGATATAAATACTTGTCTATATTGGATCTGAAATTATACTAAGTTAATAACTAGTCGTTTCATTGCATTAATTTCTCATTTAACTAAACGTTAAGTTAACGTGTGTTTTTATTGAAAAGTATGATATGTTTTAAAGTTATATCTTCTATATCATGAATAGTGCACATTTAGACAACTCGTTAAGTTAGAGTTTTGTTCGTATAGAGGTCATGTGAGAACTTGTTAAGTTAGAGGCTTAAAGGTTAAAATAGGTCACGTGAGAACTCGCTAAGTTAGAGGCTTAAAGGTTAAAATAGGTCACATGAGAACTCGTTAAGTTAGTGAGTAAAATAAGAGACAGACTCGTTAAGTTAGTGTCGTATACGTGGTGATACTATAAGTTACGAATGTTATATTGTATCACGTGAGGTGTGTTAATTCAATTATTTATCAGTTAATTTTGATGATGAAAAGCATGTGATTTAATTATTTCTACCATATTTTAGATGTCTTTTTATTCACATGAATTTTGGCTAACTACTTTGTACTCTAAGTCTTTTAAATTAGATTTCGGTAGGTTATTTTGTTTACAGTGTATTGATCGGAGAGTTATTTTATAAGTCACCAAACAAAACAGGACAAATCGGATGGTTAAGTCTCTCTCTCCTAGCTTTTCGAACAATTATATCAGTAACTATCCGAAAAGTATTTATCTTCGGTGAGTTAAGTCTTTTTATGTCCGAATATGATTTTTATGGTAAGTCTCTGAAATCCCTTCAATTTTGAATAGTTAAGGTTTTTATTCTGGAGAGTTAGCTGTTTCTTTGATTTAATATATTTTTGGTTACTTTCTTCTAAAGGACACGTGTTAGTCTCTCATCGCTTGACTTAAGTGACTTTTCGAAAGGTTACGATGTAACTATCCAAAAACTCTTAAGAATCGGAGAGTTACTTTAGTAAGTATCCAAAAATAGTTTTAAGCTTTGGATAGTTGAGTTTTCTATTATTTTTGACTTAAGTGACTTTTCGGAAGGTTACCTGTGTAACTATTCGAAATGACTTAAGGATCGGAGAGTTATCTTTTATAAGTATCCAAAACATGCCCACTCTATCGAATAGTTTATTTTTATATTTTATAATGCGGTTTTAGGAGGACACGTGTTTCAATTTTAATACATGACTTAACTAGTCTTTCGGAATGTTAGTTCTATCTATTCGAAATGTTTTTGAGTTTCGGCAGGTTATCTTTCTAAGTCTCTGATTTTCTAAAAGCCTTCGAAGATTTTACTTTTACAGAAATTACAACTATTATTAATTGACTAATCTTTGTGGCATATCTTTTGATTGCAGATTTCAACTTTATTATGATTGAAGGTTGCCGGAAATGAATTACTGCTTAAGGCATTTGACCATTTCAGAATTCTTTCCACTTATGCAAATCTCGAAGGAAAAATAAAAAGGATTTTGCAGAAAACTGAAAGAGACACACAAAATTTTTCAACACTCGAAAGGAGAAATTGTTTTCTCAGTAATTCTACAAACACTTTGAAGATTCATCTGCAACAAAGTCTAGAAGATCAACAATTGCAGATCAATCAAGAATTCTCCTTAGAGCTTCTGTGTCAACTCTTCATTGGAGTTGATTTGGTCTTATGTGTCGTTTTCATTTTGAGTCTATGACTCCTGGTTTTAAATTGTTGTCTCTTTTGTGTTAAAACCTTAACTCACAAGGGTGTTGTGAGTATACCTTCACAAGGTTGGGGCCTTGGTGATGAGAGTGAAGTGTGATACTTCATTTGCTCAAGATTGGAGTCTTGAGTACACAAAGTTGGTGCTTTGTGTGAGGTTTTTGTTTAGCCTTTAAAAACATTTGTAAGGTTGTTGCTTAACCTACAAAAGCAACTTGTTTAAGGTTTGTGCTTAGCCTTAAAAGTACTTAGTGGAATTTTCGAGGTTGTGGCCTTGAGGAGTGGACTACCTAGTTTGGGGAATCACTATAAATCTCTTTGTGTTCTTTACTTTTTGCATTACTAGTTTAATTCTAAAATCAATTAATCAGGGTTCATTAGTGTCAATAGCTTTCAAATTTTTAAAAGCAAAATAAACTTTATTAGGACACTATTCACCCCCCCCTCTAATGTGTCATTCAATCCTTTCAAGTGGTATAAGAGCAGGTTATCTCTGTAATAGATTTAATCAATCTGAGATCAATGGCAGAGGGTCAACATGTACATCGACCTCCACTCTTTGATGGCAATAACTATGGTTTTTGGAAAAATAAAATTACTAACTTTTTAAAATCTATGGATGTGAAGGTATGGAGAGCAATGGTTTGTGGTATATAGCTTCTAGATGTTCCTGAAGACATGTGGAATGATGAAGATGAGAAGAAAATACAAATGGATGCAAGAGGAATGAATGCACTAACTTGTGCAATCACTGTTGATATATACAACAAGATCTCTACTTGTTCTACTACACATGAAGCTTGGCGTGCATTAGAAATTACTTATAAAGGAACAAATGAAGTAAAGGATACAAAAATCAGTATCCTACTCAGAAAATATGAGATGTTCAAAATGAAAGAGAATGAGAGTATCATTGATCTCATTTCTCATTTCATTGAGATCATAAATGGACTGAAGAATCTCGAGAAAGAATTTCCCATGAAAGAACAGGTTATCAAAGTCTTGAGAAGCCTGAATAAAGATTGGAAAACTAAGGCTACCTCCCTGTAAGATTCAAAGGATATGAGGACTTTCACTCTTGAAGATCTCACTAGCAATCTGTTAGCCTATGAGACTCAACTGAAGGACTGGAAAGAAGAGGAAGGAGAAACCTCAAGGAAAGTTGAAAAGAAAAAGGAGCTTGCACTGAAGGCTCAACAACCATCTAAGGAGTCTGTTAATGAGTTTCCAGAAGAATTGGCTTGTATTATCAGAAAATACAGAAAATTCTGGAAGAAAGGAAAAAGTCATGATAAAGGGAAGCAATCTACTACAAAATGCTTCAACTACAACAGATATGGGCATTTTTAGAGCCAATGCACATATCAAAAGAAGGATGAAAGAAAGAATTTTGACAAGAAGAAATCTCATGGAAAACAGAAGTTTCATCAGAAAAGATTTAATCAAGGAAAGAAGAAAGCATTCCAAGTTACTTGGGATGATTCTATAGAATCTGAAGTATTTGAAGGTACTAGTACTGATGGTACATAGACTATGTCTGAGTCTGAAGAGCTAGCCAATGTCTATTTTATGGCTAACACTAATGAGGTACATTTTGATTCTAATATAACTGAGGAAATCATTTCTGATAATGAATTTGATGTGTCTGATATAAATCAAGGTGATTATAATGAATTATTGGAAGAATTGAAAAATGTTAGTTTGGAAAATTCTATGTTAAAAAGAAAATTATCAAATAGTAATAAAACTGCTGTTAAGTTAGAAAAGGAAATTACTGCATTAAAAATTGAAAATTCTACATTAAAGAAAAATAAATTTGTTGCTGATAGTTCTAATATGCATGATAAAATTTCTGAACTTGAAAAATATAATTCAGAACTTATTAAGGAATTGAAGGATAAATTTTTAGAAAACAAAAGGTTACAAGATGAAACTGAAAAATTGAATGAAAAACTTAAAAATTAGTGAGTAGAAAATTCTAGCTCTAATAATGATATAGAAAAATTAGAACAAGAAATTGGTAGACTGAAATTTAAACTAGGAGCTTTTACTAAAGGAGATAAGAAACTGACAAATATTATTAATAGTTATAAAGTTTTTGGTGATGGAATTGGTATAGGTTTTAACTATGAACCGCTAAAAACATATGCTTTTGTTAATTTTTCAAACAGCTATAAAATGGACTATGGAAATGGCTATTTGAAAACAATTAATAAAGAGAAAGTTATCTATGTGTTAAAAAGAAATACTGTTAATCGAAATAACACATGGATTTCAAAACAAAATAGATTTCAAATATTCTCCATTGACAAAAATGGACCTAAGAAAATATAGGTACCAAAGGATGTGATTAGGATTGTCCTTGCAGGTCAAAACTAAAAGATCATGATGGGTGATGGACAGTGGTGCTTCAAAGCATATGACTAGAGATAAATCTACCTTAAAAGACCTGAAGAAGATCGATGGAGGAAATGTCAAATTTGGCAATGATAAAAAAGGTAAGATTATTGGTATCAGATTTGTCTATGTAAATGATAAAATGGTTATAGATAATGTCTTACTAGTTGAAAATTTAGAGCATAATTTAATTAGTATTACTCAGTTAGAAGATAAATTTTATATGGTTTTGTTTAAATCTAAGAAGTGCCTTGTTATTGATGAAAACTCTAATTAAGTTAAATTTACTGCTCATAGAAGAAATGATGTATGTTTTCTAAATTTACCTGATGATGTTTCTTCAACTGATTCCTGTTTAATTGCTAATAATTTAGACAATGCATGGTTATGACATCGTAGACTAGGTCATATTCATATAAAGCAGCTAGATAAGTTAGCTAAGAAGAACCTAGTAGATGGTTTACCCAATTTGAAATTTAAAAAGGATAAAATTTGTGATGCATGTGAATTGGGAAAATAGAAGAAGGGTTCTTTTAAATCAGGAAAGCAAATTATATCTAGAAGAATTTTGGAATTAATTCACATGGATTTATTTGGCCCTATTAGAATAAAAAGTTTAGGTGGTAAGAGATATGTATTTGTTCTAGTTGATGATTTTTCAAGATATACTTGGGTAATATTTCTAAGACATAAGAGTGAAGTATTTGAGGAGTTTAAAATTTTTCTGAATATGATTCAAAATGAAAAGCAATTGAAAGTTCAGAAAATTAAGAGTGATCATGGAGGAGAATTTGAAAATGAAAATATGGAAAAACTTTGCCAAGATCTAGGAATAGAACATAGATTTGCCTTTCCTAGAGCCTCTTCTCATAATGGAGTTATAGAGAGAAAGAATAGATCTCCACAAGAAATGGCTAGAACTATGCTGAATGAAAACAATGTTGCTTATTATTTTTGGGTTGAGGCAGTTAGTACTGTATGTTATATTTTAAATAGAGTAACCCTAAGAAGAGACATGAATAAGACTCCTTTTGAGCTATGGATGGGAAGAATTCCTAAAGTACATTATTGTAAAGCTTTTGGATCTAAATGTTTTATTCTGAATACAAAAGAGAATAAAGATAAATTTGAAGCAAAATCTGATGAAGGTATATTTTTGGGATATTCTTCAAGAAGTAAAGCATATAGAATTTATAACAAAATTTCTTTGGCTATTAAAGAATCTATGCATGTAAATTTTGATGAAGAGCCAAGTAATATTTCAAAAGAAATTATTGATACTTCGGATTATGAATGTGATGAATCAAATATTGGAGAATCTAGTTCCATGGGTCAAGGAAGAAATGATAACCCTTTGACTCATAAATTCTTGCCTCAACACCCTAAGGAGTTCATTATTGGTGATATTTCTAAAGGTGTGCAAACAAGATCTAAGATTAATGTATCCGGGTGCTATGCTTTTCTATCTGAAATAGAACCTAAAAACATTAATGAGGCCTTAAATGATGAATTTTGGATTAGTGCTATGTAGGAAGAACTTAATCAATTTAGAAGAAATGAAGTTTGGGACTTAGTTCCTAAACCTCTAGATCATTCAATTATTGGCACTAAATGGATATTTAAGAATAAATCTGATGAATCAGGGCATGTAATTAGAAATAAGGCTAGACTAGTAGCCCAAGGGTATAACCAATATGAGGGAATAGATTTTGAAGAAACCTTTGCACCTATAGCTAGATTAGAATCTATTAGAATTTTTCTAGCTTTTGTTGCTCATATGAATTTTAAACTATATCAAATGGATGTTAAAAGTGCATTTTTAAATGGTTTCATTAAAGAAGTTTATGTTAGGCAACCACCTAGTTTTGTTGATGCTGATTTTCCTAAGCATGTTTTCAAACTGAAGAAGGCCTTGTATGGTTTAAAACAAGCTTCGAGAGCTTGGTATGATAGGCTGAAATACTTTCTGCTAGATAATGGTTTTTCTCTTGGTAAGGTTGACAATACCTTATTCTTTAAGAAAAATCATCTAGGTTTGTTAGTTGTTCAAATTTATGTAGATGATATCATTTTTGGAGCAACTAATGAGATTTTAAATAATAAGTTTGCAAATCAGATGAAAAATCAGTTTGAGATGAGTCTAATGGGTGAGTTGACATTCTTTTTGGGATTGCAAATTAAACAAGTTGAAAAAGGAATTTTTGTATATCAAGAGAAATATACAAAGCAACTTTTAGAAAAATTTGGAATGAGTAATTGCAAGTCCTCAAGCACTCCTATGAGTTCATCAATTAAATTGGATAAAGATGAATCTGGACTAGCTGTTGATATTACTAAATATAGAGGAATGATAGGTTCTCTTCTTTATTTAACTGCTTCTAGACCTGATATCATGTTTAGTGTTTGTGCTTGTGCTCGTTTTCAAGCTCAACCAAAAGAATCTCATCTATATACAGTTAAAAGGATAATGAAATACCTACAAGGAACTTCAAATTTTGGTTTAATGTATTTCAAAGATAGTAGTTTGGATCTAATTGGATACAGTGATGTTGATTATGTTGGATGCAAATCTGATAGAAAGAGTACTAGTGGAACTTGCCAACTGTTTGGTAGTTCATTATTTTCTTGGTTCAGTAAGAAGTACAATTGTGTTGCCCTATCAACTACTGAAGCTGAATATGTTGCTGTTGCCCTATGTTGTGCACAAATTCTTTGGATGAAACAAACTATGAAAGATTATGGAATTACATATGGAAAAACTCCTATTAATTGTAACAGTAATAGTGCAATAAGTTTGTCAAAGAACTTTGTGTTGCACTCTCGAGCAAAACATATTGAGATAAGACACCATTTTTTAAGAAATAATGTTACGAAGGATAACATTGAGTTGAATTTTGTTTCTACTCATGAGCAGTTGGAAGATATTTTCACAAAGCCTCTTGAAGAAAAATAGTTTATCAAATTAAGAATAGATTTAGGAATATGCTGCCTAAATGATTTTTAACCTTACCTACTATCTTTTATCTTTTACTATTTCAATATTTACTTCACCATCTCTTTTTCTATTATTTGTTTATATTGCGTTATTTTGATGATCTACTTTAGTGTAATTCTAATATTGAGTTATTTCTTGAGAATATTTACAAATTTTTTTTCAAACCTTAAAACAACAACAAAACAGACAACTATCTTTATGGGATTTTCTATTGAGTTTATAAGTTACAATGATTTCTTACATCTATATTAAAATCAACTCAGATTAATTCATCAAAATTACTGAAGGCATCTGCTCCACAAATAGAATAATGCCCACATGACACTTAGAATGGGGATCTAAATCCGAAAAATAGCCAAGTTGCCTTATTATTTCAGTAATTGTATTCCTCTTTGCTAGACTGAATGTTACATGATTAGATAATTTAGAGGCATTTAATATGTGAGGGTGAAAAACAAGGAAAAGTAGCTGAAAGCAATAAGACTCAAGATATTTAACTAAACCTTGTCCAAATGTTTTTAAGTTTCTACACTTTCTCATTTTCAGTACTGTCAAAGTGATTGCCATTAAAAATATATATATATATATATGGAATGTTTGTTGCAAAGAGCAACCAACACCAATATTGTCAAAAAAAAAAAAACCTCCGATTATGGCTATGCATACTGACAGTTTCATAATTCTCAAAGATCTTCTTTTCTTCTTAGTTAATTACATAACAGACATGGTTCAGGGAAAATATACCAAAGGGTTGCTTCATGGAAATT
This sequence comes from Cymodocea nodosa, assembly GCA_036874045.1. Taxonomy (NCBI): domain Eukaryota; kingdom Viridiplantae; phylum Streptophyta; class Magnoliopsida; order Alismatales; family Cymodoceaceae; genus Cymodocea; species Cymodocea nodosa. The sequence goes on along the minus strand of JAZBRI010000003.1, from coordinate 13,037,489 downwards.
TCAAACTGGCTGGAGAGAACATATTAAATGTGTCTGAATTTTTCTATTCTAAAAACATTAAGTTCTAGCACCGAAGTTTATAAAAACTGATTTTTTAAGGTCAATAAGGTGAACCATAGGATCAAGTTCTTATCCTAAGTGAAATGTGTTCTTTATCTTACTGTGGAGTTTTGAATATTTCAGTAATTCTGACACTATAAAATTTAAATAAATAAATAAATAAATAATTTCTTTTTCTTAGTAAAGAACTACTTATATATTTATATATTTATATTTATATATCTAATAATAAAAAATTATAAAAATACAAATACCACAACAAATTTTTTTTTTGCTGATTTTTTTTATTCCAAAATTCAGGAGGAGTTTATTCTTTTTCATATGTCTGATTTTCTCAATTTTAAGATCTCTTCCTTTCTTAGTCAGCATATTTTTAGGGGGAGTTATTTTTTCTTTACCTGGATAGGTGCTGGAAGTTTTTGGAGGGTTAGCATATTGTTTTTGTAGGTTTTCAGACAGTTCAGTTAGTAACTATCCGAAAATTCCTGTGTTTCAGCAAGTTACTATCTTTTGTCCTTTGTACCTCTTTTTCAGACAGTTATCCTGTAACTATCTAAAAATTCTTTTATTTCGGTAAGTTAGGCCTCTAACTCACCAATCTCTGGAACTTTCTGATTTTTATATGCTTTCAGAGGGTTATCTTCTTACTTTGTCTCAACCTTCCGATTCTCAAATCCTTCGTCTACTTCATCTCTTTTTCGCGCCTTCTCCTTCATGGCTTCATTTGGACATTTTTCTGGTCTCTCTCAGCAAGAGCAAGAACTCCAATCAGGTATGGCAGACCTATCTCCTGGAAAAGTTCAACAAATTGTTTCTATTGGAGAAGAAGTTGTCGATATTGAGTCAGTTTATGGCACTTCAGAAATAGTTACACGTTTCCTATGTTTGTAAAAACAACTGTCTCTTCTTCAAAAATTTTGTCCCGTTACTAAACTATCTCTTCAGAAAAGTTTAGCCAAAGATCCAACTGCCAACAAACCAATGATGTTACTAAATGATCTAAATGGCCAAGCATGTTTTATTGCAAAAATACTGCATGCTTCATTGTTTCAGAGGTTTGGTCATGGTGCAGAAGTTGGCAGATGTTGTCTTTATGCTACGTATGCATTAATTAACCATATACAGGTGAACTAGTATGATATTTTTGTTTCTCATATCGTACATTTGCAGAGTAAATTATTTTATGGTGATACGATTTTGAGAATTGTGGCAAGTCAAACAGATATTACACCTTGGCTATAGAAAAGATTAAAGTCAAGATCTTTCTCTACAAAGGAACTCCAAAAATACTAGGAAGTAGATACACCTGTAGTCCGACAATAACAACAACAAGATAGGCAAACATAGTCACAACAGCAACAGTAACAATCAACACAATTTTTAGAACAACAGCAACATACGGATATCAATACAGGTATACATACAGCTATAAATATAGGTATACAGACAGATACAAATACAGGTATACATACAAACATCTATACTGAATTTTTACAGCAACCATCACAAGTTTCACAAAATGATTTAGATCAATCAGATAAACAAAGTAAGTACAGAAATTGCAAAGCAAATTTCAGACACTCTGATCAGTATTTTTCGAAGACAAAGAGGCTTGTGATTATACAAATTATGTATTACATGATTTATGTATTGTAATTTGTTACCAAAAATATTATGTAAACTGTTTACTACATTTAATACTCATGTGATTATTTTTCATAGTTTATATTTAAACAGTTTATGCTTAATCCATGATAGTTATGCATATTTAAAAATATCTTTTTGAACGATATGCACTTAGAATATTTTTCTTCCTTACATTTTATTTACTTTTTTATAATGCCAAAAAGGGGGAGAAGAGATAGATTATTTGACTTAATAGGTTTTGACATCATCAAAAAGGGGGAGATTGTTAGGAATTTGTTTTGATGATATATGCTTTATTAAAGTTTTTAAATAAGTCTAAATAATATTCTCTAAGTATAATAGTTAACAGATTATCGAAAAGTTTCATTTTTATGTCGGATAAGTTAAGTTTTCCGAAGAGTTAGATTTTCGATAGTTAAATTTTTGGATAATTAACATTTCGTTTTTGTCGAATAGTTTATGTTAAAAACTCGTATAGTTAAGTTATCTGCACGTGTGTTTTTAATGTTTTAAGTTGTCACGTGTTTTCCATGTGCGTTCGGTAATGAAAATCGAATAGTTAGATAACTGTTCGAGTTTTTATATGCATGTATAGATAAGTCTTTGAGTTTTATAAAATGACTAACAAACAAATAAGTTTGCTATGTTTAGTCACGTGTTTTGCAAGTGCAAAAACACGAAGAGTTACAGATAAGTATTCGAGTCTTTACAGGACTTAAAGGAAAAGTGTTCGACTAAATCGAAGACTTAGAAGATATTCTACAAGACTCCAGGAAGATAAAGTCTCAGTGAATCTACGAGTAGAGATCGTGGAAATTCAAAATGATAGTGGAGAAAGTGGAAACTCAAAAAGATAGTAATTTGGATTAAAGAAAAAATTAGTACGTGGATTATGGATTATGGATTGTGGATTAAGTGGATGAACATGCTGAACGTGAAAACATAGTTAGACTACTAATAGAGAGTACGAGCTACATTACGACAAGAGGATCCCAATTGTAAAAACTAAGTCTAAATATTCAATCTAGATCTCTAACTGAAAAGTTAAGTTTGAATATTCATATTCTGAAAAATTCTCCAACATTAGAAGAGGTTTGAAATTCCAAGCTATTTTAGAAAAGGAGCTACAAATGCAAGAAGTTTGGAAATTCGACAACTAGAGAAGAAGAGATATAGAAGCTGAGCAAAGAGAAGGAAAGAAGCTATGTGCATAAAGATCAAGTTTTATACAATTCAAAATTAGTTTTGAATAAGAGCTTTGTTTTTCTATTTGAATTGTATATCGAACATTACTGTATCAAAACTTTCAAGAAGGGAATTGAGCTAAAAAGATATTGTAAATTCTATCTTTAAAGATTATAAAGAATAGAATTTCGTTTATGAGTGTTTTGTGCTCTTGTTTTATCCGCTGGTATTTTAATTACTAAAGGCACAATTCACCCCCCCTCTTTGATATAGACGATCCTACAACTAGTATCAGAGCATCTTATCTTAATTAAGAGCTTTTATTTCTCTATTTAGGAATCAATTTTTCTTATCTTTTTCTTTGGATCATTTGTTTAAAATGGATAATACTGAAATCTTAGTTATGACTAAGGGACAGACCACTAATCGTCCTCCTATGTTCGAAGGTAGCAATTATGGCTATTAGAAATATAGGATGAAAGTATTCTTTCAGTCAATCGATTTCAAACTATGGTATATAATTAGCAATCCTATAGTGTTAGTTACGACTTCATATGATACTTGGACTTTTGATGAAAAGGAGCGAATGACACTAAATGCTAAAGGTTTAAACATTTTGTTTTGTGCTTTATCTCATGATCAATTTAATAAAGTTTCTGCATATCAAACTACATATGAGATATGACATGCATTAGAGGTTGCCAACGAAGGTACTAACTAGGTCAAGGAATCTAAGATTAATATGTTAGTACATAAATATGAGCTTTTTAAAATGCACAAAAATGAATGCATCTCTGACATGTTTTCTTGTTTTCTTGAGATTGTAAATTCATTAAAATCTTTAGGCAAGAAATTCGAGGAAAAAGACTTAGTAAGAAAGATCCTTAGATCTTTAACTAAAATTTGGGCTCAAAAAACATCTATTGAAGAGTCCAAAGATTTAAATACATATACTCTCGATGATCTCATAGGAAATTTGACAACCTATGAAGTACAACATTTAGATTCAAAAGGGAAAAATCCTAGAAGGGATTTGGCTTTTGAGGCTAATAAAGTCTTAGAAGTCACTAGTGATTCTAACAATGATTTACTGTTGTTGACCAGAAAATTTAGAAATCTGTTGAAGAAACGTAGGAACTTCAGGTCAGCAAAGATATCTAGAGATATGGAGAAGAAGTCATTCACGAAAGACAAGATCATATCCTACAAGTGCAACAGACAGGGTCACTTTCAAACTGATTGTCCGCTCAACAAAGACAAGAAGAATTCGAGGAGGAATTTTAGGAGTAAGAAATTCAGAAAGAGAAGGGCACTTAAAGTGACATGGGATGACTCTTTAGCTTCACAAAGTGAAGAAAAAAAGGATTCAACATCAGACAATGAATCTTCATCAACATCAGATTCAGAAGAAAATCTGGCAAACGTATGCTTCATGGCAATATCTAGTGAGGTACACAAATCAAAATGGATAATAGACAGTGGAGCATCCAGCCACATGACTTGAGATATAGATTACTTATAGAAATAACAAAGACTAAGAATGGACAAGTTACCTTTGGAAATAAAAGCAAAACAAATATCCTTGGGTCTGCCAAGGTTCATGTAACTGAGAAATACTTTATAAATGATGTCTTATTAGTGGAAAACATAGGTTTTAATTTATTAAGTATTCTTGTTTTAATGAAGTTTTACAGAGTAATTTTTGAAAAAGATTCCTATAAAATTATGGACATGTCTACAAACGAAATTTTATTCACTACATACAAGAAAGGATCCGTTTGTATTTTGAATTTGCCTTCTGATATTATTAAAGACAATGCTTGCTTAATTGCAAAATTAGATGAAGTTATTTTATGGCATAGAAGGCTAGGACACTCAAACTTAAAATTATTACAAAAGCTATCTAAAAAGAATCTAGTTAGAGGTTTACCTAGTATTAAGTACTCGAAAGAGTTTATGTGTGATGCATGTCAACTAGGTAAATTACATAAAACATCCTTTAAAAGTTTAAATGAAATAACAAGCAAAAGAGTATTAGAACTAGTGCTTATGGATTTATTTGGACCTACTAGGACAACTAGTCTAGGAGGTAAACATTATACTTTTATACTAGTTGATGACTATTCTAGATTTACTTGGGTCTATTTTCTAGCTAATAAAACTGAAGTTTTTGAAATATTTAAGATATTCTATAATAAAGTTCAGAATGAGCAAAATGTTAAAATTCAAAAACTTAGGAGTGATCATGGTACAAAATTTGATAATGATCATATGAACACCTTTTGTGAAGAATTAGGCATAGATCATAGGTACTCATTTGCAAGAGCTCCTTCACAAAATGGGATAGTAGAACATAAAACAGATCACTTCAGGAAATGTCCAAAACCATGTTAAATGAGAATAACTTACCCCTATTTCTATAGGCAGAAGCAGTTCATATAGCATGCTATGTTATAAATATAGTACGTCTAAGACCAATTTTAGATAAAACTCCTTATGAGATATAGTATAACAGGGTTCCCAAAATAAGTTATTTAAAACCCTTTAGCTGTAAGTGTTTTATTTTAAACACTAAGGAACGAAGAGACAAATTTAGAGCCAAATCAGATGAGGGTATTTTTGTTGGTTATTCCATTAGAAGTAAGGCATATAGAGTATATAATAAATCAACAAAAACCATTGAGGAAACCCTACATGTAAAATTTCATGAAAATTCTCATTTGGATGTTAGACATGTTGAAAATTTTGATTCAGAAATTCTCTTAGAAATGGTACCAAATGATGTTGACAGAGAAATTAAGAGATTATCTAACGTAATAAGAAATATAAACTTAAATAATGAAAATTTAGAACAAAATAATGTCATACCTATAGAAAATATGGAACAACAGTGAATCTTGTATAATCATCAACTACCACTAAGGTATATTTTCTTCCTCCTAAACTAGCTGTCTGTGTAGGACCAAATAGGTCCATATGCAAGAGATCCAATGGTTGACGTGTGGCAATGTCTTCAATACTCTTGTGTGCTGATTTCTTTTGTTTTCCAATTGTACAGTCACTACACAATTTATCTCTCCTTAATTTGAGCTTAGGCACACCTCTAACAAGATCATGTTTGGTCAATTTTCTTATAAGTCTCATGTTTGCATGATTTAATCTTTTATGCCATAACCATTCATCTTCATTAGAAGCACCTAAACATGCATCACTAGATATAATATCACATTGAAATTCCAAAGTATAAATTGAATTATTTCTATATCCAATAAATTTAATTTCATGTGTATCCTGTTGTAATATAAAATAGTTTTCTATAGTAAAAAGTATATTGTAACCTTTGTCACATAATTGACCTACACTTAGCAGATTCTGTTTTAAACCATTTACATGAAGAACATTTTCTATTTTTCCATTTTCAGATGCAACATTTCCTACAGCAGTAATTCTACATTTTCATTGTTACCAAACTTAACAGATCCTGAATTTATTGATTTAATAGATTCCAGAAGTCTTTTCTTACCTGTCATATGCTTTGAGCAACCACTATCAATGATCCACCTGGACGTTTGAGCTTTCTTGTCCATGCAGTCCTACAAGTCATGTTGAAATTAAGACTTTTGGTACCCATATCTTCTTGGGTCCCTCACTGTTAGTCATTTGTATATTAAACCTATTACCTTTTGGTAGCCATATAGACGTAGATCTCTTCTTAATGACAAACATAGTGGTGCCATCTTTGTAAGATCTAATTTTTCCACCATAGTAAGGGGTTTCCTGTGGTACAGCATACCCTAGGCCAAATTTACTTTTTCCTATTCTTTGAGATCCTATGATTTTGTTTAAACTATTTTCACCCTTGGTAAATTTACATATAATTTTCTTTAAATCAGTAACTTCAGATAATAGATTTTTATTTTCTTCTTTCAGATCAAAATTTTTACAATTATGGCTATCCATTTTAGTTTTCAATTCCCTATTATCAACTAGGGCTTTTTCTAGTTCAGCAAAAACATCTTCTAGATAGGAATTTAAACTCTTTAATTCTTTCTTGTACTTCTTAAAATTTTACATATAAGTTATCTACTATACAGAGAAGACTATCTATATCTACATCATCATTTTCTTTTTCCGAGCAATAGGGAGATGTAGAGCATACCTCTTGTGCAGCAAAGCATACATTTGCAGATGCCTCCTCATCTGAGTCTGATGAGCTTGTAGGATCGTATGGCTACACAAGAGGGGGGTGAATTGTGTATCTTTAATATTTTATGAAATATAATTGAAACTTTAAAACTCAAAAACAAGTCGAGACATTATTTTTATAAAATAATTTTTATTCAAGGTTTCAATTACAATATACAATTCAATTCTCCTCAGAAATTGTAGATGCAATTATATTTCGATACCATGTATCATCTAAACAATTTCATAACTACAAATAGAGAAAACTAATTTGTGGAATTTAAAACTTTTCTCCCTGTTTGAGATCTTTCTTCTTCAGCAATTCTTCAGTGACGAATATTTTGTCTTTTCATGCTTCACCGAATTTGCTTTCTTCTGATACTTCAAATCTTTAGTGATGAAAATCTTACCTTTTTATGCTTCACTGAACTTTCTTCCACTTAAGAGATTTTCCCTGAGAAGGTGTTTTTGATCCCTAAAAAAGATTTTTCTTTTGGTGTGCAGGGATGGTTTGATCCTTGAAAAGATTTTTCATTTTGTGTGCAAGGATAAATTGATCAACGAGAATTCTATGCCTTTTATACTGTATCTTCATTTCATGCATATCCTTCACGTTTAACCACTACCAGTTTTCCACTTCTCCACGTCTTTTCTTTTTCCTTCATCAAAACACACACGTTTTAACCCACGTTTATATTTCGAATTTTCTTTAATCATCAGTCCTGGATCTCTGAAAAATTTCCTGAAAATAAACTTTCTCATCCAAAAATTTTTCATCAGTGTAATAAGAAGTCGTTACTTTAATGTTAACTAAACGAGTAACACAAGTATATATATATAACTTAACATTTCTAACTTAACGAGTTCACCATGTGCTATTTCACGTGACAAGTACTATAGCTAACTCAACGAACTAAGTCTGTGGTGTTATGCTATCTCAACGAACCATCTCCGTTGTGTTATGATAACTCAACGAACCAGTAATAAACAAATGTTTTTATAATAAGAATTTTACCAAGTGCAAAAATAACAACTTAAGTTTATAACGCTAACCTAATGCATTGCCTTAGTGTTCAATATAGCAACTCAACGCATTTAGTTATGTTAACTTAACGAGTTAAACATGTGCACCTCACGTGATACAATACAACATTCGTAACTTATAATTTCACCACGTGTATAACACTAACTTAACGAGTTCGTCTCTTCTTTTACTCACTAACTTAATGAGTTATCACGTGACCTATTTTAACCTTTAAGCCTCTATTAACGAGTTGTTTAAATGTGCACTGTTCATGATATAGAAGATATAACATTAAAACATATCATGCTTTTCAATAAAAACACACGTTAACTTAACGTTTAGCTAAATGAGAAACTAATGCAACGAAACGACTAGTTATTAACTTCAGATCCAATACAGATAAGTATTTATATCAGTAAGCTTTTTCTATATTAATTGATGATTTTAATTTCTTTTCACAAGCAATAGTAATTAAGGAAATATGATTATTTTCATTCAGCACACATCATCAAAACAAAAATACTTAATAGAGCTGCTGGATGAACTGCTATCATCCCAAGTGACTTTTAATGCCATTTTCTTCTTATTCTTCCTTTTCCATTTCTGTTTGTCCTCCTCTTGTTGAAAAGGATAATAAAGTTGAATGTGTCCCAGTTTCTTGCACTTGTAGCATGTAGGGACTTTTGATTTTGAGGAGCTGGCTTTGCCTCATTGTCTCATCATCCTTCTAAAGTTCCTAGCCAACAGTAACACTTCATCCTCATCCGAGCTTAGTTGATCTTCTGTTGAGGGAAAAGCTAGTTCTTTCTTTTTCTCTGCTTTTCTTTCAATGACTCCTTCTTCTTTCCATTCCTTCATTTGGACTTCATGGGCTAGAAGGTTTCCCAATTGATTTTCAACTAAATAGTTATTCAAATCCTTTGAAGCCTATATGGAAGTAGACTTCTGCTTCCATTCGACTGTCAGGCTCCTTAGGATCTTTTGTACCAGTTCACGATTAGAGAAACTCCTCCCAAGGCCTCTTAGTTCATTCACAATTTCTGTGAATCTAGAAAACATTTCAGTGATATTTTCTTTTTCAAGCATTTTGAATAATTCATATTTTCTTAACAAAATGCTGATTTTAGTATCTTTAACTTGGCTGGTTCCTTCATATGTAATTTGAAGGATCTTCCAAGCTTCATGGGAGAATTTACAAGTAGATATTTTATTATACTGTTCACAGTTAGTACATAGTAAATGGAATTAAGCCCACGAGCATCCATTTGGATGATTCTTTCATCCTCCTCAGTCCAGTCACTTTCATGACTGATTGGAGTTGGTGTATCATGTACAACCATTCTTCAAAGTTTCACATCTGTACTCCTAAGAAAGCACTCCATCCTATTTTTCCAATAGCTATAATTGCTACCATCAAAGAGGGGAGGTCGATGGATATTTTGACCCTCTGCAGTGTGGAAAGCCATGATCTCAAATGGTTAAATCTATTAACGAGATCAGCCTTACTCTAATACCAATTGTTAAGACTTTAAGGCTTACTAGAGGGGGGGTGAATGGTAAAAATTCATTTCTTAACCCTTTTAGAAGTAGTTTAATGTAAAGTGATAGCAAGCATACAATAAAAGAAATCACACAGAGATTTTTAGGTGGTTCACCACTAACGGCTAGTCCACCCCCAAGGAATATTTGGGCTCCACTAAACTCTTGTAAACTTACAATCACTTGCTTTAAGGTTTAAGCAAGAACCAACTAACCATTCACTTGAGCTTCCTTGTTGAAGCTTCAATCAATCCTTTCTCTGAAGTTTTAATCCGTGTACTTCAGTAAACACTATCTTGTGAACAACAGAGTTGAATGCATGATGAGCTTCTGAAATTTTGTCTATAAGTGTTCAAGATGATTTAATCTTTAAAAGCTTTTCTTCTATTGAGCTTGGTGTAAGTATATGTATTAGGAAAGCGCTTATTAAATCCATTGTCTCTATCTTATATATATACCTGACATGTGCACCAATTATATTTTCTTCCAATGGATGTATTCTACTGTACTTGATTAGACTCCAGCCCCAAATACGGTAAGTTACCGTTCAAAAAGTCATTTCAAGATGTCTTACCGATTTTCCTATCCTTTCGGATAGTTACACCTGTGTAACTCTCCGAAGAAAATCTGTAACTCACCGATAGATGACTTAAACTTTACTACTAGGTAGGATTCCAGAATATTTACTACGAGCTATCATTCAATCAGATACTTATAACTATAACTCACTGAACAGTTATATAACTGTCGGATAGTTGGCCTCTATTAACATTCCGATTGCTTCAATTCAGCACGTGCATAAAAGGCTAACTTAAGTTTCGGATGGTTATCCCTGTAACTCACCGAAATGCTTCAAGATTTCGGATAGTTATCTTTCTAACTCTCCTAAATTTTCCTTTAAGCTTTTGACTACCGACTTCTCTATTCTACACGTGCGTAATAGGATGACTTAAGTTCTAGAAAGTTATACCTGTAACTTACCGAAAAACTCGAATAGTTATCTAACTCTCCGAAAAGAAAACTCGGATAGTTATCTAACTCTCCGACAAGTCCTTTAAGCTTCCGTTTTGTATTTCTACACGTGATTTATTGAATGACTTAACTTTCGGATAGTTATACCTGTAACTCTCCAAAAAACTCGAATAGTTATCTAACTCTTCGAAAAGAAAACTCAGATAGTTATCTAACTCTCCGACAAGTCATTTAAGCTTCCATTCTATATTTCTGCATGTGGTTTATTAAATGACTTATCTTTCGAATAGTTATACCTGTAACTCTTCGAAAAGTCCTTTATGCTTCCAGATAGTTAACTCCTTAACTATCTGATCATTCAATCCTTCTTAACTTGAGAAATATACTTCTTAACTGTCCGATTTTCTACAGCAGCATATTCTGAGATTTACTGCCACCTATTTGTTGCTTCGATTTGTCTATCTTCTAATCTTTTTGCTGTACAGACTAATCCTGATAAATACAATTCAAAACCTTACATTGATTTTTGCATTATCAAAATCTAGAGGTCTTTTCAATTACAAGGCCTTTGGAGAGTTTGGAAGATAATTGGTTGAATGATCGGGGAGTTGAGTCACTAACTTTCTAAAAAATCAAGGAAATTAGAAAGTTAGGAAAGCTAACTATCTGAAATTTAAGTCATTCAATTTCCCACATGTAGAAATCCAGACAGAAGCTTAAAGGTATTTTTTCGGAAAGTTAACTATCCAAAAAATAAGAAGTTTTAGAAGGTTACAGATTTAACTATTCAAAACTCAAGTCATCCTATTATGCACGTGCAAAAGTAAGAAAGTAGTCAGAAACTTAGAAGAAGAAAATCAGAGAGTTACTATAGCTAACTATTCGATAGTTAAGAACATTTTGGTGAATTATAGTTATAAGTATTCGAACTTATGACACCTCACGTGTACAACTTAAAATCTCATGTGGCAAAAGGACTTAAGTGGATTGTCGGTAAGTTACGAGCATTCTTCAAAGTGTTACATAGCTAACCATCTAGAAGTCAAAGGAAATCAGAAGGTTATCTTGAAACATCTTCCTAAACGATAACTTACCATATTTGGTTCTACAAATTTAATAAGTACAACAGAATACATTCGTTAGAGATGAATATGATCGTTATGCTTATAGTTATAAATATAATAAGTAGACAAGAAAGATAGATAGCTTTTGCATATATGAATTTATTCACCAAGCTCCACACATACAGTAGAAAATCTTCAAGATCAAATCTTCTGCAAAAGGATAATTCAAGTCTAGAAGCTCTCCACACAATAAACTCTGATTTCTTCAAGCTAGTGGTTTACTAAAGTGCACCAACTGAAAACTTCAAAGATAGGTTGGTTGGAGCTACGACTAGAAAGCTCAGTTTGATTGGTTGGTTTTTGCTTTGACCTTAAAACAAGTGTTTGTAAGTATTGAAAGCTTAGTGAAGCCCAAGTATCCCTTGGGGGTGGACTAGCTATTAGTGGTGAACCACCTAAAATCCTTGTGTGCATTATTTTTTATTATGTGCTTGCTAAATTACACTATTTTAAAGTATCAATTTGTGCATTTTATATATGTTAATTCATGCATGTTAAGGATTATAAAGTGCAAATATATATGTTGTAATGTGGAATTACATGTAAATCATATTTTTAGACATATGCATGAATTAGGGATTAAATAGTCAATAATGCACAAATTTATCCTTTATTAAATTAACACCTAGTCAATTAGCCCAAGTGTAGATATAAGTAATTTATATATTGATTTCATGTATATCTTAAAAGAATTATCATTAAAATATGAAATCAAATAATCCTCAATTGAGCAAGCAATATATTATGCACATTTCATTTTTGCTTTATAATCTAGTAGGAATTTATGTGTAATGTGCATATGCATTTAATGTTATCTTTTGACTTGTTGATAATAGGTGAGGGTGTGGACCTTTGGATTAAATCATGGGAAATCAACAACTCATGGTCATCCAATTCAAACTCCAAATCAATCCATCAATCAATCAATCAATGATTAAAACTTGCCTAAATTAGAAGGTCTTAATTGAAAGGAGTTTGAAATATTTCCATAGATGGATGACAATGGAAAGCAAAAGAGGATGGTTGGCCAAAGGAAAGATTATCTCCTCTTTCTCCTCCACGCAAGGGCAAAAACTCCAACTCCAATTTTTGTCCATCCTCCTCCATCCAAGAGTTTGGAAGAGTTTTCCTCCAAGATTGGTGAGCTTAAGTGCCTTCCCCCTTATCTTAGATGACCTCCTTTTCTCCACTCTAAGCCAACATACAGAAGGATCTCCATGGGTGAATTTGGTGGTATTAGAGGCACGTGTGCAGCATTGGAAGAGCTTGGGATGTGATCTTCAAGGTGAGGTAATTAGGAAGCATCAATGTTGAAGAAGAAAGCCAACAAATCCATGTATCTTGGAAGTGGATTAAGGACGTGCAACCCATTTTCTCCAAAGCAAACATAGGCAGTTCCCTTTGGATGTGACTTGCAAGTGGTCACAGCCTTGTAGGAGAGCGGACAAAGTGGTTCATCATCAAATAGAGATCAAATGCTTGAAGAGAAGTGGATGAATTAAAGGTAAAAGAGAAGGGAGAGATCCTCATACTTGTAAACATATTTTCATATCAAATGTGTATGAGTATTTAGGTATTTTAAATTTATAAATGTATGCACATTTAGGATATTTGTTAAATGTTTATTTCTTTAATTTAAATAGTTTTTTTAGATTAGATCTCATGGAATATAGTTGCTTCATGTGAATATGTGAATGTTGTGCATAAAACTAACTCTTAACCCTTGTGAATGCATGTATATCCTATTTGTTGTAAATTTCAGTGCATGTTCCATTTTGTTATATGTTGTACGACTTGATTTCTTAGAGTTATATGTCGTGTTATAGCTTGTTTTGTAAGTACTTTAAGTGTACAATACGTATGTAGTGTTGTTGGAATTTTTTAGAATGTATTTCTTTGGTTTTTCGATTATTCTTTCGAAGGTAGCATCTGCTTTGTTTTACTAGTTGAGTGACAAAAATTGTGCTTGACACCTTCGTGTTGCCTTGCTTTTGTGCATTTCGAAATGTTTTCCTGTAAATTTTCTTGATTAGAAAAATGAGTTATCTTTCAAGGCACATTGATTTCATGGTGTTTCATGAAGATTTGATTGAGTTTTGATTTTTACACCGACAGTGCGTTTTTGGAAAGTTTTCAGAATTGTTTTGCACATTGTTCATGAATCTGACTTTGGCAACAACCTAGAGTGAGGAAATTACTGCCATTTTAAACATAACTCGATGACCTTTCCAACCAATATTTTCTTAGGATTTTTCAATGTCCAAGTGGGAAGGAAGAAGAGTTAGAATTCGAACTAATTTCTGTGATTCCAGAAACATGAACTTAAGATTTTCTTGAGTTTCCTAGCTATTAGCTCTAGGAATTAACAAGTTTTATGCTATCTTTGAAATCTTTATTGTATTTATTTAAATTGTAACTTAATTACACGTAATTAGAGTTTTAATTATGGATTTAATGGTATGGATGTTTTATCAAACAATCATTTTAATAAAATTATTTAAAACAAACTCCTTGTAGATTCGACCCGTACTTGCACATGCTTATTACAATGGGCACCGTGCACTTGTGGTTATAAATGTAAAATTTGCACTTTTGCCATTTAATTTAACAACACATAAAAGCGTTACAAATTTTTGGCGCTGTTGCCGAGGAGTTTTAGTACGTTAAAATGATTTATTAGATGATTTGCAAGATTTAATATCCTCTATATTATTTTACTTTTGTTTGTTTTCTTGTTAAGTTATTGTTTTTATTTGTTTGCAAGGAAAAAGATACATGGATTGGCCATTCTATGTGTTCAATTCTTTGTTATCTGAATTGCTTGTTACATGTTTAATTCAAGTATATAAGTGGTAACAAGTAGCTTAATGGAGTAATGATAATCTTTGTGTACAAATTATTAAGATAGAATGTACCTATCTAGAAATTTAAATTTTTGATGTGCACGAGATTAGAATTCATTTTTATGATATTTTTCTTAAAATACTTGGATTTTGAGATTTCTTTTGAGTACATATGCATAAAATTCTGAATTGTATGTTAAAAGATAAAAATCTTAGAAGACAAGAATGTTTTACAGATTTTTGAATAGTTTTCTTTTGATGATTTTTAAAAATCTATATTTTTCTGAGTATTCAAAATTTAATTTAGTATTTTTTTAGAAACTATAGGAAATGATCTTTCTAACAAGTATTTACATGTGTCATTTGGATTTATATAAAGTTCTATGTGATTTTTCAAAGTTGAGATGGTAAGTTGCCATGCATTTTGGATGGTTAGAGCTCTAACTATCTAAAAATTGCTGAATTTCGGAAGGTTAGGAGCCCTAACCATCTGAATTTTTTTTATGTGCAATTTTTCTAGTGTAAAACAATTTTATCTGAACTCTTATATTTGAAACTGCAAATACATGTTTGAATAAAACTTATTTTTGACATTTTTCCATGAAACTACAAGAGTTCTAACAAGGTATTATACATTGTATTTGGACTTATATATATTTCTGGAGAATTTTTCTAAAATGAGATGTTCTACAAATTACGAATTCTGAGTTATCTGAGTTTCACATGATTTTGATAATACTTTAGTTTTGGATATTTTTGTCTCTAATTTTTCATAAAAACTAGAAGTAATTACCCTTCAGATGAATATTTATTTGTGAATTTCTAAGTTGTATGAATTTATGTAGAAAATCTTGAAGTTATTGTAGCATAGTTTAATTTCTGAAATCTTGTGTGTGCTTGTTCTATTTAAAACTTTGGATGAAGTTGATTCTTTGTTGATAAAATACATTGTGTTTTTATGCTGATCATAGTGGCATGAATGTAGGATCTTGTAATTTAATGAGTTAAGAAAATGTGGTCTTAAGTGGAATTAAAAATGACTACTTTTCAATTATTTTATTATATTACAAATTGCTAGTACTACTAAAGACCTAAATGTATGAATTAATTATCTTTGCTCATTTAATCAATTTTGCATGTCATTAAGGATAGCTAGTAACAACAACAACAACAACAATAATTGTAGGATCATATGGCTACACAAGAGGGGGGTGAATTGTGTATTTTTAACATTTTTTGAAATATAATTGAAACTTTAAAACACAAAAACAAGTCGAGACATTGTTTTCATAAAATCATTTTTATTCAAGGTTTCAATTACAATAAACAATTCAATTCTCCTCAGAAATTGTAGATGCAATTATATTTCGATACCATGTTTCATTTATACAATTTCATAACTACAAACAGAGAAAACTAATTTGTGAAATTTAAAACATTTCTCCATGTTTGAGATCTTTCTTCTTCTTCTTTTTCTTTCTTCTTCAGTAATTCTTCAGTGACGAATATCTTGTCTTTTTATGCTTCACCAAATTTACTTTCTTTTGATACTTCAAATCTTCAGTGACGAAAATCTTACCTTTTTATGCTTCACTGAATTTTCTTCCACTTGAGAGATTTTGCTCGAAGAGGTGTTTTTGATCCATGAAAAAGATTTTTCTTTTGGTGTGTAGGAATGGCTTGATCCTTGAAAAGATTTTTCATTTTGTGTGCAAGGATGGTTTGATCAACAAGAAGTCTATGCCTTTTATACTGTATCTTCATTTCATGCATATCCTCCACGTTTAATCACTACCAGTTTTCTACTTTTCCACGTCTTTTCTTTTTCCTTCATCGAAACACACACGTTCTAACCCACGTTTATATTTGAATTTTCTTTAATCATCAGTCCTGGATCACTAAAAAATTTCCTGCAAAATAAACTTTCTCGTCCAAAAATTTTTCATCAGTGTAATAAGAAGTCATTACTTTAATGTTAACTAAACGAGTAACACAAGTATATATATATAACTTAACGTTTCTAACTTAATGAGTTCCTCATGTGCCATTTCACGTGACAAGTACTATAGCTAACTCAATGAACTAAGTCTATGGTGTTATGCTAACTCAATGAACCAGCTTAACCTTTCTTTCGGAAGGTTAAATGATAACTCACTGAAAACAGTTTAAGTTTCGGATAGTTATAGATGTAAGTCACTGAAAAGCTCTTTATATTATAAAACTAGTGAGACACGTGCCAAGACGTGAAAACATGACTTAAGTTACCTTTCGAATAGTTACAACTGTAAGTCTCCAAAAAAAGCTTTAACTCATCGATTCAGTAATAAACAAATGTTTTTATAATAAAAATTTTATCACGTGCAAAAATAACAACTTAAGTTTATAACGCTAACCTAACGCGTTGCCTTAGTGTTCAATATAGCAACTCAACGCATTTAGTTATGTTCACTTAACGAGTTAAACATGTGCAGCTCATGTGATACAATACAACATTCGTAACTTATAATTTCACCACGTGTATAACACTAACTTAACGAGTTCGTCTCTTCTTTTACTCACTAACTTAACGAGTTATCACGTGACCTATTTTAACCTTTAAACCTCTAACTTAACGAGTTCTCACGTGACCTCTATACAAACAAAACTCTAACTTAACGAGTTGTCTAAACGTGCACTGTTCATGATACAGAAGATATAACTTTAAAACATATCATGCTTTTCAATAAAACCACACGTTAACTTAATGTTTAGCTAAATGAGAAATTAATGCAATGAAACGACTAGTTATTAACTTAGTATAATTTTAGATCATCAAAACAAAAATACTCAACAATCTCCCCCTTTTTGATGATGACAAAACCATATTAAATCAATTATTAAATATGTTTAACTCAACAAAGCACCTTCATTGGGTTAACTTTCAATTCAACAAACTTGTTTGTTGACTTAAGTTCACTTAAGTTTATTTCTATTGTTAGTGTAAATTTTACCTCTCAGAACTAAAACTCTCAGATGTCAATAATTATATAAGTATTAGTTTTCTAATTATCATCTGTCAGATTACAATAACCATTAAATAGCGTCTCCTTTTATAATATATATATGCAATTAAGATCATAATCATCTTTTATAATATTTCTCCCCCTTTTTGTCATTAATCAAAAACATAATTATAGAGAAAATATATATATATATAAGAGAATTACAACAATGATTTCTGTAAACAAGAATAATAATTGAACACATTTACAGAAAAATGTATTGTTCAAATAATCAAACAAGTAATACAAACATTACATTTTGTATTCAGAAACAAACAAAAACAGTTATCGACCCCTCCTAAGTATATCACTTATAGCATTACATATTTTATCTCCTAGATGCCTAATATCATTTTTGATGTCGTTAAGCACTGCATCTAAGTCAGGAGGTAGCTGGGTTTGCTGTTCTGCTTGAACTAAATAACTTTGTTGTTGTTATTGTATATGGTCTGTATCAGGTTGTTGTTGTTGTTGTCGTTGAGGTTTACGCATGGCCTGGAATTTTTGCAAATCTTTGACACTAAATGCTCTCATGCCTTTAGTTTCAAAGGGTCAGTCGGATAAAGTCAATTGGCTTGCAAGGATTCTACATACAACATCACCATAAAATAACTTTGAACTCATATGCTGTAGTTGAGATATAAATACATCAAACCAATTTATTTGAATTTTATTCAACAGGCCATAAGTTGCATATAAACAGCTTCTGCTGACTTCCAAATTGTGTCCAACTCTTTGAAATAAATTTGCATGCAATATATTTGCAATAAACCTTGCCTCTACATTCAGATTTTTCATTAATCTCATTTCAGAATATACATTTGGAATTTTTGATAAAGACTGAATGTTCCATTCTAGTTGTCTTATCATGTCAAATCTTTTGGTAACAACAACACCTTCATTCTTTAATCCTAAAACTTCAAAAATTAACTTAGGAGACAATATAAACTCCTGTTTATTTATTTGAGTTTTTAGAAAATTTCCATTCTTGACTGGATTGCTATAAAAGGTTGCAATAAGCTTTATGTATTGCTTCCATTTCGTTCCTACTAGCAAGAATTTAATGAGGCCTTAAAACACAAACAGATCTCTTATTTCCATCAAATTTCTGAATTTTATTGGACGAGCATGTAGAATCTGACATGTAATCAAATTATTGTATTTCTACAATGCTTCTTTAGATCTAAAATGAATTGCATTACCTTGAATGTTTAATATTGTACACAAAGAAGGTGATACCTGAAGCCGTGATTCAGAGTTTAATTCATCTTCAGGAACCTCTTCTTCAAAATGGATGTCATGTTGTTCCTCTTCCAAAATATTATCTTGAAGCTGCTTAGGTAAGCTCGATTCTTCAGCTTCAACAGTGTTAGGAACATTGTCAATATGCTCAACATTCATCTATTCAGTCTCTATAGAATGTTCAGAGTTCAATTTTTCCACAAATTCTACAACCAGTGTATCTGTCTGTAATTGTTCATTTTGTTCAACAGATAATTCCATTGATTCATGCTGTGAATTCTCAGACTCTGCTTCTATAGATTCCGTAGAAGGCTGGCTAACTTTTAGCTCTTCTAGAGTCTTAACAATTTCAATATCTGCTACTCTAGACAATTCAGCCTATGAACTAGTTACTACTTCAACATCGTCAATTATATTTGCAATAACTTGTTTGATGGCAGGTGCCTGATGCTCTAATTTGTCAATATCTGCATCATCAGGACTTGTACTAATAGAAAAACTTGAGCTCAAATTTGACTTAGATTTCTTCTCAAGTTTTCTTCCAAAAATGCAATCTCAGCACATTTCATTCTGTATTCTTTATCAAATTTACTTCGAATCCCCATGTATGTAATACTAGCATCAGTATTTTGGAGTTCTTGTCTAACTTCATTTAGTATACCTTTAGGAAAGAAATATTCACTATAAATTTTTGCTAACCTTTTGTCCACTCGAAATATTTTCTTGAACCAAGTATGTGGAACTTCATCATTCTCTATTTCTTTTCCTTTTGCATCTCGTCTGCTTTTGCCTTTTTCTCTGCCACGACCTTTGTAGAACTTGGAGACCATCATCGTAGGTTGTAATAGCAACAAGCGGGAAAGATTTTCTTGACAAAGTTTACAAATAACCTAGGTGCTTGTGTAATAAGTGTTTAAATAGGGTTTTTAGGAGTATAACTCAACGTGAAGAGAAGTCGGGTTTAGAAATTAAATAAATATTGAATAAAGTTTATTCAATCAAAGTACCCGAAATATTCAAGTATAACTCGTTGAGTTAACCAACCTAATGAGTAAAACGCTATATAGAGGCAGTTTTACACGTTACCTTATCTAACATAACGTCTAGTTAGTACAATTTTCGGATGCTTCCAACTGAAACGTTCCGAAAACAACACATATGCTAAACTTAACATTATCTTGAGAACATTGTAAACTATTTGGTCATTTTGTCCTTTGAATCTAAAATAGTTTATTTGTCGTTTTAAATTATTTCATCAAGATTTTAAGAGGACAGTAATTCAGATTAACTAAGATTTGTATTCTAAATTATATTAATCTGTTTTCGACAATGTTAATCCTCCCCCTACAAATATACTTCAAATATATTCAATCAAAATACAAAATATACTTGTAGTGACAATAGATGTTAAGTATAACTATACTTTTAAATTTTCTTTTCAGAGACTTCCGTTATCTTGACATCATCAAAAATGACTTCTAGAATCAATTCCTACTGTATATGAATCAAAACACAATTTTGAACTCAATGTGATTAATTCAAGGAGAATAAAAGAATGTATCTCAAATAAACGTTTTCAAAAGTACTAATGTTGATTCAATAAATCAGTAGTCATATTGGTAGAAACTATATGCGATTCAAAGATATCTGTAATTAATGAAATAACTTTTTCTTTTCAAGACAGTAAATATTGATAATATTCTTTAAAAGTTAGTTTGAATACCTTGAATCATACAAGAGCTTTCTGTAGGATCGTATGGCTACACAAGAGGGGAGTGAATTGTGTATTTTTAATATTTTCTGAAATATAATTGAAACTTTAAAACTCAAAAACAAGTCGAGACATTGTTTTCATAAAATCATTTTTAATCAATGTTTATATTACAATATACAATTCAGTTCTCCTCAGAAATTGTAGATGCAATTATATTTCGATACCATGTATCATCTAAACAATTTCATAACTACAAATAGAGAAAACTAATTTGCGGAATTTAAAACTTTTCTCCCTGTTTGAGATCTTTCTTCTTCTTCTTTATCTTTTTCAGCAATTCTTCAGTGACGAATATCTTGTCTTTTCATGCTTCATCGAATTTGCTTTCTTCTAAAGTGATCTATTCTTTCTCTCAACAACACCATTTTAACACAGTGCTCTTAGAAAAGAAAATTTGTGATCAATGCCATGCTCATTACAATAGTTATCTATTTGATCATTATCAAATTCAGTTCCATGATCACTCCTAAGTTTTTGAATAGAGACACTTTGCTCATTTTGAACAAAATTGCAAAACATTTTAAATTTTTCAAAAACTTCTGTCTTAGATGCTAGAAAATATACCCAAGTGTATCTAGAGAAGTCATCTACTAAAACAAATACATACCGTTTACCACCAAGACTCATGATTCTTGTTGGTCCAAATAGATCCATATGTATAAGTTCTAAGACTCTCTTGCTTGAAATATTAGTTTTGGATTTAAAAGAGTTTTTGTGAAGTTTACCTAACTCACATGCATCACACATAAAGTTCTTTGAGTATTTAATCTTTGGTAAACCTCTCACTAAATGTTTTCTAGATAGTTTATGTAGCAGTCTCATATTTATATGCCCAATCCTTCTATGCCATAGATATGCATCACTAGTTTCAGCTAGCAAACATGAATTTAAATCAACTACACCAGAAGGTAAAGATAAAATACATACAGAACCTTTTCTTTTAGCAATAAACTTAATTTCATTTGTATTTTTATCAATTATTTTGCATACATTATCTTCAAATACTACATAATATCCATTTTCAGTTAGTTTTATGACACTCAGCAAATTAAATCCTAGGTTTTCTACATATAGTACATTTGAAATAACACAAGTAGGAGTTATTTGAACATTGCCCATACCTTTGATTTTATCTTTGCTTTTGTTTCCAAATGTTACACTCTCTTTCATGGTATTTGTAAAATTTTGTAATAGACTTTTTTGTCCGGTCATGTGACTTGACGCTCTACTGTCCAAGATCCATTTTGATGTTGTTTCCTCCTGCAACACAAATTAAGAAAAACTTTTTCTTAGTACCCAATGTTGTTGAGGACCAAGTTCATTAAACGCATATTTCTTCTTTTTGTTTAAAAATAGTTTAACATTATCATTTATATTCTTATTAGTTGTAAGTACTATTGATTTATCATTAGCTTCATACTCATATATAGCATTATTGCTTTTGCAATCATTCTTTTTGTTTTCAGATGTAGTATAATCAAGACCAAACATATTTTTATCAGATGTTAATTTATTTTGGTCATGCTTATACATTTCTGTAAGTTCATACCAAGATTTTGTACTTGTATTAACACTTTCCGTACATACAAAATCTTTTTCTGCACAATAATTTTTTGTTTTATCACATGCAGAATGAGTAATTGGTTTAATACCAGTGTATTGAATTACATGCTTAGGTTTCTGAATTTTCAGTTTACTACGATTGTCTGAAATTTTAGAAACATTAGAAACTGAATTTCCAGAACAAGAAACAAGATTTTTAGAAACATTTATAATCATGTTAGAAGTACAATTTGACAAATCACATTGATTTATATTATTACTACATGATTCATCCCTTGAAGTATCTACTTCTACATATTTATTACCTTGTTTCATAATAAAAGGAATTTTAGTCTTAGATTTACTTGACCTGCAACTAATAAATCCTTTATTGGCTTGAGATTTAGGATATTCAGGATAATCAAATCCTAAGCCAAATTTATAAGACACCGCAGGGGTACTAGTTAGTTTGTCTAACTTAGTTTGACTTAAATTCCATTTCTCAAAGGTAGAATTTAAATCTTGCTCTCTCAGTTTTAATTTATCTATTTCTAATTCAAGTTCATTTATATTGTTTCTCAACATTTCATTTTCAGATTCTATCTTTAATTTTTCAGCATTTATATTCTGTATTTGTTCATGCAAGATACATTCATTAAATCTAAATTTTTGCAAATCTCTAGCATAATTTTCATTATGACATTTAAACTTTTCTAAAGTAGTACACAGGAAACAATTTTCTTCTTCCATAATGGATGAAGATTTTCTAATATTCTTATTTTCCAATTTACTTACTTTAAGTTTTTGTGATAATGCATGATAAGCCCATAATAATTCATCAAAGTTGAAATCTGAATGACTTTTAGGATCAGATGTTACCTCAGACTCATCTGCCATGAAGCATACATGAGCAACGTCTTCTAACTCTTGTTCTCCTTTTGAATGTGAAGATTTTGATGCTGATTCCTCAGATTCAGACTCTTCAGACGTGTCATCCCAAGTGACCTTCAAAGCCTTTTTCTTGTAAAACTTTTTCTGAGTTTTTTGAGCCGTCTTCTTCTGATTTGTCCTACTTTGCTTTTCATTTTTCCTCATAGGACAATCTGGAGAAAGATGTCCAGGTTTCTTACAGTTGTAACATACATACTTTCTAGATGAAGACTTCTTGTCATTCAATGATTTTGACATTGAGGGTTTATCATTTTTGTTCCTTTACTGTTTCCAAGCTTTCCATGCTTTCTTGAATTTCCTAGTCTGCAAAATCAAATCCTCGTTAGAATCAGTAGATATATCAGAATCTGAATTAATTTCGAAGGCTATTTCTTTCTTCATTTTTAGTTTGTTGTGACTCAGTGATTCATTTAATTGTACTTCATAAGCTGTTAAATTTCCTATAAGTTCATTCATAGTATAAACATTTAAATCTCGTGATTCCTCAATTGATGTTACTTTCTGAGACCATTTAGAACTTAGGGATCTGAAAACATCTCAGAAATATTTTCGTCTTCATGCATCGTAAAGAGTTCATACTTATGAATCAACATGTTTATTTTTGTCTCTTTAACTTGAGAAGTACCTTCATGTGAAACTTCTAATGCATGCCACACCTCATAAGCAGATTTATATGCCGACACTTTACTGAACTTTTCATAACTCAATGCATAGAATAAAATATTTAAGCCCTTAGCATTTAGAGTTTCATTTTCTTTTTCAGTAATTGTCCAAGTATTAGAAGGGGTAGTTAATGGAGTATATGGTTTAGAAATCATGAACCACAACTTATGATCTATACTTTGAAGAAAAATAGTCATCCTATATTTCCAATATTCAAAATGTATTCCATCAAATAAAAGAGTACGATTAAGATTTTAGCCTTCATATAAAGAAAAATTACCATTTCCAGAAGCCATTTTACCTTAGATTTTTCAACCTATTTGATTTTAAACAGTCTAAAAACTTTAAAACAATTTGAGCCTTAAGTCAAGAAAGTTAAACGTATGCTCAGGTTAATTTCTGTTTAAAAACAAGGAAGGTAGAGTAAGCAATGATATTAAATAAGTTGGTATCGATTTTATATCAAAGATTATTAACAAATCTCTGATACCACTTGTAGGATCGTATGGCTACACAAGAAAGGTGTGAATTGTGTATTTTTAATATTTTCTGAAATATAATTGAAACTTTAAAACTCAAAAACAAGTCGAGACATTGTTTTCAGAAAATCATTTTTATTCAAGGTTTCAATTACAATATACAATTCAGTTCTCCTCAGAAATTGTAGATGCAATTATATTTCGATACCTGTATCATCTAAACAATTTCATAACTACAAACAAAGAAAACTAATTTGCGGAATTTAAAACTTTTCTCCCTGTTTGAGATCTTTCTTCTTCTTCTTTATCTTCTTCAGTGATGAATATTTTGTCTTTTCATGCTTCACCGAATTTGTTTTGATGATGTGTGCTGAATGAAAATAATCATATTTGCTCAATTACTATTGCTTGTGAAAAGAAATTAAAATCATCAATTAATACAGAAAGAGCCTACTGATATAAATACTTGTCTGTATTGGATCTGAAGTTAATAAGTAGTCGTTTCGTTGCATTAATTTCTCATTTAGCTAAACGTTAAGTTAACGTGTGTTTTTATTGAAAAGCTTGATATGTTTTAATGTTATATCTTTTGTATCATGAACAGTGCACGTTTAGACAACTTGTTAAGTTAGAGTTTTGTTTGTATAGAGGTCACGTGAGAACTCGTTAAGTTAGAGGCTTAAAGGTTAAAATAGGTCACGTGATAACTCGTTAAGTTAGTGTTATACACATGGTGAAATTATAAGTTACGAATGTTGTATTGTATCACGTGAGGTGCACATGTTTAACTCGTTAAGTTAACATAACTAAACGCGTTGAGTTGCTATATTGAACACTAAGGCAACGCGTTAGGTTAGCGTTATAAACTTAAGTTGTTATTTTTGCACGTGGTAAAATTCTTATTATAAAAATATTTATTTATTACTGGTTCGTTGAGTTATCATAACACAACGGAGATGGTTCGTTGAGATATCATAACACCACAGACTTAGTTCGTTGAGTTAGCTATAGTACTTGTCACTTGAAATGGCACATGAGGAACTCGTTAAGTTAGAAACATTAAGTTATATATATACTTGTGTTACTCGTTTAGTTAACATTAAAGTAACGACTTCTTATTACATTGATGAAAAACTTTTGGACGAGAAAGTTTATTTTGTAGGAAATTTATTGAATCAACATTAGTACTTTTGAAAACGTTTATTTGAGATACATTCTTTTATTCTCCTTGAATTAATCGAATTGAGTTCAAAGTCGTGTTTTGATTCATATATAGTAGGAATTGATTCTGGAAATCATTTTTGATGATGTCAGGATAACGGAAGTCTCTGAAAAGAAAATGTAAAAGTATAGTTATACTTAACATCTATTGTCACTACAAGTATATTTTGTATTTTGATTGAATATATTTGAAGTATATTTGTAGGGGGAGCATTAACAATGTCAAAAATAGATTAATATAATTTAAAATACAAATCTTAGTTAATCTGAATTAATGTCCTCTTAAAATCTTGATGAAATAATTTAAAAAGACAAACAAACTATTCTAGATTCAAAAGACAAAATGTTCAAATAGTTTCCAATGTTCTCAAGATAATGTTAAGTTTAACATGTGTGTTGTTTTCGAAAGGTTTCAGTTGGAAGCATCTGAAACTTATTTAAGTGTACTAGCTAGACGTTATGTTAGATAAGGTAACGTGTAAAACTACCTCTAGACAGCGTTTTACTCATTAGGTTAGTTAACTCAACGAGTTATACTTGAATATTTCGGGTACCTTGATTGAATAAACTTTATTCAATATTTATTTAATTTCTAAACTCAACTTCTCTTCATGTTGAGTTATACGCCTAAAAACCCTTTTTAAACACTTATTACACGGGGACTTAGGTTATTTGTAAACTTTGTCAAGAAAATCTTTCCCGCTTGTTGCTGTTACAACTTGCGACGATGGTCTCCAAGTTCTACAAAGGTCGTGGCAGAGGAAAAGGCAAAAGCAGAAGAGATGCAAAAGGAAAAGAAATAGAGAATGATGAAGTTCCATGTACTTGGTTCAAGAAAATATTTCGAGTGGACAAAAGGTTAGAAGAACTTTACAGAGATTACTTCTTTTCTCAAGATATATTAGATGAAGTTAGACAAGAACTTCAACATACTGATGCAAGTATTACATACATGGGTATTCGAACTAAATATGATAGAGAATACAGAATGAAATGTGCTGAGATTGCATTTTTGGAACAGTATGCAAAATATTTGGAAAAAGGTGTAGGTTCATCTAATTGAACTCCTCAAACTCCTATAAACGGTACAAGACTACATGCATTTGAGGAAGAGCATGAATCAGCTATCCCTACTCCTTTATATTCAAAACAAGTAGAATCAGATATTGCTGTAGACAAAACAAAAGTTGACAGTCTTCGAAAGGCCATTGCAATAGAAAGTGCCTTAGAAGAATTAAAGCAGAAAACTTTTATGGAGCAATTTGAAAAGACAACAGCAATACTTGAAAAGGAGAAACAGAAATGTTATAGACGAAGGAAAGTCAGAAAAATTATGTCTAAGGAAACAAAGTCTATTGAAAAAGGAAAATCAGATGAAAATTTATTTCCAAAGGACAATGTATGTCTAGACATTGTACCTTATTGTGCATCTGATAAACTCATCAGTTCCGAACACACTGAAACTGATGAAGATAATGAGACTTTATTTTCCCTTGCTAGAAAACTTGAGAAGAAATCCAAGTCAAATATGAGCTCAAGTTTTTTTATTAGTACAAGTCCTGATGATGCAGAAATTGACAAATCAGAGCATCAAGCACCTGACATTGAACTTAAGGCATCTGACATCAGGCAACACGTTAGGTTAGCGTTATAAACTTAAGTTGTTATTTTTGCACGTGGTAAAATTCTTATTATAAAAACATTTGTTTATTACTGGTTCGTTGAGATATCATAACACAACGGAAATAGTTCGTTGAGTTATCATAACACAACGAAGATGGTTCGTTGAGATAGCATAACACCACGGACTTAGTTCGTTGAGTTAGCTACAGTACTTGTCACGTGAAATGGCACATGAGGAACTCGTTAAGTTAGAAATGTTATGTTATATATATACTTGTGTTACTCGTTTAGTTAACATTAAAGTAATGACTTCTTGTTACACTGATGAAAAACTTTTGGATGAGAAAGTTTATTTTGTAGGAAATTTTTCAGAGATCCAAGACTGATGATTAAAGAAAATTTGAAATATAAATGTGGGTTAAAACGTGTGTGCTTCGATGAAGGAAAAAGAAAAGACGTGGAGAAGTGGAAAACTGGTAGTGGTTAAACGTGAAGGATATGCATGAAATG
Source organism: Cymodocea nodosa (assembly GCA_036874045.1). Classification (NCBI taxonomy): domain Eukaryota; kingdom Viridiplantae; phylum Streptophyta; class Magnoliopsida; order Alismatales; family Cymodoceaceae; genus Cymodocea; species Cymodocea nodosa. The sequence continues at coordinate 13,009,864 of JAZBRI010000003.1, read as the reverse complement.
AAGATATAATATAAAAGGCATAGAATTCTCATTGATTAATTTATCCTTGCACACAAAAAGAAAAATCTTTTCAAGGATCAAAACATCCATGCACACCAAAAGAAAAATCTTTTTCAGGGATCAAAAACACCTTCTCGGGGAAAATCTCTCAAGTGGAAGAAAGTTCAGTGAAGCATAAAAAGGTAAGATTTTCATCACTGAAGATTTGAAGTATCAAAAGAAAGCAAATTCGGTGAAGCATGAAAAGACAAGATATTCGTCACTGAAGAAGAAAAAGAAGAAGAAGAAAGATCTCAAACAGGGAGAAAAGTTTTAAATTCCGCAAATTAGTTTTCTCTATTTGTAGTTATGAAGTTGTTTAGATGATACATGGTATCGAAATATAATTGCATCTACAATTTCTGAGGAGAATTGAATTGTATATTGTAATTGAAACCTTGAATAAAAATGATTTTATGAAAACAATGTCTCGACTTGTTTTTGAGTTTTAAATTTTCAATTATATTTTAGAAAATATTAAAGATACACAATTCACCCCCCTCTTGTGTAGCCATATGATCCTACAAATATCTTCAAATCCAGGTGGTTGTTTTACATAGACTTCTTCATTAATTAAACCATTTAGAAATGCACCCTTTACATTCATTTGATATAATTTAAAATCCATATAACAAGCATAGGCCAATAATATTCTAATACTTTCTAACCTAGCCACAGGAGCAAATGTTTCATCATAATCTAATCCTTCTTCCTGTGTATACCCTTGTGCAACTAATCTAGCTTTATTCCTTATAACTTGACCAATTTCGTTAGTTTTGTTTCTAAAGATCCACTTTGTACCTATTATGGACTGATTTTCTAGTGGAGAGACTAATTCCCATACATCATTTCTGATGAATTGATTTAGTTCTTCTTGCATTGCCACTATCCAATTTTCATCAGATAATGCTTCTTGTATATTCCTTGGTTCCACCATAGAAACAAACATACACATACTATTTAAATTTACTGAAGCTCTAGTTTTAACTCTCTCATTAATATTACCAATGACTTAAGTGATGGGATGTGATGAAGAATAACGCTAATTTCTCTGATTTTCCTCAATATTCTCATCAACATCTGAAAGTCCGTTACTTTCATCATTAGTTTGATCATTTAAGTTCATATTTTTTATTTTCTCAGATAAATCATCAATCTCTTTATTGATCTCTAACTCTTTTGGAAGATTGATCAAATCATCATTATCAGCTTTAGATTGAGATTCTCTAAGAGAATTTTCATTGAAGCTTACATGGAGGGTTTCTTCAATAGTCTTAGAAGTCTTGTTATATATTCTATAGGCTTTACTTCTAGTAGAGTAACCTACAAAAATTCCTTCATCCGATTTGGCTTGAAATTTATCCCTTTTATCCTTAGTATTAAGAATAAAACACTTGCAGCCACATGGTTTCATATAGGAAATTTTTGGAACCCTATTAAACATAATTTCAAAAGGAGTTTTATTAACATGAGGTCTTAAATGACTTCTGTTAATAACATAACAAGCTGTATTTACTACTTCAGCCCAAAGATTTTGAGGTAACTTATGTTCATTCAATATAGTTCTGGCCATTTCTTGAAGTGATCTATTCTTTCTTTCAACAACACCATTTTGACATGGTGTTCTTGGAAAAGAAAATCTTTGATCAATGCCATGCTCATTACAATAGTTATCCATTTGATCATTATCAAATTCAGTTCCATGATCACTCCTAAGTTTTTGAAAAGAGACACTCTGCTCATTTTGAACAAAATTGCAAAACATTTTAAATTTTTCAAAAACATCTGTCTTAGATGCCTGAAAATATACCCAAGTATATCTAGAGAAGTCATCTACTAAAACAAATACATACTATTTACCACCAAGACTCATGATTCTTGTTGGTCCAAATAGATCCATATGTATAAGTTCTAAGACTCTCTTGCTTAAAATATCAGTTTTGGATTTAAAAGAGTTTTTGTGAAGTTTACCTAACTCCCATGCATCACACATAAAGTCCTTTGAGTATTTAATCTTTGGTAAACCTCTCACTAAATGTTTTCTAGATAGTTTATGCAATAGTTTCATATTTATATGCTCAATCCTTCTATGCCATAGATATGCATCACTAGTTTCAGCTAGCAAATATGAATTTAAATCAACTACACCAGAAGGTAAAGATAAAATACATACAGAACCTTTTCTTTTAGCAATAAACTTAATTTCATCTGTATTTTTATCAATTATTTTGCATACATTATCTTCAAACACTACATAATATCCATTTTCAATTAGTTTTATGACACTCAACAAATTAAATCCTAGGCTTTCTACATATAGTACATTTAAAATAACACAAGTAGGAGTTATTTGAACATTGCCCATAGCTATGATTTTATCTTTGCTTTTGTTTCCAAATGTTACATTTCCTTTCTTGGTATTTGTAAAATTTTGTAATAGACTTTTCTGTCCGGTCATGTGACTTGACACTCCACTGTCTAAGATCCATTTTGATGTTGTTTCCTCCTACAACACAAATTAAGAAAAACTTTTTCTTGGTACCCAATGTTGTTGAGGACCAAGTTCATTAAATGCATATTTCTTCTTTTTGTTTAAAAATAGTTTAACATTATCATTTATATTCTTATTAGTTGTAAGTACTATTGATTTATTATTAGCTTCATACTCACATATAGCATTATTGCTTTTACAATCATTCTTTTTGTTTTCAGATGTAGTATAATCAAGACCAAACAGATTTTTATCTGGTGTTAATTTATTTTTGTCATGCTTATACATTTCAGTAAGTTCATACCAAGATTTTGTACTTGTATTAACATTTTCCGTACATACAAAATCTTTTTCTACACAAGAATTTTTAGTTTTATCACATGTAGAATGAGTAAATAGTCTAATACTATTGTATTGAATTACATGCTCAGGTTTCTAAATTTTCAGTTTACTACAATTGTCTGAAATTTTAGAAACATTAGAAACTGAATTTCCAGAACAAGAAACAAGACTTTTAGAAACATTTATAGTCATGTTAGAAGTACAATTTGACAAATCACATTGATTTATATTATTACTACATGATGCATCCCTTGAAGTACCTACTTCTACATATTTATTACATTGTTTCATAATAAAAGGAATTTTAGTCTTAGATTTACTTGAACTGCAACTAATAAATCTTTTTTTGGCTTGAGATCAGGATATTCATGATAATCAAATCCTAAGCCAAATTTATAAGACACCGTAGGGGTTCTAGTTAGTTTGTCTAACTTAGTTTGACTTAAATTCCATTTCTCAATGGTAGAATTTAAATCTTGCTCCCTCAGTTTCAATTTATCTATCTCTAATTCAAGTTCATTTATACTGTTTCTCAATATTTCATTTTCAGATTGTATCTTTAATTTTTCAGCATTTATATTCTGTATTTGTTCATGCAAGATACATTCATTAAATCTAAATTTTTGCAAATCTCTAGCATAATTTTCTTTATCACATTTAAACTTTTCTAATGTATTAGACAGGAAACAATTTTCTTCTTCCATAATGGATGAAGATTTTCTAATATTCTTATTTTCCAATTTACATACTTTAAGTTTTTGTAATAATGCATGATAAACACATAATAATTCATCAAAGTTGAAATCTGAATGACTTTCAGGATTAGATATTACCGCAGACTCATCTGCCATGAAGCACACATGAGCAACGTCTTCTAACTCTTGTTCTCCTTCTGAATGTGAAGATTTTGATGTTGATTCCTCAGATTCAGACTCTTCAGATGTGTCATCCCAAGTGACCTTCAAAGCCTTTTTCTTGTAAAACTTTTTCTAAGTTTTTTGAGCTATCTTCTTCTGATTTGTCCTACTATGCTTTTCATTTTTCCTCATAGGACAATCTGGAGAAAGATGTCCAGGTTTCTTACAATTGTAACATACATACTTTCTGGATGAAGAATTATTGTCATTCAGTGATTTTGACGTTGAGAGTTTATCATTTTTGTTCCTTTGTTGTTTCCTTGCTTTCCATGCTTTCTTGAATTTCCTAGTTAGTAAAATTAAATCCCCGTCAGAATTAGTAGATATATCAGAATCTGAATTAATTTCGAAGGCTATTTCTTTCTTCATTTTTTGTTTGTTGTGACTCAGTGATTCATTTAATTGAACTTCATAAGCTGTTAAATTTCCTATAAGTTCTTTCATAGTATAAACATTTAAATCTTGTGATTCCTCAATTGATGTTACTTTCTGAGACCATTTAGAACTTAGGGATCTCAGAATTTTCCTCACCAAATCCTTCTGTTCAAAATTCTTTCTTAAACATTTTAAAGAGTTTATGATATCAAGAAATGTGGAAAACATCTTAGAAATATTTTCGTCTTCATGCATCTTAAAGAGTTTATACTTATGAATCAACATGTTTATTTTTGTCTCTTTAACTTGAGAAGTACCTTCATGTGAAACTTCTAATACATGTCACACCTCATAAGCAGATTTATATGCCGACACTTTATTGAACTGTTCATAACTCAATGCAGAAAATAAAATATTTAAGCCCTTAGCATTCAGAGTTTCATTTTCTTTTTCAGTAATTATCCAAGTATTATAAGGAGTAGTTAATTGAGTATATAGTTTAGAAATCATGAACCACAATTTATGATCTATACTTTGAAGTAAAACAGTCATCCTATATTTCCAATATTCAAAATGTATTCTATCAAATAAAGGACAATTAAGATTTTGGCTTTCATATAAAGAAAAATTACCATTTCTAGTAGCCATTTTACCTTAGATTTTTCAACCTATTTGATTTTAAACAGTCTAAATCTTTAAAACAACTTGAGCCTTAAATCAAGAAAGTTAAACGTATGCTCAGATATTAATTTCTGTTTAAAAACAAGGAAGGTAGATTAAGCAATGATATTAAATAAGTTGTTATAGATTTTATATCAAAGATTATTGACAAAGCTCTAATACCACTTGTAGGATCGTATGGCTACACAAGAGGGGGGTGAATTGTGTATTTTTAACATTTTCTGAAATATAATTGAAACTTTAAAACTCAAAAACAAGTTGAGACATTGTTTTCATAAAATCATTTTTATTCAAGGTTTCAATTACAATATACAATTCAATTCTCCTCAGAAATTGTAGATGTAATTATATTTCGATACCATGTTTCATCTACACAATTTCATAACTACAAATTGAGAAAACTAATTTGCGGAATTTAAAACATTTCTCCCTGTTTGAGATTTTTCTTCTTCTTTCTTCTTAAGTGACGAATATCTTGTCTTTTTATGCTTCACCGAATTTGCTTTCTTCTAATACTTCAAATCTTCAGTGACAAAAATCTTACCTTTTTATGCTTCACTGAATTTTCTTCCACTTGAGAGATTTTGCCCAAAGAGGTGTTTTTGATCCTTGAAAAAGATTTTTCTTTTGGTGTGTAGGAATGGTTTGATCCTTGAAAAGATTTTTTATTTTATGTGCAAGGATGGTTTGATCGATGAGAACTCTATGCCTTTTATACTGTATCTTCATTTCATGCATATCCTCCACGTTTAATCACTACCAGTTTTCCACTTCTCCACGTCTTTTCTTTTTCCTTCATCGAAACACATACGTTCTAACCCACGTTTATATTTCGAATTTTCTTTAATCATAAGTCCTAGACTCTAAAAAATTTCCTACAAAATAAACTTTCTCGTCCAAAAATTTTTCATTAGTTTAATAAGAAGTCGTTACTTTAATGTTAACTAAACGAGTAACAAAATTATATATATATAACTTAACGAGTTCCTTATGTGCCATTTCACGTGACAAGTACTGTAGCTAACTCAACGAACTAAGTCTGTGGTATTATGCTAACTCAACGAACTAGCTTAACCTTTCTTTCCGAAGGTTAAATGATAACTCACCGAAAACAGTTTAAGTTTCGGATAGTTATAGATGTAAGTCACTGAAAAATTCTTTATATTATAAAACTAGTAAGACACATGTCAAGACCTGAAAACATGACTTAGGTTACCTTTTAGATAGTTACGATTGTAAGTCTTCGAAAAAAGCTTTAACTCACCGATTCAGTAATAAACAAATGTTTTTATTATAAGAATTTTACCACGTGCAAAAATAACAACTTAAGTTTATAACGCTAACCTAACACGTTGCCTTAGTGTTCAATATAACAACTCAACACGTTTAGTTATGTTAACTTAACGAGTTAAACATGTGCACATCACGTGATACAATACAACATTCGTAACTTATAATTTCACCACGTGTATAACACTAACTTAACGAATTCATCTCTTCTTTTACTCACTAACTTAACGAGTTATCACGTGACCTATTTTAACCTTTAAGCCTATAACTTAACGAGTTCTCACGTGACCTCTATACAAACAAAACTCTAACTTAACGAGTTATCTAAACGTGCACTATTCATGATACATAAGATATAACTTTAAAACATATCATGCTTTTGAATAAAAACACACGTTAACTTAATGTTTAGTTAAATGAGAAATTAATGCAACGAAACGACTAGTTATTAACTTCAGATCCAATACAGATAAATATTTATATCAGTAAGCTTTTTCTGTATTAATTGATAATTTTAATTTCTTTTCACAAGTAATAGTAATTGAGCAAATATGATTATTTTCATTCAGCACACATCATCAAAACAAAAATACTCAATAATAATAATAATAATAATATAATTATTTAAAAATAAATAAATAAATTTATTATAATAAAAAAATTAATTTTGTTATTTGTGTGCTTTATATATATTTTTTCTTTTCTATTTTGATATGTTTATTAGTTTTGTAGTTGAGTCTTTTCTTCATCATGCAAGGTACACACTCTTAATCTTTTTACCATATAATGCATTTGAATGATACCTGTATTAAACATTATTTCTTTAGCATACTACTCAGTCTCCATTGTATATTTTAGAAATAATATAATTTAAATTTATACAAATGCATATGGATTACATGCTAGGTATGGGGGTGTAATCTTTCCATGCTTGTCATAGTTTGTTTCTTTTGTTTTTGTCATCTTCATGCTTTTTATCTTATTGCCTAAATGATTTCTTTTACATTGGGGACAATGAAGAATTTAGGTATGGGGGGGAGGCATTTGACGACAATTTTTTTTTGATTTTATGTTTTTTCTTGTTTGTTATGTTTTTATATGCTCTTAGTCCCTAATGGATAGAGTTGTTTTAGGTATAATTGAAATCTAAAAGTGAATCCTTTAGGAAAGAAACCCTTGAATCTTAAGGGGAGGAGAAGAATAAAATTCAAAACCATCCATATTTTTAAGCTTGTATGTAGTATTGTACTTACATGAGGCCTTGACTAGGAAGGAACCACTCATCTTGAAGAGAAACTTAGGTAAAAACTTAGGAATATACCTTGGGGTTGTCCTATGAGAGGGGTAGAATAAAAGGGCTAACGTGAAATTGCCTGTTCTCACACAATAATGTGTTAGAACCCGAGTATTTTGATAATGCAAAACCTATGTGAGGAAACATATTGTATTTCACAGTTTAGTTAGTGCAATATAAGATCAGAAGGCATATAGTACAAATTCCATGCAGCAAACAGATTGTAGTCTATACTAGAATATGCTGCTACAGAAAATCGGACAGTTACATATCAAAGTATCCGAAGAGCAAGTTTACAGCAGCAGCAGCAAGACTATCGGACAGTTAGAAGCATAACTATCCAAATTTACAAAGCCTTCAGAGAGTTAAATAATCGGACAGTTAAGTTGGTTGAATGATCGGCGAGTTAAGGAGTTAACTATCCGAAAGTAAAAGGAAAATCGAAAAGATAGAAAGGCTAACTATCCGAAACTTAAGTCATTCAATTAACCACGTGCAGAAATCCAGAATGGAATCTTAAAGGACTTTTCGGAGAGTTAGATAACTATCTGAGTTTTCTTTTCAGAGAGTTAGATAACTATTCGAGTTTTTCCGAGAGTTACAGGTTTAACTATCCGAAACTTAAGTCATCTTGTTACGCACGTGCAGAATAGAGAAGCCGGCAGTTGAAAGCTTAAAAGGAAAAATCAGAGAGTTAGATAACTATCCGAAAGTTCAACAGAGTTTCGGTAAGTTACAGTTTAACTATCTAAAACTTAAGTCATTGAAATTGCCACGTGCAGAATTTCAGACAGAAGCTTATATAAGTTTTCGGAGAGTTAGAGAGATAACTATCCGAAATTTCAAGAGAGTTTCGGTGAGTTACAGGTTAACCATCCGAAACTTAAGTCATTGAAATTTCCACGTGCAGAATTCCAAACAGAAGCTTATATAAGTTTTTGGAGAGTTAGAAAGATAACTATTCAAAATTTCAAGAGAGTTTCGGTGAGTTACAGGTTAACCATCCGAAACTTAAGTCATTGAATTTCCCACGTGTAGAATTCCAGATAGATGCTCAAATGGGTTTTCGGAGAGTTAGAAAGGTAACTATCCGAAAAATGGGAAGTTTTAGTGAGTTACACTCTTAACTATCTAAAACTTAAGTTATACTTTTATGCACGTGCAGATTTGAAGGGACAACTATCGATGACTTAAAAGAAAGTTCGGAGAGTTACAGTAGTTAACTATCTGAAAGTCAGGAGCTCTTTTCGGTAAGTTAAAATACAAGACTTCAAACTCTTGACATTACACATGAGCAACTTAAAATCCTCACGTGACTCAAATAAAAGGAAATGAGTAAAGATCGGTAAGTTATGAATGCATTTCGGCAAGTTATTTTTATAACTATCCGAAAGCTAGAGATTATCGGAAGGTTACTTACTGAACATCAGACAGAATGGTAACTTACCATATTTAGGTCTGATTATTTAGCAATTACAGCAGAATACATCCGTTGAAAGAAAATATGATCGTTATACCTTTGGTATAAATATGAGGAGTTTAAGAGAGGAAAATACAGAGATAATGTATATACAATATATAGTGAGCTACACTCCAATTTCAATTACACTCAAGTCTTCAAACAATAAAGAATACTCAAAGGATCTACTGCAAAAAAAGCTCTGTGTGCCAAAACTCTGATTGAAAGATTCAAGTTGTTGGTTCATGGCTTCAACTTGAAAGCTACACTCAGTGATTGGTTTGAGTTTCGACCTAAAAACTCAAGAGGTTGGTTTACTGAAGTTTTTACCTAAAAACTTCTATGTAGTTGATTCTTGCTTCGACCTGAAAGCAAGTGTATAAGTGTTGAAACACTTAGTGAAGCCCAAGTGAATCTTGGGGGTGGACTAGCCAAGTTGGTGAACCACCTAAAATTTGCTGTGTTACTTTTTACTTCTACTTTGCATTCTTTTAGTTTCATCTCATTTCATATTTGTTGAATCATTCGATTCAACATCAAAAGATTTTAAAAATTACACACATTCACCATTAACCCCCCCTTTGGTGAGCCTATCGATCCTAACATGATGTGGGAGACACTCTTAAGGGTAGAGAGCTAGAGAGAGAGAAAAAAAAATAAGAAAAATGATGAAAAAAAGAAAAAAGAAAAAGAAGAAGAAGAGAGATTGATTACCTGTTCTTACAAAACCTATTGAGTAACTAGTTAACTTTCCCCTAAGCAAGGGATTGTGGTCATGTAAAAAGGTGCTGGAGTAGGAGGTAATCTAAAAAAAAGAGAGAAAAGTCTAAAAAAAAGAGAGAGAGAGAGAGAGAGAGTTGAGTATTTTGTTTTGTTGATGTGTGCTGAATGAAAGTAATCATATTTGCTCAATTACTATTGCTTGTGAAAGGTGTTAGGGTCGGTAGGCTCACTAGAGGGTCGGTGAATGGTGAATGTGTGTAATTTTTTAAAATGTTTTGATGTTGAATCGAATAATTCAAAAGATATGAAATGAGATGAAACCAACAGAATGCAAAGCAGAAGTAAAAAGTAACACAACAAATTTTAAGTGGTTCACCAACTTGGCTAGTCTACCCCCAAGATTCACTTGGGCTTCACTAAGTGTTTCAACACTTACACAATTATTTTCAGGTTGAAGCAAGAACCAACCACACAAAAGTTTTCAGGTATAAACTCCAGAAAACCAACCTCTTGAGTTTTCAGGTCGAAACTCAAACCAACAACTAAATGAAGCTTTCAGGTTGAAGCCACGAACCAATAGCTTGAATCTTTCAATCAGAGTTTTGGTGCACAGAGCTTTTTCTGTAGTAGATCCTTTGAGTATTCTTTACTATTTGTAGACTTGAGTGTAATTGAAATTGGAGTGTAGCTCATTGTATATTGTATATACGTTATCTCTGTGTTTTCCTCTCTTAAACTCCTCATATTTATACCAAAGGTATAATGATCATATTTTTTCTTTCAACAGATGTATTCTGCTGTACTTGCTAAATAATCAGACCTAAATATGGTAAGTTACCATTTTGTCTGATGTTCAGTAAGTAACCTTCCAATAATCTCTAGCTTTCGGATGGTTATAAAAATAACTTGTCGAAATGCATTCATAACTTACCAATTCTTTACTCATCTCCTTTTATCTAAGTCACATGAGGATTTTAAGTTGCTCACATGTAATGTCAAGAGTTCAGAGTCATATATTTTAACTTACCGAAAAGAGTTCCTGACTTTTGGATAGTTAACTATTGTAACTCTCCGAACTTTCTTTTAAGTCTCCGGCAATTGTCTTTTCAAATCTACACGTGCATAAAAGCATAACTTAAGTTTCGAATAGTTAAGAGTGTAACTCATTGGAACTTCCCATTTTTTGGATGGTTAGCTTTCTAACTCTCCGAAAACCCATTTGAGCATCTGTCTGGAATTCTGCATGTGGGAAATTCAATGACTTAAGTTTCAGATGGTTAACTTGTAACTCACCAAAACTCTCTTGAAATTTTGGATAGTTATCTTTCTAACTCTCCGAAAACTTATATGAGCTTCTGTCTGGAATTCTGCACGTGGCAATTTCAATGACTTAAGTTTCGGATAGTTAAGCTGTAACTTAACGAAACTCTCTTGAACTTTCAGATAGTTATCTAACTCTTCGATTTTTCCTTTTAAGCTTTCAACTGCCAACATCTCCATTCTACACATGCGTAATAAGATGACTTAAGTTTCAGATAGTTAAACTTGTAACTCTCCGAAAAACTCGAATAGTTATCTAACTCTTCAAAAAGTCCTTTAAGATTCCGTTTTGAATTTCTACACGTGGTTAATTGAATGACTTAAGTTTCAGATAGTTAGCCTTTCTAACTTTCCAATTTTCCTTTTGCTTTCGGATAGTTAACTCCTTAACTCTTCGATCATTCAACCAACTTAACTATCTGATTATTTAACTCTCTAAAGGCTTTATAAATTTGGATAGTTATGCTTCTAACTATCCAATAGTCTTACTACTGCTGCTGTAAACTTGCTCTTCGGATACTTTGATCTATAACTGTCCAATTTTCTATAGCAGCATATTCTGGTATAGACTGCAATCTGTTTGCTATATGGAATTTGTACTATCTGCCTTTTGATCTTATACTGCACTGACAAAATTGTGAAATACAATATGTTTTCTCACATAGGTTTTGCATTATCAAAATACTCGGGTTCTAATAATCTCCCTCTTTTTGATAATGACAAAATCCTTTACATTTATTTACATGTATTTCACTCCCTAGAGTATTTCTATACATTTAGTCACACAGAGAACTAAATAAAACAGGAATTTATAAAGAGTATACTGACGTGGTGAGATTCCTCCCCCTTACTTTGTGCTATCTTCTCCCCCTATCTGTGTGTTGAGTTTTTCTTCCCCTTTTTATAGTTCTCTTTCTATTCTTGCTGAAAATACTATAAGTGACCATATACTTCTCTAATTTCCAAATTCTTCTCCCCCTTTTTGTCATTATGTAAAAAGGTGAGGATTGTAAAATTAATATTGAGTATATCCTGCACGAGTATAAGTTAGTAGAAAACAAGCTCCTATATGGTGAGTTTGATGAAGAAAAAATATTTAATGATCTTGTAAAGAGCATATGCCTAGATTTCTTCTAATATGATTAAAAGTTGATTCAATTAAAGGTTTGGTGAAAATATCTGCAAGTTGATTTTCTGTTGGCACAAACTTAAGTGAGATGTTTCCTTTTTCCACACGATCTCTTAGAAAATGATGTTTGATCTCGATATGCTTGACTTTGAAATGAAGTACTATATTCTTGGATAAATTGATTGCACTATTGTTATCACAAAATATGATTGAATTCTGAATTTTCAGTCTATAGTCTGCTAGAGTTTGTTACATCCAAAGAATTTGAACACAGCACAGTCCTGCTATAATATACTCGGCTTCAGTAGTAGATAAAGCAATATAATTTTGTTTTCTACTGAACCAAGAGATTAAAGAATTTCCAAGTAGTTGACAAGTACCACTAGTGCTTTTTCTGTCAGATCTGCTGCCTGCATAATTTGCATCACTATAGCTTGTTAAAATTAGATTACTGTCAGCTGAGTAGAATAGTCTGAAATCTTTGGTTCCTTGTAGATATTTGAAAATCCTTTTGACTGATTTCAAGTGCGATTCCTTTGGTGATGCTTGAAATCTAGCACACAAGCATACACTGAACATAATATTTGGCTTGCTAGCTGAAAGGTACAATAGGGATCCAATCATGCCTCTATATTGCTTTTGATCCACTACTCATTTTGATACAATAAAACTTGAAGAAGCTTACATCTAAATATGTAAATCTATTGTAAACTTAAAGATAAACATAGATCTAAAGTATAGGAAGACATGGAGTGAAGAAATGATGGAGGAAAACACTCACAACGAGGAAACGTGGCTACCTTTGCTTATACGTGAGGGATGAAGGAGTTTTGATGGAGGGCAACTTGTGAGATGATCTTTGAGGATAAATCTGAGTTGGAAGGATGGAGGAATGGTTGCTGGTCTTCTTCCTTTCTTCAAGAACACAAACTTCTCCTTTGGAAGTGAGGGAGATGACTTGTGAAGGAGGTGGAGGCGTATGGATCCAAGGGAGCAAGAGAGTTGCCCTAATATGTGCACCACTCCTTTTATAAGGAGTTGTTTCCATGTTGGGAGATTAAACGTTAATTTTCCATCAAATTATAATCTCTTCATGACAATAAACACATCAAAATATCAAATCATACATAAAATTTGTAAAAGATGCATGATTGAAATAATTTTCTACCTTGAGTTGTAAAAAATGGAGTTTGGTTATGAATTGGTTAAATATTGAAATAAATGCATATGACTTTAATAAGTCCCATGTAAATCTATTTAACCAATAAAAACCTATAAAAATATGTAATGTTTTAGTCCAAACAAGTACCATATAAATAAGTGTATTTAAAAATGGCCAAGACTAAGAAATAACCTACTCAACTCCCATCAAGTCATTAAAGCAATCCCAAAAGTCTATCTTGTTAGGACCAAATGACTCACTAGAGGGGGGGTAAATGGTGATCTATGTATAATTTTAAGCTTTTCATACTAGTATTGAATAATCAAAATACACAAGTATTAGACAAGTAAGTAAATCATGCACAACGGAAATATAAATAAAAACACAAGGGAATTTTTAGGTGGTTCACCAACTTGGCTAGTCTATCCCCAAGGATCACTTGGGCTTCACTAAGTGTCTCAACACTTACATAAACTTGCTTTTAGGTCAAAGCAAGAATTGACCATTCACTTGAGCTTTCTAATCGTAGCTCTAACGAACAATTCTTAGAAGTTTTCAGGTCAAAACTTTAGCAAACCAACAATTTTGAGTTTTCAAGTCAAAACTCAAACCAACACTATATGTAACTTTTTGGTTGAAGTCACAAACCAATGATCCTTCTTAGATTAGACTTTCAGTGCATGGAGAGCTTTGAGAATCTACTTCTGAATTTAGCTTTCAACTTGTTCTCTACTGTTTTGAATTTGAAATATGCTTTCTTTTATAATGGTAGATGATTTGGAATATTTTCTCTATGTTTCTCTTTTTTTGGCTCAGCTTGTTGTTAAATAATCTAGTTGAATTTATACTTGTAAATCCAACGATCATATTTTTCTTCAACGAATTTATTCTATTGTGCTTACTAATGATTTGAGTTATGTCTTTGTGAACCAATGATTTGATTTAATCCATTTTGTCCATTGGTAAACTTATGCATAGTACTTTTCAAATCAAAGATTTTAGATTTCATATTTTAATTTTCATTTATTAGAACATCATTATTGCACTTTCTGTTTTCAACATGTAAATTTTCAAGTTCAACATGTGCATCTTCTAAACAAGTAGTCAAATGCTTAATTTCCTTTTTATAATTTTTGCATTTGACATATAAACTATCCATGGTAGACAAAAGAATATTTATATCCAAATTATCATTGTCTACATCAGATTCACTTTGAGATAAAGTAAAGCATACCTCTTGTATTGTATAGCACACGTTTACTAATACATCTTCATCTAAACTAGATGAGCTACTAGATGAACTGTTGTCATCTCAAGTGGCCTTTATTGCCATTTTATTATTGTAGCTCTTCTTCTTCTTCTTCATTTTTTGCTGATCTTCTTTTAGTTGCAGTGGACACTCAAGTTGTATATGTCCCTATTTTTTGCATTTGAAGCATATTAGACCCTGGCTATTTGATGTGTTGGCTTTGTTCTTTTTCTTCATCCATTTTCTAAAATTTCTAGCCAATAGTACAACTTCATCTTCATCTAAACTTTAAAGTTCCTGAGTTGATGGGAATGTTAGTTCTTTCTTCTTTTCTGTTTTCTTTTTAACACTTCCTTCATCATCTTTCTATTCTTTCATTTGAACTTCATGGGCTAGCAGATTGACCATCAGATCCTTTATTGAGTATTTGTTGAGGTCTTTAGAATCTTGTATTGATGTGAACTTTTGCTTCTATTCTATAGTTAAGCTCCTAAGAATTTTTTGTACCTATTCACTGATAGAAAATTCATTTTCCAAACCTCTTAGGCCATTAATAATCTTAGTAAGTCTAAAAAATGTATCAATAATAGTTTCATCATCAAGCATTTTAAATAATTCAAATTTTCTTAGTAAAATGCTGATTTTTGTGTCTTTCACTTGGCTTGTTCTTTCAAAGGTTATTTGAAGAGTATTCCAAACCTTGTGAGCTGATTTACAAGTTGAAACTTTATCATACTATTCTATAGTAAAAGCACAATAGATGATATTCAAACCACGAGCATCTATTTGGATGATTCTCTCATCTTCCTCAGTCCAATCATCCTCATGACTCATTGGAAAAGTGTTCCATGAACAATTGCTTTCCAAAGTCTCAAATAAGAGCTCCTAAGAAAACATTTCATCCTATTTTTCCAATAACTGTAATTGTTATTATCAAATAGGGGTGGACGATGGATATTCTGACCCTTTGCTAAATGGAAAGTCATGATCTCAGATGGTTAAATTTATAAAATGAGATCAACCAACTTTGACACCAATTATTAGGACCAAATGGCTCACTAGAGGGGGGTGAATGGTGATCTATGTATAATTTTAAGCATTTCTTACTGATATTGAATAATCAATATGCACAAGTATTAAACAAGTAAGTAAATCATGCACAATGAAAATATAAATAAAAACACAAGGGAATGTTTAGGTGGTTCACTGTAGGATTGTATGGCTACACAAGAGGAGGGTGAATTGTGTTTTTCAACATTTTTGATTATAATTGAAACTTCAAAATTAAAAACAAGTCAAGTCACTATTTTCGTAAAATCATTTTTATTCAAGGTTTCAATTACAATATACAATTCAATTCTCCTCAGAAATTGTAGATGCAATTATATATGGAAACCATGTTTCATCTATACAATTTCATAACACCAACAGAGAAAACTAATGTGCGGAATTTAAAACATTTCTCTTTGTTTGAGATCTTTCTTCTTCTTCTTTTTCTTCATGAGTAATTCTTTAGTGACGAATATCTTGTCTTTCTCTACTTCACTGAATTTTCTTTCTTTTGATACTTCAGATCTTTAGTGACATAAATCTAATCTTTTTTGCTTCACTAAATTTTCTTCCACTTGAGAGCTTTTCCCCAAAGAGGTGTTTTTGATCCTTGAAAAGATATTTGGTTTGGTGTGTAGGGATAATTGATTAACGAGAATTCTATGTCTTTTTTACTGTATCTTCATTTCATGCATATCCTCCACGTTTAATCACTATCAGTTTTCCACTTCTTCACGTCTTTTCTTTTTCCTTCATTGAAATACACACGTTCTGACCCACGTTTACATTTCAAATTTTCTTTAATCATCAATCTTGGATCTATGAAAAATTTCCTACAAAATAAACTTTCTTGTCCAAAATTTTTCATCAAGTGTAATAAGAAGTCATTACTTTAATGTTAACTAAATGAGTAACACAAGTAGATATATAACTTAACGTTTCTAACTTAACGAGTTCCTCATGTGCCAACTCACGTGACAAGTACTATAACTAACTCAATGAACTAAGTCTGTAGTGTTACGCTAACTCAACGAACCAGCTTCGTGGTGTTACGATAACTCAACGAACCAACTCTGTTGTATTACAGATAACTCAACAAACCAGTAATAAACAAATGTTTTTATAATAAGAATTTTACCATGTGCAAAAATAACAACTTAAGTTTTATAACGCTAACCTAATGCGTTGCATTAGTGTTCAATATAGCAACTCAACGCGTGCAATTAATGAAACGACTAGTTATTTAACTTGGTATAATTTTAGATCCAATGCAAACAAGTATTTATATCAACAAACTTTTTCTATATTAATTGATGTTCTTAATTTCCTTTCACAAGCAATAGTAATTGAGTAAATATGATTACTTTCACTCAACACACATCATCAAAACAAAATACTTAACAATCTCCCCCTTTTAGATGATGACAAAACCATATTAAATCAATTATGAAATATATATAACTCAACAAAGTACATTCGTTGGGTTAATTTTTAATTCAACAAACAAGTTTGTTAACTTAAGTTCACTTAAGCTTATTTCTATTGTTTGTGTAAAATTCACCTCTCAGAAATAAAACTTTCAGATGTCAATAATTACATAAGTATCTTTCAGATTTTAATAACCATATAATTATCTTTCAAATTACATTATCATATGTCAAACTACAATAACCACTTAAATATCATCTCCCTTTATAATATATGCAATTAAAATCATAATCATCTTCTTCTTTTGAATTTATAACATCTCCCCCTTTTTGTCATTAATCAAAAAGACGATTACACAGTATATAAATTGAGAGATATATCTACAACTAAACTTTCTGTAAACATAAATAAGAATTGAACCATTTACAAAAAAATGTATTGTTCAAATAATCAAACAATAAATACAAACATTACATTTTGTATTAAGATACAAGCAAACACACAAATGACTTGACATTTATCTATTCCTCCTAAGGATATCACTAATAGCATTACATATTTTATCTCCTAGATGCCTAATATCATTTCTGATTTCGTTAAGCACATCATCTAGGGAAGGAGGTAACTAGGGATGCTATTCTACTCGAACTGAATAACTTGGCTGTATAGGTGATTGTATCTGTTCTGTACATTTTGTTTGTTGTTGTTGATGAGGTTGAGGTTGATGCATGGTTTGGAATCTTTGCAAATCTTTTACACTAAAAGCTCTCATGCCTTTAGTTTTAGAGGGCCAGTTAGATAAATTTAATTGGTTTGTAAGAAGTCTACATATAGCATCACCAAAAAATAACTTTGAACTCATATGCTATAGTTGAGAAAGGAAAACATCAAACCAATTGATTTGAATTCTATTTAGCAGACCATAAGTTGCAAGTAAATAGCTTCTGCTGACTTCCATATTGTGCTTGACTCTCTGAAATAAATTGGCATGCAGGATATTTGCAATAAACCTTGCCTTTCCATTCAGATTTTCCATTAACCTCATTTCACTATATACATCTGGAATCTTTGATAGCAAGTGAATGTCCCATTCCAGTTGTCTAATCATGTCAAATCTATTTGTAACAACAACACCTTCATTATTTAATCCTAAAACTTTAAAAATTAATTCAGGAGACAATGTGAACTACTGTTGATTTATTTGAGTTGTCAGTATATTGTCATTCTTGACCAGATTGTTGTAAAAGGCTACAATGAGCTCTTTATATTATTTCCATTTTGTTCCAACTGGCAAGAATTGAATTAAGCCTTGAAACTCAAATAGATCTCTTATTTCCATCAAATTTCTAAACTTTATTGGACGAGCATGCAAAATTTGATAGGTAATTAGATTATTGAATTTCTACAATGCTTCCTCAAATCTAAAATGAATTGAATTACCTTGAATTTGTAATACTTTATACAAAGAAGGTGATACCTGAAGCCTTGATTCAGAATTTAATTCATCTTCATGAACCTCTTCTTCAAAATAAATGTCAAGTTGTTCCTCTATGAAAATATTTTCTTGAATCTACATATGTAAGCCTGATTCTCCAGCTTCAACAGTGTAAGGAACATCTTCAATATGCTCAACATTCATCTGTTTAGTCTCCATAGAATGGTTAGAGTTCAATTGTTCCACAAATTCTACAGTCGGTGTTATAGGATCGTATGGCTACACAAGAGGGGGGGTGAATTGTATTTTTCAACATTTTCGATTATAATTAAAACTTTAAAACTCAAAAACAAGTCGAGACACTATTTTCATAAAATCATTTTTATTCAAGGTTTCAATTACAATATACAATTCAATTCTCCACAGAAATTGTAGATGCAATTATATATCGATACCAAGTTTCATCAATACAATTTCATAGTTACAAATAGAGAAAACTAATTTGTAGAATTTAAAACATTTCTCCTTGTTTGAGATCTTTCTTCTTCTTCTTCTCTTTCTTCTTCAGCAATTCTTTAGTGACAAATATCTAGTCTTTCTCTACTTCATCGAATTTGCTTTCACCTAATACTTCAAATCTTCAATGACATAAATCTAACCTTTTTCTACTTCACTGAATTTTCTTCCACCTGATACATCAAATCTTTAGTGACTTATATGTTACCTTTTTTTGCTTCACTAAATTTTCTTCCACTTGAAAGCTTTTCCCCGAAGAGGTGTTTTTGATCCCTGAAACGATTTTTTGTTTGGTGTGTAAGGATAACTGATCAACGACAATTCTATGCCTTTTATACTGTATCTTCATTTCATGCATATCCTCCACGTTTAATCACTATCAGTCTTCCACTTCTTCAAGTCTTTTCTTTTTCCTTCATCAAAATACACATGTTCTAACCCATGTTTACATTTCAAATTTTCTTTAATCATCAATCCTGGATCTTTGAAAAATTTCCTGCAAAATAAACTTTCTCGTCCAAAATCTTTCATCAAGTGTAATAAGAAGTCGTTACTTTAATGTTAACTAAACGAGTAACACAAGTAGATATATAACTTAACATTTCTAACTTAATGAGTTTCTCATGTGCCAACTCACGTGACAAGTATTGTAGCTAACTTAACGAACTAAGTCTGTGGTGTTACGCTAACTCAATGAACCAGTAATAAACAAATGTTTTTATAATAAGAATTTTACCACGTGCAAAAATAACAACTTAAGTTTTATAACGCTAACCTAACGTATTGCCTTAGTGTTCAATATAACAACTCAACACATTTAGTTATGTTAACAAGTTAAACATGTGCACCTCACGTGATACAATATAACATTCGTAACTTATAATTTCACTACGTGTACAACACTAACTTAATGAGTTCGTCTCTTCTTTTACTTACTAACTTAATGAGTTCTCACGTGACCTATTTTAACCTTTAAGCCTCTAACTTAACAAGTTCTCATATGATCTCTATACAAATAACACTCTAACTTAACGAGTTGTCTAAACGTGCACTATTCATGATATAGAAGATATAACTTTAAAACATATCATGTTTTTCAATAAAAAAACACGTTAACTTAATGTTTAGTTAAATGAGAAATTAATGCAATGAAACGACTAGTTATTAACTTAGTATAATTTTAGATCCAATACAGACAAGTATTTATATCAATAAACTTTTTCTGTATTAATTGATGTTTTTAATTTCTTTTCTCAAGCAATAGTAATTGAGCAAATATGATTACTTTCATTCAACACACATCATCAAAACAAAATAAAATACTCAACAATCACCCCCTTTTTGATGGTGACAAAACCATATTAAATCAATTATGAAATATATTTAACTCAACAAAGCACCTTCGTTGGGTTAACTTTTAATTCAACAAACAAGTTTGTTGACTTAAGTTCACTTAAGCTTATTTCTATTGTTTGTGTAAAATTCACCTCTCAGAAATAAAACTTCCAAATGTCAATAATTACATAATTATCTTTTAGATTACATTATCATCTGTCATAACCACTTAAATATTATCTCCCTTTATAATATATACAATTAATATCAAAATCATCTTCTTCTTTTGAATTTTTAACATTTAACATTTCTCCCCCTTTTGTCATTAATCAAAAAGATGATTACACAGTATATAAAGCAAGAGACATTCACAACAAAGCTTTCTGTAAACAATAATAAGAATTGTAAATATCTACAGAATAAAATGTATTGTTCAATGAATCAAAAAATGAATACAAGCAAACAACATCATCAATAATATTTATCTTTTTGTGAAGTTTAAGCATTTTACACATCACATAGCCTACAAATACCCAAATTTAATCTTATGTTGTAGAATGTATTTTCATTTAGAGGTTTTGTAAATATATCAGCTAATTGATTTTTACTAGATACAAATCCTAATTTAATTTTTCCTTTAATTACGTTATCTCTTAGAAAATGATGTCTAACCTCTATATGCTTTGCTCTAGAATATAATACAGGATTTTTGGAAAGATTTATTGCAAAACTACTATCACAATAAATCTTAGTTGTATCATAAGATAATCCAAAGTCTTCTAAAGTTTGCCTTATCCACAGAATCTGAGTGCAACATAGTGTAGCAACAACATATTTAGCTTCTATAGTAGAAAGTGCTACATAGTTTTGCTTTTTACTAAACCATGACACCAAATTATTTCCCAATAATTGACATGTGCCACTAGTACTCTTTCTATCAGATTTAGATCTTGCATAATCAGCATCAGTATATCCTATAAGATCTACTAAATTATCCTTAGAATAATATAGACCAAAGTTTTTAGTTCCTTGTATATATCTAAATATTCTTTTAACTACAATTGAGTGTGATTCTTTAGGATTAGATTGAAATCTAGCACAAGCACACACAACAAACATAATATCAAGTCTACTAGTAGTCAAATAAAGTAAAGAACCAATCATACTTTGTTTTTTCTTTGATCTATTGATTTTCTTATGTCATCAATATCTAACTTTAAAGAAGTACTCATAGGAGTTCCTCGAATCCTTGTATAATTAAAATTAAATTTCTTAAGCATTTCATCTGCATATTTTTCCTAATTTAAAAATATACTTTTATCCATTTGCTTAATTTGAAGTCCTAGAAAATATGAAAGTTCTCCTATCATACTCATTTCAAATTGACTAGTCATCTCTTCAGAAAATATTTTTATCAGTTTATCAAAGGTTGCTCTAAAGATTATATCATCCACATATATTTGAACAACAATCTAAAGCTCCAAAGAATAATGCCAATTTCTTTGATTTTTCTCAATATTCTCATCAACATCTGAAGGTCCATCACTTTCATCATTAGTTAGATCATTTAAGTTCATATTTTTGATTTTCTCAGATAAATCTTCAATCTCTCTATTGATCTCTAACTCTTTTGGAAAATTGATCATATCATCATTATCAACTTTAGATTAAGATTCTTTAAAAGAATTTTCATTGAAGCTTACATGGAGGGTTTCTTCAATAGTTCTAGAAGCCTTGTTATATACTCTATAGGCTTTACTTCTAGTAGAGTAACCTACAAAAATTCCTTCATCCACTTTGGCTTGAAATTTATCTCTTTTATCTTTAGTATTAAGAATAAAACACTTACAGCCAAATGGTTTCATATAGGAAATTTTTAGAACCCTATTAAACATAATTTCAAAAAGAGTTTTATTAACACGAGGTCTTAAGTGACTTCTGTTAATAACATAACAAGCCGTATTCACTACTTCAGCTCAAAGATTTTGAGGTAACTTATGTTCATTTAACATAGTTCTGGCCATTTCCTAAAGTGATCTATTTTTTCTCTTAACAACACCATTTTGAGATGGTGATCTTGGAAAAGAAAATTTGTGATCAATGCCATGATCTTTACAATAATTATCCATTTGATCATTATCAAATTCAGTACCATGATCACTCCTAAGTTTTTGAATAGAGACACTTTGTTCATTTTGAACAAGATTGCAAAACATTTTAAACTTTTCAAAAACTTCTGTTTTAGATGCTAGAAAATATACGCAAGTGTATTTAGAGAAGTCATCTACTAAAACAAATACATACCATTTACCACCAAGACTCATGATTCTTGTTGGTCTAAATAGATCCATATGTATAAGTTCTAAGACTCTCTTGCTTGATATATCAGTTTTGGATTTAAAAGAGTTTTTGTGAAGTTTACCTAACTCACATGCATCACACATAAAGTCCTTTGAGTATTTAATCTTTGGTAAACCTCTCACTAAATGTTTTCTAGACAGTTTATGTAATAGTTTTATATTTATATACCCGATCCTTCTATGCCACAGATATGCATCACTAGTTTCAGCTAGCAAACATGAATTTAAATCAACTACACTAGAAGGTAAAGATAAAATACATACAAAACCTTTTCTTTTAGCAATAAACTTAAGTTCATCTATATTTTTATCAATAATGTTGCATACATTATCTTCAAACACTACATAATAACCATTCTCAATTAGTTTTATAACACTCAGCAAATTAAATCCTAGGTTTTCTACATATAGTACATTTGAAATAACACAAGTTGGAGTTATTTGAACATTGCCCATACCTATGATTTATCCTTGCTTTTGTTTCCAAATGTTACACTTCCTTTCATGGTATTTGTAAAATTTTTTAGTAGACTTTTCTGTCCGATCATGTGACTTGATGCTCCACTGTTCAAGATCTATTTGATGTTGTTTCCTCCTGGAGAACAAATTAAGAAAAACTTTTTCTTGGTACCTAATGTTGTTGAGGACCAAGTTCATTAAACGCATATTTCTTCTTTTTGTTTAAAAATAGTTTAACATTATCATTTACATTCTTATTAGTTGTAAGTACTATTGACTTATCATTAGCATCATACTTACTTATAGCATTATTGCTCTTATAATCATTCTTTTTATTTTCAGATGTAATATAAACAAGACCAAACTGATTTTTATCAGATGTTAATTTATTTTGGTCATGCTCATACATTTCAGTAAGTTCATACCAAGATTTTGTACTTGTATTTGAATTTTTAGTACATACAAAATATTTTTCTGCACAAGAATTTTTAGATAAAGAACATGCAAAACTAGTAATTGGTCTAATACCAGTGTTTTGAATTACATGCTTAGGTTTCTGACTTTTCAGTTTACTACAATTGTCTGATATTTTTGAAACATTAGAAATTAAATTTCCAAAACAAGAAACAAGATTTTTAGAAACATTAATAGTCATGCTAGAAGTACATTTAGACAAATCACATTAATTTATATTATTACTGCATGATTCATCCCCTGAAGTACCTACTTCTATATATTTATTACCTTGTTTCATGATAAAAGGAATTTTAGTCTTAGATTTACTTGAACTACAACTAACAAATCCTTTATTGGCTTGAGATTTAGGATAATCAAATCCTAAGCCAAATTTATATGACACCATAGGGGTACTAGTTAGTTTATCTAACTTAGTTTGACTTAAATTTCATTTCTCAATGGTAGAATTTAAATCTAGCTCTCTCATTTTTAATTTATCAATCTCTACCTCAAGATCATTTATATTGTTTCTCAACATTTCATTTTCAGATTCTATCTTTAATTTTTCAACATTTGTACTTTGTATTTGTTCATGCAAGACACATTCATTAAATCTAAATTTATGCAAATCTCTAGTATGATTTTCATTATCACATTTACACTTTTCTAAAGTAGTAGATAGGAAATAATTTTCTTCTTCCACAATGGATAAAGAGTTTATGATATTCTTATTTTCTAGTTTACAAACTTTAAGATTTTTTAATAATGCATGATAAGCACATAATAATTCATCAAAGTTAAAATCTAAATGACTTTCAGGATCAGATATTACCTCAGACTCATCTGCCATGAAGCACACATGAGCAACGTCTTCTAACTCTTGTTCTTCTTCTGAATGTGAAGATTTTGATGATGATTCCTTAGATTCAGACTCTTCAGACGTGTCATCCCAAGTAACCTTTAAAGCCTTTTACTTGTAAATTTTTTTTTGAGTTTTCTAAGCCGTCTTCTTTTGATTTGTCCTACTATGCTTTTCATTTTTTCTTATAGGATAATCTAGAGAAAGATGTCTAGGTTTCTTATAGTTGTAACATACATACTTTCTGGATGAAGAATTCTTGTCATTCAGTGATTTTGACGTTGAGGGTTTATCATTTTTGTTCCTTTGCTGTTTCCTAGCTTTCCATGCTTTCTTAAATTTCCTAGTTAGCAAAATCAAATCCTCATCAGAATTAGTAGATATATCAGAATTTGAATTAATTTCAAAGGCTATTTCTTTCTTCATTTTTAGTTTGTTTTGACTCAATGAATCATTTAATTGAGCTTCACAAGTTGTTAAATTTCCTATAAGTTCATTTATGGTATAAACATTTAAATCTCATGATTCCTCAATTGATGTTACTTTCTGAGACCATTTAGAACTTAGGGATCTTAGAATTTTCCTCACCAAATTTTTTTGTTCAAAATTCTTTCCTAAGCATTTTAAAGAGTTTATGATATCAAGAAATCTGGAAAACATCTTAGAAATACTTTCGTCTTCATGCATCTTAAAGAGTTCATACTTATGAATTAACATGTTTATCTTAGTCTCTTTAACTTGAGAAGTACCTTCATGTGAAACTTCTAATGCATGCTACACCTCATAAGCAGATTTATATGCCGACATTTTACTAACTGTTCATAACTCAATGCACAAAATAAAATATTTACGCCCTTAGCATTCAGAGTTTCATTTTCTTTTTAAGTAATTGTCTAAGTATTATAAGGAGTAGTTAATAGAGTATATGGTTTAGAAATTATGAACCACAACTTATGATCTACACTTTCAAGAAAAACTGTCATCCTATATTTCTAATATTCAAAATGTATTCCATCAAATAAAGGAGGACGATTAAGATTTTAGCCTTCATACAAAGAAAAATTACCATTTCCAGTAGCCATCTTACCTTAGATTTTTCAACCTATTTGATTTTAAATAGTTTAAAACTTTAAAACAACTCGAGCTTTAAATCAAGAAAGTTGAATGTATACTTAGATATTAATTTCTGTTTAAAAACAAGGAAGGCAAAATAAACAATGATATTAAATAAGTTGGTATCGATTTTATATCAAAGATTATTAACAAAGCTTTGATACCACTTGTAGGATCATATGGCTACACAAGAGGGGGGTGAATTGTGTTTTTCAACATTTTCAATTATAATTGAAACTTTAAAACTCAAAAACAAGTCGAGACATTGTTTTCATAAAATCATTTTTATTCAAGGTTTCAATTACAATATATAATTCAATTCTCCTTAGAAATTGTAGATGTAATTATATATCGATACTATGTTTCATCTATACAATTTCATAACTACAAATAGAGAAAACTAATTTGCAAAATTTAAAACATTTCTCCTTGTTTGAGATCTTTCTTCTCCTTCTTCTCTTTCTTCTTCAGTAATTCTTTAATGAAGAATATCTAGTCTTTCTCTACTTCACCGAATTTGCTTTCTCTTGATACTTCAAATCTTTAGTGACATAAATCTAACCTTTTTCTACTTCACTGAATTTTCTTCCACCTGATACTTCAAATCTTCAGTGACTTATATCTCACCTTTTTCTACTTCATTGAATTTTCTTTCACCTGAGAGCTTTTCCTCGAAGAGGTGTTTTTGATCCTTAAAAAGATTTTTCGTTTGGTGTGAAGGGTTAACTGATCAACGAGAATTCTATGCCTTTTATACTGTATCTTAATTTCATGCATATCCTCCATGTTTAATCACTATCAGTCTTCCACTTCTTCACGTCTTTTCCTTTTCCTTCATCGAAATATACACGTTCTGACCCACGTTTACATTTCAAATTTTCTTTAATCATCAATCCTGGATCTTTGAGAAATTTCCTGCAAAATAAACTTTCTCGTCCAAAATCTTTCATCAAGTGTAATAAGAAGTCGTTACTTTAATGTTAACTAAATGAGTAACACAAGTAGATATATAAGTTAATGTTTCTAACTTAACGAGTTCCTCATGTGCGAACTCACGTGACAAGTACTATAGCTAACTCAATGAACTAAGTCTATGGTGTTACGCTAACTCAACGAACCATCTCCGTGGTATTACGATAACTCAATGAACCATCTCTATTGTGTTACAGATAACTCAACGAACCAGTAATAAACAAATGTTTTTATAATGAGAATTTTACGACGTGCACAAATAACAACCTAAGTTTTATAACGCTAACCTAACATGTTGCCTTAGTGTTCAATATAGCAACTCAATGCATTTAGTTATGTTAATTTAATGAGTTAAACATGTGCACCTCATGTGATACAATATAACATTTGTAACTTATAATTTCATCATGTGTACAACACTAACTTAATGAGTTTGTCTCTTCTTTTACTCACTAACTTAACGAGTTCTCACGTGACCTATTTTAACCTTTAAGCCTCTAACTTAACGAGTTCTCACATGATCTCTATACAAATAACACTCTAACTTAACGAGTTGTCTAAACGTGCACTGTTCATGATACAGAAGATATAACTTTAAAACATATCATACTTTTCAATAAAAACACACGCTAACTTATTGTTTAGTTAAATGAGAAATTAATGCAATGAAACGACTAGTTATTAACTTAGTATATTTCAAATCTAATACAGATAAGTATTTATATCAGTAAACTTTTTCTATATTAATTGATGTTTTTAATTTCTTTTCACAAGCAATAGTAATTGAGCAAATATGATTACTTTCATTCAGCACACATCATCAAAACAAAATAAAATACTCAACGGGTGTATCTTTTTGTAATTTTTCATTTTGTTTAACAGATATCTCCATTGATACATGTTGTGAATTCTCAAACTCTAGTTCTATAGATTCTGAAGAAGGCTGATTGACATTAAGCTCTTCTAGAGTCTTAACTTTTTCAATATTTGTTACTCTAGACAATTCAGCTTGTGTACTAGTTACTACCTCAACATTTTCAATTATATCTGCAATAACTTGTTCTATGTGAGTTACTTGATGCTTTGATTGTTCAATTTCTGCATCATTAAGTCTTGATGTTGAGTATTTTGTTTTGATGATGTGTGCTAAATGAAAGTAATCATATTTGCTCAATTACTATTGCTAGTGAAAAGAAATTAAAAACATCAATTAATACAGAAAAAGTTTACTGATATAAATACTTGTCTATATTGGATCTGAAATTATACTAAGTTAAATAACTAGTTGTTTCATTGCATTAATTTCTCATTTAACTAAATGTTAAGATAACGTGTATTTTTATCGCAAAGAATGATATATTTTAAAGTTATATCTTCTATATCATGAATAGTGCACGTTTAGACAACTCGTTAGGTTAGAGTGTTATTTGTATAAAGGTCACGTGAGAACTCATTAAGTTAGAGGTTTAAAGTTTAATATAGGTCACGTGAGAACTCGTTAAGTTAGTGAGTAAAAGAAGAGACGAACTCGTTAAGTTAGTGTTGTACGCGTGGTGAAATTAAAGATTACGAATGTTATATTGTATCACGTGAGGTGCACAT
Source organism: Cymodocea nodosa (assembly GCA_036874045.1). Lineage (NCBI taxonomy): Eukaryota > Viridiplantae > Streptophyta > Magnoliopsida > Alismatales > Cymodoceaceae > Cymodocea > Cymodocea nodosa. Next base: position 12,981,808 of record JAZBRI010000003.1, on the reverse strand, counting down.
GTTTAACTCGTTAAGTTAACATAACTAAACGTGTTGAGTTGCTATATTGAACACTAAGGTAACGCGTTAGGTTAGCGTTATAAACTTAAGTTATTATTTTTGCATATGGTAAAATTCTTATTATAAAAATATTTGTTTATTACTGGTTCATTGAGTTATCTGTAACACAACGAAGTTGGTGTTAGAACCCGAGTATTTTGATAATGGAAAACCTATGTGAGGAAACATATTGTATTTCATAGTTAAGTCAGTGTAGCATTAGATCAGAAGGCAGATAGAACAAATTCCAAGCAAACGAACAGATGGAGAATGTTCCAGATGATATTGCCTTAAAGTTCCAAGAAAATTGGACACTTACAGGTCCAAGTATCTAAAGAGTAAAACAACAGCAAGTCCATCGAATAGTTAGAAGGATAACTATCTGATTTTACAAAGCCTTCGGAGAGTTATTTATTTAGACAGTTAAGTTGGTTGAATGATCGGAGAGTTATAGAGTTAACTATTCGAAAGAAAAAGGAAATTTGGAAAGTTAGAAAGGCTAATTATCCGAAACTTAAGTCATTCAATTAACCATGTGCAGAAATACAAAACAGAATCTTAAAGGACTTTTCGGAGAGTTAGATAACTATCTAAGTTTTCTTTCAGAGAGTTAGATAACTATTCGAGTTTTTCGGAGAGTTATAGGAATAACTTTCCAGAACTTAAGTCATCTTATTACGCATGTGTAGAATGGAGAAGCCGGCAGTTGAAAGCTTAAAAGGGAAAATCGGAGAGTTAGATAACTATCTGAAATTTTAAAGAGAGTTTCAGTAAGTTACAGTTTAACTACCCGAAACTTAAGTGTAGGATCGTATGACTACACAAGAGGGGGGGTGAATTGTGTATTTTTAATATTTTTTGAAATATAATTGAAACTTTAAAACTCAAAAACAAGTCGAGACATTGTTTTCATAAAATCATTTTTATTCAAGGTTTCAATTACAATATACAATTCAATTCTCCTCAGAAATTGTAGATGTAATTATAACTCGATACCATGTATCATCTAAACAATTTCATAACTACAAACAGAGAAAACTAATTTGCAGAATTTAAAACATTTCTCCCTGTTTGAGATCTTTCTTCTTCTTCTTTTTCTTCTTCAGCAATTCTTCAGTGACGAATATCTTGTCTTTCTCTACTTCACTAAATTTGCTTTCTTCTGATACTTTAAATCTTTAGTGACATAAATAATACCTTGTTCTGCTTCACTGAATTTTCTTCCACTTGATACTTCAAATCTTAAGTGACATAAATTTAACCCTTTTTGCTTCACTAAATTTTCTTCCACCTGAGAGTTTTTCCCCGAAGAGGTGTTTTTGATCCTTGAAAAAGATTTTTCTTTTGATGTGCAAGGATAGTTTGATCCTTGAAAAGATTTTCATTTTGTGTGCAAGGATAATTTGATCAACGAGAATTCTATGCCTTTTATACTATATGTTAACTTCATGCATATCCTTCACGTTTAATCATTACCAGTTTTCTACTTCTTCACGTCTTTGCTTTTTCCTTCATCGAAACACACACGTTCTAACCCACATTTATATTTCAAATTTTCTTTAATCATTAGTCCTGGATCTCTGAAAAATTTCCTGCAAAATAAACTTTCTCATCTAAAGAATTTTCCATCAAGTGTAATAATAAGTCGTTACTTTAATGTTAACTAAACGAGTAACACAAGTATATATAACTTAACGTTTCTAACTTAACTAGTTCTTCATGTGCCATTTCACGTGACAATTACTGTAGCTAACTCAACAAACTAAGTCTGTGGTGTTATGCTAACTCAATAAACCAGCTTAACCATTCTTTCAGAAGGTTAAACGATAACTCACCGAAAACAATTTAAGTTTCAGATAGTTACGGTTGTATGTCACCGAAAAACTCTTTATACCATAAAACTAGTGAGACACGTGTCAAGACCTGAAAACATGACTTAAGTTAACTTTCGGATAGTTACGACTGTAAGTCTCCGAAAAAACTTTAACTCACCGATTCAGTAATAAACAAATGTTTTTATAATAAGAATTTTATCACGTGCAAAAATAACAACTTAAGTTTATAACGCTAACCTAACGTGTTGCCTTAGTGTTCAATATAGGAACTCAACACGTTTAGTTATGTTAACTTAACGAGTTAAACATGTGCACCTCACGTGATACAATACAACATTCATAACTTATAATTTCACCACGTGTATAACATTAACTTAATGAGTTCGTCTCTTCTTTTACTCACTAACTTAACGAGTTATCACGTGACCTATTTTAACCTTTAAGCCTCTAACTTAAGAAGTTCTCACGTGACCTCTATACAAACAAAACTCTAACTTAACGAGTTCTCTAAACGTGCACTATTTATGATATAGAAGATATAACTTTAAAACATATCATGCTTTTCAATAAAAACACACGTTAACTTAACATTTAGTTAAATGAGAAATTAATGCAACGAAACGACTAATTATTAACTTCAGATCCAATACAGACAAGTATTTATGCCAGTAAGCTTTTTCTGTATTAATTGATGATTTTAATTTCTTTTCACAAGAAATAGTAATTGAGCAAATATGATTATTTTTCATTCAGCACACATCATCAAAACAAAATTCTCAACAATCTCTCCCTTTTTCAACCTATTTGATTTTAAACAATCTAAAAACATTAAAACAACTTGAGCCTTAAATCAAGAAAGTTAAACGTATGCTCAGATATTAATTTCTGTTTAGAAACAAGGAAGGTAAAATAAGCAATGATATTAAATAAGTTGGTATCGATTTTATATCAAAGATTATTAACAAAGCTCTGATACCACTTGTAGGATCATATGGCTACACAAGAGGGGAGGTGAATTATGTATTTTTAATATTTTCTGAAATATAATTGAAACTTTAAAACTCAAAAACAAGTCGAGATATTGTTTTCATAAAATCATTTTTATTCAAGGTTTCAATTACAATATACAATTCAATTTTCCTCAGAAATTGTAGATGCAATTATAACTCGATACCACATATCATCTAAACAATTTCATAACTACAAACAGAGAAAACTAATTTACGAAATTTAAAACATTTCTCCCTATTTGAGATCTTTCTTCTTCTTCTTTTTCTTCTTTAGAAATTCTTCAGTGACGAATATCTTGTCTTTCTCTACTTCACCGAATTTGATTTCTTCTGATACTTTAAATCTTTAGTGACATAAATAATACCTTGTTCTGCTTCACTGAATTTTCTTCCACTTGATACTTCAAATCTTAAGTGACATAAATTTAACCTTTTTTGCTTCACTAAATTTTCTTCCACCTGAGAGTTTTTCCCCGAAGAGGTGTTTTTGATCCTTGAAAAAGATTTTTCTTTTGGTGTGTAGGGATAGTTTGATCCTTAAAAAGATTTTTGTTTTGTGTGCAAGGATAATTTGATCAACGAAAATTCTATGCCTTTTATACTGTATGTTAACTTCATGCATATCCTCCACATTTAATCACTACCAATTTTCCACTTCTTCACGTCTTTGCTTTTTCCTTCATCAAAATACACACGTTCTAACCCACGTTTATATTTCAAATTTTCTTTAATCATCAGTCCTAGATCTCTGAAAAATTTCTTGTAAAATAAACTTTCTCATCCAAAGAATTTTCCATCAAGTGTAATAATAAGTCATTACTTTAATGTTAACTAAACGAGTAACACAAGTATATATAACTTAACATTTCTAACTTAACGAGTTACTCATGTGCCATTTCACGTGACAATTATTATAGCTAATTCAACGAACTAAGTCCATGGTGTTATGCTCAACGAACTAGCTTAACCTTTCTTTCGGAAGGTTAAACGATAATTCATCGAAAACAGTTTAAGTTTTGGATAGTTACGGTTGTAAGTCACCGAAAAACTCTTTATACCATAAAACTAGTGAGACACATGTCAAGACCTGAAAAGATGACTTAAGTTACCTTTCGGATAGTTACGACTATAAGTCTTTGAAAAAACTTTAACTCACCGATTCAGTAATAAACAAATGTTTTTATAATAAGAATTTTATCACGTGCAAAAATAACAAATTAAGTTTATAACGCTAACCTAACGCGTTGCCTTAGTGTTCAATATAGCAACTTAATGTGTTTAGTTATGTTAACTTAACGAGTTAAACATGTGCACCTCACGTGATACAATACAACATTCGTAACTTATAATTTCACCACGTGTATAACACTAACTTAACGAGTTCGTCTATTCTTTTACTCACTAACTTAACGAGTGATCATGTGACCTATTTTAACCTTTAAGCCTCTAACTTAACGAGTTCTCACATGACCTCTATACGAACAAGACTCTAACTTAACGAGTTCTCTAAACGTGCATTGTTCATGATACAGAAGATATAACTTTAAAACATATCATGCTTTTCAATAAAAAAACACGTTAACTTAACGTTTAGTTAAATGAGAAATTAATGCAACGAAACTACTAGTTATTAATTTCAAATCCAATACAGACAAGTATTTATGCTAGTAAACTTTTTCTGTATTAATTGATGATTTTAATTTCTTTTCACAAGCAATAGTAATTGAGCAAATATGATTATTTTTCATTCAGCACACATCATTAAAACAAAATACTCAAAATTAAGTCATTGAAATTGCCACATGTAGAATTCTAGAAAGAAGATCATTTAAGTTTTCGGAGAGTTAGAAAGATAACTATCTAAAATTTTAAAGAGAGTTTCGGTAAGTTATAATTTAACTATCCGAAACTTAACTCATTGAAATTGCCACGTGCAAAATTCCTGAAAGAAGATCATTTAAGTTTTCGGAGAGTTAGAAAGATAACTATTTGAAATCTCAAGAGAGTTTCGGTGAGCTACTGTTTAACCATCTGGAACTTAAGTCAGTGAATTTCCCACGTGCAGAATTCCAAACAAATGTTCAAATGGGTTTTCGGAGAGTTAGAAAGATAACTATCCGAAAATTGGAAAGGTGTTTAGAATGAAAAAGTGCATATTATTAACGGTTAAATGATGGTTAATTGCATAATATTTAGTTTATCATATGAGAATTAAGCCATTATGTTATAATTGCACTGTTATATGCTTTAATTGAAGAATCTGCTTAATTTTGGGGAATTAATGTTAATTTAGTATATTTATGAATTGTCGATAAATTGCAGGCTGTGAAATTCTTAAGTATCCGAAAATGCATCTGAGCATCGGATAGTTATACCTGTAACTCTCCAGAATGTTATTTTATGTTTAAACTGTTGCTACACGTGTTGAGAGCTGGTAGATTTACTTACGTTATAACTCGTTAAGTTAGTATAACTGCACGTGTTGAGTTACATGAAAATACACTAAGGCAACGTGTTAGGTTAGCGTTATAAACTTAAGTTGTTATTTTTGCACGTGTTTTATAGTTAAATCAACGAAGGAAGTCCGTTGAGTTATCTGTAACTCCATGGACTATATATTTTCTAATATGCCACTGTAGCGGTTGCAGGAATAGATAGTTGGAAGGAAAAACCACGTTTGCACGTATCACACAGGAATTCAATCGCGTAGGGAGAAAGAAATCATCGCCATTGATCTGAAGGAAGGAAATCCAACTGACCATTCAAGCAGAAGCAGTTACCACTGAAGAAATATAAAAGAAAAGAAGAAAAAAAAGAAAGGGTGTGATCGATGGACGACCAGTGTATACAGAGGAGGAGCACCGAGCTTTCTACAGACAATATCGGCAATTCTCTGAAGTATCACACCAACCATTGTATCACTACCATAATCACCAATCATCGGAGGTCTGTGAGGATACTTGCCTGATGTCAAGTCGATTTCGAGCCAAACACAGTGCCTAACAACCACTGTGAGGAGTGATCGCGTCGCAGGAAGGGAAGACATTTTCATCAAGCACTGACTCATATTTCAGGAGATCGTAAAGCTTTTAGCCTTGGCTTCGGGTTGATGCCTGTATGCTGAAAAGGAGATCATCTTGCAATTCTGGACTCGCGATTCTATAGGGAGAGGAGACAAAATTGTAAGTGGTTCAATTTTCAGTGGTATAATCGCGTTGCAAGTAGTGACAGAAGTATTTACTGTCAAGTGAAATTACTTTACATTTCACCTTTCGCCCATCACATCAAAACAAAAATACCAAAAAACAATTTATCTTTGTTTGTATGTTGTATTTGAGTGTTGTATTGTTGGTGTTGTATCGTGATTAATGTTATCTGTATCAATTTTATGATTGTTTTATGTTAGTTTTAATTTTACAGTTTACTGAAATTGGTTTGTACAAAACACTTAAAGATTTTAATGGTTACTGTTTGAATCATCTGAATGTTAGTATTGCATAATGATAAATCCAATGTTAATTAGCATTAAAAAGCTTAATTGATGTTATTTACAATCTATGGAATCGCCCAATGGTTGGCCAAATTCCTCTGTAATTAGCAGTATTATAAAAAAGAGATAGGCTCGTGGAGTTAACTTAAGTCCACGAGGATAGTCCGTTGAGTTATCCATAACTCAACGAACTTAGTCCGTTGAGTTAACTGTAACTCAACGGAGTGCTTATTGAATATAAATTTGAATTGTTCACAATCAAACATTTCTTAAGTTTGTTAGCAATTCCCTGTGGGATCGACTTGTACTTGCACACTGATACAATAGACACTGTGCACTTGCAGTTAAAATACAAATTAGAATTAATATCTAAATTGTATTAAAGGTTGTTTGTTTACTTCTAAAAGAAAGAATAGGCATAAAGATAAATTAACTAAGTAAAAATAGAAGTAAGAAATCCAAGTTTTTCTAGTGTAGTGCTGGGAAAACACGAACAAAAGGTTTCAGTGAGTTACATTTTTAACTATCCGAAACTTAAGTTATGATTTTATGCACATGCAGATTTGAAGGGACAACTATTGGAGACTTAAAAGAAAGTTCTGAGAGTTACAATAGTTAACTATCCGAAAGTTAGGAGCTCTTTTAAGTAAGTTAAATACAAGACTCTGAACACTTGACATTACACGTGAGTAACTTAAAATCTCACATGACTCAAATAATAGAATATAAGTGATGAATCGGTAAGTTATGGATGTCTTTCGGTAAGTTATGGATGCCTTTCAGTAAGTTATTTTTATAACCATCTGAAAGCTTGAGATTTTCGGAAGGTTACTTATTAAACATCAGACAGAACGGTAACTTACCATATTTAGGTCTGATTATTTACCAAGTACAGCAGAATACATCTGTTGAAAGAAAAATATGATCGTTATACCTTTGGTATAAATATGAGGAGTTTAAGGGAAGAAAACACAGATATAACGTATATACCATATACAGTGAGCTACACTCTAATTACAATTACACTCAAGTTTGCAAACAGTGAAGCATACTCTAAAGATCTATTGTAGAAAAAGCTCTGTGCGCCAAAACTCTGATTGAAAGACTCAAGCTGTTGGTTCGTGGCTTCAACCTGAAAGTTACATTCAGTTGTTGGTTTGAGTTTCGACCTGAAAACTCTAGAGGTTATTTTACTGAAGTTTATACCTGAAAACTATTGTGTAGTTGGTTCTTTCTTCGACTTGAAAGCAAGTGTGTAAGTGTTGAAACACTTAGTGAAACCCAAGTGAATCTTGGGGGCGGACTAGTCAAGTTGGTAAACCACCTAAAATTTGTTGTGTTACTTTTCTTTACTGCTTTGCATTCTTTTAGATTCATCTCATTTCATTTCTGTTGAATCATTCGATTCAACAATCAAAAGACTTTAAAAATTACACACTTTCACCATTCACCCCCCCCTCTAGTGAGTCTACCGATCCTAACAGTTAGTTTGTTGAGTTATCATAATACCACAAAGCTAGTTCGTTGAGTTAGCGTAACACCACAGACTTAGTTCGTTGAGTTAGCTACAATACTTGTCACGTGAGTTAGCACAAGAGGAACTCATTAAGTTAGAAACGTTAAGTTATATATCTACTTGTTTAGTTAACATTAACACATGAGGAACTCGTTAAGTTATATTTTCTCCTCCCATATGATAAGCTAAATATTATGTAATTAACCATCATTTAACCCTTAATATTATGCACTTTTTCATTCTAAACACTTCCCCCATACTTAGCTTTTGCTAGTCCCTTAGCAAACTACTAAGATCTAACTAGTTGTCTTTCTAAAGTGCTAGAATTAATTCTTCATTTTGTATCTTCAACATACATAGATTAGATTAATATAAAGATATTCTGTATTTTTCAGTAATCTATTTTAACATTGTTTTCTCCTCTTCAACCTTCAAATATATTTAAAACATATGTAAATTACATACAAAATATATTAGCATCACATAGGTGGTAGTTACATTATCGAATTTTTTCTTTTCAAACATCTGTTATCCTGAATTTTCCAATATGATTTCTATAATAAATTTTAGCTACATACAAAGCAAAACACAATTCAACTCCATATGATTAAAATAAGAAGAATAATGAATTGCATCTCAAATAAACAACTTCAAAAGTCTAATCTAGATTCATGCTTCAGTAATCTTAGATAACAGAAAATATACTTGATTCAAAAGATATCTATATTTCACAAAACACTTTTATCTTTTCAAAATAGTATATGCATATTTTTACTTTAAAAGTTAATTTGAAAAGTTTGAATCATACAAGAGCTTTCTAATGTACCCACGTATCAAGCTTTCAATCAACAATCCTAAATTTGATCAGGATCTTAGGTTGCCAGATTTAGAGAGTCATTTTTCAGGTCAACAATCCTTACATATTTATTTGCTCAAGTCCAAAAGGCTCATGATCAAACAAATCAATAAACTCTCAAAGTTTTTCACTTTTTTTCCTCTTTTTTTTCTTTTCAACATAGTATATATATGTATTTCATTATTACTGATGCAATAAAACACAAATCTCATATAATCCTACTATAATTTACTAAAAACATGAATCCATATCAATAACCTCATACTTTTTCTATAGTTTAATAAGATTTACACGTAAATCATTCTACAAGTTTAATCAATCAAATTAAATGTATCCTTGATCATATGTAGTTCATTTAATCTAAAAATCAACATTTTAGCTCTTTCAGGATTTTAGATCATTTCCTGAGTTTCCGTTAAGCATTCTGATTTCTTTTTAAAATCGTGAAATTGTTAAACTCAAAAAATTTAGTAAAAACATAAGATACTATATCTAGATTTGTATTAATAGTAAAATTTGTAGCATCTTATATAAGATTCTAAATATAACATTCAAATAGTTATAGTTCTTAAAAAAATGTTTTACAGTTTTAATTATCAAATAGTTATAGGAAATTTTGATTAGTTACAGCAAATTCATAAAAAAATTTCAATTTCCATAGAAACTCATAGTACAATCCTAGTTCCTCTAATTAACAAGGTTATTTGGATTTTAATCTAATTACCTACCCCCTACATTTTGCATTGTCCTCAATGTAAAAGATTTACAATAAATACAGAAAATGTTAGTAGGCATGAATATTGTTTTGTTGACTTAGCATCTAATTCAACGAACTTAATTCATTGAGTTAACAAATAACTCCACGAATTGAGCTTGAATGTAAATTCAGGATAAGGAATCAATTACATACCTTGTTCTTTTGTATCTACTTCAATATCTTCTGACTTTTAATTCTGAAAAACCTTTCATTCACAAATAAAACAGAATATATAACAAAATAACAACTTAACAACAACATATAAATCGTTAAATCAATGTCTTGTGTGGAACCTAGGCTCCTATGCCTTTGGTGGCTCACAAGCAAGCTAGTTGGTTTCCAAGAATAGATACCAACAAATTGGATTGATATTTTGTTTTTCTTTATTTTCTTCTCTAAATAAATAAAATAGAAACTAAAAAAAATTTCTTTCTTTTCTAAAAATAAATGCAAGCTACACACAACATTAAAAATACAAAATCACAATTTAAGAGCATGATTGAAAAGTAGTCACAAATGGAATAAACGTGTCAGTCAAAGCAAACTTTCTAGGCATAATTCTTCTCGGTATTAATTCTGTTTTAATGCAGTCTGCTTTCCTTTTTAACTTGTAAACTTGCAGTATGTTATCAATACTAAATATAAGTGTATTACCATTAATGAATTGAAATGCAGAAAGGGATCCTTTTTTGTTCCAAGATAATGTAGTTGTTTATATTTCTACATCTATTTCAATATATTCATCTTCCCACTCCATTCATTTAGGTCTTTCATAATCCATATTTGAAATTTCATTAATTCATCCCACCATTTTTGTCAAACATAAAGTAGGATCATCATATTCATTATACCACACTCCTAATTGAATTTTATCATGTTTTGAAGATGGTGATTTAGCTATATCATTAGGTATAGGCAATATTTCTATAAAGTCATCGTCATAACTATCTATGCTTACTATATATAAATCAGATCTAAATGCAACTAATATATTCGTGACTAAATATGTATATCCATCAAGTATGACATGTATGTTGTTAACTAATGCTTTCTCTCCTAGATATATCATAGTATTTTTAGTCCAAGATCTATTCAGAAAATTATACACACTTAAACATAGATCCTCATCCCAATTTCCAATTGGTCTCTAGTAATACAATTTTTTAGGAATGGTTGGATTTTTATCAAAAAATGTTAAGGTTGACCCACAATTTTCAGTTGATACTTCAAATCTATTAGGCCTTCCTATATTTCATTCTACTCTAATAATAGGATATCTAATCAAAATATCTGGTAATAGAATTGCATACCTTGGTTTGATTCTATAAATAATCAATCCTTCATCTATCCCCATAATATGATCTATTCCTTTTAATGTATTGGGTGGAATTCTAGCATTTTCTTCCATATTTAGATATTTATAGCTGATTGAACTACGATTAAATGACTTTCATAAAAATCCATCTCTAATATTAGTCATCTTTGTAGCTTGTAGTCTATGAAAATATTTTAGTCTAACACATTCTTTAATTTCTTTTGACACACAACACAATCTACATAGATCTTTAGCTAATAAGTTACTCAGTACTTCCCTCGATGCATCTAGTGGTAATTTCATCAATTTCATTTGTTGTGATTCTATATACATAAACAAAATTTTAAATAGAGATAAAATTAACATAGCTACTTACATACCTCTATGGAGTTAGGTCATAACTCAATAGACTAAGTTCGTTGAGTTAAGTAATAACTCTATGATATTACTAACTACAATTAAACTTTCATTCACTTTTTTTTCTTTTTATATTTTACTACTTACTATATTATACATAGTTACTTCACTACTTCATTCAGCTTCCCTCCTAAAGGAAGTATCAATTTCATTAATAGTTCTATTGACAGGTTAGACACTACTTGTATTGGCAATCCTCTAGTAGGTCTAACTTTTATTAATTCCTTTTGTCTTGGGGGTATATTTCTATTCATATTTTGGTTTTGAATGGCAACATTTCCAAATATAAGATCTAGACAATTGTTTAATTGTTGAATTATCTTTTCTAACTTCTCTATTTTAGATCCTTGTTCAATTAATGCTTCATAACTTATATTTTTGTCATTTATATTTTCTCCTCTCTAGAAATTGTTATTTCTCCAAGATAGGTTCGAGTGATTTCCCCAATTAGGGTTATAAGAATTTCCAAAGTTATCTTTCTGGTTTTTAGAACAAATAATATCTAAGTCACTAATATTTGCATTCTTTTCTGCTAGTTTTTGATTTAATGTTAACTCAATTTTTTTTGTTAACTTAGTTAATTTAACGTCAAGCATAGTGCTTGAATTTATCTCATGCATTCCTCTTAGCAAAATTCTTTTATCTGTAATAGCTTTAGCCGAGTTTTTCCACTAAGTAGTTCTTTTTGCAAAGTTTTCTAAGTATGCCCATGCTTCTTCAATACATAGTTTTAAAAATCCATTTTGACAAGTAGATTCTAATAAAGATTTAGTTGAAACATAGATGCCTTCATAAATTATACCTATTAATTGTGCTTTACTCATTACATGATATGGACATTGAGTTAGTAAATCTTTAAATCATTCAAAATATTTCCAAAATGATTCTCCCTATTTTTGGCTACACATTAATATTTCCTTTTTCTTTTTAATCATTTGATGTGTTGGATAATATTTTTCAAAAAAATAGAGCAAAATTTAGTTCAAGTAGAAATTGAATCAGGTAATAGAGTATATAACCATCTCTTAGCTATGCCTTGTAAAGCAGAAGGAATATATCTAAGTTTAATAGCATCAATACTCATATTTGGCATTTTCATCATTTAACAAACTTCATTAAATTCTCTAAGGAAATAATAGGCATTTTCTCTTTCTAATCAATGAAAGTGTGGCAATTGACTAATATAATTAGATTTTAGTTCAAACTTATCTCCCTCAAAGTTTGACAATCGAATACATGAAGGTTTATCAACTAATTCAAGATATAGAATTTCCCCTAATGGTTTTTCTACTAGAGTAGCCGTATCTTTGTTCTCCTTCAAAGAAAGGTTAGCTACACCCCTAAGGATTTCGTTAAAGTCCTCTTCAGAAAATTTTTCAATATGCTTCTATGTTGAATAATCCCATCTAGGTGTTCTTACTAATCATTTAGTACTAAGAGAATGAGTCCATGTGCTTATAAACTCTTAACATAAAGTAAACTTATAGAAGATTAATTACGTACCAGTCTGAAGCTTTATTCTCAATAAATAATTGTTGACAGATGAAGTTGAATCAGCTGCTTCTTCCAATTCCCCAACAAATTTTCTTTTCTCTCCTCAAGTGCTGGTAATTAGTAAATAACATTCTGTTCTATATTTATAATGCACATCCATAAGCCAAATGAATCTTGTTGCAAAAACATGTCTTGTAACGTGCAATATAGTTCCTATTTTAAGGGATACGTGTTCCACTTCTAATTTCAAATTTCAGTAACCGCTAAACCCACGAAGTTTCATTTGTGGATAAAAGAATAATCGTTATACTAAATCCACGAACTAACCTCGTTGAGTTACAGATAACTCAACAGACTAGCCTCGGTTACTATTTGCTAACTCCACAAACTAACTTCCTTGAGTTATAGATAACTCAATGGAGTGACCTTATATTTTAATGTTGACCTCGTGGAGTTAAGGTTAACTCAATGAATTAATTTCGTTGAGTTAACACTTAGAAAATTTTTCTAATAATTACTTCTCAACTTAACTTCTATATTTTTTTTCTCCTACATTTTATCAACTTAAATAAAGTTTAATACATTATATTAATGCAATGTTTCAATTTAAACTCCTTTAAATCTGAACATTATATACATTTTTAACTTACAGTTCATTTCCTGTTATGTAGAAATTAGAGTTTCTGTAATCTATAAACATATTCAGGTGTTTCTTAAATAATCGTGTCTTTAAGTACATCTTTCATTCAATTCAATTTCTTTTAAAATAGTCTTGTAAAGCTTCAAACATATATATCATTCATTCACAAACATCAATTCAGAATCAAACATTCATATATATAAATAGTTTACAATTACATACAATCAGATATTTTTCAATACAAGTAGACGAACTATACATTTTAATCTTTCTTTCTAAGTTCATCTACTTCCTTTTGGAGCTTTTCTAATTATTGTTATAATTGATTTATACGTTCTATAGCTCTTGTAAAGTCTCCAAAAGGTCTAGCAATAGAAACAGTAGCATTATAATTTCTATATTCCTTCATTGAAATGGCTCTAGATCTTATCCTCTTGGATGTCCATTTCGTGAAGTCAATTCCTTCCATCATCAATACTGGTATCAAGTCCCCAAAAAATAGTTTCTTCTTTGTAGACTTTATCTTTGACAATAAGACTTGACACCAATTAACTTAAATTTTATTTAGAACTACATATGTGGCCCATTTAACAAATTGACTCAGTTCAATGCCGTGGTCATGCCTTTGATAGACAATTTTAACTAAAATGTTTTCCACCATGTGTGCTTTCCGATTTAAATACTTTAGTTTATTCAGTAATGGCACACTAGGGTCGATGGCCAAACATTGCTTGATTTCTTGTTCTGTCCATGTAGTTGCAATTGTATTTTTTAGAATTGCAATGCCTTTATTTTTCAGTCCAAAAATGTTGTGGAGAAGCTCAGGTGTTATTTGAATATTAACTTCTTCCATGTTTGTAATTAAATTTCCTTCTTCCTCTCTCAAATTTGCATAAAAATAGGGCACTAAATTTTCATATATTGCATGCCCCTTTTCTTTTGAAATAAGGTTCAATAGGCCCTAGAATTTGAATAATTCTTTAATCTCCTCCATTCTAGTCCAATCTACTAGCCTACTATAAATAATATCATACCCCTTTATCTCTTGATATTTGTTGTATGCTTCTTGACTCCAAAAGTGAACTTCGTTTAGAATCGTTGCTTCAAACGAGTCAGGAATTTGGATTTGTTGCTCTAGAGGGGTTTGTTCTTGAATTTCTTCTTCAAGTTGTTGAGCTTGTTGTTGTAATTGTTGCTAAAAATAATCTGAAGATTCTTGCTCTTTTGCTTTGAATTGTTGTAGAGAGCTTGCATAACTTTCCACATTTTTATCTTGAATTTTCTCCATAAGTTGCTAAAGAGTTTCATTTTCTTCAAAGGAATCTATCAAATTCTTTTCTTCTTGTTCATCTTCCTACTCAGCTTCTTCTCTTTCTTCTTCCTCTTGACTACCAATCTGCATTGTTACTATTCTTTCTGATTCAGTAGCAAATTGGGATGGAGTTACGGGCATAGTATTTTCTACCCTAACTTCAGTTTCTAATTCTTCAAGCTACAGACTAATTTCAATCTATTTTTCTTCTTTTCTTTGCTCCTACTCTTGATCTTCTTCTTCTTCTTTTGATAGCAAATCTACATAAATAGGCTCTTTATGCCTTACTGTAAACATTATAGGCTCAAACTTAATTTCTTCTTGATCCTCAAGCACTTTTTATTTTCCTTTTCTTCTTCTAAATAACTATGCCTGATCTTCTTCTTCTTCTTCTTCAGATAATAAATCAACAAAAATGGGCTCTTTAGGCCCTCAAGCCACAAGTCTCTTCTTGTTTCACTATTTGCTCTATAGTTGTTGGTCTCGAAGGACCAACCTTAGTTTCTCTTATAATAGGTATGGTAGTGGCTTCTTGATGCTGTTTAACTTTAACTTTGTATTGGGCCTTCAACTTTTCTACAACCCTCCTTTTGTGAAGTGTATCAAACACCAGATGTGCTTTAGCTACTCCCAAATCTTCTAGTTCTCCTTGGTTTTTCCCAACTCGAACTAGTTCTTCAAACTCTCTCAACTCTTCTTCAGTAGAAGGCTCCATAACTACCACCCTTTCTAGTGGTTTAGGTGGTGGAATTGAAGGTCCTACTTGTTACGCTACTGCAGCCAGCATTTCACCTTGCTCTTTGAACTATTGTTGTGACGATTTCGGCTACTGCTCTTATTTTTCCTGCTCTCTCTATTCTTTAAATTGTTGATAAGCTACTTCTACAGCTATATTCCTTATAAACCACAGTCGAGATTTCCTTCTTATGAGTTCTAGGACAACTTCATTATTTAGCCTGATTTTTCTTTCTCTACTTACAACAGCTTCAGTTGCTACTCGTATTTTTGTTTTCATTAGTTGAGGTATTCTAACATTCAAATTTACTAGTTTTCTAGTAAAGAAGAATAGATCATCCTCTACCTTTTCCAATTACTTTCTCCCAGAGTGTTTTTGATCTTTTGCCTAGAATGCCATTCCTCCAACTATCTAAGAAATTCAGTAGTGTCAAATTGATCCTAGAAGTTTGGCTCCATCTCTATTTTCATTACATTATGGAACAAAACGGAATCACTTTGACTTTTATTGTTCTAAGTTCTAAATGATTGCTGCAAATAATGTCCCCAAATCCTAAGTTTTAGTATAAATAAACCCTAAGTTTTTGGTGGGTAATCGGGTTATTTTCTAGTGCAAACTATTGCTTCTTACATATACTACTCTATGGAGTTACGATTAACTCCACGGACTAAGTTTGTGGACTTACCTTAAGTACTTTGTTGAGTTACAATTAACACAACGAAGTAAGTTCATTAACTTATCCTAGACTTAATGGAGTAAGTTTGTTGAGTTAAGCTTAACTTAATGCACCTCCTGTAAAGTTATAACTAATAAAAATAAATAACTATAATAAATTTTACTCAGTCAACACCAAAGAATCTTCGGTTTGATCGACTTTTAATTTTTTTATTTGCTTAACTTCAGTTAAACTGTTGCTTTTCCTTGGTCAAACCGAAATTACAGAATTTTTTTCTTTTTCTACCGATTGAACCAATATTATGCTTCAGTAAAATTGACATTTTTACTTAATATAATATATATATATATTTATATTTTTTATGTTTCGGTCAAATAGATGGATCCTTTTGGTATGAACGTAACAATTTTTTTCTTTTACTATATGTTTCGGTAAAATCGATAATTCCTTTTGGTTAAACCGTTACTATATTTAAAATAAGTTTTGTTTTGTTTTTTTTATTTTTTATTTAAAACAAAACAAACATATATATATATCTACTTAATAAAGCTTGAGTAGTCCTCTACTCTTACTTCTTTTATAATTCCAAAAGAACTTTTTGGAATTTTCAAAATAGGTCTAAGTCTTTGTCCATTCACTTTAAATATATTTTGATTTTTAGGGTTTTCAATTTCAATAGCTCCATAGGAATAAATATTTCAAACTATGTAAGGTCCTACCCATCTAGATCTTAATTTTCCTAGATGGTTATGAAGTCTAGTCATGTAAAGATATACTTCTTGTCCTATTTCAAAAGTTTTTGGAATAATTTTCTTGTCATGCTAGAACTTTATTTTCTCTTTTTCTTTTATAACTTTCGAATAAGCTTCATTCCTATATTCTTCTAACTCAATTAATTACAATTTTCTATTTTTAGCACCTTAATTTAAATTAGTGTTCAAAGTTTTTAATGCCCAATAAGCTTTATGTTCAACTTCAGCTAGTAAATGACAACTTTTTCCATATACTATTCTACAATGTGACATACCTAAGCTTGTCTTATAAGCAATTCTATAAGCCCAAAGTACATCTATTAGTCTATTAGCCCAATATTTTCTAGTAGGATTTACTACTTTTTCTAAGATTAACTTAATTTGTTTGTTTGCATTTTCTACTTGTCCACTTGTCTATGGATGATATGATGTTGCAATTTTGTGATTTACTCCATATTTCTTCATTAAGGCTTCAAAACTTCTATTACAGAAATGAGTTCCTTTATCACTAATAATAGCTTTAGGTATTCCAAATCTAATAATTATATTAGTTCTTATAAAATGTATTACCATTTTGTTGTCATTAGTTTTTGTAGGAATCTTCTATCCATTTAGTTACATAATCCACCCCCAACACTATATAATTAAATTGATTAGACATAGGAAATAGACCCATAAAATCTATTCTCCACACATCAAAGATTTCAACCTCAATAATAGGATTCAAAGGCATCATATTCTTCTTTGATATCCTTCCTATTTATTGACATTTTAAACAACTTAAGCAATATTTATGAGCATCTTTGAATAGTGTTGGCCAATAGAATCCACATTGTAGAATTTTAGCAGTAGTTTTCCCTGAACCAAAATGTCTTCCACATACTTGGTCATAGTAGAAAGACAATATGTTGTGATATTCAATTTCTGGAATACACCTCCTTAAAACCAAATCAAGATATTTTTTAAATAAGTATGGGTCTTCCCAATAGTAATATTTTACTCTTGTAAAGAATAATTTCTTATCTTGTCTATTCTAATCCTTAGGTGTTAAACCATTAACTAAGTAATTAACTATGTCTACATACTAAGGCATTGTGTTTGTAGTCATTAATTGTTCATTAGGAAAATTATCCTTAATTTCAATGTTTGATTTTTCTATTTATAATCTTGCTAAATGGTTTGCTACTACATGCTCATATCCTTTTTTATCTTTAATTTCTAGATCAAATTCTTGCAATAACAATATCCACTGGATCAATCTAGGTTTAGTCTCTTTCTTTACTATTAGGTGTTTTAAAGTTGAATGATTCGTGTATACTATCACTTTAGCTCCAATCAGATATGATCTAAACTTTTCTAAGGCAAACACAATAGCTAATAATTCTTTTTCAATAGTTGTATAATTAACTTGAGCATCATTTATAGTTTTGCTTGCATAATGAATCACTCTAGGAGATTTTTTTATCTTCTATCCCAACACTACTCCTATAGCAAAATCAGATACATCGCACATTAATTCAAATGGATGTCTCCAATTAGGTGCTTGTATTATAAGGGTTAAAATTAAGCTAGTTTTAAGCTTGAAAAATGCTTATTTGCAATTTTTATCAAAGTTGAATGGGACATCTTTTAATAGATTAGTTAAGGTCTAGCTATTTTGCTAAAATCTTTAATAAATCTTCTATAAAATCTTGCATGTCCTAGAAATGATCTAATATCTTTTATTGATTTAGGTTCTGGTAGATTAGAAATTACTTCTATTTTAGCTTTATCTACTTCCAACCCTTTCTTTGAAATAGCATGTCCCAAGACTATTCCTTGTTTAACCATAAAGTGACACTTTTCCCAATTTAGAACCAAATTTTTTTCGACACAACATTTTAATACTTGGTCTAAATTGTTTAAATACACTTCATATGAAGTTCCATATACAGTAAAATCATCCATAAATATTTCTAAAAAATCTTTAGTCATTCTAGTAAATATGCCCAATATACACCTTTGAAAGGTAGATGGTGCATTGCATAATCTGAATGACATCCTCTTAAAAGCATAAGTTCTATTAAGACATGTGAAAGTTGTTTTCTCTTGATCCTCTAATGCTATTAGAACTTGGTTATATCTTAAATACCCTTTTAGGAAATAAAAATATTCTTACCCTGTTAATTTTTCTAGCATTTGATCTATAAAAGGTAATGAAAAATGATCTTTCCTAATCACAACATTTAGCTTCCTATAATTTATACATACTCTCCAACCTGATTGAATTCTAGTAGGTATTAAGTCTTGACTTTCATTTCTAATAACTATTAATCTTGATTTCTTGGGAACTACATGGATTGGACTAACGCATGAACTATAAGAAATTAGATAAATTATGTCATTATATAACCATTTCACTATTTTCTTTCCTGACTACTTTTTTAAGGTTTGGATTTAATCTCCTCTCAAGAATTCTAACAGGTTTAGCATTCTCTTCTAAATATATATGGTGACAACATATGGTTGCACTTAACCCTTTTATATCAGCCATAGTCCATCCTATTGCCTCTTTATAAGCTTTTACTACATCTTTTAATTTAGAAATTTGATCTTCTTTTAAATCTGTAGCAATAATGATTGGACATGTTCGTTTTTCTTCCAAAAATATATAGGTTAATTCAGGAGGTAAATGTTTTAAATCTAAATGTTGACAATCAGAAGCTAGAGCTCCTAATTTAACATTTTAATCTTCTATATTATCCTCTACTTGATCTCCCTTACATTTATGCTTTCACTTACTTCTAAATTTTCAGAATCTAATTGCCTATTTAATTCTTCTTGAATCACATCATCTAGCATATCTCTTTCATTCTCTAGAAAGTTTATAGTGTGTAAGGACATTTTTAACTCCTCAAACTTTTTTGTTTTGAAAATATTTACTTGAATATCCTCATTACCATATGCTAACTTCATCACTCCAATTTTACAATTTATAACAGCCCTTGATGTTGCTAAAAATGGTCTCCCTAAAATTAAAGATTGCTAGTCCCTTAACAAACTACTAAGATCTAACTAGTTGGTCTTTCTAAAGTGCTAGAACTAATTCTTCATTTTGTATCTTTAGAATACATAGATTAGATTAATGTAAAGATATTCTGTATTAATTCAGTAATCTATTTTAACATTGCTTTCTCCTCTTCAACCTACAAATATATTTAAAACATATGTAAATTACATACAAAATATATTAACATCACATAGGTGGTAATTATGTTATCATTTTTTTTCTTGAGCATCTATTATCCTGAATTTTCCAATATGATTTCCAGAATAAATTTCAACTACATACAAATCAAAACACAATCCAACTCAATATGATTAAAACAAGAAGAATAATGAATTGTATTTCAGATAAACAACTTCAAAAGTCTAATTTAGATTCATATTTCAGTAATCTTAGATAACAGAAAATATACTCGATTCAAAAGATATGTGTATTTTACAAAACACTTTTATCTTTTCAGAATAGTATATGCATATTTGTACTTTAAAAGTTAACTTGAAAAGCTTGAATCATACAAGAGCTTTCTAGTGTACCAATGTATCGAGCTTTCAGTCAACAATTCCAAATCTGATCAGGAACTTAGGTTGCCAAATTTAAAGAGTCCTTTTTTAGGTCAACAATCCTTACATACCTATCTGCTCAAGTATAAAAGGCTCATGATCAAACAAGTCAATAAACTCTCAAAGTTTTTTTCTCTTTTTTTCCTTTTTCTTTCAACATAGTATATATACGTATTTTATTAATACAGATGCAATAAAACACAAATCTCATATAATCCTGCTTCTATAATTTACTGAAAACATGAATCTAAATCAATAAGCTCATACTTTTTCTATAGTTTAATAAGATTTACACATAAATCCTTCTATAAGTTTAATCAATCAAATTAAATGTATCCTTGATCATATGTATTTCATTTAATGCAAAAATCAACATTTCAACTCTTTCAGGATTTCAGATCTATTACTCAGTTTCAATTAAGCATTCTAAATTCTTTTAAAATCGTGAAACTGTTAAACTCATAAAATTCAATAAAAACATAAGATACTATATCCAGATTTGTATTAATAATAAAATTTGTAGAATCTTACATAAGATTCTAAATATAACATTCAAGCAGTTACAATTCTTAAAAATTTTATAGTCTCAATTATTGAATAGTTACAGGAATTTTTGGTTAGTTACAGCAAATTCATACAAAATTTTCAATTTCCACAGAATTTTGTAGCACCATCCTAGTCCTTTAATTAATAAAATTACTTGGATTTTAATATAACAAAATTACATGAATTTTAATATAATTACCTCTCCCATACCTACATTTTGCATTGTCCTCAATGTAAAAGATTTTACAGTAAATATAGTAAATGTTAGTAGGCATGACTATTGTTTTGTTGACTTAGCACCTAACTCAATGAATTTAATTCGTTGAGTTAATGAATAACTCAACGAACTAAGTTTGAATGTAAATTTAGGATAAGGAATCAATTACCTACCTTGTTCTTTTGTATCTCTTTCAATATCTTTCGACTTTTGATTCTAAAAAACTTTTCATTCACAAATAAAAGCAGAATATATAACAAAATAACAACTTAATAACAAAACATAGATTGTTAAATCAGTGCCTTGTGTGGAACTCAGGCTCTATGCCTTTAGTGGCTCACAAGCAAGCCAATTGGTTTCCCAGAACAAATACCAACAAACTGGATTGATATTTTGTTTATTTTTTTTTCTTTCATTTTTATAAAAATAAATGTAGAATACACACAACATTAAAAGTACAAAATCAATATTTGAGAACATGATTGAAAAGTAGTGACAAATGGAATAAACGTGTCAGTCCAAGCAAACTTTTTAGGCATAATTCTTCTTGCTATTAATTCTATTTTAATGCAATCTGCTGTCTTTTTTAACTTGTAAACTTGTAGTATGTTATTAATACTAAATATAATTGTATTACCATTAATAAATTGAAATACAGAAATGGATATTTTTCTGTTCCAAGATAATGTAGTTGTTTCTATTTCTACAGATATTTCAATATATATCTGTAGAAATAGAAATAACTACATTTCTATTTCCCATTTCCATTCATTTAGGTCTTTCATAATCCATATTTGAAATTTCATCAGTTCATCCCACCATCTTATCAAACATAAAGTAGGATCATCATATTCATTATACCACATTCCTAACTAAATTTTATCATGTTCTGTAGACGGTGGTTTAGCTATATCACTAAGTATAGGCAATATTTCTATAAAGTCATCATCATAACTATCTATACTTACTATGTATAAATTAGATCTAAATGCAACTAATATATTTCTGATTAGATATATATATTGTAGGATTGTATAGCTACACAAGAGGGAGTGAAATGTGTTTTTCAACATTTTCAATTATAATTGAAACTTCAAAATTAAAAACAAGTCGAGACATTATTTTCATAAAATCATTTTTATTCATGGTTTCAATTGCAATATACAATTCAATTCTCCTCAGAAATTGTAGATGCAATTATATATCGATACCATGTTTCATCTATACAATTTTATAACTCCAAATAGAGAAAACTAATGTACGGAATTTAAAGCATTTCTCCTTGTTTGAGATGTTTCTTCTTCTTCTTTTCCTTCTTCAGCAATTCTTCAGTGACAAATCTGACCTTTTCTACTTCACTGAATTTTCTTCCATCTGAGAGCTTTACCCTGAAAAAGGTGTTTTTGATCCTTAAAAAGATTTTTCATTTGGTGTGTAGGGATAATTGATCAATGAGAATTCTATGCCTTTTATACTGTATATTCACTTCATGCATATCCTCCACATTTAATCACTATTAGTTTTCCACTTCTTCACGTCTTCTCTTTTTCCTTCATCAAAATACACATGTTCTAACCCACGTTTACATTTCAAATTTTCTTTAATCATCAATCTTGGATCTCTGAAAAATTTCCTGCAAAATAAACTTTCTTGTCTAAAATTTTTCATCAAGTGTAACAAGAAGTCGTTGTGTTAATGTTAACTAAACGAGTAAAACAAGTAGATATATAACTTAACGTTTCGAACTTAACGAGTTCCTCATGTGACAACTCACGTGACAAGTACTGTAACTAACTCAACGAACTAAGTCTGTGGTGTTACGCTAACTCAACGAACTAGCTTTGTGGTGTTACGATAACTCAACGAACCAACTTCGTTGTGTTACAGATAACTCAACAAACCAGTAATAAACAAATGTTTTTATAATAAGGTATTTTACCATGTGCAAAAATAACAACTTAAGTTTATAATGCGTTGCCTTTGTATTCAATATAGCAACTCAACGCATACAGTTATGTTAACTTAATGAGTTAAATATATGCAACTCATGTGATACAATATAACATTTGTAACCTTTAATTTCACCACATGTACAACACTAACTTAATGAGTTCATCTCTTCTT
Source organism: Cymodocea nodosa (assembly GCA_036874045.1). Taxonomy (NCBI): domain Eukaryota; kingdom Viridiplantae; phylum Streptophyta; class Magnoliopsida; order Alismatales; family Cymodoceaceae; genus Cymodocea; species Cymodocea nodosa. The sequence goes on along the minus strand of JAZBRI010000003.1, from coordinate 12,958,470 downwards.
TTACTCACTAACTTAACAAGTTCTCATGTGACCTATTTTAACCTTTAAGCCTCTAACTTAATGAGTTCTCACGTGACCTCTATACAAATAAAACTCTAACTTAACGAGTTGTCTAAACGAGCACTGTTCATGATACAAAAAATATAACTTTAAAATATATCATGCTTTCAATAAAAAACACATTAACTTAACGTTTAGTTAAATGAGAAATTAATGCAATGGAACAACTAGTTATTTAACCTCGTATAATTTCAGATCTAATACAAACAAACAAGTATTTATATCAGTAAACTTTTTCTATATTAATTGTTGTTCTTAATTTCCTTTCACAACCAATACTAATTGGGTAAATAAGATTACTTTCATTCAACACACATCATCAAAACAAAATACTCAACAATCTCCCCCTTTTTAATGATGACAAAACCATATTAAATCAATTATGAAATATATATAACTCAACAAAGCACCTTCGTTGGGTTAATTTTTAATTCAATAAACAAGTTTGTTGACTTAAGTTCACTTAAGCTTATGTCTATTGTTTGTGTAAAATTCACCTCTCAAAAATAAAACTTTCAGATGTCAATAATTACATAAGTATATTTAGATTTTAATAACCACATAATTATCTTTCAGATTACAATAATCACATAAATATCATCTCCCTCTATAATATATGCAATTAAAATCATAATTATCTTCTTCTTTTGAATTTTGTAACATTTCTCCCCCTTTTTGTCATAAATCAAAAAGATGATTACACAGTATATAAATGGAAAGATATATTTACAGCTAAACTTTCTGTAAACATAGATAAGAATTGAACCAATTACAGAAAAATGTATTGTTCAAATAATCAAACAATAAATACAAACATTACATTTTGTATTCAAAAACAAGCAAACAAATAAATGACTTGATATTTATCTATTCCTCCTAAGGATATCACTAATAGCAGTACATATTTTAT